>CM057351.1:109783230-112731400 GCA_030015575.1 Agapanthus africanus
TAAGATTGTAACATTTCAGAAAATATAAAATATTATTTTTGGAATTTAATATTAAAATAATATATTTCCCGAAAACTGCCCGATTTGCGAATTTGTGGTTTTCGAAAAAGGGTATAAATATATACCGATAATTATGAAATAATTTGAAATTAAAATGATTTATTTAATTAATAATATAACTAAAGGATTTGGCATTTTTAAAATTTATTATATGCAGTTTCGATAAAAAAAACTCGATTAGTGCATTGCTAATTGCGATTAAGCCAAATCGGAATTCTACAGTTTTCATGGTTAGTGCACGATGACATGTTACATGTTATTTCATTTGTGTTGTTTTTATTAGGGTGTATGTGTTATTGGTGAGAAATGAATGGAAAAAGGTCTAATGATGACTTGGAGAGAGAGAGAGGGGACACAATGATGAGAATAAGCATGCCAGGAGAGAGAATGAGAGTGAGAAAGTGAGAGAGAGGGATAGAATGCTTCCTCATTGTTCCTTAACCATTTCCTCCTCCTTCTTCTTCCTCATCTCCCTCCATCTTCTACCCTCTTGACCCACCCTAAAAACCTTGCCAAAAGCATAAACCCCTTTCACAAAAGTTGATCTCCTCTTCACCCTCTACACATTGGACCATGCAAAATGAGATTTTGACAACTTTGGGAAGCTAGGGGTGTCTAGAGTGGCCTAAATGAGTTATAGCTTCTTCCATTTTGTTAGTTTTAAGCTTCGTTCTATTCTAGTTTAGTTTAGAAGTCGTTTTAGCGTGGAATTGTGATGTTGGAAAATTCTAGTGAAGGGTTTGGGTGTTTATGTAGATTTGAGGTGTGTAGTGGCTGTTACAAAACTTAGAGATTTAATTCAAGAGCTGGAATTGAGTGTAGTAACCAAAATACAAACTTTAGAATTGATCCTTGTCAGTTTTGTGAAGATATAGGGTGTGCAGGGAAATCTGGAGCAACCCGGGGAATTTCTGAGCTTAGCAAACAACTTCAGGGACCAAATTTGGGTACTAGGAGACTACCTTGATGAGATGAACCCCATTGGAGCCTAGTGGGAAGAGGAGGATGGTTTTTATAGTAATGTGGCCGGCCACTTGGTGGAAATTGGTGTCGGGGTTGATCCAGTAGGTCATATACATCATATACAGCACCCTAGACTTGTTTGGGGAACTACTTTTGGCCTGAGTAAAAATCTGGGAGCATTTTAGTGTGATTTTGGCTATGGTTTTTCGTATTTTGTAATGCTAAGTTTTGATATTTGAATTTGACATTGGTTGGTTGGGTGTTCGTACATCAACAACAAGGGGTGTTTGGTTGATTTTGTATGCGTAGGCCATAGGTTCTGACCTATGAGCAATGCGCGTACCGTTTGGATTTCAGAACTTGATTTTAATAGCGTTGCGATATGTGTTGTTATTGTAGTTACCCTCGCATGGATTACGAGGCAACAGATCATGGCGTCATAGACTTCGGCAAGCGAAGACCAAGGTGAGTTGATCTATATCTACCGGGGAAGTCGGGTGGATGGTGTATAGCACCCCCGCAAAGTCTTGATGAAAACTGATTTATAGAATATGGTTAAGGAAACCTAGATTTGGAAACTAGGGTTAGAGTTAAATGATAGTTTAGTGAAACCATATTAGAAACTAAGGATAATCAGAAGTGATATAATACGGCTAATATGTGATGACGGTATTTGAGGATGATGTTTAACGATATTGCCATTTAGGATACTATAGGACTAGATAGTTGACGTTGATGTGTCATCTGAACCATACATATTTTCTAAACTAAAGAATTGTATGCATCTTTTAAACAGAAACCTTGAGGGACGTTACGGAATTTCAAAGGATATCTTTTCCTTAAAAATGCCGTAACCCCTATTTTCAAAACTACGATTCACTTCTTTAAAAATCTGATTGTATGGTTCGGGTGTGTATGTTAGATTAGATACTTATACTTTTAGTGGAGAAAGAATGTTTCTGTAAACTCGACTTGATGTGAGGTATAAATGCGATGAAAGAAAATAAGATGGATATGATGATATGATGATATTTTGGTATACGGATGTGAGTCGATTGAGATAGTTGATACCTTGTCTGTCCCCTGATATGAGATCGTTGTAGATGTGACCTGGGACATAGGTATATAGACATATATATATATATATATATATATATATATATATAGAATGTTGTGAATCATGGATGATAGGCCATACATGATATTCGGCCGTACCTTCATTGTCTTATAGGTTGATAGGATCCTTATTAGCTTAATGGCGTCGTACGATGATTTTCCGTACGTGATGGGTTTGACTTGAGGTTTGATCCATACCTTTGACTAGAGGATGCCGTACGATGGATTATACCATACGTGATGTTGTGAGGCTAGATGCCGATTGATAGATTCACCGACTCGGTCATGTTAGATACGTATACCCGTCAGCATTTGCATATGATTTACCTTATGCATTCATGTTATTCGCATCGCATTACTTATACTTGTGCTAGTACACCTGCACCATTCTCGATGATGCGTATGTTACACCTACGCAGATTTAACGGCTCACACACTTCATCATCGATAATTTCCATGTCACTACACAGTAGGATTGCTGCATCATGATATGACTCATCGCATAACATACTTGTGTATATATATCCTTGTGCATTCATGCCTACATAGATACTTATTGCACATACATAGACGATGTTGCATTTGACTTTGGAGAAATTGGGAACCGCGGGATATATTTAAAAACTGGAATCATTTTAAAAGAGCGGTTTTCCCTTAATATGTCATATTACTGTCCCATGTTGCATAATATACGGAGATGCTTACATTTCTATCATGTGTCGCATACATCATGCTTTATGATTTTACGCATTGAGATATGTTGTTTTCATGAGATTTCTGGATTTGAGAACCGTGGCGATTTCAAAAGAAAGCATGTACTATTTTAAAAACCCGGTTTCTCTTGGTATGATATTTCAGTGCGTCCACCATGTGTTTTCTGGGTTCTGAGGCCGATTGCGGGTACATGGTGGACCCGGTAAGGTACCCCGGGGCAAGAAGCTCGAGGTGTAGACGATGAGCCTGGCAGGGGAGCACTACCTACCGGTGATTGTATTTGGACTCGACGGTTATCCGGAGGGTACCGACCGGAGTAGAGAGATGGATATGAGGGCCGACAAGGGTGTGTGGCGCCTGAGACATATGATGATTTACGTGTCGATGCTGGTAATGGGTTTCATGGTTTTCGAGTGTCGAGGTTGGACACTCCAGTTCCATGATTTTGATGTGTCGCGAGGGGACACACGTTGATTTGTATCCTCATATTTTCATGCATATGTTTTTATGATATTTACATGCATGATATTGTTGTGTCATTGGTTGACACGTGGACGAGATCCACATGCATACATACATTGATCATATGGTTTGGACGAGATCCACATACATACAGACATTGATTATCTGATTGGATGATATTAGCATACTTATAGACTTGAGTTATTGTTGGCACATATACGACCCGGTCACCCTTGATATCATAGTATTACCTTCATGATATAGTTGACCTTGGAGTCATTGTTTATCCGATTTCTACTTGTTGATATATTTCTACTCACGAGTTGCAACCCACCCCCGTTGTGCCACAGTTCCTTGCAGGTTTTGCCGTACATGTTTCGTTGCGGCTTTGCTGGCACACTGTTCTTTCCGGGTGATTGTTTTGGTAGGTGGGTTCTTTTGCATCAGGACCACCATTGTTAATTTATTATTTCAGTTGTATCTAGAAACTCTATCAACCAGACTTGTATTTTTGATAGAGATAGAATACCAGTGTATATTCTTCGACCTTAGAGTCGCGCGTTGTATTATTATGGTTTTCATGTTGATTTTGAGTTTCTTTTGAGTTTTGATCCTCGCCCTTCGGCGTTGTATATTATATTGCTTGCGTGGTTGTGACCTTCGTTTGACGAAGAGCTAGCTCCTGCTTGGGGATGCCTTTTTTTATTTCGTATACTATTCATGTTGTATCCCATTTGGGGCCAGTATTTACAAAGGAAACTCTGCCGAAATTTTCAGAAATGACTTGATGTTTTTAAATGCATAATTCGGCTTATGCTATTAAAACTACTTGCTTTAAATGGTTTTTCCTTCACTCTACTGCTTATTTTGGTTTTTATTTCTAGGTTTTGGCTTACTTAGATTACGTACGCCTCGAGACGTTTCGTAATTTAAGTGTCAGTCACGCTCGGTACTTTTCGGGTCGTGACAGTTTGCCTCCTCCTCCTCTTGTTAATGTTTAATGTGCTTTAATATGATTATAAACTTAGTATTGTTACTTGGATGGGTTGATATGGTATGTTGATTCCGTGGTACTCTGTAACCTCATCACATACCATATTGTCCCCACAAACCCCATCTTGCAAGCCTAAAGTTAGAATCAATTTAGTGTTAAGTTTGCTAAGTTTGGATGTGGTATTTTGTGATTAAGTGACTTGACAAATCTCTTGGTTTCATATACCATATACCGTCACAAACACTTAGCACACTTAACACTGAAATCATTTGCTCTCACTCACTAATTTGTGTTTTGATGTTTTGGTATGCTTGCTAACCCTTGTGTTTAGTCTTCATACCCTAAGCTTGGACATACAAACGGTAAGTGAAAAAAATAGACTCGTTTCGTTTTTTGTGGCGAATATCGGAATTTGATGATTTGTGCTTCGCAACATCCTTGACAAATCATGCTTCATGCCGGGATCGACGTAAGGGCGACAACTCATGATCCAAGGAGCGTCGAAGGAATCGTCATGATTCGACCTTCCGAACCAAAGCTATAGCCATTCTCTTACTTCCTAGTTTTCTTTGTTTTCGTATTCTTTTTTTTTTTGTGACAACCAAACCAATTCATTTTTTGTCGAACCTTAAAAAACAAGGCCTGATACACAATTCCCTGCGGATCGACCCATACCTGCCGGCTTGCTACAACGCACCATGCACTTGCGGTTTATAAATTTTAAAACGAGAACGATCTCGCGTGCGCATTCCATTCCTTAAAATCATATCCGTTTCCAAAACATACGCGTTTGCGCTGCGCGGGTGAGTTCCCAACAGCCAGTCACGTTCCGTACTTTCGGGTCGTGACATTTTCTTAACATTAATTTCATCAATGTTTTCCCATCATTTAACCTTATCATTGCAGAAAAAGTAACGAAAATAGATAGTACGCTTATGCCATTCGCATTCGCCATGGGCCCCATCATGCACCGTCAGGTTACTTAACTAATGGCAGAGCTGGAGCTGGACTAGCGCCGGTGCAAAACATAATCAACGTTTATTATATATCTCATATATATATATATATATATATATATATATATATAGCCATTCGTCTCACGCAATAATAAGCATTCCAGATCACAGATGAATACATTGGATATACTAAGAATTCCATGTTTCGTTTAAGCCCTGAACGAAAGACGGATTCCACGGTCGTGATGAATAGCCAAACCCTACCCTAGACCCCTACGAGTGAGACAAACTACCTGCCAAATTCCTGAAGTGAAGCAACCTCCCTCAATAAAATGAGTAGGCCACTCGGCACTTCAAGAACCCAGTAGTTTGTGCACCCTACCTTGCGTCTATCCTAGGAGTAAAAACATTAAAAAGAAATAATACAACGGTGGCTACAACCTCAACCCGGATATGCACCGCAAAATATTATTACATCACTTTTACAAATTACAAGAATGAAAGAAAATAAAAACACTCTTCTCGCATCCCCCCGGCTATTCATCCACACTGATCCAACACATTCATATACACATACCATCATATGATACACATATGTTCAACCTCCACTAATCGTCGTATAGCAATTAGTGGACGTTTCGAAATACATATCAGACTCAAAAGCGGATAAACGATGTTAAATCTTTGACTTTGAAAAACTCCGAATTGCCCCAACACTTAGACAACATCACATGCAATCTGGGCAAAAATAAACAATACCATAAATTCTAAAACCAAGTATAAAGAACACCTTAAAAAATCCAAGCCTAAACACCTCTACTTGGTCGGCGCCGCCGGGAAAAACAAGGGTTTTGGCCGACGAGATTTGTGAAGTTTGGGCTCGTTTTTCTAGGGTGTTCTAGTTATCACATAACAAGTCTTCAGCACATGTTTTAAAAAATTTAGAAGACTTTTTGAAAATTCACTGAAACATGGTTTTTGATTTAAGGTTTCGAAGCTTTAAACATCGTCTAAAACACTAGTTTTGGTTTAGATAGGCTCTGATACCATGTTAGTAGATGTTGCACATCACCACAAAACTTGTGGGGAGGCAAAATTAGCAAACAATAATTTTGAAGCATGCAACATCGACTTTTGAACCCGGATCATATACTAAACCATAACTAGTAACCCTATTTAGGAGTTTTAACTACCATGATAGGGATTATACCTTCTTGGAACCGGTCCTTCGGGTTTTCTTTCCGCTTCTCGCTGCTCTTATGTTAGTTATATGTATGCCCTAAAGGCCATTATTGTACATGATTGTATATTATAATGGATGCTTGGACATATATAGAGATGACTTTCTTACTCGACATGATAGTATGCTATCTGGTTGCTCTTTATCTTAACATGTACACTTGTATCATTATACTGTCTCTCCGTTACATGTTGATAAAGCCCTTAGGATGTGTACATGACTACAGGACTATGATACAGATCATACTAATAGGGCTAGGGTAGTCGACAAGTTCATCCTTTAATTGTTCCTAGTAGAGGGAGTATCGAGACAGGGCATCGATATTCTATAGTAGACTAGTGTGTACGTTTCTTAACCCTGTATGGGGCGATGGATGATCCCATATCCATTGGTGTTTGACATCAAATATTGTACACAGGTGCTCATTGCAGAATGGTTACACCGAACAGGACTCGTCGAGAACTCCAAGATGGTATTATACCTATTGTCAGATAGCAGTTCTCTGGTGATACTGGTACTGTCAAGACCAGAAATATTAGCTCGTGACCAGCACTTGAATCATGCAACGTCTAAAGGCGTAACGGAATTCAAGTAGGCTGAAACCCAGAAATCTAAACCTTATTAAGAAAATAAAGGAGGTGAAGTTTTGAAATAAAGGTATAAGGAAATCAAGTTTTCTAAATGCATAGAAAAGGAACGTAAAAATGCAAGTGAAATTTTCTAGTTTAAAAACGTGTTCATCTTTTTAAAAATTTTGGGCAGCACCTCCTTTGTATATTTTGATCCAAAACCAGAAATACAAGATAATAATAAAAGACATCCCCAAGCGGGAGCTAGCTCTTCGCCAAACAGCGGATCACAACCACGCAAAACATTATAAGAGTGCACGACGCCCAACGGCGAAGATCAGCACAAAAGATAAAGAATGAAGCAAGACATAAATCCCCAAAAGCGAATATAAAACCCATCGCTCAAATCTCGCAACTACAGGTCTTGCTAAGTCTCATTTCTTATACAAATACTAGTTTCGATTTGATTGAGTTGACTAGATACAATATGAAATATAAATACAAGAGTGGGTACGATACAAATGTCCCACCTACCAAAGCAAACCATCCAAATGTAACTGTGTGCCAGCGAAGCCGCTACTGATCCATGCGGTCAACCTGCAAGAACCGTAGCACAACGGGGGTGAGTTGCCAACTCGTGAGTAGAAAAACATCTACAAGTAGAAATCGAATAAACAACGACTACTAGGTCAACTATATCATAAAGGTAATACTATGATATCTAGGATGACCGGGTCTGTAAGTGCCAACAAAGTAATAAACGCCTATGTGTATGCGGATATCATCCAACAATTTAATCAATGTAAGTATGCACGTGGATCTCGTCCAATCATATAATCAATGTATGTATATATGTGGATCTCGTCCAACTATTTAATCAATGTATGTATGTATGTGGATCTCGTCCAACCATATAATCAATGTATGTATGTATGTGGATCTCGTCCAACAATATAATCAATGTATGTATGCAAGCAAGTATAAGGATATAAATTAACGGTGTCCCTCGCGACACATCAAAATCATGGAACCTGGGTGTCCAACATCGACACCCGAAAACATCATCAAACCCGTGTCCAGCATCGACACGTAAATCATCATATCTCGGGCTTCGTCAATCCGGATCGGCCCACGGGCTCCGTCAGTCCGGATCGACGCACAGGCTCCGTCAGTCCGGATCGAACCATATCATCTCTCGACTCCGGTCAGTATCCTCCGGATATCCGCCAGGCCCAACCAATCACCGGTAGGTAGTAGTCTCTCTGCCAGGCTCACCGTCTGTATACACAGCATCCCTTTCTTGCCCCGCGTACCATACCGGGTCCACCATGTACCTGCAATCGACCTCATCCGCCTCCTCGAATTGGGTTTCACATGTCGCTCTCAGAACCGAGAAAACACATGGTGGACGCACTGAAATATCAAATCAAGAGAGACTGGGTGTTTAAAACAACAAATAATCTCTTTTAAAATGTCCACGGTTCACAAATCCAGAAATCTCATGAAAACAGCATATCTCAATGAGTTAAATCATAGAGCATGATGTATGGGACATATAATAGAAATGTGAGCATATCCGTGTATCAAGAAACATAGAACAGTGATATGCACATATAAAGGGAAAACCGCTCTTTTAAATGAATCCAGTTTTAAAATATATCATGCGGTTCCCAAACCTCCAAAATCGAATGCAATATCGTATAAAGGTGCATATGTGTGTATATACGCAAGTATGGACGTACAAATGTGTATGTTCGCAAGTATGGTGTACAATATACATGTACGCAAGTATGGTGTGCAATATGGATGTGCGCAAGTATGGTGTACAATATGCATGTACGCAAGTATGGTGTACAATATGTATGTATGCAAGTATGGTGCACAATATGGATGTGCGCAAATATGGTGTACAATATGCATGTTGTAAGTCCATGTTGCTCACCCCGGTTCTTACGGGGAGACGAAAACGGCGAAAAACAATGATTTGGCGCAAGGCAACATGGACTCAAAAGCAAGGATCTTGGCTAAACTAGAAACTAGTAAACACTAGAGGTTTTAACTACTATGCTGTAGAAGGTATACCTCACGGAACCGGTCCTTCGGGTCTTCTCTCCGCTGTCCGGCTCGTCCATCCGCGCTCCGAGGGTCGATCCGGATCTTGGTCACCTCCGCGGCCTTCTTGAGTCGAAGAAGATCCACCCGAGAGTTGTACACTAAGCTCCGCCTCAAGCCAAGGCAACTAGAGCAAAGAGATTGCTAATCTAAATGCCTTAGGTTGTGTAGAAGAGATAGATGGAAGTGTTTGTCTTTGTGGGATCTTTTTCTCTCAACACATGAGATAAAAAGATGAGATCAAGAAGAGGAAGAAGAAGGAGAAAGCTTAGCAACCATGGAGCTTTTCTTTTCTTCTCATTTCAAGAGAGAGAATGAGAAGAGAATAATGAAAAGGATTAAGCCAAATGAAATGAACCATGGTTGCAATAATACATAAAAATCATCATTACTAATCCTATCATGAAAGAGTTGATGGCACATTGAGTTGACCATTATCATAACTCAAGAATTAAAAAGAAAATAAAAGAAGAGTGTAGATCCCTCTTGATGGTCAATGGTCAATACGGTCAACGGGTTAACAAAGTCAAGAGAGGTCTAAGTAGTCAAATGGTCAATGCAATTAGCCATCACTAATCTATCAGTAAAAGGATTAGTAAACAATGTCTCCGGCTCATAACGGTTTTGACCAAACGAATTGTCAAAACCCTAATGAGTGTGCCACATTACGGTTTCGGCCGAACCAACTGCCAAAACCCTAATGGGGCACCTCCTCCTTCATCGCTCCTCAAAACTGTGCACACACACCCGCATCCGCATTCCGTAGAACGCAAATGCACAGAAGACAAATCAAATCCATCTGTGCAATACTAGGATCTGGCTTAAACCAAAGCCCACTAGTATTGCCTGCCCGAACAGCATACGCACACAAGTGCACGTAAGTGATCGTAGCCCTGCCGTAAAACCATACGGCCTCTACACGTTTCGCTCAATGCAGGGAAACTCTCTGTGTGGGACTCTAAAGACTCGACACTATGCTGGCAATGGGTTTAACCACAGACCGCAAGCGGCACTATCTGTACGTAACGGTCCCCATATAGATGTCGATAAGAAGGCCGATGAGGTAAACCCATCCGAACTCCTACTGAGCCTGTATGTGACAATCTTCGTACAGTCCGGTCTGTTCGTCTGATACATCGCATGGCGGGCGTAGGGGGGCGGTGAACGTCAGTCCCCTAATAGCGGTACAAGTCATGTCGGAGTGTAGCCCAGAACACCCTAAGATAACACTGGAAACCTACCAGTATATCTCGCTTGCCTTGGCCAGGGACTACTTGTGTAATGGCTCTCCTAGACACAGCGCGATGTCAACCCCGAATACCGGGAGAGACGAATCCTGTCTAACCGTCACTGCCTCCAAGTGCTTCGGGACTGCACCCAACTACTACCTATTTGCACGACTCCTTTGAGCCGTGGTAGGCTAGTAATCTAAGTACAGTGGGAACACACTCGAGGCGAAGTGACAGTGTCAAGTCAGGGGACTAAGCTGCACTCATGTCACCTGGGAACTGATAACTGACGATAGGTATAATATCAACCAACAGTTCCCGACGAGTCCTGTCCAGTGTGCTCGTAACCTAACGAGCACCCGCATACTATCTCAAGTACGACGTACTGACGGCTGTGGGAAAGACCGTCTCCCCCGCTCGGATGAGAAGCGCATACGCTAGTCTACTCCGGAGTATCGATGCCCTGTCTCGATAGTCCAACGACTAGGGACCTGTATAAGGATGTGCTTATAGATTAACCAGCCCCCACGAGTGTGAGAGCCATCACAACGCTGGTAATCAAGCAAAGATCCTAAGGGCTCTACTAATATGTAAATAAGCGATATGCTAAAAGAAACACATGCACATATTGAAGTAGAGACAAACCAAGTAGCATACTACCATTTTGAGCAAGATTGTCTATACAACTGTGAATATCCCAAGCTTCCATCAAGTAATATACAAGCTAGTATGATACAGTAATGGCCTCTAGGGCATATACACTAACAATCTCATACTTGCACTAAGGCCATGTACTGGCGTATCGAAGACCTATCATCTCGATCAGCCGCTCGAACTGAGTCTGGGATAGGGCCTTCGTGAGTGGATCTGCAGTGTTATTCTCCGTATTTACTCTTTTCACCTCGATCTCTCGGCGATCTACGATCTCCCTGATCAGGTGGTACCGCATCAAAATGTGCCTGGACTTCTGATGGGACCTGGGTTCTTTCGCTAAAGCTACAGCTCCGTTGTTGTCGCAATACAGCGGTAATGGATCAACAATGGTAGGAACCACTGTAGGGTTGCTAGGCACGCGCACAAGGGTCTACGAGGCATCAACCATGCCCGATTAAAAATTTAGCCGTGCCGAACAACCCGAATACGGATCTTTAAATTAGAGATTAGGCGAAAACTAGCATGTTAACAACTTTAACACTAAGTGAGAGGGATTACAACCTTTGTAGATCCAGTCCTTCACTTCATATGCTCCGTGTTGTGGTCCCTTCGCTGCGATCATCGGGTTCCGGAATCTCGAGAGGTTGCACGAAGAGAAAGATGCAACCTTTGCTTCCGATCTTCGATGCAAGATGATCTACCTTGAAGTTTCGTTAACACAAGCTAACACTTATGAAATGATGTGAACACCCTCATCTAAATGTTAAGGGGAGATGAGGATGATGAAGTAGGATTTTTGCTCTCTTTATTTATCTTTTTCTCACATATTTTCATCACAAATATCAAAGCAAGAAAGCTTTGCATGAAGAACTCAAGGAAGAAGAAGAATAGTGATCCATTTTCTTTTGTGATGAATAATGAAAGGATTAATATGATGAATAATGCAACCATGGTTGACTTAACCATTGTAGAGAATTAACCAAGGGTTAGGGTTTGGGTTGAGTTAAGAATGAGTCACATGAAAATATCTTTTCCAAAACAAAATAGAAAACCTTCTAGAATCTACTAGAAGTCATTAACCCAAATCAAACCCTAATCTTGATTAATCTTTACTAAACATGTTGCATTAGTTATCATATCATGTTACAATATTATATATCACATATATAATATTTATTGTAACCAAATAAAATAATACATTTAACATATATCGCATATATATCAATGTATTACCCGAGTGAGAAAAAGAATCTTTTAGTGAGCTAATATTATTTAATGTAATTTAATATATCATATATATTATTATACATTAAACTATCGAATCAACACTTGATCCGACCATCCGGCTATATCACATATAACCGACTAATATTTATCCGTACCGATTTATCGAATCAACACTTGATCCAATGAACCGGCTGATATCATATATCGCGAGAATCCAATACGGTATCACATACCGCATTATCCTCGGTCCCGCACATATGCTCCTACTCCATTTTGCCTGAGCCAAGAAACCTCTGTGTAGGACTCTAAAGAATCGTCAATACGCCGGCAGCAGGTGATGATCATATCAAACACCCACAAGCTGCAAGCGGTCAGCTAAACGTAACAGCTACCCAGGTATTGAGCGCTCAGAAGATCAACAAGCAAGCCTGTACATTCTCCTGTGAATCCAAACAGTAACACTCCCGTATAGTCCGGTCTCGTCGTCTGATATGTCGCATATCTCGCCTAGGGGTGGTAAACGTCAGACCCCAGTAGCTCGATAAGTCATGTCGATATGAGGTCTATAACAGTTCAAGAAACTACTGATAACACTTACCAGTAAATCTCAGCAACCCTGGCCAGGGATTTCCGGTTATAGCCAATCGAACACAGCACAACATCAACTCCCTATACCGGGAGAGACGAATCACCTCCTATCGCTCATTGCCTCCATGTGATTCGGGACTGTACCCAAAAACCACCTTTTTGCACGCCCTCTTGGACGTGGTATGATGGAAATCAAAGCACAGTGGGAATCACACAAGACTCTATGACGATCTCGGGTCAATAGACTACTCTGTACCAGTGTCACCGGAGAACTGCCATCTGACGTGAGGTATAATACCATCTGGGAGTTCTCGGCAAGTCCTTCCAGTGTACCCAGTCTCCACTGAGCACCCATACACCATCCTTGATGTCAAACACCGATGGATATGGGATCATCCATCGCCCATCATATGGGTCAAGATGCGTATACGCTAGTCTACTCTGGTGCATCGATGCCCTGTCTCGATACACCCTCGACTAGGAACAGTTATAGGATGTACTCGTCGACTACCGTGGCCCCACTAGTATGATCTCATCATAGTCCCAGTAGTCGAGTACACATCCTAAGGGCTTTATCAACATGTAGCATAGAGACGATCAGAGTACATGTTAAGATAAAGTACAACCAGATAGCATACTATCATGTCGAGCAAGAAAGTCCTCCCTATATATGTCCTAGCATCCACTACAATATACATCGTATGTACAGTAATGGCCTCTAGGGCATACATATAACAAACAATCTACCACTTGCACTAGGTGTTAGTTATATGTATGCCCTAGAGGCCATTACTGTACATTGGATGTATATTGTAGTGGATGCTGGGACTTATATAGGTAGGACTTTCTTGCTCGACATGTTAGTACGCTATCTGGTTGCACTTTATCTTAACATGTATACTTTCTGTCTCTCTGATTACATGTTGATAAAGCCCTTAGGATGTGTACTCAACTTCCAGGACTATGATGTAGATCATACTAGTGGGGCCTGGGTAGTCCATAAGTACATCCTTGAAATGATCCTAGTCGAGGGAATATCGAGACGGGGCATCGATATTCCAGAGTAGACTAGCGCATATCTTCTCGACCCATACGATGGGCGATGGATGATCCCATATCCAATGGTGTTTGACATCGAAGATGGTATGCGGGTGCTCAGTGGAGACTGGGTACACTGAATGGACTCGCCGAGAACTCCCAGATGGTATTATACCTCACATCAGATGGCAGTTCTCTGGTGACACTGGTACAGCTTAGTCTGTTGACTCGAGATCGTCATAGAGTCTTGTGTGTCTCCCACTGTGCTTTGATTTCCACCCTACCACGGCTCTACTGAGTTGTGCAAACAGGTGGTTGTTGGGTACAGTCCCGATTCACATGGAGGCAATGAGCGATAGGAGGGGATTTGTCTCTCCCGGTATTGGGGGTTGATGTTGTGCTATGCTCGACTGGCCATAACAGGAAATCCCAGGCCAGGGTTGCAGTGATATACTGGTAAGAGTTATCAGTAGTTTCACGATAGTTATGGACCTTACGTCGGCATGACTTATCAAGCTATTGGGGTCTGACGTTTACCACCCCTAGGCGAGATATGCGGCATATCAGACGAACAGACCGGACTGTACGGTAAGTGTTACTGGTTGGATTCACAGGAGTGTGAGCGGGCTTGCTCGTCGATCTTCTGATCGCTCAATACCCGGGTGGCCGTTACGTTTAGCAGACCGCTTGCGGCTTGTGGGTGTTTGATATGATCATCATCTGCTGCCGGCGTATTGACGAGTCTTTAGAGTCCTACACAGAGGTTTCCTGGCTCAAGCGAAACGAAATAGGAGCGCATATGAGATATGTGCGGGACCGAGAATAATGCGTGTATGTGATACCGTATTCTATTCTCGCGATGAATGTATCGAATGGTTATATGCGATATAACCTAGTTATCGAATCAAGGATTGATTCGATAAGCCGATACATTGGATACTAGCCGGTTATATGCGACATGACCGGATCGTTAAATCAAGTGTTGATTTAATGATTTGATGTATAATTATATATTTGATATATTACTTTGCATTAACTAGTATTGGTTCACTTTAAATGGATTTTCTCACTTGAAATGCACAAGTTGTATATGTGATATACTTTTGTGCACAAGATTGTATCATGTTTGATGATACATGCAAGCTAGGGTTAGTGTAAAGAATTGACCATGGTTATATGAATGGTTAGGGTTTCATTTTATTTACTTATTCATTTATTTATTCTTTTTGTTTATTTTGGCAAAAGAAAAAGTTAAAGAGAAAAAGAATGGTTGCTAGTTTTGTTTTTAGTTGAAGTTTCTTGAAACTTTGACCAAGTCACCATTCTTGTCTCATCCTTAACCATAACCATTCAAGTTAACCATGGTCCATTCTCTACAACTAACCAAGGGTTAATATATGATATGTATTGATTTATTTATCTTATTATTAACACTTATCATATGATCTTCTTCTTCTTCATCTTCTTCTTCCATGAAGAAAAGCTAGTGACCATCAATGGCAACTAGTGAAATCAAGTGAGAAATCCAATTCTAAAGTCTACCCACTTCCTATTTCTTCATCCTCTACCTCTTGCCAAGTTGTATAGGGTGTTTCCTTCACAAGTTTTCATGGCTTGGTGAAGTTGGAGCTTGTTCTTGTGATGCCTCGACGTAGATCATCTTCGGCATCGAACCGACGATCAAGCCCGCCCATTCTTCGATGATGCCAATAGAGTCATGGGTTCGATTTGGACAGCGGAGGGAGATCATCGTGGAGCTTAGGAAGTGGTGGACCGGATCTACAAAGGTTGTAGTCACTTTCCCTTAGCATTTAATTCGATTACATGCTTGCATCGCCTAAATATCTAGTTAACGATCCGTATTAGGGTTTGTAGGCACAAGGAATTTTTGATTTGTGCATGTTTGATCACTTGTGAGACTTCATTAGTGTGCCTAGGAACCCTACAGTGGTATCAGAGCCTAGCTAGAGCCTTAGGCGAAGTCTAGACGGAATTAGAAGTCCGATCGACCCGAAACCCCGATTTTAACATGCTCTCTGGACATTTCTGTAAAATGTGGATTTTTGTAGATTAAAAATATACAGAAAAATCAGCAGGGGATTGTAAGGGTTACTGCAAAATTCGATGGCCTAATTCCTTAAAGGCGCCACGGATCCGCGGCATGAGCACGCTCATGCGGCGGTTCCGCGGCCGTTTTGTCTTGTTGTGCATCGAAGTTTGCACCTTAATTCTTAGTAAGTAGTGCTGGTTTTCCTGGGAATATTTTAATATTTATTCCAGAGTTTTATTTTCTGGGTTGTATTGGGAACTTGGTGTATTCGATCGGACTGTCTAATTTTGTCGGTGTGCTTTTCCGGGTATTTTTAGAATATGTTAAAAAGTTCGACCGGATATTAATACCCACTTTTTCCCTTGCCGGGAAATTTCCAATTGTTGGATTTTTCCGTAGTTTAACGACGTTCTAAGTAGTGCAAGTAACGCGATGGATCCTCTAAAAGACAACAAACCTTAACTCGATTATGTGACCGTCTTGAACTGCCCTTTGAACCTTCGGGTTTGGGGAAGTACGGCGTGCCACATGTGAGGCGTTGGCTTGACCCTTCTACGGCTGGACCGTTGGTACTGAGGCACGAACTGAATGTTGTTAGACTTATTTCATGTGTTGAGCTGTATCGGGAAAACTTGGGTGTTCGATTGTTCGATCGAGAAGTTTAGCATTTTCTATTTATCCGGAATGTGATACAATACTTGGAATTCGCAAATAGTTATGAGATGACTGGATGAATGTTATAAACATAGCAGTTTAGTCTCACTTGATCGGTTGCCACGGAATTTTGATGTGATCAAAAGTCCGTTGCAATCACGTAGCGTACGCGGATACTCGCTGGGTAAACTTAATAGACAGCCTCACCCCATAGCTCCGACCAAGTGACTGTAGGAGAACCCCGTCGCCGAAAGCATCCGTCCGGGTGCTCGCGGCAGCGGTGTTCCACCTTGGTGCACTTCGTCGACGGTATCAAGGGTGCGGCCGCCTACTAAAATTTGCGACGATCATTCGATTAGTTTTTCGGGAATCTTGTTGAATTGCCCGACTTGATATTGAAAAGTGTTTTCAATAATGAGACTAAAATGCGGGGTTTATAATTGTTAGGCATGCGATGTCTAAAGAATTCATTTGGTCAGGCATGCGATGTCTGAGGTGGTTGCGGATTCCAACTGTTGTAGTTTTACACTTTCTTTTCTGTGACCGTAAGTGTAATATGTGATATCGCCGGTTTCGTTGCTATATGTCAACGACAATTGGGATGCGCATATTTACTTACGTTGATGACATGTGATGTTATGTGTTGTTGGATATGTTATATTGGATCGTCGTGTTTGAATAGCCGGGGTTTTTTTATGTGAGATGAGTGTTTTTTCATTTTCATTCATGTAAAAACTTGTATGTAATATTCTTTTATTGGGGCACTTCCAGGTTGCGGAAGTTGTCACCGTTGATGTATATTATTTACTTTTCCGCATTAGGATAGACCCAAGGAGGGGAGCACAAGTAACCGGGTTCTGGGGTCCAGTGGGAGACCAACTCGAGGAGTCGAGTCCGGGTCTCCTAACCCTAGAATTGGTAGGGTTGCTTGCTGCTCTCGTAGGGGTCTAGGCGTGTGGGATTGGCTATTCATCACGACCGTGGAATCCGTGTTTTATACTGGCTCGTATTGAAAACACGGACGTCCTAGTATATCCAATATTTCATATGATTCTTTCTGCTGCGTTATCTGTGATGTGATCATGCGATGTTCTGTGCTCTGTTCAGATAGATGTAGTATATAGTATATATGATATATTATATAGACGCTACTTATGTTTTACACCCGCGCTAGCCCTGCCCCGCTCTGCCGTTAGTTACCTAACCTAACGGTGCACGAGGGGACATCGAGGCGAATGCGGATGGCATAAGTGTACGTCATATTTATCTGTGATGTTTGGGTAATTTAAATGATGGGATATTCATTAATGAGATTAATGAAAGAAAATAAACCTAATAGATGTTGTGGAATCGAATTTCAAAATAAAAACAGGTAGCTACAGTTCTTGCTTTGCATCGCGGTGTTCCTTGTAGAACATCCTGCACCTTATTCGATAAGGAAAGGACCGAGATCCCTTCACCGGGAGTGACTCCTTTAGCAATAACTGGCAGATGCTACAACCCTCGGTTTGTCTTTTGATCGCTTCTATAGTTTCTGCTTTGCACAGTGATATATATGATATATCCCGCACCTCATTCGACGAGGAAAGGGCCGACGATCCCTTCACCGGGAGTGACCCCTTTAGCA
Source organism: Agapanthus africanus (assembly GCA_030015575.1). Lineage (NCBI taxonomy): Eukaryota > Viridiplantae > Streptophyta > Magnoliopsida > Asparagales > Amaryllidaceae > Agapanthus > Agapanthus africanus. The sequence goes on from CM057351.1 coordinate 109,801,484, forward strand.
AAACTAGAAAATCCTCAAAAACATTCCATTTAAAAACCATTTGATTCCGCAACGAGATCAAGTTCAAAGCGTTAAAGGTTTTCACAAAAACCATTCGCAACCCTCCGTCATTTTAGGAAGTAGAGTACTTAGTATTCGTGCTGTGTTTGTTGACTTTAGTTAAGGCACAGTGTACGGTAGCTAAGTGATGTCTTCTTACACCGCATATGATGCGATTAGTTAGGACAGTCGCGTGACTTTGTTGACCTTAGTTAAGGTTCATGTGGGTGGGTCTAATTAATCACGAAATGACGGGTAGAACTTGACTAGTACTTATGATTTGTTGACCATAGTTAAGGTCATAGGTGCTAGGGGTAAAAACCTTTATCGGGAGTTTCAAGAGTTGAAACTTGCAATGAGATTGCATACCTTCTATATGATAGTTGGATCCCGATACCCACTGTGAGTAATTGTTACTCCTGGGAGAGTTTTGCACTTTGCAATTAGCCGATCAAGTAGGTGTCCAGAAAGGTGTCAACGGGGTTATGCCTCTGGGAAAGCGGGGTTTACAGTAATTAGGTCCGTGCGAAAGCACGGGGAACCTCCCTCAAAGTACCGACACTGGCCTGGCTGAAAGATTGGCGAACTTGTAGAGTGTAATTAATCCCGGCTAGTCTTTCCTTTTAAGGTTTGAAGGAAGATTTGATAAAAACAGTGGGAGCCATCCTGATTAGATAAAATATATAACCAATCTGATCTTGCAAGAGCGCACGCAGAGTGTTTTCTTCTCTTTCTCTCTCCAGGTAGCGACCATATCACGCCTTAATCAAGATAATAATATGGATGTATTGACCGAACCCGCTTGTTATACTGAGGTGGGGAACGTTGGTCCCGCTCCAACTTATAATTGTTATAAGATAGAGCAGGAAATAGGGGAATACCAGAATTCCTATGCCGCCCAAACGAAGAAAGTGCATATGATGCATCTTCTTCGGGTGTGTTCGTTAAACAGAACTGTTTCTCAGTATCCTCTGTATCTAGGGTATATGATACCGGATCAGGATCCCAGATATGTAAGCTGTTACATAGGGCTACAAAAAGGTAGAAAAACTGAGAACGGGTGATAAGTTTCAAGAGACAGAAAACGGGGCAAGTGTTGCAGCCAAGTCTGTTGGTCACTGTCACCCTGTATTACCAATACATTGATTCTGAACAAATGCTATTAGATACCGAACCTGATATACAAAATCATATCAGTCTCTTTATTAGTAAAGAAAGGATATAATTTTGTATTGATGGATAATGTTTTGAACATTTCCTATATCAAAAGTTGATCGGTTCAGGCACGTTATCTAAAAGCATTGACGTTCTAAATCAAACTACAGTTCCTTATATACTGAACACACACAAGAGGAAGAGTTCAGAAATGAACAAATTCTTCTTGAGGTATTGTAGACTAGGTCATATCAATGCGACCCGACTAGCTGAAGTTACATTTTAGATGCATATTTAAATTAGTTTGAATTTACATCTTATGAAACTTGCCAGTCATGTCACAAAGATAAGATGACCACAGCTCTGTTTATTGGAAATAGAGAAAGAGTTAATGAACTCTTGGGACTGATACATGATGATGTATATAAAGTCTCCTGTCTACACATGCCAGGACTGGTTCTTTATACTTCATTATATTCTCTGATAATCTCTCAAGATTTAGTCATATGTTCCTGTTGAAACATAAGTCTGAAGCTTTTGAGGTATTCACAGAATATAAGTTAGAAGTAGAGAACCAAAATACGGGTATAAGTATTATGTCCTATGATAAGATCAGGGAGGAGAATACTTGTGCATGGCATTCCTGGACTATTCTAAAAGAAAATGAGATTCTCTCTCAGCATTACTCCTCCGTATAAACCATAGCACGATGGTATATCGGGGCGGAGCAATCACACCCTATATGATAAGGTGTGCTCTATGATGAGTACTACTGAGTTACCTATTTCCTTTTTGGGAGTTATGCGCTTGAGAAGCTGCATACCTATTGAATAGGGTTCCAATCAAATCAGTTGCCTACCATTTCATATGTGATATGAAAAGGGAAGAGCCCATGTCTTAAGCTAGTTAAGATTTGGGGTTGACCGGCTTATGTCTAAAAGCAAAATCCGGACAAGCTCGAGGCAATGTCTGTAATGTAGAACTGGAAAGGTTCCAGCTATACAAACTATAGCAGACAATTTGGTAGAACCAAAGGATTCAGTATATTCCAACGAACCTCAGCCTCTCCGCCGATCTAGTACGGTTCCTTACCCACCTGAGAGATACTTCGGTTTCTCGATGACAGAGGGAGCGAGGATTGCATCATAAGATGATGACCCAACTAGTTTCGAGCTGGCCATCGGGGGTAGAACTCTGTAAGAATGGCTGGATGCTTAGTGATCTGAGATGGAATCCTTATACACCAACAAAGTATGGACTTTGGTTGCTATATCTGAAGGGTTAAATCCCCATCAGGAGAAAGTATATCTTGAGAAGATTACTTGGTGTAGATGGAAAAGTTGAGACTTTCAAAGCAAGACTTGTTAAAGGTTTTCGTCATCGACCAGGCGTGGATAATGATGAAACCATTTTCCAGTAGCTATGCTTAAGTCTATCCAGATCCTACTTACCACGGCTACATACCATGACTGTGATATCTGGTGGTTGGGTGCCATGACTACTTTTCTAAATAATGATTTAGAAGAGAACGTCTATAAGTACACAGCCAGAGGGCCTCGTAGACAGTGGGAGCAGCGGAAACGTGTGCAAGTTGCTTTACAGGATAAAGCAGGCATCGCGGAGTTGGAACATCTGTTTTGATGTGGTAGTCAAAGAGTTTGACTTCATCAAAATGGTAGATGAACCTTGTATGTACAAAAGGGTAGTATAGAGTATGGTAATGATCCTCGTAGAGTACGTGGATGACATACTCTTGATAAGAAAGGAATTTCCTATGCTACGATCGGTCGATCTCCTCTTATCACATAGATTCTCTATATAGGATCAAAGTGATACCTCCTAAATCCTGGAATTCGGGTCTATGAGATAGATCTAACTGGATGTTAGGATTCTCACTAGCTTTAGTGAGATGGTATCAATCGATCCTGGGGAGAATCACTGGAAGAGTTCCAGGGTGATAAAGACGACTGAATGTCAGTCGCAGGCATTATCTTTACCCTCAGTAAAGGGACGGTATGTTGGAAGAGTTCCAAGCTAGATACCGTGGCAAACTAGACGATAAAGGCTGGTATCATCGCTATTAAAGATACTACCAAAGAGGCAGTTTGGGTGTATAATGGTTCATAAGATGAACTAGGTTCCTGCCATTATATGACAATGGAAGTGTGCCTTTAGCCCTGGAACCCTGGTCCCATCAGTGACCCAGACATATTCTGAGGAAGCATCACCTGATCATGAAGATAGTTGATCTCCGGGGTGATCGAGGTTAGGAGAGTAGACTCAGAGGACAACACGGCGGATCCACTCACGAAGGCCTTTTCCCAGAGAGAGACTCATATGGGATTGTTGAGTATTAGATACTGCAACCACTGCTACAGATGGCCCTAGTGCAAGTGGGAGATTGTTAGTTATATGTATGCCCTAGAGGCCATTACTGTACATTGGATGTATATTGTAGTGGATGCTGGGACATATATAGGTAGGACTTTCTTGCTCGACATGATAGTACGCTATCTGGTTGCACTTTATCTTAACATGTATACTTTCTGTCTCTCTGATTACATGTTGATAATGCCCTTAGGATGTGTACTCGACTTTCAGGACTATGATGTAGATCATACTAGTGGGGCCTGGGTAGTCCATGAGTACATCCTTGAAATGTTCCTAGTCGAGGGAATATCGAGACGGGGCATCGATATTCCAGAGTAGACTAGCGCATATCTTCTCGACCCATACGATGGGCGATGGATGATCCCATATCCATTGGTGTTTGACATCGAAGATGGTATGCGGGTGCTCAGTGGAGACTGGGTACACTGAACGGACTCGCCGAGAACTCCCAGATGGTATTATACCTCACGTCAGATGGCAGTTCTCTGGTGACACTGGTACAGCTTAGTCTGTTGACTCGAGATCGTCATAGAGTCTTGTGCGTCTCCCAATGTGCTTTGATTTCCACCCTACCACGGCTCTACTGAGTTGTGCAAACAGGTGGTTTTTGGGTACAGTCCCGATTCACATGGAGGCAATGAGCGATAGGAGGGGATTCGTCTCTCCCGGTATTGGGGTTTGATGTTGTGCTATGCTCGACTGGCCATAACAGGAAATCCCTGGACAGGGTTGCAATGATATACTGGTAAGAGTTATCAGTAGTTTCACGATAGTTATGGACCTTACGTCGGCATGACTTATCAAGCTATTGGGGTCTGACGTTTACCACCCCTAGGCGAGATATGCGGCATATCAGACGAACAGACCGGACTGTACGGCAAGTGTTACTGGTTGGATTCACAGGAGTGTGAGCGGGCTTGCTCGTCGATCTTCTGATCGCTCAATACCCGGGTGGCCGTTATGTTTAGCAGACCGCTTGCGGCTTGTGGGTGTTTGATATGATTATCATCTGCTGCCGGCGTATTGACGAGTCTTTAGAGTCCTACACAGAGGTTTCCTGGCTCAAGCGAAACGAAATAGGAGCGCATATGAGATATGTGCGGGACCGAGAATAATGCGTGTATGTGATACCGTATTCTATTCTCGCGATGAATGTATCGAATGGTTATATGCGATATAACCTAGTTATCGAATCAAGCATTGATTCGATAAGCCGATACATTGGATACTAGCCGGTTATATGCGACATGACCGGATCGTTAAATCAAGTGTTGATTTAATGATTTGATGTATAATTATATATTTGATATATTACTTTGCATTAACTAGTATTGGTTCACTTTAAATGGATTTTCTCACTTGAAATGCACAGGTTGTATATGTGATATACTTTTGTGCACAAGATTGTATCATGTTTGATGATACATGCAAGCTAGGGTTAGTGTAAAGAATTGACCATGGTTATATGAATGGTTAGGGTTTCATTTTATTTACTTATTCATTTATTTATTCTTTTTGTTTTTTTTGGCAAAAGAAAAAGATAAAGAGAAAAAGAATGGTTGCTAGTTTTGTTTTTAGTTGAAGTTTCTTGAAACTTTGACCAAGTCACCATTCTTGTCTCATCCTTAACCATAACCATTCAAGTTAACCATGGTCCATTCTCTACAACTAACCAAGGGTTAATATATGATAAGTATTGATTTATTTATCTTATTATTAACACTTATCATATGATCTTCTTCTTCTTCTTCTTCTTCCATGAAGAAAAGCTAGTGACCATCAATGGCAACTAGTGAAATCAAGTGAGAAATCCAATTCTAAAGTCTACCCACTTCCTATTTCTTCATCCTCTACCTCTTGCCAAGTTGTATAGGGTGTTTCCTTCACAAGTTTTCATGGCTTGGTGAAGTTGGAGCTTGTTCTTGTGATGCCTCGACGTAGATCATCTTCGGCATCGAACCGACGATCATGCCCGCCCATTCTTCGATGATGCCAATGCTAGAGTCATGGGTTCGATTTGGACAGTAGAGGGGGATCATCGCGGAGCTTAGGAAGTGGTGGACCAGATCTATAAAGGTTGTAGTCACTTTCCCTTAGCATTTAATTCGATTACATGCTTGCATCGCCTAAATATCTAGTTAACGATCCGTATTAGGGTTTGTAGGCACAAGGAATTTTTGATTTGTGCATGTTTGATCACTTGTGAGACTTCATTAGTGTGCCTAGGAACCCTACACTAGGGCCATCTGTTATGGTATCACATACCCAACAATTAGCTGCGGTTGAAGTATCTCATACTCAACCATCCCATAAAAGTCTCTACTGGGAAAAAGGCCTTTGTGAGTGGATCCGCGCTGTTGTCCTCTGTGTCTACTCTCCTAACCTCGATCTCCCTGGAGATCAACCATCTCCATGATCATGTGATACTGCCTGAGAATTATATTTGGATTTCTGATGGGACGGTAGTTCCTTCGCTAAAGCCACAACTCCATTGTCACACAATGGTAGGAACGAAGTTCATCTTATGAACTTATATGTATCCAGACTGCCTCTTTGGTACCATCCTTGGTAACGATGTATCTTGCCTTTAATCGTCTAGTAAGTCACGGTATCTAGCTTGGAACTCTTCCAACATACCGTCCCTCCACTGAGGGTAAAGACAATGCCTGCGACTGACATTCAGTCGTCCTTATCACCCTGGAACCTTTCCAGTGATTCTCCCCAGGATCGATTGATACCATCTCACTACAACTAGCGAGAATCCTAACATCCAATTAGATCCATCTCATAGATCCAAAACCCAGGATTTAGGAGGTATCACTTGATCCTATATGGAGAATTCTTGTGATAAGCGGAGATTAACCGAGCGTAGCATAGGAAACTCCTTCCCTATCAAGAGTATGTCATCCACGTACTCTACGAGGATCTCCACCATACTCTCTACTACTTTTTTGTATATACAAGGTTCATCTACCATTTCGATGAAGTCAAACTGTTTGACTACCACATCAAAACAGATGTTCCAACTCCACGATGCCTGCTTTATCCTATAAAGCATCGTGCACACGTTTCCGCTGCTCCCACTGTCTACGAAGCCCTCTGGCTGTGTACTTACAGACGCTCTTTTCTAAAACATAATTTAGAAAAGCAGTCATGACACCCAACCGCCAGATATCGTAGTCATGGTATGTAGCCGTGGAAAGCAGGATCTGGATGGACTTAAGCATAGCTTTGAAAGTATCAACTTTTCCATGTACACCAAGTAATCTTCTCAAGATATACTCGCTCCTGATGGGGATTTAACCCTTCAGATAAAGCAACCAAAGTCCATACTTTGTTGGTGTATAAGGATTACATCTCAGATCGATAAGCATCCAGCCATTTTTACAGATTCCCACTCCTGATGGCCAGCTCGAAACTAGTTGGGTCATCATCTCATGATGCAAACCTTGCTCCCACTGTCATAGAGAAACCGAAGTATCTCTCAGGTGGGTGAGGAACCCTGCTAGATCGGCGGAGAGGCTGAGGTTCGTTGGAAACTATTGAATCCTTTGGTTCTACCAAATCATCAGTTGCAGTTTGTATAGCTGGAACATTTCCAGTTCTACATAACAGACTTTGCCTCGAGCTTGTCCGGATTTTGCTTTTAGACATAGGCCGGACAACCCCAAATCTTAACAAACTTAAGATATGGGCTCTTCCCTTTCCATATCACATATGAAGTGGTAGGCAACTGATTTGATTTGAACCCTATTCAATAGGTATGCAGCTTCTCAAGTGCATAACTCCCAAAAGGAAATAGGAAACTCAGTAGTACTCATCATAGAGCACACCATAACAAATAGGGTGCTATTGCTCCGCCCCGATACACCGACGTGTTGTGGTGTATACGGAGGAGTAATACTGAGAGAGAATCTCATTCTCCTTTAGAATAGTCTAGGAATTCCGTACTCAAGTATTCTCCTCCTTGATCGCATCAAAGGACATAATACTTTTACCCGTATTTTCGGTTCTCTACTTCTAACTTACATTCTGTGAATATCTCAACAGGTTCGGACTTATGTTTCAACAGGAATATATGTCTGAATCTTGAGAGATCATCAGAGAATGTAATGAAGTACAAAGAACCGGTCTTGGCATGTGTAGACAGGAGGCTTTCATACATCAGCATGTATCAATCCCAAGAGTTCACTAACTCTTTCTCTGTTTCCAATAAACAGAGCTGTGGTCATCGTATCTTTATGACATGACCGTCAAGTTTCATAAGATGTAAATTCAAACTAATTTAAATATGCATCTATATGTAACTTCAGCCAGTCGGTTCGCATTGATATGACCTAGTCTACAATGCCTCAAGAAGGATTCTTTCATTTCTGAACTCTTCCTCTTGTATGTGTTCCGTATACTAAGAACTGTAGTTTGATTTGGAACATCAATGCTTTTAGATAACGTGCCTGAACCGATCAACTCTTGATATAGGAAATGTTCAAAACATTATCCAACAATACAAAATTATATCCTTTCTTTACTTCTAAAGAGACTGATATGATTTTGTATATCAGGTTCGGTATCTAATAACATTCGTTCAGAATCAATGTATTCATGTAATACAGGGTGATAGTGACCAACAGACTTGGCTGCAACACTTGCACCGTTTTCTGTCTCATGAAACTTATCACCCGTTCTCAGTTCTCTACCTTTCTGTAGCCCATGTAACAGATTACATATGCGGGATCCTGATCCGGTATCACATATCCAGGACGTAAAGGATACTGAGAAACAGTTCTATGTAATGAACACACCCGAAGATGATGCATCAACATGCACTTTCTTCGTTTGGGCGGCACGGGAAATTTGGTATTCCCCAATTTCCTTCTCTGTCTTATAACAATTATAAGTTGGAGCGGGACCAACGTTCCCCAGCTCAGTATAACAAGCGGGTTCGGTCAATATATCCGTTTTATTATCTTGATTAAGGTGTGATATGGTCGCTGTCTGGAGAGAGAGAGAGAAGAAAACACTCAGCGTATGCTCTTGCAAGATTGGATTGGTTATCTAATATATCTAATCAGGATGTCTCCCACTGTTTTAATCAAATCTTCCTTCAAACCCTAAAAGGAAAGACTAGCCGGGATTAATTACACGCTACAAGTTCGCCAATCTTTCAGCCAGGCCAGTGTCGGTACTTTGAGGGAGGTCCCCCGTGGTTTCGCACGAACCTAATTAATTTAAACCTCGTTTTCCCAGAGGCGTAACCCCGTTAACACCTTTCTAGACACCTACTTGATCGGCTAATTGTAATGTGTAAAACTCTCCCAGGAGTAACTCTTACTCGCAGCGGGTATCGGGATCCAACTATCTCATAGAAGGTATGCAATCTCATTGCAAATTTCAACACTTGAAATTCCCAATAATATTTTACCCCTAGCGTCCTATGACCTTGACGGAGGCCAAACTACCCATAGTCCGCTAGTCAAGTTCAACCCGTCATTTCCTGATTGAATTAAACCCACCCGCACGGCCCTTGACGGAGGCCAAACAACGCCGTACGAATACCCTAATCCAATCGCATCGTATGCTAGCAGATAAGCATTAGTTATCTACCGTACACTACGCCTTGACGGAGGCCAAACTACCGCAGCACGAATACTAACTAGTACTTATCTGAAATGACGGAGGGCTACAACAGGTTTTTATGAAAACCCTTTGCGTAATGAACTTGATATCGTTGTAGAATCGAGTGATTTTAAATGGAGTGTTTTTGAGGCTTTTCTAGTTTTGCTAAAGGGGTCACTTCCGGTGAAGGGATCGTCGGCCCTTTCCTAGTCGAATGAGGTGCAGGATATATCATATATATCACTGTGCAAAGCAGAAACTATAGAAGCAATCAAAATACAAACCGAGAGTTGTAGCATCTGCCAGTTATTGCTAAAGGAGTCACTCCCGGTGAAGGGATCTCGGTCCTTTCCTTATCGAATAAGGTGCAGGATGTTCTACAAGGAACACCGCGATGCAAAGCAAGAACTGTAGCTACCTGTTTTTAAGAAATTCGATTCCACAACATCTTAGGTTTCTTTTATTTCATTAATCTCATTAATGAAGTCCCATTTTATTATGCATCACAAGCATCTCTTTTGAAACGAAATCTGCAATATAACATATATCTCATATATATAATATAAACATTCGTCTCAGGCAGTAATATGATCTCATCACAGAACATTGCAGCAGAAGAACATATATGAAATATTGGATATACTAGGACGTCCGTGTTTTAGTACGAGCCTGTATAAAACACGGATTCCACGGTCGCGATGAATAGCCAAACCCACATCCCTAGACCCCTACGAGAGCGGCAAGTAACACAGCCAATTCTAGGGTTAGGAGACCCGGTCTTGACTCCTCGAGATGGTCTCCCACTGGACCCTAAAATCCGGTTGCTTGTGCTCCCCTCCTTGGGTCTACCTAATGCGGAAAAGTAAATAATATACAACGGTGACATCTTCCGCTACCTGGAAGTGCCCCAATAAAAGAATATTACATACAAATGAATTTTACATGAATGAAAAAGAAAAAACTCTCATCTCACATAAAACCCCCGGCTATTCAAAACGCGACGATCCAATATAACATATCACAGCAACACATAATATCTCATATCATCAACGTAAGCAAGTATGCGTATCCCGATTGTCGTTGATGTATAGCAACGAAGCCGGCGATACACCACATACTACGCTTACGGTCACAGAAAATAAAGTGTAAAACTACAACAGTTGGAATCCACAACCCTCCTTAGACATCGCATGCCTAAACAAATGAATTCCTTAGACATCACATGCCTAACAATTATAAACCCCGCATTTTAGTCTCATTATCGAAAACTCTTTTCAATATCAAGTCGGGCAATTCAACAAGATTCCCGACATCCTGATCGAATGCTCGTCGCAAACTTTAGTAGACGGCGGCACCCCCAGATGCCGTCGACGAAGTGCACTAAGGCGGAACACCGCTGCCGCGAGCACCCGAACGGATGCTTTCGGCGTCGGGGTTCTCCTACAGTCACTTGGTCGGGGCTATGGGGCGTAGCTGTCTATTAAGTTTACCCGGCGAGTATCCGCGTACGCTACGTGATTGCGACGGACTTTTGATCACATCAAAATTCTGTGGCAACCGATCATCTGAGACTAAACTGCTATGTTTATAATATTCAAATCAGTTATCTCATAACTACCTGTGGATTCCAAATATTGTATCACATTCCAGATAAATAGACAAAGTTAAACTTTCCGATCGAATCATCAAACACCCAAGATTTCCCCAATATATCTCAACACTTGAAATCAGTTTAAAAACATCCATCACATGCCACAGTACCAATAGTCCAGCCGTAGAAGGGTCAAGCCAACGCCTCACATGTGGCACGCCGTACTGCCCCAAACCCTAAGGTTCAAAAGACAGATCAAGACGGTCACATAATCGAGTTAAGGTTTGTTGTCTTCTAGAGGGTCCACCGCGTTACTTGCACGACTTAGAACGTTCTTAAACACGAGGAAAAAATCCAACTTTTGAAAAAATTTCCGACAGGGGAAAAAGTGAGTTATTGATATCCGTTCGAACTTTTTAACGGTATCTAAAAGTTATCCGGACAAAACACAAAGACGCAGTTAAAGTTCCCTATCGAATCATTGAATCCCCAATACAACCCAGAAAATTCAACAGTTGAATAAATATTAAAAATTCCCAGAAAATACAGCACTAAAAGATAAGAATTACTGTGCAAATTTCAAATACTGAAGTGACTAACTGGCCGCGGAACCGCCGCACAAGCCATGCTTGTGCCGCGGTTCCTCCGCGCTTTGGTGGAATCAGGTGCACGTGCTTCACAGTATTTCTTACAATTCCCTGCTGAATTTTTTAGTTATTTTTAATATGGAAAAAATCATATTTCAAAAAAATTTCCAGAGAATGGGTTTTATCGGGTTTTCCGGGTTCGATCGGACTTTAAACTTCGTCTAGACTTCGCCTAAAGCTCTAGCTTGGCTCTGATACCACTGTAGGGTTGCTAGGCATGCGCACAAGGGTCTACGAGGCATCAACCATGCCCGATTAAAAATTTAGCCGTGCCGAACAACCCGAATACGGATCTTTAAATTAGAGATTAGGCGAAAACTAGCATGTTAACAACTTTAACACTAAGTGAGAGGGATTACAACCTTTGTAGATCCGGTCCTTCACTTCATATGCTCCGTGTTGTGGTCCTTTCGCTGCGATCCTCGGGTTCCGGACTCTCGAGAGGTTCCACGAAGAGAAAGATGCAACCTTTGCTTCCGATCTTCGATGCAAAGATGATCTACCTTGAAGTTTCGTTAACACAAGCTAACACTCATGAAATGATGTGAACACCCTCATCTAAATGGCAAGGGAAGATGAGGATGATGAAGTAGGATTTTTTCTCTCTTTATTTATCTTTTTCTCACATATTTTCATCACAAATATCAAAGGAAGAAAGCTTTGCATGAAGAACTCAAGGAAGAAGAAGAATAGTAATCCATTTTCTTTTGTGATGAATAATGAAAGGATTAATATGATGAATAATGCAACCATGGTTGACTTAACCATTGTAGAGAATTAACCAAGGGTTAGGGTTTGGGTTGAGTTAAGAATGAGTCACTTGAAAATATCTTTTCCAAAACAAAATAGAAAACCTTCTAGAATCTACTAGAAGTCATTAACCCAAATCAAACCCTAATCTTGATTAATCTTTAATAAACATGTTGCATTAGTTATCATATCATGTTACAATATTATATATCACATATATAATATTTATTGTAACCAAATAAAATAATACGTTTAACATATATCGCATATATATCAATGTATTACCCGAGTGAGAAAAAGAATCTTTTAGTGAGCTAATATTAGTTAATGTAATTTAATATATCATATATATTATTATACATTAAATTATCGAATCAACACTTGATCCGACAATCCGGCTATATCACATATAACCGACTAATATTTATCCGTACCGATTTATCGAATCAACACTTGATCCAATGAACCGGCTGATATCATATATCGCGAGAATCCAATACGGTATCACATACCGCATTATCCTCGGTCCCGCACATATCACATATGTGCTCCTACTCCGTTTTGCCTGAGCCAAGAAACCTCTGTGTAGGACTCTAAAGAATCGTCAATACGCCGGCAGTAGGTGATGATCATATCAAACACCCACAAGCTGCAAGCGGTCAGCTAAACGTAACAGCTACCCAGGTATTGAGCGCTCAGATGATCAACAAGCAAGCCTGTACATTCTCCTGTGAATCCAAACAGTAACACTCCCATACAGTCCGGTCTCCTCGTCTGATATGTCGCATATCTCGCCTAGGGGTGGTAAACGTCAGACCCCAGTAGCTCGATAAGTCGTGTCGATATGAGGTCTATAACAGTTCGAGAAACTACTGATAACACTTACCAGTAAATCTCAGCAACCCTGGGCAGTGATTTCCGGTTATAGCCAATCGAACACAGCACATTATCAACTCCCTATACCGGGAGAGACGAATCCCCTCCTATCGCTCATTGCCTCCATGTGATTCGGGACTGTACCCAAAAGCCACCTTTTTGCACGCCCTCTTAGACGTGGTATGATGGAAATCAAAGCACAGTGGGAATCACACAAGACTCTATGACGATCTCGGGTCAACAGACTACTCTGTACCAGTGTCACCGGAGAACTGCCATCTGACATGAGGTATAATACCATCTGGGAGTTCTCGACGAGTCCGTCCAGTGTACCCAGTCTCCACTGAGCACCCGTACACCATCCTTGATGTCAAACACCGATGGATATGGGATCATCCATCGCCCATCATATGGGTCAAGATGCGTATACGCTAGTCTACTCTGGTGCATCGATGTCCTGTCTCGATACACCCTCGACTAGGAACAGTTATAGGATGTACTCGTCGACTACCGTGGCCCCACTAGTATGATCTCATCATAGTCCCAGTAATCGAGTACACATCCTAAGGGCTTTATCAACATGTAACATAGAGACAATCAGAGTACATGTTAAGATAAAGTACAACCAGATAGCATACTATCATGTCGAGCAAGAAAGTCCTCCCTATATATGTCCTAGCATCCACTACAATATACATCGTATGTACAGTAATGGCCTCTAGGGCATACATATAACTAACAACCACCTGAAGCTCCGTGAGGAACTTCTTCATCCAGACAGCTTCCTTTGCGGCATCGCAAGCAGTATGTACTCCGCTTCCATAGTTGAGTCAGCAACAGTCTCCTGCTTGGAACTCTTCCAGCAAACCGCCCCTCCATTGAGGGTAAAGACATAACCCGACATGGAGTTGGATTCATCCCTGTCACTCTGGAAGCTGGAGTCTGTAGGGTTGCTAGGCACGCGCACAAGGGCCTACGAGGCAACAACCATGCCCGATTAATAATTTAGCCGTGCCGAACAACCCGAATATGGATCTTTAAACTAGAGATTAGGCGAAAACTAACATGCTAAACATTTTAACACTAAGTGAGAGGGATTGCAACCTTTGTAGATCCGGTCCTTCACTTCATATGCTCCGTGTTGAGGTCCCTTCGCTGCGATCATCGGGTTCCGGACTCTCGAGAGGTTCCACGAAGAGAAAGATGCAACCTTTGCTTCCGATCTTCGATACAAAGATGATCTACCTTGAAATTTCATTAACACAAGCTAACACTCACTAAAATTGAGTGAACACTCTCATCTAAAGGGCAAGGGAAGATGAGGATGATGAAGTAGGATTTTTGCACTCTTTATTTATCTTTTTCTCACATTTATTCATCACTTGGAAAAAGCTAGTAAGCTTTTTCCATGAAGAATGATGAAGGAAGAAGATGAAGAATCATTTGTGATCAATAATAAAATGTTATCATAATCATTTATGCAACCATGGTTGTAGTAACCAATGTAGAGAGTTTACTAGGGTTAGGGTTTGGGTTGGGTTAAAGGGTGAGTCACAAAGAAATATCTATCATAATATCTTTATCATGACAAAAGAAAAGCTTCTAGAATCAACTAGAAGTCATAACCCTAATCCAAACCCTAATCATGTTTAAACTCCACTAAACATGTTGCATTAATAATTATAACATGTTACAATATTATATATCACATATACAATATTTATTGTAACAAAATAAAATAATACATTTAACATATATCGCATATATATCAATGTATTACCCGAGTGAGAAAAAGATTCTTTTAGTCAGCTAATATTAGTTAATGTAATTTAATATATCATATATATTATTATACATTAAATTATCGAATCAACACTTGATCCGACAATCCGGCTATATCGCATATAACCGACTAATATTTATCCGTACCGATTCATCGAATCAACACTTGATCCGATGACCCGGCTGATATCAAATATCGCGAGAATAGAATACGGTATCTCATATCGCATTATCCTCGGTCCCGCACATATCACATATGTGCTCCTACTCCGTTTTGCCTGAGCCAAGAAACCTCTGTGTAGGACTTTAAAGAATCGTCAATACGCCGGCAGTAGGTGATGATCATATCAAACACCCACAAGCTGCAAGCGGTCAGCTAAACGTAACAACTACCCAGGTATTGAGCACTCAGAAGATCAACAAGAAAGCCTGTACATTCTCCTGTGAATCCAAACAGTAACACTCCCGTACAGTCCGGTCTCGTCGTCTGATATGTTGCATATCTCGCCTATGGGTGGTAAACGTCAGACCCCAGTAGCTCGATAAGTCGTGTCGATATGAGGTCTATAACAGTTCGAGAAAATACTGATAACACTTACCAGTAAATCTCAGCAACCCTGGCCAGGGATTTCCGGTTATAGCCAATCGAACATAGCACAACATCAACTCCCTATACCGGGAGAGACGAATCCCCTCCTATCGCTCATTGCCTCCATGTGATTCGGGACTGTACCCAAAACCCACCTTTTTGCACGCCCTCTTGGACGTGGTATGATGGAAATCAAAGCACAGTGGGAATCACACAAGACTCTATGACGATCTCGGGTCAACAGACTACTCTGTACTAGTGTCACCGGAGAACTGCCATCTGACGTGAGGTAAAATACCATCTGGGAGTTCTCGGCGAGTCCGTCCAGTGTACCAAGTCACCACTGAGCACCCGTACAACATCCTTGATGTCAAACACCGATGGATTTGGGATCATCCATCGCCCATCATATGGGTCAAGATGCGTATACGCTAGTCTACTCTGGTGCATCGATGCCCTGTCTCGATACACCCTCGACTAGGAACAGTTATAGGATGTACTCGTCGACTACCGTGGCCCCACTAGTATGATCTCATCATAGTCCCAGTAGTCGAGTACATATCCTAAGGGCTTTATCAACATGTAACAATAGAGACAATCAGAGTACATGTTAAGATAAAGTACAACCAGATAGCATACTATCATGTCGAGCAAGAAAGTCCTCCCTATATATGTCCTAGCATCCACTACAATATACATCGTATGTACAGTAATGGCCTCTAGGGCATACATATAACTAACAGAGTCAGCAAAGGCCTCGAGCTGGAAGTCTTTTCCGCCATAAACCAAGAACATATCCTTAGTCATTCTCAGGTACTTGAGAATGTTCTTTACCGCTATCCAGTGTTTCTCCCATGGGTTTGACTGATGCCGGCTTACAACGCTCAATGCGTATGCTACATCTGGTCTGGTACATAACATCGCATACATTATAGAGCCTACTGCAGAAGCGTAGGATATAATAGACATGCGATCCCTCTCCAAATCAGTTTTGGGAGACATCTCTTTGGAGAGGGTGATCCCGTGACAAGCCGGTAAATTACCGCGCTTGGAATGTTTCAGACTGAATCTTCTCAGTATGGTGTCGATGTACCTTGACTGTGAAAGTCCCAACATCCTCTTAGATCTATCACGATAGATCTGGATCCCCAGAATGTAGTTGGCATCGCCCAGGTCCTTCATGGAGAACCTCTGCGACAAGAATCCTTTGACTGACTGTAGCATAGGAATATCATTTCCTATTAGGAGAATGTCATCCACGTACAAGACGAGGAATACTACAGTTCTCCCTATAATCTTATTGTAAATGCATGGTTCATATGGGTTTTTGAGAAAGTCGAATTCTTTGACAGTATCATCAAAGCAGATGTTCCAACTCCGCGATGCCTGCTTAAGTCCATAGATGGACTTTAGCAACTTGCACACTCTACCGCTGCTCCCACTCTGAATGAATCCCTCCGGCTGATCCATATAGACACACTCTTCCAAAATTCCATTTAGGAAAGCCGTCTTTACGTCCATCTGCCAGATTTCATAATCGTGGAAGGCAGCAATGGAAAGAAAGATCCGAATGGATTTCAGCATAGCCACTGGAGAAAAGGTCTCATCATAGTCCAAACCAGGTCTTTGACGAAAACCCTTTGCAACAAGTCTAGCTTTATAGGTCTCAACCTGCCCATATACACCAATCTTCTTTCTGAAGATCCATTTGCATCCCACGGGTTTTAACCCTTCTGGAGCAAAGTCCAAAGTCCAAACTTTGTTGGTGTACATAGACTCCATCTCGGCCCGCATTGCATCCAGCCATTTTACCAAGTCACCGCTCTGAATGGCTTGCTGGAAGCTAGTAGGCTTACCATAATCCATGGTGCAATCCTCTCTATCCCCGTCATTGAGAAAACCATAGTATCTCTCGGGCGGATGAGACTGCCTACTACTCCTGCGGAGTGGCGCTGGGATGTCCAGTTCTCTTGAAACTTCTGGTTCTTCCAAGCTTTCAGTAATAGCTTGTGGTTCTGGAATTTCTTCCAGTTCTACTACGCTCCCACTTGCTTCTTTTTCTAAAAACTGATGTTCCTGAAAGTGGGCATGACGAGAAACAAAAACCTTTTGTTCCTCTGCGTAATAGAAAAAATACCCCCTGGAGTTCTTTGGGTATCCCACAAACTTACACAGTACTGAGCATGCCTCGAGCTTGTCCGCATGCTGCTTTTTTACAAAAGATGGACATCCCCATATCTTCAGATACTTAAGACAGGGTTTCTTCCCACACCACATCTGATATGGTGTGGTAGGCACAGTCTTGGAGGGAACCTTGTTCAAAAGATATGCAGCTGATTCTAGTGCATAACCCCAGAAGGATCGCAGCAACTCAGCCTTACTCATCATGGAACGAACCATATCCAATAGGATTCAATTCTTCCTTTCCGATACACCGTTGTGTTGTGGTGTGTATGGAGGAGTAAGCTGAGAGAGAATTCCATTCTCTTTTAATAAGCCCAGAAACTCGGCACTCAAGTATTCACCACCTCGATCAGATCTTAGTGTCTTGATACTTTTGCCTGTTTGTTTTTCAACTTCATTCTTATATTCCTGAAATTTCTCAAAGGCCTCGGATTTGTGCTTCATCAAGAAGACATGCCCATACCTAGAGAAATCATCTCTGAAAGTAATGAAGTATGAATAACCACTTCGCGCATGTGTAGACATTGGACCACACACGTCACTGTGTATGAGTCCCAAGAGCTCGCTCGCTCTTTCTCCGTGTCCAGTGAACGGTGTCTTTGTCATCTTTCCCATGAGACAAGATTCACAAGTGGCATAAGACTGGTACTCGAACGTATCCAAGTATCCTTCTTTATCTAACTTTGTCAACCGTGTCTCATTAATGTGACCCAGTCTACAATGCCATAAGAAAGCCTGATTTAATTCCGGAGACTTTTTTTCAAGTGTGTTCTGGACACTGAAGACCTGAGCTTGATTCAAAACGTATATACCGTATTTTAATGTACCTGACCCAATCAGTACTTGATTTAGGTGGATATTTACTACATCGCTTACAAAAGTAAAATCATATCCTTTCTTAGAAAGTAATGATACAGATATGATATTACAAGTCGCACCTGGTACATAAAAACAGTCACGCAGAATCAATATCGGCCCAGTTGTCAGTCCTAGATGATATTCCCCTACGGATACAGCATACATGTTCATTCCGTTAGCAACCCTGAGAGTCATATCACCTTTCCTGATAACCCTACGGTTTCTCAGAGCCTGTAACGAATTACAGATATGAGATCCTGATCCGGTATCCAATACCCAGGAAGTAGGGTTAACTGACATACAGTTCTCTATTACAAACACACCCGAAGCCGAAGCCACAACATGCTTCGAATTCTGGCTACTGGCTTTGCAAGCCCTGCAATCCTTCTGCCTATGTTCATTCCCGTAACAATAGGAACATCCCTCTTTTACTGCATCCATTCCCGAAACTTCTGCCTTTCCCTTTCTTTCTACTTCCCTGGTTTCCTTCAGGGTAGTAGGTAGAGACTGTTGAACTAAGTCAGCATCTGACCCGTTCTTCAACGTGGTCTTCAGGTCCGAGAGCTCAAAAGAGCTGGTCTCTGTAAGGAAGTTGCCCCCTACAGATGACCCGATAGCCAACCTCGCTGGAAGCAATTCGTTCGAGGTCTCATATCTTGCGATACGAGATTGCTCTCCATATAAAACTTTGTTATGGAGGAAGATAGAAGCTGAGTCCATCTTCTCGTACTGCCTCTGGTATATACCATCAACTGAGGCTAACACGAGGCACTTGGCTTTCGCACAGTCTTCTTCCGATGTCCTACGGATATCAATATCCATGACAGGGGAAACTGGACCTGAGACGGAAGGGGTTTGATCAGTCAAGAGGTGTCCCAGCTTGTCATGGGCAATGGACATCTGGACATACCATTGCCAGTCATAACAGTCAGATTCAGCCGTTTATTATCTAGATGTAACCTAGGCGCGGTCACTGGGTCGCTGCAATTAAGAGAGAGAGAAGAAAACACTTAGCATGATGCTCTTGCAAGTTTAGATTGGTTTTTAATTTATCTAAACAGGATGGCTCCCACTGTCTCTCGAATCCCTCCTCAAACCATAAAGGAAGAATTAGTCAGGATCAATCTCACCGTACAATACTTGCTTAACCGTTCAGCCAGGCCAGTGTCAGTACTTCGAGGGAGGTTTTCCAACGCTTTCGCGAAGTTCCTTAATTAAGTAACCTCTTTTCCCAGTGGGCGTAGCCCCGCTAACACCTTTCTAGACACCTACTTGGTTTATAGCATTGATCGTTAAGTGAGAAAGTTCCCGAGGAGTAGCATATACTCACAGTAGGATCGGGATCCAAATATCATCGTGTCACAAAACTGAAGGAATCCTACCAGAATCATCACACTCCAAATGGTATGCAGCGCTAGCAAGTTTCAGTACTTTTGAAACTACCGATGTGGATTTTTGCCCTATGCTCTTATGACCTTGACGAAGGCCAACATATCATAAGTCACATGTCAAGTTCTACCCGTCATTATCCAGGTTAATTTGAACCCACCCGTACATACCCTTGACGAAGGCCAAAATAGTAGTACGACTGTCCCAAACCAACGCATCTATCTATGCTACAGATAAATATTCAGCAGCTACCAATCACTATGCCTTGGCGAAGGTCAAAATACATAGCTTGAATACTACTGAATATTTAACCGAAATGACGGAGGGCTATGAATGGTTTTGGCGAAACCGTGAACGTAGGGAACTTGATATAATCGATGGAACGAGATAGCTTTTAAAAGGAGTGGTTCAAGCTCCGCGTTTAAAAAGCTGGCTTTTGAAAAGAACCGAGTGGTTTTGAAAGTGTTCCAACGACTTTTACTTGGTTTATTTTCTTGCATTAGTTCTTTTAATGCGTGCCATCATTTAAACCTACCATTGCAGAAAACAACCAAAATATGACGTACGCTTATGCCATTCGCATTCGCCACGGGGCCCCGTCATCACCCGTTAGGTTACTTAACTAACGACAGAGCGGGGGCTGGGCAAGCGCGGCTGAAAAACATAAGCAACGCCTAAATAGATATCATATATAGATATATAGCAATGATAGCCATTACAGATCACAGATGAACACTTTGGATATACTAGGAATCCGCGATTCGTTCGAGCCTGCAACGAAAAGCGGATTACACGGTCGCGATGAATAGCCAAACCCCACCCTAGACCCCTACGGGTGCGGCAAACTACCTGCAACGAAAAGCGGATTACACGGTCCCTCAACACCGTGAGTAGGCCACTCGGCACTTCGAGATACCCGATAGTTTGTGCACCCCACCTTGGGTCTATCCTAGGAGCAAAAACAGTAAAAAGAAATTATACAATGACGGCTACAACCCCGACCCGGTTGTGCGGCCATACAAATAATATTACATCAATTTACAACTTTTACAATGAATGAAAGAAAAAGAAACTCTCATCTCACACCCATTCCCGGCTATTCATCCGCGACAATCCACCGAGTTCATATACACAAACTAACAACATTACAGATCACAGATATGTATAACCCCCACTAATCGACGTATAGCGATTAGCGGACGTTCAATACATATATCACATCACAGATACTATTCATTAGCCAAAGAGTACGGAATATCGATCAAAATACGGATTTTTAACCACCCCAAAAGTCAATTTGCTCTGTGGAAAATCTGGGTGGAAAAAACATGTCTTAAAAATCCCAAAACAGCCAAACTAAAACACTGCACAAAATCCGATCCAGTGCCGAGTCAAAACGGTGGCGGAACCGCGGCAATGAGCATGTCTTTGCCGCGGAACCGCGGTCGTTTGATCGATTCACTGGATCATTTTTCTGCAGTGTTTTCAAAAAACCATGAGACGATTTTTCATATATTTTAAAACACTTTTTGAGCAGT
Source organism: Agapanthus africanus (assembly GCA_030015575.1). Classification (NCBI taxonomy): domain Eukaryota; kingdom Viridiplantae; phylum Streptophyta; class Magnoliopsida; order Asparagales; family Amaryllidaceae; genus Agapanthus; species Agapanthus africanus. The sequence continues at coordinate 109,822,889 of CM057351.1, forward strand.
TTGAAAATCGACAGAAACTTGAGGTTTTGCGGACGTGTTTTGCGACTCTTTTCCGATCGATATTCTAAACACTTTGCTAACTTACAAGTTTATGTTTAGCTAGGCTCTTATACTACTGTAAGTCCACGTTGCGCACCCCGGTTCTTACGGGGAGGCGGAAACGGCGAAAAACAATGATTTGGTGCAAGGCAACATGGACTCAAAAGCAAGGATCTTGGCTAAACTAGAAACTAGTAAACACTAGAGGTTTTAACTACTATGCTGTAGAAGGTATACCTCACGGAACCGGTCCTTCGGGTCTTCTCTCCGCTGTCCGGCTCGTCCATCCGCGCTACCAGGGTCGATCCGGATCTTGGTCACCTCCGCGGCCTTCTTGAGTCGAAGACGATCCACCCGAGAGTTGTACACTAAGCTCCGCCTCAAGCCAAGGCAACTAGGGCAAAGAGATTGCTAATCTAAATGCCTTAGGTTGTGTAGAAGAGATAGATGGAAGTGTTTGTCTTTGTGGGATCTTTTTCTCTCAACACATGAGATCAAAAGATGAGATCAATAGGAGGAAGAAGAAGGAGAAAGCTTAGCAACCATGGAGCTTTTCTTCTCTTCTCATTTCAAGAGAGAGAATGAGAAGAGAATAATGAAAAGGATTAATCCAAATGAATGAACCATGGTTGCAATAATACACAAAAATCATCATTACTAATCCTATCATGAAAGAGTTGATGGCACATTGAATTGACCATTATCATAACTCAAGAATTAAAAAGAAAATAAAAGAAGAGTGTAGATCCCTCTTGAAGGTCAATGGTCAACACGGTCAACGGGTCAACAAAGTCAAGAGAGGTCTAAGTAGTCAAACGGTCAATGCAATTAGCCATCACTAATCTATCACTAAAAGGATTAGTAAACAATGTCTCCGGCTCATAACGGTTTTGACCAAACGAATTGTCAAAACCCTAATGAGTGTGCCACATTACGGTTTCGGCCGAACCAACTGCCAAAACCCTAATGGGGCACCTCCTCCTTCATCGCTTCTCAAAACTGTGCATACACACCCGCATCCGCATTCCGTAGAACGCGAATGCACAGAAGACAAATCAAATCCATCTGTGCAATACTAGGATCTGGCTTAAACCAAAGCCCACTAGTATTGCCTTCCCGAACAGCATACGCACACAAGTGCACGTAAGTGATCGTAGCCCTGCCGTAAAACCATATGGCCTCTACACGTTTCGCTCAATGCAGGGAAACTCTCTGTGTGGGACTCTAAAGACTCGACACTACACTGGCAGTGGGTTTAACTACAGGCCGCAAGCGGCACTAGCTGTACGTAACGGTCCCCAGGTAGATGCCGATAAGAAGGCCGATGAGGTAAACCCATCCGAACTCCTACTGAGCCTGTTTGTGACAATCTCCGTACAGTCTGGTCTGTTCGTCTGATACATCGCATGGCGGGCCTAGGGGGGCGGTGAACGTCAGTCCCCTAATAGCGGTACAAGTCGTGTCGGAGTGTAGCCCAGAACACCCTGAGATAACACTAGAAACCTACCAGTATATCTCGCTTTCCCTGGCCAGCGACTACTTGTGTAATGGCGCTCCTAGATAAAGCGCGATGTCAACCCCCAATACCGGGAGAGACGAATCCTGTCTAACCGTCACTGCCTCCAAGTGCTTCGGGACTGCACCCAACTACTATCTGTTTGCACGAATCCTTTGAGCCGTGGTAGGGTAGTAATCTAAGTACAGTGGGAACACACTCGAGGCAAAGTGACAGTGTCAAGTCATCGGACTAAGCTGCACTCATGTCACCTGGGAACTGATAACTGACGATAGGTATAATACCAACCAACAGTTCCCGACGAGTCCTGTCCAGTGTACTCGTAACCTAACGAGCACCCGGATACTATCTCAAGTACGACGTACTGATGGCTGTGGGACAGACCGTCTACCCCGCTGGGATGAGAAATGCATACGCTAGTCTACTCCAGAGTATCGATGCCCTATCTCGATAGTCCAATGACTAGGGACCTGTATAAGGATGTGCTTATGGATTACCCAGCCCCAACGAGTGTGAGCGCCATCACAGCGCTGGTAATCAAGCAAAGATCCTAAGGGCTTTACTAATATGTATATAAGCGATATGCTAAAAGAAACACATGCACATATTGAAGTAGAGACAAACCAAGTAGCATACTACCATTTTGAGCAAGATTGTCTATACAACTGTGAATATCCCAACCTTCCATCAAGCAATATACAAGCTAGTATGATACAGTAATGGCCTCTAGGGCATATACACTAACACATGTACGCAAGTATGGTGTACAATAGGTATGTACGCAAGTATGGTATACAATATGCATATGCGCAAGTATGTTATGCGAAGAGTCATATCATGATGCAGCAATCCTACTGTGTAGTGACAAGGCAATTATCGATGATGAAGTGTGTGGGCCTATAATCTGTGTATGTGTAACATACGCGTAATCGATAATGGTGCAGGTGTACTATCACAGGTATAAGTAATGCAATGCGAATAACATGAATGCATCAAAAGGTAAATCATATGCAAATGCTGACGGGTATATGTATCTAACATGACCGAGTTGGGGAATCTATCAATCGGCATCCAGCCTAACAACATCGCGTACGGTATAATCCATCGTACGACAACCTCTAGTCAAGGGTAAGGATCAAACCTCAAGTCAAACTCATCACGTACGGAAAATCATCGTACAGCGGCATTAAGCTATCAGGGATCCTATCATCCTAGAAGAAGAGGAGGGTACGGACCTAACGTCTCGTACGACTATCACTCACGATTCACAACATATATCAATATCTCTATATACCTATGTCCCATGTCACATCCGCAATAATCTCATATCAGGGGAACGGCAGGGTATAAATCATCTCAATCGACTCGCATCCGTATACCAACATATTATCAAATCATCATATTCTTCTTATATTCTTTTCATCACATTTATATCTCACATCAAGTCGAGTTTACATAAACATTCTATCTCTACTATAAGTATAAGTATCTAATCTAACTTACACACCCGAACCATACAATCAGATTTTAAAAGAAGCGTATCGTAGTTTTGGAAATAGGGGTTACTGTGTTTTTATGGAAAAGATATCATTTGAAAATCCATAACATCCCTCAAGGTATATATTTAAAAAATACATACGATTCTTCGGTTAAGAAAAAGGTATGATTTGGATAACACATCTACATTGACTATCTAGTCCTACAGTACCCTAAACGGCAATATCGACAAACGTCATCCTCAAATTCCGTCATCCTATAATAGTCGTAACATATCACTTCTAACTATCCTCTAGTTTCTAATATGGTTTCATAGCTATCTTCATTCTAACCCTTGTTTCCTAATCTAGGTTTCCTTAACCATATTCTATAAATCAGTTTTTCCATCAAAATTTTGCGGGGGTGCTATACGCCATCCACCCGACTTCCCCGGTAGATATAGATCTACTCACCGTGGTCTTCGCTTGCCGAAGCTGATGACGCCATGCTCCGTCGCCTCGGAATCCACGTGGAGGTACTAACAATAGTAAACAATCGCAATGCGTATTAAAATTAAGGAGAAAAACCAAAACGACACATGAAAAACAAAATATCGCACGAATCACCCATAGGTCAAAACCTATGGTCTACCTCTCGCAATTCAACCAAATAACCCTCGATATAGACGTACAAACGTCAAGTGATCGAATACAAAACCAAATATCAAAACTTAAATCCATAAACATCATGAAACACATGGCAGCAACCTAGAAAAGTGGTCCTAGATTTTGTCTCAGGTGAAAACAAGGCAAGCAAACAAGTCTAGGGTGTAGTATAGGGAGTGTGTGACCTACTGAAGCAACCTGGGCACCTAACACATTAGGGTGGCCGGCCACATGAGGAGGAATTCCGGCCAGGATGGTTTTGCTGGCTCCTATGGGATTCGTCTTCGTAGGGTGGTCTCCTGGTGGTGTATCTATGTCCCTGGTATTGTTTACTTTTCTAGAAAATGTCCCGGTTCATTCCAGATTTCCCTGCACGCTCCAATTCCTCACAAACCGACATGAAAGTTCTGAAATTACATATTTTGGGTTTCAGTTGGGCTTGGTCTGGATTTATATCATTATAGGGGGTCTAAGGTCCTCAATAAGGCTCAAGTTCACCAACACAACTCAAATAAAACCCTAACCCTCTCTAGAATTTTTCCAAAGTGCACAAAACTACACGAAATCGATTTTAATCTTGAATAGAGGCTAAAGAAATTGAAATAAAATTCTATTTGTGAAGGGATTACCTCATTTGACACTCATGAATCCCCCAAGATCATCAAAATCAGAATTTTCTTGGTCCAATGTACTTCCCTTGAGCTTGTGCAAATTTTTAATGAAATGGGTTTGGGTTTTGGTGGATTTTTCATATAGGAGTCAAATGAGTAGAAGATGGAGGGAGATGAGGAAGAAGAAGAAGAAGAAGAAAATGGTGGAGGATATGAATTTAGGCAGCCCCTCTCTCTCCCTCTCAATTATTCTCACTTCTCCCTCTGACTAAAAGCTCACCTACCCTAATCATTATGTCCCCCTCTTCTTATCATGACACCCTTTCTCTTTCCTTTATTTTTCTTTCTCACCATAACAAAAAAAACAAATAACACAAATGAAATGAACAACATGTATCATGTCATGGTGCACTAGCCATGAAAACTGCAGAAACACGGATTTGGCTTAATCGCGATTAGCAGTGCGCTAATCGGGTTTTTATCAAAACCGCGTATAATAAATTTTAAAAATGCGAAATCCTTTAAATATATTTTTAAATGAATAAATCATTTTAATTTCCATTTATTTCACAATTATTGGTATATATTTATACCCTTTTTCGAAAACCCCAATTTCGCAAATCGGGAAGTTTTCGGGAAATATATTATTTTAATATTAAATTCCAAAAATAATATTTTATATTTTCTGAAATGTTACAATCTTCCCCCCTTAAACAAATTCGGTCCCCGAATTTAAATTTAAACACCCATAATCTAAAACATTTCAATAATCAGCTCAAATCAACAGGGCTCCGAAATCATGGAAGATGCAGAAACAACACAGTGCGTCAAGTGCGCATGAAAACGAGTACAAAACTCAAAAACCGAACTCCGTCAAGCGTCACGCAGATCGTCGTATTGCACGCATATCCTCGGAGTTATAATAGAGATACATATCTCGAAATCCACTGCAGAAATCCAATGTACACTAGTCAAATACTGTAATACGTGTATAATATGCATTTTTGAAAAAACTTTCAAAATCTGAATAAAAATTATGCAAAAATCATTTCTAAATCTCCGTGTGAATGCGTAACTCACGACATAAGTGACGGACGTCCATTTGGAAGGTAATAATATATGTCCATATATGTTTTGCTAAATATACGTTCCGTCGTTTCTAAAATATCCCAAAAGGTTTTCCTTTATAAACGTTTGTGTCGCTCACGGACACGTAGGAAATAGCGAGACTATAGCTCTTTTTCAAAAACCTCTAGGTAAACTTTTAATGCATGTAAAGTACTCAGGTACTGTCCTCAGATCAGTCATGTTTGGCCACTTCATAATAAAGTGCTTATCAAGGAAATAAAGTGCTCAAAAGCAAAATCAGCCTCAAAAGGCGTATCCAATAATCACATGCGTCTGGTACGCACGGAAATCAAATCCAAACACAGGTGCCACAATATGCACAAAAGCAAAAACTAAGTGCAACGGGTGTGCACGAAAGCATCTGTCTAGTGCCACGGGTGTTCACGACAACGATATCTGGTGCATCTATCATGCACGAAAATCTCAAATCGAGTGCATCTGGTGTGCACAAAATCTCATCTCATATCTTGCGCCCAACACGTGCGAAAATTCGAATCAGGAGCATTCATCATGCAAGAAAGAAATCTAAATCAGGTGCATCAAACATGCACGGATAAAATCTAATCAAGGGCATCCGACATGCACGAGTAAAAATCTCACTCAAGTGCATCCGATGCACACAAAAATCCAAAATCAAGCGCCTAATATGAGCAAAAATCCAATCCAAAGTGCGTCGGGTCCGTAAAAGCATATAGTGCAGTAGCGTGCACGAAAACAAACGGCAAGTGCCAATGCGCACGAAAATACAAATATGGTAAAAAGAATGCTCAAGGACATAAATCGGGTGCAACCAAGGTACGGAGTATAAACCAAGTGCGACAAACGCATAAATACCCGTCCGGTGCAACCAATGCAAGAAATGCAACTCTAGTGCGACAAATGTGCGAAATATGACTCTGGTGCAGCAAATGCACAAAATTATAAATCTGGTGCGACAATCGCACGAAATGAAAATCTAGTGCCACAAATGCACGAAGCGCAAATTTGGTGCATCCAGTGCACGAAATACAAATACAGTACATCCAGTGCACGAAATACGAATACAGTGCTTCCAGTGCACGAAATACGAATACAGTGCATCCAGTGCACGAAATACAAATACAAAGCTCAAAGTGCACGAAATACAAATGCATAGATCAAATGCGTATAAAAGCAAAACCGAGTGTACCAGGGTGTATAAAATCGTAAACGCGTGCAACTGCGTGCAAAAAACACATATCCATGCATTACAAGCACATGTAAGCTATACCGAGTGCAATTATCATATTGAGTGCGTACCACCACACACACAAAAATCATATCAACCGTATGAAATCCACGAAATCATAAACACAAGCCACGAAGGTACAAAATTGACATCAAATGCAATAGATATGCACAAATCGCAAATCAACACAACGATGTATAAAATATATATCAAGTGCGATAGCTATGCGCAAAATGTAAATATCCAGTAGGTGCAGCCATGGTGCACGAAAAAAATATCCCGAAACTCAATCATCAAAACTCAAATCCAAGCGATATAATCGTGATACTCGGATCACAAACGCAAATCGAAACCAATGACATTGAGGTACACCTCTTACAATGTCGAAAAAAATGTCGGTGCACCCAAAACTGGCAGAGCAAGAACATCCGCTTGCCTCCTGCTTATGATCTGGCATCCTCTGTCTCTGGGTTCTCATCTTCTCTGTGGATTACCAATCTCGCAATCCATCGTCTCATCGGCCTTGTCAGGTATGCTAACGGGGACGATTCCGTCCTGGCACTCCTCTGGTCATCTCTCAGTCAATCGTCATGACCACTCGTAAAGCAGCACGTTACTGGCGTCGACCTCTGGCCTTCTGAATACTCGCGACACAACTGATCCTGGATGCAAATCTCATTGTAGCAGTGTCCTGGAAGGAATCCTGCTCAAGGTCTCTTCCGATCTCGCCTATGCTGAACTGTACGGAGGCTAGTACTCTCACATAATCTTTTCTCTCTCTCTGGACATCTGCGTTCTCACCACAACATTTCCTCGGGAACAGGCCGTATCCCAACGCCTCTGTATGCATATCAGATCTCTGATCTCGACGGGGACTAATAACAGCTCGCCATCTCGCGCGAACCTCAGGTTCCACTCGTCTTTATCATCGACCACTTTGACGTCACGTCATGCTATCTGCGCACTGCAACTGTTCTCGGCCACGATCAATCCGAAGTCTCTCGCATGGACTCGAAATCACGAACTCGGTATCTTCACCACTCTGTAGAATATCTCTAGCCGAACATGTCCTCGGGAACTCGTCCCAACCGTCGGAGGAATAGTCAATACTCGCCCGTCCTCGATCAACTCACAACGCATCTGGGTGAGGTCTTCTATCCAAAGTTGGTCAGCTTACTGGTCTCTTATCACATGGTATCCGGACGGTGTTAAACTTTTCGATCGAGTCATCGAAGTCCCATAATTTCCCGAAAGCTCAACACCTGAGCACAGTCTAAAAATATCTGGTACATACCACAGTACCCCTGGACCAGCCGTATAAAGGAAAACCCAAGCCTCACTGATGGCACCGCTAAACTGCTGCAAACCCTAAGGTTCAAAAGCGGTTCCATAGTCATCATGTCGAGTTAGGGTTTCATTCTTCTAGAGGGTCCACAAAATTACTTGCATGTTCCTCCGAACGCTTTAAACTTGGGAAAAATGGGTTTCTGACACAAGTTCGAACTTTTTAGCTTCGCCTATACAATATGTGAATATTCTTCGCCCGCATGCTAAACAATGCCTCAATCCTCCAGGAAAGACGGTACATCAACGGTCATCTCTGGATCGGCCTGCTCTAGATCTGAGTAAGACTCTCCGCACTGAAAATCTTCAACTCATCTGGGCCTGCGTCGGCGCACCAATCTGACGAATCACCTTCGTCTCTCAACTCGGGATAGACTAGCTATCGTCTGTCGCATTTCTGCCTGGAAGCTCCAGCGATCTCAGCTCGTAAGCTATGGAAGCGGCATCCCATCATCTCAGCAACAACTGCGTCATCTGTCTGCACGGTAGGCGACATCAAAATCTCTGAGGTATGTTGTACATCAACAGTCCTCTCGCAACTGGCAGCTCTAACAATGGCCCGATCATCCAGTGCAAGACCAAACACTCACCCCATCCGAGAGGTCACAACATAAAACTAACTCGAGAAGTTTCCGTGTCACCAGAAAACACGATGATCAGTCCTCGTACCAGACGAGCTCGCCCTGATCGCAACACTAGCAGCAACTCAATCTGCGCTCAAACATGGTGATAGGAACCTCAATCGAGTATCGAAGAAAGCAGATCAACGGCATGAAAGGAAACGACAGATCCAGAATGGATGCATGATCATAGGAAGGAACAACATCAATGAGAGTATGATCATGGAACAAATAAAATCAAGGATCTCAAATGGATGTATAATCAAGGATTCGAAGAGAATCACAGATCTCAAAATGTGTACATCCTAAGGTTTCTTAAGTGGAGTATCGTATCGTAAATATGCCGCGAAACATACGTACGGTACGTCACTCTACTCAAGCTACCTACTCCATCAATCAGGTTCAGCCTATGAAATGAAAGTTCGGGTTTAATACCCCCCCCCCCCCGCGCGTTCAAGTCTAAGTTCCATAAGGTCAAGCCTAGGTTCCGAAATACATACCCGCCATAGACTCCGCATAGTCAAATATAGACTCGAACAAATGTTAAACCTAATGCTCTGATACCAACTTTGTCATGACGCGAAATATTAGCTCATGACCAGCACTTGAATCATGCAACGTCTAAAGGTGTAACGGAATTCAAGTAAGCTGAAACCCAGAAATCTAAACCTTTTTAAGAAAATAAAGGAGGTGAAGTTTTGAAATAAAGGTATAATGAAATCAAGTTTTCTAAATGCATAGAAAAGGAACGTAGAAATGAAAGTGATATTTTCTAGATTAAAAACGTGTTCGTCTTTTTAAAAATTTTGGGCAGCACCTCCATTGTATATTTTGATCCAAAATCGGAAATACAAGATAATAATAAAAGGCTTCCCCAAGCGGGAGCTAGATCTTCGCCAAACGGCGGATCACAACCACGAAAAACAGTATAAGAGTATACGACGCCCAACGGTGAAGATCACCACAAAAGATAAAGAATAAAGCAAGACATAAATCCCCAAAAGGAAATATAAAACCCATCGCTCAAATCTCGCAACTACAAGTCTTGCTAAGTCTTATTTCTTATACAAATACTAGTTTCGATTTGATGGAGTTGACTAGATACAATATGAAATATAAATACAATAGTGGGTACGATACAAATGTCCCACTTACCAAAGCAAAACACCTAAATGTAAATGTGTGCCAGCGAAGCCGCTACTGATCCATGCGGTCAACCTGCAAGAATTGTGGCACAACGGGGGTGAGTTGCCAACTCGTGAGTAGAAAAACATCTACAAGTAGAAATCGAATAAACAACGACTCCTAGGTCAACTATATCATAAAGGTAATACTATGATATCTAGGGTGACCGGGTCTGTATGTGCCAACAAAGTAATAAACACCTTTGTGTATGCGGATATCATCCAACAATATAATCAATGTAAGTATGCACGTAGATCTCGTCCAACCATATAATCAATGTGTGTATGTATGTGGATCTCGTCCAGCTATATAATCAATGTATGTATGTATGTGGATATCGTCCAACCATATAATCAATGTATGTATGTATGTGGATCTCGTCTAACCATATAATCAATGTATGTATGTATGTGGATCTCATCCAACCATATAATCAATGTATGTATGTAAGTAAGTATGAGGATATAAATCAACGGTGTCCCTTGCGACACATTAAAATCATGGAACCTGGGTTCCAACATCGACACCCGAAAACATCGTGAAACCCGTGTCCAGTATCGACATGTAAATCCTCATATCTCGGGCTCCGTCAGTCCGGATCGGCGCACGGGCTCCGTCAGTCCGGATCGGCCCATATCATCTCTCGACTCCAGTCGGTATCCTCCGGATATCCGCCAGGCCCAACCAATCACCGGTAGGTAGTATTCCCTCTGCCAGGCTCACCGTTTGTATACACAACATCCCTTTCTTGCCCCGGGGTACCATACCGGGTCCACCATGTACCCGCAATCGGCCTCATCCGCCTCCTCGAATCGGGTTTCACATGTTGCTCTCAGAACAGAGAAAACACATGGTGGACGCACTGAAATATCATTTCATGAGAGACCGGGTTTTTAAAACAACACATAATCTCTTTTAAAATGTCCACGGTTCTCAAATCCATAAATCTCATGAAAACAACATATCTCAATACGTAAAATCATAGAGTATGATGTATGCGACATATAATAGAAATGTGAGCATATCCGTATATCATGCAACATAGAACAGTGATATGCACATATCGAGGGAAAACTGCTCTTTTAAATGAATCCAGTTTTAAAATATATCATGCTGTTCCCAAACCTCCAAAATCGAATGCAATACCGTATAAAGGTGCATATGTGTATATACGCAAGTATGGACGTATAAATGTGTATGTCCGCAAGTATGGTGTACAATATGCATGTACGCAAGTATGGTGTGCAATATGGATGTGTGCAAGTATGGTGTACAATATGCATGTACGCAAGTATGGTGTGCAATATGGATGTGTGCAAGTATGGTGTACAATATGCATGTACGCAAGTATGGTGTACAATATGTATGTACGCAAGTATGGTGCCCAATATGGATGTGCGCAAGTATGGTGTACAATATGCATGTACGCAAGTATGGTGTACAATATGTATGTACGCAAGTATGGTGTACAATATGGATGTGCGCAAGTATGGTGTACAATATGCATGTGTGCAAGTATGTTATGCGAAGAGTCATATCATGATGCAGCAATCCTACTGTGTAGTTACATGGAAATTATCGATGATGAAGTGTGTGAGCCTACAATCTGTGTACGTGTAACATACGCATCATCGATAATGGTGCAAGTGTACTATCACAAGTATAAGTAATGCAATGCGAATAACATGAATGCAGAATAAGGTAAATCATATGCAAATACTGACGGGTATACGCATCTAACATGACCGAGTCGGAGAACCTATCAATCGGCATCCAGCCTAACAACATCGCGTACGGTATAATCCATTGTAATGTTTTAAAAATAAAAAAATAAATAAAAATCCTTTAGGCGAATTTTCTGATTTTCGGTAAAATAAACCGTATTTTTCATAAAACTTAACCATAATTATTTTCATCATAAATTTAAAAAGACATATTTTAACGATATAATTACTAGAATTTGGTGTTTATTCAGTAACTTATAAATTATTAGTTTATTAAAATATTTTCCGTAATTAATTAAATTTAAATATTAACATAAGTTTTAATTATTCATTAAATAAGTGTAAATTACAAATTTGAATGGGTTAATTTAGCAAAAGTGAACCATTACATATTGGAATCTAGTGTGTATCATGCAAAATTCATTTCCAAAATTTTCCAAGGTTCTAGACTTTTCTAGGATTAACTTAGAAAGAAAATAAACAAAAAATAAAGAAAGTAGTGAAAAGACATAAAAGGTGTATTATTTTGGGAGAAATTTCTACATCATTCTTCATACTTTTCTTTCTCTCTTTCCCTCTCTAGGTTTGGCCAGCCACACCCCCAAGGAAGCCCCTCCATTTTCCAAGCTCATTTTCCCTTCATAAATCATCAAAAATTCAACAAAATTCCAAAAATAAACCTCAAAAATCAATATTCAATCTCTACCATTTTCCTTTGACCTATTTAGCATGGATTTTGGAGTAGGAAACCATTCTTTTGGAGGCATATTTTCATGTTTGGATCTCATGTTGTGGAGGTATAATTTTTATCCCATTGATTAATTGTGGTTAAATGCTTTAATCTAGCATATTTAGATTTTCTTAATTGATTCTATTTGCAAGTTTAAAATTTAAGATAGGGTTTCTAAAACCAAGTTAGGGTTTTTATTAATTGAGTGGGGTTATAATAAGTAGTTTAACATTTTTAGAAAGGAAAAATCTAGCATGCTTTATGTATTGTAAATTGTTCATTCAAAATTGTTTAAATTAAACAATTTTGCTAACTCGGTTTTTATAAAATATATAGATTGGTGATATAAAATTCTAATTAAGGTTTTTATCATTAGATTGCGGTTTTAATAAGAATATTAACTTGTTAAATAAATGAAAAACCTAATTTAGTTACTAGTTTCAAATTGATAATGGAAAATTGTGATAAATATGCTATTTTTGCTAACTAGGTTTTAGAAATTTCTTAAATAATTGAGATTTAAAATATAATTATGGTATCATGAAATTATTAACATCATAAATTGTAGTTTAATAATTTAATTCATGCAAAATCAAGTTTAGTTGTGGAATTGGGAAGTTTTGCTTACAAGGTGTTGAAATCGGATAAAATTTCAAACTAGAATTTTCAATTTAAGACAATTTAGTGTGATAAAAATATAGTAATGGTTTATATAATCTAGTTATGTCATTTAATGAATATTATGACCATTAGTTTCATTTAAATATCAAGTTTTGAAGAAAAACGGTAAATTGACGTTTTCTAGATTTTTGCGAAATAGGACAATTTGATTGATTTTAAGGTTTCGATGATTTAAACCATGTTTTATATTATAAATAATGAGTTTTGAAACTATGAGTTGTTTGTTGGTATTTATTTCGATCAATCGGCATTTGTACACCGATATCGAGCGATATTTGGTTCTTTTGTATGAGCGGGTCATAGGTTTTAACCTATGCACGTTCGTGCGCTGTTTTGGTTTTGTCCATGATTTGGTTTACGATATTATATATGTTTGCGTATAGGTACCCCTCACGTGGACTTCAGACGATGAAGAAAAGGATGGCGGCATCGACTTCGGAAGAAAAGGGCCAGGTGAGTAGATGTATATCTACGGGAAAAGTCGGGTGGATGGCGTTTAGCACCCCCGCAAACGTAGAATAGGATTCTTACTTACTGTCATTAGGAAGTCGGACGTGACCTTAGATTCTTGGCGAGTAGTATTCTATTAAAGACTTTAAGTTGGACTAGACCGATTTAGAAAGACTTGACCATAAGGATGAATGCCTTGGAGGGGATTCGTAGGTTTCAGGTAGACACACACCCACCCACATACATACATTTGACCTGGTGTATGTGTGTGTGTGTGTGTGTGTGTATGATTGTGTGTAGGTTTCTATAGGTATCTATATATATATATATATATATATATATATATATATACAAATAACATATACACATGATATGGGAGGTTATATGATATCGGGGAAGGAGTCAATATGATTGGGAATGATGCCGTGAGTTAAAGATATAAGATCGAGTATGATATGAGATGTACTATGATATTACCGGATCGTTGGGGAATGAGAAAATAGATATGTATACATAAACGATAATAGGTGATGATGACATTGAGATATACGAGATTCTAGAATAGAACCCGGACTATAATATGTGACTGAATCACGATATGATATATGTGTGACTTGATTACGATATGATATATGTGATTTAATGACGACATGATATAGGTGACTGAATCTTGTTATGATATATGTGACTTAATCATGATATGATATATGTGACTTAATCATGATATGATATATGTGACATGATATTTCTGAGGACCAATTGACGATGTATATTTACACAGACAATGATATTGTTTGATGATGATATTATATGAATAATGATGTACATAGGTGATACTTGACCCGTATCCCGATTTTTGGGATGCCGTACGACGGATTTTACCGTACGAGGCATAGATGTGATGATTGATCCGCACTCTTGATTCGAGAAAGTCGTACTACGTACGTGATGCTATTGAGGCTGGATCGCCGACTATTAGAGATATGAACTCAGACCTTAGGTGGATTCTTATTTCCTATCGACTAGTTTCTTTAGCTTAGTTCCTTAGGGGGTTAGATAGATACTAGTTTAGGCTCGAGTCATATAGTTGTAGTTAGATATGTATATTCCAAATGAGTGGTTAATACGCATTCATCTTTACATTCAGATTGTAATCATCAAGTTGTATGTTCATACATATGTTTCTTTAGTCAGTATGAAACTCTGCATGTTAGGACACCAGCAACATTACTGATGATGCGCATATTCCACGTACACTTAATTGCCGGCTCACACACATCATCATCGGTAATTGCTATGTCACGTACACTTTAGAACATATTATCTTTCATTGATAGAATCAGCTAAAGGCTAGATCAATATAATATTGTGATTACTCTCAGGTGTTAGTCTAAACATTGCTTTTATTACTTAGATATTTCATGCATTCACATTTTCATGTTATTATGCAGTATTGTGGGGGTTATGCCAATACTTATTATTTACTTACTCATGATTTTGGGATTTTGGATTTCTATGAGATTTCTGGATTTTGGGGAAAGTTGGTATCAGAGCGCTAGGTTTAACCTTTGTATAATCCTAGGATGACCCTTGGTTGACGGAGTAGGTGACTTAGGTAGAGTGACGTACCGTGGGTATGATCCGCGGCATACTTACGATATGCTACTCTGCTTAACGAGCCTTAGGATGTACATTTTGTTGCACCGTATTATATTCGTTCCTTTGATCTATCTTCGTCAATATCGGATGGTGGTTTCTGTAACCACGGTCACACGGGCAGAGGGAGTTGCGACTCGAATGCGATGACCGTAGGGTATCGTTTATTCTTGAGGATTGAAGCATTGTTTAGCGAGCGGACGAAGGGTATTCACATGCCGTCCAGACGAAGTCAAAAGGTTCGAACGAAAGTCAGAAACCCATTTTCCCAAGTTTAAGGTATTCGGAAGAACATGCAGGTATTTCTATGGACCCTCTAGATGAATGAAACCCTAACTTGATATAATGACCACGAGAACGCCTTTGAACCTTAGGGTTTACGGCAGTTCCGCGGTGCCATTAGTGAGGCTTGGGTTTGCCCTTCTACGGCTGGTCCGCAGATGCTGGGGCATGTACTGGATATTTTTAAACTGTACTTGAGTGTTGAGCTCTCGGGGAATTATGGGATTTTGATGAATCGATCAAAAAGTTTAACGTAGTCCAGATATCAGGTGAAGGGATAGATTACGTGGGAGGCTCTCGATATGAGCATAGCCGTTTGTAGCGCAGCCAGCACAGCGATGAGGAGACGAGTCCGAATCAGTCGACATTAAAAAAGGAGCACATTGACGATAGTGTTTACGATTGTGATTTGGTGATTTGAATTTCATATTTCCATTGTTTGGATTTTGGTATTTTGAAGATTTTGTTCCATGTTTGGTATTTCCTATGTGTACATTCATTACACTCTATTCGTGTTTCATATATTAGTGGTATTGATGTTGTTTTGTACATACCCAGTGCACTCGATCTGGTTTTATACATTTGAGATATTGATTTGATTTCGTGCATATGGGTTGCACATAATTTTGACGTATGCTTCGACATAGTTTTCATGCATTTTTCGTACTGTGATTTCGATTTTGATATTCTGTGTATGTTTTTCGTGCACCATGTGCACTTGATTGAGATTCTTGCGCACACTTAGCGTACTTGATGCGATTTTGTGCACACCAGATGCACTAAATCGGGGTTTTGTGCAGATTAGATGCACCTCATATTATGGTCGTGCACGCCCATTGCACTTGACAGATGTTTTTGGTGCACACCTGTTGCACTCAGTTTTGTTTCTGTGCGTATTCATGACATCTGTATTTGGTTTCGATTTCAGTGCGCACCGGACGCACATGATATTTTTATGATGTGATTGGGAATGATTTCATTATGAGCAGTATGTTTTTATAATCAATACTATTTGATTTAGTAACCGGGCGGGACGTGTATGTTAAATAAAAGATATATATGTATAGCTATTTTTAAAATAAACGTCCGCTACTTATGCCGTGACATGTGCATCGCATGGCGATTTTAAAAAGGGATTTTTGCATGCTTCTTTATTCAGATGTTTGGACGATTTTACTATGATGCGCACTATATATAAGCTATAGTTTTGATGTATATCATGTTGGTTTTCGTATTGGGCTTTGATATTTTATTCTCACCATAACTTCGATGATTGCGTTATGTTTGACGGAGTTTTGAATTTGAGTTGTGTATTCGTTTTTCATGTGCATGCATTGCGCTAAGATGTGTTTTACGTATTGATGATTTCGGAGCCCCGACGATTTGAGTGTTTTGCCTGAATGTTTTAGTAATTGGGGAGGGGGGGAGTTTTAATTTAAATTTGGGGACCGAATTTCTTAAAAGTGGGGAGGATTGTAACGTTTTAAAAATAAATAAATAAATATCCTTTAGGCGAATTTTCTGATTTTCGGTAAAATAAACCGTATTTTTCGTAAAACTTAACCATAATTATTTTCATCATAAATTTAAAAAGACCTATTTTAACGATATAATTACTAGTATTTGGTGTTTATTTAGTAACTTATAAATTGTTCGTTTATTAAAATATTTTCCGTAATTAATTAAATTTAAATATTAACATAAGTTTTAATTATACATTAAATAGGTGTAAATTACAAATTTGAATGGGTTAATTTAGCAAAAATGAACCATTACATATTGGAATCTAGTGTGTATCATACAAAATTCATTTCCAAAATTTTCCAAGGTTCTAGACGTTTCTAGGATTAGCATAGAAAAGAAAATAAACAAAAAATAAAGAAAGTAGTGAAAAGACATAAAAGGTGTATTATTTTGGGAGAACTTTTTACAACATTCTTCACTCTTTTCTTTCCCTCTTTCCCTCTCTAGGTTTGGCAGGCCTCACCCCTATGGCAGCCCCCCTATTTTCCAAGCTCATTTTCCCTTCAAAAATCATGAAAAATTCAACAAAATTCCAAAAATAAACCTCAAAAATCAATATTCAATCTCTACCATTTTCCTTTGACCTATTTAGCATGGATTTTGGAGTAGGAAACCATTCTTTTGGAGGCATATTTTCATGTTTGGATCTCATGTTGTGGAGGTATAATTCTTATCCCATTGATTAATTGTGGTTAAATGCTTTAATCTAGCATATTTAGATTTTCTTAATTGGTTCTATTTGCAAGTTTAAAATTCAAGATAGGGTTTCTAAAATCAAGTTAGGGTTTTTATTAATTGAGTGTGGTTATAATAAGCAGTTTAACATTTTTAGAAAGGAAAAATCTAGCATGGTTGATGTATTGTAAATTGTTCATTCAAAATTGTTTAAATTAAACAATTTTGCTAAGTAGGTTTTTATAAAATATATATATTGGTGATATAAAATTCTAATTAAGGTTTTTCACATTAGATTGTGGTTTTAATGAGAATATTAACAAGTTAAAGGAATGAAAAACCTAATTTAGTTACTAGTTTCAAATTGATAATGGAAAATTGTGATAAATATGCTATTTTTGCAAACTAGGTTTTAGAAATTTGTTAAATAATTGAGATTTAAAATCAAATTAAGGTTTCATGACAATATTTTCATCATAAATTGTAGTTTAATAATTTAATTCATGCAAAATCAAGTTTAGTTGTGGAATTGGGAAGTTTTACTTACAAGGTGTTGAAATCGGATAAAATTTCAATCTAGAATTTTCAATTTAAGACAATTTAGTGCGATAAAAATATAGTAATGGTTTATATAATCTAGTTATGTTATTTAATGAATATTATGACCATTAGTTTCATTTAAACATCATGTTTTGAAGAAAAACGGTAAATTGACGTTTTCTAGATTTTTGCGAAATAAGACAATTTGATTGATTTTAAGGTTTCGATGATTTAAACCATGTTTTATATTATAAATAATGAGTTTTGGAACTACGAGTTGTTTGTTGGTGTTTATCTTGATCATTCGGCGTTTGTACGCCGATATCGAGCGATATTTGGTTCTTTTGCATGAGAGGGTCATAGGTTTTAACCTATGCACGTTCGTGCGCTGTTTTGGTTTTTTCCGTGATTTGGTTTACGATATTATATATGTTTACGTATAGGTACCCCTCACGTGGATTTTGGACGATGAAGGAGAGGATGGCGGCATCGACTTCGGCAGACAAGGGCCAGGTGAGTAGATGTATATCTACGGGGGAAGTCGGGTGAATGGCGTTTAGCACCCCCACAAACGTAGAATAGGAATATTACTTACTGTCATTAGGAAGTCGGACGTGACCTTAGATTCTTGGCGAGTAGCATCCTATTAAAGACTTTAGGTTGGACTAGACCGATTTAGAAAGACTTGACCATAAGGATGAATGCCTTGGAGGGAATTCATAGGTTTCAGGTAGACACACACACACGCACACACATACATTTGACCTGGTGTGTGTGTGTGTGTGTGTATGATTGTGTGTAGGTTTCTATAGGTATATATATATATACATATAACATATACACGTGATATGGGAGGTTATATGATATCTGGGAAGGAGTCAGTATGATTGGGCGTGATGTCGTGAGTTAAAGATATAAGATCGAGTATGATATGAGATGTACTATGATATTAGCTTATCGTTGGGGATTGAGAAAATGGATATGTATACATAAACGATAATAGGTGATGATGACATTGAGATATACTTGATTCTAGAATAGAACCCGGACTGTAATATGTGACTGAATCACGATATGATATATGTGTGACTTGATTACGATATGATATATGTGACTTAATCACGACATGATATAGGTGACTGAATCACGATATGATATATGTGACATAATCATGATATGATATATGTGACTTAATCATGATATGATATATGTGACATGATATTTCTGGGGACAAATTGACGATGTATATTTACACAGACAATGATCTTGTTTGATGATAATATTATACGAATAATGATGTATATAGGTGATACTTGACCCGTACCCCAATTTTTGGGATGACGTACGACGGATTTTACCGTACGAGGCATAGATGTGATGATTGATCCGCACTCTCGATTCGAGGAAGTCGTACTACGTACGTGACGCTATTGAGGCTGGATCGCCGACTATTAGAGATATGAACTCAGACCTTATGTGGATTCTTATTTCCTATCGACTAGTTTCTTTAGTTTAGTTCCTTAGGGGGTTAGATAGATACTAGTTTAGGCTCGAGTCATATAGTTGCAGTTAGATATGTATTTTCCAAATGAGTGGTTAATACATATTCATCTTTACATTCAGATTGTAATCATCAAGTTGCATGTTCATACATATGTTTCTTTAGTCTGTATGAAACTATGCCTGTTAGGACACCAGCACCATTACCGATGATGCGCATATTCCACATACACTTAATTGCCGGCTCACACACATCATCATCGGTAATTACTATGTCACGTACACTTTAGAACATATTATCTTTCATTGATAGAATTACATAAAGGTTAGATCAATATAATATTGTGATTACTCTCAGGTGTTAGTCTAAACATTGCATTTATTACTTAGATATTTCATTCATTCACATTTTCATGTTATCATGCAGTATTGTGGGGCTTATGCCGATACTTATTATTTACTTACTTATGATTTTGGGATTTTGGATTCCTATGAGATTTCTGGATTTTGGGGAAAACCGCAAGAATATATATATAAAAACTTCTCTCTCTCTCCCTCTCTTTTTAAAATATAAGTTGCGGTTTTCTCGTGATGTATATTTCGTCCACCATGAGATTTCATGTTTTCTGTTGGATTTCGAGACCCGATTCAAGGACTGGATGAACCGTCTCGGGAACATGGTGGGACCGGTATGGTACCCCGGGGCAAGAAGATCGAGTTATAGACGATGAGCCTGGCAGGGGAAGACTACCTACCGGTGATGTCTGGCGTGGCGGATATCCGGAGGATACCGACCGTTGTCATGAGATTTGATGATATGGGCCGATCCGGACCGACGGAGCAAGAGATATTGAGACCATGAGGTATTGAGACTTGAGATTTACATGTTTTGTGTCGATGCCTGACACAGATTTCTATGGATTTCATCGGTGATGTTTCAGATTTCTATACAAATTTTACTATTATAAAAGTTAAAGATTTCTTATACAAATATATCCAGATTTCAGGGTTGATTGTTTTACATTCATGGTGCATGAATACTCATACACATGACATGTTACTACTCGAGGCACAGACACGAGCACTGAGCATTGCACTTAAGTATAGATTATTACCTACCGCTACTAGATGACTATTGATATATTAAGTATATTATTATGACCTAGGACAGTATCGTGCATTCGATTTCTTCTCGCAGATGTCTTCTACTCACGAGTTGGCAACTCACCCCCGTTGTGCCAAATTTTTCTTACAGGTTTCGATGTACAGGTTTTCCTTGGCAGCTTGCTGGCACATCATTTCATTCAGGGTGATTTTCTCGGTAGGTTGGTTCATTGTATCAGGACCGCCGTTGTACCTTTATTATTTCATTTGTATCTAGTAAGCTCCATCAACCAGACTTGTATCCTTGTTAGCTTAGAAGACCAGTTGTTTTCATTTCGAACTTAGAGTCGCGCTTGTATTATTATAGTTTTTGGTAGATTTGGTTTTCTTTGAGTTTTGAGCCTCTCCCTTTGGCGTTGTATATTATTGTGCATTGTGTGGTTGTTTCTGCCTGTGGGCGTAGAGCTAGCTCTCGCTTGGGGATGCCTTCTTGTTATTGCTTATATATACATATATGTATTTGTACCCGTTTGGGGCCAGTTTTTACAAAGGAGACTCTGCCGAAATTTTTGAGAAAATTTGATGTTGCTTTTAAACTTGTTTTCCTATATGTTTTCCTTTACTTCTTCTTTTATATGGTTTAGATTTCTGGGCTTCGGCTTACTTAGATTACGTTGCGCCTCTAGACGCTTCGTAATTTAAGTGTCGGTCACGTTCCATACCTTCAGGTCGTGACATCCATCTTACGGAAACTTCTAGTCAAGGGTAAGGATCAAACCTCAAGACAAACTCATCACGTACGGAAAATCATCGTACGGCGGCATTAAGCTATTAGGGATCCTATCATCCTAGAAGACGAGGAGGGTACGGACCTAACGTCTCGTACGGCTATCACTCACGATTCACAACATATATCAATATCTCTATATACTTATGTCCCAGGTCACATCCGCAATAATCTCATATCAGGGGACCGGAAAGGTATAAATCATCTCAATCGACTCGCATCAGTATACCATCATATCATCAAATCATCATATTCGTCTTATATTCTTTTCATCATATTTATATCTCAAATCAAGTCGAGTTTACATAAACATTCTATCTCTACTATAAGTATAAGTATCTAATCTAACATACACACCCGATGTTAGTTATATATATGCTCTAGAGGCCATTGTTGTATATATGATGTATATTATAGTGGATGCTTGGATATATATAGAGAGGACTTTCTTGCTCGACATGATAGTATGCTATTTGGTTTCACTTTGTCTTAACATGTTGACTTGTATTAGTTTATTGTCTTGCTCTCACATGTTGATAAAGCCCTTAGGATATGTACTTGACTACTGGGACTATGATGAGATTATACTAATGGGGCTATGGTGTAAGTGCACGGTGGCGCCCCGGCCGTCAATCCGACGCCGGAGTGCGGAAACGAAACTTTTCTAAAAACTAGAAACCGGCACCACCGCGCACTAAAATCCTGGATCGGGCCATTAACCTAACTATTAGCAAACTAAAAGATGGGTAGAGAGATATACCAAGTGATCTGTGTCCTTCGGTCTTCTCGTCGTCGTCCCGATCTCCCGCGGAATCTGCGTTCGTCACCTCCTCGTCGGAAAGGGCACCACGTAGCCGAATTCTTTTACGGGCTCCTACCTCTGGACCAAGACAACTCGGGCATGAAGTTGGCTAGCCGACGCGTCCAAGGTTGCTGTAGGTGTTGTGTAGAAAAGATTGTCTCTAGGGGTTGTGAAGTTGCCTTTGTGATGGAGGAAAAGAATGAACTTTTGGAGAAGGATGGTGTATAACTTTCAAGCATGAAAAATGAGAGATGTAAATTTCCTACACTCAAAAATGAACTCTCTCTCTCCTCACCTCATGTGGCCGGCCCCTCCTATGGTAGGGAAAAAAAGAACTATAGAATAATGCAAGAGGAGAAGTGAAAGATAATGAGAAAATGGTCACCACAAAATCAACTCAACATCCAACTCAATCCTATCACCAATAAATGCAAGTGAAAAGATGCAAAGAGAATCTCATGATGGTAGAACCATAATGAAGCCACACATTTACAAAGGACCCCCTCCACAAATACTAATTTGCACAATTGCAAATTAGCCCCTCCATTGGAAAAAATCCGGCCGTGAAGGAATAAAGGAAAGCTGGCCGGAACGGAATGCAAACTGGCAACTTCAGAAAACTTATCCCGTAATAAATTACAGGAAAACCCCGCGACTGTATATACATACCCGCATTTGTATTCCTACTGAATACAAATGCAAAGAGACAAAATCTACACTGTACAATACTAAGATCCGGCTTAAACCAAAGCCCGCTAGTATTATCCGTCCGATCATGATCCGTGCAATACCGCACGTATCTGATCGAACCCTGCCATATCTCCATACGACCTCTACTGCGTTTCGCCCGAAACTTGAGTAACTGTGTGGGGTGGACTCTAAAGACTCGTCAATACTATGGCTGTGGATTTAACCACTAGCACGTCAGAGGTATTAGCCATACGTGACGGGCTACCAGCTATTGACCAAAAGGGACGTCGATGAGCGAACTCATCCTGACACCCTACTGAGCCTGTCAGTGACAATATCCGTAAAGTCCGGTCTGTTCGTCTATGAGCATCGCATGGCGGGCCTAGGGGGTTAGTAAAAGTCAGACCCCCAAAAACGGTACAAGTCGTGTCGGAGTGTAGCCCAGAACACCCTGAGATAGTACTGGAATACCTACCAATAAATCTTCTGCCTTGGCCAAAACTTTTCATGTACTGGCTCTCCTAGACACAGCGCGACCTTACTCCCAATACCGGGAGAGACGAACCCATGCAGATCCGCTCACTGCCTCCATGTGGCTCGGGACTGTACCCAACTAAAACCTGTTTGCACGTCTCCTTTGAGCGTGGTAGGGTAGTAATCAAAGCACAGTGGCAACTCACACGAGACAAATGACGATCTCAGGTTGATGAACTAACATGTACACATGTCACCAGGGAACTGCTATCTGACGTCAGGTATAATACCAACTAGCAGGTTCCCGGCGAGTCCTGTCCGGTGTACTCATAACCCAATGAGCACCTGTATACATCTTAGGTGAACCAACTGACACCAGTGGCCTGTGAGACCGGCCACCGCCCCTCGTCGGGGTCTCGACTGTATAAACTAGTTTACTCTGGAGTATCGATGCCCTGTCTCGAAACTCCCACGACTAGGGATCTTTTAAGGATGTGCTTTTAGACCCCAGCTCCCACGTATATGATCGCCCTCATACTGCTGGTAGTCAAGCAAGAATCCTAGGGGCTCTATCAACGTGTAATAGCGACTCGTAAGGTCACCTAAAGCAGAACATGATGATAAAAATAAACCAGATAGCATACTATCATCTTGAGTAAGACTGTCCTACCGGGATAGGTCCTCCCTCAATCATTGCAATCACGTCCCTGTGATCCAATAATTGACTCTGAGGGCACTATCTCCAACAATCTCCCACTTGCACTCAAGGCTAATTATTGCGATGTCGCATACTCACAGCCCGTGTGATACCGAACACCCAACTCCTCTACTAGTCAGTCTTACAAAGCTCGTTTGCGAAACTATTGCGTTCGAGGAATAGCCGCAGTGAGTGGATCCGTTGTGATGTTTCTTTCTATGTCTCTCTTTACCTCAAGTTCGCGGAGAAAGCCATCTCCCGAAATGAGCAATACCTGTCTTAGAATATGTCTGGATATCTGATGGGACCTAGCTCATAAATGAACTCCAAATCCAAACTTCTTAGACTGTATCGTCAATTGAACTTAATCAGTATCCTGCGCCATGCCTCCCTCAGTATCTGTTTGGAGCATCTGTCCAAACTACAGCCCTCGTCAGAGAGAAAACTATAACTCTGACAGTCACTCTATCATCCAGGTCACCTTGGAAGCCTGGAATGATAACTGTCTCCCAAAGGAGGCTGCCGTTATCATTTCCCTAGAACATCAACTTATGTTCTAAGACTGCTTCCGAATGTTTCTCCAGGATTGGATCAATATCAACTTATTGCATCTACTGCAAAAACAACATCTGGCGTGGCACTTGACATCTCATGATTGACTCAATTGCCTAAGCAAGTGATCTGCCAATCATGCACATCCCTCTCCCCTTTAGTCTGTAAGACTCGTTTAGAGAGAGTGACTCCATCACCCGCAGGTACACAACCGTGCCAGGAGTCGTCCATTCTAAAACACTTTCAGAATGTTGTCTAATTACTTAGATTGGGAAACTACACAAATCTAGATCCAAAAAACCATAGATCCAGTAACCAGAATGTCTGATATAATATCCAAGACCTATGTGGATAAACTACTGTGTGACAACCAAAGTATAACCGACCGTAGTATAGGAATTTCACTTCCTACTCTGTGTATGTCATCCAAATACCAGGACATCACACCCTACTACCTTCTTAACAGATCCATTCCCTATTCTGATGAAGTCAAACCTATGACTGTCACATCAGAAATAGATGATCTATCTCCGCTATATCTGCTTTAGTCTATAAATATACATAAGCCACTTGTCCACCATGCTTCCGCTGCTCCCACTGACTACGACAACCCTCTGGCAGAGTCATATACACGTACACTTCTAAAACTAGTTTAGAACGACGCTATACTCATCCTCCTGCCGGGTCTCACAGTCTGGAACAGCAACAATGGTAAGTCAGGGTAAACAAGAACCTCCCTACCACCGTCCTTGAGCATACCGAAGTACCTCTCGAGTGCCTGAGGTTACCCACCATATCTGCGGAGTGGCCAATGGAATGTCAAACCAGATTGAATCTTTAGGTTCTTATCAAATTTTCAGTAATCGTTTGCGGTTCTGGAATCACTTCCAGTTCTACCATACTCCCACTACTGTTTTCTGAAAAAAAATCCATTTTATTAAAACTGTGGCGAGTCTAGAACAATATCGCTATTGATCTTTCAGATGGTAGAAAATCAACCCTCGTCATAGCCCGGGTCAACCCACAAACAACCATTACAGAAACGTGCCTTGAGTTATCCGGAGTCTGGTTTTAAGCATAAGCCGGGCAACTCCCCATATCTTAACAATGTCAAGATATGAACTGTTCTATATCCAATATAGAAACAGAGGCACTGATTTAATTGAACCAGATTCAAATCATGCAGCTGTCTCCAGTGCATGTCAAGTAAATGGAGAGAGGCCGATCAGCGTTACTCAGCTTAGAAGTACTTCCAATTGTGAGTAACCTGAAAGAGAAGCAAGTTCTCTTAATCATTACTATCAATTGAATACCATACATAAGTATCTACATCTTCGATCATCTTGAAGAATCCCGATACTTGCAATACCTGGTTCTCTACTTTAATATAATACTTATAACTTCTCAAAACATGGACCTTGTGTTTCTACGAAACACATGTCTAAGACCCAGAGAAGTCACAAGTAAACAGAATATAGTACGAGGACCAACCCCTCCGTCCTAATGGACACTGGACAACATACACTGCTCTGTATAAGTCCCTTGAGTCTAATAACTCAAACCCTGTGTGTCGTAGGTTGAAAACTGTACTATGGCTATGAAGAATTACACCGCTGTTCAATGCTCCTTACCTAACCATCCACTGATATAGGTAAATGTCATAAACATAATTTCAAAAAGGTATATCTCACTCTATAAAAATAGACGTACAGATATTTCAATTTGAAATTGGTGCATAACAACGGATATTCAAAACCAAATATTTGCCGACCGGCAAACAGCCCAGGCGATTTCCTCAAATATCACCAATTACAATGAATCCCGATATAATGAGGATGATCACCTAATTCCCAATAGCTTACTCCCACTCATCATCTGTAAAACCATACAGATGTGAGAATCAAACCTGGTAAATACATACCCTGGAGCAAGTGTCTAATTGGGAAATCAGTTTTCTTTTAACAGTACACAGTGAAACTGAAACATTGAAATGTTTCGATGGGGTATCCCGGTATTCCTAGTATTGCCTCTTCCATTTTCAAATTCACAGCTGTAACCGTATAATTCTTTGCCATCTCTCCAAATCCCTTTATATGTCTTTAGTCATTACCTTCTGTACACCCTCTTAGGCTAAACGGTTTTCTTCCTTCCCTACCGTTCGGCACCAGCCTATGGTTTGGAAGAAGACTATCCAATAAGCATAATGGGTGTATTGTCCTAGTCTTAGGAGCACACGCAATGCGAGAGAAGGTGAAGATAAAAGACAACTGAATAAACCTTATTCCTATTTCTCCTGAACCAGAATCCATCCCCGAACTGGAACAAGTTCCTTTCGAGTTCGTATATAACCATACGATGGAGTATCCAAATAAACTGTGGATCTTTGTAGTGATACGGAGTGTCCTAGAGAAATACAAAGGTGAAGTGGGAGTGGTAATGAAATACTTGGTTTGATCGTGAATAGTAGTCGCAATTTAGTTTGCCCTCTTACTAATCCCTTGATATGTCTTTACTTAATACCTTCTGTACACTATCGTTATGCTAATTGGTTTTCTTCATTCCCCACTGTTCGGCACCAGCCTAAGGTTTGGAAGAAGACTATCCAATTTGCGTAATAGGTGTACTATCTCTTAAACCAAGGAGTACTCGCAACCTGAGAGAAGGTAAAAGGAAAAGACAACTGAATAGTCCTATTCGTTTTCTCCAGAACCGGAAACCATCCTCGAATAAATTCCTTCGAGTTCGTATATAACCATACGATGGTTTTGTCCAATGGAAGTGGACGTTCATAGTAATACGGGGTGTCCTGGAGAAAAGGGTAAAAGTAGGAGTGGCAATGAGGTCTGCAACTCAGACAATCCAAAAGCCAGTGTATTAAGAAGGTTCGGTTAATTTTGGTCACTGAGTCATAGTATAAGGTCGAGTCATGATCGCTGCCAAAGAGAGAGAGAAAAGAAACACTCAGCGTGCACTCTAACCTAGATCAGAATGGTTATCAATTTATCTAATCTGAAAACCTCCCACTGTACCGTCAAATTCTTCCCCAAACCCGAAAGAAGAATTAGTCAGGATCACCCAAGGAGTAAACCAACTCATCAGTGGGAATCGGGATCCAACCATCATCGCATGATAACGTGACGGAATCCGCTCACGTTATCACACTCCAGAAGGTATGTGCATATCTGGCAAGTTTCAGTTTCTTTAGAAACTCCCGATGTGATTTTTACCCCATACTCTTATGACCTTGGCGTGAGGTCAAAATGTCATAAGTCACATGTCAAGTTCTACCCATCATTTTCCAGGTTAATTTGAACCCACCCGTACATACCCTTGACGTAGGCCAAAATAGTAGTACGACTGTCCCAAACCAACGCATCTATCTATGCAACAGATAAATATCCGGCAGCTACCAATCACTATGCTTTGGCGTGAGGTCAAAATACATAGCTTGAATACTACCGAATATTTACCTGAAATGATGGAGGGCTACGAATGGTTTCTGGCGAAAACCTTTAACGTAATGAACTTGATATCGTTGAAGGAACCGGATAGCTTTATAAAAATATAGTGACGAAAACCTTTTCTAAAGAAGTCACTCACGGTGAAGGGATCTCGGCTCTTTCCCCGTAGAATGAGGTGCAGGATATTCCAACTGAATACCACGATGCAAAGCAAAAGTAATCAGCTATAATGAACTTATTGCCTTGATGCAAAATTCTGTCCAAGGGGTCACTCCCGGTGAAGGGATCTCGGCCCTTGCCTCGTCGACTGAGGAGCTGGATATTCCAACTGAATACCACTGTGCAAAACAAAAGAGAACGCCCTTGCAATAACAGCTTTTTGAAAAATGTTCCAACAATATCAGAATAGGTTTGTTTAGCTTGCATTGATCCGAATCAACACAGTTCCATCAATTGATCACACCAATAAAGAACGAAAATAATGATGTGCGTATATGCCATCCGCATTCGCCACTGGGTCCCGTCATCACCCGTTAGGTTACTTAACTAACGACAGAGCGGGGACTGGACTAGCGCGGATGCAAAACATATACAACATCTACTAGTATATATATCAATATATAATATTCGCTCAAGGCGTGATAAAATGCAACATCACAGAATTTAACCAGCATCACATAACAATACAGATATCTGGGATCCCCGGGTTTCATAGAGCCGCTACTGAAACCCGCCGTTCCCCTGGTCGTGTGGATAGCCTGTGCAATGAGACCCTAGACCCCTACGGGCGTGGCAAGTTACCCGCCAAAACCTGAAGCGAGGCAGCCCCCTTCAACAACATGAATGGACCACCCAGCACTTCACAGAATCCGGTAACTTGAGCACCCCTCCTTGGGTCAACCGGTACCCCATACGAGTACGGCGAATAGCCCGTCAATTCTAGAGTGAAGCCCCCTCCGTCTCAAAGCCATGAGATGCGGGCTCGTTGCCCTCTAGAACCCGGCACTCCGTGCACCCCTCCGCGGGGTAATCCTAGTACAGAAAGTAAAATATACAACGGGTACATCGAACTCAGCCCGGTCGTGCCCTAAAAGAATAATATACAAACAGGCAGTGACGGCAGTCCACATGTCGGATGCTCGCCCCGCAATATCAAATGTACATAAAAAAACAAAATTGTACTACCATTGCATCCAGGCTATCCCCCACGATTAATCCGTAACAACACAGCACAACACAGAACATCAACGTGAAAGTCACGTTCGCAAATCCGTCTAAAAGAGCTATAGCAGTTAGACTGGATTTACCGATCAAGTGGCATTCACGGTCGCAGATACAATGTAAATACTGTGAACTAACATGTTTAAAATTTTCGATCGACTGAATTTTCCGAAGTGGGCCCCAAGCACAACTGTAGCACACAAAAACATCTGGGCCCAAAAAGAATATACCAGAAACCCTATTTCCATGTCAGTAAACCACTATAGAAATTTGGTACGGTTTGGCCACAAAATAGCGGCGGTTCCACGGCCAAAACGTGGTTTTGGCCGCTAAACCGCCGCGCTATAGTAACATCAGCGTACCAAATTTTCACATAATTCATAAAAAACCCTGGACGTAATTTTTCAGTGTACCAAATAATTTTTAGAGCACAGAAAAATTCGATAGAAAGTACGACATGGAAATATGGTTTTTGGAAAATCCGTTCGATCGAACTTGTAAACACGTTAGAGCAAGCTAGACTTCGTTAATGGCATGGCTCTGATACCAGTGTAAGTGCACGGCGGCGCCCCGGCCGTCAATCCGACGCCGGAATGCGGAAACGAAAATTTTCTAACAACTAGAAACCGGCACCACCGCGCACTAAAATCCCGGATCGGGCCATTAACCTAACTCTAGCAAACAAGAAAAGGAGTAGAGAAGCTATACCAAGCGATCCGTGTCCTTCGGTCTTCTCGTCGTCGTCCCGATCTCCCGCGGAATCTCCGTTCGTCACCTCCTCGTTGGAAAGGGCACCACGTAACCGAATTCTTTTACTGGCTCCCACCTCTGGACCGAGACAACTCGGGCACGAAGTTGGCTAGCGGACGCGTCCCAGGTTGCTGTAGGTGTAGTGTAGAAAAGATTGTCTCTAGGGGTTGTGAAGTTGCCTTTGTGATGGAGGAGAAGAATGAACTTTTGGAGAAGGATGGTGTATAACCTTCAAGCATGAAAAATGAGAGATGTAAATTTCCCACACTCAAAAATGAACTCTCTCTCTCCTCACCTCATGTGGCCGGCCTCTCCTATGGTGGGGGAAAAAAGAACCATAGAATAATGCAAGAGGAGAAGTGAAAGATAATGAGAAAATGGTTACCACAAAATCAACTCAACATCCAACTCAATCCTATCACCAATAAATGCAAGTGAAAAGATGCAAAGAGAATCTCATGATGGTAGAACCATCATGAAGCCACACATTTACAGAGGACCCCCTCCACAAATACTAATTTGCACAATTGCAAATTAGCCCCTCCATCGGAAAAAATCCGACTGTGAAGGAATAAAGGAAAGCTGGCCGGAACGGAATGCAAACTGGAAACTTCAGAAAACTTATCCAGTAATAAATTACAGGAAAACCCCGCGACTGTATATACATACCCGCATTTGTATTCCTACTGAATACAAATGCAAAGAGACAAAATCTACACTGTACAATACTAGGATCCGGCTTAAACCAAAGCCCGCTAGTATTATCCGTCCGATCATGATCCGTGCAATACCGCACGTATCTGATCGAACCCTGCCATATCTCCATACGACCTCTACAGCGTTTCGCCCGAAACTTGAGTAACTGTGTGTGGTGGACTCTAAAGACTCGTCAATACTATGGCTGTGGATTTAACCACTAGCACGTCAGAGGTATTAGCCATACGTGATGGGCTACCAGCTATTGATCAAAAGGGACGTCGATGAGCGAACTCATCCTGACACCCTACTGAGCCTGTCAGTGACAATATCCGTACAGTCCGGTCCGTTCATCTATGAGCATCGTATGGCGGGCCTAGGGGGTTGGTAAAAGTCAGACCCCTAAAAGCGGTACAAGTCGTGTCGGAGTGTAGCCCAGAACACACCGAGATACTACTGGAATACCTACCAGTAAAGCTCCTGCCTTGGCTAAGGACTTTTCATGTACTGGCTCTCCTAGACACAGCGCGACCTCACCCCCAATACCGGGAGAGACGAACCCCTGCAGATCCGCTCACTGCCTCCATGTGGCTCGGGACTGTACCCAACTAAAACCTGTTTGCACGTCTCCTTTGAGCGTGGTAGGGTAGTAATCAAAGCACAGTGGGAACTCACACGAGACAAATGACGATCTCAGGTCGATGAACTAACCTGTACACATGTCACCTGGGAACTGCTATCTGACGTCAGGTATAATACCAACTAGCAGGTTCCCAGCGAGTCCTATCCGGTGTACTCATAACCCAATGAGCACCTGTATACATCTTAGGTAAACCAACTGACACCAGTGGCTTGTGAGACCGTCCACCGCCCTTCGTCGTGGTCTCGACTGTATACACTTGTCTACTCTGGAGTATCGATGCCCTGTCTCGAAACTCCCACGACTAGGGCCCTTTTAAGGATGTGCTTGTAGACCCTAGCTCCCACGTATATGATCGCCCTCATACTTCTGGTAGTCAAGCAAGAATCCTAGGGGCTCTATCAACGTGTAATAGCGACTCGTAAGGTCACCTAAAGCAGTACACGATGATAAAGATAAACCAGATAGCATACTATCATCTTGAGTAAGACTGTCCTACCAGGATAGGTCCTCCCTCAATCATTGCAATCACGTGCATGTGATCCAATAATTGACTCTGAGGGCACTATCTCCAACACACGGTAGTCGACAAGTACATCATATAACTTTTTCTAGTCGAGGGTGTTTCGAGACAGGGCATCGATACACCAGAGTAGACTAGCGTATACGCATCTTGACCCATATGATGGGCGATGGATGATCCCATATCCATCGGTGTTTTACATAAAGGATGGTGTAGGGTGCTCAGTGGAGACTGGGTACACTGAACGGACTCGCCGAGAACTCCCAGATGGTATTATACCTCACGTCAGATGGCAGTTCTCCGGTGACACTGGTACAAGTTAGTCTGTAGACCCGAGATCGTCATAGTGTCTTATGTGATCCCCACTGTGCTTTGATTTCCACCTTACCACGTCCAAGAGGGCATGCAAAATGGTGGCTTTTGGATATAGTCCCGAATCACATTGAGGCAATGAGCGATAGGAGGGGATTCGTCTCTCCCGGTATAGAGAGTTGATGTTGTGCTGTGTTCGATTGGCTATAACTGGAAGTACCTGGCCAGGGCTGATATGGAGATTTACTGGTAAGTGTTATCAGTAGTTTCTCGACCTGTTATGAGCCTCACATCGACACGACTTATCAGTTACTGGGGTCTGACGTTTACCACCCCTAGACTAGATATGCGACATATCAGACGAAGAGACCGGACTGTACGGTAGTGTTACTGATTGGATTCACGGGAGAATGTACAGGCTTGCTTGTTGATCTTCTGATCGCTCAAAACCTTGGTGGCTGATACGTTTAGCTGACCACTTGCAGCTTGTGGGTGTTTGATATGATCATCACCTACTGTCGGCGTATTGACGATTCTTTAGAGTCCTACACAGAGGTTTCTTGACACAGGCAAAATGGAGTTGGGGCACATATGTGATATGTGCGAGACTGAGAATAATGCGATATGAGATACCATATTCTATTCTCGCGATATTTGATATCAGCCTGGTCGTCGGATCAAGTGTTGATTCGATGAATCGGTACATGATATATTAGTCGGTTATATGCGATATAGCCGGATTGTCGGATCATGTGTTGATTCGATAATTTAATGTATAACTATATATGTGATATATTATATTAAATTATCTAATATTAGCTCGCTTTATTGATTCATTTTCTCACCGGATAATACATTGATATATATGCGATATATGTTAATTGTATTATTTTCTTTTGTTACAAAAATATATTATATATGTGATATATAATATTGTAACAAGTTATGTTTACAAATGCAACATGATTAGTGGAGATTAAACATGGTTAGGGTTTGATTTGGGTTAGACTTTTCTTGAAGCTTCTAGAAGCTTTTGTTTTGTTTTAAGCTAAGATATTATGTGTTGATATTTTGAAGATATTTACTAACCCAACCCAAACCCTTTTACCCTAATTAAATCTCTACAATGGTTAAGCCTTTCTTGACTTAACCATGGGTTGCAATTGTAATTTGTTATAACAATTCATTATTCATCACAAAAGACTTCATCTTCTTCTTCCTCCTTAATCTTACTAGCTTTTGATTTTGTGATGAGTGTGAGTGAGAAATTGATAATAAAGGAGAGCCAAATTCCTACTTCATCATCCTCATCTAATCTAGCCACTTAGATTAGGGTGTTCACTTCATTAATACTTGATTAGAGAAGTGAAAGCTTGAGTTAAAGATTCTTCAAGGTAGATCATCTTTCAAAAGGAAGACTTCAAGCAAGTTTGGATCATTCGGGTTGTAGAGCCTCTCTTGAGTCCGGGAGATCATGGATTGCGGCGAAGGGACTAGTACTCGGAGATTATTAAGTGAAGGAGCGTACTGCAAAGTTCGTAATCCCTCTCTATTAGATGTAAAGTTGTTTACTTGCATGTTTAACCCTAATAATCTAGCAAAGATCCTCGCTTTGGGTTTTTCGGCACTTCTAAATTTTAAATCGGGCATGGTTGATGCCTTATAGACCCTTGTGACAGTGCCTAGTAACCCTGCATTGGTATCAGAGCCAAGCTAGAGCATTAGGCGACCTGTATACGAAGTTAAAAGTCCGATCGAACCCCGAAACGTTGTATTTTGACCCCTCTCTGGAAATTTTTTAAAAATATGTTTTTTTCCGTATTAAAAATACTCAGAAAATTCAGCAGGGAATTCTAAGGATTACGGTAAAATACGAACCCTTAATACATTCAAGTCGCCGTGGAACCGCGGCAGGAACATGCTTTGCGCGGCGGTTCCGCAGCCGTACTTGGGAATTAGGGACTCGTATTTGTAAGGTTTATCCATAGGTATCAGTAGATACTTTTGGGAATTTTTAATATTACTCAAGTGTTGAGTGTTCTGGAGATCTTTTGTATTCATTGATTCGATTGGAAAGTTTAACTTCGTTTAGTTTTCCGGATAATTTAGAATGTGTTAAAATGTTCGAACGGATATCAATAACTCACTTTTTCCCGACACGAAAAACATTCAAGTGTTGAATTTTTCTTAAGTTTAAAACTTACGGAAAAACATGCAAGCGTATCTGTGGACCCTCTAGAAGAACGTAACCTCAACTCGATTATGTGACCGTCAAAACTTCCATTGAACCCTAGGGTTTGTGGTAGTTTAGCATTGCCACATGTGAGGCGTTGGTTTGACCCTTCTACGGCTGGTTCATTGGGGCTGTGACTTGTTCTGGGATTTTTGAACTCCGCACAATTGTTGTGCTATTTGGAAAGTCTTAGGTGTTTGATGATTCGATCGGAAAGTTTAACATTGTCTATTTATCTGGAATGTGATATAATATGTGGAATTCATATAGTTGGACATGAAATGCGAAGTATGTGATATTTCGGATTTAAGATGTCTAAAGTGATTGTGGATTCCAAATGTTGTAGTTTTACACTTTCTTTTCTATGACCGTAAGCGTAGTATGTGGTGTATCGCCGACTTCGTTGCTATACATCAACGATAATCGGGATACGCATACTTTCTTACGTTGATGATATGAGATATTATGCGTTGCTGTGATATGTTATATTGGATCGTCGTGTTCTGAATAGCCGGGGTTTTTATGTGAGATGAGGGTTTCTATTTTCATTCATGTAAAATTCATTGTATGTAATATTCTTTTATTGGGGCACTTCCAGGTTGAGGATGATGTCACTATTGTATATTATTTACTTTTCTGCATTAGGATAGACCCGATGAGGAGGGAGCACAACTAACCGGGTTCTAGGGTCCAGTGGGAGGCCATCTCGAGGAGTCGATACCGGGTCTCCTAACCCTAGAATTGGCAGTGTTACTTGCCGCTCTCATAGGGGTCTAGGGATGTGGGTTTGGCTCTTCATCGTGAAAGTGGAATTCGTGTTTTATACAGGCTTGATATAAAACACGGACGTCCTAGTATATCCAATATTTCATATGTTATCTTCTGCTGCAATGTTCTGTGATGAGATCATATTACTGCCTGAGACGAATGCTTATACTATATATATGATATATAAATATTACTGCTTTCGTTCTTCTGTGATGCTTAGGAAGCATTTAATGATGGGATTTATTAATGTGATTAATAAAAGAAAAGAAACCTAAAAGATGTTGTAGAATCAATACTTTATAAAAAGGGTAGCTACAGTTTTGCTTTGCACAGCGGTATATATGATATACCCCGCACCTTATTCGATGAGGAAAGAGCCGAGATCCCTTCACCGGGAATGACCTCTTTAGAAAAACTGGCAGATGCTACAAACTCACGGTTTAGTTTTTGATTGCATTTATAGTTCTTGGTTTGTACCGTGGTATTTGTGAAATATCCTGCACCTTATTCGATAAGAAAAGAGCCGAGATCCCTTCACTGGGAGTGACCTCTTTAGCGAAACTAGAAAAGCCTCAAAAACACTCCTATTCAAAATCATTTGTTTCTACAACGATATCAAGTTTATTACGCTCATGGTTTTCTGAAAAACCTGCGTAGCCCTCCGACATTTCAGATGAGTAATACTTAGTATTCGTGCTACGTTTGTTGGCTTTCGTCAAGGCGTAGTGTGCGGTAGCTAACTATTGCTTATCTGCAGCATATGATGCGATTGGGTTAGGTTAGTCGTACGGCTTTGTTGGCTTTCATCAAAGGTCGTACGGGTGGGTTTAATTCAATTAAGAAATGTACGGGTTGAACTTGACTAGCGTACTATGGTTTGTTGGCATTCGTCAAGGTCATAGCACGTTAGGGGTAAAATCATTATCGGGAATTTCAAATGTTGAAATTTGCAATGAGATTGCATACCTCCTATGAGATAGTTGGATCCCAATACCCACTGCGAGTAAGAGTTACTCATGGGAGATTTTACACAGGACAATTAGTCGATCAAGTAGGTGTATAGAAATGTGTTAACGGGATTATGCCTCTGGGAAAATGAGGTTTATTTTAATTAGGTCTGTGCGAAAGCACGGGGAACCTCACTCAAAGTACCAACACTGATCTGGTTGAAAGATTGACGAAATTGTAGGGTGTAATTAATCCCGGCTAATCTTATCTTTTAGGGTTTGAAGGAAGATTTGATAAAAACAGTGGGAGACATCCTGATTAGATAAGATAATAACCAATCTAATCTTGCAAGAGAATACGCTAAAGTGTTTTCTTCTCTCTCTCTCCAGGTAGCGACCATGTCAGGCCTTAATCAAGATAATAATATGGATGTATTGATTGAACCCGCTTATTATACCGAGCAGGGGAACGTTGGTCCCGTTCTTTCTTATAAGTGTTATAAGACTGAGCAGGGAATAGGAGAATATCTGGATTCTCACGCCGCCCAAATGAAGAATAAGTATGTTGATGCATCTTCTTCGGGTGTGTTAGTTGTTGAGAATTGTTTCTCAGTTCACCCTACGTCCTGGGTATTAGATACCGGATCGGGATCCTACATATGTAAATTGTTACGTGGGCTATGTAAAGGTAGAGAACTGGGAAAGGGTGATCATTCCGTACAAGTAGGGAATGGTGCAAATATTGCAGCCAAAGCATTTGGCGAATATCACCATGTATTACCAAGTAGTAATACATTGATTCTGAACGAGTGCTATTATATACCGAACATGATGTGCAACATTATATCAGTTTCTTTATTAAGTAAAGAAGGATATAATTTTTTAGTACAGGATAATGTTATGATCATATTCCTGAATCAAAAGTTGATTGGATCAGGCTCGTTACATAATGGCATATACGTTCTCAATCAAACTACAGTCCTCAATATACAAAACACACACAAGAGGAAGAGTTCAGAAATGAACGAATCATTTTTATGGCATTGTAGACTAGGTCATATTAATGCGACACGGTTAGCTAAGTTACATAAGGATGGATATTTGAATCCTTTCGAATTATCATCTTATGATACTTTCCATTCATGTCTCAAAGGAAAAATGACTAAAACTCCGTTTAGTGGACACGGAGAAAGAGTTACGGAACTCTTAGGGCTAATACATAGTGATGTATGTGGTCCCATGTCTACACATGCCAAGAACGGTTCTTCCTACTTCATTACATTCACTGACGATCTCTCAAGATACGGACATGTGTTCCTGATGAAACACAAGTCTGAAGCTTTTGAGAAATTCAGAGAATATAAGAACGAAGTAGAGAACCAAACGGGCAAAAGTATTAAGATCCTTCGATCTGATCGAGGAGGAGAATACTTAAGCAATCAGTTTCTAGATTACCTAAAAGAGAATGGGATTCTCTCTCAGCTTACTCCTCCTTATACACCACAGCACAACGGTGTATCGGAGCGGAGGAATCACACCCTATTAGATACGGTGTGCTCTATGATGAGCACTGCTGAGTTGCCAATTTCCTTCTGGGGGTATGCGCTTGAAACAGCCATACACCTATTGAATATGGTTCCTACCAAATCTGTGCCTACCACTCCATTTGAGATATGGAAGGGGAAGAGACCATCTCTTAAGTATGTTAAGATATGGGGTTGTCCGGCCTATGTCAAAAGGCACAATCCGGAAAAACTCGAAGCAAGGTCTGTCCTATGCAAGTTTGTAGGATATCCTAAGAACTCACAAGGGTATATCTTGTACCAAACTGAGGAACAAAAGGTGTTTGTTTCTCGACATGCCACCTTTTTAGAAAAGGAATTTCTTGCAAAGGAAATTAGTGGCTATGAGGTAGAACTGGAAGAAGTTCCAGCAACACAAACTACCACAAATGATTTATTGGAACCAGAGGATTCAGTAGTTCCCGACGAACCCCACCCTCTCCGCCGATCTAGTAGGGTTCCTCATGCACCTGAGAGATACTACGGTTTTCTCCTAGATGGTGGAAGCGAGGATTGCATCATGGAAGATGATGACCCGACTAGTTTCGAGCAGGCCATCACGAGTGGTGACTCTGTGAAATGGTTGGATGCAATGCGATCTGAGATGGAATCCATGTACACCAACAAAGTATGGACTTTGGAAGTTGCTCCTGAAGTGGTAAAACCCATTGGGAGCAAGTGAATCATTAAAAAGAAACTTGGTGTAGATGGAAAAGTGGAGACTTTCAAAGCTAGACTTGTTGCAAACGGTTTTCGTCAACGACCAGGTGTGGATTATGACGAAACCTTTTCTCCAGTGGCTATGCTTAAGTCCATCCGGATCTTACTTGCCATTGCTGCATACCATGACTATGAAATCTGGCAGATGGATGTTAAGACCGCCTTTCTAAATGGTGATTTAGAAGAGTGCGTGTACATGACTCAGCCAGAGGGCTTCGTAGACAGTGGGAGCAGCGGAAAGGTGTGCAAGCTGCTTAAATCCATCTACGGGTTAAAGCAAGCATCGCGGAGTTGGAACATCTGCTTTGATGTTGTAGTCAAAGAGTTTGACTTCATAAAAAATGTAGATGAACCTTGTATCTATAAGAAGGTTGCAGAGAGTAAGGTTGGTTTCCTCTTATTGTACGTCGATGACATACTCTTGATAGGAAATGATGTTCCTATGCTGCAATCGGTCAAGCTCTTCTTATCACAAAGATTCTCAATGAAAGATCTAGGTGATGCCTCCTGCATACTGGGCATTATGATCTATAGAGATAGATCTAAACGGATACTGGGATTGTCCCAATCCAGGTACATTGACACCATACTAAAGGGGTTTAGTATGGAAGAATCCAAGCATGGGAACCTACCCACGATCTCTGTACTCACTCTCTCCAAAGAGATGTCTCCCAAGACTGATGCTATGTGATGCTATGTACCAGACCCGATGTTGCATACTCACTAAGTATAGTGAGTCGGTATCAAGCAGATCCTAGAGAGAGTCACTGGATAGCTGTGAAGAACATTCTCATGTACTTGAGAAGGACTAAAGAGATGTTGTTGGTGTATGGTAACAGAGAACTCCAAGTGGAGTCCTTTACCGATTCAAGTTTCCAAAGTGATAGGGACGACACTAATTCTCACTCGGGATTTGTTTTTACCCTCAATGGAGGGGCGGTGTGCTGGAAGAGTTCCAAACAGGAAACCGTTGAAGACTCGACGATGGAGGATGAATACATCGCTGCCAAAGAGGCTGTCTGGATGAAGAAGTTCATCACTGAACTTGGTGTGGTTCCGTCCATTGAGCATCCAATACCTTTGTATTGTAATAACAATGGAGCTGTGGCTTTGGCCAAGGAACCCAGGTCCCATCAGAAGTCCAGACATATTCTGAGGCGGTATCACCTGATCCGGGAGATAGTTGATCGCCGGGAGATCGAGGTCAGGAGAGTAGATACGAAGGACAACACTGCGGATCCACTCATGAAGACCATACCCCAGATTCAATTTGAGAGATTATTCGGGATGTTAGGTATGAGATACTACAACAGCTGGCCTTAGTGCAAGTGGGAGATTGTTAGTTATATATATGCCCTAGAGGCCATTGTTGTACATATGATGTATATTATAGTGGATGCTTGGATATATATAGAGAGGACTTTCTTGCTCGACATGATAGTATGCTATTTGGTTTCACTTTTTCTTAACATGTTGACTTGTATTAGTTTACTTTCTTGCTCTCACATGTTGATAAAGCCCTTAGGATATGTACTCGTCTACTGGGACTATGATGAGATCATACTAGTGGGGCCACGGTAGTCGACGAGTACATCCTATAACTGTACCTAGTTGAGGGTGTTTCGAGACAGGGCATCGATACACCAGAGTAGACTAGCGTATACGCATCTTGACCCATATGATGGGCGATGGATGATCCCATATCCATCGGTGTTTGACATCAAGGATGGTGTACGGGTGCTCAGTGGAGACTGGGTACACTGAACGGACTCGCCGAAGACTCCCAGATGGTATTATACCTCACGTCAGATGGAAGTTCTCCGGTGACATTGGTACAGGTTAGTTTGTAGACCCGAGATCGTCATAGTGACTTGTGTGATTCCTACTGTGCTTTGATTTCGACCTTACCACATCCAAGATGGGGTGCAAAACGGTGGCTTTTGCGTACAGTCCCGAATCACATGGAGGCAATGACCGATAGGAGGGGATTCTTCTCTCCCGGTATAGGGAGTTGATGTTGTGTTGTGTTCGACTGGCTGTAACTGGAAGTCCCTGTCCAGGGCAGATATGGAGATTTACTGGTAAGAGTTATCAGTAGTTTCTCGACCCGTTATGAGCCTCACATCGACACGACTTATCAGTTACTGGGGTCTGACGTTTACCACCCCTAGACTAGATATGCGACATATCAGACGAAGTGACCGGACTGTACGGTAGTGTTACTGATTGGATTCACAGGAGAATGTACAGGCTTGCTTGTTGATCTTCTGATCGCTCAAAACCTGGGTGGCTGATACGTTTAGCTGACCGCTTGCAGCTTGTGGGTGTTTGATATGATCATCACCTACTGTCGGCGTATTGACGATTCTTTAGAGTCCTACACAGAGGTTTCTTGACTCAAGAAAAACAGAGTAGGGGAATATCACTAGTAAAAAAAGGGGTTGCCCCTACGGATATTGGAATCCGTAGGGGCAGATTTAACTTGGCCCTACGGATTAATCCGTAGGGCTAAAGGGTTACCCCTACGGGCACAGACGTTCAAGAATTAAAATATTAATTCTTAATTTGGTGTTTGCCCCTACGGAGCCGCAAACAAAGGACCTACGGGTATATCCGTAGGGACAAGTAAATATCGATTTAATAAGACCCCAGACCGATCGCCTACGCTCACTTTCTCTCTCTCTCTCTCGATCGGGCGCGAGAAAAATCCCCAAATCGCCACGCCGTCGTCGCCATCGTCGTTCTCCTCGTCGCCACCGCCGGTTTCGTCGCCACCCGCAGTTCTCGTCGCCACCGCGGTTCAGGTCGTCGCCCCAGCCCCAGCAGCAGCCGTTCAGGTGAGTAAATCTCGAGGTAAATTAAAGAATTTTTGGATTATTTTGGGCTTAGGGTTCATGGCTGGGTCTGGGGTTGCGCGCGCGAGTTGGGGTTGGGCAGGGGTCACGGTCGCGGTCGGGGTCGGGGTCAGGGTAGGGTTAGGGTTGGGGTTCGGCTGCTGCTGGGGTGGGGCTGGGGTTAGGGTTTGCCTTAGGGTTGGTGTTGGGGTTTAGCTGGCCACGCTGGGGTTAGGGTTGGGCTGGGGCTGGGGGCTGGGGCTGGGGGCTGGGGCTGGGCCACGCGGGGTTTTGGGATCTTTGTAATTTGCTTGCTCTGTTTGGGGTTTCAGTTGATCCTCATTAAAAAATTGGTGATTGATCTCTTCAATCATATTATTATCTGTATTTAAAATTTTTGTGAAGCCTTCAGAGTTTGGAAAAATCTAGAATTACCGTTGAAATTCTGGCAACATTCAAAAACTGTGTATATGATGTGTGTGTGTATGCATGTATATACATTTGAAATTTATCTTTCTTCTATGATATAAAACGGTTAAACCGAAGAAAATTACTGGGGGAATTTTTGCTAAAATGTCTTGAGAGGGGGTTCAAGTGATGGGATAATTTCATTTGGTAATCTTTTACTTATTTTACATCTCTTATTTTTTCATGCAAAAATCTGAATAGGTTTCTTGCAATTTTGCC
Source organism: Agapanthus africanus (assembly GCA_030015575.1). Taxonomy (NCBI): domain Eukaryota; kingdom Viridiplantae; phylum Streptophyta; class Magnoliopsida; order Asparagales; family Amaryllidaceae; genus Agapanthus; species Agapanthus africanus. The sequence continues at coordinate 109,864,902 of CM057351.1, forward strand.
TATCGATCAATTATTATATTTATTTCTATTTTTTGTGGATGATTTGGCTTCAATTGAATGGAGGCGATGATGGCTTGCCCTCAAGCTTCCACTTTTATGAGCTTTATAGTTATGAGATTGGCGAGGCAAGCTGGTTTGTAGCCATCTTATTTCTTTTCCTAAATTCAAATCCAAATATAAACTGTCTGATTGAGAGAGAGAGAGTATGGGAGATTATGTATTATTCAATGTGTTTGGAAGCTGGCATGTTCTGAGCGTCATCTCTGCATGAAAGCTATGGTTTTGCAAAGGGTTTGCCCTAACTATTTTCTGTGGGGAAGCTGAAGGCCTGAAGCTTCATCAAACTCAGGATTGGATTCTGGTCGGGTATTGTAAATTCTTGTGAAAGTTCCGTTCAAGATTTGTTCAGAGCTTGCATAACATCCTTTTCATCTTTATGAGATCTTTATGCAGTCATTTTTTTGGGTTTATATATTTCTCGAGCCCGTTTGACTTTGGACTTAGGATAACCCCAAATCTCTTTCTTATTTTGATTCCTAAGCTGGCATATCTAAGGCTCGTATTCCAGTATCGTTGCTGGAAAAGCTAGGGTTGCGAACATTTTTGCAACGATAATTTCTGTATGACAGCTTAAGCACACATAAAACTTAAACAATCTTGAAGCACTGCAGTTTTTCACTAAACTACCTAAAAGTTTTTATATTGCTGCAAGCTTCCTTAAAGTGCTGCATCTAAGTGTATTTTAGTGGGAAAACCCTTGAAAGCCAAACTTCATGGGGTTTGCTGTTTGCCTTCTCTGTAGCTAGTTTGAGGTTTATTTAGTTTTGGATTTGTTTTGCAACACTCTCTGAGTTCCAAATCAACAAAAAGCTGAATGTTGAATCACAAGCAAGAAGCAGCCAAACTGGCCCTAAAGTAATCCTGAGTGATGATAATTTTCCAGGGAGTTTAAAATTTATAGAAATGGCGAGGCAACATTGGATTGTCTGCAAGTATTCAAGCAACCTGTTTGCAGCCATCATGCTATTTGTGATCCCAGTATAAAACTCAAACATGCCTCTTAGTTAGTTTACTTTAATTAGTTATTTATGTGTGTGTGTCAACATTGGATTGTCCCAAGTATAAAACCAAACCCACAAAACATCAAAACTGTCTCCGACAATCTTATGGTCATTAGACATAAGATTTATGCATATAGGTAACATCTGTCAATATGCCATATCCAGACCGCAATCTATTTTTGCCTATTGGCTAATATGAAAATATCGGCCCGCGTATATGACATAATCAAAGTTGTTAAATCTTAATACGGTTTGTGTTTCGTTTTTTTATTTATCAGTTCTATCAATGTTGCGTATAACGCTTTATGATATCAGTATCCTACATTTGTAGTTTTAATTGTTGATTGTTATAGATGAATACCATTGCAATAATAGTTTTTGGTCGATGAATGCTATTGCAATGTAGGATGATCAGTTCTATCAATCTTGATCTCAATGGTTTAAAATCATGTTACACATATAACACGAATGCACAACAAACGCATAATTAGAGAGCGACTCAAGATATTCAGGTTAAAACAAATATATGATACTCGATGATAATATGAAACCTTCATATTCCCATCGATACTCATATATGAAACTAAAAGCGCCACTTTGTCCCTACGGTGCCCGACATTTTAATTTAAAAATATTATATCTTAATTTGTTGTTTGGCCCTACGGGCACCTAAATGGGAATTTAATTAAAAAAGGCACAGAAATGCCCTACGCCTCGATATCTTTCCCTCTCATTCCCAAAATTTTCTCTCGTTCCCGCGTCTCCAATTTTCTCTTCGTCGCCACCGCGCGCCCTCCGTTCTCAGCCCGCCACCGCCCTCGTTCTTCCTCATCGAGTTCCTCGTCGCCGATATTTGTGCCTACATTGATGCCTCAAGCAACGAATCAAATGATGTGGATCACAAACTAATTAAATAAATTTTGAATACCAATCTAGACTGGGATTTGAATACCAATCCTAGTTTGCTATATTTTTTTATATATAGTAGATGGTGATACTTCTTTAAGTAAAAACAACCCTACACTTAAGCGAAATCATAAATCGAAACACACATATATAGAATACAACTCATACATGGGTATCCTCAAATCTAACTTTCATTGAATTTGCACGCGCACTTAAAATAACAACCTTTATACTAAAAAAATTATGTATGCCATTACTTAGTAGTTTATGGTTTTAAGACGCAAAAGCCATTTGAGAAATACTTTTTCTACCCACTATTAATCCATATTCTCAATATAGTCATTGAATTTGCACGCGCACATAATAAGAAGGAGAAGACAGTAATGTGGCAGAAGGAGAAGACAATAATGTGGCGGAAGAAGAAAAAAATGACATTTCTCGTTCTCTGTTTCAGCATCAATCTTCTGATATGAACTAATGATGGCTTTCACATAGGCTTTTCCCATTAGAGACTTCTTAGTGTCCAATGGAAAGCATACATCAGATTTGTGCAGGTCGGGTTCTTCTATGATTTTCAAGAGTCTCAACTGATTCTGTAAATTACACTCTAGTTGGGTGGTACTTTTACCACTTCTCACTGCATGTGCGCTCTCTAATATCCATTTTGAATGTAATATTATCGATATTCAAAATGGATATTAGAGAGCGCACCTGCAGTGAGAAGTGGTAAAAGTATCACCCAACTAGGGTGTAATTTACAGAATCAGTTGAGACTCTTAAAAGTCATAGAAGAACCCGACCTGCACAAATCTGATGTATGCTTTCCATTGGACACTAAGAAGTCTCTAAAGGGAAAAGCCTATGTGAAAGCCATCATTAGTTCATATCAGAAGATTGATGTTGAAACAGAGAACGAGGAATATCATTTTTTTCTTCTTCCGCCACATTACTGTGTTCTCCTTCTGCCACATTACTGTCTTCTCCTTCTTATTATGTTCGCGTGCAAATTCAATGACTATATTGAGAATATGGATTAATAGTGGGTAGGAAAAGTATTTCTCAAATGGCTTTTGCGTCTTAAAACCATAAACTACTAAGTAATGACATACATAATTTTTTTAGTATAAAGGTTGTTATTTTAAGTTTTCCCTTATAGAGATATGATCTAACTGCATCTATCAACTATAAGTGTGCAGAAAATTATGATAAGAAATCATAAGAAAGGGTCGTAGCCATGCATAACCTTGAATCTACATACCAAATCATGCAAAAGCATGCACTTATTATCACCTTGCCTTAGAATATAAAATATCTTGGAAGACTATAAGCGAGCATTTAAATCTTGATAGCTTTTGACTTCAACATATATTTTTCTCAAGTACCATGAAATATACTTGCTCCGTATAAACCGTTTTCAGGAAGATGGATTAATAATGACAAATTATCCATTGTGGCTCACTAGGTTAGCATTTTCTCTTCTATTGACCATCTTTCTAATCTGCTTGGTAAATTTATTCGGAACCGGCTGCGAATCATTAAAAGACATGCATAAGAAAGAAAACTAAAATACAGATATATAGCATACCGATACATCGAAACTTCATAGTTACGATGGCAATCCAGAGATATTTATTTCTACACACATGGTGCGCGTGCGAATGCGTCAGGCATCATGGACAAATATTTCAGAACATGGAAAATATTATTCGTATAAAGTAATTAAAACTTTTAAACACCTTGGGTAGATATTTTCTTAGTTGATGCAATCATATAATGAGGACTAAATTTAAGCTATTATACATATGCTTATGTATTTTTCTAATCTAATATATCACACACACAGAGAGAGAGAGAGAGGGGGAGAACACCAGGTAGATAGAGAAATCAGGTAGCAGGATCCTGAAGAAATGGAGTCCATAGCATTGCTCATCATCATCATCCGTGATCCCTTTGAAAAAATATTATCAAAGGGATCATGGATGATGATGATGAGCAATGCTATGGACTCCATTTCTTCAGGATCCTGCTACCTGATTTCTTTACCTACCAGGTGTTCCCTCTCTCTCTCTCTGTGTGTGTGTGATATTTTAGGTTAGAAAAATACATATGCATATGTATAATAGCTTAAATTTAATCCTCATGATATGATTGCATCACCTAAGAAAATATCTACCCAAGGTGTTTAAAAGTTTTAATTACTTTATACGAATAATACTTTCCATGTTCTGAAATATTTGTCCATGATGCCTGACGCATTCGCACGTGCACCACGTGTGTAGAAATAAATATCTCTGGATTGCCATCGCAACTATGAAGTTTCGATGTATCGGTATGCTATATATCTGTATTTTAGCTTTCTTTCTTATGCATGTCTTTTAATGATTCACAGCCGGTTCCGAATAAATTTACCAAGCAGATTAGAAAGATGGTCAATAGAAGAGAAAATGCTAACCTAGTGAGCCACAATGGATAATTTGTCATTATTAATCCATCTTCCTGAAAACGGTTTATACGGAGCAAGTATATTTCATGGTACTTGAGAAAAATATATGTTGAAGTCAAAAGCTATCAAGATTTAAATGCTCGCTTATAGTCTTCCAAGATATTTTATATTCTAAGGCAAGGTGACAATAAGTGCATGCTTTTGCATGATTTGGTATGTAGATTCAAGGTTATGCATGGCTACGACCCTTTCTTATGATTTCTTATCATAATTTTCTGCACACTTATAGTTGATAGATGCAGTTAGATTATATCTCTATAAGGGAAAACTTAAAATAACAACCTTTATACTAAAAAAATTATCTATGTCATTACTTAGTAGTTTATGGTTTTAAGACGCAAAAGCCATTTGAGAAATACTTTTCCTACCCACTATTAATCCATATTCTCAATATAGTCATTGAATTTGCACGCGAACAAAATAAGAAGGAGAAGACAGTAATGTGGCAGAAGGAGAACACAGTAATGTGGCGGAAGAAGAAAAAAATGACATTCCTCGTTCTCTGTTTTAACATCAATCTTCTGATATGAACTAATGATGGCTTTCACATAGGCTTTTCCCTTTAGAGACTTCTTAGTGTCCAAAGGAAAGCATACATCAGATTTGTGCAGGTCGGGTTCTTCTATGACTTTTAAGAGTCTCAACTGATTCTGTAAATTACACCCTAGTTGGGTGATACTTTTACCACTTCTCACTACAGGTGCGCTCTCTAATATCCATTTTGAATGTAATATTATAGATATCCATGCCTGTTTATGTCAAAATTACTTATATTGTCAATGTTTGATTGTCTAGTTGTTGGTGATGCGTCCATATCAGGGACAGAGGCCACTCCCGTTCCTCCAGGTATGTTTATATATTATATAGGGCATGTATATTGATTTAGAATGCTATATCATAAATATACACACATATCTTTTGCTCTTAGTCGTCCAACTCATTATCATGGGCTGCTTGATGAGATTAGATTTGCGCCTGATGATCTACAAGAGCTTGTTCACTTCCTATCATATGTGTAAGCAGCGCTATATGCGAGTTTACCTTGTTAGTATGTATGTACTGAAATTAATTAATATTATTCAAATTTTGATACATGCAGATACCAGAGGAGCACATCTTCTATCTCTGTAGGTAAGGCTTTGAATTTGTTGATTTTGGTATTTCTTGTCAATTTTATAGACCAGTATGTGCTAAATATAATGTTCTGACAGTTGCTAGGCGGAAGGCAACATTCGAGGCTGCTGACCCCAGTCTTGGACGCCGCACACGGACGGCACCACGGAGGTTTGGAGAGAGGCCGAGAACTGGGCTCTAGCAGGGCCCATATGAGGTTGGACTCCACCTCGGTGGTTACTTCCTCCGTCTCCAGTTAGCGACGTATCCAGCAGGAACAGGAGAGCTTGAAGGCCATCGTTCAGGAGTTGAATGAGATGCTGGTATGTATACTACTTAATAGTAAAATATAATGTCATATTATAGATATCAACATATCCAATATCAGTACATAGCCTGAGCTTATTTGGTTGTAGACTTATGTTTTATTAATCATACATACATATGTAATTGAAATAAACAACGCTTTTCCAAACTAGATATCCAAACAGGGTTTCGAAATAACTTAATAATGATACGAATTCGAATAATAAACAGTTCTTACACGCTTCTTACACACGTTATATCCAGACGCGACAGGGTAGATCGGCCGAGCCTCCACACGCATCTCCTTCGGCTGCGGTTCCGCAGACAGCTCCTGTAGCTCCACCGCCCACTCAGACTCCCGCTCGCGACGAATTGCAGAGTTTATTGACCGAGGAGCAGGACCGAGCAGGACCGAGCTAGGGTAGATTTTTGGTTCTTTTTTTTTTTCAAACATGTATTTATTTATATCATACACATTGTACTACATTTTGAAACGATATTGATATTGGTTTGTATTTATATCATATTCAGTTTTTGTGTTTCTTTTGTATATTATATATATGCGTGAGATGTGATAATGAATACTGCAATATATGATTTGATTGATGTATACATTATTGTGCACATGGCGGGAAAAAATCAAGCAGCCCATTTTTAAAAAAAAATTACAGACAATATGTACCTACGGATTAATCCGTAGGCCTACATGTTACCCCTACGGATATATCCGTAGGGGCTAAATATCAGCAGTAACTGATATTTCCCCCAGATGTCAGTGCCAGGTGTTTGGGAATCCCCCTACGGATATATCCGTAGGGGCCACTGACACTCCCCTACGGCGTTATCCGTAGGGGTAAATATCAGGAATCCTGAATTTGTGCCCCTACGGAAAAGTACCTACGAATATATCCGTAGGGGGTAGTACATGCCCCTACGGCTATATCCGTAGGTCCAAGTAATTTATTAAAATAAACCGTAAATAATATAAAATCTTATACCCTACGGCTTAATCCGTAGGGGAACCTGGACCTACACATATACCCGTAGGGGCAAAAATTTAACCGTAGGGGCAAGTTCAGGGTCTCAACTTGCACCTGCGGCCTTTGCACCTACGGGGTATTTTTTCGCCCCTACGTATATAACCGTAGGGGCAGTGGGTTGCCCCTACGGATAAATCCGTAGGGGCAACCCTTCTTTGTAGTAGTGTATATGTGATATGTGTGAGACCGAGAATAATGCGATATGAGATACCGTATCCTATTCTCGCGATATTTGATATCAGCCGGGTCGTCGGATCAAGTGTTGATTCGATGAATCGGTACATGATATATTAATCGGTTATATGCGATATAGCCGGATTGTCGGATCAAGTGTTGATTCGATAATTTAATGTATAATTATATATGTGATATATTACATTACATTATCTAATATTAGCTCTCTTTATTGATTCATTTTCTCACCGGATAATACATTGATATATATGCGATATATGTTAATTGTATTATTTTCTTTTGTTACAAAAATATATTATATATGTGATATATAATATTGTAACAATTTATGTTTACAAACGCAACATGATTAGTGGAGATTAAACATGGTTAGGGTTTGATTTGGGTTAGACTTTTCTTGAAGCTTCTAGAAGCTTTTGTTTTGTTTTAAGCTAAGATATTATGTGTTGATATTTTGGAGATATTTCCTAACCCAACCCAAACCCTTTTACCCTAGTTAAATCTCTACAATGGTTAAGCCTTTCTTGACTTAACCATGGGTTGCAATTGTAATTTGGAATAACAATTCATTATTCATCACAAAAGACTTCATCTTCTTCTTCCTCCTTAATCTTACTAGCTTTTGATTTTGTGATGAGTGTGAGTGAGAAATTGATAATAAAAGAGGGCCAAATTCCTACTTCATCATCCTCATCTAATCTAGCCACTTAGATTAGGGTGTTCACTTCATTAATACTTGATTAGAGAAGTGAAAGCTTGAGTTAAAGATTCTTCAACGTAGATCATCTTTCAAAAGGAAGACTTCAAGCAAGCATGGATCATTCGGGTTGTGGAGCCTCTCTTGAGTCCGGGAGATCATGGATTGCGGCGAAGGGACTACTACTCGGAGCTTATGAAGCGAAGGAGCGGACTACAAAGGTTGTAATCCTTTTCTCTTAGATGTAAAGATGTTTACTTGCATGTTTAACCCTTATAATCTAGCAAAGATCCTCGCTTTGGGTTGTTCGGCACTTCTAAATTTTAAATCGGGCATGGTTGATGCCTTATAGACCCTTGTGACAGTGCCTAGTAACCCTACACCCGAACCGTACAATCAGATTTTAAAAGAAGCGAATCGTAGTTTGGAAAATAGGGGTTACGATGTTTTTAAGGAAAAAATATCATTTAAAAACGCGTAACATCCCTCAAGGTATATATTTAAAAGATACATACGATTCTTCGGTATAGAAAAAGGTATGGTTCGGATGACACATCTACATTGACTATCTAATCCTACAGTACCCTAAACGGCAATATCGACAAACGTCATCCTCAAATTCCGTCATCCTATAATAGTCGTAACATATCACTTCTAACTATCCTCTAGTTTCTAATATGGTTTCATAGCTATCTTCATTCTAACCCTAGTTTCCTAATCTAGGTTTCCTTAACCATATTCTATAAATCAGTTTTTCCATCAAAACTTTGCGGGGGTGCTATACGCCATCCACCCGACTTCCCCGGTAGATATAGATCTACTCACCGTGGTCTTCGCTTGCCGAAGTTGATGACGCCACGCTCCGTCTCCTCGGAATCCACGTGTAGGCACCTACAATAGTAAACAATCGCAATGCGTATTAAAATCAAGGCGGAAAACCAAAACGACACACGAAAACCAAAATATCGCACGAATCACCCATAGGTCAAACCCTATAGTCTACCTCTCGCAATTCAACCAAATAACCCTCGATATAGACGTACAAACGTCAAGTGATCGAATACAAAACCAAATATCAAAACTTAAATCCATAAAAATCATGAAACACAGGGCATCAACCTAGAAAAGTGGTCCCAGATTTTTTCTCAGGTGAAAACAAGGCAAGCAAACAAGTCTAGGGTGTAGTATAGGGAGTGTGTGACCTACTGAAGCAACCTGGGCACCTAACACACTAGGGTGGCCGACCACATAAGGAGGAATTCCGGCCAGGCCGGTTTTGCTGGCTCCTATGGGCTTCTTCTTCGTAGGGTGGTCTCCTGGTGGAGTATCTAGGTCCCTGGTATTGTTTACTTTTCTAGAAAATGTCCCGGTTCATTCCAGATTTCCCTACACGTTCCAATTCCTCACAAACCGACATGAAAGTTCTGAAATTCCATATTTTAGGTTTCAGTTGGGCTTGGTCTTGATTTCTATCATTATAGGGGGTCTAAGGTCCTCAATAAGGCTCAAGTTCACCAACACAACTGAAATAAAACCTAACCCTCTCTAGAAATTTTCCAAAGTGCACAAAACTACACAAAATCGATTTTAATCTTGAATAGAGTCTAAAACAATTGAAATACTGATCTATTTGTGAAGGGATTACCTCATTTTACACTCATCAATCCCCCAAGATCATCAAAATCAGAATTTTCTTGGTCCAATGTGCTTCCGTTGAGCATGTGCAAGTTTTTAATGAAATGGGTATGGGGTTTTGGTGGATTTTTCATATAGGGGTCAAATGGGTAGAAGATGGAGGGAGATGAGGAAGAAGAAGAAGAAGAAAATGGTGGAGGATATGAATTTAGGCAGCCCCTCTCTCTCCCTCTCAATTATTCTCACTTCTCCCTTTCACTAAAAGCTCACCTACCCTAATCATTATGTCCCCCTCTCTTCTCATCATGACACCCTTTCTCTTTCCTTTATTTTTCTTTCTCACCACAACAAAACAAAACACATAACACAAATGAAATGAACAACATGTAACATGTCATGGTGCACTAGCCATGAAAACTGTAGAAACACGGATTTGGCTTAATCGCGATTAGCAGTGCGCTGATCGGGTTTTTATCGAAACTGCGTATAATAAATTTAAAAAATGCCAAATCCTTTAAATATATTTTTAAATGAATAAATCGTTTTAATTTCCATTTATTTCACGATTATTGGTATATATTTATACCCTTTTTCAAAAACCTCAATTTCGCAAATCGGGCAGTTTTCGGGAAATGTATTATTTTAATATTAAATTCCAAAAATAATATTTTATATTTTCTGAATGTTATAGGTACAGGTTAGTCTGTAGACCCGAGATCGTCATAGAGTCTTGTGTGATTCTTACCGTGCTTTGATTTCCTCCCTACCATGCTCAAGAGAGCATGCAAACAGGTGGATTTTGGGTACAGTCCCGAGTCACATGGAGGAAATGAGCGATAGGAGGGGTTTTGTCTCTCCCAGTATTGGGGGTTGATGTTGCGCTATGCATGATTGGTTATAACAGGATGTCCCTGGCCAGGGTTGATGATGAGATTTACTGGTAAGTGTTATCAGTAGTTTCTCGACCCGTTATGAGCCTCACATCGGCATGACTTATCAAGTTATTGGGGTTTAACGTTTAACACCCCCATACTCGATATGTGACATACCAGATGAAGAGACCGGACTGTACGGTAGTGTTACTTACTGGATTCATAGGATTTTGGACAAGCTTGCTTGTTGATCTTCTGATCGCTCAATACCAGGGTAGCCATTTCGTCCAGCTAGTACCGCTGATGGCTTATGGGTAACTTATATGATCATTACGTACTGCTGGCTTATTGACGAGTCTTTAGGGTCCTACACAGAGATTTCCTGGCTCAAGCGAAATGAAGTAGGGCACATATATGATATGTGTGGGACCGAGATTAATACGTGTATGTGATACCGTATTCTAATCTCGCGATATATGATATCAGTCGGTCATATGAGATATAGCCGGGTTATTGAATCAAGTATTGATTCGGTAAGTTGATATAAATGATATTAGTCGGTTATATGTGATATAGCCGGATTATTAAATCAAGTGTTGATTTAATAATTTAATGTATAATTATATATTTGATATATTAATATATATTAACTAATATTAGCTCACTTAAGAATTTTCTTTTCTACTAATAAATTTAAATATATATGTGATATATGTGATATATATTAATGTATTTAATTTCTTGTCATGCTTGATGATACATTGGACATGTGTGTATGAGACTCATACCAAACGAAAGATAATTTGAGTATTTAATTATTAAGGGATAAATCAAAATTAGGTGGAAATTGGCATGGTTTAGGAAACTTGTGGAAGCATGTAGAAACCTTGACTTAGTTCACTAATTTTGTTTTACTCTAGATATTTATTAACCCAACAATTATCTTTAGCGTTGGTTAAGTCCCTACAAATATCATTTGTGATATATTATCACTCATAGTTGAGATGGTTCACCACTTCAACTTCCTCTTCATCTCATTTTAGCTCTCTAGGTTTTCATGAGGTGAAGAAAGAAAGAGAAAAATAATTCTAAAGTGAGCAAAATACCAACTTCATCAATCTATACCAAACTAGCCATTTAGTATAGGTTGTTTACTTCACTAATTCCTCAATTAGTGAACATGTAGCTTGAGTTAGAGATTCTTCGACGTAGATAATCTTCGGCCTCGAAGATTCTTAAGCAAGCTCGTTCCTTTCGCCTAGTGGAGCCTAAGGAAAGTCCGGGACACTACTACATGGAGTTAAGGGACTATTACACAGAGCTTTAGAATTGAAGGACCAGTCTACAAAGGTTATATTCCTATTTCACTTAGTGTAAAGATAGTTTACATGCTTTAAAACCCTAATTCTCTAGTTCGATTCTTGGATGGTGTTGCTTAGCATACTAGTTTTTTTAAAATTGCATACTCGATGCTTGCTAAAACCTAGTGGTCATGCTAAGCGAACCTAACTGTAGTATCATAGCCAACCTAGATCATTAGGAGTCGTCTAGACGAAGTTAAAGTGTTCGATCAAACTTCGAAACCCGAAAAAAACCCTAGTCTCTAGAAATATTTCCAAAATTTGGAATTTTTGAAATTAAAAAAATGTAGAAAATTGTGCAGGGTTTTCTATGGATCCCCAAGAAAAACGATGGTCCAACTCGACCAAACGGCCGCGCAACTGCGGCAAACCCATGGGTTTAGCCGCGGTTCCACGACGCCATTGGTGAGGTAGGGAACGTACCTTCTTGTGCTGATCCATAGGTACTTGTGGCACATTCTAGGTATTTTTAAGTGTGACTCAAGTGTTGAGGTCTCTGGGAATTTTGGGTGTTTTATAAATCGATCGAAATGTTTAATATCGTCTAAATATCTGTGATATGTGATACAATATTTGGAATCCACAATAATTAGTTTTCTGAAAACTAATTAGTGTTTTGTAAATCTAGCAATTTATTCTCTTTTGATAGGTTGCCTCGGGGTTTTGATTCCGGCCAAAACTCTGTTGCAATCTCGTACAGTACGCGAACACTCGTAGGTTAAGACTACTAGATAGACATTCCCCATAGCCCAGACAAAGTGACTGTAGGAGAACACCGTTGCCAAAAGCATCCGTTCAGGTTCTCGCGGCCGCGGTGTTCCGCCTAAGTGCGCTTCGTCAACGGCATCGGGGGTGCGGCCGTCTACTAATGTTTTCCGACGAGCATTGGATCATTTGTTGGGAATCTTGTTGAATTTCCCGACTGGATATTGAGAATAAAATGGCGGGTTTATAACGTTAGGCATGAAATTCGGAATATGTGATATTCCGTGTTTATGATGTCTAAGGAATTTATACGGTTAGGCATGAAATCCAAAGTATGTGATATTTCGGGTTTATGATGTCTAAGAATATTGCGGATTCCAATTATTGTAGTTTTCATTTTCTTTTCTGCGACCGTAAGTGTAATATGTGGAGTATCGCCGGTTTCATTGCTATATGTCAACGACAATTGGGATACGCATATTTACTTACGTTGATGGCATGTGATGTTATGTGTTGCTGTGATATGTTATATTGGATCGTCATTTTTGAATAGCCGGGGGTTTTTGCGTGAGATGAGAGTTTTTCATTTTCATTCATGTAAATTTTTTTAAGTAATATTCTTTTATTGGGACACATTCGGGTTGAGGATGATGTCACCATTGATGTATATTACTTACTTTTCTGCATTAGGATAGACCCATGACGGGGAGCACAAGTAACCGGGTTCTAGAGTCCAGTGGGAGGCCATCACGAAGAGTCGAGACCGGGTCTCCTAACTCTAGAATTGGCAGGGTTTCTTGCCGCTCTCGTAGGGGTCTAGGGATGTAGGTTTGGCTATTCATCATGACCGTGGAATCCCTATTTTTTACTAGCTTAATTTAAAACACGGACCTCCTAGTATATCCAATATTTCCTATGTTGACTTCTGCTGCAATGTTCTGTGATGAGATCATATAACTGCGTGAGAAGAATGCTTTATATATTATATATGATATATAATAAACGTTGCTTATGTTTTGCATCCGCGCTAGTCCTGCCCCTGCTCTTCCATTAGTTAACTAACCTAATGTTGCATGACGGGACCCAGTGACGAATGCAGATGGCATAAGCGTACGTTGTATTTTCATTTCTTTATCTGTGATGCTTAGGAAGCATAAATGATGGGACTTCATTAATGAGATTAATGAAAAGGAAAGAAACCTAAAGATGTTGTAGAATCAAATTTTCAAAATGGAAGCTCTAGTTCTTGCTTTGCATAGCGGTATTCTTTATGAATATCCAGCACCTCATTTGATGAGGAAAGAGCCGAGATCCCTTCACCGGGAATGACCTCTTCAGCAAAAGCTAGCACATGCTACAACCCACTCGGTTTGTTTTGAAAACTATTCAATTTTAAAAAGCGGAGCTTAATGTAACGCTTTAAAAATTGTTTAGGTTAATTGTTTGATAATTAGTAATACAACACGTGTTTTCCGTAAAACCTAGTTATACTTATTTTTCTACATAAACATAATTATACATATTTTAATTATGTAATTGCTTATGTATGAGTGTTTAACTAGTTACTTATTTAATTTCTAGTTTACATAATTATTTTCCTTATTTATTTATTTTTAAATATTAATTTAATCTCACAATTACACACTAAATTAGTCTTAAATACAAATTAGTTTGTGTTAATACATGTTTGTGCACCATGACACAATTAAACTCAAATGTAACATGTTGTTTTAAAAGAAAAATATTTGACCAAAATGGTTCTAGAAATTACATGAAAAGCTTAAATGTGAAAATAAAATAAAAAGAAAATGAAGCAAGAAAGAAGTATGGTGTAATAAATGAGCATGGTGTGTGTGTTTATGGAGGTAAGCTTACCTCCTACCCTCACTCTCTCCCTCCTAGTTTCGGCAGCAGCCCCTCCCCTCTTTTTCCCTCATTCTCACTAGCTAAAAGGCTCACTACCTCACTCAAAATCTACAAAAATCAATACTAATTTTTATCTAAATCATTAGAAAAATTCCTTTGCCTAAATTAAGCATTGTTCTTGAAGCAAGTTGGCATTTTGGGTGGCAAAAGCTAGCAAGTGAGATCTTTCCAAAATCTTTTTGAGATATAAAACCCTTACCTAGTTTGTTTTACAAATCCTTGCTTTAATCTAATTTTTGTTAGGTGTTAATGTAGTTTTAATGCATGATTAGAATATTAAAAAGAAGGATTTGGGTTAAGTTAAGATTTTTATCACTTAATTAGGTTAGCTAAGTGTAGTTTATGTTAGTTATGTATATGCTCTAGAGGCCATTATTGTACATATGATGTATATTATGATGGATGCTTGGATATATATAGAGAGGACTTTCTTGCTCGTCATGATAGTATGCTATTTGGTTTTCCTTTATCTTAACATGTTGACTTGTAATGGTTTACTGTCTTTCTCTCACATCTTGATAAAGCCCTTAGGATCTGTACTCGACTACTGGGACTATGATGAGATCATACTAGTGGGGCCATGGTAGTCGATGAGTACATCCTATAACTGTTCCTAGTCGAGGGTATATCGAGACAGGGCATCGATACACCAGAGTAGACTAGCGTATACGCATCTTGACCAATATGATGAGCGATGGATGATCCCATATCCATCGGTGTTTGAAATCAAGGATGGTGTACGGGTGCTCAGTGGAGACTGGGTACACTTGACGGATTCGCCGAGAACTCCCAGATGGTGATATACCACACGTCAGATGGCAGTTCTTCGATGACACTGGTACAGGGTAGTCTGTAGACCCGAGATCGTCATAGAGTCTTGTGTGATTCCCACTGTGCTTTGATTTCCACCTTACCACATCCAAGAGGGCATGCAAAACGGTGGCTTTTGGGTGCAGTCTCGAATCACATAGAGGCAATGAGCGATAGGAGGGGATTCGTCTCTCCCGGTATAGGGAGCTGATGTTGTGCTGTGTTCGATTGGCTATAACTGGAAGTCCCTGGCCATGGCTGATATAGAGATTTACTGGTAAGTGTTACTGGTAGTTTCTCGACCCGTTATGAGCCTCACATCGACACGACTTATCGGTTACTGGGGTCTGACGTATACCACCCCTAGACTTGATATGCGACATATCAGACGAAGAGACCGGACTGTACGGGAGTGTTACTGATTGGATTCATATGAGAACGTACAGGCTAGCTTGTTGATCTTCTGATCGCTCAATACCTGGGTGGCTGTTACGTTTAGCTGACCGCTTGCAGCTTGTGGATTTTGATATGATCATCACCTGCTACCAGCGTATTGACGATTATTTAGAGTCCTACACAGAGGTTTCTTGGCTCAGGCAAAACAGAGTAGAGGCACATATGTGATATGTGCAGGACCGAGGATAATGCGATATGAGATACCGTATTATATTCTCGCGATATTTAGATATGAACCGGGTCATCGGATCAAGTGTTGATTCGATGAATCGGTACATGATATATTAGTCGGTTATATTCGATATAGCCGGATTGTCGGCTCAAGTGTTGATTCGATGATTTAATGTATAATAATATATATGATATATTGTATTACATTATCTAATATTGGCATGCTTTATTATTTCATTTTCTCACCGGATAATACATTGATATATGTTAATAGTATTATTTTCTTTTATTGCAAATATATAATATATATGTCATATATATTATTGTGACATGATATGATTAATAATGGAACAAGTTTAGTGGAGATTAAGCAAGGTTAGGGTTATCTCCTTCTTGCACCATCTAGAAGCTTTCTTTTTGTCATGAAGAAGATATTATGGTTGATATTTATCCATGACTCATTCTTTAACTTAACCAAACCCTAGCCCTAGTTTATTCTCTACAAAGGTTAACCTTGTCATCCTTGACCATGGTTCCATGATCAATCATATATTCTTTTCTATTATTCATCACAAAAGGATTAACTCTTTTTCCATCATCTTCTTCTCTCTTGAGCTTTGAGAAAGCTCACTAGTTATTCATTTTGTGATGATTTCTTGTGAGAAATTGATATAAAAAGATAGCATAAATACTACTCCATCATCCACATCTAATCTAGCCTATTAGATTAGGGTGTTCACCTCATTTGAGTGAGAGTGCTTGAGTTATAGCAACTTCGACGTAGATCATCGGAGAAACGGAACACTACAAGCTAGCATGGATCGTTCGAGTCGTGGAGCCTCTCTTGAGTCCGGGAGATCGTGGATCGCGGCGAAGGGACTTCTACTCGGAGCTTATGAAGCGAAGGAACAGACTACAAAGGTTGTAATCCCTCACATTTAGTGGTAAAGATGTTTACTTGCATGTTAAACCCTAATAATCTAGCAAAGATCCCGGCTTTGGGTTGTTCGGTACGTCTAAAATTTTATTCGGGCATGTTTGATGCCTTATGAACCTTCACAAGAGTGCCTAGGAACCCTACAGTTTAACATCTAATCTCTTTGTAAATCTAATCTAGTTGTTACTTTGTTAATATTGCTTTTAATTATCTTAATTAGGAGTTTATGCAATTTAATTGCATTTTTAGTGTGTTTAAGTTAGATTAGATTTAATTAGTGTTGCATGGCTTGATTAGGATATTTAAGTGTGATTAGTGGCTACTAGATTTACTAATCCAGTTAGTTTTGCACTAAAATACCTTAATATTGCTTATTAGGTTTTTAAAAGAAAAGGTTTTAGTTACGTTTTGGGTTGTGATTTGATCTACAACCTTTTTCCTAAATTTATTAATGTGATATCTTGTGCGATTCGGACGTTAAGACTCTAGGTTTGGTATTTGCTACGCATAGCAACCCCTAGTTGTGGTTTGTGGCGATTTTACGCGCGTTTTGTACACCTATTGCACGCGTGTTTTGCTAGTGTAAGGTTACGCCAGCGCCCCGGCCATCAATCCGTGGCCAAACGCGGAACAAAAACTTTTAAAACCCGGCGCTAACGGAACCCGATTCCCGGATCGAACCAATAACCCTATACTAGTTAACTATAAGGAGTTTATGAGATTATAGCGACCGATCCGTGTCCTTCGGTCTTCAACCTCTTCCCAAGCTCCTCGCGGCTGCCCCGAACAAGTTCGCTCTCCGGTCTTTCTCGTCGAAGACGATCCACGTTGAGGATTCTTCATACGGGCTCCCGCTTCAAAACCTAAGCAACTCGGGCATCTAGTTGGCTAGCCTAGATGCGCAAGATGAAGTAGAGATAGTGTGTGATCATTTTGTCTCAAGACATCCATGGATTCTCAACACATGAGAAGGTATGGATGGAGGTTGAAGAATAAGCCATTAATGGAAAGTGTGAGCACAAGAGTTTTCACCAAAAGAAAAGGAAACACATGAAACAAAATGAAGTGGCTGCCAAAAAAAAATATCTGCTGCCTTGCCTTATTAGTTGTGTGGTA
Organism: Agapanthus africanus; assembly: GCA_030015575.1. NCBI lineage: Eukaryota > Viridiplantae > Streptophyta > Magnoliopsida > Asparagales > Amaryllidaceae > Agapanthus > Agapanthus africanus. The sequence continues at coordinate 109,882,712 of CM057351.1, forward strand.
TTTTGTGAGTGTAGCCTCAAAAACAATTCCCAGCACCACAAAAATCTTAGCCACTAAACCATTACAAAATATCTCACAACATAAAACAATAAACAAAAAAGCATGGCACAATAAATGCCACAAGCCAAGACTTGCTATCACACTTTCCACATAATCAATATTAAACATTTACAAAAACCCTAAATGTTTAATACAATAAAAAGAAATGGCATCTTCTAAAGTAATCTTGTAACGGAGTTACAAGAATACCCCTCATCCGTATATACATACCTGCATCCGTATTCCAAATGAATACGAATACAACAAGACGAAAATAATCCCACAATATAATACTAGGATCTGGCTTAAACCAAAGCCCACTAGTATGATCTGTTCGATCATGATCCGTGCATAAGTGCTTGTATATGATCGAACCCTGCCATAAAACCATACAGCCTCGACAGCGTTTCGCCCGAACTAGGGAAACCCTTTGTATGGGACTCTAAAGACTCGTTAATACGCTGGCAGTGGGTTTAACCACAAGCACGTCAGTAGCACTAGCTGTACGTAATGGCTACCCAGGTATTGAGTGAAAGGGAGGCCGATGAGCGAACTCATCCTGAAATCCTATTGATCCTGACAGTGACACTAACCGTACAGTCCGGTCCATTCGTCTATGAGTATCGCATATCGAGTCTAGGGGTGTGGATAAAGTTAGACCCCAAATAACTTAACATTTAGTGTCGGTATGAAGCTATCACCAACTGAGAAACTGCTGATCCGAATCAGTATTTCTCGATTACCCCGGCCGAGGATTTCTGGCGATGGACACCCGTGCACTCTACGACATCAACCCACAATATACCGGGAGAGACGAATCCCCTGACGATCTGCTCACTTCATCCATGTGGCTCGGGACTGTACCCAACTAAAACCTGTTTGCACAACTCCTTTGAGCCATGGTAGGGTAGTAATCAAAGCGCAGTGGGAACTCACACGAGACAAATGACGATCTCAGGTCGATAGACTAACCTGTACACATGTCACCAGGGAACTGCTATCTGACAATAGGTATAATACCAACTAGCATATTCCCGGCGAGTCCGTCCGGTGTACTCATAACCCAATGAGCACATGTATACATCTTAGGTGAACCAACTAACACCAATGGCTTATGAGACTGGCCACCGCCCCTCGTCGGGGTCTCGATCCGTATACACTAGTCTACTCTGGAGTATCGATGCCCAGTCTCGAAACTCCCACGACTAGGGACACTTTAAGGATGTGCTTATAGACCACCCAACTCTCATGTATATGATCGCCATCATGCTGCTGGTAGTCAAGCATGAATCTTATGGGTTATACCAACATGTAATAGTGATCTGTAATGTCACCTGAAGCATGTACACTATGATAAAGACAAACCAGATAGCATACTATCATCTTGAGTAAGACCATTCTACCGGTATAGGTCCTCCCTCAATCATTGCAATCACATGCCTGCGATCTAATAATTGACTTGAGGGCACTATAGCCAACAATCTCCCACTTGCACTTAAGACTAATTATTGCGGTGTCGCATACTCACAGCCCGTGTGATACCGAACACCCAACTTCTCTACTAATCAGTTTCACAAAACTCGTTTGTGGAACTATTGCGTTCGAGAAATAGCCTCAGTGAGTGGATCCACTCCAATGTTTCTTTCTATGTCCCTCTTTATCTCAAGTTCGTGAAGAAAACCATCTCCCGAAATGAGCAATACCTGTCTCAGAATATGTCTAGATATCTGATGGGAACCAGTTCATAAATGAACTCCAAATGCAGCAAACATCTTAGACTGTATCGTCCACTGAATTTAATCAGTATCCTGCGCCATGCCTGTAGGGTTCCTAGGCACACTCATGAGGTTCTACAACTGATCTACTATGCCAAAATCAAAAATTTCCATGTGCCAAAGAACCCTAATGCTAGATCGTTACTAGAGGTAAGGCGAAAGAACATGCAAGTTAACAACTTTAACTAAGAGTGAAAGGGGATACAACCTTTGTAGATCCGGTCCTCCACTTCCAAAGCTCCGTGATGACGTCCCTCCGCTGCGATCATCGGATCCTGGACTCTAGCGATGGTTTCGTCGGAGAAATGATCGGGCTAGGTCGTCGACTTCGATGCCGAAGATGATCTACGTCGAGGCAACTCAAGATCAAGCTCCATCTTCACTTGGTCATAAAACATGTGAAGATAACTTACTCTACTACATGGCAAGTGGTAGAGGATGAAGAAATAGGAAGTGGGTTCACTTTAGAATTGAATTTCTCACTCTTTTTCTCATGGCACCATTGGAGGTAGCAAGCTTTCTTCTTCTTGAAGAAGAAGAAGAAGAAGAAAGAATATCATAAGAAAATGAAAAGTTATCCTTTTAATTATGGTACCATGGTCAAGTTAAGCCCTCATGCTTAACTTGTGTAGAGAATTAACCAAAGACTTGGGTTAAGGGTTGGGTTAACTAGCATCCTAAGGAAATGACAAAAGAAGTTGACTTTCTCAAAGTTTCTTCAAGCTTCATGAAGCTTGATAACTTTGACCAAAGTTTTATTTCTTTTGTTATTTATTAGGAAATTAGTAAACCCTAATTTAACCTCAATTTGGTTTAAGTCTCATACACACAACTTGTATGTATCATCAAACATGATACAAACATATGCACCCAAATATATATCATATATACACTTATGCACAAACTAGTGAGAAAACAATCTTAAGTGAACCAATACTAGTTAATGTAAAGTAATATATCAAATATATAATTATACATTAAATCATTAAATCAACACTTGATTTAATGATCCGGTCATACCGCATATAACCGACTAATATCAAGTGTATCAATATATCGAATCAACATTTGATTCGGTAACCCGGCTATATCTCATATAACCGTCCGATGATACAAATCGCGAGAATAGAATCCAGTATCACATACTGGTATTATTCTCGGTCTCGTACATATCTCATATGCGCTCCTATTTCGTTTCGCTTGAGCCAGGAAACCTCTGTGTAGGACTCTAAAGACTCGTCAATACGCTGGCAGCAGGTAATGATCATATCAAACACCCACAAGCCGCAAGCGGTCTGCTAAACGTAACGGCCACCCGGGTATTGAGCGATCAGAAGATCAACGAGCAAGCCCGCTCACACTGCTGTGAATCCAACCAGTAACACTTACCGTACAGTCCGGTCTGTTCGTCTGATATGTCGCATATCTCGCCTAGGGGTGGTAAACGTCAGACCCCAGTAGCTTGATAAGTCATGCCGATGTAAGGTCCATAACAAGCATGAAACTACTGATAATACTTACCAGTAAATCAGTGCAACCCTGGCCAGGGATTTCCAGTTATGGCCAGTCGAGCATAGCGCAACATCAACCCCCAATACCGGGAGAGACGAATCCCCTCCTATCGCTCATTGCCTCCATGTGAATCGGGACTGTACCCAAAAACCACCTATTTGCATGCCTCGGTAGAGCCGTGGTAGGGTGGAAATCAAAGCACGGTGGGAGACACACAAGACTCTATGACGATCTCGGGTCAACAAACTAAGCTGTACCAGTGTCACCAGAGAACTGCCATCTGACGTGAGGTATAATACCATCTGGGAGTTCTCGGCGAGTCCGTTCAGTGTACCCAGTCATCACTGAGCACCCGCATACCATCTCTGATGTCAAACACCAATGGATATGGGATCATCCATCGCCCATCACATGGGTCGAGAAGATATACGCTAGTCTACTCTGGAATATCGATGCCTCGTCTCGATATTCCCATGACTAGGAACATTGAAGGATGTACTCATGGACTACCCAGGCCCCACTAGTATGATTTACATCATAGTCCTGGAAGTCGAGTACACATCCTAAGGGCTTTATCAACATGTAACAGAGAGATTGAAAGTATACATGTTAAGATAAAGAGCAACCAGATAGCGTACTATCATGTCGAGCAAGAAAGTCCTACCTATATATGTCCCAGCATCCACTACAATATACATCCTATGTACAGTAATGGCCTCTAGGGCATATATACAACTAACAATGCCTCCCTCAATATCCGCTTGGACTACCAATCCAAACTACTGCCCCTCGTCAGAGGGAAAACTAAAACTCTGACAGTCACTTTGTCATCCAGGTCACTTTGGAAGCCTGGAATGATAACCGTCTCCTGAAGGAGGCTGCCGTTACTATATCCCTAAAATATCCACTTATGTTCATAAACTGCTTCCGAACGTTTCTCCCGTATTGGATTAATATATCAACTTATTGCATCTAGTGCAAAAACAACATCTGGTGTGGTACATGACATCTCATGATTGACTCAATTGCCTAATCAAGTGATATGCCAATCATGCACATCCATCTCCGCTTTAGTTTTTAAGACACCTTTAGAGAGGGTGACACCATCACCTGCAGGTTCACCACCATGCTAGGAGTCATCTATTCTATAATACCTTTAGAATACTGTCTAAGTACCAAGATTGGGAAACTACCCAAATCTAGATCTAAAACCATAGATCTAGTAACCAGAATGCCTGATATAATATCCAAATCCTTTGTGGAGAAACCACTGTGTGACAACCACAGTATAACCGATTGTAGTATAGGAATTTCACTTCCTACAATATGCATGTCATTCAAATACCAGGACATCACACCCTACTACCTTCTTAACAGATCCATCTCCTATTCTGATGAAGTCAAAGCCTATGTCTGTCACATCAAAAAAAGATGATCTATCTCCGCTATATCCGCTTTAATCTATAAATAGACATAAGCAACTTGTCCACTATGCTTCCACTGCTTCCACAGACTACAACAACCCTCTGGCAGAGTCATATACACGTGCACATCTAAAGAAGTTTAGAACGACGCTATACTCATCCTCCTGCCGGGTCTCATAGTCTGGAACAACAGTAGTGTCAAGTCTGTGTAAACAAGAACCTCCCTGCCACCGTCTTTGAGGATACCGAAGTACCTCTCGGGCGCCTGAGGTTACCCACCATTTCTGCGGAGTGGCCAATGGAATGTCAAACCCGATTGAAGCTTTAGGTTCTATTAAATTTTCAGTAATCGTTTGTGGTTCTGGAATTACTTCCAGTTCTACCATACTCCCACTACTGTTTTCTGAAAAAGTCCATTTTACTAAAACTGTGGCGAGTCAAGAACAATATCACTATTGATCTTCCAGATGGTAGAAAGTTAACCCTCGTCATAGCCTGGGATAACCCACAGACTGTCATTACAGAAACGTGCCTTGAGTTATCCAGAGTCTGGTTTTAAGCATAAGCCGGAAAACTCCATATACCTTAACATCGTTAAGATATGAACCATTCTATATACAATATAGAAACAGAGGCACTGATTTAATTGGAACCAGATTCAAATCATGCAGCTGTCTCCAGTGCATGTCAACGAAATGGAAGGAGACCGATCATCATTACTCAATTATGATTGCATCCAGATATGAGTAACCTGAAAGAGAAACAAGTTTCTCAAAACCATTACAATCAACTGAATACCAAACACAAATATCTACATCTTCGATCACCTTGAAGAATCCTCATACTTGCATCACGTGGTTCACTACTTTATTCTTGTACTTATAACTTCTCAAAACTTGGACCTTGTATTACTACGAAACACATGTCTAAAAACTGGAGAAGTCACATGTAAACAGAATATAGTACGAGGACCAACCCCTATATCCCAATGGACACTGGACAACAGAAAATACTTTGTATAAGTCACCTGAGTTGAATAACTCAAACCATGTGCGTCTTAGGTTGAAAACTACACTATGGTTAAGAATAATTACACCGCTGTTTAATGGTCCTTACCCATTCATCAACTGATATAGGTAAATATCATGGACATAATTTCAAAAAGTTATATCTCACTTTATAAAATAAACGTACAGATATATCAGTTTGAATTGGTGCATAACAGTGGATATTCAAAACCAAATATTTGCTTTCAGGAAAAACCCCAGGTGATTCCTCAAATATCACCAATTACAACGAATTCCGATATAATGAGAATATAACCACCTAATTCCCAATAAGTTACCCCCACTCATCATCTGTAAAACCATACAGATGTGAGAATAAAACCTGGTAAATACATACCCTGGTGTACGGATCTAATTGGGAAATCAATTTCATTTAACAACACATAGTGAAACTAAAACATGAAAATGTTTCGAAGGGGTATCCGGGTATTCCTAGTAATGCATTTTCCATTATCCAGATTCATGACTGTAACCGTATATTTCTTTGCCATCTCTCCAAATCTCTTTATTTGTCTTTTGACTCATTACCTTCTGTATACCACCCTTAGGCTAAATGGTTTTCTTCCTTCCCTACCGTTCGGCACCAGCCTATGGTTTGGAAGAAGACTATCCAATAAGAGTAATAGGTGTACTCTCCTAATCCCAGGAGTACTCAAAACCCGAGAAGGTAAAGATACAAGACAACTGAATAAACCTTATTCTATTTCTCCTGAACCAGAATCCATCCTCGAACTGGAAAAAGTTCCTTCGAGTTCGTATGTAACTATACGATGGATTATCCAATAACTGTGGATCTTCGTAGTGATACGGAGTGTTCTGGAGAAATACAAAGGTGAAGTAGGAGTGGCGATGAGATACGAGGTTTGGTCGTTAATGATAGCAGTTGCAATTTACTTTACCCTCTTTCTGATCCCTTTATTTGTCTTTACTTATTACCTTATGTACACCATACTTAGGCTAATTAGTATTTTTCATTCCCCTACATTTCGACACCTACCTATGGTCTGGAAGAAGACTATCCACTAAGCGCAATAGGTGTACCTTCTCCTAATCCTAGGAGCCCTCACAACTTGAGAGAAGGTAAAAGGAAAAGACAACTGAATAGTTCTATTCAATTTCTCTAGAACCAGAAACCATTCTCGAATCCGAAACAAGTTTTTTTGAGTTCGTATGTAACTATACGACGATCATATCCATTAAATGGGGATCTTCGTAGTGATACGGAATGTTCCGAAGAAAAGCAAAGGGTAAAAGTAGGAGTGGCAATGAGGTATGCAACTTAGACAATCCAAAAGTCAATATGTTTTAAGAAGGTCCGGTTAACATGGTTACTGAGTTATAGTCTATGGTCGGGCTATGGTCGTTGCCAAAGATGTAAGTGCACGGCAGCGCCCCGGCCGTCAATCCGACGCCGGAATGCGGAAACGAAAAACTTTTCAAATTAGAAAGCCAGCACTACCGCGCACTATAAAACCTGGATCGGGCCATTAACCTAATGCCAGCAAACTAGAGAATGGGTAGAAAGCTATAACGAGCGATCCGTGTCCTTCGGTCTTCGGCCTCCACTCGGATCTCCTCGCGGAATCTCCGGTCTTCACCTCCTCGTCGGAACGGGCACCACATCGCCGGGTTCTTTTACGGGCTCCCACTTCTGGACCGAGGCAACTCGGGAACGAAGTTGGATAGTCGACGTGTCCAAGAATATTGTAGGCTAGTGTAGAATAGTTTGTCTCTAGCGGGTATGAAGTTTCCATGTGATGGAGGTGAAGAAAGAAATGAACTTTGAAATGGGACTCTCTTTGTAGCATGAATGAAAAATGAGATGCCAAATATTTCTCACACCAAAAAAAATGAATCTCTCCCTCTAAAGTGGCCGGCCATCTATGATAAAGTGAGGAGGAGAGACAGAAAAAGGCATATATAAATGTGTGATAACAAGAAAGAAATGTCACCCTCTTTCATATCCAAATCCCATCTCAATCCTATCAACATTTAATGCAAACCATGTGAAGAAAAAGGAAAGATGCTATCATAATCTTTCCATTTACAAATAAACACCCTCCACATAACTAATTTGCACACATGGAAATAACCCCCTCCATCGGAAAAATCCGTCCATGCAGGAACAAAGGAAAACTGGCCGAAACGGAATGCAAACTGGCAACTTCAAAAAAATGATCCCGTAATAAATTACAGGAAAACCCCGCGACCATATATACATACCCGCATTTATATTCCGACCGAATAGAAATGCAAAGAGACAAAATCTACACTGTAGAATACTAGGATCCGGCTTAAACCAAAGCCTGCTAGTATTATCCTTCCGATCATGATCCGTACAATACCGCACGTACATGATCGAACCCTGCCATATCTCCATACAGCCTCTACAGCGTTTCGCCCGAAACTTGAGAAACTGTCTGTGGGAGACTCTAAAGACTCGTCAATACTTTGGCTGTGGATTTAACCATAAGCACGTCAGAGGTATTAGCCATACATAACGGATTACCAGGTATTGACCAAAAGGGACGTCGATGAGCGAACTCATCCTGACACCCTACTGAGCCTGTCAGTGACAATATCCGTACAGTTCGGTCCGTTCGTCTATGAGCATCGCATGGCGGGCCTAGGGGGTTGGGAAAAGTCAGACCCCCAAAAGCGGTACAAGTCGTGTCAGAGTGTAGCCCAGACCACCCTGAGATACTACTGGAATACCTACCAGTAAATCTCCTGCTTTGGCCAAGGACTTCGTGTAATGGCTCTCCTAGACACAACGCGACCTCACCCCCAATACCGGGAGAGACGAACCCCTGAAGATCCGCTCACTGCCTCCATATGGCTCGGGACTGCACCCAACTAAAATCTGTTTGCATGACTCCTTTGAGCCGTGGTAGGGTAGTAATCAAAGTACAGTGGGAACTCACACGAGACAAATGACGATCTCAGGTCGATGAACTAACCTGTACACATGTCACCAGGGAACTGCCATCTGACGTCAGGTATAAGACCAACTAGTAGGTTCCCGGTGAGTCCTGTCCGGTGTACTCATAACCCAATGAGCACCTGTATACATTTTAAGTGAACCAACAGACACCAGTGGCTTGTGAGACCGGCCACCGCCCCTCGTCGGGGTCTCGACTGTATACACTAGTCTACTCTGGAGTATCGATGCCTTGTCTCGAAAACTCCCATGACTAGGGACCTTTTAAGGATGTGCTTATAGACCCCAGCTCCCACGTATATGATCGCCATCATACTGCTGGCCGTCAAGCAAGAATCCTAAGGGCTCTATCAACGTGCAATAGTGACCTGTAAGGTCACCTAAAGCAGTACACGATGATAAAGATAAACCAGATAGCATACTATCATCTTGAGTAAGACTGTTCTACCGGCATAGGTCCTCCCTCGATCATTGTAATCATGTGCTTGTGATCCAATAATTGACTCTGAGGGCACTATCTCCAACAATCTCCCACTTGCACTCAAGGCTAATTATTGCGATGTCGCATACTCACAGCCCGTGTGATACTGAACACCCAACTCCTCTACTAATCAGTCTCACAAAAACTGTTTGCGAAACTAATGCGTTCGAAGAATAGCCTCAGTGAGTGGATCCGCTCAAATGTTTCTTTCTATGTCTCTCTTTATCTCAAGTTCGTGGAAAAAGCCATCTCCCGAAATAAGCAATACCTGTCTTAGAATGTGTCTTGATATCTGATGGGACCTAGTTCATAAATGAACTCCAAATCCAAACTTCATAGACTGTATCTTCAACTGAACTTAATCAGTATCCTGTGCCATGCCTCCCTCAGTATCCGCCTGGACCACCTATCCATTGTACTGCCCCTCGTCAGAGGGAAAACTTTAACTCTGACAGTCACTCTGCCGTCCAGGACACCTTGGAAGCCTGGAATGATAACCGTCTCCAGAATGAGACTGATGTTATCATATCCCTAGAACATTCACTTATGTTCTAAAACTGCTTCCGAATGTTTCTCCAGGATAGGATCAATATCAACTTATTGCATTTACTGCAAAAATAACTGGTGTTGTACTTGACATCTCATGACTGACTCAATTGCCTAAGCAAGTGATCTGCCAATCATGCACATCCCTATCCCCTTTAGTATGTAAGACACCTTTAGAGAGGGCGACTCCATCACCTGCAGGTACACTACCGTGCCAGGAGTCGTCCATTCTAAAACACCTTTAAAATGCTGTCTAAGTACACAGATTGGGAAACTACCCAAATCTAGATCTAAAACCATAGATCTAGTAACCAGAATATCTGATATAATATCCAAATACTATGTGGAGAAACCACTGTGTGACAACCAAAGTATAACCGATCGTAGTATAGGAATCACTTCCTACTCTGTCTATGTCATCCAAATACCAGGACATCACACCCCACTACCTTCTTAACAGATCCATCTCCTATTCTGATGAAGTCAAACCTATGACTGTCACATCAGAAATAGATGATCTATCTCCGCTGTATCTTCTTTTGTCTATAAATAGACATAAGCCACTTGTCCACTATGCTTCCGCTGCTCCCACTGACTACGACAACTCTCTGGCAGAGTCATATACACGTACGCTTGTAAAGCCAGTTTAGAACGACGCTATACTCATCCTCCTGCCGGGTCTCACAATCTGGAACAACAGCAATGGCAATTCTGGGTAAACAAGAACCTCCCTATCACCGTCCTTGAGGATACCGGAGTACCTCTCGGGTGCCTGAGGTTACCCACCATATCTGCGGAGTGGCCAATGTAATGTCAAACCAGATTGAATCTTTAGATTCTTATCAAATTTTCAGTAATCGTTTGCTGTTCTACCATCTGGAAGATCAATAGTGATATTGTTCTTGACTCGCCACAGTTTTAATAAAATGGATTTTTTCATAAAACAGTAGTGGGAGTATGGTAGAACTGGGAGTATGGTAGAACTGGAAGTAAGTCAACCCTCGTCATAGCCCGGGTCAACCCACAAACAGCCCTTACGGAAACGTGCATTGAGTTGTCCAGAGTCTGGTTTTAATCATAAGCCGGACAACTCCCCGTACCTTAACATCGTTAAGATATGAACCGTTCTATATCCAATATAGAAACAGAGGCACTGGTTTAATTGAACCAGATTCAAATCATGCAGCTATCTCCAGTGCATGTCAAGTAAATAGAAAGAGGCCGATCAGCGTTACTCAACTTAGGAATGCTTCCAATTATGAGTAACCTGAAAGAGAAGCAAGTTCTCTTAATCATTACTATTAACTGAATACCATACACAAGTATCCACATCTTCGATCACCTTGAAGAATCCTGATACTTGCAACACCTGGTTCTCTACTTTATTCTTATACCTATAACTTCTCAAAACTTGGACCTTATGTTTCTACGAAACACATGTCTAAGAACTAGAGAAGTCACAAGTAAACAGAATATAGTACGAGTACCAACCCCTCTGTCCTGATGGACACTGGACAAAATACAATACTCTGTATAAGTCCCTTGAGTCTAATAACTCAATCCATGTGTGTCGTAGGTTGAAAACTGTACTTATGGTTAAGAAGAATTACACCGATGTTTAATGCTCCTTACCTAACCATCCACTGATATAGGTAAATGTCATGGACATAATTTCAAAAAGTTATATCTCACTCTATAAAAATAGACTTACAGATATATCAAATTGAAATTGGTGCATAGCAACGGATATTCAAAACCAAATATTTGCCGTCCGGCAAACAGCCCAGGCGATTTCCTCAAATATCACCAATTACAACGAATTCCGATATAATGAGGATGATCACCTAATTCCCAATAACTTACTCCCACTCATCATCTGTAAAACCATACGGATGTGAGAATCATACCTGGTAAATACATACCCTGGAGCAAGGGCTAATAGGGAAATCAGTTTTCATTTAACAGTACACAGTGAAACTGAAACATTGAAATGTTTCGTAGGGGTATCCGGGTATTCCTAGTAATGCCTCTACCATTATCCAGATTCACAACTGTAACCGTATATTTCTTTGCTATCTCTCCAAAGCCCTTCATGTGTCTTTAGTCTTTACCTTCTGCACACCATCATTAGGCTAAATGTTTTTCTTCCTTCCGTACCGTTCGGCACCGGCATCTGGTTTGGAAGAAGACTATCCAATAAGCATAACAGGTGTACTGTCCTAATCCTAGGAGCACTCGCAATGCGAGAGAAGGTGAAGATAAAAGACAACCGAATAAACCTTATTCCTATTTCTCCCGAACCAGAATCCATCCCCGAACTGGAACAAGTTCCTTTCGAGTTCGTATATAACCATACGATAGAGTATCCAAATAACTGTGGATCTTCGTAGTGATACGGAGTGTTCTGGAGAAATACAAAGGTGAAATGGGAGTGGTAATGAAATACTTGGTTTGGTTGTGAATAGCAGTCGCAATTTACTTTGCCCTCTTACTAATCCCTTTATTTGTCTTTACTTAATACCTTCTGTACACCATCGTTAGGCTAATTGGTTTTCTTCATTCCCTACTGGTCGGCACCTTCCTATGGTTTGGAAGACTATCCAATTTGCGTAATGGGTGTACTGCCCTAATCCAAGGAGCACTCGCAACCTCAGAGATGGTAAAAGGAAAAGACAACTGAATAGTCTTATTCGTTTTCTCTAGAACCAGAAACCATCCTCGAATAAATTCCTTCGAGTTCGTATATAACCATACGATGGTTTTATCCAATGGAAGTGGACGTTCGTAGTAATACGGGATGTTCTGGAGAAAAGGGTAAAAGTAGGAGTGGAAAAGAGGTTTGCAACTCTGACAATCCAAAAGCCAGTGTTTAAGAAGGTTCGGTTAATTTGGTCACTAAGTCATAGCCAAGGGTCGGGCCATGGTCGCTGCCAAAGAGAGAGAGAAAAGAAACACCTAGCGTGCACTCTAACCTAGATCAGAATGGTTATCACTTTATCTAATCTGGAAACCTCCTACTGTAACGTCAAATTCTCCTCCAAACCTGAAAGAAGAATTAGTCGGGATCACCCGAGGAGTAAACCAACTCATCAGCGGGAATCGGGATCCAACTATCATCGCATGATAACGTGACGGAATCCACTCACGTTATCACACTCCAAAAGCTATGCGCATATCTGCCAAGTTTCAGTTTCTTTAGAAACTCCAGATGTGATTTTTGCCCCATGCTCTTATGACCTTGACGTAGGCCAAAATATCATAAGTCACATGTCAAGTTCTACCCGTCATTGTCCAGGTTAATTTGAATCCACCCGTACATACCCTTGACGTAGGCCAAAATAGTAGTACGACTGTCCCAAACTAACGCATCGATCTATGCAACAGATAAATATCCGGTAGCTACCAATCACTATACCTTGGCGTAGGTCAAATTACATAGCTTGAATACTAACGAACATTTAACTGAAATGAAGGAGGGATACGAACGGTTTTTGGCAAAAAACCTTTAACGTAATGAACTTGATATCGTTGACGGAACCGGATAGCTTTTTATAACAATATAGTGGCGAAAACCTTTGCTAAAGTGGTCACTCCCGGTGAAGGGATCTCGGCTCTTTCCCCATAGAATGAGGTGCAGGATATTCCAACTGAATAACACGATGCAAAGCAAAAGTAATCGACTATAGTGAAGTTATTACCCTGACGCAAACTTTTGTCCAAGGGGTCACTCCCGGTGAAGGGATCTCGGCCATTGCCTCGTCAACTGAGGTGCTGAATATTCATAACCGAATACCACTGTGCAAAACAAAAGAGAACGTCCTTGCAATAACAACTTTTTGAAAATTGTTCCAACAACATCAGAATAGGTTTGTTTAGCTTGCGTTTATCCGAATCAACGCAGTCCCATCAATTGATCACACCAAAAAGAACTAAAATAATGATGTACGTATATGCCATCTGCATTCGCCACTGGGTCCCGTCACCACCCGTTAGGTTACTTAACTAACGACAGAGCGGGGACTAGACTAGCGCGGATGCAAAACATATACAACATCTATTAGTATATATATCAATATATAATATTCGCTCAAGGCGTGATAAAATGCAACATGACAGAAATGTAATAAGCATCATAGAACAATACAGATATCTGGGATCCCCGGGTTTCATAGAGCTGCTACTGAAACCCGACGTTCCCCTGGTCGTGTGGATAGCCTGTGCAATGAAATCCTAGACCCCTACGGGCGCGGCAAGTTACCCGCCAAAACCTGAAGCGAGGCAGCCCTCTTCAACAACGTGAATGGACCACCCACCACTTCACGGAATCCGGTAACTTGAGCACCCCTCCTTAGGTCAACCAGTACCCCTTACGAGTGCGGCGAATAGCCCGCCAATTCTAGAGTAAAGCCCCCTCCTTCTCAACGCCATGATATGCGGGCTCGTTGCCCTCTAGAACCCGGCTATCCGTGCACCCCTCCGCGGGGTAATCCTAGTACAGAAAGTAAAATATACATACAACGGATACATTGACCTCAGCCTAGTCGTGCCCCAAAAGAATAATATACAAACAGGCAGTGACGACAGTCCACATGTTGGACGCTCGTCCTGCAATATCAAATGTACATAAACAACCAAAATGTACTACCATTGCATCCAGGCTGTCCACCACGACAAATCCGCAACATTACAGCACAACACAGAACATCAACGTGAATGTCACGTTCGCAAATCCGTCTAAAAGGGCTATAGTAGTTAGACAGAATTTACCGATCAAATGACATTCACGGTCGCAGATATAATGTAAATACTATGAACTAACATGTTTAAAAAAATTTATCGTCCAAATTTTCCGAAGTGGGCCCCAAGCACTACTGTAGCACTCAAAATAAATCTGGGCCCAAAGAGAATATACCAGAAACCTTATTTCCATGTCAGAAGCCCACTGTAAAAACTTGGTGCAGAGAAGGCACAGAACGGCGGCGGAACCGCGGCCGGAAGGGGGTTATGGCCGTGGTTCCGCGGCTCTTCCGTACGATCATGCCATCAAATTTTCACAGAATGCTTAAAAAACCCTGCTCGTATTTTTACAATGTACCAGATAATTTTTTGACCACTGCAAAAATTCGACAGAAACTGATGCTTGAAAATACGGTTTTTGGAAAATCCGATCTATCGAACTTGTAAACACGTTAGAGTAAGCTAGACTAGGTTAATGGCGTGGCTCTGCTACCAGTGTAAGTGCACGGCAGCGCCCCGGCCGTCAATCCGACGTTGGAATGCGGAAACGAAAAACTTTTCAAACTAGAAAGCCGGCACTACCGCGCACTATAAAAACCGGATCGGGCCATTAACCTAATTCTAGCAAACTAGAGAATGGGTAGAAATCTATACCGAGCGATCCGTGTCCTTCGGTCTTCGGCCTCCACTCCGATCTCCTCGTGGAATCTCCGGTCTTCACCTCCTCGTCGGAACGGGCACCACATCGCCGGGTTCTTTTACGGGCTTCCACCTCTGGACCGAGGCAACTCGGGCATGTAGTTGGTGAGTCGACGTGTCCAAGAATACTGTAGGCTAGTATAGAATAGTTTGTCTCTAGCGGGTATGAAGTTGCCATGCGATGGAGGTCAAGAAAGAAATGAACTTTGAAATGGGATTCTCTTTGTAGCATGAATGAAAAATGAGATGCCAAATATTTCTCACACTAAAAAAAATGAATCTCTCCCTCTAAAGTGGCCGGCCATCTATGATAGAGTGAGGAGGAGAGAGAGAAAAAGGCATATATAAATGTGTGATAACAAGAAAGAAATGTCACCCTCTTTCATATCCAAATCCCATCTCAATCTTATCAACATTTAATGCAAACCATGTGAAGAAAAAGGAAAGATGCTATCATAATCTTTCCATTTACAAATAAACCCCCTCCACATAACTAATTTGCACACTTGCAAATAACCCCCTCCATCGGAAAAATCCGGCCATGAAGGAACAAAGGAAAACTGGACGAAACGGAATGCAAACTGGCAACTTCAAAAAACTGATCCCGTAATAAATTACAGGAAAACCCCGCGACTGTATATACATACCCGCATTTGTATTTCGACCGAATACAAATGCAAAGAGATAAAATCTACACTGTACAATACTAGGATCCGGCTTAAACCAAAGCCCGCTAGTATTATCCGTCCGATCATGATCCGTGCAATACCGCACGTATATTATCAAACCCTGCCATATCTCCATACGTCCTCTACAGCGTTTCGCCCGAAACTTGAGAAACTGTCTGTGGGGGACTCTAAATACTCGTCAATAGTTTGGCTATGGATTTAACTACTAGCACGTCAGTGGTATTAGCCATACGTAACGGGCTACCAGGTATTTACCAAAAGGGACGTCGATGAGCGAACTCATCCTGACACCCTACTGAGCCTGTCAGTGACAATATCCGTACAGTCCGGTCCGTTCGTCTATGAGCATCGCATGGCGGGCCTAGGGGGTTGGTAAAAGTCAGACCCCCAAAAGCGGTACAAGTCGTGTCGGAGTGTAGCCCAGAACACCCTGAGATACTACTGGAATACCTACCAGTAAATCTCCTACCTTGGCCAAGGACTTCGTGTAATGGCTCTCCTACACACAACGCGACCTCACCCCCAATACCGGGAGAGACGAACCCCTGAAGATCCACTCACTGCCTCCATGTGGCTCGGGACTGTACCCAACTAAAACCTATTTGCACGACTCCTTTGAGCCGTGGTAGGGTAGTAATCAAAGTACAGTGGGAACCCACACGAGAAAAATGACGATCTCAGGTCGATGAACTAACATGTACACATGTCACCAGAGAACTGCCATCTGACGTCAGGTATAAGACCCACTAGCAGGTTCCCGGCGAGTCCTGTCCGGTATACTCATAACCTAATGAGCACCTATATACATCTTAGGTGAACCAACAGACACCAGTGGCTTGTGAGACCGGCCACCGCCCCTCGTCGGGGTCTCAACTGTATATACTAGTCTACTCTGGAGTATCGATGCCTTGTCTCGAAAACTCCCACGACTAGGGACCTTTTAAGGATGTGCTTATAGACCCCAGCTCCCACGTATATAATCGTCATCATACTGCTGGCCGTCAAGCAAGAATCCTAAGGGCTCTATCAACGTACAATAGTGACCTGTAAGGTCTCCTAAAGCAGTACACGATGATAAAGATAAACCAGATAGCATACTATCAGCTTGAGTAAGACTGTTCTACCGGCATAGGTCCTCCCTCAATCATTGTAATCACGTGCATGCGATCCAATAATTGACTCTGAGGGCAATATCTCCAACAAAAGAGAGAGTGAAAAGAAACACTCAGCGTGCACTCTAACCTAGATCAGAATGGTAAATCACTTTATCTAATCAGGATGTCTCCCACTGTATCCTCAAAATCTCTTCCAAACCTGAAAGAAGAATTAGTCGGGATCACCCGAGGAGTAAACCAACTAATCAGTGGGTATCGGGATCCAACTATCATCGCATGATAACCTAATGGAATCCACTCACGTTATCACACTCCAAAAGGTATGCGCATGCCTGGCAAGTTTTCTTTTATGTTTGAACCCCTCGATGTGATTTTTACCCTATGCTCTTATGACCTTGACGAAGGCCAACATATCATAAGTCACATGTCAAGTTCTACCCGTCATTATCCAGGTTAATTTGAATCCACTCGTACATACCCTTGACAAAGGCCAAAATAGTAGTACGACTGTCCCAAACCAACACATCTATCTATGCAACAGAAAAGTAACAAATAGCAACCAAACATTATGCCTTGACGAAGGCCAACATACTTAGCATGAATACTAAGTGCTACCCGTATGAAATGATGGAGGGCTACGAATGGTTTTTGGCGAAAAACCTTTAACGTAATGAACTTGATATCATTGAAGGAACCAGATAGCTTTTTATAAATATATAGTGGCAAAAACCATTGCTAAAGAGGTCACTCCCGATGAAGGGATCTTGGCACTTTCCTCGTGGAATGAGGTGCAGGATAATCCAACTGAATACCGCGATGCAAAGCAAAAAGTAATCGACTATAGTGAAGTTATTACCCTGACGCAAACTTATTCCCAATGGGTCACTTCCTATGAAGGGATCTCAACCCTTGCCTCGTCGAATAAGGTGCAGGATATTCGTAACCGAATACCACTGTGCAAAACAAAAGAAAATGTCCTTGTAATAACAACTTTTTAAAATTGTTCTAACAACATCGAATAGGTCTGTTTTCCTTGCACTGATTAAAATCAACGCAGTCCCAACAATTAATCACACCACAAAAGAACGAAAATATGATTTACGTATATGCCATCCGCATTCGCCACTGAGTCCCGTCATCTCCCGTTAGGTAACTTAATTAACGACAGAGCGGGGACTGGACTAGCGCGGGTGTAAAACATATACAACATCTACTAGTATATATATAACAATATTTAATAATCGGTCCAAGTGTGATAAATGCAACATCACAAATAAGCAAAAAGCATCACAGAACAATACATATAATCTGGGAGCCCCGGGTTTCTTTTGAGCCGCAAGTGAAACCCGACGTTCCCCTAGTCGTGTGGATAGCCTGTGCAATGAAAACCTAGACCCCTACGAGCGCGGAAAGATACCCGCCAAAACCAGAAGCGAGGCAGCCCCCTTCAGTAAAGTGAATGGGCCACCCAGCACTTCACGGAATCCGGTAACTTGAGCACCCCTCCTTGGGTCAACCTGTACCCCCCACGAGTACGGAGAATAGCCCGCCAATTCTAGAATGAGGCCCCCTCCTTCTCAACGCCATGAGATGCGGACCCGTTACCATCCAGAACCCGGCTATCCGTACACTCCATCGCGGAGTAATCCTAATACAGAAAATAAAATATGTACAACAGTGACATTGACCTCAACCTGGTCGTTTCCCAAACAAATAATATACAAACAGGCAGTGACGACAGTCCACATGTCGGACGCTCGTCCCGCGATATCAAATGTACAAATAAAACTAAACTGTACTAACATTGCAACCAAGCTATCCACCATGACAAATCTGCAACAACACAGCACAACACAGCACAACACAGAACATCAACGTGAATGTCACGTTTGCAAACCCGTCTAAAAGAACTAAAGCAATTAGACAAGTTGTACCGATTAAATGATATTCAAGGCCGCAGATAGAAATGTATGTACTGTAAACTTTAAACAATGTTAGAAATATCGACTTCGAAATAACTCCGAATAGCTCCCAAACAACTACATAAAACCATATCAGAACTGGGCCAAAGTAGCAATACCACTGAACCAACATTCCAGAGACCAGACCAGAACCCAAACACGAAACCCAAACTCATCAATGAGGCCGGCCAGATCGGTTTTAAAGTCAATGTGGCGGGTTTTTTCTGGTGGAATTCATTTGTATTTGGGGTGTGGTCAAGTGATCATGTCAGTAGTCTTCTGCACTTACTAAAAAAATTTTAGAAGACCAAATGAAATTTGACAGAAGCTGGAATGTGCAGGGCACTGAATTGGAGTTGTTTCGGTTTCGATAGTTTAACATTGTCTAAACCAACTAGTATGCGGTTAATGGGTTGGCTCCGATACCATGTAAGGTTACGCCAGTGCCCCGGCCATCAATTCGTGGCCAAACACGGAACAAAAACTTTTAAAACCCGGCGCTAACGGAACCCGATTCCCGGATCGAACCATTAACTCTATACTAGTTAACTGCAAAAGGAGTTTAAGAGATTAAACCGATCGATCCGTGTCCTTCGGTCTTCAACCTCTTCCCAAGCTCCTCGCAGCTACCCCGAACAAGTTCTCTCTCTGGTCTCCCTCGTCGAAGACGATCCACGTCGAGGATTTTTAATAAGGGCTCCCGCTTCAAAACCGAAGCAACTCGGGCATCCAGTTTGGTAGCCTAGATGCGCAAGATGAAGTAGGGAGAGTGTGTGATCATTTTGTCTCAAGACATCCATGGATTCTCAACACATGAGAGGGTATGGATGGAGGTTGAAGAAGAAGCCATTAATGGAAAGTGTGAGCACAAGAGTTTTCACCAAAAGAAAAGGCGACACATGAAAGAAAATGAAGTGGCTGCCCAAAAAAAATGTCTGCTGCCTTGCCTTATTAGTTGTGTGTTATTTTGTGAGTGTAGCCTCAAAAACAATTCCCAACACCTCAAAATTCTTAGCCATAAAACCCTCACAAAATATCTCACAACATAAAACAATAAACAATAAAGCATGGCATAATAAATGCCACAAGCCAAGACTTTCTATCACACTTTCCACATAATCAATATTAAACATTTACAAAAACCCTAAATATTTAATACAATAAAAAGAAATGGCATCTTCAAAAGTAATCTTGTAACGAAATTACAAGAATACCCCTCATCCGTATATACATACCTGCATCCGTATTCCGACTGAAAACGAATACAATGAGACGAAAATAATCCAACAATATAATACTAGGATCCGGCTTAAACCAAAGCCCACTAGTATTATCTGTCCGATCATGATCCGTGCACAAGTGCACGTATATGATCGAACCCTGCCATAAAACCATACGGCCTCTACAAAGTTTCTCCCGAACCAGGGAAACCCTCTGTGTGGGTCTCTAAAGACTCGTCAATACGCTGGCAGTGGGTTTAACCACAAGCACGTCAGTGGCACTAGCTGTACGTAACGGCGCTGCCCTGGTATTGAGCGAAAGGGAGGCGGACGAGCGAACTCATCCTGAAACCCTACTGAGCCTGACAGTAACAATATCCGTACAGTCCGGTCCGTTCGTATATGAGTATCGCATATCGAGTCTAGGGGGGTGGATAAATTCAGACCCCTATTAACTTGACATTTACTGTCGGTATGAAGCTATCAACAACTAAGAAACTACTGATCCGAATCAGTAATTCTCGATTACCCCGGCCGAGGATTTCTGGTGATGGCCACCCGAGCACTCCGTGACATCAACCCCCATTATACCAGGAGAGACGAATCCCCCGACAATCCGCTCACTACCTCCATATGGCTCGGGACTGTACCCAACTAAAACCTGTTTGCACGACTCCTTTGAGCCATGGTAGGGTAGTAATCAAAGCACAGTGGGAACTCACACGAGACAAATGACGATCTCAGGTCGATAGACTAACCTATACACATGTCACCAGGGAATTGCTATCTGACAATAGGTATAATACCAACTAGCATGTTCCCGGCGAGTCCGTCCGGTGTACTCATAACACAATGAGCACCTGTATACATCTTAGGTGAACCAACTAACACCAATGGCTTGTGAGACCGGCCACCGCCCCTCGTCGGGGTCTCGATCCGTATACACTAGTCTACTATGGAGTATCGATGCCTAGTCTCGAAAATCCTACGACTATGGACACTTTAAGGATGTGCTTAAAGACCACCCAACTCTCACGTATATGATCGCCATCATACTGCTGGTAGTCAAGCATGAATCCTATGGGCCCTATCAACATGTAATAGTGATCTGTAATATCACCTGAAGCATATACATGATGATAAAGACAAATCAGATAGCATACTACCATCTTGATTAAGACTGTTCTACCGGTATAGGTCCTCGCTCAATCATTGGAATCACGTGCCTGCGATCCAATAATTGACTTGAGGGCATTATAACCAACAGCTAGTGCGCGTTGGTCACTTCGTATCGTTTTGTCTTCGTGTTATATTGAATATTTAGCCTTATGTGTTATTAATTGTGCGATTCTGGGAACGGTTGCAGAGACGTTGGACGCGTTAAGGAAATGCAAAGCTGTGATCGGATTCGATTAGCCGAGGCATTCCGGTGAGTAGATGTACACATCTACGGGGAAATCACTTGGATGTTGTAAAGCGCCCAATAGTTAGGATTTAGTTTTTATTCTTGTGTCCGCATGCGTATATCATATTCATGTAGAATTGCATCTCCATATGCATCGATGTTATTACCTAGGACACTTGCACTATTACCAATGGTTCATGCCGCACGTGCACTATCTTATGCAGACACACACGCCATTGGTAACTGCCATGTCACGATACACTTTAGAACTTACTTAATAATCGACACCTGTGCATTTGAATCATGCATGAAATGTAGTCTTCTAGTCGTATATTTCATTGCATCAGGATGGATATGTAGTTTCCTAGTCATAGACCCCATTGCATCATCATTCATATGTAGTCTTCCAAACGTACATCGCATTGCATCATGTTGATGTCATGGACATTCATACTTATCCATATATTTATATATTGTGATTTTCTTGGATAGTTCCGTATTCATGAGATTTCTGGATTTGGGGAAAACCGCAAAGGAATTTCATAAACTTATTATCATTTAAAAATAGAAATTTGCGGTGTTTCTCGTGATATGATGTGTGTGTGGCGTCCACCATGAGTTTTCTCGGTTCTTGAGCCACGTATGTACATATACCCGATTTGAGGAGGGGGATGCACCTTCTGCGGGTACATGGTGGACCCGGTGAGGTACCCCGGGGCATGATGGACGTATTGAGAAGGCAATGCGCCCGGCAGGGGAACATTACCTAACGGTGATTGTTGACCCGGCGGTCATCCAGATGATACCGACCAGAGTCGTGTGAATTGACAGATTTGGGGGCCTATCCGAGAGACGGCTACCGAGATTTGGTATATATATATATGGTTTCGATTTTAGCACGGTTTTCTGTCGATTTCATTTGATGATACCCCAGTTTTATGATACAAAAGTTTTACTAAGATAAGAGCACATATTTTTCTCATACCAGATATAAAACCAGATTTCATGCTTGATCATTCATTCATGTTGCATTCATATTAGTGCATAGCATCGTTGTGGTATACACAGGTTCCGACGCATTTGCGTGCATTCTTGTGATAGCCTTATTAGATGTTACTTACTACTCACGAGTTGGAAACTCACCCCCGTTGTGCCACAGTATCTTGCAGGACAGACCCGTCAGCATAGCTGCGGCAGGCGCTCTACTACTCCTTCTTCTGCTCCCTTTGCATCGACTTGCGTCTTTGCGCATAGGTGGGTTTTTTTGGAGGATATTCATTTGTTCCCACCATGTATATTTATTTTGTATCTAGTACACTCCATCGACCATATATATATGTGACCTAGAGACTGGACAGTGAGATTTGTATATTTTGTTCTCTGGAGTCGAGCTCATGCGAGCCGACGTGGTGCTTTCTTATTTCTTGATTTTATATGCTTATTTTACACTATTATGACGTATCTTGTATGTGGCTATGTTCCGCCATTCGGCGAAGAGCTATCTCCCGCTTGGGGATGCCTTTTCATTATCGTTTTTACTTATTCATGTTTTGTACCCGTTTGGGGCCAGTTTTTACAAATGAAACTCTGCCGAAATTTTCGGGAAAACTTGATGTTTTAAAATTGTTTAATGTGACTTTATTTTGTTAAATTCACCTTTTTAAAAAAAGTATTCCTTCGCTCTATTTATTTAAACGGGTTAGATTTCTGGGCATTGGCCTACTTTGGTTATGCTATGCCTCTAGACGTTGCGTGATTTAAGTGCCAGTCATGTTTCACACATTCGGGTCGTGACAAAGTTGGTATCAAAGCCGGTCCCTCAAAAGTAGGTCTGTGGTTCGAGGACGAACCATTGTTCTAGGTGGGGGGGGGGAATGTAATACCCCAGGTGGAGTTGGGGATGAATACCACCTACCCCATGAGAAGTGAGATGTTATCTGGTATCGAGGTGGGGTTGTAAACGGGGACCCACTGTAGAACAATGGGGAGTATCGAATTCTATTATGAAAGAGAGCACGATAAGAACTATAAATGGAATGATACCACTCATATAACATGGAGGCGCCTTTTGGATGTATAGGAACTCCGGAGTTTGAAAAACTCCGTTGTTTAGCTTGCTTGTGTTAGTTGTATGTATGCCCTAGAGGCCAGTATTGTACAGATGATGTATATTATATTGGATGCTTGGACATATATAGAGATGACTTTCTTGCTCTATATGATAGTATGCTATCTGGTTGCTCTTTATCTTAACATGTATACTTGTCTCTTTATACTGTCTAATAGTTACATGTTGGTAAAGCCCTTAGGATGTGTACTTGACTACTTGGACTATGATGCAGATCATACTAGTGGGGACATGGTAGTCCATAAGTACATCCTTCAAGGTCCCTAGTCGTGGGTGTATCGAGACGGGGCATCGATATACCAGAGTAGACTAGCGTATACGCTTCTCGACCCATGAGATGGGCGATGGATGATCCCATATCCATTGGTGTTTGACATCAGAGATGGTATACGGGTGCTCAGTGGAGACTGGGTACACTGGACGGACTCGCCGAGAACTCCCAGATGGTATTATACCTCACGTCAGATGGCAGTTCTCAGGTGACACTTATGCAGGTTAGTCTGTAGACCCGAGATCGTCATAGAGTCTTGTGTGATTCCCACTGTGCTTTGATTTCCACCTTACCACGTCCATGAGGGCGTGCAAAACGGTGGTTTTTGGGTACAGTCCGGAGTCACATGGAGGCAATGAGCGATAGGAGGGGTTTCGTCTCTCCCGGTATTGGGGGTTGATGTTGCACTGTGCTCGATCGGCCGTAACAGGGAATTCCCTGGCCAGGGCTGATTCAGAGATTTGCTGGTAAGTGTTACCAGTAGTTTCTCGACCCGTTATGAGCCTCACATCGGCACGACTTATCGGTTATTGGGGTCTGACGTTTACCACCCCTAGACTAGATATGCGACATATCAGACGAGGAGACCGGACTGTACGGGAAGTGTTGCCAGTTGGCTCGACGGGAGTTGTAGCAGGTTCGCTTGTTCTCTTCTGATCGCTCAATACCCGGGTGGCCGTTACGTTTAGCTGACCGCTTGCGGCTTGGGGGGTGCTTGATATGATCATCACCCACTGCCGGCGTATTGACGAGTCTCAGAGTCCCACAATGGAGTTTCCTAGTCCAGGCGAAACGTTGTGGTGCGCGTATGCGATATGCGCATGGACCCGATTAAAATGCGCGTATAGGATACCGTGTATTGATCGGGCGGCTTGCTTTTGGTAGGGGTCATATGTGATATGGCCGGATTGATAAATCAAGTGTTGATTTATCATTTAACCATTAGCTTCTCACTTGAAATCCTTTCTTGAGTTAGTTGGATGTATGCATGCATGTATGCCTTCTTTTTTATTCATGCACATATGGATGTACATATACACATACATACATACATACATACATCTTTCATGGTTGATTATACAAGGAAATGGTGGCAATATAAGACTCACACCATGGTTTTATTTATGAATTATTATTGTATTTATACTAAAACATAAAAGGAAAGAAAAGGTTCATTATTGATTTGTTCTACACTTTTCTTTTGACCTAACCATTCTCACCCACCATTTAACCTTTGGTAAAGTTTCCTTTTGTGTTTTAACTATAGTACAATAATGATTCAACCATGGTTTTAGATGATAGATAGAAAATATATATTGATATATTTTTCCATTTTCTATTAAGAGTTATTCTTATCATCTTCTCATATTGCCATCATCTTCTTCTTCCTCTCTCAACTTGCTCTCTAGTTCTTTGTAGTGAGCAATATAATCATCAAGATTGGATTTTGAAGTGAGAAAGAGAACCACAACACCATTCTACACAAGTCTAGCCCACTTGTTTAGAGTGTTAGCTTGATTTCGTTCACTTGATCGGATAAAGTTGCAAGCTTGGACAAAGCGGACTCCGGGTGGATCATCGGTGACCTCGAGGAGTTCAAGCGGAGCTATTTCAAACCCCAAGTAGCCGAGGAGTCTAGCGTAGCGAGCTACAAAGGTTGTACTCTCTAAACCCTAGCATTTCTTTCATATGATGATGTGAAAAGTTTTTGAAACCCTAATTTTTCTAGGATCGATCCTTTGCATGTTAACTTAGCACCCTAAAATTCCATCTTTGGTACATGTGATGCTTCCAAACCCTTCATGAGGTGCTAGGTAGACCTTTCATTGGTATCAAAGCCGACCTAGAACATTAGGCGACATTTTTACGCAGTTAAAACTCCGATCGAACCGAAATACGACCTTTTAGAATGCTCTCTGGACATTTTTTAAAATCTGGTTATTTTCAGAATTAAAAATATGGAAAAAATGCAGCAGGTAAATATAAGAGTTACTGTGAAAAACGAGACCATGAACAGTACATATGAGCGCGGAACCGCGGCAATAACCTTCTTAGGCCGCGGTTCCGCGGCCGTTCTGTTGAATCATGGTCTGGGTTTTGTACAGTAACTCATGACTCTGCTCGTTTATTTTTTTGGAGTATTTTTAATCTGAATTTAGTACTGTAAATTCTGGAGATGTTTTTGGACTCGTGGATTCGATCGGAATTTTCATTTCGTGACTTTTCCGGGTAAATCTAGAAAGTATTGAAGTGTTCGAACGACTATCATTTGCTCACTTTTCACGGGGTTTAAAATCTTTCGGAAATACGTGCAAGTTTGTTTGTGGTGGACCCTCTAGAAGACAACAAAGCTTAACTCGATTATGTGACCGTCTTGAACTGCCTTTTGAACCTTAGGGTTTGGGGCAGTACGGCGTGCCACATGTGAGGCGTTGGCTTGACCCTTCTACGGCTGGACCGCTACCACTGTGTCACACTCCGGGTTTTTGAACTCTGCTCAAATGTTGAGCTTGTTGGAGATAGTGCCCTCAGAGTCGATTATTGGATCACAGGCACGTGATTGCAATGATTGAGGGAGGACCTATCCCGGTAGGACAGTCTTACTCGAGATGATAGTATGCTATCTGGTTTACCTTTATCATCGTGTACTGCTTTAGGTGACCTGAGAGGTCGCTATTGCACGTTGATAGAGCCCCTAGGATTCTTGCTTGACTGCCAGCAGTATGAGGGCGATCATATAAGTGAGAGCTGGTAGTCTATAAGCACATCCTTAAAAGGTCCCTAGTTGTAGGAGTTTCGAGACAGGGCATCGATTCTCCAGAGTAGACTAGTGTATACAGTCGAGACCCCGACGAGGGGCGGTGGCCGGTCTCACAAGCCACTGGTGTTAGTTGGATCACCTAAGATGTATACAGGTGCTCATTGGGTTATGAGTACACCGGACAGGACTCGCCGGGAACATGCTAGTTGGTCTTATACCTGACGTCAGATAGCAGTTCCCTGGTGACATGTGTACAGGTTAGTTCATCGACCTGGGGATCGTCATTTGTCTCGTGTGAGTTCCCACTGTACTTTGATTACTACCCTACCACGGCTCAAAGGAGTCGTGCAAACAGGTTTTAGTTGGGTACAGTCCCGAGCCACATGGAGGCAGTGAGCGGATCTTCGGGGGTTCGTCTCTCCCGGTATTGGGGGTGAGGTCGCGCTGTGTCTAGGAGAGCCATTACACAAAGACCTTGGCCAAGGCAGGAGATTTACTGGTAGGTATTCCAGTAGTATCTCAGGGTGTTCTGGGATACACTCCGACACGACTTGTACCGCTTTTGGGGGTCTGACTTTTACCAACCCCCTAGGCCCGCCATGCGATGCTCATAGACGAACGGACCGGACTGTACGGATATTGTCACTGACAGGCTCAGTTGGGTGTCGGGGTGAGCTTCCTCATCGACGTCCCTTTTAGTCAATAGCTGGTGGCCCGTCACGTATTGGCTTATACCTCTGACGTGCTAGTGGTTAAATCCACAGCCATAGTATTGACGAGTCTTTAGAGTCCACCACACTTACAGTTACTCAAGCTTTCGGGCGAAACGCTGTAGAGGCCGTATGGAGATATGGCAGGGTCCGATCAGATACGTGCGGTATTGCACGGATCAGGATCGGACAATTTTGTACTAGTGGCCGTATGGTTATATGGCAGGGTTCGATCAGATACGTGCGGTATTGCACGGATCAGGATCGAACGGATATTACTAGCCGGCTTTGGTTTAAGCCGGATCCTAGTTTAGTACAGTGTAGATTTTGTCTCTTTGCATTTGTATCCGGTCGGAATACAAATGCGGGTGTGTATGCACAGTATCGGGGTTTTCCTGTAATTTATTACGGGACCAGTTTTCTGGAGTTGCCAGTTTGCTTTCCGTTCCGGCCGGTTTTCCTTTGTTCTTTCCCGGCCGGACTTTTCCGATGGAGGGACTAATTTGCAATTGTGCAAATTGGTATTTGTGGAGGACTTATTTGCCTAAGGATTGACATGATAAGCATCTTTGCTTTTCATGATTTGATGAGATTAGAAATGATTTGAGGTTGATGTAAGCTTAGTGATGATTATGTTTGGATGTGGTCACCCTCCTCCTTTTACTACACTCACCTCCCTCTTGCTTCATATTGTTATCCTCCACCATTTCTAAATGAGTGAGATTATTATCATGGTTGTAAAAAGAAAGAGAGAAGAAGAAAAGAGAAGAAGAGAGAGCTTCATCTTTGAGAGAGGTTTTCATTCTTGATCTCATTCCATGCCAAGAAAAATGCAAGCACCATTTTTCTTATCTTTGTTTCCTCCATCCTCTTCAAATGGCAACCAACCCCAAAGTGAGACATACATTCTACATTACACTCCCTACAGCATATCTTGTGCATGTCGAGTAGCCGGCTTCATGCGCGAGTTGCCTCGGTATTGAGGTGGGAGCCCGTAAAAGTACCCGGCTTCGTGGTGCCCTTTCCGACGAGGAGGAGACGGACGGAGATCCCGCGAGGAGATCGGAGTGGAGATGAAGACCGGAGGACTCGGATCGTATGGTATACTTCTCTACCCCCTCTCTAGATAGCTTAGACTAGTTTAATGGCACGATCCGGCGTTTAGTGCGCGGTGGTGCCGGTTTGCTAAATCCGCAAAATTTAAAGTTTACCACCGTTTCCGCGTTTGGCCGTCGGATTGACGGCCGGGGCGCCGCCGTGCACTTACAGTGGTATCAGAGCCTCGCCATTAACATAGTCTAGCTTGGTGTAATGTGTTTTTCTGTTTCGATCGATCGAATGTTCCAAAACTGCATTTTAGTTCGAATCAGTTTCTGTTGAAAATTTTTGGTCTCGAAAAATTTTTCAGGTTGTAAAATATTGATGTACTGGAAAATCTAAGAGTTCTGTAAAAATTTGACGAAGTAACTCCACAGTGGGAGCGCGGAAGCGCCGCGCAAACCCCATTCCCGCGGCCCTTCCGCCGCGCACTATTCACATCACTTCACCAAATTTTTCCAGAGGCCTTCTGGGCTTAAAATATGGGTTTTGGAATATTAAAATTGGGCCCAGGATTTCTGTGAGTGCTACAGTTTTGATTGGGGGCCCACTTGTTAATTTTTGATCGATCGGATATTTTAAACACATTTTTCACAGTATTTACATTATATCTGCGACCGTGAATGTCACTCGATCGGTAAATCCGGTCTAACTGCTATAGCCCGGTTAGACGGATTTGCGAACGTGACTTTCACGTTGATGTTCTGTGTTTATGCTGTGATGTTGCGGATCGGTCGTGGGGATAGCCTGGATGCAATGCTAGTACAGTGCTGTTGTATTATGTACATTTGATATTGCGGGGCGAGCGTCCGACATGTGGACTGCCGTCACTGCCTGTTTGTATTATTATTTTGGGGCACGACCTGGTTGCGGTCGATGTACCCGTTGTATGTATATTTTACTTTCTGTACTAGGATTACCCCGCGGAGGGGTGCACGGATAGCCGGGTTCTAGAGGGCAACAAGCCCGCATCTCATGGCATTGAGACGGAGGGGGCTTCACTCTAGGATTGGCGGGCTATTCGCCGCACTCGTAGGGGGTACAGGTTGACCCAGGAGGGGTGCCCAAGTTACCGGATTCCATGGAGTGCTGGATGGTCCATTCACGGAGCTGAAAGGGGCTGCCTCGCTTCAGGTTTTGGCGGGTGACTTGCCGCGCCCGTAGGGGTCTAGGATTTCATTGCACAGGCTATCCACACGACCAGGGGAACGTCGGGTTTCAGTAGTGGCTCTGTGAAACCCGGGGATCCCAGATATCTGTATTGTTCTGTGATGCTGTACATTTCTGTGATGTTGCATTTCTTATCACGCCTTGAGCGAAATATAATATATTGGTATATATATTAGTAGATGTTGTATATGTTTTGCATCGGCGCTAGTCCAGTCCCCACTCTGTCGTTAGTTAGCTAACCTAACGGGTAATGACGGGACCCAGTGGCGAATGCGGATGGCATATACGTACATCAGTATATTTTCGTTCTTTTTGGTGTGATCAATTGATGGGGCTGCATTGATTCGGATCAATGCAAGTTAAAAACAAACCTAATCTGATGTTGTTGGAACATTTTTTCAAAAAGCTGTTATTGCAAGGACGTTCACTTTTGTTTTGCATCGTGGTATTCATTTGGAATATCCTGCTCCTCAGTCGACGAGGCAAGGGCCGAGATCCCTTCACCGGGAGTGACCCCTTGGACAAAAAGTTTGCGTCAGGGCATTAACTTCACTATAGCCGATTACTTTTGCTTTGCATCGCGGTATTCAGTTGGAATATCCTGCAACTCATTCTACGGGGAAAGAGCCGAGATCCCTTCACCGGGAGTGACCTCTTTAGCGAAGGTTTTCGTCACTATATTTTAAAAAAGCTATCCGTTCCTTCGACGATATCAAGTTCTTTACGTTAAAGGTTTTCGTCAGAAACCATTCGTAGCCCTCCGTCATTTCAGTTAAATATTCGGTAGTATTCAAGCTATGTATTTTGACCTCACGCCAAGGCATAGTGATTGGTAGCTGCCGGGTATTTATCTGTTGCATAGATAGATGCGTTGGTTTGGGACAGTCGTACTACTATTTTGGCCTACGTCAAGGGTATGTACGGGTGGATTCAAATTAACCTGGATAATGACGGGTAGAACTTGACATGTGACTTATGATATTTTGACCTCACGCCAAGGTCATAAGAGCATGGGGCAGAAATCACATCGGGAGTTTCAAAAGAACTGAAACTTGCCAGATATGCGCATACCTTCTGGAGTGTGATACCGTGAGCAGATTCCGTCATGTTATCATGCGATGAGAGTTGGATCCCGATTCCCACTGATGAGTTAGTTTACTCCTCGGGTGACCCCGACTAATTCTTCTTTCAGGTTTGGAGGAGAATTTGAGGTACAGTGGGAGGTTTCCAGATTAGATAAATTGGTAACCATTCTGATCTAGGTTAGAGTGCACGCTGAGTGTTTCTTTTCTCTCTCTCTTTGGCAGCAACCATTGACCCGACCCTAAGATTTTGACTCAGTGACCAAGTTGACCGAACCTTCTTATCACCGGCTTTTGGATTGTCAGAGTTGCAGACCTCATTGCCACTCCTACTTTTACCCTTTTTCTCCGGGACACCCCGTATTACTACGAACGTCCACTTCCATTGGACAAAACCATCGTATGGTTATATACGAACTCGAAGGACTTCGAGGATGGTTTCCGGTTCTGGAGAAAAACGGATAGGACTATTCAGTTGTCTTTTCTTTTCACCCTCTCTCAGGTTGCGAGTACTCCTTAGTTTAGGAGTAGTACACCTATTATGCAAATTGGATAGTCTTCTTCCAAACCATAGGCTGGTGCCGACCGGTAGGGAATGAAGAAAACCAGTTAGCCTAAACGGTGTACAGAAGGTATTGAGTTAAGACAAAGAAAGGGATTAGTAAGAGGGCAAAGTAAATTGCGACTGCTATTCACGACCAAACCAAGTATTTCTTCGCCAATCCTAAATCACCTTTGTATTTCTCCAGGACACTCCGTATCACTACGAAGATCCCATTTTATTGGATAATCCATCGTATGGTTATATACGAACTCGAAAGGAACTCGTTCCAGTTCGGGGATGGATCCTGGTTCAGGGGAAATAGGAATAAAGTACATTCAGGTGTCTTTTATCTTCACCTTCTCTCGCGTTGCGAGTGCTCCTAGGATTAGGACAGTACACCCTTTATGCTTTTTGGATAGTCTTCTTCCAAACCATAGGCTGGTGCCGAACGGTAGGGAAGGAAGAAAACCATTTGGCCTAAAGGGGTGTACAGAAGGTAATGACTAAAGACATATGAAGGGATTTGGAGAAGTGGCAAAGAAACACATGGTTATAGTTGTGAATCTGGATAATGGAAGAGGCATTACTAAGAATACCAGGATACCCCACCGAAACATTTCAATGTTTCAGTTTCACTGTGTAATGTTAAAAGAAAACTGATTTCCCAATTGGACACTTGCTCCAGGGTATGTATTTACCAGGTTTGATTCTCACATCTGTATGGTTTTACAGATGATGAGTGGGAGTAAGTTATTGGGAGTTAGGTGATCATCCTCATTATATCGGGATTCGTTGTAATCGGTGATATTTGAGGAGATCATCTGGGTTGTTTGCCGGTCGGCAAATATTTGGTTTTGAATATCCGCTGTTGTGCACCAATTTCAAATTGATATATCTGTACGTCTATTTTTATAGAGTGAGATATACCTTTTGATATTATGTCGATGACATTTACCTATATCAGTGGATGGTTAGGTAAGGAGCATTAAACAGCGGTGTAATTCTTCTTAACCATAAGTACAGTTTTCAACCTACGACACACAGTGAATGAGTTATCAGACTCAAGGGACTCATACAGAGTATTGTATATTGTCCAGGGTCCATCAGGACAAAGGGGTTGGTTCTCGTACTATATTCGGTTTACTTATGACTTCTCTAGTTTTTAGACAAGTGTTTCGTGTAAACACAGGGTCTGAATTTTGAGAAGTTATAGGTATTTGAATAAAGTAGAGAACCAGGTGTTGCAAGTATCGGGATTCTTCAAAGTGATCGAAGATGTAGATACTTGTGTATGGTATTCAGTTGATAGTAATGATTAAGAGAACTTGCTTCTCTTTCGGGTTACTCATAATTGGAAGTATTCCTAAGTTGAGTAACGCTGATCGGCCTCCTTCCATTTAGTTGACATGCACTGGAGACAGCTGCATGATTTGAATCTGGTTCAATTAAATCAGTGCCTCTGGTTCTATATTGGATATAGAACAGTTCATATCTTAACGATGTTAAGGTACGGGGAGTTGTCCGGTTTATGCTTAAAACCAGACTCCGGATAATTCATAGGCACGTTTCTGTAATGGCTGTTTGTGGGTTGACCGAGGCTATGACGAGGGTTGACTTTCTACCATCTGGATGAACAATAGTAGTATTGTTCTAGACTCGCCACAGTTTTATTAAAAATGGATTTTTTCAGAAAACAGTAGTGGGAGTATGGTAGAACTGGAAGTAATTCCAGAACCACAAACGATTACTGAAGATTTGATAAGGAAGCTAAAGATTCAATCTGGATTGACATTCCATTGGCCACTCCGCAGATTTGGTGGGTAACTTCAGGCACCTAAGAGGTACTCCGGTAGCCTCAAGGACGGTGACAGGGAAGTTCTTGTTTACCCACACTTACCATTGCTGTTGTTCCAGGCTGCGAGACTCGGCAGGAGGATGAGTATAGCGTCGTTCTGAACTGGCTTCAGAAGTGTACGTCTATATGACTCTGCCAGAGGGTTGTCGTAGTCAGTGGGAGCAGCGGAAGCATTGGTGGACATGTAGCTTATGTCTATTTATAGACTAAAGCACCAGTAGCGGAGATAGATCATCTATTTCTGACGTGACAGTCATGGGTTTGACTTCATCAGAATAGGGGATGGATCTGTTGAGAAGGTAGTAGGGTGTGATATCCTGGTATTTGGATGACATACACAGAATAGGAAAAGAAACTCCTATACTACGATCGGTTGTACTTTGGTCGTCACACAGTGTTTTCTCCATATGGGAAATGGATTTTGTATCAGACATACTGGTTACTAGATCTATGGTTTTAGATCTAGATTTGGGTGGTTTCCCAATCAGGGTACTTGACAGCATTCTAAGAGTATTTAGAATGGACGACTCCTGGCACGGTAGTATACCTGCAGGTGATGGAGTCACCCTCTCCAAAGGTGTCTTACAGACTAAAGGGGAGAGAGACGTGCATGATTGGCAGATCACTTGCTCAGGCAATTGAGTCAATCATGAGATGTCAAGTACCACACCAGATGTTGTTCTTGCACTAGATGCAATAAGTTGACATTAATCCAATCCTGGAGAAACAGTCGGAAGCAGTTTTAGAACATAAGTGAATGTTCTAGGGATATGATAACGACAGCCTGATTCGTGAGACAGTTATCATTCCAGGCTTCCAAGGTGACATGGACGACAAGGAGGTTGTCAGAGTTATAGTTTTTCCTTCTGATGAGGGGCAGTATTTTGGACAGGAGGTCCAAGGCAATACTGAGGGTGGCATGGCGCAGGATACTGATTAAGTTCAGTTGACGATACAGTCTAAGAAGTTTGGAATTGGAGTTCATTTATGAGCTCGGTCCCATCAGACATCCATACATTCTAAGACAGGTATTACTCATTTCGGGAGATGTTTTTCTGCGCGAACTTGAGACTTAGAGAGACATAGAAAGAAACATCAGAGCGGATCCACTCACTGAGGCTATTCCTCGAACGCAATAGTTTCGCAAACGAGCTTTGTGAGACTGACAAGTAGAGGAGTTGGGTGTTCGGTATCACACGGGCTGTGAGTATGCGACATCGCAATAATTAGCCTTGAGTGCAAGTGGGAGATTGTTGGAGATAGTGCCCTCAGAGTCGATTATTGGATCACAGGCACGTGATTGCAATGATTGAGGGAGGACCTATCCCGGTAGGACAGTCTTACTCGAGATGATAGTATGCTATCTGGTTTACCTTTATCATCATGTACTGCTTTAGGTGACCTGAGAGGTCGCTATTGCACGTTGATAGAGCCCCTAGGATTCTTGCTTGACTGCCAGCAGTATGAGGGCGATCATATAAGTGAGAGCTGGTAGTCTATAAGCACATCCTTAAAAGGTCCCTAGTCGTAGGAGTTTCGAGACAGGGCATCGATTCTCCAGAGTAGACTAGTGTATACAGTCGAGACCCCGACGAGGGGCGGTGGCCGGTCTCACAAGCCACTGGTGTTAGTTGGATCACCTAAGATGTATACAGGTGCTCATTGGGTTATGAGTACACCGGACAGGACTCGCCGGGAACATGCTAGTTGGTCTTATACCTGACGTCAGATAGCAGTTCCCTGGTGACATGTGTACAGGTTAGTTCATCGACCTGGGGATCGTCATTTGTCTCGTGTAAGTTCCCACTGTACTTTGATTACTACCCTACAACGGCTCAAAGGAGTCGTGCAAACAGGTTTTAGTTGGGTACAGTCCCGAGCCACATGGAGGCAGTGAGCGGATCTTCGGGGGTTCGTCTCTCCCGGTATTGGGGGTGAGGTCGCGCTGTGTCTAGGAGAGCCATTACACAAAGACCTTGGCCAAGGCAGGAGATTTACTGGTAGGTATTCCAGTAGTATCTCAGGGTGTTCTGGGCTACACTCCGACACGACTTGTACCGCTTTTGGGGGTCTGACTTTTACCAACCCCCTAGGCCCGCCATGCGATGCTCATAGACGAACGGACCGGACTGTACGGATATTGTCACTGACAGGCTCAGTTGGGTGTCGGGGTGAGCTTCCTCATCGACGTCCCTTTTAGTCAATAGCTGGTGGCCCGTCACGTATTGGCTTATACCTCTGACGTGCTAGTGGTTAAATCCACAGCCATAGTATTGACGAGTCTTTAGAGTCCACCACACTTACAGTTACTCAAGCTTTCGGGCGAAACGCTGTAGAGGCCGTATGGAGATATGGCAGGGTCCGATCAGATACGTGCGGTATTGCACGGATCAGGATCGGACAGTTTTGTACTAGTGGCCGTATGGTTATATGGCAGGGTTCAATCAGATACGTGCGGTATTGCACGGATCAGGATCGAACGGATATTACTAGCCGGCTTTGGTTTAAGCCGGATCCTAGTTTAGTACAGTGTAGATTTTGTCTCTTTGCATTTGTATCCGGTCGGAATACAAACGCGGGTGTGTATGCACAGTATCGGGGTTTTCCTGTAATTTATTACGGGACCAGTTTTCTGGAGTTGCCAGTTTGCTTTCCGTTCCGGCCGGTTTTCCTTTGTTCTTTCCCGGCCGGACTTTTCCGATGGAGGGACTAATTTGCAATTGTGCAAATTGGTATTTGTGGAGGACTTATTTGCATAAGGATTGACATGATAAGCATCTTTGCTTTTCATGATTTGATGAGATTAGAAATGATTTGAGGTTGATGTAAGTTTAGTGATGATTATGTTTGGATGTGGTCACCCTCCTCCTTTTACTACACTCACCTCCCTCTTGCTTCATATTGTTATCCTCCACCATTTCTAAATGAGTGAGATTATTATCATGGTTGTAAAAAGAAAGAGAGAAGAAGAAAAGAGAAGAAGAGAGAGCTTCATCTTTGAGAGAGGTTTTCATTCTTGATCTCATTCCATGCCAAGAAAAATGCAAGCACCATTTTTCTTATCTTTGTTTCCTCCATCCTCTTCAAATGGCAACCAACCCCAAAGTGAGACATACATTCTACATTACACTCCCTACAGCATATCTTGTGCATGTCGAGTAGCCGGCTTCATGCGCGAGTTGCCTCGGTATTGAGGTGGGAGCCCGTAAAAGGACCCGGCTTCGTGGTGCCCTTTCCGACGAGGAGGAGACGGACGGAGATCCCGCGAGGAGATCGGAGTGGAGATGAAGACCGGAGGACTCGGATCGTATGGTATACTTCTCTACCCCCTCTCTAGATAGCTTAGACTAGTTTAATGGCACGATCCGGGGTTTAGTGCGCGGTGGTGCCGGTTTGCTAAGTCCGCAAAATTTAAAGTTTACCACCGTTTCCGCGTTTGGCCGTCGGATTGACGGCCGGGGCGCCGCCGTGCACTTACAGAGCTTTAGGGAATCTTGGGTATTTGATCGTTCGTTCGGAAACTTTAATGCTGTCTAATTATCTGGAATGGATGCATTGTGTGGAATTCATATTATAAGACATGAAATACGAGGTATGTGATATTTCGCATTTACGATGTCTAAAGAGAATGTGGATTCCAGATATTGCTGTTTTACACTTTCTTTTCTGTGACCGTAAGTGTAGTATGTCAATATCGCCGGTTTCGTTGCTATACGTCAACGACAATTGGGGTATGCATACTTACTTACGTTGATGATATATGAGATATTATGTGTTGCTGAGATATGATGTGCAGGATTGTCGCAATCGAATAGTCGGGGGTTTTATGTGAGATGAGAGTTTTATATTTTCATTCATGTAAATTCAAATGTAATGTAATATTCTTTTATTTGGGGCACTTCCAGGTTGAGGTCGATGCCACCTGTGTTGTATATTATTTACTTTTCCGCATTAGGATGGACCCAAGGAGGGGAGCACGAGTGACCGGGTTCTGGGGTTCAGTGGGAGGCCATCTCAAGGAGTCGAGACCGGGTCTCCTAAACTCCAGAATTGGTAGGGTAGCTTGCCGCACTCGTACGGGTCCAGGGTGTGGGCTTGGCTATTCATCGCGACTGTGGAATCCGTATTTTCTATTATTGGCTAAATACTAAATACGGAAGTCCTAGTATATCCCACATTATATCTATGTTTCTGCTGCGATATCTGTGATGTGATCATTAGATATGTTCTGTGATAGATACTTCATATAGTATATATGATATATTATATAGACGTTACTTATGTTTTGCACCCGCACTAGCCCTGCCCTGCTCTGTCGTTAGTTACCTAACCTAACGGTGCACGAGGGGACATCGAGGCGAATGCGGATGGCATAAGTGTACGTCGTATTTATTTGTGATGTTTAGGTGACTTAAATGATGGGACTTCATTAATGTGATTAATGAAAGAAAAGAAACCTAAAAGATGTTGTAGAATCAAGTTTTAAAATAAAAGGGTAGCTACAGTTTTGCTTTGCATAGCAGTATATATGATATACCCTGCACCTTATTCGATCAGGAAAGGGCCGAGATCCCTTCACCGGGAGTGACCCCTTTAGCAATAAATGGCAGATGCTACACACTCGGTTTGTCTTTTGATTGCTTCTATAGTTTCTGCTTTGCACAGTGATATATATGATATATCCCGCACCTCATTCGACGAGGAAAGGGCCGATGATCCCTTCGCCGGGAGTGACCCCTTTAGCAAAACTAGAAAAGCCTCAAAATCACTCCATTTCAAAACTTCACTTGATTCTACAACGATATCAAGTTCATTACGCAATAGGTTTTCAGAAAAACCTGTCGTAGCCCTCCGTCATTTCAGATAAGTTGTATATAGTATTCGTGCTACATTTGTTGGCTTTCGTCAAGGTGTAGTGTGCGGTAGCTATATGCTGCTTATCTGTTGCATATGATGCGACTGGATTAGGGTAGTCGTACGGCTTTGTTGGCTTTCATCAAGGGTCGTGCGGGTGGGTTTGATTCAGTCAAGAAATGTACGGGTTGAACTTGACTAGCGGGCTGTGGTTTGTTGGCTTTCGTCAAGGTCATAGCACGTTAGGGGCAAAACATTATCGGGAATTTCAAGTGTTGAAATTTGCAATGAGATTGCATACCTTCTATGAGATAGTTGGATCCCGATACCCACTGCGAGTAATTGTTACTCCTGGGAGAGTTTTACACAGGACAATTAGCCGATCAAGTAGGTGTCTAGAAAGGTGTCAATGGGGTTACGCCTCTGGGAAAATGAGGTTTACTTTAATTAGGTCCGTGCGAAAGCACGGGGAACCTCCCTCAAAGTACCGACACTGGCCTGGCTGAAAGATCGGCGAAGTTGTAAGGTGTAATTAATCCCAGCTAGTCTTTCCTTTTAGGGTTTGAAGGAAGATTTGATAAAAACCAGTGGGAGCCATCCTGATTAGATAAGATAATAACCAATCTGATCTTGCAAGAGCATACGCTAAAGTGTTTTCTTCTCTCTCTCTCCAGGTAGCGACCATGTCATGCCCTAATAAAGATAATAATATGGATGTATTGACTGAACCCGCATGTTATACTGTGCTGGGGAACGTTGGTTCCGTTCTTTCTTATAAGAGTTATAGGAATGAACAGGACATAGGGGAATACCAGGATTCCCAAGCCACCCGAATGAAGAAAGTACATAATGATGCATTTTCTTCGGGTGTATTCGTTACAGAAAACTGTTTCTCCATTTGCCCTACGTCCTGGGTATTAGATACCGGGTCAGGATCCCATATATGTAATCAGTTACATGGGCTTAGAAAAGGTAGAGAACTTGGAGAAGGTGATAAAGACATTAGAGTTGGAAATGGTGCAATTGTTGCAGTTATGACTGTCGGGGAATATCACCTTGCATTACCAACTGGTAATACATTGGTTCTGAACGAATGATATTACATGCCGAACCTGATATGCAACATTATATCGGTTTCTTTGTTGAGTAAAGAGGGATATAATTTTGTATTACAGGATAATGTTATGAACATTTTCCGTAACCAAAAGTTGGTTGGATCAGGCACGTTGTGCAATGGCATTTATGTTCTAAATCAATCAACAGTTCTGAACATAACAAACACACACATGAGGAAGAGTTCAGAACTGAACGAATCCTTCTTGTGGCATTGTTGACTGGGTCACATCAATGCGACACGACTGGCTAAGTTGCATAAGGATGGATATTTGAAACATTTCGAATTTTCATCTTATGACACTTGCCAGTCATGTCTCAAAGGTAAGATGACCAAAACTCCATTTACGGGACACAGAGAAAGAGTTAACGAACTCTTGGGACTGATACATAGTGATGTATGCGGTCCCATGTCTACACATTCCAGGGATGGTTCTTCGTACTTCATTACATTCACTGACGATCTCTCAAGATACGGACATGTGTTCTTGATAAGACATAAGTCTGAAGCTTTTGAGAAATTTAGAGAATATAAACAAGAAGTCGAGAACCAAACCGGAAAAAGTATTAAAATCCTTCGATCTGATCGTGGAGGTGAATACTTGAGCAGTGAATTCCTGGACTTCCTAAAAGAGAATGGGATTCTCTCTCAGCTGACTCCTCCATATACACCACAACACAATGGTGTATCAGAACGGAGGAACCGCACCCTATTAGATATGGTGCGCTCTATGATGAGCACAGCTGAGTTACCTATTTCCTTCTGGGGGTATGCGCTTGAAACAGCCATACATCTATT
Source organism: Agapanthus africanus (assembly GCA_030015575.1). Classification (NCBI taxonomy): domain Eukaryota; kingdom Viridiplantae; phylum Streptophyta; class Magnoliopsida; order Asparagales; family Amaryllidaceae; genus Agapanthus; species Agapanthus africanus. The sequence goes on from CM057351.1 coordinate 109,922,708, forward strand.
GAATATGGTCCCCACCAAATCTGTGCCTACCACTCCATATGAGATATGGAAAGGGAAGAGAACATGTCTTAACTATGTTAAGATATGGGGTTGTCCAGCCTATGTCAAACGACAAAATCCGGACAAACTCGAGGCACGGTCTGTTCTATGCAAATTTATAGGATATCCCAAGAATTCACAAGGGTATATCTTCTACCACCCTGAGGAACAAAGAGTGTTTGTTTCTCGGCATGCCACCATTTTAGAAAAGGAATTTCTTGAAAAAGAGATTAGTGGTCATGAGGTAGAACTGGAAGAGGTTCCAGCTACAAAAGCTGCATCAGAAGATCTGGTGGAACCAGAGGATTCCGTAGTTCCCAATGAACCCCAGCCACTCCGTCGATCTAGTAGGGTTCCTCGCCAACCTGAGAGATACTATGGTTTTCTCATGGATGGTTGGAGCGAGGATTGCATCATGGAGGATGATGACCTAACTAGTTTCGAGCAGGCCATCACGAGTGGGGACTCAGTGAAATGGCTGGATGCTATGCGGTCCGAGATGGAATCCATGTACACCAACAAAGTATGGACTTTGGAAAATGCTCCTGAAGGGGTAAAACCCATTGGGAGCAAGTGGATCTTCAAGAAAAAACTTGGTGTAGATGGGAAAGTGAGACTTTCAAAGCTAGACTTGTAGCAAAGGGTTTTCGTCAAAGACCAGGTGTGGACTATGACGAGACCTTTTCTCCAGTGGCTATGCTTAAATCCATCCGGATCATGCTTGCCATCGCTGCGTATCATGATTACGAAATCTGGCAAATGGATGTTAAGACCGCCTTTCTAAACGGTGATTTAGAAGAGTGCGTGTACATGACTCAGCCAGAGGGCTTCGTAGATAGTGGGAGCAGCGGGAAGGTGTGCAAGCTGCTTAAATCCATTTATGGATTAAAGCAAGCATCGCGGAGTTGGAACATCTGCTTTGACGTCGTTATCAAAGAGTTTGATTTCGTCAAAAACGTAGATGAACCTTGTATCTACAAGAAGGTGGCAGAGAGTAAGGTTGTCTTCCTCGTATTGTACGTAGACGACATACTCTTGATAGGAAATGATATTCCTATGCTGCAATCGGTCAAGCTCTTCTTATCACAAAGATTCTCAATGAAAGATCTTGGTGATGCCTCCTGCATATTGGGAATTAGGATCTATAGAGATAGATCAAAACGGATATTGGGATTGTCCCAATCCAGGTACATTGACACCATACTAAAGAGGTTTAGTATGGAAGAATCCAAGCGTGGGAACTTACCCACAATCTCTGGAGTCACTCTCTCCAAAGAGATGTCTCCCAAGACTGATTTGGAGAGAGCTCGGATGCAAGGGATACCCTATGCTTCGGCTGTAGGCTCTATCATGTACGTGATGCTGTGTACCAGACCCGATGTAGCATACTCACTAAGTGTAGTGAGCAGGTATCAAGCTGATCCTGGAGAGAGTCACTGGACAGCTGTGAAGAGCATTCTCAAGTACTTACGAAGGACTAAAGAGATGCTCTTGGTGTATGGTAACGGAGAACTCCAAGTGGAGCCCTTTACCGATTCGAGCTTCCAGAGTGATAAGGACGACTCTAAGTCGCAGTCGGGATTTGTCTTTACCCTTTACGGAGGGGCGGTTAGCTGGAAGAGTTCCAAGCAGGAAACCGTGGCAGACTCGACAATGGAGGCTGAATACATCGCTGCCAACGATGCTGCCAAAGAGGCTGTCTGGATCAAGAAGTTCATTACTGAACTTGGAGTGGTTCCATCCATTGAGCATCCAATACCTTTGTATTGCGATAACAATGGAGCGGTGGCTTTGGCCAAGGAACCCAGGTCCCATCAGCGATCCAGGCATATTCTGAGGCGATATCACCTGATCCGGGAGGTAGTTGTTCGCCGGGAGATCGAGGTCAGGAGGGTTGACACGAAGAATAACACAGCGGATCCAATCACGAAGGCCATTCCCCAGATACAGTTTGAGAGACTCTTCGGGATGCTCGGTATGTGATACTACAGCAGCTGGCCCTAGTGCAAGTGGGAGATTGTTAGTTGTATGTATGCCCTAGAGGCCAGTATTGTACAGATGATGTATATTATATTGGATGCTTGGACATATATAGAGATGACTTTCTTGCTCTATATGATAGTATGCTATCTGGTTGCTCTTTATCTTAACATGTATACTTGTATCTTTATACTGTCTAATAGTTACATATTGGTAAAGCCCTTAGGATGTGTACTTGACTACCTGGACTATGATGCGGATCATACTAGGGGGGACATGGTAGTCCATAAGTACATCCTTCAAGGTCCCTAGTCGTGGGTGTATCGAGATGGGGCATCGATATACCAGAGTAGACTAGCGTATACGCTTCTCGACCCATGAGATGGGCGATGGATGATCCCATATCCATTGGTGTTTAACATCAGAGATGGTATACGGGTGCTCAGTGGAGACTGGGTACACTGGACGGACTCGCCGAGAACTCCCAGATGGTATTATACCTCACGTCAGATGGCAGTTCTCAGGTGACACTTGTGCAGGTTAGTCTGTAGACCCGAGATCGTCATAGAGTCTTGTGTGATTCACACCGTGCTTTGATTTCCACCTTACCACGTCCATGAGGGCGTGCAAAACGGTGGTTTTTGGGTACAGTCCGGAGTCACATGGAGGCAATGAGCGATAGGAGGGGTTTCGTCTCTCCCGGTATCGGGGGTTGATGTTGCACTGTGCTCGATCGGCCGTAACAGGGAAGTCCCTGGCCAGGGCTGATTCAGAGATTTGCTGGTAAGCGTTACCAGTAGTTTCTCGACCCGTTATGAGCCTCACATCGGCACGACTTATCGGTTATTGGGGTCTGACGTTTACCACCCCTAGAATAGATATGCGACATATCAGACGAGGAGACCGGACTGTACGGGAAGTGTTGCCGGTTGGCTCAACGGGAGTTGTAGCAGGTTCGCTTGTTCTCTTCTGATCGCTCAATACCCGGGTGGCCGTTACGTTTAGCTGACCGCTTACGGCTTGGGGGTGCTTGATATGATCATCACCCACTGCCGGCGTATTGACGAGTCTCAGAGTCCTACAATGGAGTTTCCTAGTCCAGGCGAAACGTTGTGGTGCGCGTATGCGATATGCGCATGGACCCGATTAAAATGCGCGTATAGGATACCGTGTATTGATCGGGCGGCTTGCTTTTGGTAGGGGTCATATGTGATATGGCCGGATTGATAAATCAAGTGTTGATTTATCATTTAACCATTAGCTTCTCACTTGAAATCCTTTCTTGAGTTAGATGGATGTATGCATGCATGTATGCCTTCTTTTTTATTCATGCACATATGGATGTACATATACACATACATACATACATACATACATCTTTCATGGTTGATTATACAAGGAAATGGTGGCAATATAAGACTCACACCATGGTTTTATTTATGAATTATTATTGTATTTATACTAAAACATAAAAGGAAAGAAAAGGTTCATTATTGATTTGTTCTACACTCTTCTTTTGACCTAACCATTCTCACCCACCTTTTAACCTTTGGTAAAGTTTCCTTTTGTGTTTTAACTATAGTACAATAATGATTCAACCATGGTTTTAGATGATAGATAGAAAATATATATTGATATATTTTTCCATTTTCTATTAAAAGTTATTCTTATCATCTTCTCATATTGCCATCATCTTCTTCTTCCTCTCTCAACTTGCTCTCTAGTTCTTTGTAGTGAACAGTATACTCATCAAGATTGGATTTTGAAGTGAGAAAGAGAACCACAACACCATTCTACACAAGTCTTGCCCACTTGTTTAGAGTGTTAGCTTGATTTCGTTCACTTGATCGGATAAAGTTGCAAGCTTGGACAAAGCGGACTCCGGGTGGATCATCGGTGACCTCGAGGAGTTCAAGCGGAGCTATTTCAAACCCCAAGTAGCCGAGGAGTCTAGCGTAGCGAGCTACAAAGGTTGTACTCTCTAAACCCTAGCATTTCTTTCATATGATGATGTGAAAAGTTTTTGAAACCCTAATTTTTCTAGGATCGATCCTTTGCATGTTAACTTAGCACCCTAAAATTCCATCTTTGGTACATGTGATGCTTCCAAACCCTTCATGAGGTGCTAGGTAGACCTTTCATTGGTATCAAAGCCGACCTAGAACATTAGGCGACATTTTTACGAAGTTAAAACTCCAATCGAACCGAAATACGACCTTCTAGAATGCTCTCTGGACATTTTTTAAAATCTGGTTATTTTCAGAATTAAAAATATGCAAAAAATGCAGCAGTTAAATATAAGAGTTACTGTTAAAAACGAGACCATGAACAGTACATATGAGCGCGGAACCGCGGCAATAACCTTCTTAGGCCGCGGTTCCGCGGCCGTTCTGTTGAATCATGGTCTGGGTTTTGTACAGTAACTCATGACTCTGCTCGTTTATTTTTTTTGGAGTATTTTTAATCTGAATTTAGTACTGTAAATTCTGGAGATGTTTTTGGACTCGTGGATTCGATCGGAATTTACATTTCGTGACTTTTCCGGGTAAATCTAGAAAGTATTGAAGTGTTCGAACGACTATCATTTGCTCACTTTTCACGGGGTTTAAAATCTTTCGGAAATACGTGCAAGTTTGTTTGTGGTGGACCCTCTAGAAGACAACAAACCTTAACTCAATTATGTGACTGTCTTGAACTGCCTTTTGAACCTTAGGTTTTGGGGCAGTACGGCGTGCCACATGTGAGGCGTCGTCTTGACCCTTCTACGGCTGGACCGCTACCACTGTGTCACACTCCGGGTTTTTGAACTCTGCTCAAGTGTTGAGCTTTAGGGAATCTTGGGTATTTGATTGTTCGTTCGGAAACTTTAATGCTGTCTAATTATCTGGAATGGATGCAATGTGTGGAATTCATATTATAAGACATGAAATACGAGGTATGTGATATTTCGCATTTACGGTGTCTAAAGAGAATGTGGATTCCAGATATTGCAGTTTTACACTTTCTTTTCTGTGACCGTAAGTGTAGTATGTCAATATCGCCGGTTTCGTTGCTATACGTCAACGACAATTCGGGTATGCATACTTACTTACGTTGATGATATATGAGATATTATGTGTTTCTGAGATATGATGTGCAGGATTGTCGCAATCGAATAGCCGGGGGTTTTATGTGAGATGAGAGTTTTATATTTTCATTCATGTAAATTCAAATGTAATGTAATATTCTTTTATTTGGGCCACTTCCGGGTTTAGGTCGATGCCACCTGTGTTGTATATTATTTACTATCCAAAAGAAACAGGATAGGATTTCTAGTGAGAAGTTAATGGTTAAATGATAAATCAACACTTGATTTATCAACCCGGTCATATCACATACGACCCGACAAAAACCAAGCCGCCCAATTAATATACGGTATCTCATACGCGCATTTTAACCGGGTCCATATGCATATCGCATACGCGCACGACAACGTTTCGCCTGGACTAGGCAACTCCTTTGTGGGACTCTAAGACTCGTCAATACGCCGGCAGTGGGTGATGATCATATCAAGCACCCCCAAGCCGCATGCGGTCAACTAAACGTAACGGCCACCCGGGTATTGAGCGATCAGAAGAAAACAAGCTAACCTGCTACAACTCCTGTCGAGCCAACCTGCAATACTACCGTACAGTCCGGTCTCTTCGTCAGATATGCTGCATATCGAGTCTAGGGATGGCAACGTCGACCCCAATAACTCAATAAGTCGTGCCAGTGAATGGTCTATAACAGATCGAGAAACTACTGATAACACTTATCAGTAAATCTCTGCAGCCCTGGCCAGGGACTTACTGATATAACCAGTCGAGCACAGCACAGCATCGACTCCCAATACCGGGAGAGACGAAACCCCTCCTATCGCTCATTGCCTTCGTGTGTCTCGGGACTATACCCAACGGCCACCTGTTTGCACGACTCAGTAGAGCCGTGGTAGGGTGGTAATCAAAGTACAGTGGGAGAGCACACAACACTCTATGACGATCTCGGGTCTACAGACTAACCTGTACCAGTGTCACCTGAGAACTGCTATCCGACGATTGATATAATTCCATATAGGAGTTCTCGGTGAGTCCGTCCAGTGTACCCAGTCACCACTGAGCACCCGTATATGATCTTGATGTCAAACATCGATGAATGTGGGAACATCCATCGCCCATCACATGGGTCTAGTATCATATACGCTAGTCTACTCTGGTATATTGATGCCCCGTCTCGATACACCTCCGACTAGGGACATTTCAGGATATGCTTATAAACTACAGATGTCCCACTAGTATGATCTCTATCATAATCACTGTAGTCAAGCCGATATCCTCAGGGCTTTATCAGCATGTATGAATGAATAAAAGCATGATCAAATCAACATGTCAGATAAAGTAGAACCAGATAGCATACTATCATGTCGAGCAAGAATGTACACTGAATATATATATATACATGTACAGATACATCCACTATCATATAATGGCCTCTAGGGCATACATATATCCAACAATCTCCCACTTGCACTAAGGCCAGTTATTGGCGTATCTCATACCCAACATCTCAAAAAGTCGCTCATGCTGCGGCTGAGGGAGGGCCTTGGTGAGTGGATCCACGACGTTATTCTTTGTGTCTACTCTCTTAATTTCGATCTCGCGGCGATCTACAATCTCCCGGATCAATTGAAAGTGCCTCAGGATGTGTTTGGACCGCTGATGGGACCTGGGCTCCTTGGCTAACGCCATAGCCCCATTATTATTACAATACAAGGGTATTGGATCAATAATGGTTGGAACTACTCCTAGCACCGAGACGAACTTCTTCATCTAGACGGCTTCCTTGGCGGCATCATTCGCAGCAATGCACTCAGCTTCCATCGTAGAGTCTGCAACGGTATCCTGTTTGGAACTCTTCCAACTTACTGCCCCTCCATTGAGGGTAAATACAAACCCTGAGATAGATTTGCTGTCGTCCTTTTCGCTCTGAAAGCTCGAATCGGTAAAGGCCTCCATTTGGAGATCTGCATTACCATACACCAAGAACAATTCTTTAGTCCTTCGCAAGTACTTAAGAATGTTCTTCACAGCTGTCCAGTGGTTCTCCCCTGGGTTGGATTGATACCTGCTTACAACACTAAGTGCATAAGCTACATCTGGGAGTGTACATAACATCGCATACATTATAGATCCTACTGCCGAAGCATAGTGTATAATGCTCATGCGAGCTCTCTCTTCATCGGTCTTTGGACAAGAATCCTTGGAGAGAGTGTAGGGTTGCTTGGCACGTGTACAAGGGTCTACAAGGCATCAACCATGCCCGATTAAAAATTTAGCCGTGCCGAACAACCCGAATACGGAACTTTAAACTAGAGATTAGGCGAAAACTAACATGCTAAACATTTTAACACTAAGTGAGAGGGATTACAACCTTTGTAGATCCGGTCCTTCACTTCATATGCTCCGTGTTGTGGTCCCTTCGCTGCGATCATCGGGATCCGGACTCTCGAGAGGTTCCACGAAGAGAAAGACGCAACCTTTGCTTCCGATCTTCGATACTAAGATGATCTACCTTGAAGTTTCTTTAACACAAGCTTACACTCACTAAGATGAGTGAACACTTTCATCTAAAGGGCAAGGGAAGATGAGGATGATGAAGTAGGATTTTTGCTCTCTTTATTTATATTTTCTCACATTTATCCATCACAAAATCAAAGCAAGAAACCATTTTCAAGCAAAGAAGAAGAAGGAAGAAGATGATGAATAATGAATATCCTTTTATGATGAATAGGAAAATAATAATATGATAGAATTATGCAACCATGGTTCAAACTAACCCTTGTAGAGATTTTACTAGGGTTAAAGGTTTGGTTAGGGTTTTGGAAATATCTAGCATAATATCTTAACAAAGACAAAGAAAGAAAACATCTAGAATCTTCTAGAAAGCCTTAACCCTAATCAAACCCTAACCATGTTTAATCTCTACTAAACAAGTTGCATTATTTATCATATCATGTTACAATATTATATATCACATATACAATATTTATTGCAACAAAATAATGCAATTAACATATATCGCATATATATCAATGTATTACCCGAGTGAGAAAAAGAATCTTTTAGTGAGCAAATATTAGTTAATGTAATTTAATATATCATATATATTATTATACATTAAATTATCGAATCAACACTTGATCCGACAATCCGGCTATATCGCATATAACCGACTAATATTTATCCGTACCGATTCATCGAATCAACACTTGATCCGATGACCCGGCTGATATCAAATATCGCGAGAATATAATACGGTATCACATATCGCATTATCCTCGGTCCCGCACATATCACATATGTGCTCCTACTCCGTTTTTCCTGAGTCAAGAAAGCTCTGTGTTGGACTCTAAAGAATCGTCAATACGCCGGCAGTAGGTGATGATCATATCAAACACCCACAAGCTGCAAGCGGTCAGCTAAACGTAACAGCTACCCAGGTATTGAGCGCTCAGAAGATCAACAAGCAAGCCTGTAACTTCTCCTGTGAATCCAAACAGTAACACTCCCGTACAGTCCGGTCTTGTCGTCTGATATGTTGCATATCTCGCCTAGGGGTGGTAAACGTCAGACCCCAGTAGCTCGATAAGTCGTGTCGATTTGAGGTATATAACAGTTCGAGAAACTACTGATAACACTTACCAGTAAATCTCAGCAACCCTGGCCAGGGATTTCCGGTTATAGCCAATCGAACACAGCACAACATCAACTCCCTATACCGGGAGAGACGAATCCCCTCCTATCGCTCATTGCCTCCATGTGATTCGGGACTGTACCCAAAAGCCACCTTTTTGCACGCCCTCTTAGACGTGGTATGATGGAAATCAAAGCACAGTGGGAACCACACAAGACTCTATGACGATCTCGGGTCAACAGACTACTCTGTACCAGTGTCACCAGAGAACTGCCATCTGACGTATGGTATAATACCATCTGGGAGTTCTCGGCGAGTCCGTCCAGTGTACCCAGTCTCCACTGAGCACCCGTATACCATCCTTGATGTCAAACACCGATGGATATAGGATCAACCATCGCCCATCATATGGGTCAAGATGGTATACGCTAGTCTACTCTGGTGCATCGATGCCCTGTCTCGATACACCCTCGACTAGGAACAGTTATAGGATGTACTCGTCGACTACCGTGGCCCCACTAGTATGATCTCATCATAGTCCCAGTAGTCGAGTACATATCCTAAGGGCTTTATCAACATGTAATATAGAGACAATCAGAGTACATGTTAAGATAAAGTACAACCAGATAGCATACTATCATGTCGAGCAAGAAAGTCCTTCCTATATATGTCCTAGCATCCACTACAATATACATCGTATGTACAGTAATGGCCTCTAGGGCATACATATAACTAACAGAGAGTGACTCCATGGCAAGCGGGTAAGGCACCCCGCTTGGAGTCTTCCATACTAAACCTTTTTAGGATGGTGTTGATGTACCTGGTTTAGGACAATCCCAATAACTTTTTGGATCTATCCCTATAGATCCTTATGCCTAGGATGTATGTGGCATCACCCAGGTCCTTCATGGAGAACCTTAGTGATAAGAAAGATTTGACCGACTGTAGCATAAGAATATCATTTCCTATCAGAAGAATGTCATCCACGTACAATACGAGGAATGTGACAGCTCTTCCTACAGCCTTCTTATAAACACAAGGTTCATCTGGATTTTTGATGAAATCAAACTCTTTGATAACATCATCGAAACAGATGTTCCAACTCCGAGATGCCTGCTTTAACCCATATATGGATTTAAGTAATCTACATGCTTTCCCGCTGCTCCCACTGTCAATGAAGCCCTCTGGCTGATCCATATAAACGCATTCTTCTAAATCTCCATTTAGAAATGCTGTTTTAACGTCCATCTGCCAGATTTCATAGTCGTAGTGAGCAGCAATAGCAAGTAGGATCCGAATGGATTTAAGCATGGCTACGGGCGAAAAAGTTTCGTCATAGTCCAAACCTGGTCTTTGACGAAAGCCTTTCGCCACAAGTCTTTCCTTATAGGTCTCTACCTGCCCATCTACACCAATCTTTCTTTTAAAGATCCATTTGCATCCCATAGGTTTTACCCCAGGGGGTACAATGTCCAAAGTCCATACTTTGTTTGTGTACATAGACTCCATTTCGGATCTCATGGCATCCAGCCACTTCACAGAGTCTCCACTCATGATAGCTTGCTGAAAACTGGTAGGATCATCATCATCCATGATGCAGTCTTCTCCGTCACCATCAATGAGGAAACCGTAGTACCTCTCTGGTGGACGAGAAGTCCTACCAGACCTTCGGAGTGGCCGAGGTTCCTCAGTTTCTATTGCAACAGCCGGTTCAACCAAATTGTCATTTGTAGTTTGTGTCTCTAGAACCTCTTCTAGATCCACACTTTGCCATCATCTTTATCTGTGAAAAACTCTTTTTCCAAGAATGTGGCATACTGAGAAACAAACACCTTTTGTTCCTCTTTGTGGTAGAATAGATATCCATAAGAATTCTTTGGATACGCCACAAAATTACACATGACTGACCGTGTCTCGAGTTTGTCCGGATTCTGCTTTTTAACATAGGCCGGGCAACCCCAAATCTTAATTCTCTTAAGAGATGGTCTCTTCCCATACAATATCTCATATGGCGTGGTAGACACGGTTTTGGTTGGAACCCTGTTCAGTAGAAACGCTGCAGTCTCCAATGCATGCCCCCAAAATGAGACGGGTAACTCAGCATCACTCATCATGGATCGAACCATATCTAATAGGGTCCTATTCCGTCGTTCAGACACACCGTTGTGCTGTGGTGTGTAAGGAGGAGTGAGCTCAGAGTGAATCCCATTCTCTTTTAGGAAGTTTGCAAATTCTGTACTAAGGTTTTCCCCACCTCGATCTGATCGAAGCATCTTGATAATCAAGCCGGTTTATTTTTCTACTTCTTGTTTATATTCAATGAATTTCTCGAAAGGTTCGGACTTGTGCTTTAATAAAAATACATGACCGAATCTTGAGAAATCGTCAGTGAAAGTAATGAAGTAAGAAAAACCGCCTCTAGCCTGTGTAGACATTGGCCTGCATACATCACTATGTATGAGGCCTAGGAGCTCAGTATCTCTTTCTTCGTGTCCTGTAAACGGAGTTTTGGTCATTTTACCCTTGATACAAGACTGGCAAGTCGCATAAGATTTATATTCAAAAGGATTTAAATATCCATCTTTGTGTAACTTGTTTAGTCTTGTTTCGTTAATATGACCAAGTCTACAGTGCCAAAGAAAAGCTTCATTTAATTCTGAAAGTTTTCTTTTCTTAGTGTGTTGTATACTGAAAACTGTGTGTTGATTTAGGACGTATATCTCGTTATTAAGTGTACCATACCCAACCAACATTTGATTCAGGTGAATGTTCATAACATTGTTCTGCAATATAAAGTTATATCCTTCATTTTCTAACAAAGAAACTGATATTATATTACATAGCATACTTGGTACAAAATAACATGGGTTCAAAACCAATATACACCCAGATGGCAACCCCAAGTGATACTCTCCCACTGCGACTGTATGTACATTGGAACCATTTCCAACGCGGAGAGTATAGTCACCTGTCTTCAAAACTTTGCTATTTCTCAGTCCATGAAGCGGAAGCATCCCCATGGTTCTTCTTGAGGTTCAAGTATTCCGTACAGTTGCGCTTCCAATGTCCTGTCTTGTGGCAATGAAAACATTCACCTTTCCCCGAGTCTCCAGCTTTGGACTTTTCCTTTCCCTTCACCTTTTTAACTCCACCCTTAGGATTGGTGGGCTTCTTCTTTTTCTTTCCTTTGGCCTTAGTTTTTGGGCGAGAAGAAGAAGATTGCCCAATAGTCATAACGGGAGTTTCCATTGATTTCATAGTGCTCTCTGCACTCCTTAACATATTAAGGAGTTCAGGTAGCTCCTTCTCCATGCTGTGCATGTTGAAGTTAACTATGAACTGAGCAAAGGTGGAGGGGAGGGACTGCAGAATAATATCCGTATATTGTTCATTGTCCATTGTCCATCCTAGGTCCTCAAGCTCTTCTATACGAGCTATCATCTTCAGAACATGGTCTCCTACCGGTGTGCCAGGGGTCATTCGCATCTGAAACAATTTCTTTGATGCTTCGTATCGTAATACGCGGGATTGCTCTCCATACAACTCCTTTGTATGGAGGAATATGGTTTGAATGTCCATATTCTCGTGCTGCTTTTGATGTGTATTATCCATCGATTTAAGCGCGAGGCATTTGGCTGTGGCACAGTCAGCGTCCCATGTCTTGCGGACTTCAATGTCCGCAACTGAGGATTTTGGACCTGGGGTGGGCGGGGCTGAAGCCGTGAGGACATATGATACTTTATCATAAGTCAAGGCTATTTTTAGATTCCTCAGCCAGTCTTTATAATTGGACCCATTCAATTTGTTTTTATCTAGTAGAAGCTTGAGTTCAGTCATTGGTATCTGCCAATAAGAGAGAGAAAAGAATACACTCAGCGAAAGCTCTTGCATCGATCAGATTGGTTATTATCTTGTCTAATCGATGTTTTCCACTGCTTTAATCAAGTTTTTCTTTCAAACCTTAAAAAAAAAAACTAGCCAGGATTAATTACAGTCTACAACTTCGCTAACCGTTTAGCTAGGCCAGTGTCGGTACTTGAGGGAGGTTCCCCGTGCTTTCGCACGGACCTAATTAAAGTAAACCTCGTTTTCCCAGAGGCGTAGCCCCGTTAACACCTTTCTAGACACCTAATGAGTTAGCTAATTGTAAACTGCAAAACTCTCCAAGGAGCAACTATTGCCCACAGTGAGATCGGGATCCAACCATCATATGGAAGGTATGCAATCTCATTGCAAATCTCAACACTTGAAATTCTCGATGTGATTTTTACCACTAGTACTTATGACCTTAACTATGGTCAACAAATCATAAGTACCAGTCAAGTTCTACCCGTCATTTCTTGATCAATTAGACCCACCCATATGACCCTTAACTATGGTCAACAAAGTCGCATGCATATCCTAATTAATCTGCATCATATGCAGCGTAGGAAGACATCACTTAGCTACCATACACTACGCCTTAACTAAAGTCAACAAACGTAGCACGAATACTAAGTACTCTACTTCCTAAAATGACGGAGGGTTGCGGATGATTTTTAAGAAAATCTTTAACGCTTTGAACTTGATATCGTTGTAGAATCAAACGGTTTTCAAAAGGAGTGGCTTGTGCTCCGCAGTTTTGAAATATAGCTTTTTCATAAAGAGCCGAGTGGTTTTCAAATCTGATTCTACAACATCTTTTTAGGTTTATTTTCTTTACATTAATCATATTAATGTAATCCCATCATTTAAGTCCTTAAGCCAATCACAGAAAAGAAACGAAAAAAACACGTACGCTTATGCCATCCGCATTCGCCGCAATGTTCTATTATTCACCGTTAGGTTACTTAACTAACGGCATACCGGGACGGGACTAGCGTGGGTGTAAAACATAAGCAACATCTACTATATATCATATATATAATATGTCATTCGTCTCAGATATCTCAGAACACAGGCAGCAGAAACATATATATAATGTGGGATATACTAGGACGTCCATATTTAGTATTTTATCCAACAATAGAAAATACGGATTCCACAGTCGCGATGAATAGCCAAGCCCACACCCCTAGACCCCTACGAGAGCGGCAAGCGACCCTACCAATCCTGGAGTTTAGGAGACCCGGTCTCGACTCCTCCAGATGGCCTCCCACTGAACCCCAGAACCCGGTCACTTGTGCTCCCCTCCTTGGGTCTATCTAATGCGGAAAAGTAAATAATATACAACACTGGTGACATCAACCTCAACCTGGAAGTGCCCCAAATAAAAGAATATTACATTACATTTGAATTTACATGAATGAAAATATAAAACTCTCATCTCACATAAAAAAAACCCCGGCTATTCGATCGCGACAATCCTGCACATCATATCTCAGCAACACATAATATCATATATCATCAACGTAAGTAAGTATGCGTACCCTAATTGTCGTTGATGTATAGCAACGAAACCGGCGATATCGAACATACTACACTTACGGTCACAGAAAAGAAAGTGTAAAACTACAATATTTGGAATCCATATTCTCTTTAGACATCATAAATGCGAAATATCACATACTTCGTATTTCATGCCTAAACTATATGAATTCCACATATTGTATCACATTCCAGATAAATAGACAGTATTAAAGTTTTCGACCGAATGTTCAAATACCCAAAATTCCCTAAAGCTCAACACTTGAGCGGAGTTCAAAAAATCCGGAGTGTGACACAGTAGTAGCGGTCCAGCCGTAGAAGGGTCAAGCCAACGCCTCACATGTGGCACGCCGTACTGCTCCAAACCCTAAGGTTCAAAGGGCAGTTCAAGACGGTCACATAATCGAGTTAAGGTTTGTTGTCTTCTAGAGGGTCCACCACAAAACTTGCACATGTATCCGAAAGATTTAAACCCCGTGAAAAGTGAGCAAACAACACTCGTTCGAACAATTCAATACTTTCTAATTTACCCTGAAAAACAAGAAGTTAAAATTCCGATCGAATCAACGAACTCAAAACAATCTCCAGAACTAACAGTACTACATTCAGATTAAAAATACCCCAAAAAATATACAAGCAAACATAAGCATTTCTGTAAAAAAATCATGCACTGACTCACCTGTACGGCCGCGGAACCGCGGCCCAAGCAAGCTTTGGCCGCATTTCCGCGGTGGGATTAACTGTTCACTGCATCATTTTTTACACTGTTTCTTATATTCACCAGCTAAATTTTTTGCATATTTTTAATTCTGAAAAATATCAGTTTTCAAAAATTGTCCAGAGAGTGTCCCGTAATTCCGTATTTCGGTTAGATCAGAGTTTATACTTCGCTAAAGTATCTCCTAATGTTCTAGGTCGGCTCTGATACCAATGTTAGGTTTACCTAGCACCCTATGAGAGGTTTGGAAGCATCACATGTGACAAAGATCAAATTTTTGTGGTGCTAAGTAAGCATACAAAGGATCTATCCTAGAAAATTAGGGTTTCATAAACTTTAACCAACATCATATGTTACAAAGGTTAGGGTTTTGAGAGTACAACCTTTGTAGCTCCCTTTAGTAGACTCCTTGGCCACTTGAGAGTTAGAAAACGATTAGCTTGAAGTCCTCTAACGTCCACGACGATCCACCCGAAGCTCCTTTGTCCAAGCTATCAACTTCACTTTAACAAGAAGATGAAATGAAGCTAACACTCTAAACAAGTGGGCTAGACTTGTGTAGAATGGTGTTGTGGTTCCCTTTCTCACTTCAAAATCCTATCTTTTTGAGTATTTTGCGGACTTGAAAAGTCTAGAGAGCAAGAGATCAAGGTTGAAGAAGATGATGGCCTTTTTTGAGAAGAAGAAAAAGATGAACTCTTGAAAAGAAAAAGAAAATATATGTATATATATTTATTTCTTCTCATCTCAAACCATGGTTAAATCATGAAGATATTATTTAATTTGAGTTAATACATGAAAGTAAAGTTTAATCCATGGTTAAGAGTAGGTGAGCAAGGTTAGGTCAAAGAAGAGACTAGAAACAAACCATGAATTATTCTTTCGTTTTCATTTTGTTTTAAAACAAATATAAGTAATAATCCATATAAATAACCAAGGTGTGAGTCTTATATTGCCACCATTTTCTATGTATAAACAACCATGATAGAATGATGTATGTATGCATGTGTGCATGCACATCCATATGTGCATGAACAAGAATGAATGCATACATGCATGCATACATCCAAAAGAAACAGGATAGGATTTCTAGTGAGAAGCTAATGGTTAAATGATAAATCAACACTTGATTTATCAACCCGGTCATATCACAAACGACCCGACCAAAAGCAAGCCGCCCAATTAATATACGGTATCTCATACGCGCATTTTAACCGGGTCCATACGCATATCGCATACGCGCACGACAACGTTTCGCCTGGACTAGGCAACTCCTTTGTGGGACTCTAAGACTCGTCAATACGCCGGCAGTGGGTGATGATCATATCAAGCACCCCCAAGCCGCATGCGGTCAGCTAAACGTAACGGCAACCCGGGTATTGAGCAATCAGAAGAAAACAAGCGAATCTGCTACAACTCCCGTCGAGCCAACCTGCAACACTACCGTACAGTCCGGTCTCTTCGTCAGATATGCTGCATATCGAGTCTAGGGATGGTAACGTCGACCCTAATAACTCAATAAGTCATGCCAGTGAATGGTCTATAACAGATCGAGAAACTACTGATAACACTTATCAGTAAATCTCAGCAGCCATGGCCAGGGACTTACTGATATAACCAGTCGAGCACAGCACAGCACAGCATCAACTCCCAATACCGGGAGAGACGAAACCCCTCCTATCGCTCATCGCCTTCGTGTGTCTCGGGACTGTACCCAACGGCCACCTGTTTGCACGACTCAGTAGAGCCGTGGTAGGGTGGTAATCAAAGTACAGTAGGAGAGCACACAAGACTCTATGACGATCTCGGGTCTACAGACTAACCTGTACTAGTGTCACCTGAGAACTGCTATCCGAAGATAGATATAATTCCATATAGGAGTTCTCGGTGAGTCCGTCCAGTGTACCCAGTCACCACTGAGCACCCGTATATGATCTTGATGTCAAACATCGATGAATGTAGGAACATCCATCGCCCATCACATGGGTCTAGTATCATATACGCTAGTCTACTCTAGTATATCGATGCCCCGTCTCGATACACCTCCGACTAGGGACATTTCAGGATATGCTTATAAACTACAGATGTCCCACTAGTATGATCTCTATCATAATCACTGTAGTCAAGCCGATATCCTCAGGACTTTATCAGCATGTATGAATGAATAAAAGCATGATCAAATCAACATGTCAGATAAAGTAGAACCGGATTTCTTACTATCATGTCGAGCAAGAATGTACACTGAATATATATATATATACATGTACAGATACATCCACTATCATATAATGGCCTCTAAGGCATCCATATATCCAACAGAAGCTCCCTCCAACTAACTACTTCTATAAGCCTCTGTAGCTAACAAACTTTTGGAGGGAAATTCAAATTTGAAATCCTAGATCTAGGGTTTTGAAGTCTATAAAAAGGATCCAAGATCTAGGGTTAAGGGTTGTTCTTCATCTTCCCCAAAATCCCCACAAGTTGAGTGACACGACTTGTGCCTCAAACCATAACCCTAATCCAATCACGAAACCAAAGTTCAAGATTCTTTGAGTTCAAGCAAAGCAAGCCTTCAACCATCCTTTAGAAGCGAAGCCGGACTTCATCGGAGCATGAGATCCAAGCCGATCCGCGACTCAAGGAGCCGATGCAATGCTAGATTCGACAATCTTGTTCATTCACAAATTCTTGTAGTCTTGAGAAATGTGTAACAAATTGTTGAATAAATAAAGGTGACGATTCTTTTAACTTGCTCATCTTTCAATTCAAGCATTATGATTCAACTTCGATTCTTGAATGTATTCTTTGTGATAATGCTTGAGTAAAACTCCGCTCGTGGAGGAGTCGAGACGATCGGTAGAATGATGATGTTGACGAATCTTTAAACATTTTCTTAAATCCTATAATGATTGTAAATTCTTGAAAATTGAATGATCGATGATCTAGTTTCGGTGTGAAATGCTTTCTTGATTATTTTCGCACGGAACTAGAGATCAACGATCGATCATTCGATTTCCAAGAAGCTATCTTGTGAATGTGATTCATCGAAAGGACAAAGGATAAGATGAGGAACCCTAGTTCTTCGCAAGATCCTTAATCCTCGATAAATCGACATCGACCTAGCATCAATTCCTTAATGGATAAGAAAAAGTAATTTCTAGTCTTCTTCACATCTAAGATCCAATCGACTCCTACGAGCCACATTTCAATTCTTGAAACTTAAATCGATTGGAATTATATCAATTCTTGATTCTTGATTTTTAATGCTTTCTTGATTCTTGATTGGATCTAGTTGATTCTTGAAATTCATTGATATAAATCTTGAATCGTTTGCTTTTCTTTTCTATTAAATTTTCAATTCAAAGCTAAACAAATACGAACGAATCTCACAATCCCTGTGGACGATCCGCACTTACTAACGCGCTACATTTCGACACCGTTATTGATTGCGGTCAAAATAATTCTTTGATTGTGATTTCTATTCATTTTCTACACCGACACACAAAGAAACGTATCAATCAAATGGCGCCGTTGCCGTGGATTGTGCGCTAACTGTTTGTTTCTGAAATTTGAGTTGAAAGATTTATTCAATTATAATTTTTAGATCAAAATTCGCGCAAACACTAATACGAGTTGTTGTGATTTGTTGCGAGGAAATATGGAATCATTGGAGCTGTGGAAAATTTTTTCTGAAAAATCCAGAGAGCCGGGGAAGTGAACAGAAGCCTTCTGTTAAAATTTTGTGCAGTGATCCGCTAACTACACCGCGATTCCGCGGCATTAGCAAGCTCCCGCGGCAGAACCGCCGCGTGCTGACGTCATCACAGCACCAAAACTCCTCTGTAAACTCCTAACTTTCTTATCTCTGTCCAAATCTGCTCCAATTAACATTTTGCTGCAGGTTTCTTTGCAAATAAATCGCAGCGCCGCAAAAAGCAATAAAAATTGTGCGTGTTTTTGATTTTTGGTTGTTTGCATATTAATACGGAAATTAAGGGGCACGGCCAAATCCAGATTAGGTGGGGAGTTCATTACCATTCCTAAGCCCCCAAAATTACAAACTTGCATCGGCATAACCCTCATTAACTAAAAAATATCTAGAGATAACTCTAAGGACCGTCGCGCTCACTTAGGACAAGAGAAGGCCGTGGGTAATTCATTGCTTATCCGCGTTTCTTTTTTGGTGTCTAAGGCAAGTGTGTCGAAGGCTAGTGGTTACTAAATTAGGCCCACTACTTACGTAGTGGAGAACCTCCCACTTACCTGGCACTTACCTGGCCATAGGAGAGACAAAGAGTCAGTGGAGGATTGATCCTGGGACTTGTCTTTTAGCAGTTAGGAGCGGTCTAGAGCTTTGACCTAGGTGACCACTAGATTTTAGGGTTGCTTGTTGCATTTGTTGTGATTTGCATCATCTTTTCAAAAATCCGTATATTTTAAAAACAAACACCAATCACATTCATTCATTCCCCTAATTATAAGTCACGCTGCCGCTTGTACATAACCTTTTTAGTGCAAGATAGGCTGGACACGGGATTCTAGTGCCCGGTTAGTCCGCGTTCCCCCGATCGACCCAAAAGTCGGTATTTCTACATTTACTTCTTCTTTACCCTGTAAGTGCACGGCGGCGTCCCGGCCGTCAATCCGACGGCCAAACGCGGAAACGGTGGTAAACTTAAATTTTTGCGGACTTGGCAAAACGGCACCACCGCGCACTAAACTCCGGATCGTGACCATTAAACTAGTCTAGCTAACTAACAAGATAGGTTAGAGATATACCGACGATCCAAGTCCTCCGGTCTTCATCTCCGCTCCGATCTCCTCGCGGGATCTCCGTTCATCTCCTCCTCGTCGGAAAGGGGCACCACGAAGCCGGGTACTTTTACGGGCTCCCACCTCGATACTGAGGCAACTCGAGCATGAAGCCGGCAACTCGACATGCTCAAGATTTGCTGTAGGAATATAGTGTAGAATCAAAGTCTCTCTTTTGGGGTTTGGTTGCCATTTGTGGATGATGGAGGAATGGTGTATAGAAAATTGGTGCTTTCAATTTTCTAGCAATGGAATGAGATGAAGAATGATATGCACAAAAATGAATCACTCTCATTTTCTTTCTCTCTTTTCTTTTTCTTCTTCTCTCTTTTCTTTTTCTTCAACCATTTTTCATCAAGTGAGAGCAAGAGGGTGGAGGAATGAATATGATAGCATAAACATAGAAGGAAGGTGAGTGTAGGAAAAGTAGAAAGGTGACTATATCCTAAACATAATCATCACTAAACTCTCCATCAACCTCAAATCCATTTCAAATCCTTTCTCTTCACAATAAATGCAAGAAAAGGTGCAAAAGAAAAGATGCTCTCATAATAAAACCTTTTTCAAGAAAACCCCTCCACAAATGTTATTTGCACAAATGCAAATAACCCCCTCCATCGGAAAAGTCCGGCCGGGAAAGAACAAAGAAAAAACCGGCCGGAACGGAATGCAAAATGGCAACTCTAGAAAACTGGTCCCGTAATAAATTACAGGAAAACCCCACACTGTGCATACACACCCGCATTTGTATCCCGTCCGGATACAAATGCAATGAGACAAAATCTACACTGTACTATACTAGGACCGGCTTAAACCAAAGCCGGCTAGTAATATCCGTCTGATCCTGATCCGTGCAATACCGCACGTATCTGATCGAACGCTGCCATATAACTATACGGCCACTAGTACAAACCGTCCGATCCTGATCCGTGCAATACCGCACGTATCTGATCGGACCCTGCCATATCTCCATACGGCCTCTACAGCGTTTCGCCCGAAAGCTTGAGTAACTGTAAGTGTGGTGGACTCTAAAGACTCGTCAATACTATGGCTGTGGATTTAACCACTAGCACGTCAGAGGTATAAGCCAATACGTGACGGGCCACCAGCTATTGACCAAAAGGGACGTCGATGAGGAAGCTCACCCCGACACCCAACTGAGCCTGTCAGTGACAATATCCGTACAGTCCGGTCCGTTCGTCTATGAGCATCGCATGGCGGGCCTAGGGGGTTGGTAAAAGTCAGACCCCCAAAAGCGGTACAAGTCGTGTCGGAGTGTAGCCCAGAACACCCTGAGATACTACTGGAATACCTACCAGTAAATCTCCTGCCTTGGCCAAGGTCTTTGTGTAATGGCTCTCCTAGACACAGCGCGACCTCACCCCCAATACCGGGAGAGACGAAACCCCCGAAGATCCGCTCACTGCCTCCATGTGGCTCGGGACTGTACCCAACTAAAACCTGTTTGCACGACTCCTTTGAGCCGTGGTAGGGTAGTAATCAAAGTACAGTGGGAACTCACACGAGACAAATGACGATCCCCAGGTCGATGAACTAACCTGTACACATGTCACCTGGGAACTGCTATCTGACGTCAGGTATAAGACCAACTAGCATGTTCCCGGCGAGTCCTGTCCGGTGTACTCATAACCCAATGAGCACCTGTATACATCTTAGGTGAACCAACTGACACCAGTGGCTTGTGAGACCGGCCACTGCCCCTCGTCGGGGTCTCGACTGTATACACTAGTCTACTCTGGAGTATCGATGCCCTGTCTCGAAACTCCTACGACTAGGGACCTTTTAAGGATGTGCTTATAGACTCCAGCTCTCACTTATATGATCGCCCTCATACTGCCGGTAGTCAAGCAAGAATCCTAGGGGCTCTATCAACGTGCAATAGTGATCTGTCAGGTCACCTAAAGCAGTACACGATGATAGAGGTAAACCAGATAGCATACTATCATCTCGAGTAAGACTGTCCTACCGGGATAGGTCCTCCCTCAATCATTGCAATCACGTGCCTGTGATCCAATAATTGACTCTGAGGGCACTATCTCCAACAATCTCCCACTTGCACTCAAGGCTAATTATTGCGATGTCGCATACTCACAGCCCGTGTGATACCGAACACCCAACTCCTCTACTAGTCAGTTTCACAAAATCCGTTTGCGAAACTATTGCGTTCGAGGAATAGCCTCAGTGAGTGGATCCGCCTTGATGTTTCTTTCTATGTCTCTCTATATCTCAAATTCGCGGAGAAAGCCATCTCCCGAAATGAGCAATACCTGTCTTAGAATGTCTGGATGTCTGATGGGACTTAGCTCATAAATGAACTCCAAATCCAAACTTCTTAGACTGTATCGTCAACTGAACTTAATCAGTATCCTGCGCCATGCCACCCTCAGTATTGCCTTGGACCACCCGTCCAAAATACTGCCCCTCGTCAGAGGGAAAAACTATAACTCTGACAACCTCCTTGTCGTCCAGGTCACCTTGGAAGCCTGGAATGATAACCGTCTCCTAAAAGAGGCAGCCGTTATCATATCCCTAGAACAGCCACTTATGTTCTAAAACTGCTTCCGACTGTTTCTCCAGAATTGGATCAATATCAACTTATTGCATCTAGTGCAAGAACAACATCTGGTGTGGTACTTGACATCTCATGATTGACTCAATTGCCTAAGCAAGTGATCTGCCAATCATGCACATCCCTCTCTACTTTAGTCAAAAAGACACCTTTAGAGAGGGCGACTCCATTACTTGCAGGTACACTACCGTGCCAGGAGTCGTCCATTCTAAATACTCATAGAATGCTGTCAAGGTACCCAGATTAGGAAACCACCCAAATCTAGATCTAAAACCATAGATCTAGTAACCAGTATGTCTGATATAATGTCCAAGTCCTTTGTGGAGAAACCACTGTGTGACGACCAAAGTATAACCGATCGTAGTAAAGGAATATCACTTCCTACTACCTTCTCAACAGATCCATCCCCTATTCTGATGACGTCAAACCTATGACTGTCACATCAGAAACAGATGATCTATCTCCGCTACATCTGCTTTAGTCTATAAATAGACATAAGCCTGATGTCCACCAATGCTTCCGCTGCTCCCACTGACTACGACAACCCTCTGGCAGAGTCATATACACGTACACTTCTGAAGCTAGTTCAGAACGACGCTATACTCATCCTCCTGCTGGGTCTCGCAGCCTGGAACAACAACAATGGCAAGTGTGGGTAAACAAGAACTTCCCTGTCACCGTCCTTGAGGCTACCGAAGTACCTCTCGGGTGCCTGAAGTTACCCACCTTATCTGCGGAGTGGCCAATGGAATGTCAAATCAGATTGAATCTTCAGGTTCCTTATCAAATCTTCAGTAATCGTTTGCGGTTCTGGAATCATTTCCAGTTCTACCATACTCCCACTGCTGTTTTTTGAAAAAATCCATTTTTAATAAAACTGTGGCGAGTCTAGAACAATATTGCTATTGTTCATCCAGATGGTAGAAAATCAACCCTCGTCATAGCCTGGGTCAACCCACAAACAGCCATTACAGAAACGTGCCTTGAGTTATCCAGAGTCTGGTTTTAATCATAAGCCAGACAACTCCCCGTACCTTAACAACGTTAAGATATGAACTGTTCTACATCCAATATAGAACCAGAGGCACTGATTTAATTGAACCAGATTCAAATCATGCAGCTATCTCCAGTGCATGTCAACTAAATGGAAGGAGGCCGATCAGCGTTACTCAACTTAGGAATGCTTCCAATTATGAGTAACCTGAAAAAGAAGCAAGTTCTCTTAAACATTACTTTCAACTGAATACCATACACAAGTATCTACATCTTCGATCACTTTGAAGAATCCCGATACTTGCAACACTTGGTTCTCTACTTTATTCTTATACCTATAACTTCTCAAAACTTCGACCCTGTGTTTGTACGAAACACCTGTCTAAGAACTAGAGAAGTCATAAGTAAGCAGAATACAGTACGAGGACCAACCCCTCTGTCCTGATGGACCCTGGACAACATACAATACTCTGTATAAGTCCCTTGAGTCAGATAACTCATTCACTGTGTGTCGTAGGTTGAAAACTGTACTTATGGTTAAGAAGAATTACACCGCTGTTCAATGCTCCTTACCTAACCATCCACTGATATAGGTAAATGTCATCGACATAATATCAAAAGGTACATCTCACTCTATAAAAATAGACGTACAGATATATCAATTTGAAATTGGTGCACAACAGCGGATATTCAAAACCAAATATTTGCCGACCGGCAAACAACCCAGATGATCTCCTCAAATATCACCGATTACAACGAATCCCGATATAATGAGGATGATCACCTAACTCCCAATAACTTACTCCCACTCATCATCTGTAAAACCATACAGATGTGAGAATCATACCTGGTAAATACATACCCTGGAGTAAGTGTCTAATCGGGAAATCAGTTTTCTTTTAACATTACACAGTGAAACTGAAACATCGAAATGTTTCGATAGGGTATCCCGGTATTCCTAGTAATGCCTCTTCCATTATCCAGATTCACAACTATAACCGTATAATTCTTTGCCACCTCTCCAAATCCCTTCATATGACTTTAGTCTTTACCTTCTGTACACCCCTTTAGGCCAAATGGTTTTCTTCCTTCCCTACCGTTCGGCACCAGCCTATGGTTTGGAAGAAGACTATCCAAAAAGCATAAAGGGTGTACTGTCCTAATCCTAGGAGCACTCGCATCGCGAGAGAAGGTGAAGATAAAAGACACCTGAATGTACTTTATTCCTATTTCTCCTGAACCAGGATCCATCCCCGAACTGGAACGAGTTCCTTTCGAGTTCGTATATAACCATACGATGGATTATCCAATAAAATGGGATCTTCGTAATGATACGGAGTGTCCTGGAGAAATACAAAGGTGATTTAGGATTGGCGAAGGAATACATGGTTTGGTCGTGAATATCTGCTGCAATTTACTTTGCCCTCTTACTAATCCCTTACTTTGTCTTAACTTAATACCTTCTGTACACCGTTTAGGCTAATTGGCTTTCTTCCTTCCCTACCGGTCGGCACCAGCCTATGGTTTGGAAGAAGACTATCCAATTTGAGTAATAGGTGTACTACTCCTAGACCAAGGAGTACTCGCAACCTGAGAGAGGGTGAAAAGAAAAGACAACTGAATAGTCCTATCCGTTTTCTCCAGAACCGGAAACCATCCTCGAATTCCTTCGAGTTCGTATCTAACCATACGATGGTTTTGTCCAATGGAAGTGGACGTTCGTAGTAATACGGGGTGTCCTGGAGAAAAGAGTAAAAGTAGGAGTGGCAATGAGGTCTGCAACTCTGACAATCCAAAAGCCAGTGTTAAGAAGGTTCGGTCAACTTGGTCACTGAGTCATAATCTTAGGGTCCGGTCAATGGACGCTGCCAGAAGAGAGAGAGAAAAGAAACACTCAGCGTGCACTCTAACCTAGATCAGAATGGTTACCAATTTATCTAATCTGCAATCCTCCCACTGTACCTCAAATTCTCCTCCAAACCTGAAAGAAGAATTAGTCGGGGTCACCCGAGGAGTATACTAACTCATCAGTGGGAATCGGGATCCAACTCTCATCGCATGACAACGTGACGGAATCCGCTCACGGTATCACACTCCAGAAGGTATGCGCATATCTGGCAAGTTTCAGTACTTTTGAAACTCCCGATGTGATTTCTGCCCCATGCTCTTATGACCTTGACTTTGGCCAACAAATCATAAGTCACATGTCAAGTTCTACCCGTCATTCTCCAGGTTGATTCGAATCCACCCGCACAAGCCCTTGACTTTGGCCAACAAGGCTATACGACTGTTCCAAACCAACGCATCTATCTATGCTGCATATGAATAACCAACAGCTACCAAACACTGTGCCTTGACTTTGGCCAACAAACACAGCTTGAATACTATTGACTACCCATATGAAACGACGGAGGGCTACGAATGGTTTCTGGCGAAAACCTTTAACGTAAAGAACTTGATATCGTTGAAGGAACTGATAGCTTTTTGAAAATGTAGTGACGAAAACCGTTGCTAAAGAGGTCACTCCCGGTGAAGGGATCTCGGCTCTTTCCCCGTAGAATGGGGTGCAGGATATTCCAAATGAATACCACGATGCAAAGCAAAAGTAATCGGCTACAGTGAAGTCATTGCCCTGACGCAAACTTTTGTCCAAGGGGTCACTCCCGGTGAAGGGATCTCGGCCCTTGCCTCGTCGACTGAGGAGCAGGATATTCCAACTGAATACCACGGTGCAAAACAAAAGTGAACGTCCTTGCAATAACAGCTTTTAGAAAAGTGTTCCAACAACATCAGAACAGGTTTGTTTTAACTTGCATTGATCCGAATCAATGCAGTCCCATCAATTAATCACACCACAAAGAACGAAAATATACTGACGTACGTATATGCCATCCGCATTCGCCACTGGGTCCCGTCATTACCCGTTAGGTTAGCTAACTAACGACAGAGCGGGGACTGGACTAGCGCGGATGTAAAACATATACAACATCTACTAATATATATACCAATATATTATATTTCGCTCAAGGCGTGAAAGAAATGCAACATCACAGAAATGTACAGCATCACAGAAACAATACAGATATCTGGGATCCCCGGGTTTCACAGAGCCACTACTGAAACCCGACGTTCCCCTGGTCGTGTGGATAGCCTGTGCAATAAAATCCTAGACCCCTACGGGCGCGGCAAGTCACCCGCCAAAACCTGAAGCGAGGCAGCCCCCTTCAGCGCCGTGAATGGACCACCCAGCACTCCACGGAATCCGGCAACTTGGGCACCCCTCCTGGGTCAACCTGTACCCCCTACGAGTGCGGCGAATAGCCAGCCAATCCTAGAGTGAAGCCCCCTCCGTCCCAATGCCATGAGATGCGGGCTTGTTGCCTTCTAGAACCCGGCTATCCGTGCACCCCACCGCGGGGTAATCCTAGTACAGAAAGTAAAATATACATACACCGGGTACATCGACCGCAACCAGGTCGTGCCACAAAAGAATAATACAATCAGGCAGTGACGGCAGTCCACATGTCGGACGCTCGCCCCGCAAAATCAAATGTACATAATACAACAATACAGTACTAGCATTGCATCCAGGCTATCCCCCACGACCGATCCGCAACATCACAGCATAAACATAGAACATCAACGTGAAAATCACGTTCGCAAATCCGTCTAACCGGGCTATAGCAGTTAGAACGGATTTACCGATCGAGTGACATTCACGGTCGCAGATATAATGTAAATACTGTGAAAAATGTGTTTAAAATTTTCCGATCGATCAAAAATTAACAAGTGGGCCCTCAATCAAAAACTGTAGCACTCACAGAAATCCTGGGCCCAATTTTAATATTCCAAAACCCATATTTTAAGCCCAGAAGGCCTCTGGAAAAATTTGGTGATGTGACGTGAATAGTGCGCGGCGGAAGGGCCGCACGAGGTGGGGTTTCGCGGCGGATCCGCGCTCCAACTGTGGAGTTACATCATCAAATTTTTACAGAACTCTTAGATTTTCCAGTACATCAATATTTTACAACCTGAAAAATTTTTCGAGACCAAAAATTTTCAACAGAAACTGATTCGAACTAAAATGCAGTTTTGGAACATTCGATCGATCGAAACAGAAAAACACATTACACATAGCTAGACTAAGTTAATGGCGAGGCTCTGATACCACTGTAAGTGCACGGCGGCGTCCCGGCCGTCAATCCGACGGCCAAACGCGGAAACGGTGGTAAACTTAAATTTTTGCGGACTTGGCAAAACGGCACCACCGCGCACTAAACTCCGGATCGTGACCATTAAACTAGTCTAGCTAACTAACAAGATAGGTTAGAGATATACCGACGATCCAAGTCCTCCGGTCTTCATCTCCGCTCCGATCTCCTCGCGGGATCTCCGTTCATCTCCTCCTCGTCGGAAAGGGGCACCACGAAGCCGGGTACTTTTACGGGCTCCCACCTCGATACTGAGGCAACTCGAGCATGAAGCCGGCAACTCGACATGCTCAAGATTTGCTGTAGGAATATAGTGTAGAATCAAAGTCTCTCTTTTGGGGTTTGGTTGCCATTTGTGGATGATGGAGGAATGGTGTATAGAAAATTGGTGCTTTCAATTTTCTAGCAATGGAATGAGATGAAGAATGATATGCACAAAAATGAATCACTCTCATTTTCTTTCTCTCTTTTCTTTTTCTTCTTCTCTCTTTTCTTTTTCTTCAACCATTTTTCATCAAGTGAGAGCAAGAGGGTGGAGGAATGAATATGATAGCATAAACATAGAAGGAAGGTGAGTGTAGGAAAAGTAGAAAGGTGACTATATCCTAAACATAATCATCACTAAACTCTCCATCAACCTCAAATCCATTTCAAATCCTTTCTCTTCACAATAAATGCAAGAAAAGGTGCAAAAGAAAAGATGCTCTCATAATAAAACCTTTTTCAAGAAAACCCCTCCACAAATGTTATTTGCACAAATGCAAATAACCCCCTCCATCGGAAAAGTCCGGCCGGGAAAGAACAAAGAAAAAACCGGCCGGAACGGAATGCAAAATGGCAACTCTAGAAAACTGGTCCCGTAATAAATTACAGGAAAACCCCACACTGTGCATACACACCCGCATTTGTATCCCGTCCGGATACAAATGCAATGAGACAAAATCTACACTGTACTATACTAGGACCGGCTTAAACCAAAGCCGGCTAGTAATATCCGTCTGATCCTGATCCGTGCAATACCGCACGTATCTGATCGAACGCTGCCATATAACTATACGGCCACTAGTACAAACCGTCCGATCCTGATCCGTGCAATACCGCACGTATCTGATCGGACCCTGCCATATCTCCATACGGCCTCTACAGCGTTTCGCCCGAAAGCTTGAGTAACTGTAAGTGTGGTGGACTCTAAAGACTCGTCAATACTATGGCTGTGGATTTAACCACTAGCACGTCAGAGGTATAAGCCAATACGTGACGGGCCACCAGCTATTGACCAAAAGGGACGTCGATGAGGAAGCTCACCCCGACACCCAACTGAGCCTGTCAGTGACAATATCCATACAGTCCGGTCCGTTCGTCTATGAGCATCGCATGGCGGGCCTAGGGGGTTGGTAAAAGTCAGACCCCCAAAAGCGGTACAAGTCGTGTCGGAGTGTAGCCCAGAACACCCTGAGATACTACTGGAATACCTACCAGTAAATCTCCTGCCTTGGCCAAGGTCTTTGTGTAATGGCTCTCCTAGACACAGCGCGACCTCACCCCCAATACCGGGAGAGACGAAACCCCCGAAGATCCGCTCACTGCCTCCATGTGGCTCGGGACTGTACCCAACTAAAACCTGTTTGCACGACTCCTTTGAGCCGTGGTAGGGTAGTAATCAAAGTACAGTGGGAACTCACACGAGACAAATGACGATCCCCAGGTCGATGAACTAACCTGTACACATGTCACCTGGGAACTGCTATCTGACGTCAGGTATAAGACCAACTAGCATGTTCCCGGCGAGTCCTGTCCGGTGTACTCATAACCCAATGAGCACCTGTATACATCTTAGGTGAACCAACTGACACCAGTGGCTTGTGAGACCGGCCACTGCCCCTCGTCGGGGTCTCGACTGTATACACTAGTCTACTCTGGAGTATCGATGCCCTGTCTCGAAACTCCTACGACTAGGGACCTTTTAAGGATGTGCTTATAGACTCCAGCTCTCACTTATATGATCGCCCTCATACTGCCGGTAGTCAAGCAAGAATCCTAGGGGCTCTATCAACGTGCAATAGTGATCTGTCAGGTCACCTAAAGCAGTACACGATGATAGAGGTAAACCAGATAGCATACTATCATCTCGAGTAAGACTGTCCTACCGGGATAGGTCCTCCCTCAATCATTGCAATCACGTGCCTGTGATCCAATAATTGACTCTGAGGGCACTATCTCCAACATACCCACCACCACACCCACATCGATGGATCCATCTCCATCGAACTTCTTTACCACTATTCTGTCGCCGTCCGTTGGTGCACAGAATCTACCCCACATCTCTCTTCAAGAGAGGTGCTATCCTACACGAGGTCCCCTTTCCTCCTGTCTTTCCATTCCACCAGCCAACGGGGAAAATTTTGAAATTAAACCCCAATACATCAACGTTCTACCAAAATTTCACGGTCTCGAGACTGAAGACCCATATGCCTTTATCACCAAATTTGAAAATGTATGCGCAACGATGGGTACCTTACAGCTTTCTATGGATGCTATGCATCTACGTCTTCTCCCATTTACCTTGTGCGATATAGCCGAGAAGTGGCTGTATAACACTACCGCACATTCCATTTCAAATTGGGAAGAATTCGTCAAAGCATTCTTTAAGAAATTCTACCCACATCATAAAACAGCTCGAGTCCGTAGCGAAATAAATCAATTCACCCAGCTTCTAAATGAACCATTTTCAAAATGTCTTGAACGCTTCAAGGATCTGTTAGTCCAATGTCCACATCACGGAATCCCTAGATGGGAACTGTGTAGAATCATTTATGAGGGCATTAATGCTAACACAAGACAGATTCTTGAATCCAAGTGTCAAGGCAACATTATGACCAAAGATGATGGGGAAGCCTGGAGATTTCTAGAAGATTTCGCTGAAAAATCTTTACAGTGGTAAGGTGTGAGTCCATCATTTAGGGGTGGCAATAACCAATCAGATGTTTCCACAAGAGTTAGAGCTGACATTTCAGCCCTACATAAGAAACTCGAGACTATGGAAAACAAATTTTTAGCTGCCGCCCTAAATCAAATGTCACTCTCCAAAACTGTATGTGGATGCTGTTCCGATCCTTCTCACTTGACGGAAGAATTTCCGTTTCAAGGTCACGAGCATACCAATGCCGCATTTCAAAGACCTAGAAACGATCCATATTCTTCCACATATAATCAGGGTTGGAGGAATCACCCTAACTTTGCTTGGAACCAATCACAATCTCAAAACACGGTTCCAACCCAAAACAATTTCCAAAGGGTCCCTCCACCACAACAACAACCACCACTTCAATTGAGTCAGCACCCCTACCAATCACAAAACTTCCAAAATCCGGCCAACACTTTTGCACCACATGAAAACTTTTTGCAATTGACCGGTACAGATAATACCTCTGCACTAGCACAAACCTTGGATACTTTCATGAAACAATCCATCCAAGGGACGGCAAGTTTGCAATCTTCCATCGAGAATGTGATGAAGATCATTGTCTCTCAAAATGAGAATATCAAATCGATGGAAGCACAAATTGCACAACTAAAAGCCGAAATGAGTGCAAGAGAGAAAGGGAAACTTCCAGCTCAACCTTTACCCAATCCTGGCTATTCACATCATGTGAATGCAATCACGTTCAGATCTGGAAGAGTGCTTGACGATCACGTTGGGGAAGAGATTGATGACACAGAAAAATCTATCAATGATACCCTGGCTGAGACCTTTCCTTCCACTTCTACTTCTAATTCTGACCCCAGTTCTTCTACCCCACCACCTTCTTGCGAGCCTATTCTTCGTTTCCCACAAGGCTCGCCACCTCAGCCCACCTCTTCTAGTTCTCCACAGACGATCCCCATCTCTATTCTGGGATCAGGTCCACACACATTTCTGTTGGAGATAATGCCCTCAGAGTCAATTATTGGATCACAGGTACGTGATTGCAATGATTGATGGAGGACCTATCCCGGTAGGACAGTCTTACTCGAGATGATAGTATGCTATCTGGTTTACCTTTATCATCGTGTACTGTTTTAGGTGACCTGACACGTCGCTATTACACGTTGATAGAGCCCCTAGGATTCTTGCTTGACCACCAGCAGTATGAGGGCGATCATATACGTGGGAGCTGGCAGTCTATAAGCATATCCTTAAATGGTCCCTAGTCGTGTGAGTTTCGAGACAGGGCATCGATACTCCATAGTAGACTAGTGTGTACAGTCGAGACCCCGACGAGGGGCGGTGGCCGGTCTCACAAGCCACTGGTGTCAGTTGGATCACCTAAGATGTATACAGGTGCTCATTGGGTTATGAGTACACCGGACAGGACTCGCCGGGAACATGCCAGTTGGTCATATACCAGACGTCAGATGGCAGTTCCCTGGTGACATGTGTGCAGGTTAGTTCATCGACCCGGGGATCGTCATTTGTCTCGTGTGAGTTCCCACTGTACTTTGATTACTACCCTACCACGGCTCAAAGGAGTCGTGCAAACAGGTTTTAGTTGGGTACAGTCCCGAGCCACATGGAGGCAGTGAGCGTATCTTCAGGGGTTCGTCTCTCCCGGTATTGGGGGTGAGGTCGTGCTGTGTCTAGGAGAGCCATTACACAAAGCCCTCGGCCGAGGCAAGGAGATTTACTGGTAGGTATTCCAGTAGTATCTCAGGGTGTTCTGGGCTACACTCCGACACGACTTGTACCGCTTTTGGGGGTCTGACTTTTACCAACCCCCTAGGCCCGCCATGCGATGCTCATAGACGAACGGACCGGACTGCACGGATATTGTCACTGACAGGCTCAGTTGGGTGTCGGGGTGAGCTTCCTCATCGACGTCCCTTTTGGTCAATAGCTGGTGGCCCGTCACGTATTGGCATATACCTCTGACGTGCTAGTGGTTAAATCCACAACCATAGTATTGACGAGTCTTTAGAGTCCACCACACTTTCAGTTACTCAGCTTTCGGGCGAAAGGTTGTAGAGGCCGTATGGAGATATGGCAAGGTCCGATCAGATACGTGCGGTATTGCACGGATCAGGATCTGACAGTTTGTACTATAGGCCGTATGGTTATATGGCAGGGTTCGATCAGATACGTGCGGTATTGCACGGATCAGGATCGAACAGATATTACTAGCCGGTTTTGGTATAAGCCGGATTCTAGTATAGTACAGTGGAGATTTTGTCTCATTGCATTTTGTATTTCGGTCGAAATACAGATGCGGGTGTGTATGCACAGTATCGGGGTTTTCCCGTAATTTATTACGGGACCAGTTTTCTGGAGTTGCCAGTTTGCCTTTCGTTTCGGCCAATTTCCATTGTTCCGTTCATTGGCCGAAGATTGGTGGAGGAGGTTTTATTTGCATTGTTGCAAATAGACATTTGTGGAGGGGGTCTTTGCTTGTTTCCTTGTATCATGATGGTGCACCATTCTTTTGACCTTGACTTCTATCTTCATGATAGCATGACTTTTGGAAGTGATCATTAGCTTGTTGGAGTGTTGGTTTTGGTGCTATCATGGTTGTTGGTGAGTAGTTGAGAGTGGGTGTGATTGTGACCATATCCTTTTTGATGATTTCCTTTTGCATGAGAGCCTTCCCACTCTCTCTATGATGGATGGCTCTCTCATTCTTTCCTCTTCCTCACTCATTCACCCTCTTGCCATGGAGAGGCCGGCCACTTTGGGGGCGGTCCCAATTTGGAGTGAGGGAATTTTGGCTCATTTCATGTTCACAAATATCCACAAGTTCCACCTCCATGAGTTTGTATCATCCCTCCACCACAAAAGGCAATTCCACATACCCCCAAAAGAGACACAAGCTCACTACATATTCTACAATGAATCTTGGGCACGTCGAGTAGCCGGCTTCGTGCCCGAGTTGCCTCGGCATTGAGGTGGGAGCCCGTAAACGAAGAAGGCGATGTGGTGCACTTCCGGCGACGAGGAGGAGACGGACGGAGATCCCGCGAGGAGATCGGAGTGGAGATGAAGACCGGAGGACTTGGATCGTCGGTATATCTCTTTCCCATCTTCTAGTTAGCTTAGACTTAGTTTAATGGTAACGATCCGGGTGTTTAGTGCGCGGTGGTACCGATTTGCTAAGTCCGCAAAATCAAAGTTATTCACCGTTTCCGCATTCCGGCGTCGGATTGACGACCGGGGTGCCGCCGTGCACTTACAGTGGTATCAGAGCCTCGCCATTAACTTCGTCTAGCTTCGTTTGATGTGTTTTGCATTTCCGATCGACCAAAACTCCAAAATCCACATTTTTGCTCGCATCAGTTTTCTGTTGAAAATTTTCAGTGTCGAAAAATTTTTCAGGTTGTAAAATATTGATGTACTGGAAAATCTAAGATCTCTGTAAAAATTCGATGAAGTGACTCCACAGTTGGAGCGCGGAACCGCCGCGAAAACCCCATTCCCGCGGCCCTTCCGCCGCGCACTATTCACATCACTTCACCAAATTTTTTCAGAGGCCTTCTGGGCTTAAAATTTGGGTTTTGGAATATTAAAATTGGGCCCAGGATTTCTGTGAGTGCTACAGTTTTGATTGAGGGCCCACTTGTTAATTTTTGATCGATCGGATATTTTAAACACATTTTTCACAGTATTTACATTATATCTGCGACCGTGAATGTCACTCGATCGGTAAATCCAGTCTAACTGCTATAGCCCGGTTAGACGGATTTGCGAACGTGACTTTCACGTTGATGTTGTATGTTTATGCTGTGATGTTGCGGATCGGTCGTGGGGGATAGCCTGGATGCAATGCTAGTACAGTTGTGTTGTATTATGTACATTTGATATTGCGGGGCGAGCGTCCGATATGTGGACTGCCGTCACTGCCTGATTGTATTATTCTTTTGGGGCACGACCTGGTTGCGGTCGATGTACCCGTTGTATGTATATTTTACTTTCTGTACTAGGATTACCCCGCGGCGGGGTGCACGGATAGCCGGGTTCTGGAGGGCAACAAGCCCGCATCTCATGGCATTGAGACGGAGGGGGCTTCACTCTAGGATTGGTGGGCTATTCGCCGCACTCATAGGGGGTACAGGTTGACCCAGGAGGGGTGCCCAAGTTACCGGATTCCATGAAGTGATGGGTGGTCCATTCACGGTGCTGAAGGGGGCTGCCTCGCTTCAGGTTTTGGCGGGTGACTTGCCGCGCCCGTAGGGGTCTAGGATTTCATTGCACAGGCTATCCACACGACCAGGGGAACGTCGGGTTTCAGTGGCTCTGTGAAACCCGGGGATCCCAGATATCTGTATTGTTCTGTGATGCTGTACATTTTCTGTGATGTTGCATTTCTTTCACGCCTTGAGCGAATATAATATATTGGTATATATATTAGTAGATGTTGTATATGTTTTACATCCGCGCTAGTCCAGTCCCCGCTCTGTCGTTAGTTAGCTAACCTAACGGGTAATGACGGGACCCAGTGGCGAATGCGGATGGCATATACGTACATCAGTATATTTTCGTTCTTTTTGGTGTGATCAATTGATGGGACTGCATTGATTCGGATCAATGCAAGTTAAAAACAAACCTAATCTGATGTTGTTGGAACACTTTTCAAAAAGCTGTTATTGCAAGGACGTTCACTTTTGTTTTGCATCGTGATATTCAGTTGGAATATCCTGCTCCTCAGTCGACGAGGCAAGGGCCGAGATCCCTTCACCGGGAGTGACCCCTTGGACAAAAGTTTGCGTCGGGGCATTAACTTCACTATAGCCGATTATTTTTGCTTTGCATCGCGGTATTCATTTGGAATATCCTGCACCCCATTCTACGGGGAAAGAGCCGAGATCCCTTCACCGGGAGTGACCTCTTTAGCAAAGGTTTTCGTCACTATATTTTAAAAAGCTATCCGTTCCTTCGACGATATCAAGTTCTTTACGTTAAAGGTTTTCGCCAGAAACCATTCGTAGCCCTCCGTCGTTTCATATGGGTAGTCAATAGTATTCAAGCTGTGTTTGTTGGCCAAAGTCAAGGCACAGTGTTTGGTAGCTGTTGGTTATTCATATGCAGCATAGATAGATGCGTTGGTTTGGGACAGTCGTATAGCCTTGTTGGCCAAAGTCAAGGGCTTGTGCGGGTGGATTCGAATCAACCTGGAGAATGACGGGTAGAACTTGACATGTGACTTATGATTTGTTGGCCAAAGTCAAGGTCATAAGAGCATGGGGCAGAAATCACATCGGGAGTTTCAAAAGAACTGAAACTTGCCAGATATGCGCATACCTTCTGGAGTGTGATAGTGTGAGCGGATTCCGTCACGTTATCATGCGATGATAGTTGGATCCTGATTCCCACTGATGAGTTAGTTTACTCCTCGGGTGACCCCGACTAATTCTTCTTTCAGGTTTGGAGGAGAATTTGAGGTACAGTGGGAGGATTCCAGATTAGATAAATTGGTAACCATTCTGATCTAGGTTAGAGTGCACGCTGAGTGTTTCTTTTCTCTCTCTCTTTGGCTGCGACCATTGACCCGACCCTAAGACTTTGACTCAGAGACCAAGTTGACCGAACCTTCTTGAACACTGGCTTTTGGATTGTCAGAGTTGCAAACCTCATTGCCACTCCTACTTTTACCCTTTTCTCCAGGACACCCCGTATTGCTACGAACGTCCACTTCCATTGGACAAAACCATCGTATGGTTAGATACGAACTCGAAAGAATTTATTCGAGGATGGTTTCAGGTTCTGGAGAAAACGGATAGGATTATTCAGTTGTCTTTTCCTTTTACCCTCTCTCAGGTTACGAGTACTCCTTGGTTTAGGGGTGGTACACCTATTACGCAAATTGGATTGTCTTCTTCCAAACCTTAGGCTGGTGCCGACCGGTAGGGAATGAAGAAAACCAATCAGCATAACGATGGTGTGCAGAAGGTATTAAGTTAAGACAAAGCAAGGGATTAGTAAGAGGGCAAAGTAAATTGCAACAGATATTCATGACTAAACCAGGTATTTCTTCGCCAATCCTAAAATCACCTTTGAATTTCTCCAGGACACTCCGTATCACTACGAAGATCCACAGTTTATTGGGTACTCCATCGTATGGTTATATACGAACTCGAAAGGAACTTGTTCCAGTTCGGGGATGGATTCTGGTTCAGGAGAAATAGGAATAAGATTTATTCAGGTGTCTTTTATCTTCACCTTCTCTCGCATTGCGAGTGTTCCTAGGATTGGGACAGTACACCCATTATGCTTATTGGATAGTCTTCTTCCAAACCATAGGCTGGTGCCGAACGGTAGGGAAGGAAGAAAACCATTTGGCCTAAAGGGGTGTGCAGAAGGTAAAGACTAAAGACAAATGAAGGGATTTGGAGAGGTGGCAAAGAATTACACAGTTACAGTTGTGAATCTGGATAATGGAAGAGGCATTACTAAGAATACCAGGATACCCTATCGAAACATTTCGATGTTTCAGTTTCACTGTGTAATGTTAAAAGAAAACTGATTTCCCGATTAGATACTTACTCCAGGGTATGTATTTACCAAGTATGATTCTCACATCTGTATGGTTTTACAGATGATGAGTGGGAGTAGGTTATTGGGAATTGGGTGATCATCCTCAAAGTATCGGGATTCATTGTAATCGGTGATATATGAGGAAATCACCTGGGTTGTTTGCCGGTCGGCAAATATTTGGTTTTGAATATCCGCTTTTGTGCACCAATTTCAAATTGATATATCTGTACGTCTATTTTCATAGAGTGAGATATACCTTTCTGAAATTATGTCTATGACATTTACCTATATCAGTGGATGGTTAGGTAAGGAGCATTAAACAGCGGTGTAATTCTTCTTAACCATAAGTACAGTTTTCAACCTACGACACACAGTGAATGAGTTATCAGACTCAAGGGACTTATACAGAGTATTGTATGTTGTCCAAGGTCCATCAGGACAGAGGGGTTGGTCCTCGTACTACATTCGGTTTACTTATGACTTCTCTAGTTTTTAGACAGGTGTTTCGTGGAAACACAGGGTCCGAATTTTGAGAAGTTATAGGTATTTGAATACAGTAGAGAACCAGGTGTAGCAAGTATCGGGATTCTTCAAAGAGATCGAAGATGTAGATACTTGTGTATGGTATTCGGTTGCTAGTAATGATAAAGAGATCTTGCTTCTCTTTCAGGTTACTCATGATTGGAAGCATTCCTAAGTTGAGTAACGCTGATCGGCCTCCTTCCATTTAGTTGACATGCACTGGGGACAGCTGCATGATTTGAATCTGGTTCAATTAAATCAGTGCCTCTGGTCCTATATGGGATATAGAACAGTTCGTATCTTAACGGTGTTAAGGTACGGGGAGTTGTCCGGCTTATGATTAAAACCACACTCTGGATAACTCAAGGCATGTTTCTGTAATGGCTGTTTGTGGGTTGACCCAGGCTATGACGAGGGTTGATTTTCTACTATCTGGATGAACAATAGCGATATTGTTCTAGACTCGCCACAGTTTTATTAAAAATGGATTTTTTCAGAAAACAGTAGTGGGAGTATGGTAGAACTGGAAGTGATTCCAGAACCACAAACGATTACTGAAGATTTGATAAGGAACCTAAAGATTCAATCTGGATTGACATTCCATTGGCCACTCCGCAGTTTTGGTGGGTAACTTCAGGCACCTGAGAGGTACTCCGGTAGCCTCAAGGACGGTGACAGGGAAGTTCTTGTTTACCCACAATTACCATTGCTGTTGTTCCAGGCTGCGAGACCCGGCGGGAGGATGAGTATAGCGTCGTTCTGAACTCGCTTCAGAAGTGTACGTGTATATGACTCTGCCAGAGGGTTGTCGTAGTCAGTGGGAGCAGCGGAAGCATTGGTGGACATCAGGCTTATGTCTATTCATAGACTAAAGCAGATATAGCGGAGATAGATCATCTGTTTCTGATGTGATAGTCATAGGTTTGACTTCATCAGAATAGGGGATGGATCTGTTGAGAAGGTAGTAGGGTGTGATATCCTGGTATTTGGATGACATACACAGAATAGGAAAGGAAACTCCTATACTACAATCGGTTATACTTTTGGTCGTCACACAGTGGTTTCTCCACATGGGACTTGGACATTATATCAGACATACTGGTTACTAGATCTATGGTTTTAGATCTAGATTTGGGTGGTTTCCCAATCAGGGTACTTAGACAACATTCTAAGAGTATTTAGAATGGACGACTCCTGGCACGGTAGTGTACCTGCAAGTGATGGAGTCACCCTCTCTAAAGGTGTCTTACAGACTGAAGGGGAGAGGGATGTGCATGAATGGCAGATCACTTGCTCAGGCAATTGAGTCAATCATGAGATGTCAAGTACCACACCAGATGTTGTTCTTGCAGTAGATGCAATAAGTTGATAATGATCCAATCCTGGAGAAACAGTCGGAAGCAGTTTTAGAACATAAGTGGATGTTCTAAGGGATATGATAACGACAGCCTCATTCGGGAGACAGTTGTCATTCCAGGCTTCCAAGGTGACATGGACGACAAGGAGGTTGTCAGAGTTATAGTTTTCCCTCCGATGAGGGGCGGTATTTTGGACAGGTGGTCCAAGGCAATACTGAGGGTGGCATGGCACAGGATACTGATTAAGTTCAGTTGACGATACAGTTTAAGAAGTTTGGATTTGGAGTTCATTTATGAGCTATGTCCCATCAGACATCCAGATACATTCTAAGACAGGTATTGCTCATTTCGGGAGATGGGTTTCTCCGCGAACTTGAGATATAGAGAGACATAGAAAGAGACATCAAGGCGGATCCACTCACTGAGGCTATTCCTCGAACGCAATAGTTTCGCAAACGAGCTTTGTGAGACTGACTAGTAGAGGAGTTGGGTGTTCGGTATCACACGGGTTGTGAGTATGCGACATCGCAATAATTAGCCTTGAGTGCAAGTGGGAGATTGTTGGAGATAATGCCCTCAGAGTCAATTATTGGATCACAGGTACGTGATTGCAATGATTGATGGAGGACCTATCCCGGTAGGACAGTCTTACTCGAGATGATAGTATGCTATCTGGTTTACCTTTATCATCGTGTACTGTTTTAGGTGACCTGACACGTCGCTATTACACGTTGATAGAGCCCCTAGGATTCTTGCTTAACCACCAGCAGTATGAGGGCGATCATATACGTGGGAGCTGGCAGTCTATAAGCATATCCTTAAATGGTCCCTAGTCGTGTGAGTTTCGAGACAGGGCATCGATACTCCATAGTAGACTAGTGTGTACAGTCGAGACCCCGACGAGGGGCGGTGGCCGGTCTCACAAGCCACTGGTGTCAGTTGGATCACCTAAGATGTATACAGGTGCTCATTGGGTTATGAGTACACCGGACAGGACTCGCCGGGAACATGCCAGTTGGTCATATACCAGACGTCAGATGGCAGTTCCCTGGTGACATGTGTGCAGGTTAGTTCATCGACCCGGGGATCGTCATTTGTCTCGTGTGAGTTCCCACTGTACTTTGATTACTACCCTACCACGGCTCAAAGGAGTCGTGCAAACAGGTTTTAGTTGGGTACAGTCCCGAGCCACATGGAGGCAGTGAGCGTATCTTCAGGGGTTCGTCTCTCCCGGTAT
The DNA here is from genome assembly GCA_030015575.1 of Agapanthus africanus. Taxonomy (NCBI): domain Eukaryota; kingdom Viridiplantae; phylum Streptophyta; class Magnoliopsida; order Asparagales; family Amaryllidaceae; genus Agapanthus; species Agapanthus africanus. The sequence continues at coordinate 109,962,784 of CM057351.1, forward strand.
TGGGGGTGAGGTCGTGCTGTGTCTAGGAGAGCCATTACACAAAGCCCTCGGCCGAGGCAAGGAGATTTACTGGTAGGTATTCCAGTAGTATCTCAGGGTGTTCTGGGCTACACTCCGACACGACTTGTACCGCTTTTGGGGGTCTGACTTTTACCAACCCCCTAGGCCCGCCATGCGATGCTCATAGACGAACGGACCGGACTGCACGGATATTGTCACTGACAGGCCTCAGTTGGGTGTCGGGGTGAGCTTCCTCATCGACGTCCCTTTTGGTCAATAGCTGGTGGCCCGTCACGTATTGGCATATACCTCTGACGTGCTAGTGGTTAAATCCACAACCATAGTATTGACGAGTCTTTAAAGTCCACCACACTTTCAGTTACTCAGCTTTCGGGCGAAAGGTTGTAGAGGCCGTATGGAGATATGGCAAGGTCCGATCAGATACGTGCGGTATTGCACGGATCAGGATCTGACAGTTTGTACTATAGGCCGTATGGTTATATGGCAGGGTTCGATCAGATACGTGCGGTATTGCACGGATCAGGATCGAACAGATATTACTAGCCGGTTTTGGTATAAGCCGGATTCTAGTATAGTACAGTGGAGATTTTGTCTCATTGCATTTTGTATTTCGGTCGAAATACAGATGCGGGTGTGTATGCACAGTATCGGGGTTTTCCCGTAATTTATTACGGGACCAGTTTTCTGGAGTTGCCAGTTTGCCTTTCGTTTCGGCCAATTTCCATTGTTCCGTTCATTGGCCGAAGATTGGTGGAGGAGGTTTTATTTGCATTGTTGCAAATAGACATTTGTGGAGGGGGTCTTTGCTTGTTTCCTTGTATCATGATGGTGCACCATTCTTTTGACCTTGACTTCTATCTTCATGATAGCATGACTTTTGGAAGTGATCATTAGCTTGTTGGAGTGTTGGTTTTGGTGCTATCATGGTTGTTGGTGAGTAGTTGAGAGTGGGTGTGATTGTGACCATATCCTTTTTGATGATTTCCTTTTGCATGAGAGCCTTCCCACTCTCTCTATGATGGATGGCTCTCTCATTCTTTCCTCTTCCTCACTCACTCACCCTCTTGCCATGGAGAGGCCGGCCACTTTGGGGGCGGTCCCCAATTTGGAGTGAGGGAATTTTGGCTCATTTCATGTTCACAAATATCCACAAGTTCCACCTCCATGAGTTTGTATCATCCCTCCACCACAAAAGGCAATTCCACATACCCCCAAAAGAGACACAAGCTCACTACATATTCTACAATGAATCTTGGGCACGTCGAGTAGCCGGCTTCGTGCCCGAGTTGCCTCGGCATTGAGGTGGGAGCCCGTAAACGAAGAAGGCGATGTGGTGCACTTCCGGCGACGAGGAGGAGACGGACGGAGATCCCGCGAGGAGATCGGAGTGGAGATGAAGACCGGAGGACTTGGATCGTCGGTATATCTCTTTCCCATCTTCTAGTTAGCTTAGACTTAGTTTAATGGTAACGATCCGGGTGTTTAGTGCGCGGTGGTACCGATTTGCTAAGTCCGCAAAATCAAAGTTATTCACCGTTTCCGCATTCCGGCGTCGGATTGACGACCGGGGTGCCGCCGTGCACTTACAATTTCCTTCTCCTATGATGGACCCAGCGCTTATTGCTAAAGCACCTTATCCTAATCGGTTAAAGGCTAACACATCGAGTCCACATATGGAGAAGATTATGGACATGTTTAAGCAAGTTAACATCAACATCCCTCTTCTAGATGCTATCCAACAAGTTCCGTCCTATGCAAAAAATATTAAGAACTTGTGCACTAGGAAGAGGAAGACTCAAGTTCCTAAGAAGATTTTTATGGCAAAGACAGCAGACACAGCTTTCCCCCAACAAGTACCGAGGAAACGTAAGGACCCTGGCTGTCCTACTATTTCTATTTCTATTGGGGAAAAACATATCAACCGTGCTCTACTAGACCTTGGCGCTAGTGTTAACTTGCTTCCATATTCAGTCTATGAGCAACTAGGAATCGGAGTGTTAAAGCCCTCGAGCATAACTCTCCAGATGGATGACTGATCTATCACCACACCTAGGGGTGAACTGGAGGATGTGTTAATAAAAATCGGGGAATTTGTATTCCCTATGGATTTTATTGTAATTGATACACAGCCTGTAACGAACCCACGAAATCAAATTCCGGTGATTTTAGGTCGCCCCTTTTTGGCCACTTCCAATGCTATCATCAACTGTCGTAACGGTTCTATGACCCTATCCTTCGGCAATATGTCAATTGAACTAAACATTTACAAGTTAGGAAGTGTACCCTCCGAACCTACTACTCAAGTCTGTTCTGTCGACTTAATGGATGTCGACAACAGCGAATTTGGTGATCCTCATGATACTGATCTTGACTCTTTTCATACGTTATTGTTTGACCCAACTATGTATCATACACCTATGGACTCTTCCACCGAGATGTCCGGGTCAACAACTAACACTGATTATGAAATGCTTTTAGAGTCTGAAGATCACCCCGCACTTTGTGATGACATTATTCATCGGGGTATAGATGGAACTTTTGAGGAGATCTTCGCTGATGAACTCGCATTTTTGAATGACACGGGTGTTGAGATGAATCATCTCCCAATCAATGAAATTGAACCTCCACCCCTTCTTTTGAACTGTAAAAAGAATGCGAGCAATCCATCACATTCACTACATCGTCTCTCCAAAATGAGACGCACCTACATTCTATTCCACCACTTACCCTTTCCCCACTTCTTCTTCCACCAACCAGAGCACTGCATTGATAAAAAATTTGAATGGTTGGTGTTAACCTTCGGTCTTTGCAAAGCTTGGCATCGACCAATGATTTTTGACCCCATCATGTGATTTTCAAAAGATTAACATTGCATAACTTAAGTTTGGGGGGGGCATTTTTTCTGGCTCTTGAAAAGAAATTTTTTTACACAAACTGATGAGCCAAAAATAAATTTGGTGGAGGATCTTCACTTAAATATTTTGCCCCCATTAATAAATTTCCTCCCAAGCTTACAGGTTTTTCAAGATTTAGCAGATGACAACAGTGAGGACACTGTTGAAAACAAGTTTGGGGGAGGTTTGTGCTTATTTTCGCATCATCTTGCATAATCACAAAACATTTTTTTCAAAACCTATAAAAATTTTAAAATTTAAAAAAAAATATTAAAATTATTTTTCTACATAAATAAGATAATAAAAGATTAGATAGTGAAAAATTACATCCATGAGATTGGAAAAATTTAAGAAAACCAAGAAAATTAGAAGTTTTCTTATACGAAGTAGTAATAAGTAGTTATGAGCCGTTGTCCCAAGGGTTAGTAAGATGAAGGAAGTCACTAATCTGGGGATAAAAATAAGTCTGAAAAATAGTTCCTATTCTGGAAGCCAAACATTTTGAACATTGATACCCTACTATACGCACTTACACACATCTTGAAACTCGGGATAGTAGAGGATACCTTGAAATGCTCTTGTCTAAAAGCCAAAGTATGAAGGAAATAAAAAAAAATGAATAAAATATAAAATGGTGAGAAAAATGGACACTGCTTTTGTTATCGCTAAGGCAGCAATAAAAAAATATAGCGAGGGTGCCTCTTCACCTAGTGCCCTAAGGCCAACTGGTCTGGGAGTCACTGCTAAGCCTTAGGTGGTGGAAGACGAGGAAAAACACCAAATAAGCAAGCACATGAGTAATCGGTCGGTTAGTACCTCAAGAAGTATTAACGGTCGCATGAAAGTGTGTGAGCAAATTCATTTAAATATTCATTAACTAAAAAGTACTGAGGTGGATGGGCAAGAGTATGATAGCTTGAATTGAATTCTCCGGGTGTAGGGATGTCTTTACACACACGTAGGGTTATATGATCGATGTTTGGAAGAAAGATAGGAATGATGAATAAAGAAGATGTTTTATTGAGGGATGATGTGATTTCTGACATCTTTTCATGACTATTAAGATAGGGCTCATGACAACCGAAAAGCTAGCTTAGTTGGAAACCCTAATTTTCAAGGTTTTTATTTTAAAATTCTTTTTTTCAAATGTAATATTCATGATCTTTCTTTTATTATTGGATTTTGTGGGTGCAATCCGCTGAAAACCCTCAGGAGACAACACTCCTTCTACTAGGGACACCTAAAGGTTTAAAGGCTTGTTGCACGTGCTCAGTGCAATCGTGTTGCCTACGAAAGTGTGCTAGTTAGTTTTTCTCTTTCTTTATTTTCTCCTTCTCTTTTTAATAAAACAATTCGCTCGAGACGACCGAAAATAAGTTTGGGGGAATTTGATCAGTCGAAAATACTGCATTTTTAACACGGCAATTTCCCTATCATTTGCACTCATCTAGAAGTGTTCGGTATTCATATTGCACATATTAGCAAAACATCTCTGAAATACCAGATTGCATGTGTTAGACTTTAAAACCGGCACTTTAAGGGAAATTGACTGTTTATCATGGCATTGCATCATTCTTGTGTAGCGCAACACTTGTTTCGAATTCTGTGCAGGAAATTTCCGGAACCGATCCAAAATTGTCAAATTTCTGATAAAAAAATACGCCAACTCAAAGATCTTTGATCTGGCATTGATATAGAAGGAATTATAAAATTCAACATATCAGAACAATATCCAAAAGCTAGCAGAAAGCCACAGTGGAAAAGTGAAGCACTGATCCTCCTATTGGGCCACGGATCCGCGGCCTAAGCAGGCTCGAGCCGCGGATCCGTGGCGGCCTTGCCACGTCAGCAAGAAAGATTTGCTCCAGTATTTTTCTATCTGTGTGTAAACCTCAGCAAGCTGTGTCAAATTCAACAGTACTCTCGAAGCTTCTGCCAGATCAGCAAAGATCATTAAGCAAGCTAATCATGATTAAGCTCCTAACAAACTAGTTCTAGAAGCTCCCTCCAACTAACTTCTTCTAGAAGCCTCTCTAGCTAACAAACTTTTGGAGGGAAATTCAAATTTGAAATCCTAGATCTAGGGTTTTGAGGTCTATAAAAAGGATCCTAGATCTAGGGTTAAGGGTTGTTCTTCATCTTCCCCAAAATCCCCACAAGTTGAGTGACACGACTTGTGCCTCAAACCCTAACCCTAATCCAATCAAGAAACCAAAGTTCAAGATTCTTTGAGTTCAAGCAAAGCAAGCCTTCTACCATCCTTTAGAAGCGAAGCCGGACTTCATCGGAGCATGAAATCCAAGCCGATCCGCGACTCAAGGAGCCGATGCAACGCTAGATTCGACAATCTTGTTCCTTCTCAAATTCTTGTAGTCTTGAGCAATGTGTAACAAATTGTTGAATAAATAAAGGTGACGATTCTTTTAACTTGCTCGTCTTTCAATTCAAGCATTATGATTCAACTTCGATTCTTGAATGTATTCTTTGTGATGATGCTTGAGTAAAACTCCGCTCGTGGAGGAGTCGAGACGATCGGTAGAATGATGATGTTGACGAATCTTTAAACATTTTCTTAAATCCTATAATGATTGTAAATTCTTGAAAATTGAATGATCGATAATCTAGTTTCGGTGTGAAATGCTTTCTTGATTATTTTCGCACGGAACTAGAGATCAACGATCGATCATTCGATTTCCTAGATGCTATCTTGTGAATGTGATTCATCGAAAGGACAAAGGATAAGATGAGGAACCCTAGTTCTTCGCAAGATCCTTAATCCTCGATAAATCGACATCGACCTAGCATCAATTAGTTAATGGATCAGAAAAAGTAATTTCTAGTCTTCTTCACATCTAATATCTAATCGACTCCTACGAGCCACATTTCAATTCTTGAAACTTAAATCGATTGGAATTATATCAATTCTTGATTCTTGATTTTTAAAGCTTTCTTGATTCTTGATTAGATCTAGTTGATTCTTGAAATTCATTGATATAAATCTTGAATCGTTTGCTTTTCTTTTCCATTAAATTTTCAATTCAAAGCAAAACAAATACGAATGAATCTCACAATCCCTGTGGACGATCCGCACTTACTAACGCGCTACATTTCGACACCGTTATTGATTGCGGTCAAAATAATTCTTTGATTGTGATTTCTATTCATTTTCTAAACCGACACACAAAGAAACGTATCAATCATCCCTGATCACTGCCAGATCTCTAGCCTTTGAGTTAGCGTATTTTATCAGCATTATTTTCACAATTTTAGCTCGGTTTCTGGAATTTCCTGCACAGACTTCGAAATAAGTGTTGCGCAATATTGGGATGATGCAATGCCATGATAAACAGTCAATTTCCCTAAAAATTCCGGTATTAGAGTACAACACAGGTAATTCGGTATTTTACAGTCAATTTGCTAATATGTGCAATATGAATACCGAACACCTCTAGATGAATGCAAAAGATAGGGAAATTGCCGTGTTATAAATACATTATTTTCGACTGATCAAATTCCCCCAAACTTATTTTCGGTCGTCTCGAGCGAACTGTTTTATTAAAAAGAGAAGGAGAAAATAAAGAAAGTGAAAAACTAACTAGCACACTTTCGTAGGAAACACGATTGCACTGAGCACGTGCAACAAGCCTTTAAACCTCTAGGTGTCCCTAGTTGGAGGAGTGTTTTCTCCTGAGGGTTTTCAGTGGATTGCACCCACAAAATCCAATAATAAAAGGAAGACCGTGAATATTACATTTAAAGACAAGAATTGTAAAAGAAAAGCCTTGAAAATTAGGGTTTCTAACTAAGCTAGCTTTTCGGTTGTCGTGAGCCCTATCTTAATAGTCATGAAAAGATGTTAGAAATCGTGTCCTTCCTCAATAAAACATCGTCTTATTCTTCATTCCTATCTTTCTTCCAAAAATCGATCATATAACCCTGCGTGTGTGTAATAGACATCCCTACACCCGGAGAATTCAATTCAAGCTATCATACTCTTGTCCATCTGCCTCGGTACTTTTTAATTAATGAATATTTAGATGAGATTGCTTACACACTTTTATGCGACCGTTAATACTTCTTGAGGTACTAACCAACCGATTACTCGTGTGCTTGCTTATTTGGTGTATTTTCCTCATCTTGCACCACCTAAGGCTTAGCAGTGACTCCCAGACAAGTTGGCCTTAGGGCACAAGGTGAAGAGGAACCCTTGCTATATTTTTTTATTGTTGCCTTGGCGATAACAAAACCAGTGTTCATTTTTCTCACCATTTTATATTTTATTCATTTTTTTTATTTCCTTCATACATCGGCTTTTAGACAAGAGCATTTCAAGGTATCCTCTACTATCCCGAGTTTCAAGATGTGTGTAAGTGTGTATAGTAGGGTATCAACGTTCAAAATGATTGGCTTCCAGAATAGGAACTAATTTTCAGACTTATTTTTATCCTCAGATTAGTGACTTCCTTCATCTTACTAACCGTTGGGAAAACGGCTCATAACTACTTATTACTAGTTCGTATAAGAAAACTTCTAATTTTCTTGGTTTTCTTAAATTTTTCTAATCTCATGGATGTATTTTTTCACTATCTAATCTTTTATTATCTTATTTATGTACAAATTTTTTTTTTGTTTTGTTTGAAATCTTTAAAATTTTATAGGTTTTGAAAATGTTTTGTGCTTATTCAAATGATGCAAATGATGCGAAAATAAGCACAAACCTCCCCCAAACTTGTTTTCAACAGTGTCCTCGCTGTTGCCATCAGCTAAATCTCGAAAAACCTGTAAGCTTGGGAGGAAATTTATTAAAGGGGGCAAAATATTTAAGTGAAGAACCTCCCCCAAACTTATTTTTGGCTCATCATTTTGTAAAAAAATTCTTTTCAAGAGCCAGAAAATATAACCCCCCAGACTTGAGTTATGCAATGTTAATCTTTAAAAATCACAAGAGAGGGTCAAGAATCATTGGTCGATGCCAAGCTTTGCAAAGACCGAAAGTTAACACCAACCATTCGAAAATTTTATCAATGCAGTGCTCGGGTTGGTGGAAGAAGAAGTGGGGAAAGGGTAAGTGGTGGAATAGAATGTATGTGCGTCTCATTTTAGAGAGACGATGCAGTGAATGCGATGGATTGCTCGCATTCTTTTTACAGTTCAGAAGAAGGGGTGGAGTTTCAATTTCATTGATTAGGACATGATTCATCTCAACACCCGTGTCATTCAAAAATGCGAGTTCATCAGCGAAGATCTCCTCAAAAGTTCCATCAATACCCCGATGAATAATGTCATCACAAAGTGCGGGGTGATCTTCAGACTCTAAGAACGGTTCATAATCAGTGTTAGTTGTTGACCCGGACATCTCAGTGGAAGAGTCTGTATGTATATGATACATAGTTGGGTCAAACAATAACGTATGAAAAGAGTCAAGATCAGTATCATGAGGATCATCAAATTCGCTGTTGTCGACATCCATTAAGTCGACAGAACAGACATGAGCAGTATGTTCGGAGGGTACACTTCCCAACTTGTAAATGTTCAGCTCTATTGACCTATTCCCGAAGGATAGGGTCATAGAACCATTACGACAGTTGATGATAGCGTTGGAAGTGGCAAAAAAGAGGGGACCTAAAATCACCGGAATTTGATTCCGTGGGTTCGCTACAGGCTATGTATCAATTACAATAAAGTCCACAGGGAATACAAATTCCCCGATTTTTATTAACACATCCTCCAGTTCACTCCTAGGTTTGGTAATTGATCGGTCAGCCATTTGGAGAGCTATGCTCGAGGGCTTTAATACTCCGATTCCTAGTTGCTCATAGACTGAATATGGAAGCAAGTTAACACTAGCGCCAAGGTCTAGTAGAGCACGGTTGATGTGTTTTTCCCCAATAGAAATAGAAATAGTAGGACAGCCAGGGTCCTTACGTTTCCTCGGTACTTGTTGAGGGAAAGTCGTGTCTACAGTCTTTGCCATGAATATCTTCTTGGGCACTTGAGTCTTCCTCTTCCTAGTGCACAAGTTCTTAAGAGTTTTTGCATAGGACGGAACTTGTTGGATAGCATCTAGGAGAGGGATGTTGATGTTAACTTGCTTAAACATGTCCATAATCTTCTCTATATGTGGACTCGATTTGTTAGCCCTTAACCGATTAAGATAAGGTGCTTTAGCAATAAGCGCTGGGTCCATCATAGGAGAAGGAAGTGTGGGTGGACCCGATCCCAGAATAGAGGTGGGGATCGTCTGAGGAGAACTAGAAGAGATGGGCTGAGGTGGCGAGCATTGTGGGAAACGGAGAATATGCTCGCAAGAAGGTGGTGGGGTAGAAGAACTGGGGTTAGAATTAGAAGTAGAAGTGGAAGGAAAGTTCTCAGCCGGGGTATCATTGATAGATTTTTCAGTGTCATCAATCATTTCCCCAACGTGATTATCAAGCACTCTTCCAGATCTCAACGTGATTGCATTCACATGATGTGAATAGCCAGGATTGGGTAAAGGTTGAGCTGGAAGTTTCCCTTTCTCTCTTGCACTCATTTCGGCTTTTAGTTGTGCAATTTGTGCTTCCATCGATTTGATATTCTCATTTTGAGAGACAATGATTTTCATCACATTCTCGACGGAAGATTGCAAACTTGTCGTACCTTGGATGGATTGTTTCATGAAAGCATCCAAGGTTTGTGCTAGTGCAGAGGTATTATCTGTACCGGTCACTTGCAAAGAGTTTTCATGTGGTGCAAAAGTGTTGGCCGGATTTTGGAAGTTTTGTGATTGGAAGGGGTGCTGACTCAATTGAAGTGGTTGATGTTGTGGTGGAGGGACCCTTTGGAAATTGTTTTGGGTTGGAACCGTGTTTTGAGATTGTGATTGGTTCCAAGCAAAGTTAGGGTGATTTCTCCAACCCTGATTATATGTGGAAGAAAATGGATCGTTCCTAGGTCATTGAAATGCGGCATTGGTATGCTCATGACCTTGAAACGGAGAATTTCGTGGACATTCTTCCGTCAAATGAGAAGGATCAGAACAGCATCCACATACAGTTTTGGAGAGTGACATTTGATTTAGGGCGGGAGCTAAAAATTTGTTTTCCATAGTCTCGAGTTTCTTATTGATAGCTGAAATTTCAGCTCTAACTCCTATGGAAATATTATTGCCATCCCTAGACGATTAACTCACACCCTCCCACTGTAAAGATTTTTCAGCGAAATCTTCTAGGAATTTCCAGGATTCCCCATCATCTTTGGTCATGAAGTTGCCTTGACACATGGATTCATGGGTCTGTCTTGTGTTAGGATTAATGCCCTCATATATGATTCGGCATAGATCCCATCTGGGGATTCCATGATGTGGACATTGGACTAACAGATCCTTGAAGCGTTCAAGACAATTTGAAAATGGTTAATTTAGAAGATGGGTGAATTGATTTATTTCGCTACGAACTCGAGCTGTTTTATGATGTGGGTAGAATTTCTTAAGGAATGCTTTGACGAATTCTCCCCAGTTTGAGATGGAATGTGCGGTAGTGTTGTAAAGCCACTTCTCGGCTATATCTCACAAGGTGAATGGGAGAGGACGTAGACGCATAGCATCCATAGAAAGCTGTGAGGTACCCATCATTGCGCATACATTTTCAAATTTGGTGATAAAGGCATATGCGTCTTCAGACTCGAGACCGTGAAATTTTGGTAGAAGGTTGATGTATTAGGGTTTAATTTCAAAATTTTCCCCGTTGGCTGGTGGAATGGAAAGACAGGTGGAAAGGGGACCTCGTGTAGGATAGCACCTCTCTTGGAGAGAGATGCGGGGTGGATTCTGCGCACCAACGGACGGCGACAGAGTAGTGGTAAAGAAATTTGATGGAGATGGATCCATCGATGTGGGTGTGGTGGTGGGTAAAGAAGAGGTAAATGTAGAAATACCGACTTCTGGGTCGATCAGGGGAACGCGGACAAGTCGGGCACTAGAATCCTATGTCCAGCCTATCTTGCACTAAAAAGGGTTAGTATAAGTGGCAGCGAGACTTATAATTAGGGGAAAGAATGAATGTGATTGGTGTTAGTTTTGAAAAATATACGGATTTTTTTGAAAAATTGATGCTATCACAACAAATGCAACAAGCAAAACCCTAATTCTAGTGGTCACCTAGGTCAAAGCTCTAGACCGCTCCTAACTGCCAAAAGACAAGTCGCAGGATAAATCCTCCACTGCCTCTTTGTCTCTCCTGTGGTCAGGTAAGTGGGAGATTCTCCACTACGTAAGTAGTGGGCCTAATTAAGTAACCACTAGCCTTCGAAACACTTGCCTTAGACACCATAAAAGAAACGCGGATAAGCAATGAATTACCCACGGCCTTCTCTTGTCCTAAGTGAGCGCGACGGTCCTTATAGTCATCTCTAGATCTTTTTTAGTTAATGAGGGTGATGCGAATGCAATTTTGTGATTTTCGGGGCTTAGGAAGGGTAATGAACTCCCCACCTAATCTGGATTTGGCCGTGCCCCTTAATTTCCGTATTAATATGCAAACAACCAAAAATCAAAACACGCACAATTTATTTTTCTTTTGCGGCGCTGCGAATTTTGCAAAGAAACCTGCTGCAAATTGTCAATTAGAGCAGATTTAGGAGGGAGATAAGAAAGTTGAGAAGTTACCAGAGAACTTTTGAGCAGTGATCCAGCAGATACGCGGTGGAACCGCCGCAGATGCAAGCTAATGTCGCGGAATCGCGGTCTTGTTAAGAGATCACTGCACTGAAATTTTTGGTACTGTTTCTGTTGACTTCAGGAGCTCTCTGGAATGCTCTGAAAAAAATTCTCAAGCTCCAAAAATTCCAGATTTCCTCGCAACAAATCACAACAACACGTTTAGACTTTGCGCGAATTTTGATCTCAAAAATGATAGATGGAATAAAATTTTCAACTCAAATTTCAAAATACGAACAATTAGCGCACTATCCCCGGCAACGGCGCCATTTGATTGAATACGATTTCGGATTGTGTAGTTGGAAAATTGTATAGAAAAAACAACCAAAAATATTTTGTCCGCAATCAATAACGGTGTCAAATGTAGCGCGTTAGTAAGTGCGGATCGTCCACAGGGAAAATGTAATCGTTCGTGTTTCGATTTAGATGAGTTGAAACTTTAAAAAAAAAGAAAACAAACAATTCATGATTTGTAAATTGAATTTCAAGAATTAGAAAAATCTAGATCTAAGAAAACATTAAAATCAAGAATAGAGAATTTTTGATGATTTCCAAATCAAATATCAAGAATCGAAGTGAGGCTCGTAGAAATCGATCAGATCTATAGATGTGATGAAATCTAGCGATTACGTATTCTTATCCATCGATGAATTAATACTAGATCGATGATGATCAACGAGAATTAGGGATTTCTTGTGAAACTAGGGTTTCAACATCTATCCCTTGTTCCTTTGTCGATATCATTCACATTCTAGCCTCTAGTAAATTCAAGAATCGATCGTGGATCCCTAATTTCGAGCAATCACAATCAAGAAAGCATCGCAACGAAACTAGGTCGTCGATTCTTCAATTTTCTAGGGTTTACAAAACTCGTAGGACTTAAGAATCGTTTTAAGATTTGTTACATCATCATTCTATTGATCGTCTCAACTCCTTTACGAGCGGAGTTTTACTCAAACATCACAACAAGAACCACAATCACAAATTGAGATCGAATCATGATACAAGAATTTAAAGAAAGCAAGATTAAAGAATTTCACCTTTTATTTATCAACAATTCCGTTACAAATCACTCAAGAACTACAAGAGGAAGAACTCGATTGTCGATTTGGCTTCGCTCATCTCGTAGAGTCGTGGATCGTCTTGGATCACTTGCTCGATTGAAGATCGACTCCGCTCCTAAAAGGTTGAAGGCTTCTCGCTTGAATGGTACTCAGGATCTTGAATTTGGCTTTGGATTTTGGATTTAGGGCTACAAGTTGTGTCACTGGATTTGGGGGAGATGAAGAACAACCCTTAACCCTAGATCTAGGCTCCCTTTTATAGACCTTGTAACACTAGATCTAGGATTCAAAATTTGAATTTCCCTCCAAAAGTTTGTTAGCTAGAGAGGCTTCTAGAAATAGTTATTTGGAGGGAGCTTCTAGAACTAGGTTTTTAGGCTGAGCCTTCTAGATGAAGCCACATGGAGAATCTGGAGTGATCTGGAAGCTACTGCCGTTACATAGGATACGTGGAGGAAATTTGAACCCTTGATGGCGTCACCAAGCCGCGGATCCGCGGCGCCAAGCCGGCTCCGGCCGCGGATCCGCGGCCCAATGGAGGCCTTGTTGTCTGGAACTTCTGGGCTTTTCTGGTGCTGACTTTATGTATATTTTCTGATATGTTGATTTTCCAAATGAGTCCCTGATCACTGCCAGATCTCTAGCCTTTGAGTTGGCGTATTTTATCAGCATTATTTTCACAATTTTGGCTCGGTTTTTGGAATTTCCTGCACAGACTTCGAAACAAGTGTTGCGCAATATAGAGATGATGCAATGCCATGATAAACAGTCAATTTCCCTAAAAATGCCGTTTTTAGAGTAAAACACAGGTAATTCGGCATTTTACAGTCAATTTGCTAATATGTGCAATATGAGTACCGAACCCCTCTAGATGAATGCAAAAGATAGGGAAATTGCCGTGTTAAAAATACATTATTTTCGACTGATCAATTTGCTAGATAAAGGGCATATTCGTCCGAGTGTGTCACCTTGGGGAGCTCCTGTTCTGTTTGTCAAAAAGAAGGACGGCAGTATGCGATTATCGTCAGTTGAATCGAGTGACTGTGCGGAATAGATATCCTCTACCTCGTATTTATGATTTGTTTGATCAGCTCCATGGTGCGGGGCATTTCCCGAAGATTGACTTGCGGTCGGGTTATCATCAGTTGCGGGTTCGGAAGGATGACATTCCGAAGACTGCTTTTCGCACGCGCTATGGGTATTATGAGTTTTTGGTGATGTCATTCGGGCTCACCAATGCCCCAGCAGCGTTTATGAATTTGATGAACCGCATATTCAGGCCTTTTCTTGATCAGTTCATTATCGTGTTCATTCATGATATTCTAGTATACTCCCGGAGTCGACAGGGGCATGAGCAGCTGTTAGTGATATGTATGCCCTAGAGGCCATTACTGTACATACGATGTATATTGTAGTGGATGCTTGGACATATATATGGAGGACTTTCTTGCTCGACATGATAGTATGCTATCTGGTTGCTCTTTAACATAACATGTACTCTGATTGTCTCTATGTTACATGTTGATAAAGCCCTTAGGATGAGTACTTGACTACCAGGACTATGATGTAGATCATACTAGTCGGGACAGTGTAGTCTCTAAGTACATCCTTCAAATGTTCCTAGTCGTAGGTGTATCGAGTCAGGGCATCGATATATCAGAGTAGACTAGCGTATAGCTTCTCGACCTATGTAGATGGGCGATGGATGATCCCATATCCATTGGTGTTTGACATCATAGACAGTATACGGGTACTCAGTGGAGACTGGGTACACTGGAAGGACTCGCCGAGAACTCCCAGATGGTATTATACCTCACGTCAGATGGCAGTTCTCTGGTGACACTGGTACAGGTTAGTCTGTAGACCCGAGATCGTCATAGAGTCTTGTGTGATTCCCACTGTGCTTTGATTTCCATCATACCACGTATAAGAGGGCGTGTAAAACGGTGGCTTTTAGGTACAGTCCCGAATCACATGGAGGCAATGAGCGATAGGAGGAGTTTCGTCTCTCCCGGTATAGGGAGTTGATGTTGCGCTGTGCTCGATAGGCTATAACAGGAAGTCCTTGGCCAAGGCAGCTTTATAGATATTCTTGTAAGAGTTATCAGTAGTTTCTCGACCCGTTATAAGCCTCATAACGACACGACTTATCGAGTTACTGGGGTCTAACGTTTACCACCCCTAGACGAGATATGGGACATATGAGACGAAGAGACAGGACTGTACGGTAGTGTTACTGGTTGGATTCGCATGAGTGTGAGCAGGCTTGCTTGTTGATATTCTGATCGCTCAATACCCGGGTGGCCGTTACGTTTAGCAGACCGCTTGCGGCTTGTGGGTGTTTGATATGATCATCACCTACTGCCGGCGTATTGACGAGTCTTTAGAGTCCTACACAGGGGTTTCCTAGCTCAAGCGAAATGGAGTAGGAGCACATATGTGATATGTGTGGAACCAAGATTGATACGATATGAGATACCGTATTCTATTCTCGCAATTCGTGACATTGATCGGTTGTATGCGATATAGCCGGGTTATCGGATCAAGTGTTGATTCGATAAGTTGTTGCACATGATATTAGTCGGTTATAGCCGGATTATTAAATCAAGAGTTGATTTAATAATTTAATGTATAATTATATATTTGATATATAACATTACATTAACTATTATTAGCTCACTTATGATTTGTTTTCTCACTTTGTGTGCACATTGTACATATGTGATATGTATGTTTGTGTACATGCATTATGTCATGGTTGATGATACATGCAAGATGGGTGTATGAGACTTATACCAAGATTAGGGTTAAGATTAGGGGTTTTATTTTATCTTAAGATTTAACAAAAGAGTATAACTTGGTCAAAGTTATCAAGCTTGAAGAAGCTTGGAGAAACCTTGACAAAGTCCACTATTTTGTCATTTCTCTTGATATTCTTTAACCCAACCCTTAACCTCATAACTTGGTCAATTCTCTACATGAGTTAAGCATGATAGCTTAACTCACACATGGTTACATTTATTCATTGGATAAGTTTTCATTTGGATGAATAATTGTGAGAGTTCTTCTTCTTCATCTTCTTCCTCCTCAAATGCTTACCAGCTCTAATGGTGGAATGAGAAAAAGTGTGAGAAAATCAATTCTAAAGTGAGCCCACTTCCTTCTTCTTCAACCTCTACTACTTGCTATGTAGTATAGGTTGTTCTCTTCACAAAACTCATGACCTAATGAAGGAATTGCTTGAGTTAGTGTCTCCCCGACGTAGATCATCTTCGGCCTTGAAGTCTTCGAAGCAAGCGCGTTCATTTCTTCGTGAAGCCTCTCTAGAGTCCGGAGCTTGCGATCGCAGCGAAGGGGACATCTACACGAAGCTATTTAAGTGAAGGACCGGTCTATAAAGGTTGTATTCCCGCTCTCTTTATATATTGAAAAGTGTTTGCATAGATTATTCCGTATATTTCTAGTATACGATTCTAGTTAGGGTTAGCTATAACGGCAAAAATTTTAATTTGGCATGGACGATGCCTCCCGAAACCTTGCTGCCGTCGTAGGTAACCCTACAGTGGTATCGGAGCCATGATAGAAATAAATACGGATTTTGTTAGAATTAAGAAACCGAAACAACTCCGAAACATGAAACGCAAAAACCAAGTTTCTGTCGATTTTGAAAAGAGTTCAAAAAATTATTTAAACAATTGGAGAATGTAGTATGAGATACCACATGAGCACACAAGAAAACCCAACCCCAGTGCTCGGCCCATGGCCGGGGACCAAGCTTTAAATTTCGGCGACGCCGAATCTTTGTTGAGGAATGGGGTTGAGTTTTGTGGTGTGTTCCAGTGACTTGGATTTGGTGTTTCTGGTGTTGTTTATTTTGGCTAATTATGCATGTGATGTAATCTTACACTATAAGCAAGTTGGAGTGTTTCGTATTCGTAGTTTAAACATTGTTTCGGGTGTTTCACATATTGTCTAGACAATGTTAAAAAGTTCGATCGAATGTCAAAAACCCATTTTTCCAAGTTTAACGTATTCGGAAAAACATGCAAGAGATTCTTTGGACCCTCTAGAAGAACGAAACCTTAACTCGATTATGTGGCCATCAAAACCACCACTTGAACCCTAGGGTTTGTGGTAGTCTAGCGTTTCACATGTGAGGCATTAGTTTGACCCTTCTACGGCTGGTTCATAGGTACTGTGGCATCTTTTGGGTATTATTAAAACTGTGCTCAAGTGTTGAGCTGTCGGGAAATTATGGGACTTTGATGAATTGATCGAAGAGTTTTTCGTCGTCCAGATATTATGTGATAGGATACAATATTTGGAATCCACATGTAGTTATGAGATAACTAATTTGAATGTTATAAATCTAGCATTTTAGTCTCATTTGATCGGTTGCCACGGGATTTTGATGTGATCAAAAGTCCGTCGCAATCACGTAGCGTACGCGGATACTCGCCGGTTAAACTTAATAGATAGACACGCCCCATAGCCCCGACCAAGTGACTGTAGGAGAACCCCGTTGCCAAAAGCAACCGTTCGGGTGCTCGCTGAAGCGGTGTTCCGCCTTAGTTCACTTCGTCGACGGCATCGGGGGTGCGGCCGTTTACTAAAGTTTCCGACGAGCATTCGATCAGGATGTCGGGAATCTTGTTGAATTTCTGGACTAGATATTGAAAAGTGTTTTCGATATTGAGACTAAAATGCGGGGTTTATAATTGTTAGGCATGCGATGTCTAAGGAATTCATTTGGTTAGGCATGCGATTTCTAAGGTGGTTGTGGATTCCAACGGGTGTAGTTTTTCATTTTCTTTTTGCGACCGTAAGTATAATATGTGGTGTATCGCCGGTTTCGTTGCTATATGTCAACGACAATTGGGATACGTATATTTACTTTCGTTGATGACATGTGATGTTATGTGTTGCTCTGATATTTATATTGGATCGTCGTGATTGAATAGCCGGGGGTTTTATGTGAGATGAGAGTTTTTCATTTTCATTCATGTAAAATTCATTGTATGTAATATTCTTTTATTGGGACACTTCCGGGTTGAGGATGATGTCATCATTGTATATTATTTACTTTTCCGCATTAGGATAGACCCAAGGTGGGGAGCATAAGTAACCGGGTTCTAGGGTCCAGTGGGAGACCAACTCGAGGAGTCGAGACCGGGTCTCCTGACTTTAGAATTGGCAGGATTGCTTGCCTCTCTCGTAGGGGTCTAGGGGTGTGGGATTGGCTATTCCTCACGACCGTGGAATCCGTGTTTTATACAGGCTTAAAATAAAACACGGAAATCCTAGTATATCCAATATTTCATATGTTGTTCTTCTGCTGCGTTATCTATGATGTGATCATTTGATATGTTGAGATGGATACAGGATATAGTATATGTGATATATTATATAGACGTTGCTTATGTTTTACACCCGCGCTAGCACAGCCCCGCTCTGCCGTTAGTTACCTAACCTAACGGTGCACGAGGGGACATCGAGGCGAATGCGGATGGAATATGCGTACGTTGTATTTATCTATGATATTTAGGTAACTTAAAATGATGGGACTTTATTAATGAGATTTATGAAATAAAAGAAACCTAAAGATGTTATGGAATCGAATTTTCAAAACACGTAGCTCTAGTTGTTGCTTTGCATAGTGGTATTCCTTGTTGAATATCCAGCACCTTATTCGATAAGGAAAGAGCCGAGATCCCTTCACAGGGAGTGACCTCTTTAGCAATAACTGGCAGATGCTACAACCTTCAGTTTTTCTTTTGATTGTTTCTATAATTTTTTCTTTGCACAGCGGTTTTTGTGAAATATCCTGCACCTTATTCGATAAGGAATGAGCCGACGATCCCTTCACCGGGAGTGACCTCTTTAGCAAAACTAGTAAAGGCCTAAAAAACACTCCATTTAAATCATTTGATTCTACAACGATATCAAGTTCATAACGCTCATGGTTTTCTTAAAAACTTGCGTAGCCCTCCTTCATTTCAGATAAGTCCTACTTAGTATTCGTGCTACGTTTGTTGACCTCCGTCAAGGCGTAGTGTGCGGTAGCTGACTAGTATTTATCTGCTTATGCATATGATGCAGATTGGATTAGGGTAGTCGTGCGGCCTTGTTAACCTCCGTCAAGGGTCATGCAGGTGGGTTTGATTCAATCAAGAAATTACGGGTTGAACTTGACTAGTAGCCTATGGTTTGTTGACCTCCGCCAAGGTCATAGGGTGCTAGGGGCAAAATTATCGGGAATTTCAGGTGTTGAAATTTGCAATGAGATTGCATACCTTCTCTGAGATAGTTGGATCTCGATACCGACTGCGAGTAAGAGTTATTCCTGGGAGATTTTACACATTACAATTAGCCGATCAAGTAGGTGTCTAGAAAGGTGTCAACGGGGTTACGCCCCTGGGAAAACGAGGTTTATTTTAATTAGGTCCGTGCGAAAGCACGGGGAACCTCCCTCAAAGTATCGGCTCTGGCCTGGCTGAAAGATCGACGAACTTGTAGGGTGTAATTAATCCCGGCTAGTCTTTCCTTTTAGGGTTTGAAGGAAGATTTGACTAAAAAAGCGGGAGCCATCCTGATCAGATATATTAATAACCAATCTAATCTTGCAAGAGCATACGCTGAGTGTTTTTTTCTCTCTCTCTCCAGGTAGTGACCATGCCATGCCTTAATCTAGATAATAATACGGATGTATTGACCGAACCCACTTGTTATACTCCGCTTAGGAACGTTGGTCCTGCTCCAACTTATAATTGTTATAAGACCAAGTAGGAAATAGGGGATTACCAGAATTCCCGTGCCACCCAAACGAAGAAAGTGTATGTTGATACATCATCTTCGGGTGTGTTCATTACAGAGAACTGTTTCTCAGTATCCTTTACGTCCTGGGTATGAGATACCGGATCAGGATCCCGCAAATGTAATCTGTTACATGGGCTACAGATAGGTAGAGAACTGAGAATGGGTGATAAGTTTTAAGAGTTAAAAATGGTGCAAGAGTTGCAGCCAAGTCTGTTGGCAGTTATCACCCTGTATTACCAAATACATTGATTCGGAATGAATGTTATTAGATACCGAACTTGGTATACAACATCATATCAGTATATTTATTAGTAAAGAAGGATATAATTTTGTATTGTTGGATAATGTTTTGAACATTTCCTATATCAAAAGTTGATCAGTTCAGGCACGTTATCTAAAAGCATATACATTCTAAATCAAACCACAGTTTTTAACGTACAAAACACACACAAGAGGAAGAGTTCAGAAATGAACGAATCCTTCTTGAGGCATTGTAGACTAGGTCATATCAATGCGACCCGACTAGCAAAGTTACATAAAGATTCATATTTAAACCTATTTGAATTTACATCTTGTGAAACTTGCCAGTCATGTCACAAAGATAAGATGACCATAGTTCCGTTTATTGGAAACAGAGAAAGAGTTAGTGAACTCTTGGGATTGATACATGATGATGTATGTAAGGTCCCCTGTCTACACATGCCAGGACTGGTTCTTTGTACTTCATTACATTCACTGATGATCTCTCAAGATTCGCACATGTTTTCCTGTTGAAACACAAGTCTGAACCTTTTGAGAAATTCAAAGAATATAAGTTAGAAGTAGATAACCAAAATGGGTATAAGTATTATGTCCTTTGATGGGATCAGGGAGGAGAATACTTGTGCACGGAATTCCTGGACTATTCTAAAGGAGAATGAGATTCTCTCTTAGCTTTACTCCTCTGTATACACCATAGCACGTCGGTGTATCGGGGCGGAGCAATCACACCCTATGTGATAAGGTGTGCTCTATGATGAGTACTACTGAGTTACCTATTTCCTATTAGGGGCTATGCAATTGTGAAGCTGCATAACTATTGAATAGGGTTTCTATCAAATCAGGTGCCTACCACTCCATATGTGATATGGAATGGGAAAGCCCATGTCTTAAGTATGTTATGATTTGGGGTTGTCCGGCCTATACCAAAAGCAAATCCGGACAAGCTCGAGGCGAGGTCAGTTCTGTGGAAGTTTGTTGGATATCCCAAGCATTCGCAAGGGAATATCTTCTACCACACTGAGGAGAAAACGGTGTTTTGTTTCTCAGCATGCCACCTTTTTAGAAAAGGAATTTCTTGTGAAGAAATTAGTGGTAATGAGCTGGGACTGGAAGGAGTTCCAGCTATAGAAACTGCAGCTGATGATTTGGTAAAACCGGAGGTTCAATAGCTTTCCAACGAACCTCAGCCTCTCCACCGATCTAGTAGGGTTCCTCATCCACCTGAGAGATACTTCGGTTTCTCTATGACAGTGGGAGCGAGGATTGCATCATGAGATGATGACCCAAATAGTTTCGAGCAGGCCGTCAGGAGTGGGGACTCTGTGAGAATGGCTGGATGCTAAGCGATCTGAGATGGAATCCACATACACTAACAAAGTATGGACTTTGATTGTTTTATCTGAAGGGTTAAATCCCTATCAGGAGCAAGTATATCTTGAGAAGATTACTTGGTGTACATGGAAAAGTTGAGACTTTCAAAGCTATGCTTAAGTCTATCCAGATCTTACTTGCTATTGCTACATACCATAACTACGATATCTGGCGGTTGGGTGTCATGACTGCTTTTCTAAATAGTGATTTAGAAAAGTGCGTCTATAAGTACACAGCCAGAGGGCTTCATAGACAGTGGGAGTAGCGGAAACGTGAGCAAGTTGCTTTATGAGTTAAAGAAGGCATCGCGGAGTTGGAACATCTGTTTTGATGTGGTAGTCAAATAGTTTGACTTCATCAAAATAGTAGATGAACCTTGTATATGCAAAAAGGTAGTAGGAAGTATGGGGATGATCCTCGTAGTGTACGTAGATGACATACTTTTGATAGGAAAGGAGTTTCCTATGCTACGCTCTGTCAATCTCCTTTTATCATATAGATTCTCCATATAGGATCAAGGTGATACCTCCTAAATCCTGGGTTTTGGATCTATGAGATAGATCTAAGTGGATGTTAGGATTCTCACTAGGTGTAGTGAGATGGTATCAATCGATCCTGGGAAGAATCACTGGATAGGATCCAGGATGGTAAGAATGACTGAATGTCAGTCACAGGCATTGGCTTTACCCTTAGTGGAGGGACGGTATGTTGGAAGAGTTCCAAGCTAGATACCGTGGCATACTAGACGATAAAGGCTGGATAAATGGCTACCTAGGATGCTACCAAAGATGTAGTCTGGATGTATATAAGTTCATGAGATGAACTTCGTTCCTACCATTGTGACACAATGGAGTTGTGGCTTTGGCCTAGGAACCCTCGTCCCATCAGTGATCCAGACATATTCATAGGCAGAATCACCTGATCATGGAGATGGTTAATCTCCAGGGAGATCGAGGTTAGGAGAGTACACACAGAGGAGAACAGGGAGGATCCACTCACAAAGGCCTATTCCCAAGAGAGAATTTTATAGGATGGTTGAGTATAAGATACTTCAACCACTGCTGATTGTTGGGTATGAGATACTACAACAGATGGCCCAGTGCATGTGGGAGATTTCTAGTGATATGTATGCCCTAGAGGCCATTACTGTACATACGATGTATATTGTAGTGGATGCTTGGACATATATAGGGAGGACTTTCTTGCTCGACATGAAAGTATGCTATCTGTTTGCTCTTTATCTTAACATGTACTCTGATTGTCTCTATGTTACATGTTGATAAAGCCCTTATGATGAGTACTTGACTACCAGGACTATGATGTAGATCATATTAGTGGGGACAGTGTAGTCACTAAGTATATCCTTCAAATGTTCCTAGTCGTGGTGTATCGAGACAGGGCATCGATATACCAGAGTAGACTGGCGTATAGCATCTCGATCCATGTAGATAGGCGATGGATGATCCCATATCCATTGGTGTTTGACATCAGAGACAGTATACGGGTGCTCAGTGGAGACTGGGTTCACCAGACGGACTCGCCGAGAACTCCCAGATGGTATTATACCTCACGTCATATGGCAGTTCTCTGGTGAAACTGGTACAGGTTAGTCTGTAGACCCGAGATCGTCATAGAGTCTTGTGTGATTCCTACTGTGCTTTGATTTCCATCATAACACGTCCAAGAGGGCATGCAAAACGATGGCTTTTAGGTACAGTCCCGAATTTTATTGAGGCAATGAGCGATAGGAGGGGTTTCGTCTCTCCCGGTATAGGGAGTTGATGTTGCGCTGTGCTCGATTGGCTATAACAGGAAGTCGATGGCCAAGGCAGCTTCAGAGATATACTGGTAAGAGTTATGAGTAGTTTCTCGACCCGTTATATGTTGGAGATAGTGACCTCAAAGTCAATTATTGGATCGCGGGTACGTGATTGCAATGATTGAGGCAGGACCTATACCGATATGACAGTCTTGCTCGAGATAATAGTATGCTATCTGGTTTGTCTTTATCATTGTATACATGCTTTAGCTCACTATTGCATGATGATAGAGCCCATAGGATTCTGCTTGACAGCCAGCAGTATGATGGTGACCATATACGTGGGAGCTTGGGTCTATAAGCACATCCTTAAAATGTCCCTAGTTGTGGGAGTTTCGAGATAGGGCATCGTTACTCCAGAGTAGACTAGTGTATACAGTCGAGACCTCGACGAGGGGCAATGGCCGGTCTCACAAGCCATTGGTGTCAGTTGGTTCACCTAATATGTATACAGGTGCTCGTTGGGTTATGAGTACACCGGACATGACTCGCCGGGAACATGCTAGTTGGTATTATACATATCATCAGATAGCAGTTCCCAGGTGACATGTGTACAGGTTAGTTTGTCGACCTGAGATCGTCATTTGTCTCGTGTGAGTTCCCACTGTGCTTTGATTTCTACCCTACCATGGCTCAAAGGAGTCGTGCAAACATGTATTTTTTTTGTACAGTCCAGAGGCACATGGAGGCAGTGAGCAGATCGCCGGGGATTCGTCTCTCCCGGTATTGGGGGTTGATGTCGCACAGTGCACGGGTGGCCATCACTAGAAATCCTCGGCCGAGGTAATGGAGAATTACTGATTTGGATCAGTAGTTTCTCATATGGTGACGGGCTTCATGCCGTCACGATTTATCGCGTTATTAGGGGTCTGACTTTATCCACCCCCCTAGACTCGATATGCGATACTCTTTAGACGGATGGACCGGAATGTACGGATATTGTAACTATCAGGCTCAGTAGGGTTTCTGGATGAGTTCGCTCGTCAGCTTCCCTTCCAATCAATACATAGGCAACAGTTACGTACAGCTTGTACCTCTGACGTGCTAGTGGTTATACCCAGTGCTAGTGTGTTAATGAGTCATTAGAGTCTCCCACAGACCGCTTCCCAAGTTCGGGTGAAACATTGTAGAGGCCGTATGGTTTTATTGCAGGGTTCGGAAAATGCACGTGCGTTTACGCACGTGTCATATTTTGGGCTGATAACACTGGTCGGCTTTGGTTTAAGCCGGATCCGAGTATTATACCGTGTAGATATAATATCTTTGTCTCAGTTGCATTTGTATTCGGTCGTAATACAAATGCGGGTATGTTTATACTGATGCGGGGTTATCCTGAAATACGTTTCAGGATCGCTTTTGGAAGTTGTCAGTTTCCTGTTTTCTATCACCCGTCTTTATCATTCGGTTAAAGACGGATTTATCTTTTCTTGGGTGAGTCATGAGGGTGATGTGTGTGGAAGCTTCTAGAGGAGGTGACTAGGATGGTGAGGTGGCTTAGTGCATTAATTATATGATGATGTGTTGTGATGATTCATTAGTTCATTAATTGATAATGCAAGGTGTTTTTGATGATTCATTCTTTTCATTAATTGTTGTGATCACCCCCCTTTCCTACACACACATTCCCCCTCTCCTTAATTGGCAGGCCATTCTTTTAGTGGGGATTATGGTTGCATGAAAAAAGATTATGATAGTTTTGGTGTATGGAAATTTCATAGATCACTTCATTCCATCACATTATCAAAAGGCAACTTCATTAACCATTCGTCCATAGCCTTGGACGTAACGAGACAAAGTGTTCTACTCATTCTCTACATCAATCTTGGTCATCTCTTTTAGCAAACTTGATGATCGAGTTGCCTCGGTTCAGAGGCGGGAGCCCGTTTGAAGATCCGTCGACGTGGTGCCACCTGGACGAGAAGACTGGAGATTCAGGAGATCGGAGCAGCCGCAAAAAAGCGTGGGATGATGGTTGAAGACCGAAGGACTCGGATCGTTCGGTATAACTCTTCTACCCACTTTGTAGTTTGTTAGTTTAGCTTTAATGGCAGATCCGGGTTATAGTACGCGATAGGGCCAGTTGTAAAAGTTTTTGTTCCGCATTTGGCGTCTGTTAGACGGCCGGGGCGCTACCGTGGACTTACACTGGTATTAGAGCCTCACCATTAAACTTTACTAACTTGTGCTAACGCGTTTAAAACATCGATCGAACCGAATTTCGAAAACTACATTTTTTCAGTTCACAGTTTCTGTCGATTTTAAATCAGGTCCAAAAATTATTTTGCATATCACAGAAAGTTGTGCAGGGTTTTTTAAGCACACTGTGAAAATTTGGTCACGTGATCCTACAGTACCACCGTGGATCCGCGGTCAAACCTAGGGTTTGACCGCGCATCCACGGCCAGTATGTGGGACCAGTGGTCCAAATTTGTACAGTGGGTTTTACACCTTAAATTGTGGTTTCTGGAATATTTCTTTTGGGCCCATATTTTGTTGCTGTACAGCAGATGTTTGTGGGGCCCACTTTGGGAAATTTTGTCGATCAAAATTTAAACGTGTTAGTTTACAGTACTTACTTTATATCTCCGACCGGGAATGTCATTTGAGCGGTAAACCGCGTCTAATTTCTATAGTTCTTTTAGATGGGTTTGCGAACGTGACATTCGCGTTGATGTTCTGTGTTGTGCTGTGATGTTGTGGATTTGTCGTGGTGCATAGCAGGGTGAAATGATAGTGCAGTTTGGATTTATATGTACATTTGATATTGTGGGGCGAGCGTCCAACATGTGGACTGCCGTCACTGCCTGTTGTATAATATTCTTTTGGGGCACGACCGAGTTGAGGTCGATGTACCTGTTGTACATATTTTTATTTCTGTACTAGGTTTATCCCGCGAAGGAGTGCACGGATAGCCGGGTTCTGGAGGGCAACGGGTCCGTATCTCATGGATTTGAGAGGAAGAGGGGCCTCACTCTAGAATTGGCAGACTATTCGCCGCACTCGTAGGGGGTACAGGTTGACCCAAGGAGGGGTGCTCAAGTTACCGGATTCTGTGAAGTGCCGGGTGGTCCATTCATTTTGCTGTAGGGGGCTGTCTCGCTTCAGGTTTTAGCGGGTAACTTGCCGCACCCGTGGGGGTCTAGGTTTCATTGCACAGGCTATCCACACGACCAGGGGAACGTTGGGTTTCAGCAGCTGCTCTGTGAAACCCGGGGATCCCAGATTATCTGTATTGTTCTGTGATGCTTATTACTTTTCTGTAATGTTGCATATTATCACGCCTGGAGCGATTATTGTATATTGGTATATATATATACTATTAGATGTTGTATATGTTTTACACCCGCGCTAGTCCAGCCCCCGCTCTGTCGTTAGTTAAGTAACCTAACGGGTGATGACGGGACCCAGTGACGAATGCGGATGACATATACGTACATTTTATTTTCGTTCTTTTCAGGTGTGATTGTTTGATGGGACTGCATTGATTCTTATCAATGCAAGGATAAAACAAACATATATTTGATGTTGTTGGAACAAATTTTAAAAAGGTGTTATTACAAAGATATTTCCTTTTGGTTTGCATCGCGGTATTCAGTTGGAATATCCTGCACCTCATTCCACGAGGCAAGGGCCGAGATCCCTTCACCGGGAGTGACCCCTTGGGAAGAAGTTTACGTCAGGGTAATAACTTCGATATATTCGATTACAAGTTGCTTTGCATCGCGGTATTCAGTTAGAATATCCTGCACCTCATTCCACGAGGAAAGAGCCGAGATCCCTTCACCGGGAGTAACCTCTTTAGCAAAAGGTTTTTCGTCACTATATTTTTATAAAAAGCTATCAGGTTCCTTCAACGAGATCAAGTTCATTACGTTAAAGGTTTTTTTCCAAAAACCAGCCGTAGCACTCCGTCATTTCTTTTGGGTATTCAGTAGTATTCAAGCTATGTATTTTTACCAAAACCAAGGCATAGTGTTTGGTAGCTGCTGGGTATTCATTTTTTGCATAGATAGATGAGTTAGTTTGGGACAGTCGTTCTGCCATTTTGGCCAAAGTCAAGGGCATGTGCGGGTGGGTTCAAATTGACCTGGATAGTGACGGGTAGAACTTGGCATGTGACTTATGACATTTTGACCAAAGCCAAGGTTATAAGAGCATGGGGAAAAAATCATATCGGAGGTTTTCTAAAGAAACTGAAACTTGCCAAGTATGCGCATACCTTCTGGAGTGTGATAACTTGAGTGGCTTCCATCAAGTTATCATGCGATGATAGTTGGATCCCGATTCTCACTGATGAGTTGGTTTACTCTTCGGGTGATCCCGACTAATTCTTCTTTCAGGTTTGGAGGAGAATTAGAGATAACAGTGGGAGGTTTCCTGATTAGTTAAAGTGATAACCATTCTGATCTAGGTTAGAGTGCACGCAGAGTGTTTCTTTTCTTTCTCTCTTTTTTGGCAGCGACCTTTGACCGACCCTAGACTATAACTCAGTGACCAAGTTGACCGAACCTTCTTAAAATACTGGCTTTTGGATTGTCCAAGTTTCATAAGTCATTGCCACTCTTTCTTTTACCCTATGTATATCTCAGAACACCCCATATTACTACGGACATCCACTTCCATTGGATAGATTCATCGTATGGTTATATACGAACTCGAAGGGACTTCTTCGAGGATGGATCCAGGTTCAGGAGAAATAGAATTGGTTTATTCAGTTGTCTTTTATTATCACCTTCTCTCAGGTTGTGAGGGCTCCTTAGTTTAGGAGAGTACACCTATTACGCTTATTGGATAGTCTTAATCCAAACCATAGGCAGGTGCCGAAAGGTAGGGAATGAAGAAAACCAATTAGCCTAAGTAGGGTGTACAGAAGGTAACAACTAAAGACAAAATAAAGGGATTAGAAAGAGGGCAAAGTAAATTGCGACTGCTGTCATTCACAACCAAAACACGTACTTCATCGCCACTCCTATTTCACCTTTGCTTTTTTCCCCAGTTCGGGAGAAATAGAATATGGTATTATTCAGTTGTCTTTTATCATCACCTTCTCTCAAGTTGCGAGTACTCATTGGTTTAGGAGGGTACACCTATTATGCTTACTGGATAGTCTTCTTCCAAACTATAGGCTGGTGACGAACGGTAGGGAAGGAAGAAAACCATTTAGCCTAATGATGGTGTACAGAAGGTAACGACTAAAGACAAATAAAGGGATTCGGAGAGAAGGCAAAGAAATATACGGTTAAAGTCATGAATTAGATTATAGAAGAGCCATTACTAGGAATACCAGGATACCCCTACGAAACATTTTCATGTTTCAGTTTAACTGTGCAATGTTAAAAGGAAAACTGATTTCCCGATTAGATACTTACTCCAAGGGTATGTATTTACCAGGTTACATTCTCATATCTGTATGGTTTTACAGGGGATGAGTGGGAGTAAATTATTGGAAATTAGGTGGTCATCCTAATTATATCGGAATTCGTTGTAATTGGTGATATTTGAGGAAGTCGCCTGAGTTTTTGCCAGACGGCATGTATTTGGTTTTGAATATCCGTTGTTGTGCACTAATTTCAAAATGATATATCTGTACGTTTATTTTTATAAAGTGAGATATAACTTTTTGAGATTATGCCCGTGACATTTACCTATATCAGATACGAATGGGTAAGGAGCATTGAACAACAGAGTAGTTCTTAATCATAAGTACAATTTTCAACCTACGACGCACAGGTTTTGAATTATTCAAACTCAGCGGACTTATACAGAGTATTGTATGTTGTCCGGTGTCCGTAAGGACAAAGGGGTAGGTCCTCGTACTATGTTCTGTTTACTTGTGACTTCTCTAGTTTTTAGACAAGTGTTTCGTAGAAATACAATGTCTAAGTTTTGAGAAGTTGTGGGTATAAGAATAAAGTAGAGAACCAGGTATCGCAAGTATCGGGATTCTTCAAAGAAATCGAAGATGTAGATTTTTGTGATAGGTATTCAAGTAATGATTTTGAGAAACTTGTTTCTCTTTCGGGTTACTCATAATTGGATGTATTCCTAAGTTGAGTAATGCTGATTAGCCTATGTCCATTAAGTTGATATGCACTGGAGACAGTTGCATGGTTTGAATCTGGTTCCAATTAAATTAGTGACTTTATTTCTATATTGTATATAGAATGGTTCATATCTTAACGATGTTAAGATACGGCGAGTTTTCCGGCTTATGCTAAAAACCAGACACTGGATAGCTCAAGGCACGTTTCTGTAATGGCAGTTTGTGGGTTGACCCTGGCTTTGACGAGGATTGACTTTCTACCATCTGCAAGATCAATAGTGATATTGTTCTTGACTCGCCACAGTTTTAGTAAAATGTATTTTTTCAAAAAACAGTAGTGGGAGTATGGTAGAAATGGAAGTGATTCCAGAACAGCAAACGATTAAGGAAAATTTAATAGGACCTATATATTCAATCAGGTTTGACATTCCAATAGCCACTCTGCAGATATAGTGGGTAACCTCAAACACCCGAGAGGTACTCCGGTAGCCTCAAGGACGGTGACAGGGAGGTTCTTGTTTACCCAGACTTGACACTACTGTTGTTCCAGACTATGAGACCCGGAAGGAGGATAAGTATAGCGTCGTTCTGAACTGGCTTTAGAAGTGCATGTGTATATTATTCTGCCAGAGGGTTGTTATGGTCAGTGGGAGCAGCGGAAGCATAGTGGACAAGTAGCTTATGTCTATTTATAGACTTGAGCAAAGATAGCGGAGATAGATCATCTAATTTTGATGAGACAGTCATGGCTTTGACTTCATCAGAATAGGGATGGATCTGTTGAGATGGTAGTAGGGTGTGATGTCCTGGTATTTGGATGACATACACAGAGTAGGAAGTAAAATTCCTATACTACGATCAGTTGTACTTTGGTCGTCACACAGTTGTTTCTTCATACAGGATATGGATATAATATCTGACATTCTGGATACTAGATCTATGGTTTTAGATCTAGATTTGGGTAGTTTACCAATGTAGGTACTTTGACTGTATTCTAATAGTATTTTAGAATAGATGACTCCTGGCATGGTGGTGTACCTGCAGGTGATGGAGTCACCCTCTCTAAAGGTGTCTTAGAGACTAAAGGAGAGAGGGATGTGCATGATTGGCATATCACTTGCTTAGGCAATTGAGTCAATCATGAGATGTCAAGTACCACACCAGATATTGTTTTTGCACTAGATGCGATAAGTTTATATTGATCCAATCCCGGAGAAGCATAAGGAAGCAGTTTTAGAACATAAGTGCATGTTCTACGGATTTGATGACGGCAGCCTCCTTCGGGTGACGGTTATCATTCCAGGCTTCAAAGGTGACATGGATGACAGAGTGATTGTCAGAGTTATAGTTTTTCCTCTAACGAGAGACAGTATTATGGACAGTTGGTCCAAGAGGATACTGTGGGAGGCATGGTGCTGGATACTGATTAGGTTCAGTTATCAATAAAGTCTAAGAAGTTTGGATTTGGAGTTTATTTATGAACTAGGTCCCATCAGATATTCAGACATATTCTAAGACAGGTATTACTTGATTCGGGAGATGGCTTTCTCCGTGAACTTGAGATTAAGAGAGATATATAAAGAAACATCAAGGCGGATCCACTCACTGAGGCTATTTCTCGAACACAAGTGTTTTACAAACTAGCTTTGTGAAACTGATTAGTAGAGGAGTTGGATGTTCGGTATCACACGGGCTGTGAGTATGCGAGATCGCAATAATTAGCCTTAAGTACAAGTGGGAGATTGTTGGAGATAGTGCCCTCAAAGTCAATTATTGGATCGCAGGTACGTGATTGCAATGATTGAGGCAGGACCTATACCGATATGACAGTCTTGCTCGAGATGATGGTATGCTATCTGGTTTGTCTTTATCATTGTATACATGCTTTAGTTCACTATTGCATGATGATAGAGCCCATAGGATTCTACATGACAGCCAGCAGTATGATGGTGATCATATACGTGGGAGCAGGGGTCTATAAGCACATCCTTAAAATGTCCCTATTCGTGGGAGTTTCGAGACAGGGCATCGATACTCCAGAGTAGATTAGTGTATACAGTCGAGACCCCGACGAGGGGCAATGGCCGGTCTCACAAGCCATTGGTGTCAGTTGGTTCACCTAAGATGTATACAGGTGCTCATTGGGTTATGAGTGCACCGGACAGGACTCGCCAGGAACATGCTAGTTGGTATTATACATATCGTCAGATAGCAGTTCCCTTGTGACATGTGTACTGGTTAGTTTTTCGACCTGAGATCGTCATTTGTCTCATGTGAGTTCCCACTGTGCTTTGAGTTCTACCCTACCACGGCTCAAAGGAGTCGTGCAAACATGTATTTTTTTGGTATAGTCCCGAGCCACATGGAGGCTGTGAGCGGATCGTCGGGGATTCGTCTCTCCCGGTATTGGGTGTTGATGTCGTACAGTGTACGGGTGGCCATCACTAGAAATCCTCGGCCGAGGTAATGGAGAATTACTGATTTGGATCAGTAGTTTCTCAGATGGTGATGGGCTTCATGCCGACACGATTTATCGCGTTATTAGGGGTCTGACTTTATCCACCCCCCTAGACTCGATATGCGATACTCTTTAGACGGACGGACCGGACTGTACGGATATTGACACAGTCAGGCTCGGTAGGGTTTCTGGATGAGTTCGCTCGTCAGCTTCCCTTCCAATCAATACATAGGCAACCGTTACGTACAGCTTGTACCTCTGACGTGCTAGTGGTTATACCCAGTGCCAGTGTGTTGATGAGTCATTAGAGTCCCCCACAGACCGTTTCCCAAGTTCGGGCGAAACGTTGTAGAGGCCGTATGGTTTTACGGCAGGGTTAGGAAAATGCACGTGCGTTTACGCACGTGTCATATTTCGGGCAGATAATACTGGTCGTCTTTGGTTTAAGCCGGATCCGAGTATTATACTATGTATATATAATATCTTTGTCTCAGTTGCATTTGTATTCGGTCGTAATATAAATGCGGGTATGTTTATACTGATACGGGGTTATCCTGAAATTCGTTTCAGGATCGCTTTTGGAAGTTTCCAGTTTCCTGTTTTCTATCACCCGTCTTTATCATTCGGTTAAAGACGGATTTATCTTTTCTTGGGTGAGTCATGAGGGTGATGTGTGTGGAAGCTTCTAGAGGAGGTGACTAGGATGGTGAGGTGGCTTAGTGCATTAATTATATGATGATGTGTTGTGATGATTCATTAGTTCATTAATTGATAATGCAAGGTGTTTTTGATGATTCATTCTCTTCATTAATTGTTGTGGTCACCCCCCTCTCCTACACTCATATCCCCCCTCTCCTTAATTGGCAGGCCATTAATTTAGTGGGGATTATGGTTGCATGAAAAAAGATTATGATAGTTTTGGTGTATGGAAATTTCATAGATCATTTCATTCCATCACATTATCAAAAGGCGATTTCATTAACCATTCGTCCATAGCCTTGGACGTAACGAGACAAAGTGTTCTACTCATTCTCTACATCAATCTTAGTCATCTCTTTTAGCAAACTTGATGATCGAGTTGCCTCGGTTCAGAGGCGGGAGCCCGTTTAAAGATCCGTCGACGTGGTGCCACCTGGACGAGAAGACTGGAGATTCAGGAGATCGGAGCAGCCGCAAAAAAGCGTGGGATGATGGTTGAAGACCGAAGGACTCGGATCGTTCGGTATAACTCTTCTACCCACTTTGTAGTTTGTTAGTTTAGCTTTAATGGCAGATCCGGGTTATAGTACGCAATAGCGCCAGTTGTAAAAGTTTTTGTTCCGCATTTGGCATCTGTTAGACGGCCGTGGCACTACCGTGGACTTAAATTATAAGCCTCATATCGACACGACTTATCGAGTTACTGGGGTCTAACGTTTACCTCCCGTAGACGAGATATGCGACATATCCGACGAAGAGACCGGACTGTACGGTAGTGTTACTGGTTGGATTCGCAGGAGTGTGAGCAGGCTTGCTTGTTGATATTTTGATCGCTCAATACCCGGGTGGCCGTTACGTTTAGCAGACCGCTTGCGGCTTGTGGGTGTTTGATATGATCATCACTTACTGCCGGCGTATTGACGAGTCTTTAAAGTCCTGCACAGGGGTTTCCTGGCTCAAGCGAAATGGAGTAGGAGCACATATGTGATATGCACGGGACCGAGATTGATACGATATGAGATACCGTATTCTATTCTCGCGATTCGTGATATTGATCGGTTGTATGCGATATAGCCGGGTTATCGGATCAAGTGTTGATTCGATAAGTTGTTACACATGATATTAGTCGGTTATAGCCGGATTCTTAAATCAAGAGTTGATTTAATAATTTAATGTATAATTATATATTTGATATATTACATTACATTAACTAGTATTATCTCACTTATGATTTGTTTTCTCACTTTTTGTGCACATTGTACATATGTGATATGTATGTTTGTGTACATGCATTGTGTCATGGTTGATGATACATGCAAGATGGGTGTATGAGACTTACACCAAGATTAGGGTTAAGATTAGGGTTTTTATTTTATCTTATGATTTAACAAAAGAGTAGAACTTGGTCAAAGTTATCAAGCTTGAAGAAGCTCGGAGAAACTTTGACAAAGTCCACTCTTTTGTCATTTCTCTTGATATTCTTTAACCCAACCCTTAACCTCATACCTTGGTCAATTCTCTACATGAGTTAAGCATGATAGCTTAACTCACCCATGGTTACATTTATTCATTGGATAAGTTTTCATTTGGATGAATTATTGTGAGAGTTCTT
The DNA here is from genome assembly GCA_030015575.1 of Agapanthus africanus. Classification (NCBI taxonomy): domain Eukaryota; kingdom Viridiplantae; phylum Streptophyta; class Magnoliopsida; order Asparagales; family Amaryllidaceae; genus Agapanthus; species Agapanthus africanus. Next base: position 109,996,537 of record CM057351.1, read on the forward strand.
CTTCTTCATCTTCTTCCTCCTCAAAAGCTTACTATCTCTAATGGTGGAATGAGAAAAAGTGTGAGAATATCAATTCTAAAGTGAGCCCACTTCCTACTTCTTCATCCTCTACTACTTGTCATGTAGTATAGGGTGTTCTCTTCACAAAGTTCATGCCCTAGTGAAGGAATAACTTGAGTTAGTGTCTCCCCGACGTAGATCATCTTCGGCCTCGAAGTCTTCGAAGCAAGCATGTTCATTTCTTCGTGAAGCCTCTCTACATTCCGGAGCTTGCGATCGCAGTGAACGGGACATCTACACGGAGCTATTGAAGTGAAGGACCGGTCTACAAAGGTTGTATTCCAGCTCTCTTTATATATTGCAAAGTGTTTGCATAGATTATTCCGTATATTTCTAGTATACGATTCTAGTTAGGGTTAGCTAAAATGGCAAATTTTTTAATTTGGCATGGACGATGCCTCCCGAAACCTTACTGCTGTCGTAGGTAACCCTACATTAGCATTTGAGGATTACGTTGCAGACTTTGAGGGAGCACCAGATGTTCGCCAAGTTCTCCAAGTGTGCCTTCTGGCTTGACAGAATCGATTTCTTGGGTCACGTGGTTATGAGAGATGGCATATGTGTGGACCCGAGAAGATCGAGGCCATGCAGCATTGGCCCAGACCTGTATCAGTTTCAGAGATCCGCAGCTTCTTGGGTTTGGCCTGCTACTACCGACGATTTGTTCAGGATTTTTCTCGTATCGCTGCATCGCTGACCCGGTTGACCCGGAAGGGAGTTCATTTTCATTGGACCGAGGCATGTGAGCAGAGTTTTCAGCAGTTAAAGACTCGTTTGACGACTGCACCACCCTTATCTTTACCTTCAGGGTCAGGCGGCTTTGTTGTCTATTGTGATGCTTCTCAAGTGGGTTTAGGCTGTGTGTTGATGCATCATAGTAGGTTCATCACTTATGCTTCTCGGCAGTTGAAGAAGCATGAGCAGAACTATCCCACTCATGACTTAGAGATGGCTGCGGTGGTTTTTTCACTCAAGATCTGGAGACACTATTTATACGGTGAGTCGTGCTAGATATTTATGGACCACAAGAGCTTTAAGTATATCTTCCAGCAGCGGGATCTGAATTTGAGACAGTGCCGTTGGATGGAGCTTGTGAAGGACTATGACTGCGAGATTCTTTATCATCCGGGCAAGGCGAATGTTGTAGCTGTTGCTTTGAGTCGGAGGCACGGAGGTAGCTTGTCCTATTTGAGGGCAGTTCTGAGTCAGTCTTCCGCAGATTGGCAGATCTTATGTGACGGCCGAGTACAGTTTGAGTTTAATTCGACCGGAGGACAGCTTGCTCATGTCCGCGCCCGTCCACAGTTACTTGATCTTATCCGTAAGGCATAGTCCGATGATGTTCGTTTTGTAGGGTTCCGCAGCACCGCCACTGGGTTTCGGGAGGCATCGACTATGCAGTTTTCAAAAATTTGGCACGATAAAGAACCCTAACCTAGAATCTAAACAAGAAAATTTGACAAAACATGCATGTAAACATCTTTACATCTAAGTGAACAACGAATACAACCTTTGTAGACCGGTACTTCACTTCATAAGTTCCGTGTAGTAGTCCTTTCGCTCAAAGTAGTGATCTCCCGGACTCTAGTAAGGCTCCACAAGGTGAAATGAACAAGCTTGCTTGAACTCTTCGAGGCCGAAGACGATCTACGTCGAGGAGACACTAACACAAGCTCCCTCTTCACTAATGTGGAATTAGTGAAGCAAACAACCTAAACTAAATGGCTAGTCTAGTGTAGGTTGATGAAGTAGGAATTTGGCTCACTTTAGAAATATTTTTCTCACTAATTTTCTTCACCTCCCAAAAATCTAGAGAGCTTGAGGAAGAAGATGAAGAAAAGCAACCAGGGAAAAAGGCAAGTGTTGAATGAATCTCATGTGTGAGAATAGAAACCATGGGTGAGATAATATCTCATATTAACTCATGTAGAGACTTAACCATGGTTAAGTAAATAAATATCTAATGTAAAACAAAATTATTGGACTAAGTCATTGGTTCCACAAGCTTCCACAAGCTTCAACCATGTGACTAATTTCCAACTAATTATGATTTACTTTAAATAAATAAAATCTCTCATTATCATAAGCATGGTGTGAGTCTCATACACCCATGTAGCATGTTGCAACTAGCATGACACAATAATATATATCACATATATATTAAGTGCACACAAGTGAGAAAAAGAAATGCTTAAATGGCTTAATATTAGTTAATGTAAATTAATATATCAAATATATAATTATACATTAAATTATTAAATCAACACTTGATTTAATAATCCTTCTATATCACATATAACCGTATAATATCATATGTATCAACTTATTGAATCAACACTTGATTCGATAACCCGGCTATATCACATATAACTGACCGATGACACAAATCGCGAGAATAGAATACGGTATCACATACTCGTATCAATCTCGGTCCCGCACATATAACATATGTGCTCCTACTTTGTTTCTCCACAGCCAGGAAACCTCTGTGTAGGACTCTAAAGACTCGTCAATACGCCTGCAGTAGGTGATGATCATATCAGTCACCTACAAGCCATCATCGGTCTGCTAAACGTAATGGCCACCCGAGTATTGAATGATCAGAAGATCAACAAGCAAGACTTCTCATACTCCTGCGAATCAAATAAGTAACACTACCGTACAATCCGGTCTCTTCGTCTGATATGTCGCATATCTAGTCTAGGGGTGGTAAACGTCATATCCCAATAACTTGATAAGTCGTGCCGATGTGAGGCTCATAACGGGTCGAGAAAATACTGATAACACTTACCAGTAAATTTCTGTATCAGCCCTGGCCAGGGACTTCCTGTTATGGCCAATCGAGCACAACGCAACATCAACCCCTTATACTGGGAGAGACGAATCCCCTCCTATCGCTCATTGCATCCATGTGACTCAGGACAGTATCCAAAAACCACCGTTTTGCACGATCTCTTGAATGTTGAAATCAAAGCACAGTGGGAATCACACAAGACTCTATGACGATCTCGGGTCGACAGACTTACCTGTACAAGTGTCACTAGAGAACTGCTATCTGACGTGAGGTATAATACCATCTAGGAGTTCTCGGCGAGTCCGTTCAGTATACCCAGTCTCCACTGAGAAACCATATACCTTCTCTGATGTCAAACACCAATGGATGTGGGATCATCCATTGCCTATCATATGGGTCAAGAAGCGTATACACTAGTCTACTCTGGAATATCGATGCCCCGTCTCGATACTCCCACGACTAGAAACATTTGAAAGATGTAATTACCGACTACCCTTGCCCTACTAGTATGATCTACATCATAATCCTGGTAGTCAAGTACTCATCCTAAGGGCTTTATCAACATATAACAGAGAGGCAATAAGTGTACATGTTAAGATAAAGAGCAACCAGATAGCATACTATCATGTCGAGCAAGAAAGTCCTCCTTATATATGTCCCAGCATCCACTATAACATACATCATATGAACAATAATGGCCTCTAGGGCATACATATAACTAACAATCTCCCACATGCACTAGGGCCATTTGTTGTAGTATCTCATACCCAACGTCCAATAAAAGTCTCTCTTGGGAAAGGCCTTTGTGAGTGGATCCGCCGTGTTATCTTTCGCGTCAACTCTCCTAACCTCGATCCCCTGGAGATCAACCATCTCCCTGATCAGGTGATACTGCCTCAGAATTTGTATGGATTGCTGATGGGACTGGGGTTCCTAGGGCAAAGCCACAACTCTATTGTTGTCACAATAACAATTTTTGGACGCTCGATGGTAGGAACGATGTTCATCTCATGAACAAGAAATGTCCAGACAACCACTTTGGCAGCATCGTTGGTAGCGTTGTATTCAGCCTTTATCGTCTAGTATGCCACGTTATCTATCTTGGAACCTTTCCAACATACCGTCCCTCCACTTAGGGTAAAGACAAAGCCCGAGACTGACTTTCAGTCGACCTTATCACTCTGGGAGCTCGAATTGATATAGGACTCGCACTGGAGTTCACCGTTACCAAACACCAAGAACATTTCTTCAGTGCTTCTCAAGAACTTAAGAAAGTCCTTCACGGCAGTCCAGTGATTCTCCCAAGATCCGATTGATTCCTGATCACTACTCCTAGTGATTCAGCTACATCTGGTGTGGTAAATAACAGCGCATACATGATAGAGCCTACTGCCGAAGCATAGGGTATCCCTTGCACGTGAGCTCTCTCCAAATCAGTTTCGGAAGACATCTTTTGGGAGAGAGTGATTCCTGAGTATGTGGACGAACCACTATGCTTAGAATCCTCCATACTAAACCCCTTTAGTATGGTGTTAATGTACCTTGATTTAGGACACTCCCAACATCCACTTAGATCTATCACTATAGATCATAACCCACAAGATGTAGTAGGTATCATCCAGATCTTCCAAGGAGAATCCTCGTAATAAGAGGAGCTTGACCGAATGTAGCATAAGAAACTATTTCCTATCAAGAGTATGTCATCTACGTACAATACGTGGAAGACAACCTTACTCTCTACAACCTTGTTGTATATACAAGATTCATCTACCTTTTTTATTATGTCAAACTCTTTGACTGCCACATCAAAACAGATGTTCCAACTCCGCGATGCCTGGTTTAATCCTTATGGACTTAAGCATAGCATCCAACCAATTTCACAGAGTCCCCACTCGTGATGGCCTGCCTGAACCTAGTTGGGTCACCATCTACCATGATGAAATCCTCGCTCCCACCGTCACCGAGGAAACCGTAGTATCTCTCACGTTGATGAGGATCCATACCGGATTCGCGGAGAGGCTGAGGTTCGTTGGAGACTATTGAATCCTTTGATTTTACCAAATCATCAGCTGTTAGTTTGTCTAGCTGGAACTTCTTCCAGTTCTCACTCTTGACCACTAATTTCTTCACAAGAAATTCCTTTTCTAAAAAGGTGGCATGTTGAGAAACAAAACACCTTTTGCTCCTCGGTTTGGTAGAAGATATTCCCTTGCGAATTTCGGGATATCCAAAAAAACTTAGAACTGACCTTGCCTCGAGTTTGTCCGGATTTTGCTTTTCAATATAGGCCGGACAACCCTATATATTAACTCGTTTAAGACACGGTCTCTTCCGATTCCATATCTCATATGGAGTGGTAGGCAAAGATTTGGTCGAAATCCTATTCAATAGGTATGCAGCTTCTCAAGTGCAAAAATCCAAAAGGAAACAGGCAACACAGCAGTACTCATCATAGAACGCACCATATCTCATAAGGTGCGATACCTCCGCCCCGATACACCGTTGTGCTGTGGTGTATACGAAGGAGTAAGTTGAGAGAGAATCCTATTCTCTTTTTAGATAATCCAGGAATCCCATGCTCAAGTATTCCCTTCCCCGATCACATCGAAGGACTTAATACTTTTACCCATTTGGTTCTCCACTTCGCACTTATATTCCTTGAATTTCTTAAAAGCTTCAGACATGTGTTTCAACGGGAACACATGTCCTAATCTTGAGAGATCATCGATGAATGTAATGAAGTACAAAGAACTAACCCAGGCATTTATAGACATAGGACCATATACATCATCATGTATCCGTTCCAAGAGTTCAACAATTCTTTCTCTGTTTCCAGCAAACGGAGTTTTGATCATTTTACCTTTGATACATGACTGGCAAGTATCATAAGATGAAAATTCAAACATATTCAAATATTCATCCTTACGTAACTTAGCTAGTTGTGTCGTATTGATATGACCTAGTCTATAATGCCACAAGAAGGATTCGTTCATTTCTGAACTACTCCCCTTGTGTGTGTTCGGTAAAATTTGAACTGTGCTTTGATTTAGAACATATATGCCATTACATAACGTGCCTAATCGAGTCAACTCTTGATTAAGGAAAATGTTCGCAACATTATCCTTCAATACAAAATTATATTCTTCTTTAAGTTAATAAAGAAACTGATGTAATGTTGTATATCAAGTTCGGCATGTAATAACATTTGTTCAGAATCAATGTATTTACCATTTGGTAATACAAGGTGATATTCACCAACTGCTTTGGCTGCAACATTTGCACTATTCCCTACTCTAAACAATGATCATCTTTTCCCAGTTGTCTACCTTTCTTTAGCCCATGTAACATCTTACATATGTAGGATCCTATTCCGGTATCTCATACCTAGGACGTAGAGTGTACTGAGAAACAGTTCTCGGTAATAAACACACCCGAAGAAGATGCATCAACATGGACATTCCTCGTTTGGGTCGCGTAGGAATCCAGAGATTCCCCTATTTCTTGCTCGGACTTACAACAATTATAAGATATAGCGGTACCAACGTTCCCCAGCTCAGTATAATAAGCAGGTTCGGTCAAAACATCCATATTATTATCTTGATGAAGGTGTGACATGGTCTCTACCAGGAGAGAGAGAGAGAAGAAAACACTCTACGTGCGCTCTTGCAAGATTAGATTGGTTATTATTTTATCTAATCAGGATGGCTCCCACTGTTTTTATCAAATCTTCCTTCAAACCCTAAAAAGTAAAACTAGCCGGGATTAATTACACCCTACAAGTTCGTCAATCATTCGGCCAGGCTAGTGTCGGTACTTTGATGGAGGTTCCATATGCTTTCGCACGGACCTAATTAAAATAAACCTCATTTTCCCAGGGGCATAACCCCGTTAACACCTTTCTAGACACCTACTTGATCGGTTAATTGTAATGTGCAAAACTCTCCCAGGAGTAACTCTTACTCGCAGTGGGTATCGGGATCCAACTATCTCATAGAAGGTATGCAATCTCATTGCAAATTTCAACACTTGAAATTCCCGATAATATTTTGCCCCTAGCAACTTATGACCTTGGCTATGATCAACAAATCATAAGCGCTAGCCAAGTTCAACCCGTTATTTCATGATTGAATTAAACCCACCCGTACGACCCTTGGCTAAGGTCAACAAAGTCGTACGACTACCCTAACTCAATCTCATCATATACTGCAGATAAGCACTAATTTGCTACCGCACACTACGTCTTGGCTAAGGTCAACAAACACAACACAAATACTAAATAGTCCTTATCTGAAATGACGGAGGGTTACGTCAGGTTTTTAAGAAAACCTTTTGCGTAATGAACTTGATATCGTTGTAGAATCGAATGATTTTGAAAAGGAGTCTTTTTTAGGCTTTTGCTAGTTTTGCTAAATAGGTCACTCCCAGTGAAGAGATCTCGGCTCGTTCCTCATCGAATGAGGTGCTGGATATCCATGAATACCACTATGCAAAGCATGAACTAAAAAAGCAATCAAAAGACAAAACCGAGTGGGTTGTAGCATCTGCTAGTTTCGCTAAAGAGGCCACTCCCGGTGAAGGGATCTCGGCTCTTTCCTTATCGAATAAGCTGCTGGATATTCTACAATGAATACCGTTATGCAAAGCAAGAACTAGAGCTACTAGTTTTCAAAACAGGATTCTACAACATCTTTAGGTTTCTTTTCTTTCATTAATCTAATTAATGATGTCCCATCATTTATGCTTCCTAAGCATCACAGAAGAAATTAAAATACAACGTACGCTTATTCCATCCGCATTCGCCACAGTGTCCCGTTATGCACCGTTAGGTTACTTTACTAACGGCATAGCGGGGCGGGACTAGCGCGGGTGCAAAACATAAGCAACGTTTATTATATATCATATATATAATAACATCATTCGTCTCATCATATAAAGTGATCACATCACAGAATATCAACAGCAGAAGTCCACATATGAAATATTGGATATACTAGGAATTCCGTGATTGAAATTAAGCCAGTAAAAAACACGGATTCCTCGGTCGCGATGAATAGCCAAACCCACATCCCTAGACCCCTACGAGAGCGGCAAGAAACCCTCCCAATTCTAGAGTTAGGAGACCCGGTCTCGACTCCTCAAGATGGTCTCCCACTGGGCTCTAGAACCTGGTTACTTGTGCTCCCTACCATGGGTCTATCCTAATGCGAAAAAGTAAATAATATACATCAATGGTGACATCATCCTCAACCCGGAAGTGCCCAAATAAAAGAATATTACATACAAGTTTTTACATGAATGAAAATGAAAAACTCTCATCTCACATAAAATAAAAACCCGGCTATTCAAACACGAAGATCCAATATAACATATCACAGCAACACATAACATCACATGTCATCAATGTAAGTAAATATGCATATCCCAATTGTCGTTGACATATAGCAACGAAACCGGCGATACACTACATATTACACTTACGGTCGCAGAAAAGAAAGTGAAAACTACAACAATTGAAATCCGCAATCATCTTAGATATCATAAACCCAATGTATCACATACTTCGGATTTCATGCCTAACCAAATGAATTCCATAGACATCATAAACCCGGAATATCACATATTCCGAATTTCATGCCTAACAATTATAAATCCCGCATTTTAGTCTCGTTATTGAAAACACTTTCTAATAACAAGTCGGGCAATTCAACAAGATTCCGGACATCCCGATCGAATGCTCGTCGTAAACTTTAGTAGACGGTCGCACACCCGATGCCGTCGACGAAGTGCACTTAGGCGGAACACCGCGGCCATGAGCACCCGGGGGGATGCTTTTGGCAACGGGGTTCTCCTACAGTCACTTGGTCGGGGCTATGGGGAATGGCTATCTAGTAACGTTACCCGGCGAGTATCCGCTTACACTACGTAATTGCGATGGACTTTTGATCCACATCAAAATCCCGTGGCAACCGATCAAATGAGACTAAATTGCTAGATTTATAAAATTCAAACTAGTTTTCACAAAACTAATTTTTGTGGATTCCAAATATTGTATCACAATCACTGATAGTTAGACAATATTAAACTTTTCGATCGAATTAACAAACACCCACATTTCCCAGAAAGCTCAACACTTGAGCACAGTTTAAAAAATACCCAGAACATGCCACAGCACCCATGCCTCACTCATAGCGCCACGGAACTGCCGCAAACCCTAGGGTTTGGCCGCGGTTCCGCATCCAAAAAGTCGAGTTTGGGTATCGTTCTTCTAGAGGGTCCATAGAATAACTTGCATGATTTTATGAAGATTTTAAACTTAGAAAAATCCAACTCATAGAAAATTTTCAAAGAGGGAGAAAAATAGGTATTTGATATTCGTTCGAACTTTTTAACGTCGTCAAGATTGCCCGAAACGTTGATAGAATTACGACTACGAAACACTCTGAATTGTTTTTACAGAAAGATAACATCACATGCAATCCTAGTGAAAACAAGTAACACCTGAAACACCAAAACCCAGAGACTAGAACACCACACCAAAACGTACACTAAACAGATAAACCAGACCGGCCAGGCCGGTTTAAATGACTATTTCGCCGGGTAAAAACCGACCAAATGGGTTGGTTTTGGTTCAGTGTTCATGTCACGTCTCGTGTAACATTCTGAAGTTGCTTCAAAATTTTTTAGAGGCTTTAGAAAATTCGACAGAAACTAGGTTTTATGTTTCGATGTTTCGGAGTTGTTTCGGTTTCGTAATTCTACAAACATCGTCTAATTTTCTAGCATGGATTTGATACTACTGTAGGTTCCCGCAACACCGCAACTGGGTTTTAGGAGGCATCGACCATGCCGTTTTCAAAAATTTGGCGCACTAAAGAACCCTAACCTAGAATCTAAACTAGAGAATTAAACGAAACATGCATGTAAACATCTTTACATCAAAGTGAACAAGGAATACAACCTTTGTAGACCGGTCCTTCACTTCATAAGCTCCGTGTAGTAATCCCTTCGCTCCAAATAGTGATCTTCCGGACTCTAGTAAGGCTCCACAAGGTGAAATGAAAAAACTTGGTTGATGTCTTCGAGGCCGAAGATGATCTACGTCGAGGAGACACTAACTCAAGCTCCCTCTCCACTAATGTGGAATTAGTGAAGCAAACAACCTAAACTAAATGGATAGTCTAGTGTAGGTTGATGAAGTAGGAATTTTGCTCACTTTAGAAATATTTTTCTCACTAATTTTCTTCACCTCCCTAAAAGCTAGAGAGCTTGAGGAAGGAGATGAAGAAAAGCAACCATGGAAAAAGACAAGTGTTGAATGAATCTCATGTATGAGAATAGCAACCATGGGTGAGATAATATCTCATATTAACTCTTGTAGAGACTTAACCCTGGCTTAAGGTAATGGTTGGGTTAGTAAATATCTAATGTAAAACAAAATTAGTGGACTAAGTCAATGGTTCCACAAGCATCCACAAGCTTCAACCATGTGACTAATTTCCAACTAATTATGATTTACTTTAAATAAATAAAACCTCTCATTATCATAAGCATGGTGTGAGTCTCATACACCCATGTAGCATGTTGCAACTAGTATAACACAACAGTATATATCATATATATATTAAATGCACACAAGTGAGAAAAAAAATGCTTAAGTGAGCAAATATTAGTTAATGTAAATTAATATATCAAATATATAATTATACATTAAATTATTAAATCAACACATGATTTAATAATCCGGCTATATCACATATAACCGACTAATATCATATGTATGAACTTATCGAATCAACACTTGATTGAATAACCCGGCTATATCACCTATAACCGACCGATAACACAAATCGCGAGAATAGAATACGGTATCACATACTCGTATCAATCTCGATCCCGCACATATAACATATGTGCTCATACATCGTTTCGCCTGAGCCAGGAAACCTCTGTGTAGGACTCTAAAGACTCGTCAATACGCCAGCAGTAGGTGATGATCATATCAGTCTCCCACAAGCCGTCAGTGGTCTACTAAACGTAATGGCCACCCGGGTATTGAGCGATCAGAAGATCAATAAGCAAGCCTGCTCATACTCCTGCGAATCCAATAAGTAGCACTACCGTACAATCCGGTCTCTTCGTTTGATATGTCGCATATCTAGTTTAGGGGTGGTAAACGTCAGACTCCAATAACTTGATAAGTCGTGCCGATGTGAGACTCATAACGGGTCGAGAAACTACCGATAACACTTACCAGTAAATCTCCATATCAGCCCTGGACAGGGACTTCCTGTTATGGCCAATTGAGCACAACGCAACATCAACCCCCTATACCGGGAGAGACGAATCCCCTCCTATCGCTCATTGCCTCCATGTGACTCGGGACTATACCCAAAAACCATCGTTTTGCATGATCTCTTGAACGTGGTAAGGTAGAAATCAAAGCACAGTGGGAATCACACAAGACTCTATGACGATCTCGGGTCGACAGACTAACATGTACCAGTGTCACTAAAGTTCTCCTATCTGACGTATGGTAAATAACATCTAGTAGTTCTCGGCGAGTCCGTTCAGTGTACCCAGTCTCCACTGAGCGCCCGTATACTTTCTCTGATGTCGAACACCAATGGATGCGAGATCATCCATCGCCCATCATATGGGTTAATAAGCGTATACGCTAGTCTACTTTGGAACATCGATGCCCCGTCTCGATACTCCCACGACTAGGAACATTTGAAGGATGTACTTACCGACTACCCTTGCCCCACTAGTATGATCTGCATCATAATCCTGGTAGTCAAGTACTCATCCTAAGGGCTTTATCAACATGTAACAGAGAGACAATAAGTATAGATGTTAAGATAAAGAGCAACCGGATAGTATACTATCATGTCGAGCAAGAAAGTCCTCCCTATATATGTCCCAACATCCACTATAATATACATCATATGTATAATAATGACCTCTAGGGCATACATATAACTGACAAGTTTGTCAGAGATCATGGAGCTGGTTCGACAGGGTAGAGATTTCGAGTTCATGATCAATGACCAGATAGGACTACCATTTGGGACTCGACTATGTGTGCCAGATTCTGAGGGACTGAAATGCGAGATCTTAGAGGAGGCGCATTGGTCAGCATATAGTGTTCATCCGGGTTCCACTAAGATGTACCATGACTTGAGAGATGTCTACTGGTGGGAAGGGATGGAGAGAGATGTCACAGATTTCGTTTTGAGATGCCTGGCTTGCCAGCAAGTCAAGGCTGAGCATCAGAGGCCAGCAGGAGAACTACAACCTTTGTCCATTCCTGAGTGGAAGTGGAAGCAGATCTCTATGGATTTTATCATGGGTCTACCTTGTACCGGTCGAGGATATGATTCTATTTGGGTGATCGTAGACCGATTGATGAAAGCGGCTCACTTTCTGCCAGTAAAGACCACTTTCGGATTCGCTCAGTATGCTCAGATATATATCGATGAGATTATGTGAGTACATGGCGTTCCGACTTGCATTATGTTCGACAGAGGCACTCAGTTCACCAGCCGTCTTTGGCAGAAACTTCAGGAGGTTTTGGGCACCCAATTGAGTTTCAGTACAGCTTTTCATCCCCGGACCGACGGTCAGTCAGAACAGACCATACAGACTCTTGAGGACATGCTCGAGATTGCGTTCAAGATTTCGGTGGCAGTTGGGATCGTCACTTGCCCTTGATAGAGTTCTCCAACAATAACAGCTTCCAGGAGACTGTCACGTCCCGAAAGTACGGAATATGACCGGCACATAGACTACGAAATGTCTCGATGCATACGTAATCTAAGAAAGCCGAAAACCAAGAAATCCAAACCAAGAAAAGTAGTAGAGTGTAGGAAAAACTATATCAAATTAACCAGTTTACAACATAATATACAACGCCTAAAGGCGAGGATCACAACAGAAAATTAAACTCAACAGCATGAAATCCATAGAAATATAACGTGCGACTCTAAGGTCAAAAGAATAAACAACACTGGTCTCTATCTCAAATAAGTACATGTTTGGTTGATGGAACTTCTAGATACAACTGAAATATAATATACAATGTATAATGATGGGTACGATACAAATAAACCCACCTACTAGCAAGTCACCCGAAAGAAACTGTGCCCGCAAAGCCGTAATGGAACCTGTACGGCAAACCTGCAAGAAACTGGGGCACAACGGGGGTGAGTTTCCAACTCGTGAATAGAAAAACATCTACGAATAGAAAATAGCATGTATGAAGCAATCCTAGATCATACGATCATAGTATATCCTCAAATATATAACCAGCAGCCTACAACAATGGCTAGGGCAAATGTCTAACCCAAGTGTAATCCCATGTGCCCGTGTCAGTGCCTCATATAGCAATATATCATATGGATAATGTATGAATACATGAAACAGAATGCATGTACTGAAGAAAACTGCTTTCATGAATCAGTGAGATTTCTGTATTTTAAAAATGAGATATCATAAATGAAATCAGCATAAACAGTGCCTAGCATCGGCACAAAACATAAATCCCAATATCTCGATATCTCTGTATCACAATCTCTGTACCTCAATATCTCAAAATCTCAATGTCTCAATCACAATATCTAGGGCGCCGTTAGTCCAGACCGTCCCATACCATCCATCTCAAGACCACGACGGTATCCTCCGGATATCCGACGCGTCGGGTAAAATCACCGGTCGGAAGTGCTCCCCTGCCAGGCTCAACGCCATCATCTGCGATCCTCTTTCCCCAGGGTAACGCACCGGGCCCACCATGTACCCGAAACGGTTCATCCTCCTCCTCGAATCGGGTCTCGAAATCCATCAGCAAACTCATGGTGGACGACTCATACATCATGGGAAAACCGCACTTTTTATTTAAAAAGAGAGAAAGTAGTTTATATAAGTTTTGCGGTTTCCCCCAAACCCAGAAAATATCATGGAAATCCGAATCTAGATCATCAATAGCATGTATAATAATGAATATAAGCATGAGAATCCATGAATGTGGCATATAATGAATAACAGTATGCATAAAGTGACAAGTAATAACTACAATGTCAAGCTGGCATATAAGGCAAGCACACTAATATCATGACACTACTAGCTAACAAGCTAAATCAAGCAATAATATTTTCTAAGTGTTCGTGACATGGCAATTACCGATGAAGATGTGTGTGAGCCGGCAAGTACGTGTATGTGGTACATACGCATCATCGGTAATGGTGCTGGTGTCCTAACAGCATGATATCAACAATGGAATATGAATCATAATAAGTATGCGATGCGGAGCAACAATAATAAAGTGCGGGAGCTGAATACCAAACACTATGATAGCTAAATTGCATCTAATGTCATAAGAGTCATACAGCTACACCAACTATATGGCTGAGCTAATAGGCTAACGGCAGGTAAGGGAAACTACCTAACCTCTGAGTCGATACATAAATATATATAGTCGGTGATCCCGCCTCGATAATATCACATCTGATACCATATCTCTATAATCAGTTATTCCCAAGTCAAGAGTGCGGATCAAACATCAATATATAGCTCGTACATGAATCCGTCGTACGGCATCCCCAAATCTGGGTACGGGTCAATATCACATTCGTCATATCATTCATCTGGTATTCTCTTTATCAAATATCATAATCCGGGTACTGACCTACGTCTAGTACAATGCTAATATCATCACCATAATCATGATCTGACTATTGATCGACAGTCTTGTATAATCGATATCATCAGCACATATCATCACAAAGGAGTATACATCGCCCGATACGGCCTATCATAATTATCTTGTCATATCATATCATATCATATCTCGTAACATAATCACATGTCGATCATTTTATATATATAAATCACTATTCATATGGCATCATCATCCAAAATCCGCTAAAGCATCAAGACGTATCTCCAATACGAATTTTACCATATCACCGATATCATAATCTCGGATCAAATATCATCGACTCATCTCAATCCCATGTATCATCCTCAAATCCGTATGTGAACACATAGTCCCATACCCATGTGAACACCTACCTATATAGAATCCCATATATGCACATATGAAATAAGGATGTATGCAAGTATGTGTGTGTGTATGTGTAGTGCACCCACTACTCTAGGGTTTCACGACACTAAATCGATCCAACACACCAATATCCATCCTAAACATTATCATAAATCCCAAATAACATATAATAATTGTTGGTGTGTATACGCATCCGTATACATCACCACGAACTGCGGGGGTGCTATACGCCATCCACCCGACTTCTCCCCGTAGAAATAAATCTACTCACCTTGCTTTTCGTGTTCCGATATCGATGCCGCCATCTCAATCTTCAACGCCTCGACGTCACGTGGGGTACCTACAAGGATATCACAAATGCTAAAACACATAAAAACCGTGTTGGAAACCAAAACGGTACACGTTACGCCAATAGATAAAAAGCTATAGCCTCGCGTGCAAACACAGCCAATATCCACTTGTCGTTGACGTCCAAGCGCCACCCGACAGAAACGAATCATCGAATATCAAAAATCCATGCTAAAACAAGTCTTAAATTATGCGCCAACTCAAGAAAATCAACCCAAATTTTACCATGTTGGGAATCAGACAAAACTAGACATACCCAGGGTCAAGTTTATAGGGTATAAGGCTACAGAACCAAAACGAGCACCAGAACCCCTGCTCTGGCCTCAAATTGCGGCTAGGGGGAATTAAATGGCGTCTATAAAAGTGAGGTGGGGAATGGCGTTTTGGGTATTGGTTTCTATCTGCCTGCATATCTCACTGCCAAGTCAAAATTATTTTAGGGTATCTCAGGTTGTAGCAGATTCCAGAAAGGCTTTAAAAGTTGACAAAACGCTAACCGACACTAAATCGAACAATCTGGTATTTTTGCTGGAATCTGGGGAAATTCTGGGGTGAACTGGTCCCAACAGCACCAAGTCGAGCTATACTAACATTCAAAACCATCACTTGGCCAAATCTCACTCAAATCACCTAAAACTAGCACTAGATCACAATATGAACAATAAATTTCAGCTTTAACGACTGTAATCGAGCAAGAAAGGAGTTAGGTTACAAGATTATACCTCAAGGGATCCTAAGATGTTGGAGAAGAGGGGATGAAGGTAAAGAGGAGTGTGTGGTTGCTGGTGGGGTGCTGTTGCTACAGCTGAGCTGCTTCCATTGGCTGTTTTCTCTTTGCTGTTGCTGCTCAGGCTGCTGTTGCTGCTGATGTTTTTCTTCTCTCTTGTTTTCTTTTTGTGTGTGTGTGTTGCAGCTGCTGCTGCTGGGGTTGTTGTTTCACGTTGGGGTGTTTGTGTAGTATTTGATGGTGTGGTGGTGTTGTGCTATGGTGTTAGGGCTGGTGTGTGTGTTGTTATGATTGGGGTTGCTGCTGATGCAGTTGCTGTTGTATTGTTTTAGGCCGAGGTTTGAAATTTGATTGTGTTTGCTGTATTAGCAGCTGAAGTGGTGTTGGGGTTGTTGTGTTGGGGCTGAAGTTGTGGTGTATTAAGGGCTGATATTGTTGTGAGGGCTGATGTTGATGTTTGATGTTGGGGTGTGGTGAAGTGTGAGGTTGTAGTATGATGAGGGTGTGGAGTTGTTTGAAGGAAGTTGCTGCTGTGGGGTGTGGAGTTGTTTGAAGGAAGTTGCTGCTGTGGCTGCAGATGATGATACAAATGGGGGCTGAAGTTATGTGTTGGGGCTGTTGTTTTGAATGGTGTAGCAGCTGCTGCTGCTGCATTAGTTGTTGTATATGATGTTGATAAAAAATATGTTCTGAAGTTGTGCTGATGTTGGCTGATGTAGCTGTTGTTCTGGTGGCTGAAAATGTGCTGATGATGTTTGATATGGGGCAGATGGTGTTGCATCTTGTAGAAGCAGCTATGGTGGCTGATGTGTGTGTAGGTGTGAGAGAGAGATGTAAGTGTGAGAGGGAAGCAAAATTTTTGAAATGAAATGGGGTGTGACATTTGCTTTAAGCCACCACTCTCTCTCTCTCTCTATCTTAAAACATGCTAGCTTGCACAAGCCATCATGGCTCACTCTCTCCCTACACAAGTCAACCCCCATCCTAATCACCTTTAAACCAAACCCAAAAACCCTTAATTAACCACAATTAGCTTAACCAAAGGGTTAACCCATCATGGTTGGCTAAACATGGTTAACCCACCATGCTTGGCTAAACATGGTTAACCCACCATGCTTATCTAAACATGGTAACCCTAGACTTAACCCAAGTTAACATGCACAAGTGTGTGCAGTCCAGATAAAATTCCAATAAAATATTCATAAAACCAGATAAAATATTTTAAAGTCGTTTTGGTAAACTTTTTACCAAAACCCCCCCACATTAACCCACAATTACCACAAAACACCAACTCGGGTGTTATAGAGACGATCCAGATGGCACCCTTCGAGGCATTGTATGGGAGGAGATGTAGATCGCCGGTTTGTTGGACGGAGCTCGGTGAGAGCAGAATTTTGGGACCGCAGCTCGTGCATGAGACGACAGAGAAGATCCAAGTGATTCGGGACAGGATGAGAGCGGCCCAAACTAGGAAGAAATCTTATGCTGATAGACGTCGTCGTAGACTTGAGTTCATCGTGGGTGATTATGTTTTCTTCGGGTTTCGCCGATGAAGGGCGTGATGTGGTTCGGGAAGAAAAGGAAGATTAGTCCCAGATAAGTTGGTCCCTTCGAGATTCTCGAGCGAGTCGGTGCAGTTGCTTATCGTTTGGCTCTTCCACCCAGCTTCCCAGATGTTCATCCCGTGTTTCATGTATCGATGCTCCGCAAGTACCTTCATGACCCTTCTCACGTGATTCAGTATCTTACGATCTAGCTGGAGCACGATCTTTCTTTCACCGAGCAGCCGGTAGTCATTCTAGATCGGCAGGTGAAGAAACTGAGATCCAAGGTCATACCGTCCGTAAAGGTTCTTTGGCGTGGCCCGAACAGCGAAGAGGTCACCTGGGAAACCGAAGATGAGATGTGGAAGAGGTTTCCCCATTTTTTCAAAGATACGCGTAGCTAGATTTTTAAAATCGGGGACCGAATTTCTTTAAGGGGGAAGATTGTAACGCATTAAAAATCGTTTAGGTTAATTATTTGATAATTAGTAATACAACACGTGTTTTCCGTAAAACCTAGTTATAATTATTTTTCCATAAAAACATAATTATACCTATTTTAGTTATTTAATTGCTTATGTATGAGTGTTTAACTAGTTATTTATTTAATTGTTAGTTTACATAATTATTTTCCTTATTTATTTATTTTTAAATATTACTTTAATCTCGCACTTAAACACTAAATTAGTGTTAATTACAAATTAGTATGGGTTAATATATGTTTGTGCACCATGACACAATTAAACTCAAATGTAACATGTTGTTTTAATAGAAAAATATTTGACCAAAATTGTTCTAGAAATTACAAGAAAAGCTTAAATGTGAAAATAAAAAAAAAAGAAAATGAAGCAATAATGAAATATGGTATAATAAATGAGCATGGTCTGTGTGTTTGTTGAGGTAAGCTTACCTCCCACCCTCACTCTCTCCCTCCTAGTTTAGGCAGCAGCCCCTCCACTCTTTTTCCCTCATTCTCACTAGCTAAAACCCTCACTACCTCACTCAAAATCCACAAAATTCAACACTAATTTCTAGCTAAATCATCACAAAAATTCATTTGCCTAAACTAAGCATGGTTCTTGAAGCAAGTAGGCATTTTGGGTGGCAAAAGCTAGCAAGTGATATCTTTCCAAAATCTTTTTGAGGTATAAAACCCAATCCTAGTTTGTTTTGCAAATCGTTGCTTTAATCTAATTTTTATTAGGTGTTAATGTAGTTTTAATGCAAGATTAGAATATTAAAGAGAAGGGTTTGGCTTAAGTTAAGATTTTTATCACTTAATTAGGGTCGTTAAGTGTAGTTTAACATCTAATGGCTTTGTAAATCTAATCTAGTTGTTACTTTGCTAATATTGCTTTTAATTATCTTAATTAGGAGTTTATGCAATTTAATTGCATGTTTAGTGTGTTTAAGTTAGATTAGATTTATTTAGTGTTGCATGGCTTGATTAGGATATTTAAGTGTGATTAGTGGCTACTAGACCTACTAATCCACCTGGTTTTGCACTAAAATAGCTTAATATTGCTTACTATGTTTTTAAAAGAAAAGGTTTTTGTTAAGTTTTGGGTTATGATTTGATCTACATCCTTTTTCCTAAATTTATTAGTATGATATCTTGTGCGATTCGTACGTTTAGACTCTAGGTTTGGTGTTTGCTATGCATAGCAACCCCTACTTGTCGTTTGTGGCGATGTTACGCGCGTTTTGTACACCTAGTGCACGCGTGTTTAGCTAGTGCTTGTTGGTCACTTCGTATCGTTTTGTCTTCGCATTATATAGAATATTTAGACTTATGTGCTATTAATTGTGCGATTCTAGGAACGGTTGCGGAGGGGTCGGACACGACATGGAAAGGCAAAGCAGTGATCGGATTCGATTAGCCGAGGCGTTCCGGTGAGTAGATGTACACATCTACGGGGAAATCACTTGGATGTTGTATAGCACCCAATAGTTAGGATTTAGTTATTATTCTTGTGTCCGCATGCGTATATCATATTCATGTAGAATTGCATCTCCATATACATCGATGTTATTACCTAGGACACTTGCACTATTACCAATGGTTCATGCCGCACGTGCACTATCTTATGCAGACACACACGCCATTGGTAACTGCCATGTTACGATACACTTTAGAACTTACTTAATAATCGATACATGTGCATTTGCATCATGCATGAAATGTAGTTTTCTAGTCGTATATTTCATTGCATCAAGATGGATATGTAGTTTCATAGTTATAGACCTCATTGCATCATCATTCAAATGTAGTCTTCCAAACGTACATCGCATTGCATCATGTTGATGTCATGGACATTCATAGTTATCCATATATTTATATATTGTGATTTTCTTGGATATTTCCGTATTCATGAGATTTCTGGATATGGGGAAAACCGCAAAGGAATTTCATAAACTTATTATCATTTAAAAATAGAAATTTGCGGTTTTCTCGTGATATGATGTGTGTGGCGTCCACTATGAGTTTTCTCGGTTCTTGAGCCACGTATGTACATATACCCGATTCGAGGAGGGGGATGCACCGTCTGCGGGTACATGGTGAACCCAGTGAGGTACCCCGGGGCAAGATGGACGTATTGAGAAGGCGTTGCGTCTGGCAGGGGAACATTACCTACCGGTGATTGTTGACCCGGCGGTCATCCTGAGGATACCGACCGGAGTCGTGTGATTTGACAAATTTGGGGATCGATCCGAGAGACGGCTACCGAGATTTGATTGATATATATATATATATATATATATATATATATATATATATATATATATATATATATGGTGTCGATATTGCCACGGTTTTCTGTCGATTTCATTTGAAGATACCCCAGTATTATGATACAAAACTTTTACTAAGATAAGAGCACATATTTTTCTCATACCAGATATATAACCAGATTTCTTGCTTGATCATTCATTCATGTTGCATTCATATTGGTGCATAGAATCATTGTGGTATACACAGGTTGCGACGCATTTGCATGCATGCTTGTGATAGCCTTATTAGATGTTACTTACTACTCACGAGTTGGCAGCTCACCCCCGTTGTGCCATAGTATCTTGCAGGACAGACCCGTCAACATAGTCGCGGCGGGCGCTCTGCTACTCCTTCTTCTGCTCCCTTTGCATCGACTTGCGACTTTGCGCATAGGTGGGTTTTTGGGAGGATATTCTTTTGTTCCCACCATGTATATTTATTTTGTATCTATTACACTCCATCGACCATATGTATATGTGACCTAGAGACTGGACAGTGAGATTGTATATTTTGTTCTCTGTTGTGGAGCTTATGCGAGCCGACGTGGCGCTTTCTTATTTCTTGCTTTTGTATGCTTATTTCACACTATTATGACGTATCTTGTATGTGGTTGTGTTCCGCCATTCGGCGAAGTGCTAGCTCCCGCTTGGGGATGCCTTTTCATTATTGTTTATACTTATTCATGTTTTTTACACGTTTGGGGACAGTTTTTACAATGGAAACTCTGCCGAAATTTTCTGGAAAACTTGATGTTTTTAAAATGTTTAATGTGACTTTATTTTGTTAAAATTACCTTTTTAAAATAAGTATTCCTTCATTCTATTTATTTAAAAGGTTTAGATTTCTGGGCTTTGGCTTACTTAGATTACGCTACGCCTCTAGACGTTGCGTGATTTAAGTTATAATCACGTTCCACACATTTGGGTCATGACACTTAAACCACTCCTTTTCAAATCACTCGATTCTATAACGATATCAAGTTCAAAGCGTTAAAGGTTATCATAAAAACCATCCGCAACCCTCCGTCATTTTAAGAAGTAGAGTACTTAGTATTCGTACTACGTTTGTTGACCATAATTAAGGCGTAGTGTACGGTAGCTAAGTGATGTCTTCCTACACAGCATATGATGCGATTAATTAGGACATTTAATTGACTTTGTTGACCATAGTTAATGGTCATATGAGTGGGTCTAATTAATCACGAAATGACGGGTAGAACTTGACTAGTGCTTATGATTTGTTGACCATAGTTAAGGTCATAAGCCGCTAGGGGTAAAAACCATATCGGTAATTTCAAGAGTTGAAATTTGCAATAAGATTGCATACCTTCTTTGAGATAGTTGGATCCCGATACCCACTGCGAGTAAGAGTAACTCCTGGGAGAGTTTTCCACTTTACAATTAGCTGATCAAGTAGGTGTCTATGAAAGGTGTTAACGGGGTTAGGCCCCTGTGGAAACGAGGTTATTTTTTTAGTTCCATGCGAAAGCATGGAGATACTCCCTCGAAGTACCAATACCTGCCTGGCCGAACGATTGGCTAACTTGTAGAGTGCAATTAATCCCGACTAATCTTACCTTTTTGGGTTTGAAAGAAGATTTGATAAAAAAAGTGGGAGCCATCCTGATTAGATAAAATAATAACCAATCTAATCTTGTAAGAGCATATGCAAAAGTGTTTTCTTCTCTCTTTCCAGGAAGCGACCATGACACGCTGATTGATTCATTTTATTTTCCGTTGTCGGTATTTAGAAACTTGTATGTAATCACTGTAAGTCCACGTTGCTCACCCCGGTTCTTACGGGGAGGCGGAAACGGCGAAAAAACAATATTTTGGCGCAAGGCAACATGGACTCTGTTAGTGTTTATGCCCTAGAAGGCCATTACTGTATCATACTAGTTTGTATATTACTTAATGGAAGCTTGGGATATTCACATGTATATAACAGTCTTGCTAAATATGGTAGTATGCTACTTGGTTTTTCTATCTTAATATGTGAGTATACGTATTGATAGAGCTCTTAGGATCTTGCTTGACTACCAGCGTTGTGATGGCAGTAATACTAGTGGGGGCTGGGTAGTCTACAAGCACATCCTTATTCTGGTCCCTAGTCGTTGGATTATCGAGACAGAGCATCGATACTCCGGAGTAGACTAGTGTGTACGCTTCTCATCCCAGTTGGGGAGATGGTCTGTCCCACAGCCGTCAGTACGTCGTACTGGAGATAGTATACAGGTGCTCGTTAGGTTACGGGTACACCGGACAGGACTTACAGGGAACTGTTGGTTGGTTTTATACCAGTCGTCAGTGAACAGTTCCCAGGTGACATGAGTACAGCATAGTCCGCAGACTCGACACTGCTACTTCGCCTCGAGTGTGTCCCACTGTTCTTAGATTGCTACCCTACCACGGCTCAAAGAAGTCGTGCAAACAGGTAGCAGTTGGGTGCAGTCCCGAGCACTTGGAGGCAGTGGCGGTTAGACAGGATTCGTCTCTCCCGGTATTGGGAGTTGATATCGCGCTGTGTCAGAGAGCCATTACGCAAAGTCCCTGGCCAGGGCAAGCGAGATTTGCTGGTAGGTTCCAGTAGTTTCTCAGGGTGTAATGGGCTTCCCTCCGACACGACTTATACCGCTATTAGGGGACTGACGCTTGCCGCCCCCTAGGCCCGATATGCGATAGTCTTGGACGAACGGACCGGACTGTATGGAGATTGTCACATCAGACTCAGTAGGAATTCGGATGGGTTCCCTCATCGGCCTTCTTATCCACATCTACCTGGGGACCGTTACGTAAAGCTAGTGCCGCTTGCGGTCTGTGGTTAAACCCACTGCCAGCGTAGTAGTCGAGTCTCTAGAGTCCCACACAGAGAGTTTCCCTACTTCAGGCGAAACGATATAGAGGTCGTATGGTTTTACGACAAGGGTTCGGACGCATACGTGTGTTTACACACGTACGACTTTCGGACAGTTTTTACCAGTCGGCTTTGGTTTAAGCCAGTTACTGGTATCCGGTTATTGGATTTATACAGTCTAAAGTTTTTCCGTATTTTTGCCGAAAGGAGGGGCGTTCTCGTAATTGCGCGAGAAGCTTCTAGAAGGTGGTGACTAAGGAGGTTTAGGTGGCATATACAATGAATGTGATTAGTGAGTCATATGGATGATTCATCCATGTCATTAATGCATGAAAAATGCTAAATGACTCATGGAGTGAATCATCACTAGATATTATCAAGCATGGTTGCTAAATTCATTTATATTCTTTTCTTGATAAAAAGAAATGCTTGATATATATTATCATAACTCATTATTCTCACTTCATTATTATCCTCACCTTCTCTCTCCTCAAGCTCTCCCTCTTCAAACCCTAATCCTCCCTTCTCATGTGTTGAGTACAAGGATTAGTTAGACTACTTAATCCATAACCCTCTCTATATTTCACCTAGCTTCTTTGATTAGCACTTAAAGAAGTTTAGTTGCCTCAAGTTTAGAGGCTAAGCTTGGAGTAAAGCTCTCGGGTGGATCGTCTACTACTTCGAGAAGGCCGAGGAGGAGGTGGAGTTCACAAAGACGAAGGACACGATTCGTTAGGTATAATCCCTAAACATTGTAGCCTAGAAACTATATGTTTATTGTTAGTTATCGTTTAGCTTCGATTCAAGCGGTTAGTCGATGTTTGTTCACTAAACAAGTTCGTTTTTGAAAATTCCGCCTCCCCACAAGTATTGGGGTGTTGTACATCGACTTACAGTGGTATCAGAGCCTCGCTAAACAATAAATAACTTACTTGCAAATTTGTATGAATTTCGAACGGAAAAAAAGAAACCGGAAAACCCCGAAATCACAAGTTTCTGTCGATTTTTAAATGAAGTCTAAAATTTTTTCAGGGATGTTCAGAAAGCTTGAAAAGACATTAGAAGAACACACAAGAAATTTGGGCTCCTGAATCGTCTAAAGCGCCGTGGAACCGCGGCGGATCCCACCGATCCGCCGCGCTTCCGCCGTCGAGTTGACGATTCAGGAACCCAATTTTCCAGTGTTGCTTCTCTGTGATATTTGGTATTTTCTGGAATATTTAATTTTTGCTCAGGTTTCAGATTTGCAGAGAAGTATTGGAGCAAAATTAAAAGTGTTTAATCGATCGAAATTATACAGTATTTGCTTGTTGGATTATATTTGTGATTGTATAATGTGTTCGTAAACCTCCCCTAACTGCTAGTATGTCAGTTGGCAGGGAGTTGCACATTTCTGAAATGGATTTTATCTGTTTGTGCATATGAATTGTGTTGGACTGTTGTGATGTTTAGCCGGGGTTATGTGATGGGTTATTATTTAATTCATTTGATGTAAATGTAATTTGTTGTAATATTATTTTGCGGGGCACATCCAGGTTGCGGTTGTAGCCACCGTTGTATTATTTCATTTTACTGTTTTTGCTCCTATGACAGACCCAAGGTGGGATGCACAAACTGCCGGGCGGGTAGTTTGCCGCACCCGTAGGGGTCGTGGGTGGGGCAATGGCTATTCATCACAACTGTGTAATCCGTATTTTGTTGCAGGCTCAAAACAAACACGGATTGCTTGCAAATCCAATTAAGTTCATCTGTGATCTGGAATGAATATCATTGCGTCAGACGAATGTAAAATATCTATATATATGATAGCTATTTTAGACGTCACTTATGTTTTACACCCGCGCTAGCCCAGCCCCCGCTCTGTCGTTAGTTAAGTAACCTAACGGGTGATGACGGGACCCAGTGGCGAATGCGGATGGCATAAGAGGACGTCATATTTTCGTTGTTTTCTGCAATGATAGGTTAATGATGGGACGCATTATCTATAATGCAAAGAAAATAAACCAAAGTTTTAATCGTTGGAACAATTTAAAAGAAACCACTCGGTTAATTTTAAAAACAGATATTTTTAAATGCTGAACTTTAACCACTCCTTTTAAAAAGCTATCAGGTTCCTTCGGTTATATCAAGTTCACTACGTTCACGGTTTCGCCAAAACCATTCGTAGCCCTCCGTCATTTCATCTGGGTATTCAGTAGTATTCAAGCTATGTATTTTGACCAACGCCAAGGCATAGTGTTTGGTAGCTGCTGGATATTCATTTGTTGCATAGATAGATGAGTTAGTTTGGGACAGTCGTATGATCATTTTGGCCAACGTCAAGGATATGTACGGATGGGTTCAAATTAACAAGATAATGATGGGTAGAACTTGACATATGACTTATGATATTTTGACCAACGCCAAGGTCATAAGAGCATGGGGCAAAAATGAATATCGGGAATTTCTAAAGAAACTGAAATTTGCAAAGAGATGCATACCATTTTGAGTTTGATGAATATTGGTAGCAATCCTACAACATTATCATACGATGATATTTGGATCCCGATCCTACTGTGAGTATATGCTACTTATCAGGATATTCGTCACTTAACGATCAATGCTATAAACCTAGTAGGTGTCCAGAAAGGTGTCAGCGGGGTTACGCCCCCAGAGAAAAGAGGTTATTTAATTAAGGAACTTCGCGAAAGCGTTGGAAAACCTCCCTCGAAGTATCGACACTGGCCTGGCTGAACGGTTAAGCAAGTATTGTACAGTGAGAATAGTCCTGGCTAATTCTTCTTTTATGGTTTGAGGAAGGATTCGAGAAACAGTGGGAGCCATCCATTTTAGATAAACTAAAAACCACTCTAAACTTGCAAGAGCATCATGCTAAAGAGTTTTCTTCTCTCTCTCCTAATTGCAGCGACCCTGAAAATGACTGGACTTAAGTTACTTTTAGAGAAAAATATAATGACAGGGCCAAACTATAAAGACTGGCTGCGGAATGTCAAAATGGCTTTGACCTATGACAAATTAGGGTACGTCCTCACCGCTACGGCACCTGCTGTCCCTGGTCCCGAATCCAGCAATGCGGATAAGGAAATCCGCAAAACCTGGGATTTAGATTGCGCGAAAGCCAAGTGCATCGTGCTTGCCTCGATGAACAATGAACATCAGAGGAGGCACGAGGATATGGAACTAAACGCCATATTTCTCCATACAAAGGAACTTTATGGAGAGCAATCTCGTATAGCAAGATACGAGACCTCAAAGAACTTGTTTCGAGCGAGGTTGGCTGTCGGGTCATCGGTAGGAGAACATGTCCTAAAGATGATCGGCTATATAGAAGAGCTCACAGACCTTGGGACGACTTTGGATAATGAGCTCTATACAGACCTTATTCTCCAGTCCCTTCCATCCACCCACGCCCAGTTTATCCTGAACTTCAACATTCAAAGAAAAGAAGTTGAACTTCCGGAACTCCTGAACATGTTAAGGAGTGCAGAGGGCACCTTGCAGAAGGCAAGGGAAACACCCGCTATGTTTGTTGGCGGTTCATCTTCTTCCGGGTCCAAGGCTAGGGCCAAAGGAAGGAAGAAGAAGGCCGTCCCCAGACCTACAGGAGGTGTAAGTAAGGTGGGAGGAAAGGGAAAGAAAAAGTTTGCGGTACCGGTAGTTGGACAGGATGAGTGCTTCCATTGTCATAGGAAAGGGCACTGGAAGAAGGATTGCAAGGCGTGGAACGCCAAGAACCAGGAACCGAAGCAAGCTGTGGCTTCGACTTCAGGTGTGTTTGTAATTGAGAATTGTCTGTCGATCAACTCTACTTCCTGGGTATTGGATACCGGATCAGGATCTCATATTTGCAATTCATTGCAGGCACTGAGAAACCGTAGAGTGCTGAAGGAAGGTGATATGACCCTAAAGGTTGGTAAGCGTGGGAGCTGCGTCCGTCGGGGATTATCACCTAGGATTGACGAGTGGACACATTTTGGTTTTACATAACTGTTTTTTTGTACCAAGCTTAACGTGTAATATCATATCAGTTTCTTTGTTATCAAATAAAGGTTATGATTTCACGTTTGTAAGAGATGTTGTTAACATCCACCTTAATCATGGTTTGATTGGGTCAGGTACACTAAATAACGGTATATATGTTTTAAACCAACTCCAAATTTTCAATGTTCAGAACACACTAAAAAAAAAGTCTCCAGATTTAAATAAAGCTTTCTTATGGCATTGTAGACTGGGTCACATCAATGAGAGAAGGTTGACTAAGTTGCATAGAGATGGATATTTGGACTCGTTCGAATATCAAACTTATGACACTTGTCAATCTTGTCTCAAAGGAAAGATGATAAAGACTCCATTTACTGGACAAGGAGTAAGAGCGAGCGAGCTCTTTGGACTCATACACAGCGATGTATGCGGTCCAATGTCTACACATGCAAGAGGTGGTTTTTCCTATTTCATTACTTTCACGGATGATTACTCAAGATACGGATTCATTTATCTGATGAAACATAAATCCGAGGCTTTTGAGAAATTCTAAGAGTATAAGAATGAAGTGGAAAACCAAACCGGCAAAAGTATCAAGACACTAAGATCTGATCGAGGTGGTGAATACTTAAGTGCCGAGTTCCTAGGTTACCTAAAAGAGAAAGGAATTCTCTCTCAGCTTACTCCTCCATACACTCCACAGCATAACGGTGTATCGGAGAGACGGAATCGAACCCTATTGGATATGGTACGATCCATGATGAGTAATGCTGAGTTACCGCGATCTTTCTGGGGTTATGCGCTA
Organism: Agapanthus africanus; assembly: GCA_030015575.1. Classification (NCBI taxonomy): domain Eukaryota; kingdom Viridiplantae; phylum Streptophyta; class Magnoliopsida; order Asparagales; family Amaryllidaceae; genus Agapanthus; species Agapanthus africanus. The sequence continues at coordinate 110,024,480 of CM057351.1, forward strand.
GAATCAGCGGCATATCTTTTTAACATGGTACCTACCAAGACTGTGCCTACCACGCCATATCAGATGTGGAGTGGGAAGAAACCCTATCTTCAGTATCTGAAAATATGGGGATGTCCAGCTTTTGTTAAAAAGCAGCATGTGGACAAGCTCGAGGCACGATCAGTAAAGTGTAAGTTTGTAGGATATCCAAAGAACTCCAAGGGGTATCTATTCTATTAGGCAGAGGAACAAAAGGTGTTTGTTTCTCGTAATGCCCATTTTCTAGAATATCAGTTTTTAGAAAGGGAAATAAGTGGGAGAGAAATAGAACTGGAAGAAATTCCAGAACCACAAACTGCTACTGAAAGTTTGGTAGAACCGGAAGTTCAAGAAGAACAGGACATTCTCGTACCCCCTCCGCAGGAGTAGTAGGCCGTCTCATCCGCCTGAGAGATACTACGGTTTTCTCATAGATGGGGATAGAGAGGATTGCATCATAGATGATGATGAACCTACTGACTTCCAGCAGGCCATCCAGAGCGGCGACTCGGTACGATGGCTAGATGCAATGCGGACCGAAATGGAGTCCATGTACACCAACAAAGTATGGACTTCGGACTTTGCTCCAGATGGGGTAAAACCCATAGGATGCAAATGGATCTTCAAGAAAAAGATTGGTGTAGATGGACAGGTGGAAACCTAGAAGGCTAGACTTGTTGCAAAGGGTTTTCGTCAAAGACCTGGTTTGGACTATGACGAAACTTTTTCTCCAGTGGCTATGCTCAAATCCATTCGGGTCCTTCTTGCTATTGCTGCCTTCCATGATTATGAAATCTGGCAGATGGACGTAAAGATGGCTTTTTTTGAATGGAAATTTAGAAGAGTGCGTCTATATGGATCAGCCAGAGGGTTTCAATCAGAGTGGGAGCAGCGGGAAAGTATGCAAGCTGCTTAAGTCTATTTATGGACTAAAGCAGGCATCGCGGAGTTGGAACATCTATTTTGATGAGACAGTCAAAGAATATGACTTTATCAAAAATCCAGATGAACCGTGCATATATAGTAAAGTTGTAGCCAGAAGTGTCGTATTCCTCGTCTTGTACGTGGATGACATTCTATTGATAGGAAATGACATTCCTATGCTACAATCTGTCAAAGGATTCTTGTCACACAGGTTCTCCATGAAAGACCTGGGTGATTCCTCTTACATTCTGGGGATTCGGATCTATCATGATAGATCCAAGAGGATGTTGGGAGTTTCGCAGTCCAGGTATATCGACACTGTACTAAAAAGATTCAGTATGGAAGATTCTAAGCGCGGTAATCTACCGGCTTGTCACGGAATCACCCTCTCCAAAGAGATGTCTCCCAAGACTGATTTGGAAAGGGAACGCATGTCTATTATACCCTACGCTTCTGCGGTAGGCTCTATAATGTATGCGATGTTGTGTACCAGACCAGATGTAGCTTACCCACTGAGCGTGGTAAGCCGGTATCAATCAGACCCAGGGGAGAAGCACTGGATAGCAGTAAAGAACATTCTCAAGTACCTGAGAATGACTAAGGAGATGTTTTTGGTTTACGGCGGAAAAGACCTCAGGATGGAGGCCTTTGCTGATTCCGGCTTCCAAAGCGATAAGGAAGATTCCAAGTCCATGTCAGGTTATGTCTTTACCCTCAATGGAGGGGCGGTGTGCTGGAAGAGCTCCAAGCAGGACACCGTTGCTGACTCGACGATGGATGCGGAGTATATAGCTGCTTGCGATGCCGCAAAAGAAGCAGTCTGGATGAAGAAATTCCTAACAGAACTTCAGGTGGTTCCTACCATAGTTGATCAAATACCTCTGTATTGCGACAACAACGGAGCTATAGCTTTAGCGAAGGAACCAAGGTCCCATCAGAAATTCAGACACATCTTGAGGCGGTATCTCCTGATCAGGGAGATCATTGATCGTCAGGAGATCGAGGTTCGGAGAGTTGCTTCTGAAGAGAACATTGCTGATCCATTCACGATGGCCCTACCTCAGATTCAGTTCGAGAGGCTACTCGAGATCATTGGTCTTCGATATGCCAGTACATGGCCATAGTGGAAGTGGGAGATTGTTAGTGTTTATACCCTAGAAGGCCATTACTGTATCATACTAGTTTGTATATTACTTAAAGGAAGCTTGGGATATTCACATGTATATAACAGTCTTGCTAAACATGGTATTATGCTACTTGGTTTTTCTATCTTAATATGTGAGTATACGTATTGATAGAGCTCTTAGGATCTTGCTTGACTACCAGCGTTGTGATGGCAGTCACACTAGTGGGGGCTGGGTAGTCTACAAGCACATCCTTATTCAGGTCCCTAGTCGTTTGATTATTGAGACAGAGCATCGATACTCCGGAGTAGACTAGTGTGTACGCTTCTCATCCCAGTTAGGGAGATGATCTGTCCCACAGCCGTCAGTACGCCGTACTGGAGATAGTATACAGGTGCTCGTTAGGTTACGGGTACACCGGACAGGACTCACAGGGAACTGTTGGTTGGTTTTATACCAGTCGTCAGTGAACAATTCCCAGGTGACATGAGTACAGCATAGTCCGCAGAATTGACACAGCTACTTCGCCTCGAGTGTGTCCCACTGTTCTTAGATTGCTACCCTACCATGGCTCAAAGGAGTCGTGCAAACATGTAGCAGTTGGGTGCAGTCCCGAGCACTTGGAGGCAGTGGCGGTTAGACAGGATTCGTCTCTCCCGGTATTGGGAGTTGATATCGCACTGTGTCAGAGAGCCATTACGCAAAGTCCCTGGCCAGGGCAAGCGAGATTTGCTGGTAGGTTCCAGTAGTTTCTCAGGGTGTAATGGGCTTCCCTCCGACACGACTTATATCGCTATTAGGGGACTGACGCTTGCCGTCCCTAGGCCCGATATGCGATAGTCTTGGACGAACGGACCAGACTGTATGGAGATTGTCACATCAGACTCAGTAGGAGTTCGGATGGGTTCCCTCATCGGCCTTCTTATCCACATCTACCTGGGGACCGTTACGTACAGCTAGTGCCGCTTGCGGTCTGTGGTTAAACCCACAGCCAGCGTAGTAGTCGAGTCTCTAGAGTCCCACACAGTGAGTTTCCCTACGTCAGGAGAAATGATATAGAGGTCGTATGGTTTTACGACAAGGGTTCGGACGCATACGTGTGTTTACACACGTACGACTTTCGGACAGTTTTTACCAGTCGGCTTTGGTTTAAGCCAGTTACTGGTATCCGGTTATTGGATTTATACAGTCTAAAGTTTTTCCGTATTTTTGCGGAAAGGAGAGGCGTTCTCGTAATTGCGCGAGAAGCTTCTAGAAGGTGGTGACTAAGGAGGTTTAGGTGGCATATACAATAAATGTGATTAGTGAGTCATATGGATGATTCATCCATGTCATTAATGCATGATAAATGCTTAATGACTCATGGAGTGAATCATCACTAGATATTATCAAGCATGGTTGCTAAATTCATTTATATTCTTTTCTTGATAAAAAGAAATGCTTGATATATATTATCATAACTCATTATTCTCACTTCATTATTATCCTCACCTTCTCTCTCCTCAAGCTCTCCCTCTTCAAACCCTAATCTCCCCCTCTCATGTGTTGAGTACAAGGATTAGTTAGACTACTTAATCCATAACCGTCTCTATATTTCACCTAGCTTCTTTGATTAGCACTTAAAGAAGTTTAGTTGCCTCAAGTTTAGAGGCTAATCTTGGAGTAAAGCTCTCGGGTGGATCGTCTACTACTTCGAGAAGGCCGAGGAGGAGGTGGAGTTCGCAAAGACGAAGGACACGATTCGTTAGGTATAATCCCTAAACATAGTAGCATAGAAACTCTATGTTTATTGTTAGTTATCATTTAGCTTCGATTCAAGCGGTTAGTCGATGTTTGTTCACTAAACAAGTTCGTTTTTGAAAATTCCGCCTCCCCACAAGTATTGGGGTGTTGTACATCCACTTATAGACTCAAAGCACGGATCTTTGCTAAACTAAAAACTAGTAAACAACTAGAGGTTTTAACTACTATGCTGTAGAAAGTATACCTCACGAAACCGGTCCTCCGGGTCTTCATTCCGCTGTCCCGCTCGTCCATCCAAGCTCCAAGCGTCGATCCGGACCTTGGGCACCTCCGCGGCTTTCTTGAGTCGAAGACGATCCACCCGAGAGATGTACACCGAGCTCCACCATGAGCCGAGGCAACTAGGGCAAAGAGATTGCTAGTCAAGAAGCCCTAGGATGTGTAGAGGAGATGTATGGATGTGTTTGTCTTTGTGGGATCTTTTTCTCTCAACACATGAGATCAAAAGATGAGATCAAGAGGAGGAAGAAGGAGGAGAACTTAGCAACCATGAGAGCTTTTCTTTTCTTCTCATTTCAAGAGAGAGAATGAGAAGAGAATAATGAAAAGATTAACTAAAACAAATGAACCATGGTTGCAATAATACACTAAAATCATCATTACTAATCCTATCATGATAAAGTTGATGGCACATTGAATTGACCATTATCATAACTCAAGAATTAAAAAGAAAATGAAAGAAGAGTGTAGATCTCTCTTGAAGGTCAATGGTCAACACGGTCAACGGGTCAACAAAGTCAAGAGAGGTCTAAGTGGTCAAATGGTCAATGCAATTAGCCATCACTAATCTATCGCTAAAAGGATTAGTAAACAATGTCTCCGGCTTAAAACGGTTTTGACCAAACGAATTGTCAAAACCCTAATGAGTGTGCCACATTACGGTCTTGGCCGAACCAACTGCCAAAACCCTAATGGGGCACCTCCTCCTTCATCGCTCCTCAAAACTGTGCATACACAGCCGCATCCGCATTCCGTAGAATGCGAATGCACAGAAGACAAATCAAATCCATCTGTGCAATACTTGGATATGTATTAAACCAAAGCCCACTAGTATTGCCTGCCCGAACAGCATACGCACACAAGTGCACGTAAGTGATCGTAGCCCTGCCGTAAAACCATACGGCCTCTACACGTTTCGCTCAATGCAGGGAAACTCTCTGTGTGGGACTCTAAAGACTCGACACTACGCTGGCAGTGGGTTTAACCACAGACCGCAAGCGGCACTAGCTGTACGTAACGGTCCCTAGGAAGATGTCGATAAGAAGGCCGATGAGGTAAACCCATCCGAACTCCTACTGAGCCTGTATGTGACAATCTCCGTACAGTCCGGTCTATTCGTCTGATACATCGCATGGCGGGCCTAGGGGCGGTGAACGTCAGTCACCTAATAGCGGTACAAGTCGTGTCAGAGTGTAGCCCAGAACACCCTTGCCATGGCCACGGACTACTTGTGTAATGGCTCTCCTAGACACAGCGCGATGTCAAACCCCAATACCGGGAGAGACGTATCCTGTCTAACCGTCACTACCTCCAAGTGCTTTGGGACTGCACCCAACTACTACCTGTTTGCACGACTCCTTTGAGCCGTGGTAGGGTAGTAATCTAAGTACAGTGAGAACACACTCGAGGCGAAGTGACAGTGTCAAGTCGGCGGACTAAGCTGTACTCATGTCACCTGGGAACTGATAACTGACGATAGGTATAATACCAACCAACAGTTCCCGAAGAGTCCTGTCCAGTGTACTCGTAACCTAACGAGCACCCGCATACTATCTCAAGTACGACGTACTGACGGCTGTGGGACAGACCGTCTCCCCCGCTGGGATGAGAAGCGCATACGCTAGTCTACTCCGGAGTATCGATGCCCTGTCTCGATAGTCCTACGACTAGGGACCTATATAAGGATGTACTTATGGATTACCCAGCCCCCACGAGTGTGAGCGCCATCACAACGATGGTAATCAAGCAAAGATCCTAAGGGCTCTACTAATATGTATATAAGCGATATGCTAAAAGAAACACATGCACATATTGAAGTAGAGACAAACCAAGTAGCATACGACCATTTTGAACAAGATTGTCTATACAACTTTGAATATCCCAAGCTTCCATCAAGTAATATACAAGCTAGTATGATACAGTAATGGCCTCTAGAGCATATACACTATAAATCTCCCACTTGCACTAAGGCCATGTACTGGCGTATCGAAGACCTATCATCTCGATCAGCCGCTCGAACTGAGTCTGGGGTAGGGCCTTTGTGAGTGGATCTGTAGTGTTGTTCTCCGTATTTACTCTCTTCACCTCGATCTCCCGGCGATCTACGATCTCCCTGATCAGGTGGTACAGCCTCAAAATGTGCCTGGACTTCTGATGGGACCTGGGTTCCTTCGCTAAAGCTATAGCGCCGTTGTTGTCGCAATACAGCGGTATTGGATCAACAATGGTAGGAACCACCTGAAGCTCCGTGAGGAACTTCTTCATCCAGATAGCTTCCTTTGCGGCATCGCAAGCAGCTATGTACTCCGCTTCCATAGTTGAGTCTGCAACGGTCTCCTGCTTGGAACTCTTCCAACAAACCGCCCCTCCATTGAGGGTAAAGACATAACCCGACATGGACTTGGAGTCATCCTTGTCACTCTGGAAGCTGGAGTCAGCAAAGGCCTCAAGCTGGTGGTCTTTTCCGCCATACACCAAGAACATCTCCTTAGTCCTTCTCAGGTACTTGAGAATGTTCTTTACTGCTATCCAGTGTTTCTCCCCTGGGTTCGACTGATACCGGCTTACAACGCTCAATGCGTATGCTACATCTGGTCTGATACACAACATCGCATACATTATAGAGCCTACCGCAGAAGCGTAGGATATAATAGACATGCGATCCCTTTCCAAATCAGTCTTGGGAGACATCTCTTTGGAGAGGGTGATCCCGTGACAAGCCGGTAAATTACCGCGCTTGGAATCTTCCATACTGAATCTTTTCAGTATGGTGTCGATGTACCTTGACTGTGAAAGTCCCAACATCCTCTTGGGTCTATCACGATAGATCTAGATCCCCAGAATGTAGTTGGCATCGCCCAGGTCCTTCATGGAGAACCTCTGCGACAAGAATCCTTTGACTGACTGTAGCATAGGAATATCATTTCCTATTAGGAGAATGTCATCCACGTACAAGACGAGGAATACCATAGTTCTCCCTACAATCTTACTGTAAATGCATGGTTCATCTGGGTTTTTGATAAAGTCGAATTCTTTGACAGTATCATCAAAGCAGATGTTCCAACTCCGCGATGCCTGCTTATGTCCATAAATGGACTTGAGCAACTTGCACACTCTACCGCTGCTCCCACTCTGAATGAATCCCTCCAGCTGATCCATATAGACGCACTCTTCCAAATTTCCATTTAGGAAAGCCGTCTTTACGTCCATCTGCCAGATTTCATAATCGTGGAAGGCAGCAATGGCAAGAAGGATCCGAATGGATTTCAGCATAGCCACTGGAGAAAAGGTCTCGTCATAGTCCAAACCAGGTCTTTGACGAAAACCCTTTGCAACAAGTCTCGCTTTATAGGTCTCAACCTGCCCATCTACACCAATCTTCTTTCTGAAGATCCATTTGTAGCCTACGGGTTTTACCCCTTCTGGAGCAAAGTCCAAAGTCCAAACTTTGTTGGTGTACATGGACTCCATCTCTGCCCGCATTGCATTCAGCCATTTTACCGAGTCTCCGCTCTGAATGGCTTGCTGGAAGTTAGTAGGCTCACCATAATCTATGGTGCAATCCTCTCTATCCCCGTCTTTGAGAAAACCGTAGTATCTCTCGGGCGGATGAGACTGCCTACTACTCCTGCGGAGTGGCGCTGGAATGTCCGGTTCTCCTGAACCTTCTGGTTCTACCAAGGTTTCAGTAACAGCTTGTGGTTCTGGAATTTCTTCCAGTTCTATTGCGCTCCCATTTATCTGATTTTCTAAAAATTCAGTTTCCAAGAAGTGGGCATGCTGAGAAACAAAAACCTTTTGTTCCTCTGCGGAATAGAAAAGATACCCCCTGGAGTTCTTTGGGTATCCCACAAACTTACACAGTACTGAGCGTGCCTCGAGCTTGTCCGCATGCTGCTTTTTTACAAAAGCTGGACATCCCCATGTCTTAAGGTACTTAAGACAGGGTTTCTTCCCACTCCACATATGATATAGGGTGGTAGGCACAGTCTTGGTTGGAGCCTTGTTCAAGAGATATGCAGTTGTTTCTAGTGCATAACCCCGGAAAGATCGCGGCAACTCAGCCTTACTCATCATGGAACGAACCATATCCAATAGGGTTCGATTCCTCGTTTCCGATACACCATTGTGTTGTGGTGTGTATGGAGGAGTAAGATGAGAGAGAATTCCATTCTCTTTTAAGTAGCCCAGAAACTCGGCACTTAAGTATTCACCACCTCGAACAGATCTCAGTGTCTTGATACTTTTGCCTGTTTGTTTTTCAACTTCATTCTTGTATTCCTGAAATTTCTCAAAGGCCTCGGATTTGTGTTTCATCAAGAAGACATGCCCATACCTAGAGAGATCATCTGTGAAAGTAATGAAGTATGAATAACCACTTCGCGCATGTGTAGACATTGGACCACACACATCACTGTGTATGTTCCCAAGAGCTCGCTTGCTCTTTCTCCGTGTCCAGTGAACGGAGTCTTTGTCATCTTTCCCATGAGAAAAGATTCACAAGTGGCATAAGACTGATACTCGAACGGATTCAAGTATCCCTCTTTATGTAACTTTGTTAACCGTGTTTCATTAATGTGACCCAGTCTACAATGCCATAAGAAAGCCTGATTTGTTTCTGGAGACTTTCTTTTAAGTGTGTTCTGGACACAGAAGATCTGAGCTTGATTCAATACGTATATTCCGTTTTGTAATGTACCTGACCCAATCAGAACTTGATTTAAGTGGATGTTGACTACATCGCTTACAAAAGTAAAATCATATCCTTCCTTAGAAATTAAGGATACAGATATGATATTACAAGTCGCACCTGGTACATAAAAACAGTTACGCAGAATCAATATCTGCCCAGTTGTCAGTCCTAGATGATATTCCCCTACGGATTCAGCATACATGCTCATTCCGTTAGCAACCCTGAGAGTCATATCACCTTTCCTGATAACCCTACGGTTTCTCAGAGCCTGTAACGAATTACAGATATGAGATCCTGATCCGGTATCCAATACCCAGGAAGTAGGGTTAACTGACATACAGTTCTCTATTACAAACACACCCGAAGCCGAAGCCACAACATGCTTCGAATTCTGGCTACTGGCTTTGCAAGCCCTGCAATCCTTCTGCCCATGTTCATTCCCGTTACAATAGGAACATCCCTATTTTACTACATCCAGTCCCGAAACTTCTGCCCTTCCCTTTCTTTCTACTTCCTTGGTTTCCTTCAGGGTAGTAGGTAGATACTGTTGAACTAAGTCAGCATCTGACCCGTTCTTCAACGTGGTCTTCAGGTCCGAGAGCTCAAAAGAGCTAGTTTCTGTAAGGACGTTGCCCCCTACAGATGACCCGATAGCCAACCTCGCTGGAAGCAATTCGTTCGAGGTCTCATATCTTGCGATACGAGATTGCTCTCCATATAAAACTTTGTTATGGAGGAAGATAGAAGCTGAGTCCATCTTCTCGTGCTGCCTCTGGTATATACCATCAACTGAGGCTAACACGAGGCACTTGGCTTTCGCACAGTCTTCTTCCGATGTCCTACGGATATCAATATCCGTGACAGGGGAAACTGGACGTGAGACGGCAGGGGTTGGATCAGTCAAGAGGTGTCCCAGCTTGTCATGGGCAATGGACATCTGGACAGACCTTTGCCAGTCATAACAGTCAGATTCAGTCATTTTATTATCTAGATGTAACCTAGGTGCGGTCACTGGGTCGCTGTAATTAAGGGAGAGAGAAGAAAACACTCAGCATGATGCTCTTGCAAGTTTAGATTGGTTTTTAATTTATCTAACCAGGATGGCTCCCACTGTCTCTCGAACCCCTCCTCAAACCATAAAGGAAGAATTAGTCAGGATCAATCTCACCGTACAATACTTGCTTAACCGTTCAGCCAGGCCAGTGTCGGTACTTCGAGGGAGGTTTTCCAACGCTTTCGCGAAGTTCCTTAATTAAGTAACCTCTTTTCCCTGTGGGCGTAGCCCCGCTAACACCTTTCTAGACACCTACTTGGTTTGTAGCATTGATCGTTAAGTGAGAAAGTTCCCGAGGAGTAGCATATACTCACAGTAGGATCGGGATCCAAATATCATCGCGTGACAAAACCGAAGGAATCCTACCAGAATCATCACACTCCAAATGGTATGCAGCGCTAGCAAGTTTCAGTACTTTTGAAACTCCCGATGTGGATTTTTGCCCCATGCTCTTATGACCTTGACGAAGGTCAACAAATCATAAGTCACATGTCAAGTTCTACCCGTCATTGTCCAGGTTAATTTGAACCCACCTGTACATACCCTTGATGAAGGTCAACAAGGTAATACGACTGTCCCAAACCAACGCATCTATCTATGCTACATATAAACACCCAATAGCTACCAATCACTATACCTTGACGAAGGTCAACAAACATAGCTTGAATACTATTGAATATTCATACGAAATGACGGAGGGCTACGAATGTTTTTGGCGAAACCGTGAACGTAGTGAACTTGATATAATCGATGGAACGAGATAGGTTTTAAAAAGGAGTGGTTCAAGCTCCGCGTTCAAAAAGCTGTTTTTTGAAAAGAACCGAGTGGTTTTGAAAGTGTTCCAACGACTTTTACTTGGTTTATTTTCCTTGCATTAGTTCTTTTAATGCGTCCCATCATTTAATCCTACCATTGCAGAAAAAAACCAAAATATGACGTACGTTTATGCCATTCGCATTCGCCACGGGACCCCGTTATCACCCGTTAGGTTACTTAACTAACGACAGAGCGGGGGCTGGGCTAGCGCGGCTGAAAAACATAAGCAACGCCTAAATAGATATCATATATAGATATATAGCAATGATAGCCATTACAGATCATAGATAAACACTTTGGATATACTAGGAATCCGCGATTCGTTCGAGCCTGCAACGAAAAGCGGATTACACGGTCGCGATGAATAGCCAAACCCCACCCTAGAACCCTTAGGGTGCGGCAAACTTCCCGCCAAGTACCCGAAGCGAAGCAATCTCCCTCAACACCGTGTGTAGGCCACTCGGCACTTCGAGATACCCGGTAGTTTGTGCACCCCACCTTGGGTCTATCCTAGGAGCAAAAGCAGTAAAAAGAAATAATACAATGACGGCTACAACCCCGACCCGGTTGTACGGCCAAACAAATAATATTACATCAATTTACAACTTTTACAATGAATGAAAGAAAAAGAAACTCTCATCTCACATCCATTCCCGGCTATTCATCCACGACAATCCACCGAGTTCATATACACAAACCAACAACATTACAGATCACAGATATGTATAACCCCCACTAATCGACGTATAGCGAGTAGCGGACGTTCAATACATATATCACATCACAGATAATATTCATTAGCCAAAGAGTACGGAATATCGATCAAAATACGGATTTGTAACCACCCGAAAATTCAATTTGTGCTCTGAAAAATCTGGGCAGAAACAACATATACTAAAAATCACAAAACTCCTAAATAAAAACACTGCAAGAAACCCGGTCCACGACCGAGTCAAATCGGCTGCGGAACCGCGGCAAGAAGCATGTTCTTGCCGCGGAACCGCGGCGGTTTGGTCGGTTCAGTGGACCGGTTTTCTTCTGTGGTTTTAAATAACCCTGAGTCGAATTTTCATGTATGTTAAAAAAAATTTAGAGCAGTATAAAAATTCGACAGAAACTTGGTTTTTCCGGCCGTGTTTTGCGACTTTCTTCCGATCGATATTCTAAACACTTTGCTAACTTACTAGTTTATGTTTAGCTAGGCTCTGATACCACTGTAAGTCCACGTTGCTCACCCCGGTTCTTACGGGGAGGCGGAAACGGCGAAAAAACAATATTTTGGCGCAAGGCAGCATGGACTCAAAACACGGATCTTTGCTAAACTAAAAACTAGTAAACAACTAGAGGTTTTAACTACTATGCTGTAGAAAGTATACCTCACGAAACCGGTCCTTCGGGTCTTCATTCCGCTGTCCGGCTCGTCCATCCAAGCTCCAAGCGTCGATCCGGACCTTGGGCACCTCCGCGGCCTTCTTGAGTCGAAGACGATCCACCCGAGAGATGTACACCGAGCTCCACCTCGAGCCGAGGCAACTAGGGCAAAGAGATTGCTAGTCAAGAAGCCCTAGGATGTGTAGAGGAGATGTATGGATGTGTTTGTCTTTGTGGGATCTTTTTCTCTCAACACATGAGATCAAAAGATGAGATCAAGAGGAGGAAGAAGGATGAGAACTTAGCAACCATGTGAGCTTTTCTTTTCTTCTCATTTCAAGAGAGAGAATGAGAAGAGAATAATGAAAAGATTAACTAAAACAAATGAACCATGGTTGCAATAATACACTAAAATCATCATTACTAATCCTATCATGATAAAGTTGATGGCACATTGAATTGACCATTATCATAACTCAAGAATTAAAAAGAAAATGAAAGAAGCGTGTTGATCTCTCTTGAAGGTCAATGGTCAACACGGTCAACGGGTCAACAAAGTCAAGAGAGGTCTAAGTGGTCAAATGGTCAATGCAATTAGCCATCACTAATCTATCACTAAAAGGATTAGTAAACAATGTCTCCGGCTCATAACGGTTTTGACCAAAGAATTGTCAAAACCCTAATGAGTGTGCCACATTACGGTCTTGGCCGAACCAACTGCCAAAACCCTAATGGGGCACCTCCTCCTTCATCGCGCCTCAAAACTGTGCATACACACCCGCATCCGCATTCCGTAGAATGCGAATGCACAGAAGACAAATCAAATCCATCTGTGCAATACTAGGATCTGGCTTAAACCAAAGCCCACTAGTATTGCCTGCCCGAACAGCATACGCACATAAGTGCACGTAAGTGTTAGTTGTATGTATGCCCTAGAGGCCAGTATTGTACATATGATGTATATTATATTGGATGCTTGGACATATATAGAGATGACTTTCTTGCTCGATATGATAGTATTCTATCTGGTTACTCTTTATCTTAACATGTATATTAGTCTCTTTAAACTTTCTTATGGTTACATGTTGGTAAAGCCCTTAGGATGTGTACTTGACTACATGGACTATGATGCGGATCATACTAGTTGGGACATGGTAGTCCATAAGTACATCCTTCAAGGTCCCTAGTCGTAGGTGTATCGAGACGGGGCATCGATATACCAGTGTAGACTAGCGTATACGCTTCTCGACCCTTGAGATGGGCGATGGATGATCCCATATCCATTGGTGTTTGACATCAGAGATGGTGTACGGGTGCTCAGTGGAGACTGGGTACACTGGACGGACTCGCCGAGAACTCCCAGATGGTATTATACCTCACGTCAGATGGTATTATACCTCACGTCAGATGGCAGTTCTCAGGTGACACTGTAAGTCTACGCTAGCGCCCCGGCCGTCTACAGACGCCAAATGCGGAACAAAAAACTTTTTAACAGGCACTATCGTATACTTTAACCCGGATCTGCCATTATTGCTAAACTAACAAACTGTAAAGAGTGTAGAAAGGTTATACCGAACGATCCGAGTCCTTCGTTCTTTAACCATCATCCCACGCTCCGTTTGCGGCTGCTCCGATCTCGTCGATCTCCGATCTTCTCGTCTAGGTGGCACCACGTCACTGATTCTTTAAACGGGCTCCCGTCTCTAACTTGAGGCAACTCGGTCGTCAAGTTTGCTAAAAGAGACGACCAAGAATGATGTAGAGAATGAGTAGATGACTTTGTCTCACTTCGTCCAAGTCCGTGGACGATCGGTAAATGAAGTTGCCGAGGGAATCAGGTGATGGAATGAAATGAGCTGTGAAATTCCATACACCCCAAAATCTATCATACCTTTTTTCCAAAAGAAATCAACAAGTATTTGAGAGGGGGGAGGGGCCGGCCATATATATGGAGAGGGGGGGTGAGTGTAGGAGGAGGGGAAGGTAACCATAGGATAAATATCAACAACAAAATATCTTAAGCTTAACAAAAATCATTAATGAAAACAATGACTCATATCCTTAGTAATCATTTCATTAAATGCAACCAATTAAAACACAACACCACTTAACATAGTCATCACCTTCTAGAACCTTCTAGAAGCATGATACACCCTCATCCAAGAAAAGATAAATCCGTCTTTAACCAAATGTTAAAAGACGGCTGATAGAAAACTGGAAATTGGCAACTTCCAAAAGTGATCCTGAAACGACTTTCAGGATAACCCCGTAACTGTATAAATATACCCGCATTTGTATTACGACCGAATACAAATGCAACTGAGACAAAGATATTATACCTACTCAATATAATACTCGGACCCGGCTTAAACCAAAGCCGACCAGTATCATCTGCCCGAAAAATAACACGTGCGTAAACGCACGTGCATTTTCCGAACACTGCCATAAAACCATACGGCCTCTACAACATTTCGCCCGAACTTGGGAAACTGTCTGTGGGGGACTCTAATGACTCGTCAGTACCCTGGCAGTGGGTTTAACCACAAACCGTCAGCGGCACTAGCAATGCGTAACGGCTGCCCATGGACTGACCTCAAGGGAGGCTGATGAGCGAACTCATCCGGAAACCCTACTGAGCCTAACAGTGACAATGTATATACAGTCCGTTCCGTTCGTCTATGAGTATCGCATATCTGCCTAGGGGGCTAGTAACGTCAGACCCCCAATAGCAGTATAAGTCGTGTCGGAGTGTAGCCAAATAACACCCTGAGATACTACTGGAGTACCTACCAGTAAATCTCCTGCCATGGCCATGGACTTTGTGTAATGGCTCTCCTAGACACAGTACGACCTCTCCCCCAATACCGGGAGAGACGAATCCCCTGCCGATCCGCTCACATGCCTCCATATGGCTCGGGACTGTACCCAAAAACTACCTGTTTGCACGACTCCTTTGAGCCGTGGTAGGGTAGAAATCAAAGCACAGTGGGAACTCACACGAGACAAATGACGACCTCAGGTCGATGAACTAACCTGTACACATGTCACCAGGGAACTGCTATCTGACGATATGTATAATACCAACTAGCAGGTTCCCGGCGAGTCCTGTCCGGTGTACTCATAACCCAATGAGCACCTGTATACATCTTAGGTGATCCAACTGACACCAGTGGCTTGTGAGACCGGCCACCGCCCCTCGTCGAGGTCTCGACTGTACACACTAGTCTACTCCGGAGTATCGATGCCCTGTCTCGAAACTCCCACGACTAGGGACCACAATTAAGGATATGCATATAAACTACCCAACTCTCACGTATATGATCGCCATCATACTGTTGGTAGTAAAGCAAGATCCTAAGGGCTCTATCAAAGTGTAACATGTAATCAGTCACCTGATCATGTACACGACTGATAAAGGCAAACCAGATAGCATACTATCATTTCGAGTAAGATTGTCCTACCGGTATAGGTCCTCCGCAATCATTGCAATCACGTACCCGCGATCCAATAATTGACTATGAGGGCACTATCTCCAACAATCTCCCACTTGCACTCAAGGCTAATTATTGCGATGTCGACTACTCACAGCCCGTGTGAAACCGAACATCCAACTCCTCTACTAATCAGTATCACAAAGCCCGTTTGTAAAACTATTGTGTTCGAGAAATAGCCTTAGTGAGTGGATCCGCCTAGAAGTTTCTTTCTATATCTCTCTTAATCTCAAGTTCGCGGAGAAAGCCATCTCCCGAATTGAGTAATACCTGTCTTAGAATATGTCTGGATATCTGATGGTACCTAGTTCATAAATGAACTCCAAATCCAAACTTCTTAGACTGTATCGATCACTGAAACTAATCAGTATCGGCACCATGCCTCCCACAGTATCCTCTTGGACCACCTGTCCATAATACTGTCCCTCGTCAGAGGGAAAACTGTAACTCTGACAATCACTCTGTCATCCATGTCACCTTTGAAGCCTGGAATGATAACCGTCTCCCGAAAGAGGCTGCCGTCATCAAACCCGTAGAACATGTACTTATGTTCTATAACAGCTTCCTTATGTTTCTCCAGGATTGGATTAATACAAACTTATTGCATCTAGTGCAAAAACAACATCTGGTGTGGTACTTGACATCTCATGATTGACTCAATTGCCTAAGCAAGTGATCTGCCAATCATGTACATCCCTCTCCGCTTTAGTCTGTAAGACACCTTTAGAGAGGGTGACTCCATCACCTGCAGGTACACCACCATGCTAGGAGTCATCTATTCTAAAAACCATTAGAATACTGTCAAAGTACCCACATTGGGAAACTACCCAAATCCAGATCTAAAACCATAGATCTAGAAACCAGAATGTCAAATATTATATCCATATCCTGTCTGGAGAAACAACTGTGTGATGACCACAGTACAACCGATCGTAGTATAGGAATTTCACTTCCTACTTTGTGTATGTCATCCAGATACCTTGACATCACACCCTACTATCTTCTTAACAGATCCATCCCCTATCCTGATTGAAGTCAAACCCATGACTGTCACATCAAAATTAGATGATCTATCTCCGCTATAACTGCACAAGTCTATAAATAGATATAAGCATCTTGCCCACTATACTTCCGCTGCTCCCACTGACTACGACAACCCTCCTACCGGGTCTCATAGCCTGGAACAACAGTAGTGTCAAGTCTGGGTAGATAAGAACCTCCCTGTCACCGTCCTTGAGGCTACCGGAGTACCTCTCGGGTGTCTGAGGTTACCTATCATATCTGCGGAGTGGCTATTGGAGTGTCGAACCTGATTGAATATATAGGTCCTATTAAATTTTCCGTAATCGTTCGCGGTTCTGGAATCACTTCCAGTTCTACCATACTCCCACTACTGTTTTCTGAAAAAGATCCATTTTTACTAAAACTGTGGCAAGTCAAGAACAATATCACTATTGATCTTCCAAATGGTAGAATATCAACCTTCGTCATAGCCAGGGTCAACCCACAAACAGCCACTACAGAAACGTGCCCTGAGTTATCCAGAGTCTGGTTTTAAGCATAAGCTGGACAACTCCCCGTACCTTAACATCTTTTAAGGTACGAACTATTCTATATCCAATATAGAAACTTTGGCACTAATTTAATTGGAACTAGATTCAAATCATGCAACTGTCTCCAGTGCATATCAACTTTAATGGAAAGAGGCTAATTAGCATTACTCAACTTAGGAATCCATCCAATTATGAGTAACCTGAAAGAGAAAACTCGTTTCTCAAAACCATCACTATCATCTGAATACCAATCACAAGAATCTACATCTTCGATCTCTTTGAAGAATCCCGATACTTGTGACACCTGGTTCTCTACTTTATTCTTATACCCACAACTTCACAAAACTTAGACCTTGTATTTCTATGAAACACTTGTCTAAATATTAGAGAAGTTATAAGTAAACAGAACAAAGTACGAGGACCTACCCCTTTGTCCTGATGGACACTTGGACAACATACAATACTCTGTATAAGTCCGCTGAGTTAAACAACTCAAAACCAGTGCGTCGTAGGTTGAAAACTGTACCCTGGCGATTTCCTCAAATATCACCAATTACAACGAATTCCGATATAATGAGGATAATCACCTAATTCCCAATAACTTACTCCCACTCATCATCTGTAAAACCATACAGATATGAGAATGAAACCTGGTAAATACATACCCTTGGAGTAAGTGTCTAATCGGGAAAACAGTTTTTCTTTAACAATGCACTGAAACATGAAAATGTTTCGTAGGGTATCCTGGTATTCATAGCAATGCCTCTTCCATAATCCAATTCATGACTTCAACCGTATATTTGATTGTCGTCTCTCCAAATCCCTTTATTTGTCTTTAGTCGTTACCTTCTGTACACCATCGTTAGGCTAAATGGTTTTCTTCCTTCCCTACCGTTCGGCACCAGCCTATGGTTTGGAAGAAGACTATCCAGTAAGCATAATAGGTGTACCCTCCTAAACCAAGGAGTACTCGTATCTTGAGAGAAGGTGATGATAAAAGACAACTGAATAATACCTTATTCTTTTTAAAGGTGAAATAGGAGTGGCGATGAAGTACGCGGTTTTAGTCGTGAATGATATCAGTCGCAATTTACTTTGCTCTCTTTCTAACCCCTTTATTTTGTCTTTACATATTACCTTCTGCAGACCCTACTTAGGCTAATTGGTTTTCTTCATTCCCTACCTTTCGGCACCAGCCTATGGTTTGGAATAAGACTATCCAATAAGCGTAATAGGTGTACTCTCCTAAACCAAGGAGCTCTCGCAACCTGAGAGAAGGTGATAATAAAAGACAACTGAATAAACCAATTCTATTTCTCCTGAACCTGGATCCATCCTCGAAGAAGTCCCTTCGAGTTCGTATATAACCATACGATGGATCTATCCAATGGAAGTGGATATCCGTAGTAATACGGGTGTTCTGAGAAATTCAAAGGGTAAAAGAAGGAGTGGCAATGACTTATGCAACATAGACAATCCAAAAGCCAGTATTTTAAGAAGGTTCGGTCAACCGGGTCACTGAGTCATAGTCTAGGGTCGGTCAAAGGTCGCTGCCAAAGAGAGAGAGAAAAGAAACACTCTGCGTGCACTCTAACCTAGATCAGAATGGTTATCACTTTATCTAATCCGGAAACCTCCCACTGTCCTGTCAAATTCTCCTGCAAACCTGAAAGAAGAATCAATCGGGATCACCCGAAGAGTAAACCAACTCATCAGTGGGAATCGGGATCCAACTCTCATCGCATGATAACGTGACGGAATCCACTCGCGTTATCACACTCCAGAAGGTATGCGCATGCCTGGCAAGTTTCAGTTTCTTTAGAAACTCCCGATATGATTTTTACCCCATGTTCTTATGACCTTGGCGAAAGTCAACAAATCATAAGTCACATGTCAAGTTCTGCCCGTCATTATCTTGTTAATTTGAACCCACCCGTACATACCCTTGACGAGAGCCAACAAGGTAATACGACTGTCCCAAACCAACACATCTATCTATGCAACAAATGAATACCCCAGCAACTACCAAACACTCTGCCTTGACGAAAGCCAACAAACATAGCTTGAATATTACTGACCATCCATAAGAAACGATGGAGGGCTACGGCTGTTTTTTGGCGAAAAACCTTTAACGTAATGAACTTGATCTCGTTGAAGGAACCTGATAGCTTTTTATAAATATAGTGGCGAAAACCTTTGCTAAAGAGGTCACTCCCGGTGAAGGGATCTCGGCTCTTTCCTCGTGGAATGAGGTGCAGGATATTCCACTGAATACCGCTATGCAAAGCAACATATAATCGACTATAGTGAAGTTATTACCCTGACGCAAACTTCTGCCCAAGGGGTCAGTCCCGGTGAAGGGATATCAGCCCATGCCCCGTCGAATAAGGTGCAGGATATTCCACTGAATACCGCTATGCAAACCAAAAGGAAACGTCTTTGCAATAACACTTTTTAAATTTGTTCCAAAAACATCCAAACAGGTTTGTTTTACTTTGCATTGATCAGAATCAACGCAGTCCCATCATTCAATCACACCATAAAAGAACGAAAATAAAATGTATGTATATGCCATCCGCATTCGTCACTGGGTCCCGTCATCACCCGTTAGGTTACATAACTAACGACAGAGCGGGGACTGGACTAGCGCGGGTGTAAAACATATACAACATCTAATAGTATATAAACCAATATACAATAATCGCTCCAGGCGTGATAATATGCAACATTACAGAAAAGTAATAAGCATCACAGAACAATACAGATAATCTGGGATCCCCGGGTTTCACAGAGCCGCTGCTGAAACCCGACGTTCCCCTGTCGTGTGGATAGCCTGTGCAATGAAACCTAGACCCCTACGGGTGCGGCAAGTTACCCGCCAAAACCTGAAGCGAGGCAGCCCCCTACATTATAGTGAATGGACCACCCAGCACTCCACGTAATCCGGTAATCTTGGGCACCCCTCCTTGGGTCAACCTGTACCCCTTACGAGTGCGGCGAATAGTCTGCCAATTCTAGAGTGGGGCCCCTCTACCTCTCAAAGCCATGAGATGCGGACCCGTTGCCCCTCCAGAACCCGGCTATCCGTGCACTCCGTCGCAGGACAAAACCTACTATAGTAATGAAAAATAGTACAACAGGTACATCGACCGCAACCTGGTCGTGCCCCAAAAGAATATTATACAACAGGCAGTGACGGCAGTCCACAAGTTGGACGCTCGCCCCGCAATATCAAATGTACAAATAAACTCAAAGTGTACTACCATTGCACACTGCTATCCACCACGACAAATCCGCAACATCACAGCACAACACAGAACATCAACGCGAATGTCACGTTCGCAAACCCGTCTAAAAGAACTATAGCAATCAGACGCGGTTTACCGATCAAATGACATTCCCGGTCGGAGATATAATGTAAGCACTGTAAACTAACGTGTTTAAATTTCGATCGACCAAACATCACAAAGTGGGCCCCACGAACATCTGTAGAACAGTAACAAAACCTGGGCCCAAACGATATATACCAAAAACCCCAATTTCCAGAGGAGAACACACTGTACAAATTTGGGAGCATGATCTCACCAAGTGGCCGCGGATGCGCGGCCAATCCATGGGTTTGGCCGCGTTTCCGCGGCGGCTTGGTGGAATCACGAGCCCAAATTTTGTCGGTGTTCTTATAAAAGCCTGCTGAATTTTCTGTGATGTGTAAAATTAATTTTGGAACCCTTTTAAAATCGACAGAAACTGTCAAGCTTGGATTTTGCAGTTTTTGATTTCCGGTTCGATCGATATTTTAAACGCGTTAGCACAAGTTAGTAAAGCAAAATGGTGAGGCTCTGATACCACTGTAAGTCTACGCTAGCGCCCCGACCGTCTACAGACGCCAAATGCGGAACAAAAAACTTTTTAACTGGCGCTACCGTATACATTAACCCGGATCTGCCATTATTGCTAAACTAACAAACTGTAAAGAGTGTAGAAAGGTTATACCGAACGATCCGAGTCCTTCGTTCTTTAACCATCATCCCACGCTCCGTTGCGGCTGCTCCGATCTCGTCGATCTCCGATCTTCTCGTCTAGGTGGCACCACGTCACTGATTCTTTAAACGGGCTCCCGCCTCTGACTTGAGGCAACTCGGTCGTCAAGTTTGCTAAAAGAGACGACCAAGAATGATGTAGAGAATGAGTAGATGACTTTGTCTCACTTCGTCCAAGTCCGTGGACGATCGGTAAATGAAGTTGCCGAGGGAATCGGGTGATGGAATGAAATGAGCTGTGAAATTCCATACACCCCAAAATCTATCATACCTTTTTTCCAAATGAAATCAACAAGTATGTGAGAGGGGGGAGGGGCCGGCCATATATATGGAGAGGGGGGGGTGAGTGTAGGAGGAGGGGAAGGTAACCATAGGATAAATATCAACAACAAAATATCTTAAGCTTAACAAAAATCATTAATGAAAACAATGACTCATATCCTTAGTCATCATTTCATTAAATGCAACCAATTAAAACACAACACCACTTAACCTAGTCATCACCTTCTAGAACCTTCTAGAAGCATGACACACCTGATCGCACGCTTTTGGCGTGTCGGATGTTCAAAGAATTAAAGTGTAACCGCGATCAGGACGGTGTCGCTTTGCAGCTAGCCGGTTGAGCACGGGTCGGTCCACAGGGAGATGGTGTCATCTTACCTTCTTGTCTTAGACGAGTCAATAAAGAATCTGTATGTTTGTTCGGTCTAACCTATGTGTTTATTTGCAAGTATAAAGTTGTTAAGAAAAGATACGAGATTGTAAGCTAAGAAGTCCGTACTCAAAACCTTTGAGCCGAGTCTTGACCAATTGAAGTTAAGCAAACGGCAACAACGTGGATTAGGGGATTTAAGCGCGGTATTCGTGGAATCCGGCTTATTTACCCTTGTCCTTCCGTTCTTGTCTCTAGCTTTCGCCTCCGGCCAAACCAAACGCAACCGGTCGCGGTTAGGAATCACCGTTACCTTGTCAGGGTACGGTGCCTAACGGAGCGCTTGCGTATGGATTGGGCGAAGTTCAAATGGAAAATAACGGGAAAAGGAATTGGCAAAGAAACGTTAACTTACAATACCGTATTAATTCTTAACAACAACAATAATTACAACATTCACAAAAGAGAACCAAAAAGAGAGAACAAAAAGAAAAGAACAAAGAAAAGAAAAGAAAAGATACAAGTAATTAAAGTACATGGAATAAAAGTGCATGAAATAAATTGCAAGAAATTAAAGACAAGGTAATAAATTGCAAGTAATAAAAAGCAATAAAAAGAATACGGAACTAGGACTCAAGACAAGCATGTGATCAATAGCCAACCCTTAAACTTGCAAGCTCAATGAAGAGGTTGCAAGATCAAGGGAAGGGTAGAGAACGCATGTGAAATGAAGTGCTAGTCCGTGAGAAAATACGACCCTTGAGATCAATAACTAACCCTTAACCATTCAAGCTCAATGAAGAGGTTGAATGAGCAAGAGAAAGCAAAAATCTCAAGGGGAAGAAGAAACACAAGAGAATGATACAAAGCCCTCATCTTCATTAATCTCCCACTCAAAAGCTCTCACTACATTTTAATGGAAGAGGAATGAAGAAGAAGAAGAAGAACTATACAAAACACTACAAAAGAGGCTACAAGAATGAACTAAAGAATGACCCTTGGTTGAGCTCAGTTCTGCTGTATTTATAGGCAGGGAAATGGGGTTCTAGGGCAACCAGCAGACCAGAGATGAAAAGACCAAACTACCCCCAAAACACGTCAGAGAGTGGGGCCCACATGGCCGCGGATCCGCGGCCAATACCCCCATTTGGCCGCGGTTCCGCGGCCGTTTAGTGGAGTTGGGGTTTGTGCTTTTTGGTGGTGGCCTGATCTGCTGTGTACATTATTCTGGTACATATATTTTCTCAATTTGGCTCCACGATTTTTCCCAGAATTCTGCTGGTCAAAGAGGTGATTGAAAGTGAATCTTTTGCCCATGCTTTTCTCGGGCACCGCGTAGATTTATTGGATTTGGTGTTGCCTTGTGCTTTGTGCATGAAGGTGACATTGATTTGACATTTTGTCTTCCCAATCTGGTATCTGGCAACATACGGATGACGAGCGGAGACCGTGTTTTCTCAGTGGTTGGCAGGAACCCGGATTTTGTCGTTTTTCCATGAATTTTACTGTTCGGAGCCGAGAACCTGTATTCTGTAAATGTGTAACAAACACGGATTAAAAGCACCTACCTATAAACAACCGAGCGTAAGAATGGGCGGTATAAAATGCAGTATTCTGTAATGAACAAATACCCCCAAACTTAACTTTTGCTCATCCCGAGCAAAACCAATTATTCACAAAAATAAAATCCTAACCGCACTTTCGCAGGGAACGCGATTGCACTGAGCACGTGCAACAAGCCGTTAAACCTCTAGGTGTCCCTAGTAGGAGGAGTGTTGTCTCCTGAGGGTTTTCAGCGGATTACACCCACAAAATCCGGTCAAGCTAGTTTTGCAAAATAACTATGATTCAAACCCTAAAGTTTTGTTTCAGAAAATAACAAATCTATTATCCTAAGTCTAGACTATCGAACCTTTAGTTTTCACACCTCGCTTCTTATTTAACTACAGGTTTTATATGTCTTTACGTGTAGTGCAAATAGTGCCGTTAAGATCCAGAAAGGTCGATTAAAGTAATCATGTCGCACAATAAAGCCCAGATAACAATTTTAAAAGGATCACATAAGTTTTATAAAGAGTTAAGCATTTTTCAAGTTTCGTTTTCCAGTAAGGTTTCAACTTCAGAATTTCTATCTTCCCTAACAGGAAACTAGGTCTTATTCTTCACTCCACCTTTTTCTTGTTTTCATTTCATACACACCTCTGTGAACGTGCAATAGTCTTTATCATAGAATAAAACCTTCATATCTCCGCTAAAATATTTATAAAAGTCTGTCTTTTATCAAGATTATTCTCACACAAAGAACCGTTAGGAATTTTAACTCGGAGAGAACACTTGCTTGACTTTGTTTTAAAACTGGACTTTCTAGGCTTCTTAGCGAGCTTTGGGCCAATGCACCCAAACCAGTTGGTTTTAGGGCATTAGGTGTAGAAAACACCCCAGCGGACTTAATTACTCAAGTTACCTAGGTCCAAAAACAAAAGACAGTTTGTCGTGAAAATCAGATGATTTAATACGAACGGAGATATAACCGGCAGTTCAAATATTTTTTGGATAAAAGACGTGTTTAGTGGGTTTGGTGTGTAATCATTCCAATCATGTTTTAGATGGGTTATTTTTCAGACTTAGCTCCAATTACGACATCAATAACATTCCTTCATATTCGCTTTACTTCATAAACTATTCTTGACATTACTTATTTCAGAACAAACCTATTTGATCCTCAGAAAATCATTTATCTGTTTAAAAGTTTAAACATGAAAGACTTGTCATCTAATTCCCAAAATTCACGACACGTGTAGTGTGATGTAAAGACGTATATCAGCCATAGTTAACTTCAAAGGAGAGTTATCTTTCAGGTTTTCAAAATCTAAACATAAGATTTAGTTATTCCTATTTTTTCAAACAAAAACCGTCGAATGTTGAATCAGAGTTCTTCCACAAGCTAACTTGACAAAAAAGTTTTTATATTTTAAAATTTTTTTCAGATTTTTATGGATTTTATGGATTTAATATGCAGATGCAAAATATACATATGAATGCGAAGGAAGAAAGCTTACCGAGCACTCCCCCAAACTTAAACTTGACAGTGCCCTCACTGTCAGGCTATACCAAGAGGGTCAAAATTGCCGGTGCACCCTAGAAACAAATTATATACAAAACAAAAACCAAAAAGATATATACAAAAAAGGTGTCCCCCCCAAACTTAAGTAAAACAGTGTTCCCACTGTTAAGCGTTGAAGTTTAGGTTTAGGGGGGAAAGAACAGTATCAAGCTATACAAGGCCTTACACAGCCCAAAAGTGAGCACCAACCATTCAAAGATTTTATCTCTATAATGTGATGGTTGGTGAAAGAAGGCGTAGAGAAAAGAGATGGAGAATAAGCGAGACCGTATGCGGAGAGAAGCGGGATACGGTCTCGGTATATTAAAAGAAGAAGAATGGCGGAAGGGAAAAAGAAGTGGAGTACGAACTTGAGCGTGCAAATGGAGTGAATAGATTAGCACAATTTGTGATGAGCGATGTGTAAACAGCGATTGTGCTAATCTATTAACCCGTCGAGAGATTGGGTCAAATCCCTCAAGATTCGTAAGAAGCCATGGGTACGCCGAACTTGGTAAACCAGACATAGTAAATGAAAGTGAGACGGGTTCTTGCAAGGTCAGAACGATGGAAAGGATGGAGGGAAATGGCTGAGGAAGGGTATCGGTTAAGGGTTCTGGAGGGTGTACACAGTCAGTGAAAGGAACAGGATGAATTGGAAAATCCGACTCATCATCTAGAACTGGTTCATCCTCAAGACTATCCTCAAAATTTTCCTCAAAATTTAGCACATCCATGCACTTCTCTTCAAAATCCAGACGCATATGGGGTTCGGGAAAAACATTTAAGGACTCAGGATGATGATTTGAAGAGAAAAACTCTGCCAAATCTATGGGTTCATCATCCAAAATATTCTCAGCATCAATATCCTTAATCAAGTGAAAATCAATATTCTCAGACACCTCATCAAAAGCATGGATTTCAATCAATTCAGGTTCTAAGATGGAGGTGTAGAGGTCAAAAGGATTGGGTGTAGTTTCACTTGGCAAGGTCCTTTCACAATCTGGCAAATCAAACACTACAAAGTCGCACAACTCATTAAACATTCTATCTTCAACTGATAATTCATTTGGGACACTTGATAGACTTTCAACATAGGAGTTGTGGGATTCAATTTGAGACGGGTAGGTTTGATTTGGAAGGGTATACAACTCACTCTCTGTCACGACCCAAGAATGGCCCGTGACGGCCCTAATACTACGCAACGCCTAAAGACGCAACATAGTAAAAGAAAGCCAAAACCCAGAAATCTAAACCATAAAAATACGGAAAAGATAATATAAGTTTTGAAACATTTGAAATCGCAACCCAAATTCTTTAAAAAGTCTTACTTTCTTTCTTTAAAATTTTAGCAACACCCATTTGTAGAAACCAGCCACATTGAATACAACTGAAAACAATAGTAGTAGAGATAGAAGCTGTATATACATAAGACCTCAAATCCACAATAATACATGCTAACGTCCTCACCAAGTCTCTATGTCCACAAATACAATAGCTGATGGAGAGTACAAAATACAACGAATATACAATAAGAAATACAGATAACCATCTAACCCACCTAAGCAAAAGGTACTGTGAGCTGATGCGGTATCTGTAGCAAAAGATGGTAGCTGGGTAGCTGGATAGGGGAATAGCCTGCCTCGACTACTCTGGGGAAAAACCTGAAACACCTGTGGCACAACGGGGGTGAGTTGCCAACTCGTGAATAGTATAAAACATATGCAGGTAATCGCAGGAATGTACGTACAGCATGAATCTAAGATATGCGATTACAATAATAATATACCATGAAATGCTGAAATAGGGAGAGTACACTAGCAGGTACAATCAATATATGAAGCAATGATGGCATGATAGTAGTATGCAATGTCTATGCAATAGAGATATGAGAAAGCAAATATGCAACTATCATAAGGGTACACTACAAGTACTACCAATATATGAATCTGTGCGTAAGATAGGTAATGGTGAGGTGTAGGGTGGAATATGTCATTTTCCACGGAAACCTGACGTCGTGGCAGGATCACAATCCACTAAGATACTCCAATTCCAAATCCTCAAACCAGGCCCCACATTGGGCACTCACATCAAATAAGTCTCACATCTCCTCAATGTACAATGTCGAGTAATCTCCTATATCCCGAATGTACAAGTCACCAATCACATAGGTATATCCAATGTCCAAGTCCCAATGGATCACCTAGTATCCCAAGTCCAATCTCAAGTAGGTTCTAGCATCCTAAAGGTAAATATAGGCACAGAAATAAATATGATGGGGGCAATACACATATATTAGCGTCCCATTCCACTAATATTGGTGTAAGGGTATATATAACAACGGCTAAGTCCCCTGTTATATATACAAAAAGGGCGTTAAAGAAATATCATGAAACCATGTGCCAAGCATCGGCACAGAAATCCTCGTATATGGGGCTCCGTCAGTCCGGACAGCCCACGGGGTCCGTCTGCAGTGTCGGCCCTCGGCCTCGACAGTACAGGTCATCCCGCATCCATCTCTCTACTCTGGCCAGTAGCCTCCAGACAACTGCCAGGTCCAAACAATCACCGGTAGGTACTCGCCCGCCTCCAGGCTCAATCGGCAAACCCATCGATCTTCTTGCCGAGGGGAACCATACCGGGCCCCACCATCGTATGGAGCATAGAATCAGCACCGATAAAACTCATGGGGGACGCTCGAAATATCATATCAAGGAAACCGGGTTGTTACATGTATGCATAATTTCATGAACTCCCGCGGTTCCCAAATCCCGAAAACATCATATGAAATCCAGATAAACAATGCATAAATACAGGAATAAATATATGCGATATATCTGAATGCGAGCAGGTAAACACAAGTATATAGCTGGACCAGATGTATGCGAAATCATGATAAGGTACAGCTAAGTAACATCAGTAATGTGAATATGCGACAACAACTGAATATGTATCTAACATGCAGGTGTAGCAAAGTATAGGTATCTACCTATAGGAACTGATGTCGTATACCCCCCTGGGTATAAGTAACATATGTAGGAAATCCCTCCCGGTATAAGTAAAATATGTATGAGGTATACCTGTAGCTGTATCGCAAAGTGAAAATATACCTATCACTAAAGGTATGATACACTATAGGTATACCGATAAGCTAGATGTCAAGTGTGGTAAACAATGGT
This sequence comes from Agapanthus africanus, assembly GCA_030015575.1. NCBI lineage: Eukaryota > Viridiplantae > Streptophyta > Magnoliopsida > Asparagales > Amaryllidaceae > Agapanthus > Agapanthus africanus. Next base: position 110,052,520 of record CM057351.1, read on the forward strand.
AGCTATAAGGGGTAGTGTGTGACATGGCAATTATTGACGGTGTGTGTGTAGCATGCAATCCGTGCTCGTGCAACATGAATCGTCAAAAATGTGTGCAGTGTCCTACGGCTGCTAGTCACAGTATATAGCTATATCTAGGAAATGCAGTAAGGCGCAATTCTACAATGACGTAGAATGTGCGACAGGAATTGAATCCTAGCCCAGACGCATAACGCCATGCGGGCGATTCCCCTGTAGATGTTATATCTACTCACCTAAACTCCACGCTGGATGAATCCTATCACTTGCTCCCCTGTAGCCGTGTCCGTAGCTCCTGCCTGCAAACCTGTAAACATAACATGAAAATCACATATAAGCCAAGATATCTCGCGAAACGCGATATCGAAACGAAACGAGAAACTCGCGTCGCGAACTAAACGCGCGTGGCACGATACGCTGAATCGTGTGTGTACGCGTCTAAAAACCATCGCGACACGCCGCGATACGCTGGATCACAGAACCCACTCACGTATCGCGCGTATCGCGCAAACACAACTAAACACAAAAGAGACATATAGTCCCAGATTTCCTACAGGCAAGATATTAGAAAACTAAACATGCCAAAGACCTAGAAAACACAGCAGGGACCCACAACCAAAAACCCAACACCCAATTCCCCAACTTGGCCGCAATTTGCGGCCAAACTGAAGAAATTGGCGGCCGGATTGAAGAGTGGTGGGGTCGGGCTTGGATGATGGGGTCAGGATGTTACTGGTAGGCTGTGGTCCACTCAATTTTATCCTGAAGTCACCCGGGTAACAGCAGATCACAGATATCCAATAAATCACCTTAAAAACACAAATTTGCACAATATGGAAAGTCTATGGTATTTCAGTGAAATCTGGGGATTATCTCAGTTGAAGTGGCCTTGAAAACACCTAAATGAGCTAGGTTAACCAATTCCAACACATTCCCACCACAATTCCACACAAAACACCTAAACTAGCACTAAACTAGCAATTAATCACAAACCGACACAAAACCATACACCATAAGCAAGTTAGGGATTTGGGGTTCAGAAATATACCCCACTGGACCCTAGTGAGCAGGAGATGAAGTGTGTGAGGGGTTGCTACTGCATGCTGGGCTCCTGCTGCTACAAGTGCTGCTACTGCTGCTTGCTTCTGAAGCTGTTGCTGATCCTGCTGCTGCTGCTGATGATGGTAACAATGATGATGATGAAGTGCTGATGATGTTGCTGTTGTTATTGCTGTTGTTGTTGTTGTTGTGAAGATGATGATGATGATGATGATGATGATGTCTGCAGCTGCTGCTGCTGCTTGCTCTGCTGCTGCTGCCTCTCTCTCTCTCTCTCTCTCTCAGTTGCTGCTGTTGCTATTGCTGCTTCAGCTTCTGCTGCTGCCTCTGATGCAGTGAGTGTGTGTGAGTGTGTGTTTGAGAGAGTGAGGGAAAAGAGAGGAAAGAGTGAGAATGAGAGAAAGCAACAAACCCCCCCTCTCCTCACCCTCTCTCACCACATTAAAGAGGCATGGCTCACCATGTAGCCATGCTCTTTCTCTCTCTCCAAGTCAACAAGAAGTCAAACAAAACAAAAATTCCATGGCAAATTCCTTTTCAATTTAAAATAACAACCAAAACATTAAAACCCAAAACACTAAAACAAATATTAAAACTAGATTAAGAAATGGTTAAACCCAAAAACAAGCCTAGTTATCATGCACAAGTGTGTGTGTGCCTGACAAAATTCTAATAAAATATACATTAAATAAGATAAAATATTTAAAACTTCATTTGGTAAACTTTTTATTAAAAACCACATTTTAAAATATAATTAGCTACAAAACACATTCTAAGGTGTTACACTCTCTCCACTCAAATTCACAGCCTGTCCTACCGCCTCATCATACATTGGAAAATTTGGAGCTAGCTGGAAACTAGCTACCGGGTCACTAGGTTGTATGAGGGCGGCCATGGACGCATTCAAATCCATCATCTGTTGGCTTGACGCTACCCTAAAGTCTTCCAAGGATTGTTCTAGACTAGACATTGGTTGTGAAGGGGTTTCAGTAAAAGATTCAAAGTTGTTTGGATACTGAAAACTCCCAAATGGCGGTTCTGATGCAATGTCTAGGGAATGTGCAAAAGTAGGGTAGGATTGGTAGGAATTGAATGGCTGGACAGGAGCAGGATCAACATTTGGATAGGAAGGTGAATGGAATTGTTGATCCCAAGAATTTGAAGTGGTGAAAGGAGTGAAAGATCGGCTACGGGATTGTTCAATTCGTTCAGCGATGGACAAAGGACGGCTTGCAGAAGGGGTATCAACATAAGCGGGTGCGGGAGGTTGAAAAGGTTGATACAAAGTGGAATGAGGAGTGCAAGTGTTTGTCCTAGACGCTGCTATGCGATCTTTCAGTGAAACTTTGGGCATGGAGGGGTCGTTCGATGTTCGGCCAAAGCAAGAACCGTAAGAAGTAATGTCTGGTTGTGGGTACCAAAGTTCGGCAAGAGTTTTGCGAGGTGGAGTACCCATGATGTGATGAGAAAAGGAAAGAAAGGAAGAGAAAAGGAGGGAAAAAGAATGTGATTTTTTTATATGTATTTTTTTTATAGAAATATATTAACAAAAGAATGAAATATACACACAAAAGAATATTGACAAAAACAATCACGACACGAAAATACCACACACCTAATCCTTTTAGGGTTCACCTAGGTCAACTAGACCTGCTCCAGAACTTGATTGTCGAAGTAAAACTATGTCGAGAAACAGGCTCAAGATACACTGATCACGAGGCCAGGTAAGTGCAGAGATAAGGGGAGGTTTTCCAACGCTTTCGCGAAGTTCCTTAATTAAATAACCCTTTCTCTTTTGGCGGTTTCGCCGTTAACACTTTCCTAGACACCCCGTAAACAATATACCGTTAAGCAAGGTTCTAAACACAGTTAACTTCTCCTAGTGAGCGCAAAGTCCTTAAGGCTTAAAGTCTAGTTTCTTTTAAAATTTGTGCGGGTAAACGTTATGCTCAAGTTCGTGATTTGTGGGCCACGGAAAAGGTGATGAAATCCTTTACCGTATGTTGTGGGGTTCGCTTGCCCTTAAGTCCGTATTAATTGATGCAATGCGCAATTCAAAAAATTCTTATAAAGAATCAAACAATCGTTTTTTAGTTTAAGCGCGGCGCTGCAACAAATACGGGTTAGTCAATTTTTAGCGTTTGCTAGCGAACTTGCAAAGAATCCTGCAAAGAATAGTATATTGGATGCGTCGGATTTGAGAAGAAGGTGTTAGTAAAGTACGTACCGTTAAGTTTTGGGTTAGGAAACCCCCGTTGAATCAAATCCGGTAAGCTTGAAAGGTTCGCTTGCACGGGTCAAACTACCCGGATCTTTGGCACTGTACTTCGTAAGCACCTTAACTTTGAATGTGCACTTTGCTCCCCACAATTGCAGTTTGCAAATACGCAAAAATCTGCACACTTGCCCACAAAAATTATCAAAAAAAACAAAAAGATTTTTTTTTTGTTTTTTTTTAAATATATACAAAAAGAATATTAACCCGAATAACAAGAAAGAAAATACGCTACCGTCTCCCCGGCAACGGCGCCATTTGATCGCACGCTTTTGGCGTGTCGGATGTTCAAAGAATTAAAGTGTAACCGCGATCAGGACGGTGTCGCTTTGCAGCTAGCCGGTTGAGCACGGGTCGGTCCACAGGGAGATGGTGTTATCTTACCTTCTTGTCTTAGACGAGTCAATAAAGAATCTGTATGTTTGTTCGGTCTAACCTATGTGTTTATTTGCAAGTATAAAGTTGTTAAGAAAAGATACGAGATTGTGAGCTAAGAAGTCCGTACTCAAAACCTTTGAGCCGAGTCTTGACCAATTGAAGCTAAGCAATCGGCAACAACGTGGATTAGGGGATTTAAGCGCGGTATTCGTGGAATCCGGCTTATGTACCCTTGTCCTTCCGTTCTTGTCTCTTGCTTTCACCTCCGGCCAAACCGAACGCAACCGGTCGCGGTTAGGAATCACCGTTACCTTGTCAGGGTACGGTGCCTAACGGAGCGCTTGCGTATGGTTTGGGCGAAGTTCAAATGGAAAATAACGGGAAAAGGAATTGGCAAAGAAACGTTAACTTACAATACCGTATTAATTCTTAACAACAACAATAATTACAACATTCACAAAAGAGAACCAAAAAGTGAGAACAAAAAGAAAAGAACAAAGAAAAGAAAAGGAAAGATACAAGTAATTATTGTTGTAATCTTTTGTGAATGTTGTAATTATTGTTGTTGTTAAGAATTAATACGGTATTGTAAGTTAGCAAGACCTTTGACCGACGTTTCTCCACCTGTCGAGCCATTAACACACATGGCTGCGGGTGAACGAAAGATCGCATCCAGCTAAATGGTCTGGTGCCAAAACAGGTGAGAAAGGTCAAGAAGGTAGTTGTAAAGTATTATCACAAGGAATACGGGGTGAAAATCCAATAATCTGGGCGGAAGTGCCAAATTAAAGGCAACAAGACTAACTCGCTAATAGGATCTAAAGGACCTAAAATCCTGGGATAAGCTTCCCAAAATCCAACACGTCATTCATCGGAAAGTCCATAGGAATCCATGATTTGCCACTGCACACTCAAGCCTGCGACCAGCACAGTCACATAAAACATCTGCTTGCAATGGACAGTTCTCATCCTGACCTGAACACACTGGACTAACCCGAATTCTCTAGACATAGCTGGGGTCCAAAATCCTACTTACGCAGAGTCAGAAAACAACAGGCTGGCGATCGACACGATCTAACCCCTAAGCCTAAGGGTGGCCAATTGGAGTGTCTCCTGATAATAGCTATCGAAGGAGAACCCTAACGATGGCGAGTGACGATCCCAAGCCGCTGACGACCAAACAAAACAACCCAACACGCAAACTTAACAAACCACTGAGCAAGCTGAGTATAACCGGATGACAAGAATCCGAATGGAGTTACACCCTATCCAAACTTGGGTAGAAACCATAACGGAATTCATGGAGATCTGCTCCCATTCCTGCTTCGGAAAGGTAAAAGATTGCAATTCTCCAGCCGGCCTCAGATGCTCGACCCAAGCACACAACAAGACTGACACCTTGAAACGAAACCTGAAACTTCTCCTTACATTCCTGTCCACTCGTAACTACCTCACAAGTCACGCCAAAGCTGGTGGAACTTGAATGCACAGAGGGAGTTGACAGATGTGCATGCTCTAGGATTATACGCCTCTACCTGATAATGGCAGGTACACAAACGTGTCCCTAACTTAGCACATCATGTCACAATCAAGGTCTCCGAATCATTACCCAGCCGAATATGCTCAAGTATCTCTGACGTACGAGCTTCGACGGGCAGTGTCTCGCGAAAACGATTTAAGGAAAGTGGTCGGGCGCGGACATGAGCAAGCTGTCCCCTCCGTAGAGACGAACTAAGCTATACTCGACGATCACACAAGAACTGTAAATCTGCAGAAGACTAACACAACAATCCAAATCTGCTGCAGGAAGATGTACATTAAGCTCTAGGGGTCCGTGGAAAATCTGACACGACTCTCAACAAGAAGTGTCTCCAAATTCCCAACGCAAAACCACCGCGGCCATCTCCAGATCATGAGTGGAATATCCTCCTCGTACTTCCTCCAAATGTAGGGAAAGCAAAAGCGACAACTCTGTAGTGTCATATCAGTACACCCTCGAGCCCACTCAAGAAACATCACAGTTAAACAACAAGGTCGCCCGAACCAAAAGCAAGGAAAGACTGATGCAGTTGTTAACTGAATATTCAACTGCCGAAAACTCCGTACACATGCCTCAGTCCACAGAAAAGAAACCTCCTTTTGGTCAATTCAGTCAACGGTGCAGCACTACTCTAGTAATCCTGCAAGAAACGGCGGCAAAACCTGCTAAGCCCAACAATCTGCTGATCTCCGTCCTGCTCACAAGTCTGGGCCTAAGCCGTACGGTCACAATCTCTCTCGAAACCATACGAAACCGTCTCCCGTGACTACAAGACCTAGGAGTCAACACAAACAAGCCTGAAGAAACACTCTGAGAATTTAGCAAACTGTTGGTGCTCTCCCAGCATCTGCATAACAAATCCTCAAGTGCTACTCCTGTCCCTCAAGACACATTAAATAGACCAGAGTGTCGTAAATAACACAACAAAAACTGGTCGAGGAACGGCCTGAAGAAATCTGGTTCATCATATCTACGAATGCTGCTAAGGCGACAGTGAATCCAACGATTCACAAAAACACACAAGGCCCGTAGCACGCACAAGGCAGTCTTCGGAATGCCGTCACTCCGAATCCGCAATGATGATGACCTGATCCCAAACAAACTTAGAGAAATGTCTCGCACTCTGGAGCTGATCGAAGAAATCGTCACGGCGAGATGAAGGATACCTATCCGCACCGTAAGCCGGTTCAATTGACGATCCGTCGATACACAACCCTAAACTGCCGTCTTCCTCCTCGAAGAACAGAAATCGGAGCTCCCAAAAGCGAAACACTCAGACGCACAAAACTTCCCAAACCAAAACTCTGCAGCTGATCCTTAAGCTCCCTCAGCTTCGCCGGCTAATCTGGAACAACGTTGGAAAAACTCTCGCACGAAAGGAACCCGGTCCAACAATCCCACGGTGGCTCCGGTATCACGAACGAACATCAAGAATCCACGACATCTCCTCAGCAGCCGACTAGCGAAAAAGGCTGAATTCAAGCTGTAAGAGGCGGCACAACTATCCACCTGTACAACAAGAACTGACTTGCCGGGGAAAACAAAACCTATCTTGCTTCCACACGGTAGTCCACAGACGCCTAACACGTAACTACCCAGTCCGTGCCCAGGAGAACGTCAAACCCAACATCTCTAGAAGGATCAAAACGACGGATAAAATCTCTATCTCCTATCCGGTTGGCACACAACTGAATACGTGTCGCGCAACCAAAGAATCGCTGACAGAAGTTAGCACAACAATGACTAATCTACCCAACCACAGTACAAACATGAAACAACAAATACACCAAGAGAAATTAAAATATAACTCAAGGGTACCTGAAAACTCCACATTGGACGTCTGCGCGTCCAGATGAGTAGAAGCAAACTCCTGTGTCTGCCCTCTACTCGCAGCTGGATGAACTCCTCTGGTAGCCTGAGCCCTCTGAGCGAATCTTCCACGTCCACGGCCTCTCTGAAAGCGATCATGACGAGGTGCCAAGGAACAATCCCTGACGAAGTGCTGAAGGCTTCCGCATCGAAAACATCCACGTGCTGACTGCTGACCATCCTGGGGATAAGGGCTGAACGACTGTCCTCGTCCTAAGCCTCTGCTACTCCCGTGACGGCCATGAAATCTGCCTCGACGACCAAACCTCTGCCTCTGGGCTGGTACACTGGTACGAGTCCTCCACTGTCCTGGAACTCTCTGAGCCTCTGAAATATGTGCCTCGTCAACTGGAACTGTAACCACTGGTGCTATGTAGGTGACGGACTGCTGCATGCTGATCGTGAGGGACAGCTGAGTAACAGGGGTGACAACTTCCTGTCGTAGCTCCCGAACGACATCAACCAAGGAACTCATCGTCTGGCCGAACTCCTGCATCTCTACCAAAAGTCTATCCATAGTATAGATCGTAGGCTGGTCCGTCTGCACCTGTGCAACTAGAGTGCCATCCTGGTCAGTACTCGTCTCACCCGAGCTAACTCTGACCTCGGCCCTCGCCGCATCGCTCTGAGTCCCCATAGTCATCGGCGGCAAGGCTATAAACAGATATAAGATGAGATTCGATAAAAATGAGGAATTCGAATCTCAAAGATATGAATCATCAAGGAAGGAATGTCAAGCAAATTGTACTCAGGTTACTTAATGCAAGGTACCGCGCTGTGGGTATGCTGCAGACATACACACACTACGTTACTCTGCTTAAGCTACCTACTCCATCATACTAGGTCATCCTACACTCCGAAAGGTAAAACCTAACGCTCTGATACCAACTTTGTCACGACCCAAGAATGGCCCGTGACGGCCCTAATACTACGCAACGCCTAAAGACGCAACATAGTAAAAGAAAGCCAAAACCCAGAAATCTAAACCATAAAAATACGGAAAAGATAATATAAGTTTTGAAACATTTGAAATCGCAACCCAAATTCTTTAAAAAGTCTTACTTTCTTTCTTTAAAATTTTAGCAACACCCATTTGTAGAAACCAGCCACATTGAATACAACTGAAAACAATAGTAGTAGAGATAGAAGCTGTATATACATAAGACCTCAAATCCACAATAATACATGCTAACGTCCTCACCAAGTCTCTATGTCCACAAATACAATAGCTGATGGAGAGTACAAAATACAACGAATATACAATAAGAAATACAGATAACCATCTAACCCACCTAAGCAAAAGGTACTGTGAGCTGATGCGGTATCTGTAGCAAAAGATGGTAGCTGGGTAGCTGGATAGGGGAATAGCCTGCCTCGACTACTCTGGGGAAAAACCTGAAACACCTGTGGCACAACGGGGGTGAGTTGCCAACTCGTGAATAGTATAAAACATATGCAGGTAATCGCAGGAATGTACGTACAGCATGAATCTAAGATATGCGATTACAATAATAATATACCATGAAATGCTGAAATAGGGAGAGTACACTAGCAGGTACAATCAATATATGAAGCAATGATGGCATGATAGTAGTATGCAATGTCTATGCAATAGAGATATGAGAAAGCAAATATGCAACTATCATAAGGGTACACTACAAGTACTACCAATATATGAATCTGTGCATAAGATAGGTAATGGTGAGGTGTAGGGTGGAATATGTCATTTTCCACGGAAACCTGACGTCGTGGCAGGATCACAATCCACTAAGATACTCCAATTCCAAATCCTCAAACCAGGCCCCACATTGGGCACTCACATCAAATAAGTCTCACATCTCCTCAATGTACAATGTCGAGTAATCTCCTATATCCCGAATGTACAAGTCACCAATCACATAGGTATATCCAATGTCCAAGTCCCAATGGATCACCTAGTATCCCAAGTCCAATCTCAAGTAGGTTCTAGCATCCTAAAGGTAAATATAGGTACAGAAATAAATATGATGGGGGCAATACACATATATTAGCGTCCCATTCCACTAATATTGGTGTAAGGGTATATATAACAACGGCTAAGTCCCCTGTTATATATACAAAAAGGGCGTTAAAGAAATATCATGAAACCATGTGCCAAGCATCGGCACAGAAATCCTCGTATATGGGGCTCCGTCAGTCCGGACAGCCCACGGGGTCCGTCTGCAGTGTCGGCCCTCGGCCTCGACAGTACAGGTCATCCCGCATCCATCTCTCTACTCTGGCCAGTAGCCTCCAGACAACTGCCAGGTCCAAACAATCACCGGTAGGTACTCGCCCGCCTCCAGGCTCAATCGGCAAACCCATCGATCTTCTTGCCGAGGGGAACCATACCGGGCCCCACCATGTACTCTCATACGGCAACCACACATCGTATGGAGCATAGAATCAGCACCGATAAAACTCATGGGGGACGCTCGAAATATCATATCAAGGAAACCGGGTTGTTACATGTATGCATAATTTCATGAACTCCCGCGGTTCCCAAATCCCGAAAACATCATATGAAATCCAGATAAACAATGCATAAATACAGGAATAAATATATGCGATATATCTGAATGCGAGCAGGTAAACACAAGTATATAGCTGGACCAGATGTATGCGAAATCATGATAAGGTACAGCTAAGTAACATCAGTAATGTGAATATGCGACAACAACTGAATATGTATCTAACATGCAGGTGTAGCAAAGTATAGGTATCTACCTATAGGAACTGATGTCGTATACCCCCCTGGGTATAAGTAACATATGTAGGAAATCCCTCCCGGTATAAGTAAAATATGTATGAGGTATACCTGTAGCTGTATCGCAAAGTGAAAATATACCTATCACTAAAGGTATGATACACTATAGGTATACCGATAAGCTAGATGTCAAGTGTGGTAAACAATGGTAGCTATAAGGGGTAGTGTGTGACATGGCAATTATTGACGGTGTGTGTGTAGCATGCAATCCGTGCTCGTGCAACATGAACCGTCAAAAATGTGTGCAGTGTCCTACGGCTGCTAGTCACAGTATATAGCTATATCTAGGAAATGCAGTAAGGCGCAATTCTACAATGACGTAGAATGTGCGACAGGAATTGAATCCTAGCCCAGACGCATAACGCCATGCGGGCGATTCCCCTGTAGATGTTATATCTACTCACCTAAACTCCACGCTGGATGAATCCTATCACTTGCTCCCCTGTAGCCGTGTCCGTAGCTCCTGCCTGCAAACCTGTAAACATAACATGAAAATCACATATAAGCCAAGATATCTCGCGAAACGCGATATCGAAACGAAACGAGAAACTCGCGTCGCGAACTAAACGCGCGTGGCACGATACGCTGAATCGTGTGTGTACCCGTCTAAAAACCATCGCGACACGCCGCGATACGCTGGATCACAGAACCCACTCACGTATCGCGCGTATCGCGCAAACACAACTAAACACAAAAGAGACATATAGTCCCAGATTTCCTACAGGCAAGATATTAGAAAACTAAACATGCCAAAGACCTAGAAAACACAGCAGGGACCCACAACCAAAAACCCAACACCCAATTCCCCAACTTGGCCGCAATTTGCGGCCAAATTGAAGAAATTGGCGGCCGGATTGAAGAGTGGTGGGGTCGGGCTTGGATGATGGGGTCAGGATGTTACTGGTAGGCTGTGGTCCACTCAATTTTAACCTGAAGTCACCCGGGTAACAGCAGATCACAGATATCCAATAAATCACCTTAAAAACACCAATTTGCACAATATGGAAAGTCTATGGTATTTCAGTGAAATCTGGGGATTATCTCAGTTGAAGTGGCCTTGAAAACACCTAAATGAGCTAGGTTAACCAATTCCAACACATTCCCACCACAATTCCACACAAAACACCTAAACTAGCACTAAACTAGCAATTAATCACAAACCGACACAAAACCATACACCATAAGCAAGTTAGGGATTTGGGGTTCAGAAATATACCCCACTGGACCCTAGTGAGCAGGAGATGAAGTGTGTGAGGGGTTGCTACTGCATGCTGGGCTCCTGCTGCTACAAGTGCTGCTACTGCTGCTTGCTTCTGAAGCTGTTGCTGATCCTGCTGCTGCTGCTGATGATGGTAACAATGATGATGATGAAGTGCTGATGATGTTGCTGTTGTTATTGCTGTTGTTGTTGTTGTTGTGAAGATGATGATGATGATGATGATGATGTCTGCAGCTGCTGCTGCTGCTTGCTCTGCTGCTGCTGCTGCTTGCTCTGCTGCTGCTGCCTCTCTCTCTCTCTCTCTCTCAGTTGCTGCTGTTGCTATTGCTGCTTCAGCTTCTGCTGCTGCCTCTGATGCAGTGAGTGTGTGTGAGTGTGTGTTTGAGAGAGTGAGGGAAAAGAGAGGAAAGAGTGAGAATGAGAGAAAGCAACAAACCCCCCCTCTCCTCACCCTCTCTCACCACATTAAAGAGGCATGGCTCACCATGTAGCCATGCTCTTTCTCTCTCTCCAAGTCAACAAGAAGTCAAACAAAACAAAAATTCCATGGCAAATTCCTTTTCAATTTAAAATAACAACCAAAACATTAAAACCCAAAACACTAAAACAAATATTAAAACTAGATTAAGAAATGGTTAAACCCAAAAACAAGCCTAGTTATCATGCACAAGTGTGTGTGTGCCTGACAAAATTCTAATAAAATACACATTAAATAAGATAAAATATTTAAAACTTCATTTGGTAAACTTTTTATTAAAAACCATATTTTAAAATATAATTAGCTACAAAACACATTCTAAGGTGTTACACTCTCTCCACTCAAATTCACAGCCTGTCCTACCGCCTCATCATACATTGGAAAATTTGGAGCTAGCTGGAAACTAGCTACCGGGTCACTAGGTTGTATGAGGGCGGCCATGGACGCATTCAAATCCATCATCTGTTGGCTTGACGCTACCCTAAAGTCTTCCAAGGATTGTTCTAGACTAGACATTGGTTGTGAAGGGGTTTCAGTAAAAGATTCAAAGTTGTTTGGATACTGAAAACTCCCAAATGGCGGTTCTGATGCAATGTCTAGGGAATGTGCAAAAGTAGGGTAGGATTGGTAGGAATTGAATGGCTGGACAGGAGCAGGATCAACATTTGGATAGGAAGGTGAATGGAATTGTTGATCCCAAGAATTTGAAGTGGTGAAAGGAGTGAAAGATCGGCTACGGGATTGTTCAATTCGTTCAGCGATGGACAAAGGACGGCTTGCAGAAGGGGTATCAACATAAGCGGGTGCGGGAGGTTGAAAAGGTTGATACAAAGTGGAATGAGGAGTGCAAGTGTTTTTCCTAGACGCTGCTATGCGATCTTTCAGTGAAACTTTGGGCATGGAGGGGTCGTTCGATGTTCGGCCAAAGCAAGAACCGTAAGAAGTAATGTCTGGTTGTGGGTACCAAAGTTCGGCAAGAGTTTTGCGAGGTGGAGTACCCATGATGTGATGAGAAAAGGAAAGAAAGGAAGAGAAAAGGAGGGAAAAAGAATGTGATTTTTTTTATATGTATTTTTTTTATAGAAATATATTAACAAAAGAATGAAATATACACACAAAAGAATATTGACAAAAACAATCACGACACGAAAATACCACACACCTAATCCTTCTAGGGTTCACCTAGGTCAACTAGACCTGCTCCAGAACTTGATTGTCGAAGTAAAACTATGTCGAGAAACAGGCTCAAGATACACTGATCACGAGGCCAGGTAAGTGCAGAGATAAGGGGAGGTTTTCCAACGCTTTCGCGAAGTTCCTTAATTAAATAACCCTTTCTCTTTTGGCGGTTTCGCCGTTAACACTTTCCTAGACATCCCGTAAACAATATACCGTTAAGCAAGGTTCTAAACACAGTTAACTTCTCCTAGTGAGCGCAAAGTCCTTAAGGCTTAAAGTCTAGTTTCTTTTAAAATTTGTGCGGGTAAACGTTATGCTCAAGTTCGTGATTTGTGGGCCACGGAAAAGGTGATGAAATCCTTTACCGTATGTTGTGGGGTTCGCTTGCCCTTAAGTCCGTATTAATTGATGCAATGCGCAATTCAAAAAATTCTTATAAAGAATCAAACAATCGTTTTTTAGTTTAAGCGCGGCGCTGCAACAAATACGGGTTAGTCAATTTTTAGCGTTTGCTAACGAACTTGCAAAGAATCCTGCAAAGAATAGTATATTGGATGCGTCGGATTTGAGAAGAAGGTGTTAGTAAAGTACGTACCGTTAAGTTTTGGGTTAGGAAACCCCCGTTGAATCAAATCCGGTAAGCTTGAAAGGTTCGCTTGCACGGGTCAAACTACCCGGATCTTTGGCACTGTACTTCGTAAGCACCTTAACTTTGAATGTGCACTTTGCTCCCCACAATTGCAGTTTGCAAATACGCAAAAATCTGCACACTTGCCCACAAAAATTATCAAAAAAAACAAAAAGATTTTTTTTTTGTTTTTTTTTAAATATATACAAAAAGATTATTAACCCGAATAACAAGAAAGAAAATACGCTACCGTCTCCCCGGCAACGGCGCCATTTGATCGCACGCTTTTGGCGTGTCGGATGTTCAAAGAATTAAAGTGTAACCGCGATCAGGACGGTGTCGCTTTGCAGCTAGCCGGTTGAGCACGGGTCGGTCCACAGGAAGATGGTGTTATCTTACCTTCTTGTCTTAGACGAGTCAATAAAGAATCTGTATGTTTGTTCGGTCTAACCTATGTGTTTATTTGCAAGTATAAAGTTGTTAAGAAAAGATACGAGATTGTGAGCTAAGAAGTCCGTACTCAAAACCTTTGAGCCGAGTCTTGACCAATTGAAGCTAAGCAATCGGCAACAACGTGGATTAGGGGATTTAAGCGCGGTATTCGTGGAATCCGGCTTATTTACCCTTGTCCTTCCGTTCTTGTCTCTTGCTTTCACCTCCGGCCAAACCGAACGCAACCGGTCGCGGTTAGGAATCACCGTTACCTTGTCAGGGTACGGTGCCTAACGGAGCGCTTGCGTATGGTTTGGGCGAAGTTCAAATGGAAAATAACGGGAAAAGGAATTGGCAAAGAAACGTTAACTTACAATACCGTATTAATTCTTAACAACAACAATAATTACAACATTCACAAAAGAGAACCAAAAAGTGAGAACAAAAAGAAAAGAACAAAGAAAAGAAAAGGAAAGATACAAGTAATTAAAGTACATGGAATAAAAGTGCATGAAATAAATTGCAAGAAATTAAAGACAAGATAATAAATTGCAAGTAATAAAAAGCAATAAAAAGAATACGGAACGAGGACTCAAGACAAGCATGTGATCAATAGCCAACCATAAACTTGCAAGCTCAATGAAGAGGTTGCAAGATCAAGGGAAGGGTAGAGAACGCATGTGAAATGAAGTGCTAGTCCGTGAGAAAATACGACCCTTGAGATCAATAACTAACCCTTAACCATTCAAGCTCAATGAAGAGGTTGAATGAGCAAGAGAAAGCAAAAATCTCAAGGGGAAGAAGAAACACAAGAGAATGATACAAAGCCCTCATCTTCATTAATCTCCCACTCAAAAGCTCTCACTACATTTTAATGGAAGAGGAATGAAGAAGAAGAAGAAGAACTATACAAAACACTACAAAAGAGGCTACAAGAATGAACTAAAGATTGACCCTTGGTTGAGCTCAGTTCTGCTGTATTTATAGGCAGGGAAATGGGGTTCTAGGGCAACCAGCAGACCAGAGATGAAAAGACCAAACTACCCCCAAAACACGTCAGAGAGTGGGGCCCACATGGCCGCGGATCCGCGGCCAATACCCCCATTTGGCCGCGGTTCCGCGGCCGTTTAGTGGAGTTGGGGTTTGTGCTTTTTGGTGGTGGCCTGATCTGCTGTGTACATTATTCTGGTACATATATTTTCTTAATTTGGCTCCACGATTTTTCCCAGAATTCTGCTGGTCAAAGAGGTGATTGAAAGTGAATCTTTTGCCCATGCTTTTCTCGGGCACCGCGTAGATTTATTGGATTTGGTGTTGCCTTGTGCTTTGTGCATGAAGGTGACATTGATTTGACATTTTGTCTTCCCAATCTGGTATCTGGCAACTTACGGATGACGAGCGGAGACCGTGTTTTCTCAGTGGTTGGCAGGAACCCGGATTTTGTCGTGTTTTCCATAAATTTTACTGTTCGGAGCCGAGAACCTGTATTCTGTAAATGTGTAACAAACACGGATTAAAAGCACCTACCTATAAACAACCGAGCGTAAGAATGGGCGGTATAAAATGCAGTATTCTGTGATGAACAACACCCTCATCCAAGAAAAGATAAATCTGTCTTTAACCAAATATTAAAAGACGGCTGATAGAAAACTGGAAACTGGCAACTTCCAAAAGTGATCCTGAAACGACTTTCAAGATAACCCCGTAACTGTATAAATATACCCGCATTTGTATTACGACCGAATACAAATGCAACTGAGACAAAGATATTATACCTACTCAATATAATACTCGGATCCGGCTTAAACCAAAGCCGACCAGTATCATCTGCCCGAAAAATAACATGTGCGTAAACGCACGTGCATTTTCCGAACCCTGCCATAAAACCATACGGCCTCTACAACGTTTCTCCCGAACATGGGAAACTGTCTGTGGGGGACTCTAATGACTCGTCAGTACCCTGGCAGTGGGTTTAACCACAAACCGTCAGCGGCACTAGCAATGCTTAACTGCTGCCCATGGACTGACCTCAAGGGAGGCTGATGAGCGAACTCATCCGGAAACCCTACTGAGCATAACAGTGACAATGTATATACAGTCCGGTCCGTTCGTCTATGAGTATCGCATATCTGCCTAGGGGGCCAGAAACGTCAGACCCCCAATAGCAGTATAAGTCGTGTCGGAGTGTAGCCCAATAACACCCTGAGATACTACTGGAGTACCTACCAGTAAATCTCCTGCCATGGCCATGGACTTTGTGTAATGTCTTTCCTAGACACAGTACGACCTCGCCCCCAATACCGGGAGAGACGAATCCCCTGCCGATCCGCTCACGTGCCTCCATATGGCTCGGGACTGTACCCAAAAACTCCCTGTTTGCACGACTCCTTTGAGCCGTGGTAGGGTAGAAATCAAAGCACAGTGGGAACTCACACGAGACAAATAACGACCTCAGGTCGATGAACTAACCTGTACACATGTCACCAGGGAACTGCTATCTGACGATATGTATAATACCAACTAGCAGATTCCCGGCGTGTCCTGTCCGGTGTACTCATAACCCAATGAGCACCTGTATACATCTTAGGTGATCCAACTGACACCAGTGGCTTGTGAGACCGGCCACCGCCCCTCGTCGGGGTCTCGACTGTACACACTAATCTACTCCGGAGTATCGATGCCCTGTCTCGAAACTCCCACAACTAGGGACCACAATTAAGGATATGCATATAAACTACCCAACTCTCACGTATATGATCGCCATCATACTGTTGGTAGTAAAGCAAGATCCTAAGGGCTCTATCAAAGTGTAACATGTAATCAGTCACCTGATCATGTACACGACTGATAAAGGCAAACCAGATAGCATACTATCATTTCGAGTAAGATTGTCCTACCGGTATAGGTCCTCCGCAATCATTGCAATCACATACCCGCGATCCAATAATTGACTATGAGGGCACTATCTCCAACAGACACTTGTGCAGGTTAGTCTGTAGACCCGAGATCGTCATAGAGTCTTGTATGATTCCCACTGTGCTTTGATCTCCACCTTACCACGTCCATGAGGGCGTGCAAAACGGTGGTCTTTGGGTACAGTCCCGAGTCACATGGAGGCAATGAGCGATAGGAGGGGTTTCGTCTCTCCCGGTATTGGGGGTTGATGTCGCGCAGTGCTCGATTGGCCGTAACAGGGAAGTCCCTGGCCAGGGCTGATCAGAGATTTGCTGGTAAGTGTTACCAGTAGTTTCTCGACCCGTTATGAGCCTCACATCGGCACGACTTATCGGTTATTGGGGTCTGACGTTTACCACCCCTAGACTTGATATGCGATATATCAGACGAACACACCGGACTGTACGATAAGTGTTACTGGTTGGATTCACAAGAGTGTGAGCGGGCTAGCTCGTCGATCTTCTGATCGCTTAATACCCGGGTGGCCGTTACGTTTAGCAGACCGCTTGCGGCTTGTGGGTGCTTGATATGATCATCAGCTGCTACCGGCGTATTGACGAGTCTTTAGAGTCCTACACAGAGGTTTCCTGGCTCAAGCGAAACGAAATAGGAGAGCATATGAGATATGTGCAGGACCGAGAATAATGCGTGTATGTGATACCGTTTTTCATTCTCGCGATGGAAGTATCGATTGGTTATATTCGATATAACCTAGATATCGAATCAAGGATTGATTCGATAAGCCGATACATAGGATACTAGTCGGTTATATGCGATATGACCGGATCGTTAAGTCAAGTGTTGATTTAATGATTTAATGTATAATTATATATTTGATATATTATTTTGCATTAACTAGTGTTGGTTCACTTTAAATGGATTTTCTCACTTGATGTGCAAGTTGTATATGTGATATACTTTTGTGCACATCTTTGTATCATGTTTGATGATGCTTGCTCATTTGGTTAAGTGTAAAGAATTAAACCTAGGTTAAGAAAGTGATTAGGGTTTTAATTATCCATTCTTTTATTTATTGATTTTGGAAAAAGAATGGGATAATAATACAAAATGGTTGCTTTCATTCTTGAACCTTTGTGAAGCTTCATGAAGCTTTGACCAAAGTGACCAATTTGTCTTCATGCTTAACCCTAACCACTCTTCTAACCATGGTCAATTCTCTACACCTAACCATGGTTCCTATTATGATAAGTATTCATTTCTTTTTCATTTTTGATTAACTTATCATAATATTTCCTTCTTCTTGATCTTCTTCTTCAAGAAAGAAAACTTGATCCCATCAATGGCAACTTGAGTTCTAAAGGAGGAAATCCAATTCTAAAGTGAACCCACCTCCTATTTCTTCATCCTCTACCTCTTGCCAAGTTGTTTTGGGTGTTTTCTTCACAAGTTTCACAACTTGGTGAAGTTGGAGCTTGAACTTTTGATGCCTCGACGTAGATCATCTTCGGCACAAAGCCGACGAACTATTTCGCTCATTTCTACGATGAAGCCGATGCGAGAGTCCGAGATCCGACTAGGACAGCAAGAGGACGTCTACGTGGAGCTAAGGAAGTGGATAACCGGATCTACAAAGGTTGTAGCTTCTTATCTTTAGTTAAGTTGTTAACTAGATTCGTATTTCGCCTAAACATCTAGTCAACGATCCATATTAGGGTTTCTCGGCACCCATAAAATTTGAAATTGGCATGGTTGATGCCTTGTAAGACCTCTTGAGAGTGCCTAGGAAACCTACAGTGGTATCAGAGCCTAGCTAGAGCCTTAGGCGATGTCTAGACGACGTTTGAAACCCGATCGAACCGAAACCCCAATTCCCGATATGCTCTCTGGACTTTTTCTAAAATCAGGGATTTTTCCATATTAAAAATGCTTAAAAAATTCAGCAGGGAAATATAAGAATTACGATGAAAAATTTATCCCATGAACAGTAAAGAGTGCGGCGGAACCGCGGCAGAAGCCTGGCTTCTGCGGCGGTTCCGCGGCAATATGATGACATCATCACTCCCGTTTTGCACAGTAATTACTATTTTATTATGCTGAATTTTCTGGGAATTTTTATTTTGACTCAAGAGTTGAGTGTTCTGGGGTTGTATTGGGAATCGACGATTCGATCGGATTATCAAATCTTGTCTATGTGGCTTTCCGGATAACTTTAGAATATGTTAAAAAGTTCGACCGGATATAAATACCCAATTTTCCCCTGCCGGAAAATTTCCATGTGTTGGATTTTTGTGTGGTTTAAGGACGTTCTGAGTAGTGCAAGTAACGCGATGGTCCCTCTAGAAGACAACAAACCCTAACTCGATTATGTGACCGTCTTGAACTGCCCTTTGAACCTTCGGGTTTGGGGCAGTATGGCGTGCCACATGTGAGGCGTTGGCTTGACCCTTCTACGGCTGGAACGTTGGTACTGAGGCATGAAGTGAATGTCTTTGAACCTATTTCATGTGTTGAACGGTTTCGTGAAAACTTGGGTGTTCGAATGTTCGATCGGAAAGTTTAATATATTCTATTTATTCGGAATAGGATACAATAATTGGAATTCACAAACAGTTATGAGATAACTGAATGAATGGTATAAGTCTAGCGGTTTAGTTTCACTTGATATTGAAAAGAGTTTTCGATAATAAGACTAAAATGCGGGGTTTATAACTGTTAGGCATGTGATGTCTAAGTATTTCATTTGATTATGCATGTGATGTCTAAAAGGGTTGCGGATTCCAACTGTTGTAGTTTTACACTTTCTTTTCTGTGACCGTAAGTGTAATATGTGTTATCGCCGGTTTCGTTGCTATATGTCAACGACAATTGGGATGCGCATATTTACTTACGTTGATGACATGTGATGTTATGTGTTGCTGGATATGTTATATTGGATCGTCGTGTTCGAATAGCCGGGGGTTTTTATGTGAGATGAGCGTTTTTCATTTTCATTCATGTAAAAACTTGTATGTAATATTCTTTTATTTGGGACACTTCCAGGTTGCGGAAGATGTCAACCTTTGTATATTATTTACTTTTCCGCATCAGGATAGACCCAAGGAGGGGAGCATAAGTAACCGGGTTCTGGGGTCCAGTGGGAGACCAACTCGAGGAGTCGAGTCCGGGTCTCCTAACCCTAGAATTGGTAGGGTTGCTTGCCGCTCTCGTAGGGGTCTAGGGGTGTGGGATTGGCTATTCATCACGACCGTGGAATCCGTGTTTTATACTGGCTCGTATTGAAAACGCGGACGTCCTAGTATATCCAATATTTCATATGTTTCTTCTGCTGCGATATCTGTGATGTGATCATGTGATGTTCTGTGATAGATACAGTATATAGTATATATGATATATTATATAGACGTTACTTATGTTTTGCACTCGCACTAGCCCTGTCCTGCTCTGTCGTTAGTTACCTAACCTAACGGTGCACGAGAGGACATCCAGGCGAATGCGGATGGTATAAGTGTACGTCGTATTTATCTGTGATGTTTAGGTGACTTAAATGATGGGACTTCATTAATGTGATTAATGAAAGAAAAGAAACCTAAGATGTTGTAGAATTGAATTTCAAAATAAAAACAGGTAGCTACAGTTCTTGCTTTGCACAGCGGTATATGTGATATATCCTGCACCTTATTCGATGAGGAAAGGACCGAGATCCCTTCACCGGGAGTGACTCCTTTAGCAATAACTGGCAGATGCTGCACACTCGGTTTGTTTTTGATAGCTTCTATAGTTTCTGCTTTGCACAGTGATATATATGATATATCTCGCACCTCATTCGACGAGGAAAGGGCCGACGATCCTTTCACCGGGAGTGACCCCTTTAGCAAAACTAGAAAAGCCTCAAAATCACTCCATTTCAAAACTACATTTGATTCTACAACGATATCAAGTTCATTACGCAATAGGTTTTCAGAAAAACCTGTCGTAGCCCTACGTCATTTCAGATAAGTAGTAGTTAGTATTCGTGCTACGTTTGTTGGCCTGCGTCAAGGCGTAGTGTGCGGTAGCTAACTATTATTTATCTGCTTATGCATATGATGCAGATTGGATTAGGGTAGTTGTGCGACTTTATTGGCCTGCGTCAAGGGTCGTGCGGGTAGGTTTAATTCAATCAGGAAATGACGGGTTGAACTTGACTAGCACACTATGGTTTGTTTGCCTGCGTCAAGGTCATAGGACGCTAGGGGCAAAATATTATCGGGAATTTCAATTGTTGAAATTTGCAATGAGATTGCATACCTTCTATGAGATAGTTGGATCCCGATACCCACTGCGAGTAAGAGTTACTCCTGGGAGAGTTTTGCACATTACAATTAGCCGATCAAGTAGGTTTCTAAAAAGGTGTCAACGGGGTTACGCCTCTGGGAAAACGAGGTTTACATTAATTAGGTCCGTGCGAAAGCACGGGGAACCTCCCTCAAAGTACCGACACTGGCCTGGCTGAAAGATCGATGAAGTTGTAGGGAGTAATTAATCCCGGCTAGTCTTTCCTTTTAGGGTTTGAAGGAAGATTTGATAAAAACCAGTGGGAGCCATCCTGATTAGATAAGATAATAACCAATCTGATCTTGCACGAGCATACGCTAAAGTGTTTTCTTCTCTCTCTCTCCAGGTAGCGACCATTTCATGCCCTAATGAAGATAATAATATGGATGTATTGACCGAACCCGCATACTATACTGTGCTGGGGAACGTTGGTTCCGTTCTTTCTTATAAGAGTTATAGGAATGAACAGGATACAGGGGAATACCAGTATTCCCATGCCACCCGAATGAAGAAAGTACATGTTGATGCATTTTCTTCGGGTGTGTTCGTTACAGAGAATTGTTTCTCCATTTGCTCTACGTCCTGGGTATTAGATACCGGGTCAGGATCCCTTATATGTAATCAGTTACATGGGCTAAGGAAAGGTAAAGAACTTGGAGAAGGTGATAAAGACATTAGAGTTGGAAATGGTGCAATTGTTGCAGCTAAGACTGTCGGGGAATATCACCTTGTATTACCAACTGGTAATACATTGGTTCTGAACGAATGCTATTACATGCCGAACCTGATATGCAACATTATATCGGTTTCTTTGTTGAGTAAAGAGGGATATAATTTTGTATTACAGGACAATGTTTGTTAGTTGTATGTATGCCCTAGAGGCCAGTATTGTACAGATTATGTATATTATATTGGATGCTTGGACATATATAGAGATGACTTTCTTGCTCGACATGATAGTATGCTATCTGGTTGCTCTTTATCTTAACATGTACACTTGTCTCTTTATACTGTCTTATAGTTACATGTTGGTAAAGCCCTTAGGATGTGTACTTGACTACCTGGACTATGATGCAGATCATACTAGTGGGGACATGGTAGTCCATAAGTACATCCTTCAAGGTCCCTAGTCGTGGGTGTATCGAGACGGGGCATCGATATACCAGAGTAGACTAGCGTATACGCTTCTCGACCCATGAGATGGGCGATGGATGATCCCATATCCATTGGTGTTTGACATCAGAGATGGTGTACGGGTGCTCAGTGGAGACTGGGTACACTGGACGGACTCGCCGAGAACTCCCAGATGGTATTATACCTCACGTCAGATGGCAGTTCTCAGGTGACACTTGTGCAGGTTAGTCTGTAGACCCGAGATCGTCATAGAGTCTTGTGTGATTCCCACTGTGCTTTGATCTCCACCTTACCACGTCCATGAGGGCGTGCAAAACGGTGGTCTTTGGGTACAGTCCCGAGTCACATGGAGGCAATGAGCGATAGGAGGGGTTTCATCTCTCCCGGTATTGGGGGTTGATGTTGCGCTGTGCTCGATTGGCCGTAACAGGGAAGTCCCTGGCCAGGGCTGATCAGAGATTTGCTGGTAAGTGTTACCAGTAGTTTCTCGACCCGTTATGAGCCTCACATCGGCACGACTTATCGGTTATTGGGGTCTGACGTTTACCACCCCTAGACTTGATATGCGACATATCAGACGAAGAGACCGGACTGTATGGTAACTGTTACTGGTCGGATTCGCAGGAGTGTGAGCGGGCTAGCTCGTCGATCTTCTGATCGCTCAATACCCGGGTGGCCGTTACGTTTAGCAGACCGCTTGCGGCTTGTGGATGCTTGATATGATCATCATCTGCTACTGGCGTATTGACCAGTCTTTAGAGTCCTACACAGAGGTTTCCTGGCTCAAGCGAAACGAAATAGGAGCGCATATGAGATATGTGCAGGACCGAGAATAATGCGTGTATGTGATACCGCATTTCATTCTCGCGATAAATGTTTCGATTGATTATATTCGATATGACCTAGTTATCGAATCATTGATTCGATAAATCGATACATTGAATACTAGTCGGTGATGTGCGACATGACCGGATCATTGAATCAAATATTGATTTAATGATTTAATGTATAATTATATATTTGATATATTACTTTGCATTAACTAGTATTGGTTCACTTTATATGGATTTTCTCACTTGATGTGCAAGTTGTATATGTGATATATTTTCGTGCACATACTTGTATCATGTTTGATGATACTTGATTATTTAGTTAAGTGTAAAGAATTAAAACCATGGTTAAGTGTTGATTAGGGTTTTGCATATTCATTTATTTATTTGTTCATTTATTTATTTGGAAATGATTTAAAAAAGAATGGTGGCTTTCTTTGTCATTTAGTTGAAGCTTCATGAAGCTTTGACTTCTTAACCTTTCTTGTCCTCATGCTTAACCCTAACCCATCCATTAACCATGGTCTATTCTCTACACTTAACCCTAGTAAGAATTATGATAAGTATTCCTTTTTCTTTTTATTTTAAAAGGACTTATCATATTTCTAGCTCATCTTCTTCTTCATCTTCAAGTTTGAAACCATGAGGCCATCAATGGCAACTTGAGCTTGAGAGTGAGAAATCCAATTCTAAAGAGAACCCACCTCCTATTTCTTCATCTTCTACCTCTTGCCAAGTAGTAGAGTGTGTTTCCTTCACAAGTTTCATCACTTTGTGAAGTGGGAGCTTGATCTAGCGATGCCTCGACGTAGATCATCTTCGGCATCGTCGTCGACGACCAAGCCCGTTTATTCTCCGATGAAGCCGACGCTAGAGCCCGGGGTTCGACATGGACAGCGAGGAGACTTCGTTGCGGAGCCGTGGAGGTGGATATCCGAATCTACAAAGGTTGTAATTTCCATATCCAAGTAGTTAAGTGTTAACTAGTTTACTTTTCGCCTAGATTTCTAGCAACGATCCGTAGTCTAGGGTTTCCCGGCACCATTTTTTTTAGAAATTGGCATGTTCGATGCCTTGTGAGACCTCTACTGTGTGCCTAGGAACCCTACAGTGGTATCAGAGCCTAGCTAGAGCCTTAGGCGAAGTCTAGACGGAGTTTGAAACCCGGACGAACCGAAAACCCAACCCCAAAATAGCTCTCTGGAAATTTTTCGAATTTGTGGTTTTTTGTCAATTAAAAATGCTTTAAAAAATCAGCAATAAAACCTAAGAATTACTGTGCAAAACGTTTCCTGTGAACGGTAATAACTGCGGCGGAACCGCGGCAGAAGCATGGCTTCTGCGGCGGTTCCGCGGCTCCTTGATGACGTAAGCACCACTTCTTTGCACAGTAATACCTGATTTATTATTCTGAGTTTTCTGGGAATTTTAATTTGACTCCAGGTTTGAGTATTCTGGGGTTGTATTAGGAATCGTCGATTCGATCGGATTATCGAACTTTGTCTAAGTGTTTTCCGGATAATTTTTTGAATATGTTAAAAACTTCGACCGGATATAAATACCCAACTTTTCCCCTGTCGTAAAATATCCAAGTGTTGGATTATTGTGTGGTTTAAGGATGTTCTGAGTAGTGCAAGTAACACGATGGTCCCTCTAGAAGACAACAAACCTTAACTCGATTATGTGACCGTCTTGAACTGCCCTTTGAACCTTCGGGTTTGGGGCAGTACGGCGTGCCACATGTGAGGCGTTGGCTTGACCCTTCTACGGCTGGACCGTTGGTACTGAGGCATGAAACGAATGTCTTTGAACCCATTTCATGTGTTGGACGGTTTCGGGAAAACTTGGGTGTTCGAATGTTCGATCGGAAAGTTTAATATATTCTATTTATCCGGAATGGGATACAATAATTGGAATTCACAAACAGTTATGTGATAACTGAATGAATGATATAAATCTAGAGGTTTAGTTTCATTTGATATTGAAAAGAGTTTTCGATAATGAGACTAAAATGCGGGATTTATAATAATTAGGCATGTGATGTCTAAGATATTCATTGGATTAGGCATGTGATGTCTAAAGTAGTTGCGGATTCCAATTGTTGTAGTTTTACACTTTCTTTTCTGTGACCGTAAGTGTAGTATGATCATATCGCCGGTTTCGTTGCTATACGTCAACGACAATTGGGGTATGCATACTTACTTACGTTGATGACATGTGATGTTATGTGTTGCTGGATATGTTATATTGGATCGTCGTGTTCGAATAGCCTGGGGTTTTTATGTGAGATGAGTGTTTTTCATTTTCATTCATGTAAAAACTTGTATGTAATATTCTTTCATTTGGGGCACTTCCAGGTAGCGGAAGTTGTCACCCTTTGTATATTATTTACTTTTCCGCATTAGGATAGACCCAAGGAGGGGAGCACAAGTAACCGGGTTCTGGGGTCCAGTGGGAGACCTACTCGAGGAGTCGAGTCCGGGTCTCCTAACCCTAGAATTGGCAGGGTTGCTTGCCGCTCTCGTAGGGGTCTAGGGGTGTGGGATTGTCTATTCATCACGACCGTGGAATCCGTGTTTTATACTGGCTCGTATTGAAAACACGGACGTCCTAGTATATCCAATATTTCATATGTTTATTCTGCTGCGATATCTGTGTTGTGTATCTGTGATGGATATAGTATATAGTATATATGATATATTATATAGACGTTACTTATGTTTTACACCCGCGCTAGCCCTGCCCTGCTCTGTCGTTAGTTACCTAACCTAACGGTGCACGAGAGGACATCGAGGCGAATGCGGATGGCATAAGTGTACGTCATATCTATCTGTGATGTTTAGGTATTTAAATGATGGGACTTCATTAATGTGATTAATGAAAGATAAGAAACCTAAGATATTGTAGAATCAAATTTTAAAATAAAACAGGTAGCTACAGTTCTTGCTTTGCATAGCGGTATATATGATATACCCTGCACCTTATTCGATGAGGAAAGGACCGAGATCCCTTCACCGGGAGTGACTCCTTTAGCAGTAACTGGCAGATGCTACACACTCGGTTTGGTTTTGATTGCTTTTAAGAGTTTTTGCTTTGCACAGTGATATATATGATATATCCCGCACCTCATTCGACGAGGAAAGGACCGAGATCCCTTCACCGGGAGTGACTCCTTTAGCAAAACTGGAAAAGCCTCAAAATCGCTCCATTTCAAAACTTCATTTGATTCTACTACGATATCAAGTTCATTACGCTCATGGTTTTATGAAAACCTGCGTAGCCCTCCGTCATTTCAGATAAGTACTACTTAGTATTCGTGCTACGGTAGTTTGGCATTCGTCAAGGCGTAGTGTACGGTAGCTAACTAGTATTTATCTGCTTATGCATATGATGCAGATTGGATTAGGGTATTCGTACGGCGTTGTTTGGCATTCGTCAAGGGTCGTGCGGGTGGGTTTAATTCAATCAAGAAATGTACGGGTTGAACTTGACTAGTGGACTATGGGTTGTTTGGCATTCGTCAAGGTCATAGAACACTAGGGGTAAAATATTATCGGGAATTTCAAGTGTTGAAATTTGCAATGAGATTGCATACCTTCTATGAGATAGTTGGATCCCGATACCCACTGCGAGTAAGAGTTACTCCTGGGAGAGTTTTACACATTGCAATTAGCTGATCAAGTAGGTGTCTAGAAAGGTGTCAACGGGGTTACGCCTCTGGGAAAACGAGGTTTACATTAATTAGGTTCGTGCGAAAGCACGGGGGACCTCCCTCAAAGTACCGACACTGGCCTGGCCGAAAGATTGGCGAACTTGTAGTGTGTAATTAATCACGGCTAATCTTTCCTTTTAGGGTTTGGAGGAAGATTTGATAAAAAGCAGTGGGAGCCATCCTGATTAGATAAGATAATAACCAATCTGATCTTGCACGAGCAGACGCTAAAGTGTTTTCTTCTCTTTCTCTCCAGGTAGCGACCAGTTCATGCCTTAATCAAGATAATAATATGGATGTATTGACCGAACCCGCATGTTATACTGTGCAGGGGAACGTTGGACCCGTTCTATCTTATAAGTGTTATAAGAATGAACAGGAAACAGGAGAATATCTGGATTCTCACACCGCCCATACGGAGAACATGCATGTTGATGCATCATCTTCGGGTGTGTTTGTCATTGAGAACTGTTTCTCAGTTCACCCTACGTCCTGGGTATTAGATACCGGATCAGGATCCCACATATGTAAGATGTTACATGGGCTGCGAAAAGGTAGAGAACTGGGAAAAGGTGATCATTCCGTTCAAGTAGGGAACGGTGCAAATGTTGCAGCCAAAGCAGTTGGCGAATATCACCTTATATTACCAAGTGGTGATACAATAATTCTGAATGAGTGCTATTATATACCAAACATGATGTGCAACATTATATCTGTTTCTTTATTGAGTAAAGAAGGATATAATTTGTTAGTAAAGGAAAATGTTATGAACATATTCCTAGTTCAAAAGTTGATTGCATCAGGCTCGCTACATAATGGCATATTCATTCTAAATCAAAATACAGTCCTCAATATACAAAACACACACAAGAGGAAGAGTTCAGAAATGAACGAATCCTTCTTGTGGCATTGTAGACTTGGTCATATCAATGCGACACGACTGGCTAAGTTACATAAGGATGGTTATTTGAATCCGTTCGAATTATCATCTTATGATACTTGCCATTCATGTCTCAAAGGAAAAATGACCAAAGCTCCGTTTAGTGGACACGGAGAAAGAGTTACTGAACTCTTAGGACTGGTACATAGTGATGTATGCGGTCCTATGTCTACCCTTGCCAGGAACGGTTCTTCCTACTTCATTACATTCACTGACGATCTCTCTAGATACGGGCATGTGTTCCTATTGAAACACAAGTCTGAAGCTTTTGAGAAATTCAGAGAATATAAGCACGAAGTAGAGAACCAAACGGGCAAAAGTATTAAGATCCTTCGATCTGATCGAGGAGGAGAATACTTGAGCAATCAATTCCAAGATTATCTAATAGAGAATGGGATTCTCTCTCAGCTTACTCCACCTTATACACCACAGCACAACGGTGTATCGGAACGAAGGAATCGCACCCTATTAGATATGGTGCGTTCAATGATGAGTACAGCTGAGTTACCTATTTCCTTCTGGGGGTATGCGCTTGAGACAGCCATACACCTATTGAATATGGTTCCTACCAAATCAGTGCCTACCACTCCATATGAGATATGGAAAGGGAAGAGACCATCTCTTAAGTATGTTAAGATATGGGGTTGTCCAGCCTATGTCAAAAGACAAAATCCGGACAAACTCGAGGCAAGATCTGTCTTATGTAAGTTTGTAGGATATCCCAAAAATTCACAGGGGTATATCTTCTACCATCCCGAGGAACAAAAAGTGTTTGTTTCTCGGCATGCCAGTTTTTTAGAAAAAGGTTTTCTTATGAAACAGATTAGTGGCATTGAGGTAGAACTGGAAGAGGTTCCAGCAACACAAACTGCAACAGAAGACTTGATAGAACCAGAGGATTCAGTAGAACTCGACGAACACCAGCCTCTCCGCCGATCTAGTAGGGTATCTCGTCCACCTGAGAGATACTACGGTTTTCTCATTGACGGTGGAAGCGAGGATTGCATCATGGAGGATGATGACCCAACTAGTTTCGAGCAGGCCATCACGAGTGGGGACTCAGTGAAATGGCTGGATGCTATGCGGTCCGAGATGGAATCCATGTACACCAACAAAGTATGGACTTTGGACGTTGCTCCTGAAGGGGTAAAACCCATTGGGAGCAAGTGGATCTTCAATAAGAAACTTGGTGTAGATGGGAATGTGGAGACTTTCAAAGCTAGACTTGTAGCAAAGGGTTTTCGTCAAAGACCAGGTGTGGACTATGACGAAACCTTTTCTCCAGTGGCTATGCTTAAATCCATCCGGATCATGCTTGCCATCGCTGCTTATCATGATTACGAAATCTGGGAAATGGATGTTAAGACCGCCTTTCTAAATGGTGATTTAGAAGAGTGCGTGTACATGACTCAGCTAGAGGGCTTCGTAGACAGTGGGAGCAGCAGGAAGGTGTGCAAGCTGCTTAAATCCATTTATGGATTAAAGCAAGCATCGCGGAGTTGGAACATCTTCTTTGACGTCGTTATCAAAGAGTTTGATTTCGTCAAAAATCCAGATGAACCTTGTATCTACAAGAAGGTGGCAGAGAGTAAGGTTGTCTTCCTCGTATTGTACGTGGACGACATACTCTTGATATGAAATGACATTCCTATGCTGCAATCGGTCAAGCTCTTCTTATCACAAAGATTCTCAATGAAAGATCTTGGTGATGTCTCCTGCATATTGGGAATTAGGATTTATAGAGATAGATCCAAACGGATTTTGGGATTGTCCCAATCCAGGTACATTGACACCATACTAAAGAGGTTTAGTATGGAAGAGTCCAAGCGTGGGAACTTGCCCACGATCTCTGGAGTCACTCTCTCCAAAGAGATGTCTCCCAAGACTGATTTGGAGAGAGCTCGCATGCAAGGGATACCCTATGCTTCGGCAGTAGGCTCTATCATGTATGCGATGCTATGCACCAGACCCGATGTAGCATACTCACTAAGTATAGTGAGCAGGTATCAAGCTGATCCTGGAGAGAGTCACTGGACAGCTGTGAAGAGCATTCTCAAGTACTTGCGAAGGACTAGAGATATGTTCTTGGTGTATGGTAACAGAGAACTCCAAGTGGAGTCCTTTACCGATTCGAGCTTCCAGAGTGATAAGGACGACTCTAAGTCGCAGTCGGGTTTTGTCTTTACCCTTTACGGAGGGGCGGTTAGCTGGAAGAGTTCCAAGCAGGAAACCGTGGCAGACTCGACGATGGACGCTGAATACATCACTGCCAACGATGCTGCCAAAGATGCTGTCTGGATCAAGAAGTTCATTACTGAACTTGGAGTGGTTCCATCCATTGAGCGTCCAATACCTTTGTATTGCGATAACAATGGAGCGGTGGCTTTGGCCAAGGAACCCAGGTCCCATCAGCGATCCAGGCATATTCTGAGGCGATATCACCTGATCCGGGAGATAGTTGATCGCCGGGAGATCGAGGTCAGGAGGGTTGACACGAAGAACAACACGGTGGATCCACTCACGAAGGCCATTCCCCAGATACAGTTTGAGAGACTCTTCGGGATGCTCGGTATGCGATACTACAGCAGCTGGCCCTAGTGCAAGTGGGAGATTGTTAGTTGTATGTATGCCCTAGAGGCCAGTATTGTACAGATTATGTATATTATATTGGATGCTTGGACATATATAGAGATGACTTTCTTGCTCGACATGATAGTATGCTATCTGGTTGCTCTTTATCTTAACATATACACTTGTCTCTTTATACTGTCTTATAGTTACATGTTGGTAAAGCCCTTAGGATGTGTACTTGACTACCTGGACTATGATGCAGATCATACTAGTGGGGACATGGTAGTCCATAAGTACATCCTTCAAGGTCCCTAGTCGTGGGTGTATCGAGACGGGGCATCGATATACCAGAGTAGACTAGCGTATACGCTTCTCGACCCATGAGATGGGCGATGGATGATCCCATATCCATTGGTGTTTGACATCAGAGATGGTGTACGGGTGCTCAGTGGAGACTGGGTACACTGGACGGACTCGCCGAGAACTCCCAGATGGTATTATACCTCACGTCAGATGGCAGTTCTCAGGTGACACTTGTGCAGGTTAGTCTGTAGACCCGAGATCGTCATTGAGTCTTGTATGATTCCCACTGTGCTTTGATCTCCACCTTACCACGTCCATGAGGGCGTGCAAAACGGTGGTCTTTGGGTACAGTTCCGAGTCACATGGAGGCAATGAGCGATAGGAGGGGTTTCGTCTCTCCCGGTATTGGGGGTTGATGTTGCCCTGTGCTCGATTGGCCGTAACAGGGAAGTCCCTGGCCAGGGCTGACAGAGATTTGCTGGTAAGTGTTACCAGTAGTTTCTCGACCCGTTATGAGCCTCACATCTGCACGACTTATCGGTTATTTTGGTCTGACGTATACCACCCCTAGACTTGATATGCGACATATCAGACGAAGAGACCGGACCGTATGGTAAGTGTTACTGGTCGGATTCGCAGGAGTGTGAGCGGGCTAGCTCGTCGATCTTCTGATCGCTCAATACCCGGGTGGCCGTTACGTTTAGCAGACCGCTTGCGGCTTGTGGATGCTTGATATGATCATCATCTGCTACCGGCGTATTGACGAGTCTTTAGAGTCCTACACAGAGGTTTCCTGGCTCAAGCGAAACGAAATAGGAGCGCATATGAGATTTGTGCAGGACCGAGAATAATGCGTGTATGTGATACCGCATTTCATTCTCGCGATAAATGTTTCGATTGGTTATATTCGATATGACCTAGTTATCGAATCATTGATTCGATAAATCGATACATTGAATACTAGTCGGTGATGTGCGACATGACCGGATCATTGAATCAAATGTTGATTTAATGATTTAATGTATAATTATATATTTGATATATTACTTTGCATTAACTAGTATTGGTTCACTTTATATGGATTTTCTCACTTGATGTGCAAGTTGTATATGTGATATATTTTCGTGCACATACTTGTATCATGTTTGATGATACTTGATTATTTAGTTAAGTGTAAAGAATTAAAACCATGGTTAAGTGTTGATTAGGGTTTTGCATATTCATTTATTTATTTGTTCATTTATTTATTTGGAAATGATTTAAAAAAGAATGGTGGCTTTCTTTGTCATTTAGTTGAAGCTTCATGAAGCTTTGACTTCTTAACCTTTCTTGTCCTCATGCTTAACCATAACCCATCCATTAACCATGGTCTATTCTCTACACTTAACCCTAGTAAGAATTATGATAAGTATTCCTTTTTCTTTTTATTTTAAAAGGACTTATCATATTTCTAGCTCATCTTCTTCTTCATCTTCAAGTTTGAAACCTTGAGGCCATCAATGGCAACTTGAGCTTGAGAGTGAGAAATCCAATTCTAAAGAGAACCCACCTCCTATTTCATCATCCTCTACCTCTTGCCAAGTAGTAGAGTGTGTTTCCTTCACAAGTTTCATCACTTTGTGAAGTGGGAGCTTGATCTAGCGATGCCTCGACGTAGATCATCTTCGGCATCGTCGTCGACGACCAAGCCCGTTTATTCACCGATGAAGCCGACGCTAGAGCCCGGGGTTCGACATGGACCTACAAAGGTTGTAATTTCCATATCCAAGTAGTTAAGTGTTAACTAGTTTACTTTTAGCCTAGATTTCTAGCAACGATCCGTAGTCTAGGGTTTCCCGGCACCATTTTTTTTAGAAATTGGCATGTTCGATGCCTTGTGAGACCTCTACTGTGTGCCTAGGAACCCTACAATGTTATGAACATTTTCCGTAACCAAAAGTTGGTTGGATCAGGCACGTTGTGCAATGGCATTTATGTTCTAAATCAATCAACAGTTCTGAGCATAACAAACACACACAAGAGGAAGAGTTCAGAACTGAACGAATCTTTCTTGTGGCATTGTAGACTGGGTCACATCAATGCGACACGATTAGCTAAGTTGCATAAGGATGGATATTTAAATTCGTTTGAATTTTCATCTTATGACACTTGCCAATCATGTCTCAAAGGCAAGATGACCAAAACTCCGTTTACGGGACACGGAGAAAGAGTTACCGAACCCTTGGGACTGATACATAGTGATGTATGCGGTCCCATGTCTACACATGCCAGGGATGGTTCTTCGTACTTCATTACATTCACTAACGATCTCTCTAGATTCGGATATGTGTTC
Organism: Agapanthus africanus; assembly: GCA_030015575.1. Lineage (NCBI taxonomy): Eukaryota > Viridiplantae > Streptophyta > Magnoliopsida > Asparagales > Amaryllidaceae > Agapanthus > Agapanthus africanus. The sequence goes on from CM057351.1 coordinate 110,085,432, forward strand.
CTGATGAAACACAAATCAGAAGCTTTTGAGAAATTTAGAGAATATAAACAAGAAGTCGAGAACCAAACCGGAAAAAGTATTAAAATCCTTCGATCTGATCGAGGAGGAGAGTACTTAAGCAATGAATTCATGGACTTCCTAAAAGAGAATGGGATTCTCTCTCAGCTGACTCCTCCATATACACCACAGCACAACGGTGTATCAGAAAGGAGGAACATCACCCTATTGGATATGGTGTGCTCAATGATAAGCACAGCTGAGTTACCTATTTCCTTCTGGGGATATGCACTGGAAACAGCTGCAGATCTATTGAATATGGTTCCCACCAAAACCGTGCCAACCACTCCATATGAGATATGGAAAGGAAAGAGACCATGTCTTAATTATGTTAAGATATGGGGTTGTCCGGCATATGTAAAAACGCAAAATCCGGACAAACTCGCGGCAAGGTCCATTCTGTGTAAGTTTATTGGATATCCCAAACATTCGCGAGGGTATATCTTCTACCACACCGAGGAACAAAAGGTGTTTGTTTCTCGACATGCCACCTTTTTAGAAAAAGAATTTCTTGAAAAAGAGATTAGTGGCAAGGAGGTAGAACTGGATGAGGTACCAGCAATACAGACTACAACGGAAGATTTGGTTGAACCAGAGGATTCAGTAGCTCCTGATGAACCTCAGCCTCTCCGCCGATCTAGTAGGGTTCCTCGCCCACCTGAGAGATACTACGGTTTTCTCATGGATGGTGGGAGCGAGGATTGCATCATGGAGGATGATGACCCAACTAGCTTCGAGCAGGCCATCACGAGTAGGGACTCAGTGAAATGGCTGGATGCTATGCGGTCCGAGATGGAATCCATGTACACCAACAAAGTATGGACTTTGGACGTTGCTCCTGAAGGGGTAAAACCCATTGGGAGCAAGTGGATCTTCAAGAAGAAACTTGGTGTAGATGGGAAAGTGGAGACTTTCAAAGCTAGACTTGTTGCAAAGGGTTTTCGTCAAAGACCAGGTGTGGACTATGATGAAACCATTTCTCCAGTGGCTATGCTTAAATCCATCCGGATCATGCTTGCCATTGCTGCATATCATGATTACGAAATCTGGCAAATGGATGTTAAGACCGCCTTTCTAAATGGTGATTTAGAAGAGTGCGTGTACATGACTCAGCTAAAGGGCTTCGTAGATAGTGGGAGCAGCAGGAAGGTGTGCAAGCTGCTTAAATCCATTTATGGATTAAATCAAGCATCGCGGAGTTGGAACATCTGCTTTGACGTCGTTATCAAAGAGTTTGATTTCGTCAAAAACCCAGATGAACCTTGTATCTACAAGAAGGTGGCAGAGAGTAACGTTGTCTTCCTCGTATTGTACGTGGACGACATACTCTTGATAGGAAATGATATTCCTATGCTGCAATCGGTCAAGCTCTTCTTATCACAAAGATTCTCAATGAAAGATCTTGGTGATGCCTCCTGCATATTGGGAATTAGGATCTATAGAGATAGATCCAAACGGATTTTTGGATTGTCCCAATCCAGGTACATTGACACCATACTAAAGAGGTTTAGTATGGAAGAATCCAAGCGTAGGAACTTGCCCACGATCTCTGGAGTCACTCTTTCTAAAGAGATGTCTCCCAAAAATGATTTGGAGAGAGCTCGAATGCAAGGGATACCCTATGCTTCGGCTGTAGGCTCTATCATGTACGCGATGCTAGGTACCAGACCCGATGTTGCGTACTCACTAAGTGTAGTGAGCAGGTATCAAGCTGATCCTGGAGAGAGTCACTGGACAGCTGTGAAGAGCATTCTCAAGTACTTACGAAGGACTAAAGAGATGCTCTTGGTATATGGTAACGGAGAACTCCAAGTAGAGTCCTTTACCGATTCGAGCTTCCAGAGTGATAAGGACGACTCTAAGTCGCAGTCGGGATTTGTCTTTACCCTTTACGGAGGGGCGGTTGGCTGGAAGAGTTCCAAGCAGGAAACCGTGGCAGACTCGACGATGGAGGCTGAATACATCGCTGCCAACGATGCTGCCAAAGAGGCTGTCTGGATCAAGAAGTTCATTACTGAACTTGGAGTGGTTCCATCCATTGAGCATCCAATACCTCTGTATTGCGATAACAATGGAGCGATGGCTTTGGCCAAGGAACCCAGGTCCCATCAGCGATCCAGGCATATTCTGAGGTGGTATCACCTGATCCGGGAGATAGTTGATCGCCGGGAGATCGAGGTCAGGAGAGTTAACACGAAGAACAACACGGAAGATCCACTCACGAAGGCCATTCCCCAGATACAGTTGGAGAGACTCTTCGGGATGCTCGGTATGCGATACTACAGCAGCTGGCCCTAGTGCAAGTGGGAGATTGTTAGTTGTATGTATGCCCTAGAGGCCAGTATTGTACAGATGATATATATTATATTGGATGCTTGGACATAAATAGAGATGACTTTCTTGCTCGATATGATAGTATGCTATCTGGTTACTCTTTATCTTAACATATATACTTGTCTCTTTACACTGTCTTATGGTTACATGTTGGTAAAGCCCTTAGGATGTGTACTTGACTACCTGGACTATGATGCAGATCATACTAGTGGGGACATGGTAGTCCATAAGTACATCCTTCAAAGTCCCTAGTCATGGGTGTATCGAGACGGGGCATCGATATACCAGTGTAGACTAGCGTATACGCTTCTCGACCCATGAGATGGGCGATGGATGATCCCATATCCATTGGTGTTTGACATCAGAGATGGTGTACAGGTGCTCAGTGGAGACTGGGTACACTGGACGGACTCACCGAGAACTCCCAGATGGTATTATACCTCACGTCAGATGGCAGTTCTCAGGTGACACTTGTGCAGGTTAGTCTGTAGACCCAAGATCGTCATAGAGTCTTGTTTGATTCCCACTGTGCTTTGATCTCCACCTTACCACGTCCATGAGGGCGTGCAAAACGGTGGTCTTTGGGTACAGTCCCGAGTCACATGGAGGCAATGAGCGATAGGAGGGGTTTCGTCTCTCCCGGTATTGGGGGTTGATGTCGCGAAGTGCTCGATTGGCCGTAACAGGGATGTCCCTGGCCAGGGCTGATCAGAGATTTGCTGGTAAGTGTTACCAGTAGTTTCTCGACCCGTTATGTGCCTCCCATCGGCACGACTTATCGGTTATTGGGGTCTGACGTTTACCACCCCTAGACTTGATATGCGACATATCAGACGAACAGACCGGACTGTACGATAAGTGTTACTGGTTGGATTCACAGGAGTGTGAGCGGGCTAGCTCGTCGATCTTCTGATCGCTTAATACCCGGGTGGCCGTTACGTTTAGCAGACCGCTTGCGGCTTGTGGGTGCTTGATATGATCATCATCTGCTACCGGCGTATTGATGAGTCTTTAGAGTCCTACACAGAGGTTTCCTGGCTCAAGCGAAACGAAATAGGAGCGCATATGAGATATGTGCCGGACCGAGAATAATGCGTGTATGTGATACCGTTTTTCAGTCTCGCGATGGAAGTATCGATTGGTTATATTCGATATAACCTAGATATCGAATCAAGGATTGATTCGATAAGCCGATACATAGGATACTAGTCGGTTATATGCGATATGACCGGATCGTTAAGTCAAGTGTTGATTTAATGATTTAATGTATAATTATATATTTGATATATTATTTTGCATTAACTAGTATCGGTTCACTTTAAATGGATTTTCTCACTTGATGTGCAAGTTGTATATGTGATATACTTTTGTGCACATCTTTGTATCATGTTTGATGATGCTTGCTCATTTGGTTAAGTGTAAAGAATTAAACCTAGGTTAAGAAAGTGATTAGGGTTTTAATTATCCATTCTTTTATTTATTGATTTTGGAAAAAGAATGGGATAAGAATACAAAATGGTTGCTTTCATTCTTGAACCTTTGTGAAGCTTCATGAAGCTTTGACCAAAGTGACCAATTTGTCTTCATGCTTAACCCTAACCACTCTTCTAACCTTGGTCAATTCTCTACACCTAACCATGGTTCCTATTATGATAAGTATTCATTTCTTTTTCATTTTTGACTAACTTATCATAATATTTCCTTCTTCTTGATCTTCTTCTTCACGAAAGAAAGCTTGATGCCATCAATGGCAACTTGAGTTCTAAAGTGAGAAATCCAATTCTAAAGTGAACCCACCTCCTATTTCTTCATCCTCTACCTCTTGCCAAGTTGTTTTGGGTGTTTTCTTCATAAGTTTCACAACTTGGTGAAGTTGGAGCTTGAACTTGTGATGCCTCGACGTAGATCATCTTCGGCACGAGATCCAACTAGGACAGCGAGAGGACGTCTACGTGGAGCTAAGGAAGTGGATAACCGGATCTACAAAGGTTGTAGCTTCTTATCTTTAGTTAAGTTGTTAACTAGATTCGTATTTCGCCTAAACATCTAGTCAACGATCCTTATTAGGGTTTCTCGGCACCCATAAAATTTGAAATTGGCATGGTTGATGCCTTGTGAGACCTCTTGAGAGTGCCTAGGAAACCTACAGTAAGTGATCGTAGCCCTCCCGTAAAACCACACGACCTCTACACGTTTCGCTCAATGCAGGGAAACTCTCTGTGTGGGACTCTAAAGACTCGACAGTACGCTGGCAGTGGGTTTAACCACAGACCGTAAGCGGCACTAGCTATACGTAACGGTCCCCAGGTAGATGTCGATAAGAAGGCCGATGAGGTAAACCCATCCGAACTCCTACTGAGCCTGTATGTGACAATCTTCGTACAGTCCGGTCTGTTCGTCTGATACATCGCATGGCGGGCCTAGGGGGCGGTGAATGTCAGTCCCCTAATAGCGGTACAAGTCGTGTCGGAGTGTAGCCCAGAACACCCTAAGATAACACTGGAAACCTACCAGTATATCTCGCTTGCCCTGGCCAGGGACTACTTGTGTAATGGCTCTCCTAGACACAGCGCGATGTCAACCCCCAATACCGGGAGAGACTAATCCTGTCTAACCATCACTGCCTCCAAGTGCTTCGGGACTGCACCCAACTACTACCTGTTTGCACGACTCCTTTGAGCCGTGGCAGGGTAGTAATCTAAGTACTGTGGGAACACACTCGAGGCGAAGTGACAGTGTCAAGTCGGCGGACTAAGCTGTACTCATGTCACCTGGGAACTGATAACTGACGATAGGTATAATACCAACCAACAGTTCCCGACGAGTCCTGTCCAGTGTACTCGTAACCTAACGAGCACCCGCATACTATCTCAAGTACGACGTACTGATGGCTGTGGGACAGACCGTCTCCCCCGCTGGGATGAGAAGCTCATATGCTAGTCTACTCCGGAGTATCGATGCCCTGTCTCGATAGTGCTACGACTAGGGACCTATATAAGGATGTGCTTATGGATTACCCAGCCCCCACGAGTGTGAGCGCCATCACAACGCTGGTAATCAAGCAAAGATCCTAAGGGCTCTACTAATATGTATATAAGCGATATGCTAAAAGAAACACATGCATATATTGAAGTAGAGACAAACCAAGTAGCATACTACCAATTTGAGCAAGATTGTCTATACAACTGTGAATATCCCAAGCTTCCATCAAGTAATATGCAAGCTAGTATGATATAGTAATGGCCTCTAGGGCATATACACTAACAATCACAACCAAAAATATTTGACCGAAATCAATAACGGTGTCGGATGTAGCGCGTTAGTAAGTGCGGATCGTCTACAGGGATTGCGCGATTCGTTCGTATGTTGTTTTGTTTGAATCGAAACTTTTATAGAAAAGTAAAGAAAAGAAAATGATTTAAGATTTTTATCGATGAGTTTCTAGTATCACTATTCTAATCAAGAATCAAGAAAATGATAAACATCAAGAATCAAGTATCGATAGAATTCCAATCAATTTAGGGTTCAAGATTTGAAGTAAAGCTCGTAGGAATCGATTCAATAGTAGATGTGATGAAGATTCAAGAATACGATTTCTTATCCATTAACAAGTTGATGCTAAATCGATGTAGAATTCATCGAGGATCAAGGATCTTGCGAAGAATTAGGGTTCCTCATCCTATCCTTTGTCCTTTCGATGAATCACATTCACTAGATAGCTTCTTGAAAGTCGAATGATCAATTATTGATCTCTAGATCATGCGAAAGGAATCAAGAACGCATTCGCATCGATCTAGATCATCGATCAATCGATTTTCAAGAATTTACAATTGTTTTAAGACTTAAGAAAAGGTTTAAAGATTCATCAACATCATCATTCTACAATTGTTTCGATTCCTCCACGAGCGGAGTTTTATTCAAGCATCATCACAAAGTACATATTCAAGAATTGAAATGAATCATAATGCTCGAATTGAAAATAAGCAAGTTTAAAGAATCTTCACCTTTATTACATCAATAAGAAGTTACAACTCTCAAGAATTACAAGAGGTAAGAACTTCGCTCGTCGAATCTAGCATCGCTCGGCTCCTTGAGTCTTGGATCCCTTGGATCTCGTGCTCCGTTGAAGTCCGGCTTCGCTTCAATGGATCGTCGAAGACTTGCTTGGCTTTCACTCAAAGGATCTTGAATTCTTGATCCTAGATTGGATTAGGGTTAGGGTTTTGACACAAGTCTTGTCACTAGAATTGTGGGAGGAAATGGGGAACTAAAGATTAGCTAGAGATTATACAACTAAGGATTTAGCCAACAATGAGCAACCAAGGATTAACCATTTCAAGAGAGCCTTGGGGTCTTTTTATAGGTTTTCCAAACCCTAGGTCTAGGAATTCAAATTTGAGTTTTCCCTCCAAAAGTTTGTTATAGGGAGAGGCTTCTAAAAGTAGTTAGGGCTTAGCTTCTACCCTAAGCTAGGAGGTTAGGGGGAAGGTTCTAGGTCCTTAATGGAGTTTAGGTGAAGCTTGTTGTGGAAGTTTGGGGTGTTTAGTTAGAAACCCTAGGGCTTGCTGATCTGGCAGAAGCTTCAGGATCTTTCTGGAATTTGCAGTGGGTTTCTGAGATGTAGGAGCTGAGGGAAGCATAACAAAGCAAAGCAAAGATGATGATGTGGCATAGCCGCCGCGGTTCCGCGGCGCAAGGCGGCTCCGGCCGCGGAACCGCGGCCATGTGGATGAGCTAGAGCTTCAACTTTTCAGTGTTGGCTTCTTCTGTACTTTGATGTATTTCCTGATATGTTGAAACTCTGAATTCATTCTAGATCATTGCCAGATTCCAATTCCTTGAGTTGGCGTATTTTGAACAGTCTTTGTTTTGTAAATTTTACCGATCTCTTGGAATTTCCTGCACAGACTTTGAAATACAAGTTGCGATATGCAAGAATGATGCCATGCTATGAAATGCAGTCAATTTCCCTTATAGTGCCGGTTTTAAAGTCTAACACATGCAATCTGATATTTTACGACTGATTTGCTAATATGTGCTATATGAATGTCGAACACTTCCAGATGAGTGCAAATGATAGGGAAATTGCCGGTTTAAAGATGCAGTATTTTCGACTGATCAAATTCCCCCAAACTTATTTTCGATCGTCTCGAGCGAACTTTTTTTTATTAAAAAGAGAAAGAGAAAATAAAGAAAGAGAAAAACTAACTAGCACACTTTCGTAGGCAACACGATTGCACTGAGCACGTGCAACAAGCCTTTAAACCTCTAGGTGTCCTTAGTAGGAGGACTGTTGTCTCCTGAGGGTTTTCAGCGGATTGCACCCACAAAATCCAATAATAAAAGGAAGATCATGAAATTTACATTTAAAGAAAAGAATTGTAAAAGAAAGGCCTTGAAAATTAGGGTTTCCAACTAAGCTAGCTTTTCGGTTGTCATGAGCCCTATCTTAATAGTCATGAAAAGATGTTAGAAATCACGTCCTCCCTCAATAAAACATCGTCTTATTCTTCATTCCTATCTTTCTTCAAAGCATCGATCATATAACCCTGCGTGTGTGTAAAGACATCCCTACACCCGGAGAATTCAATTCAAGCTATCATACTCTTGCCCATCAGCCTCAGTACTTTTTAATTAATGAATATTTAAATGAGATTGCTCACACACTTTCATGCGACCGTTAATACTTCTTGAGGTACTAACGGACCGATTACTCCTGTGCTTGCTTACTTGGTGTATTTTTCTCGTCTTGCACCACCTAAGGCTTAGCAGTGACTCCCAGACCAGTTGGCCTTAGGGCACTAGGTGAAGAAGCACCCTCGCTATATTTTTTTATTGCTGTCTTGGCGATAACAAAACCAGTGTCCATTTTTCTCACCACTATATATTTTATTCATTTTTTTTTATTTCCTTCATACTTTTGGCTTTAAGACAAGAGCATTTTAAGGTATCCTCTACTATCCCGGGCTTCAAGACGTGTGTAAGTGCGAATAGCGGGGTATCAACGTTTAAAATGTTTGGCTTCCAGAATAGAAACTATTTTTCAGACTTATTTTTATCCTCAGATTAGTGACGTCCTTAATCTTACTAACCCTTGGGACAACGGCTCATAACTACTTATTACTAGTTCGTATAAGAAAACTTCTAATTTTCTTGGTTTTCTTAAATTTTTCTAATCTCATGGATGTAATTTTTCACTATCTAAACTATCATTATCTTATTTATGTACAAAAATGTTTAAATATTAAAATATTTTGATATTTTGAAAATTTTAAATTTTTATGGATTTTGAAATTTTTTAAATTTTTATAGGTTTTTAAAAGAAATGTTTTGTGCTTATGCAAATGATATGCAAATGATGCAAAAATAAGCACAAACCTTCCCCAAACTTGTTTTCAACAGTGTCCTCACTGTTGCCAACAGCTAAATGCACAAAACCTGTAAGCCTGGGAGGAATTTATTAGTGGGGGCAAAATATATAAGTGAAGAATCTCCCCCAAACTTACTCTTTTCACTCACCTCCATTCAAAAAGATGATGCAGTGATATACATGACATGAAGGTGAGACGGAGGAATTTTAATCAAAATAAAATTGCTCCTGTAAGAACCGGAGCTCCTCCGTGGGGTCAGTGGAAAATTACGGCTTTAGTCTATGTCCATTCACTTTGAAAAATGTGCCGTTTTTAACATTTTCTACTTCTACTGCCCCGTGCGGGTATACAGACCGCACAACAAAAGGTCCCTTCCACCGAGATCGAAGCTTACCCGCGTGAAGGTGTAGTCGTGAATCATAAAGAAGGACTTGTTGACCTTGTGAAAATGTTTTCCTCAAAATGATTTTATCGTGAAAAACCTTGGTCCTATTCTTTACGATCACAGCGTTATCATAAGCTTCATCGCGGAGTTCGCTTAGCTCATTTATTTGCAGCTTCCGAAAGTTGCAGGCTTGGTTTAGGTCAAAATTTATTTCCTTAATAGCCCACATTGCTTTATGCTCAATTTCGACGGGTAAGTGACATGCCTTCCCAAACACTATCCTATATGGAGACATCCCTAGGTCGGTTTTAAATGCAGTTCGAAATGCCCAAAAAGCATCCGTCAGTTTGGTCGACCAGTCTTTTCTATTTTTAGCAACAGTCTTCTCCAGGATTAGTTTGATCTGTCTATTTGAAATCTCAGCCTGCCCGCTCGTTTGGGGATGATAGGGTGTAGAAAGTCGGTGGTTTATTGAGTATTTCCGCATCAGAGTCTCGAAAGACTTGTTGCAGAAATGTGTCCCATTATCGCTAATGATAGCGTGTGGGTGTCCAAATAGCGAAAAGATATTCTCTTTAAAAAACTTAATGACAACTTTCTTGTCATTAGTGCGACATGGAATGGCTTCAACCCACTTTGAGACATAATCAACCGCCAGCAGTATGTATAAATTCCCAAAGGAGTTAGGAAAGGGATCCATAAAATCAATGCCCCAAACATCGAAAATTTCAACAACTAAGATGAGTTGCTGAAGCATTTAATTTCTTCGGGAAATTCTACCCGTGTACTGACATTGTGTACAGGTTTTGCAATGCTCAAATGCGTCCTTGAACAAGGTCGGCCAATAAAATCCACATTGCAAAACCTTCTCCGCCGTCTTTTTAGGACCGAAGTGACCCCCACAGGCCTCATCATGACAAAAAGAAAGAACACTCTTGAACTCTTCTTTCGGGACACACCGGCGAATGATCTGATCAGGACAATACTTAAACAAATATGGATCATCCCAGTAAAAGTGTTTTACTTGGGATAGAAAACGGTATTTGTCCTGTTTTGACCAATCGTTGGGTATAAGTCCCGTGACAAGATAGTTCACAATATCCCTGAACCAAGGTTCATTGGATACGCTCAAGAGTTGTTCGTCAGGAAATGAATCATTGATCGGCAGGGTCACCGGGGAAGAAGAGATGCGTGAAAGATGGTCGGCTACAACGTTTTCACATCCTTTCTTATCTTTGATAACAAGATCAAATTCTTGTAACAGAAGGATCCAACGTATTAGTCGACCTTTTGCATCTTTCTTCGCCAGAAGATGTTTTAAGGCGGAATGGTCAGTGTACACAACTATAGGTGAGCCAATCAAGTAAGGCCTGAATTTTTCCAATGCAAATACAACTGCTAAAAGTTCCTTTTCGGTGGTTGTATAATTGATTTGAGCATCATTCAGGGTCTTACTCGCATAATAGATCACGTGTGGCATCTTTTCAATGTGCTGTCCTAAGGCTGCACCTACTGCAAAGTCGGATGCATCACACATCAGCTCAAAGGGGTAGTCCCAATTTGGAGACGATAGAACAGGGGCTGAAGTGAGGGAGTGTTTAAGTGAGTCGAAAGCTGCCTCACATTTCGAGTCAAAATGGAAGGTCGTATTCTTGGCCAGGAGAAGAGTTAAAGGTCTAGCAATTTTGCTAAAATCCTTAATGAATCTCCTATAAAAGCCCGCATGGCCAAGGAATGATCGAATATCTTTGACGCTTTTGGGATGAGGGAGGTTTTGAATGACATCTATCTTAGCTCTGTCAACCTCAATGCCTTTCTGTGAAATGACATGTCCAAGTACAATTCCTTCTTGGACCATGAAATGGCATTTTTCCCAGTTCAAGTTAAGTTCTTCTCTTTGCAACGAGTAAGAACTGTAAGTCCACGTTGCTCACCCCGGTTCTTACGGGGAGGCGGAAACGGCGAAAAACAATGATTTTAGCGCAAGGCAACATGGACTCAAAAGCACGAATCTTTGCTAAACTAGAAACTAGCAAACTACTAGAGGTTTTAACTACTATGCTGTATAAAGTATACCTCACGAAACTGGTCCTTCGGGTCTTCATTCCGCTGTCCCACTCGTCCATCCAAGCTCCAATCGTCGATCCGGACCTTGGACACCTCCGCGGCCTTCTTGAGTCGAAGACGATCCACCCGAGAGATGTACACCGAGCTCCGCCTCGAGCCGAGGCAACTAGGGCAAAGAGATTGCTAGTCAAGAAGCCCTAAGATGTGTAGAGGAGATGTATGGATGTGTTTGTCTTTGTGGGATCTTTTTCTCTCAACACATGAGATCAAAAGATGAGATCAAGAGGAGGAAGAAGAAGGAGAAACTTAGCAACCATGGAGCTTTTCTTTTTCTTGTCACTTCAAGAGAGAGAATGAGAGGAGAATAATGAAAGGATTAACCCAAATCAAATGAACCATGGTTGCAATAATACACTAAAATCATCATTACTAATCCTATCATGATAAAGTTGATGGCACATTGAATTGACCAATATCATAACTCAAGAATTAAAAAGAAAATGAAAGAAGAGTGTAGATCTCTCTTGAAGGTCAATGGTCAACACGGTCAACGGGTCAACAAAGTCAAGAGAGGTCTAAGTGGTCAAATGGTCAATGCAATTAGCCATCACTAATCTATCACTAAAAGGATTAGTAAACAATGTCTCCGGCTCATAACGGTTTTGACCAAACGAATTGTCAAAACCCTAATCAGTGTGCCGCATTACGGTTTTGGCCGAACCAACTGCCAAAACCCTAATGGGGTACCTCCTCCTTCATCGCTCCTCAAAACTGTGCATACACACCCGCATCCGCATTCCGTAGAATGCGAATGCACAGAAGACAAATCAAATCCATCTGTGCAATACTAGGATCTGGCTTAAACCAAAGCCCACTAGTATTGCCTGCCCGAACAGCATACGCACACAAGTGCACGTAAGTGATCGTAGCCCTGCCGTAAAACCATACGGCCTCTACACGTTTCGCTTAATGCAGGGAAACTCTCTGAAGGGACTCTAAAGACTAGACACTACGCTGGCAGTGGCTTTAACCACAGACCGCAAGTGGCACTAGCTGTACGTAACGGTCCCCAGGTAGATGTCGATAAGAAGGCCGATGAGGTAAACCCATCCGAACTCCTACTGAGCCTGTATGTGAAAATCTCCGTACAGTCCGGTCTGTTCGTCTGATACATCGCATGGCGGGCCTAGGGGGCGGTGAATGTCAGTCCCCTAATAGAGGTACAAGTCGTGTCGGAGTGTAGCCCAGAACACCCTGAGATAACACTGGAAACCTACCAGTATATCTCGCTTGCCCTGGCCAGGGACTAGTGTAATGGCTCTCCTAGACACAGCACGATGTCAACCCCCAATACTGGGAGAGACGAATCCTGTCTAACCGTCACTGCCTCCAAGTGCTTCGGGACTACACCCAAATACTACCTGTTTGCACGACTCCTTTGAGCCGTGGTAGGGTAGTAATCTAAGTACAGTGGAAACACACTCGAGACGAAGTGACAGTGTCTAGTCGGCGGACTAAGCTGTACTCATGTCACCTGGGAACTGATAACTGACGATTGGTATAATACCAACCAACAGTTCCCGACGAGTCCTGTCCAGTTTACTCATAACCTAACGAGCACCCGCATACTATCTCAAGTACGACGTACAGACGGCTGTGGGACAGACCGTCTCCCCCGCTGGGATGAGAAGAGCATACGCTAGTCTACTCTGGAGTATCGATGCCCTGTCTCGATAGTCCTACAACTAGGGACCTGTATAAGGATGTGCTTATGGATTACCCATCCCCACGAGTGTGAGCGCCATCATAACGCTGGTAATCAAGCAAAGATCCTAAGGGCTCTACTAATATGTATATAAGCGATATGCTAAAAGAAACACATGCACATATTGAAGTAGAGACAAACCAAGTAGCATACTACCATTTTGAGCAAGATTGTCTATACAACTGTGAATATCCCAAGCTTCCATTAAGTAATATACAAGCTAGTATGATACAGTAATGGCCTCTAGGGCATATACACTAACAATCTCCCACTTGCACTAAGGCCATGCACTGGCATATCGAAGACCTAACATCTCGATCAGCCGCTCAAACTGAGTCTGGGGTAGGGCCTTCGTGAGTGGATCTGCAGTGTTGTTCTCCGTATTTACTCTCTTCACCTCGATCTCCCGGCGATCTACGATCTCCCTGATCAGGTGGTACCGCCTCAAAATGTGCCTGGACTTCTGATGGGACCTGGGTTCCTTCGCTAAAGCTATAGCGCCGTTGTTGTCGCAATACAGCGGTATTGGATCAACAATGGTAGGAACCACCTGAAGCTCCGTGAGGAACTTCTTCATCCAGACAGCTTCCTTTGTGGCATCGCAAGCAGCTATGTACTCCGCTTCCATTGTTGAGTCTGCAATGGTCTCCTGCTTGGAACTCTTCCAGCAAACCGCCCCTCCATTGAGGGTAAAGACATAACCCGACATCGACTTAGAGTCATCCTTGTCACTCTGGAAGCTGGAGTCAGCAAAGGCCTCGAGCTGGAGGTCTTTTCCGCCATACACCAAGAACATCTCCTTAGTCCTTCTCAGGTACTTGAGAATGTTCTTTACCGCTATCCAGTGTTTCTCCCCCGGGTTCGACTGATACCGGCTTACAACGCTTAATGCGTATGCTACATCTGGTCTGGTACATAATATCGCATACATTATGGAGCCTACCGCAGAAGCGTAGGATATAATAGACATGCGATCTCTTTCCAAATCAGTCTTGGGAGACATCTCTTTGGAGAGGGTGATCCCGTGACAAGCCGGTAAATTACCGCGCTTGGAATCTTCCATACTGAATCTTTTCAGTATGGTGTTGATGTACCTTGACTATGAAAGTCCCAACATCCTCTTAGATCTATCACGATAGATCTGGATCCCCAGAATGTAGTTGGCATCGCCCAGGTCCTTCATGGAGAACCTCTGCGACAAGAATCCTTTGACTGACTGTAGCATAGGAATATCATTTCCTATTAGGAGAATGCCATCCACGTACAAGACGAGGAATACCATAGTTCTCCCTACAATCTTACTGTAAATGCATGGTTCATCTGGGTTTTTGATAAAGTCGAATTCTTTGACAGTATCATCAAAGAAGATGTTCCAACTCCGCGTTGCCTGCTTAAGTCCATAAATGGACTTGAGCAACTTGCACACTCTACCGCTGCTCCCACTCTAAATGAATCCCTCCGGCTGATCCATATAGACGCACTCTTCCAAATTTCCATTTAGGAAAGCCGTCTTTACGTCCATCTGCCAGATTTCATAATCGTGGAAGGCAGCAATGGCAAGAAGGATCCGAATGGATTTCAGTATAGCCACTGGAGAAAAGGTCTCGTCATAGTCCAAACCAGGTCTTTGACGAAAACCCTTTGCAACAAGTCTAGCTTTATAGGTCTCAACCTGCCCATCTACACCAATCTTCTTTTTGAAGATCCATTTGCAGCCTACGGGTTTTACCCCTTCTGGTGCAAAGTCCAAAGTCCAAAGTCCAAACTTTGTTGGTGTACATGGACTCCATCTCGGTCCGCATTGCATCCAGCCATTTTACCGAGTCGCCGCTCTGAATGGCTTGCTGGAAGCTAGTAGGCTCACCATAATCCATGGTGCAATTCTCTATAACCCCGTCTATGAGAAAACCGTAGTATCTCTCGGGCGGATGAGACTGCCTACTACTCCTGCGGAGTGGCGTTGGGATATCCGGTTCTCTTGAAACTTCTGGTTCTTCCAAGCTTTCAGTAATAGATTGTGGTTCTGGAATTTCTTCCAGTTCTACTACGCTCCGACTTGCTTCTTTTTCTAAAAACTGATGTTCCAGAAAGTGGGCATGACGAGAAACAAAAACCTTTTGTTCCTCTGCGTAATAGAAAAAATACCCCCTGGAGTTCTTTGGGTATCCCACAAACTTACACAGTACTGCGCGTGCCTCGAGCTTGTCCGCATGCTGCTTTTTTACAAAAGCTGGACATCCCCATATCTTCAGATACTTAAGACAGGGTTTCTTCCCACACCACATCTGATATGGTGTGGTAGGCACAGTCTTGGAGGGAACCTTGTTCAAAAGATATGCAGCTGATTCTAGTGTATATTCCCAGAAGGATCGCGGTAACTCAGCCTTACTCGTCATGGAACGAACCATATCCAATAGGGTTCGATTCCTCCTTTCCGATACACCGTTGTGTTGTGGTGTGTATGGAGGAGTAAGCTGAGAGAGAATTCCATTCTCTTTTAAGTAGCACAGAAACTCGGCACTCAAGTATTCACCACCTCGATCAGATCTCAGTGTCTTGATACTTTTTCCCGTTTGTTTTTCAACTTCATTCTTATATTCTTGAAATTTCTCAAAGGCCTCGGATTTGTGCTTCATCAAGAAGACATGCCCATACCTAGAGAAATCATCTGTGAAAGTAATGAAGTATGAATAACCACTTCGCGCATGTGTAGACATTGGACCACACACATCACTGTGTATGAGCCCCAAGAGCTCGCTCACTCTTTCTCCGTGTCCAGTGAACGGAGTCTTTGTCATCTTTCCCATGAGACAAGATTCACAAGTGGCATAAGACTGGTACTCGAACGGATCCAAGTATCCTTCTTTATGTAACTTTGTCAACCGTGTCTCATTAATGTAACCCAGTCTACAATGCCATAAGAAAGCCTGATTTAATTCCGGAGACTTTCTTTTAAGTGTGTTCTGGACACTGAAGACCTGAGCTTGATTCAAAACGTATATACCGTATTTCAATGTACCTGACCCAATCAGTAATTGATTTAGGTGGATGTTTACTACATCGCTAACAAAAGTAAAATCATATCCTTCCTTAGAAAGTAAGGATACAGATATGATGTTACAAGTCGCACCTGGTATATAAAAATAGTCACGCAGAATCAATATCTGCCCAGTTGTCAGTCCTAGATGATATTCCCCTACGGATTCAGCATACATGCTCATTCCGTTAGCAACCCTGAGAGTCATATCACCTTTCTTGATAACCCTACGGTTTCTCAGAGCCTGTAACGAATTACAGATATGAGATCCTGATACGGTATCCAATACCCAGGAAGTAGGGTTAACTGACATACAATTCTCTATTACAAACACACCCGAAGCCGAAGCCACAACATGATTCGAATTCTGGCTACTGGCTTTACAAGCCCTGCAATCCTTCTGCCCATGTTCATTCCCGTAACAATAGGAACATCCCTCTTTTACTACATCCATTCCCGAAACTTCTGCCCTTCCCTTTCTTTCTACATCCCTGGTTTCCTTCAGGGTAGTAGGTAGATACTGTTGAACTAAGTCAGTATCTGACCCGTTCTTCAACGTGGTCTTCAGGTCCGTGAGCTCGAAAGAGCCGGTCTCTGTAAGGACGTTGCCCCCTACAGATGACCCGATAGCCAACCTCGCTGGAAGCAATTCGTTCGAGGTCTCATATCTTGCGATACGAGATTGCTCTCCATATGAAACTTTGTTATGGAGGAAGATAGAAACTGAGTCTATCTTCTCGTGCTGCCTCTGGTATATACCATCAACTGAGGCTAGCACGAGGCACTTGGCTTTCGCACAGTCTTCTTCCGATGTCCTACGGATACCAATATCCGTGACATGGGAAACTGGACCTGAGACGGCAGGGATTGGATTAGTCAAGAGGTGTCCCAGCTTGTTATGGGCAATGGACATCTGGACAGACCTTTGCCAGTCATAACAGTCAGATTCAGTCATTTTATTATCTAGATGTAACCTAAGTGCGGTCACTGGGTCGCTGCAATTAAGAGAGAGAGAAGAAAACACTTAGCATGATGCTCTTGCAAGTTTAGATTGGTTTTTAATTTATCTAAACAGGATGGCTCCCACTGTCTCTCGAATCCCTCCTCAAACCATAAAGGAAGAATTAGTCAGGATCAATCTCACCGTACAATACTTGCTTAACCGTTCAGGCAGGCTAGTGTCAGTACTTCGAGGGAGGTTTTCCAACGCTTTCGCGAAGTTCCTTAATTAAGTAACCTCTTTTCCCTGTGGGCGTAGCCCCGCTAACACCTTTCTAGACACCTACTTGGTTTATAGCATTGATCGTTAAGTGAAAAAAAGTTCCCGAGGAGTAGCATATACTCACAGTAGGATCGGGATCCAAATATCATCGTGTGACAAAACCGAAGGAATCCTACCAGAATCATCACACTCCAAATGGTATGCAGCGCTAGCAAGTTTCAGTACTTTTGAAACTCCCGATGTGGATTTTTGCCCCATGCTCTTATGACCTTGACGAAGGCCAACATATCATAAGTCACATGTCAAGTTCTACCCGTCATTATCCAGGTTAATTTGAACCCGCCCGTACATACCCTTGACGAAGGCCAAAATAGTAGTACGACTGTCCCAAACCAACGCATCTATCTATGCTACAGATAAATATTCAGCAGCTACCAATCACTATGCCTTGGCGAAGGTCAAAATACATAACTTGAATACTACTGAATATTTAACTGAAATGACGGAGGGCTACGAATGGTTTTGGCGAAACCGTGAACGTAGTGAACTTGATATAATCGATGGAACGAGATGGCTTTTAAAAGGAGTGGTTCAAGCTCCGCGTTTAAAATGCTGGTTTTTGAAAAGAACCGAGTGGTTTTCAAAGTGTTCCAACGACTTTTACTTGGTTTATTTTCTTCCATTAATTCCAATGTGTCCCATCATTTAATCCTACCATTGCAGAAAACAACCAAAATATGGTGTATGCTTATGCCATCCGCATTCGCCACGGGGCCCCGTCATCACCCGTTTGGTTACTTAACTAAGGACAGAGCGGGGGCTGGACTAGCGCGGATGCAAAACATAAGCAACACCTAAATAGATATCATATATAAATATATAGCAATGATAGCCATTACAGATCACAGATGAACACTTTGGATATACTAGGAATCCGCGATTCGTTCGAGCCTGCAATGAAAAATGGATTACACGGTCGCGATTAATAGCCAAACCCCACCCTAGACCCCTACGGGTGTGGCAAACTACCTGCCAAGTACCCGAAGCGAAGCAACCTCCCTCAACCCGTGAGTAGGCCACTCGGCACTTCGAGATACCCGGTAGTTTGTGCACCCCACCTTGGGTCTATCCTAGAAGCAAAAACAGTAAAAAGAAATTATACAATGACGGCTAAAACCCCGACCCGGTTGTGCGGCCATACAAATAATATTACATCAATTTACAACTTTTACAATGAATGAAAGAAAAAGAAACTCTCATCTCACACCCATTCCAGGCTATTCATCCGCGACAATCCACTGAGTTCATATCTATAAACCATCAACATTACAGATCCCAGATATGTATAACCCCCACTAATCGACGTATAGCGATTAGCGGACGTTCAATACATATATCACATCACAGATAATATTCATTAGCCAAAGAGTACGGAATTTCGATCAAAATACGGATTTGTAACCACCCGAAAATTCAATTTGTGCTCTGGAAAATCTGGGCAGAAACAACATATACTAAAAATCACAAAACTCCCAAATAAAAACACTGCAAGAAACCCGGTCCACGACCGAGTCAAATCGGCCGCGGAACCGCGGCAAGAAGCATGTTCTTGCCGCGGAACCGCGGCGGTTTGGTCGGTTCAGTGGACCGATTTTCTTCTGTGGTTTTAAAAAACCCTGAGTCGAATTTTCATGTATGTTAAAAAATTTTTAGAGCAGTACAAAAATTCGACCGAAACTTGGTTTTTCCGGCCGTGTTTTGCGACTTTTTTCCGATCGATATTCTAAACACTTTGCTAACTTACTAGTTTATGTTTAGCTAGGCTCTGATACCACTGTAAGTCCACGTTGCTCACCCCGGTTCTTACGGGGAGGCGGAAACGGCGAAAAACAATGATTTTAGCACAAGGCAACATGGACTCAAAAGCACGGATCTTTGCTAAACTAGAAACTAGCAAACTACTAGAGGTTTTAACTACTATGCTGTAGAAAGTATACCTCACGAAACCGGTCCTTCGGGTCTTCATTCCGCTGTCCCGCTCGTCCATCCAAGCTCCAAGCATCGATCCGGACCTTGGGCACCTCCGCGGCCTTCTTGAGTCGAAGACAATCCACCCGAGAGATGTACACCGAGCTCCGCCTCGAGCCGAGGCAACTAGGGCAAAGAGATTGCTAGTCAAGAAGCCCTAGGATGTGTAGAGGAGATGTATGGATTTGTTTGTCTTTGTGGGATCTTATTCTCTCAACACATGAGATCAAAAGATGAGATCAAGAGGAGGAAGAAGAAGGAGAAACTTAGCAACCATGGAGCTTTTCTTTTTCTTCTCACTTCAATAGAGAGAATGAGAGGAGAATAATGAAAGGATTAACCCAAATCAAATGAACCATGGTTGCAATAATACACTAAAATCATCATTACTAATCCTATCATGATAAAGTTGATGGCACATTGAATTAACCATTATCATAACTCAAGAATTAAAAAGAAAATGAAAGAAGAGTGTAGATCTCTCTTGAAGGTCAATGGTCAACACGGCCAACGGGTCAACAAAGTCAAGAGAGGTCAAGTGGTCAAATGGTCAATGCAATTAGCCATCACTAATCTATCACTAAAAGGATTAGTAAACAATGTCTCCGGCTCATAACGGTTTTGACCAAACGAATTGTAAAAACACTAATGAGTGTGCCACATTACGGTTTTGGCCGAACCAACTGCCAAAACCCTAATGGGGTACCTCCTCCTTCATCGCTCCTCAAAACTGTGCATACACACCCGCATCCGCATTCCGTAGAATGCGAATGCACAGAAGACAAATCAAATCCATCTGTGCAATACTAGGATCTGGCTTAAACCAAATCCCACTAGTATTGCCTGCCCGAACAGCATACGCACACAAGTGCACGTAAGTGATCGTAGCTCTGCCGTAAAACCATACGGCCTCTACACGTTTCGCTCAATGCAGGGAAACTCTCTGTGTGGGACTCTAAAGACTCGACACTACGCTGGCAGTGGGTTTAACCACAGACCGCAAGCGGCACTAGCTGTACGTAAGGGTCCCCAGGTAGATGTCAATAAGAAGGCCGATGAGGTAAACCCATCCGAACTCCTACTGAGCCTGTATGTGACAATCTCCGTACAGTCCGGTCTGTTCGTCTGATACATCGCATGGCGGGCCTAGGGGGCGGTGAATGTCAGTCCCCTAAAAGCGGTACAAGTCGTGTCAGAGTGTAGCCCAGAACACCCTGAGATAACACTGGAAACCTATCAGTATATCTCGCTTGCCCTGGCCAGGGACTACTTGTGTAATGGCTCTCCTAGACACAGCGCGATGTCAACCCCCAATACCGGGAGAGACGAATCCTGTCTAACCGTCACTGCCTCCAAGTGCTTCGGGACTGCACCCAACTACTACCTGTTTGCACGACTCCTTTGAGCTGTGGCAGGGTAGTAATCTAAGTACAGTGGGAACACACTCGAGGCGAAGTGACAGTGTCAAGTCGGTGGACTAAGATGTACTCATGTCACCTGGGAACTGATAACTGACGATAGGTATAATACCAACCAACAGTTCCCGACGAGTCCTGTCCAGTGTATTCGTAACCTAACGAGCACCCGCATACTATCTCAAGTACGACGTACTGACGGCTGTGGGACAGACCGTCTCCCCCGCTGGGATGAGAAGCGCATACGCTAGTCTACTCTGGAGTATCGATGCCCTGTCTCGATAGTCCTACAACTAGGGACCTGTATAAGGATGTGCTTATGGATTACCCAGCCCCACGAGTGTGAGCGCTATCACAACGCTGGTAATCAAGAAAAGATCCTAAGGGCTCTACTAATATGTATATAAGCGATATGCTAAAAGAAACACATGCACATATTGAAGTAGAGACAAACCAAGTAGCATACTACCATTTTGAGAAATATTGTCTATACAACTGTGAATATCCTAAGCTTCCATTAAGTAATATACAAGCTAGTATGATACAGTAATGGCCTCTAGGGCATATACTCTAACAAGAACAGCGTCAAGATTAGATAGGCAATCAGAAAAAGAGTCTCCAAAAATCGAGAAATCGTCCATAAAGATCTCCAGAAAATTCTCTACCATGTCAGAGAATATCCCAATCATACACCGCTGAAAGGTAGAGGGAGCATTGCATAACCTAAAGGGCATGCGACTGTAAGCAAAGGTACCAAAAGGACAAGTAAAAGTGGTTTTATCTTGATCCTTTTTGGCGATGGGGACCTGATAGCCTGAGTATCCATCCATAAAACAATAATACTCTTGTCCCGCTAAGCGTTCCAGCATTTGATAAATGAATGGTAGAGGAAAGTGATCTTTCCTCGTGGCAGCATTGAGTTTTCTATAATCAATACATACATGCCACCCAGTTTGGGCGTGTGTCTGAATCAACTCGTTTGCCTCATTGGTAATAACAGTGATGCCGGATTTATTAGGAACGACATGTATAGGACTCACCCATTGGCTATCGGAGATTGGGTATATAATACCACTATCAAGGCATTTGATGATCGCTTTCATCACCGCTTCCTTCATGACGGGATTTAACCGTCTCTGTGGTTCTTGGGTTGGTCTGGCATCATCCATCACATGTATATCATGTTCTACTACCAAGGGACTAATCCCTTTGATGTCCGCCATAGTCCAACCAAACGCCTCTCTATTTGATCTCAATACCGATAAAAGTGCATTCTCTTGCTCTGATGCTAGAGAAGCGGATATTATAACCGGTAAAGACTCATTCTCACCTAAATAAGCATATTTAAGATGAGACGGTAAAATTTTGAGATCTAATACGGGCGGAGAAATGATAGAAGGTGGGATCATTGAGTGATTTTTGGAGTTACCAAGAAGCTCAGAGCCTGTGAAAGATACAGACTCGGGTGGTGATAGGTCAGGAGTGTCGGACTCAAGTGTAGGAAAAGTGTCCTCACTAAGATCATGTGTAAGATCAAACTGAGATGTGGTAGTGTCGTCGAGATCTGTAAAGCAAAGTTCCTCAGCTCCGCAACTATCGGGAGCGATCTCGTGGACAGAGCACACATCGAGAATATGAGCAGAGGGTTCTGATGGCTGACTTCCAACTTTGTAGATATTTAGTTCAATGGTCATATTTCCAAATGATAAGTTCATTGAACCATTTCTACAGTTTATAACAGCGTTGGAAGTGGCAAGGAAAGGTCGACCCAAAATCACCGGAAATTGGCCCCGGGGGTTTGCTACAGGCTGTGTATCGAGAACAATGAAGTCTACAGGGAATACAAATTCCCCGACCTTTATCAACACATTCTCTAGTTCACCCTTTGGTTTGGTGATTGAACGTTCTGCCATTTAGAGAGTGTAGTGAGCAGGTTTCAACTCTCCAATCCCTAGTTGCTCATATACAGAATATGGAAGTAGGTTAACACTTGCGCCAAGGTCTAAAAGAGCACGATTTATGTTTTTACCCCCAATAGAAATCGATATCGTAGGACATCCTGGGTCCTTACGTCTCTTTGGTAGCTGGGGGATAAAAGCAGTGCTAATATTATTAGACATGAAGACCTTTTTCGGCACTTGAGTCTTCCACTTCCTAGTGCACAAGTCCTTAAGAATTTTCGCATACGCGGGGACTTGTTGAATCGCATCTAGGAAAGGGATGTTGATGTTAACCTGTTTGAACATTTCCATAATTTTCTCTATATGAGGACTCGTTTTGTTACCCCTTAACCGATTCGGGTAAGGAGCTTTAGCAATAAGCGCCGGGTCCATCATAGGAGAAGGAAGAGGGGGTAGACGTGATCCCAAAAGAGGAGTGGGGACCGTCTGTGGAGAACTAGAAGAGCTATACTGAGGTGTCGAGCCTAGTGGGAAATGGAGAATAGGCTCGCGAGAAGGCGGTGGGGTAGAAGAACAAGGATCAGAAGTAGAAGTGTGTGTGTGAGGAAAGGTTTCAGCCGGGGTGTTATTGATAGGATTTTCAATATCATCAATTCCTTCCCCGACATGGTTATTCAGCACTCTTCCCGATCTCAACGTTGTGACGACATTTACATTGTAATGCCCAGGATTAGGTAGGGGTTGAGACGGAAGTTTCCCTTTTTCTCTCGCACACATCTCGGCTTTAAGTCGTGCGATTTCAGCTTCCATCGATCTGATACTCTCAGCTTGGGACGCTGAGTTTTTCTTTATCTCACTGACGGAAGATCTAACCTCAGCCGAAACCTCTATGAAATTTGACAAGAGTGATTTCATGATTTGAGTGAATTGAGAGAGTTCGTCAGAACCGGTCAACTGCATAGGATTAGACTGTGCAGGAGTGTTGACCTGGTTGTGGAAATTTTGTGACTGGTAGGGGTGCTGAGTGAGTTGAAGTTGTTGTTGGTTCCAAGAAAAATTCGGGTGATTCCTCCAACCCTGATTATACGTGGAAGAGTATGGATCGTTTCTAGGTCTTTGAAATGCGGCATTGGTATGCTCGTGACCTTGAAACGCAGAGTTTAATGGACATTCTTCCGTTAAGTGAGACGGATCAGAACAGCACCCACATACAGTTTTGGGGAGTGACATTGGGTTTAGGGAGGCTGCTGAAAATTTGTGTTCCATAGCGTCGAGCTTCTTTTGCATTGCTGCCATCTCAGCTTGAACACCTATGGATACATCTATTTGGTGTACGCCATCCCTATTCAATGATTGGGTTCCACTCTCCCACTGTAGTGATTTTTCAGCGAACTCTTCTAAAAATTTCCAAGCTTCCCCATCATCCTTGGTCATAAAAGTAACTTGACACATGTTTTCAAGGTTCTGTTTAGTGTTTGGGTTAATTCCCTCATATATGATTCGGCAAAGATCCCATCTCGGGATGCCGTGATGAGGACATTGAACCAAAAGATCCTTGAAATGTTCAAAGCATTTAGAGAATGGTTCAGTAGGAAGCTGGGTGAATTGATTCAGTTCGCTACGGATTCGAGCTGCCTTTTGCATTGGGTAAAATTTCTTAAGGAATGCCACGACGAATTCTTCCCAATTCGTAATAGACTGTGCGGTAGTGTTATATAGCCACTTCTTGGCTATATCGCACAAAGTAAATGGAAGAAGTCGTAGACGCATAGCATCCACTGAAAGTTGTGATGTACCCATCATTGCGCATACGTTTTCAAATTTGGTAATGAAAACGTAAGCGTCCTCAGTCTCGATTCCGTGGAATTTGGGTAAAAGGTTGATGTATTGGGGTTTAATTTCAAAATTATCCCCGTTGGCTGGTGGAATGGATAAGCAAGTCGAAAGAGGACCTCGCAATGGATAGCACCTCTCTTGGAGAGAGATGCGGGGTGGATTCTGCGCACCAACGGACGGCGGCAGATTAGTGTTAAAGAAATTCGATGGAGGCGGATCCATCGATGTGGGTGTGGTAGTGGGTAAAGAAGAATTAAATGGAGAAATACCGACTTCGGAGTCGATAAAGGGTACGCGGACTAAACGGGCACTAGAATCCCGTGTCCAGCCTATCTTGCACTAAAAAGGGTTAGTACAAGTAGCAGCGTGGCTTATAATTAGGGGTAATGAATGAATGAATGCGGTGTTTGTTTTGAAAATTGGACGGATTTTTGAAAAAATGATGCAACACAACAAATGCAACACACAAAACCCTAATTCTAGGGGTCGCCTACGTCAAATCTCTAGACCGCTCTTAACTTCCAAAAGACAAGACGCGGGATAAATCCTCCACTGCCTCTTTGTCTCTCCTGTAGCCAGGTAAGTGCCAGGTAAGTGGGAGGTTCTCCACTACATAAGTAGTGGGCCTAATTAAGTAACCACCAGCCTTCGACACACTTGCCTTAGACACCACAAGAGAAACGCGGATAAGCAATGAATTACCCACGGCCTTCTTCTGTCCTAAGTGAGCGCGACGGTCCTTAGAGTCATCTCTAGATTTCTTTTAGTTAATTGGGGTAAATGCGGAAGCAATTTTGCGATTTTTGGTGCTTAGGAAGGGTAATGAACTCCCCACCTAATCTGGATTTGGTCTTTGCCCCTTAATGTCCATATCAGTTATGCAAACAACCACAAAAATCAAAACAAGCACAATTTAATTTTTTCTTTTTGCGCGGCGCTGCGATTTTTGCAAAGAAACCTGCAGAAATTGTTAATTGGAGCAGACAGAGGAGGAGATAAGAAAGTAAGGGGCTCACAGAGAAATTTTTTTTACAGACGGAGCTTCACACAGGCGCGGAACCGCCGTGGGAGTAGTTAATGCCGCGGAAACGCTGCCGTCGGTACTGTTCAGTGCGCCAAATTTTAACAGCAAGTTGCTGTTAAGTCCTTGAGTCCTCTGGAATTTTCCAAAAATTATTTCAATTGCACAGCAAGCTCCATATTTTCTTTGCAATACACCACAACAAATCGTTTAGATTTTGCGCGAATTTTGATCACAAAATTATAATGGAATAAATCTTTCAATTCAAATTTCAATATAGAACGAATTAGCGCGCGATCCCCGGCAACGGCGCCATTTGATTGTTCTTTTTATTTTTCGTTGTCGGTATTTAGAAACTTGTATGAAATCACAACCAAAAATATTTGACCGCAATCAATAACGGTGTCGGATGTAGCGCGTTAGTAAGTGCGGATCGTCCACAGGGATTGCGCGATTCGTTCGTATCTTGTTTTGTTTGAATCAAAACTTTTATAGAAAGTAAAGCAAAGAAAATGATTCAAGATTTTTATCGATGAGTTTCAAGTATCACTATTCTAATCAAGAATCAAGAAAATGATAAACATCAAGAATCAAGTATCGATATAATTCCAATCAATTTAGGGTTCAAGATTTGAAGTAAAGCTCGTAGGAATCGATTCAATAGTAGATGTGATGAAGATTCAAGAATATGATTTCTTATCCATTAACAAGTTGAGGCTAGATCGATATAGAATTCATCGAGGATCAAGGATCTTGCGAAGAATTAGGGTTCCTCATCCTATCCTTTGTCTTTTCGATGAATCACATTCACTAGATAGCTTCTTGAAAGTCGAATGATCAATTGTTGATCTCTAGATCGTGCGAAAGGAATCAAGAACGCATTCGCATCGATCTAGATCATCGATCAATCGATTTTCAAGAATTTACAATTATTTTAAGACTTAAGAAAACGTTTAAAGATTCATCAACATCATCATTCTACAATTGTTTCGATTCCTCCATGAGCGGAGTTTTATTCGAGCATCATCACAAAGTATATATTCAAGAATTGAAATGAATCATAATGCTCGAATTGAAAATAAGAAAGTATAAAGAATCTTCACCTTTATTACATTAATAAGTAGTTACAACTCTCAAGAATTACAAGAGGTATGAACTTCGCTCGTCGAATCTAGCATTGCTCGGCTCCTTGAGTCTTGGATCGCTTGGATCTCGTGCTCCGTTGAAGTCCGGCTTCGCTTCAAAGGATCGTCGAAGACTTGCTTGGCTTGCATTCAAAGGATCTTGAATTCTTGATCTTGGATTGGATTAGGGTTAGGGTTGTGACACAAGTCTTGTCACTAGACTTGTAGGAGGAAATGGGGAACTAAAGATTAGCTTGAGATTAGACAACTAAGGATTTAGCCAACAATGAGCAACCAAGGATTAACCATTTGAAGAGAGCCTTGGGGTCTTTTTATAGGTTTTCCAAACCCTAGGTCTAGGAATTCAAATTTGAGTTTTCCCTCCAAAAGTTTGTTATAGGGAGAGACTTCTAGAAATAGTTAGTTAGGGCTTAGCTTCTACCCTAAGCTAGGAGGTTAGGGGGAAGGTTCTAGGTCCTTAATGGAGTTTAGGTGAAGCTTGGTGTAGAAGTTTGGGGTGTTTAGTTAGAAACCATAGGGCTTGCTGATCTGGCAGAAGCTTCAAGATCTTTCTGGAATTTGCAGTGTTTTTCTGAGATGTAGGAGCTGAGGGAAGCATAACAAAGCAAAGCAAAGATGATGATGTGGCATAGTCGCCGCGGTTCCGCGGCGCAAGGCGGCTCCGGCCGCGGAACCGCGGCCATGTGGATGAGCTAGAGCTTCAACTTTTCAGTGTTGGCTTCTTCTGTACTTTGATGTATTTCCTGACATGTTGAATCTCTGAATTCATTCTAGATCATTGCCAGATTCCAATTCCTTGAGTTGGCGTATTTTGAACAGTCTTTGTTTTGTAAATTTTACCGATCTCTTGGAATTTTCCGCCCAGACTTCGAAACACAAGTTGCGATATGCAAGAATGATGCCATGCTATGAAATGCAGTCAATTTCCCTTATAGTGCCGGTTTTAAAGTCTAACACATGCAATCTGATATTTTACGACTGATTTTCTAATATGTGCTATATGAATGCCGAACACTTCTTGATGAGTGCAAATGATAGGGAAATTGCCGGTTTAAAGAAGCAGTATTTTTGACTGATCACACGCCTTAATCAAGATAATAATATTGATGTATTGACCGAACCCGCTTATTATACTGAGCTGGGGAACGTTGGTTACTCTTTACATTATAACTGTTATAAGTCTGAGCAGGAAATAGGGGAATACCCGGATTTCCATGCGACCCGAGCGAGGAATGAGCATGTTGATGCATCTTCTTTGGGTGTGTTCATTACCGAGAATTGTTTCTCAGTTTGTTCTGCGTCCTGGGTATTAGATACCGGATCAGGATCCCACATTTGTAATATATTACATGGGCTAAAGAAAGGTAGACAACTGGGAATAGGTGATCATTCTCTCCAAGTAGGGAATGGTGCAAAGGTTACTAAAATGTAGTTGGCGAATATCTCCTAGTATTACCAGAAGGTAATACATTGATTCTACACAACTGTTATTACGTACTCAAAATGTTGTGTAATTTAATATCGGTTTCTTTATTCGATAAAGAAGGATATAAATTTGTGGTAGAGAAAAATGTTATGAACATTTTCCTAAATCAAGTGTTGATTGGGTTTGGTATGTTATGTAACGGTTTATACGATCTGAATCAAAATACAGTTCTTAATGTACAGAACACACACAAGAGGGAAAGTTCAGAAATGAACGAATCTTTCTTGTGGCATTGTAGACTAGGTCATATCAATGCGACACGACTAGCTAAGTCACATAAGGATGGATATTTAAACCCATTTGAATTTACATCTTATGAAACTTTTCAGTCATGTCTCAAAGGTAAAATGACCAAAACTCCATTTACTGGACACGGAAAAAGAGCTACTGAACTCTTGGGACTGATATCTAATGATGTATGCGGTTCTATGTCTACACATGCCAGGAATGGTTCCTCTTACTTCATTACATTCATCGATGATCTCTCAAGATTCGGACATGTGTTCCTGTTGAAACAAAAATATGAAGCTTTTGAGAAATTCAAGGATTATAAGTGCGAAGTTGAGAACCAAACGAGTAAAAGTATTAAAATCCTTCGATCTGATCGGGGAGGAGAATACTTAAGCACGGAGTTCCTGGATTATTTAAAAGAGAATTAGATTCTCTCTCAGCTTACTCCTCCGTATACACAACAACACGACGGTGTATCGGAGCGGAGGAATCGCACTTTATTAGATATGGTGCGCTCTATGATGAGTATTGCTGAGTTACCTATTTCTGTTTGGGGTTATGTGCTTGAGACAGCCACATACCTATTGAATAATGTTCCAACCAAATCAGTGCCCACCACTCCATATGAGATATGGAATGGGAAGATACCATCTCTTAAACGAGTTAAGATATGTTAAAAAACAAAATCCGGACAAGCTCGAGCCAAGGTCTGTTCTGTGCAAGTTTGTGGGATATCCAAAGAATTCAAATGGATATCCATTCTACCACACCGAGGAACAAAAGGTGTTTGTTGCTCAACATGCCACCTTTTTAGAAAAGGAATTTCTTGTGAATGAAATTAGTGGCAATGAGGTAGACCTGGAAGAAGTTCCAGCTACACAAGCTACAACTGATGATTTGGTGGAACCGGAGGATTCAATAGTCCCCGACGAACCTCAGCCTCTCCGCAGATCAAGTAAGGTTCCTCATCCACCTGAGAGATACTACGGTTTTCTCATTGACGGTGGGAGCGAGGATTGCAAAATGGAAGATGATGACCCAACTAGTTTCGAGCAGGCCATCACGAGTGGGGACTCTGTGAAATGGCTGGATGCAATGTGATCTGAGATGGAATCTATGTACACCAACAAAGTATGGACTTTGGAAGTTCCTCCTGAAGGGGTAAAACCCATTGGGAGCAAGTGGATCTTTAAGAAGAAACTTGGTGTAGATGGAAAAGTTGAGACTTTCAAAGCTAGACTTGTTGCAAAAGGTTTTCGTCAACGACCAGGTGTGGATTATGATGAAACCTTTTCTCCAGTGGCTATGCTTAAGTCCATCCGGCTCCTATTTGCCATCACTGCATACCATGACTACGAAATCTGGCAGATGGATGTCAAGTCCGCTTTTCTAAATGGTGATTTAGAAGAGAGTGTGTACATGACACAGCCAGAGGGCTTCATAGATAGTGGGTGCAGCGGAAAGGTGTGCAAGCTGCTTAAAGCACTCTACGGATTAAAGCAGGCATTACGGAGCTGGAACATCTATTTTGATGAGGCAGTCAAAGAGTTTGGCTTCATCAAAAACATAGATGAACCTTGTATATACAAAAAGGTTGTAGCGAGTAAGGTTGTCTTCCTCGTATTGTATGTGGATGACATACTCTTGATAGGAAATGATGTTCCTATGCTACACTCGGTCAAGCTCTTCATATCACAAAGGTTCTCCATGAAGGATCTGGGTGATGCCTCCTACATCCTGGGGATTAAGATCTATAGAGATAGATCTAAGTGGATTTTGGGATTGTCTCAATCTAAATACATTGAAACCATACTAAAAAGGTTTAGTATAGAAGATTCCAAGCGTGGAAATTTACCCACGATCTTAGGAATCACTCTCCCCAAAGAGATGTCCCCCAAGACTGATTTGGAGAGGGCTCGCATGAAAAATTGGATAACACTAGAATATACATATCAAAATATATACATGTAAATTATTAAATCAATACTTGATTTAATAATCAGGCTTAATCCTAAGCCGTCTAGTATTATAGTTCGATTGAAATCCTGTATGTATAAACATACGGTCACCACATCGTTTCGTCTGAATCATAGAAACCCTCTGTGTGGGACTCTAAAGATTTGACGGTATGCTGTCGGTGGGTTTAACCATAAGCACCTCGGTGGCACTAGCTGTATGTATTGACTACCCAGGTACCTATCGAAAAGAAGGCCGACGAGCAAGCTCATCTGGACCCCTACTGAGCCTATATGTGACAATCTCCGTACAGTTCGGTCTCTTCGTCTAAGGGTATCGCATACAGAGTCTATGGGTGGTAAACGTCAAACCCTTACTGACCCAATAAGTCTTGTCGATTTGGCTAAGGACCAATCCGAGAAACTACTGATCTAACCATTAGTAGTTCTCAACTGCCTTGGCCAAGGTCTTATGGTTTTAGCCAACCGGGCACAGTGCGATATCAACTCACAATACCGGGAGAGATGAATCCCTGACAATCACTCATTACCTCCATATGGCTCAGGACTGCACCCAAACAAAACCTGTTTGCACGACTCGATAGAGCCGTGGTAGGGTAGTGGTCAAAGCACAGTGGGAACTCACACAAGACAAATGATGACCTTAGGTCATAAGACTAACCTGTACTCATGTCACCTAAGAACCGCTATCTCACGATAGGTATAATACCATTTAGTGGTTGTCGGTGAGTCCGTCCAGTGTACTCACACAAATGAGCAACTGTATACAATCTTAGGTGATCATACTAATGGTTGTGGGACCAACCACCGTCTCTCGTCGGGGTCTAGAAACGTATACACAAGTCTACTCTGGAGTATCGATGCCCGATCTTGGTACTCCTGCGACTTAGGACTTTTAAGGATGTGTTTATGGACTACCCATCTCCCACAAGTATGATTGCCATCATAATGCTGGTAGTCAAGCAAATCCTACGGGCTTTATCAACATATAATCTCTATATGTTATATCGAGTATAACATATGAACATGTTAAGATAAAGTCAAACCATAAAAGTATACTACTGTATCGAGTCTTTATCAATATGTGCAAGCAATATAGATCATCAATAGAAAGAAATACACATATCAGGATAAAGACAACACAAATAATATACTATATACAACTGAGCAAGATTGTCCTGTACATGCATATCCCTAGCATTCTATACAATACAGGCCTCTAGGACATACATATCCAACAGAATGGTTACATATCTTAAGGATGCTAAGATATGGAGTTACCCGATTACTATTTAAAAGCTGAATCCGGACAATCTCGAGGCACGTTTCTGTAACAGAAGTTTATGGGTTATTCCAGGCTTTTAGCAAGGGTTTAACTTCTACCATTTCAAGATCAAAAGTTGATTTGTTCTTGACACGCCACCTTTTTTTATAAAAGGAATATTTTTTTCAAAAGAAACAAGTCTGAGTATGGTAGAACTGGAAGTGATTTCAGAACCATAAACGGTTACTGAAAATTTAGTAGAACCTGGAGATTCAGTTGGATTCGACAATCTATTAGCCACTCAGCAGATTTAGTGGATAATCTTAGCCACCCGAAAAGTACTTTGGTTTCCTTAAAGATGGTGACAGCGAGGTTTTGATAACCCATGCTTGTCATTACTGCAGTCCTTGACTATGAGATCCGGCAGGTGGATGACTATAACGTTATTCTAAATTGAATTTAGACGTGCACATGTATATGACTCTGCTAGAGGGTTGTTGTAGTCAATGGGAGCAGCGGAAGCGCAGTGGGCCAGTAGCTTATGTCTACTTATAGTCTAAAGCATGTATAGTGGAGATAGATCATCTATTTTGATGAGACAATCATGGAGTTTGACTTCATCAGAACAGATGGACCTGGTAAGAAGGTAGTAGGGAGTGATATCCTGGTATTTGGATGACGTACTCCTGATATGAACTGATGTTCCTATACTATGATCGGTTATACTGTGGTTGGCATAAGGTGTTTCTCCACATAGGATCTGGATAAAATATCAGGGATTTTGGTGACTAGATCTATGGTTTTAGATCTAGATTTAGGAAGTGTCCCAATTCGGATACCTTGACACTATTCTAAAGTGTTTTAAAATGGATGACTCCTGGCATGGTGGTGTATCCGCAAGTGAGGAATTCACCCTCTCTAAAGAGATGTCTTCTAGACTGATGAGGAGAGGGATTTGCGTGATTGACATATCACTTGCTTAGGCAATTGAGTCAATCATGAAATGTTAAGTACCACACCAGATATTGCTTTTTCACTAGCTGCAATAAGCATATATTAATCCAATCTTGGAGAAACATTGGGAAGAAGTTAAGAACATAAGATTATGTTCTTGGTATATGGTAATGGCAGCCTCCTGCAGGACGCGGTTACCGGTTAAGGCTTCCAAGGTGACATGGATGACAGAGTAGCTGTCAGAGTTATAAGTTTACCATCTTCTGAGGTGCAGTATGTTGTATAGGTTTCCAAGCAAGATATCGAGGTGGTCATAGTGTTGGGTGCTGATTACATCAGCAATGGATACAGTCTAAAGAAGCTTATTGGATTTGGTGTTCATGTTATGAACAAGGTCCCATCGGATATCCAGTCAAGTTCTAAGACATGTATTGCACTTTTCGGGAAATAGTTGTTCTCCACGAAGTTGAGATATAGAGAGATAAAGATAGAAACATTGGAGCGGATCCACTCACTGAGGCTATTTCTCGAACACGTAAGTTTCTCAAAATGAGTTTTGAGAAACTGACTAGTAGAGAAGTTGGGTATTCGGTAGCACACGAGCTGTGAGTATGCGATACCGCAATAATTAGCCTTAAGTGAAAATAGGAGATTGTTGGATATAGTGCTCTTAAGGCAATTATTGTAATTACAAGTAGACGATTATGATAATTTAACAAGGACCTATACAGGTAGAACAGTCTTACTCGAGATGATAGTATGCTATCTGGTTTATCTTTATCATTATATGTATAAGTTTTAATAAAGCCCGTAGGATTAAATTCTTGACTACCAACATTATGATGGTGATCATATATGTAGGAGCCAGGTGGTCCATAAGCACATCCTTAAATGTCCCTAGTCGAGAGAGTATCGAGACTGGGCATTGATACTTCGGAGTAGACTGGTGTATACTTTTCAAGACCCTGATGAGGGGCGGTGGCAGGTCTCACAAGCCATTGGGTTGAGTCACCTAAGATAGTATAGGGCTCACTGGAGGTGAGTACACCGGATGGAATCCCTGAGAACTTGTAGATGGTATTATACCTATCGTCAGATGGAAGTTCTCTTATGGCATGAGTACATGTTAGTCCTTTGACCTAAGATTTTCATTTTTCTCGTGTGAGTTCCCACTGCACTTAGCTTACTATCCTACCTTGGCTCAAAGGAATCATGCAAACAGGTTTTAGTTGGATACAGTCCTAAGCTACATAGAGGCAGTGAACAATCATCAGGGATTCGTCTCTCCCGGTATTAGGAGTCGATGCCGCGCTATGTTGGGTCAGCCATCACCAGAAATCCTTGACCAAGGTGGATGAGATTTACTAATATGATATCAGTAGTTTCTCAGTTGGTGATAAGATTCAGACTGGCACTACTTATCGGGTTAGTAGGGGTCTGACGTTATCCACCCCTTAGACCCGTTATGCGATTATCTCGGATGAAGAGACCGGACTGTACGGAGATTGTCACAGATAGGCTCAGTAAGGGTACTGATGAGTTTGCTCGCCGGCCTTCCTTTCGCTCAATTCTTGGGTAGCCGTTACATACAGCTAGTGCCGCTGACGTGCCTGTTGTTAAACCCACTGCCAGCGTATTGACGAGTTTTTAGAGTCCCACCTAAAGGGTTTTCCTAGTTCAAGAATAATGATGTAGTAGTCGTATATTGATATGTGCAGGGTTCCGATTAAGTATGTGTGCTAGCCACACGGATTTCAATCGGGCGGATAATAATGCTAGCTGGCTTAGGATTAAACCGGATTATTAAATTATGTTTTGATTTAATAATTTACATATATATATATTTCGATATGTATATTCTAGTATTATGCTCATTGTATTTTTATATCTCTTAGGTATTTGTAATTCGATACGAATACGGGCATGTATTTGCGGGGACGTATTCTTGTATTTATACAAGAATACTTCTTGAAGAAGGACAACTCATTTCAAGGTTTTTCATTTTAAGAAATTAAGAAATGAGATGGAAAAGAAAAATGGTGGAGAGTATAGGCAAATGAATTTATAATTCATTTACAAATACTATTCAAGTATGGTTGTAGTTTTAAAATGAAAAAAAAATACTTTTTTATAGAAGCGTTGAAGAATGCTTGAATTTGACAAGGATATTATTCATTCTACCATTTGGTTTTCTCTCTCTACCATGGCTCCTCCTCCTCCATTCTCTAACTTCTCATGAGTTGAGATTCAAGAGGATTAAGAGAAAGAAAAATCATTAGAACACTCACACACATCACTAAGCATCCTAGATTAGCAACCTAGGATCTTTAGTTACTTCATTATGAAGTTGAAGCTTGAACTTGGTTCCCTCTGGTGAATCATCTTCGGTGAAGGAGGAACGTATTGCAAGCACGATCTGGAGCTCTTGAAGCATGCTATAGTCCAACCCAATTAGAGCAAATGAATACGTTACAAAGGTTATGATTTCTATCATTTTATGTTTCCTAGTTTAGGTGTTTGGTTTAGATTCTAGGGTATAAGTTTTTAGTTCCTTGAAAATTTATTTTTGGATTCCACATTGGCCGCGGGTTAGCGGCGAGGGCACTAGGAACATTCAGATTATCTGCTTGCGATTATATATATAGTGATATATATGATGTATAAATAAATGCTATATACGTTTTGCACCCGCGCTATCCCTGCCCCCGCCCTGCCGTAAGTTAAGTAAACTTACGGTGAAGACCCGGGCCCCTTGGTAAATGCTGATGGCATATATGTGCATTCTATTTTCTTTTCATACATTTTTGTGATTGTATGAAGAGATGTGAGGTCATGAGATTATCTAAATAATTGGATTGCATTGATTCGAATTAATGCAAAGATAATAAACCTAAAACACATTATAGAAACCAAATATTAGATATTTGTGTTATAGTCGATTCTTTTGCTTTGCATCAAGGTATTCGGTTACGAATATCCTGCACCTCATTCGACGAGAAAAGAGCCTAGATCCCTTCACTGGGAGTGACCACTTTTGGCAAAAGATTGTGCTACTTCAAGTTTGCAAATTGAATAGCCGTATCCTACTGCTTTGCACAGTAGTATTCAGTTATGAATATCCTGCATCACATTCAATGAGGTAATGTAACGTTTTGAAAATTCGATTAGGATAATTATGTATTAATTATTGATAATACGTGTTTTCCGTAAAAACCAAGATATAAATATTTTTCCACACAGACTTAAATATACCTTTTTTAACTATGTAATTGCTAGTATTGGTATTTAATTAGTCACTTATTAATTGCTAGTTTACGTAAATATTTTCCTTAATTAATTATTTTTAAATATTATTTTAACCTTTCACTTATATATTTAATTAGTGTTAATTACAATTAGAATGGGTTAAGTATACATTTGTGCACCATGACAACTTAATATCTAGTTGTAACATATTCTTTTTCTTAGTCTCCATGGTTCTAGAAAATTCTAGGCTTGTGTAAGAAAAAAAATGGAAAAGAATTAATTAAGTTGGAAAAGTAAGATATGATGTATGATGTGTTTGTGTGTGGGGGGTAGGGTTACCTCTGTCTCTCACTCACCTCACTCTCTCTTTCTCCCCCCTTGCTGGCCGAAACTAGGCAGCCCCCCATTCTCCCATTTCTCCATCTTATTTCATCACAAAAATCCTCTTTTTTGCATCAAAAATCCACACAAAAATCTCACAAATTCATAGTTAAACCTTCACCCATTATTCTTTGACCTAAACTTGCTTGTATCTAGGACCAAGAAAGCATTTTAGGAGGCTAAGTTTGCAAGTTAGATCTCAAAATTGTTGAGGTATAAATCTTAACCCTATGGTTAATTTGTTGGTTAATTACCTTAATCTAACTTAATTAGATATAAATATGGTTCAAATTGCAAGATTTAGTTTTTAAAGAGAAGGGTTTGGGTTTAAGTTAGGGTTTTTATCACTTGATTATTATTGCAATTTGTAGTTTAACATCTTAAGACTTGCAAAATCTAATCTAGTTGTTAATTTTCTAATTGTTACTTTTAAATTGTCCTAATTAAATATTCTTGCAAACTAATTTCATGATTAGTGTGTAAATAGGTGAGATTAAAAACTGGTTAATAATTGTGTGGCCTAATAAGATCTTAAATGAACATGGTGGCCACTAGATTTGCTAAAATATCTATATTTGCACTAAATGGTTAATTGTTTGCTTACTAGGTATTTATAATAAATAGCTTTTAAGTTAGTTTGAGGTTGTGATGATCTACAACCTAATTTTTAAAACATGTAATGCGATGCGAGTGCGCGATTAGAACGATTGGGTTCTAGGATTAGTGGTTGTCACATATAGCGACTTCTAGTTGTGGTTTGTGGCGTTGCCGCGAGCGCGTTTTGTGCACCAAGTGCGTGCGTGTCTAGTTAGTGCGCATTGGTTGTCTTGTATCATTTGTGTACGCGATTATTTAATTGTGTGCGATTCTAGGATCAGTTGCAGAGACGTTAGATGCGGCGCGGAATGGAAAGGCTGTGATCGAATCAGTTAAGCCGACCCGGTGAGTAGATGTACACATCTATGGGGGGATCGTCTGGATGGCACGAAGCGCCCGATAATTAGGATTACTAGTAGTACTTGTATTTATATGCGTAGTCTCCTAGTCATTCATCTCATTGCATTGCATCATCTTATATACATATGATATTATCTCATAGGACACTTGCACCATTACCATTGGTCCATGTCGCACGTGCACTGTTTTACGTGAACACACACGCCATTGGTAATTGCTATGCCACGAACACTATAGAACTTGTTTAAATCAGTATTTAAAACATTTTCATCATATATGATATGTAAACTGGTAGTTGTATATTCATTTCATCAAGATTGATACATAGGATTGCTAACCATATATATACCTCATTTTATCATCATTCATACATAGTTTTCTAGTCATAAATCACATTTCATATTATTGATATCATAGACATTCATCATTTCCTACATGTTCATGTATTGTGGTTCTTTTTGGAGATTTCAGTATTTATGAGATTTCTGGATTTTAGGGAAAACCGCAAGAATTTTATAAACCTATTATCATTTTAAAAATAGAAATTTACGGTTTTCTCATGATATGATGTGTGTGGTGTCCACAATGAGTTTTCTCGGTTCATGAGCTGTATCATATACCCGATTCGAGAAGGGGGATGCACCATCTGCGGGTACATGGTGAACCCGGTATGGTACCCCGGGGCGAGAATATTTTCGTGGGGATGACAATGAGCCTGGTAGGGGAGCACTACCGACCGGTTACTATTGACGCAGCGAATATCTGGAGGATACCGACCGTAGTCATGAGATTTGATGATATGGGTCGATCCGGACTGACGGAGCTCGAGATATTGAGACATTGAGATATACATATTTTGTGTCGATATTTGACACGGATTTCTGTCGATTTCACAGATGATAATCCAGTTTTTAATTTACAAAAGGTTTTACTAAGTTAAAGATACAGATCTTCTCATATCAGACATATCATGATTTAGTGTTGATTATGTAGGGTTGCTAGGCACGTGCACAAGGGTTTACGAGGCATCAACCATGCCTGATTAAAATTTTAGCCGTGCCGAACAACTCTAATACGGATCTTTAAACTAGGGTTTAGGCGAAAACTTGCATGTTAACAACTTTAACACTAAGTGAAAGAGATTACAACCTTTGTAGATCCGGTCCTTCACTTCATTAGCTCCGTAGAGACGTCCCGATCGCTGCGATCGTGCACTCCGAACTGTAGAGAAGCTCCACGAGAAGAACGAACGTGCTTGCTACGATGACTTCGAGGCCGAAGATGATCTACGTCGGGGAGACACTAACTCAAGCTATTCCTTCACTAGGTCGTAAACTTCGTGAAGAGAACACACTCTACTACATGGCAAGTGGTAGAGGATGAAGAAGTAGGAAGTGGGCTCACTTTAGAATTGATTTTCTCACTCTTTTTCTCATGGCACCATTGGAGCTAGTAAGCTTTTGGATGGAGCTTGATGAATAAGAAGAAGAAAGAAATAATTATCCATCCAAATGAAAACTTATCCAATAATTAATGTAAACATAGGTGAGTTAAGCCATCATACTTAACTCATGTAGAGAATTAACCAAAGCATTAGGTTAAAGGTTAGGTTAAAGAATATCAAAAGAAATGACAAAAGAGTGGACTTTTTCAAAGCTTCTCCAAGCTTCTTCAAGCTTGATTACTTTGACTAAGTTAAACCCTTTTGTTAAATCCTAAGATAAAACAATAACCCTAAGATAAAACAATAACCCTAATCTTTACCCTAATCTTGGTATGAGTCTCATACACCCATCTTGTGTGTATCATCAAGCATGATACAAATATGTACACTTGCATATATCACATATAAACAATGTGCACAAACAAGTGAGAAAATAAATCTTAAGTGAGCTAATACTAGTTAATGTAATGTAATATATCAAATATATAATTATACATTAAATTATTAAATAAACTCTTGATTTAATAATCCTGCAATAACCGACTAATAACATGTGTAACAACTTATCGAATCAACACTTGATCCGATAACCCGGCTATATCGCATACAACCGATCAATGTTACAAATCGCGAGAATAGAATACGGTATCTCATATCGTATTAATCTCGGTCCTGCACATATCACATATGTGCTCCTACTCCGTTTCGCTTGAGCCAGGAAACCCCTGTGTAGGACTCTAAAGACTCGTCAATACGCCGGCAGTAGGTGATGATCATATCAAACACCCACAAGCCGCAAGCGGTGTGCTAAACTTAACGGCCACCCAGGTATTGAGCGATCAGAAGATCAACAAGCAAGCCTGCTAGTACTCCTATGAATCCAATCAGTAACACTCCCGTACAGTCCGGTCTCGTCGTCTGATATGTTGCATATCTCGCCTAGGGGTGGTAAACGTCAGACCCCAGCAGCTCGATAAGTCGTGTCGATATGAGGTCTATAACAGTTCGAGAAATAACTGGTAACACTTACCAGTAAATCTCAGCAACCCTGGCCAGGGATTTCCAGTTATAGCCAATCGAACACAGCGCAACATCAACTCCCTATACCGGGAGAGACGAATCCCCTCCTATCACTAATTGCCTCCATGTGATTCGGGACTGTACACAAAAACCACCATTTTGCACGCCCTCTTGGACGTGGTAAGGTGGAAATCAAAGCACAGTGGGAATCACACAAGACTCTATGACGATCTCGGGTCAACAGACTACTCTGTACCAGTGTCACCGGAGAACTGCCATCTGACGTGAGGTATAATACCATCTGGGAGTTCTCGGCGAGTCCGTCCAGTGTACCCAGTCTCCACTGAGCACCCGTACACCATCCTTGATGTCAAACACCGATGGATATGGGATCATCCATCGCCCATCATATGGGTCAAGATGCGTATACGCTAGTCTACTCTGGTGCATCGATGCCCTGTCTCGATACACCCTCGACTAGGAACAGTTTTAGGATGTACTCGTCGACTACCGTGGCCCCACTAGTATGATCTCATCATAGTCCCAGTAGTCGAGTACATATCCTAAGGGCTTTATCAACATGTAACATAGAGACAATCAGAGTACATGTTAAGATAAAGTGCAACCAGATAGCATACTGTCATGTCGAGCAAGAAAGTCCTCCCTATATATGTCCTAGCATCCACTACAATATACATCGTATGTACAGTAATGGCCTCTAGGGCATACATATAACTAACAATCTCCCACTTGCACTAGGGCCATCTGTTGTAGTATCACATACCCAACAATTGGCTGCGGTTGAAGTATCTCATACTCAACCATCCCATAAAAGTCTCTACTGGGAAAAAGGCCTTTGTGAGTGGATCCGCGCTGTTGTCCTCTGTGTCTACTCTCC
This sequence comes from Agapanthus africanus, assembly GCA_030015575.1. NCBI lineage: Eukaryota > Viridiplantae > Streptophyta > Magnoliopsida > Asparagales > Amaryllidaceae > Agapanthus > Agapanthus africanus. Next base: position 110,125,873 of record CM057351.1, read on the forward strand.
TAACCTCGATCTCCCTGGAGATCAACCATCTCCATGATCAGGTGATACTGCCTAAGAATTATATCTGGATTTCTGATGGGACGGTAGTTCCTTGGCTAAAGCCACAACTCCATTGTCACATAATGGTAGGAACGAAGTTCATCTCATGAACTTATATACACCCAGACTTCCTCTTTAGTAGTATCTTTGGTAACGATGTATCTTGCCTTTAATCGTCTAGTATGTCACGGTATTTAGCTTGGAACTCTTCCAACATACCGTCCCTCCACTGAGGGTAAAGACAATGCCTGCGACTGACATTCAGTCGTACTTACCACCCTGGAACCTTTCTAGTGATTCTCCCCAGGATCGATTGATACCATCTCACTACAACTAGTGAGTATCCTAACATCCAATTATATCTATCTCATAGATCCATAACTTAGGATTTAGGAGGTATCACTTTTATCCTGTATGGAGAATCCTTGTGATAAGCGAAGATTGACCGAGCGTAGCATAGGAAACTCCTTCCCTATCAAGAGTATGCCATCCACGTACTCTACGAGAATCACCACCATACTCCCTACTACCTTTTTTGTATATACAAGGTTCATCTACCATTTTGATGAAGTCAAACTCTTTGACTACCATATCAAAACAGATGTTCCAACTCCGTGATGCCTGCTTTATCACATAAAACATCTTGCTCACGTTTCCGCTGCTCCCACTGTCTACGAAGCCCTCTGGCTGTGTACTTATAGACGTCCACTTCTAATACATCATTTAGAAAAGCAGTCATGACACCCAACCGCCAGATATCGTAGTCATGGTACGTAGCCGTGGCAAGTAGGATCTGGATGGACTTAAGCATAGGTTTGAAAGTCTCAACTTTTCCATGTACACCTAGTAATATTCTCAAGATATACTTGCTCCTGATGGGGATTTAACCCTTCAGATAGAGCAACCAAAGTCCATACTTTGTTGGTGTATAAGGATTCCATCTCAGATCGATAAGCATCCAGCCATTCTTACAGAGTCCCACTCCTGATGGCCAGCTCGAAACTAGTTGGGTCATCATCTCATGATGCAATCCTCGCTCCCACTGTCATAGGGAAACCGAAGTATCTCTCAGGTGGGTGAGGAACCCTACTAGATCGGCGGAGAGGCTGAGGTTCGTTGGAAACTATTGAATCCTTTGGTTCTACCAAATCATCAGCTGTAGTTTGTATAGATGGAACATTTCCAGTTCTACATAATAGACCTTGCCTCGAGCTTGTCCGGATTTTGCTTTTAGACATAGGCCGGACAACCCCAAATATTAACAAACTTAAGATATGGGCTCTTCCCTTTCCATATCACATATGAAGTGGTAGGCAACTCATTTGATTTGAACCCTATTCAATAGGTATGCAGCTTCTCAAGTGCATAACTCCCAAAAGGAAATAGGAAACTCAGTAGTACTCATCATAGAGCACACCATATCACATAGGGTGCTATTGCTCCGCCCCGATACACCGACGTGCTGTGGTGTATACGGAGGAGTAATGCTGAGAGAGAATCTCATTCTCCTTTAGAATAGTCCAGGAATCCCGTGCTCAAGTATTCTCCTCCTTGATCACATCAAAGGACATAATAATTATACCCGTTGTTGGTTCTCTACTTCTAACTTATATTCTGTGAATATCTCAAAAGGTTCGGACTTGTGTTTCAACAGGAACATATGTCTGAATCTCGAGAGATCATTAGAGAATGTAATGAAGTATAAAGAACCGGTCTTGGCATGTGTAGACAGGGGACTTTCATACATCAGCATGTATCAATCCCAAGAGTTCACTAACTCTTTCTCTGTTTCCAATAAACAGAGCTATGGTCATCGTATCTTTGTGACATGACCGGCAAGTTTCACAAGATGTAAATTCAAACTAATTTAAATATGCATCTATATGTAACTTCAGCCAGTCGGGTCACATTGATATGACCTAGTCTACAATGCCTCAAGAAGGATTCATTCATTTCTGAACTCTTCCTCTCTTGTGTGTTCTGTATACTAAGAACTGTAGTTTGATTTAGAACGTCAATGCTTTTAGATAGCGTGCCTGAACCGATCAACTCTTGATATAGGAAATGTTCAAAACATTATCCAACAATACAAAATTATATCCTTCTTTACTAATAAAGAGACTGATATGATGTTGTATATCAGGTTCGGTATCTAATAACATTTGATCAGAATCAATGTATTCTGGTAATACAGGGTGATAGTGACCAACAGACTTGGCTGCAACACTTGCACCGTTTTCTGTCTCATGAAACTTATCACCCGTTCTCAGTTCTCTACCTTTCTGTAGCCCATGTAACAGATTACATATGCGGGATCCTGATCTGGTAACTCATACCCAGGACGTAAAGGATACTGAGAAACAGTTCTATGTAATGAACACACCCGAAGATGATGCATCAGCATGCACTTTCTTCGTTTGGGCGGTACGGGAAATCTGGTATTCCCTAATTTCCTGCTCTGTCTTATAACAATTATAAGTTGGAGCGGGACCAACGTTCCCCAGCTCAGTATAACAAGCGGGTTCGGTCAATATATCCATTTTATTATCTTGATTAAGGCGTGATATGGTCGCTACCTGGAAAGAGAGAGAGAAGAAAACACTCAGCGTATGCTCTTGCAAGATCTGATTGGTTATTATTTTATCTAATCAGGATGGCTCCCACTGTTTTAATCAAATCTTCCTTCAAACCCTAAATGGAAAGACTAGCAGGGATTAATTACACGCTACAAGTTCGCCAATTTTTCAGCCAGGCCAGTGTCGGTACTTTGAGGGAGGTTCCCCGTGCTTTCGCATGGACCTAATTAAAGTAAACCTCGTTTTCCCAGAGGCGTAACCCCGTTAACACCTTTCTAGACACCTACTTGATCGGCTAATTGTAATGTGTAAAACTCTCCCAGGAGTAACTCTTACTCGCAGCGGGTATCGGGATCCAACTATCTCATAGAAGGTATGCAATCTCATTGCAAATTTCAACACATGAAATTCCGAATAATATTTTACCTCTAGCGTGCTATGACCTTGACGCATGCCAAAAAACCCATAGTCCGCTAGTCAAGTTCACCCCGTACATTTCTTAATTGAATTAAACCCACCCGCACGACCCTTGACGCATGCCAAACAACGTCGTACGAATACCCTAATCCAATTGCATCGTATGCTAGCAGATAAGTACTAGTTAGCTACCATACACTACGCCTTGACGCATGCCAAACTACCGCAGCACGAATACTAAGTAGTACTTATCTGAAATGACGGAGGGCTACGCAGGTTTTTAAGAAAACCATGAGCGTAATGAACTTGATATCGTTGTAGAATCGAGTGATTTTAAATGGAATGTTTTTTAGGCTTTTCTAGTTTTGCTAAAGGGGTCACTCCTGGTGAAGGGATCGTCGGCCCTTTCCTCATCGAATAAGGTGCAGGATATTTCACAAATAGCACTATGCAAAGCAAGAACTATAGAAGCAATCAAAAGACAAACCGAGTTTGTAGCATCTGCTAGTTTCACTAAAGAGGTCACTCCCGGTGAAGGGATCTCGGCTCTTTCCTTATCGAATAAGGTGCTGGATATTCTACAAGGAACACCGCTATGCAAAGCAAAAACTAAAGCTACCGTTTTTAAACAAGTTTCTACAACATCTTTAGATTTCTTTTATTTCATTAATCTCATTAATGAAGTCCCATTTTAATATGCTTCACAAGCATCAGATTTGAAACGAAATCTGCAATATAACATATATCTCATATATATAATATAAGCATTCGTCTCAGGCAGTAATATGATCTCATCACAGAATATTGCAGCAGAAGAAACATATATGAAATATTGGATATACTAGGGCGTCCGTGTTTTTAATACGAGCCTGTATAAAACACGGATTCCATGGTCGCGATGAATAGCCAAACCCACATCCCTAGACCCCTACGAAAGCGGCAAGCAACACTGCCAATTCTCGGGTTAAGAAACCCGGTCTCGACTCCTCGAGATGGTCTCCCACTGGACCATAGAATCCGGTTACTTGTGCTCCCCGTCTTGGGTCTACCTAATGCGAAAAAGTAAATAATATACAACGGTGACATCATCCTCAGCCCAGAAGTGCCCCAATTAAAAGAGTATTACATACAAATGAATTTTACATGAATGAAAAAGAAAAACTCTCATCTCACATAAAACCCCCCGGCTATTCAAACGCGACGATCCAATATAACATATCACAGCAATACATAATATCTCATATCATCAACGTAAGCAAGTATGCGTATCCCGATTGTCGTTGATGTATAGCAACGAAGCCGGCGATACACCACATACTACGCTTACGGTCACAGAAAAGAAAGTGTAAAACTACAAAAGTTGGAATCCGCAACCTCATTAGACATCGCATGCCTAACCAAATGAATTCCTTAGACATCGCATCCTTAACAATTATAAACCCCGCATTTTAGTCTCATTATCGAAAACTCTTTTCAATATCAAGTCGGGCAATTCAACAAGATTCCCGACAGCCTGATCGAATGCTCGTTGCAAACTTTAGTAGACGGCCGCACCCCCGATGCCGTCGACGAAGTGCACTAAGGCGGAACACCGCTGCCGGGAGCACCCGAACGGATGCTTTTGGTGAAGGTGTTCTCCTACAGTCACTTAGTCGGGGCTATGGGGCGTGGCTGTCTATTAAGTTTACCCGGGGAGTATCCACGTACGCTACATGATTGCGACGGACTTTTGATCACATCAAAATCCCGTGGCAACTGATCAATTGAGACTAAACTGCTATGTTTATAACATTCAAATTAGTTATCTCATAACTTCTTGTGGATTCCAAATATTGTATCACAATCCAGATAAATAGACAATGGTAAACTTTCCGATCGAATAATCAAACACCCAAGATTTTTCCAATATATCTCAACACTTGAAATCAGTTTAAAAACATCCATCACATGCCACAGTACCAATGGTCGAGCCGTAGAAGGGTCAAGCCAACGCCTCACATGTGGCACGCCGTACTGCCCCAAACCCAAAGGTTCAAAAGGCAGTTCAAGACGGTCATATAATCGAGTTAAGGTTTGTTGTCTTCTAGAGGGTCCACCATGTTACTTGCACGACTTAGAACGTTCTTAAACTCGAGAAAAAAATCCAACTTTTGAAAAAATTTCCGACAGGAGAAAAAGTGAGTTATTGATATCCGTTCGAACTTTTTAAGAGTTTCTAAAAATATCTGAAACAAACTAAACAAAGTTAAATTATCTGATCGAATCAACGAGTCCCCAATACAACCCTAGAAAACTCAACACTTGAGTGGAATTAAAACATTCCCAGAAACAATTGCCAAGAAAGGACCTAAGAATAAATATATAAAATTCCAGGGACTAAATCCAAATTTTGGCCGCGGAACCGCCGCCAAACCCTGGGTTTGGCCGCGGTTCCACGGTCATTTCAGGGAATTAGTGGACCGTACTTCACAGTAATTCTTAGTTTTTCCTGCTTGGTTTTCTGAGCATTTTTAATTCATAAAAAATCACATTTTCAAAAATGTACAGAGAAGGGTTTACATCGGGGTTTTCGGGTTCGATAGGACTTTAAACTTCGTCTAGACTTCGCCTAAACATCTAGCTTGGCTCTGATACCACTGTAGGATTGCTAGGCACATTCACAAGGGTCTACGAGGCATCAACCATGCCCGATAAAATTTTTAGCCGTGCCGAACAACTCTAATACGGATCTTTAAACTAGGGTTTAGGAGAAAACATGCATGTTAACAACTTTAACACTAAGTGAATGTATGTCGATGTGCAACACCCCACGACTTGCGTGGAGGCGGAAATTTAAAAAACGATCTTGTTCTTTGCTTAAACATCGACTAACCGCTTGAATCGAAGCTAAACGATAACTAACATGAAACATAGAAGTTCTATACTACTATGTTTAGGGATTATACCTAACGAATCGTGCCCTTCGTCTTTGCGAACTCCACCTCCTCCTCGACCTTCTCGAAGTAGTAGACGATCCACCCGAGAGCTTTACTCCAAGCTTAGCCTCTAAACTTGAGGCAACTAACCTTCTTTAAGTGCTAATCAAAGAAGCTAGGTGATATAGAGTGGGGGTTATGGTTTAGTTAGTCTAACTAATCCTTGTACTCAACACATGAGAGGGGAGGATTAGGGTTTGAAGAGGGAGAGCTTGAGGAGAGAGAAGGTGAGAATAATAATGAAGTGAGAATAATGAGTTATCATAATATATATCAAGCATTTCTTTTTATCAAGAAAAGAAAATAAAACAATTTAGCAACCATGCTTGATAATATCTAGTGATGATTCACTCCATGAGTCATTAAGCATTTATCATGCATTAATGACATGGATGAATCATCCATATGACTCACTAATCACATTCATTGTATATGCCACCTAAACCTCCTTAGTCACCACCTTCTAGAAGCTTCTCGCGCAATTACGAGAACGCCCCTCCTTTCTGCAAAAATACGGAAAAACTTTAGACTGTATAAATCCAATAACCGGATACCAGTAACTGGCTTAAACCAAAGCCGACTGGTAAAAACCGTCCGAAAGTCGTATGTGTGTAAACACACGTATTCGTCCGAACCCTTGTCGTAAAACCATACGACCTCTATATCGTTTCGCCCGGAGTAAGGGAAACTCTCTGTGTGGGACTCTAGAGACTCGACTACTACGCTGGCAGTGGGTTTAACCACAGACCGCAAGCGGCACTAGCTGTACGTAACAGTCCCCAGGTAGATGTCGATAAGAAGGCCGATGAGGAAACCCATCCGAACTCCTACTGAGCCTGCTATGACAATCTCCATACAGTCCGGTCCGTTCGTCCAAGACTATCGCATATCGGGCCTAGGGGGACGGTAAGCGTCAGTCCCCTAATAGCGGTATAAGTCGTGTCGGAGGGAAGCCCGTTACACCCTGAGAAACTACTGGAACCTACCAGGAACTCTCGCTTGCCCTGGCCAGGGACTTTGCGTAATGGCTCTCTGACACAGCGCGATATCAACCCCCAATACTGGGAGAGACGAATCCTGTCTAACCGCCACTGCCTCTAAGTGCTCAGGACTGCACCCAACTGCTACCTGTTTGCACGACTCTTTTGAGCCGTGATAGGGTAGCAATCTAAGAACAGTGGGACACACTCGAGGCGAAGTAGCAGTGTCAAGTCTGCGGACTATGCTGTACTCATGTCACCTGGGAACTGTTCACTGACGAATGGTATAAAACCAACCAACAGTTCCCTGTGAGTCCTGTCCGGTGTACCCGTAACCTAACGAGCACCTGCATACTATCTCCAGTACGACGTACTGACGGCTATGGGACAGACCATTTCCCCAACTGGGATGAGAAGCGTACACACTAGTCTACTCCGGAGTATCGATGCTCTGTCTCGATAATCCAACGACTAGGGACCTGAATAAGGATGTGCTTGTAGACTACCCAGCCCCACTAGTGTGACTGCCATCACAACGCTGGTAGTCAAGCAAGATCCTAAGAGCTCTATCAATACGTATACACACATATTAAGATAGAAAAAACCAAGTAGCATACTACCATATTTAGCAAGACTGTTATATACATGTGAATATCCTAAGCTTTCATTAAGTAATATACAAACTAGTATGATACAATAATGGCCCCTAGGGCATATACACTAACAATCTCCCACTTTCACTAGGGCCATGTACTGGCATATCGAAGACCGATGATCTCGAGTAGCCTCTCGAACTGAATCTGAGGTAGGGCCTTCGTGAATGGATCAGCAATGTTCTCTTCAGAAGCAACTTTCCGAACCTCGATCTCCTGACGATCAATGATCTCCCAGATCAGGTGATACCGCCTTAAGATGTGTCTGGACTTCTGATGGGACCTTGGTTCCTTCGCTAAAGCTATAGCTCCGTTGTTGTCGCAATACAGAGGTATTGGATCAACCATGGTAGGAACCACCTGAAGTTCTATTAGGAACTTCTTCATCCAGACTGCTTCTTTTGCGGCATCGCAAGCAGCTATATACTCCGCTTCCATCGTCGAGTCAGCAACGGTGTCCTGCTTGGAGCTCTTCCAGCACACCGCCCCTCCATTGAGGGTAAAGACATAACCCGACATGGACTTGGAATCGTCCTTATCACTCTGGAAGCCGGAATCAGCAAAGGCCTCCAACCTGAGGTCTTTTCCGCCGTAAACCAAGAATATCTCCTTAGTCCTTCTCAGGTACTTGAGAATGTTCTTTACTGCTATCCAGTGTTTCTCCCCTGGGTCTGACTGATACCGGCTTACCACGCTCAGTGCGAAAGCTATATCTGGTCTGGTGCACAACATCGCATACATTATAGAGCCTACCGCAGAAGCGTAGGGTATAATAGACATGCGTTCCCTTTCCAAATCAGTCTTGGGAGACATCTCTTTGGAGAGGGTGATTCCGTGACAAGCCGGTAGATTACCGCGCTTAGAATCTTCCATACTGAATCTTTTCAGTACAGTGTCGATATACCTGGACTGCGAAAGTCCCAACATCCTTTTGGATTTATCACGATAGATCCGGATCCCCAGAATGTAAGAGGCATCACCCAGGTCTTTCATGGAGAACCTGTGTGACAAGAATCCTTTGACAGATTGTAGCATAGGAATGTCATTTCCTCTTAATAGAATGTCATCCACGTACAAGACGAGGAATACGACACTTCTGGCTACAACTTTACTATATATGCACGGTTCATCTGGATTTTTGATAAAGTCATATTCTTTGACTGTCTCATCAAAACAGATGTTCCAACTCCGCGATGCCTGCTTTAGTCCATAAATGGACTTAAGCAGCTTGCATACTTTCCCGCTGCTCCCACTCTGATTGAAACCCTCTGGCTGATCCATATAGACGCACTCTTCTAAATTTCCATTCAAAAAAGCCGTCTTTACGTCCATCTTCCAGATTTCATAATCATGGAAGGCAGCAATAGCAAGAAGGACCCGAATGGATTTGAGCATAGCCACTGGAGAAAAAGTTTCGTCATAGTCTAAACCAGGTCTTTGACGAAAACCCTTTGCAACAAGTCTAGCCTTATAGGTTTCCACCTGTCCATCTGTTAGTTATATGTATGCCCTAGAGGCCATTACTGTACATTAGATGTATATTGTAGTGGATGCTGGGACATATATAGGTAGGACTTTCTTGCTCGACATGATAGTACGCTATCTGGTTGCTCTTTATCTTAACATGTATACTTTCTGTCTCTCTGATTACATGTTGATAAAGCCCTTAGGATGTGTTCTCGACTTCCAGGACTATGATGAAGATCATACTAGTGGGGCCTGGGTAGTCAATGAGTACATCCTTCATTGTTCCTAGTCGTGGGAATATCGAAACGGGGCATCGATATTCCAGAGTAGACTAGCGTATATCTTCTCGACCCATGTGATGGGCGATGGATGATCCCATATCCATTGGTGTTTGACATCGAAGATGGTATGCGGGTGCTCAGTGGAGACTGGGTACACTGAACGGACTCGCCGAGAACTCCCAGATGGTATTATACCTCACGTCAGATGGCAGTTCTCTAGTGACACTGGTACAGCTTAGTCTGTTGACCCGAGATCGTCATAGAGTCTTGTGTGTCTCCCACTGTGCTTTGATTTCCACCCTACCATGGCTCTACTGAGTTGTGCAAACAGGTGGTTTTTGGGTACAGTCCTGATTCACATGGAGGCAATGAGCGATAGGAGGGGATTCGTCTCTCCCGGTATTGGGGGTTGATGTTGTGCTATGCTCGACTGGCCATAACAGGAAATCCCTGGCCAGGGTTGCAGTGATATACTGGTAAGAGTTATCAGTAGTTTCACGAATGTTATGGGCCTTACGTCGGCATGACTTATCGAGCTATTGGGGTCTGACATTTACCACCCCTAGGCGAGATATGCGGCATATCAGACGAACAGACCGGACTGTACGGTAAGTGTTACTGGTTGGATTCACAGGAGTGTGAGCGGGCTTGCTCGTCGATCTTCTGATCGCTCAATACCCGGGTGGCCGTTACGTTTAGCAGACCGCTTGCGGCTTGTGGGTGCTTGATATGATCATCATCTGCTGCCGGTGTATTGACGAGTCTTTAGAGTCCTACACAGAGGTTTCCTGGCTCAAGCGAAACGAAATAGGAGCGCATATGAGATATGTGCGGGACCGAGAATAATGCGTGTATGTGATACCGTATTCTATTCTCGCGATGAATGTATCGAATGGTTGTATGTGATATAACCTAGTTATCGAATCAAGGATTGATTCGATAAGCCGATACATATGATACTAGCCGGTTATATGCGACATGACCGGATCATTGAATCAAGTGTTGATTTAATGATTTAATGTATAATTATTTATTTGATATATTACTTTGCATTAACTAGTATTGGTTCACTTTAAATGGATTTTCTCACTTGAAATGCACAAGTTGTATATGTGATATACTTTTGTGCACAAGATTGTATCATGTTTGATGATACATGCAAGCTAGGGTTAGTGTAAAGAATGTACCATGGTTAAACTAATGGTTAGGGTTTTGTTTTTCCATTTTCTTATTTATCTATTTATTTATCTTATTCATTTTGGAAAAGAGAAAGATGAATGGTGGCTTTATTTGTTTTTAGTTGAACATTCATGAAACTTTGACTAAGTCACCATTCTTGTCTCATGCTTAATCCTAATCATATGAACTAACCATAGTACATTCTCTACACTTAACCAAGGGTTAGTAAATGATAAGTATTGATTTATTTATCTAATTTACATAACTTATCATATCTTCTTCTTCTTCTTCATCATCTTCTTCTTCTTCATCATCTTCTTCTTTCATGAGAAGAAAGCTTGTTACATCAATGGTGATTGATGAAAAAGTGTGAGAAATCCAAATCTAAAGTCTACCCACTTCCTATTTCTTCATCCTCTACCTCTTGCCAAGTAGTATAGGGTGTTTTCTTCACAAGTTTTCTTGACTTGGTGAAGTTGGAGCTTGATCTAGCGATGCCTCGACGTAGATCATCTTCGGCATCGTCGTCGATGACCTAGCCCGCTTTTTCTCCGATGAAACCGACGCTAGAGCCATGGTTCGATTTGGACAGCGGAGAGGACTTCATCACGGAGCCTAGGAGGTGGAGGACCGGATCTACAAAGGTTGTAGCCCCTTCCCTTTAGCTATATTTCCGTTTACTTGCTCGTATCGCGTATATATCTAGTTAACGATCCGTATTAGGTTTTCTCGGCACATATAAAATTTCAATTAGGCATGTTTGATCACTTGTGAGACTTCATTAGTGTGCCTAGGAACCTACAGTGGTATCAGAGACTAGCTAGAGCCTTAGGCGATGCGTAGACGGAGTTAGAAGTCCGATCGACCCGAAACCCCGATTTTAACATGCTCTCTGGACTTTTTTGAAATTCGTGGATTTTTGTGAATTAAAAATATGCGGAAAAATCGGCAGGTATTCCTAAGAATTACTGTGAAATTCGAGAGCACGATTCCTCTAAAGAGCGGCAGAACCGCGGCACGAGCATGGCTCGTGCGGCGGTTCCGCGGCCAACTAGTCACATAGCATTTTTCTTTTTCACAGTAACTCCTAGTTTTTAGTGCTGGTTTTCCTGGGAATATTTTAATATTTATTCCAGAGTTTTATTTTCTGGGTTGTATTAGGAACTCAGTGTGTCGATCGGATTGTCTAATTTTGTCGGTGTGTTTTTCCGGGTATTTTAGAATATGTTAAAAAGTTCGACCGGATATAAATACCCACTTTTTCCCCTGCCGGGAAATTTCCAATTGTTGGATTTTTCCGTAATTTAACGGCGTTCTAAGTAGTGCAAGTAACGCGATGGACCCTCTAGAAGACAACAAACCCTAACTCGATTATGTGACCGTCTTGAACTGCCCTTTGAACCTTCGGGTTTGGGGCAGTACGGCGTGCCACATGTGAGGCGTTGGCTTGACCCTTCTATGGCTGGACCGTTGGTACTGAGGCACGAACTGAATGTTGTTAGACTTATTTCATGTGTTGATCTGTTTCGGGAAAACTTGGGTGTTCGATTGTTCGATCCGAAAGTTTGACATATTCTATTTATCCGGAATGTGATACAATAATTGGAATTCACATGTAGTTATGAGATAACTGAATGAATGTTATAAATCTAGCAGTTTAGTCTCACTTGATCGGTTGCCACGGAATTTTGATGTGATCAAAAGTCCGACGCAATCACGTAGTGTACGCGGATACTCGCCGGGTAAACTTAATAGACAGCCTCACTCCATAGCCCCAACCAAGTGACTGTAGGAGAACCCCGTCGCCGAAAGCATCCGTCCGGGTGCTCGCGGCAGCGGTGCTCCGCCTTGGTGCACTTCGTCGATGGTATTGGGGGTGCGGCCACCTACTAAAGTTTGTGATGAGCATTCGATCAAAATGTCGGGAATCCTGTTGAATTTCCCGACTTGGTATTGAAATGTGTTTTCGATAATGAGACTAAAATGCGGGGTTTATAATTGTTAGGCATGCGATGTCTAAGTAATTCATTTGGTCAGGCATGCGATGTCTGAGGTGGTTGCGGATTCCAACTGTTGTAGTTTTACACTTTCTTTTCTGTGACCGTAAGTGTAATATGTGATATCGCCGGTTTTCGTTGCTATATGTCAACGACAATTGGGATGCGCATATTTACTTACGTTGATGACATGTGATGTTATGTGTTGCTAGATATGTTATATTGGATCGTCGTATTTGAATAGCCGGGGTTTTTTTATGTGAGATGAGTGTTTTTCATTTTCATTCATGTAAAAACTTGTATGTAATATTCTTTTATTGGGGCACTTCCAGGTTGCGGAAGATGTCACCGTTGTTGTATATTATTCACTTTTCTGCACTAGGATAGACCCAAGGAGGGGAGCACAAGTAACCGGGTTCTGGGTCCAGTGGGAGACCAACTCGAGGAGTCGAGTCCGGGTCTCCTAACCCTAGAATTGGTAGGGTTGCTTGCCGCTCTCGTAGGGGTCTTGGGGGTGTGGGATTGGCTATTCATCATGACCGTGGAATCCTTGTTTTATACTGGCTCGTATTGAAAACACGGACGTCCTAGTATATCCAATATTTCATATGTTTCTTCTGCTGTGATTTATCTGTGATGTGATCATGCGATGTTCTGTGCTCTGTTCAGATAGATGTAGTATATAGTATATATGATATATTATATAGACGTTGCTTATGTTTTACACCCGCGCTAGCCCTGCCTCGCTCTGCCGTTAGTTACCTAACCTAACGGTGCAGACGGGACATCGAGTCGAATGCGGATGGCATAAGCGTACGTTATATTTATCTGTGATGTTTAGGTGGACTTATATGATGGGATATTCATTAATGTGATTAATGAAAGAAAATAAACCTAATTGATGTTGTGGAATCGAATTTCAAAATAAAAACAGGTAGCTACAGTTCTTGCTTTGCATCGCGGTGTTCATTATAGAACATCCTGCACCTTATTCGATAAGGAAAGGACCGAGATCCCTTCACCGGGAGTGACTCCTTTAGCAATAACTGGCAGATGCTACAACCCTCGGTTTGTCTTTGATCGCTTCTATAGTTTCCGCTTTGCACAGTGATATATATGATATATCACGCACCTCATTCGACGAGGAAAGGGCCGACGATCCCTTCACCGGGAGTGACCCCTTTAGCAAAACTAGAAAAGCCTCAAAAACATTCCATTTAAAAACCATTTGATTCCGCAACGAGATCAAGTTCAAAGCGTTAAAGGTTTTCACAAAAAACCATTCGCAACCCTCCGTCATTTTAGGAAGTAGAGTACTTAGTATTCGTGCTGTGTTTGTTGACCATAGTCAAGGCACAGTGTACGGTAGCTAAGTGATGTCTTCCTACACCGCATATGATGCGATTAGTTAGGACAGTCGCGTGACTTTGTTGACCTTAGTTAAGGGTCATGTGGGTGGGTCTAATTAATCACGAAATGACGGGTAGAACTTGACTAGTACTTATGATTTGTTGACCTTAGTTAAGGTCATAAGTGCTAGGGGTAAAAACCATTATCGGGAGTTTCAAGTGTTGAAACTTGCAATGAGATTGCATACCTTCTATATGATAGTTGGATCCCGATACCCACTGCGAGTAATTGTTACTCCTGGGAGAGTTTTGCACTTTACAATTAGCCGATCAAGTAGGTGTCTAGAAAGGTGTCAACGGGGTTACGCCTCTGGGAAAACGAGGTTTACTGTAATTAGGTCCGTGCGAAAGCACGTGGAACCTCCCTCAAAGTACCGACACTGGCTTGGCTGAAAGATTGGCGAACTTGTAGAGTGTAATTAATCCCGGCTAGTCTTTCCTTTTAAGGTTTGAAGGAAGATTTGATAAAAAAAGTGGGAGCCATCCTGATTAGATAAAATATATAACTAATCTGATCTTGCAAGAGCGCACGCAGAGTGTTTTCTTCTCTCTCTTTCCAGGTAGCGACCATATCACGCCTTAATCAAGATAATAATATGGATGTATTGACCGAACCCGCTTGTTATACTGAGCTGGGGAACGTTGGTCCCACTCCAACTTATAATTGTTATAAGACAGAGCAGGAAATAGGGGAATACCAGATTTCCTATGCCGCCCAAACGAAGAAAGTGCATATGATGTTAGTTATATGTATGCCCTAGAGGCCATTAATGGACATTGGATGTATATTGTAGTGGATGCTGGGACATATATAGGGAGGACTTTCTTGCTCGACATGATAGTATGCTATCTGGTTGCTCTTTACCTTAACGTGAACACAGATTGTCTCTCTACTACATGTTGGTAAAGCCCTTAGGATGTGTACTTGACTACATGGACTATGATGCGGATCATACTAGTGGGGACATGGTAGTCCATAAGTACATCCTTCAAAGTCCCTAGTCGTGGGTATATCGAGACGGGGCATGGATATACCAGAGTAGACTAGGGTATACCTTCTCGACCCATACAGATGGGCGATGGATGATCCCATATCCATTGGTGTTTGACATCGGAGATTATATACGGGTGCTCAGTAGAGACTGGGTACACTGGACGGACTCGCCGAGAACTCCCAGATGGTATTATACCTTACGTCATATGGCAGTTCTCTGGTGACACTGGTATAGAGTAGTCTGTTGACCCGAGATCGTCATAGAGTCTTGTGCGGTTCCCACTGTGCTTTGATTTCCACCTTACCAAGTCCAAGAGGGCGTGCAAAACGGTGATTTTTGGATACAGTCCCGAATCACATGGAGGCAATGAGCGATAGGAGGGGATTCGTCTCTCCCGGTATATGGAGTTGATGTTGCACTGTGTTCGATTGGCTATAACCGGAAATCCCTGGCCAGGGTTGCAGAGATTTACTGGTAAGTGTTACCAGTAGTTTCTCGAACTATTATAGACCTCATATCGACACGACTTATCGAGCTATTAGGGTCTGACGTTTACCACCCCTAGGCGAGATATGCGACATATCAGACGAACAGACCGGACTGTACGGTAAGTGTTACTGGTTGGATTCACAGGAGTATGAGCGGGCTTGCTCGTCGATCTTCTGATCGCTCAATACCCGGGTGGCCGTTACGTTTAGCAGACCGCTTGCGGCTTGTGGGTGCTTGATATGATCATCATCTGCTACCGGCGTATTGACGAGTCTTTAGAGTCCTACACAGAGGTTTCCTGGCTCAAGCGAAACGAAATAGGAGCGCATATGAGATATGTGCGGGACCGAGAATAATGCGTGTATGTGATACCGTATTGTATTCTCGCGATGAATGTATCGATTGGTTGTATGCGATATAACCTAGTTATCGAATCAAGTATTGATTCGATAAGTCGATACATTGGATACTAGTCGGTTATATGCGATATGACCGGATCGTTAAATCAAGTGTTGATTTAATGATTTAATGTATAATTATATATATGATATATTACTTTACATTAACTAGTATTGGTTCACTTTAAATGGATTTTCTCACTTGAATTGTGCAAGTTGTATATGTGATATACTTTTATGCACATGATTGTATCGTGTTTGATGATACATGCTCACTTGGGTGTAGTTTTGGTTTAAACCTTGGATATGGAAATGGTTAAGGTTTTTATTTATTTATTCATTTATTTATTTCATTTTGGCAAGAAATAAAATGGTTGCTAGTTTTGATTTATGTTGAAAGTTCATGAAGGTTTGAAAAGTTGACCATTTTGTTTGTTTCCTTTAACCTAACCATTCTATTTAACCCTAGTTTATTCTCTACACCTAATCATGGTTTGAATATGATAAGTATTGTTTTTCTTTTCCATTTTAAATAACACTTATCATATTCTAGCTTCATCTTCTTCTTCATCTTCAACAGAAAAAGCTTGATGCCATTAATGGCAACTTGAGTTCCAAAGTGATAAATCCAATTCTAAAGTCTATCCACTTCCTATTTCTTCATCCTCTACCTCTTGCCAAGTAGTAGAGTGTGTTTCCTTCATAAGTTTTCTTGACTTGGTGAAGTTGGAGCTTGATCTAGCGATGCCTCGACGTAGATCATCTTCGGCATCGTCGTCGATGACCTAGCCCGCTCCTTCTCCGATGAAGCCGACGCTAGAGTACGGGATTGCATGAGGACAGCGGAGAGGACTTCATCACGGAGCCGTGGGGGTGGAGGACCGGATCTACAAAGGTTGTATTTCCGTATTCTTGTAGTTAAGTGTTAACTAGTTTGCTTTTTCGCCTAGACATCTAGCTAACGATCCGTAGTCTAGGGTTTCTCGGCACCGTAATTTTTGAAATTGGCATGGTTGATGCCTTGTGAGACCTCTTGAGAGTGCCTAGGAACCCTACAGTGGTATCAGAGCCTAGCTAGAGCCTTAGGCGAAGTCTAGACGGAGTTTGAATCCGATCGACCCGAAACCCCAACTCAAAACGGCTCTCTAGACTTTTTCTAAAAACATGGATTTTTCAGAATTAAAAATATGCAGAAATATCAGCAGGAATATCTAAGAGTTACTGTAAATTTCGATGCCCTAATTCTATTAAAGCGCCGCGGTTCCGCGGCACGAGCATGGCCCGTGCGGCGGATCCGCGGCCTGTTTGTCGTTTTATGAGTTGAAGTTTGCACAGTAACTCCTACTTAACAGTGCTGGTTTTCCTGGGAATTTTTAATATTTAATCAAGAGTTGAATTTTCTGGGTTGTATTGGGGATTCGATGAATCGATCGGATTATTTAAACTTTGTCTATTTCGCTTTCCGGATATTTTTAGAATATGTTAAAAAGTTCGACCGGATATAAATACCCACTTTTTCCCCTGCCGGGAAATTTCCAATTGTTGGACTTTTCCGTTGTTTGACGACGTTCTATGTAGTGCAAGTAACGCGATGGACCCTCTAGAAGACAACAAACCTTAACTCGATTATGTGACCGTCTTGAACTGCCCTTTGAACCTTCGGGTTTGGGGCAGTACGGCGTGCCACATGTGAGGCGTTGGCTTGACCCTTCTACGGCTGGACCGTTGGTACTGAGGCACGAACTGAATGTTGTTAGACTTATTTCATGAGTTGATCTGTATCGGGAAAACTTGGGTGTTTGTATGTTCAATCGGAAAGTTTAACATTTTCTGTTTATCCGGAATGTGATACAATAATTGGAATTCACAATAAGTTATGAGATAACTGAATGAATGTTATAAACATAGCACTTTAGTCTCACTTGATCGGTTGCCACGGAATTTTGATGTGATCAAAAGTTCATCGCAATCACGTAGCATACGCGGATACTCGCCGGGTAAACTTAATAGACAGCCTCACTCCATAGCCCCGACCAAGTGACTGGAGGAGAACCCCGTCGCCGAAAGCATCCGTACGGGTGCTCGCGGTAGCGGTGTTCCGCCTTGGTGCACTTCGTCGACGGCATCAGGGGTGCGGCCGTCTACTAAAGTTTGCGACGAGCATTCGATCAAAATGTCGGGAATCCTGTTGATTTGCCCGACTTGATATTGAAAAGAGTTTTCGATAATGAGACTAAAATGCGGGGTTTATAATTGTTAGGCATGCGATGTCTAAAGAATTCATTTGATTAGGCATGTGATGTCTAAAGGAGATTGCGGATTCCAACTGTTTTAGTTTTACACTTTCTTTTCTGTGACCGTAAGTGTAATATGTGATATCGCCTGTTTCGTTGCTATATGTCAACGACAATTGGGATGCGCATATTTACTTACGTTGATGACATGTGATGTTATGTGTTGCTGGATATGTTATATTGGATCGTCGTATTTGAATAGCCGGGGGTTTTTTATGTGAGATGAGTGTTTTTCATTTTCATTCATGTAAAAACTTGTATGTAATATTCTTTTATTGGGGCACTTCCAGGTTGCGGAAGTTGTCACCGTTGATGTATATTATTTACTTTTCTGCACTAGGATAGACCCAAGGAGGAGGGCACAAGTAACCGTGTTCTGGAGTCCAGAGGGAGACCAACTCGAGGAGTCGAGTCCGGGTCTCCTAACTCCAGAATTTGTAGGGTTGCTTGCCGCTCTCGTAGGGGTCTAGGGGTGTGGGTTTGGCTATTCATCACGACCGTGGAATCCGTGTTTTATACTGGCTCGTATTCAAAACACGGACGTCCTAGTATATCCAATATTTCATATGATTCTTCTGCTGCGATATCTGTGATGTGATCATGCGATGTTCTGTGATAGATACAGTATATAGTATATATGATATATTATATAGACGTTACTTATGTTTTACACCCGTGCTAGCCCTGCCCTGCTCTGACGTTAGTTACCTAACCTAACGGTGCACGAGGGGACATCGAGGCGAATGCGGATGGCATAAGTGTACGTCGTATTTATCTGTGATGTTTAGGTACTTAAATGATGGGACTTCATTAATGAGATTAATGAAATAAAAGAAACCTAAGATGTTGTAGAATTGAATTTCAAAATAAAACAGGTAGCTACAGTTCTTGCTTTGCACAGAGGTATATGTGATATATCCTGCACCTTATTCGATGAGGAAAGGACCGAGATCCCTTCACCGGGAGTGACTCCTTTAGCAATAACTGGCAGATGCTACACACTCGGTTTGTCTTTTGATAGCTTTTAAGTGTTTTTGCTTTGCACAGTGATATATATGATATATCCCGCACCTCATTCGACGAGGAAAGGACCCACGATCCCTTCACCGGGAGTGACTCCTTTAGCAAAACCAGAAAAGCCTCAAAAACACTCCATTTCAAAATTCATTCGATCCTACAACGATATCAAGTTCATTACGCAATAGGTTTTCAGAAAAACCTGTCGTAGCCCTCCGTCATTTCAGATAAGTCCTATTTAGTATTCGTGCTACGTTTGTTGACCTCCGTCAAGGCATAGTGTGCGGTAGCTAACTAGTATTTATCTGTTTATGCATATGATGCAGATTGAGTTAGGGTAGTCGTGCGGCCTTGTTGACCTCCGTCAAGGGTCGTGCGGGTGGGTTTAATTCGATCAAGAAATGACGGGTTGAACTTGACTAGTAGCCTATGGTTTGTTAACCTCCGTCAAGGTCATAGGGTGCTAGGGGCAAAATATTATCGGGAATTTCAAGTGTTGAAATTTGCAATGAGATTGCATACCTTCTATGAGATAGTTGGATCCCGATACCCGCTGCGAGTAAGAGTTACTCCTGGGAGAGTTTTATACATTACAATTAGCCGATCAAGTAGGTGTCTAGAAAGGTGTCAACGGGGTTACGCCTCTGGGAAAACGAGGTTTACATTAATTAGGTTCGTGCGAAAGCACGGGGGACCTCCCTCAAAGTACCGACACTGGCCTGGCTGAAAGATTGGCGAACTTGTAGTGTGTAATTAATCCCGGCTAGTCTTTCCTTTTAGGGCTTGAAGGAAGATTTGATAAAAAGCAGTGGGAGCCATCCTGATTAGATAAAATAATAACCAATCTATTCTTGCAAAAGCGCGCGCTGAGTGTTTTCTTCTCTCTCTCTCCTGGTAGCGACCATATCACGCCTTAATCAAGATAATAATATGGATTATTGACCGAACCCGCTTGTTATACTGAGCTGGGGAACGTTGGTCCCGCTCCAACTTATAAATGTTATAAGACAGAGCAGGATATAAGGGAATACCAGATTTCCCGTGCCGCCCAAACGAAGAGAGTGCGTGCTGATGCATCATCTTCGGGTGTGTTCATTATACAGAACTGTTTCTCAGTATCCTCCGCATCCTTGGTATATGATACCGGATCAGGATCCCAGATATGTAAGATGTTACATAGGGCTACAAAAGGGTAGAAAAACTGAGAACGGGTGATAAGTTTCATGAGGCAGAAAACGGGGCAAGTGTTGCAGCCAAGTCTGTTGGTCACTGTCACCCTGTATTGTAATACATTGATTCTGAACGAATGTTATTAGATACCGAACCTGATATACAAAATCATATCAGTCTCTTTATTAGTAAAGAAATGATAAAATTTTGTATAGTTGGATAATGTTTTGAACATTTCCTATATCAAAAGTTGATCGGTTCAGGCGCGTTATCTAAAAGCATTGACGTTCTAAATCAAACTACAGTTCTTTGTATACAGAACACACACAAGAGGAAGAGTTCAGAAATGAACGGATCCTTCTTGAGGTATTGTAGACTAGGTCATATCAATGCGACCCGACTAGCTGAAGTTACATATAGATGCATATTTAAATCATTTTGAATTTACATCTTGTGAAACTTGCCAGTCATGTCACAAAGATATAATGACACCAGCTCTGTTTATTGGAAACAGAGAAGGAGTTAGTTAAACTCTTGGGATGATACATGTTGATGTATGTAGGTCCCCTGTCTACACATGCCAAGACTGGTTCTTTGTACTTCATTACATTCTCTGATGATCTTTCGAGATTCAGACCTATGTTCCTGTTGAAACACAAGTCCGAACCTTTTGAGATATTCACAGAATATAAGTTAGAAGTAGAGAACCAAAATACGGGTATAAGTATTATGTCTTTTGATGTGATCGAGGAGGAGAATACTTGAGCACGGAATTCCTGGACTATTCTAAAGGAGAATGAGATTCTCTCTCGGCATTACTCCTCCGAATACACCATAGCACGATGGTATATCGGGGTGGAGCAGATACACCCTATATGATATGGTGTGCTCTATGATGAGTACTATTGAGTTACCTATTTCCTTTTTGGGAGTTATGCACTTGAGAAGATGCATACCTATTGAATAGGGTTCCAATCAAATCAGTTGCCTACCGCTTCATATGTGATATGGAATGGGAAGAGCCCATGTCTTAAGTTAGTTAAGATTTGGGGTTGTCCGGCCTATGTCTAAAAGCAAAATCCGGACACGCTCGAGGCAAGGTCTGTAATGTACAACTGGAAAGGTTCCAGCTATACAATTTGCAGCCGATGATTTGATAGAACCAAAGGATTCAGTAGATTCCAACGAACCTCAGCCTCTCCGCCGATCTAGTAGGGTTCCTCACCCACCTGAGAGTTACTTCGGTTTCTCTATGACAGTGAGAGAGAGGATTGCATCTTGAGATGATGACCCAACTAGTTTCGAGCTGGTCATCGGGGGTAAGACTCTGTAAGAATGGCTGGATGCTTAGTGATCTGAGATGGAATCCATCTACACCAACAAAGTATGGACTTTGGTTGCTATATCTGAAGGGTTAAATCCCCATCAGGAGCAAGTATATCTTGAGAAGATTACTTGGTGTAAATGGAAAAGTTGAGACTTTCAAAGCTAGACTTGTTAAAAGTTTGCATCATTGACCAGGTGTGGATAATGATGAAACCTTTTCAAGTAGCTATGCTTAAGTCCATCCAGATCCTACTTGTCACGGCTACATACCATGACTATGATATCTGGTGGTTGGGTGCCATGACTGCTTTTCTAAATGATGTTTTAGAAGAGTGCGTCTGTAAGTACACAGCCAGAGGGCCTCGTAGACTGTGAGAGCAGCGGAAACGTGTACAAGATGCTTTATAGGATACAGCAGGCATCGCGGAGTTGGAACATCTGTTCTGATGGATTAGTCAAAGAGTTTGACATCATCAAAATGGTAGATGAACCTTGTATATACGAAAAGCTAGTAGGGAGTATGGTAGTGATCCTCGTAGAGTACGTGGATGACATACTCTTGATAGGGAAGGAGTTTCCTATGCTACGCTCGGTCAATCTCTGCTTATCACAAGGATTCTCCATATAGGATCAAAGTGATACCTCCTAAATCCTGGTTTTCGGATCTATGAGATAGATCTAATAGGACCTTAGGATACTCAATAGCTGTAGTGAGATGGTATCAATCGATCCAGGGGAGAATCACTGGAAAGGTTCCAGGGTGATAAAGACGACTGAATGTCAGTCGCGGGCATTGTATTTACCCTTAGTAAAGGGACGGTATGTTGGAAGAGTTCCAAGCTAGATACCGTGACATACTAGCCGATAAAGGCAGGATACATCGCTACTTAAGATGCTACCAAAGAGGCTGTTTGGGTGTATATTGGTTCATGAGATGAACTATGTTCCTCCCATTGTGTGACAATGGAGTTGTGGCTTATGCCAAGGAACGCAGGTCCCATTAGTGATCCAGACATATTCTAAGGCAGTATCACTTGATCATAGAGATGGTTGATCTCTAAGGGATCGAGGTTAGGAGAGTAGACTCAGAGAACAACACGGCGGATCCACTCACGAAGGCCTTGTAAGGTTGCTAGGCACGCGCACAAGGGTCTACGAGGCATCAACCATGCCCGATTAAAAATTTAGCCGAGCCGAACAACCCGAATACGGAACTTTAAACTAGAGATTAGGCGAAAACATGCATGCTAAACATTTTAACCCTGAGTGAGAGGGATTACAACCTTTGTAGATCCGGTCCTTCACTTCATATTCTCCGTGTTGTGGTCCCTTCGCTGCGATCATCGGGATCCGGACTCTCGAGAGGTTCCACGAAGAGAAAGACGCAACCTTTGCTTCCGATCTTCGATACTAAGATGATCTACCTTGAAGTTTCTTTAACACAAGCTAACACTCATGAAATGATGTGAACACCCTAATCTAAATGGCAAGGGAAGATGAGGATGATGAAGTAGGATTTTTGCTCTCTTTATTTATCTTTTTCTCATATTTATCCATCACAAAAATCAAAGCAAGAAAGCATTTCAAGCAAAGAAGAAGAAGGAAGAAGATGAACAATCATTAGAATCCTTTTGTGATGAATAGAAAATGAAATGATATGATGAATAATGTAACCAAGGTCAAGTAAACCTTTGTAGAGAATTAACTAGGGTTAGGGTTTGGGTTGGGTTAAAGCATGAGTCACTTAGAAATATCTTTCACAAAACAAAACCAAAACCTTCTAGAATCATCTAGAAAGCTTAACCCTAATCCAAACCCTAATCATGTTTAAACTCCACTAAACTTGTTGCATTAGTTATCATATCATGTTACAATATTATATATCACATATATAATATTTATCGTAACAAAATAAAATAATACAATTAACATATATCGCATATATATCAATGTATTACCCGAGTGAGAAAAAGAATCTTTTAGTGAGCAAATATTAGTTAATGTAATTTAATATATCATATATATTATTATACATTAAATTATCGAATCATCTCTTGATCCGACAATCCGGCTATATTGCATATAACCGACTAATATTTATCCGTACCGATTCATCGAATCAACACTTGATCCGATGACCCGGCTGATATCAAATATCGCGAGAATATAATACGGTATCACATATCGCATTATCCTCGGTCCGGCACATATAACATATGTGCTCCTACTCCGTTTTTCCTGAGTCAAGAAACCTCTGTGTAGGACTCTAAAGAATCGTCAATACGCCGGCAGTAGGTGATGATCATATCAAACACCTACAAGCTGCAAGCGGTCAGCTAAACGTAACAGCTACCCAGGTATTGAGCGCTCAGAAGATCAACAAGCAAGCCTGTAACTTCTCCTGTGAATCCAAACAGTAACACTCCCGTACAGTCCGGTCTCGTCGTCTGATATGTCGCATATCTCGCCTAGGGGTGGTAAACGTCAGACCCCAGTAGCTCGATAAGTCGTGTCGATATGAGGTCTATAACAGTTTGAGAAACTACTGATAACACTTACCAGTAAATCTCAGCAACCCTGGCCAGGGATTTCCGGTTATAGCCAATTGAACACAGCACAACATCAACTCCCTATACCGGGAGAGACGAATCCCCTCCTATCGCTCATTGCCTCCATGTGATTCGGGACTGTACCCAAAAGCCACCTTTTTGCACGCCCTCTTGGACATGGTATGATGGAAATCAAAGCACAGTGGGAATCACACAAGACTCTATGACGATCTCGGGTCAACAGACTACTCTGTACCAGTGTCACCGGAGAACTGCCATCTGACGTGAGGTATAATACCATCTGGGAGTTCTCGGCGAGTCCGTCCAGTGTACCCAGTCTCCACTGAGCACCCGTACACCATCCTTGATGTCAAACACCGATGGATATGGGATCATCCATCGCCCATCATATGGGTCAAGATGCGTATACGCTAGTCTACTCTGGTGCATCGATGCCCTGTCTCGATACACGCTCGACTAGGAACAATTATAGGATGTACTCGTCGACTACCGTGGCCCCACTAGTATGATCTCATCATAGTCCCAGTAGTCGAGTACATATCCTAAGGGCTTTATCAACATGTAATATAGAGACAATCAGAGTACATGTTAAGATAAAGTACAACCAGATAGCATATTATCATGTCGAGTAAGAAAGTCCTCCCTATATATGTCCTAGCATCCACTACAATATACATCGTATGTACAGTAATGGCCTCTAGGGCATACATATAACTAACAATCTCCCACTTGCACTAGGGCCATCTGTTATGGTATCGCATACCCAACAATTAGCTGCGGTTGAAGTATCTCATACTCAACCATCCCATAAAAGTCTCTACTGGGAAAAAGGCCTTTGTGAGTGAATTCGCGCTGTTGTCCTCTGTGTCTACTCTCCTAACCTCGATCTCCCTGGAGATCAACCATCTCCATGATCAGGTGATACTGCCTAAGAATTATATCTGGATTTCAGATGGGACGGTAGTTCCATGGCTAAAGCCACAACTCTATTGTCACACAATGGTAGGAACGAAGTTCATCTTATGAACTTATATATATCCAGACTGCCTCTTTGGTAGCATCCTTGGTAACGATGTATCTTGCCTTTAATCGTCTAGTATGTCACGGTATCTAGCTTGGAACTCTTCCAACATACCGTCCCTCCACTGAGGGTATAGACAAGCCTGCGACTGACATTCAGTCTTCCTTATCACCCTGGAACCATTCCAGTGATTCTCCCCAGGATCGATTGATACCATCTCACTACAACTAGTGAGTATCCTAACATCCAATTAGATCTATCTCATAGATCCAAAACCTAAGATTTGGTAGGTATCACTTTGATCCTATATGGAGAATCCGTGTGATAAGCGGAGATTGACCGAGCGTAGCATAGGAAACTCCTTCCCTATCAAGAGTATGTCATCCACGTACTCTACGAGGATCACCACCATACTCTCTACTACTTTTTTGTATATACAAGGTTCATCTACCATTTTGATGAAGTCAAACTCTTTGACTACCACATCAAAACAGATGTTCCAACTCCGCGATGCCTGTTTTATCACATAAAACATCTTGCGCACGTTTCCGCTGCTCCCACTGTCTACGAAGCCCTCTGGCTGTGTACTTATAGACGCTCTCTTCTAAAACATCATTTAGAAAAGCAGTCATGACACCCAACCACCAGATATCGTAGTCATGGTATGTAGCCGTGGCAAGTAGGATCTGGATGGATTTAAGCATAGCTCCTTAGAAAAGGTTTCATCATAAGCCACAACTGGTCTACGATGCAAACCTTTAACAAGTCTAGCTTTGAAAGTATCAACTTTTCCATGTACACCAAGTAATCTTCTCAAGATATACTTGCTCCTGATGGGGATTTAACCCTTCAGATAAAGCAACCAAAGTCCATACTTTGTTGGTGTATAAGGATTCCATCTCAGATCGATAAGCATCCAGCCATTCTTATAGAGTCCCACTCCTGATGGCCAGCCCGAAACTAGTTGGGTCATCATCTCATGATGCAATCCTCGCTCCCACTGTCATAGAGAAACTAAAGTATCTCTCAGGTGGGTGAGGAACCCTACTAGATCGGCGGAGAGGCTGTGGTTCGTTGGTTACTATTGAATCCTTTGGTTCTACCAAATCATCAGCTGCAGTTTGTATAGCTGGAACCTTTCCAGTTCTACATAACAGATCTTGCCTCGAGCTTGTCCTGATTTTGCTTTTAGACATAGGCCGGACAACCCCAAATCTTAACAAGCTTAAGATATGGGCTTTTCCCTTTCCATATCACATATGAAGTGGTAGGCAACTGATTTGATTTGAACCCTATTCAATAGGTATGCAGCTTCTCAAGTGCATAATTCCCAAAAGGAAATTGGCAACTCAGTAGTACTCATCATAGAGCACACCATATCACATAGGGTGCTATTGCTCCACCCCGATATACCATCGTGCTATGGTGTATACGGAGGAGTAATTCTGAGAGAGAATCTCGTTCTCCTTTAGAATAGTCAAGGAATTCCGTGCTTAAGTATTCTCCTCCTTAATCACATCAAAGGACATAATACTTATACCCGTATTTTGGTTCTCTACTTCTAACTTATATTCTGTGAATATCTCAAAAGGTTCAGACTTGTGTTTCAGCAGGAACATATGTCTGAACCTTGAGAGATCATCAGAGAATGTAATGAAGTACAAAGAACCAGTCTTGGCATGTGTAGACAGGGGTCCTACATACATCAGCATGTATCAATCCCAAGAGTTCACTAACTCTTCCTCTGTTTCCAACAAACAGAGCTGTGGTCATCTTATCTTTGTGACATGACCGGCAAGTTTCACAAGATGTAAATTCAAACTAATTTAAATATGCATCTAAATGTAACTTCAGCCAGTCGGGTCGCATTGATATGACCTAGCCTCAAGAAGGATTCATTCATTTCTGAACTCTTCCTCTTGTGTGTGTTCTGTATACTAAGAACTGTAGTTTGATTTAGAACGTCAATGCTTTTAGATAACGCGCCTGAACCGATCAACTCTTGATATAGGAAATGTTCAAAACATTATCCAACAATACAAAATTATATCAA
The DNA here is from genome assembly GCA_030015575.1 of Agapanthus africanus. NCBI lineage: Eukaryota > Viridiplantae > Streptophyta > Magnoliopsida > Asparagales > Amaryllidaceae > Agapanthus > Agapanthus africanus. The sequence goes on from CM057351.1 coordinate 110,153,179, forward strand.
TTCTTTACTAATAAAGAAACTGATATGATTTTGTATATCAGGTTCGGTATCTAATAACATTTGTTCAGAATCAATGTATTCTGGTAATATAGGGTGACAGTGACCAACAGACTTGGCTGCAACACTTGCACCATTTTCTATCTCATGAAACTTATCACCCGTTCTCAGTTCTCTACCTTTCTGTAGCCCTTGTAACAAATTACATATGCGGGATCCTGATCCGGTATCACATACCCAGGACGTAAAGGATACTGAGAAACAGTTTTATGTAATGAACACACCCGAAGAAGATGCATCAGCATGCACTTTCTTCGTTTGGGCGGCACGGGAATTCTGGTATTCTCCAATTTCCTGCTCTGTCTTATAACAATTATAAGTTGGAGCGGGACCAACGTTCCCCAGCTCAGTATAACAAGCGGGTTCGGTCAATATATCCGTTCTATTATCTTGATTAAGGCGTGATATGATCGCTAACTGGAGAGAGAGAGAGAAGAAAACACTCAGCGTATGCTCTTGCAAGATTAGATTGGTTATCTAATATATCTAATCAGGATGTCTTCCACTGTTTTAGTCAAATCTTCCTTCAAACCCTAAAAGGAAAGACTAGCCGGGATTAATTACACGCTACAAGTTCGCCAATCTTTCAGCCAGGCCAGTGTCGGTACTTTGAGGGAGGTCCCCCGTGCTTTCGTACGAACCTAATTAAAGTAAACCTCGTTTTCCCAGAGGCGTAACCCCGTTAACACCTTTCTAAACACCTACTTGATCGGCTAATTGTAATGTGTAAAACTCTCCCAGGAGTAACTCTTACTCGCAGCGGGTATCGGGATCCAACTATCTTATAGAAGGTATGCAATCTCATTGCAAATTTCAACACTTGAAATTCCCAATAATATTTTACCCCTAGCGTCCCATGACCTTGACGCAGGACAACAAACCACAGTCCGCTAGTCAAGTTCAACCCGTCATTTCTTGATTGAATTAAACCCACCCGCACGACCCTTGACGCAGGACAACAAAGTCGCACGACTACCCTAATCCAATCTGCATCATATGCATAAGCAGATAAATACTAGTTAGCTACCACACACTACGCCTTGACGCAGGCCAACAAACGTAGCACGAATACTAACTACTACTTATCTGAAATGACGGAGGGCTACGACAGGTTTTTATGAAAACCCTTTGCGTAATGAACTTGATATCGTCGTAGAATCGAGTGATTTTTAAATGGAGTGTTTTTGAGGCTTTTCTAGTTTTGCTAAAGGGGTCACTCCCGGTGAAGGGATCGTCGGCTCTTTCCTCATCGAATAAGGTGCAGGATATTTCACAAATACCACTATGCAAAGCAAGAACTATAGAAGCAATCAAAAGACAAACCTAGTTTGTAGCATCTGCCAGTCATTGCTAAAGGAGTCACTCCCGGTGAAGGGATCTCGGTCCTTTCCTTATCGAATAAGGTGCTGGATGTTCTACAAGGAACACCGCTATGCAAAGCAAGAACTGTGGCTACCTGTTTTATTTAGAAATTCGATTCCACAACATCTTAGGTTTCTTTTAGTTTCATTAATCTCATTAATGAAGTCCCATTTTATTATGCTTCACAAGCATCTCTTTTTGAAACGAAATCTGCAATATAACATATATCTCATATATATAATATAAACATTCGTCTCAGGCAGTAATATGATCTCATCACAGAACATTGCAGCAGAAGAACATATATGAAATATTGGATATACTAGGACGTCCGTGTTTTCAATACGAGCCTGTATAAAACACGGATTCCACGGTCGCGATGAATAGCCAAACCCACATCCCTAGACCCCTACTAGAGCGGAAAGTAACACTGCCAATTCTAGGGTTAGGAGACCCGGTCTCGACTCCTCGAGATGGTCTCCCACTGGACCCTAGAACCCGGTTACTTGTGCTCGCCGCCTTGGGTCTATCCTAGTGCGGAAAAGTAAATAATGTACAACGGTGACATCTTCCGCTACCTGGAAGTGCCCCAATAAAAGAATATTACATACAAATGAATTTTACATGAATGAAAAAGAAAAACTCTCATCTCACATAAAACCCCCGGCTATTCAAACGCGATGATCCAATATAATATATCACAGCAACACATAATATCTCATATCATCAACGTAAGCAAGTATGCGTATCCCGATTGTCGTTGATGTATAGCAACGAAGCCGGCGATACACCACATACTACGCTTACGGTCACAGAAAAGAAAGTGTAAAACTACAACAGTTGGAATCCGCAACTTCTTTAGACATCGCATGCCTAACCAAATGAATTCCTTACACATCGCATGCCTAACTATTATAAACCCCGCATTTTAGTCTCATTATCGAAAACTCTTTTCAATATCAAGTCGGGCAATTCAACAAGATTCCCGACGTCCTGATCGAATGCTCGTCGCAAACTTTAGTAGACGGCCGCACCCCCAGATGCCGTCGACGAAGTGCACTAAGGCGGAACACCGCTGCCGCGAGCACCCGAATGGATGCTTTCGGCGACGGGGTTCTCCTACAGTCACTTGGTCGGGGCTATGGGGCGTGGCTGTCTATTAAGTTTACCCGGCGAGTATCCGCGTACGCTACGTGATTGCGACGGACTTTTGATCACATCAAAATTCCGTGGCAACCGATCATCTGAGACTAAACTGCTATGTCTATAATATTCAAATCAGTTATCTCATAACTACCTGTGGATTCCAAATATTGTATCACATTCCAGATAAATAGAAAAAGTTAAACTTTCCGATCGAATCATCAAGCACCCAAGATTTCCCCAATATATCTCAACACTTGAAATCAGTTTAAAAACATCCATTACATGCCACAGTACCAATGGTCCAGCCGTAGAAGGGTCAAGCCAACGCCTCACATGTGGCACGCCGTACTGCCCCAAACCCTAAGGTTCAACAGGCAGTTCAAGACGGTCACATAATCGAGTTAAGGTTTGTTGTCTTCTAGAGGGTCCACCGAGTTACTTGCACGACTTAGAACATTCTTAAACACGAGAAAAAATCCAACCTTTGAAAAATTTTCCGACAGGGGAAAAAGTGAGTTATTGATATCCGTTCGAACTTTTTAACAGTTTCTAAAATTTATCCGGAAAACACACATAGACAAAATCTGATAATCCGATCGAATCATCGTATCCCTAAAATAACCCCAGAAAACTCAACTGTAGAATAAATATTAAAAATTCCCAGAAAATCCAGCATAATAAAATAGGAGTTACTGTGCAAACAGAAATTGATGACGTCATTAGTTTGCCGCGGAACCGCCGCATAAGGCATGCTTCTGCCGCGGTTCCGCCGCACATTTTACTGTTCATGGGAAAAGTTTTGCACCGTAATTCTTAGAATTCCCTGCTGAATTTTTTAAGCTTTTAATGAGGAAAAATCCCAGTTTTTAGAAAAAGTCCAGAGAGCGGGTTTTATCGGGGTTTTGGGTTTCGATCGGACTTTAAACTTCGTCTACACTTCGCCTAAAGCTCTAGCTTGGCTCTGATACCACTGTAGGGTTGCTAGACACGCGCACAAGGGTCTACGAGGCATCAACCATGCCCGATTAAAAATTTAGCCGTGCCGAACAACCCGAATACGGAACTTTAAACTAGAGATTAGGCGAAAACATGCATGCTAAATATTTTAACACTAAGTGAGAGGGATTATAACCTTTGTAGATCCGGTCCTTAACTTCATATGCTCCGTGTTGTGGTCCCTTCGCTGCGATCATCGGGATCCGGACTCTCGAGAGTTTCCATGAAGAGAAAGACGCAACCTTTGCTTCCGATATTCGATACTAAGATGATCTACCTTGAAGTTTCTTTAACACAAGCTAACACTCATGAAATGATGTGAACACCCACATCTAAATGGCAAGGGAAGATGAGGATGATGAAGTAGGATTTTTGCTCTCTTTATTTATCTTTTTCTCATATTTATCCATCACAAAAATCAAAGCAAGAAAGCATTTCAAGCAAAGAAGAAGAAGGAAGAAGATGAACAATCATTAGAATCCTTTTGTGATGAATAGGAAATGAAATGATATGATGAATAATGTAACCAAGGTCAAGTAAACCTTTGTAGAGAATTAACTAGGGTTAGGGTTTGGGTTGGGTTAAAGCATGAGTCACTTAGAAATATCTTTCACAAAACAAAACCAAAACCTTCTAGAATCATCTAGAAAGCTTAACCCTAATCCAAACCCTAATCATGTTTAAACTCCACTAAACTTGTTGCATTAGTTATCATATCATGTTACAATATTATATATCACATATATAATATTTATCGTAACAAAATAAAATAATACAATTAACATATATCGCATATATATCAATGTATTACCCGAGTGAGAAAAAGAATCTTTTAGTGAGCAAATATTAGTTAATGTAATTTAATATATCATATATATTATTATACATTAAATTTTCGAATCAACACTTGATCCGACAATCCGGCTATATCGCATATAACCGACTAATATTTATCCGTACCGATTCATCGAATCAACACTTGATCCGATGACCCGGCTGATATCAAATATCGCGAGAATATAATACGGTATCACATATCGCATTATCCTCGGTCCCGCACATATCACATATGTGCTCCTACTCCGTTTTACCTGAGTCAAGAAACCTTTGTGTAGGACTCTAAAGAATCGTCATTACGCCGGCAGTAGGTGATGATCATATCAAACACCTACAAGCTGCAAGCGGTCAGCTAAACGTAACAGCTACCCAGGTATTGAGCGCTCAGAAGATCAACAAGCAAGCCTGTAACTTCTCCTGTGAATCCAAACAGTAACACTCCCGTACAGTCCGGTCTCGTCGTCTGATATGTCGCATATCTCGCCTAGGGGTGGTAAACGTCAGACCCCAGTAGCTCGATAAGTCGTGTCGATATGAGGTCTATAACAGTTCGAGAAACTACCGATAACACGTACCAGTAAATCTCAGCAACCCTGGCAAGGGATTTCCGGTTATAGCCAATCGAACACAGCACAACATCAACTCCCTATACCGGGAGAGACGAATCCCCTCCTATCGCTCATTGCCTCCATGTGATTCGGGACTGTACCCAAAAGCCACCTTTTTGCATGCCCTCTTGGACGTGGTATGATGGAAATCAAAGCACAGTGGGAATCACACAAGACTCTATGACGATCTCGGGTCAACAGACTACTCTGTACCAGTGTCACCGGAGAACTGCCATCTGACGTGAGGTATAATACCATCTGGGAGTTCTCGGTGAGTCCGTCCAGTGTACCCAGTCTATACTGAGCACCCGTACACCATCCTTGATGTCAAACACCGATGGATATGGGATCATCTATCGCCCATCATATGGGTCAAGATGCGTATACGCTAGTCTACTCTGGTGCATCGATGCCCTGTCTCGATACACCCTCGACTAGGAATAGTTATAGGATGTACTCGTCGACTACCGTGGCCCCACTAGTATGATCTCATCATAGTCCCAGTAGTCGAGTACATATCCTAAGGGCTTTATCAACATGTAATATAGAGACAATCAGAGTACATGTTAAGATAAAGTACAACCAGATAGCATACTATCATGTCGAGTAAGAAAGTACTCCCTATATATGTCCTAGCATCCACTACAATATAAATCGTATGTACAGTAATGGCCTCTAGGGCATACATATAACTAACAGGCCTATTCCCTGAGAGAGACTTTTATGGGATGGTTGAGTATGAGATACTACAACCACTGCTACAGATGGCCCTAGTGCAAGTGGGAGATTGCTAGTTATATGTATGCCCTAGAGGCCATTACTGGATATTGGATGTATATTGTAGTGGATGCTGGGACATATATAGGGAGGACTTTCTTGCTCGACATGATAGTATGCTATCTGGTTGCTCTTTACCTTAACGTGTACACAGATTGTCTCTCTACTACATGTTGGTAAAGCCCTAGGATGTGTACTTGACTACCTGGACTATGATGCGGATCATACTAGTGGGGACATGGTAGTCCATAAGTACATACTTCAAAGTCCCTAGTCGTGGGTATATCGAGACGGGGCATCGATATACCAGAGTAGACTAGCGTATACCTTCTCGACCCATACAGATGGGCGATGGATGATCCCATATCCATTGGTGTTTGACATCGGAGATTATATACGGGTGCTCAGTAGAGACTGGGTACACTGGACGGACTCGCCGAGAACTCCCAGATGGTATTATACCTTACGTCAGATGGCAGTTCTCTGGTGACACTGGTACAGAGTAGTCTGTTGACCCGAGATCGTCATAGAGTCTTGTGTGGTTCCCACTGTGCTTTGATTTCCACCTTACCACGTCCAAGAGGGCGTGCAAAACGGTGGTTTTTGGGTACAGTCCCGAATCACATGGAGGCAATGAGCGATAGGAGGGGATTCGTCTCTCCCGGTATAGGGAGTTGATGTTGCGCTGTGTTCGATTGGCTATAACCGGAAATCCCTGGCCAGGGTTGCAGAGATTTACTGGTAAGTGTTACCAGTAGTTTCTCGAACTGTTATAGACCTCATATCGACACGACTTATCGAGCTATTGGGGTCTGACGTTTTCCACCCCTAGGCGAGATATGCGACATATCAGACGAACAGACCGGACTGTACGGTAAGTGTTACTGGTTGGATTCACAGGAGTATGAGCGGACTTGCTCGTCGATCTTCTGATCGATCAATACCTGGGTGGCCGTTACGTTTAGCAGACCGCTTGCGGCTTATGGGTGCTTGATATGATCATCAACTGCTACCGGCGTATTGACGAGTCTTTAGAGTCCTACACAGAGGTTTCCTGGCTCAAGCGAAACGAAATAGGAGCGCATATGAGATATGTGCGGGACCGAGAATAATGCGTGTATGTGATACCGTATTGTATTCTCGCGATGAATGTATCGATTGGTTGTATGCGATATAACCTAGTTATCGAATCAAGTATTGATTCGATAAGCCGATACATTGGATACTAGTCGGTTATATGCGATATGACCGGATCGTTAAATCAAGTGTGGATTTAATGATTTAATGTATAATTATATATATGGTATATTACTTTACATTAACTAGTATTGGTTCACTTTAAATGGATTTTCTCACTTGAATTGTGCAAGTTGTATATATGATATACTTTTATGCACATGATTGTATCATGTTTGATGATACATGCTTACTTGGGTGTAGTTTTGGTTTAAACCTTGGTTATGGAAATGGTTAAGGTTTTTATTTATTTATTCATTTATTTATTTCATTTTGGCAAGAAATAAAATGGTTGCTAGTTTTGTTTTATGTTGAAAGTTCATGAAGGTTTGAAAAGTTGACCATTTTGTTTCTTTCCATTAACCTAACCATTCTATTTAACCCTAGTTTATTCTCTACACCTAATCATGGTTTGAATATGATAAGTATTGTTTTTCTTTTCCATTTTAAATAACACTTATCATATTCTAGCTTCATCTTCTTCTTCATCTTCAAAAGAAAAAGCTTGATGCCATTAATGGCAACTTGAGTTCCAAAGTGAGAAATCCAATTCTAAAGTCTACCCACTTCCTATTTCTTCATCCTCTACCTCTTGCCAAGTAGTAGAGTGTGTTTCCTTCACAAGTTTTCTTGACTTGGTGATGTTGGAGCTTGATCTAGCGATGCCACGACGTAGATCATCTTCGGCATCGTCGTTGATGACCTAGCCCGCTCCTTCTCCGATGAAGCCGACGCTAGAGCCCGAGATTGCATGAGGATAGCGGAGAGGACTTCATCACGGAGCCGTGGAGGTGGAGGACCGGATCTACAAAGGTTGTATTTCCGTATTCTTGTAGTTAAGTGTTAACTAGTTTGCTTTTTCGCCTAGACATCTAGCTAACGATCCGTAGTCTAGGGTTTCTCGGCACCGTAATTTTTGAAATTGGCTTGGTTGATGCCTTGTGAGACCTCTTGAGAGTGCCTAGGAACCCTACATATGATGCATCTCCTTCGGGTGTGTTCATTATAAAGAACTGTTTCTCAGTATCCTCTGAATCCTGGGTATTTGATACCGGATCAGGATCCCAGATATGTAATCTGTTACATAGGGCTACAAAAAGGTAGAAAACTGAGAACGGGTGATAAGTTTCATGAGACAGAAACTGGGGCAAGTGTTGCAGCCAAGTCTGTTGGTCACTGTCACCCTGTATTACCAATACATTGATTCTGAGCAAATGTTATTAGATACCAAACCTGATATACAAAATCATATCAGTCTCTTTATTAGTAAAGAAAGGATATAATTTTGTATTGATGGATAATGTTTTGAACATTTCCTATATCAAAAGTTGATCGGTTCAGGCACGTTATCTAAAATCATTGACGTTCTAAATCAAACTACAGTTCCTAGTATACAGAACACACACAAGAGGAAGAGTTCAAAAATGAACGAATCCTTCTTGAGGCATTGTAGACTAGGTCACATCAATGCGACCCGACTGGCTGAAGTTATATTTTAGATGCATATTTAAATCAGTTTGAATTTACATCTTTTGAAACTTGCCAGTCATGTCACAAAGATTAGATGACCATAGCTCTGTTTATTAGAAACAGAGAAAGAGTTAGTAAACTCTTGGGACTGATACACGATGATGTATGTAAGGTCTCCTGTCTACACATGCCAGGACTGGTTCTTTATACTTCATTATATTCTCTGATAATCTCTCAAGATTCAGTCATATGTTCCTGTTGAAACATAAGTCCGAACCTTTTGAGATATTCACAGAATATAAGTTAGAAGTAGAGAACCAAAATACGGGTATAAGTATTATGTCCTATGATAAGATCAGGGAGAAGAATACTTGTGCATAGAATTCCTGGATTATTCTAATGGAGAATGAGATTCTCTCTCAGTGTTACTCCTCTAAATACACCATAGCACGATGGTATATCGGGGCGGAGCAATCACACCCTATATGATAAGGTGTGCTCTATGATGAGTACTACTGAGTTACCTATTTCCTTTTGGGAGTTATGCACTTATGAAGTTGCATACCTATTGAATAGGGTTCCAATCAAATCAGCTGCCTACCGCTTCATATGTGATATGGAAAGGGAAGAGCCCATATCTTAAGATAGTTAAGATTTGGGGTTGTCCGGCCTATGTATAAAAGCAAAATCCGGACAAGCTCGAAGCAAGGTCAGTCATGTAGAACTGGAAAAACTCCAGCTATACAAGCTGCAGTTGATGATTTGACAGAACCAAAGGATTCTATAGTTCCCGATGAACCTCAGCCTCTCCGCCGATCTAGTAGGGTTCCTCATCCGCCTGAGAGATACCTCGGTTTCTCGATGACAGTGGGAGCGAGGAATGCATCATGAGATGATGACCCAACTAGTTTCGAGCAGGCCATCAAGAGTAGGGACTCTGTAAGAATGGCTGGATGCTTAGCGATCTGAGATGGAATCCATGTACACCAGCAAAGTATGGACTTTGGTTCCTATATCTGAAGGGTTAAATCCCCATCAGAAGCAAGTACATCTTGAGAAGATTACTTGGTGTAGATGGAAAAGTTGAGACTTTCAAAGCTAGGCTTATTAAAGGTTTTAGTCATCAACCAGACATGGATAATGATGAAACCTTTTCAAAGTGACTATGCTTAAGTCCATCCGGATCCTACTTAACATTGCTACATACCATGACTACGATATCTGGTGGCTGGGTGCCCTGACTGCTTTTCTAAATACTGATTTAGAATAGAACGTCTATAAGAACACAGCCAGAGGGCTTCGTAAACAGTGGGAGCAGCCGAAACATGTGCAAGTTGCTTTACAGGATAAAGCAGGCATCGCGGAGTTGGAACATCTGTTTTTGATGTCAAAGTCAAAGAGTTTGACTTCATCAAAATGGTAGATGAACCTTGTATTTACAAAAGGGTAGTATGGAGTATGGTAATGATCCTCGTAGAGTACATGGATGACATACTCTTGATAGGAAAAGAGTTTCATATGCTACGATCGGTCGATCTCCTTTTATCACATAGATTCTCCATATAGGATCAAAGTGATACCTCCTAAATCCTAGGTTTTGGATCTATGAGATAGATCTAAATGGATGTTAGGATTCTCACTAACTATAGTGAGATAGTATCAGTTGATCCTGGGGAGAATCACTGGATGTGTTCCAGGGTGATAACGATGACTGAATGTCAGTCACAGGCATTGTCTTTACCCTCAGTAAAGGGACGGTATGTTGGAAGAGTTCCAAGCTAGATACCGTGGCAAACTAGACGATAAAGGCTGGCAACATCGCTATTAAAGATACTACCAAAGAGGCAGTTTGGGTGTATATTGGTTCATAAGATGAACTAGGTTCCTGCCATTGAATGACAATGGAAGTGAGGCTTTGGCCTTGGAACCCTGGTCCCATCAGTGACCCAGACATATTCTGAGGAAGCATCACCTGATCATGGAGATAGTTGATCTCCGGGGTGATCGAGGTTAGGAGAGTAGACTCAGAGAACAACACGGCGGATCCACTCACGAAGGCCTTTTCCCAGAGAGAGACTCATATGGGATGGTTGATTATTAGATACTGCAACCACTGCTACAGATGGCCCTAGTGCAAGTGGGAGATTGTTAGTTATATGTATGCCCTAGAGGCCATTACTGTACATTGGATGTATATTGTAGTGGATGCTGGGACATAAATAGGTAGGACTTTCTTGCTCGACATGATAGTACGCTATCTGGTTGCTCTTTATCTTAACATGTATAATTTCTGTCTCTCTGATTACATGTTGATAAAGCCCTTAGGATGTGTACTCGACTTCCAGGACTATGATGAAGATCATACTAGTGGGGCCTGGGTAGTCAATGAGTACATCCTTCATTGTTCCTAGTCGTGGGAATATCGAGACGGGGCATCGATATTCCAGAGTAGACTAGCGTATATCTTCTCGACCCATGTGATGGGCGATGGATGATCCCATATCCATTGGTGTTTGACATCGAAGATGGTATGCGGGTGCTCAGTGGAGACTGGGTACACTGAACGGACTCGCCGAGAACTCCCAGATGGTATTATACCTCACGTCAGATGGCAGTTCTCTGGTGACACTGGTACAGCTTAGTCTGTTGACCCGAGATCGTCATAGAGTCTTGTGTGTCTCCCACTATGCTTTGATTTCCATCCTACCACGGCTCTACTGAGTTGTGCAAACAGGTGGTTTTTGGGTACAGTCCCGATTCACATGGAGGCAATGAGCGATAGGAGGGGATTCGTCTCTCCCGGTATTGGGGGTTGATGTTGTGCTATGCTCGACAGGCCATAACAGGAAATCCCGGGCCAGGGTTGCAGTGATATACTGGTAAGAGTTATCAGTAGTTTCACGAATGTTATGGGCCTTACGTCGGCATGACTTATCGAGCTATTGGGGTCTGACGTTTACCACCCCTAGGCGAGATATGCGGCATATCAGACGAACAGACCGGACTGTACGGTAAGTGTTACTGGTTGGATTCACAGGAGTGTGAGCGGGCTTGCTCGTCGATCTTCTGATCGCTCAATACCCGGGTGGCCGTTACGTTTAGCAGACCGCTTGCGGCTTGTGGGTGTTTGATATGATCATCATCTGCTGCCGGCGTATTGACGAGTCTTTAGAGTCCTACACAGAGGTTTCCTGGCTCAAGCGAAACGAAATAGGAGCGCATATGTGATATGTGCGGGACCGAGAATAATGCGTGTATGTGATACCGTATTCTATTCTCGCGATGAATGTCTCGAATGGTTGTATGTGATATAACCTAGTTATCGAATCAAGGATTGATTCGATAAGCCGATACATATGATACTAGCCGGTTATATGCGACATGACCGAATCATTGAATCAAGTGTTGATTTAATGATTTAATGTATAATTATATATTTGATATATTACTTTGCATTAACTAGTATTGGTTCACTTTAAATGGATTTTCTCACTTGAAATGCACAAGTTGTATATGTGATATACTTTTGTGCACAAGATTGTATCATGTTTGATGATACATGCAAGCTAGGGTTAGTGTAAAGAATGTACCATGGTTAAACTAATGGTTAGGGTTTTGTTTATCCATTTGCTTATTTATCTATTTATTTATCTTATTCATTTTGGAAAAGAGAAAGATGAATGGTGGCTTTATTTGTTTTTAGTTGAACATTCATGAAACTTTGACTAAGTCACCATTCTTGTCTCATGCTTAACCCTAACCATATGAACTAACCATAGTACATTCTCTACACTTAACCAAGGGTTAGTAAATGATTAGTATTGATTTATTTATCTAATTTACATAACTTATCATATCTTCTTCTTCTTCATCATCTTCTTCTTTCATGAGAAGAAAGCTTGCTACATCAATGGTGATTGATGAAAAAGTGTGAGAAATCCAAATCTAAAGTCTACCCACTTCCTATTTCTTCATCCTCTACCTCTTGCCAAGTAGTATAGGGTGTTTCCTTCACAAGTTTTCTTGACTTGGTGAAGTTGGAGCTTGATCTAGCGATGCCTCGACGTAGATCATCTTCGGCATCGTCGTCGATGACCTAGCCCGCTTTTTCTCCAATGAAGCCGACGCTAGAGCCATGGTTCGATTTGGACAGCGGAGAGGACTTCATCATGGAGCCTAGGAGGTGGAGGACTGGATCTACAAAGGTTGTAGCCCCTTCCCTTTAGCTATATTTCCGTTTACTTGCTCGTATCGCCTATATATCTAGTTAACGATCCGTATTAGGTTTTCTCGGCACATGTAAAATTTCAATTGGGCATGTTTGATCACTTGTAAGACTTCATTAGTGTGCCTAGGAACCCTACACCATCTACACCAATCTTTTTCTTAAAGATCCATTTGCATCCTATGGGTTTTACCCCATCTGGAGCAAAGTCTAAAGTCCATACTTTGTTGGTGTACATGGACTCCATTTCGGTCCGCATTGCATCTAGCCATCGTACCGAGTCGCCGCTCTGGATGGCCTGTTGGAAGTCAGTAGGTTCATCATCATCTATGATGCAATCCTCTCTATCCCCATCTATGAGAAAACCGTAGTATCTCTCAGGCGGATGAGACGGCCTACTACTCCTGCGGAGGGGTGCGGGAATGTCCTGTACTTCTTGAACTTCCGGTTCTACCAAACTTTCAGCAGCAGTTTGTGGTTCTGGAATTTCATCCAGTTCTATTTCGCTCCCACTTATTTCCTTTTCTAAACACAGATGTTCCAGAAAATGGGCATTACGAGAAACAAAGACCTTTTGTTCCTCTGCGTAATAGAAATAATATCCCTTGGAGTTCTTTGGATATCCCACAAACATACATTTTACTGATCGTTCCTCGAGCTTGTCCACATGCTGCTTTTTAACAAAAGCTGGACATCCCCAAATCTTCATATGCTGAAGATGGGGATTCTTCCCAGTCCACATCTGATATGGAGTGGTAGGCACAGTCTTGGTAGGAGCCCTGTTCAGAAGATATGCTGCTGATTCTAGCGCATAACCCCAAAAAGATCGCGGTAACTCAGCATTACTCATCATGGATCATACCATATCCAATAGGGTTCGATTCCGTCTCTCCGATACACCGTTATGCTGTGGAGTGTATGGAGGAGTAAGCTGAGAGAGAATTCCTTTCTCTTTTAAGTAACCTAGGAACTCGGCACTCAAGTATTCACCACCTCGATCAGATCTAAGTGTCTTGAAACTTTTGCCGGTTTGGTTTTCTACTTCATTTTTATACTCTTGGAATTTCTCAAAAGCCTCGGATTTATGTTTCATCAGATAAATGAATCCGTATCTTGAGTAATCATCCGTGAAAGTAATGAAATAGGAAAAACCATCTCTTGCATGTGTAGACATTGGACCACATACATCGCTGTGTATGAGTCCTAAGAGCTCGCTCGCTCTTACTCCTTGTCCAGTAAATGGAGTCTTTGTCATCTTTTCTTTGAGACAAGATTGACAAGTGTCATAAGTTTGATATTCGAACGAGTCCAAATATCCTTCTCTATGCAACTTAGTCAACCTTCTCTCATTGATGTGACCCAGTCTACAATGCCATAAGAAAGCTTTATTTAAATCTGGAGACTTTCTTTTTAGTGTGTTCTGGACATTGAAAATTTGGAGTTGGTTTAAAACATATATACCGTTATTTAGTGTACCTGACCCAATCAAACCATGATTAAGGTGGATGTTAACAACATCTCTTACAAACGTGAAATCATAACCTTTATTTGAGAACAAGGAAACTGATAAGATATTACACGTTAAGCTTGGTACAAAAAAACAGTTATGTAAAACCAAAATGTGTCCACTCGTCAATCCTAGGTGATAATCCCCGACGGACGCAGCTCCCACGCTAGCTCCGTTAGCAACCTTTAGGGTCATATCACCTTCCTTCAGCACTCTACGGTTTCTCAGTGCCTGCAATGAATTGCAAATATGAGATCCTGATCCGGTATCCAATACCCAGGAAGTAGAGTTGATCGACAGACAATTCTCAATTACAAACACACCTGAAGTCGAAGCCACAGCTTGCTTCGGTTCCTAGTTCTTGGCGTTCCACGCCTTGCAATCCTTCTTCCAGTGCCCTTTCCTGTGACAATGGAAGCACTCATCTTGGCCAACTACCAGTACCGCAAACTTTTTCTTTCCCTTCCCTCCCACCTTACTTACACCTCCTCTAGGCCTGGGGACGGCCTTCTTCTTCCTTCCTTTGGCCCTAGCCTTGGACCCAGAAGAAGATGAACCGCCAACAAACATAGCGGGTGTTTCCCTTTCTTTCTGCAAGGTGCCCTCTGCACTCCTTAACATGTTCAGGAGTTCCGGATGTTCAACTTCTTTTCTTTGAATGTTGAAGTTCAGGATAAACTGGGCGTAGGTGGAAGGAAGGGACTGGAGAATAAGGTCTGTATAGAGCTCATTATCCAATGTCGTCCCAAGGTCTGCGAGCTCTTCTATATAGCCGATCATCTTTAGGACATGTTCTCCTACCGATGACCCGACAGCCAACCTCGCTCGAAACAAGTTCTTTGAGGTCTCGTATCTTGCTATACGAGATTGCTCTCCATAAAGTTCCTTTGTATGGAGAAATATGGCGTCTAGTTCCATATCCTCGTGCCTCCTCTGATGTTCATTGTTCATCGAGGCAAGCACGATGCACTTGGCTTTCGCGAAATCTAAATCCCAGGTTTTGCGGATTTCCTTATCCGCATTACTGGATTTGGGACCAGGGACAACAGGTGCCGTAGCGGTGAGGACGTACCCCAATTTGTCATAGGTCAAAGCCATTTTGACATTCCGCAGCCAATCTTTATAGTTTGGCCCTGTCAGTATATTTTTCTCTAAAAGTAACTTAAGTCCAGTCATTTTCAGGGTCGCTGCAATTAGGAGAGAGAGAAGAAAACTCTTTAGCATGATGCTTTTGCAAGTTTAGAGTGGTTTTTAGTTTATCTAAACTGGATGGCTCCCACTGTTTCTCGAATCCTTCCTCAAACCATAAAAGAAGAATTAGCCAGGACTATCTCACTGTACAATACTTGCTTAACCGTTCAGCCAGGCTGGTGTCGGTACTTCGAGGGAGGTTTTCCAACGCTTTCACGAAGTTCCTTAATTAAATAACCTCTTTTCTCTGGGGGCGTAACCCCGCTGACACCTTTCTTGACACCTACTTGGTTTATAGCATTGATCGTTAAGTGACGAATATCCTGATGAGTAGCATATACTCACAGTAGGATCGGGATCCAAATATCATCGTATGATAATGTTGAAGGAATGCTACCAACATTCATCAAACTCCAAATGGTATGCATCTCTTTGCAAATTTCAGTTTCTTTAGAAATTCCCGATATAAGTTTTTGCCCCATGCTCTTATGACCTTGGCTTTTGTCAAAATGTCATAAGTCACATGTCAAGTTCTACCCGTCATTATCTTGTCAATTTGAACCCATCCGTATATACCCCTGACTTTGGTCAAATGATAATACGACTATCCCAAACCAACTCATCTATCTTATGCAACAAATGAAAACCCGGCAGCTACCAAACACTATGCCTTGACTTTGGCCAAAATGCATAGCTTGAATACTACTGAATACCCAAATGAAATGACGGAGGGCTACGAATGGTTTTGGCGAAACCGTGAACGTAGTGAACTTGATATAACCGAAGGAACCTGATAGCTTTTAAAAGGAGTGGTTAAAGCTCCGCATTTAAAAATATCTGTTTTAAAATTAACCGAGTGGTTTCTTTTAAATTGTTCCAACGATTAAACTTTTGGTTTATTTTCTTTGCATTACAGATAATGTGTCCCATCATTAACCTATCATTGCAGAAAACAACGAAAATACAACGTCCTCTTATGCCATCCGCATTCGCCACGGGGTCCCGTCATTACCCGTTAGGTTACTTAACTAACGACAGAGCGGGGGCTGGGCTAGCGCAGGTGTAAAACATAAGTGACGTCTAAATAGCTATCATATATATAGATATTTTACATTCGTCTGACGCAATGATATTCATTCCAGATCACAGATGAACTTAATTGGATTTGCAAGCAATCCGTGTTTGTTTTGAGCCTGCAACAAAAGACGGATTACACAGTTGTGATGAATATCCATTACCCCACCCAAGACCCCAACGGGTACGGCAAACTACCCGCCCGGCAGTTTGTGCACCCCACCTTGGGTCTGTCCTAGGAGCAAAAACAGTAAAATGAAATAATACAACGGTGGCTACAACCGCAACCTGGATGTGCCCCGCAAAATAATATTACAACAAATTACATTTACATCAAATGAATTAAATAATAACCCATCACATAACCCCGGCTATACATCACAACAGTCCAACACAGTTCATATGCACAAACAGATAAAATCCATTACAGAAATGTGCAACCCCCTGCCAACCGACATACTAGCTGTTAGGGGAGGTTTACGAACACATTATACAAACACAGATATAATCCAACAAGCAAACACTGTATAATTTCGATCGATTAAACACTTTTAATTTTACTGCAATACTTCTCTGTAAATCTGAAACCTGAGCAAAAATAAAAAATTCCAGAAAATACCAAATATCCCATAGAACCAACACAGTAAATTTGGGTTCCTGAATCGCCAACTCGGCGGCGGAAGCGCGGCGGATCGGTGGGACCCGCCGCGGTTCCGCGGCGCTTTAGACGATTCAGGGGCCCAAATTTCTTGGGTGTTCTTCTACTGTCATTTTAAGCTTTCTGAACCTCCCTGAAAAATTTTTGGACTTCATTTAAAAATCGACAGAAACTTGTGATTTCGGGCTTTTCCGGTTTCGTTTTTTCCGTTCGAAATTCATACAAATTTGCAAGTAAGTTATTTATTGTTTAGCGAGGCTTTGATACCACTGTAAGTCGATGTGCAATACCCCACGACTTGCGGGGAGGCGGAAATTTAAAAAACGATCTTGTTCTTTGCTTAAATATCGACTAACCGCATGAATCGAAGCTAAACGATAACTAACATGAAACATAGAAGTTCTATACTACTATGTTTAGGGATTATACCTAACGAATCGTGTCCTTCGTCTTTGCGAACTCCACCTCTTCCTCGACCTTCTCTAAGTAGTAGACGATCAACCCGAGAGCTTTACTCCAAGCTTAGCCTCTAAACTTGAGGCAACTAACCTTCTTTAAGTGCTAATCAAAGAAGCTAGGTGATATAGAGTGAGGGTTATGGTTTAGTTAGTCTAACTAATCCTTGTACTCAACACATGAGAGGGGAGGATTAGGGTTTGAAGAGGGAGAGCTTGAGGAGAGAGAAGGTGAGAATAATAATGAAGTGAGAATAATGAGTTATCATAATATATATCAAGCATTTCTTTTTATCAAGAAAAGAAAATAAAACAATTTAGCAACCATGCTTGATAATATCTAGTGATGATTCACTCCATGAGTCATTAAGCATTTATCATGCATTAATGACATGGATGAATCATCCATATGACTCACTAATCACATTCATTGTATATGCCACCTAAACCTCCTTAGTCACCACCTTCTAGAAGCTTCTCGCGCAATTACGAGAACGCGCCTCCTTTCCGCAAAAATACGGAAAAACTTTAGACTGTATAAATCCAATAACCGGATACCAGTAACTGGCTTAAACCAAAGCCGACTGGTAAAAACTGTCCGAAAGTCGTACGTGCGTAAACACACGTATGCGTCCGAACCCTTGTCGTAAAACCATACGACCTCTATATCGTTTCGCCCGGAGTAAGGGAAACTCTCTGTGTGGGACTATAGAGACTCGACTACTACGCTGGCAGTGGGTTTAACCACAGACCGCAAGCGGCACTAGCTGTACGTAACGGTCCCCAGGTAGATGTCGATAAGAAGGCCGATGAGGAAACCCATCCGAACTCCTACTGAGCCTGCTGTGACAATCTCCATACAGTCCGGTCCGTTCGTCCAAGACTATCGCATATCGGGCCTAGGGGGCGGCAAGCGTCAGTCCCCTAATAGCGGTATAAGTCGTGTCGGAGGGAAGCCCATTACACCCTGAGAAACTACTGGAACCTACCAGCAACTCTCGCTTGCCCTGGCCAGGGACTTTCCGTAATGGCTCTCTGACACAGCGCGATATCAACCCCCAATACCGGGAGAGACGAATCCTGTCTAACCGCCACTGCCTCCAAGTGCTCGGGACTGCACCCAACTGCTACCTGTTTGCACGACTACTTTGAGCCGTGGTAGGGTAGCAATCTAAGAACAGTGGGACACACTCGAGGCGAAGTAGCAGTGTCAAGTCTGCGGACTATGCTGTACTCATGTCACCTGGGAACTGTTCACTGACGACTGGTATATAACCAACCAACAGTTCCCTGTGAGTCCTGTCCGGTGTACCCGTAACCTAACGAGCACCTGCATACTATCTCCAGTACGACGTACTGACGGCTGTGGGACAGACCATTTCCCCAACTGGGATGAGAAGCGTACACACTAGTCTACTCCGGAGTATCGATGCTCTGTCTCGATAATCCTACGACTAGGGACCTGAATAAGGATGTGCTTGTAGACTACCCAGCCCCACTAGTGTGACTGCCATCACAACGCTGGTAGTCAAGCAAGATCCTAAGAGCTCTATCAATACATATACTCACATATTAAGATAGAAAAAGCCAAGTAGCATACTACCATATTTAGCAAGACTGTTATATACATGTGAATATCCCAAGCTTCCATTAAGTAATATACAAACTAGTATGATACAATAATGGCCCCTAGGGCATATACACTAACAGTGAAAGAGATTAAAACCTTTGTAGATCTAGTCCTTCACTTCATTAGCTCCGTGTAGACTTCCCCATCGCTGCGATCGTGCACTCCGGACTCTAGAGAAGCTCCACGAGAAGAACAAACGTGCTTGCTACGATGACTTCGAGGCCGAAGATGATCTACATCGGGGAGACACTAACTCAAGCTATTCCTTCACTAGGTCGTAAACTTCGTGAAGAGAACACACTCTACTACATGGCAAGTGGTAGAGGATGAATAAGTAGGAAGTGGGCTCACTTTAGAATTGATTTTCTCACTCTTTTTCTCATTGCACCATTAGAGCTAGTAAGCTTTTAGATGGAGCTTGATGAAGAAGAAGAAGAAAGAAAGAATTATCCATCCAAATGAAAACTTATCCAATAATTAATGTAACCATAGGTGAGTTAAGCTATCATGCTTAACTCATGTAGAAAATTAACTAAAGCATTAGGTTAAAGGTTAGGTTAAAGAATATCAAAAGAAATGACAAAAGAGTGGACTTTGTCAAAGCTTCTCCAAGCTTCTTCAAGCTTGATTACTTTGACTAAGTTAAACCCTTTTGTTAAATCTTAAGATAAAACAATAACCCTAATCTTTACCCTAATCTTGGTATGAGTCTTATACACCCATCTTGTGTGTATCATCAAGCATGATACAAACATGTACACTTGCATATATCACAAATAAACAATGTGCACAAACAAGTGAGAAAATAAATCTTAAGTGAGCTAATACTAGTTAATGTAATGTAATTTATCAAATATATAATTATACATTAAATTATTAAATAAACTCTTGATTTAATAATCCGGCAATAACCGACTAATAACATGTGAAACAACTTATCGAATAAACACTTGATCCGATAACCCGGCTATATCGCATACAACCGATCAATGTTACAAATCGCGAGAATAGAATACGGTATCTCATATCGTATTAATCTCGGTCCCGCACATATCAAATATGTGCTCCTACTCCGTTTCGCTTGAGCCAGGAAACCCCTGTGTAGGACTCTAAAGACTCGTCAATACGCCGGCAGTAGGTGATGATCATATCAAACACCCACAAGCCGCAAGCGGTGTGCTAAACGTAACGGCCACCCGGGTATTGAGCGATCAGAAGAGCAACAAGAAAGCCTGCTAGTACTCCTGTGAATCCAATCAGTAACACTCCCGTACAGTCCGGTCTCGTCGTCTGATATGTCGCATATCTCGCCTAGGGGTGGTAAACGTCAGACCCCAGTAGCTCGATAAGTCGTGTCGATATGAGGTCTATAACAGTTCGAGAAACAACTGGTAACACTTACCAGTAAATCTCAGCAACCCTGGCCAGGGATTTCCAGCTATAGCCAATCGAACACAGCGCAACATCAACTCCCTATACCGGGAGAGACCAATCCCCTCCTATCGCTCATTGCCTCCATGTGATTCGGGACTGTACCCAAAAACCACCGTTTTGCACGCCCTCTTGGATGTGGTAAGGTGGAAATCAAAGCACAGTGGGAATCACACAAGATTCTATGACGATCTCGGGTCAACGGACTACTCTGTACCAGTGTCACCGGAGAAATGCCATCTGACGTGAGGTATAATACCATCTGGAAGTCCTTGGCGAGTCCGTCCAGTGTACCCAGTCTCCACTGAGTACCCGTACACCATCCTTGATGTCAAACACCGATGGATATAAGATCATCCATCGCCCATCATATGGGTCAAGATGTGTATACGCTAGTCTACTCTGGTGCATCGATGCCCTGTCTCGATACACCCTCGACTAGGAACAGTTATAGGATGTACTCGTCGACTACCATGGCCCCACTAGTATATCTCATCATAGTCCCAGTAGTCGAGTACATATCCTAAGGGCTTTGTCAACATGTAACATAGAGATAATCAGACTACATGTTAAGATAAAGTGCAACCAGATAGCATACTATCATGTCGAGCAAGAAAGTCCTCCCTATATATGTCCTAGCATCCACTACAATATACATCGTATGTACAGTAATGGCCTCTAGGGCATACATATAACTAACAGATTTTGCATTCATGCTGCATACATACTAGCGCATCATAGTATATTTGTATATGTTGGGTGTGACACATTTGCGTGCATGTTTACGATAGCTTTATTCGATGTTGCTTACTACTCACGAGTTGGCAACTCACCCCCGTTGTTCCACAGTATCTTCCAGGTCCGACCCGTCAGCACAGTAGCTGCGGGCGTACATCCTCATTTTGTTTCTTTTGCTTGGATTTGCGGCATTGCTCGTAAGTGGGTTGCGAGGATATTTTGTTTCCACTTCGTATTATTATTGTATGTAGTATACTCCATCTACCGTATCTACCGCTTCTACTATTGTATTTGTGACATGGAGGTGTGACAGTGAGGTCGGTATATGTGTTGTTTTTCTGGTGTCGAGCTCACTTGGGGCCGACGTGGTGTTTTCTTATTCGTGCTTTTATATGCTTATTTTTGCACTACTATGATATATATATTGCGTGTGGTAGTGATTCCTCCATTGGCGAAGATCCAGCTCCCGCTTTGGGATGCCTTTATTCATTACTTATATGTATTCCTGTTTTGTACCCGTTTGGGGCCAGTCTTTACAAAGGAGACTCTGCCGAAATTTTCGGGAAAATTTGATGTTTTAAAGTGTTTTAAGGTGACTTAATTTTACTAAAACCACCCTTTTAAGATAAGAATTTCCTTCACTCTATTGCTTTTAGACGGTTTAGATTTCTGGGCTTTGGTTTACTTAGATTACGTTACGCCTTAGGACGTTTCGTAATTTAAGTGTCAGTCACGTTCCGTACCTTTGGGTCGTGACAAAGTTGGTATCAGAGCGATAAGTTTTAACTTTCTGAGTGTAGGATGACCCTTGGTAGATGGAGTGGGTGACTTAGGCAGAGTGACGTAGCGTGTGTATATTCTGCAGCATACTTACGATGCGATACTCCGCCTAAGTGACCTTAGCATATATAATTGCTTGTATTTCCTTCCATGATTCCATATGTCCTCTTGTTTCGATCGCAATTTTCCTATCAATCATGTTTCTTTCTCCAGCCACTATGCCGCCGATGACTATGTGGGCCTAGAGGGCTGCCGCCACGGATGAGATTAGAGCGGGCTCGTCTGAGACGAGGACCGATCAGGACGGTACGCCTACCCATCAGGGACAGATTGATCCGCCTTTTCTAGGACGGATAGTTAGGCTGGAGTTGAGTATTCATGTAACATTTCAAAAAAATAAAATATTATTTTTAGGAATTTTTATAATTTAATATTATTTTATTGAATATTTTAATATTTTGGTATAATTAAATACAGAAAAAATTTGGAAAAATTATGGAAATTTCTAAAATAGGGTATTTTATGTAATTAAGTCATTTTTAAGTTTTTATGATTAGTTATATGCTAATTTAGTGCTAATCGCTAATCGGTTTTTTTAGCAATTTTGCGCAAAACATGCACATGTCTTTTTCTACACTTGTGTTGCATTTTTTCTTTCCATGGTTTTACTTTGGGGTTACTATTCAAGTGAGAAGGTTTTAGAGAGAAAGAAAATGAAAAAGGAAAAGAAAAAAGAGGTATGGGCATGTAATAGGTATGGGGGGAGTTGACCTTGGACCTCTTTCCCTCTCCCTCTCATCTCTCCCTCATCTCTCCCTCTCCCTCTTCAGCTCCAGCAGCTGCTGCTACCCCTCTTCTTCCTCCCACCTTCAAGCCTTCATTACATCTCAAAAACAATACCAAAACCCTACCCCCATTTCATAAAAAGTGTGCACAAGCTCAAGATCTATACATTGGACCAAGAAAGCAAGGATTTTGGCCACTAAGGGCAACTCAAGAAAATTCTTAAGTTGCCAAATGAGGTAATTTCTGGATCATTAGCTTAGTTTAAGCATTACTTATACCCCATATTTAGATTGAACCGATATTGTGTGTTTTTGTGGACTTGAGGAAAACCTAGTTAGGGTTTGGGGGAATTTCGTGTTGTAATGTGAAATTGAGCTCAGTAGAGGTTATATAAACACCCTAGTGCTGGAATTTAGACCCAAACCTGAGACTTAAGACCCGGAATAGGGATTTATAAACCGATATCGGAGAATTTATGAAATCTGTGAAGGTTACATTGAATCTACTTTCACCCCGAGACTCTGAAAATTAAATTGATTGGACAGTGGTATGTGCAGGCATCCAGGAAGCTATCACCAAGACCCTAGCCCCTACTTCCCTTTCCTGGCCGCAAATTCATTCCCTCTGGCCGCAAATTGCGGCCAGACCAGCACCAAATTGGGTCGTTTTGGTTCTGCAACTCCTACATGTGTAGATTTGGCCCCTGACATGTATAGATTTGTCTAATCTGACCTAGGGTGAAATCAGGAGCCTATTTCCTTTGTTGCTGTTTTGGATTCATGTTTCCATATTCCATATTTTAATTCAGAATTTACGTATTGTGTTTACCTCGACTATTTGGCGTTTATATGACGATATCGAGAATTGATTGTTGGTTTTGGAGGCGTACCCATAGGTTATAACCTATAGGCCCCATAGCGTATCGTTTTGGTTTTCGTGTGTCGTTTTAGCTTTGATTTGGTTTTAATGCGCATATACGATACTTTGATATGTAGGTACCCCATGAATACTTCGGGACGACAAGCAAGCGTGTGGCGACGTCGACAAATGAAGACGCAAGGTGAGTAGATTATATCTACAGAGGGAAGTCGGGTGGATGACGTATAGCACCCCCGCAGTCCGTAGTTCATATAATGTATATATATTATATATAATAGTTATAGTGTGTTGTGGATATTGTGTTAGGTGTATTATGGATAGTTTAGGGTTAGAAGCAACTAGTGTAGTTCATAGTCACGAACCCTAGAATAGATTTACACCTACACGTACACCCTTGCATATTCATTATACTTGCACCGTGTTTGATGATATTGGACGACATTGGAGATGAGTCGATGATATTAGGCATTGTGCCGTGAGATCGGTGATTTGATATGATTCGTATTTGGAATACGACATGTGATCTCTAGCGGACCTTTGGACGTGTGTTTACACACGCAGTCATATTGATGGTATCAGTTGTACTAGACTTAGATCAGTACCCCAGATTATGTGATATGATGATGAGGATACCAAATAATTGATGAGCTGATTGTGACATTGACCCGTACCCAGCTATTGGGATGCCGTACGACGATTTACCGTACGAGCTTTATATTGATGATAGATCCGCACTCATGACTCGAGGATGTCAGATGATATACTGTATCGTACGCGATACTATTGAGGCGGGATCACCGACTATTATATTATTTATATATATATTGACTCAGATTTAGGTGATTTCCATACCCCTCCTGATGGACTTGGCTTAGTAGATGTTAGACTAGACCAGAGTCATACCTATTTCAAAGCTAACGAATCGGGAATATCTTAAGGACAAGTAAAGGGATTCTACGGGTATTTTCAAAGACGTATCTATTCTTAAAAACACTGTAACCCTTATTTTTACCAAAACCCTGATTCGTCTTATTTCAAATGGCACCACTGCATGACATGTATATATTGGTGTAGATTCTTCTCTGTTGCATTGATTATTCGATTCCGCATCGCATTGCATGTGTTTATTTCTATATTGCAATCATGCTGTTAAGACACCAGCACCATTATCGATGGTGAATATGTTCCACGTACACTTGCTTTCCGGCTTACACACTTCATCATCGATAATTGCCATGTCACTACACAGTAGTAATATTGCATCAGGATATGACCTTGTATGTGCATACTATTATTCTATGTCACATACATCGTGCTTTCAGATTATACGCATTGAGATATTCATTTTCATGATATTTCTGGATTTGATAACCGTGGATAATTTCAAAGGAGATTATGTACTTATTTGAAAAACCCGGTTTCCTTGATATGATATTTGCGCAGCCACCATGAGATTTATCGGTTCTGATTATATACCCCATACGAGGAGTGTGTGTCGTATGAGGGTACATGGTGGGGCCCGGTATGGTTCCCCTCGGCAAGATGATCGATGGATTTTGCCGATTGAGCCTGGAGGTGGGCGAGTACCTACCGGTGATTGTATTTGAGCTCGGCGGATATCCGAGGATACCGACCGGAGTTGAGAGATGGACCTGGGCTGACCCGGTGCTGCTGGGGCCGAGGGGCAATACCGCAGACGGAGCCCCATATGGACGATGATTTACGTGCCGATGCTAGGCACAGGTTTCATGATGTTTTCCATGATTTTGATTATATCCTCATATTTACATGCATGATGCTTATTGTCATTGGGTGACAGGTGGACGGGATCCACATATATACAGACATTGATCACATACAGACTTTTATTACATTGATCATACTTCATTTGTATATATAACAGGGTATGAGGGCGTTGTTATATATACCCTTACACCAATATTAGTTGAATGGGACGCTAATATATGTGTATTGATATTCTTTTCGATACATCATCATATTTACTTCATGTAGACATACCTTATGTTTATGACATGTTTTTACCTGAGGCACTGGCACGGGTACTTGGCACTACATACACGATTAGATGTTACATTACCACCTTATCATGCTTCAGGCTTATTCTTTGAGGTTTATATACAGATCGTTTGACCTAGGATTATGTCATGCATTCGATTTCTGCTTGTAGATATTTTCAATTCACGAGTTGGTAACTCACCCCCGTTGTGCCACAGTTCTTGCAGGTTTTGCCTTACAGGTTCCATAGCGGCATTTCTGGCACACTGCTTTCTTACGGGTGAATTGCATTTGGTAGGTGGGTTCTTTTGCATCAAGAACCACCATTGTACTTGTATTATTCCTTTGTATCTAGAATTCCATCAACCAAAACTTGTATATTGTTTCGTACTTAGACACTAGTGATGTATTATTTCGACCTTAGAGTCGCGTGTAGCAGTATTACGGTTTTCATGTTATTGTGAGTTTCTTTTGAGTTTTGATCCTCGCCATTCGGCGTTGTATATTATATTGTTTGTGTGGTTGTGACCGTCGATTGCCGAAGAGCTAGCTCCCGCTTGGGGATGCCTTTTATCATTGCATATATATATTATTCTTGTTGTACCCCATACGGGGTCAGTTTTTATATAGGAAACTCTGCCGAAATTTTCAGAAAAGACTACACATTTTAAAAATGCATTTCGGCTTAGTTGTTTAAAAATCTTTGATTTACAAAATATGTTCTTGCTTATAAAAAAACAAGTTTTCTTTATTTACTTTTAAAATGGTTTTAGATTTCTGGGCTTTTGGCTTACTTGGATCAGATGGAGTCTTATAGACTTCATATGATTCAAGGGCCAGTCACGTGCACTTTCGAGTCGTGACAAAGTTGGTATCAGAGCGCTAGGTTAACCTTGGTTCGAGTCTAAGTTTGACTATGTGGAGCCTAGGGCGTCTATATATATACGGAACTTAGGCTTGACCTTACGGAACTTAGACTTAGTCGAGGGGGTATTAGACCCGAACTTTCGTCGCGTAGGATGACCCTTGGTTGATGGAATAGGTGACTAAAGTAGAGTGAAGTACCGTGGGTATGTTCCGCGGCATACTAACGATACGCTACTCCGCTTAAGGAGCCTTTGGATGTACATTTCTTTGCACAGTACTATATTCCTTCTTATGATCTATCCTCATCGATTCTGCTTATGATTTTGCTGCCACGATCACATGGGCAGAGAGAGCTACGGCTAGAGTTGCGTCAGCATGAGCTCGTCGCAGACGAGGGCTGACCAGGACGTGATTCCAGAGACATACGATTGCATATATAGGCGTCGTTCTATTGTGTTTTCGCGCCATGAGCGTTTGACAGATCGCCTTTACGAGATTTCTCGGACGTGTCGTTTGGTACCAGAAGATCAGGCTACTGCTAGAAGCCAGCCAGATGTGATGACCATTAAAATATCGCTTATTCAGGATGATTGAGGCGTTGTTCAGCGTACAGACGAATGAGCCAGTTGTTGCTGCAAACGACGAGATTTCGCCCAGATGATTGGAGCTACTACAGCATGAGTATATACTTAAAGTGATGATAGTGAGTCACTACTCACCCGAGGATGAATGACTAGGACATGTGGTTCGTTCGCTTACCCCGATGCGAGGTCATCAGATAGATTGCTTCCAGCTAGAGACGACTTCACGCGGAGACGTTGAGAGTCGACAGATACGATCGAATGTCAGGAGCCCATTTTTCAAGTTTAAAGTATACAGAAAGACATGCAGGCGATTCCATGGACCCTCTAGAAGAATGAAACCCTAACTCGACTTAATGACCGTGTGAAATCCTTTGAACCTTAGGGTTTGCGGCAGTTCCGCGGCGCCATTAGTGAGGCTTGGGTTTTCCCTTCTACGGCTGGACCACCGATGCTGTGGCATGTACTCGATACTATTAAACTGTACTCAAGATGTTAACCTCTTAGGGGATTATGAGATTCTGACGAGTCGATCGAATGATTCAACATCATTCAGATATCATGTGATGAGATGCTTTGCTTGGGAGACTCCAGATACGAGTATAGCCGTTGGAGCACAGTCCATACAGCCACGATGAGACGAGTCCGAATCAGTCGACATTGAAGAAGAGTGAAGTAAAGAGTTCGCTAGAGATTTCAACGAGATGACGTTCCCCTCCGCTGACATCAGAGATGCGATACGCACGCAGAGGCATTGTTTATGGATATATCTTCCAGAAAAAGGCGCGATGAGTATGCAGTCGTTCCGGAACAAGAATTATCTTCAGCAATGGACGATGACTTCCGGGAAATTCGGCAGAAAAGAGATATGCGAGAGACTTAGGATTGACCATAGCCGAGAACATTGCAGTGCGCAGATAGAGACGTGATGTCGAAGTGGACGATGATACAAACAAGCGGGACAAGAGGTTCGTGCGAGACGCTGACGAGCTATCATTACTTTCCGTCGAGACCAAAAACCTGATATGCTTACAGAGGCGTCGGGATGCGGACAATTTCCGAAGAAATGCTGCGCAGAGGACGCAGATGTCCATTGAGAGAGAAGAGATTATGCGAGAGTACCAGCCTCCGTACAGATCGACATAGGCAAGATTGGAAGAGACCCTGAGCAGGATTCCTTCGAGGACACTGCTGCAATGATATCTGCACCTAGGATCAGATGTGTGATGTGCATTCAGAGAGTCAGAGGCCGACGCCAGTGACATGCTGCTTTACGAGTGGTCGTGAGGATTGACCGAGAGATGACCAGAGAAGTGCCAGAACGGAATCGTCCCCGTTAGCACACCTGACAGGGCCGATGAGCCGATGGATCGTGAGATTGGTAATCCACAGAGAAGATAAGAACCCAGAGACAGAGGACGTCATACCGTGAGCAAGAGGCAAGTAGATATCTTGCGCTGCTAGCATTGGATGCACCGACACCTTCACGACTTTGAAGGAGGGACTACCGACGACGGAATTTATGATTTGTGATTTTGTGATTCGATTGTCACAAATCCGTCACTTTGGATTTCTATATTTTGGGCGTTCTGTTTTCAAGATTTAATCTTGATGGCTGAGTTTCATGATATTTGTTTTTATGCACCATGGTTGCACCCACTGGGTATTTATATTTTGCGCATAGTTATTACGCTTGAGGTATTGATTGTGATTTCATGCCTATTTTATGCCGATGATTTGATTTACGCTTCCAGCATAGTTTTCATGCACTTTAGTGTTTTGATTTGATTTGCGCACGTTGATGCACACGGTTGTGAGATTTTCCACCGCGGTACACCCGATTTGGATTGGGCCGCATTGTATACTATCGATTTTGGATTTTCGCGCATGTTGGGCGCATGTTTTGAGATACGATTTTGGTGCACACCAGATGCACTAAATCGGGATTCTTTGTGCATGTCAGATGCGCCTGATTTTGCTGTCAGGCACACACGTTGCCTATGACAGATGTTTCGTGCACACCAGTTGCACCTAGATGTTGTTTTGTGCACATGTATGGCACATATATGGATTTTGATTTCCGTGCGCACTAGACGCACTGGATATTCATATGTACATTTTGAGATTTATTCCTTATGGAGCATTACGTTTTATGATATTTGCTATGTGTTTTCATACTGAGTGGGACTAGTCAGAGGACAGTACCCGCATACTTTTGCACGTATTTACTTTTGTTATTTATACATATAGCATTCATATATACATGTATAATTTTGATGTACATCATACTGGTTCTGTTTTGGATTTGACATTTGTGTCTTTACCATGACTCCGATGATTGCATGATGCTTGACGGAGTTTCGATTTTGAGTTCTCTTCTCATTATTTATACGCATGTATTGCGCTATGATGTGTTTTATTTATTGATGTTTTCGGAGCCCCGACAATTTGGATTTTTTACTGAAATGTTTTAGTATTTGGGGGTTTAAATTTAAATTCGGGGACCGAATTTATTTAAGAGAGGAAGATTGTAACATTTCAATAAAATAAAATATTATTTTTGGGAATTTTTATAATTTAATATTATTTTATTGAATATTTTAATATTTTGGTATAATTAAATACAGAAAAAATTTGGAAAAATTATGGAAAATTCTAAAATAGGGTATTTTATGGAATTAAGTCATTTTTAAGTTTTTATGATTAGTTATATACTAATTTAGTGCTAATCGCGATTAAAAATCGCTAATCGGTTTTTTTAGCAATTTTATGCAAAACATACACATATCTTTTTCCACACTTGTGTTACATTTTTTCTTGCCATGGTTTTACTTTGGGGTTACTATTCTAGTGAGAAAGTTTTAGAGAGGAATGAAAATGAAAAAGGAAAAGAAAAGAGAGGTATGGGAATGTAGTAGGTATGGGGGGAGTTGACCTTGGACCTCTTTCCCTCTCCCTCTCATTTCTCCCTCATCTCTCCCTCCCCCTCTTCAGCTCCAGCTGCTGCTGCTGCCCCTCTTCTTCCTCCCACTTTCAAGCCTTCATTACATCTCAAAAACAATACCAAAACCCTACCCCCATTTCATAAAAAGTGTGCACAAGCTCAAGATCTACACATTGGACCAAGAAAGCAAGGATTTTGGCCACTAGGGGCAACTCAAGAAAATTCTTGAGTTGACAAATGAGGTAATTTCTGGATCATTAGCTTAGTTTATGCATTACTTATACCCCATATTTAGATTGAACCGATATTGTGTGTTTTTGTGGACTTGAGGAAAACCTAGTTAGGGTTTGGGGGAATTTTGTGTTATAATGTGAAATTGAGCTCAGTAGAGCTTATATAAACACCCTAGTGCTGGAAATGTTAGGTTTACCTAGCACCTCATGAAGGGTTTGGAAGCATCACATGTCTCAAAATCAAATTTTTAAGGTGCTAAGTGAACATACAAAGAATCATCACTAGAAAATTAGGGTTTCATCACAAAGACAACATCACAATTAATAAAGGCTAAGGTTTTGAGAGTACAACCATTGTAGCTCCCTACGCTAGACCCATTGGCTTCTTGAGGGTTGGAAAAGGGTTCGCTTGAGGTCTTCTAAGTCCACGACGATCCACCTGAAGCTCCTTTGCCCAAAGCTCCTTGCTTTACTCGATATGTGAATGAAGTAGAGCAAACACCCTACACAAATAGGCTAGATGTGTGTAGTATGATGGTGTGGTTTGTTTTCTATAATCAAAACTCTTTCTTTTTCTCAACCTCACTCAAAGGAAATTATCAAGAGAGGAAGAAGAGGATGGTGGCTAGTTTTCTCACACAAGGAAAAAGAAAATGAGAGAGTGAATAATAATTGACGTGAGAAAAGAATAATATATCTTAATCCCTTCTCACTTCAACCATGGTTAGAATTATCTAGATCTTTTTCAAAATGAGTTAAAAGGTAAAAGGATAATTAACTCAAGGTTAAGAAGTGTTTGAAGTATGGTCAAAAATGATAAACATTAACCTCTTGTGAATTATCCTTTCCTTTTTACAAAATGATAAATAAATAGATAATTCTACAATGTAAGTCTTGCATTGCCACCAAACTTGTATCAACAACCATGACACTATGTATGTATGTATGTATCCATGCACATCATCATGTGCATACATGCATGCATACAAAAATAGAAAAAGAGTTTGATTAAAGAATTTATCTAAAAGTCATTTGTTAAATCAACACTTGATTTTGCAAACTGGTCATATCACATACGACCCGACCAATAGAAAATGCCCGATTAATATACGGTATCACATATCCGTATTTAATCGGGTCCACACGCATATCTCATATGCACACCACATCTTTTCGCCTGAGCCAGGAAACTTCATTGTGGGACTCTAAGACTCGTCAATACGCCGGCAGTAGGTAATGATCATATCAAATACCTACAAGCCGCAAGCGGTCAGCTAAACGTAACGGCCACCCGGGTATTGAGCGATCAGACGAAAACAAGCGAACCTGTTACAACTCCTGTCGAGCCAACCGGCAACACTACCGTACAGTCCGGTCTCTTCGTCAGATATGCTGCATATCGAGTCTAGGGATGGTAACGTCGACCCCAATAACTCAATAAGTTGTGCCGATGAATGGTCTATAACAGATCGAGAAACTACTAATAACACTTATCAGCAAATCTCAACAGCCCTGGCCAGGGACTTACTGATATAGCCAGTCGAGCACAGCACAGCATCAACTCCCAATACCGGGAGAGACGAAACCCCTCCTATCGCTCATCGCCTTCGTGTGTCTCGGGACTGTACCCAACGGCCACCTGTTTGCACGATTCAGTAGAGCCGTGGTAGGGTGGTAATCAAAGTACAGTGGGAGAACACACAAGACTCTATGACGATCTCGGGTCTACAGTCTAACCTGCACCAGTGTCACCTGGGAACTGCTATCCGACGATAGATATAATTCCATATAGGAGTTCTCGGCTAGTCCGTCCAGTGTACCCAGTCACCACTGAGCACCCGTATACGATCTCGATGTCAAACATCGATGAATGTGGGAACATCCATCGCCCATCATATGGGTCTAGTATCATATACGCTAGTCTACTCTGGTATATCGATGCCCCGTCTCGATACACCTACGACTAGGGACATTCCAGGATATGCTTATAAACTACAGATGTCCCACTAGTATGATCTCCATCATAATCACAGTAGTCAAGCCTATATCCTCAGGGCTTTATCAACATGTATGAATTAATAAAAGCATGATCAAATCAACATGTCAGATAAAGAAGAACCAGATAGCATACTATCATGACGAGCAAGAATGTACACTGAATATATATATATATACACAAACATGTATAAATACATCCACTATCATATAATGGCCTCTAGGGCATACATATATCCAACAGGAATTTAGACCCAAACCTGAGACTTAGGACCCGGAATACGGATTTAGAAACCGATATCATAGAATTTGTGAAATCTGTGAAGGTTACATTGAATCTGCTTTCACCCCGAGACTCTGAAAATTAAATTGATTGGATAGTGGTATGTGCAGGCATCCAGGAAGCTATCACCAAGACCCTAGCCCCTACTTCCCTTTCCCGGCAGCAAATTAATTCCCTCTAGCCGCAAATTGCGGCCAGACCTGCACCAAATTGGGTCGTTTTGGTTCTGCAGCTCCTACATGTGTAGATTAAGCCCCTGGCATGTATAGATTTGTCTAATTTGACCTAGGGTGAAATCTGGAGCCTATTTCCTTTGTTGCTGTTTTGGATTCGAGTTTCCGTATTCCGTATTTTAATTCTGAATTTACGTATTGTGTTTACCTCGACTATTTGGCGTTTATATGACGATATCGAGGATTGATTGTTGGTTTGGAGGCGTACCCATAGGTTCTAACCTATAGGCCCCATAGAGTATCGTTTTGGTTTTCGTGTGACGTTTTAGCTTTGATTTGGTTTTAATGCGCATATACGATACTTTGATATGTAGGTACCCCATGAAGACTTCGGGACGACAAGCAAGCGCGTGGCGATGTCGATAAATGAAGACGCAAGGTGAGTAGATTATATCTACAGGGGGAAGTCGGGTGGATGACGTATAGCACCCCCGCAGTCCGTAGTTGATATAATGTAACATTTCAAAAAAATAAAATATTATTTTGGGAATTGCCATAATTTAATATTAATTTTTAATGAATATTTTAATAGTCGGTATAATTAGATACCGATAAATGGTGAAAATTCCGGAGAAATTTTTTGAAATTCTAAAATAGGTTATTTTGTGGAGATATGCCATTTTATAGTTTTTATGGTGAATTATATGCGACTTTAGTGTTAACCACGATCAAAAATCGCTAATTGGATTTTTGGCTTTTTGTGCAAAAATGTGCACATAACATTTTCCACACTTGTTTCATGTTTTGGTCATGGTAACCTAGGGTTGAACCATGCTTAGATGACCATGGTGGGTTGAACCATTTGGTTAGGTTAATTAGTTTTAACCTAAGGGATTTGGCCTTGTCTAAGGGTGATTAGGGTTAGTTGACCTTGTGTAGGGAGAGAGTGAGCCATGATGGCTTGTGGGTGCTAACATGTGTTAAGAGAGAGAGAGAGAGGTGGTTAGGATGTGCCATAATCCATCCCACTTCATAATCCCTTGTGTTCTTTTACCCCCTCTCATACATCAGCCCCAAATTCTCCAAATTCAGCCCCCTAGCAACACATCAGCTGCTACATCAGCCAACATCAGCAGCTGAAACAATACTTCAGCCAACCCTACACCTGCTACTAACACCATAGCCCAATACCTATACACCATACATCAGCCACAGCAGCAACCTCAGCCAAACAAAAGCAACAGCCACATCAACTGCTGCAACAGCAGCTGATGTAACAGCTTCAGCCCCCAATGTCAAACTTCAGCCCCCATATCAACACATCAGCTGCATCAGCAGCTACCCCAACCCCTATTTTTCAGCTACAACAATACCATCAGCCATCAACACCCCATTAGCTACTCTACACCAGCTACACACAACTCCAACACTTCACCACAAATACCTCAAACCCCTTCCTTAGCTGCTACTTCATCAACAACAGAAAATAACAAATAACAAGCAGCAACAGCTTGAGTAGAAGCAACAGCAACAAGCAGAACAGCAGCTCCACAGCAGCAACAACCCCCCGTCCTTCCTTCATCCTCTCTTCTCCTACATCCTAGGACTCCTTTGAGGTATAATCACACAACCCAACTCCTTTCTTGCTTAATTATGGTCGTAAAACTGAAACTTAGTGTTATTAAGTGGATTAGTGCTAGTTTAGATAAAATTAAGGAAGATTTGGCCAAGAGATGGTTGTGATGGTTAGTATAACCTTATTAGGTGCATTTGAGACCAGTTTAACCAAGATTTCCCCAGATTTCCGGTTAGTTACCAGAATTGTTATACTTGGCGTGTTTTAGCGATTTTCTCGATTTTGTGACCTTTCTGGTATCTGCTTCAACCCGAGACCTCATAAAATAAAATTGACTTGGCAGTGAGCTGTACAGGCATCCTGGAACCATCCCACAAAGACCTAGACCCCAACTCCCATACCAGGCCGCAGATAAATTCCCTCTGGCCGCAATTTGCGGCCAGAACAGTAGGGAACCCCCTTGTTTTGCGTGCACGGCTCTTTTTCATGTAAACTTGACCCTGGGTATGTCCAGTTTTGACTGATTCCAGTTAGGGTAGAATCTGGGTTGTTTTTCTTGAGTTGGCGCATGATTTACGACTTGTTTTCGTATGGATTTTGGTATTCGATGATTCATTTCTGTCGGGTGGCGTTTGAACGCCGACGGTAGAGGGGTATTGACCGTGTTTGCACGCAAGGCTACAGGTTTTTACCTATGAGCGTAGCGCGCTCCATTTTGGTTTCCGACATGATTTTCATATGTTTTAGCGTGTGATATCCTTGTAGGTACCCCACGTGGCGTCGAAGCGTTGGAGATGCAAATGGCGACATCGGTACAAGCACGCATAAAGAAAGGTGAGTAGATTTATATCTACGGGGAGAAGTCGGGTGGATGGCGTATAGCACCCCCGCAATTCGTCGTGATGTATACGGATGCGTATACACACTTACAAATATTATATGTTATTTGGGATTAATGATAATGTTAAAATTGATATTGGTGTGTTGGATTGGTGAAAGGTTACGAACCCTAGGGTAGTGGGTGCACTACACATACATATTCACACATACATAATTGCATACATCCTTATTACATATGTGGTTATGGGATTCTTATAGATATGTGTTCACGTGGGTATAGGACCATGTGTTCACATACGGATTTGAGGATGATACTTGGGATTGAGATGAGTCAATGAGAGTTGATCTAAGATTATGATATCGGTGATTGGCAGGATTCGTACTTGATATACGTCCAGATATGTTAGCGAGTCTTGGATGATAATGCCATAGGAATAGTGATATATATAAAATGATCGACATGTGATTATGATACAAGATAGGATATGATATGATATGAGATGACAAGATATTTATGATAGGCCGCCTTGGGCGTTGTTTACTCCTTGAAATGAAATGTGCTGATGATATCGATTCATACGAGACTGTTGATCAGTAGTCAGATCATGATGATAGTGATGATGTTAGCTTTGTACTAGACGTAGGTCAGTACCCAGATTATGATATGTGATATTGAGAATACTAGATGAATGACATGACGAATGTGAGATTGACCCGTACCCAGATTTGGGGATGCCGTACGACGGATTTACGTACGAGCTGTAATTTGATGTTTTGATCCGCACTCTTGACTTGGGAATAACCGATTATAGCAATATGGTATCGGATGTGATATTACCGAGGCGGGATCACCAACTATATGTATATATATGTATCGACTCAGAGGTTAGACGGTTTCCCTTACCTACTGTTAGCTTCAGCTCAGCCTTATAGTGGTGTAGCTATATGACTCTTATGACATTAGATGCAGTTTAGCTATCATTGCATTTGGTATTCAGCTGCCGCATATTATTCTTGTTGTTCTGCATCGCATACTTATTGTGATTCATATTCTATTGTTGACATTATGCTGTTAGGACACCAGCACCATTACCGATGATGCGTATGTACCACGTACACTTACTTGCCAGCTCACACACATCTTCATCGGTAATTGCCATGTCACAACACAGAAGTATTATTGCTGCAGGATATGACCCTTGTATGTGCATACTATTATTCCATGTTGCATGATATATTGTTATACTTGCACTTCATTGATATGTCACATACATCATGTTTTCTGATTATGCGTATTGAGATATGTTGTTTCTATGATATTCTGGATTTGGGAACCGTGGGTATTTCAAAGAGATTATGTAATTGTTGTAAAAACCCGGTTACCCTGATATGATATTTCAGTGCGTCCACCATGTGTTTTCTCGGTGCTGAAAGCGATATGTGAAACCCGATTCGAGGAGGCGGATGAGGCCGAATGCGGGTACATGGTGGGCCCGGTGCGGTACCCCGGTGCAAGAAGATCGCAGGAGATAGCGTTGAGCCTGGCAGGGGAGCACTACCGACCGGTGATTTTACCCGACGCGTCGGATATCCGGAGGATACCGTCGTGGTCTTGAGATTGATGGTAGAGGCCGATCTGGATTGACGGTGCCCTAGATAGTGAGACTTATCAGAGATATTGAGATATTGAGATTGAGGCTATGTTTCGTGCCGATGCTGGGCACAGGTTTCATGATGTGTTTTCATGATCTTGACTATATCCTCATATTTACATGCATGATGCTTATTGTCATTGGGTGATACGTGGACGGGATCCACCTATATACAGACATTGATCATATATAGACTTGATTACATTGATCATACTTTTCATGCATTCATGCATCATTCATATGATATATTGCTACCTAAGGCATTGACAATGACACGGGTACATGGGATTACATTTGGGTTAGATAGCTACCCTAGTCATGGTTATAGAATGCTGGTTATTTACTTGAGGATTGTATATTATGATCGTATGACCTAGGATTGCGTCATACATGCAATTTTCTGTTCGTTGATGTGTTTCTATTCACGAGTTGGTAACTCACCCCTGTTGTGCCCTAGTTTCTTCCAGGTGTTGCCGTACGGGTTCCATTACGGCTTTGCGGGCACAGCTTCTTCAGGTGACTTGCTAGTAGGTGGGTTATTTGTATCATACCCATCATTATACTTTGTATATTATATTTCAGTTGTATCTAGAAGTTCCATCAACCAAACATGTACTTATTTGAGATAAAGACCAGTATTGATCATTCTTTCGACCTTAGAGTCGCGCGTTATATTTCTCTGGGTTTCATGCTGTTGAGTTCCCTTTCTGTTGTGATCCTCGCCTTTAGGCGTTGTATATTTTGTTGCAACTGGTTAATTTACATATGGTTTTTCCTTCACTCCACTACTTTTCTTGGTTTGGATTTCTGGGCTCGGCTTACTTAGAGCACGTACGCCTTGAGACGTTCGTAGCCTAAGTGCCGGTCATGTTCCGTACTTTCGGGTCGTGACAAAGTTGGTATCAGAGCGTTAGGTTTTACCTTCGGAGCATAGGATGACCCTTGGTTGATGGAATAGGTGACTAAAGTAGAGTGACGTACCGTGGGTATGTTCCGCGGCATATTTACGTCACGCCACTCCACTTAAGAAGCTTTAGGATGTACATTTATTGTTCAGCATTATATCCCTTTCTGATCTAGCCTCATCGGTACCAGTTATGGTTTTGCTGCCACGATTACGGGCAGGGAGAGCTACGGCTAGAGTTGCGGTCAGCATGAGCTCGTTACGAACGAGGACTGACCAGGGCGTGATTCTGGCGACACACGATTGTAGAGATGTGTCTTTTGATTGTTTTTTGCGCCATGAGCGTTGGGTGGATCGCTGTATGAGATTACTCGGACATGCGGATTGGCACCAGAGGATTGAGCCACTGATAGAGGCCAGCCAGATTTTGATTGATGTATGGCTTATTCAAGATGACTGAGGCACTGTTCAGCGTGTAGATGAAGGAGCCGGTTATTGCTGCGAACGACGAGATATCTCCCAAGATGTTGGAGCTATTGCGGTACGAGTGTACTAAGAGATGATAAAAGGTCGCTAGTCCCAGTGGATGAATGACTAGGACGTGCGGTTTGTTCGCTACCCCGATGCGAGGTCATCAGATAGATTGATTCCAGCTGAGACGACTTCACGCGGAGACGTTGAGAGACGATCGAATGTCAGAAACCTATTATTTCAAGTTTAAGGTATTCGGAAAGACAGGCAGGCAATCCTATGGTCCCTCTAGAAGAATGAAACCCTAACTCGACTTAATGACCGTGTGAAAGCCCTTGAACCTTAGGGTTTGCGGCAGTTCTGCGACGCCATTAGTGAGGCTTGGGTTTGCCCTTCTACGGCTGGTCCACCGATGCTGTGGTATGTACTCAATACTATTATATTGTACCCAAGATGTTGAGCTCTTGGGGGATTATGAGGTCTTGACAAATTGATCGGATAGCTCAACTTAATTCGGATGCTAGATGGTGATATGCACTTCTTGGGAGACTCCGGATACGAGGATAGCCGTTAGGGCTCAGTTCATGCAGCCACGACGAGACGAGCCCGAAGCAGTAGACATTAGAAAAAAATGGAGTAAGAGGTTCATACAAGATCTGGATATGATGACGTTCCACTCCGCCGACACCAGAGATGCGATACGCATGCCGAGGCATAATACTAGATATACCTTCCAGAAGGAGTCGCGATGAGTATGCAGCCATTCCGGAGCAAGGAGCGGATATAATGAGGGACGGGGACTCCCGGACAATTGGCAGAGATGAGACTTGGAAGAGACCTTGAGCAGGATTCCTTCCAGTATACTGCTGCAATAATACTTACACCCAGGATCATATGTGTCACGTGCATTCAGAGAGCCAGAGGCCGACGCCAGTGACATGCTGCTTTATGAGTGGTCGCGATGATTGACCGAGAGATGACCAGAGAAGTGCCAGAACGGAATCGCCCCCGTTAGCACACCTGACAGGGCCGATGAGCCGATGGATCGTGAGATTGGTAATCCACAGAGAAGACTTGGACCCAGGAGTGGTCATTGATACGCACACCAGTAGGCCAGAGTTCAGGATCGTCGACGAGATATGCTATGAGTGACCACGACAGTTGGCCAGAGATTCTTGGAGGATGCGCTTGAGCGGGACTATTCCGCCATATTTGATTTCGGTATTTTGGGCGATTTATTCGCATGAGTTGATTTTGATGATTAAGGGTTTACGATTTTCGCACAGTTGTTGCACTTGATATCATTTTCGTGCCTTGGTTTCACATGGTTGTGATTTTATGGGTTTATACATTTGAGTTGATTTTGTGCGTATGCACGCACACGACTTGGTTTTTGCACTCTGTATAGTTTACATATGCTTGCAGTGCAGTGACATATATTTTGTGCACTTGGATGCACTGGACTTCGATTTCGAGGGTGATGCTCGATATTTGTTTTTGTGCATCTTATGCACCTGATGGGATTTGCGCGTGTTCGGCGCTTGATATTGGATTTCATGATTTCGGGCATGATGGATGCACCAAAATTGGACTTTTTAGCGCATGTTGGGCGCATGTTATGAGATGCGATTTGGTGCATACCAGATGCACTAAATCGAGATTCTTCGTGCATATCAGATGCACCTGTTTTTGCTGTCAGGCACACACGTGGCCCATGACAGATGCTTCGTGCACACCCGATGCACTTAGATGTTGTTTCTGTGCGCATGTATGGCGCATTTATGGATTTTGATTTCCGTGCGCACCGGACGCACGTAGTATTCTTAGGCACATTTTGGGATTGATTTCTTATGGAGCAGTACGTTTTATGATATTGCGATTTGTTTGGCACTGAGCAGGACTAGTCAGAGGATAGTGCATGGATATATTTTGCATGCATTAATAGATTTCAAGGGATTTCCAAGAGCGAGCTATAGTCTCATTATTTACATACGTGTCCGGTACGACACGAAACGTTTGAAAAGAGGGAACCGTTCTAAATTGTTTTTAAAACGGCGGGTCGTGAATGATTAAACAAAAGGTATATACGTATATGGCTATTTTCCTATAAAGACGTCCGCCACTGTGCAGTGTTGTGTGCATTACACATTGACTTTAAAAATTTTGTCTTGCATTCCCTTCAAGATATTTACATGTATGGATTTGGTATTTACATGTATAGTTCTGATTTCTAGCATATCGGTTTTGCCGTGGATTTGGCATTCGTGCTTTCACCTTAACTCCGATGATTGCGAGATGCATGACGGAGTTTTGTTTATGAGTTATCTGCTCGTTACGCATGCGCATGTATTGCGCTACGATGCGTTCTATGGATTGATGAATTCGGTGCCCCGTTGACTTGGACATTTTATTGAAATATTTTAGAATTTGGGGGTTTAAATTTAAATTCGGGAACCGAATTTCTTTAAGTGGGGAAGACTGTAACATTTCAAAAAAATAAAATATTATTTTGGGAATTGCCATAATTTAATATTAATTTTTAATGAATATTTTAATAGTCGGTATAATTAGATACCGATAAATGGTGAAAATTCCGGAGAAAATTTTGGAAATTCTAAAATAGGTTATTTTGTGGAGATATGCCATTTTATAGTTTTTATGTTTAATTATATGCGACTTTAGTGTTAACCGCGATCAAAAATCGCTAATTGGATTTTTGGCTTTTTGTGCAAAAATGTGCACATAACATTTTCCACACTTGTTTCATGTTTTGGTCATGGTAACCTAGGGTTGAACCATGCTTAGATGACCATGGTGGGTTGAACCATTTGGTTAGGTTAATTAGTTTTAACCTAAGGGATTTGGCCTTGTCTAAGGGTGATTAGGGTTAGTTGACCTTGTGTAGGGAGAGAGTGAGCCATGATGGCTTGTGGGTGCTAACATGTGTTAAGAGAGAGAGAGAGAGGTGGTTAGGATGTGCCATGATCCATACCACTTCATAATCCCTTGTGTTCTTTTACCCCCTCTCACACATCAGCCCCAAATTCTCCAAATTCAGCCCCATAGAAACACATCAGCTGCTACATCAGCCAACATCAGCAGCTGAAACAATACTTCAACCAATCCTACACCTGCTCCTAACACCATAGCCCAACACCTATACACCATACATCAGCCACAGCAGCAACCTCAGCCAAACAAAAGCAACAGCCACATCAACTGCTGCAACAGCAGCTGATGTAACAGCTTCAGCCCCCAATGTCAAACTTCAGCCCCCATATCAACACATCAGCTGCATCAGCAGCTACCCCAGCCCCTACTTTCAGCAACAACAATACCATCAGCCATCAACACCCTACTAGCTACTCTACACCAGCTGTACACAACTCCAACACTTCACCACAAATACCTCAAACCCCTTCCTTAGCTGCTCCTTCATCAACAACAGAAAATAACAAATAACAAGCAGCAGCAGCTTGAGTAGCAACAACAGCAACAAGCAGAACAGCAGTTCCACAGCAGCAGCAACCCTTCGTCCTTCCTTCATCCTCTCTTCTCCTACATCCTAGGACTGCCTTGAGGTATAATCACACAACCTAACTCCTTTCTTGCTTGATTATGGTCGTAAAACTGAAACTTAGTGTTATTAAGTGGATTAGTGCTAGTTTAGATAAAATTGAGTGAGATTTGGCCAAGAGATGGTTGTGATGGTTAGTATAACCTTATTAGGTGTATTTGAGACCAGTTTAACCAAGATTTCCCCAGATTTCCAGTTAGTTACCAGAATTGTTATACTTGGCGTATTTTAGCGATTTTGTCGATTTTGTGACCTTTCTGGTATCTGCTTCAACCCGAGACCTCCTAAAATAAAATTGACTTGGAAGTGAGCTGTGCAGGCATCCTAGAACCATCCCACAAAGACCTAGACCCCAACTCCCATACCAGGCCGCAGATAAATTCCCTCTGGCCGCAATTTGCGGCCAGAACAGTAGGGAACCCCCTCGTTTTGCGTGCACGGCTCTTTTTCATGTAAACTTGACCCTGGGTATGTCTAGTTTTGACTGATTCCAGTTAGGGTAGAATCTGGGTTGTTTTTCTTGAGTTGGCGCATGATTTACGACTTGTTTTCGTATGGATTTTGGTATTTGATGATTCGTTTCTGTCGGGTGGCGTTTGAAAGCCGACGGTAGAGGGGTATTGACCGTGTTTGCACGCAAGGCTACAGGTTTTTACCTATGAGCGTAGCGCGCACCATTTTGGTTTCCGACATGATTTTCATGTGTTTTAGCGTGTGATATCCTAGTAGGTACCCCACGTGGCGTCGAAGCGTTGGAGATGCAAATGGCGACATCGGTACCAGCACGCATAAAGAAAGGTGAGTAGATTTATATCTATGGGGAGAAGTCGGGTGGATGGCGTATAGCACCCCCGCAATTCGTCATGATGTATATGGATGCGTATACACACTTAAAAATATTATATATTATTTGGGATTAATGAT
Organism: Agapanthus africanus; assembly: GCA_030015575.1. NCBI lineage: Eukaryota > Viridiplantae > Streptophyta > Magnoliopsida > Asparagales > Amaryllidaceae > Agapanthus > Agapanthus africanus. The sequence continues at coordinate 110,196,058 of CM057351.1, forward strand.
AATTTTAAAATGGATATTGGTGTGTTGGATTGGTGAAAGGTTACGAACCCTAGGATAGTGGGTGCACTACACATGGATATTCACACATACATACTTGCATACATCCTTATTACATATGTGGTTATGGGATTCTTATAGATATGTGTTGACGTGGGTATGGGTCCATGTGTTCACATACGGATTTGAGAATGATACTTGGGATTGAGATGAGTCAATGAGAGTTGATCTAAGATTATGATATCGGTGATTGGCAGGATTCGTACTTGATATACGTCCCGATATGTTAGAGAGTCTTGGATGATAATGCCATAGGAATAGTGATATATATAAAATGATCGACATGTGATTATGATACAAGATAGGATATGATATGAGATGACAAGATATTTATGATAGGCCGCCTTGGGCGTTGTTTACTCCTTGAAATGAAATGTGCTGATGATATCGATTCATACGAGGCTGTTGATCAGTAGTCAGATCATGATGATAGTGATGATGTTAGCTTTGTACTAGACGTAGGTCAGTACCCAGATTATGATATGTGATATTGAGAATACTAGATGAATGACATGACGAATGTGAGATTGACCCGTACCCAGATTTGTGGATGCCGTACGACGGATTTACGTACGAGCTGTAATTTGATGTTTTGATCCGCACTCTTGACTTGGGAATAACCGATTATAGCAATATGTTATCGGATGTGATATTACCGAGGAGGGATCACCAACTATATGTATATATATGTATCGACTCAGAGGTTAGGCGGTTTCCCTTACCTACTGTTAGCTTCAGCTCAGCCTTATAGTGGTGTAGCTATATAACTCTTATGATCATAGATGCAGTTTAGCTATCATTGCATTTGGTATTCAGCTCCCGCATATTATTCTTATTGTTCTGCATCGCATACTTATTGTGATTCATATTCTATTGTTGATATTATGCTATTAGGACACCAGCACCATTACCGATGATTCGTATGTACCACGTACACTTACTTGCCAGTTCACACACATCTTCATCGGTAATTGCCATGTCACTACACAGTAGTATTATTGCTGCAGGATATGACCCTTGTATGTGCATACTATTATTCCATGTTGCATGATATATTGTTATACCTGCACTTCATTGATATGTCACATACATCATGTTTTCTGATTATGCGCATTGAGATGTGTTGTTTCTATGATATTCTGGATTTGGGAACCATGGGTATTTCAAAGAGATTATGTAATTGTTGTAAAAACCCGGTTACCCTGATATGATATTTCAGTGCGTCCACCATGTGTTTTCTCGGTGCTGAGAGCGACATGTGAAACCCGATTCGACGAGGCGGATGAGGCCGATTGCGGGTACATGGTGGGCCCGGTGCGGTACCCCGAGGAAAGAAGATCGCAGGAGATGGCGTTGAGCCTGGCAGGGGAGCACTACCGACCGGTGATTTTACCCGACGCGTCGGATATCCGGAGGATACCGTCATGGTCTTGAGATTGATGGTTGGGGCCGGTCTGGATTGACGGCGCCCTAGATAGTGAGACTTATCAGAGATATTGAGATATTGAGATTGAGGCTATGTTTCGTGCCGATGCTGGGCACAGGTTTCATGATGTGTTTTCATGATCTTGACTATATCCTCATGTTTACATGCATGATGCTTATTTTCATTGGGTGATACGTGGACGGGATCCACCTATATACAGACATTGATCACATACAGACTTGATTACATTGATCATACATTTCATGCATTCATACATCATTCATATGATACATTGCTACCTGAGGCACTGACATTGACACGGGTACATGGGATTACATTTGGGTTAGATAGCTACCCTAGTCATGGTTATAGAATGCTGGTTATATACTTGAGGATTGTATATTATGATCGTATGACCTAGGTGATGTAAGTCGATGTAGTACACCCCAGTACTTGTGGGGAGGCGGAAATTACAAAAACAATCAAGTTTAAGGAACGAACATCGACTAACAGCTTAAATCGAAGCTAAACTATAAATAACCGTACACAATGATTTTCTTATCACTTGAGATTAGGGATTATACCTAAAGAAATCGGTCCTTCGTCTTTGTGTCCTCCTTTGTTCTCCTCGACCTTCTCTAGGTAGTAGACGATCCACCCGAGAGCAAAACACCAAGCTACACCTCTAACTTGAGGTAACTAATCTACTTTGATTGCTAATCAAAGAAGAAAGGATGATATAGAGTGAAGGTAATGGATGCTTAAGTCTAACTAAACCTTTGATCTCAACACATGAGGATTAAGGATTAGTCTCTTGAAGATGAGAGCTTGAGGAGAGAGAATATGAGATAAGATAATGAGAAGAGAGAGAGTGTATCATAATATATTATGAAGCATTCTCATTTATCAACAAAAGAAAATGAGTGATGAATAAGCATGCTTCACAAATATCTAATGGTGATTCATTAAGCATGTGTCATTATCATTTATGGTGCAATTAATGATAATGATGAATCACCTCATGACTCACAATCTCATCCAAAGTAACCTCCTTAGTCACATCTTCTAGAAGCTTCTCGTACAATTACGAGAACGCCCCTCCAATCCGCAAAAATACGGAAAAACTTTAGACTGTAAAAATCCAATAACCGGATACCAGTAACTGGCTTAAACCAAAGCCGACTGGTAAAAACTGTCCGAAAGTCGTACGTGCGTAAACGCACGTATGCGTCCGAACCCTTTGTCGCAAAACCATGCAACCTCTATATCGTTTCGCCTGGAGTAGGAAACTCTCTGTGTGGGACTCTAGAGACTCGACTACTACGCTGGCAGTGGGTTTAACCACAGACCGCAAGCGGCACTAGCTGTACGTAACGGTCCCCAGGTAGTTGTCGATAAGAAGGCCGATGAGAAAACCCATCCGAACTCCTACTGAGTCTGATGTGACAATCTCCATACAGTCCGGTCCGTTCGTCCAAGACTATCGCATATCGGGCCTAGGGGGGCGGCAAGCGTCAGTCCCCTAATAGCGGTATAAGTCGTGTCGGAGGGAAGCCCATTACACCCTGAGAAACTACTGGAACCTACCAGCAAATCTCGCTTGCCCTGGCCAGGGACTTTGCGTAATGGCTCTCTGACACAGCACGATATCTACTCCCAATACCGGGAGGGACGAATCCTGTCTAACCGCCACTGCCTCCAAGTGCTCGGGACTGCACCCAACTGCTACCTGTTTGCACGACTCCTTTGAGCCGTGGTAGGGTAGCAATCTAAGAACAGTGGGACACACTCGAGGCGAAGTAGCAGTGTCAAGTCTGCGGACTACGCTGTACTCATGTCACCTGGGAACTGTTCACTGACGACTGGTATCAAACCAACCAACAGTTCCCTGTGAGTCCTGTCCGGTGTACTCGTAACCTAACGAGCACCTGTATACTATCTCCAGTACGACGTACTGACGGCTGTGGGACAGACCATCTCCCCAACTGGGATGAGAAGCGTACACACTAGTCTACTCCGGAGTATCGATGCTCTGTCTCGATAATCCAACGACCAGGGACCTGAATAAGGATGTGCTTGTAGACTACCCAGCCCCCACTAGTGTGACTGCCATCACAACGCTGGTAGACAAGCAAGATCCTAAGAGCTCTATCAATACGTACACTCACATATTAAGATAGAAAAACCAAGTAGCATACTACCATGTTTAGCAAGACTGTTATATACATGTGAATATCCCAAGCTTCCATTAAGTAATATACAAGCTAGTATGATACAGTAATGGCCTTCTAGGGCATAAACACTAACAATCTCCCACTTGCACTAGGGCCATGTACTGGCATATCGTAGACCAATGATCTCGAGCAGCCTCTCGAACTGAATCTGAGGAAGGGCCTTCGTGAATGGATCAGCAATGTTCTCTTCTGAAGCAACTCTCCGAACCTTGATCTCCTGACGATCAATGATCTCCCTGATCTGGTGATACCGCCTCAAGATGTGTCTGGACTTCTGATGGGACCTTGGTTCCTTTGCTAAAGCTATAGCTCCGTTGTTGTCGCAATACAGAGGTATTGGATCAACTATGGTAGGAACAACCTGAAGTTCTGTTAGGAGCTTATTCATCCAGACTGCTTCTTTTGCGGCATCGCAAGCTGCTATATACTCCGCTTCCATCGTCGAGTCAGCAACGGTGTCCTGCTTGGAGCTCTTCCAGCACACCGCCCCTCCATTGAGGGTAAAGACATAACCCGACATGGACTTGGAATCGTCCTTATCACTCTGGAAGCCGGAATCAGTAAAGGCCTCCATCCTGAGGTCTTTTCCGCCGTAAACCAAGAACATCTCCTTAGTCCTCCTCAGGTACTTGAGAATGTTCTTTACTGCTATCCAGTGCTTCTCCCCTGGGTCTGACTGATACCGGCTTACCACGCTCAGTGCGTAAGCTACATCTGGTCTGGTACACAACATCGCATACATTATAGAGCCTACCGCAGAAGCGTAGGGTATAATAGACATGCGTTCCCTTTCCAAATCAGTCTTGGGAGACATCTCTTTGGAGAGGGTGATTCCGTGACAAGCCGGTAGATTACCGCGCTTAGAATCTTCCATACTGAATCTTTTCAGTACATTGTCGATATACCTGGACTGCGAAAGTCCCAACATCCTCTTGGATCTATCACGATAGATCCGGATCCCCAGAATGTAAGAGGCATCACCCAGGTCTTTCATGGAGAACCTGTGTGATAAGAATCCTTTGACAGATTGTAGCATAGGAATGTCATTTCCTATCAATAGAATGTCATCCACGTACAAGACGAGGAATATGACACTTCTGGCCACAACTTTACTATATATGCACGGTTCATCTGGATTTTTGATAAAGTCATATTCTTTGACTGTCTCATCAAAACAGATGTTCCAACTCCGCGATGCCTGCTTTAGTCCGTAAATGGACTTAAGCAGCTTGCATACTTTCCCGCTGCTCCCACTCTGATTGAAACCCTCTGGCTCATCCATATAGATGCTCTCTTCTAAATTTCCTTTCAGAAAAGCCGTCTTTACGTCCATCTGCCAGATTTCATAATCATGGAAGGCAGCAATAGCAAGAAGGACCCGAATGGATTTGAGCATAGCCACTGGAGAAAAGGTTTCCTCATAGTCCAAACCAGGTCTTTGACGAAAACCCTTTGCAACAAGTCTAGCCTTATAGGTTTCCACCTGTCCATCTACACCAATCTTTTTCTTGAAGATCCATTTGCATCCTATGGGTTTTACCCCATCTGGAGCAAAGTCTAAAGTCCATACTTTGTTGGTGTACATGGACTCCATTTCGGTCCGCATTGCATCTAGCCATCGTACCGAGTCGCCGCTCTGGATGGCCTGCTGGAAGTCAGTAGGTTCATCATCATCTATGATGCAATCCTCTCTATCCCCGTCTATGAGAAAACCGTAGTATCTCTCAGGCGGATGAGACGGCCTACTACTCCTGCGGAGGGGTGCGGGAATGTTCTGTTCTTCTTGAACCTCTGGTTCTACCAAACTTTCAGTAGCAGTTTGTGGTTCTGGAATTTCTTCCAGTTCTATTTCGCTCCCACTTATTTCCTTTTCTAAAAACTGATTTTCCAGAAAATGGGCATTACAACAACAAACAACAACAACAACTGAGCCTTTTATCCCAAGCATAAGGGGTAGGCTACATGAATCAACATGAGAATCACGCCGGGTCCAACACATGAATCCTCTGTCTCCACTCACTTCTATCGAACAATATACTTTCATTGAGTCCTTTGGCAACCATATCATTTCGTATCACCTCCATCCATGTTTTCTTCGGTCTCCCTTTTGCCCTTTTGCCATTACCCATATCGAGAGTATCTATTCGTCGAACCGGTGCTTCCATAGGTCTGCGTCGCACATGACCAAACCATCTAAGCCGGTTTTCCCGCATCTTCTCCTCCACGGGTGCTACACCAACTTTTGCACGGATATCCTCATTTCGTACCTTGTCTTTTCTAGTGTTACCGCACATCCAACGAAGCATGCGCATCTCCGCTACGTGCATCTTCTGTGTATGATGCTTCTTAGGAGCCCAGCATTCTGTACCATATAATAAGGCAGGCCGAATAGCGCTCCGATAAAACTTCCCTTTCAATTTTAACGGAAAGTTACGATCACACAAAATCCCTGTTGCACTCCTCCATTTCAACCAACCAGCTTGGATCCTTTGATTAACATCACTATCGATCTCCCCATTCCTTTGGATGATGGAACCTAGATATCTAAACTGGTCGCTCGGTGATATCTCTTGCCCTTCCAATGTTATACCAATATGGTTTTGATTTCTCTGGCTACTAAATTTGCAGTGCATATATGCTGTCTTGGACCTGCTCAATCTGAATTCCCGAGATTCCAATGTTTGTCTCCATAATTCCAATTTGGCATTAACCCCTGCTTTCGTCTCATTTACTAGAACAATATCATCAGCGAATAGCATGCACCAAGGGACTTCATCTTGGATAGTTCTAGTAAGCTCATCCATCACGATGGTAAACAGGAAAGGACTTAATGCAGATCCTTGATGTAAACCAATAGTAATCGGAAAATCACTTGTTAAGCCACCGCAAGTTCTGACATTTGCCACTACTCCGTCGTACATATCCTTGATTATGTCAATATACTTGACGGGGACCCCCTTTTTCATCATTGTCCCCCATAATACCTCTCTAGGTATCTTGTCGTACGCTTTTTCTAGATCAATAAATATCATATGCAAATCTCTTCTCCTCTCTCGAAAGCGCTCGACAAATTGACGAAGCAAATGAATCGCCTCTGTCGTCGATCGTCCAGGCATGAACCCAAATTGGTTCTCTGTTATCTTAATATCCTTCCTTAGCCTGTGTTCAATCACCCTCTCCCAAAGTTTCATGGTGTGACACATTAGTTTTATTCCACGGTAGTTTGAGCAACTTTGAATGTCACCCTTATTCTTGTAGATAGGTACAAGGATACTTTTCCTCCATTCATTTGGCATCTTTTTTGTCTGCCAAATCTTATTAAACAGATCTGTCAGCCATTTAACGCCTATTTCACCTAAGCATCTCCAAATCTCGATAGGAATCCCGTCAGGACCAACCGCTTTTCTTAAACCCATTCTGTTCAAAACTTCTTTAACCTCAGTAAGTCTTATTTTATGCATGAAATCACGATTTATATCTTGAGATTGAATGACAAGTCCATCCAAATTCTTAGTAAAGCTCTCATTGAACAATTTGTCAAAATAATCTCTCCATCTTTCCTTGATATCCTCATCTCGAACTAAAACCTTCTGATTTTCATTTTTGACACACTTCACCGCACATAAGTCTCTGGTCTTCCTTTCCCGCATTCGAGCAATCCGGTATATATCATTTGCAGCCTCTTTAGTGTCTAATTTCTCGTATACCTCCTTGTAGACCTTAGATTTAGCTTCCCGAACAGCTTTCTTAACTTCCTTTTTAGCCATTTTGTACTTCTCAAATCTCTCCATATCTCTACTTTTCTTCAAATCTTTATAAGAATCCCTTTTAATTTTAATAGCAGCCTTTACATCTTCATTCCACCATGATATGTCCTTAGATGGTGGAGCACCACCTCTCGACTCACCAAGTAGATCTCTAGCTACTTTCTTGATACAACTAGCCATTTTGTTCCATGTTTTGTCTGGATCATCTTCCGACTGCCAATCCGCTTCTTGTACTACACGATCTATAAAAGCCTTTTGATTACCTTCTTTCAATCGCCACCATTTAATTTTAGACTCTACCTTACGTCTAATCTTCCTAGGTTCTCTTCTAAATCGAAAATCTAGAACTAAAAGTCTATGTTGGGTAGTTACACTCTCACCTGGCACTACCTTACAGTCGATACAACAACCTCTATCTATTCTAGAAAATGGGCATTACGAGAAACAAAAACCTTTTGTTCCTCTGCGTAATAGAAATAATATCCCTTGGAGTTCTTTGGATATCCCACAAACATACATTTTACTGATCGTGCCTCGAGCTTGTCCACATGCTGCTTCTTAACAAAAGCTGGACATCCCCAGATCTTCATATGCTGAAGATGGGGTTTCTTCCCAGTCCACATCTGATATGGAGTGGTAGGCACAGTCTTGGTAGGAGCCCTGTTCAGAAGATATGCCGCTGATTCTAGCGCATATCCCCAGAAAGATCGCGGTAACTCAGTATTACTCATCATGGATCGTACCATATCCAATAGGGTTCGATTCCGTCTCTCCGATACACCGTTATGCTGTGGAGTGTATGGAGGAGTAAGCTGAGAGAGAATTCCTTTCTCTTTTAGGTAACCTAGGAACTCGGCACTTAAGTATTCTCCACCTCGATCAGATCTTAGTGTCTTAAAACTTTTGCCTGTTTGGTTTTCTACTTCATTCTTATACTCTTGGAATTTCTCAAAAGCCTCGGATTTATGTTTCATCAGATAAATGAATCCGTATCTTGAGTAATCATCCGTGAAAGTAATGAAATAGGAAAAACCACCTCTCGCATGTGTAGACATTGGACCACATACATCGCTGTGTATGAGTCCTAAGAGCTCGCTCGCTCTTACTCCTTGTCCAGTGAATGGAGTCTTTGTCATCTTTCCTTTGAGACAAGATTGACAAGTGTCATAAGATTGATATTCGAACAAGTCCAAATATCCTTCTCTATGCAACTTAGTCAACCTTCTCTCATTGATGTGACCCAGTGTACAATGCCATAAGAAAGCTTTATTTAAATCTGGGGACTTTCTTTTTAGTGTGTTCTGGACATTGAAAATTTGGAGTTGGTTTAAAACATATATTCCGTTATTTAGAGTACCGGACCCAATCAAACCATGATTAAGGTGGATGTTGACAACATCTCTTACAAACGTGAAATCATAACCTTTATTTGATAACAAGGAAACTGATATGATATTACACGTTAAGCTGGGTACAAAATAACAGTAATGTAAAACCAAAATGTGTCCACTCGTCAATCCTAGGTGATAATCCCCGACGGACGCAGCTCCCACGCTAGCTCCGTTAGCAACCCTGAGGATCATATCACCTTCCTTCAGCACTCTACGGTTTCTCAGTGCCTGCAATGAATTGCAAATATGAGATCCTGATCCGGTATCCAATACCCAGGAAGTAGAGTTGATCGACAGACAATTCTCAATTACAAACACACCTGAAGTCGAAGCCACAGCTTGCTTCGGTTCCTGGTTCTTGGCGTTCCACGCCTTGCAATCCTTCTTCCAGTGCCCTTTCCTGTGACAATGGAAGCACTCATCCTGACCAACTATCGGTACTGCTTTCTTTTTCTTTCCCTTCCCTCCCACCTTACTAACACCTCCTCTAGGTCTGGGTGCGGTCTTCTTCTTCCTTCCTTTGGCCCTAGCCTTGGACCCGGAAGAAGATGAACCGCCAACAAACATAGCGGGTGTTTCCCTTGATGTCTTCAAGGTGCCCTCTGCACTCCTTAACATGTTCAGGAGTTCCGGAAGTTCAACTTCTTTTCTTTGAAGGTTGAAGTTCAGGATAAACTGGGCGTAGGTGTGAGGAAGGGACTGGAGAATAAGGTCTGTATAGAGCTCATTATCCAAAGTCGTCCCAAGGTCTGCGAGCTCTTCAATATAGCTGATCATCTGTAGGACATGTTCACCTACCGATGACCCGGCAGCCAACCTCGCTCGAAACAAGTTCTTAGAGGTCTCGTATCTTGCTGTACGAGATTGCTCTCCATAAAGTTCCTTTGTATGGAGAAATATGCCATCTAGGGACATATCCTCGTGCCTCCTCTGATGTTCATTGTTCATCGAGGCAAGCACGATGCACTTGGCTCTCGCGCAATCTAAATCCCATGTTTTGCGGATTTCCTTATCCGCATTGCTGGATTTGGGACCAGGGACAGCAGGTGCCGTAGCGGTGAGGACGTACCCCAGTTTGTCATAGGTCAAAGCCATTTTGACATTCCGCAGCCAATCTTTATAGTTTGGCCCCGTCAGTATATTTTTCTCTAAAAGTAACTTAAGTCCAGTCATTTTCAGGGTCGCTGCAATTAGGAGAGAGAGAAGAAAAACTCTTTAGCATGATGCTCTTGCAAGTTTAGAGTGGTTTTTAGTTTATCTAAACTGGATGGCTCCCACTGTTTCTCGAATCCTTCCTCAAACCATAAAAGAAGAATTAGCCAAGACTATTCTCACCGTACAATACTTGCTTAACCGTTCAGCCAGGCCGGTGTCGATACTTCGAGGGAGGTTTTCCAACGCTTTCGCGAAGTTCCTTCATTAAATAACCTCTTTTCTCTGGGGGCGTAACCCCGCTGACACTTTTCTGGACACCTACTAGGTTTATAGCATTGATCGTTTAAGTGACGAATATCCTGATAAGTATCATATACTCACAGTAGGATCGGGATCCAAATATCATCGTCTGATAATGTTGTAGGAATGCTACCAACATTCATCAAACTCAAAATGGTATGCATCTCTTTGCAAATTTCAGTTTCTTTAGAAATTCCCGATATAAGTTTTTGCCCCATGCTCTTATGACCTTGGCTTTGGTCAAAATGTCATAAGTCACATGTCAAGTTCTACCCGTCATTATCTTGTCAATTTGAACCCATCCGTATATACCCCTGACTTTGGTCAAATGGTAATACGACTGTCCCAAACCAACTCATCTATCTTATGCAACAAATGAAAACTCAGTAGCTACCAAACACTATGCCTTGACTTTGGCCAAAATGCATAGCTTGAATACTACTGAATACCCAAATGAAATGACGGAGGGCTACGACTGGTTTTGGCGAAACCGTGAACGTAGTGAACTTGATATAACCGAAGGAACCTGATAGCTTTTAAGAGGAGTGGTTAAAGCTCCGCATTTAAAAATATCTGTTTTAAAAATAACCGAGTGGTTTCTTTTAAATTGTTCCAACGATTAAAACTTTGGTTTATTTTCTTTGCATTATAGATAATGCGTCCCATCATTAACCTATCATTGCAGAAACAACGAAAATACAACGTCCTCTTATGCCATCCGCATTCGCCACTGGGTCCCGTCATCACCCGTTAGGTTACTTAACTAACGACAGAGCGGGGGCTGGGCTAGCGCGGGTGTAAAACATAAGTGACGTCTAAATAGCTACAATAAATATAGATATTTTACATTCGTCTGACGCAATGATATTCATTCCAGAACACAGATAAACAATATTGGATTTGCAAGCAATCTGTATTTCTTTTGAGCCTGCAAGAAAAGACAGATTACACAGTTGTGATGAATAGCCGTTGTGCTGTGGTGTGTAAGGAGGAGTGAGCTGAGAGAGAATCCCATTCTCTTTTAGGAAGTTTGCAAATTCTGTACTGAGATACTCACCACCTCGATCTGATCGAAGCATCTTAATACTCAAGCCGGTTTGTTTTTCTACTTCTTGTTTATATTCAACGAATTTCTCGAAAGCTTCGGACTTGTGCTTTAATAAAAATACATGACCGAATCTTGAGAAATCGTCGGTGAATGTAATGAAGTATGAAAAACCGCCTCTAGCCTGTGTAGACATTGGCCCACATACATCACTATGTATGAGGCCAAGGAGCTGAGTAGCTCTTTCTCCGTGTCCGGTAAACGGAGTTTTGGTCATTTTATCCTTGATACAAGACTGGCAAGTCGCATAAGATTTATATTCAAAAGGATTTAAATATCCATCTTTGTGTAACTTGTTTAGTCTTGTTTCGTTAATATGACTAAGTCTACAGTGCCAAAGAAAAGCTTCATTTAATTCTGAAAGTTTTCTTTTATTAGTGTGTTGTATACTGAAACTGTGTGTTGATTTAGGACGTATATTCCGTTATTAAGTGTACCATACCCAACCAACATTTGATTTAGGTGAATGTTCATAACATTGTTCTGCAACACAAAATTATATCCTTCATTGTCCAACAAAGAAACGGATATTATATTACATAGCATATCAGGTACAAAATAACATGGATTCAAAATCAAAATACATCGAGACGGCAACCCCAAGTGATACTCTCCCACTGCGACTGTATGTACATTGGAACCATTTCCAACGCGGAGAGTATGGTCACCTGTCTTCAAAACCTTGCTATTTCTCAGCCCCTGCATAGAATTGCAAATGTGAGAACCTGAACCGGTATCCAATACCCAGGAAGCAGAGTTTATAGAAAAACAGTTTTCAGTCACAAACGCACCTGAAGCAGAAGCATCACCATGCTTCTTCTTGAGACTTAGGTACTCTGTGCAGTTGCGCTTCCAATGTCCTGTCTTGTGGCAAGGAAAACACTCGCCTTTCCCTGGGTCTCCAGCCGTGGACTTTCCCTTCCCCTTCGCCTTTTTGACTCCGCCCTTAGGATTAGTGGGTTTCTTCTTTTTCTTTCCCTTGGCCTTAGCTTTCGGGCGAGAAGAAGAAGACTGTCCAATCGTCATAACGGGAGTCTTTACTGACTTCATAGTGCTCTCTGCACTCCTTAACATATTAAGGAGTTCAGGGAGTTCCTTCTCCATGCCATGCATGTTAAAGTTCACTATGAACTGAGCAAAGGTGGAGGGGAGGGACTGTAGAATAATATCTGTATATTGTTCATTGTCCATTGTCCATCCGAGGTCCTCAAGCTCTTCTATAAGAGCTATCATCTTCAAAACATGGTCTGCTACTGGTGTGCCAGGGGCCATCCGCATGTGAAACAGTTTCTTTGATGCTTCGTATCGTAATACGCGGGACTGTTCCCCATACAACTCCTTTGTATGGAGCAGTATCCCGTGAATGTCCATGTCCTCGTGCTGCTTTTGATGTGTATTGTCCATCGATGCAAGCGCGAGGCATTTTGCCGTGGCACAGTCAGCATCCCATGTCTTGCGGACTTCAATGTCCGCAACTGAGGATTTTGGGCCTGGGACGGGCGGGGCTGAAGCCGTAAGGACATATGATACTTTATCATATGTCAAGGCGATCTTCAGATTCCTTAGCCAGTCTTTATAGTTGGTCCCATTCAGTTTGTTCTTATCTAATAGAAGCTTAAGTCCAGTCATTGGTATCTGCCATTAAGAGAGAGAAAAGAATACACTCAGCGAAAGCTCTTGCACAGATTAGATTGGTTTATTATCTTGTCTAATCGATGTTTCCCACTGCTTTTTATCAAGTTTTCTTTCAAACCTTAAAAAGAAAAACTAGCCAGGATTAATTACAGTCTACAACTTCGCTAACCGTTCAGCCAGGCCAGTGTCGGTACTTTGAGGGAGGTTCCCCGCGCTTTCGCACGGACCTAATTAGAGTAAACCTCGTTTTCCCAGAGGCGGAGCCCCGTTAACACCTTTCTAGACACCTAATGAGTTAGCTAATTGTAAACTGTAAAACTCTCCTAGGAGCAACTATTGCCCACAGTGGGATCGGGATCCAACCATCATATGAAAGGTATGCAATCTCATTGCAAATTTCAACACTTGAAATTCCCGATGTTGTTTTTACCCCTAATACTCGTGACCTTGGCTAAGGTCAACAAATCACGAGCACTAGTCAAGCTCAACCCGTCATTTCTTGATTAATTAGACCCGCTCACATGACCCTTGGCTAAGGTCAACAAAGTCATATGCTCGTCCTAACTAATCTGCATCATATGCATTTGTAGGAAGACATCACTTAGCTACCGTACACTACGCCTTGGCTAAGGTCAACAAACGTAGCACGAATACTAAGTACTCTACTTCCTAAAATGACGGAGGGTTGCGAATGATTTTTAAGAAAATCTTTAACGCTTTGAACTTGATATCGTTGTAGAATCAAACAGTTTTCAAAAGGAGTGGCTTAAGCTCCGCAGTTTTGAAATGTAGCTTTTTCACAAATAGCCGAGTAGTTTTTAAATCCGATTCTACAACATCTTTTAGGTTTATTTTCTTTATATTAATCATATTAATGTAATCCCATCATTTAAGTCCTTAAGCCAATCACAGAAAAGAAACGAAAATAACACGTACGCTTATGCCATCCGCATTCGCCGCAATGTTCCGTTATGCACCGTTAGGTTTCTTAACTAACGGCATACCGGGACGGGACTAGCGCGGGTGTAAAACATAAGCAACGTCTACTATATATCATATATACAATAAGTCATTCATCTCAAATTTCACAGAACACAGGCAGCAGAAATATAGATATAACGTGGGATATACTAGGACGTCCGTATTTAGTATTTAGCCAGAATAGAAAATACGGATTCCACAGTCGCGATGAATAGCTAAGCCCACACCCTGGACCCCTACGAGAGCGGCAAGTGACCCTACCAATCCTGGAGTTTAGGAGACCCGGTCTCGACTCCTCGAGATGGCCTCCCACTGAACCCCAGAACCCGGTCACCTGTGCTCCCCTCCTTGGGTCCATCCTAATGCGGAAAAGTAAATAATATACAACACTGGTGATACAACCGCAACCTGGAAGTGCCCCAAATAAAAGAATATTACATTACATTTGAATTTACATGAATGAAAAAAAAAGCTCTCATCTCACAAAACCCCCGGCTATTCAATCGCGACAATCCTACACATCATATCTCAGCAACACATAATATCACATATCATCAACGTAAGTAAGTATGCGTACCCCGATTGTCGTTGATGTATAGCAACGAAACCGGCGATATCTAACATACTGCACTTACGGTCACAGAAAAGAAAGTGTAAAACTACAATATTTGGAATCCAGATTCTCTTTAGACATCATAAATGCAAAATATCACATATTTCGTATTTCATGCCTAAACCATATGAATTCCACATATTGTATCGCATTCCAGACAAACAGACAGTATTAAAGTTTTCGAACGAACAATCAAACACCCAAGATTCACTAAAGCTCAACACTTGAGCAGGGTTCAAAATAATCAGGAGTGTGACACAGTAGCGGCGGTCCAGCCGTAGAAGGGTCAAGCCAACGCCTCACATGTGGCACGCCGTACTGCCCCAAACCCTAGGGTTCAAAGGGCAGTTCGAGACGGTCACATAATCGAGTTAAGGTTTGTTGTCTTCTAGAGGGACCACCGCAAAAAGACTTGCACGCATCTCCAAACTATTTAAACCCCGTGAATATTTGAGTAAATGATGTTCGTTCAAACACTTCAATAATCTCTAGTTTGCCCGGAAAAGAAAACGAAATGAAAAATTCGATCGAAACCACGAAGCCAAAAACATCTCCAGAATTTTTCAACAGCAGATTCAGATTAAACATACTCAGAAAACACTATAGCAGGTAAAGAAAATTACTGTGCAAAAAATTGTCAAAGAGACCCTAGTATAGCCGCGGATGCGCGGCCTAAGCTTACTTATGCCGTGCTTCCGCGGCTGAAGTTACTGTTCACTGGCTCGAATTTTCCAGATCGTCTAATTTTTACCTGCTCTATTTTTTGAGAATTTTTAATTCTTGTCAGTTTTTAAAAAATTTCCAGAGAGCACCTTAAAAAGTCGTATTTTGTTTCGATCGGACTTTTTACTTTGCAAAAAGGTCTCCTAATGTTCTAGGTCGGCTCTGATACCAATGAAGGGTTTGTTTAGCACCCTTTGAGGTGTTTTGAAGCATCACATGTCCAAAAGTTATGATTTTTAGTGTGCTAAAAAAACGCACAAGTGGATCGATCCTAGAAAATTAGGTTTATTAAACTTTAGCTAACAAAAATAAGGGTTTGAAGGCTACAACCTTTGTAGCTCCCGTTTTTGATTCGCTCCTTAGGCTCTTTGGTGTTGAGTCGAGGTCCTCTTGATGTCCTCTTGTATCCACGACGATCCACCACGGAGATATCCGTCCAAGCTCGCAACTTCGACAATCCGAAGGAAACACTCTAAACGAAGCGGCTAAGCTTGTGCAGAATGATGTTGTGGTGTGGAATCTCACTTCAAAAACCTATCTTTGATTGGTATTTGCTCACTAGGAAAATCAAGAGAGCAAGAGACGGAGGAGAATGAAGATGGTGGCTTTTCTTTGCAAGAGGTAAAATGATAACCATAAGGTTAAGCTTATGTAAGAAATAAATATCACTATATATATTTATTCCTTCTTGACTCCAACCATGATTAAATGATAGATGATTAATTTAACTTGGGTTTAGAATGATAAAGGAAAGGATAACCATGGTATAGTGGTAGGTGAACATGGTTAGGTTAGAAGAAGCATGTAGAAACTAGCATAATTATCCTTTCCTTTTCATTTTCTTTTTAAATCCATAATCAAATAATAATCCATTAAATAATCAATGGTGTGAGTCTTATATTGCCACCATTTCCATATATAATCAACCATGATGGTTTGATGTATGTATGTGTACATGTATGCACATCTACATGTGCATGAAACTAGAAAAGAAGAAAGAAGCATATGCATGCATGCATACATCCATCAAACCCTAGAAAGGTTTTAAGTGAGAAAACTAAAGGTTAAATGATAAATCAACACTTGATTTATCAATCCGGTCATATCTCATATGACCCCACCAAAAGCAGTTCACCCGATCAATGTTTGGTATCATATACGCACATTTCAATCGGGTGCATGCGCATATCGCATATGCACACCACAACGTTTCGCCTGGACTGGGTAACTCCTCTGTGGGACTCTAAGACTCGTCAATACGCCGGCAGAGGGTAATGATCATATCAAGTAACCTCAAGCCGCAAGCGGTCAGCTAAACGTAACAGCCACCCGGGTATTGAGCGATCAGAAGACAACAAGCGAACCTGTTACAACTCCCGTCGAGCCAACCGGCAACACTACCGTACAGTCCGGTCTCTTCGTCAGATATGCTGCATATCGAGCCTAGGGATGGTCACGTCGACCCCAATAACTCAATAAGTCGTGCCGGTGAATGGTCTATAACAGTTCGAGAAACTACTGATAACACTTATCAGCAAATCTCAGCAGCCCTGGCCAGGGACTTGCTGCTATAACCAGTCGGGCACAGTACAGCATCAACTCCCAATATCGAGAGAGACGAAACCCCTCCTATCGCTCATTGCCTTCGTGTGTCTCGGGACTGTACCCAACGGCCACCTGCTTGCACGACTCAGTAGAGCCGTGGTAGGGTGGTAATCAAAGTACAGTGGGAGAACACACAAGGCTCTATGACGATCTCGGGTCTACAGACTAACCTGTACCAGTGTCACCTGAGAACTGCTATCCGACGATAGATATAATTCCATATAGGAGTTCTCGGCGAGTCCGTCCAGTGTACCTAGTCACCACTAAGCACCCGTATATGATCTTGATGTCAAACATCGATGAATGTGGGAACATCCATCGCCCATCACATGGGTCTAGTATCACATACGCTAGTCTACTCTGGTATATCGATGCCCCGTCTCGATACACCTCCGACTAGGGACATTTCAGGATATGCTTATAGACTACAGATGTCCCACTAGTATGATCTCCATCATAATCAGAGTAGTCAAGCCGATATCCTTAGGGCTTTATCAGCATGTCTGAATGAATAGAAGCATGATCAAATAAACATGTCAGATAAAGAAAAACCAGATAGCATACTATCATGTCGAGCAAGAATGCAAACTGAATATATATACATGTATAAATACATCCACTATCACATAATGGCCTCTAGGGCATACATATATCCAACACTAGGATTGTGTCATACATGCGATTTTCTGTTCGTAGATGTGTTTCTATTCACGAGTTGGCTACTCACCCCCGTTGTGCCCCAGTTTCTTGCAGGTGTTGCCGTACGGGTTCCATTACGGCTTTGCGGGCATAGCTTCTTCAGGTGACTTGCTAGTAGGTGGGTTATTTGTATCATATCCATCATTATACTTTGTATATTATATTTCAGTTGTATCTAGAAGTTCCATGAACCAAACATGTACTTATTTGAGATAAAGACCAGTATTGATCATTCTTTCGATCTTATAGTCGCTCGTTATATTTCTCTGGGTTTCATGCTGTTGAGTTCCCTTTCTGTTGCGATCCTCGCCTTTAGGCGTTGTATATTTTGTTGCAACTGGTTGATTTACATATGGTTTTTCGTTCACTCCACTACTTTTCTTGGTTTGGATTTCTTGGCTCGGCTTACTTAAAGCACGCACGCCTTGAGACGTTTGTAGCCTAAGTGCCGGTCATGTTCCGTACTTTCGGGTCGTGAAATATAATGTATATATATTATATATAATAGTTATAGTGTGTCATGGATATTGTGTTAAGTGTATTATGGATAGTTTAGGGTTAGAAGCAACTAGTGTAGTTCATAGTCGCGAACCCTAGAATAGATTTACACCTACACGTACACCCTTGGATATTCATTATACTTGCACTGTGTTTGATGATATTGGACGACATTGGAGATGAGTCGATGATATTGGGCATTGTGCCGCGAGATCGGTGATTTGATATGATTCGTATTTGGGATACGACATGTGATCTCTAGCGGGCCTTTGGACGTGTGTTTACACACGCAGTCATATTGATGGTATCAGTTGTACTAGACATAGATCAGTACCCCAGATTATGTGATATGATGATGAGGATACCGAATAATTGATGAGCTGATTGAGATATTGACCCGTACCCATTATTGGGATGCCGTACGACGATTTACCATACGAGATTTATATTGATGATAGATCCACACTCATGACTCGAGGATGTCAGATGATATACTGTATCGTACGCGATACTATTGAGGCGGGATCACCGACTATTATATTATTTATATATATATCGACTCAGATTTAGGTAGTTTCCATACCCCTCCTGATGGACTTGGCTTAGTAGATGTTAGACTAGACCCGAGTCATAACTATTTCAAAGCTAACGAATCGGGAATATCTTAAGGACAAGTAAAGGGATTCTACGGGTATTTTCAAAGACGTATCTATTCTAAAAAACACCGTAACCCTTATTTTTACCAAAACCCCGATTTGTCTTATTTCAAATGGCACCACTGCATGACTTGTATATAATGGTGTAGATTCTTCACTGTTGCATCGATTATTCGATTCCGCATTGCATTGCATGTGTTTATTTCTATATTGCAATCATGCTGTTAGGACACCAGCACCATTATCGATGATGCATATGTTCCACGTACACTTGCTTGCCGGCTCACACATTTCATCATCGATAATTGCCATGTCACTACACAGTAGTATTATTGCATCAGGATATGACCTTTTATGTGCATACTATTATTCTATGTCACATACATCATGCTTTCTGATTATACGCATTGAGATATTCGTTTTCATGATATTTCTGGATTTGAGAACCGTGGATAATTTCAAAGGAGAGTATGTACTTATTTGAAAAACCCGGTTTCCTTGATATGATATTTGCGCAGCCACCATGAGATTTATCGGTTCTGATTATATACCCCATACGAGGAGTGTGTGCCGTATGAGGGTACATGGTGGGGCCCGGTCGGTTCCCCTCGGCAAGATGATCGATGGATTTTGTCGATTGAGCCTGGAGGTGGGCGAGTACCTACCGGTGATTGTATTTGAGCTCGGCGGATATCCGGGGATACCGATCGGAGATGAGAGATGGACATGGGCTGACCCGTGCTGCCGGGGCCGAGGGCCGATACCGCAGACGGAGCCCCATATGGACGAGGATTTACGTGCCGATGCTAGGCACAGGTTTTATGATGTTTTCCATGATTTTGATTATATCCTCATATTTACATGCATGATGCTTATTGTCATTAGGTGACAGGTGGACGGGATCCACATATATACAGACATTGATCACATACAGACTTTTATTACATTGATCATACTTCATTTGTATATATAACAGGGTATGAGGGCGCTGTTATATATACCCTTACACCAATATTAGTGGAATGGGACGCTAATATATGTGTATTGATTTTCATTTTGATACTTCATCATATTTAGTTCATGCAGACATACCTTATGTTTATGACATGTTTTTACCTGAGGCACTGGCACGGGTACTTGGCACTACATACACGATTAGATGTTACATTGCCACCTTATCATGCTTCAGGCTTATTCTTTGAGGTTTATATACGGATCGTTTGACCTAGGATTATGTCATGCATTAGATTTCTGCTTGTAGATATTTTCTATTCACGAGTTGGCAACTCACCCCCGTTGTGCCACAGTTCTTGCAGGTTTTGCTGTACAAGTTCCATAGCGGCATTTCTGGCACACTGCTTCCTTCCGGGTGAATTGCATTTGGTAGGTGGGTTCTTTTCCATCAAGAACCACCATTGTACTTGTATTATTCCATTGTATCTAGAATTTCATCAACCAAAACTTGTATATTGTTTCGGACTTAGACACTAGTGATGTATTATTTCGACCTTAGAGTCGCGTGTAGTAGTATTACGGTTTTCATGTTATTGTGAGTTTCTTTTGAGTTTTGATCCTCGCCATTCGGCGTTGTATATTATATTGTTTGTGTGGTTGTGACCGTCGATTGACGAAGAGCTAGCTCCCGCTTGGGGATGCCTTTTATCACTGCATATATATATATTATTCTTGTTGTACCCCATACGGGGTCAGTTTTTACAAAGGAAACTCTGCCGAAATTTTCAGAAAAGACTACACATTTTAAAAATGCATTTCGGCTTAGTTGTTTAAAAATCTTTGATTTACAAAATATGTTCTTGCTTATAAAAAACTGTTTTCTTTATTTACTCTTAAAATGGTTTTAGATTTCTGGGCTTTTGGCTTACTTGGATTAGATGGAGGCATATAGACTTCATATGGTTCAAGGGCCAGTCACGTGCTCTCTCGGGTCGTGACAATTCAGGACTTACGACAGGTGGTTAGATCGTTAGTTGAGGCTAGCCGAGCTCCGAGAGCCGATGATGTCCCTCCTACTGCGGGGACTGTGATTGTACCTACTGCTTAGGCAGCTGTTCCTATTGTTACCGATATTATTTCTGTATCCTTGCAGGAGTTTATGAGGCTGAAGCCTCCAGTTTTACCGGCATAGATGCAGCGGAGGATCCGCAGAAAATCCTCGAAAGAATGGCTAGGATTCGTCGTTCAGAGAGATGTTTTGACGAGATATGGGTTGTGTTAGTTATATGTATGCCCTAGAGTCCATTATTGTACATGTGATGTATATTATAGTGGATGCTTGGATATATAAAGAGAGGACTTTCTTGATCGACATGATAGTATGTTATCTGGTTGCTCTTTGTCTTAACATGTAGACTTGTATTGTGATACTGTCTTGCTCTTACATGTTGATAAAGCCCTTAGGATGTGTACTTGACTACCAGGACTATAATAGAGATCATACTAGTGGGGCCAAGGGTAGTCTACAAGTACATCCTATAATTGTTCCTACTTGAGGGTGTATCGAGACAGGGCATCGATATTCCAGAGTAGACTAGCGTATACGCTTCTTGACCCATATGATGGGCGATGGATGATCCCATATCCATTTGTGTTTGACATCAAAGATGGTATAGGGTGCTCAGTGGAGACTGGGTACACTGAACGGACTTGCCGAGAACTCCTAGTTGGTATTATACCTATCGTCAGATAGCAGTTCTCTGGTGACACTGGTACAGGTTAGTCTGTAGAACCGAGATTGTCATAGAGTCTTGTGTGATTCTCACTGTGCTTTGATTTCCACCTTACCACGTTCAAGAGAACGTGCAAAACGGTGGCTTTTGGGTACAGTCCCGAATCACATGGAGGCAATGAGCGATAGGACGGGATTCGTCTCTCCCGGTATTGGGGGTTGATGTTGCGCTGTGCTCGATTGGCTATAACATGAAGTCCCTGGCCAGGGCTGATACGGAGATTTACTGGTAGGTGTTATCAGTAGTTTCTCGACCCGTTATGAGCCTCATATCGGAACGACTTATCGGTTACTGGGGTTTGACGTTTACCACCCGTAGACTAGATATGCGAAATATCAGACGAAAAGACCGGACTGTACGGTAGTGTTACCGACAGGCTTTACAGGAGTTAGAGCGGGCTTGCTTGTTGATCTTCTGATCGCTCAATACCCGGGTAGCCGTTACGTCCAGCTAGTACCACTGACGGCTTGTGGGTGCTTGATATGATCATCACCTGCTGCCGGCATATTGACGAGTCTTTAGAGTCCTACATAGAGGTTTACTGGCTCAGGCAAAACGAAGTAGGAGCACATATGTGATATGTGCGGGACCGAGATTGATACGAATATGTGATATCGTATTCTATTCTCGCGATTTATGATATCGGTCGGTTATATGAGATATAGCCGAGTTATCGAATCAGGTGTTGATTCGATAAGTTTATACAAATAATATTAGTCGGTCATATGAGATATAACCGGATTATTAAATCAAGTGTTGATTTAATGATTTAATGTATAATTATATATTTGATATATTGATTTACATTAACTAATATTAGCTCACTTAAGCATTTCTTTTCTCACTTATGCATTTAATATATATGTGATATATATTAATTGTATTTCTTTTTGTGTCATGCTTGATGCCACATGCTACATTGGTGTATGGGACTTACACTATGTTAATGATAATTTAGTGTTTATTTATTTTGAGTAAATCAAATATTAGTTGGAAATTAGTCACATGGGTTAGCTTAGTGGAAGCTTGTAGAACCATTGACTTAGTCCACTAGTTTTTTCTTACACTAGATATTTATTAACCCATCCATTATCTAAACCCATCATGGTTAAGTCTCTGCATGAGTTATATGAGATATTTCTCACCCATGGTTGCCATTCACTCTCTCATCCATTATTTGCTTCTTCTTCTTCATCAAGAGCTTAGCTCTCTAGGTTTTTGAGAGATGAAGAAAAAGAGTGAGAAAATTAATTCTAAACTGAGCAAAAATCCTACTTTACCATCCTCTACTAGATTAGCCATTTAGTTTAGGGTGTTAGATTCACTAATCCCTCATTAGTGAAGAGGTAGCTTAGGTTAGTGTCTCCTCAACGTAGATCATCTTCGGCCTCGAAGACTTCGTACAAGCTCGTTCTTTTCATCTTGTGAAGCCATTCTAGAGTCCGGAAGATCACTACTTGGAGCGAAGGGACCACTATACGGAGCTATTGAATTGAAGGACCGGTCTACAAAGGTTGTATTCCATATTCACTTAGATGTAAAGTTGTTTACTTTTGGTATTGTCTAAATCTCTAGTTAAGATTCTAGGGTTAGGATTGTTTAGCATGGCAAATTTTTTAAAATGGCATGGACGTTGCCTCCCGAAACCTTGCTGTCATGCTAGGCATTCCTACAGGTTAAGCTTGCGAGTTTTCATCTAGAGGGTCTTGCTCAGACATGGTGCGAGTCAGTTAAGAGAGGCTGAGCTACAGGTCTACTTCCTATGACTTGGAATGAGTTCACCGCTATATTTCTTGCTCGTTTCCTTCTGGAGTGCGTTCGAGATGCTCGAGCCCGTAGTTTCGAGTCTTTGCGCAAGACTCCAGGGATGACAGTGTCCGTGTACGACATTCAGTTTACTCAGTGATCCGATATGCTCCTTACCTGGTGGACACTGAAGAGAAACGCATAACGAGGTTCGTGCGGGGACTATACATGCAGTTATTTCTTGCTATTGGTGCACAGTCTTTGGACACTTACGCTGTTGCTATGGACGCGACCTTACTGTTGGAGGAGCGCATTTCTGAGACTTCGGTCGTTTATGGACCAAAGCGGAATTGTAACAGTATGCCACCTTAGAGGCGGTTAGGTAGACGTCGTGCAGTTATTATTTCAGTATCTTCTTTCGATGCGCATATTCTTTTGTTGTTTGAACCTGTATCTACGCACTTTGTACCGAGATTGGACCGAGAGTCGTCCTTTCTTGATCTGCCGCTAAATTGTTATTACTCCAGTAGTCGAGTCTTTTATCGCTCGAAATGTTTTTCGTTCGTGTTTGTTTTGTTCGTATCGGAGATAGGGATTCTTCTGTCGATTTGATTTTTCTCGATATGTTTGACTTTGAAGTTCTTCTGGGCATGGATTGGTTAGCCACGTGTTATGCATCCGTGGACTGCCATTAGAAGGCAGTCATATTTAATTTTCCGGGTAAGCCAGTTCTTGTTATTTAGGGAGACCGTAGCGCTACCTTTTCCATCTTGATTTCTTCTCTTCGCGCTAGTTAGCTTTTGAGAAAAGGATGTCAGGGATTCTTGGCGTATGTTTGTGATATTAAAGCCGCAGAAGTCCCGTTGGACCAGGTCCCTGTTGTGAGGGAATTTCAAGATGTCTTTCTTGACGAGCTGCCTGGTTTGCCGCCAGAGCGCGATATTGAGTTCTGCCTTGACTTGATCCCCAGCACAGGGCTTATTTCTTTACAATATTATCGGATGGCCCTAGCGGAGCTTAAAGAGCTGAAGGATCAGTTGCAAGATTTGTTGGATAAAAGGGCTTGTTCGTCCGAGTGCGTCACCTTGGGGAGCTCCTGTCCTGTTCGTCAAGAGGAAAGACGGCAGTTTGCGTTTGTGTATCGATTTTCGTCAGTTGAATCGGGTTACTGTGCGGAACAAATATCCTTTACCTCGCATCGACGATTTATTTGATTTTCTCCAGGATACGGGACATTTCTCAAAGATTGACTTGCGATCAGGTTACCATTAATTGCGGGTTCGAGAGGATGATATATCGAAGACTGCTTTTTGCACACGTTACGGGCGTTATGAGTTCTTGGTGATGTCGTTCAAGCTCACCAATGCCCCAACAGCGTTTATGGACTTGATGAACCGTATATTCAGGCCGTTTCTAGATCAGTTTATCATCGTGTTCATTGATGACATCTTAGTATACTTTTGGAGCCGAGAGGAGCCTGGGTCGTATTTGAGGATTTTGTTATAGACTTTGAGGGAGCACCAGCTATTCGCTAAATTATCCAAGTGTGTTTTCTGGTTGGATGGTGTTGCCTTCTTGGGTTACGTAGTTACGAGAGATGGTATACGTATGGAACCGAAGAAGATCGAGGTCGTTCAGCACTGGCCCAAACTTGTATTAGTGATGGAGGTGTTAGTTATATGTATGCCCTAGAGGCCATTACTGTACATTGGATGTATATAGTAGTGGATGCTGGGACATATATAGGTAGGACTTTCTTGATCGATATGATAGTATGCTATCTGGTTGCTCTTTATCTTAACATGTATACTTTCTGTCTCTCTGATTACATGTTGATAAAGCCCTTAGGATGTGTACTCGACTTCCAGGACTATGATGTAGATCATACTAGTGGGGCCTGGGTAGTCAATGAGTACATCCTTCATTATTCCTAGTCGTGGGAATATCGAGACGAGGCATCGATATTCCAGAGTAGACTAGCGTATATCTTCTCGACCCATGTGATGGGCGATGGATGATCCCATATCCATTGGTGTTTGACATCGGAGATGGTATTCAGGTGCTCAGTGGAGACTGGGTACACTGAACGGACTCGCCGAGAACTCCCAGATGGTATTATACCTCACGTCCGATGGCAGTTCTCTGGTGACACTGGTACAGCTTAGTCTGTTGACCCGAGATTGTCATAGAGTTTTGTGTGTCTCCCACTGTGCTTTGATTTCCACCCTACCACGGCTATACAGAGTCGTGCAAACAGGTGATTTTTGGGTACAGTCCCGATTCACATGGAGGCAATGAGCGATAGGAGGGGATTCGTCTCTCCCGGTATTGGGGGTGGATGTTGCGCTATGCACGACTGGCCATAACAGGAAATCCCTGGCCAGGGTTGCAGTGATATACTGGTAAGAGTTATCAGTAGTTTCACGAATGTTATGGACCTTACGCCGGCATGACTTATCAAGCTATTGGGGTCTGACGTTTACCACCCCTAGGCGAGATATGCGACATATCAGACGAACAGACCGGACTGTACGGTAACTGTTTCTGGTTGGATTCACAGGAGTGTGAGAGGGCTTGCACGTCGATCTTCTGATCGCTCAATACCCGGGTGGCCGTTACGTTTAGCAGACCGCTTGCGGCTTGTGGGTGTTTGATATGATCATCACCTGCTGCCGGCATATTGACGAGTCTTTAGAGTCCTACACAGAGGTTTCCTGGCTCAAGCGAAACGAAATAGGAGCGTATATGAGATATGTGCGGGACCGAGAATAATGCGTGTATGTGATACCGTATTCTATTCTCGCGATGAATGTATCGATTGGTTGTATGCGATATAACCTAGTTATCGAATCGAGGATTGATTCGATAAGCCGATACATTGGATATTAGTCGGTCATATGCGATATGACCGGATCGTTAAATCAAGTGTTGATTTAATGATTTAATGTATAATTATATATTTAATATATTACTTTACGTTAACTAGTATTTGTTCACTTAAAATGGATTTTCTCACTTGATGTGCACATTGTATATGTGATATATTTTTTGTGCACTTGATTGTATCATGTTTGATGATACATGAATGTTAGGGTGTATGTTTAGATGAAACCATGGTTATGTAATGGTTAGGGTTTTCATTTTCTTAACTATTTCTTTTATTTATTTATTCATCTCTGAAAGATAAATAGAATGGTGGCTTATTTTGTTTCTTTCATGAAGCTTCATGAAGTGTTGAAAGCTTGACCATTTTGTTTGTTTACTTAACCCTAACCATTCAACCTAACTATAGTTTATTCTCTACACCTAACTATGGTTGCTATATGATAAGTATTCATTTTATTTTCTAATTTAAATATACTTATCATATTCTTTCTTCTTCTTCTTCTTCAACAAAGAAGAAACCTTGCCTCCATTAATGGCAAATTGAGAAAAAGAGTGAGAAATCCAATTCTAAAGTGAACCCACTTCCTATTTCTTCATCCTCTACCACTTGCCAAGTAGTATAGGGTGTTTTCTTCATAAGTTTCATGACTTGGTGAAGTTGGAGCTTGATCTTGAGTTGCCTCGACGTAGATCATCTTCGGCATCGAAGTCGGCGACCTAGCCCGATCTTTTCTCCGATGAAACCACCGCAAGAGTCTAGGATTCCAATTGGTACAGCGGAGGGACGTCATCACGGAGCCAAAGAAGTGGAGGACCAGATCTACAAAGGTTGTAGTTACTTTCCTTTAGCAATAAATTCGTTTACTTGCTTGCATCGCCTATAAATCTAGTTAACGATCCGTATTAGGGTTTGTAGGCACATGAAAATTTGTGAATTGGGCATGTTTTATCACTTGTGAGACCTCATTAGTGTGCCTAGGAACCCTACAGTGGTATCAGAGCCTAGCTAAAGCTTAGGCGATGCACAGACGGAGTTAGAAGTCCGATCGAACAGAAACCCTACTCAAAAATGCTCTCTGTACTTTTTTTTAAAAACTGGGTTTTTTCCAGATTAAAAATTCTTAAAAAATTCAGCAGGAAGATCTAAGAATTATGGTGCAAAACGAGCTCCTGAATCATCTAAACCGCCGCGGAACAGCGGCAGAAGCATGGCTTATGCGGCGGTTCCGCGGCCGTGTGGTCACATTGCCCACTAATTCCTATATTGTGGTTCTGGATTTTCTGGGATTTTTTAAATATCACTCCAGAGTTGAGTTTTCTGGGTTGTATTGGGAGTTCGTAAATTCGATCGGATTATCAAACTTTGTCTATGTGTTTTTCTGGGTAATTTTAGAATATGTTAAAAAGTTCAACCGGATATAAATACCCACTTTTTCCCCTTCCGGGAAATTTCCAATTGTTGGATATTTCCGTAGTTTAATGACGTTCTAAGTAGTGCAAGTAACGCGATGGTCCCTCTAGAAGACAACAAACCTTAACTCGATTATGTGACCGTCTTGAACTGCCCTTTGAACCTTAGGGTTTTGGGCAGTACGGCGTGCCACATGTGAGGCGTTGGCTTGACCCTTCTACGGCTGGACCGTTGGTACTGAGGCATGAACTGAATGTTTTTAGACATATTTCATGTGTTGAGCTGTATCGGGAAAACTTGGGTGTTCGATTGTTCGATCGGAAAGTTTAACATTTTCTATTTATCCGGAATGTGATACAATAATTGGAATTCACAAATAGTTATGAGATAACTAATATGGATGTTATAAACATAGCAATTTAGTCTCATTTGATCGGTTGCCACGGAATTTTGATGTGATCAAAAGTCCGTCGCAATCACGTAGAGTACGCGGATACTCGCCGGATAAACTTAATAGACTACTACACCCCATAGCCCCGACCAAGTGACTGTAGGAGAACCCCGTCGCCGAAAGCATCCGTTCGGGTGCTCGCGGCAGCGGTGTTCCGCCTTGGTGCACTTCGTCGACGGCATCGGGGGTGCGGCCGTCTATTGAAGTTTGCGACGAGCATTCGATCGGGATGTCGGGAATATTGTTGAATTGCCCGACTTGATATTGAAAAGAGTTTTCGATAATGAGACTAAAATGCGAGGTTTATAATTGTTAGGCATGTGATGTCTAAGGAATTCATTTGGCTAGGCATGCGATGTCTAAAGAGTTTGCAGATTCCAACTGTTGTAGTTTTACACTTTCTTTTCTGTGACCGTAAGTGTAATATATGATATCACCGGTTCGTTGCTATATGTCAACGATAATTGGGATGCGCATATTTACTTACGTTGATGACATGTGATGTTATGTGTTGCTGGATATGTTATATTGGATCGTCGTGTTTGAATAGCCGGATGGTTTTTATGTGAGACGAGTGTTTTTCATTTTCATTCATGTAAAAACTTGTATGTAATATTCTTTTATTGGGGCACTTCCAGTTTGCGGAAGATGTCACCCTTTGTATATTATTTACTTTTCCGCATTAGGATAGACCCAAGGAGGGGAGCACAAGTAACCGGGTTCTAGGGTCCAGTGGGAGACCATCTCGAGGAGTCGAGTTCGGGTCTCCTAACCCTAGAATTGGTAGGGTTGCTTGCTGCTCTCGTAGGGGTCTATGGGTGTGGGATTGGCTATTCATCAACGACCGTGGAATCCGTGTTTTATACTGGCTCGTATTAAAAACACGGACGTCCTAGTATATCTAATATTTCATATGATATTTTCTGCTGCGTTATCTGTGATGTGATCATGTGATTTGTTCAGATAGATAGTATATAGTATATATGATATATTATATAGACGTTGCTTATGTTTTACACCCGCGCTAGCCCTGCCCCGCTCTGCCGTTAGTTACCTAACCTAACGGTGCAGACGGGACATCGAGGCGAATGCGGATGGCATAAGCGTACGTTATATTTATCTGTGATGTTTAGGTGGACTGAAATGATGGGACTTCATTAATGAGATTAATGAAAGAAAAATAAACCTAATTGATGTTGTGGAATCGAATTTCAAAAATAAAACAGGTAGCTACAGTTCTTGCTTTGCATCGTGATGTTCCTTGTAGAACATCCTGCATCTTATTCGATGAGGAAATGACCGAGATCCCTTCACCGGGAGTGACTCCTTTAGCAATAACTGGCAGATGCTACAACCCTCGGTTTGTCTTTTGATCGCTTCTATAGTTTCTGCTTTGCACAGTGATATATATGATATATCCCGCACCTCATTCGACGAGGAAAGGGCCGACGATCCCTTCGCCGGGAGTGACCCCTTTAGCAAAACTAGAAAAGCTTCAAAAACATTCCATTTAAAAACCATTTGATTCCGCAACAAGATCAAGTTCAAAGCGTTGAAGGTTTTCATAAAAACCATTCGCAACCCTCCGTCATTTTAGGAAGTAGAGTACTTAGTATTCGTGCTGTGTTTGTTGAACATAGTCAAGGCACAGTGTACGGTAGCTAAGTGATGTCTTCCTACACCGCATATGATGCGATTAGTTAGGACAGTCGCGTGACTTTGTTGACCTTAGTTAAGGGTCATATGGGTGGGTCTAATTAATCATGAAATGACGGGTAGAACTTGACTAGTGCTTATGATTTGTTGACCATAGTTAAGGTCATAGGTGCTAGGGGTAAAAATCTTTATCGGGAGTTTCAAGTGTTGAAATTTGCAATGAGATTGCATATCTTCTATGTGATAGTTGGATCCCGATACCCACTGCGAGTAATTGTTACTGTTAGTTATATGTATGCCCTAGAGGCCATTACTGTACATAGGATGTATATTGTAGTGGATGCTGGGACATATATAGGGAGGACTTTCTTGCTCGACATGATAGTATGCTAGCTGGTTACTCTTTACCTTAACGTGTACACTGATTGTCTCTCTGTTACATGTTGGTAAAGCCCTTAGGATGTGTACTTGACTACCTGGACTATGATGCGGATCATACTAGTGGGGACATGGTAGTCCATAAGTACATCCTTCAAAGTCCCTAGTCGTGGGTGTATCGAGACGGGGCATCGATATACCAGAGTAGACTAGCGTATACCTTCTCGACCCATACAGATGGGCGATGGATGATCCCATATCCATTGGTGTTTGACATCAGAGATGATATACGGGTGCTCCGTAGAGACTGGGTACACTGGACGGACTCGCCGAGAACTCCCAGATGGTATTATACCTCACGTCAGATGGCAGTTCTCTGGTGACACTGGTACAAAGTAGTCTGTTGACCCGAGATCGTCATAGAGTCTTGTGTGGTTCCCACTGTGCTTTGATTTCCATCTTACCACGTCCAAGAGGGCGTGCAAAACGGTGGTTTTTGGGTACAGTCCCGAGTCACATGGAGGCAATGAGCGATAGGAGAGGATTCGTCTCTCCCGGTATAGGGAGTTGATGTTGCACTGTGTTCGATTGGCTATAACAGGAAATCCCTGGCCAGGGTTGCTGAGATTTACTGGTAAGTGTTACCAGTAGTTTCTCGAATTGTTATAAACCTCATATCGACACGACTTATCGAGCTATTGGGGTCTGACGTTTACCACCCCTAGGCAAGATATGCGACATATCAGACGATCAGACCGGACTGTACGGTAGTGTTACTGGTTGGATTCACTGGAGTGTGAGCGGGCTTGCTCGTCGATCTTCAGATCGCTCAATACCTGGGTGGCCGTTACGTTTAGCAGACCGCTTGCGGCTTGTGGGTGTTTGATATGATCATCACCTGCTGCCGGCGTATTGACGAGTCTTTAGAGTCCTACACAGAGGTTTCCTGGCTCATGCGAAACGAAATAGGAGCGCATATGAGATATGTGCGGGACCGAGAATAATGCGTGTATGTGATACCATATTTCATTCTCGCGATCAATGTGTCGAATGGTTGTATATGATATAACCTAGTTATCGATTCAAGCGTTGATTCGATAAGCCGATACATTGTATACTAGTCGGTTGTGTGCGGCATGACCGGATCATTGAATCAAGTGTTGATTTAATGATTTAATGCATATTTATATATTTGATATAATACTTTGCATCAACTAGTATCGGTTTACTTAAGATGGATTTTTTCTCACTCGGATGTACACATTGTATATGTGATATACTTTTGTGCACTTGATTGTATCATGATTGATGATACATGTTTGCTAGGGTTTTTGTGTAAAGATCATACCATGGTTACATGTTAATGGTTAGGGTTTTGTATTATTCACTTATTTATTTATCCATTTCATTTTGGAAAATAAGTGGAAAAGAGAAAAGAATGGTGGCTTTATTTGTTGTTTAGTTGAAACTTCATGAAGCTTTGACCTTGACCACCATTCTTATCTCATCCTTAACCTTAACCATCCATTTAACCTTGGTCAATTCTCTACACATAACCATAGTTAGAATTATGATAAGTATAGTTTTTCTATTCTTTTTAATTAATTCTTATCATAATATTCTTCTTCTTCTTCCATTCTTCAAGTGAAGAAAAAGCAAGCTCCATCAATGGTGATTGATGGAAATGAGTGAGAAATCAATTTCTAAAGTCTACCCACTCCCTATTTCTTCATCCTCTACCTCTTGCCAAGTAGTAGAGTGTGTTTCCTTCACAAGTTTTCATGACTTGGTGAAGGTGGAGCTTGATCTTTCGATGCCTCGACGTAGATCATCTTCGGCATGGACATCGACGACCTAGCTTGCCCATTCTCCGACGAAGCCGACGCTTGAGCCCGGATTTGATTTGGACAGCGGAGAGGACCTCATTGCGGAGCCGTGGAGGTGGACAAACGGATCTACAAAGGTTGTATTTCCGTATCTATTAGTTAAGTGTTAACTAGTTCTTGTATTCGCCTAGACATCTAGCAAACGATCCGTACATTAGGGTTTCTCGGCACTAGAATTTTTGAAATTGGCATGATCGATGCCTTGTGAGACCTCACTAGAGTGCCTAGGAACCCTACAGTGGTATCAGAGCCTAGCTAGAGCCTTAGGCGAAGTCCCGACGGAATTTGAAGTCCGAACGAACCCAAAACCCCGAATCAAACTTGCTCTCTGTCCAGATTTTAAAATTGTGGATTTTTCAAGATTAAAAATATCCAGAAAATCAAGCAGGGTTTTCTAAGAATTACTGTAAATTTCGAGGACCTAATTCCACTTTCCCACCGCGCTTCCGAGGCATGAGCAAGGCTCATGCGGCGGATCCGCGGCCGTACGGCCACAATATTTAAATTATTTTGTACAGTAATTCTTAGTTTCCAGTGGTGATGTTTCTGGGAATTTTTAATAATTTTTCAAGAGTTGAATTTTCTGCAGTTGTTTTGGGGATTCGTATGTTCGATCGGATTATCAAATTTTGTCTGTGTGGCTTTCCGGATAAATTTTAGAATATGTTAAAAAGTTCGACCGGATATAAATACCCAATTTTTCCCCTGTCGGGAAATTTCCAAGTGTTGGATTTTTCCGTAGTTTAACGACGTTCTAAGTAGTGCAAGTAACGCGATGGACCCTCTAGAAGACAACAAACCTTAACTCGATTATGTGACCGTCTTGAACTGCCCTTTGAACCTTCGGGTTTGGGGCAGTACTGCGTGCCACATGTGAGGCGTTGGCTTGACCCTTCTACGGCTGGACCGTTGGTACTGTGGCATGAACTGAATGTTGTTAGACTTATTTCATGTGTTGATCTGTATTGGGAAAACTTGGGTGTTCGATTGTTCGATCGGAAAAGTTTGACATTTTCTATTTATCCGGAATGGGATACAATAATTGGAATTCACAAGTAGTTATGTGATAACTAAATGAATGTTATAAACGTAGCAGTTTAATCTCACTTGATCGGTTGCCACGGAATTTTGATGTGATCAAAAGTCCGTCGAAATCACGTAGCGTACGCGGATATTCGCCGGTAAACTTAATAGACAGCTACACCCCTTAGCCCTGACCAAGTGACTGTAGGAGAACCCCGTCGCCGAAAGCATCCGTCCGGGTGCTCGCGGTAGCGGTGTTCCGCCTTGGTGCACTTCGTCGACGGTATCAGGGGTGCGGCCGCCTACTGGAGTTTGCGACGAGCATTCGATCAGGATGTCAGGAATCTTGTTGAATTCCCCGACTTGATATTGAAAAGAGTTTTCGATTTTGAGACTAAAATGCGGGGTTTATAATTGTTAGGCATGCGATGTCTAAGGAATTCATTTGATTAGGCATGCGATGTCTAAATAGGTTGCGGATTCCAACTGTTGTAGTTTTACACTTTCTTTTCTGTGACCGTAAGTGTAATATGTGACATCGCCGGTTTCGTTGCTATATGTCAACGACAATTGGGATGCGCATATTTACTTACGTTGATGACATGTGATGTTATGTGTTGCTGGATATGTTATATTGGATCGTCGTGTTTGAATAGCCGGGGTTTTTTTTATGTGAGATGAGTGTTTTTCATTTTCATTCATGTAAAAGCTTGTATGTAATATTCTTTTATTGGGGGCGCTTCCAGGTTGCGGAAGTTGTCACCGTTTGTATATTATTTACTTTTCCGCACTAGGATAGACCCAAGGAGGAGGGCACAAGTAACCGGGTTCTGGAGTCCAGTGGGAGACCAACTTGAGGAGTCGAGGCCGGGTCTCCTAACTCCAGAATTGGTAGGGTTGCTTGCCGCTCTCGTAGGGGTCTAGGGGTGTGGGTTTGGCTATTCATCACGACCGTGGAATCCGTGTTTTATACTGGCTCGTATTGAAAACACGGACGTCCTAGTACATCCAATATTTCATATGTTTCTTCTGCTGCGATATCTGATCATGTGATGTTTCTGTGATGGATATAGTATATAGTATATATGATATATTATATAGGCGTTACTTATGTTTTACACCCGCGCTAGCCCTGCCCCGCTCTGTCGTTAGTTACCTAACCTAACGGTGCACGAGGGGACATCGAGGCGAATGCGGATGGCATAAGTGTACGTCGTATTTATCTGTGATGTTTAGGTATTTAAATGATGGGACTTCATTAATGAGATTAATGAAGTAAAAGAAACCTAAGATGTTGTAGAATCGAATTTCAAAATAAAACAGGTAGCTACAATTCTTGCTTTGCACAGCGGTATATACGATATATCCTGCACCTTATTCGATAAGGAAAGGACCGAGATCCCTTCACCGGGAGTGACTCCTTTAGCAATAACTGGCAGATGCTACACCCTCGGTTTGTCTTTTGATTGCTTTTAAGAGTTTTTGCTTTGCACAGTGATATATATGATATATCCCGCACCTCATTCGACGAGGAAAGGACCGACGATCCCTTCACCGGGAGTGACTCCTTTAGCAAAACTAGAAAAGCCTCAAAAACACTCCATTTCAAAATTCATTCGATCCTACAACGATATCAAGTTCATTACGCAATAGGTTTTCAGAAAAACCTGTCGTAGCCCTCCGTCATTTCAGATAAGTACTAGTTAGTATTCGTGCTGCGGTTGTTTGGCATGCGTCAAGGCGTAGTGTACGGTAGCTAACTAGTGCTTATCTGCTAGCATATGATGCGATTGGATTAGGGTATTCGTACGGCGTTGTTTGGCATGCGTCAAGGGTCGTGCGGGTGGGCTTAATTCAATCAGGAAATGACGGGTTGAACTTGACTAGCAGACTATGGGTTGTTTGGCATGCGTCAAGGTCATAGCGAGCTAGGGGCAAAAGATTATCGGGAATTTCAAGTGTTGAAATTTGCAATGAGATTGCATACCTTCTATGAGATAGTTGGATCCCGATACCCGCTGCGAGTAATTGTTACTCCTGGGAGAGTTTTATACATTACAATTAGCCGATCAAGTAGGTATCTAGAAAGGTGTCAACGAGGTTACGCCTCTGGGAAAACGAGGTTTACATTAATTAGGTTCGTGCGAAAGCACGGGGGACCTCCCTCAAAGTACCGACACTGGCCTGGCTGAAAGATTGGCGAACTTGTAGTGTGTAATTAATCCCGGCTAGTCTTTCCTTTTAGGGTTTGAAGGAAGATTTGATAAAAAGCAGTGGGAGCCATCCTGATTAGATAAAATTATAACCAATCTATTCTTGCAAGAGCGCACGCTGAGTGTTTTCTTCTCTCTCTCTCCTGGTAGCGACCATATCACGCCTTAATCAAGATAATAAAACGGATTATTGACCGAACCCGCTTGTTATACTGAGCTGGGGAACGTTGGTCCCGCTCCAACTTATAATTGTTATAAGACAGAGCAGGAAATTGGGGAATACCAGATTTCCCGTGCCGCCCAAACGAAGAGAGTGCATGCTGATGCATCATCTTCGGGTGTGTTCATTATACAGAACTGTTTCTCAGTATCCTCCGCATCCTGGGTATATGATACCGGATAAGGATCCCAGATATGTAATCTGTTATATAGGGCTACAAAAGGGTAGAAAAACTGAGAACGGGTGATAAGTTTCATGAGGCAGAAAACGTGGCAAGTGTTGCAGCCAAGTCTGTCGGTCACTGTCACCCTGTATTACCAATACATTGATTCTGAACGAATGTTATTAGATACCGAACCTGATATACAAAATCATATCAGTTTCTTTATTAGTAAAGAAAGGATATAATTTTGTATTGTTGGATAATGTTTTGAACATTTCTTATATCAAAAGTTGATCGGTTCAGGCACGTTATCTAAAAGCATTAATGTTCTAAATCAAACTACAGTTCTTAGTATATAGAACACACACAAGAGGAAGAGTTCAGAAATGAACGAATTCTTCTTGAGGTATTGTAGACTAGGTCATATCAATGCGACCCGACTAGCTGGAGTTACATATAGATGCATATTTAAATCAGTTTGAATTTACATCTTGTGAAACTCGCCAGTCATGTCACAAAGATAAAATGACCATAGTTCTGTTTATTGGAAACAGAGAAAGAGTTAGTGAACTCTTGGGATTGATACATGTTGATGTATGTAAGGTCCCCTGTCTACAAATACCGGGATTGGTTCTTTATACTTCATTACGTTCTCTGATAATCTCTTTAGATTCAGACATATGTTCTTGTTGAAACACAAGTCCGAACCTTTTGAGATATTCACAGAATATAAGTCAGAAGTAGAGAACCAATACGGGTATAAGTATTATGTCCTTTGATGTGATCAAGGAGGAGAATACTTGAGCACGGAAATCCTAGACTATTCTAAAGGAGAATGAGATTCTCTCTCAGCATTATTCCTCCGTTTACACCATAGCACGATGGTATATCGGGGCGGAGCAGTTGCACCCTATTCGATATGGTGTGCTCTATGATGAGTACTACTGAGTTACCTATTTCCTTTTGGGAGTTATGCACTTATGAAGTTGCATACCTATTGAATTACGGTTCGAATCAAATCAAAGCCTACCATTTCATATGTGATATGGAAAGGGAAGAGCCCATATCTTAAGTTAGTTAAGATTTGGGGTTGTCCGGCCTATGTCTAAAAGCAAAATCCGGACAAGCTCGAGGCAAGGTCTGTTATGTAGAACTGGAAACGTTCCAGCTATACAAAATACAGCAGATGATTTGGTAGAACCGAAGGATTCAGTAGATTCCAACGAACCTCAGCCTCTCCGCCGATCTAGTAGGGTTCCTCACCCACCTGAGAGATACTTCGGTTTCTCTATGACAGTGGGAGCGAGGAATGCATCATGAGATGATGACCCAACTAGCTTCGAGCTGGCCATCAGGAGTGAGACTCTATAAGAATGGCTGGATGTTTAGCGATCTGAGATGGAATCCTTATACACCAACAAAGTATGGACTTTAGTTTCTATATCTGAAGGGTTAAATCCCCATCAGGAGCAAGTATATCTTGAGAAGATTACTTGGTGTACATGGAAAAGTTGAGACTTTCAAAGATAGACTTGTTAAAAGTTTGCATCATTGACCAGCTGTGGATAATGATGAAACCTTTTCACGTAGCTATGCTTAAGTCCATCCAGATCCTACTTGCCACGGCTACATACCATGACTACGATATCTGGCGGTTGGGTGCCATGACTGCTTTTCTAAATATTGATTTAGAAGAGAACGTCTGTAAGTACACAGCTAGAGGGCTTCGTAAACAGTGGGAGCAGCGGAAACGTGTGCAAGATGTTTTATATGATAAAACAGGCATCGCGGAGTTGGAACATCTGTTTTGATGTAGTAGTCAAAGAGTTTGACATCATCGAAATGGTAGATGAACCTTGTATAAACGAAAAGGTAGTAGGGAGTATGGAGGTGTTCCTCGTAGAGTACGTGGATGACATACTCTTGATAAGAAAGGAGTTTCTTATGCTACGCTCGATCAATCTCCGTTTATCACAAAGATTCTCCGTGAAGGATCAAAATGATACCTCCTAAATCCTGAGTTTTGGATCTATGAGATAGATTTAATTGGATGTTAGGATTCTCACTAGTTGTAATGAGATGATATCATACGATTCTGGGGAGAATCACTGGAAGTGTTCCAGGGTGATAAAGACGACTGAATGTCAGTCGCAGGCATTGTCTTTACCCTCAGTAAAGGGACGGTATGTTGGAAAAGTTCCAAGCTAGATACCGTGACATACTAGACGACAAAGGCTGGATACATCACTACTCAAGATGCTACCAAAGAGGATGTTTGGGTGTATATTAGTTCATGAGATGAACTACGTTCCTACCATTGTGAGACAATGGAGTTGTGGCTTATGCCAAGGAACGACCGTCCCATCAGTGATCCAGACATATTCTAAAGCAGTATCACCTGATCATGGAGATGGTTGATCTCCAGGCTGATCGAGGCAAGGAGAGCAGACTTAGAGGATAACGCAGCGGATCCACTCACGAAGGCCTATTCCCAGAGAGAGACTTTTATGGGATGGTTGAGTATGAGATACTACAACCACTGCTACAGATGGCCCTAGTGCAAGTGGGAGATTGTTAGTTATATGTATGCCCTAGAGGCCATTACTGTACATAGGATGTATATTGTAGTGGATGCTGGGACATATATAGGGAGGACTTTCTTGCTCGACATGATAGTATGCTATCTGGTTACTCTTTACCTTAACGTGTACACTGATTGTCTCTCTGTTACATGTTGGTAAAGCCCTTAGGATGTGTACTTGACTACCTGGACTATGATGCGGATCATACTAGTGGGGACATGGTTGTCCATAAGTACATCCTTCAAAGTCCCTAGTCGTGGGTGTATCGAGACGGGGCATCGATATACCAGAGTAGACTAGCGTATACCTTCTCGACCCATACAGATGGGCGATGGATGATCCCATATCCATTGGTGTTTGACATCAGAGATGATATACGGGTGCTCAGTAGAGACTGGGTACACTGGACGGACTCGCCGAGAACTCCCAGATGGTATTATACATACGTCAGATGGCAGTTCTCTGGTGACACTGGTACAGAGTAGTCTGTTGACCCGAGATCGTCATAGAGTCTTGTATGGTTCCCACTGTGCTTTGATTTCCATCTTACCACGTCCAAGAGGGCGTGCAAAACGGTGGTTTTTAGGTACAGTCCCGAGTCACATGGAGGCAATGAGCGATAGGAGGGGATTCGTCTCTCCCGGTATAGGGAGTTGATGTTGCACTGTGTTCGATTGGCTATAACAGGAAATCCCTGGCCAGGGTTGCTGAGATTTACTGGTAAGTGTTACCAGTAGTTTCTCGAATTGTTATAAACCTCATATCGACACGACTTATCGAGCTATTGGGGTCTGACGTTTACCACCCCTCGGCAAGATATGCGACATATCAGACGATCAGACCGGACTGTACGGTAGTGTTACTGGTTGGATTCACTGGAGTGTGAGCGGGCTTGCTCGTCGATCTTCAGATCGCTCAATACCCGGGTGGCCGTTACGTTTAGCAGACCGCTTGCGGCTTGTGGGTGTTTGATATGATCATCACCTGCTGCCGGCGTATTGACGAGTCTTTAGAGTCCTACACAGAGGTTTCCTGGCTCAAGCGAAACGAAATAGGAGTGCATATGAGATATGTGCGGGACCGAGAATAATGCGTGTATGTGATACCGTATTTCATTCTCGCGATGAATGTGTCGAATGGTTGTATGTGATATAACCTAGTTATCGATTCAAGCGTTGATTCGATAAGCCGATACATTGTATACTAGTCGGTTGTGTGCGGCATGACCGGATCATTGAATCAAGTGTTGATTTAATGATTTAATGCATATTTATATATTTGATATATTACTTTGCATCAACTAGTATCGGTTTACTTAATATGGATTTTCTCACTCGGATGTACACATTGTATATGTGATATACTTTTGTTCACTTGATTGTATCATGATTGATGATACATGTTTGCTAGGGTTTTTGTGTAAAGATCATACCATGGTTACATGTTAATGGTTAGGGTTTTGTATTATTCACTTATTTATTTATCCATTTCATTTTGGAAAATAAGTGGAAAAGAGAAAAGAATGGTGGCTTTATTTGTTGTTTAGTTGAAACTTCATGAAGCTTTGACCTTGACCACCATTCTTATCTCATCCTTAACCTTAACCATCCATTTAACCTTGGTCAATTCTCTACACGTAACCATAGTTAGAATTATGATAAGTATTGTTTTTCTATTCTTTTTAATTAATTCTTATCATAATATTCTTCTTCTTCTTCCATTCTTCAAGTGAAGAAAAAGCAAGCTCCATCAATGGTGATTGATGGAAATGAGTGAGAAATCAATTTCTAAAGTCTACCCACTCCCTATTTCTTCATCCTCTACCTCTTGCCAAGTAGTAGAGTGTGTTTCCTTCACAAGTTTTCATGACTTGGTGAAGGTGGAGCTTGATCTTTCGATGCCTCGACGTAGATCATCTTCGGCATGGACATCGACGACCTAGCTTGCCCATTCTCCGACGAAGCCGACGCTTGAGCCCGGATTTGATTTGGACAGCGGAGAGGACCTCGTTGCGGAGCCGTGGTGGTGGACAAACGGATCTACAAAGGTTGTATTTCCGTATCTATTAGTTAAGTGTTAACTAGTTCTTGTATTCGCCTAGACATCTAGCAAACGATCCGTACATTAGGGTTTCTCGGCACTAGAATTTTTGAAATTGGCATGATCGATGCCTTGTGAGACCTCACTAGAGTGCCTAGGAACCCTACAGTTACTCCTGGGAGAGTTTTGCACTTTGCAATTAGCCGATCAAGTAGGTGTCTAGAAAGGTGTCAACGGGGTTACGCCTCTGGGAAAACGAGGTTTACTGTAATTAGGTCCGTGCGAAAGCACGGGGAACCTCCCTCAAAGTACCGACACTGGCCTGGCTGAAAGATTGGCGAACTTGTAGAGTGTAATTAATCCCGGCTAGTCTTTCCTTTTATGGTTTGAAGGAAGATTTGATAAAAACAGTGGGAGCCATCCTGATTAGATATAATATATATAACCAATCTGATCTTGGAAGAGCGCACGCAGAGTATTTTCTTCTCTCTCTCTCCAGGTAGCGACCATATCACGCCTTAATCAAGATAATAATATGGATGTATTGACCGAACTCGCTTGTTATACTGAGCTGGGGAACGTTGGTCCCGCTCCAACTTATAACTGTTATAAGACCGAGCAGGAAATATGGGAATACCAGAATTCCTATGCCGCCCAAACGAAGAAAGTGCATGAGATGCATCTCCTTCGGGTGTGTTCATTATAAAGAACTGTTTCTCAGTATCCTCTGAATCCTGGGTATTTGATACCGGATCAGGATCCCAGATATGTAATCTGTTACATAGGGCTACAAAAAGGTAGAAAACTGAGAACGGGTGATAAGTTTCATGAGACAGAAAATGGGGCAAGTGTTGCAGCCAAGTCTGTTGGTCACTGTCACCCTGTATTTCCAATACATTGATTCTGAACGAATGTCATTAGATACCGAACCTGATATACAAAATCATATCTGTCTCTTTATTAGTAAAGAGGGATATAATTTTGTATTGTTGGATATTGTTTTGAACATTTCCTATATCAAAAGTTGATCGGTTCAGGCACGTTATCTAAAAGCATTGACGTTCTAAATCAAACTACAGTTCCTAGTATACAGAACACATACAAGAGGAAGAGTTCAGAAATGAACGAATCATTCTTGAGGCATTGTAGACTAGGTCATATCAATGCGACCCGACTGGCTGAAGTTACATTTTAGATGCATATTTAAATCAGTTTGAATTTACATCTTGTGAAACTTACCAGTCATGTCAAAGATAAGATGACCATAGCTCTGTTTATTTGGAAACAGAGAAAGAGTTGGTAAACTCTTGGGACTGATACATAATTATGTATGTAAGGTCTCCTGTCTACACATGCCAAGACCGGTTCTTTGTACTTCATTACATTCTTTGATAATCTCTCAAGATTCAGTCATATGTTCCTGTTGAAACATAAGTCCGGAGCTTTTGAGATATTCACCGAGGCATGAGAGCAGAGATTTTAGCAATTGAAGACTCGTTTGACTACTGCGCCGGTATTAACTTTACCTTCAGGATCATGCGGTTTTGTCGTTTATTGCGAGGCTTCTCGACAGTTGAACAAGCACAAGCAGAACTATCCCACTCAAGACATAGAGATGGCTGCGGTGGTTTTTGCAGTCAAGATCTGGAGACACTACTTACGGCGAGTCGTGTCAGATATTCACGGACCACAAAAGCTTAAAGTACATTTTCAGCAGCAAGATCGGAATTGTAGACAGCGCCGTTGGATGGAGAGAGTAAAGGATTACGACTGCGAGATTCTTTATCATCCGGGCAAGGCGAATGTTGTGGCAGATGCTTTTAGTCGGAGGCCCAGAGGTAGCTTGTCTTGTTGGGAGTAGTTCAAAGACAGTCGACGGGAGATTGGCAGATTCTATATGACAGACGAGTACAGTTCATGTAGGATTACTAGGCACTCAAACAATGTTCTACAAGGCATCAACCATGCCCGATTAAAATTTTAGCCGTGCCGAATAACCCTAAACAAGATCTTTGCTAGATAATTAGGGTTACATATGCAAGTAAATAACATTTACTATTAAGTGAATACGAAATACAACCTTTGTAGATCGGTCCTTCACTTCTAAAGCTCCTTGTTGTAGTCCCTTCGCTGCGATCATGGTTCTCCCGGGCTCTTGCATGGCTTCATGAG
Source organism: Agapanthus africanus (assembly GCA_030015575.1). Taxonomy (NCBI): domain Eukaryota; kingdom Viridiplantae; phylum Streptophyta; class Magnoliopsida; order Asparagales; family Amaryllidaceae; genus Agapanthus; species Agapanthus africanus. Next base: position 110,238,477 of record CM057351.1, read on the forward strand.
GTGAAAGAAGCATCCTTGCTTGAAGTCTTCGAGGCCGAAGATGATCTACATCGAGGGAATACCAACTCAAGCTATTACTTCACTAACTAGAGAATTAGTGAAGCAAACACCCTAAACTAAAGTGCTAGTCTAGTAGAGGATGGAGAAATAGGAAGTGGGTTCTCTTTAGAATTTTATTTCTCACAATCTTTCACTCTCTTTATCAAACCCTAGCAAGCATTTGAAGGAAGAAGAAGATGAGTTCAAAAATGAGAAATGAAAAACTAATCAAGAGAGAGAGATCTAACTATGGGTGAGTGGGTATCATATACTAACTCATGTAGAGACATAACCATGGCTACATTATAATGGTTAGGTTAATTAATATCTCAAGTAATCCAAAACTAGTAGACTAAGTCAATGCAACCCTAAGCATCATGAAACTTCATGCATGTGGGCTCATCATCCACTAATTTTAGAGTTACTTTAAATATAAAAACCGAACACTATAATTAGTATGGTATAAGTCTTATACACCCATGTAAGTTGTATCAACAACCATGATACAAAATGAACACAAATAAATATATATCACATATATATTAAGTTGTGCACAAGTGAGAAAAACAAATGCTTAAGTGAACCAATGTTAGTTAATGTAAATTAGTATATCACATATACAATTATACACTAAATTATTTAATCAACACTTGACTTAATAATCCGGTTATATCACATATAACCGACTAATGTCCAACGTATCGACTTATCGAATCAACCCATGATTCAATAACCTGGTTATATCGCATATAACCGATCGATACAAACATCGCGAGAATAGAATACGGTATCACATACTCGCATTATTCTCGGTCCCGCACATATCACATATGCACTCCTATTTCCTTTTGCCTAAGCCAGTAAAACCTCTATGTAGGACTCTAAAGACTCGTCAATATGCCGGCAGTAGGTGATGATCATATCAAGCACCCACAAGCCATCAGCGGTACTAGCTGGACGTAACGGCTACCCGGGTATTGAGCGATCAGAAGATCAGCAAGCAAGCCCGCTCCAACTCCTGCAAAAAGCCTGACAGTGACACTACCGTACAGTCCGGTCTCCTCCTCTGATTTGTCGCATATCAAGTCTAGGGGTGGTAAACGTCAGACCCCAATAACCGATAATTCATGCTGATGCGAGGCTCATAACGGGTCGATAAACTACTGGTAACACTTACCAGTAAATCTCTAAACCAGCCCTGGCCAGGGACTTCCCTATTATAGCCAATCGAGCATAGCGCAACATCAACCTCCAATACAGGGAGAGACGAAACCCCTCCTATCGCTCATTGCCTCCATGTGACTCGGGACTGTACCCAAAAACCACCATTTTGCACACCCTCTTGGATGTGGTAAGGTGGAAATCAAAGCAAAGTGGGAATCACACAAGAATCTATTACGATCTCGGGTCTACAGACTAATCTGCACCAGTGTCACCAGAGAACTGCCATCTGACGTAAGGTATAATACCATCTGGGAGTTCTCAGCGAGTCCGTCCAGTGTACCCAGTCTCCACTGAGCACCCGTATATCATCTCTGATGTCAAACACCAATGGATATGAGATCATCCTGTTAGTGTATATGCCCTAGAGGCCATTACTGTATCATACTAGCTTGTATATCACTTAATGGAAGCTTGGGATATTCACAGTTGTATAGACAATCTTGCTCAAAATGGTAGTATGCTACTTGGTTTTGGTCTACTTCAATATGTGCATGTGTTTCTTTTAGCATATCGCTTATACATATTAGTAGAGCCCTTAGGATCTTTGCTTGATTACCAGCGTTGTGATGGCAGTCACACTCGTGGGGGCTGGGTAATCTATAAGCACATCCTTATACAGGTCCCTAGTCATAGGACTATCGAGACAGGGCATCGATACTCCGGAATAGACTAGCGTATGCGCTTCTCATCCCAGCAGGGGAGACGGTCTGTCCCATAGCTGTCAGTACGTCGTAATGGAGATAGTATGCGGGTGCTCGTTAGGTTACGAGTACACTGGACAGGACTCGTCGGGAACTGTTGGATGGTATTATACCTATCGTCAGTTATCAGTTCCCAGGTGACATGAGTACAGCTTAGTCCGCTGACTTGACACTGTCATTTCGCCTCGAGTGTGTTCCCACTGTACTTAGATTACTACCCTACCACGGCTCAAAGGAGTCGTGCAAACAGGTAGTAGTTGGGTGCAGTCCCGAAGCACTTGGAGGCAGTGACGGTTAGACAGGATTCGTCTCTCCCAGTATTAGGGGTTGACATCGCGCTGTGTCCAGGAGAGCCATTACACGAGTAGTCCCTGGCCAGGGCAAGCGAGATATACTGGTAGGTTTCCAGTGTTATCTCAGGGTGTTCTGGGCTTCACTCCGACACGACTTGTACCGCTATTTGGGGACTGACGTTCACCACCCCCTAGGCCCGCCATGCGATGTATCAGACGAACGGACCGGACTGTACGGAGATTGTCACATAGAGGCTCAGTAGGAGTTCGGATGGGTTTACCTCATCGGCCTTCTTATCAACATCTACCTGGGGACCGTTACGTACAGCTAGTGCCGCTTGTGGTCTGTGGTTAAACCCACTGCCAGCGTAGTGTCGAGTCTTTAGAGTCCCACACAGAGAGTTTCCCTGCACTGAGCGAAACGTGTAGAGGCCGTATGGTTTTACGGCAGGGCCGCGATCACTTACGTGCACTTGTGTGCGTATGATGTTCGGGCAGGCAATACTAGTGGGCTTTGGTTTAAGCCGGATCCTAGTACTGCACGGATGGATTTGTTTTGTCTTCTGTGCATTCGCATTCTACGGAATGCGGATGCGGGTGTGTATGCACAGTTTTGAGGAATGATGAAGGAGGAGGTGCCCCATTAGGGTTTTAGCAGTTGGTTCGACCAAAACCATTATGTGGCAGGCTCATTAGGGTTTTGACAGTTGATTCGGTCAAAACCATTTTGAGGCGGACTCATTAGGGTTTTGGCAATTCGTTTGGTCAAAACCATTATGAGCCGGAGACATTGTTTACTAATCCTTTTAGTGATAATTTTGTGATGGCTAATTGCATTGACCATTTGACCACCATGACCTCTCTTGACTTTTGTTGACCCGTTGACCGGAGTTGACCATTGACCTTCATGAGAGGTCTACACTCTTCTTTGGATTTTCTTTTTCTTTTTGATTATGAAAATGGTCAATTCAATGTAGCATCAACTTTATCATGATAGGATTGGTAATGATGTTGTTTTACTATTATTGCAACCATGGTGCCTTTTTTCTTTAGTGAAGAATTTCATTTCTCTTTTCTCATTCTCTCTCTTGCAAGTGAGAAGAAAGAAAGAGAGCTCCATGGTTGCTTGATCTCCTTCATCTTCCTCCACTTGAATTATTCTTTTGATCTCATGTGTTGAGAGAAAAAGAATCCACATAGACAAATACTTCCATCAACCTCCTCTACATAACCTAGGACTTCAAGACTAGCGATCTTGTTGCCCTAGTTGCCTCGGCTCGAGGTGGAGCTCGGTGTACATCTCTCGGGTGGATCGTCTTCGACTCAAGAAGGCCGCGGAGGTGACCAAGATCCAGATCGACCCTCGGAGCGTGGATGGGTGAGCCGGACCGCGGAGAGAAGACCTGAAGGACCGGTTTCGTGAGGTATAATTTCTACGGCATAGTAGTTAACGCCTCTTGTAGTTTGTTAGTTTCTAGTTTAGCAAAGATCCGGCTTTTAGTCCATGTTGCTTTTGCGCCAAAATAATTGTTTTTCGCCATTTCCGCCTCCCCGTAAGAACCGGGGTGAGCAACGTGGACTTACAGTGGTTTCAAAGACTAGCTAAACATAAACTAGCAAGTTAGCAAAGTGTTAAGAATATCGATCGGAAAAAAAAGTCGCAAAACACGCCCGGTAAAACCAAGTTTCTGTCGATTTTTTATACTGCTCAAAAAGTGATTTAAAATATATGAAAAATCGTCTCAGGATTTTCTAAAGACACGGACCAAAACCGGTCCACTGAACCGATGAAAGCGCCGCGGTTCCGCGGCAAGAACAAGCTTCTTGCCGCAGATCCGCGGCCGAGTTGACTCGGCCGTGGACCGAGTTTGGTGCAGTGTGCTTAGTTGGCTGTTTTGGGATTTTTAGTACATGTTGTTTCTACCCAGTTTTTCCAGAGAACAAATTGATTTTTGGGGTGGTTACAAATCCGTATTTTTATCGATATTCCGTAGACTTTGGCTAGTGGATATTATCTGTGATGTGATATATGTATTGAACGTCCGCTAATCGCTATACGTCGATTAGTGGGGGTTATACATATCTGTGATCTGTAATGTTGATGGTTTGTGTATATGAACTCGGTGGATTGTCGCGGATGAATAGCCAGGGTGGATGTGAGATGAGAGTTTCTTTTTCTTTCATTCATTGTAAAATTTGTAAATTGATGTAATATTATTTGTTTGGCCGCGCAACCGGGTCGGGGTTGTAGCCGTCATTGTATAATTTCTTTTTCCTGTTTTTGCTCCTAGGATAGACCCATGGTGGGGTGCACAAACTACCGGGTATCTCGAAGTGCCGAGTGGCCTACTCACGGTGATGAGGGAGGTTGCTTCGCTTCGGGTACTTGGCGGGTAGTTTGCCGCACCCGTAGGGGTCTAGGGTGGGGTTTGGCTATTCATCGCGACCGTGTAATCCGTTCTTCGTTACAAGCTCATACGAATTGCGGATTCCTAGTATATCCATTGTATTCATCTGTGATCTGGAATGACTATCATTGCATGTGACGAATGATTATATATATCTATATGATATCTATTTATGCATTGCTTATGTTTTGCATCCGCGCTAGTCCAGCCCCCGCTCTGTTGTTATTTAAGTAACCTAACGGGTGATGACTGGACCCCGTGGCGAATGCGGATGGCATAAGCGTATGTCATATTTTCGTTGTTTTCTGCAATGGTAGGATTAAATGATGGGACACATTGGAATTAATGCAAGAAAATAAACCAAGTAAAAGTCGTTGGAACACTTTCAAAACCACTCGGTTCTTTTCAAAAGACAGCTTTTAAACGCGGAGCTTGAACCACTCCTTTTAAAAAGCTATCAGGTTCCTTCGATTATATCAAGTTCACTACGTTCACGGTTTCGCCAAAACCATTCGTAGCCCTCCGTCATTTCAGTTTAATAGTCAGTAGTATTCAAGCTATGTATTTTGACCTTCGCCAAGGCATAGTGATTGGTAGCTGCTGAATATTTATCTGTAGCATAGATAGATGCGTTGGTTTGGGACAGTCGTACTCCTATTTTGGCCTTCGTCAAGGGTATGTACGGGTGGGTTCAAATTAACCTGGACAATGACGGGTAGAACTTGACATGTGACTTATGATATGTTGGCCTTCGTCAAGGTCATAAGAGCATGGGGCAAAAAATCCACATCGGGAGTTTCAAAAGAACTGAAACTTGCTAGCGCTGCATACCATTTGGAGTGTGATGATTCTGGTAGGATTCCTTCAGTTTTGTCACACGATGATATTTGGATCTCGATCCTACTGTGAGTATATGCTACTCCTCCGGAACTTTCTCGCTTAACGATCAATGCTATAAACCAAGTAGGTGTCTAGAAAGGTGTTAGCGGGGCTACGCCCACAGGGAAAAGAGGTTATTTAATTAAGGAACTTCGCGAAAGCATTGGAAAACCTCCCTCGATGTACCAACACCAGCCTGGCTGAACGGTTAAGCAAGTATTGTACGGTGAGATTGATCCTGACTAATTCTTCCTTTGTAGTTTGGGGAGGGATTCGAGAGACAGTGGGAGCCATCCTGTTTAGATAAATTAAAAACCAATCTAAACATGCAAGAGCATCATGCTAAAGTGTTTTCTTCTCTCTCTCTTAACTGTAGCGATCCAGTGACCAGACATAGGTTACATCTAGATAATAAAATGACTGAATCTGACTGTTATGACTGGCAAAGGTCTGTCCAGATGTCCATTGCCCATGACAAGCTGGGACACCTCTTAACTAATCCAACCCCTGCCGTCTCAGGTCCAGTTTCCCCTGTCACGGATATTGATATCCGTAGGACATCGGAAGAAGTCTGTGCGAAAGCCAAGTGCCTCGTGTTGGCCTCAGTTGATGGTGCAAACCAGAGGCAGCACGAGAAGATGAACTTAGTTTCTATCTTCCTCCATAACAAAGTTTTATATGGAGAGCAATCTCGTATCTCAAGATATGAGACCTCGAACGAATTGCTTCCAGCGAGGTTGGCTATCGGGTCATCTGTAGGGGGCAACGTCCTTACAGAGACCAGCTCTTTTGAGCTCTCGGACCTGAAGACCACGTTCAAGAACGGGTCAGATGCTGACTTAGTTCAACAGTCTCTACCTACTACCCTGAAGGAAACCAGGGAAGTACAAAGAAAGGGAAGGGAAGAAGTCTCGGGACTGGATGTAGTAAGAGAAGGATGTTTCTATTGTTACAGGAATGAACATTGGCGGAAGGATTGCAGGGCTTACAAAGCCAGTAGCCAGAATTCGAAGCATGTTGTGGCTTCGTCTTCGGGTGTGTTTGTGATAGAGAACTGTATGTCAGTTAACCCTACTTCCTGGGTATTGGATACCGGATCAGGATCTCATATCTGTAATTCGTTACAGGCTCTGAGAAACCGTAGGGTTATCAGAAAAGGTGATATGACTCTCAGGGTTGCTAACGGGATGAGCATGTATGTTGAATCCGTAGGGGGATATCATCTAGGACTGAAAACTGGGCAGATATTGATTCTGCGTAACTGTTTTTATGTACCAGGTGCGACTTGTAATTGTAAGTCCATGCTACCTCTCCCGGTACTTTCGGGAATGCGGAATTTGGTAAAAAACGATTTTTACGGAGGTGGAAACATGGACCTATAACCCGGATCTTGGTTAAACATCTATCTAACAACCTAACTATGAGTTTCTAGCTACTCGGTTAGGGGGTTATACCTTGCTTGTCTTGAACTCCTTCGTCTTCAAGCTCCGATGGTGGTCCGATGGCTTCTTCTCGTCGTCTCCATACGCCGAAGATAGATCCACCTGAAAGCTCCAACCTTTAGCTCCTTCTTCGTTCTTTGAAGAAACTAGTTCACTTGGTTTGCTAAACCTAGTGAACTAGAATGAGTAGAGAAGAAATAGAATGGGATTTTATCTATGGTTCTTGATTCTCAACTCATGAGAGATATGAACCATAGATTCAAGAGAGGGAGCAAGAGCAAAAAGGGTGAGAGCAAAAGGAGCGCTCAAGAACAAGAGAGAGAATGAGCAAGAAAGAATGAGGCTCTCTTTTGTCTCTCACCCTCTCATAATCCAAAGTAATCATAACTCATCATATCAACAAAAGTCTTATGTGATGGTTGAAGCAACCATAACCATATCAAATCATGCACTCATTTTACACAAATGAGCAAGCAAGTAAAAGTCTTTGGCATGAAATGATAGCCATGGTCATCATGATGGTCAACTAGTCAAGCCTAGTCAACCGGTCAACAAAGTCAACAAGTCAACAAAAGTCAACAAGTCAACAAAGTCAACAAAAGTCAACAACCATGTCACCATAATACTTAATCAATATAATAGTTAATCACATATCATATTCTCATTAGGGTTGAGCAAAAAGTCAAATAGTCAACGGTCAACTGTCAACAACCCTAATGAGAATCCACTGCCTCTGTCTCCCTGTCAACTGTGCATACACACCCGTATCCGCGTTCCGAGGAACACGAATGCAAACTGGATAAATCCAATCCCATAAAGTACACTAGGATCTGGCTTAAACCAAAGCCCGCTAGTGTAAACTGTCCGGACACTGTACGTGCACAAGTGCACGGATGTGACCGAACCCTGTCGCAAAACCATGCGACCTGTCGCAATACCATGCGACCTCTACTCTTTTGCCTAAAGGCGAAAAGCTTTCTGCGTGGGACTCTAAAGACTCGACACTACGCTGGCAGTGGGTTTAACCACAGACCGCAAGCGGCACTAGCTGTGCGTAACGGTCCCCAGGTAATGCCGACAAGAAGACCGACGAGGCGAAACCCATCTGAACTCCTACTGAGCCTGAGTGTGACATTCTCCGTACAGTCCGGTCTGTTCGTCTGATACATCGCATGGCGGGCCTAGGGGGCGGTAAACGTCAGTCCCCCAATAGCGGTACAAGTCGTGCCGGAGCAAAGCCCAAAACACCCTGAGATAACACTGGAAACCTACCAGTATATCTCGGTTGCCCTGGCCAGGGACTACACGTGTAATGGCTCTCCTAGACACAGCGCGATGTCAACCCCCAATACCGGGAGAGACGAATCCTGTCTAACCGTCACTGCCTCCAAGTTCTTCGGGACTGCACCCAACCACTACCTGTTTGCACGACTCCTTTGAGCCGTGGTAGGGTAGTGATCAAAGTACAGTGGGAACACACTCGAGGCGAAGTGACAGTGTCAAGTCAGCGGACTAAGCTGTACTCATGTCACCTGGGAACTGATAACTGACGATAGGCATAATACCAACTAGTCAGTTCCCGACGAGTCCTGTCCAGTGTACCCGTAATCTAACGAGCACCCGCATACTATCTCAAGTACGACGTACTGACGGCTGTGGGACAGACCGTCTCCCACACTGGGATGAGAAGCGCATGCGCTGGTCTACTCCGGAGTATCGATGCCCTGTCTCGATAGTCCTGCGACCAGGGACCTGCATAAGGACGTGCTTATAGATTACCCAGCCCTACTAGTGTGACGGCCATCACATCGCTGGTAATCAAGCAAAGATCCTAAGGGCTCCACTAATGTGTATAGGCGATATACAAAATATAAACACATGTACACATTGAAGTAGAAACAAACCAAGTAGCATACTACTATTTTGAGCAAGATTGTATATACAAGGTGAATATCCCAAGCATCCATTAAGTAATATACAAACTAGTATGATACAGTAATGGCCTCTAGGGCATATACACTAACAATCTCCCACTTGCACTAAGGCCATGTACTGGCGTATCGAAGACCTATCATCTCGATCAGCCGCTCGAACTGAGTCTGGGGCAAGGCCTTGGTGAATGGATCTGCAGTGTTGTCTTCTGAAGCGATTCTCCGAACCTCGATCTCCTGGCGATCCACGATCTCCCTGATCAGGTGATACCGCCTCAAGATGTGCCTGGATCTCCGATGGGACCTGGGTTCCTTCGCTAAAGCTATAGCCCCGTTGTTGTCGCAATACAGAGGTATTGGATCAACAATGGACGGAACCACCTGAAGTTCTTTCAAGAACTTCCTCATCCAGACAGCTTCTTTTGCGGCATCAGATGCAGCGATGTATTCCGCTTCCATCGTCGAGTCTGCAACGGTTTCCTGTTTGGAGCTCTTCCAACACACCGCCCCTCCATTGAGGGTAAAGACAAAACCCGACATGGACTTGGAATCATCCTTGTCACTCTGGAAGCTGGAGTCAGCAAAGGCCTCGATCTGGAGGTCTTTTCCGCCATACACCAAGAACATCTCCTTAGTCCTTCTCAGATACTTGAGAATGTTCTTTACCGCTATCTAGTGTTTCTCCCCAGGTTTTGACTGATACCGGCTTACCACACTCAGTGCATAAGCTACATCCGGTCTTGTACACAACATCGCATACATTATAGAGCCTACCGCCGAAGCATAGGGTATAATAGACATGCGATCCCTCTCCAAATCAGTCTTGGGAGACATCTCTTTAGAGAGGGTGATCCCGTGACAAGCCGGTAGGTTACCGCGCTCGGAATCTTCCATACTGAATCTCTTCAGTATGGTGTCGATGTACCTGGACTGTGAAAGTCCTAATATCCTCTTGGATCTGTCACGGTAGATCCGGATACCCAGAATGTACGAGGCATCACCCAGGTCTTTCATGGAGAACCTGTGTGACAAGAACCCCTTGACAGATTGTAGCATAGGAATGTCATTTCCTATTAAGAGAATGTCATCCACGTATAAAACGAGGAATACTACAGTTCTCGCTACAAATCTACTATAGATGCATGGTTCATCTGGATTTTTGATAAAGCCAAATTCTTTGACCGTCTCATCAAAGCAGATGTTCCAACTCCGTGATGCCTGCTTTAGTCCATATATGGACTTAAGCAACTTGCACACTTTTCCGCTGCTCCCACTCTGAATGAAACCCTCTGGCTGGTCCATATAGACACACTCCTCTAAATTTCTATTTAGAAAAGCTGTCTTTACGTCCATCTGCCAAATCTCATAATCGTGGAAGGCAGCAATGGCAAGAAGGATCCGAATGGATTTCAGCATGGCTACTGGAGAAAAGGTTTCGTCATAGTCCAAGCCAGGTCTTTGACGGAAACCCTTTGCTACCAGCCTAGCTTTATAGGTCTCAACCTGCCCATCTACACCAATCTTCCTTTTGAAGATCCACTTGCATCCTACGGGTTTTACCCCGTCTGGAGCAACGACCAACGTCCATACCTTGTTGGTGTACATGGACTCCATTTCGGTCCGCATTGCATCCAGCCATTTCACTGAGTCAACGCTCTGAACGGCCTGCTGGAAGCTAGTAGGCTCATCATAATCTATGATGCAATCCTCTCTATCCCCGTCTATGAGAAAACCGTAGTATCTCTCTGGCGGATGAGTCTGCCTACTACTCCTGCGGAGCGGCGTAGGAATGTCCTGTTCTGTTGAACCCTCTGGTTCCACTAAGCTTTCAGTAACAGTCTGTGGTTCTGGAACTTCTTCCAGTTCTATTGTGTAAGTCGATGTAGTACACCCCAGTACTTATGGGGAGGCGGAAATTACAAAAAACTATCAAGTTCAAACAACGAACATCGACTAACCGCATGAATCGAAGCTAAACCCTAAAAACCGTATTCTTATGAGTTTCTTTACATAAGAGATTAGGGATTATACCTAATGAACCGGTCCTTCTTCTTTATGTCCTCCTTGGTTCTCCTCGGCCTTCTCTAGGTAGTAGACGATCCACCCGAGAGCGAAACTCCAAGCTAAACCTCTAACTTGAGGTAACTAACCAACTTTGATTGCTAATCAAAGAAGCTAGGTGTAATATAGAGATGGTTATGGATTGATTAGTCTTACTAATCCTAGATCTCAACACATGAGGGTGAGGATTAGTCTTTTGAAGAGAGAGAGCTTGAGGAGAGAGAAGGTGAGAATGATTGTAATGAGAATAGTAAATCTATCATAATATATATGAACCTTTAATATTCATCCATAAAAGAAAACTAAAATGATGAATAATGAAGTTTCATAAATATCTTGTGGTGATTCATAACCATGACTCATTAAGCATTTATCATGCATTAATGATATGCATGAATCACCCTCATGACTCACTAAACTCATTTAATGCAAATGACACCTAAACCTCCTTAGTCACCACTTCTAGAAGCTTCTCGAGTAATTACGAGAACGCCCCTCCGATCCGTAAAAATACGGAAAAACTTTAGACTGTAAAAATCCAATAACCGGATACCAGTAACTGGCTTAAACCAAAGCCGACTGGTAAAATCTGTCCGAAAGTCGTACGCGCGTAAACGCACGTATGCGTCCGAACCCTTTGTCGCAAAACCATGCAACCTCTATATCGTTTCGCCTGGAGTAGGAAACTCTCTGTGTGGGACTCTAGAGACTCGACTACTACGCTGGCAGTGGGTTTAACCACAGACCGCAAGCGGCACTAGCTGTACGTAACGGTCCCCAGGTAGTTGTCGATAAGAAGGCCGATGAGTAAACCCATCCGAACTCCTACTGAGTCTGATGTGACAATCTCCATACAGTCCGGTCCGTTCGTCCATGACTATCGCATATCGGGCCTAGGGGGGCGGCAAGCGTCAGTCCCCTAATAGCGGTATAAGTCGTGTCGGAGTGAAGCCCATTACACCCTGAGAAACTGCTGGAACCTACCAGCAAATCTCGCTTGCCCTGGCCAGGGACTTTGCGTAATGGCTCTCTGACACAGCACGATATCTACTCCCAATACCGGGAGGGACGAATCCTGTCTAACCACCACTGCCTCCAAGTGCTCGGGACTGCACCCAACTGCTACCTGTTTGCACGACTCCTTTGAGCCGTGGTAGGGTAGCAATCTAAGAACAGTGGGACACACTCGAGGCGAAGTAGCAGTGTCAAGTCTGCGGACTACGCTGTACTCATGTCACCTGGGAACTGTTTACTGACGACTGGTATCAAACCAACCAACAGTTCCCTGTGAGTCCTGTCCGGTGTACCCGTAACCTAACGAGCACCTGTATACTATCTCCAGTACGACGTACTGACGGCTGTGGGACAGACCATCTCCCCAACTGGGATGAGAAGCGTACACACTAGTCTACTCCGGAGTATCGATGCTCTGTCTCGATAATCCAACGACCAGGGACCTGAATAAGGATGTGCTTGTAGACTACCCAGCCCCCACTAGTGTGACTGCCATCACAACGCTGGTAGACAAGCAAGATCCTAAGAGCTCTATCAATACGTATACTCACATATTAAGATAGAAAAACCAAGTAGCATACTACCATGTTTAGCAAGACTGTTATATACATGTGAATATCCCAAGCTTCCATTAAGTAATATACAAGCTAGTATGATACAGTAATGGCCTTCTAGGGCATAAACACTAACAATCTCCCACTTGCACTAGGGCCATGTACTGGCATATCGCAGACCAATGATCTCGAGTAGCCTCTCGAACTGAATCAGAGGAAGGGCCTTCGTGAATGGATCAGCAATGTTCTCTTCTGAAGCAACTCTCCGAACCTCGATCTCCTGACGATCAATGATCTCCCTGATCAGGTGATACCGCCTCAAGATGTGTCTGGACTTCTGATGGGACCTTGGTTCCTTCGCTAAAGCTATAGCTCCGTTGTTGTCGCAATACAGAGGTATTGGATCAACTATGGTAGGAACCACCTGAAGTTCTGTTAGGAACTTCTTCATCCAGACTGCTTCTTTTGCGGCATCGCAAGCAGCTATATACTCCGCTTCCATCGTCGAGTCAGCAACGGTGTCCTGCTTGGAGCTCTTCCAGCACACCGCCCCTCCATTGAGGGTAAAGACATAACCCGACATGGACTTGGAATCGTCCTTATCACTCTGGAAGCCGGAATCAGCAAAGGCCTCCAACCTGAGGTCTTTTCCGCCGTAAACCAAGAACATCTCCTTAGTCCTCCTCAGGTACTTGAGAATGTTCTTTACTGCTATCCAGTGTTTCTCCCCTGGGTCTGACTGATACCGGCTTACCACGCTCAGTGCGTAAGCTACATCTGGTCTGGTACACAACATCGCATACATTATAGAGCCTACCGCAGAAGCGTAGGGTATAATAGACATGCGTTCCCTTTCCAAATCAGTCTTGGGAGACATCTCTTTGGAGAGGGTGATTCCGTGACAAGCCGGTAGATTACCGCGCTTAGAATCTTCCATACTGAATCTTTTCAGTACAGTGTCGATATACCTGGACTGCGAAAGTCCCAACATCCTCTTGGATCTATCACGATAGATCCGGATCCCCAGAATGTAAGAGGCATCACCCAGGTCTTTCATGGAGAACCTGTGTGACAAGAATCCTTTGACAGATTGTAGCATAGGAATGTCATTTCCTATCAATAGAATGTCATCCACGTACAAGACGAGGAATACGACACTTCTGGCCACAACTTTACTATATATGCACGGTTCATCTGGATTTTTGATAAAGTCATATTCTTTGACTGTCTCATCAAAACAGATGTTCCAACTCCGCGATGCCTGCTTTAGTCCATAAATGGACTTAAGCAGCTTGCATACTTTCCCGCTGCTCCCACTCTGATTGAAACCCTCTGGCTGATCCATATAGACGCTCTCCTCTAAATTTCCATTCAGAAAAGCCGTCTTTACGTCCATCTGCCAGATTTCATAATCATGGAAGGCAGCAATAGCAAGAAGGACCCGAATGGATTTGAGCATAGCCACTGGAGAAAAGGTTTCGTCATAGTCCAAACCAGGTCTTTGACGAAAACCCTTTGCAACAAGTCTAGCCTTATAGGTTTCCACCTGTCCATCTACACCAATCTTTTTCTTGAAGATCCATTTGCATCCTATGGGTTTTACTCCATCTGGAGCAAAGTCCAAAGTCCATACTTTGTTGGTGTACATGGACTCCATTTCGGTCCGCATTGCATCTAGCCATCGTACCGAGTCGCCGCTCTGGATGGCCTGCCTGAAGTCAGTAGGTTCATCATCATCTATGATGCAATCCTCTCTATCCCCATCTATGAGAAAACCGTAGTATCTCTCAGGCGGACGAGACGGCCTACTACTTCTGCGGAGGGGTGCGGGAATGTTCTGTTCTTCTTGAACCTCTGGTTCTACCAAACTTTCAGTAACAGCTTGTGGTTCTGGAATTTCTTCCAGTTCTATTTCGCTCCCATTTGTATCCTTTTCTAAAACTTGTTGTTCTAAAAAATGGGCATTACGAGAAACAAAAACCTTTTGTTCCTCTGCGTAATAGAAGCAATATCCCTTGGAGTTCTTTGGATATCCTACAAGCTTACACAGTACTGATCGTGCCTCGAGCTTGTCCACATGCTGCTTTTTTACAAAAGCTGGACATCCCCAAATTCTTACATACTGAAGATAGGGTTTCTTCCCACTCCACATCTGATATGGTGTGGTAGGCACAGTTTTGGTTGGAACTCTGTTCAAAATATATGCCGCTGATTCTAGCGCATATCCCCAGAAAGATCGCGGTAACTCAGTATTACTCATCATGGATCGTACCATATCCAATAGGGTTCGATTCCGTCTCTCCGATACACCGTTATGCTGTGGAGTGTATGGAGGAGTAAGCTGAGAGAGAATTCCTTTCTCTTTTAGGTAACCTAGGAACTCGGCACTTAAGTATTCTCCACCTCGATCAGATCTTAGTGTCTTAATACTTTTGCCTGTTTGGTTTTCCGCTTCATTCTTGAATTCCAGGAATTTCTCAAAGGCCTCTGATTTATGCTTCATTAAGAAAACATATCCATACCTAGAGAAATCATCTGTAAAAGTAATGAAGTAGGAATAACCACCTCTCGCATGTGTAGACATTGGACCGCATACATCGCTGTGTATGAGTCCTAAGAGCTCGCTCGCTCTTACTCCTTGTCCAGTGAATGGAGTCTTTGTCATCTTTCCTTTGAGACAAGATTGACAAGTGTCATAAGTTTGATATTCGAACGTGTCCAAATATCCTTCTCTATGCAACTTAGTCAACCTTCTCTCATTGATGTGACCCAGTCTACAATGCCATAAGAAAGCTTTATTTAAATCTGGAGACTTTCTTTTTAGTGTGTTCTGGACATTGAAAATTTGGAGTTGGTTTAACACATATATGCCGTTATTTAGAGTACCGGACCCAATCAAACCATGATTAAGGTGGATGTTGACAACATCTCTTACAAACGTGAAATCATAACCTTTATTTGATAACAAGGAAACTGATATGATATTACACGTTAAGCTGGGTACAAAATAACAGTTATGTAAAACCAAAATGTGTCCACTCGTCAATCCTAGGTGATAATCCCCGACGGACGCAGCTCCCACGCTAGCTCCGTTAGCAACCCTGAGGATCATATCACCTTCCTTCAGCACTCTACGGTTTCTCAGTGCCTGCAATGAATTGCAAATATGAGATCCTGACCCGGTATCCAATACCCAGGAAGTAGAGTTGATCGACAGACAATTCTCAATTACAAACACACCTGAAGTCGAAGCCACAGCTTGCTTCGGTTCCTGGTTCTTGGCGTTCCACGCCTTGCAATCCTTCTTCCAGTGCCCTTTCCTGTGACAATGGAAGCACTCATCCAGGCCAACTACCGGTGCTGTAAACTTTTTCTTTCCCTTCTTTCCCACCTTACTAACACCTCCTCTAGGTCTGGGTGCGGCCTTCTTCTTCCTTCCTTTGGCCCTAGCCTTGGACCCGGAAGAAGATGAACCGCCAACAAACATAGCGGGTGTTTCCCTTGCCTTCTGCAAGGTGCCCTCTGCACTCCTTAACATGTTTAGGAGTTCCGCAAGTTCAACTTCTTTTCCTTGAAGATTGAAGTTGAGGATAAACTGGGCGTAGGTGGGAGGAAGGGACTGGAGAACAAGGTCTGTATAGAGCTCATTATCCAAAGTCGTCCCAAGGTCCGCGAGCTCTTCAATATAGCCGATCATCTGTAGGACATGTTCACCTACGGATGACCCGACAGCCAACCTCGCTCGAAACAGTTTCTTCGAGGTCTCGTATCTTGCTATACGAGATTGCTCTCCATAAAGTTCCTTTGTATGGAGAAATATGCCATCTAGAGACATATCCTCGTGCCTCCTCTGATGTTCATTATTCATCGAGGCAAGCACGATGCACTTGGCTCTCGCGCAATCTAAATCCCAGGTTTTACGGATTTCCTTATCCGCATTGCTGGATTTGGGACCAAGGACAGCAGGTGCTGTAGCGGTGAGGACGTACCCCAGTTTGTCATAGGTCAAAGCCATCTTGACATTCCGCAGCCAATCTTTATAGTTTGGCCCTGTCAGTATATTTTTCTCTAAAAGTAACTTAAGTCCAGTCATTTTCAGGGTCGCTGCAATTAGGAGAGAGAGAAGAAAACTCTTTAGCATGATGCTCTTGCAAGTTTAGAGTGGTTTTTAGTTTATCTAAACTGGATGGCTCCCACTGTTTTTCGAATCCTTCCTCAAACCATAAAAGAAGAATTAGCCAAGACTATTCTCACCGTACAATACTTGCTTAACCGTTCAGCCAGGCTGGTGTCGATACTTCGAGGGAGGTTTTCCAACGCTTTCGCGAAGTTCCTTAATTAAAGAACCTCTTTTCTCTGGGGGCGTAACCCCGCTGACACTTTTCTGGACACCTACTAGGTTTATAGCATTGATCGTTAAGCGACGAATATCCTGATAAGTAGCATATACTCACAGTAGGATCGGGATCCAAATATCATCGTCTGATAATGCTGTAGGAATGCTACCAACATTCATCAAACTCAAAATGGTATGCATCTCTTTGCAAATTTCAGTTTCTTTAGAAATTCCCGATATAAGTTTTTACCCCATGCTCTTATGACCTTGGCGTTGGTCAAAATGTCATAAGTCACATGTCAAGTTCTACCCATCATTATCTTGTTAATTTGAACCCATCCGTATATATCCCTGACGTTGGCCAAATGATAATACGACTGTCCCAAACCAACTCATCTATCTATGAAACATATGAATATCCAGCAGCTACCAAACACTATGCCATGACGTTGGCCAAAACTGCATAGCTTGAATACTACTGAATACCCAAATGAAATGACGGAGGGCTACGACTGGTTTTGGCGAAACCGTGAACGTAGTGAACTTGATATAACCGAAGGAACCTGATAGCTTTTAAAAGGAGTGGTTAAATCTCCGCATTTAAAAATATCTGTTTTTAAAAATAACCGAGTGGTTTCTTTTAAATTGTTCCAACGATTTGAACTTTGGTTTGTTTTACTTTGCATTATAGATAATGCGTCCCATCATTAACCTATCATTGCAGAAAACAACGAAAATATAACGTCCTCTTATGCCATCCGCATTCGCCACGGGGTCCCGTCATCACCCGTTAGGTTACTTAACTAACGACAGAGCGGGGGCTGGGCTAGCGCGGGTGTAAAACATAAGTGACGTCTAAATAGCTATAATAAATATAGATATTTTACATTCGTCTGACGCAATGATATTCATTCCAGAACACAGATAAACGATATTGGATTTGCAAGCAATCTGTATTTCTTTTGAGCCTGCAAGAAAAGACAGATTACACAGTTGTGATGAATAGCCGTTTACCCCACCCTCGACCCCTACGGGTACGGCAAACTACCCACCCGGCAGTCTGTGTACCCCACCTTGGGTCAGTCCTAGGAGCAAAAACAGTAAAATGAAATAATACAACGGTGGCTACAACCGCAACCTGGAAGTGCCCCGCGAAAATAATATTACAACAAATTACATTTACAACAAATGAATAAATCAATAAACCATTGTTAACCCCGGCTATACACCACAACAGTCCAATACAGTTTATATGCACAAACAGATATAACCATTTCAGAAATGTGCAACCCCCTGCCAACCGACATACTAGCAGTTGGGGGAGGTTTACGAACACATCAAACAATCACAGATATAATCCAATACGCAAATACTGTATTTTTCGATCGAATAAACAACTTCAAAATTGCTCCAAAATCTGCTCTGTTAAACAGTAACCTGAGCAATAATTAAATATTCCAGAAAACCCCAAATGTCACAGGGGACCCACCCATGAAAAATGAGCTCATGACTCGGCAACTCGGCCGCGGAAGCGCGGCGGATCGGTGGGATCCGCGGCGCTTCCGCGGCGCTTTAGTCGAATCATGGGCTCGTTTTTCTTGGGTGTTCTCCTGTGGTCATGTCAAGCTCTCTGAACATACCAGAAAAATTTTAGGACTTCATTTTCACTCCGACAGAAACTTAACAGAACTAGGGTTTTCCGGGATCGTTTTTTCGTTCGAAATTCGTACAAATTTGCGATTAAGTTATTTAGTGTTTAGCGAGTCTCTGATACCACTGTAAGTCGATGTAGTACACCCCAGTACTTATGGGGAGGCGGAAATTACAAAAAACTATCAAGTTCAAACAACGAACATCGACTAACCGCATGAATCGAAGCTAAACCCTAAAAACCGTATTCTTATGAGTTTCTTTACATAAGAGATTAGGGATTATACCTAATGAACCGGTCCTTCTTCTTTATGTCCTCCTTGGTTCTCCTCGGCCTTCTCTAGGTAGTAGACGATCCACCCGAGAGCGAAACTCCAAGCTAAACCTCTAACTTGAGGTAACTAACCAACTTTGATTGCTAATCAAAGAAGCTAGGTGTAATATAGAGATGGTTATGGATTGATTAGTCTTACTAATCCTAGATCTCAACACATGAGGGTGAGGATTAGTCTTTTGAAGAGAGAGAGCTTGAGGAGAGAGAAGGTGAGAATGATTGTAATGAGAATAGTAAATCTATCATAATATATATGAACCTTTAATATTCATCCATAAAAGAAAACTAAAATGATGAATAATGAAGTTTCATAAATATCTTGTGGTGATTCATAACCATGACTCATTAAGCATTTATCATGCATTAATGATATGCATGAATCACCCTCATGACTCACTAAACTCATTTAATGCAAATGACACCTAAACCTCCTTAGTCACCACTTCTAGAAGCTTCTCGAGTAATTACGAGAACGCCCCTCCGATCCGTAAAAATACGGAAAAACTTTAGACTGTAAAAATCCAATAACCGGATACCAGTAACTGGCTTAAACCAAAGCCGACTGGTAAAATCTGTCCGAAAGTCGTACGCGCGTAAACGCACGTATGCGTCCGAACCCTTTGTCGCAAAACCATGCAACCTCTATATCGTTTCGCCTGGAGTAGGAAACTCTCTGTGTGGGACTCTAGAGACTCGACTACTACGCTGGCAGTGGGTTTAACCACAGACCGCAAGCGGCACTAGCTGTACGTAACGGTCCCCAGGTAGTTGTCGATAAGAAGGCCGATGAGTAAACCCATCCGAACTCCTACTGAGTCTGATGTGACAATCTCCATACAGTCCGGTCCGTTCGTCCATGACTATCGCATATCGGGCCTAGGGGGGCGGCAAGCGTCAGTCCCCTAATAGCGGTATAAGTCGTGTCGGAGTGAAGCCCATTACACCCTGAGAAACTGCTGGAACCTACCAGCAAATCTCGCTTGCCCTGGCCAGGGACTTTGCGTAATGGCTCTCTGACACAGCACGATATCTACTCCCAATACCGGGAGGGACGAATCCTGTCTAACCACCACTGCCTCCAAGTGCTCGGGACTGCACCCAACTGCTACCTGTTTGCACGACTCCTTTGAGCCGTGGTAGGGTAGCAATCTAAGAACAGTGGGACACACTCGAGGCGAAGTAGCAGTGTCAAGTCTGCGGACTACGCTGTACTCATGTCACCTGGGAACTGTTTACTGACGACTGGTATCAAACCAACCAACAGTTCCCTGTGAGTCCTGTCCGGTGTACCCGTAACCTAACGAGCACCTGTATACTATCTCCAGTACGACGTACTGACGGCTGTGGGACAGACCATCTCCCCAACTGGGATGAGAAGCGTACACACTAGTCTACTCCGGAGTATCGATGCTCTGTCTCGATAATCCAACGACCAGGGACCTGAATAAGGATGTGCTTGTAGACTACCCAGCCCCCACTAGTGTGACTGCCATCACAACGCTGGTAGACAAGCAAGATCCTAAGAGCTCTATCAATACGTATACTCACATATTAAGATAGAAAAACCAAGTAGCATACTACCATGTTTAGCAAGACTGTTATATACATGTGAATATCCCAAGCTTCCATTAAGTAATATACAAGCTAGTATGATACAGTAATGGCCTTCTAGGGCATAAACACTAACATATTGTGCTCCCACTTATCTGGGTTTCTAAAAACTCAGTTTCCAAGAAGCGGGCATGCTGAGAAACAAAAACCTTTTGTTCCTCAGCGGAATAGAAAAGATACCCCCTGGAGTTCCTTGGGTATCCCACAAACTTACACTGTACTGAACGTGCCTCAAGCTTGTCCGCATGCTGCTTTTTTACAAAAGCTGGACATCCCCATACCTTAAGATACTTAAGACAGGGTTTCTTCCCAGTCCACATCTCATATGGGGTGGTAGGCACAGTCTTGGTGGGAGCCTTGTTCAAGAGATACGCAGCTGCTTCTAGCGCATATCCCCAGAATGATCGCGGTAACTCAGCGTTACTCATCATGAACCGAACCATATCCAATAGGGTTCGGTTCCGTCTCTCCGATACACCGTTATGTTGCGGAGTGTATGGAGGAGTAAGCTGAGAGAGAATACCATTCTCTTTTAAGTAATTCAGGAATTCGGCACTTAAGTATTCTCCACCTCGATCCGATCTTAGAATCTTAATACTTTTGCCGGTCTGTTTCTCTACTTCATTCTTATACTCCTGGAATTTTCCAAAGGCTTCGGACTTATGTTTCATTAAGAAGACATAACCGTACCTTGAGAAGTCATCCGTAAAAGTAATGAAGTAAGAATATCCGCTTCTCGCATGTGTAGACATTGGACCGCACACGTCACTGTGTACGAGTCCCAAGAGCTCGCTCGCTCTTACTCCATGTCCAGTAAACGGAGTCTTTGTCATCTTTCCTTTGAGACAGGATTGACAAGTGGCATACGATTGATATTCGAACGCATTCAAATATCCTTCTGTATGTAACTTAGTCAACCTTCTCTCATTGATGTGACCCAGTCTACAATGCCACAAGAAAGTCTGATTTATTTCTGGAGACTTTCTTTTGTGTGTATTCTGGACATTGAAAATCTGTGGTTGGTTCAATACGTATATACCATTACTCAATGTACCTGACCCAATCAAAACTTGATTAAGGTGAATGTTTACAACATTGCTTACAAACGCAAATTCATAACCTTCTTTAGAAATTAAAGATACAGAAATGATATTACAAGTTGCGTTGGGTACAAAAAAGCAATTACGCAAAACCAAAACATGTCCATCTGACATTCCCAGGTGATAGTCCCCCACGGCTTTAGCATCCATGCTAGCTCCGTTCGCAACTCTGAGGGTCATGTCACCTGCCTTCAAAACCCTACGGTTTCTCAACGCCTGCAAAGAATTACAGATATGAGATCCTGATCCGGTATCAAATACCCAGGAAGTAGAGTTTATTGAAAGACAGTTTTCAATAACATACACACCTGAAGCTGAAGCTGCAACCTGCTTCAATTCCTGTGTTCTGGCCTTCCAGGCCCTGCAATCATTCTTCCAGTGTCCTTTCTTATGACAATAGAAGCATTCTTCCTTATCCACAAGCTTCCCCGCTATCTTTGTTGCTTTACCTTTTCCCTTCGTATCCACCTTACTAACACCGCCCCTTGGTTTGGCGGGGGCCTTCTTCTTCTTTCCCTTGGCTTTCGCCTTGGACCTAGAAGAAGATGATCCTCCTACAAACAAAGTGGATGTATCCCTACCTTTCTGTAGGGTGCCCTCTGCGCTCCTCAGCATGTTGAGGAGCTCTGAAAGTTCAACCTCCTTTTCTTGTAAGTTGAAGTTCAGTATGAACTGGGCGTAAGTGGAAGGAAGGGACTGGAGAACTATATCCGTATAGAGTTCAGCCTCCAATGTGGTCCCTAGGTCCGCGAGCTCCTCAATGTAGCCGATCATCTTTAGCACGTGCTCGGCTACCGATGATCCGACGGCCATCTTTGCCGAAAATAATTTTTTCGACGCTTCGTATCTTGCGATACGTGATTGCTCTCCATACAGTTCTTTTGTATGGAGAAATATGGATTCAAGGTCCATATTCTCGTGCCTCCTCTGATGTTCGTTGTCCATCGAGGCAAGCACGAGGCACTTGGCCTTCGCGCTATCAATCTCCCAAGTCTTGCGGATTTCCTTATCCGCGACGCTGGAAGTTGGACCAGGGACAGGGGGAGCTTTGGTGGTAAGAAGATACCCCAGCTTGTCATAAGTGATTGCTATCTTGACATTCCTGAGCCAATCTTTGTAGTTTGGCCCTGTCAGTTTGTTTTTATCTAGGAGTAACTTAAGTCCAGTCATGTTGATTGGTCGCTGCAATTAGGAGAGAGAAGAAGAAACACTCAGCATGATGCTCTTGCAAGTTTAGAGTGGTTTTTAGTTTGTCTAAACAGGATGGCTCCCACTGTTTCTCGAATCCCTCCTCAAACCATAAAGGAAGAATTAGTCAGGATCAATCCCACCGTACAATACTTGCTTAACCGTTCATCCAGGCCGGTGTCGGTACTTCGAGGGAGGTTTTCCAATGCTTTCGCGAAGTTCCTTAATTAAAGAACCTCTTTTCCCTGGGGGCGTAGCCCCGCTAACACCTTTCTAGGCACCTACTAGGTTTATAGCATTGATCGATTAGTGAGAAATTTCCCGAGGAGTAGCATATACTCACAGTAGGATCGGGATCCAAATATCATCGCATGACGAAACTGAAGGAATCCTACCAGAATCATCACACTCCAAATGGTATGCAAATCTAGCAAGTTTCAGTACTTATGAAACTCCCGATGTGGATTTTTACCCCATGCTCTTATGACCTTGACGAAGGTCAACAAATCATAAGTCACATGTCAAGTTCTACCCGTCATTATCCAGGTTAATTTGAATCCACCCGTATATACCCTTGACGAAGGTCAACAAGGTAATGCGAATGTCCCAAACCAACGCATCTATCTATGCTACATATGAATACCCAACAGCTACCAATCACTATGCCTTGACGAAGGTCAACAAACACAGCTTGAATACTATTGGATATTCATACGAAACGACGGAGGGCTACGAATGGTTTTGGCAAAACCGTGAACGTAGTGAACTTGATTTGGTCGATGGAACGAGATAGCTTTTAAAAGGAGTGGCTCAAGCTCCGTATTTAAAAGTTGGTTTTGAAAAGAACCGAGTGGTTTTTCGAAAGTGTTCCAACGACTTTAACTTGGTTTATTATCTTGCATTAGTTCTTTTAATGCGTGATATTCTTGCATTAGTTCTTTTAATGCGTCCCATCATTTAATCCTACCATTGCAGAAAACAACCAAAATATAACGTACGCTTATGCCATTCGCATTCGCCACTGGGCCCCGTCATTACCCGTTAGGTTACTTAACTAACGACAGAGCGGGGGCTGGGCTAGCGCGTCTGTAAAACATAAGCAACGCCTAAATAATATCATATATAGATATACTGCAATGATAAACATTTCAGATCACAGATGAATACATTGGATATACTAGGAATCTGTAATTCGTACGAGCCTGTAACGAAAGACAGATTACACTGTCGCGGTGAATAGCCAATACCCCACCCAAGACCCCTACGGGTGCGGCAAACTACCCGCCAAGTACCCGAAGCGTAGCAACCTCCCTCATCTCCATGAGTAGGCCACTCGACACTTCAGCATACCCGGTAGTTTGTGCACCCCTCCATGGGTCTATCCTAGGAGCAAAAACAGTAAAAAGAAATTATACAATGACGGCTACAACCTCGACCCGGTTGTGCGGCCATACAAATAATTATTACATCAATTTACAAATTTACAAGAATTGAAAGAAAAGAAAAAGTCTCGTCTCACAACCCCCGGCTATTCACCCGCGACAATCCAACATATTCATATACACATTCCAGCACATTACAGATCACAGATTTGTATAACCCCCACTAATCGACATATAGCGATTAGTAGACGTTCAATACAAATATCACATTACAGAAAACCCGTTAGCTTAAGTCTTTTAGAAGTTCGATCAAAAATACGGATTTTCGGGACCCCAAAATAAAATTTTCGTTCTGGAAAATTTGGGCAGAAAATATATATTCCAAAAATCCCAAAATACCCCAATGAGCAATCTGCAAAAAATAAAACCCATGACCGAGTCAACTCGGCCGCGTTTCCGCGGCGGGAGCATGCTCCCGCTGCGGAACCGCGGCGCTTTGATCGAGTCATGGGCCCAAATTTTTGCAGTTTCTTTAAAAAAGCCTGAGTCGATTTTTGGTGTTTTTCAAAAAAGTTTTCCAGCACTTTTAAAATCGACAGAAAGTTTAAAATTCCGGGGTTCGTTTCGGGACTTTTTCGTTGATCGATCTTCTAGTTACTTGCTAAGTTGATCGATCTTCTAGTTACTTGCTAACATGTTAGATAGAGTTTAACTAGGCTCTGATACCACTGTAAGTCCACGCTACCTCTCCCGGTACTTTCGGGAATGCGGAATTTGGTAAAAAACGATTTTTACGGAGGTGGCAACATGGACCTATAACCCGGATCTTGGTTAAACATCTATCTAACAACCTAACTATGAGTTTCTAGCTACTCGGTTAGGGGGTTATACCTTGCTTGTCTTGAACTCCTTCGTCTTCGAGCTCCGATGGTGGTCCGATGGTTTCTTCTCGTCGTCTCCGTACGCCGAAGATAGATCCACCTGAAAGCTCCAACCTTTAGCTCCTTCTTCGTTCTTTGAAGAAACTAGTTCACTTGGTTTGCTAAACCTAGTGAACTAGAATGAGTAGAGAAGAAATAGAATGGGATTTTATCTATGGTTCTTGATTCTCAACTCATGAGAGATATGAACCATAGATTCAAGAGAGGGAGCAAGAGCAAAAAGGGTGAGAGCAAAAGGAGAGCTCAAGAACAAGAGAGAGAATGAGCAAGAAAGAATAAGGTTCTCTTTTGTCTCTCACCCTCTCATAATCCAAAGTAATCATAACTCATCATATCAACAAAAGTCTTATGTGATGGTTGAAGCAACCATAACCATATCATATCATGCACTCATTTTACACAAATGAGCAAGCAAGTAAAAGTCTTTGGCATGAAATGATAGCCATGGTCATCATGATGGTCAACTAGTCAAGCCTAGTCAACCGGTCAACAAAGTCAACAAGTCAACAAAAGTCAACAAGTCAACAAAGTCAACAAAAGTCAACAACCATGTCACCATAATACTTAATCAATATAATAGTTAATCACATATCATATTCTCAATAGGGTTGAGCAAAAAGTCAAATAGTCAACGGTCAACTGTCAACAACCCTAATGAGAATCCACTGCCTCTGTCTCCCTGTCAACTGTGCATACACACCCGCATCCGCGTTCCGAGGAACACGAATGCAAACTGGATAAATCCAATCTCATAAAGTACACTAGGATCTGGCTTAAACCAAAGCCCGCTAGTGTAAACTGTCCGGACACTGTACGTGCACAAGTGCACGGATGTGACCGAACCCTGTCGCAAAACCATGCGACCAGTCGCAATACCATGCGACCTCTACTCTTTTGCCTAAAGGCGAAAAGCTTTCTGTGTGGGACTCTAAAGACTCGACACTACGCTGGCAGTAGGTTTAACCACAGACCGCAAGCGGCACTAGCTGTGCGTAACGGTCCCCAGGTAATACCGACAAGAAGACCGACGAGGCGAAACCCATCTGAACTCCTACTGAGCCTGAGTGTGACATTCTCCGTACAGTCCGGTCTGTTCGTCTGATACATCGCATGGCGGGCCTAGGGGGCGGTAAACGTCAGTCCCCCAATAGCGGTACAAGTCGTGCCGGAGCGAAGCCCAAAACACCCTGAGATAACACTGGAAACCTACCAGTATATCTCGTTTGCCCTGGCCAGGGACTACACGTGTAATGGCTCTCCTAGACACAGCGCGATGTCAACCCCCAATACCGGGAGAGACGAATCCTGTCTAACCGTCACTGCCTCCAAGTGCTTCGGGACTGCACCCAACCACTACCTGTTTGCACGACTCCTTTGAGCCGTGGTAGGGTAGTGATCAAAGTAAAGTGGGAACACACTCGAGGCGAAGTGACAGTGTCAAGTCAGCGGACTAAGCTGTACTCATGTCACCTGGGAACTGATAACTGACAATAGGCATAATACCAACTAGTCATTTCCCGACGAGTCCTGTCCAGTGTACCCGTAATCTAACGAGCACCCGCATACTATCTCAAGTACGACGTACTGACGGCTGTGGGACAGACCGTCTCCCACACTGGGATGAGAAGCGCATGCGCTGGTCTACTCCGGAGTATCGATGCCCTGTCTCGATAGTCCTGCGACCAGGGACCTGCATAAGGATGTGCTTATAGATTACCCAGCCCCACTAGTGTGACGGCCATCACATCGCTGGTAATCAAGCAAAGATCCTAAGGGCTCCACTAATGTGTATAGGCGATATACAAAATATAAACACATGTACACATTGAAGTAGAAACAAACCAAGTAGCATACTACTATTTTGAGCAAGATTGTATATACAAGGTGAATATCCCAAGCATCCATTAAGTAATATACAAACTAGTATGATACAGTAATGGCCTCTAGGGCATATACACTAACAGTAATATCATATCTGTATCCTTACATTCTAAGGAAGGATATGATTTTACTTTTGTAAGTGATGTAGTAAACATCCACCTAAATCAAGTACTGATTGGGTCAGGTACATTGAAAAACGGTATATACGTTTTGAATCAAGCTCAGGTCTTCAGTGTCCAGAACACACTTAAAAGAAAGTCTCCGGAATTAAATCAGGCTTTCTTATGACATTGTAGACTGGGTCACATCAATGAGACACGGTTGATAAAGTTACATAAAGAAGGATACTTGGATTCGTTCGAGTACCAGTCTTATGCCACTTGTGAATCTTGTCTCATGGGAAAGATGAAAAAGACTCCGTTCACTGGACACGGAGAAAGAGCGAGCGAGCTCTTGGGACTCATACATAGTGACGTGTGTGGTCCAATGTCTACACATGCGCGAAGTGGTTATTCATACTTCATTACTTTCACAGATGATTTCTTTAGGTATGGGCATGTCTTCTTGATGAAGCACAAATCCGAGGCCTTTGAGAAATTTCGGGAATACAAGAATGAAGTTGAAAAACAAACAGGCAAAAGTATCAAGACACTGAGATCTGATCGAGGTGGTGAATACTTGAGTGTCGTGTTTCTGGGCTACTTAAAAGAGAATGGAATTCTCTCTCAGCTTGCTCCTCCATACACACCACAACACAACGGTGTATCGAAAAGGAGGAATCGAACCCTATTGGATATGGTTCGTTCCATGACGAGTAAGGCTGAGTTGCCGCGATCCTTCTGGGGTTATGCACTAGAATCAGCTGCATATCTCTTGAACAAGGTTCCCTCCAAGACTGTGCCTACCACACCATATGTCACGACCCAAAATTGGCCCGTGACGGCCCTAATACTACGCAACGCCCTAAGATGTAACGTAGCAAAAGAAAGCCAAAACCCAGAAGTCTAAACCATAGAAATACGGAAAAGGTAATATAAGTTTTGAAACATTTGAAATCGCAACCCAAATTCTTTAAAAGTCTTACTTTCTTTCGTTAAAATTTTAGCAACACCCATTTTTGTAAAAACCCAGCCAAGATGAATACAATACAAATATACGACGCCGTAGCGAAGAAATAAAGACAGTAGAGAGAAAGCTGTATAAAAAGACAACAAATCCACATTAATATACAAATACGTCCTCACCAAGTCTCTAAGTCAATAATACAATAGTAGATGGAGAGTACAGATACAACGAAGGTACAATAGGAAATACAGATAATCATCTAACCCACCTAAGCAAAACGGTAAACTGTGAGCTGATGCGTTATCTGTGGCAAAAGATAGTAGCTGAATAGCTGAATAGAGAAATAGCCTGCCTCGACTACTCTGGGGAACAACCTGAAACACCTGTGGCACAACGGGGGTGAGTTGCCAACTCGTGAATAGTATATAAAACATATGCAGGTAATCGCAGGAATGCACGTACAGCATGAATCTAAGGTATGCGATTACAGTAATAACATGTCATGCAAATGCTGAATAAAGGAGAGTACACTAGCAGGTACAATCAATATGTGAAGCAATAGTAACATGACAATAGTATGCAATAACCATGCAGTAGGGATATGAGAATGTAAATATGCAACTATCATAAGGGTACACTAACAGGTACTACCAATGTATGAAACTGTGCATAAAATAGATAAGGGTGAGCTATAGGATGGAATATGTCATTTCCACGGAAACCTGACATCGTGGCAGGATCACAACCCATCAAGACACTCAAATCCCAAATCCTCAAATCAGCCCCCACATTGGGCTTTCACAATATATAAGTCTCACATCACCTCAATGTACAATATCGAATAGCTCTCCTATATCTCGAATGTACAATTCAACAATCTCATTCATATCCAATATCCAATCTCAATGAATCACCTATATCCCAAGTCGAATCCTAAGTAAGTTTCTAACATCCTAAAGGTAAATACATAGAAATAAGTATGATGGGGGCAATACACATATATTAGCGTCCCATTCCACTAATATTGGTGTAAGGGTATATATAACAACGGCTAAATCCCCTGTTATATATACAAAAAGGGGTTAAAGAAATATCATGAAAACAGTGTGCCAAGCATGGACACAGTAATCCTCGTATATCGGGCTCCGTCAGTCCGGATCGGCCCACGGGGTCCGTCTGCGGTGTCGGCCCTCGGCCCCGTCAGTACAGATCATCCCGCATCCATCTCTCGACTCTGGCCAGTATCCTCCGGACAACTGCCAGGTCCAACCAATCACCGGTAGGTACTCGCTCGCCTCCAGCCTCAATCGGCAAACCCATCGATCTTCTTGCCGAGGGGAACCATACCGGGCCCCACCATGTACTCTCATACGGCAACCACACCTCGTATGGAGTATATCATCAGCACCGATAAAACTCATGGTGGAGGCGCAAATATCATATCAAGGAAACCGGGTTTTTCAATGTATGCATAATTTCATGAACTCCCGCGGTCCCCAAATCCCGAAAACATCATATAAAATCTAAATAAACAATGCGCAAATCCAGGAATAAATATATGCGATATATCTGAATGCGAGCAGGTAAACAAAAGTATATAGCTGAACCAGATGTATGCGAAATCAAGATAAGGTACAGCTAAGTAACATCAGTAAATGTAAATATGCGACAGCAACTGAATATGTGTCTAACATACAGGTGTAGCAATGTATAGGTATCTACCTATAAGAACTGATGTCGTATACCCCCCTGGGTATAAGAAGAATATGAGTAAGATATCCCCCGGTATAAGTAAAATATCTAAAAGGTATACATGTAGCTGTATCGCAAGGTGTAAATGTACCTATCACTAAAGGTATACCGGTAGCTAGATGTCATGTATGGTAAGCAATAGTAGCTATAAGGGGTAGTGTGTGACATGGCAATTATTGACGGTGTGTGTGTAGCATACAATCCGTGCTCGTGCAATATGAACCGTCAATAATGTGTGCAGTGTCCTACGGCCGCTAGTCACAGTATATAACTATATCGAGGAAATACAGTAAAGGCGCAATTCTACAATGACGTAGAATGTGCAGCAAGTATTTGAATCCTAGCCCAGACGCATAACGCCATGCGAGCGATTCCCCTGTCGATGTTAAATCTACTCACCTACGCTCCACGCTAGGTGAATCCTACCATCTGCTCCCCCTTGTAGCCGTGTCCGAAGTCCCTGCCTGCAAACCTGCAAATAACACATGGAAATCACATATAAGCCAAAAATATTCCGCGAAACGCGATATCGAACCAAAACGAGAAACTCGCGTCGCGAACTAAACGCGCGTGTGCACGATACGCTGAATCGTGTGTGTACGCGTCTAAAACCATTGCGACACGCCGCGATACGCTGGATCACAGAACCCACTCACGTATCGCGCGTATCGCGCAAACACAACGGACACCAAAAACGATATATGATCCCAGATTTTCTTACAGGTAAGATATCACAAAACTAGACATGCTAAAGACCTAGAGAATACAGCAGGGAACCCTACACCAAAACCCCAACACCCCAGTCCCCTACTTGGCCGCAATTTGCGGCCAAATGGAATTAATTGGCGGCCTGTAATGGGAGTTAGGGGGTCGTGCTTAGGTGGTGTGTTCTAGACCTAGGTAGTATGTCCCAGTCTTCTCAATTTTTACCTGAAAGCATCGGGTAACAAGCAGATTACCAAAGTCACAAATGTTGCTTAAAAACGACAATTTAGCACAAATCACAAACCCGATGGTATTTTGTGAAACCTGGGGATTTCTCAGTTGAAGTGGCCTTATTAACACTTAAACAAACTAGGGTAGCTAACACAATCAACAATTTCCCAAAATTCCACTTAAACACCACAATCTAGCACAAATTAACTAATTTAACACTAACCAACACCAATAAGCATACAAGCTAGGGAAAGGAGATATGGGTTCAGAAAATATACCCTATTGGACCTTAAAGAGCCCTAGAAGGCAGGTGAAGAAGTGGAGAAGGGCTTCTGCAAGAGCTGGGGTTCCTGTTGCTGCTGTTGTTGCTGCCTCTGATGCTTGCTGCTGCTTCTGCTGCTGCCTCTGGTGCTGCTGATGATGATGATGTTGTTGTTGTTGTTGTGGTCACTGCTGCTGGGTTTGTGTGTGTGTGTGTGTTTGAGAGAGAGAATGAGAGTAAGAGGAAATGAGAGGAGAATGAGAGAACAAGCCAAGACCCCCCTCTCTCTCTCTTCCCTCATTATGAGGCATGGCTCACACCATGCTTCCCATGCCCCCCTCTCTCACACAAAGTCAACCATGGAGCCAATTTAAAACCCTTTTTTAAATTCATTTTCATTTTTAAAACAATCATCACTATTAAACCCAAAACACTTAAACAAATCATAAAACTAACTTAAAGAGAATGGGTTAATCTATCATGCTTGCTAACATGGTCTAACCACATCTCTAAACCCTAGTTGTCATGCACAAGTGTGTGTGTGCCTAACAAAATTCTAATAAAATACACATTAAATATGATAAAATATTTAAAACTTAATTTGGTAAACTTTTTATTAAAAACTATACTTTAAAAATATAATTAGCTACAAAACACATTCTAAGGTGTTACAATCTCCCCCCCTTAAAAGAAATTCGTCCCCGAATTTAAAAGTATACTGATACGTACCTTCAAAGAGAAGGTTACAACTCTCAGATCTCGCTCGCAGCCTCCCAAGTGATTACCTCACTATACGGCTACATCCAAGAAAACCCTTCACAGATGGCAAGACCCTTGACCGACGTTTCTCCACCTGTCGAGCCATTAACTTACATGGCTGCTGGTGAACGGAAGATCGCGTCCAGCTAAATGGTCTGGTGCCAAATCATGTGAGAAAGGTCGAGAAGGTAATTGTAGAGTATCATCACAAGGAATACGGGGTGGAAATCCAATAATCTGGGCGGAAGTGCCAAACTAAAGGCAACGAAACTAACTCGCTTATAGGATCTCAGAAGGACCTAAATCTTGGGATAAGCTTCCCAACATCCAACACGTCATTCATCGGAAAGTCCATAGGAATACATGATCTGTCCCTGCGAACTCGAGTCTATGACTCACACAGTCATCATAAGACCTCAGTTCGAAATGGACAATTCCCATCCTGACCTAACACAACTGGACTATCTCCGAAGTCTCTAGACATAGCTGGGGTCCAAAGTCCTACTTACGCGGAGTCAGAAGAACAACAGACTGGTGATCGACACGACCTTACCCCTAAGCCTAAGGGTGGCCAATTGGAGTGTCTCCTGATAATAGCTATCGAAGGAGAACCCTAACGATGGCGAGTGACGATCCCAACTGCTGATGACAAACAAGACAACACACAACAAGACAGACACCTTGAAACGAAACCTGAAACTTCTCTTTACACCCTGTCCACCCGTAACCATCTCACAAGTTACGTCACTATTGGCGGAACTTGAATGAAAACAAAGAGTTGACAAATGTGCATGTTCTAGGATTACACGTCTCTACCTGATGAAACCAGGTATACAAACGCGTCCCTAACTTAGCACAGCATTGTCACAAATCAAGGTCTCCAAATCATTACCCAGCCGAATATGCTCAAGTATCTCTAATGTACGAGCATCGACGGGCAGTGTCTCGCGAAAACGATTTTAAGGGAAGTGGTCGGGCGCGGACATGAGCAAGCTGTCCCCTCCGTAGAGACGAACTTAAGCCATACTCAACGATCACACAAAAACTGCAAATCTGCAGAAGACTGTCACAACAATCAGAATCCGCTGCAGGAAGATGTACATTAAGCTCTGGTGGTCCGTGGAAAATCTGACACGACTCACAAGCAAGGGGTGTTCCTAAATTTCCCACGTAAAACCACCGCGGCCATCTCCAGATCATGAGTGGAATATCCTCCTCGTACTTCCTCCAAATGTAAGGAAGCAAAAGCGATGACTCTGTAGTGTCACATCAGTACACCCTCGAGCCCACTCAAGAAACATTACAGTTAAACAACAAGGTCGCCCGAACCAAAAGCAAAGAAAGAACTGTTGCAGCTGTTAATAGAATCTCCAACTGCCGAAACTCCGTACACATGCCTCAGTCCAAAGAAAAGGAACCTCCTTACTGGTCAATTCAGTCAACGGTGCAGCACTACTCTAGCAATCCTGCAGGAAACGGCGGTAAAAACCTGCTATGTCCAAGAATCTGCGGATCTCCGTCCTGCACACATATCTAGACCTAAGCTGTACGGTCATGATCTCCCTCGAAACCATACGAAACCGTCTCCCGTGACAACAAGACCTAGGAGTCAACACAAAACAAGCCTGAAGAAATACTCCGAGGATTTAGCAACTGCTGGTGCTCTCCCAGTATCTGCATAATAAATCCTCACGTGCTACTCCTGTTCCTCAAGACACATTAAGTAGACCAGAGTGTCATAAATAACACAACAAAAACTGGTCGAGGAACGGCCTGCAGAAATCTGGTTCATCATATCTACGAATGCTGCTAGGGCATCAGGGAATCCAACGACTCACTGACACACACAAAGCCCGTAGCACGCGTAAGGCAGTCTTCGGAATGCCATCACTCCGAATCCGCAATAATGATGACTTGATCCCAAACACACTTAGAAAATGTCTCGCACTCTGGAGCTGATCGAAGAAATCGTCACGGCGAGGTGAAGGATACCCATCCGCACCATAAGCCGGTTCAATTGACGATCCGTCGATACACAACCCTAAACTGCCGTCTTTCTCCTGACGAACAGAAATAGGAGCTTCCAAAAGCGAAACACTCAGACGCACAAAACTCCCCAAACCATAACTCTGCAGTTGATCCTTTAGCTCCCAAGCTTCGCCGGCTCATCCGGAACAACGTCGGAAAACTCTCGCATGAAAGGAACCCGGTCCAACAATCCTACTGTGGCTACGGTATCACGAATGAACGCCAAGAATTCACGACATCTCCTCAGTAGCCGACTAGCGAAAAAGGCTGAATTCAAGCTGTAAGAGGCGGCACAACTATCCACCTATACAACAAGAACTGACTTGCCGGGGAAAACAAAACCTAACTTGTTTCCTCACGGTAGTCCACAGACGCCTAACACGTAGTTAACCAATCCGTGCCCAGGAGAACGTCAAATCCAACATCTTTAGAAGGATCAAAACGACGGACGAATCTCTATCTCCCATCCGATTGGCACGAAACTGAAATACGTGTCGCGCAACAAAAGAATCGCTGACAGAAGTTAACACCACTACGACTAATCTACCCAACCACGGTACAAGCAAGAAGAAAAACGAATACATCAAAAGAACATATAACTCAAGGGTACCTGAAAACTCCACATTGGACGTCTGCGCGTCCCGATGAGTAGAAGCAAACTCCTGTGTCTGCCCTCTACTCGCATCTGGATGAACTCCTCTGGTAGACTGAGCCCTCTGAGCGAATCTTCCATGTCCACGGCCTCTCTGAAAACGATCCTGACGAGGTGCTAAGGAACAATCCCTGACGAAGTGCTGAAGGCTCCCGCATCGAAAACATCCACGTGCTGACTGCTGACCATCCTGGGGATGAGAGCTGAACGACTGTCCTCGTCCTAAGCCTCTGCTACTCCCGCGACGGCCACGAAATCTGTCTCGACGACCAAACCTCTGTCTCTGGGCTGGTACGAGTCCTCCACTGTCCTGGAATATGTGCCTCGTCAACTGGAGCTGCAACCACTGGTGCTATGTAGGTAACGGACAGCTGCATATTGATCGTAAGGGACAGCTGAGTAACAGGGGTGACAACCTCCTGTCGTAGCTCCCGAACGACGTCAACTAAAGAACTTATCGTCTGGCGGAACTCCTGCATCTCTACTAAAAGTCTATCCATAGTATAGATCGTAGGCTGATCCGTCTGCACATGTGCAATTAGAGTGCCATCCTGGTCAGTACTCGTCTCACTCGAGCCAACTCTGACCTCGGCCCTCGCTGCATCACTCTGAGTCCCCATAGTCATCGGCGGCAAGGCTATAAATAGATATAAGATGAGATTCGATAAGAATAAGGAAATCGAATCTCAAGGATATGAATCATCAAGGAAGGAATGTCAAGCAAATTGTACTTAGGTCACTTTAGGCGAAGTATCGCATCGTGGGTATGCTGCAGACATACACACACTACGTTACTTTGCTTAAGCTACCTACTCCATCATACTAAGGTCATCCTACACTCCGAAAGGTAAAACCTAACGCTCTAATACCAACTTTGTCACGACCCAAAATTGGCCCGTGACGGCCCTAATACTACGCAACGCCCTAAGACGTAACGTAGCAAAAGAAAGCCAAAACCCAGAAGTCTAAACCATAGAAATACGGAAAAGGTAATATAAGTTTTGAAACATTTGAAATCGCAACCCAAATTCTTTAAAAGTCTTACTTTCTTTCTTTAAAATTTTAGCAACACCCCTTTTTGTAAAAACCCAGCCAAGATGAATACAATACAAATATATGACGCCGTAGCGAAGAAATAAAGACAGTAGAGAGAAAGCTGTATAAAATGACAACAAATCCACAATAATATACAAATACGTCCTCACCAAGTCTCTAAGTCAATAATACAATAGTAGATGGAGAGTACAGATACAACGAAGGTACAATAGGAAATACAGATAATCATCTAACCCACCTAAGCAAAACGGTAAACTGTGAGCTGATGCGGTATCTGTGGCAAAAGATAGTAGCTGAATAGCTGAATAGAGAAATAGCCTGCCTCGACTACTCTGGGGAACAACCTGAAACACCTGTGGAACAACGGGGGTGAGTTGCCAACTCGTGAATAGTATAAAACATATGCAGGTAATCGCAGGAATGCACGTACAGCATGAATATAAGGTATGCGATTACAGTAATAACATGTCATGCAAATGCTGAATAAAGGAGAGTACACTAGCAGGTACAATCAATATGTGAAGCAATAGTAACATGACAATAATATGCAATAACCATGCAGTAGGGATATGAGAATGTAAATATGCAACTATCATAAGGGTACACTAACAGGTACTACCAATGTATGAAACTGTGCATAAAATAGATAAGGGTGAGGTATAGGGTGGAATATGTCATTTCCACGGAAAGCTGACATCGTGGCAGGATCACAATCCATCAAGACACTCAAATCCCAAATCCTCA
The DNA here is from genome assembly GCA_030015575.1 of Agapanthus africanus. Classification (NCBI taxonomy): domain Eukaryota; kingdom Viridiplantae; phylum Streptophyta; class Magnoliopsida; order Asparagales; family Amaryllidaceae; genus Agapanthus; species Agapanthus africanus. Next base: position 110,274,700 of record CM057351.1, read on the forward strand.
AATCAGCCCCCACATTAGGCTTTCACAATATATAAGTCTCACATCACCTCAATGTACAATATCGAATAGCTCTCCTATATCTCGAATGTACAATTCAACAATCTCATTCATATCCAATATCCAATCTCAATGAATCACCTATATCCCAAGTCGAATCCCAAGTAAGTTTCTAACATCCTAAAGGTAAATATATAGAAATAAGTATGATGGGGGCAATACACATATATTAGCGTCCCATTCCACTAATATTGGTGTAAGGGTATATATAACAACGGCTAAATCCCCTGTTATATATACAAAAAGGGGTTAAAGAAATATCATGAAAACAGTGTGCCAAGCATCGACACAGTAATCCTCGTATATCGGGCTCCGTCAGTCCGGATCGGCCCACGCGGTCCGTCTGCGGTGTCGGCCCTCGGCCCCGTCAGTACAGATCATCCCGCATCCATCTCTCGACTCTGGCCAGTATCCTCCGGACAACTGCCAGGTCCAACCAATCACCGGTAGGTACTCACCCGCCTCCAGGCTCAATCGGCAAACCCATCGATCTTCTTGCCGAGGGGAACCATACCGGGCCCCACCATGTACTCTCATACGGCAACCACACCTCGTATGGAGTATATCATCAGCACCGATAAAACTCATGGTGGACGCGCAAATATCATATCAAGGAAACCGGGTTGTTCAATGTATGTATAATTTCATGAACTCCCGCGGTCCCCAAATCCCGAAAACATCATATAAAATCTAAATAAACAATGCGCAAATCCAGGAATAAATATATGTGATACATCTGAATGCGAGCAGGTAAACAAAAGTATATAGCTGAACCAGATGTATGCGAAATCAAGATAAGGTACAGCTAAGTAACATCAGTAAATGTAAATATGCGACAGCAACTGAATATGTGTCTAACATACAGGTGTAGCAATGTATAGGTATCTACCAATAAGAACTGATGTCGTATACCCCTCTTGGTATAAGAAGAATATGAGTAAGATATCCCCCGGTATAAGTAAAATATCTAAAAGGTATACCAGTAGCTGTATCGCAAGGTGTAAATGTACGTATCACTAAAGGTATGATACACTATAGGTATACCGGTAGCTAGATGTCATGTATGGTAAGCAATAGTAGCTATAAGGGGTAGTGTGTGACATGGCAATTATTGACGGTGTGTGTGTAGCATACAATCCGTGCTCGTGCAACATGAACCGTCAATAATGTGTGCAGTGTCCTACGGCTGCTAGTCACAGTATCTAACTATATCGAAGAAATACAGTAAAGGCGCAATTCTACAATGACGTAGAATGTGCGACAGGTATTTGAATCCTAGCCCAAACGCATAACGCCATGCGGGCGATTCCCCTGTAGATGTTAAATCTACTCACCTACGCTCCACGCAAGGTGAATCCTAACATCTGCTCCCCCTTGTAGCCGTGTCCGTAGTCCCTGCCTGCAAACCTGCAAATAACACATGGAAATCACATATAAGCCAAAAATATTCCGCGAAACGCGATATCGAACCAAAACGAGAAACTCGCGTCGCGAACTAAACGCGCGTGTGCACGATACGCTGAATCGTGTGTGTACGCGTCTAAAACCATTGCGACACGCCGCGATACGCTGGATCACAGAACCCATTCACGTATCGCGCGTATCGCGCAAACACAACGGACACCAAAAATGACATATGATCCCAGATTTTCCTACAGGTAAGATATCACAAAACTAGACATGCCAAAGACCTAGACAATACAGCAGGGAACCCTACACCAAAACCCCAACACCCCAGTCCCCTACTTGGCCGCAATTTGCGGCGAAATGGAATTAATTGGCGGCCTGCAATGGGAGTTAGGGGGTCGTGCTTAGGTGGTGTGTTCTAGACCTAGGTAGTATGTCCCAGTCTTCTCAATTTTTACCTGAAAGCATCGGGTCACAAGCAGATTACCAAAGTCACAAATGTCGCTTAAACACGACAATTTAGCACAAATCACAAACCCGTTGGTATTTTGTGAAACCTGGGGATTTCTCAGTTGAAGTGGCCCTATTAACACTTAAACTAACTAGGGTAGCTAACGCAATCAACAATTTCCCAAAATTCCACTTAAACACCACAATCTAGCACAAATTAACTAATTTAACACTAATCAACACCAATAAGCATACAAGCTAGGGAAAGGAGATATGGGTTCAGAAAATATACCCTATTGGACCTTAAAGAGCCCTAGAAGGCAGGTGAAGAAGTGGAGAAGGGCTTCTGCAAGAGCTGGGGTTCCTGTTGCTGCTGTTGCTGCTGCCTCTGATGCTTGCTGCTGCTTCTGCTGCTGCCTCTGGTGCTGCTGATGATGATGATGTTGTTGTTGTTGTGGTCACTGCTGTTGGGTTTGTGTTTGTGTGTGTGTTTGAGAGAGAGAATGAGAGTAAGAGGAAATGAGAGGAGAATGAGAGGACAAGCCAAGACCCCCCTCTCTCTCTTCCCTCATTATGAGGCATGGCTCACACCATGCTTCCCATGCCCCCTTCTCTCACACAAAGTCAACCATGGAGCCAATTTAAAACCCTTTTTTAAATTCATTTTCATTTTTAAAACAATCATCACTATTAAACCCAAAACACTTAAACAAATCATAAAACTAACTTAAAGAGAATGGGTTAAACTATCATGCTTGCTAACATGGTCTAACCCCATCTCTAAACCCTAGTTGTCATGCACAAGTGTGTGTGTGCCTAACAAAATTCTAATAAAATACACATTAAATAGGATAAAATATTTAAAACTTAATTTGGTAAACTTTTTATTAAAAACTATACTTTAAAAATATAATTAGCTACAAAACACATTCTAAGGTGTTACACCATATCAGATGTGGTGTGGGAAGAAACTCCATCTTCAATATTTAAAGATATGGGGATGTCTAGCTTTTGTAAAAAAGCAGAATGCGGACAAGCTCGAGGCACGCTCAGTACTGTGTAAGTTTGTGGGATACCCAAAGAACTCCAGGGGGTATTTCTTCTATTACGCAGAGGAACAAAAGGTTTTTGTTTCTCGTCATGCCCACTTTCTGGAACATCAGTTTTTAGAGAAAGGTGAAAGTGGGAGCGTAGTAGAACTGGAAGAAATTCCAGAACCACAAGCTATTACTGAAAGCTTGGAAGAACCAGAAGGTTCAGGAGAACCGGACATCCCAGCGCCACTCCGCAGGAGTAGTAGGCAGTCTCATCCGCCCGAGAGATACTACGGTTTTCTCATAGACGGGGATAGAGATGATTGCACTATGGATTATGGTGACCCTACGAGCTTCCAGCAAGCCATTCAGAGCGGTGACTCGGTAAAATGGCTGGATGCAATGCGGACCAAGATGGAGTCTATGTACACCAACAAAGTTTGGACTTTGGACTTTGCTCCAGAAGGGGTAAAACCCGTAGGCTGCAAATAAATCTTCAGAAAGAAGATTGGTGTAGATGGGCAGGTTGAAACCCATAAAGCTAGACTTATAGTAAAGGGTTTTCGTCAAAGACCTGGTTTGGACTATGACGAGACCTTTTCTCCAGTGGCTATGCTCAAATCCATTTGGATCCTCCTTGCCATTTCTGCCTTCCACAATTATGAGATCTGGCAGATGGACGTAAAGACGGCTTTCCTAAATGGAAATTTGGAAGAGTGCGTCTTTATGGATAAGCCGGAGGGATTCATTTAGAGTGGGAGCAGCGGTAAAATGTGCAAGTTGCTCAAGTCCATCTATGGACTGAAGCAGGCATCGCGGAGTTGGAACATCTGCTTTGATGATACTGTTAAGGAATTCGACTTTATCAAAAACCCAGATGAACCATGCATTTACAGTAAGATTGTAGGGAGAACTGTGGTATTCCTCGTCTTGTACGTGGATGACATTCTCCTAATAGAAATTATATTCTTATGCTACAGTCAGTCAAAGGATTCTTGTCGCAGAGGTTCTCCATGAAGGACCTGGGCGATGCCAACTACATACTGGGGATCCGGATCTATCGTGATAGATCTAAGAGGATGTTGGGACTTTCACAGTCAAGGTACATCGACACCATACTGGTAATCTACCGGCTTGTCACGGAATCACCCTCTCTAAAGAGATGTCTCCCAAGGCTGATTTGGAAAGGGCTCGCATGTCATCTATACCCTACGCATCTGCGGTAGGCTCTATAATGTATGCGATGTTATGTACCAGACCAGATGTAGCATACGCATTGAGCGTTGTAAGCCGGTATCAGTCGGACCCAGGGGAGAAACACTGGATAGCGGTAAAGAACATTCTCAAGTACCTGAGAAGGACTAAGGAGATGTTCTTGGTTTATGGCGGAAAAGACCTCCAGATCGAGGCCTTTGCTGACTCCAGCTTCCAGAGTGACAAGGATGACTCCAAGTCCATGTCGGGTTATGTCTTTACCCTCAATGGAGGGGCGGTTTGCTGGAAGAGTTCCAAGCAGGAGACCGTTGCTGACTCAACTATGGAAACGGAGTACATAGCTGCTTGCGATGCCGCAAAAGAAGCTGTCTGGATGAAGAAGTTCCTCACGGTGCTTCAGGTGGTTCCTACTAGTGTTGATCTAATACCGCTGTATTGTGACAACAACGGCGCTATAGCTTTAGCGAAGGAACCCAGGTCCCATCAGAAGTCCAGGCACATTTTGAGGAGGTACCACCTGATCATGGAGATCGTAGATCGCCGGGAGATCGAGGTGAAGAGAGTGAATACAGAAGATAACACTGCTGATCCATTCACGAAGGCCATACCCCAGACTCAGTTCGAGCGGCTGATCGAGATGATAGGTCTTCGATACGCCAGTACATGGCCTTAGTGCAAGTGGGAGATTGTTAGTGTATATTCCCTAGATGCCATTACTGTATCATACTAGCTTGTATATTACTTAATGGAAGCTTGGGATATTCACAGTTGTATAGACAATCTAGCTCAAAATGGTAGTATGCTACTTGGTTTTGGTCTACTTCAATATATGTATGTGTTTCTTTTAGCATATCGCTTATACATATTAGTAGAGCCCTTAGGATCTTTGCTTGATTACCAGCGTTGTGATGGCAGTCACACTCGTGGGGGCTGGGTAATCTATAAGCACATCCTTATACAGGTCCCTAGTCATAGGACTATCGAGACAGGGCATCGATACTCCGGAGTAGACTAGCATATGCGCTTCTCATCCCAGCAGGGGAGACGGTCTGTCCCACAGCCGTCAGTACGTCGTAATGGAGATAGTATGCGGGTGCTCGTTAGGTTATGAGTGCACTGGACAGGACTCGTCGGGGACTGTTGGATGGTATTATACCTATCATCAGTTATCAGTTCCCAGGTGACATGAGTACAGCTTAGTCCGCTGACTTGACACTGTCATTTCGCCTCGAGTGTGTTCCCACTGTACTTAGATTACTACCCTACCACGGCTCAAATGAGTCGTGCAAACAGGTAGTAGTTGGGTGCAGTCCCGAAGCACTAGGAGGCAGTGACGGTTAGACAGGATTCCTCTCTCCCGGTATTGGGGGTTGACATCGCGCTGTGTCCAGGAGAGCCATTACATGAGTAGTCCCTGGCCAGGGCAAGCGAGATATACTGGTAGGTTTCCAGTGTTATCTCAGGGTGTTTTGGGCTTCACTCCGATACGACTTGTACCGCTATTGGGGGACTGACGTTCACCACCCCCTAGGCCCGCCATGCGATGTATCAGACGAACAGACTGGACTGTATGGAGATTGTCACATACAGGCTCAGTAGGAGTTCGGATGGGTTTACCTCATCGTCCTTCTTATCGACATCTACCTGGGGACCGTTACGTACAGCCAGTGCCGCTTGCGGTCTGTGGTTAAACCCACTGCCAGCGTAGTGTCGAGTCTTTAGAGTCCCACACAGAGAGTTTCCCTGCACTGAGCGAAACGTGTAGAGGCCGTATGGTTTTACGGCAGGGCTGCGATCACTTACGTGCACTTGTGTGCGTATGATGTTCGGGCAGGCAATACTAGTGGGCTTTGGTTTAAGCCGGATCCTAGTACTGCACGGATGGATTTGTTTTGTCTTCTGTGCATTCGCATTCTACGGAATGCGGATGCGGGTGTGTATGCACAGTTTTGAGGAACGATGAAGGAGGAGGTGCCCCATTAGGGTTTTGGCAGTTGGTTCGGCCAAAACCATTATGTGGCAGGCTCATTAGGGTTTTGACAGTTGATTCGGTCAAAACCATTTTGAGGCAGACTCATTAGGGTTTTGGCAATTCGTTTGGTCAAAACCATTATGAGCCGGAGACATTGTTTACTAATCCTTTTAGTGATAATTTTGTGATGGCTAATTGCATTGACCATTTGACCACCATGACCTCTCTTGACTTTTGTTGACCCGTTGACCGGAGTTGACCATTGACCTTCATGAGAGGTCTACACTCTTCTTTGGATTTTCTTTTTCTTTTTGATTATGAAAATGGTCAATTCAATGTAGCATCAACTTTATCATGATAGGATTGGTAATGATGTTGTTTTACTATTATTGCAACCATGGTGCCTTTTTTCTTTAGTGAAGAATTTCATTTCTCTTTTCTCATTCTCTCTCTTGCAAGTGAGAAGAAAGAAAGAGAACTCCATGGTTGCTTGATCTCCTTCATCTTCCTCCTCTTGAATTATTCTTTTGATCTCATGTGTTGAGAGAAAAAGAATCCACATAGACAAATACTTCCATCAACCTCCTCTACATAACCTAGGACTTCAAGACTAGTGATCTTGTTGCCCTAGTTGCCTCGGCTCGAGGTGGAGCTCGGTGTACATCTCTCGGGTGGATCGCCTTCGACTCAAGAAGGCCGCGGAGGTGACCAAGATTCGGATCGACCCTCGGAGCGTGGATGGGTGAGCCGGACCGCGGAGAGAAGACCCGAAGGACCGGTTTCGTGAGGTATAATTTCTACGGCATAGTAGTTAACGCCTCTTGTAGTTTGTTAGTTTCTAGTTTAGCAAAGATCCGGCTTTTAGTCCATGTTGCTTTTGCGCCAAAATAATTGTTTTTCTTCGTTTTCACCTTCCCGTAAGAACCGGGGTGAGCAACGTGGACTTACAGTATCGCCCATCTATATGGGTCGAGAAGCTATACGCTAGTCTACTCTGGTATATCGATGCCCCGTCTCGATACACCCACGACTAGGGACCTTGAAGGTTGTACTTATGGACTACCATGTCCCCACTAGTATGATCCTCATCATAGTCCAGGCAGTCAAGTACACATCCTAAGGGCTTTACCAACATGTAGCAGAGAGACAATCAGTGTACACGTTAAGGTAAAGTGTAACCAGATAACATACTATCATGTCGAACAAGAAAGTCCTCTCTATATATGTCCAAGAATCTACTACAATATACATCTCATGTATAGTAATGGTCTCTAGGGCGTACATATAATTAACAATCTCCCACTTGCACTAGGGCCATCTGATAACAGTGGTTGTAGTATCTCATACTCAACCATCCCATAAAAGTCTCTCTCTGGGAAAAGGCCTTTGTGAGTGGATCCGCCGTGTTGTCCTCTGAGTCTACTCTCCTGACCTCGATCTCCTGGAGATCAACCATCTCCATGATCAGGTGACACTGCCTTAGAATATGTCTGGATCACTGATGGGACGGGCGTTCTAAGGCATAAGCCACAACTCCATTGTCACACAATGGTAGGAATGAAGTTCATCTCATGAACTAATATACACCCAGACTGCCTCTTTGGTAGTATCTTTGGTAGCGATGTAACCAGCCTTTATCGTTTAGTATGCCACGGTATCTAGCTTGAAACTCTTCCAACATACCGTCCCTTTACTGAGGGTAAAGACAATGTCTGTAACTGACATTCAGTCGACCTTATCACCTTGGAAGCTATCCAGTGATTCTCCCCAGGATCGATTGATACCATCTCACTACACCTAGTGAGAACCCTAACATCCACTTAGATCTATCTCATAGATCCAAAATCCAGGATTTAGGAGGTATCATCTTGATCCTTTATAGATAATCATTGTGATAAGAAGAGATTGAGCGAGCGTAGCATAGGAAACTCCTTTCCTATCAAGAGTATGTCATCTACGTACTATACGAGGATGACTGCCTTACTCTCTACTACCCTTTTGTATATACAAGGTTCATCTACTATTTTGATGAAGTCAAACGCTTTGACTACTACATCAAAACAGATGTTCCAACTCCGCGATGCCTGCTTCATCCCATAAAGCAACTTGCACACGCTTCCGCTGCTTCCACTGTCTACGAAGCCCTCTTGCTGTGTACTTATAGACGCTTTCTTCTAAATCACTATTTAGAACAGCAGTCTTGACACCCAACCGCCAGATATCGTAGTCATGGTATGTAGCAATGGCAAGTAAGATCTGGATGGACTTAAGCATAGGCCCCAGAAAAAATTTCATCATTGGCCACAACTGGTCTATGATGCAAACCTTTAACAAGTCTAGCTTTGAAAGTCTCAACTTTTCCATGTACACCAAGTAATCTTCTCAAGATATACTTGCTCCTAATGGGGATTTAACCCTTCAGATAAAGCAACCAAAGTCCATACTTTGTTGGGGTATATGGATTTCCATCTCAGATCGCTTAGCATCCAGCCATTCTTACAGAGTCCCCACTCATGATGGCCTGCTCGAAACTAGTTGGGTCATCATCTCATGATGCAATCCTCGCTCCCACTGTCATAGAGAAACTGAAGTATCTCTCAGGTGGATGAGGAACCCTACTAGATCGGCGGAGAGGCTGAGGTTCGTTGGAAACTATTAAATCCTTTGGTTCTACCAAATCATCAGCTGAAATTTGTATAGCTGGAACTCTTTCCAGTTCTACCTTATTCCCATTAATTTCTTCTCAAGAAATTCCCTTTCACAAAGGTGTCATGTTGAGAAACAAAACATCTTTTGTTCCTCGGTTAGGTAGAAGATATTACCTTGCGAATGCTTGGGATATCCAACAAGCTTCTACAGAACTGACTTTGCCTCGAGCTTGTCCGGATTATGCTTTTAGACATAGGCTGGATAACCCCAAATCTTACCAAACTTAAGATATGGGCTCTTCCCTTTCCATATCTCATATGAAGTGGTAGGTAACTGATTTGATCGGAACCCTATTCAATAGGTATGCAACTTCTCCAATGCATAACTCCCAAAAGGAAATAGGTAACTCAGTAGTACTCATCATAGAGCACACCTTATCACATACGGTGTGATTGCTCCGCCCCGATACACCGGCATGCTGTGGTGTATACGGAGGAGTAATGCTGAGAGAGAATCTCATTCTCCTTTAGAATAATCCAGGAATTCCGTGCTCAAGTATTCTCCTCCTTGATCACATCAAAAGACATAATATTTATACCAGTTTTGGTTCTCTACTTTCTAACTTATATTCTGTGAATATCTCAAAAGCTTCGGACTTGTATTTCAACAGGAACATATGTCTGAATCTTGAGAGATCATCAGAGAATGTAATGAAGTACAAAGAACCGGTCTTGGCATGTGTAGACAGGGGACCTTCATACATCAACATGTATCATCCCAAGAGTTTACTAACTCTTTCTCTGTTTCCTATAAATAGAGTTATGGTCTTCTTATCTCTGTGACATGACCGGCAAGTTTCACAAGATGTAAATTCAAACCAATTTAAATATGCATCTATATGTAACTTCAGCTAGTCGGGTCACATTGATATGACCTGGTCTACAATACCTCAAGAAGGATTCGTTCATTTCTGAACTCTTCCTCTTGTGCGTGTTCTGTACGTTAAGAACTGTGGTTTGATTTAGAACGTCTATGCTTTTAGATAACATGCCTGAACCGATCAACTCTTGATATAGGAAATTTTCAAAACATTATCCACCAATACAAAATTATATCCTTTCTTTACTAATAAAGAGACTGATATGATGTTGTATATCAGGTTCGGTATCTAATAACATTCGTTCAGAATCAATGTATTCTGGTAATACATGGTGATAACTACCAACAGATTTGGCTGCATGACTTGCACCGTTTCTACCTCATGAAACTTATCACCCGTTCTCAGTTCTCTACCTATCTGTAGCCCATGTAACAAATTATTTATGTGGGATCCTGATCTGGTATCACATACCCAGGACTTAAAGGATACTGAGAAACAGTTCTTGGTAATGAACACACCCGAAGAAGATGCATCAGCATGCACTTTCTTCGTTTGGGCGGCACGGGAATTCTGGCAATCCCCAATTTGCTGCTCTGTCTTATAACAATTATAAGTTGGAGCGGGACCAATGTTCCCTAGTGCAGTATTACAAGCGGGTTCGGTCAATACATCCATATTATTATCTTGATTAAGGCATGATATGGTCGCTACCTGGAGAGAGAGAGAAGAAAACACTTTAGCATATGCTCTTGCAAGATCAGATTGGTTATTATTTTATCTAATCAGGATGGCTCCCACTGTTTTTATCAAATCTTCCTTCAAACCCTAAAAGGAAAGACTAGCCAGGATTTAATTACACCCTACAATTTCTCCAATCTTTCAGCCAGGCCAGTGTCGGTACTTTGAGGGAGGTTCCCCGTTCTTTCGCACGGACCTAATTAAAGTAGACCTCGTTTTCCCAGAAGCGTAACCCCGTTGACACCTTTCTAGACACCTACTTCATCGGCTAATTTTCCTGTGTAAAACTCTCCCAGGAGTAACAATTACCCGCAGTGGGTATCGGGATTCAACTATCTCATAGAAGGTATGCAATCTTATGCAAATTTCAACACTTGAAATTCCCGATAATATTTTTCCTCTAACGTGCTATGACCTTGACGAAAGCCAACAAACCATAGCCTGCTAGTCAAGTTCAACCCGTACATTTCTTGACTGAATTAAACCCACCCGCACGACCCTTGACGAAAGCCAACAAAGCCGTACGACTACCCTAAGCCAATCGCATCATATGCAGCAGATAAGCAGCAGATAAGCAGCATATAGCTACCGCACACTACACCTTGACGAAAGCCAACAAATGCAGCACGAATACTATATACAACTTATCTGAAATGACGGAGGGCTACGACAGGTTTTTCTGAAAACCTATTGCGTAATGAACTTGATATCGTTGTAGAATCCAGTGAATTTTGAAATGTAGTGATTTTGAGGCTTTCATTAGTTTTGCTAAAGAGGTCACTCCCGGTGAAGGGATCTCGGCTCTTTCCTTATGGAATAAGGTGCAGGATATATCATATATATTGCTATGCAAAGAAAAAACTCCAAAAGAAATCAAAAACAAACCGAGTGTTGTAGCATTTGCCAGTTTTTCTAAAGAGGTCACTCCCGGTGAAGGGATCTCGGCTCTTTCCTCATTGAATAAGGTGCAGGATATATCATATATATCACTATGCAAAGCAAAAACTGTAGCTACCCTTTTTGAAAGTTTGATTCTACAACATCTTTTAGGTTTTTTTTCTTTCATTAATCACATTAATGAAGTCCCATCATTTAAGTCACCTAAACATCACAGATAAATAGGACGTACGCTTATGCCATCCGCATTCGCCTCAATGTCCCCTCATGCACCGTTAGGTTAGGTAACTAACGGCAGAGCGGGACAGGGCTAGCGCGGGTGTAAAACATAAGTAACGTCTATATAATATATCATATATAATATATACAGTATCTATCAACACATATCAAATGATCACATCACAGATATCGCAGCAGAAGAAGCATATGAAACATTGGATATACTAGGACATCCGTGTTTTATTTTGAGCCTCTATAAAACACGGATTCCTCGGTCGCGATCAATAGCCAAACCCACACCCCTAGACCCCTACGAGAGCGGCAAGCAACCCTTCCAATTCTAGAGTTAGAAGACCCGGACTCGACTCCTCGAGTTGGTCTCCCACTGGACTCTAGAACCCGGTTATTTGTGCTCTCCTCCTTGGGTCTACCTAATGCGGAAAAGTAAATAATATATAAATGGTGACAGCAACCTCATCCCGGAAGTGCCCCAATAAAAGAATATTACATACATTTAATTTTACATGAATGAAAATAAAAACCCTCATCTCACATAAAACCCCCGGCTATTCAAAAACGCGACGATCCAATATAACATATCCAGCAACACATAACATCACATGTCATCAACGTAAGTAAATATGCGCATCCCAATTGTCGTTGACATATAGCAACGAAACCGGCGATATCACATATTACACTTACGGTCGCAGAAAAGAAAGTGTAAAACTACAACAGTTGGAATCCGCAACCTCCTTAGACATCGTATGCCTAACAATTATAAACCCCGCATTTTAGTCTCTATATCGAAAACACTTTTCAATATCTAGTCGGGCAATTCAACAAGATTCCCGATATGTGATCGAATGCTCGTCGCAAACTTTAGTAGACGGCCGCACCCCCGGATGCCGTCGACGAAGTGCACTAAGGCGGAACACCGCTGCCGCGAGCATCCAAACGGATGCTTTTGGCGACGTGGTTCTCCTAGAGTCACTTGGTCGGGGCTTTGGGGCGTGGCTGTCTATTAAGTTTACCCGGCGAGTATCCGCGTACGCTACGTGATTGCAACGGACTTTTGATCGCATCAAAATCCCATGGCAACCGATCATTTGAGACTAAACTGCTATGTTTATAACATTCAAATTAGTTATCTCATAACTACTTGTGGATTCCAAATATTGTATCACCTTCCAGTTAAATTGACAATATTAAACTTTCCGATCGAGTAATCAAATACCCAAGTTTTCCTTAATAGTTCTCAACACTTGAAATTAATTTAAAAAACATCCATCACATGCCACAGTACCAATGGTCCAGCCGTAGAAGTGTCAAGCCAACGCCTCACATGTGGCAACGCCGTACTGCCCCAAACCCTAAGGTTCAAAAGGCAGTTCAACACAGTCACATAATCGAGTTAAGGTTTGTTTTCTTCTAAAGGGTCCATTGTGTAACTTGCACGATTTAGACGTTCTTAAACTACGGAAAAATCCAAAACTTGGAAATTTTCCGGCAGGGGACATAGTGAGTTATTGATATCCGTTCGAACTTTTTAACACGTTCTAAAAATTACCCGGAAAAAACACGAAATTAAATTTTTCGATCGAATCAACGAATACAAAATAATCCCCAGAACACTTAACACTTGAGTCAGATTAAAAATACCCAGAAGATTGTACAAGTACCTACGGATATTACTGCACAAAACACTAACCCTAATTCTAATATTCCGCCGCGGAACCGCCGCGCAAGCAAGCTATTGCCGAAGTTCCGCAGCGCTTTAGTGGAATTAGGATGTCGTGTTTTATAGTAACTCTTAGAATTCCCTGCTGATTTTTTTGAGTATTTTTAATGCAGAAAAAAACACGATTTTAAAAATTTTCCAGAGAGGGGTTGATTTTGAGGTTTCGGGGTTCGTTTGGAGTTTTAACTTCGTATACAGGTTACCTAATGCTCTAGCTAGGCTCTGATACCACTGTAGGGTTACTAGGCACTCAAACAAGGTTCTACAAGGCATCAACCATGCCCGGTTAAAATTTTAGCCGTGCCGAATAACCCTAAACAAGACCTTTGCTAGATAATTAGGGTTACATATGCAAGTAAATAACATTTACTACTAAGTGAATACGAAATACAATCTTTGTAGATCGGTCCTTCACTTCTAAAGATCCTTGTTGTAGTCCCTTCGCTGGGATCATGGTTCTCCCAGGCTCTTGCATGGCTTCACGAGGCGAAAGAAGCGTCCTTGCTTGAAGTCTTCGAGGCCGAAGATGATCTACGTCAAGGGAATACCAACTCAAGCTATTACTTCACTAACTAGAGAATTAGTGAAGCAAACACCCTAAACAAAAGTGCTAGTCTAGTAGAGGATGGAGAAATAGGAAGTGGGTTCTCTTTAGAATTCTATTTCTCACAATCTTTCACTCTCTTTATCAAACCCTAGCAAGCATTTGAAAAAGAAAGAAGATGAGCTCAAAAATGAGAAATGAAAAACTAATCAAGATAGAGAGAGCTAACCATGGGTGAGTGGGTATCATATACGAACTCATGTAGAGACATAACCATGGCTACATTATAATGGTTAGGTTAATTAATATCTCAAGTAATCCAAAACTAGTAGACTAAGTCAATGCAACCCTAAGCTTCATGAAGCTTCATGCATGTGAGCTCGTCAACCACTAATTTTAGAATTACTTTAAATATAAAAACCTAACACTATAATTATTATGGTATAAGTCTTACACGCCCATGTAAGTTGTATCAACAACCATGATACAAAATGAACACAAATAAATATATATCACATATATATTAAGTTGTGCACAAGTGAGAAAAAAAAATGCTTAAGTGAACCAATGTTAGTTAATGTAAATTATCACATATACAATTATACACTAAATTATTAAATCAACACTTGACTTAATAATCCGGTTATATCACATATAACCGACTAACATCCAACGTATCGACTTTTCGAATCAACCCTTGATTCGATAACCTGGTTATATCGCATATAACCGATCGATACAAACATCGCGAGAATAGAATACGGTATCACATACTCGCATTATTCTCGGTCCCGCACATATCACTTATGCGCTCCTATTTCGTTTTGCCTGAGCCAGTAAAACCTCTATGTAGGACTCTAAAGACTCGTCAATACGCCGGCAGTAGGTGATGATCAAATCAAGCACCCACAAGCCGTCAACGGTACTAGCTGGACGTAACGGCTACCAGGGTATTGAGCGATCAGAAGATCAGCAAGCCTGACAGTGACACTACCGTACAGTCCGGTCTCCTCGTCTGATATGTCGCATATCAAGTCTAGGGGTGGTAAATGTTGTTAGTGTATATGCCCTAGAGGCCATTACTGTATCATACTAGTATGTATATTACTTAATGGAAGCTTGGGATATTCACCTTGTATATACAATCTTTCTCAAAATAGTAGTATGCTACTTGGTTTATTTCTACTTCAATGTGTACATGTGTTTATTTTTGTATATCGCCTATACACATTAGTGGAGCCCTTAGGATCTTTGCTTGATTACCAGCGATGTGATGGCCGTCACACTAGTGGGGCTGGGTAATCTATAAGCACATCCTTATGCAGGTCCCTGGTCGCAGGACTATCGAGACAGGGCATCGATACTCCGGAGTAGACCAGCGCATGCGCTTCTCATCCCAGTATGGGAGACGGTCTGTCCCACAGACGTCAGTACGTCGTACTTGAGATAGTATGCGGGTGCCCGTTAGGTTACGGGTACACTGGACAGGACTCGTCGGGAACTGACTAGTTGGTATTATACCTATCGTCAGTTATCAGTTCCCAGGTGACATGAGTACAGCTTAGTCCGCTGACTTGACACTGTCACTTCGCCTTGGGTGTGTTCCCACTGTACTTTGATCACTACCCTACCACGGCTCAAAGGAGTCGTGCAAACAGGTGGTGGTTGGGTGCAGTCCCGAAGCACTTGGAGGCAGTGACGGTTAGACAGGATTCGTCTCTCCCGGTATTGGGGGTTGACATCGCGCTGTGTCTAGGAGAGCCATTACACGAGTAGTCCCTGGCCAGGGCAAACGAGATATACTGGTAGGTTTCCAGTGTTATCTCAGGGTGTTTTGGGCTTCGCTCCGGCACGACTTGTACCGCTA
This sequence comes from Agapanthus africanus, assembly GCA_030015575.1. Lineage (NCBI taxonomy): Eukaryota > Viridiplantae > Streptophyta > Magnoliopsida > Asparagales > Amaryllidaceae > Agapanthus > Agapanthus africanus. Next base: position 110,290,370 of record CM057351.1, read on the forward strand.
TTGGGGGACTGACGTTTACCGCCCCCTAGGCCCGCCATGCGATGTATCAGACGAACAGACCGGACTGTACGGAGAATGTCACACTCAGGCTCAGTAGGAGTTCATATGGGTTTCGCCTCGTCGGTCTTCTTGTCGGCATTACCTGGGGACTGTTACGCACAGCTAGTGCCGCTTGCGGTCTGTGGTTAAACCCACTGCCAGCGTAGTGTCGAGTCTTTAGAGTCCCACACAGAAAGCTTTTCGCCTTTAGGCAAAAGTGTAGAGGTCGCATGGTATTGCGACAGGTCGCATGGTTTTGCGACAGGGTTCGGTCACATCCGTGCACTTGTGCACGTACAGTGTCCGGACAGTTTACACTAGCGGGCTTTGGTTTAAGCCAGATTCTAGTGTACCTTATGGGATTGGATTTATCCAGTTTGCATTCGTGTTCCTCGGAACACGGATGCGGGTGTGTATGCACAGTTGACAGGGAGGCACAGACAGCGGATTCTCATTAGGGTTGTTGACAGTTGACCGTTAACTTTTTGACTTTTTGCTCAACCCTAATGAGAATATGATATGTGATTAACTATTATATTAATTAAGTATTATGGTGACTTGGTTGTTGACTTTTGTTGACTTTGTTGACTTGTTGACTTTTGTTGACTTGTTGACTTTGTTGACCGGTTGACTAGGCTTGACTAGTTGACCATCATGATAACCATGGCTATCATTTCATACCAAAGACTTTTACTTGCTTGTTCATTTGAGTAAAATGAGTGCATGACATGATAAGGTTATGGTTGCTTCAACCATCACATAAGACTTTTATTGATATGATGAGTTATGATTACTTTGGATTATGAGAGGGTGAGAGACAAAAGAGAGCCTCATTCTTTCTTGCTCATTCTCTCTCTTGTTCTTGAGCTCTCCACTTTGCTCTCACTCCCATCCTCTTGCTCCCTCTCTTGACTCTATGGTTCATATCTCTCATGTGTTGAGAATCAAGAACCATAGATAAAATCCCATTCTAAATCTTCTCTACTCATTCTAGTTCACTAGGTTTAGCAAACCAAGTGAACTAGTTTCTTCAAAGAACGAAGAAGGAGCTAAAGGTTGGAGCTTTCAAGTGGATCTATCTTCGGCATACGGAGACGACGAGAAGGAGCCATCGGACCACCATCGGAGCTTGAAGAAGAAGGAGTTCAAGACAAGCTAGGTATAACCCCCTAACCGAGTAGCTAGAAACTCATAGTTAGGATGTTAGATAGAAGTTTAACCAAGATCCGGGTTATAGGTCCATGTTACCACCTCCGTAAAAATTGTTATTTACCAAATTCCGCATTCCCGAAAGTACCGGGAGAGGTAGCATGGACTTACAGTGGTATCAGTGCCTAGTTAAACTCTATCTAATATGTTAGCAAGTAACTAGAAGATCGATCAACGAAAAAAGTCCCGAAACGAACCCCGGAATTTTAAACTTTCTGTCGATTTTAAAAGTGCTGGAAAACTGTTTTGAAAAACATCAAAAATCGACTCAGGCTTTTTTAAAGAAACTGCAAAAATTTGGGCCCCTGACTCGATCAAAGCGCCGCGTTTCCGCGGCGGGAGCACGCTCCCGCCGCGGAAACGCGGCCGAGTTGACTCGGACAGGGGTTTTCTTTTCTACAGTTTGCTCATGGGGGTATTTTGGGATTTTAGAATATATATTTTCTGCCCAGATTTTCCAGAACGAAAATTTCCATTTTGGGGTCCCGAAAATCCGTATTTTTGATCGAACTTCTAAAAGACTTAAGCTAACGGGTTTTTCTGTAATGTGATATTTGTATTGAACGTCTACTAATCGCTATATGTCGATTAGTGGGGGTTATACAAATCTGTGATCTGTAATGTGCTGGAATGTGTATATAAATATGTTGGATTGTCGCGGGTGAATAGCCGGGGGTTGTGAGACGAGAGTTTTCTTTTCTTGCAATTCATGTAAATTTGTAAATTGATGTAATAATTATTTGTATGGCCGCACAACCGGGTCGGGGTTGTAGCCGTCATTGTATAATTTCTTTTTACTGTTTTTGCTCCTAGGATAGACCCATGGAGGGGGTGCACAAACTACCGGGTATGCCGAAGTGTCGAGTGGCCTACTCATGGAGATGAGGGAGGTTGCTACGCTTCGGGTACTTGGCGGGTAGTTTGCCGCACCCGTAGGGGTCTTGGGTGGGGTATTGGCTATTCACCGCGACCGTGTAATCTGTTTTTGTTACAGGCTCGTACAAATTACAGATTCCTAGTATATCCAATGTATTTATCTGTGATCTGAAATGTTTATCTTTGCAGTATATCTATATATGATATTATTTAGGCGTTTCTTATGTTTTACAGACGCGCTAGCCCAGCCCCCGCTCTGTCGTTAGTTAAGTAACCTAACGGGTAATGACGGGGCCCAGTGGCGAATGCGAATGGCATAAGCGTACGTCATATTTTGGTTGTTTTCTGCAATGGTAGGATTAAATGATGGGACGCATTAAAAGAACTAATGCAAGAATATCACGCATTAAAAGAACTAATGCAAGATAATAAACCAAGTTAAAGTCGTTGGAACACTTTCGAAAAACCACTCGGTTCTTTTCAAAACAAACTTTTAAAATACGGAGTTTGAGCCACTCCATTTAAAAGCTATCTCGTTCCATCGACTAAATCAAGTTCACTACGTTCACGGTTTTGCCAAAACCATCCGTAGCCCTCCATCATTTCAGTTAAATATTCGGTAGTATTCAAGCTATGTATTTTGACCTCACGCCAAGGCATAGTCATTGGTAGCTGCCGGATATTTATCTGTTGCATAGATAGAATGCGTTGGTTTGAGACAGTCGTACTGCCATTTTGGCCTACGTCAAGGGTATGTACGGGTGGATTCAAATTAACCTGGATAATGATGGGACGAACTTGACATGTGACTTATGACATTTTGACCTCACGCCAAGGTCATAACAGCATGGGGCAAAAATCCACATCGGGAGTTTCATAAGTACTGAAACTTGCTAGATTTGCATACCATTTGGAGTGTGATGATTCTGGTAGGATTCCTTCAGTTTCGTCACGCGATGATATTTGGATCCCGATCCTACTGTGAGTATATGCTACTCCTCGGGAAATTTCTCGCTAAACGATCAATGCTATAAACCTAGTAGGTGCCTAGAAAGGTGTTGGCGGGGCTACGCCCCCAGGGAAAAGAGGTTCTCTAATTAAGGAACTTCGCGAAAGCGTTGGAAAACCTCCCTCGAAGTACCGACACCAGCCTGGCCGAACGGTTAAGCAAGTATTGTACGGTGGGATTGATCCTGACTAATTCTTCCTTTATGGTTTGAGGAGGGATTCGAGAAACAGTGGGAGTCATCCTGTTTAGACAAACTAAAAACCACTCTAATCTTGCAAGAGCATCATGCTGAGTGTTTTCCTCTTCTCTCCAAATTGCAGCGACCAATCAACATGACTGGACTTAAGTTACTACTAGATAAAAACAAACTGACAGGGCCAAACTACAAAGATTGGCTCAGGAATGTCAAGATAGCAATCACTTATGACAAGCTGGGGTATCTTCTTACCACCAAAGCTCCCCCTGTCCCTGGTCCAACTTCCAGCGTCGCGGATAAGGAAATCCGCAAGACTTGGGAGATTGATAGCGCGAAGGCCAAGTGCCTCCTGCTTGCCTCGATGGACAACGAACATCAGAGGAGGCATGAGAATATGGACATGGAATCCATATTGCTCCATACAAAAGAACTGTATGGAGAGCAATCTCGTATCGCAAGATACGAAGCGTCGAAAAAGTTATTTTCGACAAGAATGGCCGTCGGATCATCAGTAGCCGAGCACGTGCTAAAGATGATCGGCTACATTGAAGAGCTCGCTGACCTAGGGATCACATTGGAGAGTGAGCTATATACGGATATAGTTCTCCAGTCCCTTCCTTCCACTTACGCCCAGTTTATACTGAACTTCAACCTACAAGAAAAAGAGGTTGAACTTTCAGAGCTCCTCAACATGCTGAGGAGCGCAGAGGGCACCCTACAGAAAGGTAGGGATACATCCACTTTGTTTGTAGGAGGATCATCTTCTTCTAGGTCCAAGGCGAAAGCCAAGGGAAAGAAGAAGAAGGCCCCCGCCAAACCAAGGGGCGGTGTAAGTAAAGTGGATACGAAGGGAAAAGGTAAAGCAACAAAGATAGCGGGGAAGCTTGTGGATAAGGAAGAATGCTTCTATTGTCATAAGAAAGGACACTGGAAGAATGATTGCAGGGCCTGGAAGGCCAGAACACAGGAATTGAAGCAGGTTGCAGCTTCAGCTTCAGGTGTGTATGTTATTGAAAACTGTCTTTCAATAAACTCTACTTCCTGGGTATTGGATACCGGATCAGGATCTCATATCTGTAATTCTTTGCAGGCATTGAGAAACCGTAGGGTTTTGAAGGCAGGTGACATGACCCTCAGAGTTGCGAACGGAGCTAGCATGGATGCTAAAGCCGTGGGGGACTATCACCTGGGAATGTCAGATGGACATGTTTTGGTTTTGCGTAATTGCTTTTTTGTACCCAACGCAACTTGTAATATCATTTCTGTATCTTTAGTTTCTAAAGAAGGTTATGAATTTGCGTTTGTAAGTAATGTTGTAAACATTCACCTTAATCAAGTTTTGATTGGGTCAGGTACTTTGAGTAATGGTATATACGTGTTAAACCAACCACAGATTTTTAATGTCCAGAATACACACAAAAGAAAGTCTCCAGAAATAAATCAGACTTTCTTGTGGCATTGTAGACTGGGTCACATCAATGAGAGAAGATTGACTAAGTTACATACAGAAGGGTATTTGAATGCGTTCGAATATCAGTCGTATGCCACTTGTCAATCCTGTCTCAAAGGAAAGATGACAAAGACTCCGTTTACTGGACATGGAGTAAGAGCGAGCGAGCTCTTGGGACTCGTACACAGTGACGTGTGCGGTCCAATGTCTACACATGCCCGAAGCGGACATTCTTACTTCATTACTTTTACGGATGACTTCTCAAGGTACGGTTATGTCTTCTTAATGAAACATAAGTCCGAAGCCTTTGGAAAATTCCAGGAGTATAAGAATGAAGTAGAGAAACAGACCGGCAAAAGTATTAAGATTCTAAGATCGGATCGAGGTGGAGAATACTTAAGTGCCGAGTTCCTGGACTATTTAAAAGAGAATAGAATTCTCTCTCAGCTTACTCCTCCTTACACCCCGCAACATAACGGTGTATCGGAGAGACGGAACCGCACCCTATTGGATATGGTGCGGTCCATGATAGGTAACGCTGAGTTACCGCGATCATTCTGGGGGTATGCGCTAGAATCAGCTGCGTACCTTTTGAACCGAGTTCCGACTAAGACTGTGCCTTCCACACCATATGAAATGTGGAGTGGGAAGAAACCCTATCTTCAATATCTGAAGATCTGGGGATGTCCGGCTTTTGTCAAAAAGCAGCATGCGGACAAGCTCGAGGCACGTTCAGTACTGTGCAAGTTTGTGGGATACCCAAAGAACACCAGGGGGTATCTTTTCTACTACGCAGAGGAACAAAAAGTCCTTGTTTCTCGTAATGCCCACTTTCTAGAACACCAGTTCTTGGAAAAGGAAATTAGTGGGAGCGCAGTAGAACTGGAAGAAATTCCAGAACCACAGACTATTACTGAAAGGTTAGTGGAACCAGAGGGTTCAACAGAACAGGACATTCCTACGCCGCTCCGCAGGAGTAGTAGGCAGTCTCATCCGCCCGAGAGATACTGCGGTTTTCTCATAGACGGGGATGGAGAGGATTGCATCATAGATTATGATGAGCCTACTAGCTTCCAGCAGGCCGTTCAGAGCGTTGACTCAGTGAAATGGCTGGATGCAATGCGGACCGAAATGGAGTCCATGTACACCAACAAGGTATGGACGTTGGACATTGCTCCAGACGGGGTAAAACCCGTAGGATGCAAGTGGATCTTCAAAAGGAAGATTGGTGTAGATGGACAGGTTGAGACCTATAAAGCTAGGCTGGTAGAAAAGGGTTTTCGTCAAAGACCTGGCTTGGACTATGACGAAACCTTTTCTCCAGTAGCCATGCTGAAATCCATTCGGATCCTTCTTGCCATTGCTGCCTTCCACGATTATGAGATCTGGAAAATGTGTTGGAGATAGTGCCCTCAGAGTCAATTATTGGATCACAGGCACGTGATTGCAATGATTGAGGGAGGACCTATCCCGGTAGGACAGTCTCACTCGAGATGATAGTATGCTATCTGGTTTACCTTTATCATCGTGTACTGTTTTAGGTGACCTGACATGTCGCTATTACACGTTGATAGAGCCCCTAGGATTCTTGCTTGACCACCAGCAGTATAAGGGCGATCATATAAGTGGGAGCTGTAGTCTATAAGCACATCCTTAAAAGGTCCCTAGTCGTAGGAGTTTCGAGACAAGGCATCGATACTCCAGAGTAGACTAGTGTATACAGTCGAGACCCCGACGAGGGGCGGTGGCCGGTCTCACAAGCCACTGGTGTCAGTTGGTTCACCTAAGATGTATACAGGTGCTCATTGGGTTATGAGTACACCGGACAGGACTCGCCGGGAACATGCTAGTTGGTCTTATACCTGACGTCAGATAGCAGTTCCCTGGTGACATGTGTACAGGTTAGTTCATCGACCTGGGGATCGTCATTTGTCTCGTGTGAGTTCCCACTGTACTTTGATTACTACCCTACCACGGCTCAAAGGAGTCGTGCAAACAGGTTTTAGTTGGGTACAGTCCCGAGCCACATGGAGGCAGTGAGCGGATCTTCGGGGGTTCGTCTCTCCCGGTATTGGGGGTGAGGTCGCGCTGTGTCTAGGAGAGCCATTACACAAAGACCTTGGCCAAGGCAGGAGATTTACTGGTAGGTATTCCAGTAGTATCTCAGGGTGTTCTGGGCTACACTCCGACACGACTTGTACCGCTTTTGGGGGTCTGACTTTTACCAACCCCCTAGGCCCGCCATGCGATGCTCATAGACGAACGGACCGGACTGTACGGATATTGTCACTGACAGGCTCAGTTGGGTGTCGGGGTGAGCTTCCTCATCGACGTCCCTTTTGGTCAATAGCTGGTGGCCCGTCACGTATTGGCTTATACCTCTGACGTGCTAGTGGTTAAATCCACAGCCATAGTATTGACGAGTCTTTAGAGTCCACCACACTTTCAGTTACTCAAGCTTTCGGGCGAAACGCTGTAGAGGCCGTATGGAGATATGGCAGGGTCCGATCAGATACGTGCGGTATTGCACGGATCAGGATCGGACGGTTTGTACTAGTGGTCGTATGGTTATATGGCAGGGTTCGATCTGATACGTGCGGTATTGCACGGATCAGGATCGGACGGATATTACTAGCCGGCTTTGGTTTAAGCCGGTCCTAGTTTAGTACAGTGTAGATTTTGTCTCATTGCATTTGTATCCGGTCAGAATACAGATGCGGGTGTGTATGCACAGTATCGGGGTTTTCCTATAATTTATTACGAGACCAGTTTTCTGGAGTTGCCAGTTTGCATTCCGTTCCGGCCGGTTTTCCTTTGTTCTTTCCCGGCCGGACTTTTCCGATGGAGGGTGTTATTTGCAAGTTTACAAATAACACATGGTGGGGGGTTTTATTGCATAAGGTGTGACATGATAAGCATCTTTGCTTTTCATGCATTTATGTGATTAGATTAGATTTGATATGAAGTGAGGTTTGATTTGAGTTTTGTGATAATTATGTTTGGATGTGGTCACCCTCCTCCTTTTACTACACTCACCTCCCTTCATGCTTCATAATCTATCCTCCACCATTTCTAAATGAGTGAGATTATTATCATGGTTGAAAAAGAAAAGAGAGAAAAAGAAAAGAGAGAAAAAGAAAAGAGAAGAAAATGAGAGTTTCATCTTTGAGAGGAAGAAAAATGAGAGTGATTCATTTTGTGTATATCATTCTTCATCTCATTCCATTGCTAGAAAATTGAAAGCACCAATTTTCTATACACCATTCCTCCATCTATGGCAACCAACCCCAAAGTGAGACATACACTCTACACTATATTCCTACAGCAAATCTTGGACGCGTCGATTCGCCAGCTTCGCGCCCGAGTTGCCTCAGTATTGAGGTGGGAGCCCGTAAAAGTACCCGGCTTCGTGGTGCCCTTTCCGACGAGGAGGAGACGACCGGAGATCCCGCGAGGAGATCGGAGTGGAGATGAAGACCGGAGGACTCGGATCAGTCGGTACATCTCTTCCCTTTCTTGTTAGTAGCTTAGACTTGTTAATGGTTACGATCCGGATGTTTAGTGCGCGGTGGTGCCGGTTTGCTAAGTCCGCAAATTTTAAAGTTTATCACCGTTTCCGCGTTTGGCCGTCGGATTGACGGCCGGGGCGCCGCCGTGCACTTACAGTGGTATCAGAGCCTCGCCATTAACTTCTTCTAGCTTCGTTTGATGTGTTTTTCAGTTCCGATCGACCAAAATTCCGAAAACCCAATTTGTGTTCACATCAGTTTTCTGTTAAGATTTTTTGGTGTCCAAAAATTTTTCAGGTGACAGAAAAGTGATCTACCAAAAGATATAAGAATTCTGCAAAAATACGATATAGTGATTCATCTGTAAGAGCGCGGAACCGCGGCGCAAACCCCCACTTGGCCGCGGTTCCGCCGCACTGTAGCTTCATCATGTTATCATATTTTTCCAGTTTCTTTCTGGGTGAATTTTAGGGGTTTTGGAATATTAAAATTGGGCCAATTATTTCTGTGAGTGCTGCAGTATTGGTTTGTGGCCCACTTGTTAATTTTTGGTCAATCGGAAAATTTTAAACACATTTTTCACAGTATTTACATTATATCTGCGACCGTGAATGTCACTTGATCGGTAAATCCGGTCTAACTGCTATAGCCCGGTTAGACGGATTTGCGAACGTGACTTTCACGTTGATGTTCTGTTTTTGTTGTGATGTTGCGGATCGGTCGTGGGGGATAGCCTGGATGCAATGCTAGTACAGTTTTGTTGTATTTTGTACATTTGATATTGCGGGGCGAGCGTCCGACATGTGGACTGCCGTCACTGCCTGATTGTATTATTCTTTTGGGACACGACCTGGTTGCGGTCGATGTACCCGATGTATGTATATTTTACATTCTGTACTAGGATTACCCCGCGGTGGGGTGCACGGATAGCCGGGTTCTGGAGGGCAACAAGCCCGCATCTCATGGCATTGAGACGGAGGGGGCTTCACTCTGGGATTGGCGGGCTATTCGCCGCACTCGTAGGGGGTACAGGTTGACCCAGGAGGGGTGCCCAAGTTGCCGGATTCCGTGGAGTGCTGGGTGGTCCATTCACGGAGCTGAAGGGGGCTGCCTCGCTTCAGCTTTTGGCGGGTGACTTGCCGCGCCCGTAGGGGTCTAGGATTCCATTGCACAGGCTATCCACACGACCAGGGGAACGTCGGGTTTCAGTAGTGGCTCTGTGAAACCCGGGGATCCCAGATATCTGTATTGTTCTGTGATGCTGTACATTTCTGTGATGTTGCATTTCTTTTCACGCCTTGAGCGAAATATAATATATTGGTATATATATTAGTAGATGTTGTATATGTTTTTCACCCGCGCTAGTCCAGTCCCCGCTCTGCCGTTAGTAAGCTAACCTAACGGGTGATGACGGGACCCAGTGGCGAATGCGGATGGCATATACGTACGTCAGTATATTTTCGTTCTTTGTGGTGTGATCAATTGATGGGAATGCATTGATTCGGATCAATGCAAGTTAAAAACAAACCTAATCTGATGTTGTTGGAACACTTTTTCAAAAAGCTGTTATTGCAAGGACGTTCACTTTTGTTTTGCATCGTGGTATTCAGTTGGAATATTCTGCTCCTCAGTCGACGAGGCAAGGGCCGAGATCCCTTCACCGGGAGTGACCCCTTGGACAAAAAGTTTGCGTCAGGGCATTAACTTCACTATAGCCGATTACTTTTGCTTTGCATCACGGTATTCAGTTGGAATATCCTGCACCTCATTCTACGGGGAAAGAGCCGAGATCCCTTCACCGGGAGTGACCTCTTTAGCAACGGTTTTCGTCACTATATTTTCAAAAAGCTGTCAGTTCCTTCGACGATATCAAGTTCTTTACGTTAAAGGTTTTCGCCAGAAACCATTCGTAGCCCTCCGTCGTTTCATATGGGTAGTCAATAGTATTCAAGCTGTGTTTGTTGGCCAAAGTCAAGGCACAGTGTTTGGTAGCTGTTGGTTATTCATATGCAGCATAGATAGATGCGTTGGTTTGGGACAGTCGTACTACCTTGTTGGCCAAAGTCAAGGGTATGTACGGGTGGATTCAAATCAACCTGGAGAATGACGGGTAGAACTTGACATGTGACTTATGATTTGTTGGCCAAAGTCAAGGTCATAAGAGCATGGGGCAGAAATCACATCGGGAGTTTCAAAAGAACTGAAACTTGCCAGATATGCGCATACCTTCTGGAGTGTGGTACCGTGAGCGGATTCCGTCACGTTATCATGCGATGAGAGTTGGATCCCGATTCCCACTGATGAGTTGGTATACTCCTCGGGTGACCCCGACTAAATGTTCTTTCAGGTTTGGAGGAGAATTTGAGGTACAGTGGGAGGTTTCCAGATTAGATAAATTGGTAACCATTCTGATCTAGGTTAGAGTGCACGCTGAGTGTTTCTTTTCTCTCTCTCTTTGGCAGCGACCATTGACCTGACCCTAAGACTATGACTCAGTGACCAAGTTGACCGAACCTTCTTAACACTGGCTTTTGGATTGTCAGAGTTGCAGACCTCATTGCCACTCCTACTTTTACCCTTTTCTTCAGGACACCCCGTATTACTACGAACGTCCACTTCCATTGGACAAAACCATCGTATGGTTAGATACGAACTCGAAAGAATTTATTCGAGGATGGTTTCAGGTTCTGGAGAAAACGGATAGGACTATTCAGTTGTCTTTTCCTTTTACCCTCTCTCAGGTTACGAGTACTCCTTGGTTTAGGGGTAGTACACCTATTACGCAAATTGGATTGTCTTCTTCCAAACCTTAGGCTGGTGCCGACCGATAGGGAATGAAGAAAACCAATTAGCATAACGATGGTGTGCAGAAGGTATTAGGTTAAGACAAAGTAAGGGATTAGTAAAAGGGCAAAGTAAATTGCAACAGATATTCACGACCAAACCAAGTATTTCTTCGCCAATCTTAAATCACCTTTGTATTTCTCCAGAACACTCCGTATCACTACGAAGATCCACAGTTTATTGGATACTCCATCGTATGGTTATATACGAACTCGAAAGGAACTTGTTCCAGTTCGGGGATGGATTCTGGTTCAGGAGAAATAGGAATAAGGTTTATTCGGTTGTCTTTTATCTTCACCTTCTCTCATTGCGAGTGTTCCTAGGATTAGGACAGTACACCCATTATGCTTATTGGATAGTCTTCTTCCAAACCATAGGCTGGTGCCGAACGGTAGGGAAGGAAGAAAACCATTTGGCCTAAAGGGGTGTGCAGAAGGTAAAGACTAAAGACATATTAAGGGATTTGGAGAGGTGGCAAAGAATTATACGGTTACAGTCGTGAATCTGGAAGAGGCATTACTAGGAATACCGGGATACCCCATCGAAACATTTCAATGTTTCAGTCTCACTGTGTACTGTTAAAAGAAAACTGATTTCCCGATTAGATACTTACTCCAGGGTATGTATTTACCAGGTACGATTCTCACATCTGTATGGTTTTACAGATGATGAGTGGGAGTAAGTTATTGGGAATTGGGTGATCATCCTCATTATATCGGGATTCGTTGTAATCGGTGATATTTGAGGAAATCACCTGGGCTGTTTGCCGGTCGGCAAATATTTGGTTTTGAATATCCGCTGTTATGCACCAATTTCAAATCGATATATCTGTACGTCTATTTTCATAGAGTGAGATATACCTTTATGAAATTATGTTTACGACATTTACCTATATCAGTGGATGGTTAGGTAAGGAGCATTAAGCAGCGGTGTAATTCTTCTTAACCATAAGTATAGTTTTCAACCTACGACACACAGTGAATAAGTTATCAGACTTAAGGGACTTATACAGAGTATTGTATGTTGTCCAGGGTCCATCAGGACAGAGGGGTTGGTCCTCGTACTATATTCGGTTTACTTATGACTTCTCTGATTTTTAGACAGGTGTTTCGTGGAAACAAAGGGTCTGAATTTTGAGAAGTTATGGGTATTTGAATAGAGTAGAGAACAAGGTATAGCAAGTATCGGGATTCTTCAAAGTGATCGAAGATGTAGATACTTGTCAATGGTATTCAGTTGCTAGTAATGATAAAGAGAACTTGCTTCTCTTTCGGGTTACTCATAATTGGAAGTATTCCTGAGTTGAGTAACGCTGATCGGCCTCTCTCCATTTAGTTGACATGCACTGGAGACAGCTGCATGTTTTTGAATCTGGTTCAATTAAATCAGTGCCTCTGGTTCTATATTGGATATAGAACAGTTCATATCTTAACGTTGTTAAGGTACGGGGAGTTGTCCGGCTTATGATTAAAACCAGACTCTGGATAACTCAAGGCACGTTTCTGTAATGGTTGTTTGTGGGTTGACCCAGGCTATGACGAGGGTTGACTTTCTACCATCTGGGAGATCAATAGAAATATTGTTCAACACTCGCCACAGTTTTATTAAAAATGGATTTTTTCAGAAAACAGTAGTGGGAGTATGGTAGAACTGGAAGTGATTCCAGAACCACAAACGATTACTGAAGATTTGATAGGAACCTAAAGATTCAATCTGGATTGACATTCCATTGGCCACTCCGCAGTTTTGGTGGGTAACTTCAGGCACCCGAGAGGTACTACGGTAGCCTCAAGGACGGTGACAGGGAAGTTCTTGTTTACCCACAATTACCATTGCTGTTGTTCCAGGCTGCGAGACCCGGCGGGAGGATGAGTATAGCGTCGTTCTAAACTAGTATTTAGAAGTGTACGTCTATATGACTCTGCCAGAGGGTTGTCGTAGTCAGTGGGAGCAGCGGAAGCATTGGTGGACAGGTAGCTTATGTCTATTTATAGACTAAAGCATATATAACGGAGATAGATCATCTTTTTCTGACGTGACAGTCATGGGTTTGACTTCATCAGAATAGGGGATGGATCTGTTGAGAAGGTAGTAGGGTGTGATGTCATGGTATTTGGATGGCATACACAGAGTAGGAAAAGAAACTCCTATACTACGATCGGTTATACTTTGGTCGTCACACAGTAGTTTCTCCACATGGGACTTGGACATTATATCAGACATACTGGTTACTAGATCTATGGTTTTAGATCTGGATTTGGGTGGTTTCCCAATCAGGGTACTTTGACAGCATTCTAAGAGTATTTAGAATGGACGACTCCTGGCACGGTAGTGTACCTGCAGGTAATGGAGTCACCCTCTCTAAAGGTGTCTTACAGACTAAAGGGGAGAGGGACGTGCATGATTGGCAGATCACTTGCTCAGGCAATTGAGTCAATCATGAGATGTCAAGTACCACACCAGAGGTTGTTCTTGCAGTAGATGCAATAAGTTGATAATGATCCAATCCTGGAGAAACAGTCGGAAGCAGTTTTAGAACATAAGTGGATGTTCTAGGGATATGATAACGACAGCCTCATTCGGGAGACAGTTATCATTCCAGGCTTCCAAGGTGACATGGACGACAAGGAGGTTGTCAGAGTTATAGTTTTCCTTCTGATGAAGGGCAGTATTTTGAACAGGTGGTCCAAGGCAATACTGAGGGAGGCATGGCGCAGGATACTGATTAAGTTCAGTTGACGATACAGTCTAAGAAGTTTGGATTTGGAGTTCATTTATGAGCTATGTCCCATCAGACATCCAGACACATTCTAAGACAGGTATTGCTCATTTCGGGAGATGGGTTTCTCCGCGAACTTGAGATATAGAGAGACATAGAAAGAGACATCCAGGCAGATCCACTCACTGAGGCTATTCCTCGACCGCAATAGTTTCACAAACGGGATTTGTGAGACTGACTAGTAGAGGAGTTGGATGTTCGATATCACACAGGCTGTGAGTATGCGACATCGCAATAATTAGCCTTGAGTGCAAGTGGGAGATTGTTGGAGATAGTGCCCTCAGAGTCAATTATTGGATCACAGGCACATGATTGCAATGATTGAGGGAGGACCTATCCCGGTAGGACAGTCTCACTCGAGATGATAGTATGCTATCTGGTTTACCTTTATCATCGTGTATTGTTTTAGGTGACCTGACACGTCGCTATTACACGTTGATAGAGCCCCTTGGATTCTTGCTTGACCACCAGCAGTATGAGGGCGATCATATAAGTGGGAGCTGTAGTCTATAAGCACATCCTTAAAAGGTCCCTAGTCGTAGGAGTTTCGAGACAGGGCATCGATACTCCAGAGTAGACTAGTGTATACAGTCGAGACCCCGACGAGGGGCGGTGGCCGGTCTCACAAGCCACTGGTGTCAGTTGGTTCACCTAAGATGTATACAGGTGCTCATTGGGTTATGAGTAGACCGGACAGGACTCGCCGGGAACATGCTAGTTGGTCTTATACCTGACGTCAGATAGCAGTTCCCTGGTGACATGTGTACAGGTTAGTTCATCGACCTGGGGATCGTCATTTGTCTCGTGTGAGTTCCCACTGTACTTTGATTACTACCCTACCACGGCTCAAAGGAGTCGTGCAAACAGGTTTTAGTTGGGTACAGTCCCGAGCCACATGGGGGCAGTGAGCGGATCTTCGGGGGTTCGTCTCTCCCGGTATTGGGGGTGAGGTCGCGCATTGTCTAGGAGAGCCATTACACAAAGACCTTGGCCAAGGCAGGAGATTTACTGGTAGGTATTCCAGTAGTATCTCAGGGTGTTCTGGGCTACACTCCGACACGACTTGTACCGCTTTTGGGGGTCTGACTTTTACCAACCCCCTAGGCCCGCCATGCGATGCTCATAGACGAACGGACCGGACTGTACGGATATTGTAACTGACAGGCTCAGTTGGGTGTCGGGGTGAGCTTCCTCATCGACGTCCCTTTTGGTCAATAGCTGGTGGCCCGTCACGTATTGGCTTATACCTCTGACGTGCTAGTGGTTAAATCCACAGCCATAGTATTGACGAGTCTTTAGAGTCCACCACACTTTCAGTTACTCAAGCTTTCGGGCGAAACGCTGTAGAGGCCGTATGGAGATATGGCAGGGTCCGATCAGATACGTGCGGTATTGCACGGATCAGGATCGGACGGTTTGTACTAGTGGTCGTATGGTTATATGGCAGGGTTCGATCTGATACGTGCGGTATTGCACGGATCAGGATCGGACGGATATTACTAGCCGGCTTTGGTTTAAGCCGGTCCTAGTTTAGTACAGTGTAGATTTTGTCTCATTGCATTTGTATCCGGTCAGAATACAGATGCGGGTGTGTATGCACAGTATCGGGGTTTTCCTGTAATTTATTACGGGACCAGTTTTCTGGAGTTGCCAGTTTGCATTCCGTTCCGGCCGGTTTTCCTTTGTTCTTTCCCGGCCGGACTTTTCCGATGGAGGGTGTTATTTGCAAGTTTACAAATAACACATGGTGGGGGGTTTTATTGCATAAGGTGTGACATGATAAGCATCTTTGCTTTTCATGCATTTATGTGATTAGATTAGATTTGATATGAAGTGAGGTTTGATTTGAGTTTTGTGATAATTATGTTTGGATGTGGTCACCCTCCTCCTTTTACTACACTCACCTCCCTTCATGCTTCATAATCTATCCTCCACCATTTCTAAATGAGTGAGATTATTATCATGGTTGAAAAAGAAAAGAGAGAAAAAGAAAAGAGAGAAGAAGAAAAGAGAAGAAAATGAGAGCTTCATCTTTGAGAGGAAGAAAAATGAGAGTGATTCATTTTGTGTATATCATTCTTCATCTCATTCCATTGCTAGAAAATTGAAAGCACCAATTTTCTATACACCATTCCTCCATCTATGGCAACCAACCCCAAAGTGAGACATACACTCTACACTATATTCCTACAGCAAATCTTGGACGCGTCGATTCGCCAGCTTCGCGCCCGAGTTGCCTCGGTATTGAGGTGGGAGCCCGTAAAAGTACCCGGCTTCGTGGTGCCCTTTCCAACGAGGAGGAGACGACCGGAGATCCCGCGAGGAGATCGGAGTGGAGATGAAGACCGGCGGACTCGGATCAGTCGGTACATCTCTTCCCTTTCTTGTTAGTAGCTTAGACTTGTTAATGGTTACGATCCGGATGTTTAGTGCGCGGTGGTGCCGGTTTGCTAAGTCCGCAAATTTTAAAGTTTATCACCGTTTCCGCGCTTGGCCGTCGGATTGACGGCCGGGGCGCCGCCGTGCACTTACAAAATGGACGTAAAGACAGCTTTTCTAAATGGAAATTTAGAGGAGTGTGTCTATATGGACCAGCCAGAGGGTTTCATTCAGAGTGGGAGCAGTGGAAAGGTGTGCAAGTTGCTTAAGTCCATCTATGGACTAAAGCAGGCATCGCGGAGTTGGAACATCTGCTTTGATGAGACGGTCAAAGAATTTGGCTTTATCAAAAATCCAGATGAACCATGCATCTATAGTAGATTTGTAGCGAGAACTGTAGTATTCCTCGTTTTATACGTGGATGACATTCTCTTAATAGGAAATGACATTCCTATGCTACAATCTGTCAAGGGGTTCTTGTCACACAGGTTCTCCATGAAAGACCTGGGTGATGCCTCGTACATTCTGGGTATCCGGATCTACCGTGACAGATCCAAGAGGATATTAGGACTTTCACAGTCCAGGTACATCGACACCATACTGAAGAGATTCAGTATGGAAGATTCCAAGCGCGGTAACCTACCGGCTTGTCACGGGATCACCCTCTCTAAAGAGATGTCTCCCAAGACTGATTTGGAGAGGGATCGCATGTCTATTATACCCTACGCTTCTGCGGTAGGCTCTATAATGTATGCGATGTTGTGTACAAGACCGGATGTAGCTTATGCACTGAGTGTGGTAAGCCGGTATCAGTCAAACCCTGGGGAGAAACACTGGATAGCGGTAAAGAACATTCTCAAGTATCTGAGAAGGACTAAGGAGATGTTCTTGGTGTATGGCGGAAAAGACCTCCAGATCGAGGCCTTTGCTGACTTCAGCTTCCAGAGTGACAAGGATGATTCCAAGTCCATGTCGGGTTTTGTCTTTACCCTCAATGGAGGGGCGGTGTGTTGGAAGAGCTCCAAACAGGAAACCGTTGCAGACTCGACGATGGAAGCGGAATACATCGCTGCATCTGATGCCGCAAAAGAAGCTGTCTGGATGAGGAAGTTCTTGAAAGAACTTCAGGTGGTTCCGTCCATTGTTGATCCAATACCTCTGTATTGCGACAACAACGGGGCTATAGCTTTAGCGAAGGAACCCAGGTCCCATCAGAGATCCAGGCACATCTTAAGGCGGTATCACCTGATCAGAGAGATCGTGGATCGCCAGGAGATCGAGGTTCGGAGAGTCGCTTCAGAAGACAACACTGCAGATCCATTCACCAAGGCATTGCCCCAGACTCAGTTCGAGCGGCTGATCGAGATGATAGGTCTTCGATACGCCAGTACATGGCCTTAGTGCAAGTGGGAGATTGTTAGTGTATATACCCTAGAGGCCATTACTGTATCATACTAGTATGTATATTACTTAATGGAAGCTTGGGATATTCACCTTGTATATACAATCTTGCTCAAAATAGTAGTATGCTACTTGGTTTATTTCTACTTCAATGTGTACATGTGTTTATTTTTGTATATCGCCTATACACATTAGTGAAGCCCTTAGGATCTTTGCTTGATTACCAGCGATGTGATGGCCGTCACACTAGTGGGGATGGGTAATCTATAAGCACATCCTTATGCAGGTGCCTGGTCGCAGGACTATCGAGACAGGGCATCGATACTCCGGAGTAGACCAGCGCATGCGCTTCTCATCCCAGTATAGGAGACGGTCTGTCCCACAGCCGTCAGTACGTCGTACTTGAGATAGTATGCGGGTGCCCGTTAGGTTACGGGTACACTGGACAGGACTCGTCGGGAACTGACTAGTTGGTATTATACCTATCATCAGTTATCAGTTCCCAGGTGACATGAGTACAGCTTAGTCCGCTGACTTGACACTGTCACTTCGCCTCGGGTGTGTTCCCACTGTACTTTGATCACTACCCTACCACGGCTCAAAGGAGTCGTGCAAATAGGTGGTGGTTGGGTGCAGTCCCGAAGCACTTGGAGGCAGTGACGGTTAGACAGGATTCGTCTCTCCCGGTATTGGGGGTTGACATCGCGCTGTGTCTAGGAGAGCCATTACACGAGTAGTCCCTGGCCAGGGCAAACGAGATATACTGGTAGGTTTCCAGTGTTATCTCAGGGTGTTTTGGGCTTCGCTCCGGCACGACTTATACCGCTATTGGGGGACTGACGTTTACCGCCCCCTAGGCCCGCCATGCGATGTATCAGACGAACAGACCGGACTGTACGGAGAATGTCACACTCAGGCTCAGTAGGAGTTCAGATGGGTTTCGCCTCGTCGGTCTTCTTGTCGGCATTACCTGGGGACCGTTACGCACAGCTAGTGCCGCTTGCGGTCTGTGGTTAAACCCACTGCCAGCGTAGTGTCGAGTCTTTAGAGTCCCATACAGAAAGCTTTTCGTCTTTAGGCAAAAGTGTAGAGGTCGCATGGTATTGCGACAGGTCGCATGGTTTTGCGACAGGGTTCGGTCACATCCGTGCACTTGTGCACGTACAGTGTCCGGACAGTTTACACTAGCGGGCTTTGGTTTAAGCCAGATTCTAGTGTACCTTATGGGATTGGATTTATCCAGTTTGCATTCGTGTTCCTCGGAACACGGATGCGGGTGTGTATGCACAGTTGACAGGGAGGCACAGACAGCGGATTCTCATTAGGGTTGTTGACAGTTGACCGTTGACTTTTTGACTTTTTGCTGAACCCTAATGAGAATATGATATGTGATTAACTATTATATTAATTAAGTATTATGGTGACTTGGTTGTTGACTTTTGTTGACTTTGTTGACTTGTTGACTTTTGTTGACTTGTTGACTTTGTTGACCGGTTGACTAGGCTTGACTAGTTGACCATCATGATAACCATGGCTATCATTTTATGCCAAAGACTTTTACTTGCTTGTTCATTTGAGTAAAATGAGTGCATGACATGATAAGGTTATGGTTGCTTCAACCATCACATAAGACTTTTATTGATATGATGAGTTATGATTACTTTGGATTATGAGAGGGTGAGAGACAAAAGAGAGCCTCATTCTTTCTTGCTCATTCTCTCTCTTGTTCTTGAGCTCTCCACTTTGCTCTCACTCCCATCCTCTTGCTCCCTCTCTTGACTCTATGGTTCATATCTCTCATGTGTTGAGAATCAAGAACCATAGATAAAATCTCATTCTAAATCTTCTCTACTCATTCTAGTTCACTAGGTTTAGCAAACCAAGTGAACTAGTTTCTTCAAAGAACGAAGAAGGAGCTAAAGGTTGGAGCTTTCAAGTGGATCTATCTTCGGCGTACGGAGACGACGAGAAGGAGCCATCGGACCACCATCGGAGCTTGAAGAAGAAGGAGTTCAAGACAAGCTAGGTATAACCCCCTAACCGAGTAGCTAGAAACTCATAGTTAGGATGTTAAATAGAAATTTAACCAAGATCCGGGTTATAGGTCCATGTTACCACCTCCGTAAAAATTGTTATTTACCAAATTCCGCATTCCCGAAAGTACCGGGAGAGGTAGCATGGACTTACAAATGTCAGACCCCAATAACCGATAAGTCATGCCGATGCGAGGCTCATAACGGGTCGAGAAACTACTGGTAACACTTACCAGTAAATCTCTAAACCAGCCCTGGCCAGGGACTTCCCTGTTATGGCCAATCGAGCATATCACAACATCAACCCCCAATATCGGGAGAGACGAAACCCCTCCTATCGCTCATTGCCTCCATGTGACTCGGGACTGTACCCAAAAACCACCGTTTTTCACGCCCTCTTGTACGTGGTAAGGTAGAAATCAAAGCACAGTGGGAATCACACAAGACTCTATGACGATCTCGGGTCTACAGACTAATCTGCACCAGTGTCACCAGAGAACTTCCATCTGACGTAAGGTATAATACCATCTGGGAGTTCTCGGCGAGTCCGCCCAGTGTACCCAGTCTCCACTGAGCACCCATATATCATCTCTGATGTCAAACACAAATGGATATGGGATCATCCATCGCCCATCTATATGGGTCGAGAAGCTATACGCTAGTCTACTCTGGTATATCGATGCCCCGTCTCGATACACCCACGACTTGGGACCTTGAAGGATGTACTTATGGACTACCATGTCCCCACTAGTATGATCCTCATCATAGTCCAGGCAGTCAAGTACACATCCTAAGGGCTTTACCAACATGTAGCAGAGAGACAATCAGTGTACACGTTAAGGTAAAGAGTAACCAGATAGCATACTATCATGTCGAGCAAGAAAGTCCTCCCTATATATGTCCAAGCATCCACTACAATATACATCTCATGTATAGTAATGGCCTCTAAAGCATACATATAACTAACAGTTCGAGTTTACTTTGACCGGGGGACAGCTTGCCCGTATCCGTGCACATCCACAGTTACATGATCGTATTCGTGAACACGGTACGATAACGTTCGTTTGTCAGAGATCATGAAGCAGGTTCGACAGGGCAGAGATTCAGAGTTCATGATTGATGACCAGGGAGTACTATGATTCGGGATTCGACTGTGTGTGCCAGATTCCGAGGGACTGAGACGCGAGATCTTAGAGGAGGCACATCAGTTAACATATAGTGTTCATCCGGGTTCCACCAAGATGTACCATGATTTGAGAGATGTCTGATTAGTTTAAGATTTTGCGTATGCGTTTTGAAATCAAAGAATTAACCGCAATCAATAACGGTGTCGCTTGGTAGCTAGCCGGTTGAGTACGGGTCGGTCCACATGGAAAACGTGTTCTTTTCTAATTGTTCTAACGAGTCAATTCCTATTTGTAGTAGGTTTTGATTTTTATAAAAACTAAAATTTGAATTTGATTTGTATTAAAACCTTGCTAGGGTTAGGATTAGGTTAGTTTGGAAAGTTAATTCTACTCACCGCTTTCTTTGCCCTAATTAAGAACGTAGGTGTTAGGGTAATAATTAACAAAGGGGATTAGCACGTCAAGGAAGAAACGCAGTTTCTTCCTTTTGGTCCTTGTCCGTCCTTTCTTAGCTCTTATCCCTAACCACTATGGAAATCAATCACAACTGGTCTAACTAGGGAATCACCGCAATCTCGTGGGATAGGGTGCCGTAGTGAGCGGTGTGTGTTTGATTTACAGAGAGTCCTAATTTAAAATATTGGCCGGGAAAGAAAGGAGTGAGAGATTTCCATCTCTCAAATCTACCGAATCCTAACCCTAACAAGTGAGGAACTACTCACTAATTAGGGAATTAACACAAAACTCATTTTTATATTTTTCATTCAATTAACTAATTAATGTGCGGATAATAAAAGACAGATAAAAATGCAGAGAAATAAAGTTGCAATTAAGAACACAAGATAAAAAAATTAACTTACTTTATTGATGCACTCTTGAACGATTACAAGGAATTTAAATTTTAATCTAGGAATTAAAAGAGGCATGCCTAATTAGGCTTTAGGGTTTCCTATTTATAGATATGAGAAACCCTAGAGTTTACATATGATCCATATCTAAAATTACAAAATTACCCTGAGATGCCTGGTCATCGCACCGACACCCACCGTCAAACTGCATTGACATGTGCTCAGCACGGCCGCGGAACCGCGACCATAAGCCATGTTTGGCCGCGGATCCGTGGCCATATGGAGGGTTCTCTATCTCATTTTTTAAGGGTAGTTTTCTGTTGCCTTTTTCTTCTGTTTTCTCCTCTTGGTTCTTCAGAATCTTTTCTACTTTCTTCCAGATTTTCACCATTGCAGGATTTGTGGACTTTTACTGTAAGCTTCGTGTTGAAGTCTTGAATCTTTGTGTTGTCCTAGTACGTTGTACATTGAACTGTTTGCTGATCTTCGTTTGTTCCTCAAACTGGTAGGCAGCATCTTGAAAATTCATCTATTTGTTGCTCGTAGTCTCACATTGGTAGCGTCTTTTCCTGAATTTCACTATTTTTGTTCTGAGAACCTGTAACCTGCAACTATTTAGCAGACATGGATCAAAAGCACCTATTTATTTGCAATATGATTAAGAATGGGGAATATAATAATGAAAAATTATGATATGAACAATGTCTACTGGTGGGAAAGGTTGAAGAGAGATGTCACAGACTTCGTTTTGAGACGCCTGACTTGCCAGCAAGTCAAGGCTGAGCATCATAGGCCAGCAGATGAATTACAACCTTTGCCTATTCCGGAGTGGAAATGGGAGCAGATCTTTATGGATTTTATCGTGGGTCTACCTAGGACCGGTCGAGGGTATGACTCTATTTGGGTGATCATTGACCGATTGACGAAAGCAGCTCACTTTCTGCCAGTGAAGATCACTTTTGAATTCGCTCAGTACGCTCAAATTTATATCGACGAGAACGTGCGACTACATGGAGTTCCGACTTGCATCGTGTCCGACAGAGGCACACAGTTCACCATTCACTTTTAGCAGAGACTTCAGGAGGCCTTGGGCACCCGATTGAGTTTCAGTAAGCTTTCTATCCGCACACCGATGGTCAGTCCGAGCGGACCATACAGACTCTTAAGGATATGCTCCGAGCTTGCGTTTTAGATTTCGGTGGCAGCTGGGATCGTTATTTTCCCTTGATTGAGTTCTCCTACAATAACAGCTTGCAGGAGACGATTCAAATGGCACCCTTCGAGGCTTATATGGGAGGAGATGTTGATCACCGGTTTGTTGGACAGAGCTCAGTGAGAGCAGTGTTTTGGGACCACAGCTTGTGCAGGAGACGACCGGGGAGATCCGGTTGATTCGGAATAAGATGAGAGCGGCCCAGAGCAGGCAGAAATCTAATGCTGATCGACGTCGGCGCAGAATCGAGTTTTCCATAGGTGATCATGTTTTCTTGCGACTTTCTCTAATGAAGAGTGTGATGGGACTGGGAAAGAAAGGAATGCTTTGTCCCTGATATGTGGGTCCTTTCGAGATTCTCGAGCGTATCGGCACAGTTGCTTATCGTTTGGTTCTTCCACCTAGCTTTCCAGATGTTCACCCCGTGTTCCATGTATCGATGCTCCGTAAGTACCTTCATGACCCCTCTCATGCGATTCAGTACCAGACGATCCAGCTGGAGCGCGATCTTTCTTTCAACAAGCAACCGGTAGTCATTCTAGATCGGCAGGTGAAGAAACTGAGGTCCGAGGTCATACCATCCGTAAAGGTTCTTTGGCGTGGCCGAACAGCGAGGAGGTCACGTAGGAAGCTGAGGACGAGATGAGGAAGAAATGTCCCCATCTCTTCGAAGGTACGCGTAGTTAGATTTTAAATTCGGGGACCAAATTTCTTTAAGAGGGAAGATTGTAACGTTTTGAAAATTCAATTAGGTTAATTATGTATTAATTATTGATAATACATGTTTTCCGTAAAAACCAACATATAATTATTTTTCCACATAAACTTAAATATACCTATTTTAACTATATAATTGCTAGTATTGGTATTTAATTAGTCACTTATCAATTGCTAGTTTACTTAAATATTTTCCTTAATTAATTATTTTTAAATATTATTTTAAGCTTTCACTTATACATTTAATTAGTGTTAATTACAATTAGAATGGGTTAAGTATACATTAGTGCACCATGACAACTTGATATCTAGTTGTAACATATTCTTTTTCTTAGTCTCCATGGTTCTAGAAAATTATAGGGTTGTGTAGAAAAAAAAGAAAATGGAAATGGAAATGAAATAATTAAGTGGGAAAAGTAAGATATGATGTATGATGTGTTTGCGGGGGGGGGGGGGGGTGGGGTTACCTCTTTCTCTCACTCACCTCACTCTCTCGTTCTCCCCCCTTGCTGGCCGAAACTAGGCAGCCCCCCATTCCCCCATTTCTCCATCTTTTCATCACAAAAATCTTCTTTTTTGCATCAAAAATCCACACAAAAATCTCATAATTTCATAGTTAAACCTTCACCTATTATTCCTTGGCCTAAACTAGCTTGGATCTAGGAGTAAGAAAGCATTTTGGGAGGCTAAGTTTACACGTTAGATCTCAAAATTGTTGAGGTATAAATCTTAATCCTATAGTTAATTTGTTGGTTAATTACCTTAATCTAACTTAATTAGGTATAAATATGGTTCAAATTGCAAGATTTAGTTTTTAAAGAGAAGGGGTTAGGTTCAAGTTAGGGTTTTTATCACTTGATTATGGTTGCAATGTGCAGTTTAACATCTTAAGATTTGTAAAATCTAATCTAGTTGTTAATTTGCTAATTGTTACTTTTAAATTTTCCTAATTAAATATTCTTGCAAATTAATTTCATGATTTGTGTGTAAATAGGTGAGATTAAAAATTGGTTAATAATTGTGTGGCCTAATAAGATATTAAATGAACATGGTGGCCACTAGATTTGCTAAAATATATAGATTTGCATTAAATGGTTAATTGTTTGCTTAATAGGTTTTTATAATAAATAGCTTTTAAGTTAGTTTGAGGTTGTGATGATCTACAACATAATTTTTAAAACATGTAATGCGATGTGAGTGAGCGATTGGTACAATTGGATTCTAGGCTTGGTGGTTGTCACATATAGCGACCCCTAGTTATGGTTTGTGGCGTTGTCGCGAGCGCGCTTTGTGAACCAAGTGCGTGCGCATCTAGTTAGTTCGTGTTGGTTGTCTTGTATCGTTTGTGTCAGCGATTATTTACCCATCTATCCTGTTATTTACTTGTGTGTGATTCTAGGATCGGTTGCAGAGACGTTGGACTAGACGCGGAAAGGAAAGGCTGTGATCGAATCAGTTAAGCCGAGGCGTCTCGGTGAGTAAGTGTACACATCTTTGGGGGGATTGTCCGGATGGCGCGAGGCACGAGATAGTTAGGATTACTAGTAGTGCATGTATTTATATGTGTAGTCTTCTAGTCATTCATCTCATTGCATTGCATCATCTTATATACATATGATATTATCTCATAGGACACTTGCACCATTACCATTGGTCCATGCCGCACGTGCACTATTTTATGTGAACACACACGCCATTGGTAATTGCTATGCCACGAACACTATAGAACTTTTTTAAATCAGTATCTAAAACATTTGCATCATATATGATATGTAAACTTGTAGTTGTATATTTATTTCATCAAGATTGATACGTAGGATTGCTAGTCATATATATTCCTCATTTCATCACCATTCATACATAGTTTTCTATTCATAAATCGCATTTCATATTATTGATACCATAGACATTCATCATTTCCTAGATGTTCATGTATTGTGGTTCTTCTTGGAGATTTCAGTATTTATGAGATTTCTGGATTTGGGGAAAACCGCAAGAATTTTATAAACCTATTATAATTTTAAAAATAGAAATTTGCAGTTTTCTCGTGATATGATGTGTGTGGTGTCCACCATGAGTTTTCTCAGTTCTTGAGTTGTATCACATACCCGATTCGAGAAGGGGTATGCACCCTCTGCGGGTACATGGTAGACCCGGTATGGTACCCCCGGGGCGAGAATGTTTTCGTGGGGATGATGATGAGCCTGGCAGGGGAGCACTACCGACCGGTTACTGTTGAAGCGGCGAATATCCGGAAGATACCGACTGTAGTCATGAGATTTGATGAAATGGGTCGATCCGGACTGACGGAGCCCGAGATATTGAGATATTAAGACTTTGAGATATTGAGACATTGAGATATACATATTTGTGTCGATATTTGACATGGATTTCTGTCGATTTCACTGATGATAATCCAGTTTTTATTTTACAAAAGGTTCTACTAAGTTAAAGATACAGATCTTCTCATATCAGACATATCATGATTTCGTGTTGATTATGCGTTCATATTGCATACATACTAGTGCATCATAGCACATTTGTATATGTAGGGTGTGACGCATTTGCGTTCATGCTAACGATATCCTTTTTAGATGTTAATTACTACTCACGAGTTGGCAACTCATCCCCGTTGTGCCACAGTGTCTTGCAGGTCCGATCCGTCAGCACAGTAGCGGCGGACGTACTTCCTCATTTTGTTTCATTTGCTTAGACTTGCGGCATTACTCGTAGGTGGGTTGCGAGGATATTTTGTTTCCACTTCGTATTATAATTGTATCTAGTATACCCAATCTACCATATCTACCTCTTCTATCATTGTATTTATGACCTAGAGGTGTGACAGTGAAATCAATATATGTGTTGTTTTTCTGGTGTCGAGCTCACTTGGGGCTCGACGTGGTGTTTTCTTATTTTAATGCTTTTATATGCTTATTTTTTCACTACTATCATATATATTGCGTGTGGTAGTGATTCCGCCATTGGCGAAGAGCTAGCTCCCGCTTGGGGATGCCTTTATTCATTACTTATATGTATTCTTGTTTTGTACCCGTTTGGGGCCAGTATTTACAAATGAGAATCTGCCGAAATTTTCGGGAAAATTTGATGTTTTAAAGTGTTTTAAGGTGACTTCATTTTACTAAAACCACCCTTTTAAGCTAAGTTTTCCTTCACTCTATTGCTTTTAGACGGTTTAGATTTCTAGGTTTTGGCTTACTTAGATTACGTTACGCCTTAGGACGTTTCGTAATTTAAGTTCCAGTCACGTTCCTGTTGGGTTGTCTAGCGCGGCAACAAGGTTTCGGGAGGCATCGTCCGTGCCATTTTAAAAAAATTCCGTATTAGCTAACCGTAACCTTAGAATCGTTACTAGAAAATCTGACGATACTAAATGTAAACACTTTACATCTAAGTGCATGAAGGAATACAACCTTTGTAGAACGTTCCTTCACTTCTAAAGCTCCATGTCGTAGTCCCTTCGCTGCAAGTTGTGAAGACCCGGACTCTAGTAAGGGTTTACATGAAGAAACGAACAAACTTGCTCAATGTCTTCGAGGCCGAAGATGATCTACGTCGAGGAGACTCGAGCTCATGCTACCTCTTCACTAATGGTGAAATTAATGAAGCAAACACCCTAAACTAAATGGATAATAATATAGGACGATGAAGTAGGAAGTGGGCTCACTTTAGTTTTATTTTTCTCACAATATTTTATCACTTGGAAAAAGCTAGCAAGCTTTTTCTCTTGAAGAAGAAGTAGAAGTGATGAAGAGATGAATGAGAGAGTGAGGTTAGGATTGCAACCATGGTGAGTTAGTGTCATACACTAACCCTTGTAGAGACTAAACCACGGTGTAGGGTAATGGTTTGGTTAATAAATATCTTAAGCATGACAGAATGTGTGGACTTAGTCAATGTTTATAAGCTTCATCCAAGCCTCAAGCCATGACAATTTCCACCATTTTGAATTACTTAATAAATATATATAAACCTTAACATAAAACCTAGCATGGTGTGAGTCTCATACATCCATGTTGCAAGTGTAACCTAGCATGACACATGAATATATATCACACACACACATATATATATATATATATATTGCGCAAAAAGAAAACAATACATTTAACATATATCACATATATATATCAATGTATCACATGTGAGAAAAATGAATACTTAAGTGACCTAATAATAGTTAATGTAATTTAATATATCAAATATATAATTCTCATTAAATTATTAAATCAACACTTGATTTAATAATCCAGCTATATTCTGTATAACCGACTAATATCAAATGCAACAACTTATCGAATCAACACTTGACCTGATAACCCGGCTATATCACATATAACCGACCAATGTCACAAGTCGCGAGAATAGAATGTGGTATCTCATACGCGCATTAATCTCGGTCCCGCACATATCACATATGTGCTCCTACTCCGTTTCACATGAACCAGGAAACCTCAGTGTAGGACTCTAAAGACTCGTCAATACGCCGGCAGTAGGTGATGATCATATCAAACACCCACAAGCCGCAAGCGGTCTGCTAAACGTAACGGCCACCCGGGTATTGAGCGATCAGAAGATCAACAAGCAAGACTGCTCGTACTCCTGCGAATCAAATCAGTAACACTACCGTACAGTTCGGTCTCTTCGTCAGATATGTCGCATATTACAGCCTGGGGTGGTATAACGTTAGACCCCAATAGCCTGATATGCCATACCGATGCAAGGTGTAACATTTCAAAAAAATAAAATATTATTTTTTAGGAATTTTTATAATTTAATAATAAAATATTGAATATTTTTAATAAGGCGGTATAATTAAATACCAATAAATGGGGAAAATTTTTGAAAATTATAGAAATTATTAAAAGAGGGTGTTTTAAGTGAATTATGCAAATTTTAAGTTTTTATGATTAATTATATGCTAATTTAGTGCTAATCGCGATTAAAAATCGTTAATCGGATTTTTAGCATATTTTGTGCAAAAACATGCACTATATCATTTTACACTTGTTACACTTATTTCCATGGCTTGACTTCATGTTCTTTTTACCATAGTTGTTGTTTTATGTTAAGAGAGGGAAAATAGAAAAGAAAAGTATAAAGAAATAGGTATGGGTGAGAGAGAGAAAGGGAGGGTTTACTTTTGACTTGGTCTTGAGCCATCCCCCATCATTTGTTTTCACTCATTTCTCTCCTCTCCCTCTTCCTTAGCTGCTGCTGCTGCCGCCCCTCCTCTCCTCCTCCACAAAATCCCCCAAAACTCCATGCTAATCACCTCAAAACCCAAATCCCAATTCATTAAAAAGATGCACAATCTCAAGGGAAGCACATTGGACCAAGAAAAATCAAATTTTGAAGACTTTGGGCAACTCAAGAAAATTCTTGAGTTGCCAAATGAGGTACTTTCTGAACCTTTAGCTTAGTTTTCCCATTACTTTTACCCCCATGTTAGATTAGAACCGATATCGTATGGTTTGGGTGAACTTTGAAAACTCAAGTAAAAGTTTATGGAAACTTTGGGTTGTAATGTGTAATTAAGCTCAGTAGAGACCACACAAACCCCCTAGTGCTAGAATCCAGACCTAAAACCGAGACTAGAACAGCGGAATACGGATTTAGAAAAGCCGATATCGGGAAATTGTGGAATCTGTGAGGGCTAAATGGAATCTGCTATCACTCGAAGACTCTGAAAATTATTTTGCAAACACAGAGATATTTGCAGGCACCTAAGAAGCTACCACCAAAACCCCGGCCCGTGACTCCTTTTCCAGGCCGCAAATTTAATCTTTCTGGCCGCAAATTGCGACCAGATCAGGGTAGAATTGGTTCGTGTTAGTTCTGTGGTCCCCTCATCAGTAAAATAGACCTTTGGCATATGCAAAATTGACTAATTTGACCTAGGGTAAAATCTGGGACCATTTTCAATAGTGTCTGTTTTGATTTGGGTTTCGTTTTGCGTATTTTGAATTCTGGAATTCTAGTATTTTGTTTAACTTCGATCACTTGACGTTTGTACGACGATATCGAGAATTGTTTGATGGTTTTGAAAGCGTAGTCCATAGGTTCTAACCTATAGGCCTTAGCGCGTCGTTTGGTTTTCTCGATGTGATTTTAAGGTGCATTTGCGATTGTGTTATCTTGTAGGTACCTTTTCGAGGGCTTCATACGATGAAGAAGATGAAGACGGCATCGACACCGACACGCAGGATACAAGGTGAGTAGATTATGTCTACGGGGAAAGTCGGGTGGATGGCGTATAGCACCCCCGCAGTTCGATGTTTAGTATACTATATATATACTATATTTATATATATGATAGCGTTAAGTGTGACATGGATATTCTAGATGTGATTAGGTGTACTATGGGTAGATTAGGGTTTAGAAGTAAACTAGTATAGTTTCCTAGTCGCGAACCCTAGAATAGGTTTACACCCACATATACACACATGCTTGCTCGTTATACTTATACCTGGATGATGATGATAGTGTTTGATATTGTAGATGAGTCGATGAGATTGGGCATAGTGCCATGAGATCGGTGAGATAATGTGATTCATATTTGGGATACGACATGAGATTTTAGCGGGCCATTGGACGTGTGTTTTACACACGCATTTGTTCTTATATAGATGGTATAGATTTGTACTAGACTTAGATCAGTACCCCAGATCATAAGATATGATGATAAGGATACCAGATAATTGATGAGATGAGTGTGATATTGACCCGTACCCAGCTTTTGGGATGCCGTACGATGATTTACCGTACGAGTTTTATATTGATGATAGATCCGCACCCATGACTCGAGGATGTCATATGATATTGTATCGTACGCGGTACCCTTGAGGCGGGATCATCGACTATTATATTTATATATATATATATATACCGACTCAGATTTAGGTGGTTTCCATACCCCTCCTGATTGACTTGTTAGTTAGAGCTGTAGTTTTGCTAGTAGAAGTTAGGCTAGGACGATGTTATACCTATTTCAAAAACTAACGAATCAGGAGTATTTTAAAAATAGGCCAAGGGATTCTACGGATATTTTCAAAAGACGCATCTTTTCTTAAAAAAACCGTAGCCCTTATTTTCCTAAAAAACCTAATTTGTCTTCTTTTAAATGGCAAAACAGTATAACATAGATACATTGATGTAAATTCTACATTGCTGTGTTTATTATTCAATTGCCGCATATTCTTACTGTTTGCATCACATTGCATGTTAAATATGTTTATTGTTATATTAAAACCATGCTGATAGGACACCAGCACCATTATCGATGATGTATATGTTCCACGTAAACCTGCTTGCCGGCTCACACACTTCATAATTGATAATTGCCATGTCACTACACAGTAGGATTATTGCATCAGGGTATGATCCCTTGCATGGCATACTCATGTACTTACATATGTTACACTCATACTTGTGCACACACATGTTGTACACTCATACCTGTGTACTTACATATTATACACTCATACTTGTGCACACACATGTTGTACACTCATACCTGTGTACTTACATATTGTACACTCATACTTGTGCACACACATATTGTACACTCATACATGTGTACTTACATATTGTACACTCATACTTGTGCACATACCTGTGGTACACTCATACTCATGTACTTACATATTGTACACTCATACTTATGCACATACCTGTTGTACACTCATACTCGTGTACTTACATTCTTTACACTCATACTTGTGCACAAACATGTTGTACACTCATACTTGTATACATACGTAAATGCACATACGTAGATGATTCTGGCTTGATTTGGAGATTGGCAACCGCAAGATAACCTTTAAAACTGATTCATTTAAAAGTGCGCTTTCCCTCAATATGTGCATATTACTATTCCATGTTGCATGATATACTGATATGCTTACATTTCTTTTACATGTCGCATACATCATGCTTTATGATTATACCCATTGAGATATGATGTTTCCATGATATTTCTGGATTTGGGAACCGTGGGTATTTTAAAAGAGAGTATGTATTGTTTTAAAAACCCGGTTACCCTTAATATGATATTTCAGTGTGTCCACCATGTGTTTTCTCGGTTCTGAGAGCGACATGTGAAACCCGATTCGAGGAGAGGTAGGCACCGTCTGCGGGTACATGGTGGACCCGGTGAGGTACCCCGGGACAAGAAGACTCGTATTTATTAGACGGTGAGCCCAACAGGGGAGTACTACCTACCGGTGATTGTATTTGAGCTCGGCGGATATTTGGGGGATACCGACCGGAGTTGAGAAATGAGATGGGCCGATCCGGACTGACGGAGCCCTATATGTATATGAGGATTTACATGCTGATGCTAGGAACAGGTTTCATGATGTTTCGAGTGTCGATGCTTGACACTCAGGTTCCATGATTTTGATATGTCGCGAGCGACAAATGTTGATTTACATCCTCATACTTCCATGCAAATGCTTTATGATATTTACATGCATGATGCTTATTGTCATTAGGTGACACATGGCCGATTTCCACATACATATAGTTGACATTGATGACATTGATCACATAGTTGGATGATATCCACATACATATAGTTGACATTGATGACTTTGATCACATAGTTGGATGATTTCCACATACTCATAGACTTCATGATATAGTCGACATTGATCATACCTCATATTTATGATATGTTATTACCTGAGCCACTGGCACGAGCACTTGGCACTACACTCATGTATAGATGTTACATTGCCACCTTATCATGCTTCAGACTTATTCATTTGAGGTTTATATATATATATATCTGATCGTATTGACCTAGGATTGTGTCATACATACAATTTCTTCTCTGTGATGTTTTCTATTCACGAGTTGACAACTCGCCCCCATTGTGCCACAGTACTTGCAGGTTTTGCCGTACAGGTTTCATCGCGGCTTTTCTGGCACACTGCTTCCTTTCTGGGTGATTGCATTGGTAGGTGGGTTCACTCGCATCGTGACCACCCTTGTATTTATTATATTCAGTTGTATCTAGTAATTCCATCAACCAAACTTGTATATTTTTTCAGACTTAGAAAACCAGTTATGTATTATTTCGACCTTAGAGTCGCGCGTTGTAGTATTATGGTTTTCATGCTGATTTTGAGTTTTCCTTTGCGTTTTGATCATCGCCATTCGGCGTTGTATATTATACTGCTTGCGTGGTTGTGACCGTCGATTGACGAAGAGCTAGCTCCCTCTTGGGGATGCCTTTTATCATTGTACATATATATTATTCTTGTGGTACCCCGTTTGGGGCCAGTATTTACAAAGGAAATTCTGCCGAAATTTTCAAAAAAGACTAAAGATTTGAAAATACTTATTCGGCTTACTTATTTTACAAACCTTGCTTTTAAAACTTGTTTTCTTTACTTCAAAAAAAACTAGTTTTCTTTATTTACTTCTTAAAATGGTTTTAGATTTCTGGGATTTTTGCTTACTTGAATTAGATGGGGTCCTATAGACTTCATATAATTCAAGGGCTAGTCACGGGCTATTTCGGGTCGTGACAAAGTTGGTATCAGAGCGCTAGGTTAACCTTGGTTCGAGTCTAAGTTTGACTATGCGGAGCCTAGAGCATTTATATATATACGGATCTTTGGCTTGACCTTACGAAACTTAGACTTAGTCGAGGGGGTATTATACCCGAACTTTCGTCGCGTAGGATGACCCTTGGTTGATGGAGTAAGTAGCTTGAGTAGAGTGACGTACCGTACTTATGTTCCGCGACATACTTACGATACGCTACTCCGCTTAAGAAACCTTATGATGTAAATTTCCTTGCACAATATTATATTCAGTCCTATGATCTATCCTCATCGATACTGGTTATGATTGTGCTGCCACGATTACACGGGGAGAGAGAGAGCTACGGCTACAGTTGTGTTAGCTTGAGCTCATCACGGACGAGGACTGACCAGGGCGTGATTCCAGAGGCGTACGATTGCATAGAGGCATCGTCTTATTGTGTTTTCGCGCCATGAGCATTTGACAGATCGCTTTTACGGGATTTCTCGGACGTGCAGATCGGCACCAGAGGATCAGGCTACTACTAGAGGCCAGCTAGAGTGTGATGACCATTGATATATCGCTTATTCATGATGATTGAGGCGCTGTTCAACGTATAGACGAATAAGCCAGTTGTTGCTGCAAATGACGAGTTATTGCCCAGATGTTGGAGCTACTGCAGCATGAGTATATGCTCAGAGATATGATGGAAGGTCGCTAGTCACCCGAGGATGAACGACTAGGACATGAGGTTCGTTCGCTTACCCCGATGCGAGATCATCAGATAGATTGATTCCAGCTAGAGACGACTTCACGCAGATTCGTTGAGAGTCGATAGAGACGATCGAATGTCAGGAACCCATTTCCAAGTTTAAAGTATTCAGAAGGCAATGCAAGTAATGCTATGACCCTCTAGAAGAATGAAACCCTAACTCGACGTAATGACCATGGAACGCCTTCGAACCTTAGGGTTTGCTGCAGTTTAGCGGTGTCATTTGTGAGGCTTGGGTTTGCCCTTCTACGGTCGGTCCACAGGTGCTGTGGTATATACTGGAATACTATTAAACTGTACTAAAGATGTTGATCTCTTAGGGGATTATGAGGTTCTGACGAGTCGATAGGATGGTTCGACATTATTCGGATATCATGTGATGAGACACATTGCTTGGGAGACTCCAGATACAAGTATAGCCGTTGGAGCGCAGTCCATGCAACCACAAGAAGATAAGTCCGAATCAGTCGACATTGGAACAGAGTGGAGTAAAGAGTTCGCACGAGAATTCGACGAGATGACGTTCTACTCCGCTGACATCAGAGATGCGATACGCATGCAGAGGCGTTGGTTATTGATATATCTTCCAAAAGGAGGCGCGATGAGTATGCAGCCGTTCCGGAACAAGAAACGGATATAGAAAAGATGATAACACCAGGGCAATTTGGCAGAAACGAGATTAGAGAGAGACCTCGACAGGACCTTTCTGGAATACTATACAAGAAGACTTGGACCCAGGAGTGATCATATTGCGCACACCCAGCAGGCCAGAGTTCAGCATCGTCGACGAGATAGTTGACCAGGTTCAGATAAAGGACCTCAGCCAGATGCGTTGTAAGTTGAGCAAGAATGGACGCGTATAGAGTATACCTCCGCAGGTTGGGACGAGTTCCTGAGGACGTGTTCGGCTAGATATCTTCCACAGAGTGATGAAGATAATGAATTCGTGATTTCGAGTCCGTGTGAGAGACTTCGGATTAACCGTAGCCGAGAACATTTGCAGTGCGCAGATAGAGACGTAACGTCGAAGTGGACGATGATACAGACAAGTGGGACAAGAGGTTCGTGCGAGATGCTGACAAGCGGTTGTTACTTCCCGTTAGGATCAGAGGTCGGATATGTCTACAGAGGCGTTGGGATGCGACAAGTTTCCGAGGAAATGTTGTGCTGAGGACGCAGATGCCCAGAGAGCGAGAAAAGATTATGCAAGAGTACCAGCCTCCGTACAGTTAGGCATAGGCGAGATCGGAAGAGACCTTGAGCAGGATTCCTTCCAGAACACTGCTGTGATAAGATTTGCACCCAGGATCAGATGGGTGATGTCTATTCAGAGGATCAGAGGTCGGCGCCAGTGACGTGTTGCTTTACGAGTGGCCGTGAGGATTGACCGAGAGAAGACCAGAGAAGTGCCAGTACGGAATCGTTCCCGTTAGCACACCTGACAGGGCCGATGAGTCGATGGATCACGAGATTAGTAATCCATAGAGAAGATAGGGGCCCAGAGATAGAGGACGCCAGACCGTGAGCAAGAGGCGAGTAGATATCTTGCGCTGCTAGCATTGGATGCATCGACACCTTCTCGACTTTTAAGGAGGATATATCGACGACGGTATTTATGATTTGTGATTTGGTGATTCGATTATCACGTATCCGTCACCTTGGATTTCGGTATTTTGGGCGATCTATTTGCATGATTTAGACTTGCTGGCTGAGTTCCATGATATTTGTTTTCGTGCACCATGGTTGCACCTACTGGATATTCATATTTGTGCACAGTTATTGCACCTGATATCTTTTTTGTGCCTTGGTTGCACATGCTTATGACTTCATGGATTTCTTACCGTTGGGTTGATTTTGTGCACATGGTATGCACATGATTTGGCTTTTTGCACTCGGTATAGCTTATATGTGCTTGTAGTGCATTGATATATGTTTTGTGCACGCAGTTGCACACGTTTATGATTTTCTTTACACCTGGGTACGCTCGGTGTTTCTAATTACGCATTTGAGTTATTGTTTGGTATTCTTGCACAGGATGCACCAGATTTATGTTTCGTGCGTTTATCGCACCAGATTTATATTTCATGCCTTTGTTGCACCGGATTTATATTTTTTGCACTACGGTTGCACCTGACTTCGATTTGATGTCATTCGTTATGTTGATTTTGATTTCATGCTTATGTTATGCATGCGATTTGACTTATGCTTTCGGCATAGTTTTCATACACTTTTAGTGTTTTGATTTGATTTGTGCACGCTGATGCACATGGTTGTGAGCTTATATACCGCGGTATATCTGATTTGTATTGAGCTTATTGTATACCGTCGATTTCGATTCTGATGTCGATGTTGATTTCGTGAACTCTGAGTACTTCTTTTGGATTCTTGCGCACATGTGACGCACTGGATATTTGATTTCGTGATTTCGTGCATGTTGAATGCGCATGATTTAGATTTTATTCGTGCATGTCGGATGCACCTGATTTGGATTTTCGCACGTGTTGAGCGCATGTTTTGAGATGCGATTTTGGTGCAAACCAGATGCACTAAATCGGGATTCTTCGTGCATGTCTGATGCACCTGATTTTGCTATCATGCACACACGTTGCCTATGACAGATGTTTCGTGCACACCCATTGCACCTAGGTGTTGTTTCTGTGCACATGTATGGAACATATATGGATTTTGATTTCCGTGTGCACCATACGCACAGGGTATTCTTATATACATTTTGGGATTGATTTCTTATAGAGCAGTATGTTTTTATGATATTTGATATATGTTTTCGTACTGAGCAGGACTAATCAGAGGACAGTACCTGGATATATTTTGCATGCATTGATAGTTATCGAAGGGATTTCCAAAAAGCGAGTTATATTATCAGTATTTACCTACGTGTCTGATATGACCCGACGCGTTTAAAGCAAGGAAACCCTTCTAAATTTTTTTCAAAACGGCGGAACTTATAGATTAAACAAAAGATATATACATATATGGTTATTTTCTTACAATAAACGTCCGCCACTGTGCATTGTTATGCGCATCGCACAACGACTTAAAAAGGTTTGGCATGCATTTCTTTCAATTATTGACATGTACAGAATTGATGTCGACATGTACAATTATGATGTATATCATATCGGTTTTGTTTTGGGATTTGACCTTGTGTATTTACCATGACTCCGATGATTGCGAGATGCTTGACGGTGTTTTGATTCTGAGTTATCTGCTCATTGTTCATGCGCATGCATTGCGCTATGATGCGTTTTATCTATTGATGATTTCGGAGCCCTGACGACTTGGACTTTTACTGAAATGTTTTAGTATTTGAGGGGTTTAAATTTAAATTCGGGGACCTAATTTCTTTAGGGGAGAAGATTGTAACATTTCAACAAAAAAAAATTTATTTTTGGGGAATTTTTATAATTTAATAATAAAATATTGAATATTTTAAATAAGGCGGTATAATTAAATACCGATAAATGGGAAAAAAAATTTGGAAAATTATAGAAATTATTAAAAGAGGGTGTTTTATGTGAATTATGCAAATTTTCAGTTTTTATGATTTATTATATGCTAATTTAGTACGAATCGCGATTAAAAATCGCTAATCGGATTTTTAGCATATTTTGTGCAAAACATGCACTATATCATTTTACACTTGTTACACTTATTTCCATTGCTTGACTTCATGTTCTTTTTACCATGGTTGTTGTTTTATGTTAAGAGAGGGAAAATAGAAAAGAAAAGAATAAAGAAATAGGTATGGGTGAGAGAGACAAAGGGAGGGTTTACCTTTGACTTGGTCTTGAGCCATCCCCCATCATTTGTTTTCACTCATTTCTCTCCCCTCCCTCTTCCCTAGCTGCTGCTGCTACCGCCCCTCCTCTCCTCCTCCACAAAATCCCCCAAAACTCCATGCTAATCACCTCAAAACCCAAATCCCAATTCATTAAAAAGATGCACAATCTCAAGGGAAGCACATTGGACCAAGAAAAATCAAATTTTGAAGACTTTGGGCAACTCAAGAAAATTCTTGAGTTGCCAAATGAGGTACTTTCTGAACCTTTAGCTTAGTTTTCCCATTACTTTTACCCCCATGTTAGATTAGAACCGGTATCGTGTGGTTTGGGTGAACTTTGAAAACTCAAGTAAAAGTTTATGGAAACTTTGGGTTGTAATGTGTAATTAAGCTCAGTAGAGACCACACAAACCCCCTAGTGCTAGAATCTAGACCTAAAACCGAGACTAGAACACCGGAATACGGATTTAGAAAAGCCGATATCGGGAAATTGTGGAATCTGTGAGGGATAAATGGAATCTGCTATCACTCGGAGACTCTGAAAATTATTTTGCAAACACAGAGAGATGTGCAGGCACCTAGGAAGCTACCACCAAAACCCCAGCCCCTGACTCCTTTTCCAGGCCGTAAATTTAATCTTTCTGGCCACAAATTGCGGCCAGATCAGGGTAGAATTGGTTCGTGTTAGTTCTGTGGTCCCCTCATCAGTAAAATAGACCCTTGACATATGCAAAATTGACCAATTTGACCTGGGGTAAAATATGGGACCATTTTCAATAGAGTCTGTTTTGATTCGGGTTTCGTTTTGCGTA
The DNA here is from genome assembly GCA_030015575.1 of Agapanthus africanus. Classification (NCBI taxonomy): domain Eukaryota; kingdom Viridiplantae; phylum Streptophyta; class Magnoliopsida; order Asparagales; family Amaryllidaceae; genus Agapanthus; species Agapanthus africanus. Next base: position 110,328,937 of record CM057351.1, read on the forward strand.
TTTTGAATTATGGAATTCTAGTATTTTGTTTTACCTCGATCACTTGACATTTGTACGACGATATCGAGGACCGTTTGATGGTTTTGAAAGCGTAGTCCATAGGTTCTAACCTATAGGCCTTAGCGCGTCGTTTGGTTTTCTCGATGTGATTTTAAGGTGCATTTGCGATTGTGTTATCTTGTAGGTACCTTCTCAAGGTCTTCATACGATGAAGAAGATGAATACGACATCGACACCGACACGCAGGATGCATGGTGAGTAGATTATGTCTACGGGGGAAGTCGGGTGGATGGCGTATAGCACCCCCGCAGTTCGATATTAAGTATACTATATATATACTATATTTATATATATGATAGCGTTAAGTGTGACATGGATATTCTAGATGTGATTAGGTGTACTATGGATAGATTAGGGTTTAGAAGTAAACTAGTATAGTTTCCTAGTCGCGAACCCTAGAATAGGTTTACACCCACACATACACACATGCTTGCTCGTTATACTTATACCTGGATGATGAGGATAGTGTTTGATATTGGAGATGAGTCGATGAGATTGGGCATAGTGCCATGAGATCGGTGAGATAATGTGATTCGTATTTGGGATACGACATGTGATTTTAGCGGGCCTTTGGACGTGTGTTTCACACACGCATTTGTTTTTATATAGATGGTATCGATTTGTACTAGACTTAGATCAGTACCCCAGATCATGAGATATGATGATAAGGATACCAGATAATTGATGAGATGAATGTGATATTGACTCGTACCAAGCTTTTGGGATGCCGTATGATGATTTACCGTACGAGCTTTATATTGATGATAGATCTGCACTCCTGACTCGAGGATGTCATATGATATTATATCGTACGCGGTACTTTTGAGGCGGGATCACCGACTATTATATTTATATATACCGACTCAGATTTAGGTGGTTTCCATACCCCTCCTGATTGACTTGTTAGTTAGAGCTGTAGTTTATCTAATAGATGTTAGGCTAGGCCGATGTCATACCTATTTCAAAAACTAACGAATCAGGAGTATTTTAAAAACAGGCAAAGGGATTCTACGGATATTTTCAAAAGACACATCTTTTCTTAAAAACACCGTAGCCTTTATTTTCCAAAAAACCCCGATTTGCCTTCTTTTAAATGGAAAAACAGTATAACATAGATACATTGATGTAGATTCTACATTGCTGTGTTTATTATTCAATTGCCGCATATTCTTACTGTTTGCATCGCATTGCATGTTAAATATGTTTATTGTTATATTAAAACCATGCTGATAGGACACCAGTGTAAGTACACGGTAACGCCCCGGCCGTCTAACAGACGCCAAATGCGGAACAAAAACTTTTTAGCTGGCGCTATCGTATACTATAACCCGGATCTGCCATTAAAGCTAAACTTACAAACTACAAAGTGGGTAGAAATGTTATACCGAACGATCCGAGTCCTTCGGTCTTCAACCATAATCCCACGCTTTGTTGCGGCTGCTCCGATCTCCTGAATCTCCAGTCTTCTCGTCCAGGTGGCACCATGTCGACGGATCTTTAATCGGGCTATTGCCTCTGAACCGAGGCAAATCGATCATCAAGTTTGCTAAAAGAGATGACCAAGATTGATGTAAAGAATGAGTAAAACACTTTGTCTCGTTACGTCCAAAGCCATGGACGAACGGTTAATGAAGTTGCCTATTTGGAATCGGGTGAAATGAGAATTGAGGCTATCTAATTTTCATGAATCCAAAACTATAATCTTTTCTAAATTGAACAACCAACATATTTCAAGAGGGGCCGGCCACTATTTGAAGAGGTGGGGTGAGTGTAGGAGAAGGGGAGGAGGTGACCATAAGATATGATACTTATCATAACTCATAAAAGAAAGAATGAATCACTAAAAACAATAAATGCAAACCAATGATCATTAACCTAGTCACCTTAACACATCATCACACATTTAATGTTAACTATGAATCAACAAGCCTTGTCACCATTCTAGAATCTTCTAGAATCTTCCACACTCATGAAGAAAAGATAAATCCGTCTTTAACCGAATGTTAAAGAAAGTTGATAGAAAACTGGAAACTGGCAACTTCCAAAAGCGATCCAGAAACGAATTTCAGGATAACCCCGTAACAGTATAAACATACCCCCATTTGTATTACGACCGAATACAAATCCAACTGAGACAAAGATATTATATCTACCCGTTATAATACTCGGATCCAGCTTAAACCAAAGCCTACCAGTATTATCTGCCCGAAATATGACACGTGCGTAAACGCATGTGCATTTTTCGAACCCTGCCATAAAACCATACGGCCTCTACAACGTTTCGCCCGAACTTGGAAAACAGTCTGTGGGGGACTCTAATGACTCATCAACACACTGGCACTGGGTATAACCACTAGCACGTCAGAGGTACTAGATGTACGTAACGGTTGCCTATGTATTGATTGGAAGGGAAGCTGACGAGCGAACTCATCCTGATGTTAGTTATATGTATGCCCTAGAGGCCATTACTATACATGAGATGTATATTGTAGTGGATGCTTGTACATATATAGGGAGGAATTTCTTGCTCGACATGATAGTATGCTATCTGGGTACTCTTTACCTTAACGTGTACACTGATTGTCTCTCTGTTACATGTTGGTAAAGCCCTTAGGATGTGTACTTGACTACCTGGACTATGATGCGGATCATACTAGTGGGGACATGGTAGTCCATAAGTACATCCTTCAAGGTCCCTAGTCGTGGGTGTATCGAGACGGGGTATCGATATACCAGAGTAGACTAGCGTATACCTTCTCGACCCATGTAGATGGGCGATGGATGATCCCATATCCATTGGTGTTTGACATCAGAGATGATATACTGGTGCTTAGTGGAGACTGGGTACACTGGACGGACACGCCGAGAACTCCCAGATGGTATTATACCTTACGTCAGATGGCAGTTCTCTGGTGACACTGGTACAGGTTAGTCTGTAGACCCGAGATCGTCATAGAGTCTTGTGTGATTCCCACTGTGCTTTGATTTCCACCTTACCACGTCCAAGAGGGCATGAAAAAAGGTGGTTTTTGGGTACTGTCCTGAGTCACATGGAGGCAATGAGCGATAGGAGGGGTTTCGTCTCTCCCGGTATTGGGGGTTGATATTGCGCTATGCTCGATTGGCCATAACAGGGAAGTCCCTGGCCAGGGCTGGTTTAGAGATTTACTGGTAAGTGTTACCAGTAGTTCCTCGACCCGTTATGAGCCTCATATCGGCATGACTTATCGGTTATTGGGGTCTGACGTTCACCACCCCTAGACTTGATATGCGACATATCAGACGAGCAGACCGGACAGTACGGTAGTGTCACTGTCAGGATTTTTGCAGGAGTTGGAGCGGGCTTGCTTGCTGATCTTCTGATCGCTCAATACCCGGGTAGCTGTTACGTCCAGCTAGTACCGCTGACGGCTTGTGGGTGCTTGATATGATCATCGCCTACTGCCGGCGTATTGACGAGTCTTTAAAGTCCTACATAGAAGTTTTACTGGCTCAGGCAAAACGAAATAGGAGAGCATATGTGATATGTGCGGGACCGAGAATAATGCGTGTATGTGATACCGTATTATATTCTCACGATTACAGTATCGTCCGGTTATATGTGATATAGCCGTGTTATCGAATCAAGTGTTGATTCGATAAGTTGGTACATTTTGTGTTAGTCGGGTATATGTGATATAACCGGATTATTAAGTCAAGTGTTGATTTAATAATTTAGTGTATAATTGTATATGTGATATATTAATTTACATTAACTAACACCGGTTCACTTAAGCATTTGTTTTTCTCACTTGTGCACAACTTAATATATATGTGATATATATTCATTTGTGTTCATTTTGTATCATGGTTGTTGATATACACTACATGGGTGTATGAGACATACACCATTATAATTATATTGGTGGGGTTTTAATATACAAAGTAAATTATAAATTAGTGGATAATTGTTCAAGTGCATGAAGCTTCATGAAGCTTATGAGTGCATTGACCAAAGTCCATTAGTTTTGTTTTACTTAGGATTTTTATAAACCTAACCACTATAATTAGCCATGGTTATGTCTCTACATGAGTTAGTATATGATACCCACTCACCCCTGGTTAGCTCACACTCTCTCTTAATTAGTTTTCATTCTCATTTTGAGCTCATCTTCTTCCTCCTTCAAATTCTTTCTAGGGTTTGATAAAGAGAGAGAAATGTTGTGAGAAAACAAATTCTAAAGTCTACCCATTTCCTATTTCATCATCCTCTACTAGACTAGCACTTTAGTGTAGGGTGTTTGCTTCACTAATTCTCTAGTTAGTGAAGTAGAAGATTGAGTTCGTATTCCCTCGACGTAGATCATCTTCGGCCTCGAAGACTTCAAGCAAAACCGTTGCCCTCTTCTCATGGAGCCGTCCAAGAGTCCGGGAGTTCGATGATCGCAGCGAAGGGACTACAACAAGGAGCTTAAGAAGTGAAGGACCGATCTACAAAGGTTGTATTTCATATTCACTTAGATGATAATTGTTATTTACTTGCATGTGTTACCCTAATTATCTAGCAAAGATCTTGTTTAGGGTTATTCGGCAGGGCTAAAATTTTAATCGGGCATGGTTGATACCTTGTAGAACCTTATTAGAGTGCCTAGTAACCCTACAGTGGTATCAGAGCCTAGCTAGAGCATTAGGTGACCTGTATACGAAGTTAAAACTCCGAACGAACTCCGCAACGACGAAATATACCATTCTCTGGACATTTTTTAAAAACCGTGATTTTTCTGTATTAAAAATGCCTAAAAAATTCAGCAGGGGAATCTAAACATTACTGTGAAAAACGAGGTCTGAATCAGTACAACCCACCGCGGAACCGCGGCCGTACCATGCTTGGGCCGCGGATCCGCGGCAATAAGGAAAGACTATGCACTCGTTTTTGGACAGTTATTTGTATTTCTGTAAGTGCTATTTTCTGGGTATTTTTAATCTGACTCAAGTGTTGAGTGTTCTGGGGTTTATTTTGTATTCGTTGATTCGATCGGAAAATTTAATTTCGTTATGTTTTTCCGGATTATTTAGAAAGTATTAAAAAGTTCGAACGGATATCAATAACTCACTTTTTCCCGACCCGGAAAATTTCCAAGTGTTGTATTTTTCCGTTGTTTAAGAACGTCTAAATCGTGCAAGTTACGCAATGGACCCTCTAGAAGACAACAAACCTTAACTCGATTATGTGACCATCTTGAACTGCCTTTTGAACCTTAGGGTTTGGGGCAGTACGGCGTTGCCACATGTGAGGCGTTGGCTTGACCCTTCTACGGCTGGACCATTGGTACTGTGGCATGTGATGGATGTTTTTAAACTCCCCTCAAGTGTTGAGAACTATTTAGGAAATCTTGGGTGTTTGATCATTCGATCGGAAAGTTTAACATTGTCTATTTATCTGGAATGTGATACAATATTTGGAATCCACAGGTAGTTATGAGATAACTAATTTGAATGTTATAAACATAGCAGTTTAGTCTCAGATGATCGGTTTCCACGGAATTTTGATGCGGTCAAAAGTCCGTTGTAATCACGTAGCGTATGCGGATACTCGCCGGGTAAACTTAATAGACAGCCACGCCCCAAAGCCCCGACCAAGTGACTGTAGGAGAACCCCGTCGCCAAAAGCATCCGTTTTGGTGCTCGCGGCAGCGGTGTTCCGCCTTAGTGCACTTCGTCGATGACATCCGGGGGTGCGTCCGTCTACTAAAGTTTACGACGAGCATTCGATCAGTATATTGGGAATCTTGTTGAATTGCCCGACTAGATATTGAAAAGTGTTTTCGATATAGAGACTAAAATGCGGGGTTTATAATGGTCATGCATGAGATGTCTACGGAGGTTGCGGATTCCAACTGTTGTAGTTTTACACTTTCTTTTCTGCGACTGTAAGTGTAATATGTGTTATCGCCGGTTTCGTTGATATATGTCAACGACAATTGGGATGCGCATATTTACTTACGTTAATGACATGTGATGTTATGTGTTGCTGGATATGTTATATTGGATCGTCGCGTTTCTGAATAGCCGGGGGTTTTATGTGAGATGAGGTTTTTTATTTTCATTCATATAAAATTCATTGTATGTAATATTCTTTTATTGGGGAACATCCGGATGAGGTTGATGTCACCATTTGTATATTATTTACTTTTCCGCACTAGGATAGACCCAAGGAGGAGAGCACAAATAACCGGGTTCTAGAGTCCAGTGGGAGACCAACTCGAGGAGTCGAGTCAGGGTCTCCAAACTCTAGAATTGGTAGGGTTGCTTGCCGCTCTCGTAGGGTTCTAGGGGTGTGGGTTTGGCTATTCTTCGCGACCGTTCAATCCGTGTTTTATAAAGGCTCAAAATAAAACACGGACGTCCTAGTATATCCAATGTTTCATATGTTTCTTCTGCTGCGATTTCTGTGATGTGATAATTTGATATGTTATGATAAATACTGTATATAGTATGTATGATATATTATATAGACGTTACTTATGTTTTACATCCGCGCTAGCCCTGCCCCGCTCTGCCGTTAGTTACCTAACCTAACGGTGCATGAGGGGACATCGAGGCGAATACGGATGGCATAAGTGTACGTCGTATTTATCTGTGATGTTTAGGTGACTTAAATGATGGGACTTCATTAATATGATTAATGAAAGAAAAGAAACCTAAAAGATGTTGTGGAATCGAATTTTCAAAAACAGGTAGCTACAGTTCTTGCTTTGCATCGCGGTGTTCCTTGTAGAACATCCTACATCTTATTCGATAAGGAAAGGGCCGAGATCCCTTCACCGGGAGTGACCCCTTTAGCAATAACTGGCAAATGCTACAACCCTCGGTTTTGTCTTTTGATTGCTTTTCTAGTTCTTGCTTTGCATAGTGATATATATGATATGTCCTGCACCTCATTCGACGAGGAAAGAGCCGAGATCCCTTCACCGGGAGTGACCTCTTTAGCGAAACTAGCAAAAGCCTCAAAAACACTCCATTTTAAAATCATTTGATTCTACAACTATATCAAGTTCATTACGCAATAGGTTTTCTGAAAAACCTGTCGTAGCCTTCCGTCATTTCAGATAAGTTGTATATAGTATTCGTTCTACATTTGTTGGCTTTTGTCAAGGTGTAGTGTGTGGTAGCTATATGCTGCTTATCTGCAGCATATGATGCTATTGGATTAGGGTAGTCGTACGGCTTTGTTGGCTTTCGTCAAGGGTCGTGCGGGTGGGTTTAATTCAGTCAAGAAATGTATAGGTCGAACTTGAATAGAGGGCTATGGTTTGTTGGCTTTCGTCAAGGTCATAGCACGTTAGGGGCAAATTATCGGGAATTTCAAGTGTTGAAATTTGCAATGAGATTGCATACCTTCTATGAGATAGTTTGATCCCGATACCCACTGAGAGTAATTGTTACTCCTGGGAGAGTTTTACACATTACAATTAGCCGATCAAGTGGGCGTCTAGAAAGGTGTCAACGGGGTTACGCCTATGCGAAAACGAGGTTTACTTTAATTTGGTCCGTACGAAAGCACGGGGAACCTCCCTCAAAGTACCGACACTGGCCTGGCTGAAAGATTGGCGAAATTGTATGGTGTAATTAATCCCGGCTAGTCTTTCCTTTTAGGGTTTGAAGGAAGATTTGATAAAAACAATGGGAGCCATCCTGATTAGATAAAATAATAACCAATCTGATCTTGCAAGAGCGCACGCAGAGTGTTTTCTTCTCTCTCTCTCCAGGTAGCGACCATGTCACGCCTTAATCAAGATAATAATACGGATATATTGACCGAACCCGCTTGTTCTACTGAGCTGGGGAACGTTGGTCCCGCTCCAACTTATAAATGTTATAAGACAGAGATGAAAATAGGGGATTACCAAAATTCCCGTGCCGTCCAAATGAAGAAAGTGCATGCTGATGCATCTTCTTCGGTTGGGTTCATTACAGAGAACTATTTCTCAGTATCCTTTACGTCCAGGGTATGAGATACCGGATCAGGATTCCACATATGTAATTTGCTACATGGGCTACTGATAGGTAGAGAACTGAGAACAGATGATAAGTTTCTTGAGATAGAAACGGTGCAAGTGTTGCAGCCAAATCTGTTGGTAGTTATCATCCTGTATTACCAGAATACATTGATTCTAAACGAATGTTATTCGATACCAAACCTGATATACAACATCATATCAGTCTCTTTATTAGTAAAGAAAGGATATAATTTTGTATTGTTGGATAATGTTTTGAACATTTCCTATATCAAGAGTTGATCGATTCAGGCACGTTATCTAAAAGCATAGACGTTCTAAATCAAACCACAGTTCTTAACGTACAGAATACGCACAAGAGGAAGAGTTCAGAAATGAACGAATCCTTCTTGAGGTATTGTAGACAAGGTCATATCAACGTGACCCGACTAGCTAAAGTTACATATAGATGCATATTTAAATTAGTTTGAATTTACATCTTGTGAAACTTGCCGGTCATGTCACAGAGATAAGATGACCATAGCTCTGTTTATAGGAAACATAGAAAGAGTTAGTGAACTCTTGGGATGATACATGTTGATGTATGAAGGTCCCCAGTCTACACATGCCAAGACCGGTTCTTCGTACTTCATTACATTCTCTGATGATCTCTCAAGATTCAGACATATGTTCCTGTTGAAACACAAGTCCGAAGCTTTTGAGATATTCACAGAATATAAGTTAGAAAGTAGAGAACCGAAACGGGTATAAGTATTATGTCCTTTGATGTGATCAAGGAGGAGAATACTTGAGCACGGAATTCCTGGATTATTCTAAAGGAGAATGAGATTCTCTCTCAGCATTACTCCTCCGTATACACCACAGCACATCGGTGTATCGGGGCGGAGCAATCACACCCTATGTGATAAGGTGTCCTCTATGATGAGTATTACAGAGTTGCCTATTTCCTTTTGGGGGTTATGCACTTGTGAAGCTGCATATTTATTGAATAGGGTTCCGATCAGATCAGTTGCCTACCACTTCATATGAGATATGGAAAGGGAAGAGCCCATATCTTAAGTTTGTTAAGATTTTGGGTTGTCCAGCCTATGTCTAAAAGCAAAATCCGGACAAGCTCGAGGCAAATTCAGTTCCGTAGAAGTTTGTTGCATGTCCCAAGCATACGCAAGGGAATATCTTCTACCAATCCGAGGAATAAAAGATGTTTTGTTTCTCAATATGCCACCTTTGTGAAAGGGAATTTCTTGTGAAGAAATTAATGGTCATAAGGTAGAACTGGAAAGAGTTCCAGCTATACAAACTGCAGCTGATGGTTTTGTAGAACCAAAGGATTCAATAGTAACCAACGAACCTCAGCCTCTCCGCCGATCTAGTAGGGTTCCTCACCCACCTGAGAGATACTTCGAGTTTCTCTATGACAATGGGAGCGAGGAATGCATCATGAGATTATGACCCAACTAGTTTCAAGCTGGCCATCAGGAGTGGGACTCTGTAAGAATGGCGGATGCTTAACGATCTGAGATGGAATCCTTATACACCAACAAAGTATGGACTTTGGTTGCTTTATCTGAAGGGTTATAACCCTATCAGGAGCAAGTATATCTTAAGAAGATTACTTGGTGTACATGGAAAGGTTGATACTTTCAAAGCTAGACTTGTTAAAGGTTTGCATCATTGACCAGGTATGGATTATGATGAAACCTTTTCTAAGTAGCTATGCTTAAGTCCATCCAGATCCTACTTGCCACAGCTACATACCATGACTACGATATCTGGCGGTTGGGTGTCATGACTGCTTTTCTAAATTATGATTTGGAAGAGAGCGTCTATAAGTACACAGCCAGAGGGCTTCGTAGACAGTGGGAGCAGCAAAAACGTGTGCAAGATGTTTTATGTGATAAATCAGGCATCGCGGAGTAGGAATGTCTGTTTTGATATGGTAGTCAAAGAGTTTGACTTCAACAAAATGGTAGATGAACCTTGTGTATACAAAAAGATAGTAGAGAGTATGGTGGTGATCCTCTGTCACGACCCGAAAGAGCACGTGACTGGCCCTTGAACCATATGAAGTCTATAGGGCTCCATCTGATCCAAGTAAACCAAAAGCCCAGAAATCTAAAACCAAGTTAAGGATAAATAAACAACAAGCAATACTATACAACGCCGAAAGGCGAGGATCAAAATTCAAAAGAAACCCAGATAAGCATGAAAACTGTAACACTACTAAGCGCGACTCTAAGGTCGAAATAATACATCACTAGTGTCTGAGTCTGAAACAATATACAAGTTTTGGTTGATGGAATCTCTAGATACAATGAATAATACATGTACAATGGCTGTTCTGATACAAAGAACCCACCTACCAAGCAAATCACCCGCAAAGGAAAGCAGTGTGCCAGAAATGCCGCTATGGAACCTGTACGGCAAACCTGCAAGAACTGTGGCACAACGGGGGTGAGTTGCCAACTCGTGAATAGAAAATATCTACAAGTAGAAATCGAAAGCAAGACATAATCCTAGGTCAATACGATCAGTATATAACATAACCCTCAAGTGAATAAGTCTGAAGCATAGTAAAGTAGCAATGTAACATCTAAACATAAGTGTAGTGCCAAGAACTCGCGCCAGTGCCTCACGTAATAACATATCATAAATATGATGTATGTATGCGGTAAAATGAAAACAGAAGATATCATGAAAGAAATCATCAGGAAATCAATGTCGAGCATCGACGCAAACTATATATCTCAATATCAAGTGAATCCCATCTATCGTGTATCCGATATGTATGCAACATGCATGAAGGTACTCTACTACATGATCCAATGCATATAAAATAAATGTGGGGTAGGGGAGATATAATATACCATCGGCCATAAAGGCTCCTCTCATATCGAGCACATAGGCTCCTTTCATACATCGGGCATCCGTCAGTCCGGTTCAGCCCTCTCTCAATATATCGGGCATCCGTCAGTCCGGGTCAGACCTCTCTCAATATATCGGGCATCTGTCAGTCCGGGTCAGCCCTCTCTCAATATGTCGGGCATCCGTCAATCCGGGTCAGCCCTCTCTCAATATATCGGGCATCCGTCAGTCCGGGTCATCCCTCTCTCAATATATCGGGCATCCGTCAGTCCGGGTCAGCCCTCTCTCAATATATCGGGCATCCGGACCGGGTCAGCCCTCTCTCAATATATCGGGCATCCGTCAGTCCGGGTCAGCCCTCTCTCAATATATCGGGCATCCGTCAGTCCGGGTCAGCCCTCTCTCAATATGTCGGGCATCCGTCAGTCCGGGTCAGCCCCCTCTCAATATGTCGGGATGCATATATAAGTTTGCATAGATCATCGTGATGATATATTTAAGTATGCGGATATATATATATATATCAGCGTCCCATACCACTAATATATATATACTCTAGGGGTACACATATATATTTCAGCGTCCCATACCACTGATATATATATGCAGGAGTAAAACAATCTAGAATCATCATATGCAACCATATCACAGTGCGAAATCCCTGAATTATAATACATGCAACAAGAACACTAATATAAGCATGCAACTATGTAAAGGCATGTGCACAAGGAATATGAATCATTAACATATGCAAGCAATGTGGATAGCAGGAATATGCGGACATTGAATAATCGACGTAACAGTAAAGAATCTACACCCATATGTACATGTCATGCGGTTATACCCTTTGAAAAAGATTGACTCGGGTCTAGTCTAACATCTACTGTGCAGCTACAGATCTAAGTATCAAGTAAATCGGGAGGGGTAAGGACACCACCTAAGTCTGAGTTGATATAAACATATATATATATATATATATACATAAAATAGTCAGTGATCCCTCCTCAATAGTATCGCTTACAATACAGTATATCATATGACAATCCTCAAGTCATGAGTGCGGATCTATCATCAACATAAAGCCCGTACGGTAAATCGTCGTACGGCATCCCAATAGCTGGGTACGGGTCAATATCACATTATCTTATCAAGTACCTGGTATTCTTATCATCATAACACATAATCTGGGATACTGAATCTAATTCTAGTACAAATATAATTATGAATGCGGGGGTAAAACACACATCCCAAGCCCGCAAGAATCACATATCGCATCCCAATTACGAATCATATCAATCACCGATCTCACGGCACCAAGCCCAATATCATTGACTCATCTCCAAGGTCATCCGATATTATCATCAATGCAGTGTAAATATAGTGAATATGCAAGGGTGTGCGTGTGGGTGTAAACCTATTCTAGGGTTCGTGGCTATGAACTACACTAGTTTACTTCTAAGCCTAAACTATCCATAAAACACCTAACACAATATCCATGACACACTGTAACTATCATGTATAGTATATCAACTACGGACTGCGGGGGTGCTATACATCATCCCCTGACTTCCCCCTGTAGATATAATCTACTCACATTGCGTCTTTATATGTGGATGTCGCCACGCGCTTTCTTGCCGTCCCGAAGTCTTCATGAGGTACCTACACATCAAGGTATCGCATATGCGCATTAAAACCATCTCAAAGCCGAAACGGCACATGAAATCCCAAACGATACTATAAGGGGCCTATAGGTTAGAACCTATGGCACGCCTTCAAAACCATCAATAAATCCTCTATATCGTCGTATAAACGCCAAATAGTCGAGGAAAAACACAATACACAATTGCAGAATTAAAAATACGGAATACGGAAACACGAATCCAAAACAGCAACTTAGGAAATATGTCCCAGATTTTACCCTAGGTCCAATTAGACAATTCTATATATACCAGGGGCCTAATCTACAGATAAGGAAACACCAAAACCAAAACGAGCCAAATTGGTGGGGTCCAGGCCGCAAATTGCGGCCAAATGGGTAAAATTTGCGGCCGGGAAAAGGAGTTATGGGCTGGGGTCTTGGTGGTAGCTTCCTGGGTGCCTGCACATACTACTGTCCAATCAATTTTATTTTAGGGTGTCTCGGGTGATAGCAGATTCAATATACTCATTACAGATTGCACAAATTTTCCGATATCGGTTTCTAAAATCCGTATTCTGGTTTTTGGCTTCAGGTTAGGGTCTCAATTCATACACTAGGGTGTTTATATAACCTCAACTGAGCTCAATTTCACAATACAACACAAGTTTCCCTCAAACCCTAACTAGGTTTTCTTTAACTCCACAAAATCAACAATATCGGTTCTAAACTAAACATGGGGTATAAGTAATGCATAAACCAAGCTAATGATCCAGAAAATACCTCATTTGGCAACTCAAGAATTTTCTTGAGTTGCCCCTAGTGGCCAAAATCCATGCTTTCTTGGTCCATCGGGTAGGTCTTGAGCTTGTGCATCCATTTAGTGAAATTGGGGTAGGGTTTTAGTGTTGTTTTGAATGTGTTTAGAGGGGTTGAAGAGGGGAGGGAAATGAGGAGCAGCAACAGCAGCAAGGTTGAAGAGGGAGAGAGGGATGAGTGAAGGAAATGAAGGAGATGGTTAAGTCTTGGTCAAAAGTTACCTTCTCTCTCTCACCCATACCTCATTATCTTATTCCTTTCTCTTTTGCTTTTTCTTTTCTTTTTCCTTAAAACAAACCCTTCTCACCTAAATAGTAACCCCAAAGCAAACCATGGTGAAAATGCACAAGTGAAGAGAAAAAGATATGTGCATGTTTTGCACAAAATTGCTAAAAACCGATTAGCAAGTTTTGATCGCGATTAGCACTAAATTAGTGTCAAACTAACCACAAAAACTTTAAGATGTCATAATTCTCTAATTTACCCTATTTTAGAATTTTCCATAATTTTCCATAATTTTTCCCCATTTATTTGTATTTAATAATTCCAAAATATTAAAATATTCAATAAAATAATATTAAATTATAAAAATTCCCAAAATTAATATTTTATCTTTTTTTGAAATGTTACAATCTACCCCCCTTAAAGAAATTCGGTCCCCGAATTAAATTTAAACCCCCAATACTAAAACTTTTCAGTAACAATCCAATTTGTCGGGGCTCCGAAAACATCAATACAAAGCGAATATCGTAAAAATGTACTGCTCTACTAGAAATCAATCCCTAAAATGCATAAATAAGAATATCCTGTGCGTCTGGTGCGCAAGGAATCAAAATCCATATATGTGTCAAACAGGTGTACAAAACAATATCTAGGTGCAACTGGTGTGCACGAAACAAAAATCATTAAATTCAGTCATCAAAACTAAATCATGCAAACAGAACGCCCAAAATACCGAAATCCAAAATGACGGATACATGATAATCGAATCACAAAATCACAAATCATAATACCGTCGTCGGTAGTTCCTCCTTCAAGGTCGAGAAGGAGTCGGTGCATCCCCTGCTAGCAGCGCAAGATATCTACTTGCCTCTTGCTCACGGTCTGGCGTCCTTTGACTCTGGGTCCTTATCTTCTTTGCGGATTACCTATCTCACAGTCAATCGGCTCATCGGCCCTGTCAGGTGTGCTAACGGGGACGATTCCGTTCTGGCACTTCTCTGGTCACCTCTCGGTCAATCCTCACGACCACTCGTAAGGCAGCATATCACTGGCGTCGGCCTCTGGCTCTCTTAATGCACATCACACATCTGATCCGGGGTGCAAACATCATTGCAGCCGTGTCCTAGAAGAAATCCTACTCAGGGTCTCTTCCAATCATGCCTATGCCGATCTGTGCAGAGGCTGGCTCTCTTTTACATAATCTCTTCTCACCCGATAGACATCTGTGTCCTCAGCACAATATTTTCTCGGAAATTGGTCGCATCCCAACACCTCTGTAAGTACATCACGTCACTGGTCTCGACGGAAAGTAATGACAGCTCATCAGTGTCTCACACGAACCTCTTATCCGCTTGTCCGTATTTCCGTCCACTTCGACGTCACGGCATGCTATCTACGCACTGCACTGTTCTCGGCCACGGTCAATCCGAATCTCTCGCACGGACTCGAAATCGCGTACTCTGTAGCTTCACCATTCTATAGAATATGTCTGGCCGAACAGGTTCTCGGAAACGCGTCCCAACCATCGGAGGAATACTCAATACTCGTCCATCCTTGATCAATCCGCAATGCATCTGGGTAAGTTCCTTTATCCGAACCGGGTCAACGACCTTGTCGATGACGCCGAACTCTGGCCTGCTGGGTGCGCGCAATATGACCACTCCTGGATCTAGGTCTTCTCGTATCGTATTCCAGAAAGGTCCTGTCGAGATTTCTCTCTCAAATCTCATTCCTGCCGGATTGCCCAGAAGTCATCATCCATCGCTGAAGCCAATTCTTATTCCGGAATGGCTGCATACTTATCGCGCCTCTTTCTGGAAGATATATCCATATACAACGCCTCTGGGTGCATATCACATCTCTGATGTCAGCGGAGTGGGACGTCATCTCGTCGAAATCTCTTGCGAACTCTTTTATTCACTCCGCTCCAATGTCGACTGATTCGGACTCGTCTCATCGTGCTGCATGGACTGTAAGTCGATGTACTACACCCCAATACTTGTGGGGAGGCGGAATTTTCAAAAACGAACTTGTTTAGTGAACGAACATCGACTAACCGCTTGAATCGAAGCTAAACTATAAATAACCAAACACAAAGTGTTTCTAAACTACTGTGTTTAGGGATTATACCTAATGAACCAACTCCTTCGTCTTTACGATCTCCTTGTTCTCCTCGGCCTTCTCTAGGTAGTAGACGATCCACCCGAGGGCAAAACTCCAAGCTAAACCTCTAAACTTGAGGCAACTAACCTTCTTGGATTGCTAATCAAAGAAGTTAGGATGAAATAGAGTGATGGTTATGGATTGATTAGTCTTTCTAATCCTTTGATCTCAACTCATGAGGTGTAAGGATTAGGGTTTGAAGATGAGAGCTTGAGGAGAGAGAAGATGTGTATTATTATGAAATGAGAATAGTAAGTTATCATAATATAAATGAAGCATTCTCTTTTATCAACAAAAGAAAATAAGTGATGAATAAGCATGCTTCACAAATATCTAATGGTGATTCATTGTTATGACTCATTAAGCATTTATCATGCATTAATGATATGCATGAATCACCCCCATGACTCACTAAACTCATTTAAAGCAAATGACACCTAAACCTCCTTAGTCACCACTTCTAGAAGCTTCTCGTACAATTACGAGAACGCCCCTCCAATCCGCAAAAATACGGAAAAACTTTAGACTGTAAAAATCCAATAACCGGATACCAGTAACTGGCTTAAACCAAAGCCGACTGGTAAAAACTGTCCGAAAGTCGTACGCGCGTAAACGCACGTATGCGTCCGAACCCTTGTCGTAAAACCATACGACCTCTATATCGTTTCGCCTGGAATAGGAAACTCTCTGTGTGGGACTCTAGAGACTCGACTACTACGCTGGCAGTGGGTTTAACCACAGACCGCAAGCGGCACTAGCTGTACGTAACGGTCCCCAGGTAGTTGTCGATAAGAAGGCCGATGAGGAAACCCATCCGAACTCCTACTGAGTCTGATGTGACAATCTCCATACAGTCCGGTCCGTTCGTCCAAGACTATCGCATATCGGGCCTAGGGGGCGGCAAGCGTCAGTCCCCTAATAGCGGTATAAGTCGTGTTGGAGCGAAGCCCATTACACCCTGAGAAACTACTGGAACCTACCAGCAAATCTCGCTTGCCCTGGCCAGGGACTTTGCGTAATGGCTCTCTGACACAGCACGATATCTACTCCCAATACCGGGAGGGACGAATCCTTTCTAACCGCCACTGCCTCCAAGTGCTCGGGACTGCACCCAACTGCTACCTGTTTGCACGACTCCTTTGAGCCGTGGTAGGGTAGCAATCTAAGAACAGTGGGACACACTCGAGGCGAAGTAGCAGTGTCAAGTCTGCGGACTACGCTGTACTCATGTCACCTGGGAACTGTTCACTGACGACTGGTATCAAACCAACCAACAATTCCCTGTGAGTCCTGTCCGGTGTACCCGTAACCTAACGAGCACCTGTATACTATCTCCAGTACAACGTACTGACGACTTTGGGACAGACCATCTCCCCAACTGGGATGAGAAGCGTACACATTAGTCTACTCCGGATTATCGATGCTCTGTCTCAATAATCCAACGACCAGGGACCTGAATAAGGATGTGCTAGTAGACTACCCAGCCCCCACTAGTGTGACTGCCATCACAACGCTGGTAGACAAGCAAGATCCTAAGAGCTCTATCAATACGTACACTCACATATTAAGATAGAAAAACCAAGTAGCATACTACCATGTTTAGCAAGACTGTTATATACATGTGAATATCCCAAGCTTCCATTAAGTAATATACAAGCTAGTATGATACAGTAATGGCCTTCTAGGGCATAAACACTAACAATCTCCCACTTGCACTAGGGCCATGTACTGGCATATCGTAGACCAATGATCTCGAGTAGCCTCTCGAACTGAATCTGAGGAAGGGCCTTCGTGAATGGATCAGCAATGTTCTCTTCTGAAGCAACTCTCCGAACCTCGATCTCCTGACGATCAATGATCTCCCTGATCAGGTGATACCGCCTCAAGATGTGTCTGGACTTCTGATGGGACCTTGGTTCCTTCGCTAAAGCTATAGCTCCGTTGTTGTCGCAATACAGAGGTATTGGATCAACTATGGTAGGAACCACCTGAAGTTCTGTTAGGAACTTCTTCATCCAGACTGCTTCTTTTGCGGCATCGCAAGCAGCTATATACTCCGCTTCCATCGTCGAGTCAGCAACGGTGTCCTGCTTGGAGCTCCTCCAGCACACCGCCCCTCCATTGAGGGTAAAGACATAACCCGACATGGACTTGGAATCGTCCTTATCACTCTGGAAGCCGGAATCAGCAAAGGCCTCCAACCTGAGGTCTTTTCCGCCGTAAACCAAGAACATCTCCTTAGTCCTCCTCAGGTACTTGAGAATGTTCTTTACTGCTATCCAGTGTTTCTCCCCTGGGTCTGACTGATACCGTCTTACCACGCTGAGTGCGTAAGCTACATCTGGTCTGGTACACAACATCGCATACATTATAGAGCCTACCGCAGAAGCGTAGGGTATAATAGACATGCGTTCCCTTTCCAAATCAGTCTTGGGATACATCTCTTTGGAGAGGGTGATTCCGTGACAAGCCGGTAGATTACCGCGCTTAGAATCTTCCATACTGAATCTTTTCAGTACAGTGTCGATATACCTGGACTGCGAAAGTCCCAACATCCTCTTGGATCTATCACGATAGATCCGGATCCCCAGAATGTAAGAGGCATCATCCAGGTCTTTCATGGAGAACCTGTGTGACAAGAATCCTCTGACAGATTGTAGCATAGGAATGTCATTTCCTATCAATAGAATGTCATCCACGTACAAGACGAGGAATACGACATTTCTGGCTACAACTTTACTATATATGCACGGTTCATCTGGATTTTTGATAAAGTCATATTCTTTGACTGTCTCATCAAAACAGATGTTCCAACTCCGCGATGCCTGCTTTAGTCCATAAATGGACTTAAGCAGCTTGCATACTTTCCCGCTGCTCCCACTCTGATTGAAACCCTCTGGCTGATCCATATAGACGCTCTCTTCTAAATTTCCATTCAGAAAAGCCGTCTTTACGTCCATCTGCCAGATTTCATAATCATGGAAGGCAGCAATAGCAAGAAGGACCCGAATGGATTTGAGCATAGCCACTGGAGAAAAAGTTTCGTCATAGTCCAAACCAGGTCTTTGACGAAAACCCTTTGCAACAAGTCTAGCCTTATAGGTTTCCACCTGTCCATCTACACCAATCTTTTTCTTGAAGATCCATTTGCATCCTATGGGTTTTACCCCATCTGGAGCAAAGTCGAAAGTCCATACTTTGTTGGTGTACATGGACTCCATTTCGGTCTGCATTGCATCTAGCCATCGTACCGAGTCGCCGCTGTGGATGGCCTGCTGGAAGTCAGTAGGTTCATCATCTTCTATGATGCAATCCTCTCTATCCCCGTCTATGAGAAAACCGTAGTATCTCTCAGACGGATGAGACGGCCTACTACTCCTGCGGAGGGGTGCGGGAATGTTCTGTTCTTCTTGAACTTCCGGTTCTACCAAACTTTCAGTAGCAGTTTGTGGTTCTGGAATCTCTCCCAGTTCTATTTCGCTCCCACTTATTTCCTTTTCTAAAAACTGATTTTCCAGAAAATGGGCATTACGAGAAACAAAAACCTTTTGTTCCTCTGCGTAATAGAAATAATATCCCTTGGAGTTCTTTGGGTATCCCACAAACAAACATTTTACTGATCGTGCCTCGAGCTTGTCCACATGCTGCTTTTTAACAAAAGCTGGACATCCCCAAATCTTCATATGCTGAAGATGGGGTTTCTTCCCAGTCCACATCTGATATGGAGTGGTAGGCATAGTCTTGGTAGGAGCCCTGTTCAGAAGATATGCCGCTGATTCTAGCGCATAACCCCAGAAAGATCGCGGTAACTCAGTATTACTCATCATGGATCGTACCATATCTAATAGGGTTCGATTCCGTCTCTCCGATACACCGTTATGCTGTGGAGTGTATGGAGGAGTAAGCTGAGAGAGAATTCCTTTCTCTTTTAGGTAACCTAGGAACTCGGCACTTAAGTATTCACCACCTCGATCAGATCTTAGTGTCTTGATACTTTTGCCGGTTTGGTTTTCTACTTCAATCTTATACTCTTGGAATTTCTCAAAAGCCTCGGATTTATGTTTCATCAGATAAATGAATCCGTATCTTGAGTAATCATCCGTGAAAGTAATGAAATAGGAAAAACCACCTCTCGCATGTGTAGATATTGGACCACATACATCACTGTGTATGAGTCCTAAAAGCTCGCTCGCTCTTACTCCTTGTCCAGTAAATGGAGTCTTTGTCATCTTTCCTTTGAGACAAGATTGACAAGTGTCATAAGTTTGATATTCGAACGTGTCCAAATATCTTTCTCTATGCAACTTAGTCAACCTTCTCTCATTGATGTGACCCAGTCTACAATGCCATAAGAAAGCTTTATTTAAATCTGGAGACTTTCTTTTTAGTGTGTTCTGGACATTGAAAATTTGGAGTTGGTTTAAAACATATATGCCGTTATTTAATGTACCGGACCCAATCAAACCATTATTAAGGTGGATGTTGACAACATCTCTTACAAACGTGAAATCATAACCTTTATTTGATAACAAGGAAACTGATATGATATTACACGTTAAGCTTGGTACAAAATAACAGTTATGTAAAACCAAAATGTGTCCACTCGTCAATCCTAGGTGATAATCCCCGACGGACGCAGCTCCCACGCTAGCTCCGTTAGCAACCCTGAGGATCATATCACCTTCCTTCAGCACTCTACGGTTTCTCAGTGCCTGCAATGAATTGCAAATATGAGATCCTGATCCGGTATCCAATACCCAGGAAGTAGAGTTGATCGACAGACAATTCTCAATTACAAACACACCTGAAGTCGAAGCCACAGCTTGCTTCGGTTCCTGGTTCTTGGCGTTCCACGCCTTGCAATCCTTCTTCCAGTGCCCTTTCCTGTGACAATGGAAGCACTCATCCTGGCCAACTATCGGTACTGCAGTCTTTTTCTTTCCCTTCCCTCTCACCTTACTAACAACTCCTCTAGGTTTGGGTGCGGCCTTCTTCTTCCTTCCTTTGGCCCTAGCCTTGGACCCGGAAGAAGATGTACCTCCAACAAACATAGCGGGTGTTTCCCTTGCCTTCTGCATGGTGCCCTCTGCACTCCTTAACATGTTCAGGAGTTCCGCAAGTTCAACTTCTTTTCCTTAAAGATTGAAGTTGAGGATAAACTGGGCGTAGGTGGGAGGAAGGGACTGGAGAATAAGGTCTGTATAGAGCTCATTATCCAAAGTCGTCCCAAGGTTTGCGAGCTCTTCAATATAGCCGATCATCTTTAGGACATGTTCTCCTACTGATGACCCGACTGCCAACCTCGCTCGAAACAAGTTCTTAGAGGTCTCGTATCTTGCTATACGAGATTGCTCCCCATAAAGTTCCTTTGTATGGAGAAATATGCCATCTAGGGACATATCCTCGTGCCTCCTCTGATGTTCATTGTTCATCGAGGCAAGCACGATGCACTTGGCTCTCGCGCAATCTAAATCCCAGGTTTTGCGGATTTCCTTATCCGCATTACTGGATTTCGGACCAGGGACAGCAGGTGCCGTAGCGGTGAGGACGTACCCCAATTTGTCATAGGTCAAAGCCATTTTGACATTCCGCAGCCAATCTTTATAGTTTGGCCCCGTCAGTATATTTTTCTCTAAAAGTAACTTAAGTCCAGTCATTTTCAGGGTCGCTGCAATTAGGAGAGAGAGAAGAAAACTCATTAGCATGATGCTATTGCAAGTTTAGAGTGGTTTTTAGTTTATCTAAACTGGATGGCTCCCACTGTTTCTCGAATCCTTCCTCAAACCATAAAAGAAGAATTAGCCAGGACTATTCTCACCGTACAATACTTGCTTAACCGTTCAGCCAGGCTGGTGTCGGTACTTCGAGGGAGGTTTTCCAACGCTTTCGCGAAGTTCCTTAATTAAATAACCTCTTTTCTCTGGGGGCGTAACCCCGCTGACACTTTTCTGGACACCTACTAGGTTTATAGCATTGATCGTTAAGTGACGAATATCCTGATAAGTAGCATATACTCACAGTAGGATCGGGATCCAAATATCATCGTCTGATAATGTTATAGGAATGCTACCAACATTCATCAAACTCAAAATGGTATGCATCTCTTTGCAAATTTCAGTTTTTTTAGAAATTCCCGATATACATTTTTGCCCCATGCTCTTATGACCTTGGCTTTGGTCAAAATGTCATAAGTCACATGTCAAGTTCTACCCGTCATTATCTTGTCAATTTGAACCCATCCGTATATACCCCTGACTTTGGTCAAATGGTAATACGACTATCCCAAACCAACTCATCTATCTTATGCAACAAATGAAAACCCAGTAGCTACCAAACACTATGCCTTGACTTTGGCCAAAATGCATAGCTTGAATACTACTGAATACCTAAATGAAATGACGGAGGGCTATGACTGGTTTTGGCGAAACCGTGAACGTAGTGAACTTGATATAACCGAAGGAACCTGATAGCTTTTAAAAGGAGTGGTTAAAGCTCCGCGTTTAAAAATATCTGTTTTAAAATTAACCGAGTGGTTTCTTTTAAATTGTTCCAAGGATTTAAACTTGGTTTATTTTCTTTGCATTATAGATAATGCGTCCCATCATTAACCTATCATTGCAGAAAACAACGAAAATACAACGTACTCTTATGCCATCCGCATTCGCCATGGGGTCCCGTCATTACCCGTTAGGTTACTTAACTAACGACAGAGCGGGGGCTGGGCTAGCGCGGGTGCAAAACATAAGTGACGTCTAAATAGCTACAATATATATAGATATTTAACATTCGTCTGACGCAATGATATTCATTCCAGAACACAGATAAACAATATTGGATTTGCAAGCAATCTGTATTTCTTTTGATCCTGCAAGAAAAGACAGATCACATAGTTGTGATGAATAGCCGTTACCCCACCCTCGACCCCTACGGGTACGGCAAACTACCCACCCGGCAGTTTTTGTACCCCACCTTGGGTCAGTCCTAGGAGCAAAAACAGTAAAATGAAATAATACAACGGTGGCTACAACCGCAACCTGGATGTGCGCCGCAAAAATAATATTACAACAAATTACATTTACAACAAATGAATTAAACAATAACCCATTGCTAAACCCCGGCTAAACACCACAACAATCCAATACAGTTTATATGCACAAACATATATAACCATTTCAGAAATGTGCAACCCCCTGCCAACTGACATACTAGCAGTTAGGGGAGGTTTACGAACACATTAAACAATCACAGATATAATCCAATATGCAAATACTGTACAATTTCGATCGATTAAACATCTTTAATATTGCTCCAAAAACTGCTCTGTTAAACTGAAACCTGAGCAAAATTAAAATATTCCAGAAACTCCCAAATTTCACAGAGAAGCAACAGAAGAAAATTGGGTTCCTGACTCGCCAACTCGGCGGCGGAAGCGCGGCGACTCAGTAGGCTGAGGCCGTGGTTCCGCGGCGAGTTAGGCGATTCAGGGGCCTATTTTTCTTGGGTGTTCTTCTGTGGTCATGTCAAGCTTTCTGCAATCACCTGAAAAATTTTTGGACATCATTTAAATTTCGACAGAAACTGAATTTTTCGGGACTTTCCGGTTTCGTTTTTTCCGTTAGAAATTTGTACAAATTTGCAATTAAGTTATTTATTGTTTAGTGAGTCTCTGATACCACTGTAAGTCGATGTACTACACCCCAATACTAGTGGGGAGGCGGAATTTTCAAAAACGAACTTGTTTAGTGAACGAACATCGACTAACCGCTTGAATCGAAGCTAAACTATAAATAACCAAACACAAAGTGTTTCTAAACTACTGTGTTTAGGGATTATACCTAATGAACCAACTCCTTCGTCTTTACGATCTCCTTGTCATGGACTGTGCTCCAACGGCTATACTCGTATCTGGAGTCTCCCAAGCAAAGCATCCCATCACGTGATATCCGAATGATGTCGAACATTCGATCGACTCGTCAGAACCTCTTAATCCCCCAAGAGATCAACATCTTGAGTACAGTTTAATAGCATCGAGTACATGCCACAGCGTCGGTGGTCAAGCCGTAGAAGGGCAAACCCAAGCCTCACTAATGGCGCCGCGGAACTGCCGCAAACCCTAAGGTTCAAAGGCTTCCACACGGCCATTAAGTCGAGTTAGGGTTTCATTCTTCTAGAGGGTCCATAGAATCACCTGCATGTCTTTCCGTATACTTTAAACTTGGAAAATGGGCTTCTGACATTCGATCGTCTCTATTGACTCTCAACGAACCTGCGTGGAGTCGTCTCTAGCTGGAAACAATCTATCTGATGACCTCGCATCGGTAAACGAACGAACCAAATGTCCTAGTCATTCTTCCTCAGGTGACTAGCGACTCGCTATCATCTCTCTAAGTATATGCTCACGCTGCAGTAGCTCCAACCATCTGGGCGATATCCCGTCATTTGCAGCAGCAACTGGCTCATTCGCCTGTACGCCGAACAGCGCCTCGATCCTCCAGGAAAGGCGACACATTAGCGGCCATCTCTGAATCGGTCTGCTCTAGATCTGAGTAAGACTCTCCACACTGGAAATCTTCAACTCAACTGGGCCCGCTCCGGCGCATAAATCGGACGAATCTCCTTCGTCTCTCAAATCGGATAGACAAGCTATCATCTGTCTCATATCCGCCTGGAAGCTCCGATAATCTCAGCTCGTAAGCTCCGGAAGCGACATCCTGTCAATCTCAGCAACAGCTGGTCCATCTGTCTGCACGGTAGGCGACATCATAATCTCTGAGGTATTCTGTACATCAACAGTCCTCTCTCAACTGGCAGCTCTAACAATGCCCCGATCATCCGGTGCAAAACCAAGCACTCGCCTCAACTAGAGGTCACAATCACCAATACTAACTCGAGACGTTCCCATGTCACCAGAAAACACAATGGTCGGCCCTCGTACCAGACGAGCTCGCCCTGACCGTAACCCTAGCAGCAGCCCAAACTGCGCTCAAACATGGTGACAGGAACCTCAATCGAGTATCGAAGAGAGCAGATCAATGGCAAGAAAGAGAACAACAGATCCAGAGTGGATACATGATCATAGGAAGGAACAGCATCAATGGAGGTATGGTCATGAACTAATAGAATCAGGGATCTCAAATGGATGTATAATCATGGATGTAAAGAGAATCACTGATCTCGAAAATATGTACATCCTAAGCTTCCTTAAGCGGAGTTGCGTGTCGTAAGTATGTCGCGGAACATACCAACGGTACGTCACTCTACTTTAGTCACCTATTCCATCAACCAAGGGTCATCCTACACGACGAAAGTTCGGGTCTAATACCCCCTCAACTAAGTCTATGTTCCGTAAGGTCAAGCCTAAGTTCCGTATATATATAACGCCCTAGGCTCCACATAGTCAAACTTAGACTCGAACCAAGGTCAACCTAGCGCTCTGATACTAACTTTGTCACGAACCGAAAGAGCACGTGACTGGCCCTTGAACCATATGAAGTCTATAGGGCTCCATCTGATCCAAGTAAGCCAAAAGCCCAGAAATCTAAAACCAAGTTAAGGATAAATAAACAACAAGAAATACTATACAACGCCGAAAGGTGAGGATCAAAATTCAAAAGAAACCCAGATAAGCATGAAAACTGTAACACTACTAAGCGCGACTCTAAGGTCGAAATAATACATCACTAGTGTCTGAGTCTGAAACAATATACAAGTTTTGGTTGATGGAATCTCTAGATATAATGAATAATACATGTACAATGGCGGTTCTGATACAAAGAACCCACCTACCAAGCAAATCACCCGCAAAGGAAAGCAGTGTGCCAGAAATGCCGCTATGGAACCTGTACGGCAAACCTGCAAGAACTGTGGCACAACGGGGGTGAGTTGCCAACTCGTGAATAGAAAATATCTACAAGCAGAAATCGAAAGCAAGACATAATCCTAGGTCAATACGATCAGTATATAACATAACCCTCAAGTGAATAAGTCTGAAGCATAGTAAAGTAGCAATGTAACATCTAAACATAAGTGTAGTGCCAAGAACTCGCGCCAGTGCCTCACGTAATAACATATCATAAATATGATGTATGTACGCGGTAAAATGAAAACAGAAGATATCATGAATGAAATCATCAGGAAATCAAAGTCGAGCATCGATGCAAACTATATATCTCAATATCAAGTGAATCCCATCTATCGTGTATCCGATATGTATGCAACATGCATGAAGGTACTCTACTACATGATGCAATGCATATAAAATAAATGTGGGGTAGGGGAGATATAATATACCATCGGCCATAAAGGCTCCTCTCATATCGAGCACATAGGCTCCTTTCATACATCGGGCATCCGTCAGTCCGGGTCTGCCCTCTCTCAATATATCGGGCATCCGTCAGTCCGGGTCAGCCCTCTCTCAATATATCGGGCATCCGTCAGTCCGGGTCAGCCCTCTCTCAATATATCGGGCATCCATCAGTCCGGGTCAGCCCTCTCTCAATATGTCGGGCATCCATCAGTCCGGGTCAGCCCTCTCTCAATATATCGGGCATCCGTCAGTCCGGGTCAGCCCTCTCTCAATATATCGGGCATCCGTCAGTCCGGGTCAGCCCTCTCTCAATATATCGGGCATCCGTCAGTCCGTGTCAGCCCTCTCTCAATATATCGGGCAGCCGGCAGTCCGGGTCAGCCCTCTCTCAATATGTCGGGCATCCGTCAGTCCGTGTCAGCCCCCTCTCAATATGTCGGGATGCATATATAAGTTTGCATAGATCATCGTGATGATATATTTAAGTATGCGTATATATATATATCAGCGTCCCATACCACTAATATATATATACTATAGGGGTACACATATATATTTCAGCGTCCCATACCACTGATATATATATGCAGGAGTAAAACAATCTAGAATCATCATATGCAACCATATCACAGTGCGAAATCCCTGAATTATAATACATGCAACAAGAACACTAATATAAGCATGCAACTATGTAAAGGCATGTGCACAAGGAATATGAATCATTAACATAAGCAAGCAATGTGGATAGCAGGAATATGCGGACATTGAATAATCGACGTAACAGTAAAGAATCTACACCCAAATGTACATGTCATGCGGTTATACCCTTTGAAAAAGAATGACTCGGGTCTAGTCTAACATCTACTGTGCAGCTACAGATCTAAGTATCAAGTAAATCAGGAGGGGTAAGGACACCACCTAAGTCTGAGTCGATATAAACATATATATATATATATATATACATAAAATAGTCAGTGATCCCTCCTCAATAGTATCGCTTACAATACAGTATATCATATGACAATCCTCAAGTCATGAGTGCGGATCTATCATCAACATAAAGCCCATACGGTAAATCGTCGTACGGCATCCCAATAGCTGGGTACGGGTCAATATCACATTATCTTATCAAGTACCTGGTATTCTTATCATCATAACACATAATCTGGGATACGGAATCTAATTCTAGTACAAATCGATACCATCTATATAATTATGAATGCGAGGGTAAAACACACATCCCATGCCCGCAAGAATCACATATCGCATCCCAATTACGAATCATATCAATCACCGATCTCACAGCACCAAGCCCAATATCATTGACTCATCTCCAAGGTCATCCGATATTATCATCAACGCAGTGTAAATATAGTGAATATGCAAGGGTGTGCGTGTGGGTGTAAACCTATTCTAGGGTTCGTGGCTATGAACTACACTAGTTTACTTCTAAGCCTAAACTATCCATAAAACACCGAACACAATATCCATGACACACTGTAACTATCATGTATAGTATATCAACTACGGACTGCGGGGGTGCTATACGTCATTCCCCGACTTCCACCAGTAGATATAATCTACTCACATTGCGTCTTTATATGTGGATGTCGCCACGCGCTTTCTTGCCGTCCCGAAGTCTTCATGAGGTACCTACACATCAAGGTATCGCATATGCGCATTAAAACCATCTCAAAGCTGAAACGGCACATGAAATCCCAAACGATACTATAAGGGGCCTATAGGTTAGAACCTATGGCACGCCTTCAAAACCATCAATAAATCCTCTATATCGTCGTATAAACGCCAAATAGTCGAGGCAAAACACAATACACAATTGCAGAATTAAAAATACGGAATACGGAAACACGAATCCAAAACAGCAACTTAGGAAATATGTCCCAGATTTCACCCTAGGTCCAATTAGACAATTCTATATATACCAGGGGCCTAATCTACAGATAAGGAAACACCAAAACCAAAACGAGCCAAATTGGTGGGGTCCATGCCGCAAATTGCGGCCAAATGGGTAAAATTTGCGGCCGGGAAAAGGAGTTATGGGCTGGGGTCTTAGTGGTAGCTTCCTGGGTGCCTGCACATACTACTGTCCAATCAATTTTATTTTAGGGTGTCTCGGGTGATAGCAGATTCAATATACTCATTACAGATTGCATAAATTTTCCGATATCGGTTTCTAAAATCCGTATTATGGTTTTTGGCTTCAGGTTAGGGTCTCAATTCATACACTAGGGTGTTTATATAACCTCAACTGAGCTCAATTTCACAATACAACACAAGTTTCCCTCAAACCCTAACTTGGTTTTCTTTAACTCCACAAAATCAACAATATCGGTTCTAAACTAAACATGGGGTATAAGTAATGCATAAACCAAGCTAATGATCCAGAAAATACCTCATTTGGCAACTCAAGAATTTTCTTGAGTTGCCCCTAGTGGCCAAAATCCATGCTTTCTTGGTCCATCGGGTAGGTCTTGAGCTTGTGCATCCTTTTAGTGAAATGGGGGTAGGGTTTTAGTGTTGTTTTGAATGTGTTTAGAGGGGTTGAAGAGGGGAGGGAAATGAGGAGCAGCAGCAGCAGCAAGGTTGAAGAGGGAGAGAGGGATGAGTGAAGGAAATGAAGGAGATGGTTAAGTCTTGGTCAAAGGTTACCTTCTCTCTCTCACCCATACCTCATTATCTTATTCCTTTCTCTTTTCCTTTTTCTTTTCTTTTTCCTTAAAACAAACCCTTCTCACCTAAATAGTAACCCCAAAGCAAACCATGGTGAAAATGCACAAGTGAAGAGAAAAAGATATGTGCATGTTTTGCACAAAATTGCTAAAAACCGATTAGCTAGTTTTAATCGCGATTAGCACTAAATTAGTGTCAAACTAACCACAAAAACTTTAAGATGTCATAATTCTCTAATTTACCCTATTTTAGAATTTTCCATAATTTTCCATAATTTTTCCCCATTTATTTGTATTTAATAATTCCAAAATATTAAAATATTCAATAAAATAATATTAAATTATAAAAATTCCCAAAATTAATATTTTATCTTTTTTTGAAATGTTACAATCTACCCCCCTTAAAGAAATTCGGTCCCCGAATTAAATTTAAACCCCCAATACTAAAACTTTTCAGTAACAATCCAATTTGTCGGGGCTCCGAAAACATCAATACATAGCGAATATCATAAAAATGTACTGCTCTACTAGAAATCAATCCCCAAAATGCATAAATAAGAATATCCTGTGCGTCTGGTGCGCAAGGAATCAAAATCCATATATGTGTTAAACAGGTGTACAAAACAATAACTAGGTGCAACTAGTGTGCATGAAACAAATATCATTAAACTCAGTCATCAAAACTAAATCATGCAAACAGAACGCCCAAAATACCGAAATCCAAAATGACGGATACGTGATAATCGAATCACAAAATCACAAATCATAATACCGTCGTCGGTAGTTCCTCCTTCAAGGTCGAGAAGGAGTCGGTGCATCCCCTGCTAGCAGCGCAAGATATCTACTTGCCTCTTGCTCACGGTCTGGCGTCCTCTGACTCTGGGTCCTTATCTTCTTGATAGGGAAGGAGTTTCCTATGCTACGCTCGGTCAATCTCCGCTTATCACAATGATTCTCCATATAGGATCAAAGTGATACCTCCTAAATCCTGAGTTTTGATCTATGAGATAGATGTAATTGGATGTTAGGATTCTCACTAGTTGTAGTGAGATGGTATCAATCGATCCTGGGGAGAATCAATGGAAAGGTTCCAGGGTGATAAGGACAACTGAATGTCAGTCACAGGCATTGTCTTTACCCTCAGTAAAGGGACGGTATGTTGGAAGAGTTCCAAGACAGATATCGTGGCATACTAGACGATTAAAGGCAAGACACATCATTACCAAAGATACAACCAAAGAGGCAGTCTGGGTGTATATTAGTTCATGAGATGACTTCGTTCCTACCATTGTGTGACAATGGAGTTGTGCCTTATGCCTAGGAACGTCCGTCCCATCAGTGATCCGGACATATTCTAAGGCAGTATCACATCATGGAGATGGCTGATCTCTAGGGGATCGAGGCCAGGAGAGTAGACTCAGAGGACAACACGGTGGATCCACTCACAAAGGCTTTTTCCCAGAGAGAGACTATTATGGGATGGTTGAGTATGAGATGCTACAACCACTGTTATCATATGGCTCTAGTGCAAGTAGGAGATTGTTAGTTATATGTATGCCCTAGAGGCCATTACTATACATGAGATGTATATTGTAGTGGATGCTTGGACATATATTGGGAGGACTTTCTGTAGAGTTCCTAGGCACACTCAAGAGGTTCCACAAGGCATCAACCATGCCAAAATCAAATTTTTCTTATACCGAGAAACCCTAATGCTAGATCGTTAACTAGAGGTAAGGCGAAAACCATACAAGTAAACAACTTTACTAGAAAGTGAAAGTGACTACAACCTTTGTAGATCCGGTCCTCCACCTATTTAGCTCCGTGATGACGTCCCTCCGCTGCGATCATCGGATCCCGTACTCTAGCGATGGTTTCATCGGAGAAACGAGCGGGCTAGGTCGTTGACTTCGATGCCGAAGATGATTTACGTCGAGGCGACTCAAACTCAAGCTCCATCTTCACTTGGTCATGAACCTTGTGAAGAAAACACCCTATACAACATGGAAAGTGGTAGAGGATGAAGAAATAGGAAGTGGGTTCACTTTGGATTTGGATTTCTCACTTGGATTCATCACTTGATAATTTTCAAGCAAGCTTTCTTTTTCTTCATCAAGAAGAAGAAGAAGAAGAAAAGAATAGAAAAAGAATTAATGAATATCCAAAATAGAAAATCAAGTGATGCTTATCATAATGCAACCATGGGTGAAGTAACTTGTGTAGAGAATAAACTAAGGTTTAGGTAAATGGTTAGGTTAAGGAATAAAAACAAAATGGTGTAGACTTTTCAAAGATGCTAGAAAACAACATGAAGCTTCTAGCAAAGAAAAGAAAGAAACCATTATGTTTTTATAAAATAAATAAAGAAAACAAAAACCTAACCATGAACTAAACAAAGGTGTAAGTCACACACCCACCCATGTTTGCATGTATCATCAAACATGATACAAACTAGTGCACAAAAAATATATCACATATACAACTTGTGCACAATCTAGTGAGAAAAATAATCTTAAGTGAACCAATACTAGTTAATGTAAAATAATATATCAAATATATAATTATACATTAAATCATTAAATCAACACTTGATTTAATAATCCGCTGATATTGCATATAACCGACTAATATCAATAGTAACAACTTATCGAATCAACACTTGATCCGATAACCCGGCTATATCGCATATA
Source organism: Agapanthus africanus (assembly GCA_030015575.1). Taxonomy (NCBI): domain Eukaryota; kingdom Viridiplantae; phylum Streptophyta; class Magnoliopsida; order Asparagales; family Amaryllidaceae; genus Agapanthus; species Agapanthus africanus. The sequence continues at coordinate 110,360,385 of CM057351.1, forward strand.
ACCGATCAATGTCACAAATCGCGAGAATCGAATACAGTATCACATACTGGTATTATTCTCGGTCCCGCACATATCTCATATGCGCTCCTATTTCGTTTCTCTTGAGCCAGGAAACCTCTGTGTAGGACTATAAAGACTCGTCAATACGCCGGCAGTAGGTGATGATCATATCAAACACCCACATGCCGCAAGCGGTCTGCTAAACATAACGGCCACCCGGGTATTGAGCGATCAGAAGATCAACGAGCAAGCCCGCTCACACTCCTGTGAATCCAACCAGTAACACTTACCGTACAGTCCGGTCTCGTCGTCTGATATGTCGCATATCTCGCCTAGGGGTGGTAAACGTCAGACCCCAGTTGCTCGATAAGTCGTGTTGATATGAGGTCTATAACAGTTCGAGAAACTACTGGTAACACTTACCAGTAAATCTCAGCAACCCTGGCCAGGGATTTCCGGTTATAGCCAATCGAACACAGCGCAACATCAACTCCCTATACCGGGAGAGACGAATCCCCTCCTATCGCTCATTGCCTCCATGTGATTCGGGACTGTACCCAAAAACCACCATTTTGCACGCCCTCTTGGACGTGGTAAGGTGGAAATCAAAGCACAGTAGGAATCACACAAGACTCTATGACGATCTCGGGTCTACAGACTAACCTGTATTAGTGTCACCAGAGAACTGCCATCTGACGTAAGGTATAATTCCATCTGGGAGTTCTCGGCGAGTCCGTCCAGTGTACCCAGTCTCCACTGAGCACCCGTATATCATCTCTGATGTCAAACACCAATGGATATGGGATCATCCATCGCCCATCTGTATGGGTCGAGAAGGTATACGCTAGTCTACTCTGGTATATCGATGCCCCGTCTCGATACACCCACGACTAGGGACCTTGAAGGATGTACTTATGGACTACCATGTCCCCACTAGTATGATCCGCATCATAGTCTAGGTAGTCAAGTGCACATCCTAAGGGCTTTACCAACATGTAACAGAGAGACAATCAGTGTACACGTTAAGATAAAGAGCAACCAGATAGCATACTATCATGTCGAGCAAGAAAGTCCTCCCTATATATGTCTCAGCATCCACTTCAATATACATCCTATGTACAGTAATGACCTCTAGGGCATACATATAACGAACACTTTCTTGCTCGACATGATAGTATGCTATCTGGTTACTCTTTACCTTAAGGTGTATACTGATTGTCTCTCTGTTACATGTTGGTAAAGCCCTTAGGATGTGTACTTGACTACCTGGACTATGATGCGGATCATACTAGTGGGGACATGGTAGTCCATAAGTACATCCTTCTAGGTCCCTAGTCATGGGTGTATCGAGACGGGGCATCGATATAACAGAGTAGACTAGCGTATACCTTCTCGATCCATGTAGATGGGCGATGGATGGTCCCATATCCATTGGTGTTTGACATCAGAGATGATATACGGGTGCTCAGTGGAGACTGGGTACACTGGACGGACTCGCCGAGAACTCCAAGATGGTATTATACCTTACGTCAGATAGCAGTTCTCTGGTGACACTGGAACAGGTTAGTCTGTAGACTCGAGATCGTCATAGAGTCTTGTGTGATTCCCACCGTGCTTTGATTTCCACCTTACCACGTCCAGTAGGGCGTGCAAAACGGTGGTTTTTGGGTACAGTCCCGAGTCACATGGAGGCAATAAGCGTTAGGAGGGGTTTCGTCTATCCCGGTATTGGGGGTTGATGTTGCGCTATGCTCGATTGGCCATAACAGGGAAGTCCCTGGCCAGGGCTGGTTTAGAGATTTACTGGTAAGTGTTACCAGTAGTTTCTCGACCCGTTCTGAGCCTCATATCGGCATGACTTATCGGTTATTGGGGTCTGACGTTCACCAACCCTAGACTTGATATGCGACATATCAGACGAGGAGACCGGACTGTACGGTAGTGTCACTGTCAGGCTTTTTGCAGGAGTTGGAGCGGGCTTGCTTGCTGATCTTCTGATCGCTCAATACCCGGGTAGCCGTTACGTCTAGCTAGTACCACTGACGGCTTGTGGGTGCTTGATATGATCATCACCTACTGCCGGCGTATTGACGAGTCTTTAGAGTACTACATAGAGGTTTTACTGGCTCAGGCAAAACAAAATAGGAGCGCATATGTGATATGTTCGGGACCGAGAATAATGCGTGTATGTGATACCGTATTATATTCTCGCGACTATAGTATCAGCCGGTTATATGTGATATAGCCGGGTTATCGAATCAAGTGTTGATTCGACAAGTTGGTACATTTTGTGTTAGTCGGTTATATGTAATATAACCGGATTATTAAGTCAAGTGTTGATTTAATAATTTAGTGTATAATTGTATATGTGATATACTAATTTATATTAACTAACATTGGTTCACTTAAGCATTTGTTTTTCTCACTTGTGCATAACTTAATATATATGTGATATATATTCATTTGTGTTCATTTTGTATCATGGTTGTTGATACACACTACATGGGTGTATGAGACATACACCATTATAATTATATTGGTGGGATTTTAATATACAAAGTAAATTAAAAATTAGTGGATAATTGTTCAAGTGCATGAAGCTTATGAGTGCAATGACCGAAGTCCACTAGTTTTGTTTTACTTAGGATTTTTATACACCTAACCACTATAATTAGCCATGGTTATATCTCTACATGAGTTCGTATATGATACCCACTCACCCATGGTTATCTCACACTCTCTCTTAATTAGTTTTCATTCTCATTTTGAGCTCATCTTCTTCCTCCTTCAAAAATCTTTCTAGGGTTTGATAAAGAGAGAGAAATGTTGTGAGAAAACAAATTCTAAAGTCTACCCATTTCCTATTTCATCATCCTCTACTAGACTTGCACTTTAGTTTAGGGTGTTTGCTTCACTAATTCTCTAGTTAGTGAAGTAGAAGCTTGAGTTCGTATTCCCTCGACGTAGAAGATCTTCGGCCTCGAAGACTTCAAGCAAAACCATTGCCCTCTTCTCATGGAGCCGTCCGAGAGTCCGGGAGTTCGATGATCGCAGCGAAGGGACTACAACAAGGAGCTTAAGAAGTGAAGGATCGATCTACAAAGGTTGTATTTCGTTTTCACTTAGACGATAATTGTTATTTACTTGCATGTGTTACCCTAATTATCTAGCAAAGATATTGTTTAGGGTTATTCGGCATGGCTAAATGTAACAACTCCAATTTTTGTATACCAAAATTTGATTTAAAATTGAAGTATACTTGGAGTATTAATGTTGCTGATAACACTTTAAGTATCTATCTCTTTACAATAATTATAAGAAGGAGTTTGTAGCTCATTGGTAATACCTTGCACTGCTGAACTAAGCCACCAGAGATCGAATCCCATACCCCACATTATTTTTATTATTGATTTTTTAAAAAAACCTTTAGAATACCAAGAGTTTACACGTGCATATCTCACAAAAACCCCACTACACCCAAAGATGTAACACTTGCAGAGGGTAGATGGACCGTCGGGGGAGATCCTGGTCACCGGACTCGGTCGGGAATCGGCCAACTCGGCCTTGACTCGGCCGACTCAGTGATCCGACCGAGTCACGGCCGAGTCACCCCCTTTTAGGCCGATTCCGGCAAGGGTCACAACATGAAAGTTGTGTCTTTTGGTATTCCCTACTCAACTGCAAAGTTTCAGCCCAATCCCACTTCCAGAGATCTTTAAAACCCCCAATTACTCCACTTTTAATACATTTTTATTACATTTTATCACATTTTTATTTTTTAACTTTTCATCTACCCTAACCCTAACCCTAGCCTAGCCCTATATAAAGGCCCCTACTGTCTACCTTTTCCCCTCACAACTCTAAGCATACTCTCTAAAACTCTTGAGAACTTGGTGCAAAGAGCGAGAAGCGAAGCGCTGCCGAAACCGACGACGGATTCCGGCGACCGGATCAAGACCGACGTGACGTTTCCAACGAATCGGCAACCACCACACCTTTTATAACGCTTAGCTTGTCCAAACCCGTAAGTCCCAACCTTCTACCTCTCTTTTCTATATTTGCAAAATACGACTTTTTGAAACCCGACGGAAATCGGACAAACCGATTTCCGATTCGGTTTTTCTTAAAAATTCCACTTGTCACCTAATACATATTATCAACCCTCTTGCATGTTGACTATTAATCACCCTTAAATCAAATTTAATTGTACTTTTCCACATGAAATGATAAGTTCTTTAGAAAACCGTATTTCTTGCATAAAAATACCATCAAGTTAAATTTTAATGTTCTATTTAGATACCCCACTCCTAATCATGTTTATTTTGATAACAAAACTTGTTTCATTCAATTTGGATGAAATTTCACACATGAAATGATAACGTTTATGGAAACTGTATTCTTGCACTTTAATACCCTTAACTTTAACATAACTCATTTCACCTTGAAACTTCACCAAAACTTAATATAAGTCACGGGGTAATGACCTACCCTTACACACACTCATTATAACCCTAATTGATAAATAACAAAAATACAGAATATGATATTATAGGACTTTTTCACTAAAATACCATAACCTTTATAACTTTTAGTTTAACCCTTAAATTGTAAACTTTTCTAAATAAAACTTATATAAAATGAAAGCACGATTGGTCATGGACATCGATCGTTTATCTAAACTGTCTTGTGGGTCTAGGCAAGTGTGTCTAAGGCTAGTGGTTTTTAATTAGGCCCACGACTGTGGTTCCTTCCCACTTACCTGGCACTTACCTGGCTGCATTCGACGGTGAAGAGGCGATTTGAGGCTTCTAATGACTTATCGTTTAGACCATAGAATATAGGTTAGATGGTCTAGGAAACCCTAACAACTAAAATATGGAGAACTATATACTTTTACAAATAAATACCCTATATTTAGAAAATCTTTTCCCTAAATTAAAAGTATTTATAAAACCTGAGCAAAGTGCCATTACAACCCATTCGTGGGGAACCTGTTAGGGATAGCACGGTTCATCGTGCACCCGCAGGCTAGTAGTGCGAGATTCAGACCTCCGCAAGGAGCATTCGGTCTCGAAAGGTTTAAATACAATATTTAAGGAAAGTAATATTTTTTGTAAATAAAATATTCAATTAAAAATCATTTAAGTGTTTTATTATATATAATTATCATATAAACACTTATTTTGTTATAATATCAAGTTTCCACTTTTTCCTAAAAATCATAGATTAAAAGTTACATTAAAATACCACGAATTTCAAATAAACAATTAATACTTTTATTAGGATATATTCACTAGAATAACACAAATAAAATTCACATCCATTACAATAATAAAGACGATTATTAAATACTTGAGGTATATTTTGAAAACTATACAAAAGTACTTTTTACATAAAACCCCCTCAAGTTTCACAAATTACAATAAGGCCCCTAGCTAATATTGAACTTCAAATTATCTTTCTTTTAGTCTGACTCGGGTTAGAGTCTGACTAATTCTGACTTGAATATAATTCAAGTCAATCTATATTTCAATCATATTCCAACACAACTTGAAATCATGAATCCCTGAATACAGTTAACAATATATTCATTTTTGACTGAATCAAACCATGGATATTCATTCCATTATCCTGATATTCCATTTACCTGATTATACAGTTGCAACATGTTTACTGATATCATGGTTTTGGTCAGTCACTCAATTTACATATTCCATCACTACAACACTGTTAAAACATTACGGGATTTAAAGGGGTAGATTGGTACGGAAGATGTTAAAAGTGGAATGAGGTAGTCAGATTAAGACACCTAACATGAATACTGTTGCTGTTGTACCGTGGCATAACGGTTCCTTGTACTCTCCGTTTGCACTGATCTCTAGCATATAAAGATCCCTCTCGTATACACTGGCATTCTTCTGTACCAAGCTACAAACAACTGCGTTAAACAATATTCCATAATATTCTACAACATAATATTCTAGAAAATACTGTTACTCTGCCATTCTCACTCCACTTTTCTTTGGGACTTACCGAGCGACCTGTTCGCTGACGACATTCTATTTCTTTCTTCTTTGAATGTCGTCAGGCGCGTTGGACCAAGTTGAGACCGAGCCAACAACTGAAGATTTGGAGCAGTTCCAAGAAGATCCAGAGCTCTAGACTTTGTACTTGTTCTTTCCAGTATTTCCTTTTATCATTATGCCACTGTTTAGGCATTGCTTTCTTTTTTTCATTCCAGTTGTATTTTCATTTCATGCATTGTATAAAGAATGTTATTAATAAAAGTTGCTGTTATCTCAATCTCATTTGTCTCTTGTGATTATTTTATATTGCTTAGTTACGCTTAGCGTATGTACTTCTGAGTACATACGTAGCGCGCCTCGTCACGACCACTTCGCCGTAATTGGGAAACGGGGCGTGACAGGTTTTGTTGGTGGCCCATGCAGGTCAGAGCTGTATGAATCCCTATCATGCAGTTCTGGTCTGCGTGAACAACCTAAGCAATGTAACACAAGAAACAGCAACTAAAACATTCTTTACAATTCATGTTATTTGAATCTTACAAGTCTTTATTCCTTGAATCTTATCATTTCATGTATTTGAATCTGTCCTAATCCAAATTTTTCTTCAGGATTATGGATTCCCCAAACAATTCCCCGAACAACACCAGCACCAATGCCAACAACACCCCTTCAGCACTACCTCTCGCTCCAGTTGTTCCCGCACCATCCACTGAGCAAACCATGCTTTTCGATGCGATCTGCAGTCTGCTAGAGGGACAGCAACAACTTCTGAGTCGTCCTGAGACAGATGCACCGGGAATCAAACAGTTCAGAGCGTTGCACCCGAAGCAATTCTCGGGAAAAGGGAGCCCTCTCGAAGCAGAAGAATGGGCGCAAAGTATTGAAGATGATCTGGCGGCAGCTCAAGTGCCAGATAATGCCTGGGTCCGTGTAGCGAAGCTACAGCTCACGGATAACGCTCGAAATTGGTGGAAGGCGGAAGAAACCCGCCTGGCCCAGCCGATTGAATGGAAAACATTTCGCGAGAAGTTCGACGCGAAATATTTCCCTGTGACCGCCAGGTTTGCTATGGAACAGCAATTTATTCACCTACAGCAAGGATCAATGTGGGAGAAATCTGTAGATGAATATGATGCTGAGTTTACTATGTTGAGCCGGTAAGATCTGTCACAGTAATTCAATTTTTAATATCACCTACTACACAGCTAACACAACCTTTAAACAGATTCGCGGCACACCTGATACCGACGGACGAGATCAGAGCCCGTCGTTTTCAGCAAGGTTTGGACACCGAAATCAAGGCTGCTCTAGCCACCGGGAAGTTTTTGACTCACGAGGAAGCCCTGGAAGCTGCCCGCAGTTACGAGGCAGTGATAAAAGAGAGGGGAAGACCTCACTCTGTAGGAGTCAAGCGTCCTGCCAATCAGATGGCAGGTGGAGCCACGTCCAGACCATCCTTCGTGCCGAGGCGTCCCGGAGTACCAACTCATCACCCTAGCCCAGCCTTTTGCACCTACTGTAAGAGAAAGGGACATATGATGAAGGATTGCCGTCGAGCCAACCGCCTTTGCTTGATCTGCGGTTCAGCCACTCATGACATTGGATCCTGTCCTTAAAGGCAGAACTCAGTTGCTGCAACCCGGCCAGCTAACAACTATCAGCAGCGACCAGCTCTTCCAGCACCTGCTACCAGACTTGCACTACCTGCACCACCTAGAGGACCACAAGCTGCACCACCTCCTCGACAGTTCCATCAAGCCTAAAGGAACGTTCAGAGGAATGCTTCTCAGGCCAGGAGGAATGTGCCGAAGCGCCAGGCTTTCATGATGTCTGTTGAAGAAGCTGAGGCCACTGGCCAAGTCATTACTGGTAAATTTCCTTCCTAAATTTATCTCCTAGTTTTGGTTACCTACACACTTTCCCTATACCTAAAACCTATCCCATATACCTTAGGTACAATTCTAGTAGCTTCACTACCTGCACTTGCACTGTTTGATACTGGAGCATCCCACTGCTTTATGTCGCAACGGTTTGTCCGAACCCATGCGATTCCAGTCTCACCGCTTGTATCCTGCTGGAACGTCAGTTCTGGAAATGGTGTTCTAAAGGCAACTATGGGATACAGCATGTGTCCGGTCATCGTCTGCAGTCGAGAATTTTACGCTGACTTCAAGGTACTGGACATACCGAACTTTGATGTGGTTCTAGGAATGGACTGGCTTGGAACCTTTTATGCTACCATCGACTGTCGCCAAAGGAGGGTAGTATTTGAGATTCCAGATCATCCGATCTTTTACTTTAAGAGTGGAGACCGTACATTGGAGCCAAGCACTTACAAAGCAAAGCCAAGGGAAGCAATAGTTGCGGCAGCTCATGCAGAAGAAGAAGCAAGACCGGAGGTAGTTCGAGAGTTCGATGACGTATTCCCTGACGATATATCAGGTTTGCCTCCTGATCGAGCTCTTGAATTTAGCATTGACTTAGTACCAGGAGCACAACCAGTAATCAAAGCACCCTATAGACTAAGTCCGGAAGGATTGAAGGAAGTATGAACACAGTTGGACGAATTACTGGCGAAAGGATGGATTCGTCCCAGCACTTCAAGTTGGGGAGCACCTGTACTGCTGGTGAAGAAGAAGGAAGGTTCATATAGAATGTGCATCGACTATAGAGCCTTGAACGAAGTTACTATTAAGAACAAGTATCCACTTCCGCGCATCGACGACTTATTCGATCAGCTAAGTGGATCTTGTGTCTTCTCTAAATTAGATCTTCGTTCAGGTTATCATCAAGTGAAGGTCAAGGAAGCTGATATTCACAAAACAGCTTTCAGAACTCGCTATGGACATTACGAATTTCTAGTAATGCCATTTGGAGTGACCAATGCACCAGCAATCTTCATGAACCTTATGAACCAAGTTTTCCGGGAGTATTTAGACAGGTTCGTTGTCATCTTCATCGACGACATCCTGGTATATTCTAAGAATCGGAAAGAGCATGCGGAGCACTTACGAATTGTCCTGGAAACACTTCGACAACATAAGCTTTATGCCAAGTACAGCAAGTGCGAGTTTTGGCTAAAACAAGTTGGTTTTCTTGGACACATCGTATCAGGAGAAGGGATTTCTGTGGATCCAGCAAAAGTTTCAGCAGTCAGCGAATGGCCTACACCAAAATCAGTGAAGGATATTCGGAGTTTCTTGGGTTTAGCTGGATATTACAGAAGATTCATTGAAGGCTTTTCGAAGATAGCAACACCACTGACCAAGCTCACACGAAAAGATGAAGAATTTGTGTAGTCAGAAGCATGCGAGCAAGCTTTCGTAGAACTTAAGTCGAGGCTGACTTCTGCACCTATTCTCGTAATACCGGATCAATCTGGAGGATTCGAAGTGCATTTCGATGCATCCGGTAAGGGATTAGGATGTGTTCTACATCAACACGGTAAGGTTGTGGCTTATGCTTCAAGACAACAGAAGACACATGAGCGCAATTACCCGACGCATGATCTAGAGTTGGCAGCCGTTATTTTTGCTCTTAAAATTTGGCGCCACTACTTACTTGGTGAACGAGTGAACATCTACACAGATCATAAAAGTCTGAAGTATGTGTTTACCCAGAAGGAGTTGAATATGCGGCAGAGAAGATGGTTAGAACTTATGGCGGACTTCGACATCAATTTGCATTATCATCCAGGAAAGGTGAACGTAGTACCTGATGCTCTTAGTCGCCAACCATTAGCAATGAATCTCACCGCCCAGTGGAAGCTTCAGCAAGACCTACATCAGATGGAGATCGAACTGGTCATGCCAGGTGATGTTTCAAATTTGATGAATCTACAAGTTCAATCAACCATTGTCAATCAGATCAAAGCAGCTCAAGCCAGCGATGCTAAGTTGCAAAAGATCAGAGAACAAGTGGAGAATGGACTCAGAACAGATTTCATAATCCACGAAGACGGATCTTTGAGATACGGCAGCAGATTGTGTGTACCAAAGGGTCCTGTTCGGGAAGAGTTAATGAGAGAAGCTCACAGCTCTCCCTATTCAGTACATCCTGGAGGTACCAAAATGTACAAGGATCTACGTCAGAATTATTGGTGGCATGGTATGAAGCGTGAAGTAGCCAGAAGCGTCGCAAAATGCTTGGTGTGTCAGCAAGTAAAGGCTGAACATCACAGGACTGCTGGATTACTTCAACCGTTACCAATTCCAGAATGGAAGTGGCAGCACATTACGATGGACTTTGTAACTGCTCTTCCTCGCAGCACAAAAGGTAACGATGCGATTTGGGTCATTGTGGATCGACTCACAAAGTCGGCTCACTTCATCCCATTTCGAGTTGGCCAATCAACTGAGACATTAGCAAAGAAGTACATGGAGGTAATAATCTAATTTAGATTTAAAAACTCTTCACAATGTACTATCTCTGATACCCATGAACTCATACAGGAAATTGTGAGACTGCATGGAGTACCAGTCTGCATTGTCTCCGATCGTGACACCAGGTTCCGATCACAATTTTGGCAAAGTCTGCAAGCTAGCTTGGGAACAAGTCTGAACTTCAGCACGGCTTATCATCCACAAACAGATGGTCAGTCGGAACGAACTATTCAGATCTTGGAGGATATGCTCAGAGCATGTATGCTCGACTTCAAGGGATCGTGGGAAGATCACTTGCATCTTGTGGAGTTCGCGTACAACAACAGCTACCAAGCAAGCATAGGAATGGCACCTTTTGCAGCATTATATGGAAGGAAGTTTCGATCGCCATTAAGTTGGGACGACATCGGAGATAGGGAACTCCTTGGACCAGAGATGATAGTAGCGACCGTGGATGTGGTTCGTACTATCAGAGAAAGAATGCGCATAGCCCAAGATAGACGGAAACATTGGGCTGATGCAAAGAGACGACACTTGGAGTTCCAGCCAGAAGACCATGTATTCTTGAAGATGTCTCCGAACCGCGGAGTGATCAGATTTGGAAGACGGGGAAAGTTGAGTCCGAGATACATTGGACCGTTCGACATACTCGAACGAGTCGGTGAAGTGGCATACCGATTAGCGCTTCCACCCTCATTGGAAGGAGTGCATAACGTGTTCCATATATCCCAACTCAGAAAGTATGTGAGTGACCCCAGCCATGTACTTGATCATTCCGAGCTTACGATACAGCCCGATTTGTCTTGTGAGCAACAACCTGTGGAGATCCTGGATAGAAAGGTAAAGACACTTCGGAACAAGGAAGTTAATTTGGTCCGGATAATGTGGAGAAAAGGCACTCCAGGAGAATCCACGTGGGAAAGGGAAGATGAGATGCGTGCAAGATATCCGCACCTTTTTTTGTAAATTAGTCCTTAAATAAAAGTTGTAAATTTCGAGGACGAAATTTTTGTAAGGAGGGTAGATTGTAACAACTCCAATTTTTGTATACCAAAATTTGATTTAAAATTGAAGTATACTTGGAGTATTAATGTTGCTGATAACACTTTAAGTATCTATCTCTTTACAATAATTACAAGAAGGAGTTTGTAGCTCATTGGTAATACCTTGCACTGCTGAACTAAGCCACCAGAGATCGAATCCCATACCCCACATTATTTTTATTATTGATTTTTTAAAAAAACCTTTAGAATACCAAGAGTTTACACGTGCATATCTCACAAAAACCCCACTACACCCAAAGATGTAACACTTGCAGAGGGTAGATGGACCGTCGGGGGAGATCCAGGTCACCGGACTCGGTCGGGAATCGGCCAACTCGGCCTTGACTCGGCCGACTCAGTGATCCGACCGAGTCACGGCCGAGTCACCCCCTTTTAGGCCGATTCCGGCAAGGGTCACAACATGAAAGTTGTGTCTTTTGGTATTCCCTACTCACCTGCAAAGTTTCAGCCCAATCCCACTTCCAGAGATCTTTAAAACCCCCAATTACTCCACTTTTAATACATTTTTATTATATTTTATCACATTTTTATTTTTTAACTTTTCATCTACCCTAACCCTAACCCTAGCCTAGCCCTATATAAAGGCCCCTACCCTCTACCTTTTCCCCTCACAACTCTAAGCATACTCTCTAAAACTCTTGAGAACTTGGTGCAAAGAGCGAGAAGCGAAGCGCTGCCGAAACCGACGACGGATTCCGGCGACCGGATCAAGACCGACGTGACGTTTCCAACGAATCGGCAACCACCACACCTTTTATAACGCTTAGCTTGTCCAAACCCGTAAGTCCCAACCTTCTACCTCTCATTTCTATATTTGCAAAATACGACTTTTTGAAACCCGACGGAAATCGGACAAACCGATTTCCGATTCGGTTTTTCTTAAAAATTCCACTTGTCACCTAATACATATTATCAACCCTCTTGCATGTTGACTATTAATCACCCTTAAATCAAATTTAATTGTACTTTTCCACATGAAATGATAAGTTCTTTAGAAAACCGTATTTCTTGCATAAAAATACCATCAAGTTAAATTTTAATGTTCTATTTAGATACCCCACTCCTAATCATGTTTATTTTGATAAAAAAAACTTGTTTCATTCAATTTGGATGAAATTTCACACATGAAATGATAACGTTTATGGAAACCGTATTCTTGCACTTTAATACCCTTAACTTTAACATAACTCATTTCACCTTGAAACTTCACCAAAACTTAATATAAGTCACGGGGTAATGACCTACCCTTACACACACTCATTATAACCCTAATTGATAAATAACAAAAATACAGAATACGATATTATAGGACTTTTTCACTAAAATACCATAACCTTTATAACTTTTAGTTTAACCCTTAAATTGTAAACTTTTCTAAATAAAACTTATATAAAATGAAAGCACGATTGGTCATGGACATCGATCGTTTATCTAAACTGTCTTGTGGGTCTAGGCAAGTGTGTCTAAGGCTAGTGGTTTTTAATTAGGCCCACGACTGTGGTTCCTTCCCACTTACCTGGCACTTACCTGGCACTTACCTGGCTGCATTCGACGGTGAAGAGGCGATTTGAGGCTTCTAATGACTCATCGTTTAGACCATAGAATATAGGTTAGATGGTCTAGGAAACCCTAACAACTAAAATATGGAGAACTATATACTTTTACAAATAAATACCCTATATTTAGAAAATCTTTTCCCTAAATTAAAAGTATTTATAAAACCTGAGCAAAGTGCCATTACAACCCATTCGTGGGGAACCTGTTAGGGATAGCACGGTTCATCGTGCACCCGCAGGCTAGTAGTGCGAGATTCAGACCTCCGCAAGGAGCATTCGGTCTCGAAAGGTTTAAATACAATATTTAAGGAAAGTAATATTTTTTGTAAATAAAATATTCATTTAAAAATCATTTAAGTGTTTTATTATATATAATTATCATTTAAACACTTATTTTGTTATAATATCAAGTTTCCACTTTTTCCTAAAAATCATAGATTAAAAGTTACATTAAAATACCACGAATTTCAAATAAACAATTAATACTTTTATTAGGATATATTCACTAGAATAACACAAATAAAATTCACATCCATTACAATAATAAAGACGATTATTAAATACTTGAGGTATATTTTGAAAACTATACAAAAGTACTTTTTACATAAAACCCCCTCAAGTTTCACAAATTACAATAAGGCCCCTAGCTAATATTGAACTTCAAATTATCTTTCTTTTAGTCTGACTCGGGTTAGAGTCTGACTAATTCTGACTTGAATATAATTCAAGTCAATCTATATTTCAATCATATTCCAACACAACTTGAAATCATGAATCCCTGAATACAGTTAACAATATATTCATTTTTGACTGAATCAAACCATGGATATTCATTCCATTATCCTGATATTCCATTTACCTAATTATACAGTTGCAACATGTTTACTGATATCATGGTTTTGGTCAGTCACTCAATTTACATATTCCATCACTACAACACTGTTAAAACATTACGGGGTTTAAAGGGGTAGATTGGTACGGAAGATGTTAAAAGTGGAATGAGGTGGTCAGATTAAGACACCTAACATGAATACTGTTGCTGTTGTACCGTGGCATAACGGTTCCTTGTACTCTCCGTTTGCACTGATCTCTAGCATATAGAGATCCCCCTCGTATACACTGGCATTCTTCTGTACCAAGCTACAAACAACTGCGTTAAACAATATTCCATAATATTCTACAACATAATATTCTAGAAAATACTGTTACTCTGCCATTCTCACTCCACTTTTCTTTGTGACTTACCGAGCGACCTGTTCGCTGACGACATTCTATTTCTTTCTTCTTTGAATGTCGTCAGGTGCGTTGGACCAAGTTGAGACCGAGCCAACAACTGAAGATTTGGAGCAGTTCCAAGAAGATCCAGAGCTCTAGACTTTGTACTTGTTCTTTCCAGTATTTCCTTTTATCATTATGCCACTGTTTAGGCATTGCTTTCTTTTTTTCATTCCAGTTGTATTTTCATTTCATGCATTGTATAAAGAATGTTATTAATAAAAGTTGCTGTTATCTCAATCTCATTTGTCTCTTGTGATTATTTTATATTGCTTAGTTACGCTTAGCGTATGTACTTCTGAGTACATACGTAGCGGGCCTCGTCACGACCACTTCGCCGTACATTGGGAAGCGGGGCGTGACATTAAAATTTTAATCGGGCATGGTTGATGCCTTGTAGAACCTTATTAGAGTGCCTAGTAACCCTACACCTGAAACCCTACTGAGCCTGACAGTGACAATATCCGTATAGTCCGGTCCGTTCGTCTAAAGAGTATCGCATATCGAGTCTAGGGGGGTGGATAAAGTCAGACCCCTAATAACGCGATAATTCGTGTCGGTATGAAGCACATCACCTCCTGAGAAACTACTGATCCAAATCAGTAATTCTCCACTACCTCGTCCGAGGATTTCTAGTGATGGCCACCTGTGCACTGTGCGACATCAACCCCCAATACCGGGAGAGACGAATCCCCGACGATCCGCTCACTGCCTCCATGTGGTTCGGGACTGTACCCAACTAAAACCTGTTTGCATGTCTCCTTTGAGCGTTGTAGGGTAGTAATCAAAGCACAGTGGGAACTCACACGAGACAAATGACGATCTCAGGTCGACAAGCTAACCTGTACACATGTCACCAGGGAACTGCTATCTGACGATATGTATAATACCAACTAGCATATTCCAGGCGAGTCCTGTCCGGTGTACTCATAACCCAATGAGCACCTGTATACATCTTAGGTGAACCAACTGACACCATTGGCTTGTGAGACCGGCCACCGCTCCTCATCGGGGTCTCGACTGTATACACTAGTCTACTCTGGAATATCGATGCCCTATCTCGAAACTCCAAAGACTAGGGACACTTTTAAGGATGTGCTTATAGACCCCAGCTCCCACGTATATGATCGCCATCATACTGCTGGCCGTCAAGCAAGTATCCTATGGGCTCTATCATCATGCAAAGTGAACTAAAGCATGTATACGAAGATAAAGACAAACCAGATAGCATACTATCATCTCGAGCAAGACTGTCATATCGGTACAGGTCCTCCCTCAATCATTGCAATCACTTACCTGCGATCCAATAATTGACTTAGAGGGCACTATATCCAACAATCTCCCACTTGTACTTAAAGCTAATTATTGTGATGTCGCATACTCACAGCCCGTGTGATACTAAACACCCAACTCCTCTACTAATCAGTTTCACAAAGCTCGTTTGTAAAACTATTGTGTTCGAGAAATAGCCTCAGTGAGTGGATCCGCCCTGATGTTTCTTTCTATGTCTCTCTTATCTCAAGTTCGCGGAGAAAGCCATCTCCCGAATTGAGTAATACCTGTCTCAGAATATGTCTGGATATCTGATAGGACCTAGTTCATAAATGAACTCCAAATCCAAACTTCTTAGACTGTATCGATAACTGAACCTAATCAGTATCCAGCACCATACCTCCCACTGTATCCTCTTGGACCAACTGTCCATAATACTGTCCCTCGTTAGAGGGAAAACTATAACTCTGACAATCACTCTGTCATCCATGTCACCTTTGAAGCTTGGAATGATAACCGTCTCTCGAAGGAGGTTGCCGTCATCAAATCCGTAGAACATTCACTTGTGTTCTAAAACTGCTTCCTTATGTTTCTCCAGGATTGGATTAATATTAACTTATCGCATTTAGTGCAAAAACAACATCTGGTGTGGTACATGACTTTTCACGATTGACTCAATTGCCTGAGTAAGTGATCTGCCAATCATGCACATCCATCTCCCCTTTAGTCTGTAAGACACCTTTAGAGAGGGTGACTCCATCATCTACAGGTACACTACCATGCCAGGAGTCATCTATTCAAAATATCTTTAGAATACTGTCAAAGTACCCACATTGGGAAACTATCCAAATCATTATCTAAAACCATAGATCTAGAAACCAGAATGTCTAATATTATATCCATATTCTTTGTGGAGAAACAACTGTGTGACGACCAAAGTACAACCGATTGTAGTATAGGAATTTTACTTCCTACTCTGTGTATGTCATCCAAATACCAGGACATCACACCCTACTACCTCCTTAACAGATCCATCCCCTATTCTGATGAAGTCAAACCCATGACTGTCACATCAAAAAATAGATGATATTATCTCCGCTATATCTGCTCAAGCCTATAAATAGACATAAGCTTCTTGCCCATTATGCTTCCGCTGCTCCCACTGACTACGACAACCCACTGGAAGAATAATATATACGTACACTTCTAAAGCTAGTTTAGAACGACTCTATACTTATCCTCCTACCGGGTCTCATAGCCTGGAACAACAATAGTGTCAAGTCTGGGTAAACAAGAACCTCCCTGTCACCGTCCTTGAGGCTACCTGAGTACCTCTCGGGTGTCTGAGGTTACCCACCATATCTGCGGAGTGGCTAATGGAATGTCTAACCTGATTGAATATATAGGTCCTATTAAATTTTCCGTAATCGTTTGCGGTTCTGGAATCACTTCCAGTTCTACCATACTCCCACTTCAGTTTTCTGAAAAAAATCCATTTTACTAAAACTGTGGAGAGTCAAGAACAATATCACTATTGATCTTCCAGATGGTAGAAAATCAACCCTCGTCATATCTCGGGTCAACCCACAAACTTCCATTACAGAAACATGCCTTGAGTTATCCAGTGTCTGGTTTTAAGCATAAGCTGGACAACTCATCGTACCTTAACATCGTTAAGATATGAACCATTCTATATCCATTATAGAAACCTTTGGCACTTATTTAATTGGAACCAGATTCAAATCATGCAGCTGTCTCCAGTGCATATCAACTTAATGGACAGAGGCTAATCAGCATTACTCAAATTAGGAATACATCCAATTATGAGTAACCTGAAAGAGAAACAAGTTTCTCAAAACCATTACTATCATCTGAATACCAATCACAAGAATCTACATCTTCGATCTCTTTGAAGAATCCCGATACTTGTGACACCTGGTTCTCTACTTTATTCTTATACCCACAACTTCTCAAAACTTAGACCTTGTATTTTTACGAAACACTTGTCTAAAATCTAGAGAAGTCATAAGTAAACATAACATAGTACAAGGACCAACCCCTTTGTCCTGACGGACTCTGGACAACATACAATACTCTGTATAAGTCCGCTGAGTCGAATAACTCAAAACCTGTGCATCGTAGGTTGAAAAATTGTACTTATGGTTAAGAACTACTCCGTTGTTCAATGCTCCTTACCCAATCGTATCTGATATAGGTAAATACCACAGACATAATCTGAAAAAGTTATATCTCACTTTATAAAAATAAACGTACAGATATATCATTTTGAAATTGGTGCACAACAATGGATATTCAAAACCAAATACATGCCTACGGGCAAAAACTGAGGCGACTTCCTCAAATATCACCAATTACAACGAATTCCGATATAATGAGGATGATCACCTAATTCCCAATAACTTACTCCCACTCATCATTTGTAAACCATACAGATGTGAGAATTATACCTGGTAAATACATACCCTGGAGTAAGTATCTAATCGGGAAATCAGTTTTCCATTAACAATGCACTGAAACAAAAAAAATGTTTCATAGGGGTATCCTGGTATTCATAGTAATGCCTCTTCCAAAATCCAATTCATGATTTTAACCGTATATCTCTTTTCCATCTCTCCAAATCCCTTTATTTGTCTTTATTCATTACCTTCTTTACACCATCGTTAGGCTAAATGGTTTTCTTCCTTCCCTACCGTTTGGCACCTGCCTATGGTTTGGAATAAGACTATCCAGTAAGCATAATAGGTGCACTCTCCTAATCCTAGGAGTACTCGCAACTTGAGAGAAGGTGATGATAAAAGACAACTGAATAATTCCTTATTCTATTAAAGGTGAAATAGGAGTGGCGATGAAGTACGCGGTTTGGTCGTGAATGATAACAGTCGCAATTTACTTTGCCTTCTTTCTAATCCCTTTATCTTGTCTTTACACATTACCTTCTGCACACCCTACTTAGGCTAATTGGTTTTCTTCATTCCCTACCTTTCGGCACCAGCCTATGGTTTGGAATAAGACTATCCAATAAGCGTAATAGGTGTACTCTCCTAAACTAAGGAGCCCTCGCAACCTGAGAGAAGCTGATAATAAAAGACAACTGAATAAACCAATTCTATTTCTCCTGAACCTGGATCCATCCTCGAAGTAGTACCTTCGAGTTCGTATATAACCATACGATGGATATATCCAATGGAAGTGGATGTCCGTAGTAATACGGGGTGTTCTGAGAAATGCAAAGGGTAAAAGAAGGAACGACAATGACTTATGCAACTCGGACAATCTAAAAGCCAGTATTTTAAGAAGGTTCGGTCAACACGGTCACTGAATCATAGTCTAGGGTCGGTCAATGGTCGCTGCCAAAGAGAGAGAGAAAAGAAACACTCTGCGTGCACTTTAACCTAGATCAGAATGGTTATCAATTTATCTAATCAGGAAACCTCCCACTGTAATCTCAAATTCTCCTCCAAAGCTGAAAGAAGAATTAGTCGGGATCACCCGAAGAGTAAACAAACTCATCAGTGAGAATCGGGATCCAACTCTCAACGCATGATAATGTGACGGAATCCACTCACGTTATCACACTCCAGAAGGTATGCACATACTTGGCAAGTTTATTTTCTTTAGAAACTCCCGATATGATTTTTGCCCCATGCTCTTATGACCTTGGCGTTAGGTCCAAATATCATAAGTCACATGTCAAGTTCTAACCGTCATTATACAGGTTAATTTGAATCCACCCGCACATACCCTTGGCGTTAGGTCAAAATGGTAGAACGACTGTCCCAAACCAACTCATCTATCTATGCAACAAATGAATACCCAGCAGCTACCAAACACTATGCCTTGGCGTTAGGTCAAAATACATAACTTGAATACTACTGAATACCCAAAAGAAATGATGGAGGGCTACGGCTGGTTTTTTGGCGAAAAAACCTTTAACGTAATGAACTTGATCTCGTTGAAGGAACCTGATAGCTTTTTATCAAGATATAGTGGCGAAAACCTTTTGCTAAAGAGGTCACTCCCGGTGAAGGGATCTCGGCTCTTTCCTCGTGGAATGAGGTGCAAGATATTCCAACTGAATACCGCGATGCAAAGCAACTTGTAATCGACTATAATGAAGTTATTACCCTGACGCAAACATCTGTCCAAGGGGTCTCTCCCGGTGAAGAGATATCAGCCCTCGCCTCGTCGAATGAGGTGCAGGATATTCCAACCGAATACCGCTATGCAAAACAAAAGGAAACATCTTTGTAATAACACCTTTTAAAATTTGTTCCAAAAACATCAAATATAGGTTTGTTTTATCCTTGCATTGATAAGAATCAATGCAGTCCCATCAATCAATCACACCAGAAAAGAACAAAAAATAAAATGTACGTATATGCCATCCGCATTCGCCACTGGGTCCCATCATCACCCGTTAGGTTACTTAACTAACGACAGAGCGGGGACTGGACTAGCGCGGGTGTAAAACAGATACAACATCTAATAGTATATATATGAATATACAATAATCGCTCCAGGCGTGATAATATGCAACATTACAGAAAAGCAATAAGCATCACAGAACAATACAGAAAATCTGGGATCCCCGGGTTTCACAGAGCCGCTACTGAAACCCGACGTTCCCCTGGTCGTGTGGATAGCCTGTGCAATGAAACCTAGACCCCTACGGGTGCGGCAAGTTACCCGCCAAAACCTAAAGCGAGGCAGCCCCCTACAACAAAATGAATGGACCACCCGGCACTTCATGGAATCCGGTAACTTGAGCACCCCTCCTTGGGTCAACCTGTACCCCCTGCGAGTGCGGCGAATAGTCTGCCAATTCTAGAGTGAGGCCCCTCTTCCTCTCAAAGCCATGAGATACGGACCCGTTGCCCTCCAGAACCCGGCTATCCGTGCACTCCATCGCGGGGTAAACCTAGTACAGAAATAAAAATATGTACAACGGGTACATCGACCTCGGCCCGGTCGTGCCCCAAAAGAATATTATACAAACAGGCAGTGACGGCAGTCCACATGTTGGACGCTCGCCCCGCAATATCAAATGTACAAATAAATTCAAATTGCACTACCATGCACACTGCTATCCACCACGACAAATCCGCAACATCGCAGCACAATACAGAACATCAACGCGAATGTCACGTTCGCAAATTCGTTTAAAAGAGCTATAGCAATTAGACGTAATTTACCGCTCGAATGATATTCACGGTCGGAGATATAATGTAATTACTGCATAATAACAAGTTTAAAATTTTGATCGACAAAATATCCCAAAGTGGGCCCCACGTACATCTGGTGTACAGTAATAAAATCTAGGCCCAAAAGTTATATACCAAAAACCACAATTTACCATGGAAAGCTCACTGGAAAAATTTGGCGCACTGTTCCCAGGGTTTGACCGTGGATCCGCGGCCGTCTTGTGGGTTCACGTGGTCAAATTTTCCCAGCTTGTTAAAAAAGCCAGCTTTGTTTTCTATGATATGCAAAATAATTTTTAGACCGGATTTAAAATCGACAGAAACATTGAAAAGAAAAATTGTAGTTTTTGAAATTTGGTTCGATCGATGTTTTAAACGCGTTAGCACAAGTTAGTATAGCTTAATGGTGAGGCTCTGATACCACTGTAAATACACGGTAGCGCCCCGGCCGTCTAACAGACGCCAAATGCGGAACAAAACTTTTTAGCTGGCACTATCGTATACTATAACCCGGATCTTCCATTAAAGCTAAACTAACAAACTACAAAGTGGGTAGAAATGTTATACCGAACGATCCGAGTCCTTCGGTCTTCAACCATCATCCCACGCTTTGTTGTGGCTGCTCCGATCTCCTGAATCTCCAGTCTTCTCGTCCAGGTGGCACCACGTCGACGGATCTTTAAACGGGCTCCCGCCTCTGAACCGAGGCAACTCGATCATCAAGTTTGCTAAAAGAGATGACCAAGATTGATGTAGAGAATGAGTAGAACACTTTGCCTCGTTACGTCCAAAGCCATGGACGAACGGTTAATGAAATTGCCTATTTGGAATTGGGTGAAATGAGAATTGAGGCTATCTAATTTCCATGAATCCAAAACTATAATCTTTTCTAAATTGAACAACCATCATATTTCAAGAGGGGCCGACCACTATTTGAAGAGGTGGGGTGAGTGTAGGAGAAGGGGAGGAGGTGACCATAAGATATGATACTTATCATAACTCATAGATGAAAGAATGAATCACTAAAAACATTAAATGCAAACCAATGATCATTAACCCAGTCACCTTAACATATCATCACACATTTAATGTTAACTATGAATCATCAATCCTTGTCACCATTCTAGAATCTTCTAGAATCCTCCACACTCATCAAGAAAAGATAAATCCGTCTTTAACCGAATGTTAAAGACGGGTGATAGAAAACATGAAACTGGCAACTTCTAAAAGCGATCCTGAAACGAATTTCATGATAACCCCGTAACAGTATAAACATACCCGTATTTGTATTATGACCGAATACAAATGCAACTGAGACAAAGATATTATATCTACACAGTATAATACTCGGATCCGGCTTAATCCAAAGCCCACCAGTATTATCTGCCCGAAATATGACACGTGCGTAAACGCACGTGCATTTTCCGAACTCTGCCATAAAACCATATGGCCTCTACAACGTTTCGCCGGAACTTGGGAAACAGTCTATGGGGGACTCTAATGACTCATCAACACACTGGCACTGGGTATAACCACTAGCACATCAGAGGTACT
This sequence comes from Agapanthus africanus, assembly GCA_030015575.1. Taxonomy (NCBI): domain Eukaryota; kingdom Viridiplantae; phylum Streptophyta; class Magnoliopsida; order Asparagales; family Amaryllidaceae; genus Agapanthus; species Agapanthus africanus. The sequence goes on from CM057351.1 coordinate 110,382,736, forward strand.
AGCTGTACGTAACGGTTGCCTATGTATTGATTGGAAGGGAAGCAGACGAGCGAACTCATCCTGAAACCCTACTGAGCCTGACAGTGACAATATCCGTACAGTCCGGTCCGTTCGTCTAAAGAGTATCGTATATCGAGTCTCGGGGGTGGATAAAGTCAGACCCCTAATAACGCGATAATTCGTGTCGGTATGAAGTCCATCACCTCCTGAGAAACTACTGTTCCAAATCAGTAATTCTCCACTACCTCGGCCGAGGATTTCTAGTGATGGCCACCCGTGCACTGTGCGACATCAACCCCCAATACCGGAAGAGTCGAATCCCCGACGATCCGCTCACTGCCTCCTTGTGGCTCGGGACTGTACCCAACTAAAACCTGTTTGCACGTCTCCTTTGAGCATGGTGGGGTAGTAATCAAAGCACAGTAAGAACTCACACGAGACAAATGACGATCTCAGGTCGACAAACTAACCTGTACACATGTCACCAGGGAACTGCTATCTGTCGATATGTATAATACCAACTAGCATGTTCCCGGCAAGTCCTGTCCGGTGTACCCATAACCCAATGAGCACCTGTATACATATTAGATGAACCAACTGACACCAATGGCTTGTAAGATCGGCCACCGCCCTCGTCGGGGTCTCGACTGTATACACTAGTCTACTCTGGAGTATCGATGCCCCTCGAAACTCCAACGACTAGGGACACTTTTAAGGATGTGCTTATAGACCCTAGCTCCCACGTATATGATCGCCATCATACAGCTGGCAGTCAAGCAAGAATCCTATGGGCTCTATCATCACGCAATAGTGAACTAAAGAATGTATACGATGATAAAGACAAACCAGATAGCATACTATCATCTCGAACAAGACTGTCATATCGGTACAGGTCCACCCTCAATCATTGCAATCACGTACCTGAGATCCAATAATTGACTTAGATGGCACTATATCCAACAACCAGCACCATTATCGATGTTGCATATGTTCCACGTACACCTGCTTTCTGGCTCACACACTTCATCATCGATAATTATCATGTCACTGCACAGTAGGATTATTGCATCAGGTTATGATCCCTTGCATGGCATACTCGTGTGCTTACATATTGTATACTCATACTTGTGCACACACATGTTATACACTCATACTTGTGCACACACATATTGTACACTCATACTTGTGCACACACATGTTGTACACTCATACCTGTGTACTTACATATTGTACACTCATACTTGCGTACACACATATTGTACACTCATACATGTGTACTTACACATTGTACACTCATACTTGTGCACATACCTATTGTACACTCATACTCGTGCACATACCTTTTGTACACTCATACTCGTGTACTTACATATTATACACTCATACTTGTGCGCATACCTGTTGTACACTCATACTCGTGTACTTACATACTGTACACTCATATTTGTGCACATACCTGTTGTACACTCATACTTGTATACATACGTAATTGCACATACGTAGATGATTCTGGCATGATTTGGAGATTGGGAACCGCAAGATAATATTTAAAACTGATTCATTTAAAAGTGTGGTTTCCCTCAATATGTGCATATTACTATTCCATGTTGCATGATATACTGATATGCTTACATTTCTTTTACATGTCGCATACATCATGCTTTATGATTATACCCATTGAGATATATTGTTTCCATGATTTTTCTGGATTTGGGAACCGTGGGTATTTCAAAAGAGAGTATGTAATGTTTTAAAAACTCGGTTACCCTTGATATGATATTTCAGTGCGTCCACCATGTGTTTTCTCGGTTCTGAAAGCGACATGTGAAACCCGATTCGAGGAGAGGTAGGCACCGTCTGCGGGTACATGGTGGACCAGGTGAGGTACCCCGGGGCAAGAAGACTCGTATATGTTAGACGGTGAGCCCGGCAGGGGAGTACTACCTACCGGTGATTGTATTTGAGCTCGGCGGATATCTGGGGAATACCGACCGGAGTTGAGAGATGAGATGGGCCGATCCGGACTGACGGAGCCCTATATGTATATAAGGATTTACGTGCCGATGCTAGGCACAGGTTTCATGATGTTTTCGAGTGTCGATGCTTGACACTCAGGTTCCATGATTTTGATATGTCGCGAGCGACACATGTTGATTTACATCCTCATACTTCCATGCATATACTTTATGATATTTACATGCATGATGCTTATTGTCATTGGGTGACACGTGGACGATATCCACATACATATAGTTGACATTGATGACATTGATCACATAGTTGGATGATATCCACATACATATAGTTGACATTGATGACATTGATCACATAGTTTGATGATATCCACATACTCATAGACTTCATGATATAGTCGTTGATCATACCTCATATTTATGATATGTTATTACTTGAGCCACTGGCACGAGCACTTGGCACTACACTCATGTATAGATGTTACATTGCCACCTTATCATGCTTCAGACTTATTCATTTGAGATTTATATATATATCTGATCGTATTGACCTAGGATTGTGTCATACATACGATTTCTTCTCTGTGATGTTTTCTATTCACGAGTTGGCAACTCACCCCCGTTGTGCCACAGTTCTTGCTGGTTTTGCCGTACAGGTTTCATCGCGGCTTTTCTGGCACACTGCTTCCTTTCTGGGTGATTGCATTGGTAGGTGGGTTCACTCGCATCGTGACCACCCTTGTATTTATTATATTCAGTTGTATCTAGTAATTCCATCAACCAAACTTGTATATTGTTTCAGACTTATAAAACCAGTTATGTATTATTTTGACCTTAGAGTCGCGCGTTGTAGTATTATGGTTTTCATGCTGATTTTGAGTTTTCCTTTGAGTTTTGATCCTCGCCCTTCGGCGTTGTATATTATGCTGCTTGCGTGGTTGTGACCGTCGATTGAGGAAGAGCTAGATCCCGCTTGGGGATGCCTTTTATCATTGTATATATATATTATTCTTGTGGTACACCGTTTGGGGCCAGTATTTACAAAGGAAACTCTGCCGAAATTTTCTGAAAAGACTAGAGATTTTAAAATGCATATTCGGCTTACTTATTTTAAAAACCTTGCTTTTAAAACGTGTTTTCTTTACTTCAAAAAAAACTAGTTTTCCTTATTTACTTCTTAAAATGGTTTTAGATTTCTGGGATTTTGGCTTACTTGAATTAGATGGGGTCCTATAGACTTCATATGATTCAAGGACCAGTCACCGGCTATTTCGGGTCGTGACACAAGGTCCATAACGGTTCGAGAAACTACTGATAACGCTTACCAGTAGATCTCAGCAACCCTGGCTAGGGATTTCATGTTATGGCCAATCGAGCATAGCGCAACATCAACTCCCAATACCGGGAGAGACGAAACCCCTCCTATCGCTCATTGCCTCCGTGTGACTCGGGACTGTACCTAAAAACCACCTTTTTGCACGATCTCTTTACCGTGGTATGGTGGAAATCAATGCATAGTGGGAATCACATAAGACACTATGACGGTATCGGGTCTACAGACTAACATGTACCAGTGTTACCAGAGAACTACTATCCGACGATAGGTATAATACCATCTAGGAGTTCTCGGCGAGTCCATTCAGTGTATCCAATCTCCACTGAGCACCCGTATACCATCTCTGATGTCAAACACCAATGGATGTGGGATCATCCATCGCCCATCATATGGATCGAGAAGCGTATACGCTAGTCTACTCTGGAGTATCGATGCCCTGTCTTGATACTCCCACGAATAGGAACATTTGAAGGATGTACTTACTGACTACCCTGTCCCCACTAGTATGATCTGCATCATAATCCTGGTATTCAAGTACTCATCCTAAGGGATTTATCAACATGTAATAGAGAGACAATATGTGTACATGTTAAGATAAAGTGCAACCAGATAGCATACTATCATGTCGAGCAAGAAAGTCCTCCCTATATATGTCCAAGCATCTGTTGGAGATAGTGCCCTCAGAGTCAATTATTGGATCACAGGCACATGATTGCAATGATTGAAGGAGGACCTATGCCGGTAAGACAGTCTTATTCAAGATGATAGTATGCTATCCGGTTTATCTTTATCACCGTGTACTGCTTTAGGTGACCTTACAGGTCACTATTGCGCGTTGATAGAGCCCCTAGGATTCTTGCTTGACGGCCAGCAGTATGATGGCGATCATATACGTGTGAGATGGGGTCTATAAGCACATCCTTAAAGGGTCCCTAGTCGTGGGAGTTTTCGAGATAGGGCATCGATACTCCAGAGTAGACTAGTGTATGCAGTCGAGACCCTGACGAGGGGCGGTGGCCGGTCTCACAAGCCACTGGTGTCAGTTGGTTCACCTAAGATGTATACAGGTGCTCATTGGGTTATGAGTACACTGGACAGGACTCGCCGGGAACATGCTAGTTGGTCTTATACCTGACGTCAGATAGCAGTTCCCTGGTGACATGTGTACATGTTAGTTCATCGACCTGGGATCGTCATTTGTCTCGTGTGAGTTCCCACTATACTTTGATTACTACCCTACCACGGCTCAAAGGAGTCGTGCAAACAGGTTTTAGTTGGGTACAGTCCCGAGCTACATGGAGGCAGTGAGCGGATCTGCAGGGGTTCGTCTCTCCCGGTATTGGGGGTGAGGTCGCGCTGTGTCTAGGAGAGCCATTACACAAAACCCTCGGTCGAGGCAGGAGATTTACTGGTAAGTATTCCAGTAGTATCTCAAGGTGTTCTGGGCTACACTCCGACACGACTTGTACCGCTTTTGGGGGTCTGACTTTTACCAACCCCCTACACCCGCCATGCGATACTCATAGACGAACAGACCGGACTGTACGGATATTGTCACTGACAGGCTCAGTAGGGTGTCAGGATGAGTTCGCTAATCGACGTCCCTTTTGGTCAATACCTGGTAGCCCGTTACATATAGCTAATACCTCTGACGTGCTAGTGGTTAAATCCACAACCAAAGTATTGAAGAGTCTTTAGAGTCCCCCACAGACCGTTTCTCAAGTTTCGGGCGAAACGCTGTAGAGGCCGTATGGTGATATGGCAGGGTTCGATCATATACGTGCGGTATTGCACGGATCATGATCGGACGGATAATACTAGCGGGCTTTGGTTTAAACTGGATCCTAGTATTGTATAGTGTAGATTTTGTCTCATTGCATTTGTATTCGGTCGGAATACAAATGCGGGTATGTATATACAATCGCGGGGTTTTCCTGTAATTTATTACGAGATCAGTTTTTTGAAGTTGCCAGTTTGCTTTCCGTTTCGGCCATTTTCCTTTGTTTCTTTCCTTGGCTGAAATTTGGTGGAGGGGGTTATTTGCAATTGTGCATTTAACAAAGGAAAAGACTTTTTATGCATCATGATGGTTTTTCCTCCATTGACTTTCTCATTCATCATGATTTACTTGATGGGTTGTGTGAGGGGATTGATATGATGATTGAGGTAAATCATTTTTCTTTAGTGATCATTACCTTTTTTCATTGGCTTTCTCTCTCCTCCATCATCTTTGGCCGGACACACTTGGGGTGGGTGTGGGTTATTTTGTTTTGTTCATTTTTTTTTATGGGAGAAAATAGAGTTCTCATTCTTGCTTGAAAAAATGGCTCACCCTCTCAAAAAGTTTATTACATCTCATTCCTCCACCAAAACCATGGCAACTTCATACCCCAATGAGACATAGCTTTCTAAACTTCATCTACAGTATCCTTGGGCACGTCGACTCGCCAACTTCGTGCCCGAGTTGCCTCGGTCCAGAGGTGGGAGCCCGTAAAAGAACCCGACGATGTGGTGCCCTTCCGACGAGGAGATGAAGACCGGAGATTCCACGGGGAGATCGGGACGACGACGAGAAGAGAGAAGGACACGGATCGCTCGGTATATCTCTCTACCCGTTTTTTAGTTAGCTAGTAGTAGGTTAATGGCCCGATCCGGGTTTAGAGTCCGCGGTAGCGCCGGTTTAAAGTTAAGAAAAAATTTTGTTTCCGCATTTTGGCCTCGTTCTGACGGCCGGGGCGCTGTCGGGGCCTAACAATGGTATCAGAGCCACGCCATTAACCTAGTCTAGCTTGCTCTAGCGTGTTTAAAATTTCGATCGAATGAATTTCCAAAAACCACATTTTCCATGCATCGGTTTCTGTCGAATTTTTCCAGTCCTAAAAAAATTATTTGGTACATTGGAAAATTAAGTGCAGGGTTTTTTGAGAATTCTGTGAAAATTTGGTCGACTGATATTACTGTAGCGCGGCGGATCGACGTCCAAAACCATGTTTGGGCCGCGGATCCGCCGCCGTTTTGTGTCCAAACTGCACCAAATTTTTCAAGTGGGCTTCTGACATGGAAATAGGGTTTCTGGTATATTCTTTTTGGGCCCAGATGTTTTTGAGTGCTATAGTTGTGCTTGGGGCCCACTTCGGGAAATTTAATCGATCGAAAATTTTAAACATGTTAGTTCACGGTATTTATATTATATCTGCGACCGTGAATGTCATTTGATCGGTAAATCCTGTCTAACTGCTATAGCCCTTTTAGACGGATTTGCGAACGTGACATTCACGTTGGTGTTCTGTGTTGTGCTGTGATGTTGCGGATTGTCGTGGTGGATAGCCTGGATGCAATGTTAGTACAGTTTGGTTGTTTATGTACATTTGATATTGCGGGGTAAGCGTCCGACATGTGGACTGCCATCACTGCCTGTTTGTATATTATTCTTTTGGAGAACGACCGGACTGAGGTCGATGTACCTGTTGTATGTATATTTTACTTTCTGTACTAGGATTACCCCGCGGAGGGGTGCACGGAAAGCCGGGTTCTAGAGGGCAACGGGCCCGCATCTCATGGCGTTGAGACGGAGGGGGCTTCACTCTAGAATTGGCGGGCTATTCGCCGCACTCGTAGGGGGTACAGGTCGACCCAAAGAGGGGTTCTCAAGTTACCGGATTCCATGAAGTGCTGGGTGGTCCATTCACGTTGCTGAAGGGGGCTGCCTCGCTTCAGGTTTTGGCGTGTAACTTGCAGCGCCCGTAGGGGTCTAGGATTTCATTGCACAGGCTATCCATACGACCAGGATAATGTCGGGTTTCAGAAGCGGCTCTTTGAAACCCGGGGATCCCAGATATCTGTATTGTTCTGTGGTACTTATTACATTTCTGTGATGTTGAATTTTATCACGCCTTGAGCGAATATTATATATTGATATATGTAAATCGATGTACAACACCCCACGACTAGCGGGGAGGCGGAATAATGAAAAATGATCTTGTTCTTTGCATAAACGTCGACTAACCGAGAATCTTTGCTAAACTATAACTAACATGAATCATAGAAGTTATCAACTACTATGAAAAGTGATTATACCTAATGAACCGTGTCCTTCGTCTTTTCTTTCTCCACCTCCTCTCCGTCCTTCTCTATGTAGTAGATGATCCACCCGAGAGCTTTACTTCAAGCTTCACCTCTAACTTGAGGTAACTAGGTTTTTAAAGTGCTAATCCAAGTAACCTAGGTGATATAGAGAAGGGTTATGGATTAAGTAGTCTATTCTAATCCTTGGTCTCAACACATGAGAGGGGAGAATTAAGGTTTGAAGAGAGAGAGCTTGAGGAGAGAAAAGGTGAGCATTAGAATGAGAATGAGATAATGATCTCTCATGATATATATGAAGCATTATATTTATCAAATAAATAAAATAAAGGATTTAACAACCATGCTTCATAAATACAAATGAGTGTTTCATCTACATGAGTCATTAAGCATTTATGATGCATTAATGACTAGGATGAATCACACAAATGAGTCACTAATCTCATTTAAGACTTATGCCACCTAAACCCCCAAGTCACCATCCTTCTAGAAGCTTCTCGTGAAATTACGAGAACGCCCCTCCTATCCGTGAAAACATGGACAAACTTTAGACTCTATAAATCCAATATCCCGATACTAGAATCTGGCTTAAACCAAAGCCGGCTAGTAAAAACTGTCCGAAAGTCGTACGTGCGTAAACACACATATGCGTCCGAACCCTTGTCGTAAAACCATACGACCTCTATATCGTTTCGCCTGGAGCAGGGAAACTCTCTGTGTGGGACTCTAAAGAGTCGACTACTACGCTGGCAGTGGGTTTAACCACAGACCGCAAGCGGCACTAGCTGTACGTAACGGTCCCCAGGTAGATGTCGATAAGAAGAACGATGAGGAAACCCATCCGAACTCCTACTGAGTCTGATGTGACAATCTCCGTACAGTCCTGTTTGTTCGTCTAAGACTATCGCATATCGGGGCTAGGGGGCGGCAAGCGTCAGTGTTGGAGATAGTGCCCTCATAGTCAATTATTGGATCGCAGGTACGTGATTGCAATGATTGCGGAGGACCTATCCCGGTAGGACAGTCTTACTCGAAATGATAGTATGCTATCTGGCTTGCCTTTATCAGTCGTGTACATGTTCAGGTGACTGATTGCATGTTACACTTTGATAGAGCCCTTAGGATCTTGCTTTACTACCAACTGTATGATGGCGATCATATACGTGAGAGTTGGGTAGTTTATATGCATATCCTTAATTGTGGTCCCTAGTCGTGGGAGTTTCGAGACAGGGCATCGATACTCCGGAGTAGACTAGTGTGTACAGTCGAGACCCCGACGAGGGGCGGTGGCCGGTCTCACAAGCCACTGGTGTCAGTTGGATCACCTAAGATGTATACAGGTGCTCATTGGGTTATGAGTACACCGGACAGGACTCGCCGGGAATCTGCTAGTTAGTACTATACCTATCGTCAGATAGCAGTTCCCTGGTGACATGTGTACAGGTTAGTTCATCGACCTGAGGTCGTCATTTGTCTTGTGTGAGTTCCCACTATGCTTTGATTTCTACCCTACCACGGCTCAAAGGAGTCGTGCAAACAGGTAGCTTTTGGGTACAGTCCCGAGCCATATGGAGGCACATGAGAGGATCGGCAGGGGTTTCGTCTCTCCCGGTATTGGGGGCGAGATCGTGCTGTGTCTAGGAGAGCCATTATGCAAAGCCCTCGGCCGAGGCAGGAGATTTACTGGTAGGTATTCCAGTAGTATCTCAGGGCGTTCTGGGCTACCCTCCGACACGACTTATACTGCTATTGGGGGTCTGACGTTGCTAGCCCCCTAGGCGGATATGCGATACTCATTGACGAACGGACCGGACTGTATATACATTGTCACTGTTAGGCTCAGTAGGGTTTTCGGAGGAGTTTGCTCATCGGTCTCCCTTGAGTTCGCTCCTCGGCCACCCTTGAGGTCAGTCCATGGGCAGCCGTTACGCATAGCTAGTGCCGCTGACGGTTTGTGGTTAAACCCACTGCCAGGGTGCTGACGAGTCATTAGAGTCCCCCACAGACAGTTTCCCAAGTTCGGGCGAAACGTTGTAGAGGCCGTATGGTTTTATGGCAGGGTTCGGAAAATGCACGTGCGTTTACGCACGTGTCGATTTTCGGACAGATGATACTGGTCGGCTTTGGTTTAAGCCGGATCCGAGTATTATATTGAGTAGGTATAATATCTTTGTCTCAGTTGCATTTGTATTCGGTCGTAATACAAATGCGGGTATATTTATACAGTTTCGGGGTTGTCCTGAAATTCGTTTCAGGATCACTTTTGGAAGTTGCCAGTTTCCCGTTTTCTATCAGCCGTCTTTTAACATTTGGTTAAAGACGGGTTTATCTTTTCTTGAGATGAGTGTGGATTCTTCTAGAAGATTCTAGATGAGGTGACTAGGCTAATTGGTGTTGTGTTCTAATTGGTTGCATTTATTAGATGATGACTAGCCTAATGACTCATGCTTTGTGTTTAATTCCTTTTGGATTGCTTAAGATATTTTGTAGTGAGAAGGTTTTAGCTTAAGGTTACCCCCTTCTCCTACGGTCACCTCCCTCTTGCTATATATGGCTTGCCCTCTCTCTCTCTCCTCATTCTCACTCTCACTTGATGTTTCATTGTAGAAAAGATATGATAGTTTTGGGGTGTATGGAATTCACAGTTCATTTCATTCCATCACCCGATTTCCACGGCAACTTCATTAACCGATCGTCCACGGACTTGGACGAAGTGAGACAAAGTCATCTACTCATTCTCTACATCAATCTTGGTCGTCTCTTTTAGCAAACTTGACGATCGAGTTGCCTCGAGTCAGAGGCGGGAGCCCGTTTAAAGAACCGATCATGTGGTGCCACCTCGACGAGGATATCGGAGATCGACGAGATCGGAGCAGCCGCAACGGAGCGTGGGATGATGGTTGAAGAACGAAGGACTCGGATCGTTCGGTATAACATTCATACACTCTTTACAGTTTGTTAGTTTAGCAATAATGGCAGATCCGGGTTAAAGTATACGATAGCGCCAGTTTAAAAGTTTTTGTTCCGCATTTGGCGTCTGTAGACTGCCGGGGCGCTAGCGTAGACTTACAGTGGTATCAGAGCCTAACCATTTTGCTATACTAACTTGTGCTAACCTGTTTAAAACATCGATCCGACCGGAAAACTAAAAACTGCAAAATCCATGCCCGACAGTTTCTGTTAATTTTAAACGGTCTCAAAATTTATTTCTGGATGTCTTAAAAATCTGTGCAGGGAATTCTAAGAGCCACGACAAAATTTGGGGTCGTGATCCCTCCAAGCCGCCGCGGAAGGGCGGCCAAACCCATGGTTTGGCCGCGCAACCGCGGCCACGTGGGGAGCACGTGCTCCCAAATTTTGTCAGTTGGTTCTCTGTGGGATTTTGGGGTTTTTGGTATATAAAGTTTTGGCCCAGGTTTTGTTACTGTTCACCAGTAAGCAGTGGGGCCCACTTTTTAATATTTGGACTTTGGTCGATCGAAATTTAAACACGTTAGTTTACAGTGCTTACATTATATCTCCGACCGGGAATGTCATTTGATCGGTAAACCGCGTTTGATTGCTATAGTTCTTTTAGACGGGTTTGCGAACGTGACATTCGCGTTGATGTTCTGTGTTGTGCTGTAATGTTGCGGATTTGTCGTGGTGGATAACAGTGTGCAATGGTAGTACAGTTTGAGTTTATTTGTACATTTGATATTGCGGGGCGAGCGTCCAACTTGTGGACTGCCGTCACTGCCTGTTGTATAATATTCTTTTTGGGGCACGACCAGGTTGCGGTCGATGTACCTATTGTACTATTTTTCATTACTGTACTAGGTTTTACCCCGAGACGGAGTGCATGGATAGCCGGGTTCAGGAAAGCAACGGGTCCGCATCTCATGGCTTTGAGAGGCAGAGGGGCCCCACTTCAGAATTGGCAGACTATTTGCCGCACTCGTAGGGGGTACAGGTTGACCCAAGGAGGGGTGCTCAATTTACCGGATTCCGTGAAGTGCCGGGTGTTCCATTCACTATGCTGTGGGGACTACCTCGCTTCAGGTTTTGGCGGGTAACTTGCCGCACCCGTAGGGGTCTAGGTTTCATTGCACAGGCTATCCACACGACAGGGGAACGTCGAGTTTCAGCAGTGGCTCTGTGAAACTCGGGGATCCCAGATTATCTGTATTGTTCTGTGATGCTTATTACTTTTCTGTAATGTTGCATATTATCACGCCTGGAGCGATTATGTATATTGGTTTATATACTATTAGATGTTGTATATGTTTTACACCCGCGCTAGTCCAGTCCCCGCTCTGTCGTTAGTTAAGTAACCTAACGGGTGATGACGGGACCCAGTGACGAATGCGGATGGCATATACGTACATTTTATTTTCGTTCTTTTCTGATGTGATTAATGATAGGACTGTGTTGATTCTGATCAACGCAAAGTAATACAAACCTGTTTTCAGTTGTTGGAACAAATTTAAAAAGTGTTATTGCAAAGACGTTTCCTTTTGTTATGCATAGCGGTATTCAGTGGAATATCCTGCACCTCATTCGACGGGGCAAGGGCCGATATCCCTTTACCGGGACCGACCCCTTGGACAGAAGTTTGCGTCAGGGTAATAACTTTACTATAGTCGATTACAAGTTGCTTTGCATAGCGGTATTCAGTGGAATATCCTGCACCTCATTCCACGAGGAAAGAGCCGAGATCCCTTTACCGGGAGTGACCTCTTTAGCAAAAGGTTTTCGCCACTATATTTTAAAAAGCTATCAGGTTCCTTCAGCGATATCAAGTTCACTACGCTAAAGGTTTTTCGCCAAAAACCAGTCGTAGCCCTCCGTCACTTCTTTTGGGTATTTATAGTAGTATTCAAGCTATGCATTTTAGCCAAAGTTAAGGCATAGTGTTTGGTAGCTGCTGGGTATTCAATTGTTGCATAGATAGATGAGTCAGTTTGGGACAGTCGTTCTGCCGATTGGCTAAAGTCAGGGGCATGTGCGGGTGGGTTCAAATTGACAAGATAGTGACGGGTAGAACTTGGCATGTGACTTATGACACTTTGACCAAAGCCAAGGTTATAAGAGCATGGGGCAAAAATAATATCAGGAGTTTCTAAAGAAACTGAAACTTGCCGAGTATGCGCATACCTTCTGGAGTATGAGTAACGTGGATGCATTCCATCACGTTATCATGCGATGAGAGTTGGATCCTGATTCCCACTGATGAGTTGGTTTACTCTTCGGGTGATCCCGATTGATTCTTCTTTAGGTTTGGAGGAGAATTTGACAGGACAGTGGGAGGTTTCCGGATTAGATAAAGAGATGACCATTCTGATCTAGGATAGAGTGCACGCAGAGTGTTTCTTTTCTCTCTCTCTCTTTGGCAGCGACCTTTGACCGACCCTAGACTATGACTCAGTGACCAGGTTGACCGAACCTTCTTAAAATACTGGCTTTTGGATTGTCTGAGTTGCATAAGTCATTGCCACTCCTTCTTTTACCCTTTGTATTTCTCAGAACACCCGTATTACTACGGATATCCACTTCCATTGGATAGAGCCATCGTATGGTTATACACGAACTCGAAGGGAATTCTTCGAGGATGGATCAAGGTTCAGGAGAAATAGAATTGGTTTATTCAGTTGTCTTTTATTATCACCTTCTCTCAGGTTGCGAGAGCTCCTTGGTTTAGGAGAGTACACCTATTACGCCTATTGGATAGTCTTATTCCAAACCATAGGCTGGTGCCGAAAGGTAGGGAATGAAGAAAACCAATTAGCCTAAGTAGGGTGTGCAGAAGGTAATATGTAAAGACAAAATAAAGGGATTAGAAAGAGGGCAAAGTAAAATGCGACTGATATCATTCACGACCAAAACCGCGTACTTCATCGCCGCTCCTATTTCACCTTTAAAAAGAATAAGGTATTATTCAGTTGTCTTTTATCGTCACCTTCTCTCAGTTGCGAGTACTCCTTGGTTTAGGAGGGTACACCTATTATGCTTACTGGATAGTCTTCTTCCAAACCATAGGCTGGTGCCGAACGGTAGGGAAGGAAGAAACCAGTTAGCCTAACGATGGTGTACAGAAGGTAACGACTAAAGACAAATAAAGGGATTTGGAGAGACGGCAATAAAATATACGGTTGAAGTCATGAATTGGATTATGGAAGAGGCATTGCTATGAATACCAGGATACCCCTACGAAACATTTTCATGTTTCAGTGCATTGTTAAAGGAAAAACTGTTTTCCCGATTAGACACTTACTCCAAGGGTATGTATTTACCAGGTTTCATTCTCATATCTGTATGGTTTTACAGATGATGAGTGGGAGTAAGATATTGGGAATTAGGTAATCATCCTCATTATATCGGAATTCGTTGTAATTGGTGATATTTGAGGAAATCGCCAGGGTACAGTTTTCTACCTACGACGCACAGGTTTTGAGTTGTTTAACTCAGCGGACTTATACAGAGTATTGTATGTTGTCCAAGTGTCCATCAGGACAAAGGGGTAGGTCCTCGTACTATGTTCTGTTTACTTATAACTTCTCTAGTATTTAGACAAGTGTTTCGTAGAAATACAAGGTCTAAGTTTTGAGAAGTTGTGGGTATAAGAATAAAGTGGAGAACCAGGTGTCACAAGTATTGGGATTCTTCAAAGAGATCGAAGATGTAGATTCTTGTGATTGGTATTCAGATGATAGTGATGGTTTTGAGAAACGTATTTCTCTTTCAGGTTACTCATAATTGGATGGATTCCTAAGTTGAGTAATGCTGATTAGCCTCTTTCCATTAAGTTGATATGCACTGGAGACAGCTGCATGATTTGAATATGGTTCCAATTAAATAAGTGCCAAAGTTTCTGTATTGGATATAGAATGGATCGTACCTTAAAAGAAATTAAGGTACGGGGAGTTGTCCAGCTTATGATTAAAACCAGACACTGGATAACTCAGGGCACGTTTCTGTAATGGCTGTTTGTGGGTTGACCCTGGCTATGACGAGGGTTGATATTCTACCATTTGGAAGATCAATAGTGATATTGTTCTTGACTCGCCACAGTTTTAGTAAAAATGGATCTTTTTCAGAAAACAGTAGTGGGAGTATGGTAGAACTGGAAGTGATTCCAGAACCGCAAACGATTACGGAAAAATTTAATAGGACCTATACATTCAATCAGGTTTGACATTCCAATAGCCACTCCGCAGGTATGGTAGGTAACCTCAGACGCCCGAGAGGTACTCCGGTAGCCTCAAGGACGGTGACAGGGAGGTTCTTATCTACCCAGACTTGACACTACTGTTGTTCCAGGATATGAGACCCGGTAGGAGGGTTGTCGTAGTCAGTGGGAGCAACGGAAGCAATAGTGGGCAAGATGCTTATGTCTATTTATAGACTAGAGCAGTTATAGCGGAGATAGATCATCTAATTTTGATGTGACAGTCATGGGTTTGACTTCAATCAGAATAGGGAATGGATCAGTTAAGAAGGTAGTAGGGTGTGATGTCATGGTATCTAGATGACATACACAGAGTGGGAAGTAAAATTCCTATACTACGATCGGTTATACTGTGGTCGTCACACAGTTGTTTCTCCAGACAGGATATGGATATAATATTTGACATTCTGGTCTCTAGATCTATGGTTTTAGATCTGGATTTGGGTAGTTTCCCAATGTGGGTACTTTGACAATATTCTAATGGTTTTTGGAATAGTTGACTCCTAGCATGGTGGTGTACCTACAGGTGATGGAGTCACCCTCTCTAAAGGTGTCTTCCAGACTAAAGGGGAGAGGGATGTGCATGATTGGCAGATCACTTGCTTAAGCAATTGAGTCAATCATGAGATGTCAAGTACCGCACCAAATGTTGTTTTTGCACTAGATGCAATAAGTTTGTGTTAATCCAATCCTGGAGAAACATAAGGAAGCAGTTTTAGAACATTGGTACATGTTCTGCGGATTTGATAACGGCAGCCTCTTTCGGGAGACGGTTATCATTCCAGGCTTCAAAGGTGACATGGATGACAGAGTGATTGTCAGAGTTTTAGTTTTCCCTCTGACGAGGGACAGTATTATGGACAGGTGGTTCCAGAGGATACTGTGGGTGGCATGGTGCCGGATACTGATTAGGTTCAGTGATCCATACAGTCTAAGAAGTTTGGATATGGAGTTCATTTATGAACTAAGGTCCCATCAGATATCCAGACATATTCTAAGACAGGTACTACTCAATTCGGGAGATGGCTTTCTCCGTGAACTTGAGATTAAGAGAGATACAGAAAGAAACTTCTAGGCGGATCCACTCACCGAGGCTATTTCTCGAACACAATAGTTTTACAAACGGGCTTTGTGAAACTGATTAGTAGAGGAGTTGGATGTTCGGTTTCACACGGGCTGTGAGTAGTCGACATCGCAATATTAGCCTTGAGTGCAAGTGGGAGATTGTTGGAGATAGTGCCCTCATAGTCAATTATTGGATCGCAGGTACGTGATTGCAATGTTTGCGGAGGACCTATCCCGGTAGGACAGTCTTACTCGAAATGATAGTATGCTATCTGGCTTGCCTTTATCAGTCGTGTACATGTTCAGGTGACTGATTGCATGTTACACTTTGATAGAGCCCTTAGGATCTTGCTTTACTACCAACTGTATGATGGCGATCATATACGTGAGAGTTGGGTAGTTTATATGCATATCCTTAATTGTGGTCCCTAGTCGTGGGAGTTTCGAGACAGGGCATCGATACTCCGGAGTAGACTAGTGTGTACAGTCGAGACCCCGACGAGGGGCGGTGGCCGGTCTCACAAGCCACTGGTGTCAGTTGGATCACCTAAGATGTATACAGGTGCTCATTGGGTTATGAGTACACCGGACAGGACTCGCCGGGAATCTGCTAGTTAGTACTATACCTATCGTTAGATAGCAGTTCCCTGGTGACATGTGTACAGGTTAGTTCATCGACCTGAGGTCGTCATTTGTCTTGTGTGAGTTCCCACTATGCTTTGATTTCTACCCTACCACGGCTCAAAGGAGTCGTGCAAACAGGTAGCTTTTGGGTACAGTCCCGAGCCATATGGAGGCACATGAGCGGATCGGCAGGGGTTTCGTCTCTCCCGGTATTGGGGGCGAGATCGTGCTGTGTCTAGGAGAGCCATTACGCAAAGCCCTCGGCCGAGGTAGGAGATTTACTGGTAGGTATTCCAGTAGTATCTCAGGGCGTTCTGGGCTACCCACCGACACGACTTATACTGCTATTGGGGGTCTGACGTTGCTAGCCCCCTAGGCGGATATGCGATACTCATTGACGAACGGACCGGACTGTATATACATTGTCACTGTTAGGCTCAGTAGGGTTTTCGGAGGAGTTTGCTCATCGGTCTCCCTTGAGTTCGCTCCTCGGCCACCCTTGAGGTCAGTCCATGGGCAGCCGTTACGCATAGCTAGTGCCGCTGACGGTTTGTGGTTAAACCCACTGCCAGGGTGCTGACGAATCATTAGAGTCCCCCACAGACAGTTTCCCAAGTTCGGGCGAAACGTTGTAGAGGCCGTATGGTTTTATGGCAGGGTTCGGAAAATGCACGTGCGTTTACGCACGTGTCGATTTTCGGACAGATGATACTGGTCGGCTTTGGTTTAAGCCGGATCCGAGTATTATATTGAGTAGGTATAATATCTTTGTCTCAGTTGCATTTGTATTCGGTCGTAATACAAATGCGGGTATATTTATACAGTTTCGGGGTTGTCCTGAAATTCGTTTCAGGATCACTTTTGGAAGTTGCCAGTTTCCCGTTTTCTATCAGCCGTCTTTTAACATTTGGTTAAAGACGGGTTTATCTTTTCTTGAGATGAGTGTGAATTCTTCTAGAAGATTCTAGATGAGGTGACTAGGCTAATTGGTGTTGTGTTCTAATTGGTTGCGTTTATTAGATGATGACTAGCCTAATGACTCATGCTTTGTGTTTAATTCCTTTTGGATTGCTTAAGATATTTTGTAGTGAGAAGGTTTTAGCTTAAGGTTACCCCCTTCTCCTACGGTCACCTCCCTCTTGCTATATATGGCTTGCCCTCTCTCTCTCCTCATTCTCACTCTCACTTGATGTTTCATTGTAGAAAAGATATGATAGTTTTGGGGTGTATGGAATTCACAGTTCATTTCATTCCATCACCCGATTTCCACGGCAACTTCATTAACCGATCGTCCACGGACTTGGACGAAGTGAGACAAAGTCATCTACTCATTCTCTACATCAATCTTGGTCGTCTCTTTTAGCAAACTTGACGATCCAGTTGCCTCGAGTCAGAGGCGGGAGCCCGTTTAAAGAACCGATCATGTGGTGCCACCTCGACGAGGATATCGGAGATCGACGAGATCGGAGCAGCCGCAACGGAGCGTGGGATGATGGTTGAAGAACGAAGGACTCGGATCGTTCGGTATAACATTCCTACACTCTTTACAGTTTGTTAGTTTAGCAATAATGGCAGATCCGGGTTAAAGTATACGATAGTGCCAGTTTAAAAGTTTTTGTTCCGCATTTGGCGTCTGTAGACTGCCGGGGCGCTAGCGTAGACTTACAGTCAGTCCCCTAATAGCGGTATAAGTGATGTCGGAGTGAAGCCCGTTACACCCTGAGAAACTACTGGAACCTACCAGCAAATCTCGCTTGCCCTGACCAGGGACTTTGCGTAATGGCTCTCTGACACAGCGCGATATCAACTCCCAATACCGGGAGAGACGAATCCTGTCTAACTGCCACTGCCTCCGAGTGCTCGGGACTGCACCCAACTACCACCTATTTGCACGACACCTTTGAGCTATGGTAGGGTAGCAATCTAAGAACAGTGGGACACACTCGAGGCGGAGTAGCAGTGTTAAGTATGCGGACTATGCTATACTCATGTCACCTGGGAACCGTTAACTGACGACTGGTATAAAACCAACCTACAGTTCCCGGCGAGTCCTGTCCGGTGTACCCGTAACCCAACGAGCACCTGTATACTATCTCAAGTACGACGTACTGACGGCTGTAGGACAGACCATCTCCCCAACTGGGATGAGAAGCGTACACACTAGTCTACTCCGGAGTATCGATGCCCTGTCTCGATAATCCTACGACTAGGGACCTGAATAAGGATGTGCTTGTAGACTACCCAGCCCCCACTAGTGTGACTGCCATCACAACGCTGGTAGTCAAGCAAGATCCTATGAGCTCTATCAATACGTATACTCACATATTAAGATAGAAAAACCACGTAGCATACTACCATGTTTAGCAAGACTGTTATATACATGTGAATATCCCAAGCTTCCATTAAGTAATATACAAACTAGTATGATACAATAATGGCCCCTAGGGCATATACACTAACAATCTCCCACTTGCACTAGGGTCATGTACTGGCATATCGAAGACCGATGATCTCGAGTAGCCTCTCGAACTGAATCTGAGGTAGGGCCTTCGTGAATGGATCAGCAATGTTCTCTTCAGTAGCAACTCTCCGAACCTCGATCTCCCGACGATCATTGATCTCCCTGATCAGGTGATACCGCCTTAAGATGTGTCTGGACTTCTGATGGGACCTTGGTTCCTTCGCTAAAGCTATAACTCCGTTGTTGTCGCAATACAGACCGCCTAAAGTTCTTTCAGGAACTTCTTCATCCAGACCGCTTCTTTTGCGACATCGCAAGAAGCAATATACTCGTCTTCTATCGTCGAGTCAGCAACGGTGTCCTGCTTGGAGCTCTTCCAGCACACCGCCCCTCCATTGAGGGTAAGGACAAAACCTGACATGGACTTGGAATCGTCCTTATCACTCTGGAAGCCGGAATCAGCAAAGGCCTCCATCTTGAGGTCTTTTCCGCCGTAAACCAAGAACATCTCCTTAGTCCTTCTCAGGTACTTGAGAATGTTCTTTACTGCTATCCAGTGCTTCTCCCCTGGGTCTGACTGATATCGGCTTACCACGCTCAGTGCGTAAGCTACATCTGGTCTGGTGCACAACATCGCATACATTATAGAGCCTACCGCAGAAGCGTAGGGTATAATAGACATGCGTTCCCTTTCCAAATCAGTCTTAGGAGACATCTCTTTGGATAGGGTGATTCCGTGACAAGCCGGTAGATTACCGCGCTTAGAATCTTCCATACTGAATCTTTTCAGTACAGTGTCGATATACCTGGACTGCGAAAGTCCCAACATCCTCTAGGATCTATCACGATAGATCCGGATCCCCAGAATGTAAGAGGCATCACCCAGGTCTTTCATGGAGAACCTGTGTGACAAGAATCCTTTGACAGATTGTAGCATAGGAATGTAATTTCCTATTAATAGAATATCATCCACGTACAAGACGAGGAATACGACAGTTCGTGCTACAACTTTACTATATATGCATGGTTCATATAGATTTTTGATAAAGTCATATTCTTTGACCGTTTCATCAAAACAGATGTTCCAACTCCGCGATGCCTGCTTTAGTCCATAAATGGACTTAAGCAACTTGCATACTTTCCCGCTGCTCCCACTCTGATTGAAACCCTCTGGCTGATCCATATAGACGCACTCTTCTAAATTACCATTCAGAAAAGCCGTCTTTACGTCCATTTTCCAGATTTCATAATCATGGAAGGCATCAATAGCAAGAAGGACCCGAATGGATTTGAGCATAGCCACTGGAGAAAAAGTTTCGTCATAGTCCAAACCAGGTCTTTAACGAAAACCCTTTGCAACAAGTCTAGCCTTATAGGTTTCCACCTGTCCATCTACACCAATCATTTTCTTGAAGATCCAATTGCATCTTATGGGTTTTACCCCATCTGGAGCAAAGTCCTAAGTACATACTTTGTTGGTGTACATGGACTCCATTTCGGTCCGCATTGCATCTAGCCATCGTATCGAGTCACTGCTCTGGATGTCCTGTTGGAAGCTAGTAGGTTCATCATCATCTATGATGCAATCCTCTCTATCCCCATCTATGAGAAAACCGTAATATCTCTCAGGCGGATGAGACGACCTACTACTCCTGCGGAGGGGTGCGGGAATGTCCTGTTCTTCTTGAACTACTGGTTCTACCAAACTTTCAGTAGTAGTTTGTGGTTCTGGAATTTCTTCCAGTTCTATTTCGCTCCCATTTATTTCCTTTTCTAAAAACTGTTGTTCTAGAAAATGGGCATTACGAGAAACAAAAACCTTTTGTTCCTCTGCGTAATAGAAATAATATCCCTTGGAGTTCTTTGGATATCCTACAAACTTACACTGTACTGATCGTGCCTCGAGCTTGTCCGCATGCTGCTTTTTAACAAAAGATGGACATCCCCATATCTTCATATGCTGAAGATGGGGTTTCTTCCCACTCTACATCTGATATGGGGTGGTAGGCACAGTCTTGGTTGGAGCCCTGTTCAGAAGATATGCCGCTGAATCTAGCGCATAACCCCAGAAAGATCGCGGTAACTGAGCATTACTCATCATGGAATGTACTATATCCAATAGGGTTCGATTCCGTCTCTCCGATACACCGTTATGTTGTGGAGTGTATGGAGGAGTAAGCTGAGAGAGAATTCATTTCTCTTTTAGGTAACCTAGGAACTCGGCACTTAAGTATTCACCACCTCGATCAGATCTTAATGTCTTGATACTTTTTCCGGTTTGGTTTTCTACTTCATTCTTGTATTCTTGGAATTTCTCAAAAGCCTCGGATTTATGTTTCAACAGATAAATGAATCCGTACCTTGAGTAATCATCCGTAAAGGTAATGAAATAGGAAAAACCACCTCTTGCATGTGTAGACATTGGACCACATACATCGCTGTGTATGAGTCTTAAGAGCTCGCTCGCTCTTACTCCATGTCCATTAAATGGAGTCTTTGTCATCTTTCCTTTGAGACAAGACTGACAAGTGGCATAAGTTTGATATTCGAACGAGTCCAAATATCCTTCTCTATGTAACTTAGTCAACCGTCTCTCATTGATGTGACCCAGTCTACAATGCCATAAGAAAGCTTTATTTAAATCTGGAGACTTTCTTTTTAGTGTGTTCTGGACATTGAAAATTTGGAGTTGGTTTAAGACATATATACCGTTATCCAGTGTACCAGACCCAATCAAACTATGATTAAGGTGGATGTTAACAACATCACTTACAAACGTGAAATCATAACCTTTATTTGATAACAAGGAAACAGATATGATATTACACGTTAAGCTGGGTACACAAAAACAGTTATGTAAAACCAAAATGTGTCCACTCGTCAATCCCAGGTGATAATCCCCCTAGGAACACAGCTCCCACGCTAGCTCCATTAGCAACCATCAGGGTAATATCACCATCCTTCAACACTCTACGGTTTCTCAGTGCCTGCAATGAAATGCATATATGAGATCCTGATCCGGTAACCAATACCCAGGAAGTAGAGTTGATTGACAGAAAATTCTCAATTACAAACACACCTGAAGTCGAAGCCACAGCTTGCTTCGGTTCCTGGTTCTTGGCGTTCCACGCCATGCAATCTTTCTTCCAGTGCCCTTTCCTATGACAATGGAAACACTCATCCTGGGCCACTACTGGTACCGCAAACTTTTTCTTTCCCTTCGCTCCCACCTTACTAATACCTCCTCTAGGTTTGGTGGCGGCCTTCTTTTTCCTTCCTTTGGCCCTAGCCTTGGACCCGGAAGAAGAAGCACCGCTAACAAACATAGCGGGTGTTTCCCTTGCCTTCTGCAAGGTGCCCTCTGCACTCCTCAACATGTTAAGGAGTTCCGGAAGTTCAACTTCTTTTCATTGAATGTTGAAGTTCAGAATAAACTGGGCGTAGGTGGAAGGAAGGGACTGGAGAATAAGGTCTGTATAGAGCTCATTATCCAAAGTCGTCCCGAGGTCTGCGAGCTCTTATATATAGCCAATCATCTTTAGGACATGTTCTCCTACCGATGATCCGACGGCCAACCTCGCTTGAAACAAGTTCTTAGAGGTCTCGTATCTTGCTTTACGAGATTGCTCTCCATAAAGTTCTTTTGTATGGAGAAATATGGCATCAAGATCCATATCCTCGTGCCTCCTTTGATGTTCATTATTCATCGAGGCAAGCACGATGCACTTGGCCTTCGCGCAATCATACTCCTAGGTTTTGCGGATTTCCTTATCCGCATTACTGGATTTAGGACCTGGGACTGCTGGTGCCTTAGCGGTGAGGACGTACCCCAATTTGCCATAGGTCAAAGCCATTTTGACATTCCGCAGCCAATCTTTATAGTTTGGCCCTGTCAGTATATTTTTCTCAAAAAGTAACTTAAGTCTAGTCATTTTCAGGGTCGCTGCAAGTAGGAGAGAGAGAAGAAACACTTTAGCTTGATACTCTTGCAAGTTTAGAGTGGTTTTTAGTTTATCTAAACTGGATGGCTCCCACTGTTTCTCGAATCCTTCCTCAAACCATAAAAGAAGAATTAGCCAGGACTATTCTCACTGTACAATACTTGCTTAACCTTTCAGCCAGGCTGGTGTCGGTACTTCGAGGGAGGTTTTCCAACGCTTTCGCGAAATTCCTTAATTAAATAACCTCTTTCCTCTGGGGGCATAACCCCGCTGACACCTTTCATGACACCTACTTGGTTTATAGCATTGATCGTAAAGTGACGAATCTCCTTAAGAGTAGCATATACTCATAGTAGGATCGGGATCCAAATATCATCGTATGATAATGTTGAAGGAATCCTACCAACATTCATCAAACTCCAAATGGTATGCATCTCTTTGCAAATTTCAGTTTCTTTAGAAATTCCCGATATAAATTTTTGCCCCATGCTCTTATGACCTTGGCTTTGGTCAAAATGTCATAAGTCACATGTCAAGTTCTACCCGTCATTATCTTGTCAATTTGAACCCATCCGTACATACCCCTGACTTTGGTCAAATGATAATACGACTGTCCAAAACTAACTCATCTATCTATGCAACAAATGAATACCCAGCAGCTACCAAACACAATGCCTTGACTTTGGCCAAAATGCATAGCTTGAATACTACTGAATACCCAAATGAAATGACGGAGGGCTACGAATGGTTTTGGCGAAACCGTGAACGTAGTGAACTTGATATGACCGAAGGAACCCGATAGGTTTTTAAAAGGAGTGGTTAAAGCTCCACAATTAAAAATATCATCTGTTTTAAAATAACCGAGTGGTTTCTTTTAAATTGTTCCAACGATTCAACTTTTGGTTTATTTTCTTTACATTAATAATAATGCGTCCCATCATTAACCTATCATTGCAGAAAACAACGAAAATACAACGTCCTCTTATGCCATCCGCATTCGCCACTGGGTCTCGTCATCACCCGTTAGGTTACTTAACTAATGGCAGAGCGGGGGCTGGGCTAGCGCGGGTGTAAAACATAAGTGACGTCTAAATAGCTATCATATATAGATATTGTACATTCGTTAGACACAATAATAGGCATTCCAGATCTCATATGAACATTATTGGATTTGCAAGCAATCCGCGTTTGTTTAGAGCCTGCAACAAAAGACGGATTACACAGTTGTGATGAATAGCCATTACCCCACCCTAGACCCCTACGGGTACGGCAAACTACCCGCCAAATATCCGAAGTGAAGCGGTCTCCCTTAACAACGTGAGTAGGCCACTAAACACTTCAAAGTACCTGGTAGTTTGTGCACCCCACCTTAGGTCTATCCTAGGAGCAAAAACAGTAAAATGAAATAATACAACGGTGTCTACAACCGCAACCTGGATGTGCCCCGCAAAATAATATTACAACATATTACAATTTCTTTGAATGAATGAATATAACAACCCATCACAAACCCCGGCTAATCATCACAACAGTCCAATACAGTTCACATCCACAAACAGTAAAAACCATTACAGAAATGTGCAACCCCCTGCCAACCGACATACTAGCAGTTAGGGGAGGTTTACGAACACATTATACAATCATAGATATAATCAAATTAGCAAACATCGTAAGATTTCGATCGTGCAAACACTTTAGATTCTACTCCAATACTTCTCTGTGCACCTGAGACTTGAGCAGAAAAATAAACATCCCAGAAAACACAAAAATATCACAGAAGAGTTACTGGAGCAAACTGGGTTGAATCGGCTTCAACTCGGCCGCGGATCCGCGGAGGATCGGTGGGATCGGCCGCGGTTCCGCGGTCGTTTGGCCGATTCAAGAACCCATTTTTCTCCAGTAACCTTATAATTCTCTGCTTGTTATTCTGCAGCTCCCTGAAAAATTTTCAGAGCCTGTTTTAAATTCGACAGAAACATGGTGATATCGATGTCTTTTTTGGTTCGTTTTGCGTTCGAAATTCATACGACTTTGCTAATAAGTTAATTATTGTTTAGCGAAGCTCTGATACCACTGTAAGTCGATGTACAATACCCCACGGCTAGCAGGGAGGCGGAATAATGAAAAACGATCTTGTTCTTTGCATAAACATCGACTAACTGAGAATCTTTGCTAAACTATAACTAACATGAATCATAGAAGTTATCAACTACTAAGAAAAGTGATTATACCTAATGAACCGTGTTCTTCGTCTTTTCGTTCTCCACCTCCTCTCCGGCCTTCTCTATGTAGTAGATGATCCACCCGAGAGCTTTACTTCAAGCTTCACCTCTAACTTGAGGTAACTAGGTTTCTTAAAGTGCTAATCCAAGTAACCTAGGTGATATAGAGAAGGGTTATGGATTAAGTAGTCTATTCTAATCCTTGGTCTCAACACATGAGAGGGGAGGATTAGGGTTTGAAGAGAGAGAGAGTTTGAGGAGAGAGAAGGTGGGCATTATAATGAGAATGAGATAATGATCTCTCATGATATATATGAAGCATTATATTTATCAAATAAATAAAATAAAGGATTTAACAACCATGCTACATAAATACAAATGAGTGATTCATCTACATGAGTCATTAAGCATTTATGATACATTAATGACAAGGATGAATCACACAAATGAGTCACTAATCTCATTTAATACTTATGCCACCTAAACACCCAAGTCACCATCCTTCTAGAAGCTTCTTGCGAAATTACGAGAACGCCCCTCCTATCCGTGAAAACACGGAAAATCTTTAGACTGTATAAATCCAATATCCCGATACTAGAATCTGGCTTAAACCAAAGCCGGCTAGTAAAAACAGTCCGAAAGTCGTACGTGCGTAAACACACGTATGCGTTCGAACCCTTGTCGTAAAACTATACGACCTCTATATCGTTTCGCCTGGAGCAGGGAATCTCTCTGTGTGGGACTCTAAAGACTCGACTACTACGCTGGCAGTGGGTTTAACCACAGACCGCAAGCGGCACTAGCTGTACGTAACGGTCCCCAGGTAGATGTCGATAAAAAGGCCGATGAGGAAACCCATCCGAACTCCTACTGAATCTGATGTGACAATCTCCGTACAGTCCGGTCAGTTCGTCTAAGACTATCGCATATCGGGCCTAGGGGGCGGCAAGCGTCAGTCCCCTAATAGCGGTATAAGTCATGTCGGAGTGAAGCTCATTACACCCTGAGAAACTACTGGAACCTACCAGCAAATCTCGCTTGCCCTGGCCAGGGACTTTGCGTAATAGCTCTTTGACACAGCGCGATATCAACTCCCAATACCAGGAGAGACGAGTCTTGTCTAACTGCCACTGCCTCCAAGTGCTCGGGACTGCACCCAACTGCCACCTGTTTGCATGACTCCTTTAAGCCGTGGTAGGGTAGCAATCTAAGAACAGTGGGACACACTCGAGGCGAAGTAGCAGTGTCAAATCTGCGGACTATGCTGTACTCATGTCACCTGGGAACTGTTAACTGACGACTGGTATAAAACCAACCTACAGTTCCCTGCGAGTCCAGTCCGGTGTACCCATAACCCAACGAGCACTTATATACTATCTCCAGTACGACGTACTGACGGCTGTGGGGCAGACCATCTCCCCAACTGGGATGAGAAGAGTACACACTAGTCTACTCCGGAGTATTGATGCCATGTCTCGATAATCCTACGACTAGGGACCTGAATAAGAATGTGCTTGTAGACTACGCAGCCCCTACTAGTGTGACTGCCATCACAACGCTGGTAGTCAAGCAAGATCCTAAGAGCTCTATCAATACGTATACTCACATATTAAGATAGAAAAACCTAGTAGCATACTACCATGTTTAGCAAGACTGTTATATACATGTGAATATCCCAAGCTTCCATTAAGTAATATACAAACTAGTATGATACAATAATGGCCCCTAGGGCATATACACTAACAATATATATACTAGTAGATGTTGTATATGTTTTGCATCCGCGCTAGTCCAGTCCCCGCTCTGTCGTTAGTTAAGTAACCTAACGGGTGATGACGGGACCCAGTGGCGAATGCGGATAGCATATACATACAACATTATTTTCGTTCTTTATTGGTGTGATCAATTGATGGGACTGCATTGATTCGGATCAATGCAAGCTTAACAAACCTATTCTGATGTTGTTAGAACAATTTTTCAAAAAGCTGTTATTGCAAGGACGTTCACTTTTGTTTTGCACAGTGATATTCGGTTATGAATATCCAGCACCTAAGTCGACGAGGCAAGGGCCGAGATCCCTTCACCGGGAGTGACCTCTTGGACAGAAGTTTGCGTCAGGGTAATAACTTCACTATAGCCGATTACTTTTGCTTTGCATCGTGGTATTCAGTTGGAATATCCTGCACCTCATTCTAAGGGGAAAGAGCCAAGATCCCTTCACCGGGAGTGACCTCTTTAGCAAAGGTTTTCATCACTATATTTTTATAAAAAGTTATGTTGTTCCTTCAACGATATCAAGTTCATTACGTTAAAGGTTTTTCGCCCAAAACCAGCAGTAGCCCTCCGTCATTTCTTACGGGTATTATTTAGTATTCGTGCTGCGTTTGTTGACCTAGTCAAGACGTAGTGTTCGGTAGCTAAGTGGTGCTTGTTTGTTGCATAAATGGGATTGGTTAGGACAGTCGTGCGGCCTTGTTGACCTAGTCAAGGGCACGTACGGGTGGGTTTAATGCAGTGCAGAATAATGACGGGTTGAACTTGACTAGCGGTTTATGGTTTGTTGACCTAGTCAAGATCATAAGCCGCTTGGGGTAAAAACACACATCGGGAGTTTCTAAAGAAACTGAAACTTGCCAGGCATGCGCATATCTTCTGGAGTGTGGTGACTTGAGTGCATTCCGTCAAGTTATCATACGATGATAGTTGGATCTCGATTCCCACTGATGAGTTGGTTTACTCCTCGGGTGATCATGACTAATTCTTCTTTCAGGTTTGGGGAAGAATTTGACGTTACATTGGGAGGTTTCCTGATTAGATAAAGTGATAACCATTCTGATATAGGTTAGAGTGCACGCTGAGTGTTTCTTTTCTCTCTCTCTTTGGCAGCGACCATGACCCGACCCTTGACTATGACTCAGTGACCAAGATTAACCGAACCTTCTTAAAACACTGGCTTTTGGATTGTCAGAGTTGCATACCTCATTGCCACTCCTACTTTTACCCTTTTCTCCAGAACACCCCGTATTATTACGAACGTCCACTTCTATTGGATAAAACCATCGTATGGTTAAATATGAACTCGAAGGAATTTATTTGAGGATGGTTTCCGGTTCTGGAGAAAACGAATAGGACTATTCAGTTGTCTTTTCCTTTTACCTTCTCTCAGGTTGCGAGTATTCCTTGGTTTAGGAGATAGTACACCTATTACGCAAATTGGATAGTCTTCTTCCAAACCATAGGCAGGTGCCGACCGGTAGGGAATGAAGAAAACTAATTAGCCTAACGATGGTGTACAGAAGATATTAAGTAAAGACAAATAAAGGGATTAGTAAGAGGAAAAAGTAAATTGCGACTGCTATTCACGACCAAACCAAGTATTTCGTCGCCAATCCTAAATCACCTTTGTATTTCTCCAGAACACTCCGTATCGCTACGAAGATCCACAGTTTATTTGGATGCTCCATCGTATGGTTATATACGAACTCAAAAGGAACTTGTTCCAGTTCGGGGATGGATTCTGGTTCAGGAGAAATAGGAATAACGTTTATTCAGTTGTCTTTTATCCTCACCTTCTCTCAGGTTGCGAGTGCTCCTAGGATTAGGACAGTACACCCATTATGCTTATTGGATAGTCTTCTTCCAAACCATAGGCTGGTGCCGAACGGTAGAGAAGAAAGAAAACCATTTAGCTTAAGAGGGTGTACAGAAGGTAATGACTAAAGACATATGAAGGGATTTAGAGAGATGGCAAAGAAATATATGGTTACAGTTGTGAATCTGATAATGGAAGAGGCATTACCAGGAATACCCGGATACCCCTACGAAACATTTACATGTTTCAGTTTCACTGTGTACTGTTAATAAGAAAACTGATTTCCCAATTAGACACTTGCTCTACGATATGTATTTACCAGGTATGATTCTCACATCTATATGGTTTTACAGATGATGAGTGGGAGTAAGTTATTGGGAATTAGATGATCATCCTCATTATATCGGAATTCGTTGTAATTGGTGATATTTGAGGAAGTCACCTGGGTTGTTTGCCGGACGACAAATATTTGGTTTTGAATATCCGCTGTTATGCACCAATTTCAAATTGATACATCTGTACGTCTATTTTTATAGAGTGAGATATACCTTTTTGAAATTATGTCCAAGACATTTACCTATATCAGTGGATGGTTAGGTAAGGAGCATTAAACAGCGGTGTAATTCTTTTTAACCATAGGTACAGTTTTCAACCTACGACACACATGGAATGAGTTATTAGACTCAAGGGACTTATACAGAGTATTGTATGTTGTCCAGCGTCCATGAGGACAGAGGGGTTGGTTCTCGTACTATATTCGGTTTACTTATGACTTCTCTAGTTTTTAGAAAGGTGTTTCGTAGAAACACAGGGTCCAAGTTTTGAGAAGTTATAGGTATGTGGATAAAGTAGAGAACCAGGTGTTGCAAGTATCGGGATTCTTCAGGGTAATCGAAGATGTAGATACTTGTATATGGTATTCAGTTGATAGTAATGATTAAGAGAACTTGCTTCTCTTTCAGGTTACTCATAATTGGAAGCATTCCTAAGTTGAGTAACGCTGATCGGCCTCATTCCATTTAGTTGACATGCACTGGAGACAGCTGCATGTTTTGAATCTGGTTCAATTAAATCAGTGCCTCTGTTTCTGTATTGGATATAGAACAGTTCATATTTTGATATTGTTAAGGTATGGGGAGTTGTCCGGCTTATGCTTAAAACCAGACTCTGGATAACTCAAGGCACGTTTCTGTAATGGCTGTTTGTGGGTTGACCCGGGCTATGATGAGGGTTGATTTTCTACCATCTGGAAGATCAATAGTGATATTGTTCTTGATTCGCCACAATTTTAATAAAAATGGATTTTTCAGAAAACAGTAGTGGGAGTATGGTAGAACTGGAAGTGATTCCAGAACCGCAAACGATTACTGAAAATTTGATAAGAACCTAAAGATTCAATATGGTTTGACATTCCATTGGCCACTCCGCAGATATGGTGGGTAACCTCAGGCACCCGAGAGCTACTCCGGTAGCCTCAAGGACGGTGACTGGGAGGTTCTTGTTTACCCAGACTTGCCATTGCTGTTGTACCAGACTGTGAGACCCGGCAGGAGGATGAGTATAGCGTCGTTCTAAACTGACTTTAGAAGTGTACGTCTATATGACTCTGCCAGAGGGTTGTCGTAGTCAGTGGGAGCAGCGGAAGCATTGGTGGACAAGTAGCTTATGTCTATGGACTAAAGCAGATATAGCGGAGATAGATCATCTATTTCTGATGTGACAGTCACAGGTTTGACTTCATCAGAATAGGGGATGGATCTGTTGAGAAGGTAATAGGGTGTGATGTCCTGGTATTTGGATGACATACACAGAGTAGGAAGTGAAGTTCCTATACTATGATCGGTTATACTTTGGTTGTCACACAGTAGTTTCTCCACAAGGGACTTGGATATTATATCAAGACATTCTGGTTACTGGATCTATGGTTTTAGATCTAAACTTGGGTAGTTTCCCAATCTGGGTATTTAGACAGCATTCTAAAGGTGTTTTATAATGTACGACTCCTGGAACGGTAGTATACCTGCAGGTGATGGAGTCACCCTCTCTAAAGGAGTCTTACAGACTAAAGGTGAGAGAGATGTGCATGATTGGCAGATCACTTGCTTAGGCAATTGAGTCGATCATGAGATGTCAAGTACCACACCATATGTTGTTTTTGCAGTAGATGCAATAAGTTGATATTGATCCAATCCTGGAGAAACATTCGGAAGCAGTTTTAGAACATAAGTGGATGTTCTAGGGATATGATAACGACAGCTTCATTCGGGAGACGGTTATCATTCCAGGCTTCCAAGGTGACATGGATGACAGAGTGACTGTCAGAGTTATAGTTTTCCCTCTGAAGAGGGGCAGTATTTTGGATAGGTGGTCCAAGCGGATACTGAGGGAGGCATGGCGCAGGATACTGATTAAGTTCAGTTGACGATACAGTCTAAGAAGTTTGGATTTGGAGTTCATTTATGAACTAGGTCCTATCAGATATCCAGACATACTCTAAGATGGGTATTGCTCATTTCGGGAGATGGCTTTCTCCGCGAACTTGAGATAAAGAGAGACATAGAAAGAAACATCTGAGTGGATCCACTCACTGAGGCTATTCCTCGAACGCAATAGTTTTGCAAACGGGTTTTGTGAGACTGATTAGTAGAGGAGTTGGGTGTTCGATATCTCACGGGCTGTGAGTATGCGACATCGCAATAATTAGCCTTGAGTGCAAGTAGGAGATTGTTGGTGATAGTGTCCTCAGAGTCAATTATTGGATCACAGGCACGTGATTGCAATGATTGAAGGAGGACCTATACCGGTAGGACGGTCTTACTCAAGATGATAGTATGCTATATGGTTTATCTTTATCACCGTGTACTGCTTTAGGTGACCTTACAGGTCACTATTGCGTGTTGATAGAGCCCCTAGGATTCTTTCTTGACGGCCAGCAGTATGATGGCGATCATATACGTGGGAGCTGGGGTCTATAAGCACATCCTTAAAAGGTATCTAGTCATGGGAGTTTTCGAGACAGGGCATCGATACTCCAGAGTATACTATTGTTAGTGTATATGCCCTAGGGGACATTATTGTATCATACTAGTTTGTATATTACTTAATGGAAGCTTGGGATATTCACATGTATATAACAGTCTTGCTAAACAAGGTAGTATGCTACTTGGTTTTTCTATCTTAATATGTGAGTATACGTATTGATAGAGCTCTTAGGATCTTGTTTGACTACCAGCGTTGTGATGGCAGTCACACTAGTGGGGGCCGGGTAGTCTACAAGCACATCCTTATTCAGGTCCCTAGTCGTAGGATTATCGAGACAGGGCATCGATACTCCAGAGTAGACTAGTGTTTACGCTTCTCATCCCAGTTGGGGAGATGGTCTGTCCCACAGCCGTCAGTACGTCGTACTGGAGATAGTATGCAGGTGCTCGTTAGGTTACGGGTACACCGGACAGGACTCATAGGGAACTGTTGGTTGGTTTTATACCAGTCGTCAGTGAACAGTTCCGAGGTGACATGAGTACAGCATAGTCCGCAGACTTGACACTGCTACTTCGCCTCGAGTGTGTCCCACTGTTCTCAGATTTCTACCCTACCACGGCTCAAAGGAGTCGTGCAAACAGGTAGCAGTTGGGTGCAGTCCCGAGCACTTGGAGGCAGTGGCGGTTAGACAGGATTTGTCTCTCCCGGTATTGGGAGTTGATATCGCGCTGTGTCAGAGAGGCATTACGCAAAGTCCCTGGCCAGGGCAAGCGAGATTTGCTGGTAGGTTCCAGTAGTTTCTCTAGGTGTAATGGGCTTCGCTCCGACACGACTTATACCGCTATTAGGGGACTGACGCTTGCCGCCCCCTAGGCCCGATATGCGATAGTCTTAGACGAACAGACCGGACTGTACGGAGATTGTCACATCAGACTCAGTAGGAGTTCGGATGGGTTTCCTCATCGTCCTTCTTATCGACATCTACCTGGAGACCGTTTGGTACAGCTAGTGCCGCTTGCAGTCTGTTTTTAAACCCACTGCTAGCGTAGTAGTCGAGTCTCTAGAGTCCCACACAGAGAGTTTCCCTACTCCAGGCGAAACGATATAGAGGTCGTATGGTTTTACGACAAGGGTTCAGACGCATACGTGTGTTTACGCACGTACGACATCCGGACAGTTTTTACTTGCCGGCTTTGGTTTAAGCCAGTTTCTAGTATCCGGTTATTGGATTTATACAGTCTAAAGTTTTTCCGTGTTTTCACGTATAGGAGGGGCATTCTCGTAATTGCGCGAGAAACTTCTAGAAGATGGTGACTTGGGGGTTAAGGTGGCATATGCATTAAATGAGATTAGTGAGTCATTTCAGTGATTCATCCATGTCATTAATGCATTATAAATGCTTAATGACTCATGGAGATGAATCGCCTTGTTGTATTTATTAAGCATGATGATTAATCCTTTATTTTCTTTTATTGGAAAAATGATAATGCTTGATATATATTATGATAGATCATTATCTCATCTCATTCTCTTGCTCACTTTCTCTCTCCTCATGCTCTCTCTCTCTCTTCAAACCCTAATCCTCCCCTCTCATGTGTTGAGACCAAGGATTAGAGTAGACTACTTAATCCTTAACCATTCTCTATATCACCTAGGTTACTTAGATTAGCGATTTAAGAAAACTAGTTACCTCAAGTTAGAGGTGAAGCTTGTAGTTAAGCTCTCGGGTGGATCTTCTACTACATAGAGAAGGCCGGAGAGGACGTGGAGAACGACAAGACGAAGGACTCGGTTCTTTAGGTATAATCACTTATCATAGTAGTTAACTCTTCTATGGTTTCTTGTTAGTTATTGTTTATGCAAAGATTCTCGGTTAGTCGATGTTTACGCCTAAAACAAGATCGTTTTTCATTATTCCGCCTTCCCGCAAGTCGTGGGGTGTTGTACATCAACTTACAGTGGTATCAGAGCCTCGCTAAACAATAATTAACTCATTAGCAAAGTCGTATGAATTTCGAACGCAAAACGAACCAAAAAACGACATCGATATCACAAGTTTCTGTCGAATTTTAAACAGGCTCTAAAAATTTTTCAGGTTGCTTCAGAGTAACAAGTATAGAAAGATAAGAACACTGGAGAAAAATGGGTTAGTGAATCGGCCATACAGCCGCTGAACCGCGGCCGATCCCACCAATTTGCCGCGAATCCGCGGCCGAGTTGGGGCCGATTCGACCCAGTTTGCTCCTGTTATTCTTTTGTGATATTGTTGTGTTTTCTGGAATGTTTATTTTCTGCTCAAAGTCTCAGGTGCACAGAGAAGTTTTGGGAGTAGAATCTGATATGTTTGCTTGATCGAAATTATACGATGTTTGCTAATTTGATTATATCTGTGTTTGTATAATGTGTTCGTAAACCTCCCCTAACAGCTAGTATGTCGGTTGGCAGGGGGTTGCACATTTCTGTAATAGTTTTTACTGTTTGTGGTTGTGAACTGTATTGGACTGTTGTGATGATTAGCCGGGGTTTGAGATAGGTTGTTATATTTGTAATATGTTGTAATATTATTTTGTGGGGCATATCCAGGTTGCGGTTATTGCCACCGTTGTATTATTTCATTTTACTGTTTTTGCTCCTAGGATAGACCCAAGGTGGTGTGCACAAACTACCGGGTACTTTGAAGTGTTTAGTGGCCTACTCATTTTGTTGAGGGAGACCGCTTCACTTCGGGTATTTGGCGGGTAGTTTGTCGTACCCGTAGGGGTCTAGGGTGGGGTAATGTCTATTCATCACAACTGTGTAATCCGTCTTTTGTTACAGGCTCAAAACAAACGCGGATTGCTTGCAAATCCAATAAAGTTCATATGAGATCTGGAATGCCTATTATTGCGTCTGACGAATGTACAATATCTATATATGATAGCTATTTAGACGTCACTTATGTTTTACACCCGCACTAGCCCAGCCCCCGCTCTGCCGTTAGTTAAGTAACCTAACGGGTGATGACGGGACCCCGTGGCGAATGCGGATGGCATAAGAGGACGTTGTATTTTCGTTGTTTTCTGCAATGATAGGTTAATGATGGGACGCATTATTTATAATGCAAAGAAAATAAACCAAAAGATGAATCGTTGGAACAATTTAAAAGAAACCACTCGGTTATTTTAAAACAGATGATGTTTTTTAAATTGCGGAGCTTTAACCACTCCTTCTAAAAAGCTATCAGGTTCCTTCGGTCATATCAAGTTCACTACATTCACGGTTTCGCCAAAACCATTCATAGCCCTCCATCATTTCATTTGGGTATTCAGTAGTATTCAAGCTATGTATTTTGACCAACGCCAAGGCATAGTGTTTGGTAGCTGCTGGGTATTCATTTGTTGCATAGATAGATGAGTTGGTTTGGGACAGTCGTATTATCATTTTGGCCAACGTCAAGGATATGTACGGATGGGTTCAAATTAACAAGATAATGATGGGTAGAACTTGACATTTTGACCAACGACAAGGTCATAAGAGCATGGGGCAAAAATATATATCGGGAATTTCTAAAGAAACTGAAATTTGCAAAGAGTTGCATACCATTTGGAGTTTGATGAATGTTGGTAGGATTCCTTCAACATTATCATACGATGATATTTGGATCTCGATCCTACTGTGAGTATATGCTACTCATCAGGATATTCATCACTTAACGATCAATACTATAAACCAAGTAGGTGTCAAGAAAGGTGTCAGTGGGGTTACACCCCAGAGAAAAGTGGTTATTTAATTAAGAAACTTTGCGAAAGCGTTGGAAAACCTCCCTCGAAGTACCGACACCAGCCTGGCTGAACGGTTAAGCAAGTATTGTACAGTGATAATAGTCCTGGCTAATTCTTCTTTTATGGTTTGAGGAAGGATTCGAGAAACCTTGGGAGCCATCCAGTTTAGATAAATTAAAAACCACTCTAAACTTGCAAGAGCATCATGCTAAAGAGTTTTCTTCTCTCTCTCCTAATTGCAGCGACCCTGAAAATGACTGGACTTAAGTTACTTTTAGAGAAAAATATACTGACAGGGCCAAACTATAAAGATTGGCTGCGGAATGTCAAAATGGCTTTGACCTATGACAAATTGGGGTACGTCCTCACCGCTAAGGCACCTGCTGTCCCTGGTCCTAAATCCAGTAATGCGGATAAGGAAATCCACAAAACCTGGGAGTATGATTGCACGAAAGCCAAGTGCATCGTGCTTGCCTCCATGAACAATGAACATCAGAGGAGGCATGAGGATATGGAACTAGATGCCATATTTCTCGATACAAAGGAACTTTATGGAGAGAAATCTCGTATAGCAAGATACGAGACCTCTAAGAACTTGTTTCGAGCGAGGTTGGCAGTCGGATCATCGGTAGGAGAACATGTCCTAAAGATGATTGGCTACATAGAAGAGCTCGCAGACCTTGGGACGACTTTGGATAATGAGCTCTATACAGACCTTATTCTCCAGTCCCTTCCTTCCACCTACGCTCAGTTTATTCTGAACTTCAACATTCAAAGAAAAGAAGTTGAACTTCCAGAACTCCTTAACATGTTGAGAAGTGCAGAGGGAACCTTGTAGAAGGCAAGGGAAACACCAGCTATGTTTGTTAGCGGTGCTTCTTCTTCTGGGTCCAAGGCTAGGGCCAAAGAAAGGAAAAAGAAGGCCGCCCCCAAACCTAGAGGAGGTGTAAGTAAGGTGGGAGGGAAGGGAAAGAAAAAGTTTGCAGTACCGATAGTGGCCCAGGATGAGTGCTTCCATTGTCACAGGAAAGGGCACTGGAAAAAGGATTGCAAGGCGTGGAACGCCAAGAACCAGGAACCGAAGCAAGCTGTGGCTTCGACTTCAGGTGTGTTTGTAATTGAGAATTGTCTGTCAATCAACTCTACTTTCTGGGTATTGGATACCGGATCAGGATCTCATATTTGCAATTCATTGCAGGCACTGAGAAACCGTAGAGTGCTGAAGGAAGATGATATGACCCTGATGGTTGCTAACGGAGCTAGCGTGGGAGCTGTGTCCGTAGGGGATTATCACCTGGGATTGACGAGTGGACACATTTTGGTTTTACATAACTGTTTTTGTGTACCCAGCTTAACGTGTAATATCATATTTGGTTCCTTGTTATCAAATAAAGGTTATGATTTCACGTTTGTATGTGATGTTGTCAACATCCACCTTAACCATAGTTTGATTGGATCCGGTACACTGGAAAACGGTATATATGTGTTAAACCAACTCCAAATTTTCAATGTCCAGAACACACTAAAAAGAAAGTCTCCAGATTTAAATAAAGCTTTCTTATGGCATTGTAGACTGGGTCACATCAATGAGAGAAGGTTGACTAAGTTACATAGAGAAGGATATTTGTACTCGTTCGAATATCAAACTTATGCCACTTGTCAATCTTGTCTCAAAGGAAAGATGACAAAGACTCCATTTACTGGACATGGAGTAAGAGCGAGTGAGCTCTTAGGACTCATACACAGCGATGTATGTGGTCCAATGTCTACACATGCAAGAGCTGGTTTTTCCTATTTCATTACTTTCACGGATGATTACTCAATGTACGGATTCATTTATCTGATGAAACATAAATCCGAGGCTTTTGAGAAATTCCAAGAGTATAAGAATGAAGTAGAAAACCAAACCGGCAAAAGTATCAAGACACTGAGATCTGATCGAGGTGGTGAATACTTGAGTGCCGAGTTCCTAGGTTACCTAAAAGAGAAAGGAATTCTCTCTCAGCTTACTCCTCCATACACTCCACAGCATAACGGTGTATCGGAGAGACGGAATCGAACCCTATTGGATATGGTACGTTCCATGATGAGTAATGTTGAGTTGTCGCGATCTTTTTGGGGTTATGCGCTAGAATCAGCGGCATATCTTTTGAACATGGTACCTACCAAGACTGTGCCTAACACGCCATATTAGATGTGGAGTGGGAAGAAACCCTATCATCTGTATATGAAAATATGGGGATGTCCAGCTTTTCTTAAAAAGCAGCATGTGGACAAGCTCGAGGCATGATCAGTAATGTGTAAGTTTGTGGGATATCCAAAGAACTCCAAGGGGTATCTATTCTATTACGCAGAGGAACAAAAGGTATTTGTTTCTCCTAATGCCCATTTTCTAGAATATCAGTTTTTAGAAAAGGAAATAAATGGGAGCGAAATAGAACTGGAAGAAATTCCAGAACCACAAACTAATACTGAAAGTTTGGTAGAACAAGTAGTTCAAGAAGAACAGGACATTTCCGCACCCCTCCGCATGAGTAGTAGGCCGTCTCATCCGCCTGAGAGATACTACGGTTTTCTCATAGATGGGGATAGAGAGGATTGCATCATAGATGATGATGAACCTACTAGCTTCCAGCAGGCCATCCAGAGCGGCGACTCGGTACGATGGCTAGATGCAATGCGGACAGAAATGGAGTCCATGTACACCGACAAAGTATGGACTTTGGACTTTGCTCCAGATGGGGTAAAACCCATAGGATGCAAATGGATCTTCAAGAAAAAGATTGCTGTAGATGGACAGGTGGAAACCTATAAGGCTAGACTTGTTGCAAAGGGTTTTCGTCAAAGACCTGGTTTGGACTAATATTGGATCACAGGCACGTGATTGCAATGATTGAAGGAGGACCTATGCCGGTAGGACATTCTTACTCAAGATGATAGTATGCTATCTGGTTTATCTTTATCACTGTGTACTGCTTTAGGTAACCATACAGGTCACTATTGCGCATTGATAGAGCCCCTAGGATTCTTTCTTGACGGCCAGCCGTATGATGGCGATCATATACGTGGGAGCCGGGGTCTATAAGCACGTCCTTAAAAGGTCCCTAGTCGTGGGAGTTTTCGAGACAGGGCATCGATACTCTAGAGTAGACTATTGTTAGTGTATATGCCTAGGGGCCATTATTGTATCATACTAGTTTGTATATTACTTAATGGAAGCTTAGGATATTCACATGTATATAACAGTCTTGCTAAACATGGTAGTATGCTACTTGGTTTTTCTATCTTAATATGTGAGTATACGTATTGATAGAGCTCTTAGGATCTTGCTTGACTACCAGCGTTGTGATGGCAGTCATACTAGTGGGGGCTGGGTAGTCTACAAGCACATCCTTATTCAGGTCCCTAGTCGTAGGATTATCGAGACAGGGCATCGATACTCCGGAGTAGACTAGTGTGTACGCTTCTCATCCCAGTTGGGGAGATGGTCTGTCCCACAGCCGTCAGTACGTCGTACTGGAGATAGTATGCAGGTGCTCGTTAGGTTACGGGTACACCGGAAAGGACTCACAGGGAACTGTTTGTTTGTTTTATACCATTCGTCAGTGAACAGTTCCCAGGTGACATGAGTACAATATAGTCCGCAGACTTGACACTGCTATTTCGCCTCGAGTGTGTCCCACTGTTCTCAGATTTCTACCCTACCACGACTCAAAGGAGTCGTGCAAACAGGTAGCAGTTGGGTGCAGTCCCGAGCACTTGGAGGCAGTGGCGGTTAGACAGGATTCGTCTCTCCCGGTATTGGGAGTTGATATCGCGCTGTGTCAGAGAGCCATTACGCAAAGTCCCTGGCCAGGGCAAGCGATATTTGCTGGTAGGTTCCAGTAGTTTCTCTTGGTGTAATGGGCTTCACTCCGACACCACTTATACCGCTATTAGAGGACTGACGCTTGCCGCCCCCTAGGCCCAATATGCGATAGTCTTAGACGAACAGACCGGACTGTACGGAGATTGTCACATCAGACTCAGTAGGTGTTCGGATGGGTTTCCTCATCGGCCTTCTTATCGACATCTACATGGGGATCGTTACGTACAGCTAGTGTCGCTTGCGGTCTGTGGTTAAACCCACTGTCAGCGTAGTAGTCGAGTCTCTAGAGTCCCACACAGAGAGTTTCCCTACTCCAGGTGAAACGATATAGAGGTCGTATGATTTTACGACAAGGGTTCGGACGCATACGTGTGTTTACGCACGTACGACATCCGGACAGTTTTTACTAGCCGGCTTTGGTTTAAGCCAGTTTCTAGTATCTGGTTATTGGATTTATACGGTCTAAAGTTTTTCCGTGTTTTCACGGATAGGAGGGGTGTTCTCGTAGTTGCGCGAGAAGCTTCTAGAAGATGATGACTTGGGGGTTAAGGTGGCATATGCATTAAATGAGATTAGTGAGTCATTTAAGTGATTCATCCATGTCATTAATGCATCATAAATGCTTAATGACTCATGGAGATGAATCACCCTCTTGTATTTATTAAGCATGATTTTTAATCCTTTATTGGATAAATGATCATGCTTGATATATATTATGATAGATCATTATCTCATCTCATTCTCTTGCTCACTTTCTCTCTCCTCAAGCTCTCTCTCTTCAAACCCTAATCCTCCCCTCTCATGTGTTGAGACCAAGGATTAGAGTAGACTACTTAATCCTTAACCCTTCTCTATATCACCTAGGTTACTTAGATTAGCGATTTAAGAAACCTAGTTACCTCAAGTTAGAGGTGAAGCTTGTAGTAAAGCTCTCGGGTGGATCTTCTACTACATAGAGAAGGCCGGAGAGGACGTGGAGAACGACAAGACGAAGGACTCGGTTCTTTAGGTATAATCACTTATCATAGTATTTAACTCTTCTATGGTTTCTTGTTAGTTATTGTTTATGCAAAGATTCTCGGTTAGTCGATGTTTACGCCTAAAAAAAGATCGTTTTTCATTATTCCGCCTCCCTGCAAGTCGTGGGGTGTTGTACATCGACTTACAACTCCGGAGTAGACAAGTGTATGCAGTCGAGACCCCGACGAGGGGCGGTGCCCGGTCTCATAAGCCACTGGTGTCAGTTGGTTCACCTAAGATGTATACAGGTGCTCATTGGGTTATGAGTACACTGGACAGGACTCGCTGGGAACATGCTAGTTGGTCTTATACCTGACGTCAGATAGCAGTTCCCTGGTGACATGTGTGCAGGTTAGTTCATCGACCTGGGATCGTCATTTGTCTCGTGTGAGTTCCCACTGTACTTTGATTACTACTCTACCACGGCTCAAAGGAGTCGTGCAAACAGGTTTTAGTTGGGTACAGTCCCGAGCCACATGGAGGCAGTGAGCGGATCTCCAGGGGTTCGTCTCTCCCGGTATTGGGGGTGAGGTCGCGCTGTGTCTAGAAGAGCCATTACACAAAGCGCTCGGCCGAGGCAGGAGATTTACTGGTAGGTATTCCAGTAGTATCTCAGGGTGTTCTGGGCTACACTCCGACACGACTTGTACCGCTTTTGGGGGTCTGACTTTTACCAACCCCCTAGGCCCGCCATGCGATACTCATAGACGAACGGACCAGACTGTACGGATATTTTCACTGACAGGCTCAGTAGGGTGTCAGGATGAGTGCACTAATCGACCTCCCTTTTGGTCAATACCTGGTAGCCCGTTACGTATGGCTAATACCTCTGACGTGCTAGTG
This sequence comes from Agapanthus africanus, assembly GCA_030015575.1. Classification (NCBI taxonomy): domain Eukaryota; kingdom Viridiplantae; phylum Streptophyta; class Magnoliopsida; order Asparagales; family Amaryllidaceae; genus Agapanthus; species Agapanthus africanus. Next base: position 110,423,714 of record CM057351.1, read on the forward strand.
GTTAAATCCACAACCAAAGTATTGACGAGTCTTTAGATTCCCCCACAGACCGTTTCTCAAGTTTTGGGCGAAACGCTGTAGAGGCCGTAAGGTGATATGGCAGGGTTCGATCATATACGTGTGGTATTGCACGGATCATGATCGGACGGATAATACTAGCGGGCTTTGGTTTAAGCCGGATCCTAGAATTGTATAGTGTAGATTTTGTCTCATTGCATTTGTATTCAGTTGGAATACAAATGCGGGTATGTATATACAGTCGCGGGGTTTTCCTTTAATTTATTACGGGATCAGTTTTTTGAAGTTGCCAGTTTGCTTTCCGTTTCGGCCATTTTCCTTTGTTTCTTTCCTTGGCTGAAATTTGGTGGAGAGGATTATTTGCAATTGTGCATTTAACAAAGGAAAAGACTTTTTATGCATCATGATGGTTTTGCCTCCATTGACTTTCTCATTCATCATGATTTACTTGATGGGTTGTGTGAGGGGATTGATATGATGATTGAGGTAAATCATTTTCTTTAATGATCATTACCTTTTTTTATTGGCTTTCTCTCTCCTCCATCATCTTTGGCGGCCACACTTGGGGAGGGTGTGGGTTGTTTTGTTTTGTTCATTTCTTTTATGGGAGAAAATAGAGTTCTCATTCTTGCTTGAAAAAATGGCTCACCCTCTCAAAAAGTTTATTACATCTCATTCCTCCACCAAAACCATGGCAACTTCATACCCCAATGAGACATAGCTTTCTACACTTCATCTACAGTATCCTTGGGCACGTCGACTCGCCAACTTCGTGCCCGAGTTGCCTCGGTCCAGAGGTGGGAGCCCGTAAAAGAACCCGGCGATGTGGTGCCCTTCCGACGAGGAGATGAAGACCGGAGATTCCGTGGGGAGATCAGGACGACGACGAGAAGACCGAAGGACACGGATCGCTCGGTATATCTCTCTACCTGTTCTTTAGTTAGCTAGTAGTAGGTTAATGGCCCGATCCGGGTTTATAGTCCGCGGTAGCGCCGGTTTAAAGTTAAGAAAAAAATTTGTTTCCGCATTTTGGCCTTGTTCTGACGACCGGGGCGCTGCCGGGGCTAACAACATCCACTACAATATACATCACATGTACAGTAATAGCCTCTAAGGCATACATATAACCAACAATCTCCCACTTGCACTAAGGCCATCTGTTGTAGTATCTAATACCCAACAATATAGTAGTGGTTGTAGTATCCCATACTTAACCATCCCATAAAAGTCTCTCAAGGGGTAATGCCTTTATGAGTAGATCCGCCGTGTTATCCTTCGTGTCTACTCTCCTGACTTCGATCCCTGGGAGATCAACCATCTCCCTGATCTGGTGATACTTGCCTCTGAATATGTCTTGAACGCTGATGGGACCTGCATTCCTAGGCCAAAACCACAACTCCATTGTTGTTACAATAACAGTTATTGGACGCTCAATGGTAGGAACCTTATTCATCTCATGAACAAGAAATGCCCAGACAGCCACTTTGGCATCATCATTGGTACCAATATATTCAGCCTTTATCATCTAGTATGTCACGGTATCTAGCTTGGAACTCTTCCAACATACCGTCCCTCCACTGAGAGTAAAGACAATGCCTGTGACTGAATTCCAGTCGTCCTTATCACTCTGGAAGCTCGAACCAAGAACTTTCTTTTAGTGCTTCTCAAGTACTTAAGAATGTCCTCCACAGCTATCCAGTGATTCTCCCAAGATCCGATTGATTCCTTATCACTACACCTAGTGAGTCATCTACTCGCATACTCTGATAGAGCCTACTGCCGAAGCATAGGATATCCCTTGCACGCGAGCTCTCTCTAAATCAGTCTCGGAAGACTTCTTTTTGGTGAGAGTGATTCCTTAGTAAGTAGGCGAACCACCACGCTTAGAATCTTCCATACTAAACCGCTTTAGTATGGTCTTAATGTATCTGGATTTGGGACACCCCCAACATCCACTTAGATCTATCACCATAGATCATTATCCATAAGATGTAGCAGGTATCATCCATGGAGAATCCTCGTGATAAGAGGAGCTTGACCGAGTGTAGCATAAGAAACCCTTTCCTATCAAGACTATGTCATGTATGTACAATACGTGGAAGACAACCATACTCTCTACAGCCTTCTTTTATATACATGGTTCATCTACCTTTCTGATGAAGTCAAACTCTTTGACTACCACATCAAAACAGAAGTTCCAACTCAGCGATGCGCGCATTGATCCCGATGGACTTAAGCATAGGTTTGAAAGTCTCAACTTTTCCATTTACACCAAGAATCTTCTCAAGATCCGTTTTCTCCTAATGGGTTTTACCCCTTCAGGTGCAACAGTCAAAGTCATACTTTGTTGGTTTACATGGATTCCATCATTGATCGCATAGCATCCATCCATTTCACAGAGTCTCCACTTGTGATGGCCTGCCTGAACCTGGTTGGGCCTGTTGGATATATGTATGCCCTAGAGGACATTATATGTATTGTGGATGCTTGGACATGTATATATGTATATAGATGACTTTCTTGCTCGACATGATAGTATACTATCTGGTGTACTTTATCTTGACAGGTTCATTTGATCATCCATATTATTCATTTAGTACATGTTGATAATGTAGGGTTTAGGGGCACACTCATGAGGTTCCACAAGGCATCAACCATGCCAAATTCAAAAATTTATGTGCCGAGAAACCCTTAGGAAGATCGTTAACTAGAGGATAGGCGGAACTCTAAGCTAGCAAACAACTTTACTAATAAGTGAAAGGGATTACAACCTTTGTAGATCCGGTCCTCCACTTCTAAAGCTCCATGATGCCGTCCCTCCGCTGCGATCATCGGAATCCTGGACTCTAGTGATGGTTTCGTCGGAGAAATGATCGGGCTAGGTCGTTGACTTTGATGTCGAAGATAATCTACGTCGAGGCGACTCAAACTCAAGCTCCATCTTCACTTGGTCATGAACCTTGTGAAGAAAAAACCCTATACAACATGGCAAGTGGTAGAGGATGAAGAAATAGGAAGTGGGTTCACTTTGGATTTGGATTTCTCACTTGATTTCAACACTTGAAATTTTCTAGCAAGCTTTCCTCACTTCATCAAAAAGAAGAAGAAGAAGAAGAAAAGAAAATGAATTGTCTTTAAAAGAAAATTCAAGTGATGTCTATCATATTGCAACCATGGGTGAGATAAACTCATGTAGAGAGTAAACTAGGGTTTAGGTAATTGTTAGGTTTAAGAACAAAACAAAAATGGTTAGACTTTTCAAAGATGCTTGAAGCATTATGAAGCTTCTAGCAAATAACAAACAAAGCCACCATTTTGTTTTTACAAAATAAATAAATAAAATAAAACCCTAACCATTAACTAAATATGGTTTAAATCATACACACACCCAAGTTTGCATGTATCATCAAATATGATACAAACTAGTGCACAAACATATATCATATATACAATGTTCACAATTTAGTGAGAAAAATAATCTTAAGTGAACCAATACTAGTTAATGTAAAGTAATATATCAAATATATAATTATACATTAAATCATTAAATCAACACTTGATTTAATGATCCGGTCATATTACATATAACCGACTAATATCTAGTGTATCAATCTATCGAATCAACATTTGATTCGGTAACCCGGCTATATCTCATATAACCGTCCGATGATACATATCGCGAGAATAGAATTCAGTATCACATACTGGTATTATTCTCGGTCCCGCACATATCTCATATGCGCTCCTATTTCGTTTCGCTTGAGCCAGGAAACCTCTGTGTAGGACTCTAAAGACTCGTCAATACGCCGGTAGTAGGTGGTGATCATATCAATCACCCACAAGCCGCAAGCGGTCTGCTGAACGTAACGGCCACCGGGTATTGAGCGATCAGAAGATCAACGAGCAAGCCCGCTCACACTCCTGTGAATCCAACCAGTAACACTTACCGTACAGTCCGGTCTCGTCGTCTGATATGTCGCATATCTTGCCTAGGGGTGGTAAACGTCAGACCCCAGTAGCTCGATAAGTCGTGTCGATATGAGGTCTATAACAGTTCAAGAAACTACTGGTAACACTTACCAGTAAATCTCAGCAACCCTGGCCAGGGATTTCCAGTTATAGCCAATCGAACACAGCACAACATCAACTCCCTATACCGGGAGAGACGAATCCCCTCCTATCGCTCATTGCCTCTATGTGATTCGAGACTGTACCCAAAAACCACCGTTTTCCACGCCCTCTTGGACGTGGTAAGGTGGAAATCAAAGCACAGTGGGAATCACACAAGACTCTATGACGATCTCGGGTCAACAGACTACTCTGTACCAGTGTCACCGGAGAACTGCCATCTGACGTGAGGTATAATACCATCTGGGAGTTCTCGGCGAGTCCGTCCAGTGTACCCAGTCTCCACTGAGCACCCGTACACTATCCTTGATGTCAAACACCGATGGATATGGGATCATCCATCGCCCATCATATGGGTCAAGATGCGTATACGCTAGTCTACTCTGGTGTATCGATGCCCTGTCTCGATACACCCTCGACTAGGAACAGTTATAGGATGTACTCGTCGACTACCGTGGCCCCACTAGTATGATCTCATCATAGTCCTAGTAGTCGAGTACATATCCTAAGGGCTTTATCAACATGTAATATAGAGATAATTAGAGTACATGTTAAGATAAAGTGCAACCAGATATCATACTATCATGTCGAGCAAGAAAGTCCTCCCTATATATGTCCTAGCATCCACTACAATATACATCGTATGCACAGTAATGGACTCTAGGGCATACACATAACTAACAATCTCCCACTTGCACTAGGGCCATCTGTTGTGGTATCACATACCCAACAATTGGCTGCGGTTGAAGTATCTCATACTCAACCATCCCATAAAAGTCTCTACTGGGAAAAAGGCCTTTATGAGTGGATCCGCGTTGTTGTCCTCTGTGTCTACTCTCCTAACCTCGATCTCCCTGGAGATCAACCATCTCCATGATCAGGTGATACTGCCTAAGAATTATATCTGGATTTCTGATAGGATGGTAGTTCCTTGGCTAAAGCCACAACTCCATTGTCACACAATGGTGGGAACGAAGTTCATCTCATGAACTTATATACACCCAGACTGCCTCTCTGGTAGTATCTTTGGTAACGATGTATCTTGCCTTTAATCGTCTAGTATGTCACGGTATCTAGGTTGGAACTCTTCCAACATACCGTCCCTCTACTGAGGGTAAAGACAATGCCTGCGACTGACATTCAGTCGTCCTTACCACCCTGGAACCTTTCCAGTGATTCTCCCCAGGATCGATTGATACCATCTCACAACAACTAGTGAGTATCCTAACATCCAATTAGATCTATCTCATAGATCCATAACTTAGGATTTAGGAGGTATCACTTTGATCCTGTATGGAGAATCCTTATGATAAGCGGAGATTGACCGAGCGTAGCATAGGAAACTCCTTCCCTATCAAGAGTATGTCATCCACGTACTCTACGAGGACCACCACCATACTCCCTACTACCTTTTTGTATATACAAGGTTCATCTACCATTTTTATGAAGTCAAACTCTTTGACTACCACATCAAAACATATGTTCCAACTCCGTGATGCCTGCTTTATCACATAAAACATCTTACTCACGTTTCCGCTGCTCCCACTGTCTACGAAGCCCTCTGGCTGTGTACTTATAGACGCTTTCTTCTAAAACATCATTTAGAAAAGCAGTCATGACACCCAACCACCAGATATCGTAGTCATGGTATGTAGCCGTGGCAAGTAGGATCTGGATGGACTTAAGCATAGCTCCTTAGAAAAGATTTCATCATAATCCATACCTGGTCAATGATGCAAACCTTTAACAAGTCTAGCTTTGAAAGTCTCAACTTTTCCATGTACACCAAGTAATCTTCTCAAGATATACTTGCTCCTGATGGGGATTTAACCCTTCAGATAAAGCAACCAAAGTCCATACTTTGTTGGTGTATAAGGATTCCATCTCAGATCGATATGCATCCAGCCATTCTTACAGAGTCTCACTCCTGATGGCCAGCTCGAAACTAGTTGGGTCATCATCTCATGATGCAATCCTCGCTCCCACTGTTATAGAGAAACCAAAGTATCTCTCAGGTGGGTGAGAAACCCTACTAGATCGGCGGAGAGGCTGAGGTTCATTGGTTACTATTGAATCCTTCGGTTCTACCAAATCATCTACTGCAGTTTGTATAGCTGGAACCTTTCCAGTTCTACATAACAGACCTTGCCTCGAGCTTGTCCGGATTTTGCTTTTAGACATAGTCCGGACAACCCCAAATCTTAACAAACTTAAGATATGGGCTCTTCCCTTTCCATATCACATATGAAGTGGTAGGCAACTGATTTGATTTGAACCCTATTCAATAGGTATGCAGCTTCTCAAGCGCATAACACCCAAAAGGAAAAAAGAAACTCAGTAGTACTTATCATAGAGCACACCATATCACATAGGGTGCTATTGCTCCGCCCTGATATACCATCGTGCTATGGTGTATACGGAGGAGTAATGCTGAGAGAGAATCTCATTCTCTTAGAATAGTCCAGAATTTCCGTGCTCAAGTATTCTCCTTCTTGATCACATCAAAGGACATAATACTTAAACCTGTATTTTGGTTCTCTACTTCTAACTTATATTCTGTGAATATCTCAAAAGGTTCGGACTTGTGTTTCAACAGGAACATATGTCTGAATCTTAAGAGATTATCAGAGAATGTAATGAAGTAAAAAGAACCGGTCTTGGCATATGTAGACAGGGGACCTTCATACATCAGTATGTATCAATCCCAAAAGTTCACTGACTCTTTCTCTATTTCCAATAAACAGAGTTGTGGTCATCTTATCTTTGTGACATGACCGGCAAGTTTCACAAGATGTAAATTCAAACAGATTTAAATATGCATCAATGTGTAACTTAGCTAGTCGGGTCGCATTGATATGACCTAGTCTACAATACCTCAAGAAGGATCCGTTCATTTCTGAACTCTTCCTCTTGTGAGTGTTCTGTATACAAAGAACTGTAGTTTGATATAGAACGTCAATGCTTTTAGATAACGTGCCTGAACCGATCAACTCTTGATATAGGAAATGTTCAAAACATTATCCATCAACACAAAATTATATCCTTTCTTTACCAATAAAGAAACTGATATGATTTTGCATATCAGGTTCGGTATCTAATAACATTTGTTCAGAATCAATGTATTCTGGTAATACAGGGTGATAGTGACCAACAGACTTGGCTGCAACACTTGTACCGTTTTCTGTCTCATGAAACCTATCACCCGTTCTCAGTTCTCTACCTTTCTGTAGCCCATGTAACAGATTACATATGCAGGATCTTGATCCGGTATCTCATACCCAGGACGTAAAGGATACTGAGAAACAGTTCTCTGTAATGAACACACCCGAAGAAGATACATCAGCATGCACTTTCTTCGTTTGAGCGGCACGGGAAATTTGGTATTCCCCAATTTCCTGCTCTGTCTTATAACAATTATAAGTTGGAGCGGGACCAACGTTCCCCAGCTCAGTATAAAAAGTGGGTTCGGTCAATAAATCCGTATCATTATCTTGATTAAGGCGTGACATGGTCGCTACCTGGAGAGAGAGAGAGAAGAAAACACTCAGCGTATGCTCTTGCAAGATCAGATTGGTTATTATTTTATCTAATCAGGATGGCTCCCACTGTTTTAATCAAATCTTCCTTCAAACCCTAAAAGGAAAGACTAGCCGGGATTAAAGTCAAGTACTCATCCTAAGGGCTTTATCAACATGTAACATAGAGACAATCAGAGTACATGTTAAGATAAAGAGCAACCAGATAGCATACTATCATGTCGAGCAAGAAAGTCCTACCTATATATGTCCAAGCATCCACTACAATATACATCGTATGTACAATAATGGCCTCTAGGGCATACGTATCACTAACAACACAGAGGTTTCCTGGTTCATGCAAAACGGAGTAGGAGCACATATGTGATATTTGCGGGACCGAGATTGATGCGCGTATGTGATATCGCATTCTATTCTCGCAATTTTTGACATCGGTCGGTTATATGAGATATAGCCGGATTATCGGATCAAGTGTTGATTCGATAAGTTGTTGCATTTGATATTGGTCGGTTATATGTGATATAGCCGGATTATTAAATCAATTGTTGATTTAATAATTTAATGTATAATTGTATATTAGATATACTAGATTACATTAACTAATATTAGCTCACTTATGATTTCTTTTCTCACTTGTGTGCATTAGTGTATATGTGATATATATTAATGTACAACTTTTGTGTCATGCTAGATGCCACATGTGACATGGGTGTATAAGACTTGCACCATACTTAATAATGTGATGGGTTTATATTTATCTAAGTTAATCAAAATTAGTGGAGTTTAGTCACATGGTTAAAGCTTAGAGAAGCTTGTGGAACCATTGACCAAGTCCATTAAGTTTGTTTTACTTGTAGATATTTATTAATCTAACCATTATTAACTAGCCATGGTTTATTCTTTACATGGGTTAGTGTATGACACTAACTCATCCATGGTTCACATTCTCACCTCATGAGTTCATTCCATCATCTTCTTCACTTGAGCTTCTTCTTCTTCCTCATGAGAAAAGCTCACTAGCTTTTCTCAAGGTGAGAAAATATTGTGAGAAAAATAAATCTAAAGAAAGCCCACTTCCTACTTCATCATCCTACACACTTGCTTGGGTAGTATAGGGTGTTCTCTTCACAAAGTTCTTGACCTAGTGAAGAGGTAGCATGAGCTTGAGTCTTCTCGACGTAGATCATCTTCGGCCTCGAAGACTTTGAGCAAGCTTGTTTATTTCTCCGGGAGAACCCATACTAGAGTTCGGGAGATCGATACTCGCAGTGAAGAGACTACTACACGGAGCTTTAGAAGTGAAGGACCGGTCTACAAAGGTTTTATTCCTTATTCACTTTCCTTTGGCAAAGTATTTTGCATTATATTCCGTCGATTTCTAGTAAACGATTCTATGTTTAGGGTTAGCTAGAACGGCAAAATTTTAATTTGGCATGGACGATGCCTCCCGAAACCTTGTTGCCGTACTAGGTAACCCTGCAGATTTTGCATGAGAAGCTATAAGTTCTAACTTATAAGCAATCCATGTGCCGTATCGGTTTTCGGATATTAATTGTGTTTGTGTTTCGATGTTTATTGATTGTAGGTACTTCGCGTGGACTTCCGAGACGACGAAGCACATCGACTTCGGCTAAGCGAGGAGAATTGCGGTGAGTAGATTTATATCTATGGGGGAAGTCGGGTGGATGGCGTATAACACCCCCGCAAATCATAATGAAAACCGATATATATATTAGGGTTGTAGAAAACCTATATAAGATTCACGGATAGGATAGCTAATGATGATTGATATGATAAAGTGAAGCATGATAAGTATGAATCAAAAGAGAACAAGTGTGAGTTGATAGTGACTTAGTATGAGATCAAGATTGATACAAACGTGTATTGAGATATATGTGTATGATATATCTATATTGATGAGACGAATGAGTGATATGACGTACGAGACTTTAGATCCGTACCCTCTATATTATATAGGATGATAGATTCCTTATCCTGTTTGTTGTTACCGTACGATGAATTACCGTATGAGATATATTGTATAGGATGATAGATTCCCTTTTCTGTTAATGTCACCGTACGATGGATTGCCGTACGCGATGTGTTTTGCCGGATGATTGATCCGTGCTTGTGATTTGAGAATGATGATAGAGTATTATTGCCATATCAGATGTTATGAGGCGTGATCGCCAATGTAGAAGATATTACCTAAACCAAACCTAATTCTAAACCGACGAATCGTATGCATCTTTAAATAGGAAACCTCAAGGGAAATTACGGATTTTCAAATGATTTTCTTTTCTTAAAATACAGTAGCCCCCACTTTCAAAACTACGATTCGTATCTTAAAAAGTGACCGTATAGTTTACATGTAGATAGATATACCCATTGATTGTTCATATTATATAGGATATTACCCTTATTGATGTATACACCTTGTTCCCGTATGAAATTTTATATGATATCATTTGCTACTACACCTGCACCATTACCGTTGATGCGCGTGTTACACTTACACAGATTGCCAGCTCACACACATTCTTCATCGGCAATTGCTATGTCACTTACACTGTAGAACTGCCACATCATGATATGATTCGTAACTGTGTAGTATATTCATTGTTCTGTACCATCACTTGACATGCTTGCATGATATACTGATATGCTCCTATTACTACTCTATGTTGCATACATCATACCTTATGGTTATATGCTTGCATGATATACCGATATGCTCATATTATTACTCTATATTGCATACGTCGTACTTTATGGTTATATGTATTGAGATGCAGTTTCTCATGAGATTTCTGGATTTGAGAACCGTGGTTATATTTCGAAGGAAATGATGTATTGTTTTAAAATCCCGGTTTCTTATGATATGATATTTCGATGCATCCACCATGAGTTTTCTCGGTTCTGAGATTGGTTTTCGAGACCCGATTCGAGGAGATGGATGATCCGTTTGCAGGTACATGGTGGACCCGGTATGGTACCCCTGGGGAAAGAAATGATTGGCATGGTGTAGCCGATGAGCCTGGCAAAGGGAACACTACCTACCGGTGATTGTATAGAACTCGGCGGATATCTGGAGGATACCGACCGGAGTCGTGAGATGGATATGAGGGCTGATCTGAGTATACGACGTATGCGGCACCTGAGATGAGGTACGTATATGAGGGTTGATCTGAGTATGCGGCGCCTAAGATGAGGTACGTATATGAGGGCCGATCTGAGGATGCAGTGCCTGAGGTATGAGGATTTACATGTTGATACTGGACATTCATGTTCCATGATATTGAGTTATGTCATTGATGGACACGTGGATGTTATCCACATATATTACAGGCATATGATGTCGGATGTTTATTTATATATGCTATGGGCATTGACTTGATTGTGGACATATATGCATTTGTGGTCACCCTAGATATCATAGTATTACCTTCAGGATATAGTGACCAAGGAAATCGTTATTTATTCGATTTCTACTTGTAGATGTTTTCTACTCACGAGTTGGCAACTCACCCCCGTTGTGCCATAGTTCTTGCAGGTTTGATCGCTTGGGATCAGTTGCGGTATTGCTGGCACACAGCTTCATCCAAGGTGTTTGCTTTGGTAGGTGGGACACATGTTGGATCGTGCCCACTCTCGTACCGTTATATTCTATTGTTTCTAGACAAACTCCATCATATCATATCACATCAGATCAGATCAGAAACTAGAACTGTATATTGGTAGACTTAGAAAGACTTGGGTTTTGTGCGAGACTCATAGCAATGGGTTGTGTTCGCTTCTTGAGTTTGATGTCTTGCTTTATTGTTCTTTCTAGGTTGATCTTCGCCGTTGGGCGTCGTATACGTATTACTTGTGTGGTTGTGTTTTCCGCCAGTTGGCATAGAGCTAGCTCCCGCTTGGGGATGCCAATATATTGTTGTATATATGTTTTTGGAACAAAATATACAAGGGAGGTGCTGTCCGAATTTTGAAAAGACAAAATATGATTCATTATACCTTATTTCAAAACTGCACTCCAATATAAAAAAAGGGGTTTAGATTTTCTGGGCTTCGGCTTACTTAATTTACGTTACGCATGTAGACGTGGCGTGATTTAAGTGCCAGTCACGAACTAAATTTCGGGTCGTGGCAATATTTGAGCACGGAGTTCCTGGATTATTTAAAAGAGAATAGGATTCTTTCTCAGCTTACTCCTCCGTATGAACCACAGCACAATGGTGTATCGGAGCAGAGAAATCGTACCCTATTAGATATAGTGCGCTCTATGATGAGTACTGCGGAGTTACCTATTTCCTTTTGGGGTTATGCGCTTGAGACAGCCGCATACCTATTGAATAGAGTTCCAATCGAATCAGTGCCTACCACTCAATATGAGATATGGAATGGGAAGAGACCATCTCTTAAACAGTTAAGATATGGGGTTGTCCGGCCTATGTTAAAAAGAAAAATCCGGACAAGCTTGAGGCAAGGTCAGTTTTGTGCATGTTTGTAGGATATCCCAAGCATTCGCGAGGGTATATCTTCTACCACGCTGAGGAACAAAAGGTATTTTGTTTCTCGGAATGCCACCTTTTTAGAAAAGGAATTTCTTATGAAAGAAATTAGTGGTCATGAGGAAGAACTGGAAGAAGTTCCAGCTACACAAACTACAGCTGATGATTTGGTGGAGCCGGAGTATTCAATAGTCCTCGACGAACCTCAGCCACTCCACAGATCTAGTAGGGTTACTCATCCGCCTGAGAGATACTACGGTTTTCTCGTAGACGATGGGAGCGAGGATTGCATTATGGAAGATGATGACCCAACTAGTTTCGAGCAGCCCATCACGAGTGGGGACTCTATGAAATGGCTTGATGCAGTGCGATCTGAGATGGAATCCATGTACACCAACAAAATATGGAATTTGGAAGTTGCTCCTGAAAGGGTAAAACCATTGGGAGCAAGTGGATCTTGAGAAGATTCTTGGTGTAGATGGAAAAGTTAAGACTTTCAAAGCTAGACTGGTAGCAAAAAGTTTTCTTCAACGACTAAGTGTGGATTATGTTGAAACCTTTTCTCCAGTGGCTATGCTTAAGTCCATCAGGATCCTACTTGCCATTGCTGCATACCATGACTATGAAATCTGACAGTTGGACGTCAAGATCGCTTTTCTAAATGGTGATTTAGAAGAGAGAGAGTACATGACACAGCCAGAGGGCTTCGTAGACAGTGGGAGCAGCGGGAAGGTATGCAAGCTGCTTAAATCAATCTACGGATTGAAGCAGGTATCACGGAGTTGGAACATCTGTTTTGATGTGGCAGTCAAAGAGTTTGACTTCATCAAAAACGTAGATGAACCTTCTATATACAAGAAGGTTGTAGAGAGTAAGGATGTCTTCCTCGTATTGTACATGGATGACATACTCTTGATAGGAAACAATGTTCCTATGCTACACTCGGTCAAGCTCTTCTTATCACAAAGCTTCTCCTTGAAGAATTTGGGTGATGCCTCTTACATCCTGGGGAGAAACACTGGACAGCTGTGAAGAACATTCTTAAGTACTTGAGAAGGACTAAAGAAATGTTCTTGGTGTAAGGTAACGGTGAACTCCATGTCGAGTCCTTTACCGATTCGAGCTTCTAGAGTGATAAGGACGACTGTAAGACAGTCTCGGGTTTAGTCTTTACCCTCAGTGGAGGGATGGTATGTTGGAAGAGTTCCAAGCTAAATACCGTAGCAGACTCGACAATAAAGGCTGAATACATCGCTACCAACGATACTGCCAAAGAAGCTATCTGGATGAAAAAGTTCATGAGATGAACTTGGTGAGGTTCCTACCATTAAGCATCCAATACTTGTATATTGTGATAACAATGGAGCTGTGGATTTGGCCTAGGAACCCAGGTCCCATCAGTGATCCAGACATATTCTTAGGCGGTATCACCTGATCAGGGAGATAGTTGATCTTCGGGAGATCGAGGTCAGGAGAGTTGACACGAAGAATAACACGGCGGATCCACTTACGAAGGCCATTTAAGAGACTTTTGGGATGTTGGGTATGAGATACTACAATAATTGGCCTTAGTGAAAGTGGGAGATTGTTAGTTATATGTATGCCCTAGAGGCCATTATTGTACATGATTGTATATTATAATGGATGCTTGGACATATATAGAAAGGACTTTACTGCTCGACATGATAGTATGCTATCTGGTTACTCTTTATCTTAACATGTATACTTGTATCTTTATACTGTCTCTCTGTTACATGTTGATAAATCTCTTAGGATGTGTACTTGACTACCAGGACTATGATGGAGATCATACTAGTGGGGCCAGGGTAGTCCATAAGTACATCCTTTAATTGTTCCTGGTCGAGAGAGTGTCGAGACGGGGCATCGATATTCCAAAGTAGACTAGTGTGTACGTTTATTGACCCTATATAGGGCAATGGTTGATCCCACAGCCATTGGTGTTTGACATCAAAAATTGTACACATGTGCTCATTGGAGAATGGGTACACCGAACAAGACTCACCGAGAACTCCTAGATGGTATTATACCTATAGTCAGATAGCAGTTCTCTGGTGACACTGGTACAGGTTAGTCTGTAGACCCGAGATCGTCATAGATTCTTGTGTGATTCCCACTGTGCTTTGATTTCCTCCCTACCTGTAACATTTCAGAAAATATAATATATTATTTTTGGAATTTAATATTAAAATAATATATTTCGCGAAAACTACCCGATTTGCGAAATTGGGGTTTTCGTAGAAAGGTATAAATATATATCAATAATTGTAAAATAATTAGAGATTTAAAATGATTTATTCATTTAGATATATATTTATCGGATTCGGCATTTTTAAAAGTTTATTTTATGCAGTTTGGACAAAGCCCGATTAGTGCACTGCTAATCGCGATTAAGCCAAATCCGTGTTTCTACAGTTTTCCATGCCTAGTGCACCATGTCATGTTACGTTTTGATTACACATTGTTTCCTTGTGTGGTTTTTAGGGTATTATGTGTTTTGGTATTAAAAAGAAAAGAAAAGAAAATGAGAAGGGTAGAAGGGTAAATAGGTGAGAGAGTGAGAATAAGTGTGTGTGAGAGAGAGAGGGCAGCCCCATTTCCTCCCCATTTTCTTTCTTCCTTTCCTTATTCATCTTCATCCCCCTCCACTTCAACCCCCATGATCATCTCAAAATCTTTATCAAAACCTTAAATCCCTTTCATTAAAGTTGATCCCTTCTTCACCCTCTACACTTTGGACCCATCAATGTTGGATTTTGAGGACTTTAGGGAGCTAGGGTTTCGCTTGTCTACATCCATGAGGTCTAATTCATTTCCTTTAGTTTAGTTTCTAGCCTCCTTGCATAATAGTGTAGTTTAGAGGTTGATTTTATGTGGAATTGTGATCTTAGAAATCCCAAGAGAAGGGTTTGGGAAATTGTGGGGAATTAGTGATGTGTAGTGGCTGTACAAGACCCTAAAGATCAAATTCTAGACCTGGAACTGAGTTTAGAACCCGGAATTCAAACTTTAGATGTGTCGATATCAGGTTTTTGTGGATTTAGTGATGGTGTGTAGAGATCTGGGATGACGCGGGACCTTTGTAAATAAAGTTTCCTTGACCATGAGACGTGCAGGCAACCATAAATCACCCCGTGAAACCTGAGACCGTACCCCCACTTTCTGGCGGCAGATTTATTCGTATGGGCCGCAAATTGCGGCCATGTCGAGAGGAAATACATTGAATTTTGGTTGGTGAGTCCCTTAGGTGATATCTAGAGCAACCCTATATGCAAAATTCCCTAGTTTGGCCTAGGATGAAATCTTGGAGCACATTAGGGTGTTTTGGGTTACGTTTTCCGTATTTTGGAATGCTTGGTTTTGATATTTGGATTTGTATTTGGTTGTTGGGCGTTTGTACGTCAACAACAAGGGTTGTTTGATTGTTTTGCATGCGTAGGCTATAGCTTTTAACCTATGAGCGCACCATGTGCCGTATTGGTTTTCCGGACTTGATGTTAATGGCGATTTCGATTGTGTATTATTGTAGGTACCTTCGCATGGATTCCGAGGCGATGAAGCGTGGCGTCATCGACTTCGGCAAGCGAGGATCAAGGTGAGTAGATCAATATCTATGGGGGAAGTCGGGTGGATGGCGTATAGCACCCCCGCAAGTTGTGATGGCAACCGATTTATAGAATACGGTTAAGGAACCCTAGACTAGAAAACTATAGGATATGGCTAGAGAAACCATATTAGAATGTTAGGAATAGGGTTAAGGAATTTGTAGGAGATAGGATATACCATGACTTAAAACTATAGCTTAGGGTTTAGGTGACATGATATGATAGAGATAGATAAGTAGTTGTAAAGAGAACCAATAGGAGATTATAGTGGTATAACATAAGGTTGATAATATACGACTTTAGATTGATAAGATGACCTGATGATATGTTAGTTTACGGATGTGAGTCGATATGAGATGATTGATACCTAACCGGTCTCATGATCCGAGATTTAGGCGGACGTGACCTGAGAGATAGGTATATATATATGGATAATGTTGTGAATCTCGAGTGATAAGCCGTACGAGACATGAGGTCCGCACCCTCCTTTTCATATAGGTTGTTAGGATCCCAAACAATTTAGTGACGTCGTACGATGAGTTACCGTACGTGATGAGTTTATTGATGATTGATCCTTACCCTTGACTAGAGGAGGCCGATTGATAGATTCACCGACTCGGTCATGTTAGATACGTATACCTTATCGCATTTAGCTAATTATTTACCTTATACTACATTCATGTTATTCTCATTGCATTGCATATACATGTGCTAGTACACCTGCACCATTATCGATGATGCGTATGTCACACTTACAAAGATTTTCCGGCTCACACACTTCATCATCGATAATTTTCATGTCACTACACAGTAGAATTGTTGCATCATGATATGACTCTTTGCATAATTTACTTGCTATAGTTGCATATACACTTTTATACGATGTTGCATTTAGCCTTGGAGAAATTGGGAACCGTGGGATATATTTTAAAACTGGATTCGTTTTAAAAGAGCGGTTTTCTCTTGATATGTGCATATTACCGTCCCATGTTGCATTATATACAGATATGCCTATATTTCTATTATATGTCGCATACATCATGCTTTATAATTATACGCATTGTGATATGCTGTTTTCATGAGATTTCCGAATTTGAGAACCGTGGTTATTTCAAAAGAAAGTATGTATTGTTTTAAAAACCCGGTTTCTTTTGATATGATATTTCTATTTTCCACCATGAGTTTTCTCGGTTCGTGAGCGATATCATACACCCTATTCGAGGAGGAAGAGGAACCGTCTACGGGTGCATGGTGGACCCGGTATGGTACCCCGGGGCGAGAAGGTCGCAAATGATGGCGTTGAGCCCGGCAGAGGGACCACTACCTACCGGTGATAGTATTTGGACCTGGCGGTTATCCGGAGGATACCGACTGGAGTCATGAGATGGATACAGGCCAGTCCGGCTAACCGGAGCCTGAGATATGAGGATTTACGTGTCGATGCTGGACACGGGTTTCATGATATTTCGAGTGTCGGTGTTGGACACTCAGGTTACATGTTTTGATGTGTCATAGATGACACACACATTCTTGATATCCTCATATATTTACATGCATATGCTATTACGATGTTTCGAGTGGATGAGATCCACAAGTATATTGACATTGATTATATTATTGGATGATATCCACTTGCATACTTGCATTTACTTATTGTTGGCACACATTTACATACGGTCACCCTAGATATCATAGTATTACCTTCATGATATAGTTTGTTAGTGTATATGCCCTAGGGGCCATTATTGTATCATACTTGTATGTATATTACTTAATGGAAGCTTGGGATATTCACAGTTGTATATACAGTCTTGCTAAAAATGGTAGTATGCTACTTGGTTTGTGTCTACTTTAATATGAGCATGTGTTTCTTCTAACGTATCACTTATACATATTAGTATAGCCCATAGGATCTTTGCTTGATTACCAGCGTTGTGATGGCAGTCACACTAGTGGGGGCTGGGTAGTCTATAAGCAACATCTTATACTTGTCCCTAGTCGTAGGATTATCGAGACAGGGTATCGATACTCCAGAGTAGACTAGTGTGTACGCTTCTCATCCCAGTTGGGGAGATGGTCTGTACCACAGCCATCAGTACGTCATACTGGAGATAGTATACAGGTGCTCGTTAGGTTACGGGTACACCGGACAGGACTCGCAGGGGAACTGTTGGTTGGTATTATACAATCGTCAGTTAACAGTTCCCAGGTGACATGAGTACAGCATAGTCCGCAGACTTGACACTGCTACTTCGCCTCGAGTGTGTCCCACTGTTCTTAGATTGCTACCCTACCACGGCTCAAAGGAGTCGTGCAAACAGGTAGCAGTTGGGTGCAGTCCCGAGCACTTGGAGGCAGTAGCGGTTAGAAAGGATTCGTCTCTCCCGGTATTGGGAGTTGATATCGCGCTGTGCCAGAGAGCCATTACGCAAAGTCCCTGGCCAGGGCAAGTGAGATTTACTGGTAGGTTCCAGTAGTTTCTCAGGGTGTAATGGGCTACGCTCCGACACGACTTATACCGCTATTAGGGGACTGACGCTTGCCGTCCCCTAGGCTCGATATGCGATAGTCTTAGACGAACAGACCGGACTGTACGAAGATTGTCACATCAGGCTCAGTAGGAGTTCGGATGGGTTTCCTCATCGGCCTTCTTATCGACATCTACCTGGGGACCGTTACGTACAGCTAGTGCCGCTTGCGGTCTGTGGTTAAACCCATTGCCAGCGTAGTGTCGAGTCTTTAGAGTCCCACACAGAGGGTTTCCCTGCTGCAGGCGAAACGATATAGAGGTCGTATGGTTTTACGACAAGTGTTCAGACGCATACGTGTTTAAACGCACGTACGGCGTTCGGACGGTTTTTTCTAGCCGGCTTTGGTTTAAGCCAGATTCTAGTATCAGGTTATTGGATTTATACAGTCTAAAGTTTTTCCGTGTTTTCACGGATTGGAGGGGCGTTCTTGTAATTTATCGAGAAGCTTCTAGATGGATGATGACATGGAGGGTAATGTGGCATTAGCACTTAATGAATTTGTGACTCGCTTAGATGAATCATTCAAGTGAGTTAATGAAGCATTTATTGCTTAAGGACTCACTTGATGATTCATTGCATATATTTAATGAAGCATAATGATAATGCATTTTGATTTATTCTTTTTGATTTTCTTATGCTTCATAATATATTAGAAGTGAGAAGCTTTTTCATTCATTCTCATGCTCACCTTCTCTCTCCTCAAGCTCTCTCATTCTTGAAACCCTAACCCTAACCTCTCATGTGTTGAGATCAAGGGTTAGCTAGACTAATACATCTATAACCTCACTCTATATCCCTTAGGTAACTTAGATTTGCACTTTGAGCAACCTAGTTATCTCAAGTTAGAGATCAAGCTTGGCGTAGGAGCTCTCGGGTGGATCGTCTTTGACTCGAGGAGGCCGTTGAGGTGCCGATGTTCCAAGGATCCTACGAGGAGTGGAGGACAGTGATGAAGACCTGAAGGACAAGTAACGTGAGGTATAACTTCGAATCCAAGTAGTTAAACCTCTCGTAGTTTGCTAGTAACGGTTTAGATACGATTCATGCGCTCAAGTCCGTGTTACGAAGCTTTGATAATCGTTTTTCATATATTCCGCCTCCCCGCGAGTTCGTGGGGTGCGTGACATGGACTTACATAGTTGACGTAGGAAATCGTTATTTTATTCGATTTCTACCTGTTGATGTTTTCTACTCACGAGTTGGCAACTCACCCCCGTTGTGCCACAGTTATTGCAGGTTGACCGCATGGATCGGTAGCGGCATCTTTGGCGCACAGTTGCTTTCGGGTGATTTGCTTTGTTAGGTGGTACACATCGGATCGTGCCACTATTGTATTTATTATTCCTGTTGTATCTCAACTGTTAGTGTATATGCCCTAGGAGCCATTATTGTATCATACTAGCTTGTATATTACTTAATGGAAGCTTGGGATATTCACAGTTATATTAACAGTCTCGCTCAACATAGTAGTATGCTACTTGGTTTATATCTATCTTAATATGTGAATATGTTTCTTTTAGCATATCACGAATACATATTGATAGAGCCCTTAGGATCTTGCTTGACAACCAGCGTTGTGATGGCAGTCACACTAGTGGGGGCTGGGTAGTCTACAAGCACATCCTTTTCAGGTCCCTAGTCGTAGGATTATCGAGACAGGGCATCGATACTCTGGAGTAGACTAGTGTGTACGCTTCTCATCCCAGTTGGCGAGATGGTTTGTCCCACAGCCATCAGTACGTCGTACTGGAGATAGTATGCACGTGCTCGTTAGGTTACGGGTACACCGGACAGGACTCGCAGGGAATTGTTGGTAGGTACTATACCCGTCGTCAGTTAACAGTTCCCAGGTGACATGAGTACAGCATAGTCCGTAGACTTGACATTGATGCTTCGCCTCGAGTCTAATCCCACTGTTCTTAGATTGCTACCCTACCACGGCTCAAAGGAGTCATGCAAAGAGGTAGCAGTTGGGTGCAGTCCCGAAGCACTTGGAGGCAGTGGCGGTTAGACAGGATTCGTCTTTCCCGGTATTGGGAGTTGATATCACACTGTGTTTGGAGAGCCATTACGCAAAGTCCCTGGCCAGGGCAAGCGAGATTTACTGGTAGGTTTTCCAGTAGCTTCTCAAGGTGTAATGGGCTTCACTCCGACACGACTTATACCGCTTTTAGGGGAGTGACGCTTGCCGCTCCCTAGGCCCGATATGCGATAGTCTTAGACGAACAGACCTGTCACGACCCGAATATTTCGACTCGTTATCGACTCTTAATCACGCAACGTCTACAGGCGTAACGCGACTAAGTAAGCCGAACCCAGAAATCAAAACCATTAAAAGTAGTGAGTGTTGAAAACATTCAATTAAAAAATTTAGAAAACCTTAATAGCTCAGTAAAGTTCTTTTTAAAATTTAATTATCCTTATAATAAGTTTGGCAGCATTTCCTTTGTAAAAGTAACCCCGAAAATCGGGTATAAAACAGGATATAAGTGAAAATGATATATATAGAAATAAGCATCCCCAACGGGAACAATCACGCCCAACGGCGGAAACCATCACCACAAGAGTAATATACGACGCCGTAGCGAAGAATGAGAAATAAGTAAACATCACAAAATAATAACTGCAATATATAACAGTCGGCTCCCACGAGCTCGACACCAGAATACAAAAATATACATCATCGTCCTCACACTGTCACTAAGTCCAGTACATATATGGTAGATGGAGAATACTAGATACAAAAGTGTGTACAATAAAGTAACCAGATACTACAACCCACCTAATAGCAAAATAGCTCTCGCACCAGCTGTAGTGGTATCTGTAGCCAAAAGATGCAAAAAGGCAGCCTGCCGTGACTACTCTGATGGGCAACCTGCAAATACTGTGGCACAACGGGGGTGAGTTGCCAACTCGTGAATAGAGACAACATATAAAGGTAATCACGAGCATGCACGTACTGCGCTACGCTATCCTATGCCAGCAGGTAAATCTATATGCGACAAACAGTAGGTGCAATAATCATGCAAATGCTCTGTCAGGTAAAATAACTACAGGATGAGATACATGATAATCACTGCTGAGCATGGGATAAACAACATCTACACGAAATATCAATCGTGGAAAATAATCGGTGCCTAAAAACCGCACCCAAATCCCAAATAAACTCAGGCGCTGGCACTCTCCTCGGCCCTCAAATCCTGTAAATCTCTCAGAATCACGAGTGCCCAACATCGGCACCCAAAATATTATAAAATACTCGTGTCCAGCATCGACACGCAAATCCTCATACATCGGGCTCCGTAAGTCCGGATCAGCCCACGGGCTCCGTCTACGGTATCGGCCCTCGGCCCCGGCAGTAAGGATCATCCCGCATCCATCTCTCGACTCTGGTGAGTATCCTCCGGATAACCGCCAGGTCCAACCAATCACCGGTAGGTACTCGCCCACCTCCAGGCTCAATCGGCAAAGTCCATTGATCATCTTGCCGAGGGGAACCATACCGGGTCCACCACGAACCAGCAAACGGATCATCCACTCCACGAATCGGGTTTCAAGCACACGTCTCAGCACCGAGAAAACGCGTGGTGGACGCACCAAAATATCATATCACGAGGAACCGGGTTTTTAAACAGTGCATCTTTTCTCAAATAATTCCATGGTCCTCAAAACCAGAAATCACATAAAAATCCAACACCAATGAGTAAATCAAATACGATGTGCTATGTACATCAAGTCATAATATAGGTACAAGAGAGAAACCGCTTTCTTAAGATAGTTTCAGTTTTCAAAGACAGCATGCGGCTTCCAATTTCTATGAGAATCATATCGAATCATATGTGAAATGAACCACAGTATAATGATCATGGCAATTCTACAGTGAGTGTGTCATGACAATTACTAACGGTGTGTGTGTAACATGCAGATTAGTGCTCGTGCAACATAAACCGTTAGTAATAGTGCGGTGTTCTATCAATTCTAAGTTTACACACATATAGCAGGGAATGCAGTATGCAACAACAGTATCCATGAAGAGTCAATGTAAGTAAATGCAATATGTAGCTATAAGGTCCTATCAGCCCTGACGCATAACGCCACGCGGCGATATCCCCGTAGATGTTAAATCTATTCACCGTAGTCTCGCGCTAAGTGTAGCCGACGACTTGCTTCCCCTTCTTCGCAGCGTCCGTCTCACTCACCTGCGAACCTAGAATTACACAATATATCACACATAAGCTCAAATCTACAAAAACGCAATATTAAGGTCAAACTAGAAACCCGCGTTGCAAACCAAGCGCGCGTGTGCGCGAAACTCTAAAACGTGTGATTACGCGCCTGAAATTACCCCGACGCGTCGCGATACGCAGAAACCCCAAACCCACACACGTATCACGCGTGCCACGAAGGTTTAAAATACGGAAAATAGGGTAATAGGTCCCAGATTTTGATACAGAAAGAGTTTTATAAAAATAAATATACCAAAACACCCCAAATATCAGCAGACACCAACCACCAAAACCCCAACCCACCATTCTCCCATCTGGCCGCAAATTGCGGCCAGAATGAGTTTTTCGACGGCCTGGGTAGGGGGTGGGCTCCTGGGTTTGGTGTGTGCACTCTATACCCCATACACAAGCTACAATAAATACAATTTTATTCTGAAACACCCCGGGTAGAAGCAGATTCAACAGAACCCAATTTCAAGTTAAAAAATCACACTTTTGCACTAAAAAGATACTTTAGGGTATATTTGTGAAATCTGAAACAAAGCCAAGTCTAAAACTACACTAATATCACATTACCAAGCTAATCAAGGCATAAAAAGTTAATTTTTATCATAACCTCACTAAATCCCTTTATATAGCACAAAACATGCATAAAATGTGATATTTTGCTAGAAATACTACAAGTTATGGAAAAGGAGTGCTAAGGGTGAGTTAATACCTTCAAAAGATCTTAAGAAACACCAAAAGCCCCAGATCTAGCCTCAAGTATGCAGTCTTGCCACCAAACACCTCAAATGAGCCATTAAACCAAGGTTTTGTGAAGGAAAAAGGTTAGATTTGAGTAGGGTTTGAATGAGGATCTAAAGAGAAGTGAAAAGAGAAGAGAAAAGGGGGGAAAATGAAGGTTTTTCTGCTGGAATTTCTGCGGAAATTCAGAATGAAGAGTAGAGAGAGAGAGAGAAGAGAAGAAAATGGGTCAAAAGGTCAAACTTCCTACCTAACACCATACCTCATTTGTTTAATTGAAATCTTTGAATTTTAAAAGGGTTTTGACTTGTTGAAATGGGGGGGGATAGATTATCAACCATGCAACAAAAGAAAAAGGGCTAACATGATACATTTCTCATCTAGTCTCAAAAAAAAGCTAAGTGTGCATGTGTGCTCCTAACACAAAAATTCACACTTAGGGTAAACCCGACTAAAAATAATTAACAATCCTATAAATATATATATATACCCATATAAACACTTCGCAACACAAAATCCACTAGCCAAGAAGGAAAATAAGATACCCGTTTTTATGAAAAACACGCACACTTGCTAATTAACGCGAAAACATCCTAAACGAATTTCAAGGCGTTACAAGACCGGACTGTACGAAGATTGTCACAGCAGGCTCAGTAGGAGTTCGGATGGGTTTTCTTATCGGCCTTCTTATCGACATCTATCTGGGGACCGTTACATACAGCTAGTACCGCTTGCGGCCTGTGGTTAAACCCACTGCCAGCGTAGTGTCGAGTCTATAGAGTCCCACACAGAGAGTTTCCCTGCTTCAGGCGAAACGATATAGAGGTCGTATGGTTTTACGACAGGGTTCGGACATATACGTGTATTTGTGCACGTACAATGTTCGGAAAAATTATACTAGCGGGCTTTGGTTTAAGCCAGATTCTAGTATTGGATTATTGTATTTATACAGTCTCAGTGTATCCGTGTTTTTCGTAAATACGGATCGGAGGGGCATTCTCGTAATTAGTCGAGAAGCTTCTAGAAGAAAGGTGACTCATTTAGATTTAATTCATTTATGAATTAAACTAAATGAGGTGGAGAGCTTATGTGTTATTTGCATTAAATGATTTAATGACTCATATGATGATCCATCCAAAGTGAGTTAATGAAGCATTTATTGTTTTAATGACTCATGGATGATTCATCCTAATGTATTAAATGAAGCATGGTTGTAATTATCTAATATGATTTATTAGATAATTATTATGCTTCATAAAATATAGAAATGAGTTATATTTTCATTTTCATTCTCACATACACACACTCTCTCCTCAAGCTCTCATCTTCTTCAACCTAACCCTAATCCTCTCATGTGTTGAGATCCCAAGGGTTAGAAAGACTAATAGATCCTTAATCTATCTCTATATCCTCTAGGGCACTTGGATTAGCAATCCTAGCCACTTAGTTACCTCAAGATAGAGGTGAAAGCTTGAAAGAGGAACTCTCGGGTGGATCTTCTATCACATCGAGGAGGCTGACGAGGAGGTAAACAACGAGAACAAGAAGGACTTGTATCTTTAGGTATAATCATCTATCATAGTATTTAATCACTTCTAGATAATTATTAGTTAGGGTTTAGCAAAGATCCGTAAAGTTAGGCGATGTTAACTTGAACAAAAAGATTGTTTTACTTATTCCGCCTCCCCGCATCTTGTGGGGTGTGTAACGTCGACTTACAGTGGTATCAGAGCCTAGCTAAACCATAACTAACATATTAGCAAAGTCTTTGGAAATTCGATCGCAAAATAATCCCGAAAAAACGATGTTTTCACTAAGTTTCTGCCGTTTTTAAATTGGGGTCTAAAATTTTTTCAGGAACGCTTAAAAATACAAGCAAGGTTTTTTAAGAATTGGGAAGAAATTTAGGATCGTGACTCGTCCAAACCACCGCGGAACCGCAGCCGATCCAAGCGATCCGCCGCGGATCCGCGGCCGAGTTGACACCGAGTCAACCCAAATTTGCTCAGTTGTTCTTCTGTGTTGTTGTTGTGTTTTCTGGGATGTATTGTTTCTGCTCAGGTTTTATGTGCACAAAGAATTGTTTGGAGTAGATTCATATGTGTTGCTTGATCGAAATTCTAAGAACTTTGGCTAACTGGATTATATCTGTGTTATGTTTAATGTGTTCGTAAACCTCCCCTAATTGCTAGTATGTCGGTTAGCAGGGGGTTGCACATTTCTGTAATGGTTTTTACTGGTTTGTGAATGTGAACTTGTTGGATTGTCGTGATGATTAGCCGGGGATGTGAGATGAGAGTTTCTTTCATTCATTTGTAAATTGTAATTTGTTGTAATATTCTTTTGCGGGGCACATCCGGGTTGAGGTTGTAGCCACCGTTGTATTATTTCATTTACTGTTTTCTGCTCCTAGGATAGACCCAAGGTAGGGTGCACAAACTACCGGGTACTTTGAAGTGCTCAGTAGCCTACTCACGTTGTTGAGGGAGACCGCTTCACTTCGGATACTTGACGGGTAGTTTGTCATACCCGTAGGGGTCTAGGGTGGGGGTTTGGCTATTCATCGCGACTGTGTAATCCGTCTTTTATTGCAGGCTCAAACGAAATACGGATTGCTTATATATCCAATATGTTCATCTGTGATCTGGAATGCCTATTATTGCGTCTGACGAATGTACAATATCTATATATGATATCTAGTAGGCGTTGCTTATGTTTTGCACCCGCGGTAGCCCAGCCCCCGCTCTGTCGTTAGTTAAGTAACCTAATGGGTGAATGACGGGGCCCAGTGGCGAATGCGGATGGCATAAGAAGACGTTGTATTTTCGTTGTTTTCTGCAATGATAGGTTAATTGATGGGACGCATTATATTAATGCAAAGAAAATAAACCAAAGTTGAATCGTTGGAACAGTTTAAGAGAAACCACTCGGTTATTTTTAAAACAGCAGATTTTTAATTGTGGAGCTTAAACCACTCCTTTTAAAAGCTATCAGGTTCCTTCGATCATATCAAGTTCACTACGTTCACGGTTTTTCCAAAACCATTTGTAGCCCTCCGTCATTTCATTTGGGTATTCAGTAGTATTCAAGCTATGTATTTTGACCAACGCCAAGGCATAGTGTTTGGTAGCTGCTGGGTATTCATCTGTTGCATTGATAGATGAGTTGGTTTGGGACAGTCGTACTGCCATTTGGCCAACGTCAGGGGTATGTACGGATGGGTTCAAATTAACAAGATAATGATGGGTAGAACTTAACATGTGACTTATGACATTTTGACCAACGCCAAGGTCATAAGAGCATGGAGCAAAAATCCATATCGAGGGTTTCTAAAGAAACTGAAACTTGCTAGAGTTGCATACCATTTGGAGTGTGTTAATTTTGGTAGGATTCCTTCAGCTTTATCACACGATGATATTTGGATCCCGATCCTACTGTGAGTATATGCTACTCATCAGGAGATTCTTTCACTTAACGATCAATGCTATAAACCAAGTAGGTGTCGAGAATGGTGTCAGCGGGGCTACGCCTCCAGGGAAAAGAGGTTATTTAATTAAGGAACTTCGCAAAAGCGTCGTAAAACCTCCCTCGAAGTACCGACACCGGCCTGGCTGAACGGTTAAGCAAGTATTGTACAGTAAGAATAGTCCTGGCTAGTTCTTCCTTTTTGGTTTGAGGAAGGATTCGAGAAACAGTGGGAGCCATCCTGTTTAGATAAACTAAAAACCATTCTAAACATGCAAGAGCATCATGCTAAAGTGTTTCCTCTCTCTCTCCTAATTGAAGCGACCCAGAGCATGGCAGGCCTTAAGTTATTATTAGATAAAAATATTTTGACAGGGCCAAACTATAAAGATTGGTTCCGGAATGTCAAGATGGCAATTACCTATGCCAAATTAGGGTATGTCCTTACTACTAAGGCCCCTGCCATCCCAGGTCCTGAATCCAGTGTCGCGGATAAGGAAATCCGCAAGACCTGGGAGTTAGACTGCACGAAGGAGAAATGCATCGTGCTTGCCTCTATGAATAATGAACATCAGAGGAGGCACGAGAATATGGATCTTGAATCCATATTTCTCCACACCAAGGAACTGTATGGAGAGCAATCTCGTATAGCTAGATACGAGACCTCGAAGAACTTGTTTCAGTCGAGGCTGGCCGTCGGATCATCTGTAAGGGAACATGTCCTTAAGATGATTGGCTATATTGAAGAGCTCGTGGGCCTCGGGGCAATTTTAGAGAACGAGCTGTATACAGACTTGGTTCTTCAGTCCCTTCCTTCCACCTACGCCCAGTTTATCTTGAATTTCAACATTCAAGGTAAAGAAGTTGAACTTCCAGAACTCCTTAACATGTTGAGGAGTGCAGAGGGCACCTTGCAGAAGGCAAGGGAAACACCCGCTATGTTTGTTCGTGGTGCTTCCTCTTCCAGGTCCAAGGCAAGGGCCAAAGGAAGGAAGAAGAAGACCGCTACCAAACCAAGAGGTGGTGTTGGTAAGGTGGAAGCCAAGGGAAAGGCAAAGGTTGCAGTGCCAGTAGTAGCAAAGGACGAGTGCTTCCACTTTCTTAGGAAAGGCCATTGGAAGAAGGATTGCAAAGCTTGGATTGCCAACAACCAGGACCCGAGGCAAGTTGTGGGTTCGGCTTAATGTGTGTTTGTAATTGAAAATTGTTTGTCAATCAAATCTACTTCCTGGGTATTGGATAGCGGATCAGGATCTCATATATGCAATTCATTGCAAGCACTGAGAAACCGCAAAGTGTTGAAGGTTGGTGATATGACCCTCCAGGTTGCTAACAGAGCTAGCGTGAATGCTGTGTCCGTAGGGGATTATCACCTTGGATTGACGAGTGGACATATTTTGGTTTTGCGCAACTGTTTTTGTGTACCTAGTTTAACGTTTAATATCATATCAGTATCGTTGTTATCAAAAGAAGGTTATGATTTCACGTTTGTAAGCGATGTTGTTAACATCCACCTTAATTATGGTTTGATTGGGTCCGGTACACTATATAATGGTATATACGTGTTAAACCAATTACAGATTTTCAATGTCCAGAACACACTAAAAGGAAAGTCTCCATATATAAATCAGGCTTTCTTATGGCATTGTAAACTGGGTCACATCAATGAGACAAGGTTAACTAAGTTACATAGAGAAGGATATTTGGATCCGTTCAAATATCAATCTTATGCCACTTGTCAATCATGTCTTAAAGGAAAGATGACAAAGACTCCATTCACGGGACATGGAGTAAGAGAGAGCGAGCTCTTAGGACTCATACACAGCGATGTATGTGGTCCAATGTCTACATATGCAAAAGGCGGTTTTTCATATTTCATTACTTTTACGGATGATTTCTCTAGGTATGGATTCATTTTCTTGATGAAACATAAATCCGAGGCCTTTGAGAAATTCCGAGAATATAAGAATGAAGTAGAAAACCAAACCAGCAAAAGTATCAAGACACTGAGATCTGATCGAGGTGGTGAATACTTAAGTGCCGAGTTCCTGGGTTACCTAAAAGAGAATGGAATTCTCTCTCAGTTTACTCCTCCATACACTCCACAACATAACGGTGTATCGGAAAGACGGAACCGAACCCTATTGGATATGGTACGTTCCATGATGAGTAATGCTGAGTTACCGCGATCTTTCTGGGGTTATGCACTAGAATCGGCTTCATATCTTTTGAACAGGGTTCCTACCAAGACTGTGCCTACCACACCATATCATATGTAGAGTGGGAAGAACCCCTATCTTCAGTATCTGAAGATATGGGGATGTCCGGCTTTTGTTAAAAAGCAGCATGCGGACAAACTCGAGGCACAATCAGTACAGTGTATGTTTATGGGATATCCAAAGAACTCCAAGGGGTATTATTTCTATTACGCAGAGGAACAAAAGGTTTTTGTTTCTCGTAATGACCGTTTTCTAGAACAGCAGTTTTTAGAAAAAGAAGCAAGTTGGAGCGCAATAGAACTGGAAGAAATTCCAGAACCACAAACTACTACTGAAAGTTTGGTAGAGCCAGAAGTTCCAGAAGAACAGGACATTCTTGCACCCCTCCGCAGGAGTAGTAGGCCATCTCATCCGCCTGAAAGATACTACGGTTTTCTCATAGACGGGGATAGAGAGGATTACGTCATTGATAATGATGAACCTACTAGCTTCCAACAGGCCATCCAGAGCGGCGACTCAGTAAGATGGCTGGATGCAATGCGGACCGAGATGGAGTCCATGTACACCAACAAAGTATGGACTTTGGACTTTGCTCCAGATGTGGTAAAACCCATAGGATGCAAGTGGATCTTCAGGAAGAAGATTGGTGTAGATGGACAGGTGGAAACCTATAAGGCTAGACTTGTTGCAAAGGGTTTTCGTCAAAGACCTGGTTTGGACTATGACGAAACTTTTTCTCCAGTGGCTATGCTCAAATCCATTCGGATCCTTCTTGCCATTGCTGCCTTCCATGATTATGAGATCTGGCAGATGGACGTAAAAACGGCTTTTCTAAATGGTAATTTAGAAGAGTGCGTCTATATGGATCAGCCAGAAGGTTTCAATCAGAGTGGGAGCAGCGGGAAAGTGTGCAAGTTGCTTAAGTCCATTTATGTAATAAAGCAGGCATCGCGGAGTTAGAACATCTATTTTGATGAAACGGTCAAAGAATATGACTTTATCAAAAATCCAGATGAACCATGTATATATAGTAAAATTGTGGCACGAACTGTCGTATTCCTCATCTTGTACGTGGATGATATTCTCTTGATAGGAAATGACATTCCTATGCTACAATCTGTCAAAGGATTCTTGTCACACAGGTTCTCCATGAAAGACCTGGGTGACGCCTCTTACATTCTGGGGATTCAGATCTATCGTGATAGATCTAAGAGGATGTTGGGACTTTTGCAGTCCAGGTATATCAACACTATACTGAAAAGATTCAGTTTGAAAGATTCTAAGCGCGGTAATTTACCGGCTTGTCACGGAATCACCCTATCCAAAGATATGCCTCCCAAGACTGATTTGGAAAGGGAACGCATGTCAGTTATACCCTACGCTTCTGCGGTAGGCTCTATAATGTATGCGATGTTGTGTACCAGACCAGATGTAGCTTACGCACTGAGCATGGTAAGCCGGTATCAGTCAGACCCTAGGGAGAAGCACTGTAGGGTTCCTAGGAACTCTTGTGAGGGTTCAAAAGGCATCAAACATGCCCGAATAAAATTTTAGACGTGCCGAACAACCGAAAGCCAGGATCTTTGCTAGATTATTATGGTTTAACATGCAAGTAAACATCTTTACCACTAAGTGTAAGGGATTACTACCTTTGTAGTCCGCTCCTTCGCTTCATAAGCTCCGAGTAGAAGTCTCTTCACCGCGATCCACGATCTCCCGGACTCAAGAGAGGCTCCACGACTCGAACGATCCATGCTAGCTTGTAGTATTCCTTTTCACCGATGATCTACGTCGAAGTTGCAATAACTCAAGCTCTCTCACTCTAATGAGGTGAACACCCTAATCTAATGGGCTGGATTAGATCAGGATGATGGAATGGTATTTATTCTATCTTTTTATATCATAATCTCAAATGAAATCATCACAAAAGGAAATTCTAGTAAGATTTCTCAAAGCTAAAGAGAGAAGAAGATGAAGAATAATGAGATGAATCCTTTTGTGATGAATAGTAGATAAGAGTATATCAATAATAATGCAACCATGGTTAATGATGATAAGGATAACCATTGTAGAGAGTTTACTAAGGCTAGGATTTGGTTGGGTTAAGAAATGAGTCATAAGAAAATATCTATCATAATATCTTCTTCATGACAAAAGGAATGCTTCTAGAAGGTGCAAGAAGAAGCTAACCCTAATCAAACCCTAATCTCTTTTTATCATCACTAAACATGTTTCATTATTAATCATATCATGTTACTATAATATATATCACATATATATTATATTTGTAACAATAGAAAAATAATACAATTAATATATATCGCATATATATCAATGTATTATCCGGTGAGAAAATGATATAATAAAGCGAGCCCATATAAGATAATGAAATACAATATATCATATATATTATTATACATTAAATCATCGAATCAACACTTGATCCGACAATCCGGCTATATCGAATATAACAGACTAATATATCATGTACCGATTCATCGAATCAACACTTGATCTGATGATCCGGTTCATATCTAAATATCGCGAGAATATAATACGGTATCTCATATCGCATTATCCTCGGTCCTGCACATATCACATATGTTCCTCTACTCCGTTTTGCCAGAGCCAAGAAACCTCTGTGTAGGACTCTAAAGAATCGTCAATACGCCGGTAGCAGGTGATGATCATATCAAACACCCACAAGCTGCAAGCGGTCAGCTAAACATAACAGCCACCTAGGTATTGAGCGATCGGAAGATCAACAAGATATCATGTACGTTCTCCTGTGAATCCAATCGGTAACACTCCCGTACAGTCCGGTCTGTTCGTCTGATATGTCGCATATCTAGTCTAGGGGTGGTATACGTCAGACCCCAGTAACCGATAATTCGTGTCGATGTGAGGCTCATAACAGGTCGAGAAACTACTGATAACACTTACCAGTAAATCTCTATATCATCCCTAGCCAGGGACTTCCAGTTATAGCCAATCGAACACAACACAACATCAACTCCCTATACCGGGAGAGACGAATCCCCTCCTATCGCTCATTGCCTCCATGTGATTCGGGACTGTACCCAAAAGCCACCGTTTTGCACGCCCTCTTGGACGTGGTACGGTGGAAATCAAAGCACAGTGGGAATCACACAAGACTCTATGACGATCTCGGGTCTACAGACTACCCTGTACCAGTGTCACCGGAGAACTGCCATCTGACGTGTGGTATATCACCATCTGGGAGTTCTCGGAGAGTCCATCCAGTGTACCCAGTCTCCACTGAGCACCCGTACACCATCTCTGATGTCAAACACTGATGGATATGGGATCATCCATCGCCCATCATATGGGTCAAGATGCGTATACGATAGTCTACTCTGGTGTATCGATGCCCTGTCTCGATATACCCTCGACTAGGAACAGTTATAGGATGTAATCATCGACAACCATGGCCCCACTAGTATGATCTCATCATAGTCCCAGTAGTCGAGTACAGATCCTAAGGGCTTTATCAACATGTGAGAGAAAAACAGTAAACCAGTACAAGTCAACATGTTAAGATAAAGTGAAACCAAATAGCATACTATCATGACGAGCAAGAAAGTCCTCTCTATATATATCCAAGCATCCATCATAATATACATCATATGTACAACAATGGCCTCCAGGGCATATACATAACTAACAATCTCCCACTTGCACTAAGGCCAGCTGCTGTAGTATCTCATACCTAGCATCCCGAATAATCTCTCAAACTGTATCTGGGGAATGGCCTTCGTGAGTGGATCCGCAGTGTTGTCCTTTGTATCTACTCTCCTAACCTCGATCTCCGGGCGATCAACTATCTCCCTGATCAGGTGATACCGCCTCAGAATATGTCTGGACTTCTGATGGGACCTGGGTTCCTTGGCCAAAGCCACAGCTCCATTGTTATCATAATACAGAGGTATTGGATGCTCAATGGATGGAACCACACCAAGTTCACTAATGAACTTCTTTATCCAGACAGCCCCTTTGGCAGCATCGTTGGCAGCGATCTATTCAGCCTCCATCGTCGAGTATGCAACGGTATCCTGTTTGGAACTCTTCTAACATACCGCCCCTCCATTGAGGGTAAAGACAAATCCCGAGTGCGACTTAGAGTCGTCCTTATCACTTTGGAAGCTGGAATCCGTAAAGTGTTAGTTATATGTATGCCCTAGAGGCCATTACTGTACATACGATGTATATTGTAGTGGATGCTAGGACATATATAGGGAGGACTTTCTTGCTCGACATGATAGTATGCTATCTGGTTGCACTTTATCTTAACATGTACTCTGATTGTCTCTATATTACATGTTGATAAAGCCCTTAGGATATGTATTCGACTACTAGGACTATGATGAGATCATACTAGTGGGGCCATGGTAGTCGACGAGTACATCCTATAACTGTTCCTAGTCAAGGGTGTATCGAGACAGGGCATCGATACACCAGAGTAGACTAGCGTATACGCATCTTGGCCCATATGATGGGCGAAGGATGATCCCATATCCATCGGTGTTTGACATCAAGGATGGTGTACGGGTGCTCAGTGGAGACTGGGTACACTGGACGGACTCGCCGAGAACTCCCTGATGGTATTATACCTCACGTTAGATGGCAGTTCTCCGGTGACACTGGTACAGAGTAGTCTGTTGACCCGAGATCGTCATAGAGTCTTGTGTGATTCCCACTGTGCTTTGATTTCCATCATACCACGTCCAAGAGGGCGTGCAAAAAGGTGGCTTTTGGGTACAGTCCCGAATCACATGGAGGCAATGAGCGATAGGAGGGGATTCGTCTCTCCCGGTATAGGGAGTTGATGTTGTGCTGTGTTCGATTGGCTATAACCGAAAATACCTGGCCAGGGTTACTGAGATTTACTGGTAAGTGTTATCAGTAGTTTCTCGAACTATTATAGACCTCATATCGACACGACTTATCGAGCTACTGGGGTCTGACGTTTACCACCCCTAGGCGAGATATGCAACATATCAGACGACGAGACCGGACTGTACGGGAGTGTTACTGTTTGGATTCACAGGAGAAGTTACAGGCTAGCTTGTTGATCTCCTGAGCGCTCAATACCTGGGTGGCTGTTACGTTTAGCTGACCGCTTGCAGCTTGTGGGTGTTTGATATGATCATCACCTACTGCCGGCGTATTGACGATTCTTTAGAGTCCTACACAGAGGTTTCTCGGCTCAGGCAAAACGGAGTAGGGGCACATATGTGATATGTGCGGGATCGAGGATAATGCGATATGAGATACCGTATTCTATTCTCGCGATATTTGATATCAGCCGGGTTATCGGATCAAGTGTTGATTCGATGAATCGGTACGGATAAATATTAGTCAGTTATATGCGATATAGCCGGATTGTCGGATCAAGTGTTGATTCGATAATTTAATGTATAATAATATATATGATATATTAAATTACATTAACTAATATTAGCTCACTAAAAGATTCTTTTTCTCACTCGGGTAATACATTGATATATATGCGATATATATTAAATGTATTATTTTATTTTGTTACGATAAATATTGTATATGTGATATATAATATTGTAACATGTTATAATTATTAATGCAACATGTTTAGTGGAGTTTAAACAAGATTAGGGTTTGATTTGGGTTAATACTTTCTAGATGATTCTAGAAGGTTTTCTTTTGTTTTGCTAAGATATTATGATAGATATTTCTTTGTGACTCACCCTTTAACCCAACCCAAACCCTAACCCTAGTAAACTCTCTACATAGGTTACTACAACCATGGTTGCATAAATGATTATGATAACTTTTTATTATTCATCACAAATGATAATTCATTCTTATTCATCATCTTCTTCCTTCTTCTTTCTTCATGGAAAAAGCTTACTAGCTTTTTCCAAGTTATGAATAAATGTGAGAAAAAGATAAATAAATAGAGCAAAAATCCTACTTCATCATCCTCATCTTCCCTTGCCATTTAGATGAGGGTGTTCACATCATTTCATGAGTGTTAGCTTGTGTTAACGAAACTTCAAGGTAGATCATCGTTGTATCGAAGATCGGAAGCAAAGGTTGCATCTTTCTCTTCGTGGAACCTCTCGAGAGTCCGGAACCCGATGATCCCAGCGAAGGGACCACAACACGGAGCATATGAACTGAAGGACCGGATCTACAAAGGTTGTAATCCCTCTCACTTAGTGTTAAAGTGTTTAGCATGTTAGTTTTCGCCTAATCTCTAGTTTAAAGATCCGGCTTCGGGTTGTTCGGCACGGCTAATTTTTTAATCGGGCATGGTTGATGCCTCGTAGACCCTTGTGCGCGTGCATAGCAACCCTACAGTGGTATCAGAGCCAAGCTAGAGCTTTAGGCGAAGTCTAGACGAAGTTTAAATTCCGATCGAACGCCGAAACCCCGACACGGAACCCTCTCTGTACATTTCTCAAAAATGTGGTTTTTTCTGAATTAAAAATTCTCAGAAAATTAGGCAGGAAAAACTAAGAATTACTGTGAAGTACGGACCTCTAAATCGAAAATTTGACCGCGGAACCACGGCGAAACCATGGGTTTTGCGGCGCTTCAGCGGCCAAAATTTGTACTTAGTCCCTAAAATTTCATGTAATTATTTTTAGGCCCTTTCTTGTTAATTTTTTCTGGGAATATTTTAATTCCACTCAAGTGTTGATTTTTCAAGGGTTGTATTGGGGAATCGTTGATTCGATCGGATAATTTAACTTTTTTAAGTTTGTCCGGAAAATTTTTAGAAACTGTTAAAAAGTTCGAACGGATATCAATAACTCACTTTTTCCCCTGTCGGAAAATTTTTCAAAAGTTGGATTTTTTCTCGTGTTTAAGAATGTTCTAAGTCGTGCAAGTAACGCGGTGGACCCTCTAGAAGACAACAAACCTTAACTCGATTATGTGACCGTCTTGAACTGCTTATGAACCTTAGGGTTTGTGGCAGTACGGCATGCCACATGTGAGGCGTTGGCTTGACCCTTCTACGGCTGGACCATTAGTACTGTGGCATGTGATGGATGTTTTTAAACTGATTTCAATTGTTGAGATATATTGGGGAAATCTTGGGTGTTTGATTGTTCGATCGGAAAGTTTAACATTTTCTGTTTTATCTGGAATGTGATACAATATTTGGAATCCACAAGTAGTTATGAGATAACTAATTTGAATGATATAAATCTAGCAGTTTAGTCTCAAATTGATCGGTTGCCACGGAATTTTGATGTGATCAAAAGTCTGTCGCAATCACGTAGCGTACGCGGATACTCGCCGGGTAAACTTAATAGATAGCTATGCCCCATAGCCCCGACCAAGTGACTGTAGGAGAACCCCGTCGCCGAAAGCATCCGTTCGGGTGCTCGCGGTAGTGGTGTTCCGCCTTAGTGCACTTCGTCGACAGCATCTGGGGGTGCGGCCGTCTACTAAAGTTTGCGATGAGCATTCGATCAGCATATCGGGAATCTTGTTGAATTCCCCGACTTGACATTGAAAAGAGTTTTCGATAATGAGACTAAAATGGGGGGTTTATAAATGTTAGGCATGCGATGTCTAAGGAATTCATTTGGTTAGGCATGCGATGTCTAAAGAGATTGCGGATTCCAACTGTTGTAGTTTTACACTTTCTTTTCTGTGACCGTAAGCGTAGTATGTGGTGTATCGCCGGCTTCGTTGCTATACATCAACGACAATCGGGATACGCATACTTGCTTACGTTGATGATATGAGATATTATGTGTTGCTGTGATATGTTATATTGGATCGTCGCGTTTTGAATAGCCGGGGGTTTTATGTGAGATGAGAGTTTTTCCTTTTCATTCATGTAAAATTCATTTGTATGTAATATTCTTTTATTGGGGCACTTCCAGGTTGCGGAAGATGTCACCGTTGTATATTATTTACTTTTCCGCATTAGGTAGACCCAAGGCGGGGAGCACAAGTAACCGGGTTCTAGGGTCCAGTGGGAGACCATCTCGAGGAGTCGAGACCGGGTCTCCTAACCCTAGAATTGGCAGTGTGACTTGCCGCTCTCGTAGGGGTCTAGGGATGTGGGTTTGGCTATTCATCGCGACCGTGGAATCCGTGTTTTGTCCAGGCTCGTATTGAAAACACGGACGTCCTAGTATATCCAATATTTCATATATGTTCTTCTGCTGCAATGTTCTGTGATGAGATCATATTACTGCCTGTGACGAAAGTTTATATTATATATATGAGATATATGTTATATTGCAGATTTTGTTTCAAAAGTGATGCTTGTGAAACATAATAAAAATGGGACTTCATTAATGAGATTAATGAAATAAAAGAAACCTAAGATGTTGTAGAAACTTGTTTAAAAACTGGTAGCTCTAGTTCTTGCTTTGCATAGCGGTGTTCCTTGTAGAACATCCAGCACCTTATTCGATAAGGAAAGGGCCGAGATCCCTTCACCGGGAGTGACCCCTTTAGCAGTAACTGGCAGATGCTACACCCCTCGGTTTGTTTTTAATTGCTTCTATAGTTTTTGCTTTGCATAGTGATATTTTTGAAATATCCTGCACCTTATTCGATGAGGAAAGGGTCGACGATCCCTTCACCGGGAGTGACCCCTTTAGCAAAACTAGAAAAGCCTCAAAAACACTCCATTTCAAATCACTCGATTCTACAACGATATCAAGTTCATTACGCAAAGGGTTTTCTTAAAAACCTGTCATAGCCCTCCGTCATTTTAGGAAGTAGAGTACTTAGTATTCGTGCTGCGTATGTCGACTTTAGTTGAGGCGTAGTGTACGGTAGCTAAGTGATGTCTTCCTACACAGCATATGATGCGATTAGTTAGGACATTCATGTGATTATGTCGACCATAGTTGAAGGTCATATAGGGTGGGTCTGATTAATCATGAAATGACGGGTAGAACTTGACTAGTACTTATGATATGTTGACCTTAGTTAAGGTCATAAGTACTAGGGGTAAAATATTATTGGGAATTTCAAGTGTTGAAATTTGCAATGAGATTGCATACCTTCTATGAGATAGTTGGATCCCGATACCCGCTGCGAGTAAGAGTTACTCCTGGGAGAGTTTTACACATTACAATTAGCCGATCAAGTAGGTGTCTAGAAAGGTGTTAACAGGGTTACGCCTCTGGGAAAATGAGGTTTACTTTAATTAGGTTCGTGCGAAAGCACGGGGGACCTCCCTCAAAGTACCGACACTGGCCTGGCTGAAAGATTGGCGAACTTGTAGCGTGTAATTAATCCCGGCTAGTCTTTCCTTTTAGGGTTTGAAGGAAGATTTGATTAAAACAGTGGGAGACATCCTGATTAGATATATTATATAACCAATCTAATCTTGCAAGAGCATACGCTGAGTGTTTTCTTCTCTCTCTCTCCAGGTAGCGACCATATCACGCCTTAATCAAGATAATAATATGGATATATTGACCGAACCCGCTTGTTATACTGAGCTGGGGAACGTTGGTCCCGCTCCAACTTATAATTGTTATAAGACAGAACAGGAAATTAGGGAATACCAGATTTCCCGTGCCACCCAAACGAAGAAAGTGCATGTTGATGCATAATCTTCGGGTGTGTTCGTTACACAGAACTGTTTCTCAGTATCCTTTACGTCCTGGGTATGTGATACCAGATCAGGATCCCGCATATGTAATATATTACATGGGCTACAGAAAGGTAAAGAACTGAGAACGGGTGATAAGTTTCATGAGGCAGAAAACGGTGCAAGTGTTGCAGCCAAGTCTGTTGGTCACTGTCACCCTGTATTACCGGGATACATTGATTCTGAACAAATGTTATTAGATACCGAACCTGATATACAAAATCATATCAGTCTCTTTATTAGTAAAGAAGGATATAATTTTGTAATGTTGGATAATGTTTTGAACATTTCCTATATTAATAGTTGATCGGTTCAGGCACGTTATCTAAAAGCATTGACGTTCTAAATCAAACTGCAGTTCTTAATATATAGAACACACACAAGAGGAAGAGTTCAGAAATGAACGAATCCTTCTTGAGGCATTGTAGACTAGGTCATATCAATGCGACCCGACTAGCTGATGTTACATATAGATGCATATTTAAATTATTTTGAATTTACATCTTGTGAAACTTGCCGGTCATGTCACAGAGATAAGATGACCACAGCTCTGTTTATTGGAAACAGATAAACAGTTAGTGAACTCTTGGGATTGATACATGCTGATGTATGAAAGTCTCCTGTCTACACATGCCAAGACCGTCTCTTTGTACTTCATTACATTCTCTGATGATCTCTCAAGATTCAGACATATGTTCCTGCTGAAACACAAGTCCGAACCTTTTGAGATATTCACAGAATGTAAGTTAGAAGTAGAGAACCAAAAACGGGTATAAGTATTATGTTGTTTGATGAGATCAGGGAGGAGAATACTTGAGCACGGGATTCCTGGACTATTCTAAAGGAGAATGAGATTCTCTCTCAGCATTACTCCTCCGTATACACCATAGCACGATGGTATATCGGGG
The DNA here is from genome assembly GCA_030015575.1 of Agapanthus africanus. Classification (NCBI taxonomy): domain Eukaryota; kingdom Viridiplantae; phylum Streptophyta; class Magnoliopsida; order Asparagales; family Amaryllidaceae; genus Agapanthus; species Agapanthus africanus. Next base: position 110,463,260 of record CM057351.1, read on the forward strand.
CGGAGCAATAACACCCTATGTGATATGGTGCGCTCTATGATGAGTACTACTGAGTTTCCTATTTCCTTTTGGGAATTATGCACTTGAGAAGCTGCATACCTATTGAATAGGGTTCAAATCAAATCAGATGCCTACCACTTCATATGTGATATGGAAAGGGAAGAGCCCATATCTTAAGTTAGTTAAGATTTGGGGTTGTCCGGCCTATGTCTAAAAGGCAAAATCCGGACAAACTCGAGGCAAGGTCTGTTATGTAGAACTGGAAATGTTCCAGCTATACAAACTGCAACTGATGATTTGGTAGAACCAAAGGATTCAATAGTTTCCAACGAACCTCAGCCTCTCCGCCGATCTAGTAGGGTTTCTCACCCACCTGAGAGATACTTCGGTTTCTCTATGACAGTGGGAGCGAGGATTGCATCATGAGATGATGACCCAACTAGTTTCGAGCTGGCCATCAGGAGTGGGACTCTGTAAGAATGGCTGGATGCTTATCGATCTGAGATAGAATCCTTATACACTAACAAAGTATGGACTTTGTTTGCTTTATCTGAAGGGTTAAATCCCCATCAGGAGCAAGTATATCTTGAGAAGATTACTTGGTGTACATGGAAAAGTTGAGACTTTCAAAGCTAGACTTGTTAAAGGTTTGCATCATTGACCAGGTATGGATTATGATGAAACCTTTTCTAAGGAGCTATGCTTAAGTCCATCCAGATCCTACTTGCCACGGCTACATACCATGACTACGATATCTGGTGGTTGGGTGTCATGACTGCTTTTCTAAGTGATCTTTTAGAAGAGAACGTCTATAAGTATACAGCCAGAGGGCTTCGTAGACAGTGGGAGCAGCGGAAACGTGTGCAAGATGTTTTATATGATAAAACAGGCATCGCGGAGTTGGAACATCTGTTTTGATGTGGTAGTCAAAGAGTTTGACTTCATCAAAATGGTAGATGAACCTTGGATATACAAAAAGGTAGTAGAGAGTATGGTGGAGATCCTCGTAGAGTACGTGGATGACATACTCTTGATAGGGAAGAAGTTTCCTATGCTACGCTCGGTCAATCTCCGCTTATCATAAGGATTCTCCATATAGGATCAAAATGATACCTCCTAAATCCTGGATTTTGTATCTATGAGATAGATCTAATTGGATGTTAGGATACTCACTAGTTGTAGTGAGATGGTATCAATCGATCCTGGGGAGAATCACTGGAAAGGTTCCAGGGTGATAAGAACGACTGAATGTCAGTCGCAGGCTTTGTCTTTACCCTCAGTGGAGGGACGGTATGTGGAAGAGTTCCAAGCTAGATACCGTGACATACTAGATGATTAAAGGCAAGATACATCGTTACCAAGGATGCTACCAAAGAGGCAGTCTGGATATATATAAGTTTATGAGATGAACTTCGTTCCTACCATTGTGTGACAATGGAGTTGTGGCTTTAGCCAAGGAACTACCGTCCCATCAGAAATCCAGATATAATTCTTTGGAAGTATCACGTGATCATGGAGATGGTTGATCTCTAGGAAGATCGAGATTAGGGGAGTAGACATAGAGGAGAACAGCGCGGATCCACTCACAAAGGCCTTTTTCCCAGTAGAGACTTTTTACGGGATGGTTGAGTATGAGATACTTCAACCGCAGCTAATTGTTGGGTATGCGATACCACAACAGATGGCTCTAGTGCAAGTGGGACATTGTTAGTTATATGTATACCCTAGAGGCCATTACTGTACATACGATGTATATTGTAGTGGATGCTAGGACATATATAGGGAGGACTTTCTTGCTCGATATGATAGTACGCTATCTGGTTGCACTTTATCTTAACATGTACTCTGATTGTCTCTATATTACATGTTGATAAAGCCTTTAGGATATGTACTCGACTACTGGGACTATGATGAGATCATACTAGTGGGGCCATGGTAGTCGACGAGTACATCCTATAACTGTTCCTAGTCGAGGGTGTATCGAGACAGGGCATCGATACACCAGAGTAGACTAGCGTATACGCATCTTAACCCATATGATGGGCGATGGATGATCCCATATCCATCGGTGTTTGACATCAAGGATGGTGTATGGGTGCTCAGTGGAGACTGGGTACACTGGACGGACTCACCGAGAACTCCCAGATGGTATTATCCTCACGTCAGATAGCAGTTCTCCGGTGACACTGGTACAGAGTAGTCTGTTGACCCAAGATCGTCATAGAGTCTTGTGCTATTCCCACTGTGCTTTGATTTCTATCATACCACGTCCAAGAGGGCGTGCAAAAAGGTGGCTTTTGGGTACAGTCCCGAATCACATAGAGGCAATGAGCGATAGGTGGGGATTCGTCTCTCCCGGTATAGGGAGTTGATGTTGTGCTGTGTTCGATTGGCTATAACCGGAAATCCCTGGCCAGGGTTACTGAGATTTACTGGTAAGTGTTATCAGTAGTTTCTCGAACTGTTATAGACCTCATATCGACATGACTTATCGAGCTACTGGTGTCTGACGTTTACCACCCATAGGCGAGATATGCAACATATCAGACGACGAGACCGGACTGTACGGGAGTGTTACTGTTTGGATTCACAGGAAAAGTTACAGGCTAGCTTGTTGATCTTCTGAGCGCTCAATAACTGGGTGGCTGTTACGTTTAGCTGACCGCTTGCAGCTTGTGGGTGTTTAATATGATCATCACCTACTGCCGGCGTATTGACGATTCTTTAGAGTCCTACACAGAGGTTTCTCGGCTCAGGCAAAATGGAGTAGGGGCACATATGTGATATGTGCGGGACCGAGGATAATGCGATATGAGATACCGTATTCTATTCTCGCTATATTTGATATCAGCCGGGTCATCGGATCAAGTGTTGATTCGATGAATCGGTACGGATAAATATTAGCCGGTTATATGCGATATAGCCGGATTGTCGGATCAAGTGTTGATTCGATAATTTAATGTATAATAATATATATGATATATTAAATTACATTAACTAATATTAGCTCACTAAAAGATTCTTTTTCTCACTCGGGTAATACATTGATATATATGCAATATATGTTAAATGTATTATTTTATTTTGTTACGATAAATATTGTATATGTGATATATAATATTATAACATGTTATAATTATTAATGCAACATGTTTAGTGGAGTTTAAACAAGATTAGGGTTTGATTTGGGTTAATACTTTCTAGATGATTCTAGAAGGTTTTCTTTTGTTTTGCTAAGATATTATGATAGATATTTCTTTGTGACTCACCCTTTAACCCAACCCAAACCCTAACCCTAGTAAACTCTCTACATAGGTTACTACAACCATGGTTGCATAAATGATTATGATAACTTTTTATTATTCATCACAAATGATAATTCATTCTTATTCATCATCTTCTTCCTTCTTCTTTCTTCATGGAAAAAGCTTACTAGCTTTTTCCAAGTGATGAATAAATGTGAGAAAAAGATAAATAAAGAGAGCAAAAATCCTACTTCATCATCCTCATCTTGCCATTTAGATGAGGGTGTTCACATCATTTCATGAGTGTTAGCTTGTGTTAACGAAACTTCAAGGTAGATCATCTTTGTATCGAAGATCGGAAGCAAAGGTTGCATCTTTCTCTTCGTGGAACCTCTCGAGAGTCCGGAACCCGATGATCGCAGCGAAGGGACCACAACACGGAGCATATGAACTGAAGGACCGGATCTACAAAGGTTGCAATCCCTCTCACTTAGTGTTAAAGTGTTTAGCATGTTAGTTTTCGCCTAATCTCTAGTTTAAAGATCCGGCTTCGGGTTGTTCGGCACGGCTAATTTTTTAATCGGGCATGGTTGATGCCTCGTAGACCCTTGTGCGCGTGCATAGCAACCCTACATAAAGAACTCCACCTGGAGTTCTCCGTTACCATACACCAAGAACATGTCTATAGTCCTTCGCAAGTACTTGAGAATGCTCTTCACAGCTGTCCAGTGACTCTCTCCTGGATCTGCTTGATACCGACTCACTACACTTAGTGAGTATGCTACATCGGGTCTGGTACATAGCATCGCATACATGATAGAGCCTACTGCCGAAGCATAGGGTATCCCTTGCATGCGAGCTCTCTAAATCTGTCTTGGGAGACATCTCTTTGGAGAGAGTGAGTCCAGAGATCGTGGGTTGGTTCCCACGCTTGGATTCTTCCATACTAAACCTCTTTAGTATGGTGTCAATGTACCTGGATTGGGACAATCCCAGTATCCGTTTAGATCTATCTCTATAGATCATGATTCCCAATATGCAGGAGGCATCACCTAGATCTTTCATTGAGAATCTTTGTGATAAGAAGAGCTTGACTGATTGCAGCATAGGAATATCATTTCCTATCAAGAGTATGTCATCCACGTACAATACGCGGAAGACAACCTTACCCTCTGCTACCTTCTTATAAATACAAGGTTCATCTATATTTTTGATGAAGTCAAACTCTTTGACTACAACATCAAAATAGATGTTCCAACTCCGCGATGCTTGCTTCAACCCATAAATGGATTTAAGCAGCTTGCACACCTTTCTACTGCTTCCACTATCTACGAAGCCCTCTGGCTGAGTCATGTACACGTACTCTTCTAAATCACCGTTTAGAAAGGCGATCTTAACATCCATTTGCCAGATTTCGTAGTCATGGTATGCAGCAATGGCAAGTAAGATCCGGATGGACTTAAGCATAGCCACTGGAGAAAAGGTTTCGTCATAATCCACACCTGGTCGTTGACGAAAACCCTTTGCTACAAGTCTAGCTTCGAAAGTCTCAACTTTTCCACCTACACCAAATTTCTTTTTAAAGATCCACTTGCTCCCAATGGGTTTTACCCCTTCAGGAGCATTTTCCAAAGTCCATACTTTGTTGGTGTACATGGATTCCATCTCAGATCGCATTGCATCCAGCCATTTCACAGAGTCACCACTCGTGATGGCCTGCTCGAAACTAGTCGGGTCATCATCATCCATGATGCAATCCTCGCTTCCACCATCAATGAGAAAACCGTAGTATCTCTCAGGTGGATGAGAAACCCTACTAGATCGGCGGAGAGGCTGGGGTTTATCGGGTACTACTGAATCCTCTAGTTCCTCTAAATCATCTGTTGTAGTTTGTTCTGCTGGAACTTCTTCCAGTTCTACCTCATTGCCACTAATTTCTTTTGTAAGAAATTCCTTTTCTAAAAAGGTGGCATGCCGAGAAATAAACACCTTTTGTTCTTCGGTGTGGTAGAAGATATACCTGCGCGAATGTTTGGGATACCCAATAAACTTGCACAGAATAGACCTTGTGCCGAGTTTGTCCGGATTTTGTGTTTTTACATATGTCGGACAACCCTATATCCTAACATAATTATGATTTGGTCTCTTTCCTTTCCATATCTCATATGGAGTGGTTGGCACAGATTTGGTGGGAACCATATTCAATAGGTCTGCAGCTGTCTCCAGTGTATATCCCTAGAAGGAAATAGGTAACTCAGCTGTACTCATCATAGAGCGTACCATATCTAATAGGGTGCGATTCCTCCGCTCTGATACACCGTTGTGCTGTGGTGTATAAGGAGGAGTAAGCTGAGAGAGAATCCCATTCTCTTTTAGATAATCTAGGAACTCATTGCTTAAGTATTCACCTCCTCGATCAAATCGAAGAATCTTAATACTTTTGCCCGTTTGGTTCTCTACTTCGTGCTTATATTCTCTGAATTTCTCAAAAGCTTCAGACTTGTGTTTCAACAGGAACACATGCCCGCATCTAGAGAGATCGTCAGTGAATGTAATGAAGTAGGAAGAACCATTCCTGGCATGCGTAGACATGGGACTGCATACATCACTATGTACCAGTCCTAAGAGTTCCGTAACTCTTTTTCCGTGTCGACTAAACGGAGCTTTGGTCATTTTTCCTTTGAGACATGAATGGCAAGTATCATAAGATGATAATTCGAACGGATTCAAATATCCATCCTTATGTAACTTAGCCAGTCATGTCGCATTGATATGACCAAGTCTACAATGCCACAAGTAGGATTCGTTCATTTCTGAACTTTTCCTCTTGTGTGTGTTTTGTATATTAAGGACTGTATTTTGATTGAGAATGAATATGCCATTATGTAACGAGCCTGATGCAATCAACTTTTGATTTAGGAGGATGTTCATAACATTATCCTGTACTACAAAATTATATCCTTCTTTACTTAATAAGAAACTGATATAATGTTGCACATCATGTTCGGTATATAATAGCACTCATTCAGAATCAGTGTATTACGACTTGGTAATACTAGGTGATATTCGCCAACTGTTTTGGCTGCAATACTTGCACCATTCCCTACTTGAACGGAATGATCACCTTTTCCCAGTTCTCTACCTTTACGTAGCCCATGTAACAATTTACATATGTGGGATCCTGATCCGGTATCTAATACCCAGGACGTAGGGTGAACTGAGAAACAGTTTTCAATAACTAACACACCTGAAGAAGTTGCATCAGCATGCATGTTCTTTTGGGTGGCTTAAGAATCCAGATATTCTCTTATTCCCTGTTCAGTCTTGTAACTCTTATAAGAAAGAATGGGTCCAACGTTCCCCTGCTCAGTATAATAAGCGGGTTCAGTCAATACATCCATATTATTATCTTGATTATGGTCTGACATGGTCGCTACCTGGAGAGAGAGAGAGAGAAGAAAACACTTTAGCGTATGCTCTTGCAAGATTAGATTGGTTATTATCTTATCTAATCAGGATGTCTCCCACTGTTTTTATCAAATCTTCCTTCATACCCTAAAAGGTAAGATTAGCCGGGATTAATTACACCCTACAATTTCATCAATCGTTCAGCCAGATCAGTGTCGGTACTTGAGGGAGGTTCCCCGTGCTTTCGCACGGACCTAATTAAAGTAAACCTCATTTTCGCAGAGGCGTAACCCCGTTAACACTTTTCTAGACACCTACTTGATCGGCTAATTGTCCTGTGTAAAACTCTCCCCAGGAGTAACTCTTACTCGCAGTGGGGTATCGGGATCCAACAATCTCATAGGAGGTATGCAATCTCATTGCAAATTTCAACACTTGAAATTCCCGATAATATTTTGCCCCTAGCGTTCCATGACCTTGACGCAGGCCAACAAACCATAGTGCGCTAGTCAAGTTCAACCCGTCATTTCTTGATTGAATTAAACCCACCCGCACGACCCTTGACGCAGGCCAACAAAGTCGCACGACTACCCTAATCCAATCTGCATCATATGCATAAGAAGATAAATACTGGTTAGCTACCGCACACTACGCCTTGACGCAGGCCAACAAACGTAGCACGAATACTAAATAGGACTTATCTGAAATGACGGAGGGCTACGACAGGTTTTTCTGAAAACCTATTGCGTAATGAACTTGATATCTTCGTAGAATCGAGTAGTTTTTGAAAAGGAGTGTTTTTGAGGCTTTTCTAGTTTTGCTAAAGAGGTCACTCGTGGTGAAGGGATCTCGGTTCTTTCCCCATCGAATAAGGTGCAGGATATATCATATATACCTCTGTCCAAAGCAAGAACTATATAAGCTATCAAAAACTAAACCGCGAGTTTGTAGCATCTGCTAGTTTCGCTAAAGAGGTCACTCCCGGTGAAGGCATCTCGGCTCTTTCCTTATCGAATAAGGTGTAGGATATATCATATATACCGCTATGCAAAGCAAAACTGTAGCTACCCCTTTTATAAAGTTTTGATTCTACAACATCTTTTAGTTTTCTTTTCTTTTTATTAATCTCATTAATAAAATCCCATCAGCTTATGCTTCCTAAGCATCACAGAAGAAACGAAAGCAGTAATATTTATATATCAGCATATATATATATATAGTATAAGCATTCGTCTCAGGCAGTAATATGATCTCATCACAGAACATTGCAGCAGAAGAACATATATGAAATATTGGATATACTAGGATGTCCGTGTTTTCAATACGAGCCTGTATAAAACACGGATTCCACGGTCGCGATGAATAGCCAAACCCACATCCCAAGACCCCTACGAGAGCGGCAAGTAACACTGCCAATTCTAGGGTTAGGAGACCCGGTCTCGACTCCTCGAGATGGCCTCCCACTGGACCCTAGAACCCGGTTACTTGTGCTCCCCTCCCTGGGTCTACCTAATGCGGAAAAGTAAATAATATACACTGGTGACATCAACCTCATCCCGGAAGTGCCCCAATAAAAGAATATTACATACAAATGAATTTTACATGAATGAAAATAAAAACCCTCATCTAACATAAAACCTCCGGCTATTCAGAACACGACGATCCAATATAACATATCACAGCAACACATAATATCTCATATCATCAACGTAAGTAAGTATGCATACACCGATCATCGTTGACGTATAGCAACGAAAACCGGCAATACAACTACATACTACACTTACGGTCACAGAAAAGAAATGGTAAAACTACAATATTTGGAATCCACATTCTCTTAAGACATCGTAAATCCGAAATATCACATACTTCGCATTTCATGCCTAACTATATGAATTCCAGATATTGTATCACATTCCAGATAAATAGACAGTATTAAACTTTCCGAACAGATAATCAAATACCCAAAATTTCCTAAATTGCTCAACACTTGAGCGGAGTTCAAATAATCCCAGAATATGTCACAGTACCGGTGTTCCAGCCGTAGAAGGGTCAAGCCAACGCCTCACATGTGGCACGCCGTACTTGTAGGGTTCCTAGGCACTCTTGTGAAGGTTCATAAGGCATCAAACATGCCCGGATTAAATTTTAGACGTGCCGAACAACCCAAAAATCTCCGATGATCTACCTTGAAGTTGCTACGGCTCAAGCTTTCTCACTCTAAAGAGAAGAACACACTAATCCCATGGGCTAGATGAGATGAGGATGAGAGAGTAGTAATTTTGCTTTCTTTTTATATCATTTTCTCATATTTATTCATCACTTTAGGATTTTCAAGAGAGCTTATCAAGAAGGAAGAAGATGATAATGGAAAATATATAATCCTAAGATTAAAACCTTTTGTGATGAATAGAAAGTAATATATGATTGATTTGTAAACCATGGTCAAGGATGATAGGATAAGAATGAGTAGAGAAACAACTAGGGTTAGGGTTTGGTTAGGTTAAAAGAATGTGTCATTCTAAATATCTTAAGAATGACAAAAGAAGAAAGCTTCTAGAAGAAACTTGAAGCATCTAACCCTAATCAAACCCTAACCTCAATTAATCATCCTTAAACATGTTTAACAATTAATCATATCATGTCACAATAATATATATCACATATATATTATATATTTGCAACAAAAGAAAATAATACAATTAACATATATCACATATATATCAATGTATCATCCAGTGAGAAAATGAAATAATAAAGCAAGCCAATATTAGTTAATATAATAATATATCATATATATTATTATATATTAAATCATCGAATCAACACTTGATCCGACGATCCGGCTATATCGAATATAACCGACTAATATATCATGTACCGATTCATCGAATCAACACTTGATCCGATGTCCCGGTTCATATCTAAATATCGCGAGAATATAATACGGTATCCCATATCGCATTATTCTCGGTCCTGCACATATCACATATGTGCCTCTACTCCGTTTCGCCTGAGCCAAGAAACCTCTGTGTAGGACTCTAAAGAATCGTCAATACGCCGGTAGCAGGTGATGATCATATCAAACACCCACAAGCTGCAAGCGGTCAGCTAAACGTAACAGCCACCCAGGTATTGAGCGATCAGAAGATCAACAAGCTAGCCTGTGCGTTCTCCTGTGAATCCGATCAGTAACACTCCTGTACAGTCCGGTCTGTTCGTCTGATATGTCGCATATCAAGTCTAGGGGTGGTATACGTCAGACCCCAGTAACCGATAAGTCGTGTCGATGTGTGGCTCATAACGGGTCGAGAAACTACTAGTAACACTTACCAGTAAATCTCTATATCAGCCCTGGCCAGGGACTTCCAGTTATAGCCAATCGAACACAGCACAACATCAACTCCCTATACCGGGAGAGACGAATCCCCTCCTATCGCTCATTGCCTCCATGTGATTCGGGACTGTACCCAAAAGCCACCGTTTTGCACGCCCTCTTGGACGTGGTATGGTGGAAATCAAAGCACAGTGGGAATCACATAAGACTCCATGACGATCTCGGGTCTACAGACTACCTTGTACCAGTGTCACCGGAGAACTGCCATCTGACGTGTGGTATATCACCATCTGGGAGTTCTCGGCGAGTCCATCCAGTGTACCCAGTCTCCATTGAGCACCCGTACACCATCTCTGATGTCTAACACCGATGGATATGGGATCATCCATCGCCCATCATATGGGTCAAGATGCGTATACGCTAGTCTACTCTGGTGTATCGATGCCCTGTCTCGATATACCCTCGACTAGGAACAATTATAGGATGTACTCATCGACTACCGTTGCCCCACTAGTATGATCTCATCATAGTCCCAGTAGTCGAGTACAGATCCTAAGGGCTTTATCAACATGTGAGAGTAAAACAGTAAACCAATACAAGTCAACATGTTAAGATAAAGTGAAACCAAATAGCATACTATCATGACGAGCAAGAAAGTCATCTCTATATATAACCAAGCATCCATTATAATATACATCATATGTACAACAATGTCCTCTAGGGCATATACATAACTAACAATCTCCCACTTGCACTAAGGCCAGCTGCTGTAGTATCACATACCTAGCATTCCGAATAATCTCTCAAACTGTATCTGGGGAATAGCCTTCGTGAATGGATCCGCAGTGTTGTCCTTCGTATCTACTCTCCTGACCTCGATCTACCGGCGATCAACTATCTCTCTGATCAGGTGATACCGCCTCAGAATATGTCTGGACTTCTGATGGGACCTGGGTTCCTTGGCCAAAGCCACAGCTCCATTGTTATCGCAATACAGAGGTATTGGATGCTCAATGGATGGAACTACACCAAGTTCACTAATGAACTTCTTTATCCAGACAGCCTCTTTGGCAGCATCGTTGGCAGCGATGTATTCAGCCTCCATCGTCGAGTCTGCAACGGTATCCTGTTTGGAACTCTTCCAACATACCGCCCCTCCATTGAGGGTAAAGACAAAACCCGAATGCGACTTAGAGTCGTCCTTATCACTTTGGAAGCTGGAATCGGTAAAAGACTCCACCTGGAGTTCTCCGTTACCATACACCAAGAACATCTCCTTAGTCCTTCGTAAGTACTTGAGAATGTTCTTCACTGCTGTCCAATGACTCTCTCTAGGATCTGCTTGATACCGACTCACTACACTTAGTGAGTATGCTACATCGGGTCTGGTACATAGCATCGCATACATGATAGAGCCTACTGCCGAAGCATAGGGTATCCCTTGCATGCGAGCTCTCTCCAAATAAGTCTTGGGAGACATCTCTTTGGAGAGAGTGAGTCCAGAGATCGTGGGTTGGTTCCCACGCTTGGATTCTTCCATACTAAACCTCTTTAGTATGGTGTCAATGTACCTGGATTGGGACAATCCCAGTATCCGTTTAGATCTATCTCTATAGATCATGATTCCCAATATGCAGGAGGCATCACCTAGATCTTTCATTGAGAATCTTTGTGATAAGAAGAGCTTGACTGATTGCAGCATAGGAATATCATTTCCTATCAAGAGTATGTCATCCACGTACAATACGAGGAAGACAACCTTACCCTCTGCTACCTTCTTATAGATACAAGGTTCATCTATATTTTTTATGAAGTCAAACTCTTTGACTACAACATCAAAACAGATGTTCCAACTCCGCGATGCTTGCTTTAACCCATAAATGGATTTAAGCAGCTTGCACACCTTTCCGCTGCTCCCACTATCTACGAAGCCCTCTGGCTGAGTCATGTACACGCACTCTTCTAAATCACCGTTTAGAAAGGCGGTCTTAACATCCATTTGCCAGATTTCGTAGTCATGGTATGCAGCAATGGCAAGTAAGATCCGGATGGACTTAAGCATAGCCACTGGAGAAAAGATTTCGTCATAGTCCACACATGGTCTTTGACGAAAACCTTTTGCTACAAGTCTAGCTTTGAAAGTCTCAACTTTTCCATCTACACCAAATTTCTTTTTAAAGATCCACTTGCTCCCAATGGGTTTTACCCCTTCAGGAGCATTTTCTAAAATCCATACTTTATTGGTGTACATGGATTCCATCTCAGATCGCATTGCATCCAGCCATTTCACAGAGTCACCACTCGTGATGGCCTGCTCGAAACTAGTGGGTTCATCATCATCCATGATGCAATCCTCGCTTCCACCATCAATGAGAAAACCGTAGTATCTCTCAGGTGGACGAGAAACCCTACTAGATCGACGGAGAGGCTGGGGTTCGTCGGGTACTACTGAATCCTCTGGTTCTACCACGTCTTCTGTTATAGTTTGTGTTGCTGGAACCTCTTCCAGTTCTACCTCAATGCCACTAATCTGTTTCATAAGAAAACCTTTTTCTAAGAAAGTGGCATGTCGAGAAACAAACACCTTTTGTTCCTCGGGATGGTAGAAGATATACCCTTGTGAATTTTTGGGATATCCTACAATCTTACATAAGACAGATCTTGCCTCGAGTTTGTCCGGATTTTGTCTTTTGACATAGGCTGGACAACCCCATATCTTAACATACTTAAGAGATGGTCTCTTCCCTTTCCATATCTCATATGGAGTGGTAGGCACTGATTTGGTAGGAACCATATTTAATAGATGTATGGCTGTCTCAAGCGCATACCCCCAGAAGGAAATAGGTAACTCAGCCACGCTCATCATAGAGCGCACCATATCTAATAGGGTGCGATTCCTCCGCTCGGATACACCGTTTAGCTGTGGTGTATAAGGAGGAGTAAGCTGAGAGAGAATCCCATTCTCTTTTAGATAATCTAGGAACTCACCGCTTAAGTATTCACCTCCTCGATCAGATCGAAGAATTGTTCATAGCAGAATATTGCAATTTATACCGCCCATTCTTACGCTCGTGTGTTTATAGGTAGGTACTTTTAATCCGTGTTTGTTACATGTTTACAGAATACAGGTTTCCAGTACAAATATTGCAAATCAGGATAAAATCTCCACAGTTACGCTAAAAGCAGAACATCTGTCGACAGCAGATAAAAGCCGGGTTCCGGTCATCCATATCCGTCCAGTGCCGAGTACCGGTTCCCGATACAAGACATGTGACAGTAGTCATTCGTGTCTGGGACAAGCACAGAGCACGAGGGGGGCTGCACAAGAATCAATGGGTGCGCGGAGCTCGAGGGAGAGATAAAGTCAAAAGTTAAAAGATAATGCAATCTTGACTTGGAAATCTGCTGATATCGTAGAAGACTTTTGTGTATTCTGAAGATGCCAAACACCAGGAAACAGGGAACCAGGAACAGACACCAAAATTGACCCATCAATCCCATCACTTGGCCGCGTTTCCGCGGCCAATAGGGGGCATTGGCTGCGGAAACGCGGCCGTACAGTGTCCTCATGTTGTCGTCTTTCAGGGGCAGTTTGGTCATTTCGTCAGGGTTCTGGTGGTTGCCCTAGATTTCATTTTCCCTGCCTATAAATACAGCAGTTTTGAGCTAAGCCAAGGGTCCAATTTTGTGTCCACTCTTTTGTTCTTCTTCTTCCTCTTCTTCATTCTTTCTCCATGACATTGTAGTGAGAGCTTTTGAGTGGAAGATTAATGAAGATGAGGGTTCTTTATCTTTCTTGTTAGTTTGCTCCCCCTTGAGATTTCTGCTTTCTCTTGCTCATTCAATCTCTTCATTGAGGTTGAATGGTTAAGAGTTAGTTATTGATCTCAAGGGTCGTATTTTCTCACGGACTAGCACTTCATTTCACATGCGTTCTCTACCCTTCCCTTGATCTTGCAAGTTCTTCATTGAGCTTGCAAGTTTAAGGGTTGGCTATTGAGCACATGCTTGGCTTGGGTCCTAGTTCCGTATTCTTTTTATTACTCGCTTTTTATTACTTGTCTTTTTATTACTTGCATTTTATTTCATGCATTTTATTCATGCTCTTTAATACTTGTATCTTTTGTTTTCTTTGTTCTTTTCTTTTTGTTCTCTTTTGTTTATATTGTGAATGTTGTAATTATTGTTCTTGTTAAGAATTAATACGGTTTCATAAGTTAACATTTCTTTGCCAATTCCTTTTCCCGTTATTTTCCATTTGAACTTCGCCCAAACCATACGCAAGCGCTCCGTTAGGCACCGTACCCTGACAAGGTAACGGTGATTCCTAACCGCGACCGGTTGCGTTCGGTTTGGCCGGAGGCGAAAGCAAGAGACAAGAACGGAAGGACAAGGGTAAATAAGCCGGATTCCACGAATACCGCGCTTAAATCCCCTAATCCACGTTGTTGCCGATTGCTTAGCTTCAATTGGTCAAGACTCGGCTCAAAGGTTTTTGAGTACGGATTTCTTAGCTTACAATCTCGTATTTTTCTTAACAACTTTATACTTGCAGATAAACACATAGGTTAGATCAAACACTCATACAGATTCTTTATTGACTCGTCTAAGACAAGAAGGTAAGATAACACCATCTCCCTGTGGACCGACCCGTGCTCACCGGCTAGCTGCATAGCGACACCGTCCTGATCGCGGTTACACTTTAATTCTTTGAACATCCGACACGCCAAAAGCGTGCGATCAAATGGCGCCGTTGCCGGGGAGACGGTAGCGTATTTTCTTTCTTGTTATTCGGGTTAATATTCTTTTTGTATATATATAAAAAAAAAATATTCTTTTTGTTTTTTTTGGACAATATTTTTGTGGGCAAGTGTGCAGATTTTTGCAGATTTGCAAACTGCGATTGTGGGAGCAAAGTGTACATTCAAAGTTAAGGTGATTACGGAGTACAGTGCCAAAGATCCGGGTAGTTTGACCTGCGCAAGCGAACCATTCAAGCTTACCGGATTCGATTCAACGGGGGTTTCTTAACCCAAAACTTAAACGGTACGTACTTTACTAACACCTTCTTCTCAAATCCGACGCTTCCAATATACTATTCTTTGCAGGATTCTTTGCAAGTTCGCTAGCAAACGCCAAAATTGACTAACCCGTATTTGTTGCAGCGCCGCGCTTAAACTAAAAAACGATTGTTTTATTCTTTATAGAATTTTTTTTTTGCGCATTGCATACATTAATACGGACTTAAGGGCAAGCGAACCCCACAACATACGGTAAAGGATTTCATCACCTTTTCCGTGGCCCACAAATCACGAACTTGCGCATAACGTTTACCCACACAAAATTTAAAAGAAACTAGACTTTAAGCCTTAAGGACTTCGCGCTCACTAGGAGAAGTTAACTGTATTTAGAAACTTGCTTAACGGTATATTGTTTACGGGGTGTCTAGGAAAGTGTTAACGGCGAAACCGCCAAAAGAGAAAGGGTTATTTAATTAAGGAACTTCGCGAAAGCGTTGGAAAACCTCCCCTTATCTCTGCACTTACCTGGCCTCGTGATCAGTGTATCTTGAGCCTGTTTCTCGACATAGTTTTACTTCGACAATCAAGTTCTGGAGCAGGTCTAGTTGACCTAGGTGAACCCTAGAACGATTAGGTGTGTGGTATTTTTGTGTCGTGATTATTTTTGTCCATATTTTTTTGTGTATATTTCATTCTTTCGCTAACAACTAATAAAAAATAATAATAAAAAAAAATATCACATTCTTTTTCCCCTCCTTTTCTCTACCTTTCTTTCTCTCTCTTCATATCATGGGTACTCCACCTCGCAAAACTCTTGCCGAACTTTGGTACCCACAACCAGACATAACTTCCTACGGTTCTTGTTTTGGTCGAACTTCGAACGATCCATCCATGCCAAAAATTTCTTTGAAAGATCGGATAGACGCGTCTAGGACGAACAACTGGACCCCGCAATCCACTTCGTATCAACTGTTTCAAACAATCACACCTTCTTGCGTTGATACCCCTTTTGAAAATCCAGTTGTAAACCCGAGACCAATGTCTCTTGCTGAACGAATTGAACAATCCCGTAGCCGATCTTTCACTCCTTTCACCACTACAAATTCTTGGGATCAACAATTCCATTCACCTTCTTATCCCAATGTTGATCCCACTCCTGTCCAGCCATTCAATTCCTACCAATCCTACCCTACTTTTGCACCTTCCCTAGACATTGCTTCAGAACAGCCTTTTGGGAGTTTTCAGTATCCAAATAACTTTGAATCATTTACTGAAACCCCTTCACAACCCATGTCTAGTCTGGAACAGTCGTTGGAAGATTTTAGGGTAGCGTCAAGCCAACAGATGATGGATTTGAATGCGTCCATGGCCGCCCTCATGCAACCTAGTGACCCGGTAGCTAGTTTTCAACTAGCTCCAACTTTTCCAATGTATGATGAGGCGGCAGGACAGGCTGTGAATTTGAGAGGAGAGAGTGAGCTATACCCCCTTCCAAATCAAACCTACCCGTCCCAAATTGAATCCCACAACTCCTGTGTTGAAAGTCTATCAAGTGTCCCAAACGAATTATTACTTGAAGATAGAATGTTTAATGAGTTGTGCGACTTTGTAGTGTTTGATTTGCCAGATTGTGAAGGGATCTTGCCAAGTGAAACCATTCCCAATCCTTTCGACCACTACACCTCCATCTTAGAACCTGAATTGATTAATATCCATGCTTTTGATGAGGTGTCTGAGAATATTAATTTTCACTTGATTGAGGATATTGACGCTGGGAACATTTTGGATGATGAACCCGAAGATTTGGCTGAGTTTGTCTGTTCAAATCATCATCCCGAGTCTTTAACTGTTTTTCCCGAACCTCATATGCGTCTGGATTTTGATGAAATATGCATGGATGAGCTTAATTTTGAGGAAAATTTTGAGGATAGTCTTGAGGATGAACCAGTTTTGTTTGATGAGTCGGATTTACCAATTCATCCTGTTCCTTCCACTGACTGTGTACACCCTCCTGAGCCTATAACCGATACCCTTCCTCAACCACTTCCCTCCATCCTGTCCGTCGTTCCGACCTTGCAAGAACCCATCTCACTTTCATTTACTATGTCTGGTTTACCAAGTTCGGCGTACCCATGGTTTCTCACGAACCTTGAGGGATTTGACCCCATCTCTCGACGAGTTAATAGATTAGCACAATCGCTTTTTACACATCGCTCATCACAAATTGTGCTAATCTATTCACTCCAGTTACACCCTCAAGTTCGTATTCCACTTCTTTTTCCCTTCCGCCATTCTTCTTCTTCTCATCTACCGAGACCGCATTCCACTTCTCTCCACAAGCGGTCTCGCGTAGTCTCCATTTCTTACCTCTCCGTCTTCTTTGACCAACCACTGCTTTTTCACGATAAAATCTTTGAATGGTTGGTACTAACTTTTGGCCTGTGTAAGGCCTTGTATAGCTTTATACAGATCTTTCCCCCCTAATCCTGAACTTCAACGCTTAACAGTGGAAACACTGTTTCACTTAAGTTTGGGGGGGCTCCTTTTTTGTATATATTTTTTGTTTTTCTTTTTGTTTTGTATGTAATTTGTTTTTAGAGGAAGCACCGGCAATTTTGACCCTCTTGGTATAGCCTGACAGTGAGGGCACTGTCAAGTTTAAGTTTGGGGGTGTGCTTAGTAAGCTTTCTTCCTTCGCATTCATTTGTATATTTTGCATTTGCATACCTTATTAAAAACCCATAAAAATCGAAAAATTTCTAAAAATATAAAAACTTTTTGTCAAGTTAGATTGTGGAAGAACTCTGATTCAACATTCGACGGTTTTTGTTTGAAAAAATAGGAATAACTAAATCTTATGTTTAGATTTTGAAAACCTGAAAGATAACTCTCCTTTGAAGTTAACTATAGCTGATATACGTCTTTACATTACACTACACGTGTTGTGAGTCTTGGAAATTAGATGACAAGTCTTTTATGTTTAAAAAACTTTTAAATAGATAAATGATTTTCTGAGGATAAAATAGGTTTGTTCTGAAATAAGTAATATATCAAGAATAGTTTATGAAGTAAGTGAATATGAAGGAATGTTATTGATGCCTTAATTGGAACTAAGTCTGAAAAATAACCCATCTGAAACTTGATTGGAATGATTACACACCGAACCCACTAAACGCGTCTTTTATCCAAAAAATAATTGAACTACCGGTTATATCTCCGTTCGTATTGAATCATCATGTTTTTCACGCCAAACTGTCTTTTGTTTTTGGACCTAGGTAACTTGAGTAATTAAGTCCGCTGGGGTGTTTCTACACCTAATGCCCTAAAACCAACTGGTTTGGGTGCATTGGCCCAAAGCTTGCAAAGAAGCCTAGAAAGTCCAGATAAAAACAAAGTCAAGCAAGTGTTCTCTCCGAGTTAAAATTCCTAACGGTTCTTTGTGTGAGAATAATCTTGATAAAAGACAAGCTTTTATAAAAAAAATTTAACGGAGATATGAAGGTTTTACTCTATGATAAAGACTATTGCACGTTCACAGAGGTGTGTATGAAATGAAAACAAGAAAAAGGTGGAGTGAAGAATAAGACCTAGTCTCCTGTTAGGGAAGATAGAAATTCTGAAGTTGAAACTTTACTGGAAAACGAAACTTGAAAAATGCTTAACTCTTTATAAAACTTATGTGATCCTTTTAAAATTGTTATCTGGGCTTTATTGTGTGACATAATGACTTTATTCGACCTTTCGGGAACTTAACGACACTATTTTGCACTGCACGTAAAGACATATAAAATCTGTAGTTAAATAAGAAGCGAGATGTGAAAAATAAAGGTTCGATGGTCTAGACTTAGGATTATAGAATTGTTATTTTCTAAAACAAAGCTTTAGGGGCTTGAATCGTAGTTATTTTACAAAGCTAGCTTGACCGGATTTTGTGGGTGTAATCCGCTGAAAACCCTCAGGAGACAACACTCCTCCTACTAGGGACACCTAGAGGTTTAACGGCTTGTTGCACATGCTCAGTGCAATCGCGTTCCCTGCGAAAGTGCGGTTATCATTTTATTTTTGTGAATAATTGGTTTTGCTCGGGACGAGCAAAAGTTAAGTTTGGGGGTATTTGTTCATAGCAGAATATTGCAATTTATACCGCCCATTCTTACGCTCGTGTGTTTATAGGTAGGTACTTTTAATCCGTGTTTGTTACATGTTTACAGAATACAGGTTTCCAGTACAAATATTGCAAATCAGGATAAAATCTCCACAGTTACGCTAAAAGCAGAACATCTGTCGACAGCAGATAAAAGCCGGGTTCCGGTCATCCATATCCGTCCAGTGCCGAGTACCGGTTCCCGATACAAGACATGTGACAGTAGTCATTCGTGTCTGGGACAAGCACAGAGCACGAGGGGGGGCTGCACAAGAATCAATGGGTGCGCGGAGCTTGAGGGAGAGATAAAGTCAAAAGTTAAAAGATAATGCAATCTTGACTTGGAAATCTGCTGATATCGTAGAAGACTTTTGTGTATTCTGAAGATGCCAAACACCAGGAAACAGGGAACCAGGAACAGACACCAAAACTGACCAATCAATCCCATCACTTGGCCGCGTTTCCGCGGCCAATAGGGGGCATTGGCCGCGGAAACGCGGCCGTACAGTGTCCTCATGTTGTCGTCTTTCAGGGGCAGTTTGGTCATTTCGTCAGGGTTCTGGTGGTTGCCCTAGATTTCATTTTCCCTGCCTATAAATACAGCAGTTTTGAGCTAAGCCAAGGGTCCAATTTTGTGTCCACTCTTTTGTTCTTCTTCTTCCTCTTCTTCATTCTTTCTCCATGACATTGTAGTGAGAGCTTTTGAGTGGAAGATTAATGAAGATGAGGGTTCTTTATCTTTCTTGTTCGTTTGCTCCCCCTTGAGATTTCTGCTTTCTCTTGCTCATTCAATCTCTTCATTGAGGTTGAATGGTTAAGAGTTAGTTATTGATCTCGAGGGTCGTATTTTCTCACGGACTAGCACTTCATTTCACATGCGTTCTCTACCCTTCCCCTGATCTTGCAAGTTCTTCATTGAGCTTGCAAGTTTAAGGGTTGGCTATTGAGCACATGCTTGGCTTGGGTCCTAGTTCCGTATTCTTTTTATTACTCGCTTTTTATTACTTGTCTTTTTATTACTTGCATTTTATTCATGCTCTTTAATACTTGTATCTTTTGTTTTCTTTGTTCTTTTCTTTTTGTTCTCTTTTGTTTATATTGTGAATGTTGTAATTATTGTTCTTGTTAAGAATTAATACGGTTTTATAAGTTAACATTTCTTTGCTAATTCCTTTTCCCGTTATTTTCCATTTGAACTTCGCCCAAACCATACGCAAGCGCTCCGTTAGGCACCGTACCCTGACAAGGTAACGGTGATTCCTAACCGCGACCGGTTGCGTTCGGTTTGGCCGGAGGCGAAAGCAAGAGACAAGAACGGAAGGACAAGGGTAAATAAGCCGGATTCCACGAATACCGCGCTTAAATCCCCTAATCCACGTTGTTGCCGATTGCTTAGCTTCAATTGGTCAAGACTCGGCTCAAAGGTTTTTGAGTACGGATTTCTTAGCTTACAATCTCGTATTTTTCTTAACAACTTTATACTTGCAGATAAACACATAGGTTAGATCAAACACTCATACAGATTCTTTATTGACTCGTCTAAGACAAGAAGGTAAGATAACACCATCTCCCTGTGGACCGACCCGTGCTCACCGGCTAGCTGCATAGCGACACCGTCCTGATCGCGGTTACACTTTAATTCTTTGAACATCCGACACGCCAAAAGCGTGCGATCAAGAATCTTAATACTTTTGCCCGTTTGGTTCTCTACTTCGTGCTTATATTCTCTGAATTTCTCAAAAGCTTCAGACTTGTGTTTCATGAGAAACACATGTCCGTATCTAGAGAGATCGTCAGTGAATGTAATGAAGTAGGAAGAACCGTTCCTGGCATGCGTAGACATGGGACCACAAACATCACTATGTATCAGTCCTAAGAGTTCAGTAACTCTTTCTCCGTGTCCACTAAACGGAGCTTTGGTCATCTTTCCTTTGAGACATGAATGGCAAGTATCATAAGATGATAATTCGAACGGATTCAAATAACCATCCTTATGTAACTTAGCCAGTCGTGTCGCATTGATATGACCAAGTCTACAATGCCACAAGTAGGATTCGTTCATATCTGAACTTTTCCTCTTGTGTGTGTTTTGTATATTTAGGACTGTATTCTGATTTAGAATGAATATGCCATTATGTAACGAGCCTGATGCAATAAACTTTTGATCTAAGAATATGTTCATAACATTATCCTTTACTACAAAATTATATCCTTCTTTACTTAATAAAGAAACTGATATAATGTTGCACATCATGTTCGGTATATAATAACACTCATTCAGAATCAGTGTATTACGACTTGGTAATACAAGGTGATATTCGCCAACTGCTTTGGCTACAATACTTGCACCGTTCCCTTCTTGAACGGAATGATCACCTTTTCCCAGTTGTCTACCTTTACGTAGCCCATGTAACTGTTTACATATGTGGGATCCTGATCCGGTATCTAATACCCAGGACGTAGGGTGAACTGAGAAACAGTTCTCAATAACTAACACACCCGAAGAAGATGCATCAACATGTATGTTCTTTTGGGCGGCGTGAGAATCTAGATATTCTCATGTTTCCTGTTTAGTCTTATAACTCTTATAAGAAAGAACAGGTCCAACGCTCCCTTGCTCAGTACAATAATCGGGTTCAGTCAATACATCAATATTATTATCTTGATTATGGCCTGACATGGTCGCTACCTGGAGAGAGAGAGAAGAAACACTTTAGCGTATGCTCTTGCAAGATTAGATTGGTTATTATCTTATCTATCAGGATGTCTCCCACTGTTTTTATCAAATCTACCTTAAAACCCTAAAAGGTAAGATTAGCCGGGATTAATTACACCCTACAATTTCGCCAATCTTTCAGCCAGATCAGTGTCGGTACTTTGAGGGAGGTTTCCCGTGCTTTCGCACGGACCTAATTAAAGTAAACCTCGTTTTCCCAGAGGCGTAACCTCGTTAACACTTTTCTAGACACCTACTTGAATGACTAATTGTCCTGTGTAAAACTCTCCCAGGAGTAACACTTACTCGCAGTGGGTATCGGGATCCAACTATCTCATAGGAGGTATGCAATCTCATTGCAAATTTCAACGCTTGAAATTCCCGATAAAACTTTTACCCCTAGTGTTCTATGACCTTGACGAATGCCAAACAACCCATAGTCCACTAGTCAAGTTCAACCCGTACATTTCTTGATTGAATTAAACCCACCCGCACGACCCTTGACGAATGCCAAACAACGCCGTACGAATAGCCTAATCCAATCTGCATCATATGCATAAGCACATAAATACTAGTTAGCTACCGTACACTACGCCTTGACGAATGACAAACTACCATAGCACGAATACTAAGTAGTACTTATCTGAAATGACGGAGGGCTACGCAGGTTTTTCAGAAAACCTTGAGCGTAAAGAACTTGATATCGTCGTAGAATCATGTGTTTTTGAAAAGGAATGTTTTTTAGGCTTTTCTTAGTTTCGCTAAAGGGGTCACTCCTGGTGAAGGGATCGCCGGCCCTTTCCTCATCGAATAAGGTGCAGGATATATCATATATACCGCTGTGCAAAGCAAAACACTAAAAGCAATCAAAAGATAAACCGCGTTTTGTAGCATCTGCCAGTTTCGCTAAAGGAGTCACTCCCGGTGAAGGGATCTCGGTCCTTTCCTCATCGAATAAGGTGCAGGATATATCATATATATCACTGTGCAAAGCAAAACTGTAGCTACCCTTTTTATAAAGTTTTTGATTCTACAACATCTTTAGGTTTCTTTTCTTTTATTAATCTCATTAATAAAAATCCAATCAGCTTATGCTTCCTAAGCATCACAGAAGAAACGAAAGCAGTAATATTTATATATCAGCATATATATATAGTATAAGCATTCGTCTCAGGCAGTAATATGATCTCATCACAGAACATTGCAGCAGAAGAACATATATGAAATATTGGATATACTAGGACGTCCGTGTTTTCAATACGAGCCTGTATAAAACACGGATTCCACGGTCGCGACGAATTGCCAAACCCACATCCCAAGACCCCTACGAGAGCGGCAAGTAACACTGCCAATTCTAGGGTTAGGAGACCCGGTCTCGACTCCTCGAGATGGCCTCCCACTGGACCCTAGAACCCGGTTACTTGTGCTCCCCTCCTTGGGTCTACCTAATGCGGAAAAGTAAATAATATACACTGGTGACAGCAACCGCAACCTGGAAGTGCCCCAAATAAAAGAATATTACATTACAAATGAATTTTACATGAATGAAAATAAAAACCCTCATCTCACATAAAACCCCCGGCTATTCTGATCGCGACGATCCAATATAACATATCACAGCAACACATAATATCTCATATCATCAACGTAAGTAAACATGCGCATCCCAATTGTCGTTGACATATAGCAACGAAACCGGCGATATCACATATTACACTTACGTTCACAGAAAAGAAAGTGTAAAACTACAATATTTGGAATCCACAATCACTTTAGACATCGTAAATCCGAAATATCACATACTCCGCATTTCATGCCTAACTCTATGAATTCCACATATTGTATCACATTCCAGATAAATGACAGTATTAAACTTTCCGAATAGATGATCAAATACCTAAAATTTCCCAAAGTGCTCAACTCTTGAGCGGAGTTCAAATAATCCTAGAATATGACACAGTACCGGTGATCCAGCCGTAGAAGGGTCAAGCCAACGCCTCACATGTGGCACGCCGTACTGCCCTAAACCCGAAGGTTCAAAAGGCAGTTCAAGACGGTCACATAATCGAGTTAAGGTTTGTTGTCTTCTAGAGGGTCCACCGCTTAACTTGTATAATTTTCCGGAAAATTTAAACCCATTAAAAATTCAACGCTTGAAAGTTTGCCGTACCGGGAAATAGTAAGTTAATTATATCCGTTCAACTAGTTTAACAATTTCTAAATATCCGGAAAGAAATACGAACTTAAATATTCCGATCGAATCTACTATTACAAAATAAACCCCAGATTTAAACAATACTGGAATCACTGTTAAAAATATCCAGAAACATCAACAAGTACCTACGGACATTACCATAAAATCCACGTGTCATGATCTCATCAATCCGCTGCGGAACCACCGCACAAGCCATGCTTGCGCCGCGGTTCCGCCACCGTTTAGTGGAATTAGGGGCTCGGGTTTTATGGTAATTTTTAGAATTCCCTGCTGATTTTTTTACATATTTTTAATTCAGAAAAATCCCAAAATTTAAAAAATTTCCAGAGAGGGGTCTTATTGCGTTTTTTCGGGTTCGATCGGAGTTTTAACTTCGTAAACACATCGCCTAATGCTCTAGCTAGGCTCTGATACCACTGTAGGGTTCCTAGGCACTCTTGTGAAGGTTCATAAGGCATCAAACATGCCCGGATTAAATTTTAGACGTGCCGAACAACCCAAAGCCGGGATCTTTGCTAGATTATTAGGGTTTAATATGCAAGATGATAACTTTTATCTAAGTGTGAGGGATTACAACCTTTGTAGTCAAGCTCTGAGTAGAAGTCCCTTTGCCGCGATCCACGATCTCCCAGACTCATGAGAGGCTCCACGACTCGAACGATCCATGCTAGCTCGAAGTATTCCAAATCTCCGACAATTTACCTTGAAGTTGCTACGGCTCAAGCTTTCTCACTCTAAAGAGAAGAACACACTAATCCCATGGGCTAGATGAGATGAGGATGAGAGAGTAGTAATTTTGCTTTCTTTTTATATCATTTTCTCATATTTATTCATCACTTTAGGATTTTCAAGAGAGCTTATCAAGAAGGAAGAAGATGATAATGGAAAATATATAATCCTAAGATTAAAACCTTTTGTGATGAATAGAAAGTAATACATGATTGATTTGTAAACCATGGTCAAGGATGATAGGATAAGAATGAGTAGAGAAACAACTAGGGTTAGGGTTTGGTTAGGTTAAAAGAATGTGTCATTCTAAATATCTTAAGAATGACAAAAGAAGAAAGCTTCTAGAAGAAACTTGAAGCATCTAACCCTAATCAAACCCTAACCTCAATTAATCATCCTTAAACATGTTTAACAATTAATCATATCATGTCACAATAATATATATCACATATATATTATATATTTGCAACAAAAGAAAATAATACAATTAACATATATCGCATATATATCAATGTATCATCCAGTGAGAAAATGAAATAATAAAGCAAGCCAATATTAGTTAATATAATAATATATCATATATATTATTATATATTAAATCATCGAATCAACACTTGATCCGACGATCCGGCTATATCGAATATAACCGACTAATATATCATGTACCGATTCATCGAATCAACACTTGATCCGATGTCCCGGTTCATATCTAAATATCGCGAGAATATAATACGGTATCCCATATCGCATTATTCTCGGTCCTGCACATATCACATATGTGCCTCTACTCCGTTTCGCCTGAGCCAAGAAACCTCTGTGTAGGACTCTAAAGAATCGTCAATACGCCGGTAGCAGGTGATGATCATATCAAACACCCACAAGCTGCAAGCGGTCAGCTAAACGTAACAGCCACCCAGGTATTGAGCGATCAGAAGATCAACAAGCTAGCCTGTGCGTTCTCCTGTGAATCCGATCAGTAACACTCCCGTACAGTCCGGTCTGTTCGTCTGATATGTCGCATATCAAGTCTAGGGATGGTATACGTCAGACCCTAGTAACCGATAAGTCGTGTCGATGTGTGGCTCATAACGGGTCGAGAAACTACTAGTAACACTTACCAGTAAATCTCTATATCAGCCCTGGCCAGGGACTTCCAGTTATAGCCAATCGAACACAGCACAACATCAACTCCCTATACCGGGAGAGACGAATCCCCTCCTATCGCTCATTGCCTCCATGTGATTCGGGACTGTACCCAAAAGCCACCGTTTTGCACGCCCTCTTGGACGTGGTAAGGTGGAAATCAAAGCACAGTGGGAATCACACAAGACTCCATGACGATCTCGGGTCTACAGACTACCCTGTACCAGTGTCACAGGAGAACTGCCATCTGACGTGTGGTATATCACCATCTGGGAGTTCTCGGCGAGTCCGTCCAGTGTACCCAGTCTCCACTGAGCACCCGTACACCATCTCTGATGTCTAACACCGATGGATATGGGATCATCCATCGCCCATCATATGGGTCAAGATGCTATACGCTAGTCTACTCTGGTGTATCGATGCCCTTTCTCGATATACCCTCGACTAGGAACAATTATAGGATGTACTCATCGACTACCGTTGCCCCACTAGTATGATCTCATCATAGTCCCAGTAGTCGAGTACAGATCCTAAGGGCTTTATCAACATGTGAGAGTAAAACTGTAAACCAATACAAGTCAACATGTTAAGATAAAGTGAAACCAAATAGCATACTATCATGACGAGCAAGAAAGTCATCTCTATATATAACCAAGCATCCATTATAATATACATCATATGTACAACAATGGCCTCTACGGCATATACATAACTAACAGTACTGCCCCAAACCCTAAGGTTTAGAGGCAGTTCAAGACAGTCACATAACCGAGTTAAGGTTTGTTGTCTTCTAGAGGGTCCACCGCGTTACTTGCACATTTTTCCGAAAGATTTAAACCCGATAAAAATTCAACACTTGAAAGTTTTTCGTGCCGGGAAAAAGTGAGTTAATGATATCCGCTCGAACTTTTTAACAGTTTCTAAAGATCCGGAAAACATAACAAAATTAAATTTTCCAATCAAATCAATCGATTACAAAATAAACCCCAGAACACTCAACACTCGAGTCAGATTAAAAGTACCCAGAAAAATACATATTCTCCTACGGATATTGTAGGGTTCCTAGGCACTCCAAGGAGGTCTCACAAGGCATCAACCATGCCAATTTCAAAATTTACGGTGCCGAGAAACTCTAGACTACGGATCGTTGGCTAGAATTCTAGGCGAAAGATTCAACTAGCTAACAAATTAACTAAAGGAACGGAAATACAACCTTTGTAGATCCGGTGCTCCACCTCCATAGCTCCGTGATGATGTCTCCTCGCTGTCCAAAACGGATCCCGGGCTCTAGCGTCGGCTTCATCGGAGAAGAAGCGGGCTAGGTCATCGACGACGATGCCGAAGATGATCTACGTCGAGGCATCGCTAGATCAAGCTCCAACTTCACCAAGTCAAGAAAACTTGTGAAGGAAACACACTCTACTACTTGGCAAGAGGTAGAGGACGAAGAAATAGGAAGTGGGTTCACTTTAGAATTGGATTTCTCACTCTTTTTCACAAGTTGCTATTGATGGAGGCAAGCTTGCTTCAATGAAGAAGATGAAGAAGAAGAAGAAAGAATATGATAAGTTAATTCCAAAAAGAAATTAAAAGGAATACTTATCATAATCAAACCATGGTCAAGTGTAGAGAATAAACTAGGGTTAGGTCAATATTTAGGGTTAAGCATGAAGACAAAATGGTGACTTAGTCAAAGCTTCATGAAGCTTCAACATACAAACAAACAAAGCCACCATTTTCCCCTTTTCTTTTCCAAAATGAAATAAATGAAATAAATAAATAAATGAATAAGAAAATGAAAACCCTAACCATTACACAACCATGGTTTAAACTTTACACAAACCCTAATGAGCATGTATCATCAAACATGATACAAACATGTGTACAAAAATATATCATATATACAATGTGCACAATCCAAGTGAGAAAATCCATTTAAAAGTGAACCGATACTAGTTAATGCAAAGTAATATATCAAATATATAATTATACATTAAATCATTAAATCAACACTTGATTTAATGATCCGGTCATATCGCATATAACCGACTAGTATCTTCAGTAACAACTTATCGAATCAACACTTAATCCGATAACCCGGCTATATCGCATATAACCGATCAATGTCACAGATCGCGAGAATCGAATACAGTATCACATACTGGTATCATTCTCGGTCCCGCACACATCTCATATGCGCTCCTATTTCGTTTCGCTTGAGCCAGGAAACCTCTGTGTAGGACTCTAAAGACTCGTCAATACGCCGGCAGCAGGTGATGATCATATCAAACACCCACAAGCCGCAAGCGGTCTGCTAAACGTAACGGCCACCCGGGTATTGAGCGATCAGAAGATCGACGAGCAAGCCCGCTCACACTCCAGTGAATCCAACCAGTAACACTACCGTACAGTCCGGTCTCGTCGTCTGATATGTCGCATATCTTGCCTAGGGGTGGTAAACGTCAGACCCCAATAGCTCGATAAGTCGTGTCGATATGAGGTCTATAACAATTCGAGAAACTACTGGTAACACTTACCAGTAAATCTCAGCAACCCTGGCCAGGGATTTCCTGTTATAGCCAATCGAACACAACGCAACATCAACCCCCTATACCGGGAGAGACGAATCCCCTCCTATCGCTCATTGCCTCCATGTGACTCGGGACTGTGCCCAAAAACCACCGTTTCGCACGCCCTCTTGGACGTGGTAAGATGGAAATCAAAGCACAGTGGGAACCACATAAGACTCTATGACGATCTCGGGTCAACAGACTACTCTGTACCAGTGTCACCAGAGAACTGCCATCTGACGTAAGGTATAATACCATCTGGGAGTTCTCGGCGAGCCCGTCCAGTGTACCCAGTCTCTACTGAGCACCCGTATATCATCTCTGATGTCAAACACCAATGGATATGGGATCATCCATCGCCCATCTGTATGGGTCGAGAAGGTACACGCTAGTCTACTCTGGTATATCGATGACCCATCTCGATACACCCACGACTAGGGACTTTCAAGGATGTACTTATGGACTACCATGTCCCCACTAATATGATCCGCATCATAGTCCAGGTAGTCAAGTACACATCCTAAGGGCTTTACCAACATGTAATAGAGAGACAATCTGTGTACACGTTAAGGTAATGAGCAACCAGATAGCATACTATCATGTCGAGCAAGAAAGTCCTCCCTATATATGTCCCAGCATCCACTACAATATACATCCAATGTACAGTAATGGCCTCTAGGGCATACATATAACTAACAATCTCCCACTTGCACTAGGGCCATCTGTAGCAGTGGTTGTAGTATCTCATACTCAACCATCCCATAAAAGTCTCTCTCTGGGAATAGGCCTTCGTGAGTGGATTCGCCGTGTTGTCTTCTATGTCTACTCTCCTAACCTCGATCCCTTAGAGATCAACCATCTCCATGATCAAGTGATACTGCCTTAGAATATGTCTGGATCACTGATGGGACCTGCGTTCCTTGGCATAAGCCACAACTCCATTGTCTCACAATGGTAGGAACGTAGTTCATCTCATGAACCACTATACACCCAAACAGCCTCTTTGGTAGCATCTTAAGTAGCAATGTATCCTGCCTTTATCGTCTAGTATGTCACGGTATCTAGCTTGGAACTCTTCCAACATACCATCCCTTTACTAAGGGTAAAGACAATGCCTGCGACTGACATTCAGTCGTCTTTATCACCCTGGAACCCTTCCAGTGATTCTCCCCAGAATCGTTTGATATCATCTCACTACATCTAGTGAGAATCCTAACATCCAATTAAATCTATCTCATAAATCCAAAATCCAGGATTTAGTAGGTATCACTTTGATCCTATATGGAGAATCTTTGTGATAAGCGGAGATTGACCGAGCGTAGCATAAGAAATTCCTTCCCTATCAAGAGTATGTCATCCACGTACTCTACATGGATCGTCACCATACTCCCTACTACCTTTTTGTTTATACAAGGTTCATCTACCATTTTGATGATGTCAAACTCTTTGACTACTTCATCAAAACAGATGTTCCAACTCCGCGATGCCTGCTTTATCCTATAAAGCATCTTGCACACGTTTCCGCTGCTCCCACTGTCTACGAAGCCCTCTGGCTGTGTACTTATAGACGCTCTTTTCTAAAATATCATTTAGAAAAGCTGTCATGACACTCAACCACCAGATATCGTAGTCATGGTATGTAACCGTGGCAAGTAGGATCTGGATGGACTTAAGCATAGGTACTGGAAAAGGTTTCATCATTATCCATGCCTGGTCAATGACGAAAACCTTTAACAAGTCTAGCTTTGAAAGTCTCAACTTTTCCATTTACACCAAGTAATCTTCTCAAGATATACTTGCTCCTGATGGGGATTTAACCCTTCAGATATAGCAACCAAAGTCCATACTTTGTTGGTGTATAAGGATTCCATCTCAGATCACTAAGCATCCAGCCATTCTTACAGAGTCTTACTCCTGATGGCCAGCTCGAAGCTAGTTGGGTCATCATCTCATGATGCAATCCTCGCTCCCACTGTCATAGAGAAACCGAATTATCTCTCAGGTGGGTGAGGAACCCCACTAGATCGGCGGAGAGGATGAGGTTCATTGGAATCTACTGAATCCTTTTGTTGTACCAAATCATCTGCTGTATTTTGTATAGCTGGAACCTTTCCAGTTCTACATAACAGACTTTGCCTCGAGCTTGTCCAGATTTTGCTTTTAGACATAGGCTGGACAACCCCAAATCTTAACTAACTTAAGAAATGGGCTCTTCCCTTTCCATATCTCATATGGAGTGGTAGGCAACTGATTTGATTGGAACCCTATTCAATAGGTATGCAGCTTCTCAAGTGCATAACTCCCAAAAGGAAAATAGGAAACTCAGTAGTACTCATCATAGAGCACACCATATCAAATAGGGTGTGATTGCTCCGCCCCGATATACCATCGTGCTATGGTGTATTCGGAGGAGTAATGCTGAGAGAGAATCTCATTCTCCTTTAGAATAGACCAGGATTTCCGTGCTCAAGTATTCTCCTCCTCGATCACATCAAAGGACATAATACTTATACCCGTATTTTGGTTCTCTACTTCTCGCTTATACTCTGTGAATATCTCAAAAGGTTCGGACTCATGTTTCAACAGGAACATATGACTGAATCTTGAGAGATTATCAGAGAACGTAATGAAGTATAAAAAACCAGTCCTGGCATGTGTAGACAGGGGACCTTACATACATCAACATGTATCAATCCCAAGAGTTCACTAACTCTTTCTCTGTTTCCAATAAACAGAGCTATGGTCATCTTATCTTTGTGACATGACTGGCGAGTTTCATAAGATGTAAATTCAAACTAATTTAAATATGCATCTTTATGTAACTCCAGCAAGCCGGGTCGCATTGATATGACCTAGTCTACAATGCCTCAAGAAGGATTCGTTCATTTCTGAACTATTCCTCTTGTGTGTGTTCTGTATGCTAAGAACTGTAGTT
Organism: Agapanthus africanus; assembly: GCA_030015575.1. Lineage (NCBI taxonomy): Eukaryota > Viridiplantae > Streptophyta > Magnoliopsida > Asparagales > Amaryllidaceae > Agapanthus > Agapanthus africanus. Next base: position 110,494,723 of record CM057351.1, read on the forward strand.
TGATTTAGAACATCAACGCTTTTAGATAACGTGCCTGAACCGATCAACTTTTGATATAGGAAATGTTCAAAACATTATCCAACAATACAAAATTTTATCATTTCTTTACTAATAAAGAGACTGATATGATTTTGTATATCAGGTTCGGTATCTAATAACATTCGTTCAGAATCAATGTATTTTTAATACAGGGTGACAGTGACCAACAGACTTGGCTTCAACTCTTGCCCCGTTTTCTGTCTCATGAAACTTATCACCCGTTCTCAGTTCTCTACCTTTTTGTAGCCCTATGTAACATCTTACATATCTGGGATCCTTATCCGGTATCAAATACCCAGGATACGGAGGATACTGAGAAACAGTTCTTTGTAATGAACACACCCGAAGATGATGCATCAGCATGCACTCTCTTCGTTTGGGCAGCACGGGAAATCTGGTATTCCCCAATTTCCTGCTCTGTCTTATAACAATTATAAGTTGGAGCGGGACCAACGTTCCCCAGCTCAGCATAACAAGCGGGTTCAGTCAAATATTCGTATTATTATCTTGATTAAGGCGTGATATGGTCGCTACCTGGAGAGAGAGAGAAGAAAACACTCAGCGTGCGCGCTTGCAAGAATAGATTGGTTATTATTTTATCTAATCAGGATGGTTCCCACTGCTTTTTATCAAATCTTCCTTCAAACCCTAAAAGGAAAGACTAGCCGGGATTAATTACACACTACAAGTTCGCCAATCTTTCAGCCAGGCCAGTGTCGGTACTTTGAGGGAGGTCCCCCGTGCTTTCGCACGAACCTAATTAATGTAAACCTCGTTTTCCCAGAGGCGTAACCTCGTTAACACCTTTCTAGACACCTACTTGATCGGCTAATTGTAATGTGTAAAGCTCTCCCAGGAGTAACAATTACTCGCAGCGGGTATCGGGATCCAACTATCTCATAGAAGGTATGCAATCTCATTGCAAATTTCAACACTTGAAATTCCCGATAATATTTTGCCCCTAGCAGCTATATGACCTTAACATAGTCAACAAATCATAAGTGCTATTCAAGTTCAACCCGTCATTTCCCGATTGAATTAAACCCACCCGCACGACCCTTAACATAGTCAACAAAGTCGCACGACTACCCTAATCCAATCACATCATATGCTTATGCAGATAAGCACTAATTAGCTACCGCACACTACGCCTTAACATAGTCAACAAACGTAGCACGAATACTAACTAGTACTTATCTGAAATGACGGAGGGCTACGACAGGTTTTTCTGAAAACCTATTGCGTAATGAACTTGATATCGTTGTAGGATCGAATGAATTTTGAAATGGAGTGTTTTTTAGGCTTTTCTAGTTTTGCTAAAGGAGTCACTCCCGGTGAAGGGATCGTCGGTCCTTTCTTCGTCGAATGAGGTGCGGGATATATTATATATATCACTGTGCAAAGCAGAACTCTTAAAAACAATCAAAAGACAAACCGAGTGTGTAGCATCAGCCAGTTATTGCTAAAGGAGTCACTCCCGGTGAAGGGATCTCGGTCCTTTCCTTATCGAATAAGGTGCAGGATATATCATATATACCGCTGTGCAAAGCAAAAACTGTAGCAACCTGTTTTATTTTTGAAATTCGATTCTACAACATCTCAGGTTTCTTTTATTTCATTAATCATATAATGAAGTCCCATCATTTAAAATACCTAAACATCACAGATAAATACGACGTACACTTATGCCATCCGCATTCGCCTCGATGTCCCCTCGTGCACCGTTAGGTTAGGTAACTAACGGCAGTGCGGGGCAGGGCTAGCGCGGGTGTAAAACATAAGTAACGTCTATATAATATATCATATATACTATATACTGTATCTATCATAGAACATCACATGATCACATCACAGATATCGCAGCAGAAGAAACATATGAAATATTGGATATACTAGGACGTCCGTGTTTTTAATACGAGCCAGTATAAAACACGGATTCCACGGTCGTGATGAATAGCCAAACCCACACCCCTAGACCCCTACGAGAGCGGCAAGTAACCCTACCAATTCTAGAGTTAGGAGACCCGGACTCGACTCCTCGAGTTGGTCTCCCACTGGACTCCAGAACCCGGTTACTTGTGCCCTCCTCCTTGGGTCTATCCTAGTGCGGAAAAGTAAATAATATACAAAAGGTGACTACTTCCGCAACCTGGAAGTGCCCCAATAAAAGAATATTACATACAAGTTTTTACATGAATGAAAATGAAAAACACTCATCTCACATAAAAAACCCTGGCTATTCAAACACGACGATCCAATATAACATATCCAGCAACACATAACATCACATGTCATCAACGTAAGTAAATATGCGTATCCCAATTGCCGTTGACATATAGCAACGAAACCGGCGATATCACATATTACACTTACGGTCACAGAAAAGAAAGTGTAAAACTACAACAGTTGGAATCCGCAATGTCTTCAGACATCGTATGCCTGACCAAATGAATTCCTTAGACATCGCATGCCTAACAATTATAAACCCCGCATTTTAGTCTCATTATCGAAAACACTTTTCAATATCAAGTCGGGCAATTCAACAGGATTCCCGAAAAACTGATCGAATGCCCGTCGCAAACTTCAGTAGACGGCCGCACCCCCGACGCCGTCGACGAAGTGCACCAAGGCGGAACACCGCCACCGCGAGCACCCGAACGGATGCTTTCGGCGACGGGATTCTCCTACAGTCACTTGGTCGGGGCTATGGAGTGAGGCTGTCTATTAAGTTTACCCGGCGAGTATCCGCGTACGCTACGTGATTGCGACGGACTTTTGATCACATCAAAATTCCGTGGCAACCGATCAAGTGAGACTAAAGTGCTACGTTTATAACATTCATTCAGTTATCTCATAACTTTTTGTGAATTCCAATTATTGTATCACATTCCAGATAATTAGAAAATGTTAAACTTTCCGATCGAACATTCAAACACCCAAGTTTTCCCGAAACATATCAACACATGAAACAAGTCTAAAAACATTCAGTTCGTGCCTCAGTACCAACGGTCCAGCCATAGAAGGGTCAAGCCAACGCCTCACATGTGGCACGCCGTACTGCCCCAAACCCGAAGGTTCAAAGGGCAGTTCAAGACGGTCACATAATCGAGTTAAGATTTGTTGTCTTCTAGAGGGTCCATTGCGTTACTTGCACTACTTAGAATGTCGTTAAACTACGGAAAAATCCAACACTTGGAAATTTCCCGACAGGGGAAAAATTGGGTATTTATATCCGGTCGAACTTTTTAACATATTCAAAAAATTATCCGGAAAGCCACATAGACAAAATTAGATATTCCGATCGATACACTGAGTTCCCAATACAACCCAGAAAATAAAACTCTGGAATAAATATTAAAATATTCCCAGGAAAACCAGCACTACTTACTAAGAATTATGGTGCAAACTTCGATGCACAACAAGATAAAACCGCCGCGGAACCGCCGCATGAGCATGCTAATGCCGCGGATCCGCGGCGCCTTTAAGGAATTAGGCCATCGAATTTTGCTGTAACCCTTAGAATCCCCAGCTGATTTTTCTGCATATTTTTAATCTATAAAAATCCACATTTTACAGAAATGTCCAGAGAGCATTTTAAAATCGGGGTTTCGGGTCGATCGGACTTCTAACTCCGTCTACGCATCGCCTAAGGCTCTAGCTAGGCTCTGATACCACTGTAGGGTTCCTAGGCACTCCAAGGAGGTCTCACAAGGCATCAACCATGCCAATTTCAAAATTTACGGTGCCGAGAAACCCTAGACTACGGATCGTTCGCTAGAATTCTAGGCGAAAGATTCAACTAGCTAACAAATTAACTAAAGAAACGGAAATACAACCTTTGTAGATCTGGTGCTCCACTTCCATAGCTCCGTGATGATGTCTCCTCGCTGTCCAAAACGGATCCCGGGCTCTAGCGTCGGCTTCATCGGAGAAGAAGCGGGCTAGGTCATCGACGACGATGCCGAAGATGATCTACGTCGAGGCATCGCTAGATCAAGCTCCAACTTCACCAAGTCAAGAAAACTTGTGAAGGAAACACACTCTACTACTTGGCAAGAGGTAGAGGACGAAGAAATAGGAAGTGGGTTTACTTTAGAATTGGATTTCTCACTCTTTTTCACAAGTTGCTATTGATGGAGGCAAGCTTGCTTCAATGAAGAAGATGAAGAAGAAGAAGAAAGAATATGATAAGTTAATTCCAAAAAGAAATTAAAAGGAATACTTATCATAATCAAACCATGGTCAAGTGTAGAGAATAAACTAGGGTTAGGTCAATGGTTAGGGTTAAGCATGAAGACAAAATGGTGACTTAGTCAAAGCTTCATGAAGCTTCAACATACAAACAAACAAAGCCACCATTTTCCCCTTTTCTTTTCCAAAATAAAATAAATGAAATAAATAAATGAATGAATAAGAAAATGAAAACCCTAACCATTACACAACCATGGTTTAAACTTTACACAAACCCTAATGAGCATGTATCATCAAACATGATACAAACATGTGTACAAAAATATATTATATATACAATGTGCACAATCCAAGTGAGAAAATCCATTTAAAAGTGAACTGATACTAGTTAATGCAAAGTAATATATCAAATATATAATTATACATTAAATCATTAAATCAACACTTGATTTAATGATCCGGTCATATCGTATATAACCGACTAGTATCTTCAGTAACAACTTATCGAATCAACACTTGATCCGATAACCCGGCTATATCGCATATAACCGATCAATGTCACAGATCGTGAGAATCGAATACAGTATCACATACTGGTATCATTCTCGGTCCCGCACACATCTCATATGCGCTCCTATTTCGTTTCGCTTGAGCCAGGAAACCTCTGTGTAGGACTCTAAAGACTCGTCAATACGCCGGCAGCAGGTGATGATCATATCAAACACCCACAAGCCGCAAGCGGTCTGCTAAACATAACGGCCACCCGGGTATTGAGTGATCAGAAGATCGACGAGCAAGCCCGCTCACACTCCAGTGAATCCAACCAGTAACACTACCGTACAGTCCGGTCTCATCGTCTGATATGTCGCATATCTTGCCTAGGGGTGGTAAACGTCAGACCCCAATAGCTCGATAAGTCGTGTCGATATGAGGTCTATAACAATTCGAGAAACTACTGGTAACACTTACCAGTAAATCTCAGCAACCCTGGCCAGGGATTTCCTGTTATAGCCAATCGAACACAGCGCAACATCAACCCCCTATACCGGGAGAGACGAATCCCCTCCTATCGCTCATTGCCTCCATATGACTCGGGACTGTACCCAAAAACCACCGTTTTGCACGCCCTCTTGGACGTGGTAAGATGGAAATCAAAGCACAGTGGGAACCACATAAGACTCTATGACGATCTCGGGTCAACAGAGTACTCTGTACCAGTGTCACCAGAGAACTGCCATCTGACGTAAGGTATAATACCATCTGGGAGTTCTCGACGAGTCCGTCCAGTGTACCCAGTCTATACTGAGCACCCGTATATCATCTCTGATGTCAAACACCAATGGATATGGGATCATCCATCGCCCATCTGTATGGGTCGAGAAGGTACACGCTAGTCTACTCTGGTATATCGATGCCCCATCTCGATACACCCACGACTAGGGACTTTCAAGGATGTACTTATGGACTACCATGTCCCCACTAGTATGATCCGCATCATAGTCCAGGCAGTCAAGTACACATCCTAAGGGCTTTACCAACTTGTAATAGAGAGACAATCTGTATACACGTTAAGGTAAAGAGCAACCAGATAGCATACTATCATATCGAGCAAGAAAGTCCTCCCTATATATGTCCCAGCATCCACTACAATATACATCCAATGTACAGTAATGGCCTTTAGGGCATACATATAACTAACAGATATAACCATGGAAAAACGAGTCAACGACTTGTCTGTACGGCCGCGGTTCCGCGGCAGGAGCAAGGTATTGCAGCGGTTCCGTGGCTCATTGTATGGATCATTGACACGTGTTTCACAGAGATGCTTATATTTTCCTACTGGTATTTTTAAGCATTTTTAATTATGAAAAATCACAGTTTTAGAAAAATATCCAGAGAGGGGTTTTATTTCGTCGTATCGGGTTCGATCGGAGTTTTAACTTCGTATACACGTCGCCTAATGCTCTAGCTAGGCTCTGATACTACTGTAGGGTTCCTAGGCACTCTTGTGAGGGTTCAAAAGGCATCAAACATGCCCGAATTAAATTTTAGACGTGCCGAACAACCCAAAGTCGGGATCTTTGCTAGATTATTAGGGTTTAACATGAAAGTAAACATCTTTACCACTAAGTGTGAGGGATTACAACCTTTGTAGTCCGCTCCTTCGCTTCATAAGCTCTGAGTAGAAGTCCTTTCGCCCTGATCCACGATCTCCCGGACTCAAGAGAGGCTCCACGACTCGAACGATCCATGCTAGCTTGTAGTATTCCTTTTCTCCGATGATCTACGTCGAAGTTGCAATAACTCAAGCTCTCTCACTCTAATGAGGTGAACACCCTAATCTAATGGGCTAGATTAGATGAGGATGATGGAGTAGTATTTATGCTATCTTTTTATATCGTAATCTCAAATGAAATCATCACAAAAGGAAATTTTAGTAAGCTTTCTCAAAGCTAAAGAGAGAAGAAGATGAAGAATAATGAGATGAATCCTTTTGTGATGAATAGTAGATAAGAGTATATCAATAATAATGCAACCATGGTTAATGATGACAAGGATAACCCTTGTAGAGAGTTAACTAAGGCAAGGGTTTGGTTAGTGTAGGGTGTTTTTCGTCACCCCATTGAGATGGGAATACGCGCGCGCTTGTCAGGCGTACTACAGATTCCCCCTCCCTGCGGTAGGCCGGGGGTTTAAAGATTGTGGGGATCCGAATCTCCGGCAGCCGCGAACTAAGCTGCCGTTAATTACCCCTCGCCTTTGGAGCGAGGGAACCTCCGATTGACGGGTTAAACTGGTCATGCGAACTCAATGTGCGGTGTACGTGTGTTGTGTTTTTAAAAGGGGGGTTTGGATATATCGGGAGCCACGCAGAGTTTTTTATGGGGGTCCCTCTACCCGGATAGCGGGCTGGGAGTCAAGGGGGCTAGCAGCCCCCTTGCGGGGTGCGGGGCAGCGCCCCGTTAGAAATTTTTTTTCTAACAGGGACAGTGTCATGGAGTATGTGTGTGTGTAAATATGTATACATGTGTGTATATATATATATATGTATGTGTACATGTATATATATATATAAAAGAAAGAGGGGGAAAAGACATCCAAAGGATGCGTGGGGCAGCACCTTGGCGCTGTGCGCTCAGGCGCTAGAGTGCCACGTGTCGGTATGTGGGCACTCTGCGCTTGAGCACTGGGCGCTTGAGCGCAAGTGCGCCACGTGTCGGCACGGGGGCGATTTGCGCTTGCGCTTGAGCGCAAGCGCGCCACGTGTCGACACGGGGGCGACTTGCGCTCGAGCGCTTGCGCTGGAGCGCAAGCGCGCCACGTGTCGGTACGGGGGCGACTTGCGCTTGAGCGCAAGCGCACCATGTGTCGGCACGGGGGAGACTTGCGCTCGAGCGCTTGCGCTGGAGTGCAAGCGCACCACGTGTCGGCACCGGGGCGACTTGCGCTCGAGCGCTTGCGCTGGAGCGCAAGCGCGCCACGTGTCGGCACGTGGGCGCTCTGCACTCGAGCGCTGAGCGCTTGAGCGCAAGCGCGCCACGTGTCGGCACGCGGGTGCTCTGCGCTTGAGCGCCGGCGAGAAAAAGAGGCTTTTATCCTAAAAAAGATTTCTCGAAAGAGAAATCAGAGAGGAGTTGGACTCCTGAGTGTGTTTTTGGGGTTAATGGAATGGGTTCTTCTTCTTCCTCCTCTGTTAGCTGGATCTTGAAGATCAAGAGATGTGAGATCTCAAAATCTCTCCTTTTTGAGATCTGATGAGAGATCCAAGTTCCCCTTTGTGGGTTTCGTGGTGAAAAACTATTTTGTTTTTGAAAAGGAAGAGTAAAACTCTTGATTTAATTCAAAAGAAAGAAGAAGGTTTGAGACCTTAAAAAAAGGGAAAGAGATACAAACCCTAGGTTTTTTGTGAGAATGGAAAGTGTTGCTTTATTTTTTCATCATGTTGCCTTTTATAGGATTACATATTTACATATAGCCCCTTAGGCTTCACAAAAATGGCATTTTGCCTATCCCATGGCTCATGTGCCATTTCATTTTTGCACATAAGCCATGGGCTTACAAAATATTGGCTTTATGCCCATTTTGCATACATTCATGTATAAAAAATTACATAAAAATTATTTATTACATGATTTTTTTGTTGGCAAGGGGAGGCTGGCCGCGGGCTCGACTTGGGCATGGGCCCGCTTGACCTGGGCTTGGGCCCACCTGGCTTGGGGTCGACCTTGTCTTTGACTCGGTCAACGGGGGTGTAAATATTTACCCCAACAAAGTTCCCCCCATCAATAAATGCACACCGCACATTTGAGATGTGTGCATGAAATTGATGGATCTTGAAGCTGAACTTCGAGGTGGAACATCATTCCGGAGGCGAAGCATCATCCCGGGGAGCATGATTCCCGAGGATCGGAGCATCATTCCGATTCGATGAGCATAATTCCAACGTCAGAGCATCATTCCGAAGCGCGGAGAATAATTCCAGGGTCGGAGCATCATTCCGTTTTGCGGAGCATAATTCCAGGGGATCGGAGCATCGTTCCGATGGGCGGAGCATAATTCCAGAGATCGGAGCATCTTCCGATGATCGGAGCATGATTCCAGGATTCAGAGAATCATTCCAAAGCGCGGAGCATAATTCCAGGGTCGGAGCATCATTCCGATTTGCGGAGCATAATTCCAGGGGATCAAAGCATCGTTCCGATGGGCGGAGCATAATTTCAGAGATCGGAGCATCATTCCGATGATCGGAACATGATTCCAGGATTCAGAGCATCATTCCGAAGGGCGGAGCATGATTCCAAGGATCGGAGCATAATTCAAGAGATCGGAGCATCGTTCCGATGGGCGGAGCATAATTCCAGAGATCGGAGCATCATTCCGATGATCGGAGCAAAATTCCAAGGTTTGGAGCATCTTTCCGAAGAGCGGAGCATAATTCCAGGATTCGGAGCATGATTCCAGAGTTCGGAACATCTTTCCGAAGAGCGGAGCATGATTCCAGGATTCGGAGCATCGTTCCGTAGGGCGGAGCATAATTCCAGAGATCGGAGCATCTTTCCGAAGAGCGGAGCATGATTCCAGAGTTCGGAGCATCTTTCCAAAGAGCGGAGCATAATTCCAGGGTTCGGAGCATCATTCCTATGGGCGGAGCATAATTCCAGAGATCGAAGCATCATTCCGATGATCGGAGCATAATTCCAGGGTTCGGAGCATCTTTCCGAAGAGCGGAGCATGATTCCAGGATTCGGAGCATCGTTCCGAAGGGCGGAGCATAATTCCAGAGATCGGAGCATCTTTCCGACGAGCGGAGCATGATTCCAGGATTCGGAGCATCGTTCCGAAGGGCGGAGCATGATTCCAGAGTTCGGAGCATCTTTCCGAAGAGCGGAGCATAATTCCAAGGATCGGAGCATCGTTCCGATGGGCAGAGCATAATTCCAGAGATCGGAGCATCATTCCGATGATCGGAGCATAATTCCAGGGTTCGGAGCATCTTTCCGAAGAGTGGAGCATACTTCCAGGGTTCGGAGCATCTTTCCGAAGAGCGGAGCATAATTCCAGGGGATCAGAGCATCATTCCGAAGAGCGGAGCATGATTCCAAGGGGGGTCGAAGCATAATTCCGACGAGCGGCAGACATTCTGACCGAAGCATAATTTTGATGCAGAGGTTGATTCCCAGGCGAAGCATAATTCCGACGGGGAAGGCATATACTCTGAGGCGAAGCATGATTTCGACACGGGGAGCATTCTGAGACGAAGCATAATTCTGACACAGAGCTGGTTGGTTGATTTGATTCCGAGGCGGAGCATAATTCCGGCAGGGAAGGTAGGTATCCCGAGGCGAAGCATGATTTCGACACGGGGTAAATTCTGGGACGGAGCATGATTCCTCCATAGAGGTTGGTTTGATTTGATTTGGGTTGACATCAGCATCGCTATACTGGAATATGGTACCAGGAGCGAATCATCATCTGTCTTGAGAGGATTTGGGAATTGTTGTTTTTTTTGTTTGGCATCAGCATCGCTACACTGGAATATGGTACCAGGAGCGAATCATCATTTGCATTTGTTTATTAGGAAACGATGGCTTAGGAGACAGGTTTTAGGTCCCTATCATCTAAGACTTTTCAATTTTGTGAGCCGTAAGGGTCTCACAAAGCATTTTCTCCTTACGGGTCGTAAGGATCCCGTAAGTGTATTTTCTCCATGGGAGTCGTGGGGACTCCCAAGTGTGTTTTTTTCCTTTGTGAGTCGTAAGGATCCCACAAAGGTTTGTTCTCCTCATGTATCGTGAGGATACATGAGTGGGTCTTCTCAATGGAGCATAATTCCAAAAGCGGAGACCAGCCACGTAACTGGTGATTGCGGTGGGACATGAGGGTGATGAGAATTATTTGAGCCCGTGGATTGTATACGGTAGTCAATTTGGGGACTAACCGTAGGGCTGGAAGAATTTTGGGAAATTGGATTTTGGTTGGCGTCTGCATCGCTGCACTGGAATATGGTACCAGGAGCGACTCATCATTCGCCGTTTTTTTTTTGTTTTTGCATTTTTTGTTTTACCGCGATTGCTCTATCATTTCAGCTTTTCTTATCGCGAAGGTCATGATTGCCCCATCATTTCGGCTTTATTTTCATCTTTATTTTACTCGCTGATTTTTATTGCGAGTTGCCCCATCATTTCAGCTTTTCTTTATTTTTCTTTTATTTACACATTTTTTTATATACACAAATTTTTTTTTTACATTCCCAGTTTAACGACTTAGAGATCGATTGTTCCCAGTTTAATGACGTGGTGGTCGACTGTTCCTAGTTTAATGACGTGGTGGTCGATTGTTTTCAGAGAGAGGCAGATATCTGAGAGAATCAGTTTAACGAAGAACTTCGGTCTCCGTTTGTATGAAATTGGCGGTCGCAGCTGGACTGTTTGTTAACACGCCTTTAGACAGTTCTATCTCTCCTGCCTTGTATTGTTTTTCGACCCAATCTTTGAAGACGAAGCAGTCCTCAATGGCATGACCTATCACCCTGTGATAGGGGCAGTATTTGGGGTCGTCGGTCCTATTCGCTTCCTGTGGTCTTTTTGACTCTGGCAATTGTAGACCATTCTTCAGGGCGTCATTGAATATTTTACGGATTTTGTCCCTTCTGAAGGAATAGACCATATCCAGCTTCTCTTTCAGTGGAGATTCTCCTCCCTCTCCGAACATTGGCTTCCGAGGCTGGTTGGTGCTAGGCCCGCTCATCCCTTGCTTATTTCGGTTAGCCGAAGTGTTGAAAGATTCAGAATCATCGGAGTTTCCGCCTTTGCGATTATCGTCCTTCCGGTTTCTCCAGGACCTATTGTTATTTTGGGAATCCGAGGAGGACTCCTGTTTTGAGCGCTCCAGCATCTGGACTTTCCTGGTCAGCTCTTGGAATGTTTTGAGACCCGCGGTGCATAAAAATGGGGCCATCCAATTGTTGAGATTTCCGACGAGGAGACTGACAGATTGGTCCTGCTCTATCGGCGGTTCGCATTTGACGGATAGATTGCGCCATTGGGTTATAAAATCCGTGCTGCTTTCGTCACTCTTGGGCTTGGTCCTTACGAGCTCGGCAATGGTAATCTTATCGCTGACGCTCATGAACCTCTGCCGAAACAGAGACTCCATTTGGACAAAAGTTGTGACGGAGCCATCCGGTATGCTCGCGTACCAGTCGAAAGCAACATCGGTCAAGCTATTAACGAACTGGCGGAGGAGAAGCGCATCATTGCCCCCAGTATTCCCGCATGAGGCTTTGAATTGGGCGATATGCTGATTCGCATTTCCCGTCCTATTGAATCTTCCGAATTTGGGGATGACATAGCCGCTAGGAAATTCTACCAGATCATACTGAGAAGGATATGGTCTCCCACTACTGCTGATATCTTTTTGCGCTTCGGCTTCGGCCACCAATGTTTTGACTTTGCTGGCAACCAAATCCATGATTTGATCTTGAGTTAGCGGGCTACTGTCATCGGTAGCCAAGACATTTCCCGAGATAGGATGCGACCGATTTTCATGTAGTTCGCCCACTTTTGGATTTGAGGGAATAGGCGTCGGCTGCTTTGGCACACCACTTCCCGGTTCACGAGCAGAGCCCTCCGCTTGATTGGGCGGCTGAGAGGCAAGTCGGGCCATGAGCTGCATCACGACATTCGTCAAGTCATCGATTTTGGAGTAGAGTTTGGCCATCACCTTGTCTTTGTTTCTGAGCTGCTTTCGGAGCTCTTGAAGCAGCTCTTGCTCCGCGGTCCTGTGGCGGAAAGTCGGCTCTTCTTCGCTTTCCGAGCCCGACTCCTCATGGACCGAAGGGTCTTTCTTCCTATCATTCTCATCGAGAGGGTCTTCATCACCCAGCAGAGGCGACTGTTCTTGGGAAGCGGCCACCACATTCAAGCCAGATTGGGTTTGAGATGTAGTGGCCCCGTTCTTGCTCTTGCTGCGCATGCCCACCATGTACACAGTGTGGACCTCATATCCAGTCGTCTCTTTCTCATTGGCGGGGAGCTTAAAGAAAGCACCCGATCGAGCAGTTGTTGAGGGTACCGTCGGAGCTTGCTCGAAACGCCTTGCAGCTTTGTTGGTGTCGATGGCCTTGCCGCCAGCTGGGGTCATGGAGAGTCATTCGGGAACGGACTTGCGCTTTGGCTGAGGTGCCCTTGCGACCACCACATTTGGTCTCCTGCCTTTCGAGACCGATTTGTCTGCCACCGGGGCCTGAGGAGCTGGGATGGCGCCAACTGGCATGAACATAATAGAGCCAAATTGTAGCAGCGGCTCCTCCCATTGTCGCCCGAGACTAGCCGGAAGGACCGTCCTAGAGTCTATCCTCATCGTGTAGGAGACGGGAGCTGAGTTCATCATCGAAGACATCGTCGGAAGGTGATTGCTTGAAAATCTGCATGAAAAAGCATTATTTTTAGTATAAATACAGGTATGTATATTGATTGAGTTCGCATGAATGCTTAACCCGAAATATGGGAAGAGAGATTGGTCCCACCGGGCGTGCCAGAATCTGTAGGGTGTTTTTCGTCACCCCATTGAGATGGGAATACGCGCGCGCTTGTCAGGCGTACTACAGATTCCCCCTGCCTGGGGTAGGCCGGGGTTTAATGATTGTGAGGATCCGAATCTCTGGCAGCCGCGAACTAAGCTGCCGTTAATTACCCCTCGTCTTTGGAGCGAGGGAACCTCCGATTGACGGGTTAAACTGGTCATGAGAACTCAATGTGCGGTGTACATGTGTTGTGTTTTTAAAAGAGGGGTTTGGATATATCGGGAGCCACGCAGAGTTTTTTACGGGGGTCCCGCTACCCGGATAGCGGGCTGGGAGTCAAGGGGGCTAGCAGCCCCCTTGCGGGGTGCGGGGCAGCGCCCCGTTAGAAATTTTTTTTCTAACAGGGACAGTGTCATGGAGTATGTGTGTGTGTAAATATGTATACATGTGTATATATATATATATATATGTATGTATACATGTATATATATATTATATATATATATATATATATATATATATATATATATATAAGAAAGAGGGGGAAAAGACATCCAAAGGATGCGTGGGGCAGCACCTTGGGCGTTGTGCGCTCAGGCGCTAGAGTGCCACGTGTCGGCATGTGGGCGCTCTGCGCTTGAGCGCAAGTGCGCCACGTGTTGGCACGGGGGCAATTTGCGCTTGAGCGCTTGCGCTTGAGCGCAAGCGCGCCACGTGTCGGCACGGGGGCGACTTGCGCTCGAGCGCTTGCGCTGGAGCGCAAGCGCGCCACGTGTCGGCACCGGGGCGACTTGCGCTCGAGCGCTTGCGCTGGAGCGCAAGCACGCCACGTGTCGGCACGTGGGTGCTCTGCGCTCGAGCGCTCAGCGCTCGAGCGCAAGCGCGCCACGTGTCGGCACGCGGGCGCTGTGCGCTTGAGCGCCGGCGAGAAAAAAAGGCTTTTAGCCTAAAAAAGATTTCTCGAAAGAGAAATCAGAGAGGAGTTGGACTCCTGAGTGTGTTTTTGGGGTTAACGGAATGGGTTCTTCTTCCTCCTCCTCTGTTAGCTAGATCTTGAAGATCAAGAGATGTGAGATCTCAAAATCTCTCCTTTTTGAGATCTGATGACAGATCCAAGTTCCCCTTTGTGGGTTTCGTGGTGAAAAACTATTTTGTTTTTGAAAAGGAAGAGTAAAACTCTTGATTTAATTCAAAAGAAAGAAGAAGGTTTGAGACCTTCAGAAAAGGGAAAGAGATACAAACCCTAGGTTTTGTGTGAGAATGAAAAGTGTTGCTTTATTTTTTCATCATGTTGCCTTTTATAGGCTTACCTATTTACATATAGCCCCTTGGGCTTCACAAAAATGGCATTTTGCCTATCCGATGGCTCATGTGCCATTTCATTTTTGCACATAAGCCATGGGCTTACAAAATATTGGCTTTATGCCCATTTTGCATACATTCATGTATAAAAAATTACATAAAAATTATTTATTACATGATTTTGTTGTTGGCATGGGGAGGCTGGCCGCGGGCTCGACTTGGGCATGGGCCCGCTTGACCTGGGCTTGGGCCCACCTGGCTTGGGATTGACCTTGACTTTGACTCGGTCAACGGAGGTGTAAATTTTTATCCCAACAGTTAGGTTAAGAAATGAGTCATAAGAAAATATCTATCATAATATCTTCTTCATGACAAAAGGAATGTTTCTAGAAGGTGCAAGAAGAAGCTAACCCTAATCAAACCATAATCTCTTTTTATCATCACTAAACATGTTTCATTATTAATCATATCATGTTACTATAATATATATCACATATATATTATATTTGTAACAATAGAAAAATAATACAATTAATATATATCGCATATATATCAATGTATTATCCTGTGAGAAAATGAAATAATAAAGCGAGCAAATATTAGATAATGTAATACAATACATCATATATATTATTATACATTAAATCATCGAATCAACACTTGATCCGACAATCTGGCTATATCGAATATAACCGACTAATATATCATGTACCGATTCATCGAATCAACACTTGATTCGATGATCCGGTTCATATCTAAATATCGCGAGAATATAATACGGTATCTCATATCGCATTATCCTCGGTCCTGCACATATCACATATATGCCTCTACTCCATTTTGCCTGAGCCAAGAAACCTCTGTGTAGGACTCTAAAGAATCGTCAATACGCCGGTAGCAGGTGATGATCATATCAAACACCCACAAGCTGCAAGCGGTCAGCTAAACATAACAGCCACCCAGGTATTGAGCGATCAGAAGATCAACAAGCTAGCCTGTACGTTCTCCTGTGAATCCAATCAGTAACACTCTTGTACAGTCCGGTCTGTTCGTCTGATATGTCGCATATCTAGTCTAAGGGTGGTATACGTTAGACCCCAGTAACCGATAAGTCATGTCGATGTGAGGCTCATAACAGGTCGAGAAACTACTGATAACACTTACCAGTAAATCTCTATATCATCCCTGGCCAGGGACTTCCAGTTATAGCCAATCGAACACAACACAACATCAACTCCCTATACCGGGAGAGACGAATCCCCTCCTATCGTTCATTGCCTCCATGTGATTCGGGACTGTACCGAAAAGCCACCGTTTTGCACGCCCTCTTGGAAGTGGTAAGGTGGAAATCAAAGCACAGTGGGAATCCACACAAGACTCTATGATGATCTCGGGTCTTCAGACTACCCTGTACCAGTGTCACCGGAGAACTGCCATCTAACGTATGGTATATCACCATCTGGGAGTTCTCGGCGAGTCCGTCCTGTGTACCCAGTCTCCACTGAGCACCCGTACACCATCTCTGATGTCAAACACCGATGGATATGGGATCATCCATCGCCCATCATATGGGTCAAGATGCGTATACGCTAGTCTACTCTGGTGTATCGATGCCCTGTCTCGATATACCCTCGACTAGGAACAGTTATAGGATGTACTCATCGACTACCATAGCCCCACTAGTATGATCTCATCATAGTCCCAGTAGTCGAGTACAGATACTAAGGACTTTATCAACATGTGAGAGAAAAACAGTAAACCAGTACAAGTCAACATGTTAAGATAAAGTGAAACCAAATAGCATACTATCATGACGAGCAAGAAAGTCCTCTCTATATATATCCAAGCATCCATCATAATATACATCATATGTACAACAATGGCCTCTTGGCATATACATAACTAACAAGCACTGGATAGCAGTAAAGAACATTCTCAAGTACCTGAGAAGGACTAAGGATATGTTCTTGGTTTACGGCGGAAAAGACCTCCAGATCGAGGCTTTTGCTGACTCCAGCTTCCAGAGTGACAAGGATGACTCCAAGTCTATGTCTGGTTATGTCTTTACCCTCAATGGAGGGGCGGTGTGCATGGAAGAGTTCCAAGCAGGACACCGTTGCTGACTCGATGATGGAAGCGGAGTATATCGCTGCTTGCGATGCCGCAAAAGAAGCAGTCTGGATAAAGAAGTTCCTAATAGAGCTTACAGGTGGTTCCTACCATTGTTGATCCAATAGCGCTATATTGTGATAACAACGACGCTATAGCTTTAGCGAAGGAACCCAGGTTCCATCAGAAGTCCAGACATATCTTAAGGCGGTATCACCTGATCAGGGAGATCATAGATCGCCGGGAGATCGAGGTCCGGAGAGTTGCTACAGAGGAGAACACTGCAGATCCATTCACAAAGGCCATACCTCAGAAACAGTTCGAGAGGCTATTCGAGATAATAGGTCTTCGATACGCCAGTACATGGCCCTAGTGCAGGTGGGAGATTGTTAGTGTATATGCCCTAGGGGCCATTATTGTATCATACTAGCTTGTATATTACTTAATGGAAGCTTGGGATATTCACAGTTATATTAACAGTCTCGCTCAACATAGTAGTATGTGTTAGTGCATGTTGCAGGCTCCCACAACTCTTGTGAGGCAGCGGAAGTGATAAACGAAAATTTTCTTTGCATACAACACGCACTTTCCATTAGATCTTGTCTAAACCACAACTAGTGAACCCTAACTAGAGATGTTATCTACTATGTTAGGGATTATACCTTGATGATCCGGTCCTTCGGGTCTTCTTTGATGAACTCCTTGGCTCCTTGGACGTTGCCGATGTGCTCGATCTCCGGCCACCCCAAGACCTAGATGATCCACGCGAGAGTTGTCGTACAAGCTAGAAACCCTTCTTAAGAGTTTAACCTAGAGACCAAGTTTGCTAGAAGAGGTCACTAGGATCATGTAGAGATTAGTGTATTGGATTATCTTTAACCCTAAGCCTTTGTTTCACAACACATATGAAGGGTAAAGCTTAGGATGAAGGAGGAGGAGAGAAGAAGGAGAGAGAAAGTGTTTGTGATAATGAGAGAGTTCAAGCATGAGAAAAATGATATATTGCAAATGAAATAATTGAAGCATATAATATAAAATTTGCACCATGCTTCAATAGTAATTCCAAAATAATATAAAATTAAATAACCCATTCTTGCAACCATGCTTGGACTTTCTTATTTCCACCTAATTTAATTATTTTCATAAAATAAATAATGTCATTATGAGGTGGCACCTTCTAGAAGGTATTCTTGTAATAATTACAAGAATACCCCTCCTCCGTATACCGTATACCGTATACCCGTATCCGAATTCCGAAAAATACGAATACCATTAATCCAATAATATAATACCGGTATCCGTCTTAAACCGAAGCTCACCAGTATTATCCTTCCGATTATTATTCCTGTAACAATTACACGAACATAATCGAAACCCTGTCGTAACAGCTTACGGCTGCCATAACATCTTACAGCCTCTACATCTTTCGCCTGAACGAGGGAACCCTCTGTGTGGGACTCTAAAGACTCGACAGTACGCTGGCAGTGGGTTTAACCACAAGCACGTCAGCGGCACTTGCTGTGCGTAATGGCTACCCAGCTACATGAAGAAAAGGTGGCCGACAAGCGAACTCATCACAACCCCTACGAGCCTGCAAGAAACACTTACCGTACAGTCCGGTCTCTTCGTCTGATACGTCACATATGAAGTCTAGGGGTGGTAAATGTCAGACCCCAGCAACTTTATAAGTCATGCTGATTTACGGATCATAACAGTTCGAGGAATTACTGATAACACTTATCAGTAAACCTCGAGAACCCTGGCCAGGGATTTAGGTATTATAGCCGATCAAACATAGCGCGACATCAACTCCCTATAACGGGAGAGACGAAACCCCTCCTATCGCTCACTGTCTTCATGTGATTCGGGACTGTACCCAAAGTCCACCTGTTTGCACGACTCAATAGAGCCGTAGTAGTGTGGAAATCAAAGTACAGTAGGAATCACACAAGACACCATGACGATCTCGGGGCTACAGACTAAATTGTACAAGTGTCACCAGAGAACTGCTATCTGACAATAGGTATATATACCATCTAGGAGTTCTCGGCGAGTCCTGTTCGGTGTACCCATTCTCTGATGAGCACCTGTGTACAATCTTTGATGTCAAACACCAATGGTTGTGGAATCAACCATCACCCCCAGGGTCAAGAAACGTACACACTAGTCTAATCTGGTAATACCGATGCCCTGTCTCGATATACCCTCAACTACGAACTATTAAAGGATATGCTTGTAGACTGCCCAGGCCCCACTAGTATGATCTCATCATAATCCTGGTAGTCAAGCATAGTCCTAAGGGCTTCATCAACATGCATATAAAGATATGAAATATAACACAACACATCACATGTTAAGATGAAGATAAACCAGATAGCATATTATCATTTCGAGCAAAGATTGTCTCTGTACATATGCATGCCTAGCATCCTATACAATACAGGCCTCTAGGGCACACATATCTAACAATCTCCCACTTGTACTAAGGCATGTAGTTGATGCAATAAGTACCCACTGTCTGCACTAGAACCAGTTGTCGGCGTACCGTATGCCCAACAGCTCGAACAGTTTCTCAAACTGGACTTGAGGGATGGCCTTGGTGAATGGATCTGCTGTGTTGTCTTTCGTGTCTACTCTCCGTACCTCGATGTCCTGGCGATCCGCTATCTCCCTGATGAGGTGATACCGCCTCAAGATATGTCTGGATTTCTGATGGGACCTCGGTTCCTTCGCCAAAGCTATGGCTCCATTGTTATCACAATACAGAGGTATTGGATTGGCAATGGATGGAACCACCTGAAGTTCAGAAATGAACTTCCTTATCCAGACTGCCTCTTTTGCGGCATCATTAGCAGCAATATATCAGCTTCCATCGTGGAGTCAACGACGGTATCTTGCTTGGAACTCTTCCAACATACCGCCCCTCCATTTAGGGTAAATACAAACCCTGAGATGGACTTACTGTCATCCTTATCGCTCTGGAAGCTGGAGTCGGTAAATCCCTCCATTTGGAGATCTCCATTACCATACACCAAGAACATTTCTTTAGTTCTTCTCAAGTACTTCAGAATGTTCTTCACAGCAGTCCAGTGTTTCTCCCCAGTGTTAGATTGATACCTGCTTACTGCACTCAGTGCATAAGCTACATCTGGGCGAGTACATAACATCGCATACATTATAGATCCTACTGCCGAGGCGTATGGTATAATGCTCATGCGAGCCCTCTCCTCATCAGTCTTTGGAGACATCTCTTTAGAGAGGGTGATCCCGTGACAAGCGGGTAAATTACCCCTCTTGGAATCTTCCATACTAAACCTCTTTAGTATGGTGTCAATGTATCTCGATTGGGACAATCCCAATAATTTCTTAGATCTATCTCTATAGATCTTAATTCCCAGAATGTACGAGGCATCGCCCAGGTCTTTCATGGAGAACCTCTGCGATAAGAATAGTTTGACCGATTGTAGCATAGGAATATCATTTCCTATCAAGAGAATGTCGTCTACGTACAATACGAGGAATGTAACAGTACTCTCTACAATCCTTTTATAAATACATGGTTCATCCATATTTTTGATAAAACTAAACTTTTTGAATGTATCATCAAAGCAGATGTTCCAACTCCGTGATGCCTGTTTTAATCCAAGATAGATTTAAGCAGCCTGCATGCCTTTCCGCTGCTCCCACTATCAATGAAGCCTTCTGATCCATAAAAACGAATTCTTCTAAATCACCATTTAGAAATGTCGTTTTAACATCCATCTGCAAGATCTCATAATCATAGTGAGCAGCTATAGCTAGCAGGATCTAAATGGATTTAAGCATCGCGACCAGTGAAAAGGTTTCATTATAGTCCAAGCCTGGTCTTTGACGAAATCCTTTTGCTACCAGTCTATCTTTATAGGTCTCCACCTGACCATCCACACCGATCTTTCTTTTAAAGATCCATTTGCACCCTATGGGTTTTACTCCAGAAGGTGCAACCTCCAAAGTCCATACTTTGTTGGTGTGCATGGATTCCATTTCGGATCTCATGGCATCCAGCCACTTTATTAAGTCACTACTCGTGATAGCTTGCTGCAAACTAGTAGGGTCATCATCATCCATGATGCAATCTTCTCTATCACCATCAATTAGAAAACCGTAGTATCTATCAGGTGGGCGAGAAGTCCTAATAGATCTACGGAGCGGCTGAGGTTCGCCAGGTTCTATTGAAACCTCAGGTTCAACCAAATCATCGGTAATTGTCTGTGTATCTGGAATTTCTTCCAGTTCTACCTCATTGCCAACAGTATCATTTGTAAAAAATTCATTTTCTAAAAATGTGGCATACTGAGAAACAAACACCCTTTGTTCCTCCTTGTGGTATAAAAAATATCCATACGAGTGTTTTGGATATCCCACAAATCTACACAAAATCGATCGTGTCTCAAGTTTGTCCGGATTCTGCTTTTTCACATAGGCCGGACAACCCCATATCTTAACTCTTTTAAGAGATGGTCTCTTCCTATACCATATCTCATATGGAGTGGTAGACACGGTTTTGGTCGGAACCCTGTTCAATAGATAAATCGCATTCTCCAATGCGTGCCCCCAGAATGATATTGGTAACTCAGCATCACTCATCATAGATCGTACCATATCTAATAGGGTACGATTCCTCCTTTCCGATACACCGTTGTGCTGCAGTGTGTACGGAGGAGTGAGCTGAGAGAGAATCCCATTCTCTTTTAGGAAATCTAGAAACTCTAAGCTTAGATACCCACCTCCTCGATCCGATCGATGTTTCTTGATACTTAAGCCTGTTTGTTTTTCTACTTCAGATTTATACTCCTTGAATTTTTCGAAGGCTTCGGACTTATGTTTCAACAGGAACACGCGCCCGAATCTCGAAAAATCATCAGTGAAGGTTATGAAGTACGAAAAACCACCTCTCGCATGTGTAGACATTGGTCCACATGCATCACTATGTATGAGGCCTAAGAGTTCAGTAGCTCTCTCTTCGTGTCCAGTAAACAGAGTTTTTGTCATTTTACCCTTGATACAAGGCTGGCAAGTCGCATAAGATTTATATTCAAACGGGTTCAAATATCCATCTTTATGTAGCTTGGTTAGTCTTGTTTCGTTAATATGACCAAGTCTACAATGCTAAATGAAAGCTTCATTTATGTCTGAAACCTTTCTTTTGTTTGCGTGTTGTATATGAAAAATTGTAAGCTGATTTAGGACGTATATCCCGTTATTTAATGTACCATACCCAATCAACTCTTGATTAAGGTTAATGTTCATAACATTAAATTGCAATACAAAATTATATCCATCATTGTCCAACAACGATACAGATATAATATTACATAACATCGAAGGTACAAAATAACATGGGTTCAAAACCAATATACAACCCAATGGCAAACCAAGATGATACTCTCCCACTGCAGTAGTGTGTACTGAGGAACCATTCCCTACCCGGAGTCACCTTTCTTCAAAAGCCTGCTATTTCTCAGCCCCTGCACACAATTGCAGATGTGAGATCCTGACCGAGTATCTAATACCCAGGAAGCAGAGTTAATTGAAAAACAGTTTTCTGTTACAAACACACCTGAAGTGGAAGCATCACCATGCTTCTTCTTGAGGTCGGCCAGGTATCCAACGCAGTTTCTCTTCCAGTGCCCAGTCTGGTGGCAGTGGAAACATTCCCCTCATCCTGTCACAGCAGCCCCTTTCTTGTCCCTTCCCGGTGCCTTTTCACTCCGCCTCTCTGCTTGATGGGATTCTTCTACTTCTTTCCCTTGGCTTTGGCTTTCGGGACGGAGGAAGAAAATGGCCCAGCAATAAGAGAGGGAGTTTTCTCTACCTTTAGTGTGCTCTCTGCACTCCTCAACATATTGAGGAGTTTAGGTAAAGACTTCTCCATGTTGTGCATGTTGAAGTTTACAATGAATTGAGCAAAGGCAGGGGGAAGGGACTATAGAACAATATCAACATACTGCTCGTTCTCCATGGTCCAACCCAGGTCCTCAAGTTCTTCGATAAGTCCAATCATCTTCAATACATGGTCACCTACAGACGTGCCAGCGGCCATCCGCATCTGAAACAACTTTCGAGATGCCTCATATCGAAGAGTACGAAATTGCTCTCTATACAACTCCTTTGTATGGAGAAAGATGGATTGAACATCTATCTTCTCATGCTGCTTCTGATGTTCATTGTTCATAGAAGCAAGCGCGAGGCACTTGGCTGTTGCGCAGTCTATATCCCATGTCTTGCGGATTTCTTTATCCGCAACTGAAGAATCAGGGCCTGGGCTAGGAGGGGCTGGATTAGTCAGGACGTATCTGACCTTATCATAGGTCAGGGCAATATTCACGTTCCTTAGCCAATCTTTGTAATTCGGTCCCGTGAGTTTATTTTTGTCTAATAAAAGCTTAAGTCCCGTCATAGGTATCTGCCATTTAGGAGAGAGGAAAGAAGACACTCAGCGATTGCTCTTGCATAATTAGATTGGTTATTAATCTTATCTAATTGATGTCTCCCACTGCTTTTTATCAAATTTTCCTTCAAACCTTTTAAAAAGAAAACTAGCCAGGATTAATTGTAATCTACAAGTTCGCTAACCGGTCGGCCAGGACAGTGTCGGTACTCCGAGGGAGGTTCCCCGTGCTTTCGCACGGACCTAATTAAAATAAACCTCGTTTTCCTAGAGGCATAACCCCATTGACACCTTTCTAGACACCTACTGGATTAGCTAATTGTAAAGTACAAAACTCTCCTGGGAGTAACTTTCACTCACAGTGGGATCGAGATCCAACTATCATATAGAAGGTATGCAATCTCATTGCAAATTTCAACTATTGAAATTCCCGATATGATTTTTACCCCTAGTGTCTTATGACCTTAACTATGGTCAACAAATCATAAGCACTTTAGTCAAGTTCTACCCGCCATTTCGGGATTGATTTAGACCCACCCGCATGGCCCTTAACTATGGTCAACAAAGTCATGCGAATGTCCTAATCGATCGCATCAAATGCTTTATAGGAAGACATCACTTAGCTACCGTACACCACGCCTTAACTATAGTCAACAAACGTGGCACGAATACTAAGTACTCTGCTTCCTAAAATGGCGGAGGGCTACGTATGGTTTTTATGAAAACCTTTAACGTTTTGAACTTGATATCATTGTAGAATCGAGTGAGAAGGAGTGGTTTAAGCTCCAGTTTTTAAAATCGAATGGTTTTATAGCATTTTTCTAATCTTCCTAAAGAGGTCATTCCCGGTGAAGGGAACTCGGCCCTTTCCTTGTCGAATAAGGTGCTGGATATGTAAATACCACGATGCAAAGCAAAAATTAGATCAACTATAAAATCAAATCGAGTTCTTTGTAACATTTGCCAGTTTCGCTAAGGGGTCACTCCCGGTGAAGGGATCTTGGCCCTTTCCTCATCGAATGAGGTGCAGGATATTCAAGAATAGTACTATGCAAAGCAAAAGCTAGAGTTACCCATTTTAAAAAGTTTGATTCTACAACATCTTTAGGTTTCTTTTTCTTAACATTAATCACATTAATGTTGTCCCATCATTTACGTTTCCTAAACATCACAGAAAAGAAATGAAAATAGAACGTACTCTTATGCCATCCGCATTCGTCACGGGGCCTCGTCATGCACTGTTAGGTTACTTAACTAACGGCAGAGTGGGGGCTGGACTAGCGCTGGTGCAAAACATAAGCAACGTTTATTATATATCTCATATATAAATATATCCATTTCAGATCACAGATGAATATATTGGATATACTAGGAATTCCGTATTTCATTCAAGCCCTTAATGAAAGACGGGTTCCACGGTCGTGATGAATAGCCAAAACCCCACCCTAGACCCCTACGGGTGAGGAAAACTACCCGCCAAATTCCCGAAGTGAAGCAACCTCCCTCAACAAAGTGAGTAGGCCACTCGGCACTTCGAAAACCCGGTAGTTTATGCACCCCACCTTGGGTCTATCCTAGGAGCAAAAACAGTAAAAAGAAATTATACAACGGTGGCTACAACCTTAACCCGGATGTGCCCCGCAAAATAATATTACATTGCTTTTTACAAATTACATTGAATGAAAGAAAATAAAAACGCTCTTCTCACACACACCCGGCCATTCATCACGACAATCCAACACATTCATATACACATACCATCTCATGATATACATATGTGCAACCCCCGCTAATCGTCATATATAGCAATTTAGTGGACGTTTCAAACACATATCGAAAAACAGCAAACCCGATTAGCCAAACACTTAGAATTTCGATCGATAATTTTAAACCAAGCCAACACTTGACATGTTTCAGTACACAAACAACTTTGTGAAAATTCCAGATGTCCCAGAAACACTATTTCCTTAATCTAAGCAAACTGCTGAAAAACGAGTCAACACGGCCACGAAGCGGTCGCGGATCCACGGCCAAACACTGAGTTTGGCCGCGGATCCACGGCGTTCCTGGCGAGTTAGAGTCTCGTTTTTCTACAGTGTGCTTAGAAAACCCTGCATGTATTTTTAAAGCCACGAAAATGATTTTTTGAACACTTTAAAAATCGACAGAAAATGGGGACAGAAATCGTGTTTTCCGGGAAAAAATGCGTCGATCGAAGTTCTAACTTTTGGCTAACAATCTAATTATGGTTTAGTTAGGCTCTGATACCATGTTAGTGCATGTTGCATGCTCCCACAACTCTTGTGAGGCCGCGGAACTGATAAACGAAAATTTTCTTTGCATACAACATGCACTTTCCATTAGATCATGTCTAAACCACAACTAGTGAACCCTAACTAGATATATTATCTACTATGTTAGGGATTATACCTTGATGATCCGGTCCTTCGGGTCTTCTTTGATGAACTCCTTGGCTCCTTGGACGTTGCCGATGTGCTCGATCTCCGGCCACCCCAAGACCTAGATGATCCACGCTAGAGTTGTCGTACAAGCTAGAAACCCTTCTCAAGAGTTTAACCTAGAGACCAAGTTTTCTAGAAGAGGTCACTAGGATCATGTAGAGATTAGTGTATTGGATTATCTTTAACCCTAAGCCTTTGTTTCACAACACATGTGAAGGGTAAAGCATAGAATGAAGGAGGAGGAGAGAAGAAGGAGAGAGAAAGTGTTTGTGATAATGAGAGAGTTCAAGCATGAGAAAAATGATATATTGCAAATGAAATAATTGAAGCATATAATATAAAATTAGCACCATGCTTCAATAGTAATTCCAAAACAATATAAAATTAAACAGCACATTCTTGCAACCATGCTTGGACTTTCATATTTCCACCTCATTTATTTATTTTCATAAAATAAATAATGTCATTATGAGGTGGCACCTTCTAGAAGGTATTCTTGTAACAATTACAAGAATACCCCTCCTCCGTATACCGTATACCGTATACCCGTATCCGAATTCCGAAAAATACGAATACCATTAATCCAATAATATAATACCGGTATCCGGCTTACACCGAAGCCCACCAGTATTATCCTTCCGATTATTATTCATGTAACAATTACACGAACATAATCGAAACCCTGCCGTAACAGCTTACGGCTTCCATAACAACTTACAGCCTCTACATCTTTCGCCTGAACGAGGGAACCCTCTGTGTGGGACTCTAAAGACTCGATAGTACGCTGGAAGTGGGTTTAACCACAAGCACGTTATCGGCACTAGCTGTGCGTAACGTCTACCCAGGTACTTGACGAAAAGGTGGCCGACGAGCGAACTCATCACAACCCCTACGAGCCTGCAAGCAACACTTACCGTACAGTCCGGTCTCTTCGTCTGATACGTCGCATATGAAGTCTAGGGATGGTAAATGTCAGACCCCAGCAACTTTATAAGTCATGCTGATTTATGGCTCATAACAGTTCGAGGAACTACTGATAACACTTATCAGTAAACCTCGAGAACCCTGGCCAGGGATTTAGGTGTTATAGCCGATCAAACATAGAGCGACATCAACTCCCTATACCGGGAGAGACGAAACCCCTCCTATCGCTCACTTTCTTCATGTGATTCGGGACTGTACCCAAAGTCCACCTGTTTGCATGACTCAATAGAGCCGTGGTAGGGTGGAAATCAAAGTGCAGTGGGAATCACACAAGACACAATGACGATCTCGGGTCTACAGACTAACTTGTACAAGTGTCACCAGAGAACTGCTATCTGAAAATAGGTATATATACCATCTAGGAGTTCTCGGCGAGTCCTGTTCGGTGTACCCATTCTCTGATGAGCACCTGTGTACAATCTTTGATGTCAAACACCAATGGTTGTGGAATCAACCATCGCCCCCAGGGTCAAGAAACGTACACACTAGTCTAATCTGGTAATACCGATGCCCTGTCTCGATAGACCCTCGACTAGGAACTATTAAAAGATATGCTTATAGACTGCCCAGGCCCCACCAGTATGATCTCATCATAATCCTGGTAGTCAAGCATAGTCCTAAGGGCTTCATCAACATGCATATAAAGATATGAAATATTACACAATACATCACATGTTAAGATGAAGATAAACCAGATAGCATACTATCATTTCGAGCAAAGATTGTTTCTGTACATATACATGCCTAGCATCCTATACAATACAAGCCTCTAGGGCACACATATCTAACAGTATGCTACTTGGTTTATATCTATCTTAATTTGTGAATATGTTTCTTTTAGCATATCACGAATACATATTGATAGAGCCCTTAGGATCTTGCTTGACTACAAGCGTTGTGATGGCAGTCACACTAGTGGAGGCTGGGTAGTCTACAAGCACATCCTTTTTCAGGTCCATAGTCGTAGGATTATCGAGACAGGGCATCGATACTCTGGAGTAGACTAGTGTGTACGCTTCTCATCCCGGTTGGGGAAATGGTCTGTCCCACAGCCATTAGTACGTCGTACTGGAGAAAGTATGCAGGTGCTCGTTAGGTTACGGGTACACCGGACATGACTCGCAGGGAACTATTGGTAGGTACTATACCCGTCGTCAGTTAACAGTTCCCAGGTGACATGAGTACAGCATAGTCCGTAGACTTGACACTTCTGCTTCGCCTCGAGTGTGTTCCCACTGTTCTTAGATTTCTACCCTACCACGGCTCAAAGGAGTCGTGCAAACAGGTAGCAGTTGGGTGCAGTCCCGAAGCACTTGGAGGCAGTGGCGGTTAGACAGGATTCGTCTCTCCCGGTACTGGGAGTTGATATCGCACTGTGTTTAGAGAGCCATTACGCAAAGTCCCAGGCCAGGGCAAGCGAGATTTACTGGTAGGTTTTCCAGTAGCTTCTCAAGGTGTAATGGGCTTCACTCTGACACGACTTATGCCGCTTTTATGGGACTGACGCTTGCTGCCCCCTTGGCCCGATATGCGATAGTCTTAGACTAACAGACCGGACTATACGAAGATTGTCACAGCAGGCTCAGTAGGAGTTCGGATGGGTTTTCTCATCGGCTTTCTTATCGACATCTACCTGGGGACCGTTACGTAAAGCTAGTACCGCTTGCGGCCTGTGGTTAAACCCACTGCCAGCGTAGTGTTGCGTCTTTAGAGTCCCACACAGAGAGTTTCCCTGCTTTAGGCGAAACGATATAGTGGTCATTGTAAGTCCACGTTGCTCATCCCGGTTCTTACGGGGAGACGGAAACGACGAAAAACAATAATTTGGCGCAAGGCAACATGGACTCAAATGCAAGGATCTTGGCTAAACATGAAACTAGTAAACTACAAGAGGCTATAACTACTATGCTGTAGAAAGTATACCTCGCGAAACCGGTCCTTCGGGTCTTCATTCCGCTGTCCCGCTCGTCCATCCAAGCTCCAAGTGTCGATCCGGACCTTAGGCACCTCCACGGCCTTCTTGAGTCGAAGACGATCCATCCGAGAGATGTACACCGAGCTGCACCTCGAGCCGAGGCAAATAGGGCAAAGAGATTGCTAGTCTAGAAGCCCTAGGATGTGTAGAGAAGATGTATGGATGTGTTTGTCAAGTGGAATCCTTTTTCTCTCAACACATGAGATCAAAGGAAGAATCAAGAGGAGGAAGAAGGAGGAGCAACCATGGAAATGTTTCTCTTCTCTTTTCTATGAGAGAGAATGAGAATGAACAAATGAAAAACTTAACCAAGAGAAAACACAACCATGGTTGCAATAATGCAAAAACATTATCATTACTAATCCCATCAAGATAAAGTTGATGGCTACAAATGACATGACCATTATTATAACAAAATGAAAAAGAAAACCAAAGAATACTTTAGACCTTTCAAGAAGATCCTAGTCAACTTTGGTCAAACAGTCAACAAAGTCAAGATGGTGAAATGGTCAATGTAATTATCCATAACATAATTATCAATAAAAGGATTAGTAAATAATGTCTCCGGCTCATAATGGTTTTGACCAAACGAATTGTCAAAAACCCTAATGAGTGTGCCACATTACGGTTTTGGCCGAACCATCTGCCAAAACCCTAATGGGGCACCTCCTCCTTCATCTCTCCTCAAAACAGTGCATACACACCCGCATCCGCATTCCGTAGAATGCGAATGCATGGAAGACAAATCAAATCCATTTGTGCAATACTAGGATCTGGCTTAAACCAAAGCCCACTAGTATCGCATGCCCGAACAGCATACGCACACAAGTGCACGTAAGTGATCGTAGCCCTGCCGTAAAACCATACGGCCTCTACACGTTTCGCCCAGTGCAGGGAAACTCTCTGTGTGGGACTCTAAAGACTCGACACTACGCTGGCAGTGGGTTTAACCACAGACCACAAGCAGTACTAGCTGTGCGTAACGGTCCCCAGGTAGATGTCGATAAGAAGGCCGATGAGGTAAACCCATCCGAACTCCTACTGAGCCTGTTTGTGACAATCTCCGTACAGTCCGGTCTGTTCGTCTGATACATCGCATGGCGGGCCTAGGGGGCGGTAAACGTCAGTCCCCTAATAGCGGTACAAGTCGTGTCAGAGTGAAGCCCAGAACACCCTGAGATAACACTGGAAACCTACCAGTATATCTCGCTTGCCCTGGCCAGGGACTACTTGTGTAATGGCTCTCCTAGACACAGCGCGATGTCAACCCCCAATACCGGGAGAGACGAATCCTGTCTAACCGTCACTGTCTCCAAGTGCTTCGGGACTGCACCCAACTACTACCTGTTTTCACGACTCCTTTAAGCCGTGGTAGGGTAGTAATCTAAGTACAGTGGGAACACACTCGAGGCGAAGTGACAGTGTCAAGTCGGCGGACTAAGCTGTACTCATGTCACCTGGGAACTGATAACTGACGATAGGTATAATACCAACCAACAGTTCCCGAAGAGTCATGTCCAGTGTACTCGTAACCTAACGAGCACCCGCATACTATCTCAAGTACGACGTACTGACGGCTTTGGGACAGACCGTCTCCCCCGCTGGGATGAGAAGCGCATACGCTAGTCTACTCCGGAGTATCGATGCCCTGTCTCGATAGTCCTACGACTAGGGACCTGTATAAGGATGTGCTTATGGATTACCCAGCCCCCACGAGTGTGAGCGCCATCACAACGCTGGTAATCAAGCAAAGATCCTAAGGGCTCTACTAATATGTTTATAAGCGATATGCTAAAAGAAACACATGCACATATTAAACTAGAGACAAACCAAGTAGCATACTACCATTTTGAGCAAGATTGTCTATACAACTGTGAATATCCCAAGCTTCCATCAAGTAATATACAAGCTAGTATGATACAGTAATGGCCTCTAGGGCATATAAACTAACAATCTCCCACTTGCACTAAGGCCATGTACTGGCATATCGAAGACCTATCATCTCGATCAGCCGCTCGAACTGAGTCTGGGGTAGGGCCTTCGTGAGTGGATCTGCAGTGTTGTTCTCCGTATTTACACTCTTCACCTCGATCTCTCGGCGATCTACGATCTCCCTGATCAGGTGGTACCGCCTCAAAATGTGCCTGGACTTCTGATGGAACCTGGGTTCCTTCGCTAAAGCTATAGCTCCGTTGTTGTCGCAATACAGCGGTATTGGATCAACAATGGTAGGAACCACCTGAATCTCCGTGAGGAACTTCTTCATCCAGACAGCTTCCTTTGAGGCATCGCAAGCAGCTATGTACTCCGCTTCCATAGTTGAGTCAGCAACGGTCTCCTGCTTGGAACTCTTCCAGAAAACCGCCCCTCCATTGAGGGTAAAGACATAACCCGACATGGACTTGAAGTCATCCTTGTCACTCTGGAAGCTGGAGTCAGCAAAGGCCTCGAGCTGGAGATCTTTTCTGCCATACACCAAGAACATCTCCTTAGTCCTTCTTAGGTACTTGAGAATGTTCTTTACCGCTATCCAGTGTTTCTCCCCTGGGTTTGACTGATACCGGCTTACAACGCTCAATGCGTATGCTACATCTGGTCTGGTACATAACATCGCATACATTATAGAGCCTACCGCAGAAGCGTAAGGTATAATAGACATGTGATCCCTCTCCAACTCAGTCTTGGGAGACATCTCTTTGGAGAGGGTGATCCCGTGACAAGCCGGTAAATTACCGCGCTTGGAATCTTTCATACTGAATCTTCTCAGTATGGTGTCGATGTACCTTGACTGTGAAAGTCCCAACATCCTCTTAGATCTATCACGATAGATCTGGATCCCCAGAATGTAGTTAGCATCGCCCAGGTCCTTCATGGAGAACCTCTGCGACAAGAATCCTTTGACTGACTGTAGCATAGGAATATCATTTCCTATTAGGAGAATGTCATCCACGTACAAGACGAGGAATACCACAGTTCTCTCTACAATCTTACTGTAAATGCATGGTTCATCTGGGTTTTTGATAAAGTCGAATTCTTTGACAGTATCATCAAAGCAGATGTTCCAACTCCGCGATACTTGCTTAAGTCCATAAATGGACTTGAGCAACCTGCACACTCTACCGCTGCTCCCACTCTGAATGAATCCCTCCGGCTGATCCATATAGACGCACTCTTCCAAATTTCCATTTAGGAAAGCCGTCTTTACGTCCATCTGCCAGATTTCATAATCGTGGAAGGCAGCAATGGCAAGAAGGATCCGAATGGATTTTAGCATAGCCACTAGAGAAAAGGTCTCGTCATAGTTCAAACCAGGTCTTTGACGAAAACCCTTTGCTACAAGTCTAGCTTTATAGGTCTCAACCTGCCCATCTACACCAATCTTCTTTCTGAAGATCCATTTGCAGCCTACGGGTTTTACCCCTTCTGGAGCAAAGTCCAAAGTCCAAACTTTGTTGGTGTACATAGACTCCATCTCGGCCCGCATTGCATCCAGCCATTTTACCGAGTCACCGCTCTGAATGGCTTGCTGGAAGCTAGTAGGCTCACCATAATCCATGGTGCAATCCTCTCTATCCCCGTCTATGAGAAAACCGTAGTATCTCTCGGGCGGATGAGACTGCCTACTACTCCTGCGGAGTGGCGCTGGGATGTCCGGTTCTCTTGAAACTTCTGGTTCTTCCAAGCTTTCAGTAATAGTTTGTGGTTCTGGAATTTCTTCCAGTTCTACTGCGCTCCCACTTATCTGATTTTCTAAAAATTCAGTTTCCAAGAAGTGGGCATGCTGAGAAACAAAAACCTTTTGTTCCTCTGCGGAATAGAAAAGATACCCCCTGGAGTTCTTTGGGTATCCCACAAACTTACACAGTACTGAGCGTGCCTCGAGCTTGTCCGCATGCTGCTTTTTTACAAAAGCTGGACATCCCCATGTCTTAAGGTACTTAAGACAGGATTTCTTCCCACTCCACATCTGATATGGGGTGGTAGGCACAGTCTTGGTTGGAGCCTTGTTCAAGAGATATGCTGTTGTTTCTAGCGCATAACCCCAGAAGGATCGTGGTAACTCAGCCTTACTCATCATGGAACGAACCATATCCAATAGGGTTTGATTCCTCCTTTCCAATACACCGTTGTGTTGTGGTGTGTATCGAGGAGTAAGATGAGAGAGAATTCCATTCTCTTTTAAGTAGCCCAGAAACTCGGCACTCAAGTATTCACTACCTCGATCAGATCTTAGTGTCTTGATACTTTTGCCTGTTTGTTTTTCAACTTCATTCTTGTATTCCTGGAATTTCTCAAAGGCCTCGGATTTGTGCTTCATCAAGAAGACATGCCCATGCCTAGAGAAATCATCTGTGAAAGTAATGAAGTAAGAATAACCACTTCGCGCATGTGTAGACATTGGACCACACACATCACTGTGTATGGTCCCAAGAGCTCGCTTGCTCTTTCTCCGTGTCCAGTGAATGGAGTCTTTGTCATCTTTCCCATGAGACAAGATTCACAAGTGGCATAAGACTGATACTCAAACGGATTCAAGTATCCCTCTTTATGTAACTTTGTTAACCGTGTCTCATTAATGTGACCCAGTCTACAATGCCATAAGAAAGCCTGATTTGTTTCCGGAGACTTTCTTTTAAGTGTGTTCTGGACACTGAAGATCTGAGCTTGATTCAATACGTATATTCCGTTTTGTAATGTACCTGACCCAATCAGGACTTGATTTAGGTGGATGTTTACTACATCGCTTACAAAAGTAAAATCATATCCTTCCTTAGAAATCAAGGATACAGATATGATATTACAAGTCGCACCTGGTACATAAAAACAGTTACACAGAATCAATATCTACCCAGTTGTCAGTCCTAGATGATATTCCCCTACGGATTCAGCATACATGCTCATTCCGTTAGCAACCCTGAGAGTCATATCACCTTTCCTGATAACCCTACGGTTTCTCAGAGGCTGTAACGAATTACAGATATGAGATCCTGATCCGGTATCCAATACCCAGGAAGTAGGGTTAAATGACATACAGTTCTCTATTACAAACACACCCGAAGCCGAAGCTACAACATGCTTCGAATTCTGGCTACTGGCTTTGCAAGCCCTGCAATCCTTCTGTCCATGTTCATTCCCGTAACAATAGGAACATCCCTCTTTTACTGCATCCATTCCCGAAACTTCTGCCCTTCTCTTTCTTTCTACTTCCCTGGTTTCCTTCAGGGTAGTAGGTAGAGACTGTTGAACTAAGTCAGCATCTGACTCGTTCTTCAACGTGGTCTTCAGGTCCGAGAGCTCAAAAGAGCTGGTCTCTGTAAGGACGTTGCCCCTTACAGATGACCCGATAGCCAACCTCGCTGGAAGCAATTCGTTCGAGGTCTCATATCTTGCGATACGAGATTGCTCTCCATATAAAACTTTGTTATGGAGGAAGATAGAAGCTGAGTCCATCTTCTCGTGCTGCCTCTGGTATAAACCATCAACTGAGGCTAACACGAGGCACTTGGCTTTCGCAGAATTCCTTTCCGATGTCTCGCGGATATGAATATCCATGACAGGGGAAACTGGACATGAGACGGCAGGGGTTGGATCAGTCAAGAGGTGTCCCAGCTTGTCATGGGCAATGGACATCTGGACAGACCTTTGCCAGTCATAACAGTCAGATTCAGTCATTTTATTATCTAGATGTAACCTAGGTGCGGTCACTGGGTCGCTGCAATTAAGAGAGAGAGAAGAAAACACTCAGCATGATGCTCTTGAAAGTTTAGATTGGTTTTTATTTTATCTAAACGGGATGGCTCCCACTGTCTCTCGGATCCCTCCTCAAACCATAAAGGAAGAATTAGTCAGGATCAATCTCACCGTACAATACTTGCTTAACCGTTCAGCCAGGCCAGTGTCGGTACTTCGAGGGAGGTTTTCCAACGCTTTCGCGAAGTTCCTTAATTAAGTAACCTCTTTTCCCTGTGGGCGTAGCCCCACTAATACCTTTCTAGACACCTACTTGGTTTATAGCATTGATTGTTAAGTGAGAGATTTCCCGAGGAGTAGCATATACTCACAGTAGGATCGGGATCCAAATATCATCGCGTGATAAAATCGAAGGAATCCTACCAGAATCATCACACTCCAAATGGTATGTAGCGCTAGCAAGTTTCAGTGCTTATGAAACTCCCGATGTGGATTTTTGCCCCATGCTCTTATGACCTTGACGAAGGTCAACAAATCATAAGTCACATGTCAAGTTCTACCCGTCATTATCCAGGTTAATTTGAACCCACCCGTACATACCCTTGATGAAGGTCAACAAGGTAATACGACTGTCCCAAACCAACGCATCTATCTATGCTACATATGAACACCCAACAGCTACCAATCACTATGCCTTGACGAAGGTCAACAAACATAGCTTGAATACTATTGAATATCCATACGAAATGACGGAGGGCTACGAATGGTTTTGGCGAAACCGTGAACGTAGTGAACTTGATATAGTCGATGGAACGAGATATCTTTTAAAAGGAGTGGTTCAAGCTCCGCGTTTAAAATGCTGGTTTTTGAAAAGAACCGAGTGGTTTTCAAAGTGTTCCAACGACTTTTACTTGGTTTATTTTCTTGCATTAGTTCTTTTAATGCGTCCCATCATTTAAACCTACCATTGCAGAAAACAACCAAAATATGGTGTACGCTTATGCCATCCGCATTCGCCACGGGGCCCCGTCATCACCCGTTAGGTTACTTAACTAACGACAGAGCGGGGGCTGGACTAGCGCGGATGCAAAACATAAGCAACACCTAAATAGTTATTATATATAGATATATAGCAATGATAGACATTTCAGATCACAGATGAACACTTTGGATATACTTGGAATCCGCGATTCGTTCGAGCCTGCAACGAAAAACGGATTACACGGTCGCGATGAATAGCCAAACCCCACCCTAGACCCCTACGGGTGCGGCAAACTACCCGCCAAGTACCCGAAGCGAAGCAACCTCCCTCAACACCGTGAGTAGGCCACTCGGCACTTCGAGATACCCGGTAGTTTATGCACCCCACCTTGGGTCTATCCTAGGAGCAAAACCAGTAAAAAGAAATAATACAATGACGGCTACAACCCCGACCCGGTTGTGCGGCCAAACAAATAATATTACATCAAATTACATATTTTACAATGAATGAAAGAAAAAGAAACTCTCATCTCACACCCATTCCCGGCTATTCATCCGCGACAATCCACCGAGTTCATATACACAAACCATCAACATTACAGATCACAGATATGTATAACCCCCACTAATCGACATATAGCGATTAGCGGACGTTCAATACATATATCACATCATAAAAAATATGCATTAGCCAAAGTCTACGGAATATCGATCAAAATACGGATTTTTAACCACCCCAAAAGTCAATTTGCTCTCTGGAAAATCTGGGTAGAAAAAACATGTATTAAAAATCCCAAAACATCCAAACTAAAACACTGCACAAAACCCGATCCAGTGCCGAGTCAAAACGGCGGCGGAACCGCGGCAAAGAGCATGTCATTGCCGCGCGCGGTCGTTTGATCGAATCACTGGATCGTTTTTCTGCAGTGTTTTCACAAAACCCTGAGACGATTTTTCATATATTTTAAAACACTTTTTGAGCAGTATAAAAATCGACAGAAACTTGAGGTTTTGCGGATGTGTTTTGCGACTTTTTTCCGATCGATGTTCTTAACACTTTGTTAACTTACTAGTTTATGTTTAGCTAGGCTCTGATACCACTGTAAGTCCACGTCGCTCATCCCGGTTCTTACGGGGAGGCGGAAACGACGAAAAACAATAATTTGGCGCAAGGCAACATGGACTCAAAAGCAAGGATCTTGGCTAAACATGAAACTAGTAAACTACAAGAGGCTATAACTACTATGCTGTAGAAAGTATACCTCGCAAAACCGGTCCTTCGGGTCTTCATTCCGCTGTCCCGCTCGTCCATCCAAGCTAAAAGTGTCGATCCGGACCTTGGGCACCTCCACGGCCTTCTTGAGTCGAAGAAGATCCACCCGAGAGATGTACACCGAGCTCCACCTCGAGCCGAGGCAAATAGGGCAAAGAGATTGCTAGTCTAGAAGCCCTAGGATGTGTAGAGAAGATGTATGGATGTGTTTGTCAAGTGGAATCCTTTTTCTCTCAACACATGAGATCAAAGGAAGAATCAAGAGGAGGAAGAAGGAGGAGCAACCATGGAAATGTTTCTCTTCTCTTTTCTATGAGAGAGAATGAGAATGAACGAATGAAAAACTTAACCAAGAGAAAACACAACCATGGTTGCAATAATGCAAAAACATTATCATTACTAATCCCATCAAGATAAAGTTGATGGCTACAAATGACATGACCATTATCATAACAAAATGAAAAAGAAAACCAAAGAATACTTTAAACCTTTCAAGAAGATCCTAATCAACTATGGTCAAACAGTCAACAAAGTCAAGATGGTCAAATGGTCAATATAATTAGCCATAACATAATTATCAATAAAAGGATTAGTAAATAATATCTCCGGCTCATAATGGTTTTGACCAAACGAATTGTCAAAAACCCTAATGAGTGTGCCACATTACGGTTTTGGCCGAACCATCTGCCAAAACCATAATGGAGCACCTCCTCCTTCATCGCTCCTCAAAACAGTGCATACACACCCGCATCCACAATCCGTAGAATGCGAATGCACATAAGACAGATCAAATCCATCTGTGCAATACTAGGATCTGGCTTAAACCAAAGCCCACTAGTATCGCCTGCCCGAACAGCATACGCACACAAGTGCACGTAAGTGATCGTAGCCGTGCCGTAAAACCATACGGCCTCTACACGTTTCGCCCAGTGCAGGGAAACTCTCTGTGTGGGACTCTAAAGACTCGACACTACGCTGGCAGTGGGTTTAACCACAGACCGCAAGCGGCACTAGCTGTGTGTAACGGTCCCCAGGTAGATGTCGATAAGAAGGCCGATGAGGTAAACCCATCCGAACTCCTACTGAGCCTTTATGTGACAATCTCCGTACAGTCTGGTCTGTTCGTCTGATACATCGCATGGCGGGCCTAGGGGGGCAGTAAACGTCAGTCCCCTAATAGCGGTACAAGTCGTGTCGGAGTGAAGCCTAGAACACCCTGAGATAACACTGGAAACCTACCAGTATATCTCGCTTGCCCTGGCCAGGGACTACTTGTGTAATGGCTCTCCTAGACACAGCGCGATGTCAACCCCCAATACCGGGAGAGACGATCCTGTCTAACCGTCACTGTCTCCAAGTGCTTCGGGACTGCACCCAACTACTACCTATTTCCACGACTCCTTTGAGCCGTGGTAGGGTAGTAATCTAAGTACAGTGGGAACACACTCGAGGCGAAGTGACAGTGTCAAGTCGGCGGACTAAGCTGTACTCATGTCACCTGGGAACTAATAACTGACGATAGGTATAATACCAACCAACAGTTCCCGACGAGTCCTGTCCAGTGTACTCGTAACCTAACGAGCACCCGTATACTATCTCAAGTACGACGTACTGACGGCTGTGGGACAGACCGTCTCCCCCGCTGGGATGAGAAGCGTATACGCTAGTCTACTCCGGAGTATCGATGCCCTGTCTCGATAGTCCTACGACTAGGGACCTGTATAAGGATGTGCTTATGGATTACCCAGCCCCCACGAGTGTGAGCGCCATCACAATGCTGGTAATCAAGCAAAGATCCTAAGGGCTCTACTAATATGTATATAAGCGATATGCTAAAAGAAACACATGCACATATTAAAGTAGAGACAAACCAAGTAGCATACTACCATTTTGAGCAAGATTGTCTATACAACTGTGAATATCCCAAGCTTCCATCAAGTAATATACAAGCTAGTATGATACAGTAATGGCCTCTAGGGCATATACACTAACAGTCGTATGGTTTTACGACAGGGTTCGGACATATACGTGTATTTGTGCACGTACGATGTTCGGACAAATTATACTAGCGAGCTTTGGTTTAAGCCAGATTCTAGTATTGGATTATTAGATTTATACAGTCTCAGTGTATCCATGTTTTTCGTAAATACGGATGGGAGGGGCATTCTCGTAATTAGTCGAAAAGATTCTAGAAGAAAGGTGACTCATTTAGATTTAATTCATTTATGAATTAAACTAAATGAGGTGGAGAGCTTATGTGTTATTTGCATTAAATGATTTAATGACTCATATGATGATTCATCCAAAGTGAGTTAATGAAGCATTTATTGTTTTAATGACTCATGGATGATTCATCCTAATGTATTAAATGAAGCATGGTTGTAATTATCTAATATGATTTATTAGATAATTTGTCACGACCCAAAATTGGCCCGTGATGGCCCTAATACTACGCAACGCCCTAAGACGTAACATAGTAAAAGAAAGCCAAAACCCAGAAGTCTAAACCATAAAAATACGGAAAAGATAATATAAGTTTTGAAACATTTGAAATCGCAACCCAAATTCTTTAAAAGTCTTACTTTCTTTCCTTTAAAATTTTAGCAACACCACTTTTTGTAAAAACCCAGCCAAGATGAATACAATACAAATATACGACGCCGTAGCGAAGAAATAAAGACAGTAGAGAGAAAGCTGTATAAACAGACAACAAATCCATAATAATATACAAATACGTCCTCACCAAGTCTCTAAGTCAATAATACAATAGTAGATGGAGAGTACAGATACAACGAAGGTACAATAGGAAATACAGATAATCATCTAACCCACCTAAGCAAAACGGTAAACTGTGAGCTGATGCGGTATCTGTGGCAAAAGATAGTAGCTGCAAAGCTGAATAGAAGAATAGCCTGCCTCGACTACTCTGGGGAAAAACCTGAAACATCTGTGGCACAACGGGGGTGAGTTGCCAACTCGTGAATAGTATAAAACATATGCAGGTAATCGCAGGAATGCACGTACAGCATGAATCTAAGGTATGTGATTACAGCAATAACATGTCATGCAAATGCTGAATAAAGGGAAGTACACTAGCAGGTACAATCAATATGTGAAGCAATAGTAACATGACGGTAATATGCAATAACTATGCAAAAAGGATATGAGAATATAGATATGCAACTATCATAAGGGTACACTAACAAGTACAATCAATATATGAAACTGTGCATAAAATAGATAAGGGTGAGGTATAGGGTGGAATATGTCATTTCCACGGAAACCTGACATCGTGGCAGGATCACAATCCATCAAGACACTCAAATCCCAAATCCTCAAATCAGCCCACACATTAGGCTCTCACAATATATAAGTCGCACATCACCTCAATGTACAATATCGAATAGCTCTCCTATATCTCGAATGTACAATTCAACAATCTCGTTCACATCCAATATCCAATCTCAATGAATCACCTATATCCCAAGTCGAATCTCCAGTAAGTATCTAACATCCTCAAGGTAAATATATATAGAAGTAAGTATGATGGGGGCAATACACATATATTAGCGTCCCATTCCACTAATATTGGTGTAAGGGTATATATAACAACGGCTAAATCCTCTGTTATATATACAAAAGGGGTTAGAGAAATATCATGAAAACAGTGTGCCAAGCATCGACACAGAAATCCTCGTATATCGGGCTCCGTCAGTCCGGATCGGCCCACGGGGTCCATCTGCGGTGTCGGCCCTCGGCCCCGATAGTACAGATCATCCCGCATCCATCTCTCGACTCTGGCCAGTATCCTCCGGACAACTGCCAGGTCCAACCAATCACCGGTAGGTACTTGCCCACCTCCAGGCTCAATCGGAAAACCCATCGATCTTCTTGCCGAGGGGAACCGTACCGGGCCCCACCATGTACTCTCATACGGCAACCACACCTCGTATGGAGTATATAATCAGCACCGATAAAACTCATGGTGGACGCGCAAATATCATATCAAGGGAACCGGGTTGTTCAATGTATGCATAATTTCATGAACTCCCGCGGTTCCCAAATCCCGAAAACATCATATAAAATCCAAGTAAAGAATGCGCAAATCCAGGAATAATATATGCGATATATCTGAATGCGAGCAGGTAACAAAAGTATATAGCTGAACCAGATGTATGAAAAATCAGTAAAGTACATCTAAGTATAGGTATCTACCTATAAGAACTGATGTCGTATACCCCCCTGGGTATAAGAAGAATATGAGTAAGATATCCCCCCCGGTATAAGTAAAATATCTAAAAGGTATACCTGTAGCTGTATCGCAAGGTGTACATGTACCTGTCACTAAAGGTATGATACACTATAGGTATACCGGTAGCTAGATGTCATGTGTGGTAAGCAATAGTAGCTATAAGGGGTAGTGTGTGACATGGCAATTATTGACGGTGTGTGTGTAGCATACACTCCGTGCTCGTGCAACATGAACCGTCAATAATGTGTGCAGTGTCCTACGGCTGCTAGTCACAGTATAACTATATCAAGGAAAAATAAAGTATGGCGCAATTCTACAATGACGTAGAATGTGCGACAGGTATTTGAATCCTAGCCCAGACGCATAACGCCATGCGGGCGATTCCCCTGTAGATGTTAAATCTACTCACCTACGCTCCACGCTAGGTGAATCCTACCATCTGCTCCCCCTTGTAGCCGTGTCCGTAGTTCCTACCTGCAAACCTGCAAATACGACATGAAATCATATATAAGCCAAAATATTCCGCGAAACGCGATATCGAACCAAAACGAGAAACTCGAGTCGCGAACTAAACGCGCGTGTGCACGATACGCTGAATCGTGTGTGTACGCGTCTAAAACCATCGCGACA
This sequence comes from Agapanthus africanus, assembly GCA_030015575.1. NCBI lineage: Eukaryota > Viridiplantae > Streptophyta > Magnoliopsida > Asparagales > Amaryllidaceae > Agapanthus > Agapanthus africanus. The sequence continues at coordinate 110,536,067 of CM057351.1, forward strand.
CGCCGCGATACGCTGGATCACAAAACCCACTCACGTATCGCGCGTATCGCGCAAACACAACGGACACCAAAAGCGATATATAGTCCCAGATTTTCCTACAGGTCAAATCTTGCAAAACTAGACATGCCAAAACACTACAATACACTGCAGACAACCAATCCCAAAACCCCAGTACCCCACTCCCCTTCCTGGCCGCAATTTGCGGCCAGAATGACAAAATTGGGGGCCTGGGATGGGAATTGGGGGCTCGTGTTCATGTGGTGTGCTCTAAACCTAGTGTACATACTCTAGTCTTCTCAATTTTATTCTGTAGGGTCCGGGTCAAAAGCAGATTCCAGATATCCATTATATCGCTTAAAAACGACGATTTTGCACAAAAGCAAACTCTATGGTATTTTAGTGAAACCTGGGTTGAATCTCAGTTGAGGTGACCTAACAACACTACAAGGAGCTAGGTTAACCAATTCCAACACATTCCCACCAAAATTCCACACAAAACACCTAAACTAGCACTAAACTAGCAAATTAACACAAACCGAAGCTAACAATCACACAACTAGGCAATAGGGGGAATTGGGTTCAAGAGTTATACCCTACATGCCCCCAAGAAGCAGGTGAAGAGGTGAAAGGAGCTGCTGCAAGTGCTGGGCTGCTGCTGCTACAGCTGCTGATGCTTGCTGCCTGCTGCTGCCACTGCTGCTGCTTGCTGATGCTGTTGTTGTTGTTGTTGTTGATCTTGTTGTTGATGTTGTTGTGTTGTTGTTGTAGTTGATGTTGCTGTTGTTTCTGCTGCTGGTGAGTGAGAGAGTGTTTGTGTTGTGAGAGTGAGGGAATGAGAGAAAAGAGAATGAGAGATGAGAGAACACAACAAAGACCCCCCCTCTCACTCTCTCTCTTCTCATTAAATGAGGCATGGCAAAGGCCATGATGCCCCATGCTCCCTCTCTCAAAGTCAACCATGAACCAAAGAAAAATTCAAAATAAAACCCTTTTTAAATTCATTTTTCACTTTTAAAACTATCATGACTAATTACAACCCTGACACTTAACTAATATTAAAACTAGATTAGAGAGAAATGGTTAGTTAAGCATGGTTGCTAATCATGTTTAACCCCAAAAACAACCCTAGTTATCATGCACAAGTGTGTGCAAGCCTAACAAAATTCTAATAAAATACTCATTAAATAGGATAAAACATTTAAAACTTGGTTTGGTAAACTTTTTGTTAAAAACTATATATTAAAATATAATTAGCTACAAAACACATTCTAAGGTGTTACAATCTCCCCCCCCCTAAAAGAAATTCGTCCCCGAATTTAAAAAAATATACCGATACGCGCACCTTCAAAGAGAAGATTAAAATCCTCAAATCTCGCTCGCAGCCTCCCAAGTGACTAACTCACTATACGGCTACGCCCAAGAAAACCCTTCACAGATGGCAAGACCCTTGACCGATGTTCCTCCACCTGCCGAGCCATTAACACACATGGCTGCTGGTGAACGAAAGATCGCGTCCAGCTAAATGGTCTGGTGCCAAATCATGTGAGAAGGTCATGAAGGTAATTGTAAAGTATCATCACAAGGAATACGGGGTGAAAATCCAATAATCTGGGCGGAAGTGCCAAACTAAAGGCAACGAAACTAACTCGCTTATAGGATCTCCGAAAGACCTAAATCCTGGGATAAGCTTCCCAACATCCAACACGTCATTCAATGGAAAGTCCATAGGAATACATGATTTGTCACTGCGCACTCAAACCTGCGACCAGCACAGTCGCATAAGACATCTGTTTGCAATGGACAGTTTTCATCCTGACCTGAACACAACTGGACTATCTCCGAAGCTATGGACTAGCTGGGGTCCAAAAATCCTACTTACGCAGAGTCAGAAAAACAACAGGCTGGCGATCAACACGACCTAACCCCTAAACCTAAAGGTGGCCAATTGGAGTGTCCCCTGATAACAGCTATCGAAGGAGAACCCTAACGATGGCGAGTGACGATCCCAACTGCTGACGACAAACAACACAAACACACAACTTAACAAAGAACAACTGAGCAAACTGAGTAAAACCGGACGACAAGAATTCGAATGGAGTCACCCCCTGATAAAACTTGGGTAGAAACCATAACGAAATTCGTGGAGATCTGCTCCCATTCCTACTTCGGAACGGAAAAAGGTTGCAACTCTCCAGCCGGCCTCAGATGCTCGACTCAAGCACACAACAAGACTGACACCTTGAAACGAAACCTGAAACTTCCCCTTACATCCCTGTCCACCCGTAACTATCTCACAAGTCACGTTAAATGTTGGTGGAACTTGAATGCATATGGACAGTTGACAGATGTGCATGTTCTAGGATTACACGTCTCTACCCGATAATATCAGGTACACAGACGCGTCCCTAACTTAGCACACCATTGTCACAATTCAAGGTCTCCGAATCATTACCCAGCCGAGTATGCTCAAGTATCTCTGACGTACGAGCTTCGACGGGCAGTGTCTCGCGAAAACGATTTAAGAAAAGTGGTCGGGCGCGGACATGAGCAAGTTGTCCCCTCCGTAGAGACGAACTAAGCTATACTCAACGATCACACAAAAACTGTAAATCTGCAGAAGACTAACACAACAATCCAAATCCGCTGCAGGAAGATGTACATTAAGCTCTGGTGGTCCGTGAAAATCTGACATGACTCTCGAACAGATAGTGTCTCCAAATCTCCAACACAAAACCACCGCGGCCATCTCCAGATCATGAGTGGAATATCCTCCTCGTACTTCCTCCAAATGTAGGGAAGCAAAAGCGATAACTCTATAGTGTCACCTCAGTACACAATCGAGCCCACTCAAGAAACACTACAGTTAAACAACAAAGTCGCCCGAACCAAAAGAAAAGAAAGACTGATGCAGTTGTTAACAGAATCTTCAACTGCCGAAAACTCCGTACACATGCCTCAGTCCACAGAAAAGAAACCTCCTTTCTGGTCAATTCAGTCAACGGTGCAGCACTAGTCTAGCAATCCTGCATGAAACGGCGGTAAAAACCTGCTAAGCCCAAAAATCTGCGGATCTCCGTCCTGCACACAAGTCTGGGCCTAAGCTGTACGGCCACGATCTCCCTCGGAACCATACGAAACCGTCTCCCGTGACTACAAGACCTAGGAGTCAACACAAACAAGCCTGAAGAAACACTCTGAGAATTTAGCAACTGCTGGTACTCTCCCAGTATCTGCATAACAAATCCTCAGTGCTACTCCTGTCCCTCAAGACACATTAAATAGACCAGAATGTCGTAAATAACACAACATAAACTGGTCGAGGAACGGCCTGAAGAAATCTGGTTCATCATATCTACGAATGCTGCTAGGGCACCAGGGAATCCAACGACTCACTGATACACACAAAGCCCGTAGCACGCATAAGGCAATCTTCGGAATGCTGTCACTCCGAATCCGCAATAATGATGACCTGATCCCAAACACACTTAGAAAATGTCTCGCACTCTGGAGCTGATCGAAGAAATCGTCACGGCGAGGTGAAGGATACCTATCCCACCGTAAGCCGGTTCAATTGACGATCCGTCGATACACAACCCTAAACTGCCGTCTTTCTCCTCGACGAACAGAAATAGGAGCTTCCAAAAGCGAAACACTCAGACGCACAAAACTCCCCAAACCATAACTCTGCAGCTGATCCTTTAGCTCCCAAGCTTCGCCGGCTCGCCCGGAACAACGTCGGAAAAACTCTCGCACGAAAGGAACCCGGTCCAACAATCCCACTGTGGCTCCGGTATAGCGAATGAACGCCAAGAATCCACGACATCTCCTCAGTAGCCGACTAGCGAAAAAAAGGCTGAATTCAAGCTGTAAGAGGCGACATAACTATCCACCTGTACAACAAGAACTGACTTGCCGGGGAAAACAAAACCTAACTTGTTTCCTCACGGTTGTCCACAGACTCCTAACACGTAGTTAACCAGTCCGTGTCCAGGAGAACGTCAAATCCAACATCTCTAGAAGGACCAAAACGACGAACGAATCTTTATCTCCCTTCCGATTGGCACAAAACTGAAATACGTGTCGCGCAACAAAAGAATCGCTGACAGAAGTTAACACCACTACGACTAATCTACCCAACCACGGTACAAGCGAGAAAACAAACGAATACATGAAAAGAACATATAAATCAAGGGTACCTGAAAACTCCACATTGGACGTCTGCGCATTCCGATGGGTAGAAGCAAACTCCTGTGTCTGCCCTCTACTCGCAGCTGGATGAACTCCTCTGGTATACTGAGCCCTCTGAGCGAATCTTCCACGTCCACGGCCTCTCTGGAAACGATCCTGACGAGGTGCCAAAGAACAATCCCTGACGAAGTGTTGAAGGCTCCCGCATCGAAAACATCCACGTGCTGACTGCTGACCATCCTGGGGATGAGAGCTGAACGACTGCCCTCGTCCTAAGCCTCTGCTACTCCCGCGACGGCCACGAAATCTGTCTCGACGACCAAACCTCTGTCTCTGGGCTGGTACGCTGGTACGAGTCCTCCACTGTCCTGGAATATATGCCTCGTCAACTGGAGCTGCAACCACTGGTGCTATGTAGGTGACGGACTGCTGCATGCTGACCGTAAGGGACAACTGAGTGACAGGGGTGACAACCTCCTGTCGTAGCTCCCGAACGACGTCAACTAAAGAACTCATCGTCTGGCGGAAGTCCTGCATCTCTACCAAAAGTCTATCAATAGTATAGATCGTAGGCTGATCCGTCTGCACCTGTGCAACTAGAGTGCCATCCTGGTCAGTACTCGTCTCACCCGAGCCAACGCTGACCTCGGCCCTCGTTGCATCACTCTGAGTCCCCATAGTCATCGGCGGCAAGGCTATCAATAGATATAAGATGAGATTCGATAAGAATAAGGAAATCGAATCTCAAGGATATGAATCATCAAGGAAGGAATGTCAAGCAAATTGTACTTAGGTCACTTTAGGCGAAGTATCGCATCGTGGGTATGCTGCAGACATACACACACTACGTTACTTTGCTTAAGCTACCTACTCCATCATACTAAGGTCATCCTACACTCCGAAAGGTAAAACCTAACGCTCTGATACCAACTTTGTCATGACCCAAAATTGGCCCGTGACGGCCCTAATACTACGCAACGCCCTAAGACGTAACGTAGTAAAAGAAAGCCAAAACCCAGAAGTATAAACCATAAAAATACGGAAAAGATAATATAAGTTTTGAAACATTTGAAATCGCAACCCAAATTCTTTAAAAGTCTTACTTTCTTTCCTTTAAAATTTTAGCAACACCACTTTTTGTAAAAACCCAGCCAAGATGAATACAATACAAATATACGACGTCGTAGCGAAGAAATAAAGACAGTAGAGAGAAAGCTGTATAAACAGACAACAAATCCACAATAATATACAAATACGTCCTCACCAAGTCTCTAAGTCAATAATACAATAGTAGATGGAGAGTACAGATACAACGAAGGTACAATAGGAAATACAGATAATCATCTAACCCACCTAAGCAAAACGGTAAACTGTGAGCTGATGCGGTATCTGTGGCAAAAGATAGTAGCTGCATAGCTGAATAGAAGAATAGCCTGCCTCGACTACTCTGGGGAAAAACCCGAAACACCTGTGGCACAACGGAGGTGAGTTGCCAACTCGTGAATAGTATAAAACATATGCAGGTAATCGCAGGAATGCACGTACAGCATGAATCTAAGGTATGTGATTACAGTAATAACATGTCATGCAAATGCTGAATAAAGGGAAGTACACTAGCAGGTACAATCAATATGTGAAGCAATAGTAACATGACGGTAATATGCAATAACTATGCAAAAAGGATATGAGAATATAGATATGCAACTATCATAAGGGTACACTAACAGGTACAATCAATATATGAAACTGTGCATAAAATAGATAAGGGTGAGGTATAAGGTGGAATATGTCATTTCCACGGAAACCTGACATCGTGGCAGGATCACAATCCATCAAGACACTCAAATCCCAAATCCTCAAATCAGCCCCCACATTGGGCTCTCACAATATATAAGTCTCACATCACCTCAATGTATAATATCGAATAGCTCTCCTATATCTCGAATGTACAATTCAACAATCTCGTTCACATCCAATATCCAATCTCAATGAATCGCCTATATCCCAAGTCGAATCTCCAGTAAGTATCTAACATCCTAAAGGTAAATATATATAGAAGTAAGTATGATGGGGGCAATACACATATATTAGCGTCCCATTCCACTAATATTGGTGTAAGGGTATATATAACAACGGCTAAATCCCCTGTTATATATACAAAAGGGGTTAGAGAAATATCATGAAAACAGTGTGCCAAGCATCGACACAGAAATCCTCGTATATCGGGCTCCGTCAGTCCGGATCGGCCCACGGGGTCCGTCTGCAGTGTCGGCCCTCGGCCCCGACAGTACAGATCATCCCGCATCCATCTCTCGACTCTGGCCAGTATCCTCCGGATGTAGGGTGTTTTTCGTCACCCCATTGAGATGGGAATACGCGCGCGCTTGTCAGGCGTACTACAGATTCCCCCTGCCTAGGGTAGGCCAGGGTTTAATGATTGTGGGGATCCGAATCTCCGGCAGCCGCGGACTAAGCTGCCGTTAATTACCCCCCCCCCCCCCGCCTTTGGGGCGAGGGAACCTCCGATTGACGGGTCAAACTGGTCATGCGAACCCAATGTGCAGTGTGCGTTTGTTCTGTTTTGAAAAAGGGGGGTTTTGGACATATCGGGAGCCACGCAGAGTTTTTACGGGGGTCCCGCTACCCGGATAGCGGGCTGGGGGTCAAGGGGGCTAGCAGCTCCCTTGCGGGGTTCGGGGCAGCGCCCCGGCCCGAAAATTTTTTAGAGGGGGAGAATGTTGCGGAGTATATATATGTGTGAATTTTTATACATATGTATATGTATATGTATGTACATAAAAAGAGGGGGAAAAGGCATCCAAGGGATGCGTGGGGCCAGCGCCTTGAGCACTGTGCGCTTAGGTGCTGTGCGCTCAGGCGCAAGCGCGCAGGTGCGCAAGCGCGCGCGCCACGTGTCGGCACGTGGGCGCTTTGCGCAATGCGCGTAGGCGCGCGCACGCCACGTGTCGGCACGCGGGCGCTTTCCGCACTTGCGCAAGCGCACGGGCCACGTGTCGGCACGTGGGCGTTTTGCGCACTTGCGCAAGCGCGCAGGTACGCAAGCGCGCGCGCCACGTGTCGGCACGTGGGCGCTTTGCGCACGTGCGCTGCGCGCTGGAGAGGATAAGAGGCTTTTAGCCTGAAAAAAGATTTCTCAAAAGAGAAATCAGAGAGGAGTCGGGCTCCTGAATGTGTTTTGGGTTTAATGGAAGTGGTTCTTCTTCTTCCTCCTGTTGCTTGCTGGATCTTGAAGATCAAGAGATGTGAAATCTCAAAATCTCTCCTTTTTAAGATCTGATGACAGATCCAAGTTTCCCTTTGTGGGTTTTGTGGTGAAAAACTAATTTGTTTTATAAAAAGGAGAATAAAACTCTTGATTTAATTCAAGAGAAAGAAGAAGGTTTTGGAACCTTGAGGAAGGAGAAAAGATCTCAGATCTAATTTTTGTGGAGAGAATGAAAAGTGTCCCTTTTTTATTCATCATGTTGCCTTTTATAGGCTTACATATTTACATATAGCCCCTTGGGCTTTACAAAAATGGCATTTTAGCCATCCCATGGCTCATGTGCCATTTCATTTTTGCACATAAGCCATGGGCTTACAAAATATTGGCTTTATGCCCATTTTGTTTACATTCATGCATAAACAATTACATAAAAATTATTTATTACATGATTTTGTTGTTGGCATAGGGAGGCTGGCCGCGGGCTCGACTTGGGTATGGGCCCGCTTGACCTGGGCTTGAGCCCACTTAGCTTGGGGGTTGACCTTGACTTTGACTCAGTCAACAGGGGTGTAAATTTTTACCTCAACAAATTGCCCCCCATCAATAAATGCACACAGCATATGTGGTTCGTGTGCATGAAATTGATGGATCTTCTTTCACGTGGAGGCGACTTGCTTTGGTTCCCACTTTTTGGGATGCACTGCCCTTTTTACGACATGGACGGTCGATGCTCTATTACGAAGCGATTTGGGTTCCCAATTTGCGGGAGCCTGCACTGCTCTTTTTGCGACATAGACGGTCGACGCTTTGATCCGGAGCGATTTGGGTTCCCAAATTGCGGGAGCCTGCACTGCCCTTTTTGCGACATAGACGGTCGACGCTCTGTTACGAAGCGATTTGGGTTCCCAATTTGCGGGAGCCTGCACTGCCCTTTTTGCGACATAGAAGGTCGACGCTCTGTTACGAAGCGATTTGGGTTCCCAATTTGCGGGAGCCTGCACTGCCCTTTTTGCGACATAGACGGTCGACGCTCTGTTACGAAGCGATTTGGGTTCCCAATTTGCGGGAGCCTGCACTGCCCTTTTTGCGACATAGACGGTCGACGCTCTGTTACGAAGCGATTTGGGTTCCCAATTTGCGGGAGCCTGCACTGCCCTTTTTGCGACATAGACGGTCGACGCTCTGATCCGGAGCGATTTGGGTTCCCAAATTGCGGGAGCCTGCACTGCCCTTTTTGCGACATAGACGGTCGACACTCTGTTACGAAGCGATTTGGGTTCCCAATTTGCGGGAGCCTGCACTGCCCTTTTTGCGACATAGACGGTCGACGCTCTGTTACGAAGCGATTTGGGTTCCCAATTTGCGGGAGCCTGCACTGCCCTTTTTGCGACATAGACGGTCGACACTCTGTTACGAAACAATTTGGGTTCCCAATTTGCGGGAGCCTGCACTGCCCTTTTTGCGACATAGACGGTCGACGCTCTGTTACGAAGCGATTTGGGTTCCCAATTTGCGGGAGCCTGCACTGCCCTTTTTGCGACATAGACGGTCGACGCTCTGTTACGAAGCGATTTGTGTTCCCAATTTGCGGGAGCCTGCACTGCCCTTTTTGCGACATAGACGGTCGACGCTCTGATCCGGAGCGATTTGGGTTCCCAATTTGCGGGAGCCTGCACTGCCCTTTTTGCGACATAGACGGTCGACGCTCTGATCCGGAGCGATTTGGGTTCCCAATTTGCGGGAGCCTGCACTGCCCTTTTTGCGACATAGACGGTCGACGCTCTGTTACGAAGCGATTTGGGTTCCCAATTTGCGGGAGCCTGCACTGCCCTTTTTGCGACATAGACGGTCGACGCTCTGATCCGGAGCGATTTGGTAGACGTGTCCCCGGCGTGGAGTGTCGTTGGTCGACGTTTCCCCTAGGCGGAGTGTCTGTCGTAGGACGTATCCCCGAGATGGAGTGCCTGTGGTAGGACGTATCCCGAAGACGGAGTGCCTTTCGTAGGACGTATCCCCGAGATGGAGTGCCTGTGGTAGGACGTATCCCCGAGACGGAGTGTCGCTGTTTGACGCAAAGGTCGATGTTGGAACTTGTTGGTTTGATTTGTTTGACTTGAGTTGACATCAGCATCGCTATACTGGAATATGGTACCAGGAGCGAATCATCATTTGTCATGACAGAATTTTGGGATTGGTATTTTTGTCGGCATCTGCATTGCTGCACTGGAATAATGCCAGGAGCAACTCATCATTTGCCCCGGGAGGATTTTGATTTGGTTTGTTTGGCATCTGCATTGCTGCACTGGAATAATGCCAGGAGCAAATCATCATGTGCCCCGAGAGGATTTTGATTTGGTGGCTTAGGAGACAGGTTTAGATCCCTGTCACCTAAGGTTTTTCCATTTTGTGAGCCGTAAGGGTCTCACAAAAGCATTTTCTCCCTACGGGTCGTAAGGATCCCGTAGGTGTATTTTCTCCTTAGGAGTCATGGGGACCCCTAAGTGTGTTGCTCCTTTGTGAGTTGTAAGGATCTCACGCGGGAATTTTCTCCTCATAAAGTCGAGAGGACTTTGCGAGTGCATTTCATTTCTTTTTTTTTTTACGAGTTTGAGCCCTTTCGGGTTTTCACAAACTCGCCGGCAGTCCTGCTGTTTTTACTCACGGAGCCCTTTCGGGTTTTCATCCGTGCCCATTTTGCTTGTGAACATACCGTTTTTTTTGTTTTTTTTTTTTTTTTTTTTGGAGAGATCGGGATTGTTTTACGCCCGTGGATTGTATACGGTTTTGCAGGATGTTTGATCCAGACCGTAGGGCCGGAAAAATTTCAGGACTTAGTTGGCGTCTGCATCGCTGCACTGGAATGTGGTACCAGGAGCGACTCATCATTCGCCGTTGGGGTATGGGACTTGGAATTTGGATGGCGTCTGCATCGCTACACTGGAATATGGTACCAGGAGAGGCTCATCATTCACCATTGGGGTGTGGGATTTGGAATTTGGTTGGCGTCTGCATCGCTGCACTGGAACATGGTACCAGGAGCGACTCATCATTCGCCGTTGGGGTATGGGACTTGGAACTTGGATGGCGTCTGCATCGCTACACTGGAATATGGTACCAGGAGAGACTCATCATTCGCCATTGGGGTGTGGGATTTGGAATTTGGTTGGCGTCTGCATCGCTGCACTGGAACATGGTACCAGGAGCGACTCATCATTCGCCACTTGGGGATTGGGGATCGATGGCTTAGGAGACAGGTTTAGATCCCTATCACCTAAGACTTTTCAATTTTATGGGTTGTGAGGGTCCCATAAAGCATTTTCTCCCTACGAGTCGTAAGGATCTCCCAGGTGTATGTTCTCCTTAGGAGTCGTGAGGACTCCCAAGTGTGTTTTTCCTTCGTGAGCCGTAAGGATCCCACAAAGGTTTGTTCTCCTCATGCATCGTGAGGACACATGAGTGGGTCTTTCCAATGAAGCATAATTCCAAAGGCGGAGACCAGCCGCGTAGCTGGTGGTTGCGGTGGGGCATGGGTATGCTGAGAATTATTTGAGCCCGTGGATTGTATACGGCAGTCAATTTGGGGACTAGCCGTAGGGCTGGAAGAATTTTGGGAAACTGGATTTTTGTTTGGCGTCTGCATTGCTGCACTGGAGTATGTCAGGAGCAACACATCATCCGCCCTTGTTTTTTTTTTGTTTTACCGCGATTGCTCTATCATTTCAGCTTTTATCATCGCGAAAATCGCGATTGCCCTATCATTTCGGCTATTTATTTGCGGTTGCCCAATCATTTCGGCTTTTCATTTTTTCTTTTATTTACACACATTTTTTTATTTACACATGTATATATATATATATATATATATATATATATATTTTTTTTTTTTACATTCCCAGTTTAACGACTTAGAGGTCGACTGTTCCCAGTTTAATGACGTGGTGGTCGATTGTTTCCCAGTTTAACGACGTGGTGGTCCTCTTTGCTTATCCCAGCTCCTTGAACATTGATCTTGGCGGAGCTGTGTTGATGACCTAGCTCTGTGGCTTGCCGATACATCCGAGGATTGAGAGGTTTTTCCAAGCTTATATTGGTCCTCTGCCCAATCTTTGAAAACACAGCAGTCTTCAATGGTATGACTCAGCACTCTATGGTATGGGCAGTATATGGGATTTCCAGTCATATTCATTTCATGTGGCCTCTTCGGAATAGGCAGCTGCAGGCCATTGTTCAGGGCTTCCTCAAATATATCGCGGACCTCATCCCTCCTAAAGGAGTACACCTTCTTCCTTCTCTCCATCAGAGTAGGTGCCCTCACTGACGTCGGTCCCTGAGGCCGATCAATCTTTGGTTCGCCCTGCACATGTCTGGGAGGGTTAGGTTCCCGAAAGGTTTCGGTCTCCATTTGCATGAAATCGGCGGTCGTAGCTTGACTGTTTGCTAACACGCCTTTAGACAGTTCTATCAATCCCGTCTTGTATTGCTTTTCGACCCAATCTTTGAAGACGAAGCAGTCCTCAATGGAATGACCTATCACCCTGTGATAGGGGCAATATTTTGGGTCGTCGGTCATATTCTCTTCTTGCGGTCTCTTTGATTCTGGCAGTTGTAGACCGTTTCTTAGGGCGTCCCTGAATATCTTATGGACCTTTTCCCTCTTGAAGGAATAGACCTTTTCCAGCTTGTCTTTCAGAGGCGATTCCCCCCCCCGGCGTATGTATCGGAGGGACTGGAGGCTGATTGCGGCCATTTTTCGTGAAGGCGCTCCGCTTTTAGGTTGAAAGGGATATCAGTTGGCTGCTCCCGGGTACCAATCCCTGGCTCATGAGCCAAAATTTGCTTCTGCTGTAATTGCAATCGGGCGACTTGGGTCGCGAGATCTGCCACGACGTTTGCCGGCTCATCGACTTTGGAATAGACCCCGGCCATCTTCTCATCCCTGTCCTGAAATTGCCTTTGAAGCCATTGGAATAATGCTTGTTCTGTAGTTCCGGCTATGACAACCGGGTAATCTTTATTGCCTGAGCTCTGTTCCATAGGAACCACGGGCTCCTCTGGCTTATCGGCCTGAGCGGGCTCTTCATCATTTAGATCGAGCCAATGCTGGGTAGCGTCAACCGTATCATCACCATGGCTGTGAAGAAGAAGAGGGTTCATTTCTTCATGTCCGGCCATGTAGACAGTGTGGATAACACATTCAGCCATTCTTTCACCACTGGCAGCTGGTTTCGCGGAGCGGTCCGGGCTTTGGAAATTCATAAATTTTAACATGGCCAGAGCCTTAGCCTTTTTGTTGGCTCTATATCTGAGCCGCTTCTGCCTCAGCTTCTCTGCCTTAAGCGCTTGGCAGGCTTCTACTCTTCGGGAAGCCGCCATAGGCTGAGTGATGGGGATGCTTGAGAAGACATCTGCCCGCGTGTCCGTCGAAGGTATCGCCTGGGCTTGCCCACAACGTCTGGCAACTCCTTTTGTTCCGATGGCTTTGCCCCCAGTTGGGGCCATGGAAAGCCGTCCAGACACCGATTTGCGTTTGGGTTGGGGCGCCCTTGAGATCACCACATTTGGTCTCCTGCCTTTCGAGACCGGTTTGTCTGCCACCGGGGCTTGAGGAGCTGGGATGGCGCCAACTGGCATGAACATAATAGAGCCGAATGGTAGCAGCGGCTCCTCCCATTGTCGCCCGAGATTGGCCGGAAGGACCGTCCTAGAGTCTATCCTCATCGTGTAGGAGACGGGAGCTGAGTTCATCATCGAAGACATCGTCGGAAGGTGATTGCTTGAAAATCTGCATGAAAAAGCATTATTTTTAGTATAAATACAGGTATGTATATTAATTGAGTTCGCATGAACGCTTAACCCGAAATATGGGAGGAGAGATTGGTCCCACCGGGCGTGCCAGAATCTGTAGGGTGTTTTTCGTCACCCCATTGAGATGGGAATACGCGCGCGCTTGTCAGGCGTACTACAGATTCCCCCTGCCTAGGGTAGGCCAGGGTTTAATGATTGTGGGGATCCGAATCTCCGGCAGCCGCGGACTAAGCTGCCGTTAATTAACCCCCCCCCGTCTTTGGGGCGAGGGAACCTCCGATTGACGGGTCAAACTGGTCATGCGAACCCAATGTGCAGTGTGCGTGTGTTCTGTTTTGAAAAGGGGGGGTTTTGGACATATCGGGAGCCACGCAGAGTTTTTACGGGGGTCCCGCTACCCGGATAGCGGGCTGGGGGTCAAGGGGGCTAGCAGCTCCCTTGGGGGGTTCGGGGCAGCGCCCCGGCCCGAAAAATTTTTGGAGGGGGAGAATGTTGCGGAGTATATATATGTGTGAATTTGTATACATATGTATATGTATATGTATGTACATAAAAAGAGGGGGAAAAGGCATCCAAGGGATGCGTGGGGCCAGCGCCTTGAGCGCTGTGCGCTTAGGTGCTGTGCGCTCAGGCGCAAGCGCGCAGGTGCACAAGCGCGCGCGCCACGTGTCGGCATATGGGCGCTTTGCGCATTAGCGCTGCGCGCAGGTGCGTAAGCGCGCACGCGCCACGTGTCGGCATGTGGGCGCTTTGCGCAAGAGCGCTGCGCGCAGGTGCGCAAGCGCGCGCGCGCCACGTGTCGGCACGTGGGCGCTTTGCGCAATGCGCGTTGGAGCGCAAGCGCGCGCGCGCCACGTGTCGGCACGCGGGCGCTTTCCGCACTTGCGCAAGCGCACGCGCCACGTGTCGGCACGTGGGCGTTTTGCGCACTTGCGCAAGCGCGCAGGTGCGCAAGCGCGCGCGCCACGTGTCGGCACGTGGGCGCTTTGCGCACTTGCGCTGCGCGCTGGAGAGGATAAGAGGCTTTTAGCCTGAAAAAAGATTTCTCAAAAGAGAAATCAGAGAGGAGTCGGGCTCCTGAATGTGTTTTGGGTTTAATGGAAGTGGTTCTTCTTCTTCCTCCTGTTGCTTGCTGGATCTTGAAGATCAAGAGATGTGAAATCTCAAAATCTCTCCTTTTTAAGATCTGATGAGAGATCCAAGTTCCCCTTTGTAGGTTTTGTGGTGAAAAACTAATTTGTTTTATAAAAAGGAGAATAAAACTCTTGATTTAATTCAAGAGAAAGAAGAAGGTTTTGGAACCTTGAGGAAGGAGAAAAGATCTCAGATCTAATTTTTGTGGAGAGAATGAAAAGTGTCCCTTTTTTATTCATCATGTTGCCTTTTATAGGCTTACATATTTACATATAGCCCCTTGGGCTTTACAAAAATGGCATTTTAGCCATCCCATGGCTCATGTGCCATTTCATTTTTGCACATAAGCCATGGGCTTACAAAATATTGGCTTTATGCCCATTTTGTTTACATTCATGCATAAACAATTACATAAAAATTATTTATTACATGATTTTGTTGTTGGCATGGGGAGGATGCCCGCGGGCTCGACTTGGGTATGGGCCCGCTTGACCTGGGCTTGGGCCCACCTAGCTTGGGGGTTGACCTTGACTTTGACTCAGTCAACAGGGGTGTAAATTTTTACCTCAACACCGGACAACTGCCAGGTCCAACCAATCACCGGTAGGTACTCGCCCACCTCCAGGCTCAATCGGCAAACCCATCGATCTTCTTGCCGAGGGGAACCGTACCGGCCCCACCATGTACTCTCATACGGCAACCACACCTCGTATGGAGTATATAATCAGCACCGATAAAACTCATGGTGGACGCGCAAATATCATATCAAGGGAACCGGGTTGTTCAATGTATGCATAATTTCATGAACTCCCGCGGTTCCCAAATCCCGAAAACATCATATAAAATCCAAGTAAAGAATGCGCAAATCCAGGAATAATATATGCGATATATCTGAATGCGAGCAGGTAACAAAAGTATATAGCTGAACCAGATGTATGCAAAATCAGTAAAGTACATCCAAGTATAGGTATCTACCTATAAGAACTGATGTCGTATACCCCCCCGGGGTATAAGAAGAATATGAGTAAGATATCCCCCCCCCGGTATAAATAAAATATCTAAAAGGTATACATGTAGCTGTATCGCAAGGTGTACATATACCTGTCACTAAAGGTATGATACACTATAGGTATACCGGTAGTTAGATGTCATGTGTGACAAGCAATAGTAGCTATAAGGGGTAGTGTGTGACATGGCAATTATTGACGGTGTGTGTGTAGCATACACTCCGTGCTCGTGCAACATGAACCGTTAATAATGTGTGCAGTGTCCTACGGCTGCTAGTCACAGTATAACTATATCAAGGAAAAATAAAGTATGGCGCAATTCTACAATGACGTAGAATGTGCGACAGGTATTTGAATCCTAGCCCAGACGCATAACGCCATGCGGGCGATTCCCCTGTAGATGTTAAATCTACTCACCTACGCTCCACGCTAGGTGAATCCTACCATCTGCTCCCCCTTGTAGCCGTGTCCGTAGTTCCTGCCTGCAAACCTGCAAATACGACATGAAATCATATATAAGCCAAAATATTCCGCGAAACGCGATATCGAACCAAAACGAGAAACTCGCGTCGCGAACTAAACGCGCGTGTGCACGATACGCTGAATCGTGTGTGTACGCGTCTAAAACCATCGCGACATGCCGCGATACGCTGGATCACAAAACCCACTCACGTATCGCGCGTATCGCGCAAACACAACGGACACCAAAAGCGATATATAGTCCCAGATTTTCCTACAGGTCAAATCTTGCAAAACTAGACATGCCAAAACACTACAATACACTGCAGACAACCAATCCCAAAACCCCAGCACCCCACTCCCCTTCCTGGCCGCAATTTGCGGCCAGATGACAAAATTGGCGGCCTGGGATGGGAATTGGGGGCTCGTGTTCATGTGGTGTGCTCTAAACCTAGTGTACATGCTCTAGTCTTCTCAATTTTATTCTGTAGGGTCCGGGTCAAAAGCAGATTCCAGATATCCATTATATCGCTTAAAAATGACGATTTTGCACAAAAGCAAACTCTATGGTATTTTAGTGAAACTTGGGTTGAATCTCAGTTGAGGTGACCTAACAACACTACAAGGAGCTAGGTTAACCAATTCCAACACATTCCCACCAAAATTCCACACAAAACACCTAAACTAGCACTAAACTAGCAAATTAACACAAACCGAAGCTAACAATCACACAACTAGGCAATAGGGGGAATTGGGTTCAAGAGTTATATCCTACAGGCCCCCAAGAAGCAGGTGAAGAGGTGAAAGGAGCTGCTGCAAGTGCTGGGCTGCTGCTGCTACAGCTGCTGATGCTTGCTGCCTGCTGCTGCCACTGCTGCTGCTTGCTGATGCTGTTGTTGTTGTTGTTGTTGATCTTGTTGTTGATGTTGTTGTGTTGCTGTTGTAGTTGATGTTGCTGTTGTTTCTGCTGCTGGTGAGTGAGAGAGTGTGTGTGTGTGTTGTGAGAGTGAGGGAATGAGAGAAAAGAGAATGAGAGATAAGAGAACACAACAAAGACCCCCCTCTCACTCTCTCTCTCCTCATTAAATGAGGCATGGCAAAGGCCATGATGCCCCATGCTCTCTCTCTCAAAGTCAACCATGAACCAAAGAAAAATTCAAAATAAAACCCTTTTTAAATTCATTTTTCACTTTTAAAACTATCATGACTAATTACATCCATGACACTTAACTAATATTAAAACTAGATTAGAGAGAAATGGTTAGTTAAGCATGGTTGCTAATCATGTTTAACCCCAAAAACAACCCTAGTTATCATGCACAAGTGTGTGCAAGCCTAACAAAATTCTAATAAAATACTCATTAAATAGGATAAAACATTTAAAACTTGGTTTGGTAAACTTTTTGTTAAAAACTATATATTAAAATATAATTAGCTACAAAACACATTCTAAGGTGTTACATAATTATTATGCTTCATAAAATATAGAAATGAGTTATATTTTCATTTTCATTCTCACATACACACTCTCTCTCCTCAAGCTCTCCTCTTCTTCAACCTAACCCTAATCCTCTCATGTGTTGAGATCCCAAGGGTTAGAAAGACTAATAGATCCTTAATCTATCTCTATATCCTCTAGGTCACTTGGATTAGCAATCCTAGCCACTTAGTTACCTCAAGATAGAGGTGAAAGCTTGAAGGAGGAACTCTCGGGTGGATCTTCTATCACATCGAGGAGGCCGACGAGGAGGTGAACAACGAGAACAAGAAGGACTTGTATCTTTAGGTATAATCATATATCATAGTAGTTAATCACTTCTACATAGTTGTTAGTTAGGGTTTAGCAAAGATCCGTAAAGTTAGTCGATATTAACTTGAACAAAATGATTGTTTTACATATTCTGCATCCCTGCATCTTGTGGGGTGTGTAACGTCGACTTACATCAACTCCATCAATCAAATTAATATTTGTATAAGTAATGAGACTTAGCAAGACTTGTAGTTGCGAGATTTGAGCGATGGGTTTTATAGATTTGAGCGATGGGTTTTATATTCGCTTTTTGGGTCGATGTCTTGCTTTATTTATTTCCTTTGTGTTGATCTTCGCCGATTGGGCGTCATATACTTGTTTTATTACTTGCGTGGTTGTGAATCCGCCGTTTGGCGAAAAGCTAGCTCCCGTTTAGGGATGCCTTTTATATTATCTTATGTTTGTGGTTTTGGATCAAAATATACAAAGGAGGTGCTGCCCAAATTTTTAAAAGACGAACATGTTTTACAACATGTAAGATAAACTTGCATTCTTCATGTTCCCTTTATTATGCATTTAAGAAAACACTTTTCTTCATTATACCTTATTTCAAAACTGCACTCTTTTATTTCTTTAAAGGTTTAGATTTCAAGGTTTCAGCTTACTTGGATTACGTTACGCCTTTAGACGTTGCGTGATTTAAGTGCTGGTCACGAGCTAATATTTCGGGTCGTGACAAAGTTGGTATCAGAGCGCTAGGTTTAACCTTTGTTCGAGTTTAGGTTTGACTATGTGAAGTCTAGGGCATTTATATATATTCGGAACCTAGGCTTGACCTTACGGAACTTAGACTTGGACAGGGGAGTGTTAGACCTGAACTTTCGTTACATAGGCTGGCCCTGATTGATGGAGTAGGTAGCTTGAGTAGAGTAACGTACCGTACGTATGTTCCGCGGCATATTTACGATACGATACTCCACTTAAGAAACCTTAGGATGTACATATATTGTGATCCTTGATTCTATTTGTTTCTATGATCACACCCTTATTGATTCCATTCCTCATTATGATCATGTATCCATTTTGGGATCTGTTGATTCGTTTCATTCCATTTATATGGTTTCATCGATACATGCTTGAGGTTCCTGTCACCATGGTTTTAGCGCAGATTGAGCTGCTGCTAGTGATGCGGTCAGGGCGAGCTCGTCATGGACGAGGACTGACCATCGTGTTTTCCGGTAACACGAGAACGTCTCGATTTTCTATCGTTGTTGTGACTTCTCGTTTGAGGCGAGTGTTCGGCGTTGCACCGTATGATCGGGACGTTGATAGAGGCTGCCAGTTGTGAGAGGACTGTTGATGTACAGCATACCTCAGAGATTTTGTTGTTGTCTATCGTGCATACATATGACCCAGCCGTTACTGAGATTGATAGGATGTCGCCTCCATACTTTACGAGCTGAGATCGCTGGAGCTTTAGGCAGAGCTGTGACAGATGATAGTTAGTCTATCTTGAGTTGAGAGACGAAGGATATTCATATATTGTCTAGGCAAAGTTAAAAGTCCGAACGAATTTCAGAAACCCATTTTTCCAAGTTTAAAGTATTCGGAGGAACATGCAAGTAATTCTTTGGACCCTCTAGAAGAATGAAACCCTAACTTGACATGATGACCATGGAACAGCTTTTGAACCTTAGGGTTTGCGGCAGTTTAGCGATGCTCTCAGTGAGGCTTGGGTTTGCCCTTCTACGGTTGGTCCATAGGTATTGTGGCGTGTACTAAATATTATTAAACTGTGCTCAGAGTTGAGTTTTCGGGGAATTATGGGACTTTGACAAATCGAACGAAAAGTTTAACGTCGTCCTGATATCATGTGATAAGAGACCAGTAAGCTGACCAGCTTCAGATAGAGGACCTCACCCAGATGCGGTGTGAGTTGATCGAGAACGGACGAGTATTGAGTATTCCTCTGATGGTATAGACGAGTTCCCGAGGACGTGTTCGGCTAGAGATCTTCTACAGAGTGATGAAGATACCGAGTTCATGATTTTGAGTCCGTGTGAGAGACTCCAGATTGACTGTAGCCGAGACAATTACAGTATGCAGATGGCTTGATGTGACGTCGAAGCAGACGATAATAAAGACGAGTGGAGAAAGTGGTTCGTGCGAGATTTCAATGAGCTGTTGTTACTCCCCGTTGAAATTAGAGATCTAATATGTATACAGGGGCGTGAGATACGACCAGTTCCTGAGGAAAAGCTGTGCTGAGAACGCAGGACACTGCTGCAATAAGATTTACACCCAGGATCAGATGTGTGACGTGTATTCAGAGGACCAGAGGCCGACGCCAATGACGTGCTGCTTTACGAGTGGTCATACTAATTGACCAAGAGCCGACCAGAGAAGTGCCAGAGCGGAATCGTTTCCGTTAGCACACCGGACGGACCGATGAGCCGATGGATTGCGAGATTGGTAATCCCCGGAGAAATGAGGACCCAGAGACAGAGGACGCCAGACCGTGAGCAGGAGGCAAGCGGATGTTCTTGCTCTGCCAGTTTTGGGCGCACCAATATTTTTCGACATTGTAGGAGGTGTACCTCAGTGTCATTGGCTGCGATTTGCGTTGTGATCCGAGTATCACGCTTATATCGCTTGGATTTGAGTTTTAATGATTGAGTTTCATGATATTGATTTCGTGCACCATGGCTGCACCTACTGGGTATTTATATTTTTGTGCATAGTTATCGCACTTGATATACGATTTACACACTGTTGTATTGGTTTATGACTTGTGCATATCTATTTCACTTGATATTGATTTTGTGCCTTGGCTGCACATGCTTATGATTTCCTGGATTTCATACAGTTGATTTGATTTTGTGCGTGTGGTACGCACTCGATTTGATCTTACACTCGGTATAGCTTATGTGTGCTTGCAGTGCATTGATACGTGTTTTGTGCATGCAGTTGCACACGTTTATGATTTTATACACCTTGGTACACTCGGTGTTTCTTTTTATGCACTTGAGTTATTGATTTGTATTTTTGTGCATTTGTTACACCAGACTTATATTTTTCGTACATGCTATTGCACTAGATGCTTTTTACGGACCTGACACGTTTGATTTGGATTTTGCGCATACTAGACGCTTGGTTTTGGGTTTCGTGCATATTGAATGCACTTGATTTAGATTTCATTCGTGCATGATATGAGATGTGATTTTGTGCACACCGGATGCACACGATTGAGATTTCGTGCACAATAGATGCACCAGATATTGTTGTCGTGCACACCCGTTGCACTGGACAGATGCTTCTTGCACACCCGCTGCACTTAGTTTTGCTTTGTGCATATTGTATCACTTGTGTTTGTATTTGATTTCTGTGCGCACCAGACGCACGTGATTGTTGGACACGCCTTTTGAGGCTGATTTTGCTTTTGAGCACTTTGTTTACATGTTGGGCACTACATTGTTGTCACGTCCCGAAAGTACGGAACATGACCGGCACTTAAACTACGAACGTCTCGAGGCGTACCTAATCTAAGTAAACCGAAAACCCAGAAATCCAAACCAAGAAAAGAAGTAGAGTGAAGGAAAACCAATTTAAAACAAGTAGTTTTAATAGCATAAGCCGAATTATGCGGTTTTTAAGAACATCAAAATTTACTGAAAATTTCGGCAGAGTCTCCTTTGTAAAAACTGGCTCCCAAACGGGATACAACATGAATAGTATACGAAATCAATAAAAAGGCATCCCCAAGCGGGAGCTAGCTCTTCGTCAATCGACGGTCACAACCACACAAGCAATATAATATACAACGCCAACGGCGAGGATCAAAACTCAAAAGGAACTCAAAACCACCAGAAATATAACGAGCGACTCTAAGGTCGAAAGAATAACACCACTGGTCTCTATCTCAAAAAAATACATGTTTGGTTGATGGAACTTCTAGATACATCGATAACTAATCTGCCATAATCTAATATAAGTGTTGCGGTTTTCTAGTGATGTAAAGTGTCGTCCACCATGAGTTTGCTGTGGTTTTGGAGATCCGTGTCGAAGAGTGGAGGAACCGTCACGGGTACATGGTGGGCCCGGTATGGTACCCCGGGGCAAGATGAATGTGGTGTTGACGTTGAGCCTGGCAGGGGACAGATTACCTACCGGTGATATTACCCGACGCGTCGGATATCCTGAGGATACCGTCGTGGTCTTGAGATGGATGGTAGGGGCCGGTCCGGACTGACGGCGCCCTAGATATTGAGATTGAGACATTGATATTTCGAGATAGTGAGATTTATGTTTTGTGTCGATGCTAGACACTGTTGATACTGATTTCATTATGATACCTCAGTTTAAAAATACGAAGGAAATCTCACTAATTTATGAAAACAGTTTCTTCATTTACATGTATTCTGTTTCATGCATTCATACCTCATTCATATGATATATTGCTACCTGAGGCACTGACACGGGCACATGAAATTATACTCGGGTTAGATATTACCCTAGTCATTGTTATAGGCTGCCTGTTATACTTATATTTGAGGATATATTATGATCATTGACCTAGGTTGCGTTATTTATGCGATTTCTGTGCGTAGATGTTTTTCTATTCACGAGTTGGCAACTCACCCCCGTTGTGCCCCAGCTTCTTGCAGGTTTTGCCGTACAGGTTTCATTACGGCTTGCGGGCTCAGTTTCATTC
Source organism: Agapanthus africanus (assembly GCA_030015575.1). Lineage (NCBI taxonomy): Eukaryota > Viridiplantae > Streptophyta > Magnoliopsida > Asparagales > Amaryllidaceae > Agapanthus > Agapanthus africanus. The sequence goes on from CM057351.1 coordinate 110,558,347, forward strand.
GGGTGATTTGCTAGTAGGTGGGTTTACTTGTATCATACCCCCATTATATATCTTGTACATCATTATTCTGTTGTATCTAGAAGTTCCATCAACCAAACATGTATTTTTTTTGAGATAGAGACCAGTGGTGTTATTCTTTCGACCTTAGAGTCGCTCGTTATATTTCTGGTGGTTTTGAGTTCCTTTTGAGTTTTGATCCTCGCCGTTGGCGTTGTATATTATATTGCTTGTGTGGTTGTGACCGTCGATTGACGAAGAGCTAGCTCCCGCTTGGGGATGCCTTTTTATTGATTTCGTATACTATTCATGTTGTATCCCGTTTGGGAGCCAGTTTTTACAAAGGAGACTCTGCCGAAATTTTCAGTAAATTTTGATGTTCTTAAAAACCGCATAATTCAGCTTATGCTATTAAAACTACTTGTTTTAAATTGGTTTTCCTTCACTCTACTTCTTTTCTTGGTTTGGATTTCTGGGTTTTCGGTTTACTTAGATTACGTACGCCTCGAGACGTTCGTAGTTTAAGTGCCGGTCATGTTCCGTACTTTCGGGACGTGACAAAGTTGGTATCAGAGCGTTAGGTTTTAACCTTCGGAGCGTAGGATGACCCTTGGTTGATGGAATAGGTGACTAAAGTAGAGTGACGTACCGTTGGTATGTTCCGCGGCATATTTACGACACGCCACTCCACTTAAGAAGCCTTAGGATGTACATTTCCTTGTTCAGTATTATATTCCTTCCTGATCTAGCCTCATCGTTACCAGTTTGGTTTTGCTGCCACGATTTTGGGCAGGGAGAGATACGGCTAGAGTTGCTGTCAACAGGAGCTCTTCACAAACGAGGACTGACCAGGGCGTGATTCCGGCGACACCCAATTGCAGAGATGTGTCTTTTTACTGTGTTTCCGCGCCACGAGCATTTGGCGGATCGCCTTTATGAGGTTACTCGGAGGTGCTGATCGACACTAGAGAATTGAGCCAATGATGGAGGCCAGCCAGATTTTGATGACCGTTGGTGTGTTGCTTACTCCTGATGATTGAGGCACGGTTCAGCATGCAGAAGAGTGAGCCAGTTATTGCTGCGAACGACGAGATATCGCCCCATATGTTGGAACTATGGCAGGGCGAGTTGTACGAATAGATGATAGAAGGTCGCTAGTCACCCGATGATGAATGACTAGGACAGGTGGTTCGTTCGCTTACCCCGATGCGAGGTCATCAGATAGATTGATTCCAGCTAGAGACGACTTCACGCGGAGGCATTGGGGGTCGACAGAGACGATCGAATGTCAGAAACCTATTTATCCAAGTTTAAAGTAGTCGGAAAGACATGCAGGCAATTCTATGGTCCCTCTAGAAGAATGAAACCCTAACTCGACTTAATGACCGTGTGAAAGCCTTTGAACCTTCGGGTTTGCGGCAGTTCTACGACGCCATTAGTGAGGCTTGGGTTTGCCCTTCTACGGCTGGACCATCGATGCTGTGGTATGTATTCGATACTATTAAACTGTGCCCAAGAGGTTGAGCTCTTGGGGGATTATGAGGTTTTGACGAATCGATCGAATGGTTCGACTTCAATCGGATGCTAGGTGGTGAGATGCATTCTTGGGAGACTCCAGATACGAGGATAGCCGTTGGAGCTCAGTCCATGCAGCCGCGACGAGACGAGTCCAAAGCAGACGATATTAGAGAAAAGTGGAGTAAGAGGTTCGCACCAGATCTATATGAGATGACGTTCCACTCCGCCGACATCAGAGAGGCGATGCGCATGCCGAGGCATGGTACTTGGACTTACCTTCCAGAAGGAGTCGCGATGAGTATGCAGTCGTTCCAGAACAAGATGCAGATATAGGAAAGGACAATGACTTCCGGACAGTTGGCAGGGACGAGACATGGAAGAGACCGTGAGCAGGATTCCTTTCAGGACACTGCTGCAATGATACTTGCACCCAGGAACAGATGTATCACGTACATTCAGAGAACCAGAGGCCGACGCCAGTGATATGCTGTCTTACGAGTGGTCGCGATGATTGACCAAGAGATGACCAGAGAAGTGCCAGAACGGAATCGTCCCCGTTAGCACACCTGACAGGACCGATGAGCCGATGGACCGAAAGATTGGTAATTCACAGTGAAGACCTTGACCCAGGAGTGGTCATGGTTACGCATGCCAGCAGGACAGAGTTCATGATCATCGACGAGACGTCACACTAGTGACCGCGACAGTTGGCCGAGATTCTTAAAGGATGCGCTTGAGCAGTACTATTCCGCCATTATTGATTTCGATGTTTTGGGTGATTTATTCGTATGATTTGATTTTGATGATTGAGGATTTACGATCTTTGCACAGTGTTGCACTTGATATCGTTTTCGTGCTTTAGATTCACATGTTTGTGATTTTACGGTTTTAAACAGTTGAGTTGATTTTGTGCGTATGCACGCACGCGATTTGGTTCCTACACTCTGTATAGTTTATATATGCTGGCAGTGCAGTGACATATATTTTGTGCACTTGGATACACTGGATTTCGATTTCGAGGGTGATGCTCGACATTTGTTTCGTGCATTTTATGCACCGGATTGGATTTTTAGCGCATGTTGGGCGCCTGTTACGAGATGCGATTTGGTGCACACCAGATGCACTAAATCGAGATTTTTTTTGTGCATGTCAGATGCACCTGATTTTGCTGTCAGGCACACCTGTTGCCTACGACAGATGTTTCGTGCACACCCGATGCACTTAGATGTCGTTTCTGTGCGCATGTATGGCACATTCATGGATTTTGATTTCCGTGCGCACCAGACGCACGGAGTATTCATGTGCATATTTTTGGATTGATTTCTTATAGAGTAGTAAGTTTTTATGATATTGCTATGTGTTTCGTACTGAGCAGGACTAGTCAGAGGACAGTACCTGAATATATTTTGCATGCATTGATAGTTATTGAAGGGATTTCCAAAAAGCGAGCTATAGCCTTAGTATTTACCTACGTGTCTGATATGACACGAAATGTTTAAAACAAGGAGACCCTTCTAAATTGTTTCCAAAACGGCGGAACGTACATTTCAAACAAAGGTATATATGTATATAGTTATTTTCTTATGGTAGACGTCCGCCACTGTGCAGTGTTATACGCGTTGCACAACGACTTAAAGAGATTTGGCATGCATTTCCTTCAGATACTTACAGATATAGATTCGATATTTACATTTATAGTTTCGAGTTATATCATATTGGTTTTGATTTGGATTTGGCATTGATGTCTTCTCCACGACTCCGATAATCGCGGGATGCTTGACGGAGTTTTGATTTGAGTTATATACTCATTTTTCAAGCGCATGCGCTGCGCTACGATTTGTTTTATGTATTTACAATTTCGGAGCCCCGACGACTTGATGGGTTTTCTTAGATATTTTAGTATTTGGGGGAGTTTGAATTTAAATTCGGGGACCGAATTTCTTTAAGGGGGGAAGATTGTAACGCTTTGAAAATCGTTTCGGTGAAATTTCGAAAAATCGGTAAAATAAGAGAGTTTTCTGTAAAAACTCAAAATGCAAATATCTTATTATAAAAATTAAATATACATATTCTTGCTATTTAATTGCTATTATTTGGTGTTTATTGAGCCGCTGGTGAAATTTCAAATTTTCTGAAAAAAATATTATTTTATTATTATTTAAGCCGTCACTAATACATTTAATTAGGGAAAATTACAAATTGGAATGAGTTGAAACAAATTTTGTGCATCATAAAACATTAAATAAAATTTTATCATGTGGGTTTTGGAACGAAATCATTTGCCAAAACGGTTTAGAAATTATTGAAGAAAAAAGGCTTTTTTTAGCGTAAATGGATGCCTAGGGTATTGTATTTATCATTTTTCATCACCCCACACCCGTACCCACACCCACACACCCCCACTTACTCCTCCCCATGGCTGAATTCAGCAGCCACCATTTTATTTCCCACTTGAATTTTCAAAGGAAAAGAAATGAAAGAAAAGAAAAGAATTGGGTAAATAAGTTAGACTTTGACTTTGCTTTGACCTTGACTTTGCCCCACTTTCTCTACCTCCCTCTCTCTCCTCCCCCACTCCCATTTTTTGGCCGAAATCCCTTCTCCCTACAGCAGCAGCCCCCCCTCCATTTTCCCCTCTCCTTTCTCTTCAAAACTTCATCAAAAATTGCTCAAAATCCATCAAAAAAAATCTCAAAACCCAAATCCGACTCCTACCCATTTTAGCTTAGCCCGTATAGCATGGATCCTTATGAAAAGAGAGCATTTTGGGAGACCATGGATGCTTGTGGATCTTCAAATATTTTTGGGTATAATTCTAAACTTTTTTTGCTTAATTTGTTACTTGTTTCTTAAAGTTAATTTAATTAAGTGTTAATGTGGTTTATGTGAGTTTAATTGCATGATTAAGATTTCAAGTTAAGGTTTGTTGTGGAAATGAGTTGTGTTTAATTGTGCATGGTTTAGTGATGTGGATTAACACATTTAGTTTTGTAGAAAACCAATCTAGTTGTTAATTACAAGTCGTTACTTGAAAAATGTCCAAATTAAGCTTTTTGTTGCAAACTAGGTTTTTTTGATTTAATTCGAAATATGAGATTAAAATTATGGTTAGGGTTTTTATCATATTATTAACTTTATTAAGTGTAGTTTAACACTTTAGTTCATGCAAATCTAAGCTAGATTGTAGTTTGTGCATTTTTGCTTTGAAATTGTTAAAATTTAAGTATTTTGTAAACTAGAATATTAGGGTTTTTGGAATTTAATGAGATTAAATTCCGGAAATTGTTTATACGACTTATTTAAGATATTTAATAAGTATATTGGCCGCTACATTCATTTAAATATCGTGTTTTGTACAAAAACGGCGAATTGTGCTTGCTAGATTTTCGGAAAAATGACTTTTTAAGTGAAATTGGCGTTTTTGTGAGTTTTAACCTAGTTTATATTAAAATTAGTGTTCGTGAATGTGCAAATGAGTGTGATTGGATTTTCTCGATGGTTTGACGTTCGTACATCGACATCGAGGGTTGGTTTGACTATTCCTGCATGCATGGGCGATAGGTTTGGACCTATGCGTGATACGCGTGCCGATTTGATTTTCGTATGCCGTTTCGATTTCGAATTTAGTTTTAATGCGATATGGTACGTTATGATATGTAGGTACCCCCATGTGGACTTCGAGACGACAAGCAAGCGCGTGGCGACGTCGGCACCGGCTAGCGAGGACCAGGTGAGTAGATTTATATCTACGGGGAGAAGTCGGGTGGATGGCGTATAGCACCCCCGCAGTCCGTGGTGGTGTATACGGATGCGTATACACACCAACAATTATTATATGTTATTTAGGATTAATAACGATGCTTAGGATGGATATTGGTGTGTTGGATTACTTTAGTGTTGCGAACCCTAGGGTAGTGTTACACACACATACATACTTGCATACATTCCTATTGATATGTGCTCATGGGATTCTTTTTAGTTATGTGTTCACATGGGTATGGGACTATGTGTTCGCATACGGACTGAGGATGATACTTGGGATTGAGCTGAGTCGATGAGATTTGATTTGAGGCCGTGAGATCGGTGATATAGCAGGGTTCGTATCTTAGATACGACATGACGTTGTAGCGGGTCCTTGACGTAGTGTTTCACACCCGTCCATGCATACGTAGGCGGTATCAGTATGGTACTAGACGTAGATCAGTACCCCGATCATGATATTTGATAAAGAGGATACCAGGTGAATAGTATGATGAATATGATATTGACCCGTACACAGATTGGGATGCCGTACGACGGATTTACGTACGAGCTATATTGATGATTGATCCGCACTCTTGACTTGGATGCCTGATTATAGATATGGTATCGGATATAATATTATTGAGGCGGGATCATCGACTATATATATACAGGTATGTATATGTATCGACTCAGATGATAGGAGGTTTCCTTACCTGTAGTTCAGCTTGTTAGTTCAGCCGTATAGTTTAGTGTAGTTGTTAGATTAGATTAGACTTCTTACCTATTTCAAAAACTAACGAATCGTGGGCATTTTTAAAGACAGCTCAAGGGAATCTACGAATATTTCAAAAATGACGTATCTTTTCATAAAAACACCGTAGCCCCTATTTTCAAACCCCCATGATTCGTGTTATTTTGAAATAGGTAAGAAGTCTAATCTAATCTAACAACTACACTAAACTATACGGCTGAACTAACAAGCTGAACTACAGGTAAGGAAACCGCCTATCTTCTGAGTCGATACATATACATACCTGTATATGTATAGTCGGTGATCCCGCCTCAATAATATCATATCCGATACCATATCTATAATCAGGCATCCCAAGTCAAGAGTGCGGATCAATCATCAATATAGCTCGTACGTAAATTCGTCGTACGGCATCCCAATCTGGGTACGGGTCAATATCACATTCATCATACTATTCACCTGGTATCCTCTCTATCAAATATCATGATCGGGGTACTGATCTACGTCTAGTACCATACTGATACCGCCTACGTATGCATGGACGGGTGTGAAACACTACGTCAAGGACCCGCTACAACGTCATGTCGTATCTAAGATACGAACCCTGCTATATCACCGATCTCACGGCCTCAAATCAAATCTCATCGACTCAGCTCAATCCCAAGTATCATCCTCAGTCCGTATGTGAACACATAGTCCCATACCCATGTGAACACATAACTAAAAAGAATCCCATGAGCACATATCAATAGGAATGTATGCAAGTATGTATGTGTGTGTAACACTACCCTAGGGTTCGCAACACTAAAGTAATCCAACACACCAATATCCATCCTAAGCATCGTTATTAATCCTAAATAACATATAATAATTGTTGGTGTGTATACGCATCCGTATACACCACCACGGACTGCGGGGGTGCTATACGCCATCCACCCGACTTCTCCCCGTAGATATAAATCTACTCACCTGGTCCTCGCTAGCCGGTGCCGACGTCGCCACGCGCTTGCTTGTCGTCTCGAAGTCCACATGGGGGTACCTACATATCATAACGTACCATATCTTATTAAAACTAAATTCCAAATCGAAACGGCATACGAAAATCAAATCGGTACGCGTATCACGCATAGGTCCAAACCTATCGCCCACGCATGCAGGAATAGTCAAACCAACCCTCGATGTCGATGTACGAACGTCAAACCATCGAGAAAATCCAATCACACTCATTTGCACATTCACGAACACTAATTTTAATATAAACTAGGTTAAAACTCACAAAAACGCCAATTTCACTTAAAAAGTCATTTTTCCGAAAATCTAGCAAGCACAATTCGCCGTTTTTGTACAAAACACGATATTTAAATGAATGTAGCGGCCAATATACTTATTAAATATCTTAAATAAGCCGTATAAACAATTTCCGGAATTTAATCTCATTAAATTCCAAAAACCCTAATATTCTAGTTTACAAAATACTTAAATTTTAACAATTTCAAAGCAAAAATGCACAAACTACAATCTAGCTTAGATTTGCATGAACTAAAGTGTTAAACTACACTTAATAAAGTTAATAATATGATAAAAACCCTAACCATAATTTTAATCTCATATTTCGAATTAAATCAAAAAAACCTAGTTTGCAACAAAAAGCTTAATTTGGACATTTTTCAAGTAACGACTTGTAATTAACAACTAGATTAGTTTTCTACAAAACTAAATGTGTTAATCCACATCACTAAACCATGCACAATTAAACACAACTCATTTCCACAACAAACCCTAACTTGAAATCTTAATCATGCAATTAAACTCACATAAACCACATTAACACTTAATTAAATTAACTTTAAGAAACAAGTAACAAGTTAAGCAAAAAAAGTTTAGAATTATACCCAAAAACATTTGAAGATCCACAAGCATCCATGGTCTCCCAAAATGCTCTCTTTTCACAAGGATCCATGCTATACGGGCTAAGCTAAAATGGGCAGGAGTCGGATTTAGGTTTTGGGATTTTTTTTGATGGATTTTGAGCAATTTTTGATGAAGTTTTGAAGAGAAAGGAGAGGGGAAAATGGAGGGGGGGCTGCTGCTGTAGGGAGAAGGGATTTTGGCCAGAAAATGGGAGTGGGGGAGGAGAGAGAGGGAGGTAGAGAAAGTGGGGCAAAGTCAAGGTCAAAGCAAAGTCAAAGTCTAACTTATTTACCCAATTCTTTTCTTTTCTTTCATTTCTTTTCCTTTGAAAATTCAAGTGGGAAATAAAATGGTGGCTACTGAATTCAGCCATGGGGAGGAGTAAGTGGGGGTGTGTGGGTGTGGGTACGGGTGTGGGGTGATGAAAAATGATAAATACAATACCCCAGGCATCCATTTACGCTAAAAAAAGCCTTTTTTCTTCAATAATTTCTAAACCGTTTTGGCAAATGATTTCGTTCCAAAACCCACATGATAAAATTTTATTTAATGTTTTATGATGCACAAAATTTGTTTCAACTCATTCCAATTTGTAATTTTCCCTAATTAAATGTATTAGCGACGGCTTAAATAATAATAAAATAATATTTTTTTCAGAAAATTTGAAATTTCACCAGCGGCTCAATAAACACCAAATAATAGCAATTACAAAGCTAGAATATGTATATTTAATTTTTATAATAAGATATTTGCATTTTGACATTTTACAGAAAACCCCCTTATTTTACCGATTTTTCGAAATTTCACCGAAACGATTTTCAAAGCGTTACAATTGTGTAGTAGCCAATCAGGACTGATCTGAGGACAGTACCTGAGTACTTTTCTTGCATTAAAAGTTTAACAAGAGGTTTTCAAAAAGTAGCTATAGTCTCGCTATTTCTTACGTGTCCGCGAGTGGCACGAATGTAATAAAGGAAAACCTTTTGGATATTTTGGAACGACGGAACGCATATTTATCAAAACATATATGAAGGTATATTTATTATTTTAAAAATGAGCGTCCGTCACTTGTGCCGTGAGTTACGCATCAAACGGAAATTTAGAAAAGATTTTGCATATGTTGTATTCAGATTTAAGATTTTCCAAGGATGCGTGCTATATATGTATTATAGTATTTGACTGTGCATATTGGATTTCAGTTGGGGATTTTGAGATCTGTATCTCCATTATAACTCCGATGATATGCGTGCAAATCCGATGATTTGCGAGACGCTTGACGGAGTTCGATTTTGAGTTTGTATTCGTTTTCAGTCGCACGCGATGCGCTGTGGCTTTCTATATCTTCCATGATTTCGGAGCCCCGTCGATTTGAGTTGATTGCTGAAATGTTTTAGTATTGGGTGTTTAAATTTAAATTCGGGGACCGAATTTCTTTAAAGGGGGAAGATTGTAACATTTCAGAAAATATAAAATATTATTTTTGGAATTTAATATTAAAATAATATATTTCGCGAAAACTACCCGATTTGCGAAATTGGGGTTTTCGTAAAAAGGTATAAATATATACCAATAATTGTAAAATAATTGGAGATTTAAAATGATTTATTCATTTAGATATATATTGTCACGACCCGAATATTTCGACCCGTGACCGGCACTTAACCACGCAACGTCTACAGGCGTAACGCGACTAAGTAAGACGAACCCAGAAATCAAAACCATTAAAAAGTAGTGAGTGTTGAAAACATTCAATTAAACATTTAGAAAACTTAAATAGTTCAATAAAGTTCCATTTTAAAGATAAGTTATCCTTATAATAATTTGGCATCATTTCTTTTGTAAAAGTAACCCCGAAAATCGGGTATAAAACAGGATATAAGTGAAATGATAAATAATGAAATAAAGCATTCCCAAACGGAAGCAATCATGCCCAACGGCGGAAAACAACAACACAAGAGTAATATACGACGCCGTAGCGAAGAATGAGCAATAAGTAAACATCACAGCATAATAAACTGCATAAATACATACAGTCGGCTCCCAAGAGCTCGACACCAGAATACAAAAATAAACATCATCGTCCTCACACTGTCTCTAAATCCAGTACATATATGGTAGATGGAGAATACTAGATACAAAAGTGTGTACAATAGAAGTAACCAGATACCACAACCCACCTAATAGCAAAAAAAGTCATCGCACCAACTATAGTGGTATCTGTAGCCAAAAGATGAAAAAGGGCAGCATGCCGCGACTACTCCGAGGGGCAACCTGCAAACACTGTGGCACAACGGGGGTGAGTTGCCAACTCGTGAATAGAAATAACATATAAAGGTAATCGCGAGCATGCACATACTGCACTACTCAAACAAATGCCAGTAGATGATATCAATGCGTGATAAGTCGTATGTGCAATAATCATGCAAGTGCTCTATCAGGTAATATAACTACAGGATGAGATACAATAATAAATGCTGAGCATGGGAAAATATGACATCTACACGGAATGTCAACGTGGAATATATACTCGGTGTCCAGCAATGCACCCAGATCTCCCAAATAGCCCAGGCGCCGGCACTCCCATCGGCTCTCTAATCCTGTAAATCTCTGAGAATCGCGAGTGCCCAACATCGGCACCCAAATATCATAAGTACTCGTGTCCAGCATCGACACGCAAATCCTCATCCATCGGGCATCCGTCAGTCCGGATCAGCCCACGGGCTCCGTCTGCGGTATCGGCCCTCGGCCCCGGCAGTACGGATCATCCTGCATCCCTCTATCGACTCTGGTCAGTATCCTCCGGATAACTGCCAGGTCCAACCAATCACCGGTAGGTAGTAGTCCCTCTGTCAGGCTCACCGTCTAATACACAGCGAAACCGTTCTCGCCCCGGGGTACCATACCGGGTCCACCATGTTCCCGTAATCGGCCTCATCCAACTCCTCTATTCGGGTTCACATATATCACTCTAGCATCGAGAAAACACATGGTGGACGCACCGAAATATCATATCAAGGGAAACCAGTTTTTAAATAATTAACTATTCTCTTTTGAAATATTCACGGTTTCCCAAATCCAGAATTAACATGGAACCACATATCTCAATGCGTAATCTAAGCAAGCATGAAGATATCAACGTATGGGTGCACTGGGATGAATATACAATGTGCATGTGCACAGGTATGAAGATATCAATGTATGTGTGCACTGGTATGAATATACAATGTGCATGTGCGCAAGTACGAAGATATCAAGGTATGTGTGCACTGGTATGAGTATACAATGTGCATGTGCGCAAGTATGACGATATCAAGGTATGTGTGCACTGGTATGAATATACAATGTGCATGTGCGCAAGTATGAAGATATCAAGATATGTGTGCACTGGTATGAATATACAATGTGCATGTGCGCAAGTATGAAGATATCAAGGTCTGTGTGCACTGGTATGAATTTACAATGTGCATGTGCGCAAGTATGAAGATATCAAGGTATGTGTGCACTGGTATGAATATCATGTAATCCGAATCAATGTGCAAGTCAAACAATGTGATATATGCATCAAGTATGAATATCATGTAATCCGAATCAATATGCAAGTCAAACAATGTGATATATGCATCAAGTATGAATATCATGTAATCCGAATCAATATGCACGTCAAAGCAATGTGATATATGTATGAAGTATGAATATCATGTTATCCGAATCAATGTGCAAGTCAAACAATGTGATATATGCATCAAGTATGAATATCATGTAATCCGAATCAATATGCACGTCAAAGCAATGTGATATATGTATCAAGTATGAATATCATGTTATCCGAATCAATGTGCACGTCAAAGCAATGTGATATATGTATCAAGTATGAATATCATGTTATCCGAATCAATGTGCACGTCAAAGCAATGTGATATATGTATCAAGTATGAATATCATGTTTAGTCACATAAAAGATGAGCTATAGCATAATGATCATGGAAATTCTACAGTGTGAGTGTCATGGCAATTACTAACGGTGTGTGTGTAACATGCAGGTTAGTGCTCGTGCAACATGAACCGTTAGTAATGGTGCGGTATTCTATCAATTCTAGTTTATATACCTATAGCAGGGAAAGTGGTATGCACAAAATAGTGGCCATGAACAGTCAATGTAGGTAAGTGTAATATGCTGCTACAAGGTCCTATCAGCCCTGACGCATAACGCCATGCAGGCGATTTCCCCGTAGATGTTAAATCTACTCACCGTAGTCTCTCGCTAGGTATAGCCGACGATTTGCTTCCCCTTCTTCGCGGCGTCCGTCGCACTTGCCTGCGAACCTAGAATTCCACAGAATATCACACATAAGCTCGAAACCATAAAAACACGACATTTAAAGTCAACTAGAAACCCGTGCCGCAAACTAAGCGTGCGTGTGCGCGATACGCTATAATGTGTGATTACGCGCCTGAAGTCACTCCGTCGCGTCACGATACGCAGAAACCCAAAACCCACACACACGTATCACGCGTGTCAAGAAAGAGTAAAAATACGGGAAATATGGTATTCCACTCCAGATTTTCATACAGAACAGATATTACAAAAATATATATACCAAAACACTCCACATAGATGCAAACTCCAGTGGCCCAAACCCCAAGCCCCAACTCACCCATCTGGCCGCAATTTGCGGCCAGAATGCATTTTCTGGCGGCCTGGGTAGGGAGGTGGGTCCCCCGGTTTTGTGTGTGCACTCCAAACCCCCTGTATATGCTACAGTAATTCCAATTTCAATCTGAAACAACTCGGGTTGTAGCAGATCCAACAGATCCCTATTTCTAGTTAAAAAGTCCAATTTAGCACTAAAACAATACTTTAGGGTATTTTGTGGAACCTGAAGCAAACCCAAGTCTAAATACACACTAACAACACATTACCAAGCTAATCAAGTCATAAAAATGTTACCTTTAATCATATCATCACTAAATCCCTTCAATAGCAATAAAAATGCACAAAAATGGGATCTTTTGCTAAAAATACTACAAGATATGGGAAAAGGGTGTTAAACAAGAGTTAATACCTTCAAAAGACCTTAAGAAACACCAAAATCCCTAGCTCTAGCCTGAAATTTCCAGATTCGCCATCAAACTCCCCCAAAAGGTCATTTTTCCATTGTTTTTGTGAAGGGAAAAGGAATTTTGGGTAGGGTTTTATGTAGAGATCAAAGAGAAGTGAAAATGGAATGAAAAAAGTGATGAATTTCTGATATTGCTGCTGCCTCTCTGCAGAATTTCCAGAAATGAGCAAAGAGAGAGAGAAGGAAAAAATGGGTCAAAAGTCAAAGGTTCTCACCTAGCACCATGCTTCATATTTTAAATTGAAATTTTAAATTTTAAAAAGGGTTTTTGACTTGGAAAAAGGGTGGGGATAACAATGAACCATGCAACAAGAATGGTTAACATGCTAACACTTAAAAACCTAAGTCAAAAAATGCTAAGTGTGCAAGTGTACACTACATAATGGAAATTTTCCCAATTAGGGTAATACGACTAAAAATAATTAATAACCCTAGAAATATATATATATAAATATATGTCTAAACACTTCACAGCACAAATTATCACTAGCCAAAAAGGAAAAAGATAAGATATCCGTTTTTGAAAAACACGCACACTTGCTAAGTAACACGAAAACATCCTAACGAATTTCAAGGCGTTACAATCTACCCCCCTTAAAGAAATTCGGTCCCCGAATTTAAAAATCTAACTACACGTACCTTCAAAAAGGTGGGGATATCTCTTCCTCGTCTCTTCCTCATCTCTCTCTCGGTCTCCCAAGTGACCTCCTCTCTGTTCGGACCACGCCAAAGTACCTTGACGGATGGTATCTCTTTCGACCTCAATTTCTTCACTTGGCGATCCAAGATCATCACCATCTGCTCTGCATAGGAAAGGTCGTGCTCAAGCTGGATCGTCGGGTGCTGAATCGCATGTGAAGGATCATGAAGATATCTGCGGAGCATCGAAACGTGAAATACGGGGTGCACATCTGGAAAACTGGGCGGGAGGGCTAACCGATACACAATTGCACCAACACGCTCGAGGATCTCGAAGGGGCCCACATATCTGGGACTAAGCTTCCACTTCTTCCCAAATCTCATCACACCTTTCATTGGGGAGACCCTCAAGAAAACATGATCACCCAAAGAAAACTCAAGTCTGCGCCGACGACGGTCCGCATAAGATCTCTGCCTACTCTGGGCTGCTCTCATCCTATCGCGAATCAACTGGATCTTCGCGGTCGTCTCCTCCACAATCTGTGGCCCTAAGATACTGCTCTCACTGAGCTTCGTCCAACAGGCGGGCGATCTGCATCTCCTCCCATAAAGAGCCTCAAACGGTGCCATCTGAATGGTCTCCTGGTGGCTGTTGTTGTAGGAGAACTCTACTAAGGGTAAATGATGATCCCGGCTACCTCCAAAGTCTAAGACGCACGCTCTGAGCATGTCCTCGAGAGTCTGAATAGTCCGCTCTGACTGTCCATCGGTCTGCGGATGAAATGCTATGCTGAAACTCAAGCGAGTGCCTAAAGCCTCCTGAAGCCTCTGCCATAGTCGGCTGGTAAACTGGGTGCCTCTATCGGACACGATACATGTCGGAACTCTGTGCAGTCGTATAATCTCGTCAATGTATATCTGGGCATACTGAGCAAATCCGAAAGTCGTCTTCACCGGTAGGAAGTGAGCCGCTTTCGTCAAACGATCCACGATCACCCAGATGGAGTCATACCCTCGACTAGTCCTGGGTAGACCCACAATGAAGTCCATAGAAATCTGCTCCCATTTCCACTCCGGAATGGGTAACGGCTGTAGCTCTCCCGCGGGCCTCTGGTGCTCAGCCTTGACTTGCTGACAAGTCAGGCATCTCGACACAAAATCTGCGATGTCTCTCTTCATTCCATCCCACCAGTAAACACCTCTCATGTCATGGTACATCTTGGTGGAACCGGGATGAACACTGTATACCGATCGATGTGCCTCCTCAAGAATCTCGCGCCGCAATCCCTCAACATCTGGTACGCACAGTCTAGCCCCAAATCGTAGTATCCCCTGATCATCGATCATGAACTCGGGAAATCTGCCCTGTCCAATCTGTGTCCTAATCACTGAACATCGGTCATCACTGTGCCGTGCCTCATCTATACGGTCGACCAACTGTGGGCGTGCATGAACATGCGCAATCTGTCCTCCGATCGGCGTAAACACGAACTGTACCCGGCTGTCGCATAAAATCTGACAATCTGCCGACGACTGCCTCTGCACTGCGCTCAAACAAGACAGACTACCCCCGGGCCTCCTGCTCAAAGCATCCGCCACCACATTAGCCTTGCCCAGGTGGTACAAGATCTCGCAATCGTAATCCTTCACTAACTCCATCCATCGGCGCTGTCTAAGGTTCAGGTCTCGCTGCTGAAATATATACTTTAAGCTCTTGTGATCAGTGAATATCTGGCACGACTCACCGTATAAGTAATGTCGCCAGATCTTAAGTGCAAAGACCACTGCAGCCATCTCCAAATCATGAGTGGGGTAATTCTGTTCATGTTTCTTCAATTGCCGCGAAGCATACGCAATCACCCTGTCATGATGAATCAATACGCACCCTAGCCCCACTCGTGAAGCATCACAGTAGACCACAAATCCGCCTGATCCTGAAGGCAAAGATAGCACTGGTGTCGTAGTCAGTAGAGCCCGTAGCTGCTGAAAACTGCACTCACACTCCTCCGTCCAATCAAAACGAACTCCCTTCCAGGTCAACCCGGTCAAAGGTGTAGCAATACGGGAGAAGTCCTGCACGAATCGCCTGTAGTAGCCGGACAGCCCTAGAAAGCTGCGAATCTCCGTAACTGATGTGGGTCTGGGCCAACTCCGAACGGCCTCAATCTTCCTCGGTTCTACACATATACCATCTCGTGTAATCACGTGCCCCAAGAAGTCTACGATGTCCAGCCAAAAAGCACACTTAGAGAATTTGGCGAAAAGCCGATGCTCCCTCAAGGTCTGTAGTGTAATCCGTAGGTGCTGCTCGTGCTCCTCTCTACTCTGAGAATACACCAGAATATCGTCAATGAACACTATGATGAACAGATCAAGATACGGCCGGAAAATACGGTTCATCAAGTCCATGAATGTTGCTCGCGCGTTGGTGAGTCCAAACGACATCACCAAAAACTCGTAATGGCTGTAGCGTATGCGGAAAGCTGTCCTAGGGATGTCCTCCTGTCGAACCAGCAGCTGATGGTAGCCTGATCGCAAATCGATCCTCAAAAATTATCCTGCCCCCTGAAGATGGTCGAATAAATCGTCGATGCGTGGCAAAGGATACCTGTTCCGCACCGTCACCTTGTTCAGCTGATGGTAGTCGATACACAAACGCATTCTGCCGTCCTTCTTCTTGACAAACAGGACTGGAGCACCCCAAGGAGAAACACCGGGTCGAATAAGTCCCTTGTCTAGCAAATCTTGCAACTGACCGTTCAATTCACTAAGTTCCGCCGGGGCCATCCGATAAGGCGGTATGGAAATAGGCCCCATGCCAGGAACCAAATCAATACAGAAAGAAATGTCGCGCTCGGGCGGTAGCCCGGGAAGCTCGTCAGGGAACACATCAGGGAACTCGCTAACAACCGGAATCTGATCCATCAGAACCTCTGTAGCTCTAGTATCGCAAACATAGGTGATAAATCCCTGACATCCCTTCCTCAAAAGCTGTCCAGCGCGAAAAGAAGAAATCACACTATGAGGGGTGGCACCACGGTCCCCCAACACAACAAAAACCGACTCGCCGGGAAAACAAAATCTAATTGTTTTCTCGCGGCATTCAACAGAAGCATAGCACGTGGCTAACCAATCCATGCCCAACAGAATGCCGAAGTCCAACATCTCAAGAAGGATCAAATCGACCGGCAACTCTCTCTCGCCAATACGGACAGTATAGGATCGGAACACGTGCCTAGTAACAAACGACTCTCCCATAGGGGTAGTCACCACAAACGGCTGATCAAGCAAACCGGACTCTCTACCCAAACTCAGCACAAAGTGTGTGGATACGTACGAGTGCGTGGATCCGGGATCGAATAACACGTGTGCATCAACAGAACATACTGGAAGGATACCTGAGACCACCGCATTGGACGCCTGCGCGTCCTGATGCGTCAAAGCAAAAACTCACGCCTATCCTCCACCTACGACTGACTGTCCCTACCGGCAACTGGTCGTCCTCTGCCTCGATCACCTCGTCCTCTATGAACAAATCTTCCACGTCCACGACCTCTCTGTGCATGGGTTTGACGCTGAGTAACAGTATGTACAATAGGCAATGCCCTCTGGGGTGGTGAAGATGGTAATATGACATGCGGTGCTGCCGCCTCCCTCTGTGGTATCTCAGGACAATCTCGCATACGATGATAAGAACTCCCGCAATGGAAACATCCCGATGATGGTCGCTGACCCTCCTAGGGATAGGAGCTAAATAACCGGCCTCGCCTCGGATCTCTGCCACCTGCAAGGTGCCTGTCACGGCTCCGAAAAGGACGTCTCTGCACTGATGTATCTGCACGAACCCTCTTCGGCCCTGGAACTGCCGAAGTCTCAGCAAGGCGCTCCTCAACCAATAATGTTGCATCTACTGCTGCTGCGTATGTCTCGTAATGCTGCGCGCTGATCACAAGGAACAGTGGTGTGAGCAAGCCTCGGACAAATCTCTTAACTAGCATCTCCTCGGTAGAGCATAAACTGATAGCTCGGTGAACAGCACATCGTACTCTGCCACTGACATCTCCGGAGTCTGGCGTAAGGACTCGAACCTGCGTGCTCTAGCATCTCTGACACTCAGGGGAAGAAAGCGGGCAAGGAATAGCGCCACGAACTCTGTCCAGGTCATAGGAGGAAGACTTGCTGCTCTACCCTTCTCGACTGATTCTCACCATTTCTGCGCAAGACCTTCCAGGCGAAAGCTCGCGAACTCAACCCATCTCGCATCTGCGCATCTGAGGGAACGGCATATCCGAGCCATCCTATCAATGAAAGACTGTAAGTAGTTATGAGTCGTTGTCCCAAGGGTCAGTAAGATGAAGGACGTCACTAATCTGAAGATAAAAATAAGTCTGAAAAATAGTTTCTATTCTGGAAGCCAAACATTTTGAACGTTGATACCCTGCTATTCGCACTTACACACGTCTTAAAGCCTGGGATAGTAGAGGATACCTTGAAATGCTCTTGTCTTAAAGCCAAAAGTATGAAGGAAATTAAAAAAAAAAGTGAATAAAGAAAATATAAAGTGGTGAGAAAAATGGACACAGGTTTTGTTATCACCAAGGGCAATAAAAAAATGTATAGCGAGGGTGCTTTTTCACCTAGTGCCCTAAGGCCAACTGGTCTGGGAGTCACTGCTATGCCTGAGGTGGTACAAGACGAGGAAAATACACCAAGTAAGCAAGCACAGGAGTAATCGGTCGGTTAGTACCTCAAGAAGTATTAACGGTCGCATGAAAGTGTGTGAGCAATCTCATCTAAATATTCATTAATTAAAAAGTACTGAAGCTGATGGGCAAGAGTATGATAGCTTGAATTGAATTCTCCGGGTGTAGGGATGTCCTTTACACACACGCAGGGTTATATGATCGATGTTTGGAAAACAGATAGGAAGGAAAAATAAGACGAAGTTTTATTGAGGGAGGACGTGATTTCTAACATCTTTTCATGACCATTAAGGTAGGGCTCATGACAACCGAAAAGCTAGCTTAGTTGGAAACCCTAATTTTCAAGGCTTTTCTTTTACAATTCTTGTCTTTAAATGTAATATTCATGATCTTTCTTTTATTATTGGATTTTGTGGGTGCAATCCGCTGAAAACCCTCAGGAGACAACACTCCTCCTACTAGGGACACCTAGAGGTTTAAAGGCTTGTTGCACGTGCTCAGTGCAATTGTGTTGCCTACGAGAGTGTGCTAGTTAGTTTTTCTCTTTATTTATTTTCTTCTTCTCTTTTTACTAAAAAGTTCGCTCGAGACGATCGAAATTAAGTTTGGGGGAATTTGATTAGTCGAAAATATTGTATATTTTAGCCGGCAATTTCCTCATCATTTGCATCCATATAGAAGTGTTCGGCATTCATATTTTACATATTAGCAAAACTGTCGCAAAATATCAGATCGCATGTATTAGACTCTAAAACCAACACTATAAAGGAAATTGACCGCATTTCATGGCATCGCATCATCCCTACATTTGCGCAACACTTGTTTTGAGATCTGTGCAGGAAAATCCAGAAGAAAGGCCAAAAATGTACATGGTACCGATCAAACGTTACGCCAACTCAATGATTTCAGTTCTGGTATCAATCCAAAGGGATAAACAAAAATCAACATATCAAAGAAAGGCCCAAATATCAACCCAAGAGCACACCAGAAAGATGCAAGCTCAAGGAGCCAACATGGCCGCGGAACCGCGGCCGGAGCCTGCTTGCGCCGCGGTTCCGCGGCTACTTGATGACGTCACCACTTCATCTTTGCATCAAAACTCTCATCTCAGGGCCCACACTTCAGAAAGACACAACAATTTCCAGAAGACTCCAGAGACTTCTGCCAGATCACCAAACCCTTGTTCCTACACTAAACTAAGCCTTGTATTCTAGAAACTTCTTCTTAAACCCTAGCTTAAACCCTAAGCTAAGCCTAACAAACTCTTTCTAGAAGTCTTTCAACAAACTTTTGGAGGGAACTCAAAGGCTTAGGGTTTGGGTGTTCTATAACTAAGACCCTAGGCTCACTTATAAGACATTATTGATTATCTTGGAAAAATCCCTCGATTAGTTCATTTGAGAGCCATTCTATCTCTCTCTTCATCTTCTTCTTCCACAAGTCTAGTGAGAGGACTTGTGTGAAACCCTAACCCTAATTCCAATCAAAAGCCAAGATCCCGAGTACCCATTCAAGAAAGAAGCCTTGCAACCTTTTAGGAGCCGAGCCGGTCTTCAACAGAGCAAGTGGTCCAAGCCGATCCGCGACTCACGGAGCCGAGCAAAGCCAAGTCGAGAATTTAATTCTTCCTCTTGTAGTTCTTGAGCGACTGTAATCAAATTGTTGATATAAATAAAAGGTGATACTCTTTTATCTTGTTTTCTTTAAATTCTTGCATCATGATTCAATCTAAATTTTTAGTTGTAATTCTTGTTGTGATGCTTGAGTAATACTCCGCTCGTCGAGGAGTCGAGACGATCAATAGAATGATAATGTAATATATCTTAATTCGATTCTTGAATCCTACGAGTTTTGTAAACCTTAGCAAGATCAAGAATCGACGACCCAATTCGTTGCGATGCTTTCTTGATTGATATCGCTCGAGATTGGGGAGTTACGATCGTTTCTTGAAATTGTTAGAGGCTAGAGTGTGAATGATATCAACGAAAGAACAAGGGTTAAACGATGAAACCCTAGTTTTATCAAGAAAGCCCTAACTCTCGTTGATCATCATCGATCTAGTATCAATCCTTCGAAGGACAAGAACACGAAATCTTGAAATTACATCACATCTATAGATCCGATCGATTCCTACGAGCCTCATTTAGATTCTTGACATTTTGGTTGGAAATATTATCGAAACCCAATTCTTGATTGTTTATCAGTTTCTTGATTCTTGATTAAACTCATGACACCTGAATCAATTGATAAATTCTTGAATCATGTTTTCTTTTCTTTTCGATTAACTTTTTGATTCAAACAAATCAAATATACAAACGAATCGCACAATCACTGTGGACGATCCGCACTCGCTTACGATCTACAACTGACACCGTAGTTGATTGCGGTCAAATATAATTTTTTGATTGTGAACTTTATTCAATTTTCTAATTACCGACACAAAGAGACTCTTATCGATTTGATTTACTTACACAGTCTCGAATTTTAAGATCAATCAAATGGTGCCGAAATCGGGGACTATTTGAGTTGATACTTTTCACATCCAATCAAGAAAATAAATCAATCAGCTGTATCGGTGCCTGTGAAGACCGGAGGCTTCAGCCTCATAAACTCTGATAACGATACCGAGATGACCTCTGTAGCTGCAGGGGAAACTGCCTGTACTGTGGGTACCACCGCGGCCTATGCAACGGGTGGAACTACCTCTGGACGCTGCGCTCGAAGTGTCTCAACTAGGGATCCCATCATCTGGCGCATCTCCTGCATACTGGATCCCACCGTCTGGCGCATCTCCTGCACACCAGCCCCTAACATGGCAATCTTATCTGTCACGGCAGGAACAGCCTGCTCGGGCACAACCGGTGTACTATCCGGATCAGTCCTCGTCTCGGACGAGTCAACTCGAATCTCGGCCCTCGTGGCCGTTCTCTGCGCCCTCATAGTCCTTGGCGGCATAATGGATGAAAAGAAAAGTAGGATTCAATAAGGGTACGGAAATCGAATCACAAGAGTGTATATACTCGAGAAGGAATTTAACTCAACAAGTCCTAAGGTCGCCTTGGCGGAGTACCGTGTCGTAAGTATGCCGCGGAACATACGCACGCTACGCCACTCTGCTTCAGCTACCTACTCCATCATACCAGGGTCATCCTACACTCCGAAGGTAAAACCTACGCTCTGATACCAACTTTGTCATGACCCGAATATTTCGACCCGTGACCGGCACTTAACCACGCAACGTTTACAGGCGTAACGCGACTAAGTAAGCCGAACCCAGAAATCAAAACCATTAAAAAGTAGTGAGTGTTGAAAACATTCAATTAAACATTTAAAAAACTTAAATAGTTCAATAAAGTTCCTTTTTAAAGTTAAGTTATCCTTATAATAATTTTGGCATCATTTATTTTGTAAAAGTAACCCCGAAAATCGGGTATAAAACAGGGTATGAGTGAAATGATAGATAATGAAATAAAGCATTCCTAAACGGAAGCAATCATGCCCAACGGCGGAAAACAACAACACAAGAGTAATATACGACGCCGTAGCGAAGAATGAGCAATAAGTAAACATCACAGCATAATAAACTGCATAAATACATACAGTCGGCTCCCACGAGCTCGACACCAGAATACAAAAATATACATCATCATCCTCACACTGTCTCTAAATCCAGTACATATATGGTAGATGGAGAATACAAGATACAAAAGTGTGTACAATAGAAGTAACCAGATACCACAACCCACCTAATAGCAAAAAAAGTCCTCGCACCAACTGTAGTGGTATCTGTAGCCAAAAGATGAAAAAGGGCAGCCTGCCGCGACTACTCCGAGGGGCAACCTGCAAACACTGTGGCACAACGGGGATGAGTTGCCAACTCGTGAATAGAAATAACATATAAAGGTAATCGCGAACATGCACGTACTGCGCTACTCAAACAAATGCCAGTAGATGATATCAATGCGTGATAAGCTGTATGTGCAATAATCATGCAAGTGCTCTATCAGGTAATATAACTACAGGATGAGATACAATAATAAATGCTGAGCATGGGAAAATATGACATCTACACGGAATGTCAATGTGGAATATATACTCGGTGTCCAGCAATGCACCCAGATCCCCCAAATAGCCCAGGCGCCGGCACTCTCATCGGCCCTCTAATCCTGTAAATCTCTGAGAATCGCGAGTGCCCAACATCGGAACCCAAATATCATAAGTACTCGTGTCCAACATCGATACGCAAATCCTCATCCATCGGGCATCCGTCAGTCCGGATCAGCGCACGGGCTCCGTCTGCGGTATCGGCCCCCGGCCCCGGCAGTACGGATCATCCCGCATCCCTCTATCGACTCTGGTCAGTATCCTCCGGATAACTGCCAGGTCCAACCAATCACCGGTAGGTAGTAGTCCCTCTGTCAGGCTCACCGTCTAATACACAGCGAAACCGTTCTCGCCCCGGGGTACCATACCGGGTCCACCATGTTCCCGTAATCGGCCTCATCCAACTCCTCGATTCGGGTTCACATATATCACTCTAGCACCGAGAAAACACATGGTGGACGCACCGAAATATCATATCAAGGGAAACCGGTTTTTAAATAATTAACTATTCTCTTTTGAAATATTCACGGTTTCCCAAATCCAGAATTAACATGGAACCACATATCTCAATGCGTAATCTAAGCAAGTATGAAGATATCAACGTATGGGTGCACTGGTATGAATATACAATGTGCATGTGCACAGGTATGAAGATATCAATGTATGTGTGCACTGGTATGAATATACAATATGCATGTGCGCAGGTATGAAGATATCAAGGTATGTGTGCACTGGTATGAGTATACAATGTGCATGTGCGCAAGTATGAAGATATCAAGGTATATGTGCACTGGTATGACTATACAATGTGCATGTGCGCAAGTATGAAGATATCAAGATATGTGTGCACTGGTATGAATATACAATGTGCATGTGCGCAAGTATGAAGATATCAAGGTATGTGTGCACTGGTATGAATATACAATGTGCATGTGCGCAAGTATGAAGATATCAAGGTATGTGTGCTCTGGTATGAATATCATGTAATCTGAATCAATGTGCAAGTCAAACAATGTGATATATGCATCAAGTATGAATATCATGTAATCCGAATCAATATGCAAGTCAAACAATGTGATATATGCATCAAGTATGAATATCATGTAATCCGAATCAATATGCACGTCAAAGCAATGTGATATATGTATCAAGTATGAATATCATGTTATCCGAATCAATGTGCAAGTCAAACAATGTGATATATGCATCAAGTATGAATATCATGTAGTCCGAATCAATATGCACGTCAAAGCAATGTGATATATGTATCAAGTATGAATATCATGTTATCCGAATCAATGTGCACGTCAAAGCAATGTGATATATGTATCAAGTGTGAATATCATGTTATCCGAATCAATGTGCACGTCAAAGCAATGTGATATATGTATTGTAATTCGATGTACAACACCCCAATACTTGTGGGGAGGCGGAATTTTCAAGAACGAACTTGTTTAGTGAACAAACATCGACTAACCGCTTGAATCGAAGCTAAACGATAACTAACTCAAAACATAGAGTTGCTATGCTACTATGTTTAGGGATTATACCTAACGAAACGTGTCCTTCGTCTTTGCGAACTCCACCTCCTCCTCGGCCTTCTCGAAGTAGTAGACGATCCACCCGAGAGCTTTACTCCAAGCTTAGCCTCTAAACTTGAGGCAACTAACCTTCTTTAAGTGCCAATCAAAGAAGCTAGGTGATATAGAGTAAGGGTTATGGTTTAATTAGTCTTGCTAATCCTTGTACTCAACACATGAGAGGGGAGGATTAGGGTTTGAAGAGGGAGAGCTTGAGGAGAGAGAAGGTGAGGATAATAATGAAGTGAGAATAATGAGTTATGATAATATATATCAAGCATTTCTTTTATCAAGAAAAGAATAAGAAATGAATTTAGCAACCATGCTTGATAATATCTAGTGATGATTCACTCCATGAGTCATTAAGCATTTATCATGCATTAATGACATGGATGAATCATCCATATGACTCACTAATCACATTCATTGCTTATGCCACCTTAACCTCCTTAGTCACCATCTTCTAGAAGCTTCTCGCTTAATTACGAGAACACCCCTCCTTTCCGCAAAAATACGGAAAAACTTTAGACTGTATAAATCCAATAACCGGATACCAGTAACTGGCTTAAACCAAAGCCGACTGGTAAAAACTGTCCGAAAGTCGTACGCGCGTAAACGCACGTATGCGTCCGAACCCTTGTCGTAAAACCATAGGACCTCTATATCGTTTCGCCTGGAGTAGGGAAACTCTCTGTATGGGACTCTAGAGACTCGACTACTACGCTGGCAGTGGGTTTAACCACAGACCGCAAGCGGCACTAGCTGTACGTAACGGTCCCCAGGTAGATGTCGATAAGAAGACCGATGAGGGAACCCATCCGAACTCCTACTGAGTCTGATGTGACAATCTCCATACAGTCCGGTCCGTTCGTCCAAGACTATCGCATATCGGGCCTAGGGGGAGGCAAGCGTCAATCCCCTAATAGCGGTATAAGTCGTGTCGGAGGGAAGCCCATTACACCCTGAGAAACTACTGGAACCTACCAGCAAATCTCGCTTGCCCTGGCCAGGGACTTTGCGTAATGGCTCTCTGACACAGCGCGATATCAACTCCCAATACCGGGAGAGACGAATCCTGTCTAACCGCCACTGCCTCCAAGTGCTCGGGACTGCACCCAACTGCTACCTGTTAGCACGACTCCTTTGAGCCGTGGTAGGGTAGCAATCTAAGAACAGTGGGACACACTCGAGGTGAAGTAGCAGTGTCAAGTCTGCGGACTATGCTGTACTCATGTCACCTGGGAACTGTTCACTGACGACTGGTATAAAACCAACCAACAGTTCCCTGTGAGTCCTGTCCGGTGTACCCGTAACCCAACGAGCACCTGTATACTATCTCCAGTACGACGTACTGACGGCTGTGGGACAGACCATCTCCCCAACTGGGATGAGAAGCGTACATACTAGTCTACTCCGGAGTATCGATGCTCTGTCTCGATAATCCAACGACCAGTTACCTGAATAAGGATGTGCTTGTAGACTACCCAGCCCCCACTAGTGTGATTGCCATCACAACGCTGGTAGTCAAGCAAGATCCTAAGAGCTCTATCAATACGTATACTCACATATTAAGATAGAAAAACCAAGTAGCATACTACCATGTTTAGCAAGACTGTTATATACATGTGAATATCCCAAGCTTCCATTAAGTAATATACAAACTAGTATGATACAGTAATGGCCTTCTAGGGCATAAACACTAACAATCTCCCACTTGCACTAGGGCCATGTACTGGCATATCGAAGACCAATGATCTCGAGTAGCCTCTCGAACTGAATCTGAGTTAGGGCCTTCGTGAATGGATCAGCAATGTTCTCTTCAGAAGCAACTCTCTGAACCTCGATCTCCTGACGATCAATGATCTCCCTGATCAGGTGATACCGTCTCAAGATGTGTCTGGACTTCTGATGGGACCTTGGTTCCTTCGCTAAAGCTATAGCTCCGTTGTTGTCGCAATACAGAGGTATTGGATCAACTATGGTAGGAACCACCTGAAGTTCTGTTAGGAACTTCTTCATCCAGACTGCTTCTTTTGCGGCATCGCAAGCAGCTATATACTCCGCTTCCATCGTCGAGTCAGTAACGGTGTCCTGCTTGGAGCTCTTCCAGCACACTGCCCCTCCATTGAGGGTAAATACATAACCCGACATGGACTTGGAATCGTCCTTATCACTCTGGAAGCCGGAATCAGCAAAGGCCTCCAACCTGAGGTCTTTTCCGCCGTAAACCAAAAACATCTCCTTAGTCCTTCTCAGGTACTTGAGAATGTTCTTTACTGCTATCCAGTGCTTCTCCCCTGGGTCTGACTGATACCGGCTTACCACGCTCAGTGCGTAAGCTACATCTGGTCTGGTACACAACATCACATACATTATAGAGCCTACCGTAGAAGCGTAGGGTATAATAGACATGTGTTCCCTTTCCAAATCAGTCTTGGGAGACATCTCTTTGGAGAGGGTGATTCCGTGACAAGCCGTTAGATTACCGCGCTTAGAATCTTCCATACTGAATCTTTTCAGTACAGTGTCGATATACCTGGACTGCAAAAGTCCCAACATCCTCTTGGATCTATCACGATAGATCCGGATCCCCAGAATGTAAGAGGCATCACCCAGGTCTTTCATGGAGAACCTGTGTGACAAGAATCCTTTGACAGATTATAGATAGGAATGTCATTTCCTATCAATAGAATGTCATCCACGTACAAGACGAGGAATACGACACTTCTGGCTACAACTTTACTATATATGCACGGTTCATCTGGATTTTTGATAAAGTCATATTCTTTTACTGTCTCATCAAAACAGATGTTCCAACTCCACGATGCCTGCTTTAGTCCATAAATGGACTTAAGCAGCTTGCATACTTTCCCGCTGCTCCCACTCTGATTGAAACCCTCTGGCTGATCCATATAGACGCCCTCTTCTAAATTTCCATTCAGAAAAGCCGTCTTTACATCCATCTGCCAGATTTCATAATCATGGAAGGCAGCAATAGCAAGAAGGACCCGAATGGATTTGAGCATAGCCACTGGAGAAAATGTTTCGTCATAGTCCAAACCAGGTCTTTGACGAAAACCCTTTGCAACAAGTCTAGCCTTATAGGTTTCCACCTGTCCATCTACACCAATCTTTTTCTTGAAGATCCATTTGCATCCTATGGGTTTTACCCCATCTGGAGCAAAGTCCAAAGTCCATACTTTGTTGGTGTACATGGACTCCATTTCGGTCCGCATTGCATCTAGCCATCGTACCGAGTCGCCGCTCTGGATGGCCTGCTGGAAGTCAGTAGGTTCATCATCATCTATGATGCAATCCTCTCTATCCCCATCTATGAGAAAACCGTAGTATCTCTCAGGCGGATGAGACGGCCTACTACTCCTGCGGAGGGGTGCGGGAATGTTCTGTTCTTCTTGAACCTCTGGTTCTACCAAACTTTCAGTAACAGCTTGTGGTTCTGGAATTTCTTCCAGTTCTACTGCGCTCCCACTCTTCTGATTTTCTAAAAATTCAGTTTCTAAGAAGTGGGCATGACGAGAAACAAAAACCTTTTGTTCCTCTGCGTAATAGAAATAATATCCCTTGGAGTTCTTTGGATATCCCACAAGTTTACACAGTACTGAGCGTGCCTCGAGCTTGTCCGAATGCTGCTTTTTTACAAAAGCTGGACACCCCCATGTCCTAAAATGTTTTAGACAGGGTTTCTTCCCACTCCACATCTGATATGGTGTGGTAGGCACAGTCTTGGTTGGAACCTGGTTTAAAAGATATGCCGCTGATTCTAGCGCATAACCCCAGAAAGATCGCGGTAACTCAGCATTACTCATCATGGATCGTACCATATCTAGTAGGGTTCGATTCCGTCTCTCCGATACACCGTTATGCTGTGGAGTGTATGGAGGAGTAAGCTGAGAGAGAATTCCTTTCTCTTTTAGGTAACCTAGGAACTCGGCACTCAAGTATTCTCCACCTCGATCAGATCTCAGTGTCTTAATACTTTTGCCTGTTTGGTTTTCCGCTTCACTCTTGTATTCCTGGAATTTCTCAAAGGCCTCGGATTTATGCTTCATTAAGAAAACATGTCCATACCTACAGAAATCATCTGTAAAAGTAATGAAGTAGGAATAACCACCTCTCGCATGTGTAGACATTGGACCACATACATCGCTGTGTATGAGTCCTAAGAGCTCGCTTGCTCTTACTCCTTGTCCAGTAAATGGAGTCTTTGTCATCTTTCCTTTGAGACAAGATTGACAAGTGTCATAAGTTTGATATTCGAACGAGTCCAAATATCCTTCTCTATGCAACTTAGTCAACCTTCTCTCATTGATGTGACCCAGTCTACAATGCCATAAGAAAGCTTTATTTAAATCTGGAGACTTTCTTTTTAGTGTGTTCTGGACATTGAAAATTTGGAGTTGGTTTAAAACATATATACCGTTATTTAATGTACCAGACCCAATCAAACCATGATTAAGGTGGATGTTAACAACATCTCTTACAAAGTGAAACCATAACCTTTATTTGATAACAAGGAAACTGATATGATATTACACGTTAAGCTTGGTACAAAATAACAGTTATGTAAAACCAAAATGTGTCCACTCGTCAATCCTAGGTGATAATCCCCGACGGACGCAGCTCCCACGCTAGCTCCGTTAGCAACCTTTAGGGTCATATCACCTTCCTTCAGCACTCTACGGTTTCTCAGTGCCTGCAATGAATTGCAAATATGAGATCCTGATCCGGTATCCAATACCCAGGAAGTAGATTTGATCGACAGACAATTCTCAATTACAAACACACCTGAAGTCGAAGCCACAGCTTGCTTCGGTTCCTGGTTCTTGGCGTTCCATGCCTTGCAATCCTTCTTCCAGTGCCCTTTCCTGTGACAATGGAAGCACTCATCCTGGCCAACTACCGGTACTGCAAACTTTTTCTTTCCCTTCCCTCCCACCTTACTTACACCTCCTCTAGGTTTGGGTGCGGCCTTCTTCTTCCTTCCTTTGGCCCTAGCCTTGGACCCGGAAGAAGATGAACCGCCAACAAACATAGCGGGTGTTTCCCTTGCTTTCTGCAAGGTGCCCTCTGCACTCCTTAACATGTTCAGGAGTTCCGGAAGTTCAACTTCTTTTCTTTGAATGTTGAAGTTCAGGATAAACTGGGCGTAGGTGGAAGGAAGGGACTGGAGAATAAGGTCTGTATAGAGCTCATTATCCAAAGTCGTCCCAAGGTCTGCGAGCTCTTCTATATAGCCGATCATCTTTAGGACATGTTCTCCTACCGATGACCCGACAGCCAACCTCGCTCGAAACAAGTTCTTTGAGGTCTCGTATCTTGCTATACGAGATTGCTCTCCATAAAGTTCCTTTGTATGGAGAAATATGGCATCTAGTTCCATATCCTCGTGCCTCCTCTGATGTTCATTGTTCATCGAAGCAAGCACGATGCACTTGGCTTTCACGCAATCTAAATCCCAGTTTTTGCGGATTTCCTTATCCGCATTGCTGGATTTAGGACCAGGGACAGCAGGTGCCGTAGCGGTGAGGACGTACCCCAGTTTGTCATAGGTCAAAGCCATTTTGACATTCCGCAGCCAATCTTTATAGTTTGGCCCTGTCAGTATATTTTTCTCTAAAAGTAACTTAAGTCCAGTCATTTTCAGGGTCGCTGCAATTAGGAGAGAGAGAAGAAAACTCCTTAGCATGATGCTCTTGCAAGTTTAGAGTGGTTTTTAGTTTATCTAAACTGGATGGCTCCCACTGTTTCTCGAATCCTTCCTCAAACCATAAAAGAAGAATTAGCCAGGACTATTTTCACCGTACAATACTTGCTTAACCGTTCAGCCAGGCTAGTGTCGATACTTCGAGGGAGGTTTTCCAACGCTTTCGCGAAGTTCCTTAATTAAATAACCTCTTTTCTCTGGGGGCGTAACCCCGCTGACACCTTTCTGGACACCTACTAGGTTTATAGCATTGATCGTTAAGTGACGAATATCCTGATAAGTAGCATATACTCACAGTAGGATCAGGATCCAAATATCATCGTATGATAATGTTGAAGGATTCCTACCAACATTCATCAAACTCCAAATGGTATGCATCTCTTTGCAAATTTCAGTTTCTTTAGAAATTCCCGATATTGATTTTTGCCCCATGTTCTTATGATCTTGACTAAGGGCCAACAAATCATAAGTCACATGTCAAGTTCTGCCCATCATTATCCTGTTGATTTGAACCCATCCGTATATACTCTTGACTAAGGGCCAAACAAAGTAATACGAGTGTCCTAAACCAACTCATCTATCTATGCAACAAATGAATACCCCAGCAGCTACCAATCACCATGTCTTGACTAAGGGCCAAACAAACATAGCTTGAATACTACTGACCATTCATAAGAAATGACGGAGAGCTACGACTGGTTTTGGCGAAACCGTGAACGTAGTGAACTTGATATAACCGAAGGAACCTGATAGCTTTTATAAGGAGTGGTTAAAGCTCCGCATTTAAAAATATCTGTTTTAAAATTAACCGAGTGGTTTCTTTTAAATTGTTCCAACGATTAAAACTTTGGTTTATTTTCTTTGCATTATAGATAATGTGTCCCATCATTAACCTATCATTGCAGAAAACAACGAAAATACAACGTCCTCTTATGCCATCCGCATTCGCCACGGGGTCCCGTCATTACCCGTTAGGTTACTTAACTAACGACAGAGCGGGGGCTGGGCTAGCGCGGGTGTAAAACATAAGTGACGTCTAAATAGCTATCATATATATAGATATTTTACATTCGTCTGACGCAAT
Source organism: Agapanthus africanus (assembly GCA_030015575.1). Classification (NCBI taxonomy): domain Eukaryota; kingdom Viridiplantae; phylum Streptophyta; class Magnoliopsida; order Asparagales; family Amaryllidaceae; genus Agapanthus; species Agapanthus africanus. The sequence goes on from CM057351.1 coordinate 110,589,223, forward strand.
GATATTCATTCCAGATCACAGATGAACTTAATTGGATTTGCAAGCAATCCGTGTTTGTTTTGAGCCTGCAACAAAATACGGATTACACAGTTGTGATGAATAGCCATTACCCCACCCACGACCCCTACGGGTGCGGCAAACTACCCGCCCGGCAGTTTGTGCACCCCACCTTGGGTCTGTCCTAGGAGCAAAAACAGTAAAATGAAATAATACAACGGTGGCTACAACCGCAACCTGGATGTGCCCCGCAAAATAATATTACAACAAATTATATTTACATCAAATGAATTAAATAATAACCCATCACATAACCCCGGCTATACATCACAACAGTCCAACATAGTTCATATGCACAAACAGATAAAATCCATTTCAGAAATGTGCAACCCCCTGCCAACTGACATACTAGCAGTTAGGGGAGGTTTACGAACACATTATACAATCACAGATATAATCCAACAAGCAAATACTGTATAATTTCGATCGATTAAACACTTTTAATCTTACTCCAATACTTCTCTGTAAATCTGAAACCTGAGCAAAATTAAAAATTTCCAGAAAATACCAAATCATACAGAGGACCCACACAAGAAATTTGGGTTCATGACTCGGCAACTCGGCGGCGGAACCGCGGCGGATCGGTGGGATCCGCCGCGTTTCCGCGGCGCTTTAGCCGAATCATGTGCCCAATTTTCTTGGGTGTTCTTCTACTGTCATTTTAAGCTTTCTGAACATCCCTGAAAAATTTTTGGACTTCATTTTAAAATCGACAGAAACTGTTGTTTTCGGGCTTTTCCGGTTTCGTTTTTTCCATTCGAAATTCATACAAATTTGCAAGTAAGTTATTTATTGTTCAGCGAGGCTCTGATACCACTGTAATTCGATGTACAACACCCTAATACTTGTGGGGAGGCGGAATTTTCAAAAACGAACTTGTTTAGTGAACAAACATCGACTAACCGCTTGAATCGAAGCTAAACGATAACTAACTTAAAACATAGAGTTGCTATGCTACTATGTTTAGGGATTATACCTAACGAAACGTGTCCTTCATCTTTGCGAACTCCACCTCCTCCTCGGCCTTCTCGAAGTAGTAGACGATCCACCCGAGAGCTTTACTCCAAGCTTAGCCTCTAAACTTGAGGCAACTAACCTTCTTTAAGTGCCAATCAAAGAAGCTAGGTGATATAGAGTAAGGGTTATGGTTTAATTAGTCTTGCTAATCCTTGTACTCAACACATGAGAGAGGAGGATTAGGGTTTGAAAAGGGAGAGCTTGAGGAGAGAGAAGGTGAGGATAATAATGAAGTGAGAATAATGAGTTATGATAATATATATCAAGCATTTCTTTTATCAAGAAATGAATTTAGCAACCATGCTAGATAATATCTAGTGATGATTCACTCCATGAGTCATTAAGCATTTATCATGCATTAATGACATGGATGAATCATCCATATGACTCACTAATCACATTCATTGCTTATGCCACCTTAACCTCCTTAGTCACCACCTTCTAGAAATTTCTCGCGTAATTACGAGAACGCCCCTCCTTTCCGCAAAAATACGGAAAAACTTTAGACTGTATAAATCCAATAACCGGATACCAGTAACTGGCTTAAACCAAACCCGACTGGTAAAAACTGTCTGAAAGTCGTACGCGCGTAAACGCACGTATGCGTCCGAACCCTTGTCGTAAAACCATATGACCTCTATATCGTTTTGCCTGGAGTAGGGAAACTCTCTGTATGGGACTCTAGAGACTCGACTACTACACTGGTAGTGGGTTTAACCACAGACCGCAAGCGGCACTAGCTGTACGTAACGGTCCCCAGGTAGATGTCGATAAGAAGGCCGATGAGGGAACCCATCCGAACTCCTACTGAGTCTGATGTGACAATCTCCATACAGTCCGGTCCGTTCGTCCAAGACTATCGCATATCGGGCCTAGGGGGCGGCAAGCGTCAGTCCCCTAATAGCGGTATAAGTCGTGTCGGAGGGAAGCCCATTACACCCTGAGAAACTACTGGAACCTACCAGCAAATCTTGCTTGCCCTGGCCAGGGACTTTGCGTAATGGCTCTCTGACACAGTGCGATATCAACTCCCAATACCGGGAGAGACGAATCCTGTCTAACCGCCACTGCCTCCAAGTGCTCGGGACTGCACCCAACTGCTACCTGTTTGCACGACTCCTTTGAGCCGTGGTAGGGTAGCAATCTAAGAAAAGTGGGACGAACTCGAGGCGAAGTAGCAGTGTCAAGTCTGCGGACTATGCTATACTCATGTCACCTGGGAACTGTTCACTGACGACTGGTATAAAACCAACCAACAGTTCCCTGTGAGTCCTGTCCGGTGTACCCGTAACCCAACGAGCACCTGTATACTATCTCCAGTACGACGTACTTACGGCTGTGGGACAGACCATCTCCCCGACTGGGATGAGAAGCGTACACACTAGTCTACTCCGGAGTATCGATGCTCTGTCTCGATAATCCAATGACCAGGGACCTGAATAAGGATGTGCTTGTAGACTACCCAGCCCACACTAGTGTGATTGCCATCACAACGCTGGTAGTCAAGCAAGATCCTAAGAGCTCTATCAATACGTATACTCACATATTAAGATAGAAAAACCAAGTAGCATACTACCATGTTTAGCAAGACTGTTATATACATGTGAATATCCCAAGCTTCCATTAAGTAATATACAAACAAGTATGATACAGTAATGGCCTTCTAGGGCATAAACACTAACATGTATCAAGTATGAATATCATGTTTAGTCACATAAAAGATGAGCTACAGCATAATGATCATGGAAATTCTACAGTGTGAGTGTCATGGCAATTACTAACGGTGTGTGTGTAACATGCAGGATAGTGCTCGTACAATATGAACCATTAGTAATGGTGCGGTGTTCTATCAATTCTAGTTTATATACCTATAGCGGGGAATGTGGTATGCACAAAATAGTGGCCATGAACAGTCAATGTAGGTAAGTGTAATATGCTGCTACAAGGTCCTATCAGCCCTGACGCATAACGCCATGCGGGCGATTTCCCCGTAGATGTTAAATCTACTCACCGTAGTCTCTCGCTAGGTATAGCCGACGATTTGCTTCCCCTTCTTCGCGGCGTCCGTCGCACTTTCCTGCGAACCTAGAATTCTACAGAATATCACACATAAGCTCGAAACCATACAAACACGACATTTAAAGTCAACTAGAAACCCGTGTCGCAAACCAAGCGCGCGTGTGCGCGATACGCTATAACGTGTGATTACGTGCCTGAAGTCACTCCATCGCGTCGCGATACGCAGAAACCCAAAACCCACACACACGTATCACGCGTGTCGCGAAAGAGTAAAAATACGGGAAATAGGGTATTCCACTCCAGATTTTCATACAGAACAGATATTACAAAAATATATATACCAAAACACTCCACATAGATGCAAACTCCAGTGGCCCAAACCCCAAGCCCCAACTCACCCATCTGGCCGCAATTTGCGGCCAGAATGCATTTTCTGGCGGCCTGGGTAGGGAGGTGGGTCCCCCGGTTTTGTGTGTGCACTCCAAACCCCCTGTATATGCTACAGTAATTCCAATTTCAATCTGAAACAACTCGGGTTGTAGCAGATCCAACAGATCCCTATTTCTAGTTAAAAAGTCCAATTTAGCACTAAAACAATACTTTAGGGTATTTTGTGGAACCTGAAGCAAACCCAAGTCTAAATACACACTGACAACACATTACCAAGCTAATCAAGTCATAAAAATGTTACCTTTAATCATATCATCACTAAATCCCTTCAATAGCAATAAAAATGCACAAAAATGGGATCTTTTGCTAAAAATACTACAAGATATGGGAAAAGGGTGTTAAACAAGAGTTAATACCTTCAAAAGACCTTAAGAAACACCAAAATCCCCAGCTCTAGCCTGAAGTTTCCAGATTCGCCATCAAACTCCCCCAAAAGGTCATTTTTCCATTGTTTTTGTGAAGGGAAAAGGAATTTTGGGTAGGGTTTTGTGTAGAGATCAAAGAGAAGTGAAAATGGAATGGAAAAAGTGATGAATTTCTGATGTTGCTGCTGCCTCTCTGCAGAATTTCCAGAAATGAGCAAAGAGAGAGAGAAGAGAGAAGGAAAAAATGGGTCAAAAGTCAAGGGTTCTCACCTAACACCATGCTTCATATGTTAAATTGAAATTTTGAATTTTAAAAAGGGTTTTTGACTTGGAAAAAGGATGGGGATAACAATGAACCATGCAACAAGAATGGTTAACATGCTAACACTTAAAAACCTAAGTCACAAAATGCTAAGTGTGCAAGTGTACACTACATAATGGAAATTTTGCCAATTAAGGTAATACGACTAAAAATAATTAATAACCCTAGAAATATATATATATATATATATATATATATATATATATATATATATATATATATATCTAAACACTTCACAGCACAAATTATCACTAGCCAAAAAGGAAAAAGATAAGATATCCGTTTTTGAAAAACACGCACACTTGCTAAATAACGTGAAAACATCCTAACGAATTTCTAGGCGTTACAGATATTTATCGGATTCGGCATTTTTAAAAGTTTATTTTATGCAGTTTGGACAAAACCCAATTAGTGAACGGTTAATCGCGATTAAGCCAAATCCGTATTTCTACAGTTTTCCATGGCTAGTGCACCATGTCATGTTACGTTTTGATTACATGTTGTTTCCTTGTGTGGTTTTTAGGGTATTATGTGTTTTGGTATTAAAAAGAAAAGAAAAGAAAATGAGAAGGGTAGAAGGGTAAATAGGTGAGAGAGAGTGAGAATAAGTGAGAGAGAGAGAGAGGGCAGCCCCATTTCCTCCCCATTTTCTTTCTTCCTCTCCTTCTTCATCTTCATCCCCCTCCACTTCAACCCCCAAGATCATCTCAAAATCCTTATCAAAACCCTAAACCCCTTTCATTAAAGTTGATCCCCTCTTCACCCTCTACACTTTGGACCCATCAATGTTGGATTTTAAGGACTTTGGGGAGCTAGGGTTTTGCTTGGCTACATCCATGAGGTATAATTCATTTCCTTTAGTTTAGTTTCTAGTCTCCTTGCATAATAGTGTAGTTTAGAGGTTGATTTTGTGTGGAATTGTGATCTTAGAAATCCCAAGCGAAGGGTTTGGGAAATTGTGGGGAATTAGTGATGTGTAGTAGCTGTGCAAGACCTTAGAGATCAAATTCTAGACCTGGAAATGAGTTTAGAACCCGGAATACGAACTTTAGATGTGTCGATATCGGGTTTTTGTGGATTTAGTGATGGTATTTAGAGATGTGGGATGACCCGGGACCTTTGTAAATAAAGTTCCCTTGACCATGAGACGTGCAGGCAACCATGAATCACCCCCTGAAACCTGAGAGCCTACCCCCACTTTCTGGCCGCAGATTTATTCGTATGAGCCGCAAATTGCGGCCATGTCGGGAGGAAATGCATTGAATTTTAGTTGGTGAGTCCCTTAGTTGATATATAGAGCAACCCTATAAGCAAAATTCCCTAGTTTGGCCTAGGGTGAAATCTGGGAGCACATTGGGGTGTTTTGGGTTACGTTTTCCGTATTTTGGAATGCTTGGTTTTGATATTTGGATTTGTACTTGGTTGTTGGGCGTTTGTACGTCAACAACAAGGGTTGTTTGATTTTTTTGCATGAGTAGGCTATAGGTTTTAACCTATGAGTGCACCGTGTGCCATATTGGTTTTCCAGACTTGATGTTAATGGCGATTTCGACTGTATATTATTTTAGGTACCTTCGCGTGGATTCCGAGGCGACGGAGCGTGGCGTCATCGACTTCGTCAAGCGAGGATCAAGGTGAGTAGATCTATATCTACGGGGGAAGTCGGGTGGATGGCGTATAGCACCCCCGCAAGTTTTGATGGAAACCGATTTATAGAATACGGTTAAGGAACCCTAGACTAGAAAACAATAGGTTATGGCTAGAGAAACCATATTAGAAAGTTAGGAATAGGGTTAAGGAATTTGTAGGAGATAGGATATACCATGACTTTAAACTATATTTCACGACCCGAAATTGGCACGTGACGGCCCATAAACTACGCAACGTCTACAGGCGTAACGCAATTTAAGTAAGCCAAAAACCCAGAAATCTAAACCATCAAAAGTAGTAAGTGATAAAAACATTGTTAAAACTTTTGAAAATCTCGAGTACAAATTCTTTAAAGTCCAATTTTAGTTTCTTAAAAATTTTGGCAGCACCTCCTTTGTAAAAACTAACCCCAAAAATGGGTACATACAAAGATAAAACTAAAGCATCCTCAACGGGTGAAAATCCACGCCAAAAGACGAAAAACAACCACCACAACAGATATACGACGCCGTAGCGAAGAAATAAAAGACGATATAAGTAAAACTTTATAAAAGACATCCAAGTCACCAAAATATACAATATCGTCCGCACATCTCGTCTCTAAGTCAATACATGAGAATGGTAGATGGAGAGTACAAGGTAAAAAAGATAACAATAAACAACATCGGATAGCCACAAAACCCACCTATAGCAAAACTGCACACATTCAGCCGAAGTGGTATCCGCTGCAAAAGATGATATGATAGGTAGAAGCCCTGCCTCGACTACTCTGAAGAACAACCTGCAAACCCTGTGGCACAACGGGGGTGAGTTTCCAACTCGTGAATAGTAAATAACATATGCAGGTATTCACAAGTATGCACGTACTGCGCGAATCTATCACATGCAAGCTAAAAGCAATAAATGGCCATATGTATGCAACAGTCATGAAAGGTACTCTATCAGGTACAACTAATACATGAAGCAATAATATGACAATATGTATATGCAACCGTCATGAAAGGTACTCTATCAGGTACTACTAATACATGAAGAAATGCATATAAAATAAACGCGGAATATGGGATAAAACATGTCATCCTCACGGAATCCTGACCTCGTGGCAGGACCAAAGTCCTTCAAGACAATCTAAATCCCAAATTTCCTCAAATTGGCCCCCAAATTGGCCCTCATATCCTGTAAGTCTCATATATCCTGAGTGTCCAATATCAAGTAAATCTCATATAACCAATATCCAATATCAAGTAAATTTCATATATCCTGAGTGTCCAGTATCAAGTAAATCTCATGTAATGAATAAGTATACTTGCAAGATTATTATGATGGTGTATATAAATTAGATATGTATACATATATATTAGCATCTCATTCCACTAATACATATATATATGCATATATAACAGCGTCGCATTCCACTGTTATATATACTTAGGAGTAAAAATATCATTAAAACAAGTGTCTAGTATCGACACATAAATACTCATCTCTGAGGCGCCGTCACCTGGGACTGGCCCTCCTATGTCATGTACTTACATCCTATAGAACCTGAGTGTGCACTCCCGAAATCGACAAGGCATGTGTGTACATAACCTCGATCGATATCTCCCAGATATCCGTCGAGTCCAAATACTATCACCGGTTGGCACACGCCCCCAGCCGGCTCATCGGCATGTACCGTTGATCTTCTTGCCCCGGAGAACCAACCGGGTTCCACCATATACCCGCACACGGCCCTCTCACTCCTCGCATTGGGTAATATATAAGCTCAGAACCGAGAAATCTCATGTTGGAAGCTGAAATATCATATCAAGAGAAACCGGATTTTTCAAATAATGCATAATTTCAGGAAACTACCACGGTCCTCAAATCCAGAAAACATCAAGTAATGTCCATATCTCAATGCTAAAATCCATGAATATAATATATGCAACATAAAACAGTAATGTGAGCATATAAAGGAAAAGCCGCTATTTAACTGCAACAAGTTAATATATATTATGCGGTTCCTAACTTCTCCAAGTCCATATAACATCAAATAAAGATGAACATGTAGCTATAGCCAGGTGTTCGTAACCATGTCGGTATAGCAAGATATGTACATCTACCTATCAATAATGATGTAATACCTTCCAGGTATATGTATAAGTATGTATGCAAGATGTACATGTAGCTATGTCTCATATGTGTATATACCTATCATTAATGGTACAATACCATATAGGTATATAGGTAACTAGCATGTAAGCATGTCAAAGAATATGTGTAAGCATGTAGGTATACTGGTATGCTATATGTCATATGCACAAGGAAAATAAGGATCATGTCTCAATGTCCTTATGAAATACAGTATCACATATGTATAGGTATTGTGCGTGTCATGGCAATTATCGACGGTGTGTGTGTGTAGCATACAATTAGTGCTCGTGAAACATGAACCGTCAATAATGGTGTTGTGTCTCATTAACACTAAGTCCATGCACAATAGGAAATGAGATATGCAACAAAGGTACACATGCACAATCAATATCCGTATACTTCTTACTAATAGTCATGTCATTAATCTAGCCCAGACGCATAACGCCATGCGGGCGATTCCCCTGTAGATGTTAAATCTACTCACAATCAATCCTGGCTAAGTAAAGCCAACCACTCGCTTTTCCTTCTTCGCAGAGCCCGAAGTCCCCGCCTGCGATCCTGAAAGCATATAACAATATAACAAGTGTTGGGTTATACTCACGCCCGAGCCTCCAAACGAGGCGGTTTGCGGAACAAAAATTTTTCTAGGGTTTTAAAAGGGGAGCAAAGATAACTCAAAACCCGGATCTTTACCATAAAACCAACTAGCAAACAAAGAGATGCTAACTACTATGATAGAAATCTCACCAAACGAAACAAGTCCTTCGGCCTTCTTTCTTCATCCTTAGCTCCTAGCAAGCGCCTTGAACATGCTTGAACTCCAAATCCGGCTCCATCGGTCCATCGGGATCGAGCTTGTTCTCCGGCCTCCTTTTGTCGTAGATGATCCACCCGGGGAGTATGATCCATGGCTCTAGCTCTTTGTAATATGTCAAAAGAGCAACTAGAGGACTTTGGATGCTAGTCCAAGTGGTCTGGGATGTATTTTGGAGTTCTAAGTGTTAAGCTATCTCTTTCTTACCTCTTCATTTGATTCTCAACACATGAGAAGGTACTGAAGAGGAAGAAGATGAAGGTAGAGGAAAGCTAGAGGAGGGAGGAACTCAAGAGAGAGAAAAATGAGTGCTCAAAAATTATGAAGCATCTTATGAAAGAGAAAATCAATACCATGGTTTTGTATATCAATTCTTTCATTAAACAATTAACAACCATGCTTCAATAGTAACTCTAAAATGAATTATAAATTCATTTGACTACTATTGAAGCATGGTCACCTCTTTTCCTCCCATACCCTTTACTTTACACCTCATTTCCAATTATCAAATAAAAGGAAAAACATAATGTGGTGTCCACCTTTTAGAAGGAAATCTGTAATAAATACGGATTTCAGTCTACCGTACATATGTACCGGCAATCAGATAAACATCCGAACGCCCAAAGAGATAGACTAACACGAAGAACGTAATACTAGAATATATATATCGAAATACATATACGTAAATTATTAAATCAATACCTGATTTAATAATCCGGCTCAAACCCGAGCCGGCTAATATTACAAACTGTCCGATAGAAAATCCGAATACCAAGTATATCAATCGATCGAACCCTGCACGTATCCAATACGGCTACTACATCGTTTTTCCTGGATCAGGGAAACCCTCTGTGTGGGACTCTAAAGACTCTACAGTACTCTGGCAGTGGGTTTAACCACAAGCACGTCAGCGGCACTAGCTGTACGTAACGGCTACCCAGGTACCTGTCGAAAAGGAAGGCCGACGAGCAAGCTCGTCTGAACTCCTACTGAGCCTATCCGTGACAATATCTGCATAGTCCGGTCTCTTCATCAAAGAGTATCGCATACCGGGTCTAGGGGGATGGTAAACGTCAGACCCTAATAACCTGATAATTCATGCCAATGTGGCTCAGGACCAATCCGGGAAACTACTGATCAACCTATCAGTAAATTCCATCTGCCTTAGCCAAGGTCTTATGGTCCTGACCAATCGAATCACAGTGCGATATCGACTCCCTATACCGGGAGAGACGAATCCCCGACAATCGCTCACTGCCTCCATGTGGCTCGGGACTGAACCCAACCAAAACCTGTTTGCACGACTCAGTAGAGCCGTGGTAGGGTAGTGATCAAAGTTCAGTGGGAACTCACACGAGACAAATGCCGATCTCGGGTCCAAGGACTAACCTGTACACATGTCACCTGAGAACTTCCATCTGACGATAGGTATAGTACCACATGGAAGTTCTCGGCGAGTTCGTCCAGTGTACTCACCCTAGTGAGCACCTGTATACTATCTTGGGTACATCAGACCAATGGCTGTGGGACCAACCATCCCCCGACGGGGTTAGAAACGTATACACTAGTCTGTAAGTCCATGCTACCTCTCCCGGTAATTACGGGCAAGCGGAATTTGATGAAAAACAATTTTCTAGAGGCGATAACATGGACTCAAAACGGATCTTTGTTAAACTATCTACCTAACAACCTAACTAGAAGTTGTTAACTACTCGGTTAGGGGGTTATACCTTTCTTTCTTGAACTCCTTCGTCTTTGACTCTCGATGGTGTACGGATCGGCTTCACTCCGTCGTCTCCTTGCGCCAAAGATCGATCCACCCGAAATCTTCTACCTTTGGCTTCTTCTTCGAGCTTTGAAGAAACTAATTCACTCGGTTTGCTAAACCTTATGAACTAGAGTGAGTAGAGGAGAGTGTGTTGGGATTTTTCTCTATGGTTCTTGCTTCTCAACACATGAGACAAGTGAACCATAGACTAGAGAGAGGGAGAGCAAGAGGAAGAGGATGAGAGCTCAAAACCAAAGAGAGAGAAAGGAAAATGAGAGAATGAGCAAGACTTTTCTCTCTTGGCTCTCATAATCCAAAGCCATCATGGCAATCAAGTATTATGTGATGGTTTAAGCTACAATAGCCATATCATTTCATGCACTCATTTTGCACAAGAGAAACAAGCAAGCAAAAGTCTTTGCCATGAAATGATAGCCATTGTCATGATGATGGTCAACTAGTCCAACCTAGTCAACCGATCAACAAGTCAACAAAGTCAACCCCTCAACAACCATGTCACTATAATACTTAATTAATATTATTGTTAATCATATATCATATTCTCATTAGGGTTGAGCAAAAAGTCAATAGTCAACAGTCAACAGTCAACAACCCTAATGAGAATCCTCTGTCTCTGTCTCTCCGTCAACTGTGTATACACACCCGCATCCGCGTTCCGAGGAACACGAATACATACTTGGAAAAAACCAATCCCAAAATGTACACTAGGATCTGGCTTAAACCAAAGCCCGCTAGTGTTAACTGTCCGGACACTGTACGTGCACAAGTGCATAGATGTGACCGAACCCTGTCGCAAAACCATGCGACCTGTCGCAAAACCATGCGACCTCTACTCTTTTGCCTAAAGGCGAATAGCTTTCTGTATGGGACTCTAAAGACTCGACACTACGCTGGCAGTGGGTTTAAACACAGACCGCAAGCGGCACTAGCTGTGCGTAACGGTCCCCAGGTAGATGCCGACAAGAAGACTGACGAGGTGAAACCCATCTGAACTCCTACTGAGTCTGACTGTGACAGTCTCCATACAGTCCGGTCTGTTCATCTGATACATCGCATGGCGGGCCTAGGGGGCGGTAAACGTCAGTCCCCTAATAGCGGTACAAGTCATGTCGGAGTGAAGCCCAGAACACCCTGAGATAACACTAGAAACCTACCAGTATATCTCGCTTGCCCTGGCCAGGGACTACTCGTGTAATGGCTCTCCTAGACATAGCGCGATGTCAACCCCCAATACCGGGAGAGACGAATCCTGTCTAACCGTCACTGCCTCCAAGTGCTTCGGGACTGCACCCAACTACTACCTGTTTGCACGACTCCTTTGAGCCGTGGTAGGGTAGTAATCTAAGTACAGTGGGAACACACTCGAGACGAAGTGACAGTGTCAAGTCAGAAGACTAAGCTGTACTCATGTCACCTGGGAACTGATAACTGACGATAGGTATAGTACCAACCAACAGTTCCCGACGAGTCCTGTCCAGTGTACTCGTAACCCAACGAGCACCCGCATACTATCTCCAGTACGACGTACTGATGGCTATGGGACAGACCATCTCCCACACTGGGATGAGAAGCGCATACTCTAGTCTACTCCGGAGTATCGATGCCCTGTCTCGATAGTCCTGCGACTAGGGACCTGCATAAGGATGTGCTTATAGATTACCCAGCCCCCACTAGTGTGACTGCCATCACAACGCTGGTAATCAAGCAAAGATCCTAAGGGCTCCACTAATATGTATAGGTGATATACTAAAATAAACACATGTACACATTGAAGTAGAAACAAACCAAGTAGCATACTACTATATTGAGCAAGATTGTTTATACAAGGTGAATATCCCTAGGTTCCATTAAGTAATATACAAACTAGTATCTTCATTGGATTCGCCCAGATCACCTGGATCATTTTTTCCGATCATAAAGCCCCTTTCTTTGTCTTTCATCCCCCCGTCCCGTTCTTTCGAATTCAAAAAAGAAAGGGGCGGTAAGAGTAATGGCCTCTAGGGCATATACACTAACAATCTCCCACTTGCACTAAGGCCATGTACTGGCGTATCGAAGACCTATCATCTCGATCAGCCGCTCGAACTGAGTCTGGGGCAAGGCCTTTGTGAGTGGATCAGCAGTGTTGTCTTCTGTAGAAACTCTCCGAACCTCGATCTCCTGGCGACCCACGATCTCCCTGATCAGGTGATACCGCCTTAAGATGTGTCTGGACTTCTGATGGGACCTTGGTTCCTTTGCTAAAGCTAAGCCCCGTTGTTGTCGCAATACAGAGGTATTGGATCAACAATAGACGGAACCACCTGAAGTTCAGTTAAGAACATCCTTACCCAGACAGCTTCTTTCGCGGCATCTGCAGCAGCGATATATTCCGCTTCCATCGTCGAGTCAGCAATAGTTTCCCGTTTGGAACTCTTCCAACACACCGCCTCGATCTGGAGGTCTTTTCCGCCATACACCAAGAACATCTCCTTAGTCCTTCTCAGGTACTTGAGAATGTTCTTTACTGCTATCCAATGTTTCTCCCCAGGGTTTGACTGATACCGGCTTACCACACTCAGTGCATAAGCTACATCTGGTCTGGTACACAACATCGCATACATTATAGAGCCTACCGCAGAAGCGTAGGGTATAATAGACATGCGATCCCTTTCTAAATCAGTCTTGGGAGACATCTCTTTGGAGAGGGTGATCCCGTGACAAGCCGATAGATTACCGCGCTTGGAATCTTCCATACTGAATCTTTTCAGTATGGTGTCGATGTACCTGGACTGTGAGAGTCCCAGTATCCTCTTGGATCTGTCACGATAGATCCGGATCCCCAGAATGTATGAGCCATCACCCAGGTCTTTCATGGAGAACCTGTGTGACAAGAACCCTTTGACAGATTGTAGCATAGGAATGTCATTTCCTATTAAGAGAATGTCATCCACGTATAAAACGAGGAATACTACATTTCTCGCTACAAATCTACTATAGATGCATGGTTCATCTGGATTTTTGATAAAGCCAAATTCCTTGACCGTCTCATCAAAACAGATGTTCCAACTCCGCGATGCCTGCTTTAGTCCGTAGATGGACTTAAGCAACTTGTACACCTTTCCGCTGCTCCCACTCTGAATGAAACCCTCTGGCTGGTCCATATAAACACACTCCTCTAAATTTCCATTTAGAAAAGCGGTCTTTACATCCATCTGCCAAATCTCATAATCGTGGAAGGCAGCAATGGAAAGACGGATCCGAATGGATTTCAGCATAGCTACTGGAGAAAAGGTCTCGTCATATTCCAAACCAGGTCTTTGACGAAAACCCTTTGGAACCAGTCTAGCTTTATAGGTCTCAACCTGTCCATCTACACCAATCTTCCTTTTGAAGATCCACTTGCATCCTACGGGTTTTACCCCATCTAGAGCAATGTCCAACGTCCATACTTTGTTGGTGTACATGGACTCCATTTCGGTCCGCATTGCATCCAGCCATTTTACCGAGTCAACGCTCTGAATGGCCTGCTGGAAGCTAGTCGGCTCATCATAATCTATGATGCAATCCTCTCTATCCCCGTCTATAAGAAAACCGTAGTATCTCTCGGGCAGATGAGACTGTCTACTACTCCTGCAGAGCGGCGTAGGAATGTCATTTTCTTTTGAACCCTCTGGTTCTACTAAGCTTTCAGTAATAGTCTGTGGTTCTGGAATTTCTTCCAGTTCTATTTCGCTCCCACTTGTTTCCTTTTCTAAGAACTAGTGTTCCAGAAAATGGGCATTACGAGAAACAATGATCTTTTGTTCCTCTGCGTAATAGAAGAGATACCCCCTAGAATTCTTTGGGTATCCCACAAACTTGCACAGTACTGAGCGTACCTCGAGCTTGTCCGCATGCTGCTTTTTGAGAAAAGCCGGACATCCCCAGATCTGCAGATATTGAAGATAGGGTTTCTTCCCACTCCATATCTCATATGGTGTGGTAGGCACAGTCTTAGTTGGAACTCGGTTCAAAAGGTATGCAGCTGATTCTAGTGCATATCCCCAGAATGATCGCGGTAACTCAGTGTTACTCATCATGGAACGTACCATATCCAATTGGGTCCGGTTCCGTCTCTCCGATACACCATTATGTTGCAGAGTGTATGGAGGAGTAAGCTGAGAGAGAATTCCGTTCTCTTTTAAATAGTCCAGGAACTCGGCACTCAAGTATTCACCACCTCGATCCGATCTTAGAATCTTGATACTTTTGCAGGTTTGTTTTTCTACTTCATTCTTATATTCCTGGAATTTTCCAAAGGCTTCGGACTTATGTTTCATTAAGAAGACATAACCGTACCTTGAAAAGTCATCCGTAAAAGTAATGAAGTAAGAATAACCGCTTCGCGCATGTGTAGACATTGGACCGCACACGTCGCTGTGTACGAGTCCCAAGAGCTCACTCGCTCTTACTCCGTGTCCAGTGAACAGAGTCTTTGTCATCTTTCCTTTGAGACAGGATTGACAAGTGGCATACGATTGATATTCGAACGGATTCAAATATCCTTCTGTATGTAACTTCGTCAACCTTCTCTCATTGATGTGACCCAGTCTACAATGTCATAAGAAAGTCTGATTTATTTCCGGAGACTTTCTTTTGTGTGTATTCTGGACATTGAAAATCTGTGGTTGGTTTAATACGTATATACCATTGCTTAATGTACCTGACCCGATCAGAACTTGATTAATGTGAATGTTCACAACATTACTTACAAACGCAAATTCATAACCTTCTTTAGAAATCAAAGATACAGAAATGATATTACAAGTTGCGTTGGGTACCAAATAGCAATTACGCAAAACCAAAACGTGTCCATTTGACAACCCCAGGTGATAGTCCCCCACGGCCTTAGCATCCATGCCAGCTCCGTTTGCAACTTTGAGGGTCATGTCACCTGCCTTCAAAACCTTACGGTTTCTCAACACCTGCAAAGAATTACAGATATGAGATCCTGATCCAGTATCCAATACCCAGGAAGTAGAGTTTATTGATAGACAGTTTTCAATAACTTACACACCCGAAGCTGAAGCCGCAACTTGCTTCAGTTCCTGTGTCCTGGCTTTCCAAGCCCTGCAATCTTTCTTCCAGTGACCACTCTTATGACAGAAAAAGCACTCTTCCTTATCTACAAGCCTTCCCGCTACCTTTGTTGCTTTTGCTTTTCCCTTCGTATCCACTTTACTAATACCGCCCCTTGGTTTGGCGGAGGCTTTCTTCTTCTTTCCCTTGGCTTTCGCCTTCGACCTAGAAGAGGAAGATCCTCCTACAAACAAAGTGGATGTTTCCCTACCTTTCTGTAGGGTGCCCTCTGCACTCCTCAGCATGTTGAGGAGTTCTGAAAGTTCAACTTCTTTTTCTTGTAAGTTGAAGTTCAGGATAAACTGGGCGTAAGTGGAAGGATGGGACTGGAGAATCAAGTCCGTATATAGCTCGTTCTTTAACGTGGTCCCAAGTTCCGCGAGCTCCTCAATGAAGCCAATCATCTTAAGCACGTGTTCCGCTACCGATGATCCGATGGCCAACCTTGCCGAAAATAACTTCTTCGACACTTCGGATCTTGCAATACGAGATTGCTCTCCATACAGTTCTTTTGTATGGAGAAATATGGATTCGAGGTCCATATTCTCGTGCCTCCTCTGATGTTCGTTGTCCATAGAGGCAAGCACGAGGCACTTGGCCTTCGCGCTATCTATCTCCCAAGTCTTACGGATTTCCTTATCCGCGACGCTGGAGGTGGGACCTGGGACAGGGGGAGCTTTGGTGGTAAGGAGATACCCCAACTTGTCATAAGTGATTGCCATTTTGACATTCCTGAGCCAATCTTTGTAGTTTGTCCCTGTCAGTATGTTTTTATCTAGAAGTAACTTAAGTTCAGTCATGTCGATTGGTCGCTGCAATTAGGAGAGAGAGAAGAAACACTCAGCATGACGCTCTTGCAAGTTTAGAGTGGTTTTTAGTTTGTCTAAACAGGATGGCTCCCACTGTCTCTCGAATCCCTCCTCAAACCAAAAAGGAAGAATTAGTCAGGATCAATCTCACCGTACAATTCTTGCTTAACCGTTCGGCCAGGCTGGTGTCGGTACTTCGAGGGAGGTTTTCCAACGCTTTCGCGAAGTTCCTTAATTTAAGAACCTCTTTTCCCTGGGGGCGTAGCCCCGCTAACACCTTTCTAGACACCTACTTGGTTTATAGCATTGATCGTTAAGTGAGAAATTTCCCGAGGAGTAGCATATACTCACAGTAGGATCGGGATCCAAATATCATCGCGTGACGAAACTGAAGGAATCCTACCAGAATCATCACACTCCAAATGGTATGCAACACTAGCAAGTTTCAGTTCTTTTGAAACTCCCGATATGGATTTTTGCCCCATGCTCTTATGACCTTGGCGTGATGTCAAAATGTCATAAGTCACATGTCAAGTTCTTCCCATCATTATCCAGGTTAATTTGAACCCACCCGTACATACCCTTGACGTAGGCCAAAATGGTAGTACGACTGTCTCAAACCAACGCATTTTATCTATGCAACAGATAAATAGCTACCAATCACTATGCCTCGGCGTGAGGTCAAAATACATAGCTTGAATACTACCGAATATTTAACTGAAATGATGGAGGGCTACGGATGGTTTTGGCAAAACCGTGAACGTAGTGAACTTGATATAATCGATGGAACGAGATAGCTTTTAAAAGGAGTGGCTCGAGCTCCGCATTTAAAAGTTGGTTTTGAAAAGAACCGAGTTGGTTTTTTGAAAGTGTTCCAACGACTTTTACTTGGTTTATTTTTCTTTGCATTAGTTCTTTTAATGCTTATTTTTCTTGCATTAGTTCTTTTAATGCGTCCCATCATTTAATCCTACCATTGCAGAAAACAACCAAAATATGACGTACGCTTATGCCATTCGCATTCGCTACGGGGCCCCGTCATTACCCGTTAGGTTACTTAAATAATGACAAAGCGGGGGCTGGGCTAGCGCGGCTGTAAAACATAAGCAACGCCTAAATAATATCATATATAGATATATTGCAATGATAGCCATTTCAGATCATAGATGAATACATTGGATATACTAGGAATCCGCAATTCGTACGAGCCTGTAACGAAAAGCAGATTACACGGTCACGGTGAATAGCCAAACCCCACCCAAGACCCCTACGGGTGCGGCAAACTACCCGCCAAGTACCCGAAGCGAAGCAACCTCCCTCAACTCCATGAGTAGGCCACTCGGCACTTCGGGATACCCGGTAATTTATGCACCCCCTCCATGGGTCTATCCTAGGAGCAAAAACAGTAAAAAGAAATTATACAATGACGGCTACAACCCCGACCCGGTTGTGCGGCCATATAAATAATATTACATCAATTTACAAATTTACATGAATTGAAAGAAAAGAAAACTCTCGTCTCACAACCCTCGGCTATTCACCCGCGACAATCCAATGAATTCATATACACATTCCAACAACATTACAGATCACAGATTTGTATAACCCCCACTAATCGACATATAGAGATTAGCAGACGTTCAATACAAATATCACATCACAGATAAAAACCCGTCAGCTTAAGTCTTTAGAAGTTCGATCAAAAATACGGATATTTAGGCCCCAAACACAAATTTTCTTTCTGGAAAATCTGGGCTGAAAAGACATATTCCAAAATTCCCAAAACAACCCCAGAAACACACTGCACAAAATTTGGACCTCGGCCGAGTCAACTCGGCCGCGGAACCACGGCGGGAGCGTGCTCCTGCCGCGTTTCCGCGGCGCTTTGACCGGTTCGTTGGACTAAATTTTGTGGGTGTTTAATAAAAAGCCTGAGCCGATTTTTAAGATGAAATTTATCATTTTTTGAACAGAAAAAAATTCGGCAGAAACTTGACATATCGGGTTCGTTTCGCGACTTTTTCTTTGATCGGTCTTCTAGTTACTTTGCTAACATGTTAGATAGAGTTTAACCTGGCTCTGATACCACTGTAAGTCCATGCTACCTCTCCCGGTACTTACGGGCAAGCGGAATTTGATGAAAAACAATTTTCTAGAGGCGGTAACATGGACTCAAAACGGATTTTTTTTAAACTATCTACCTAACAACCTAACTAGGAGTTGTTAACTACTCGGTTAGAGGGTTATACCTTTCTTTCTTGAACTCCTTCGTCTTTGACTCTCGATGGTGTACGGATCGGTTTCACTCCGTCGTCTCCTTGCGCCGAAGATCGATCCACCCGAAAGCTTCTACCTTTGGCTTCTTCTTCGAGCTTTGAAGAAACTAGTTCCTCGGTTTGCTAAACCTTATGAACTAGAGTGAGTAGAGGAGAGTGTGTTGGAATTTTTCTCTATGGTTCTTCCTTCTCAACACATGAGACAAGTGAACCATAAACTAGAGACAGGGAGAGAAAGAGGAAGAGGATGAGAGCTCAAAATCAAAGAGAGAGAAAGGAAAATGAGAGAATGAGCAAGACTTTTCTCTCTTGGCTCTCATAATCCAAAGCCATCATAACAAATCATAGCAATCAAGTATTATGTGATGGTTTAAGCTATAATAGCCATATCATTTCATGCACTCATTTTGCACAAGAGAAACAAGCAAGCAAAAGTCTTTGCCATGAAATGATAGCCATTGTCATGATGATGGTCAACTAGTCCAACCTAGTCAACCGGTCAACAAAGTCAACATGTCAACAAAGTCACCCCCTCAACAACCATGTCACTATAATACTTAATTAATATTATTGTTAATCATATATCATATTCTCATTAGGGTTGAGCAAAAAGTCAATAGTCAACAGTCAACAGTCAACAACCCTAATGAGAATCCTCTGTCTCTGTCTCTCCGTCAACTGTGCATACACACCCGCATCCGCGTTCCGAGGAACACGAAAACATACTAGAAAAAAAAACAATCCCAAAACGTACACTAGGATCTGGCTTAAACCAAAGCCCGCTAGTGTTAACTGTCCGGACACTGTACGTGCACAAGTGCACGTATGTGACCGAACCCTGTCGCAAAACCATGCGACCTGTCGCAAAACCATGCGACCTCTACTCTTTTGCCTAAAGGCGAATAGCTTTCTGTGTGGGACTCTAAAGACTCGACACTACGCTGGCAGTGGGTTTAACTACAGATCGCAAGCGGCACTAGCTGTGCGTAACGGTCCCCAGGTAGATGCCGACAAGAAGACAGACGAGGTGAAACCCATCTGAACTCCTACTGAGTCTGACTGTGACAGTCTCCATACAGTCCGGTCTGTTCGTCTGATACATCACGCATGGCGGGCCTAGGGGACGGTAAACGTCAGTCCCCTAGTAGCGGTACAAGTCGTGTCGGAGTGAAGCCCAGAACACCCTGAGATAACACTGGAAACCTACCAGTATATCTCGCTTGCCCTGGCCAGGGACAACTCGTGTAATGGCTCTCCTAGACACAGTGCGATGTCAACCCCCAATACCGGGAGAGACGAATCCTGTCTAACCTTCACTGCCTCCAAGTGCTTCGGGACTGCACCCAACTACTACCTGTTTGCACGACTCCTTTGAGCCGTGGCACGGTAGTAATCTAAGTACAGTGGGAACACACTCGAGGCAAAGTGACAGTGTCAAGTCAGCAGACTAAGCTGTACTCATGTCACCTGGGAACTGATAACTGACGATAGGTATAGTACCAACCAACAGTTCCCGACGAGTCCTGTCCAGTGTACTCGTAACCCAATGAGCACCCGCATACTATCTCCAGTACGACGTACTGATGGCTGTGGGACAGACCATCTCCCACACTGGGATGAGAAGTGCATACGCTAGTCTACTCCGGAGTATCGATGCCCTGTCTCGATAGTCCTGCGACTAGGGACCTGCATAAGGATGTGCTTATAGATTACCCAGCCCCCACTAGTGTGACTGCCATCACAACGCTGGTAATCAAGCAAAGATCCTAAGGGCTCCACTAATGTGTATAGGTGATATACTAAAATAAACACATGTACACATTGAAGTAGAAACAAACCAAGTAGCATACTACTATATTGAGCAAGATTGTTTATATAAGGTGAATATCCCAAGCTTCCATTAAGTAATATACAAACTAGTATGATACAGTAATGGCCTCTAGGGCATATACACTAACATAGTCTACTCTGGAGTATCAATGCCCAGTCTCGATACTCACGCGACTAGGGACCATTTAAGGATGTGCTTGTGGACTACCCTGCTCCCACAAGTATGATCGCTATCACAACGCAGGTAGTCAAGCAAGATCCTAGGGGCTTTATCCACATATAACCGCAAAATGTAATAACGAGTATAACAAATGCTATGTTAAGATAAAGACAAACCACAATAGTATACTACCGTATCGAGTCTTTATCAATATATGCAAACCAGATATAACAACAATACAAATAAATACACATATCCTGACAAAGACAAGTCGAATAATATACTATAAAACTGAGCAAGATTGTTCTGTACATACATATCCCTAGTATCCATATGTATACATATACAATACTGGCCTCTTGGGCATATACATCCAACAACAAGTGTATATTAGCAATCGACCAATAACACGTACAAACTACGTTTGACCGACACACCAACTCCAACATACTCTCAAGTGTCCGTCTAGTGGCTAACGCGCGTAGCGACGCTACGAAACCAACTCAAGGGCAAAAACTACACAAAGACACGAATGACATCGGCACAACCCTAGCTAGGAACGCTAAACGACACAACCATCAAGCCTAGACCCTGATCGTACCGATCGTGCATTCACAACACAATAATAAACATGGAATCTAATATAAATAACGTCGCAATGTCAAAAGAAACACACGCCTAAATTATCCGGAAATCTAGTAAGCAACTTATATCATTTTAGCTCAAAACTACAAGTTTTACCAAAACTAGCAATCACAAACATCACAATATAGCATGATTAAACCATACAAACCCTTACTATAATTTTAATCTCACTTAATTAGGATTTAGTAAAAGCTTAGTTTGCTAATTAGCTTAATTATACAATTAGGAAAATATCATTTAACAAACTAGCAACTAGATTTAGTTTTCTTCAAGTTTTAACTTATCACTTAATCTTTTCACTAATCAAAACCCTAATTTGATTACAAAAATCCTATCTTGAATTTCAAAAAAAGCATATTAAAGGTTTAAATTAACATCTAATTAAGCTAGTTAAAGATTTAAAACAACTATTAAGGATTAGGGTTAGAAATATACCTCTACAAGATCAATCAAACTTGCAACAAAACACCAAAGTTTAGCCTCCAAAAATCCCCACTTGATTGAAGATCCAAGCTAGTTTAGTGAAGAAGAATGAAGGGTATTGATTTATTTATGAGTTTGTGTGAATTATTTAGGATTTTTGATGATTTAATTTGGCTTTGGAGAGATGAAATGGGGTGGAAAAGATGAAGGGCAGCAAGGGGAGGTTTCGTCCAAGGCATGAGGAAGTAGAAAATGTGTAGAATGTTGTGGAAAAAATCTTGAAGAAAACAAAAGAAAAGCTTTATTTCAAATGCCACCTTGAAATTCATTTTCTTTTCTAATTAAAATTTCCCATTAAATCAACAAATATCTAGATATTTTGGATGGATATTTTCAAAAATGGTTTAGTGCTAATCTAGTGATTAATTTAGCATAGATCCACATTAGCAATAATTAACCCAAGCAAAAAAAATGTAATTACTACTAATTTAGTTCATAATTAAAAGCTTAAAATAATATTTTAATTAGGAAAAAATATTAAAATGCACTAAAATTACAAGTGGCTTACAACAATCCGCAAACTAGCAATATTCTAGCTAAACTAGGTGCAGTGAATTATATACTGCAAAAAGATCGCTTCTAGGTTTTTACAGAAAAATACAATTTATTTTACCTAAAAACGGAAAATCGCCTAAACGATTCCTAAAGCGTTACAATCTTCCCCCCTTAAAAAAATTCGGTCCCCGAATTTAAAATTCATCTACGCGTACCTTCAAAGAGATGAGGGAAAATCTTCCACATCTCGCTCGCAGCCACTCAGGTGATCATCTCACTAGACGGCTACGCCAAAGAAACCTCCACAGATGGCAAGGCCCTTGACCGAATGTCACGACCCGAAAGTACGGAACATGACCGGCACTTAAACTACGAAACGTCTCGAGGCGTACGTAATCTAAGTAAACCGAAAACCCAGAAATCCAAACCAAGAAAAGTAGTAGAGTGAAGGAAAACCAATTTAAATCAAGTAGTTTTAATAGCATAGCCGAATTATGCGTTTAAAAAAAACATCAAATATTTCCTGAAAATTTCGGCAGAGTCTCCTTTGTAAATACTGGCCCCCAAACGGGATACAACATGAATAGTATACGAAATCAATAAAAGGGCATCCCCAAGCGGGAGCTAGATCTTCGTCAATCGAAGGTCACAACCACACAAGCAATATAATATACAACGCCAACAGCGAGGATCAAAAACTCAAAACCACGAGAAAACCACAGAAATAAAACGCACGACTCTAAGGTCGAAAGAATAGCATCTCTGGTCTCTATCTCAAAAAAAAACATTTTTGGTTGATGGAACTTCTAGATACAACAGAGTAATAATATACAAGTTATATAATGGGGGGTACGATACAAGTAAACCCACCTACTAGCAAATCACCCGAAGGAAACTATGCCCGCAAGCCGTAATGAAACCTGTACGGCAAACCTGCAAGAAACTGGGGCACAACGGGGGTGAGTTGCCAACTCGTGAATAGAAAAACATCTACGGAAAAAAAAAGCATAAATAACGCAACCTAGGTCAAAAATCATAATATATCCTCAATTATATATATAACATGCAACCTATAACAAGGCTAGGGTAAATATCTAACCCGAGTGTAATCTCATGTGCCCGTGCCAGTGCCTCAGGTAGCAATATATCATATGAATGAGGTATGAATGCATGGAAACAGAATACATGTAAATGAAGAACTGTTTTCATAATTTAGTGAGATTTCCTTTGTATTTTTAAAATGAGGTATCACAATGAAATCATCATAAAACAGTGCCTAGCATCGGCACAAAACGTAATCCCACTATCTCGATATCTCTGTATCACAATCTCTGTACCTCAATATCTCGAAATCTCAATGTCTCAATCACAATATCTAGGACGCCGTCAGTCCAGACCGGCCCCTACCATCCATCTCAAGACCACGACGTTATCCTCCGGATATCCGACGCGTCGGGTAAAATCACAGGTAGGTAGTGCTCCCCTGCCAGGCTCACATCGTCATCATCACGCGCTTCTTGCCCCGGGGTACCTTACCGGGTCCACCATGTACCCGAAACGGTTCATCCGTCTCCTCGAATCGGGTCCCGAAATCCATCAGCAAACTCATGGTGGACGACTCATACATCATGGGAAAAACCGCACTTTTTTATATAAAAAGAGAGAAATCAGTTTATATAAGCTTTGCGGTTTTCCCCCCAAATCCAGAAAATTTCATGGAAATCCAAATCCAAATCATCAATAGCATGTAAAACCATGAATATAGGCATAACAATGAATAACAGTATGCATGAAGTGACAAGTAATAACTACAATGTTAAGCTGGCATATAAGGCAGGTACACTAATATCATGTCAAATTACTAACTAACAAGCTAAGTCAAGCAATAATATTTTCTAAGGTGTACGTGACATGGCAAGTACCGATGAAGATGTGTGTTAGCCGGCAAGTAAGTGTACGTGGTACATACGCATCATCGGTAATGGTGCTGGTGTCCTAACAATATGATATAAACATTGCAATAAGAAATTATAACATAAGTATGCGATGCGAAGCGAACCACAATAATAAGCGGGAGCTGAATACTAGACGCAACTGTAACTAACCTGCATTAATCTAATATAAGTCCCACAAATGGTGCCTTTTGAAATAACACGAATCATGGGGTTTTGAAAATAGGGGCTACTGTGTTTTTATGAAAAGATACGTCTTTTGAAATATCCGTAGGATCCCTTGGGCTGTCTTTTAAAATACCCACGATTCGTTAGTTTTTGAAATAGGTAAGAATCGAATCTAATCTAACAACTAAACTAAACTAAAGGGCTAAGCTAACAAGCTGGACTACAGGTAAGGAAACCGCCTAACATCTGAGTCGATCCATATACATACCTGTATATATATTAGTCGGTGATCCCGCCTCAATAATATCATATCCGATACCATATCTACAATCAGACATCCCAAGTCAAGAGTACGGATCAATCATCAAGATATAGCTCGTACGTAAATCCGTCGTACGGCATCCCCAAATCTGGGTACGGGTCAATATCATATTCCTCACACCATTCCTCTGGTATCCTCTTTATTCAAGATCGTATTCTAGGGTACTGACCTATGTCTAGTACAATACTAATATCCTCAAGATACTCATGATCTGACTACTGATCGACAATCTCGTACAAACCGATATCATTAGAACATATCATCATCAAGGGGTATACATCGCCCAATACGGCCTAGTATCAATATCCTAGCATATCATATCTTATATCACGATCACATGTCGACCATTTTATTAATAACACTATTCACCCGTATCGTCGTCCCAAGATCCGCTATAACACCAGGACGTACCTCAAGTATGAATCCTGCCATATCACCGATATCACAACCACAAAACAAATCTCATCGACTCAGCTCAATCCCAAGTATCATCCTCAAATCCGTATGTTAACACATAGTCCCATACCCATGTAAACACATAACTATAAAGAATCCCATGAGCACATATAAATAGGAATGTATGCAGGTATGTATATGTGTATGTGTAGTGCAACACTACCCTAGGGTTCGCAACACTAAAATAATCCAACACACCAATATCCATCCTAAACATCGTTATTAATCCCAAATAACATATAATAAATTGTTGGTGTGTATACGCATCCGTATACACCACCACGGACTGCGGGGGTGCTATACGCCATCCACCCGACTTCTCCCCGTAGATACAAATCTACTCACCTGGTCCTCGCTCGCCGGTGCCGACGTCGCCACGCGCTTGCTTGTCGTCTCGAAGTCCACATGGGGTACCTACATATCATAACGCACCGTATCGCATTAAAATCCGACTCATGACCAAAACGACTCACGAATCCCACATAGGTCAAAACCTATGGTTTGCATTCACAAATCAACCCAAAAACCCTCGACGTCGGCGTATAAACGCCGATTAATCGAGAAAAACACCAAACGTACCAATCATGGTTTCAAAACTCACTAACTGTATAAGAAATAGGGATTAATTCATCAAATCCATAAAATTAAACCAATCGTTTTATTTTCCAAAATCTAGTTATCACAAATTCCCATTTCGGTTCAAAACTTGATGTTTTAACCAATCTACAAATTTTAACGATTCAAATGGCCAAAATGCTCATTAAATAACATAATTAGGTCATACAAATCACTTTCATAAATTAAACTCATCAATTTGCATATATTCCAAATTCCTAGTTTGCAAAAATACCGATTTTAACTCTTTTAAAAGTAAAATTCACAATTTTACAATTAAGCTTGGTTTTGCATATACTAAAATATTAAACCACAATTTATAATGTTAATAATGCCATGAAACCCTAATTAGAATTTTATCTCACCAAAATATATATATTTTTAAAACCTAATTTCCAATTTATATAATTATCACAATTTAAATTAACAAAAATGCAAACTAGCAACTAGATTTGATTTGGCATGCCTACTACATGTTAACTATATCACACAACCACAATCTCATCACTAAAAACCTAACTTGACTTTTGAAACCCTTCTCTTGAATTCACAAGTTTTAAATTTAGAACCTAATTAAGCATCTAATTTAGTCGAATTGAAGTATTAAAGCAACAATTTAACTATAGGGCAAAGATTTATACCTCACAATTTCAAGAGATCTATCATGAATCTAGCACCAAAATCTTGGCCTCCAAAATGAAAACTTTTCACCAAAAACCATGCTTGAGAGGCTAAGGAAAAATGGGTACGAGTTAGATTTTGATTTTGTGGGATTTTTGGTGGATTTTTGATGCATTTTGTGAGGATTTTTGATGAGGAATTGAGAGGGGAAATTGGAGGCTGTTGTAGAGGGAGGTCTCGGCCAGAAAATGGGGAGGAGAGGAGAGAGAGGGAGGTGGGGAAAATAGAGTCAAGTCCACACAAAAGTCAAAGCCCACTCACTTATCTATTTCTTTCTTCTTTTCCTTTGTTTTCTTTTCTTTTCTTGGTGATTGGAGAGAGAGAGAGGGGGAGGGCTGTCATGGTGGGGCCGGCCACATGGGGAGGGGAAGAGAGGGTGAGGTGTGGGTGTGTGGGTTGGGAAAAAAGATAAATGTATTACCCCAATTCCCATTAACACTAATTTCACCGGAAAAAGCCTTTTTCTTCGATATTTTTCTAAACCGTTTTGGCAAACCATTTCATTTCAAAAACCACATGATAAAATTTTATTTAATGTGTTATGATGCACAAAAATTGTTTCAACTCATTCTAATTTGTAATTTTCCCTAATTAAATGTATTACTGACAGCTTAAAATAATATTAAAATAATTAATTTCGGAAAAAATTTCAGAAAATTTGAAATTTCACCAGTGGCTCAATAAACACCAAATACTAGCAATTTCATAGCTAGAAATGTATATTTAATTTTATAATAAAGATATTTGTATTTTGACTTTTTACAGAAAACCCCCTTATTCTACCGTTTTTTCGAAATTTCACCGAAACGATTTTCAAAACGTTACAATCTTCCCCCCTTAAAGAAATTCGATCCCCGAATTTAAATTAAAATTTCCCCCAAATACTAAAATATTTCAGCCAAAACCATCAAATCGCCGGGGCTCCGAAATCATAAATACATAAAACAAATCGTAGCGCAACGGATGCGCATGAAAAAAAATGAGCCTATAACTCAAAATCAAACTCCATCCAGCATCCCGCAATCATCGGAGTCATGGAGAAGACATCAATGTCAAGATCTAATATGAAAACCAACATGATATACATCGTTAAAACATCTGGAAGCAATGCATGCCAAATCTTCTTCAAATCGCTGTGCGATGCTCGCAGCACTGCACAGTGGCGGACGTCTATTGTAAGAAAATAACTACATATATATATATATCCTTTGTTTAATATGTGCGTTCCGCCGTTTTGGAAACAATTTAGAAGGGTCTCCTTGTTTTGAACATTTCGTGTCATATCAGACACGTAGGTAAATACTGAGGCTATAGCTCGCTTTTTGGAAATCCCTTCAATAACTATCAATGCATGCAAAATATATTCAGGTACTGTCCTCTGACTAGTCCTGCTCAGTACGAAAACACATAGCAATATCATAAAAACGTACTGCTCTATAAGAAAAATCAATCCCAAATACGCGTATGCATACTACGTGTGTCTGGTGCGCACGGAAATCAAAATCCAAATATGTGCCATACATATGCACAGAAACAACATCCAAGTGCATCGGGTGTGCACGAAACATCTGTCGTAGGCAACATGTGTGCCTGACAGCAAAATCAGGTGCATCTGACATGCACGAACAATCTCGATTTAGTGCATCTGGTGTGCACCAAAATCACACTTCAAAACATGCGCCCAACATGCGCGAAAATCCAAATCAGGTGCATCCATCGTGCACGAAATCATGAAATCCAATATCAAGTGCCGAACATGCGCAAAATCAAATCAGGTGCACAAGGTGCACAAAACAAATATCGAACACCACCATCGAAATCAAAGTCCAGGGCACCTAAATGCACAACATACGTAACACTGCACTGTAAGCATATATGAACTATACCGCGTGCAAAAACCAAATCGTGTGCGTATATACGCACAAAATCAACTCAAATGCCTAAAACCGTAAAATCACAAACATGTGAAACCAAGCACGAAAACGATATCAAGTGCAACACTGTGCAAAGATCGTAAATCCTCAATCATCAAGATCGAATCATGCGAATAAATCACCCAAAACATCGAAATCAATAATGGCGGGATAGTCTCCGCTCAAGCACTTCCTCTAAGAACCTCTGGCCAATTGTCGTGATCACTCATAGCATGTCTCGTCGACGATCCTGAACTCTGGCCTGCCGGTGTGCGTAACATGACCACTCCTGAGTCCAAGTCTTCTCATAATTCATTCCAGAAAGGTCCTGTCGAAATCTCTCCCAAATCTCGTCTCTGCCGAACTGTCCGGAAGTCAGCGTCCCTTACCTATATCTGCATCTTGCTCTGGAACGACTGCATACTCATCGTGACTCCTTCTGGAAGGTCTCCAAATACCATGCCTCGGCATGCGCATCGCATCTCTGATGTCGGCGGAGTGGAACGTCATCTCATCTTGATCTGGTACGAACCTCTTACTTCACTTTCCTCTAATGTCGTCTTCTTTGGACTCGTCTCGTCGCGGCTGCATGGACTGAGCTCCAACGGCTATCCTCGTATCTGGAGTCTCCCAAGAAATGCATCTCACCACCTAGCATCCGAATTAAGTCGAGCCATCCGATCGAGTCGTCAAAACCTCATAATCCCCCAAGAGCTCAACATCTTGGGCACAGTTTAATAGTATCGAGTACATACCACAGCATCAGTGGTCCAGCCGTAGAAGGGCAAACCCAAGCCTCACTAATGGCGCCGTAGAACTGCCGCAAACCCGAAGGTTCAAAGTCTTTCACACGGTCATTAAGTCGAGTTAGGGTTTCATTCTTCTAGAGGGACCATAGAATTGCCTGCATGTCTTTCCGACTACTTTAAACTTGGAATAATAGGTTTCTGACATTCGATCGTCTCTGTCGACTCCCAACGTCTCCGCGTGAAGTCGTCTCTAGCTGGAATCAATATATCTGATGACCTCGCATCGGGGTAGGCGAACGATCCACATGTCCTAGTCATTCATCCTCGATGACTAGCGACTTTCTATCATCTCTTAGTACAACTCGTTCTGCACTAACGCCAGCATCTGGGGCAATATCTCGTCGTTCGCAGCAATAACTGGCTCGCTCGTCTGCATGCTTAACAGTGCCTCGACCATCATGAATAAGCAACACACCAACGGTCATCAAAATCTGGCTGGCCTCTGTCATTGGCCCAATCCTCTGATACTGATCGGCACGTCCGAGAAATCTCATAAAGGCGATCCACCAAACGCTCGTGGCGCGGAAACACAGTAAAAAGACACATCTCCGCAATCGAGTGTCGCCGGAATTTCGCCCTGGTCAGTCCTCGTTCGTGAAGAGCTCGTGCTGACCGCAACTCTAGCCATAGCTCTCCCTGCCCGTAATCGTGGCAGCAAAACCATAACTGGTACTGATGAGGCTAGATCGGAATGAATATAATACTGAGCAAAGAAATGTACATCCTAAGGCTTCTTAAATGGAGTAGCGTATCGTAAATATGTCGCGGAACATACCCACGGTACATCACTCTACTTTAGTCACATATTCCATCAACCAAGGGTCATCCTACGCTCCGAAGGTAAAACCTAACCGCTCTGATACCAACTTTGTCACGTCCCGAAAGTACGGAACATGACCGGCACTTAAACTACGAAACGTCTCGAGGCGTACGTAATCTAAGTAAACCGAAAACCCAGAAATCCAAACCAAGAAAAGTAGTAGAGTAAGGAAAACCAATTTAAATCAAGTAGTTTTAATAGCATAGCCGAATTATGCGTTTAAAAAAAACAACAAATATTTCCTGAAAATTTCGGCAGAGTCTCCTTTGTAAATACTGGCCCCCAAACGGGATACAACATGAATAGTATACGAAATCAATAAAAGGGCATCCCCAAGCGAGAGCTAGCTCTTCGTCAATCGACGGTCACAACCACACAAGCAATATAATATACAACGCCAACGGCGAGGATCAAAAACTCAAAACCACGAGAAAACCACAGAAATAAAACGCGCGACTCTAAGGTCGAAAGAATAGCATCTCTGGTCTCTATCTCAAAAAAAACATTTTTGGTTGATGGAACTTCTAGATACAACAGAGTAATAATATACAAGTTATATAATGGGGGGTACGATACAAGTAAACCCACCTACTAGCAAATCACCCGAAGGAAACTATGCCCGCAAGCCGTAATGAAACCTGTACGGCAAACCTGCAAGAAACTGGGGCACAACTGGGGTGAGTTGCCAACTCGTGAATAGAAAAAAATCTACAGAAAGAAAACGCATAAATAACGCAACCTAGGTCAAAAATCATAATATATCCTCAATTATATATATAACATGCAACCTATAACAAGGCTAGGGTAAATATCTAACCCGAGTGTAATCTCATGTGCCCGTGCCAGTGCCTCATGTAGCAATATATCAAATGAATGAGGTATGAATGCATGGAAACAGAATACATGTAAATGAAGAACCGTTTTCATAATTTAGTGAGATTTCCTTTGTATTTTTAATATGAGGTATCACAATGAAATCATCATAAAACAGTGACTAGCATCGGCACAAAACGTAATCCCACTATCTCGATATCTTTGTATCACAGTCTCTGTACTTCAATATCTCGAAATCTCAATGTCTCGAAATCTCAATGTCTCAATCACAATATCTAGGGCGCCGTCAGTCCAGACCGGCCCCTACCATCCATCTCAAGACCACGACGGTATCCTCCGGATATCCGACGCGTCGGGTAAAATCACCGGTAGGTAGTGCTCCCCTGCCAGGCTCACATCGTCATCATCACGCGCTTCTTGCCCCGGGGTACCTTACCGGGTCCACCATGTACCCGAAACGGTTCATCCATCTCCTCGAATCGGGTCTCGAAATCCATCAACAAACTCATGGTGGACGACTCATACATCATGGGAAAAACCGCACTTTTTTATTTAAAAAGAGAGAAATCAGTTTATATAAGTTTTGCGGTTTTTCCCCCAAATCCAGAAAATTTCATGGAAATCCGAATCCAAATCATCAATAGCATGTAAAACTATGAATATAGGCATAACAATGAATAACGGTATGCATGAAGTGACAAGTAATAACTACAATGTTAAGCTGGCATATAAGGCAGGTACACTAATATCATGTCAAATTACTAACTAACAAGCTAAGTCAAGCAATAATATTTTCTAAGGTGTACGTGACATGGCAATTACCGATGAAGATGTGTGTGAGCCGGCAAGTAAGTGTACGTGGTACATACGCATCATCGGTAATGGTGCTGGTGTCCTAACAATATGATATCAACATTGCAATAAGAAATTATAACATAAGTATGCGATGCGATGCGAACCACAATAATAAGCGGGAGCTGAATACTAGACGCAACTGTAACTAACCTGCATTAATCTAATATAAGTCCTACAAATGGTGCCTTTTGAAATAACACGAATCATGGGGTTTTGAAAATAGGGGCTGCGGTGTTTTTATGAAAATATACGTCTTTTGAAATATCCGTAGGATCCCTTGGGTTGTCTTTGAAAATACCCACGATTCGTTAGTTTTTGAAATAGGTAAGAATCGAATCTAATCTAACAACTAAACTAAACTAAAGGGCTAAGCTAACAAGCTGGACTACAGGTAAGGAAACCGCCTAACATCTGAGTCGATTCATATACATACCTGTATATATATTAGTCGGTGATCCCGCCTCAATAATATCATATCCGATACCATATCTACAATCAGACATCTCAAGTCAAGAGTACGGATCAATCATCAAGATATAGCTCGTACGTAAATCCGTCGTACGGCATCCCCAAATTTGGGTACGGGTCAATATCATATTCCTCACACCATTCCTCTGGTATCCTCTTTATTCAAGATCGTAGTCTAGGGTACTGACCTATGTCTAGTACAATACTAATATCCTCAAGATACTCATGATCTGACTACTGATCGACAATCTCGTACAAACCGATATCATTAGCACTTATCATCATCAAGAGGTATACATCGCCCAATACGGCCTAGTATCAATATCCTAGCATATCATATCTTATATCACGATCACATGTCGACCATTTTATTAATAACACTATTCACCCGTATCATCGTCCCAAGGTCCGCTATAACACCAGGACGTACCTCAAGTACGAATCCTGCCATATCACCGATATCACAACCACAAAACAAATCTCATTCACTCAGCTCAATCCCAAGTATCATCCTCAAATCCGTATGTGAATACATAGTCCCATACCCATGTGAACACATAACTATAAAGAATCCCATGAGCACATATAAATAGGAATGTATGGAAGTATGTATGTGTGTATGTGTAGTGCAACACTACCCTAGGGTTCGCAACACTAAAATAATCCAACACACCAATATCCATCCTAAACATCGTTATTAATCCCAAATAACATATAATAAATTGTTGGTGTGTATACGCATCCGTATACACCACCACGGACTGCGGGGGTGCTATACGCCATCCACCCGACTTCTCCCCGTAGATACAAATCTACTCACCTGGTCCTCGCTCGCCGGTGCCGACGTCGCCACGCGCTTGCTTGTCGTCTCGAAATCCACATGGGGTACCTACATATCATAACGCACCGTATCACATTAAAATCCGACTCATGACCAAAACGACTCACGAATCCCACATAGGTCAAAACCTATGGTTTGCTTTCACAAATCAACCCAAAAACCCTCGACGTCGGCGTACAAACGCCGATTAATCGAGAAAAACACCAAACGTAGCAATCATGGTTTCAAAACTCACTAACTGTATAAGAAATAGGGATTAATTCATCAAATCAATAAAATTAAACCAATCGTTTTATTTTCCAAAATCTAGTTATCACAAATTCCCATTTCGGTTCAAAACTTGATGTTTTAACCAATCTACAAATTTTAACGATTCAAATAGCCAAAATGCTCATTAAATAACATAATTAGGTCATACAAATCACTTTCATAAATTAAACTCATCAATTTGCATATATTCCAAATTCCTAGTTTGCAAAAATACCGATTTTAACTCTTTTTAAAGTAAAATTCACAATTTTACAATTAAGCTTGGTTTTGCATATACTAAAATATTAAACCACAATTTATAATGTTAATAATGCCATGAAACCCTAATTAGAATTTTATCTCACCAAAATATATATATTTTTAAAACTTAGTTTCCAATTTATATAATTATCACAATTTAAATTAACAAAAATGCAAACTAGCAACTAGATTTGATTTGGCATGCCTAATACATGTTAACTATATCACACAACCACAATCTCATCACTAAAAACCTAACTTGACTTTTGAAACCCTTCTCTTGAATTCACAAGTTTTAAATTTAGAATCTAATTAAGCATCTAATTTAGTCGAATTGAAGTATTAAAGCAACAATTTAACTATAGGGCAAAGATTTATACCTCACAATTTCAAGAGATCTATCATGAATCTAGCACCAAAATCTTGGCCTCCAAAATGAAAACTTTTCACCAAAAACCATGCTTGAGAGGCTAAGGAAAAATGGGTAGGAGTTAGATTTTGATTTTGTGGGATTTTTGGTGGATTTTTGATGCATTTTGTGAGGATTTTTGATGAGGAATTGAGAGGGGACATTGGGGGCTGTTGTAGAGGGAGGTCTCGGCCAGAAAATGGGGAGGAGAGGAGAGAGAGGGAGGTGGGGAAAATAGAGTCAAGTCCACACAAAAGTCAAAGCCCACTCACTTATCTATTTCTTTCTTCTTTTCCTTTGTTTTCTTTTCTTTTCTTGGTGATTGGAGAGAGAGGGGGGGGAGGGCTGTCATGGTGGGGCTGGCCACATGGGGAGGGGAAGAGAGGGTGAGGTGTGGGGGTGTGGGTTGGGGAAAAAGATAAATGTATTACCCCAATTCCCATTAACACTAATTTCACCGGAAAAAGCATTTTTCTTCGATATTTTTTAAACCGTTTTGGCAAACCATTTCATTTCAAAAACCACATGATAAAATTTTATTTAATGTGTTATGATGCATAAAAATTGTTTCAACTCATTATAATTTGTAATTTCCCCTAATTAAATGTATTACTGACGGCTTAAAATAATATTAAAATATTTAATTTCGGAAAAATTTTCAGAAAATTTGAAATTTCACCAGTGGCTCAATAAACACCAAATACTAGCAATTTTATAGCTAGAATATGTATATTTAATTTTATAATAAAGATATTTGTATTTTGACTTTTTACAGAAAACCCCCTTATTTTACCTTTTTTCGAAATTTCACCGAAACGATTTTCAAAACGTTACACCGAAGTTTCTCCACCTGCCGATCCACTAACACAATCGGCTGACGGTGAACGAAAAGATCGCGTCCAAGATAAATGGTCTGGTGCTGAATCATGTGTGAAATGTCATGAAGGTATTTGCGAAGTATCGACACAAGGAATATGGGGTGAATACTCAATAATCTGGGCGGAAGTGCCAAATTATAGGCAACGGAACTAACTCGCTCGAGGATATCAAAGGACCAACAATCTGGGACTAAGCTTCCCAAAACTCAACACGCCATTCATCAGAAAATCCGTAGGAATACATGATCTCCCACTGAGGACTCAAGTCTGCGACCACCACGGTCGGCATAAGACTTCTGTCTGCATTGGGCTGCTCTCATCCTGACCTGAATCAACTGGATCATTTTCGTAGTCTCATGACTAGCTGGGGTCCAAAAATCCTACTCTCGTAGAGTCAGAAAAACAGACCGGCGATTGACACGACCTACCAAACAAAACCTAAAGGTTGCCAATTGGAATATCTCCTGATAACTGCTATCGAAGGAGAATCCTAACAATGGAAAGTGACGATCCCAACTGCCAACAAACAATTAGTACGTACGCACAAGCATATCCTCCAGAGTCTTTATAGTCCGCTCTAACTGACCATCGGCCTACAGATGGAAAGCGGAGCTAAAGCTCATCCAGTACCCAAGGCTTCCTGAAGCTTCTGCCAAAGACGGCAAGCGAACCGATTCCTCTATTGGATACAACGCATGAAGGAACTCCGTGCAAACGCACAAACTTAACAAAGAACTACTGAGCAAACTGAGCATAACCGGACAACAACACCCAACTAGAGTCACACCCTGTCTAGACCTGGGTAGACACCACAACGAAAATCATGGAGATCTGCTCCCATTCCCACTCTGGAATGATTAAAGGTTGCAACTCTCCAGCCGGTCTCAAATGCTCAAACTTAGCTCACAACAAGACAGACACCTCGAAACGAAATACGAAACTCCACTATTCATCCCTGCCCACCCGTAACTATCTCACAAGTCACGTCACATCTTGGTGGAACTTGGACGAACACAGAAAGATGACTGGTGTACCTTTTCTAGGATCTCGCGTCTCTACACATCAGTATCAGGTACACACAAACGCGTCCCTAAACGTAGCATGCCCTAGTCACAAATCAAGGACTCCGAATCTTTACCCTGCCGAACATGCTCAAGTATCACAGACAACGAGCATCGGTGGGCTGTGCCTCACGAAAACGATTAAGTAAAAATAGACGGGCGCGGACATAAGCAAGCTGTCCCCTCAGTAGAGGTGAACTTAAGCTATACTCAACGATCGCACAAGAAATGTAAATCTCCAGAAGACTGTCTCAGAACTGCGCACAACTGGGACAAGCTAACCCCGGGCCTACGACTCAAGCATCAGCTACCACAATCGCCTTGCCATGGGTAATAAAGGATCTCACAATCACAATCCTTTACAAGCTCCATCCAACGGAGCTGTCTCAACAATCAAAACCCGCTGCAGGAAAATATATATTAAGCTCTGGTGGTCTGTGAAAATCTGACACGACTCTCCGTACAAGTAGTGTCTCCCAATCTTCAACGCACGACCACCGCGGCCATCTCCAGATCATGAGAGGGATATCCTGCTCGTACTTCCTCCAACTGTAAGTCGATGTACTACACCCCAATACTTGTGGGGAGGCGGAATTTTCAAAAACGAACTTGTTTAGTGAACGAACATCGACTAACCGCTTGAATCGAAGCTAAACTATAAATAACCAAACACAAAGTGTTTCTAAACTACTGTGTTTAGGGATTATACCTAATGAACCAACTCCTTCGTCTTTACGAACTCCTTGTTCTCCTCGGCCTTCTCGAAGTAGTAGACGATCCACCCGAGAGCAAAACTCCAAGCTTAGCCTCTAAACTTGAGGCAACTAACCTTCTTGGATTGCTAATCAAAGAAGATAGATTGAGATAGAGTGATGGTTATGGATTGTTTAGTCTTACTAACCCTTGTACTCAACTCATGAGAGGGGAGGATTAGTCTTTTGAAGAGAGAGAGCTTGAGGAGAGAGAATGTGTAGATAATAATGAGATGAGATTATTGAGTATCATAATAAATATGAAGCATTCTCTTTTATGAAGAAAAGAATAATACATGATGAATAAGCATGCTTCACAAATATCTAATGGTGATTCATTATCATGAGTCATTAAGCATTTATTGTGCTTTAATGACATGAATGAATCACCCTCATGACTCACTAATCTCATTCATTGCATATGACACCTAAACCTCCTTAGTCACCACTTCTAGAAGCTTCTCGCACAATTACGAGAACGCCCCTCCAATCCGCAAAAATACGGAAAAACTTTAGACTGTAAAAATCCAATAACCGGATACCAGTAACTGGCTTAAACCAAAGCCGACTAGTAAAAACTGTCCGAAAGTCGTACGTGCGTAAACACACGTACGCGTCCGAACCCTTGTCGTAAAACCATACGACCTCTATATCGTTTCGCCTGGAATAGGAAACTCTCTGTGTGGGACTCTAGAGACTCGACTACTACGCTGGCAGTGGGTTTAACCACAGACCGCAAGCGGCACTAGCTGTACGTAACGGTCCCCAGGTAGTTGTCGATAAGAAGGCCGATGAGGAAACCCATCCGAACTCCTACTGAGTCTGATGTGACAATCTCCATACAGTCCGGTCGGTTCGTCCAAGACTATCGCATATCGGGCCTAGGGGGCGGCAAGCGTCAGTCCCCTAATAGCGGTATAAGTCGTGTCGGAGGGAAGCCCATTACACCATGAGAAACTACTGGAACCTACCAGCAAATCTCGCTTGCCCTGGCCAGGGACTTTGCG
Organism: Agapanthus africanus; assembly: GCA_030015575.1. NCBI lineage: Eukaryota > Viridiplantae > Streptophyta > Magnoliopsida > Asparagales > Amaryllidaceae > Agapanthus > Agapanthus africanus. The sequence goes on from CM057351.1 coordinate 110,626,991, forward strand.
TAATGGCTCTCTGACACAGCGCGATATCTACTCCCAATACCGGGAGGGACGAATCCTGTCTAACCGCCACTGCCTCCAAGTGCTCGGGACTGCACCCAACTGCTACCTGTTTGCACGACTCCTTTGAGCCGTGGTAGGGTAGCAATCTAAGAACAGTGGGACACACTCGAGGCGAAGTAGCAGTGTCAAGTCTGCGGACTATGCTGTACTCATGTCACCTGGGAACTGTTCACTGACGACTGGTATAAAACCAACCAACAGTTCCCTGTGAGTCCTGTCCGGTGTACTCGTAACCTAACGAGCACCTGTATACTATCTCCAGTACGACGTACTGACGGCTGTGGGACAGACCATCTCCCCAACTGGGATGAGAAGCGTACACACTAGTCTACTCCGGAGTATCGATGCCCTGTCTCGATAATCCAACGACTAGGGACCTGAATAAGGATGTGCTTGTAGACTACCCAGCCCCCACTAGTGTAACTGCCATCACAACGCTGGTAGTCAAGCAAGATCCTAAGAGCTCTATCAATACGTACACTCACATATTAAGATAGAAAAACCAAGTAGCATACTACCATGTTTAGCAAGACTGTTATATACATGTGAATATCCCAAGCTTCCATTAAGTAATATACAAACTAGTATGATACAGTAATGGCCTTCTAAGGCATAAACACTAACACCAACTATCGGGAAGCAAAAGCGATAACTCTAAAATTCCTCATCAATTCAAAATCGAGCCCCACTCGTGAAACATCACGGTTAAACAACAAAGTCGCCCGATCCAGAAAGCAAAGAAAGAACTGGTGCAGTTGTCAACCGAGACTTCAACTGCTGAAAACTCTGCACGCATGCCTCAGTCCAAGAAAAGGAACCTCCTTCCCGGTCATTCCAGTCAACGGTGCAGCGATACACAAACAATCCTGCATGAAACGGCGGTAAAAACCTGCTAAGCCCAAAACTGCGGACAACTGGCCCCGTTGCAAGTCTGGGCCAAGCTGTACGGCCTCGATCTTCCTCGGGTCCATACGAATACCATCTCCCGTGACTACAAGACCCAGGAGTCAACAAAATCAAGCCTGAAGGAACACTCCGAGAAATTAGCAAACAGCTGGTGCTCTCCCAATGTTTGCAAAGCAATTTCTCAAGTGTTGCACATGTTCCTCACAACTCTTAGGAAAGAACAGAATGTCATCAATAACACAACAATCAACTGGTCGAGGAACGGCCTGAAGAAATCTGGTTCATCACATCTACGAACGCTGCTAGGGCATCGGCTTGTCCAGCGACACCACCAAAACTCATAATGCCCGTAGCGCGCACAAAAGCAATCTTCGGAATGTCATCATTCCGAACCCGCAACCAATGATGACCTGATCCCAAACAAACTAAGAAAATGTCTCGCACTCTGGAGCAAGTCGAACAAATCGTCAATGCGAGGTAAAGGATACTTATCCGCACCGTAACTCGGTTCAATTGACGATCAATCAACACACAATCTCGAACTGCCATCTTTCTCCCTGACGAACAGAATAGGAGCTCCCCAAAGCAAAACACTTGGATGTACAAGTCCCCCTATCTAGCAACTCTGCAGCCGATCCTTAAGCTCCCTAAGCTCCGCCGGCTCATCTGGAACAAAGTTGGAAACTCCCGCATGACAGAATCCCGATCCAACAAACCCATTGTGGCTCCGGTATCACGAATGGAAGCCAAGAATCCTCGACATCCTCCCTTCAAAAGCCGACCAGCGAAAAAGGTTGAGTTCAAGCGGTGAGGGCGACACCACTGTCCCCCTACACAACAAGAAATGACTCACCGGGAAAACAAATCCTGACTGTTTTATCGCGGCAGTCCACAGACGCATAGCACGTAGCTAACCAATCCGTGCCCAGGAGAACGTCAAAGTCCAACATCTCGGGAAGGAACACATCGACGGACGAATCTCGATCTCCTAACCGATTGGCACACGACCGAAATACGTATCGCGCAACAAAAGAATTGCTGACAGAAGTTAACACAACAACGGCTGATCCAGCATACACAACTTTCGGCCCAACCATGGCACAAAGTGTGTAAAACAACGAGTGCATAGATCCCGAACAAAACAAATATACAAATCAAAAGAACATACGAATTTAGAAAACCTGAAAACTCAGCATTGGATGCTCGCGCGTCCCGATGAGTAGAAGAAAACTCTCGTGTTTGTCCTCTACCCGCAACTGGATGAACTCCTCCTCTCTGCGGTACAGCTGCCCCGCACTCACGTGGCTCAGTATAAACTCGAACCCGATGATCCAAACTCCCGCACCGATAACATCCAGATAAGAACTGCTGACTCTCCTGGGGATAAGAGCTAAACATCTGTCCTCGTCCCAAGCCTCTGCTACTCCCGCGACTTGCGTGAAACCTGTCACGGTGTCTAAACATCTGTCTCCGAGCTGATATACCTACGCGAGTCCTCCTCGGTCTCGGAACTTCCAAAGTCTCGGGAAGACGTGCCTCGTCAACTAGGGCTGCATCCAGTGGTGTTGTATACGTAACACTATGCTGTGTGCTGATCGTAAGGAAAAACTGGGTAACAGGGGTGGCAACCTCCTGTCGCTGCGCTCGAATGGCCTCAACCAATGACCTCATCGTCTGGCGCAAGTCCTGCATCTCTGCCTCAAGCCTAGCGATACGATCTATCGAAGGCGGATCCATCTGCTCCTATGCAACGAGCGTGCCATCCTAGTCAGTCCTCGTCCCACACGAGCCAACTCTGACCTCGGCTCTCGCTGCATCACTCTGAGTCCTCATGGTCATCGGCGGCAAAGGCTATAAATGGAAATAGGATTCGATATGAACACGGAAATCGAATCACAAGGATATGTATCATCAAGGAATGAATTTCAAGCAATTAGTACTTAGGTCACTTTAGGCGGAGTACCGTGTCGTGAGTATGTCGCGGACATACACACACTACGTTACTCTGCTTAAGCTACCTACTCCATCATACCAAGGTCATCCTACACTCCGAAAGGTAAAACCTAGCGCTCTGATACCAACTTTGTCACGACCCGAAATTGGCACGTGACGGCCCTTAAACTACGCAACGTCTACAGGCGTAACGCAATTTAAGAAAGCCAAAAACCCAGAAATCTAAACCATCAAAATTAGCAAGTGATAAGAACATTGTTAAAACCTCTGAAAATCTCGAGAACAAATTCTATAAAGTCCAATTTTAGTTTCTTAAAAATTTTGGCAGCACCTCCTTTATAAAAACTAACCCCAAAAATGGGTACATACAAAGATAAAAGTAAAGCATCCCCAACGGGAGCAAATCCACACCAAAAGGCGGAAAACAACCACCACAACAGATATACGATGCCGTAGCGAAGAAATAAAAGACGATATAAGTAAAACTGCATAAAAGACATCCAAGTCACCAAAATATACAATATCGTCCTCACATCTCATCTCTAAGTCAATACATGAGAAAAGTAGATGGAGAGTACAAGGTACAAAAGATAACAATAAACAACATCGGATAGCCGCAAAACCCACCTATACCAAAACTGCGCACAGTCAGCCGAAGCGGTATCCGCTGCAAAAGATGATATGATAGGTAGAAGCCCTGCCTCGACTACTCTGAAGAACAACCTGCAAACCCTGTGGCACAACGGGGGTGAGTTGCCAACTCGTGAATAGTAAATAACATATGCAGGTAATCACAAGTATGCACGTACTGCGCGAATCTATCACATGCAAGCTAAAAGCAATAAATGGCCATATGTATGCAACAGTCATGAAAGGTACTCTATCAGGTACAACTAATAGATGAAGCAATAATATGGCAATATGTATATGCAACCGTCGTGAAAGGTACTCTATCAGGTACTACTAATACATGAAGCAATGCATATAAAATAAACACGGAATATGGGATAAACCATATCATCCTCACGGAATCCTGACCTCGTGGCAGGACTAAAGTCCATCAAGACAATCTAAATCCCAAATTTCCTCAAATCAGCCCCCAAATTGGCCCTCATATCCTGTAAGTCTCATACATCCTGAGTGTCTAATATCAAGTAAATCTCATATAACCAATATCCAATATCAAGTAAATCTCATATATCCTGAGTGTCCAATATCAAGTAAATCTCATGTAATGAATAAGTATACTTGCAAGATTATTATGATGGTGTATATAAATTAGATATGTATACATATATATTAGCATCTCATTCCACTAATACATATATATATGCATATATAACAGCGTCGCATTCCACTGTTATATATGCTTAGGAGTAAAAATATCATGAAAACAAATGTCTAGCATCGACACATAAATACTCATCTCTGAGGCGCCGTCACCTGGGACAGGCCCTCCTATGTCATGTACTTACATCCTATAGAACCTGAGTGTGCACTCCCGAAATCGACAAGGCATGTGCGTACATAACCTCGATCGATATCTCCCAGATATCCGTCGAGTCCAAATACTATCACCGGTTGGCACACGCCCCCAGCCGGCTCATCGGCATGTACCGTTGATCTTCTTGCCCCGGAGAACCAACCGGGTTCCACCATGTACCCGCACACAGCCCTCTCACTCTTCGCATGGGGTAATATATAAGCTCAGAACCGAGAAATCTCATGGTGGAAGCAGAAATATCATATCAAGAGAAACCGGGTTTTTCAAATAATGCATAATTTCATGAAACTACCACGGTCCTCAAATCCAGAAAACATCAAGTAATGTCCATATCTCAATGCTAAAATCCATGAATATAATATATGCAACATAAAACAGTAATGTGAGCATATAAAGGAAAAGCCGCTATTTAACTTCAACAAGTTAATATATATTATGCGGTTCCTAACTTCTCCAAGTCCATATAACATCAAATAAAGATGAACATGTAGCTATAGCCAGGTGTGCGTAACCATGTCGGTATAGCAAGATATGTACATCTACCTATCAATAATGATGTAATACCTTCCAGGTATATGTATAATTATGTACGCAAGATGTACATGTAGCTATGTCTCATATGTGTATATACCTATCATTAATGGTACAATACCATATAGGTATATAGGTAACTAGCATGTAAGTATGTCAAAGCATATGTGTAAGCATGTAGGTATACGGGTATGCTATATGTCATATGCACAAGGAAAATAAGGATCATGTCTCAATGTCCTTATGAAATACAGTATCATATATGTATAGGTGTTGTGCGTGTCATGGCAATTATCGACGGTGTGTGTGTAGCATACAATTAGTGCTCGTGAAACATGAACCGTCAATAATGGTGTTGTGTCTCATTAATACTAAGTCCATGCACAATAGGAAATGAGATATGCAACAAAGGTACACATGCACAATCAATATCCGTATACTTCTAACTAATAGTCATGTCATTAGTCTAGCCCAGACGCATAACGCCATGCGGGCGATTCCCCTGTAGATGTTAAATCTACTCACAAACAATCCTGGCTAAGTAAAGCCAACCACTCGCTTTTCCTTCTTCGCAGCGCCCGAAGTCCCCGCCTGCGATCCTGAAAGCATATAACAATATAACAAGTGTATATTAGCAATCGACCAATAACACATACAAACTATGTTTGACCGACGCACCAACTCCAACATACTCTCAAGTGTCCGTCTAGTGGCTAACGCGCGTAGCGACGCTACGAAACCAACTCAAGGGCAAAAACTACACAAAGACACGAATGACATCGGCACAACCCTAGCTAGGAACGCTAAACGACACAACCATCAAGCCTAGACCCTGATCGTACCGATCGCGCATTCAAAACACAATAATAAACGTGGAATCTAATATAAATAACGTCGCAACGTCAAAAGAAACCCACGCCAAAATTATCCGGAAATCTAGTAAGCAACTTATATCATTTTAGCTCAAAACTACAAGTTTTACCAAAACTAGCAATCACAAACATCACAATATAGCATGATTAAACCATACAAACCCTTACTATAATTTTAATCTCACTTAATTAGGATTTAGTAAAAGCTTAGTTTGATAATTAGCTTAATTATACAATTAGGAAAATATCATTTAACAAACTTGCAACTAGATTTAGTTTTCTTCAAGTCTTAACTTATCACTTAATCTTTTCACTAATCAAAACCCTAATTTGATTACAAAAATCCTATCTTGAATTTCAAAACAATCATATTAAAGCTTTAAATTAACATCTAATTAATCTAGTTAAAGATTTAAAACAACTATTAAGGATTAGGATTAGAAATATACCTCCATAAGATCAATCAAACTTGCAACAAAACACCAAAGTTTAGCCTCCAAAAATCCCCACTTGATTGAAGATCCAAGCTAGTTTAGTGAAGAAGAATGAAGGGTATTGATTTATTTATAAGTTTATGTGAATTATTTAGTATTTTTGATGATTTAATTTGGCTTTGGAGAGATGAAATGGGGTGGAAAAATATGAAGGGCGGCAAGGGGAGGTTTCGGCCAAGGCATGAGGAAGTGGGAAATGTGTAGAATGTTGTGGAAAAAATCTAGAAGAAAACAAAAGAAAAGCTTTATTTCAAATGCCATCTTGAAATTCATTTTCTTTTCTAATTAAAATTTCCCATTAAATCAACAAATATCTAGATATTTTGGATGGATATTTTCAAAGATGGTTTAGTGCTAATTTAGTGATTAACTTAGCATAGATCCACATTAGCAATAATTAACCCAAGCAAAAAAAATGTAATTACCTCTAATTTAGTGCTTAATTAAAAGCTTAAAATAATTTTTTAATTAGGGAAAAATATTAAAATGCACTAAAATTACAAGTGGCTTACAACAACCCGCAAACTAGCATTATTCTAGCTAAACTAGATGCACTGAATTATATACTGCAAAAAGATCCCTTCTAGGTTTTTACGGAAAAATACAATTTATTTTACCTAAAAACGGAAAATCGCCTAAACGATTCCTAAAGCGTTACACTATAGCGTAGGGTTTATGTGACATGATATGATAGAGATAGATAAGTAGTTGTAAAGAGAACCAATAGGAGATTATAGTGGTATAACATGAGGTTGATAATATATGACTTTAGATTGATAAGATGACCTGATGATATGTTGGTTTACGGATGCGAGTCGATATGAGATGATTGATACCTTACCGGTCCCAGGATCCGAGATTTAGGCGGACGTGACCTGAGAGATAGGTATATATATGGATAATGTTGTGAATCTCGAGTGATAAGCCATACGAGCCGTGAGGTCTGTACCCTCCTTGTCATATAGGTTGTTAGGATCCCAAACTGTTTACTGACGTCGTACGATGAGTTACCGTACGTGATGAGTTTATTGATGATTGATCCTTACCCTTGACTAGAGGAGGCCGATTGATAGATTCACCGACTCGGTCATGTTAGATAGTATACCTTATCGCATTTAGCTGATTATTTACCTGATGCTACATTCATGTTATTCTCATTGCATTGCATATACCTGTGCTAATACACCTGCACCATTATCGATGATGCGTATGTCACACTTACACAGATTTGTCGGCTCACACACTTCATCATCGATAATTGCCATGTCACTACACAGTACAATTGCTGCATCATGATATGACTCTTTGCATAATTTACTTGCTATAGTTGCATATACACTTTTATACGATGTTGCATTTGACATTGGAGAAATTGGGAACCGCAGGATAAATTTTAAAACTGGATTCATTTTAAAAGAGCGGTTTTCCCTTGATATGTGCATATTACCGTCCCATGTTGCATTATATACAGATATGCTTATATTTCTATTATATCGCACACATCATGCTTTATAATTATACGCATTGTGATATGTTGTTTTCATGAGATTTCTGAATTTGAGAACCGTGGTTATTTCAAAAGAAAGTATGTATTGTTTTAAAAACCCGGTTTCTCTTTATATGATATTTGTATTTTCCACCATGAGTTTTCTCGGCTCGTGAGCGATATCATACACCCGATTCGAGGAGGAGGAGGAACCGTCTGCGGGTGCATGGTGGACCCGGTATGGTACCCCGGGGCGAGAAGGTCGTAGATGATGGCGTTGATCCTGGCAGAGGGACCACTACCTACCGGTGATAGTATTTGGACCTGGCGGTTATCCGGAGGATACCGACCGGAGTCATGAGATGGATACAGGCCAGTCCGGATAGCCGGAGCCTGAGATATGAGGATTTACGTCTCAATGCTGGACACGGGTTTCATGATATTTCGAGTGTCGGTGTTGGACACTCAGGTTACATGTTTTGATATGTCATTGATGACACACACATTCTTGATATCCTCATATATTTACATGCATATGCTATTACGATGTTTCGAGTGGACGAGATCCATATGTATATTGACATTGATTATATTATTGGATGATATCCACTTGCATACTTGCTTTTACTTATTGTTGGCACACATTTACATACGGTCACCCTAGATATCATAGTATTACCTTCATGATATAGTTGTAGGGATGCTAGGCACACGCACAAGGGTCTACGAGGCATCAACCATGCCCGATTAAAAATTTAGCCGTGCCGAACAACCCAAAGCCGGATCTTTAAACTAGAGTTTAGGTGAAAACAAGCATGTTAAACTCTTTAACACTAAGTGAGAGGGATTACAACCTTTGTAGATCCTGTCCTTTACTTATTAAGCTCCGTGTTGAAGTCCCTTCGCTGCGATCATCTTGTTCCGAACTCTCGAGAGGCTCCGCGAAGAGAAAGGTGCAGTCTTGCTTCCGATCTTCGATAACAAAGATGATCTACCTTGAAGTTTTATTAACACAAGCTACCACTCACTAAATGAAGTGAACACTCTCATCTAAAGGGCAAGGATAGATGAGAATGATGAAGTAGGATTTTTTCTCTCTTTTATTTTCTTATTCTCATTCATTTTCATCACTTGGAAAAAAGCTAGAATGCTTTTTCCATGAAAGAAAGAAGAAAGAAGAAGAAGAAGAATAAATCATTGGAATTCCTTTTGTGATGAATAATGATAGTTATGATAAGGTTAGAAATGCAACCATGGTTCAAGTAACCATTGTAGAAAATTAACTAGGGTTAGGGTTTGGGTTGAGTTAAAGAAATATCTTGCAAAATATCTTTTCCAAAACAAAAAATGAAAGTTTCTAGAAACTTCTAGAAGAGATTAACCCAAATCATACCCTAACCTCGTTTAATCTCCACTAAACATGTTGCATTAATAACCACATCATGTTACAATATTATATATCACATATATAATATTTATTGTAACAAAATAAAATAATACAATTAACATATATCGTATATATATCAATGTATTACCCGAGTGAGAAAAAGAATCTTTTAGTGAGCTAATATTAGTTAATGTAATTTAATATATCATATATATTATTATACATTAAATTATCGAATCAACACTTGATCCGACAATCCGGCTATATCGCATATAACCGACTAATACGATGACCCGGCTATATCATATATACCCGGCCGATATCTCATATCGCGAGAATCCAATACGGTATCACATACCGTATTATCCTCGGTCCCGCACATATCACATATGTGCCCCTACTCCGTTTTGCCTGAGTCAAGAAACCTCTGTGTAGGCCTCTAAAGAATCGTCAATACGCCGGCAATAGGTGATGATCATATCAAACACCCACAAGCTGCAAGCGGTCAGCTAAACGTAACAGCCACCCAGGTATTGAGCGCTCAAAAGATCAACAAGCAAGCATGTACATTCTCCTGTGAATCCAATCAGTAACACTCCCTACAGTCCGGTCTCGTCGTCTGATATGTCGCATATCTCGTCTAGGGGTGGTAAACGTCAGACCCCAGTAGCTTGATAAGTCGTGTCGAAATGAGGTCTACAACAGTTCGAGAAACTACTGATAACACTTACCAGTAAATCTCAGCAACCCTGGCCAGGGATTTCTAGTTATAGCCAATCGAACACAGCACAATATCAACTCCCTATACCGGGAGAGACGAATCCCCTCCTATCGCTCATTGCCTCCATGTGATTCGGGACTGTACCCAAAAGCCACCTTTTTGCACGCCCTCTTGGACGTGGTATGATGGAAATCAAAGCACAGTGGGAATCACACAAGACTCTATGACGATCTCGGGTCAACAGACTACTCTGTACCAGTGTCACCAGAGAACTACCATCTGACGTGAGGTATAATACCATCTGGGAGTTCTCGGCGAGTCCGTCCAGTGTACCCAGTCTCCACTGAGCACCCGTACACCATCCTTGATGTCAAACACCGATGGATATGGGATCATCCATCGCCCATCATATTGGTCAAGATGCGTATACGCTAGTCTATTCTGGTGTATCGATGCCCTGTCTCGATACACCCTCGACTAGGAACATTTATAGGATGTACTCGTCGACTACCGTGGCCCCACTAGTATGATCTCATCATAGTCCCAGTAGTCGAGTACATATCCTAAGGGCTTTATCAACATGTATACTAGAGATAATCAGAGTACACGTTAAGATAAAATACAACCAGATAGCATACTATCATGTCGAGCAAGAAAGTCCTCCCTATATATGTCCAAGCATCCATTACAATATACATCGTATGTACAGTAATGGCCTCTAGGGCATACATATAACTAACAATTGTTGACCTAGGAAATCGTTATTTTATTCGATTTCTACATGTTGATGTTTTCTACTCACGAGTTGGCAACTCACCCCCGTTGTGCCACAGTTATTGCAGGTTGACCGCATGGATCGGTAGCAGCATCTTTGGCGCGCAGTTGCTTTCGGGTGATTTGCTTTGGTAGGTAGTACACATCGGATCGTGCCACTATTGTATTTATTATTCTTGTTGTGTCTAGTCAACTCCATCAATCAAACTAATATTTGTATAAGTAATGAGAGTTAGCAAGACTTGTAGTTGCGAGATTTGAGCGATGGGTTTTATATTCGCTTTTTGGGTCGATGTCTTGCTTTATTTATTACCTTTGTGTTGATCTTCGCCGATTGGGCATCGTATACTTGTTTTATTACTTGCGTGGTTGTGAATCCGCCGTTTGGCGAAGAGCTAGCTCCCGCTTGAGGATGCCTTTTATATTATCTTATGTTTGTGGTTTTGGATCAAAATATATAAAGGAGGTGCTGCCCAAATTTTTAAAAGACGAACACGTTTTACAACAAGTAGGATAAACTTGCATTCTTCATGTTCCCTTTTTTATGCATTTAAGAAAACACTTTTCTTCATTATACCTTATTTCAAAACGGTACCTCTTTTATTTCTTTAAAGGTTTAGATTTCAGGGTTTCAGCTTACTTGGATTACGTTACGCCTTTAGACATTGTGTGATTTAAGTGCTGGTCACGAGCTAATATTTCGGGTCATGACACTACCACGCTCGAGAGAGCGTGCAAACAGGTGTATTTTGGGTACAGTCCCGAGTCACATGGAGGCAATGAGCGATAGAAGGGGTTTCGTCTCTCCCGGTATTGGGGGTTGACGTTGCACTATGCTCGATTGGCTATAACAGGAAGTCCTTGGCCAGGGCTGATGATGAGATTTACTGGTAAGTGTTATCAGTAGTTTCTCGACCCGTTATGAGTTTCACATCGGCATGACTTATCAAGTTATTGGGGTCTGACGTTTACCACCCCCAGACTCGATATGCGACATATCAGACGAAGAGATCGGACTATACGGTAGTGTTACTTACTGGATTCCCAGGAGTTTGGACAAGCTTGCTTGCTGATCTTCTAATCGCTCAATACCTGGGTAGCCGTTATGTCCAGTTAGTACCGCTGACGGCTTGTGGGTAACTAATATGATCATTACCTACTGTTGGCGTATTGACGAGTCTTTAGAGTCCTACACAGAGATTTCCTGGCTCAAGCGAAATGAAGTAGGGCACATATGTGATATGTGCGGGACCGAGATTAATATGTGTATGTGATACCGTATTCTAATCTCGCAATATATGATATCAGTCGGTTATATGAGATATAGCCGGGTTATTGAATCAAGTGTTGATTCGATAAGTTGATATAAATGATATTAGTCGGTTACATGTGATATAGCCGGATTATTAAATCAAGTGTTGATTTAATAATTTCATATATAATTATATATTTGATATATTAACTAATATTAGCTCACTTAAGAATTTCTTTTCTACTAATACATTTAAATATATATGTGATATATATTAATTTATTTAATTTTGTGCCATGCTTGATGATGTAAGGCTACACCAGCACCCCGGCCATCAATTCGTGGCCAAACGCGGAACAAAAACTTTAGAAAACCGGCGCTAACGGAACCCTAATCGACGGATCGTACCATTAACCCTATACTAGTTCTATATAAAGGAGTTTAAGAGATTATACCGATTGATCCATGTCCTTCGGTCTTCAATCTCTGTCCTTAGCTCGTCGCGGCTGCCTCGAACGAGTTCGTTCTCCTGTATCCCTCGTCGAAGACGATCCACGTCGAGGATTAGTAATACGGGCTCCCACTTCAAAACCGAAACAACTCGGGCATCCAGTTTGCTAGCCTAGATACCCAAGATGAAGTAGAGAGTGTGTGTGAATACTTTGTCTCAAAACACCCAATGATTCTCAACACATGAGATGGAATGGATGGAGGTGAAGAAGAAGCCAAGTGAAGAAGGTTGTGAGGTCAAGTTTTGGCAAGTAAAGAAAAAGAGTGTCTGTTCTTTTTTTCATGAGTTGTGAGGTATTTTTGATTGGAAACCAAGGAAAATTCCAAGAACATAATATCTCACATGCCCTTACAAATATCTCACAACAATCCAATAATGAATCAAGCATGGCACAAGGAAACACACCATGAGTCACCAAATTGCATATGCCAACATCAATTCCAAATGCCAAGACTTGCACTCACCATTTCCACACAATTAAACATTTAATCTAAATGTTTAATACAAAGAAAAGAAATGGCAACCCTAAAGTAAACTCGTAACGAATTATAAGAATACCCATCATCCGTATATACATACCTGCATCCGTATTCCGACAAAATATGAATACAACGAGACGAAAGTAATCCAATAATATAATACTAGGATCCGACTTAAACCAAAGCCCACTAGTATTATCCGTCCGATCATGATCCATGCACAAGTACACGTATATGATCGAACCCTGCCATAAAACCATACGACCTCTACAACGTTTCGCCCGAACCAGGGAAACCCTCTGTCCGGGACTCTAAAGACTCGTCAATACGCTGGCAGTGGGTTTAACCACAAGCACGTCAGTAGCACTAGCTGTACGTAACGGCTACCCAGGTATTGATCGAAAGGGAGGCCGACGAGCGAGCTCATCCTAAAACCCTACTGAGCCCGACAGTGATAATATCGGTGCAGTCCGGTCCGTTCGTCTATAAGTATCGCATATCGAGTCTAGGGGGTGGATAAAGTCAGACCCCTAATAACTTGATATTCAGTGTCGGTATGAAGCCTATCACCACCTAAGAAACTAACGATCCTAGATCAGTAATTCTCGACTACCTTGGCCAAGGATTTCTGGTGATGGCCACCCGTGCACACCGCGACATCAACCCCCAATACCGGGAGAGACGAATCCCGTGAAGATCCGCTCACTGCCTCCATGTGGCTCAGGATTGTACCCAACTAAAACCTGTTTGTATGACTCCTTTGAGCCGTGGTAGGGTAGTAATCAAATCATGGTGGGAACTCACACGAGACAAATGACGATCTCAGGTCGATAGACTAACCTGTACACATATCACCAGGGAACTGCTATCTGAAAATAGGTATAATACCAACTAGCATGTTTCCGACGAGTCCGTCCGGTGTACTCATAACCTAATGAGCGCCTGTTAGTTATGTATATGCCCTAGAGGGCATTGTTGTACATATGATGTATATTATAATGGATGCTTGGATATATATAGAGAGGACTTTCTTGCTCGTCATGATAGTATGCTATTTGGTTTCCCTTTATTTTAACATGTTGACTTATATTAGTTTACTGTCTTACTCTCACATGTTGATAAAGCCCTTAGGATCTGTACTCGACTACTGGGACTATGATGAGATCATACTAGTGGGGCCACGGTAGTCGATGAGTACATCCTATAACTGTTCCTAGTCGAGGGTGTGTCGAGACAGGGCATCGATACACCAGAGTAGACTAGCGTATACGCATCTTGACCCATATGATGGGCGATGGATGATCCCATATCCATCGGTGTTTTGACATCAGAGATGGTGTACGGGTGCTCAGTGGAGACTGGGTACACTGGACGGACTCGCCGAGAACACCCAGATAGTGATATACCACACGTCAGATGGCAGTTCTCCGGTGACACTGGTACAGGGTAGTCTGTAGACCCGAGATCGTCATAGAGTCTTGTGTGATTCCCACTGTGCTTTGATTTCCACCTTACCACGTCCAAGAGGGCGTGCAAAACGGTGGCTTTTGGGTGCAGTCCCGAATCACATGGAGGCAATGAGCAATAAGAGGGGATTCATCTCTCCCGGTATAGGGAGTTGATGTTGTACTGTGTTCGATTGGCTATAACTGGAAGTCCCTGGCCAGGGCTGATATAGAGATTTACTGGTAAGTGTTACCAGTAGTTTCTCGACCCGTTATGAGCCTCACATCGACACGACTTATCGGTTAATGGGGTCTGACGTATACCACCCCTAGACCTGATATGCGACATATCAGACGAAGAGACCGGACTGTACGGGAGTGTTACTGATTGGATTCACAGGAGAATGTACAGGCTAGCTTATTGATCTTCTGATCGCTCAATACCTGGGTGGTTGTTACGTTTAGCTGACCGCTTGCAGCTTGTGGGTGTTTGATATGATCATCACCTGCTACCGGCGTATTGATGATTCTTTAGAGTCCTACACAGAGGTTTCTTGACTCGGGCAAAACGGAGTAGGGCCACATATGTGATATGTGCAGGACCGAGGATAATGCGATATGAGATACCGTATTATATTCTCGCGATATTTAGATATGAGCCGGGTCATCGGATCAAGTGTTGATTCGATGAATCGGTACATGATATATTAGTCGGTTATATTCGATATAGCCGGATTGTCGGATCAAGTGTTGATTCGATGATTTAATATATAATAATATATATGATATATTGTATTACATTATCTAATATTGGCTCGCTTTATTATTTAATTTTCTCACCGGGTAATACATTGATATATATGCGATATATGTTAATTGTATTATTTTCTTTTGTTACAAATATATAATATATATATGATATATATTATTGTAACATGATATGATTACTAATGCAACTTGTTTTGTGGAGATTAAACAAGGTTAGGGTTTGATTAGGGTTAGTTCTTTCTTGCACCTTCTAGAAGCTTTTCTTTTGTCATGAAGAAGATATTATGGTTGATATTTCTTATGACTCGTTGTTTTAACCCAACCAAATCCTAGACTTAGTTAATTCTCTACAAGAGTTATCCTTGTCATCCTTGACCATGGTTGCATTATTATTCATATATTCATTTCATTATTCATCACAAAAGGTTTAACTCATTTTTCATCTTCATCATCAACCTTGAGCTTTGAGAAAGCTTACTAGGTTTTCCTTTTATGATGTTTTCATGTGAGAATTTGATATAAAAAGAAATAATAAATACTACTCCATCATCCTCATCTAATCTAGCCAATTAGATTAGGGTGTTCACCTCATTAGAGTGAGAGAGATTGAGTTATAGCAACTTCGACGTAGATCATCGGAGAAAAGGAACACTACAAGCTAGCATGGATCGTTCGAGTCGTGGAGCCTCTCTTGAGTCCGGGAGATCGTGGATCGCGGCGTAGGGACTTCTACTCGGAGCTTATAAAGCTAAGGAGAGGACTACAAAGGTTTTAATCCCTCACACTTAGTTGTAAAGATGTTTACTTGCATGTTAAATCAAAATAATCTAGCAAAGATCCCGGCTTTGGGTTGTTCGGCACGTCTAAAATTTTATTCGGGCATGGTTGATACCTTATGAACCCTCACAAGAGTGCCTAGGAATCTTACAGTGGTATCAGAGCCTAGCTAGAGCATTAGACGACATGTATACGAAGTTAAAACTCCGATCGAACCCGGGAACGTCGAAATAGACCCCTCTCTGGAAATTTTGTAAAACTGTGATTTTTCTGCATTAAAAATACTCAAAAAAATCAGCAGGGAATTCTAAGAGTTACTGTAAAATACGACATCCCAATTCCACTATAGCGCCGCGGAACCGCGGCAATACCTTGCTTGCGCGGCGGTTCCGCGGCGGAAAAGTAGAATTAGGGTTAGTGTTTTGTACAGTAATGGCCGTAGCTGTTCCTTCATTTTTCTGGGTAATTTTAATCTGTCTCAAGTGTTGAGTGTTCTGGGGATTATTTTGTATTCGTTGATTCGATCGGAAAATTTAATTTCGTTTTGTTTTCCGGATATTAGAAACTGTTAAAATGTTCGAACGGATATCATTAACTCATTTTTTCCCGGCACGAAAAACTTTCAAGTTTTGAATTTTTCTTGAGTTTAAATCTTTCGGAAATACATGCAAGTAACGCGATGGTCTCTCTAGAAGAACACAAACCTTAACTCGATTATGTGACCGTCTGAACTGCCTCTAAACCTTAGGGTTTGGGGCAGTACGGCGTGCCACATGTGAGGTGTTGGCTTGACCCTTCTACGGCTGGACCATTGGTACTGTGATGTATTCTGGGACTTTTTGAACTCCGCTCAAGTGTTGATCTATTTAGGAAATCTTGGGTATTTGATTATTCGATCGGAAAGTTTAATATTTTCTATTTATCTGGAATGTGATACAATATGTGGAATTCATATAGTTAGGCATGAAATGCGAAATATATGATATTTCGGATTTACGATGTCTAAAGTGATTGTGGATTCCAAATGTTGTACTTTTACACTTTCTTTTCTGTGACTGTAAGCGTAGTATGTGGTGTATCGCCGGCTTCGTTGCTATACATCAACGACAATCGGGATACGCATACTTGCTTACGTTGATGATATGAGATATTATGTGTTGCTGTTGTAGGGTTCCTAGGCACTCTAACAAGGTTCTACAAGGCATCAACCATGCCCGATTAAAAAAATAGCCGTGCCGAACAACCCTAACCAAGATCGTATACTAGAGATTATGCGAAAACTAGCAAGTTAAACATTTTAACTACAAGTGAAATGGATTACAACCTTTGTAGATCCGGTCCTTCACTTCTAAAGCTCCGTGTTGACGTCCCTTCGCTGCGATCATCGAGATCCCGGACTCGAGTGATGGTTTACTCGGCGAAATGAGGGGGCTAGGTCGTTGACTTCGAGGCCGAAGATGATCTACGTCGAGGAGACTCAAACTCAAGCTATTCCTTCACTTGGTCATGAACTTTGTGAAGAGAACACCCTATACTACATGGCAAGTAGTAGAGGATGAAGAAGTAGGAAGTGGGCTCACTTTAAAATTGATTTTCTCACACTTTTTCTCATGGCACCATTAGAGCTAGCAAGCTTTTCATGGAGCATGATGAAGAAGAAGAAGAAGAAAGAATAATCCATCCAATTGAAAACTTATCCCTTGAATTATTGCACCATGGTTGAGTTAAGCCCTCATGCTTAACTCATGTAGAGAATTAACCAAAGTGTGAGATTAAGGGTTGGGTTAACTAATATCCTAAGGAATGACAAAAGAATTGACTTTGTCAATGTTGCATACAAGCTTCTACAAGCTCGATAACATTGACTAAAGTCTCCTCTCTTTTGTTATTCTTAAGGAAATAAGTAAACCCTAATTTAACCTAAACTTGATATAAGTCTCATACACCCATCTTGTATGTATCATCAAGCATGATACAAACATGTACACTTGCATATATCACATATAAACAATGTGCACAATCTAGTGAGAAAATCAATCTTAAGTGAACCAATACTAGTTAATGTAAAATAATATATCAAATATATAATTATACATTAAATCAACACTTGATTTAACGATCCGGTCATATCGCATATAACCGACTAATATCTAGTGTATCAATGTATCGAATCAACACTTGATTCGGTAACCCGGCTATATCTCATATAACCGTCCGATGATACAAATCGCGAGAATAGAATACAGTATCACATACTGGTATTATTCTCGGTCCCGCACATATCTCATATGCGCTCCTATTTCGTTTCGCTTGAGCCGGGAAACCTCTGTGTAGGACTCTAAAGACTCGTCAATACACCGGCAGTAGGTGGTGATCATATCAATCACCCACAAGCCGCAAGCGGTCTGCTAAACGTAACGGCCACCCGGGTATTGAGAGATCAGAAGATCAACAAGTAAGCCTGCTCACACTCCTGCGAATCCAATCAGTAGCACTTACCGCACAGTCCGGTCTGTTCGTCTGATATGTCGCATATCTCGCCTAGGGGTGGTAAACGTCAGACTCCATTAGCTTGATAAGTCGTGCCGATGTAAGGTCCATAACAAGCATGAAACTACTGATAACACTTACCAGTAAATCAGTGCAACCCTGGCCAGGGATTTCCAGTTATTGCCAGTCGAGCATAGCGCAACATCAACCCCCAATACCGGGAGAGACGAATCCCCTCCTATCGCTCATTGCCTCCATGTGAATCGGGACTGTACCCAAAAACCACCTGTTTGCACGACTCAGTAGAGTCGTGGTAGGGTAGAAATCAAAGCACAGTGGGAGACACACAAGACTCTATGACGATCTCGGGTCAACAGACTAAGCTGTACCAGTGTCACCATAGAACTGCCATCTGACGTGAGGTATAATACCATCTGGGAGTTCTCGGCGAGTCCGTTCAATGTACCCAGTCTCCACTGAGCACCCGCATACCGTCTCTGATGTCAAACACCAATGGATATGGGATCATCCATCGCCCATCATATGGGTCGAGAAGATATACGCTAGTCTACTCTAGAATATCGATGCCCCGTCTCGATATTCCCACGACTATGAACTTTGAAGGATGTACTCATGGACTACCCAGGCCCCACTAGTATGATCTACATCATAGTCCTGGAAGTCGAGTACACATCGTAAGGGCTTTATCGACATGTAACAGAGAGACAGTAAGTATACATGTTAAGATAAAGAGCAACCAGATATCGTACTATCATGTCGAGCAAGAAAGTCCTCCCTATATATGTCCCATCATCCACTACTATATGCATCTCATGTACAGTAATGGCCTCTAGGGCATATATATAACTAACATCTATGATATGTTATATTGGATTGTCGTGTTCTGAATAGCCGGGGGTTTTATGTGAGATGAGGTTTTTTATTTTCATTCATGTAAAATTCATTTGTATGTAATATTCTTTTATTGGGGCACTTTCGGGATGAGGTTGATATCACCAGTGTATATTATTTACTTTTCCGCATTAGGTAGACCCAAGGAGGGGAGCACAAGTAACCGGGTTCTAGGGTCCAGTGGGTAGCCATCTCGAGGAGTCGAGACCGGGTCTCCTAACCCTAGAATTGGCAGTGTTGCTTGCCTCTCTCGTAGGGGTCTAGGGATGTGGGTTTGGCTATTCATCGCGACCGTAGAATCCGTGTTTTATACCGGCACGTATTAAAAACACGGACATCCTAGTATATCCAATATTTCATATATGTTCTTCTGCTGCAATGTGATGAGATCATATTACTACCTGAGACGAATGCTTATACTATATATATGCTGATATATAAATATTACTGCTTTCGTTTCTTCTGTGATGCTTAGGAAGCATAAGCTGATAGGTTTTATTAATGAGATTAATAAAAGAAAAGAAACCTAAAAGATGTTGTAGAATCAAAACTTTATAAAAAGGGTAGCTACAGTTTTTCTTTGCATAGCGGTATATATGATATACCCTGCACCTTATTCGATGAGGAAAGAGCCGAGATCCCTTCACCGGGAGTGACCTCTTTAGCGAAATTAGCAGATGCTATAAACTCACGGTTTAGTTTTTGATAGCTTATATAGTTCTTGCTTTGCACAGCGGTATATATGATATACCCTGCACCTTATTCGATGGGGAAAGAGCCGAGATTCCTTCACCGGGTGTGACCTCTTTAGCGAAACTAGAAGTCTCAAAAACACTCCTTTTCAAAATCACTTATTTCTACAACGATATCAAGTTCATTACGCTCATGGTTTTCTGAAAAACCTGCGTAGCCATCCGTCATTTCAAATAGATGCTAGTTAGAATTCATGCTACGTTTGTTGACTAAGTTAAGGCGTAGTGGGCGGTAGCTAATTAGTACTTATCTGCTAAAACATGAGATGTGATTAGATTAGGGAAGTTGTACGAATTTGTTGACTATGTTAAGGGTCGTACAGGTGGGTTTAATTCAATCGGGAAATGACGGGTTGAACTTGGCTAGCAATTATGATTTGTTGACTATGTTAAGGTCATAAGTTGCTAGGGGCAAAAGCATTATCGGGAATTTCAAGTGTTGAAATTGGAAATGAGATTGCATACCTCCTATGAGATAGTTGGATCCTGATACCCACTACGAGTAAGAGTTACTCCTGGGAGAATTTTACACAGGACAATTAGCCGATCAAGTAGGTGTCTAGAAAGGTGTTAACGGGGTCAAGCCTATGGGAAAACGAGGTTTATTTTAATTAGGTCCGTGCGAAAGCATGGGGAACCTCCCTCAAGTACCGACCCTGATCTGGCTGAAAGATTGACGAAATTGTAAGGTGTAATTAATCCAGGCAAATCTTACCTTTTAGGGTTTGAAGGAAGATTTGATAAAAACAGTGGGAGACATCCTGATTAGATAAGATAATAACCAATATAATCTTGCAAGAGCATACGCTAAAGTATTCTTCTCTCTCTCTCCAGGTAGCGACCATGTCAGGCCATAATCAAGATAATAATATTGATGTATTGACTGAACCCGCTTATTATGCTGAGCAGGGGATCGTTGGTCCCGTTCTTTCTTATAAGAGTTATAAGACTAAACAGGAAACAGGAGAATATCTGGATTCTCACGCCGCCCAAACAAAGAACATGCATGTTGATGCATCTTTTTCGGGTGTGTTAGTTATTGAGAACTGTTTCTCAGTTCACCCTACGTCCTGGATATTAGATACCGAATCGGGATCCCACATATATAAATTGTTACATGGGCTACGAAAAGGTAGAGAACTGGGAAAAGGTGATCATTCCGTTCAAGTATGGAATGGTGCAAGTATTGTAGCCAAAGCTGTTGGCGAATATCACCTAGTATTACCAAGTAGTAATACACTGATTCTGAATGAGTGCTATTATATACCGAACATGATGTGCAACATTATATCAGTTTCTTTATTAAGTAAAGAAGGATATAATTTTGTAGTAAAGGATAATGTTATGAACATATTCCTAGATCAAAAGTTGATTGGATCAGACTCGTTACATAATAGCATATTCATTCTCAATCAAAATACAGTCCTTAATATACAAAACACACACAAGAGAAAGAGTTCAGAAATGAACGAATCCTTCTTGTGGCATTGTAGACTTGGTCATATCAATGCGACACGACTAGCTAAGTTACATAAGGATGGATATTTGAATCTGTTCGAATTATCATCTTATGATACTTGCCATTCATGTCTTAAAGGCAAAATGACCAAAACTCCGTTTAGTGGACACGGAGAAAGAGTTACGGAACTCTTAGGACTGGTACATAGTGATGTATGCGGTCCTATGTCTACGTATGCCAGGAACGGTTCTTCCTACTTCATTACATTCACTGACGATCTCTCAAGATTCGGACATGTGTTCCTGATGAAACACAAGTCTGAAGCTTTTGAGAAATTCAGAGAATATAAGCACGAAGTAGAGAACCAAACGGGCAAAAGTATTAAGATCCTTCGATCTGATCGAGGAGGAGAATACTTGAGCAATGAGTTCCTAGATTATCTAAAAGAGAATGTGATTCTCTCTCAGCTTACTCCTCCTTATACACCACAGCACAACGGTGTATCGGAGCGGAGGAATCGCACCCTATTAGATATGGTGCGCTCTATGATGAGCACTGTTGAGTTACCTATTTCCTTCTGGGGTTATGCGCTTGAGACAGCAGCATACCTATTGAATCAAGTTCCGTCTAAATTTGTACCTACCACACCATATGAGATATGGTGTGGGAAGAGACCATATTTTAAACGAGTTAAGATATGGGGTTGTCCGGCCTATGTCAAAAGGCAAAATCCAGACAAACTCGAGGCATGATCAGTTCTTTGCAAGTTTGTAGGATATCCTAAGAATTCCCAAGGATACTTTTTCTACCGCGCTGAAGAACATAAAGTGTTTGTTTCTCAATATGCTACCTTTTTGGGAAAGGAATTTCTTGCAAAAGAAATTAGTGGCAAAGAGTTAGAGCTGGAAGAGGTTCCAGCACCACAAACTACAACTGATAATTTATTGGAACCAGAGGATTCAGTAGTACCCGACGAACCCCAGCCTCTCCGCCGATCTAGCAGGGTTTCTCACCTACCTGAGAGATACTACGGTTTTCTCATTGATGGTGGGAGCGAGGATTGCATCATGGAAGATGATGACCCGACTAGTTTCGAGCAGGCTATCACGAGTAGTGACTCTGTGAAATGGCTGGATGCAATGCGATCTGAGATGGAATCCATGTACACATACAAAGTATGGACTTTGGAAAATGCTCCTGAAGGGGTAAAACCCATTGGGAGCAAGTGGATCTTTAAAAAGAAAATTGGTGTAGATGGAAAAGTTAAGACTTTCAAAGCTAGACTTGTTGCAAAAGGTTTTTGTCAACGACCAGGTGTGTGGATTATAACGAAACCTTTTCTCCAGTGGCTATGCATAAGTCCATCCGGATCTTACTTTCCATTGCTGCATACCATGACTACGAAATCTGGCAAATGGATGTTAAGACCGCCTTTCTAAACGATGATATAGAAGAGTGCGTGTACATGACTCAGCCAGAGGGCTTCATAGATAGTGGGAGCAGCGGAAAGGTGTGCAAGCTGCTTAAATCCATTTATGGGTTAAAGCAAGCATCGCGGAGTTGGAACATCTGTTTTGATGTTGTAGTCAAAGAGTTTGACTTCATCAAAAATATAGATGATCCTTGTATTTATAAGAAGGTTGCAGAGAGTAAGGTTGTATTCCTCGTTTTGTACATGGATGACATACTCTTGATAGGAAATGATGTTCCTATGTTGTAAACAGTCAAGCTCTTATTATCACAAAGATTCTCAATGAAAGATCTAGGTGATGCCTCCTGCATATTGGGAATTATGATCTATAGAGATAGATCTAAACGGATACTGGGATTGTCCCAATCCAGGTACATTGACACCATACTAAAGAGGTTTAGTATAGAAGAATCCAAGCATGGGAACCTTCCCACGATCTCTAGACTCACTCTCTCCAAAGAGATGTCTCCCAAGACTGATTTGGAAAGAGCTCGCATGCAAGGGATACCCTATGCTTCGGCAGTAGGCTCTATCATGTATGTGATGCTATGTACCAGACCCGATGTAGCATACTCACTAAGTGTAGTGAGTAGGTATCAATACCAGACCCGATGTAGCATACTCACTAAGTGTAGTGAGTAGGTATCCTGGAGAGAGACACTGGATAGCTGTGAAGAACATTCTCAAGTACTTGAGAAGGACTAAAGAGATGTTATTGGTGTATGGTAACGGAGAACTCCAGGTGGAGTCCTTTACCGATTCGAGCTTCCAAAGTGATAAGGACGACTCTAAGTCGCACTCGGGATTTGTCTTTACCCTCAATGGAGGGGCGATATGTTGGAAGAGTTCCAAACAGGATACCGTTGCAGACTCGACGATGGAGGCTGAATACATCGCTGCCAACGATTCTTCCAAGGAGGCTGTCTGGATAAAGAAGTTCATTAGTGAACTTGGTGTGGTTCCATCCATTGAACATCCAATACCTCTGTATTGCGATAACATTGGAGCTGTGGCTTTGGCCAAGGAACCCAGGTCCCATCAAAAGTCCAGACATATTCTGAGGCGGTATCACCTGATCAGGGAGATAGTTGATCGCCGGGAGATCGAGGTCAGGAGAGTAGATACGAAGGACAACACTGCGGATCCACTCACGAAGGCGATTCCCCAGATACAGTTTGAGAGATTATTCAGGATGATAGGTATGAGATACTACAGCAGCTGGCCTTAGTGCAAGTGGGAGATTATTAGTTATGTATATGCCCTAGAGGCCATTGTTGTACATATGATGTATATTATAATGGATGCTTGGATATATATAGAGAGGACTTTCTTGCTCGTCATGATAGTATGCTATTTGGTTTCCCTTTATCTTAATATGTTGACTTATATTAGTTTACTGTCTTACTCTCACATGTTGATAAAGCCCTTAGGATCTGTACTCGACTACTGGGACTATGATGAGATCATACTAGTGGGGCCATGGTAGTCGATGAGTACATCCTATAACTGTTCCTAGTCGAGGGTGTGTCGAGACAGGGCATCGATACACCAGAGTAGACTAGCGTATACGCATCTTGACCCATATGATGGGCGACGGATGATCCCATATCCATCGGTGTTTTGACATCAGAGATGGTGTACGGGTGCTCAGTGGAGACTGGGTACACTGGACGGACTCGCCGAGAACTCCAAGATGGTGATATACCACACGTCAGATGGCAGTTCTCCGGTGACACTGGTACAGGGTAGTCTGTATACCCGAGATCGTCATAGAGTCTTGTGTGATTCCCACTGTGCTTTGATTTCCACCTTACCACATCCAAGAGGGCGTGCAAAACGGTGGCTTTTGGGTGCAGTCCCGAATCACATGGAGGCAATGAGCAATAGGAGGGGATTCATCTCTCCCGGTATAGGGAGTTGATGTTGTGCTGTGTTCGATTGGCTATAACTGGAAGTCCCTGGCCAGGGCTGATATAGAGATTTACTGGTAAGTGTTACCAGTAGTTTCTCGACCCGTTATGAGCCTCACATCGACACGACTTATCGGTTACTGGGGTCTGACGTATACCACCCCTAAACCTGATATGCGACATATCAGACGAAGAGACCGGACTGTACGGTAGTGTTACTGATTGGATTCACAGGAGAATGTACAGGCTAGCTTGTTGATCTTCTGATCGCTCAATACCTGGGTGGTTGTTACGTTTAGCTGACCGCTTGCAGCTTGTGGGTGTTTGATATGATCATCACCTGCTACCGGCGTATTGACGATTCTTTAGAGTCCTACACAGAGGTTTCTTGACTCGGGCAAAACGGAGTAGGGCCACATATGTGATATGTGTAGGACCGAGGATAATGCGATATGAGATACCGTATTATATTCTCGCGATATTTAGATATGAGCCGGGTCATCGGATCAAGGGTTGATTCGATGAATCGGTACATGATATATTAGTCGGTTATATTCGATATAGCCGGATTGTCGAATCAAGTGTTGATTCGATGATTTAATATATAATAATATATATGATATATTGTATTACATTATCTAATATTGGCTCGCTTTATTATTTAATTTTCTCTCCGGGTAATACATTGATATATATGCGATATATGTTAATTGTATTATTTTCTTTTGTTACAAATATATAATATATATGTGATATATATTATTGTAACATGATATGATTACTAATGCAACTTGTTTTGTGGAGATTAAACAAGGTTAGGGTTTGATTAGGGTTAGTTCTTTCTTGCACCTTCTAGAAGCTTTTCTTTTGTCATGAAGAAGATATTATGGTTGATATTTTCTTATGACTCATTGTTTTAACCCAACCAAATCCTAGACTTAGTTAATTCTCTACAAGAGTTATCCTTGTCATCCTTGACCATGGTTGCATTATTATTCATATATTCATTTCATTATTCATCACAAAAGGTTTAACTCATTTTTCATCTTCATCATCAACCTTGAGCTTTGAGAAAGCTTACTAGGTTTTCCTTTTGTGATGTTTTCATGTGAGAATTTGATATAAAAAGAAATAATAAATACTACTCCATCATCCTCATCTAATCTAGCCAATTAGATTAGGGTGTTCACCTCATTAGAGTGAGAGAGATTGAGTTATAGCAACTTCGACGTAGATCATCGGAGAAAAGGAACACTACAAGCTAGCATGGATCGTTCGAGTCGTGGAGCCTCTCTTGAGTCCGGGAGATCGTGGATCGCGGCGAAAGGACTTCTACTCGGAGCTTATGAAGCTAAGGAGCGGACTACAAAGGTTGTAATCCCTCACACTTAGTTGTAAAGATGTTTACTTGCATGTTAAACCCTAATAATCTAGCAAAGATCCCGGCTTTGGGTTGTTCGGCACGTCTAAAATTTTATTCGGGTATGGTTGATGCCTTATGAACCCTCACAAGAGTACCTAGGAACCCTACAGCACCTGTATACATCTTAGGTAAACCAACTAGCACCAATGGCTTATGAGACCGGCCACCGCCCCTCGTCGGGGTCTTGATCCGTATACACTAGTCTACTCATGGAGTATCGATGCCCAGTCTCGAAACTCCTATGACTAAGGACACTTTAAGGATGTGCTTATAGACCACCCAACTCTTACGTATATGATCGCCATCATACTGCTAGTAGTCAAGAAAGAATCCTATGGGTTCTATCAACATGTAATAGAGATCTGTTATGTCACCTGAAGCATGTATACGACATCTCGAGTAAGACTGTTCTACCGGTATAGGTCCTCCTTCAATCATTGCAATCACGTGCCTGCGATCCAATAATTGACTTGAGGGCACTATAGCCAACAATCTCCCACTTGCACTTATGGCTAATTATTGCGATGTCGCATACTCACAGCCCGTGTGATACCGAACACCCAACTTCTCTACTAATCAGTTTCACAAAGCTCATTTGAAAAACTATTGCATTCGAGAAATAACCTCAGTGAGTGGATCCGCTCTGATGTTTCTTTCTATGTCTCTCTTTATCTCAAGTTCGCGGAGAAAGCCATCTCCCGAAATGAGCAATACATGTCTTAGAATATGTCTGGATATCTGATAGGACCCAGTTCACAAATGAACTCCAAATACAGCAAACTTCTTAGACTGTATCGTCAACTGAACTTAATCAGTATCATGCGCCATGCCTCTCTCAGTATCCGCTTGGACCACCTGTCCAAACTACTGCCCCTCAAAAGAGGGAAAACTATAACTCTGACAGTCACTCTGTCATCCAGGTCACCTTGGAAGCCTGGAATGATAACCGTCTCGGAGGATGCCGTTACCATATCCCTAGAACATCCACTTATGTTCTAAAACTGCTTCCGAACGTTTCTCCAGGATTGGATTAATATAAACTTCTTGCATCTAGTGCAAAAACAACATCTGCTGTGGTACTTGACATCTCATGATTGACTCAATTGCCTAAGCAAGTGATATGCCAATCATGCACATCCCTCTCCCCTTTAGTCTGTAAGACACCTTCAGAGAGGGTGACTCCATCACCTGCAGGTACACCACCATGCCAGGATTCATCCATTCTAAAACACCTTTAGAATACTGTCTAGGTACCCAGATTGGGAAACTACCCAAATCTAGATCTAAAACCATAGATCTAGTTATCAGAATGCCTAATATAATATCCATATCCTATGTGGAGAAACCACTGTGTGACAACCACAGTATAACCGATCGTAGTGTATGAATTTCACTCCCTACAAAGTGTATGTCATCCATATACCAGGACATCACACCCTACTACCTTCTTAACAGATCCATCTCTTATTCTGATGAAGTCAAAGCCCATGATTGTCACATCAAAAATAGATGATCTATCTCCGCTATATTTTCTTTAATCTATAAATAGACACAACCTACCTGTCCATTATGCTTCCGCTACTCCCACTGACTACAACAACCCTCTGGCAGAGTCATATACACGTGCACTTCTAAAGCAAGTTTAGAACGATGCTATACCCATCCTTCTGCCGGGTCTCATAGTCTAGAACAGTAGTAATGGCAAGTCTGGGTAAACAAGAACCTCCCTGTCACCGTCTTTGAGGATACCGAAGTACCTCTCGGGCGCCTGAGGTTACCCACCATATCTGCGGAGTAGCTAATGGAATGTCAAACCCGATTGAATCTTTAGATTCTATTAAATTTTCAGTAATCGTTTGTGGTTTTGGAATCACTTCCAGTTCTACCATTCTCCCACTACTGTTTTCTGAAAAAAAATCCATTTTGCTAAAACTGTGGCGAGTCAATAACAATATCACTATTGATCTTCCAGATGGTAGAAAGTTAACCCTCGTTATAGCCCGGGTTAACCCACAAACTGCCATTACTGAAGCGCGCCTTGAGTATGTCCAGAGTCTTGTTTTAAGCATAAGCCGGACAACTCTATATACCTTAATATCGTTAAGATATGAACCATTCTATATACAATATAGAAATATAGGCACTGATTTAATTGGAACCAGATTCAAATCATGCAACTGTCTCCAGTGCATGTCAACTAAATGGAGAGAGGGCGATCAGCATTACTCAACTAGGAGTGCATCCATATATGAGTAACCTGAAAAAGAAGCAAATTCTCAAAACCATTACTATCAATTGAATACCAAACACAAGTATCTACATCTTCGATCACCTTGAGAAATCCTGATGCTAGCAACACATGGTTCTCTACTTTATTCTTGTACCTATAACTTCTCAAAACTTGGACCTTGTATTTCTACGAAATACTTGTCTAAAACTGGAGAAGTCACAAGTAAACAAAATATAGTACGAGTACCAACCCCTTTGTCCTAATGGACACTGGACAACATACAATACTTTGTATAAGTCCCCTGAGTTCAATAACTCAAACCCTGTGCGTCGTAGGTTGAAAATTGTACTATGGTTAAGAAGAATTACACCGTTGTTTAATGCTCCTTACCTAACCATCAACTAATATAGGTAAATGTCATGGACATAATTTCAAAAAGTTATATCTCACTTTATTAAATAAACGTACATATATATCAATTTGAAATTGGTGCATAACAACGGATATTCAAAACCAAATATTTGCCGTCAGGCAAAACCCCAGGCGATTTCCTCGAATATCACCAATTACAACGAATTCCGATATAATGAGGATATAATCACCTAATTCCCTATAACTTACTCCCACTCATCATCTGTAAAACCATACAGATGTGAAAATCAAACCTGGTAAATACATACCCTGGAGCAAAGATCTAATTGGAAAATCAGTTTTCAATTAACAACGCATAGTGAAACTGAAACATAAAAATGTTTCGAAGGGGTATCCGGGTATTCCTAGTAATGCCTCTTCCATTATCCAAATTCATGACTATAACCTTATATTTCCTTGCCATCTCTCCAAATCCCTTTATTTGCCTTTACTCGTTACCTTCTGTACACCACCCTTAGGCTAAATGATTTTCTTTCTTCCCTACTGTTCGGCACCAGCCTATGGTTTGGAAGAAGACTATCCAATAAGCGTAATAGGTGTACTCTCCTAATCCTAGGAGCCCTCGCAACCTGAGAGAAGGTAAAGATAAAAGACAACTGAATAATCCTTATTGTATTTCTCCTGAACCAGAATCCATCCTCGAACTGGAACAAGTTCCTTCGAGTACGATGGATTATCCAATAATTGTGGATCATCGTAGTGATATGGGGTGTTCTGGAGAAATTCAAAGGTGAAGTAGGAGTGGCGATGAAATGCGTGGTTTGGTCGTGAATGATAGCAGTCGCAATTTACTTTGCCCTCTTTCTAATCCCTTTATCTGTCTTTACTTATTACCTTCTGTACACCACACTTAGGCTAATTGGTTTTCTTCCTTCCCCACCTTTCGGCACCTTCCTATGGTTTGGAAGAAGACTATCCAATAAGCGCAATAGGTGTACCCTCTCCTAATCCTAGGAGGCCTCACAACCTGAGAGAAGGTAAAAGGAAAAGACAACTGAATAGTCCTATTCAATTTCTCCAGAATCGGAAACCATTCTCGAATCTGAAACAAGTTTATTCGAGTTCGTATGTAACTATACGACGGTCATATCCAATAAATGTGGATCTTTGTAGTGATACGGAATGTTCCGGAGAAAAGCAAAGGGTAAAAGTAGGAGTGGCAATGAAGTATGCAACTCTGACAATCCAAAAGCCAGTGTTTTAAGAAAGTTCGGTTAACTTGGTCACTAAGTTATAGTCTAGGGTCGGGACATGGTCGCTGCCAGAGAGAGAGAGAAAAGAAACACTCTGCATGCACTCTAACCTAGATTAGAATGGTTAATCACTTTATCTAATCAGGATGTCTCCCATTGTATCCTCAAATTCTCCTCCAAACCTGAAAGAAGAATTTAGTCGGGATCATCTAAAATCACCCGAGGAGTAAACCAACTCATCAGTGGGTATCGGGATCCAACTATCATTGCATGATAACCTGTGGAATCCACTCACGTTATCACACTCCAGAAGGTATGCGCGTGCCTGGCAAGTTTCCTGTATGTTTGAAACTCCCGATGTGATTTTTACCCTATGCTCTTATGACATTGACTAAGGACAACAAATCATAAGTCACATGTCAAGTTCTACCCGTCATTGTCCAGGTTAATTTGAACCCACCCGTACTCGCCCTTGACTAGGGCCAACAAGGCTGTATGACTGTCCCAAACCAACACATCTATCTATGCAACAGAAAAGTAACAAGTAGCTACCATACACTATGCCTTGACTAAGGCAAACAAACATAGCATGAATACTAAGTGCTACACGTCTCAAATGACGGAGGGCTACGAATGGTTTTTGTCGAAAAACCTTTAACGGGATGAACTTGATATCATTGAAGGAACCAGATAGCTTTTTACAAATATATAGTGGCGAAAACCTTTGCTAAAGAGGTCACTCCCGGCGAAGGGATCTCGGCTCTTTCCTCGTGGAATGAGGTGCAGGATATTCTCACTGAATATCTCAATGCAAAGCAAAAAGTAATCGACTATAGTGAAGTTATTACCCTGACGCAAACTTCTGCCCAAGAGGTCACTCCCGGTGAAGGGATCACGGCTCTTGCCTCATAGAATGAGGTGCTGGATATTCATAACCGAATACCGCTGTGCAAAACAAATGAAAACGTCTTTGTAATAATAGCTTTTGAAAATTGTTCCAACAACATCGAATAGGTCTGTTTTCCTTGCATTGATCTGAATCAACGCAGTCTCATCAATTGATCACACCAGAAAAGAACGAAAATATGATGTACGTATATGCCATCCGCATTCTCCACTGGGTCCCGTCATCACCCGTTAAGTTACTTAACTAACGACAGAGCGGGGACTGGACTAGCGTGGGTGTAAAACATATACAACATCTACTAGTATATATATAACAATATATAATAATCTCTCCAGGCGTGTTAAATGCAACATCACAGATAAGCAATACGCATCACAGAATAATACAGATAATCTGGGAGCCCCGGGTTTCCTTTGAGCCACAAGTGAAACCCGACGTTCCTCTGGTCGTGTGGATAGCATGTGCAATGAAAACCTAGACCCCTATGAGTGCAGCAAATTACCTGCCAAAACCAGAAGCGAGGTAGCCCCCTTCATCAAAGTAAATAGGCCACCCGGCACTTCACGGAATCCGGTAACTTGAGCACCCCTCCTTGGGCCAACCTGTACCCTCTACGAGTGCGGCGAATAGCCCGCCAATTCTAGAGTGAGGCCCTCTCCATCTCAACGCCATGAGATGTGGACCCGTTGCCCTCCAGAACACGGCTATTCGTGCACTCCATCGCGGGGTAATCCTAGTACAGAAAAAGAAAAATATGTACAACGGTGACATCGACCTCAACCAGGTCGTGCCCCAAACAAATAATATACAAACAGGCAATGACGGCAGTCCACATATCGGACGCTCACCCCGCGATATCAAATGTACAAATAAAAC
Source organism: Agapanthus africanus (assembly GCA_030015575.1). Taxonomy (NCBI): domain Eukaryota; kingdom Viridiplantae; phylum Streptophyta; class Magnoliopsida; order Asparagales; family Amaryllidaceae; genus Agapanthus; species Agapanthus africanus. The sequence goes on from CM057351.1 coordinate 110,658,966, forward strand.
TAAACTGTACTATCATTGCATCCAAGCTATCCACCACGACAAATCCGCCAACATCACAGCATAATACAGAACATCAACGTGAATGTCACGTTCGCAAACCCGTCTAAAAGAACTATAGCAATTAGACAAGTTGTACCGCTCTAATGACATTCATGGTCGCAGATAGTAATGCATGTACTAAAAACTTTAAACGATGTTAGAAATATCGACTTCGAAATAACCCCGAATAGCCCCAAACTACTAGATCAAACCATATCCAAACTGGATTAAACTAGAAATACCACTGAACCAACATTCCAGAGACCAGACCACACACAAAATACGAAGTCCTAACTCCGCATTCTGGCCGGCCGGCTCGGAATTCAGAGCATTGTGCTCGGGTCAAAAAAGGTGGAAGTGGCTTGTATTTGGTGTGTGCTCTAGTGGTCGCCTAGGTAGTCTACTGCAGTTACTAAAATATTTTTAGAAGACCAATAAAAATTCGATAGAAACTGGAATGTGCAGGGTATTGATTTGGAGTTGTTTCGGTTTCGATACTTCAACATTGTCTAAACAACTAGTATATGGTTAATGGGTTGGCTCTGATACCATGTAAGGCTACGCCAGCGCCCCGGCCATCAATTCGTGGCCAAATGCGGAACAAAAACTTTAGAAAACCGGGGCTAACGGAACCCTAATCGACGGATCGTACCATTAACCTTATACTAGTTCTATATAAAGGAGTTTAAGAGATTTTACCGATCGATCCATGTCCTTCGGTCTTCAATCTCTGTCCTTAGCTCGTCGCGGCTGCCTCGAACAATCGTTCTCTGGTATCCCTCGTCGAAGATGATCCATGTCGAGGATTAGTATTACGGGCTCCCGCTTCAAAACCGAAGCAACTTGGGCATCCGGTTTGCTAACCTAGATACCCAAGATGAAGTAGAGAGTGTGTGTGAATACTTTGTCTCAAAACACCTAATGATTCTCAACACATGAGATGGAATGGATGGAGGTGAAGAAGAAGCCAAGTGAAGAAGGTTGTGAGCTCAAGTTTTGGCAAGTAAAGAAAAAGAGTGTTTGTTCTTTTTTTCATGAGTTGTGAGGTATTTGTGATTGGCAACCAAGGAAAATTCCCAGCACATAATATCTCACAAGCCCTCACAAATATCTCACAACAATCCAGTAATGAATCAAGCATGGCATAAGGAAACACACCATGAGTCACCAAATTGCACATGCCACCATCAATGCCAAATGCCAAGACTTGCACTCACCATTTCCACACAATTAAACATTTAATATAAATGTTTCATACAAAGAAAAGAAATGGAAACCCAAAAGTAAACTCGTAACGAATTACAAGAATACCCATCATCTGTATATACATACCTGCATCCGTATTCCGACTGAATACGAATACAACGAGACGAAAGTAATCCAACAATATAATACTAGGATCCGGCTTAAACCAAAGCCCACTAGTATTATCCGTCCGATCATGATCCGTGCACAAGTGCACGTATATGATCGAACCCTGTCATAAAACCATACGGCCTCTACAACGTTTCGCCCGAATCGGTAAACCATCTATGTGGGACTCTAAAGACTCGTCAATTCGCTGGCAGTGGGTTTAACCATAAGCACGTCAGTATCACTAGCTGTACGTAACGGCTACCCAGGTATTGATCGAAAGGGAGGCCGACGAGCGAACTCATCCTGAAACCCTACTGAGTCTGACAGTGACAATATCCGTGCAGTCCGGTCTGTTCATCTATGAGTATCGCATATCGAGTCTAGGGGGGTGGATACAGTCAGACCCCTAATAACTTCATATTCAGTGTCGGTATGAAGCACATCACCACCTGAGAAACTACTGATCCTAGATCGGTAATTATCGACTACCTTGGCCAAGGATTTCTGGTGATGGCCACCCGTGCACACCGCGACATCAACCCCCAGTACTGGGAGAGACGAATCCCCTAACGATCCGCTCACTGCCTCCATATGGCTCGGGACTGTACCCAACTAAAACTTGTTTGCACGACTCCTTTGAGCCGTGGTAGGGTAGTAGTCAAAGCACAGTGGGAACTCACACGAGACAAATGACGATCTCAGGTCGATAGACTAATCTGTACACATGTGACCAGGGAAATGCTATCTGACAATAGGTATAATACCAACTAGCATGTTCTCGGCGAGTCCGCCCGGTGTACTCATAACCTAATGAGCACCTGTATATATCTTAGGTGAACCAACTAACACTAATGGCTTGTGAGACCGACCACCACCACTCGTCGGGGTCTCGATCCGTATACACTAGTCTACTCATGGAGTATCGATGCCCAGTCTCGAAACTCCCATGACTAGGGACACTTTAAGGATGTGCTTATAGACCACCCAACTCTCACGTATATGATCGCCATCATACTGTTGGTAGTCAAGCAAGAATCCTATGGGCTCTATCAACATGTAATAAAGATCTGTAATGTCACCTGAAGCATGTACACGATGATTGTCACGACCTGAAATATTAGCTCATGACCAGCACTTGAATCACGCAACGTCTAAAGGCGTAACGAAATTCAAGTAAGCTGAAACCCAGAAATCTAAACCTTTTAAGAAAAATAAAGGAGGTGAGGTTTTGAAATAAAGGTCTAATGAAATCAAGTTTTCTAAATGCATAGAAAATAAACATGAATGATGCAAGTGAAATTTACTAGTTTGAAAACATGTTTCGTCTTTTAAAAATTTTGGCAGCACCTCATTTGTATATTTTGATCCAAAACCACAAATACATAATAATGATAAAGGCATCCCCAAGCGGGGGCTAGCTCTTCGCCCAACGGCGGATCACAACCACGCAAGACAATAAATATAAGTATACGACGCCCAACGGCGAAGATAACCACAAAATATAAATAAAAGCAAGACAAATAAACCACAAGTAGCGAAAAACCCCTCGCTCAAAGTCTCGCAACCACAATCCCACTAAGTCTCATTACTTAAACAAATAAAGAATTTTGATTGATGGAGTTAACTAGATACAATAATGAAATATAGATACAAGAGTGGGTACGATACAAATGTCCCACCTACCAATGCAAAACACCCGAATGCAACTGTGTGCCAGCGAAGCCGCTACTGATCCAAGCTGTCAACCTGCAACAACTGTGGCACAACGGGGGTGAGTTGCCAACTCGTGAGTAGAAAAATATCAACAGATAGAAATCGAATAAACAACGACTCCTAGGTCAACTATATCATAAAGGTAATACTATGATATCTAGGGTGACCGAGTCTGTACAGGTGCCAACAACGTAGTCAATACCTATATGCATGCGGATAACATCCAACAGTAATAAATCAATGCAGGTATATGGATCTCGTCCAGCCATAATCAAGGTATGTATGCATGTGGATCTCGTCCACCCAATATACTCAATGTTTGTATGCACGTAAATATCATAAAGGAGTGTGCATGAAAGTATGAGGATATATATATCAACGGTGTCCCTCGTGACACATCAAAATCATGGAACCTGAGTGCCTAGCATCGACACTCGAAAATATCATGAAAACCCTGCCCAGCATCGGCACGTAAATCCTTATATATCGGGCTCCGTCAGTCCGGATCGGCCCATATCATCTCTCGACTCCGGTCGGTATCCTCCGGATATCCGCCGAGCCCAAATACTATCACCGGTAGGTAGTAGTCCCTCTGCCAGGCTCACCGTCTGTATACACAGCATCCCTTTCTTGCCCCGAGGTACCATACCGGGTCCACCATGTACCCGCAATCGGCCTCATCTGTCTCCTCGAATCGGGATTCACATGTCGCTAACAGAACCGAAAAAACACATGGTGAACACACTGAAATATCATATCAAGAGAAACCGGGTTTTTAAAATAACACATAATCTCTTTTGAAATATCCACGGTTCTTAAATCCAGAATCCTCATGAAAACAGCATATCTCAATGCGTAAAATGATAGAGCATGATGTATGCGACATATAAGAGAAATGCGAGCATATCCGTATATCATGCAACATGGAAAAGTGATATGACATGTTAAGGGGAAAACCGCTCTTTTAAATGATTCCAGTTTTTAAAGTATAACATGCGGTTCCCAATTTTCCAATAAAACCAGTTATCTATGTAGATACAATATGTATATGCGCAAATATAGATGTACCAATGTATGTGTGCACTAATATGGATATACAATGTGTATGTGCGCAAATATGGATATATCAATGTATATGTTCACCAATATGAATATACAATTTGTGTGTGCGCAAATATGGATATATCAATGTATATGTGCACCAATATGAATATACAATGTGTATGTGTGCAAATATGGATATGTGAATGTATATGTGCACCAATATAGATATACAATGTGTATGCGCGCAAATATTGATATATCAATGTCTATGTGCACCAATATGGATATAAAAATGTGTATATGCGCAAGCAGGTTATGCGAAGAGTCATATCATGATGCAGCAATCCTACTGTGTAGTGACATGGCAATTATCGATGATGAAATGTGTGAGCCTACAATCAGTGTACGTGTAATATACGCATCATCGATAATGGTGCAGGTGTACTAGCACAAGTATGAGTAATGCAATGTGAATAATATGAATGCAGCATAAGGTAATCATACGCAAATACTGACGGGTATACGTATCTAATATGATCGAGTCGGTGAATCAATCAATCGGCATCCAGCCACACAAAGTCACATACGGTATAATCCATCGTACGGCATCCTCTAATCAAGGGTATGGATCTATCATCAAGTCAAACTCATCACGCACGGAAAATCATCGTACGGCAGCCTTAAGCTAAAAGGGATCCTAGCATCCTATAAGACACTGAGGGTACGGCCTAATATCACGTACGACCTATCATCCATGATTAACAACATTCTATATATGTGTGTGTATGTATATATATATGTACCTATGTCCCGGTTCACATCCGCAATAATCTCATATCAGGGGACCGGCAGGGCATAAATCATCTCGATCGACTCGCATCCGTATACCAACATATCATCATATTATCATATTATTATATACGTCTTATACACTTTCATCGCATTTATATCTCACATCAAGTCGAGTTACATAAACATTCTATCTCTACTATAAGCATAAGTATCTAATCTAACATTCACACCCGAACCATACATGCAGATTTTAAAAGAAGCGAATCGTAGTTTTGAAAATAGGGGTTACGGTGTTTTAAGGAAAAGATATCATTTGAAAATACGTAATATCTCTCAAGGTATATATTTAAAAGATACATACGATTCTTCGGTTTAGAAAAAGGAATGGTTCGGATGACATGTCTACATTGACAATCTAGTCCTACAGTACCCTAAACGGCAATATCGCTAAAAGTCATCCTCAATTTCCGTCATCCTATAATAGTCGTAACATATCACTGTTCCCCTCCGAAAGACGGCCAAGACACGAGGACGTCTAGGCCTGAGATTCGGGGCAGATGCTAATTGGTGCTATCCGTCCACCTCTCCGAAGATGCCAAGTTGATTTATAGCACCGTGTATCGGAGGTTTAGACGGATGCGACCGATGTAGCAGACTTCATCAGATTCCCCCTCGTTTGAGGGGTTTTTGATTGTGGGGACGCTCTTCCCTGCAGGCGCAAGCCCCTGCAGTTAATTACGCTACCGCATCGCGGTAACAACTTTCTCCTTCTCCAGCTGGTCACTTCGTGTCGTGGGTGTTTGTTTTGTTTGTGGTTGCCCGTGGATTGTATACGGAGACTATTTATTTCGTCGCCCGTAGGACGTGGATTAGTCCAAATCCGTATTTTCTTAGATTTGGGTTTGGGGTTTTGGTTTAAGGATACGTTAGCCATTTTTTAGGCTAAGATCAACTTAAACGTCTGTTAAGGATACGTTAGTCTAGTTTGAGACTAAGATCAACTTAACGGGATCGTTTAGATCCGACATTGCATGTATGGCCATCGGGACCCATCACCTCTCTGACGACGTTGAAGGATTACAACGACAGATATCAGAGGAGTTCAGAGATGTACCCTTGAACCAAAGTTGGTTGAGAGATCTATAGTCCAATTTGGGACTAAAGTCTGTTTGAAGGTTTAAGGATACGTTAGCCATATTTGAGGCTAAGATCAACTTAAACGGTTGTTAAGAATACGTTAGTCCAGTTTAGGACTAAGATCAACTTAACGGGATCGTTTAGATCCGACAAAAGAGCATTTGGGGGCTCTATTGTTCCAGTTTAGGGACATAGTGGTCCATCGCCAGTTTAGGGACATGGTGGTCCATCTCCAGTTTAGGGACATAATGGTCCATTGCATGTATGGCCATCGAGACCCGTCACCTCTCTGACGACGTTAAAGGATTACAACGACAGATGTCAGAGGAGTTCAGAGATGTACCCTTGAGCCAAAGTTGGTTGGGAGACCTGTAGTCCAATTTGGGACTAAAGTCTGTTTGAGGGTTTAAGGATACGTTAGCCGTATTTGAGGCTAAGATCAACTTAAACGTTTGTTAAGGATACATTAGTCCAGTTTGGGACTAAGATCGACTTAACGGGATCGTTTAGATCCGACAAAAGAGCGTTTGGGCTCTATTGTTCCAGTTTAGGGACATAGTGGTCCATTTCCAGTTTAGGGACATGGTGGTCCATTTCCAGTTTAGGGACATAGTGGTCCATGTTCCAGTTTAGGGATGTGGTGGTCCATTTCCAGTTTAGGGACATGGTGGTCCATCTCCAGTTTAGGGACATGGTGGTCCATGTTCCAGTTTAGGGACGTGGTGGTCCATGTTCCAGTTTAGGGACGTGGTGGTCCAATGGTAGTTTAAGGACGCATAAGTCCATTGGTAGTTTAAGGACGCATAAGTTCATGGGTTTAAGGACCCCACAGTCCATATCTTGGTTTAAAGACGCATAAGTCCATGAGTTTAAGGACCCCACAGTCCGTGTTGATGTGTGGTTGTCGGGACCCGTCACCTCTCTGACGTCGTTGAAGGATTACAACGATAGATGTCAGAGGAGTTCAGAGATGTACCATTGAACCAATGAGTTGGTTGAAAGAGCAGATGTGCTCAGTTCAAGATGATTTGAGGACTTATGGCCAGTTTGGGCTAAGTCCAGTTATGTTTGAAATATTAGCCCTTTGTCAGTCCATTGAAGGAGAGGCTTTGCCTCTAGAAACTTAGCCAATTAGGGTAAAGCTAGTGTTAAACACTAAAGACCAACAGTGTTAAACACTGGGAATAAGATTAGTAAGTTAGTGTTAAACACTAAAAGATAATCAGTGTTAAACACTAGCAACAGGGCTTTCAAATTAGTGTTAGACACTAAAGCAAATCAGTGTTAAACACTGGTAATCAGAGATTTCAAATTAGTGTTAAACACTAAAGCAAATCAGTGTTAAACACTGGGAACAAAGTCTTCAGATTAGTGTTAAACACTAAGGAGAGAGGGGTCATGTGTGGACACGTGAGAGCGCCCTGATTTCCCTTATTTTATTCTGCAGATCAGCGTTTAACTCTTTTAATTCTGACGGCCATCACGTGTGAGCACGTGATGGAGGCCCCCGCTCTGGTCTGTTAGAATGCTCATTAGGGGTCACGTGGTGACACGTGAGGGCGCCCTAAATGCGGAGCCAGATCTCCTTTGTTTTATCCTCAAATCTGCAAATAAGTGTTAACACTTTTCCTTTTTATTTCGAGCATCACGTGTTGACACGTGATGGGGATTTATGCGCTGACTGTTAGAACGTTTGCTAAGGGGTCACGTGGTAAACACGTGAGAGCGCCCAAAGCCTTCATTTCCATTGATCTTTCTTTCTGCGTTTTGGGAGTCACGTGGGAGCACGTGATGGCATCAAAAAGTGAGGCCAGATCCCCTTTATTTTGTTCTGCAAACAAGTGTTAAACACTTTTAATTTTCATAGCCATCACGTGTGGGCACGTGATGTATAATCATGCCCTGATTTATTAGAACATTTATTAGGGGTCACGTGGTAACATGTGAGAGCGCCCAGAATTGTTTCTGCCTTTGCTTTTGTTCCATATATAATGAGGGTCACGTGGGAACACGTGAGGCATTGCCTTAAAGCTTTTCTCTTCTCATTTTTGGGGGATCTGTTCAGGGGTCACGTGGGGGCACGTGACCCTAGTTCTTTTCATGAACAGAGATCTTTTAAGAATTGAATTCTTTGTAGGGTTAAACCCTAATTTTGATTTTGGAGGAATTAATTTCCTATCGTGAAAGAATTAAATTCTTATTTAGGATGAAACCCTGATTTCTTTTCAAAGGAATAAAATTCCCAGATATGTAAAAGAATTAAATTCTTGATTAGGGTTAAACCCTAGTTTTGTTTTAGGAGGATTAAATTCTCAAAACTCAATTCCCCTTCTAAGTTTAGGATCTGCATGGCAGGATCTCGACCCGATGAGAATTAAATTCTCAACTTATGGGGAGATGTGCTCTGTGCAGATCTTCAACCAGAAGAAGAACTAAGTTCTTTTTTATATAAGAGTTAAACTCTTGGATTTTGAGAATTAAATTCTCTGTTTGAAGTTTTGATTCCCTTTCTTTTCTCACCTAGGGTTTTCTTTGTTGAGAATCAAATTCTCCTTTCTTTTCTTCCTTCTTGAGAATTAAATTCTCCTCTCTCTGTTTTTCTCTCCCAAAAAGTAGATCCCTTCTCTTCTCTTCTTGGCTCCTATTTATAGGAGAAGGAAAAGAATCAATTTGTTTAGCAAATCTCTCATTAAAAGATTTGATTTGATTGTTGAGAGATTTGATTTATATTTATCATTAATCTGGGCCTTTAGATCATTCAGTGAATTTTATTCACCATGGATTTTAAATCCAAAAGATATTCTATTTGTTATCTCGGTTAGATTTAGGGGGGATCTTTCCTTGTCCAAGATCTTTCCATAAATTGGTGATATTTAATCACCCTTGGATCTTTAATCCAACGGTCCCCATAATCCTTTTCCATTTGGAAAGATTTAGATGCTTTTAGAATTTTAATTCTATTTCGAAAGATGTAAATGATCTTTTTTTAGAACTTAATTCTGTTGAACAGCAAGGCTTTTACAGCCAGTCACGTGTTGCCACGTGACCCCTAATTGAGTCCTTTTCTCAGTGTTTACTTACGCTTCAGTTGTAACCATCACGTGTCAACACGTGACCATTGGTCACGTGTGAGCACGTGACACCTCATCGAGGTATTTCCTTCAGCTGTTTGTTTACGCTTCAGTTTTAACCATCACGTGTCAACACGTGACCATTGGTCACGTGTGAGCACGTGATTCTTGATTTTTAATCAGGGAACAGATTTTAGAATTTAATTCTAATCATTATTTTAGAGGCCTTAAAAGCCCATCACGTGTCTGCACGTCACCCATGGTCACGTGTGAGCATGTGATGCCCCATTGGGGTCTTTTCTGAGTTTTTATTATATTTTTTAACTCCTCCAGCGGGTTCTTAAAAGTCCATCACGTGTGGACACGTAATTCCTCATAACTTTTGATCCCGGATGAATTACGAGGCCAATAATATATCAAATCGAAGGGTTTTTCGAGCCGCTTTTGATACTATCAGAATTTATCTGTTTCTCATTCGGGAGTTTGTCAAAAAACAGCCCAGAAGATGCTGGTTCCCATTTCCTTAAGCATATCGCTGCCATTTGATACCTTGGACTCTTTTGCGCAGAAATTTTTGGCGGGAACAAATGCCCCCCACTACTTTGCCCACGTAAGTATATACGTGGGTGAAGTAGTGCAGAGTAATCCATGGCGTATGGCCAGTTTCGGATTGGTATATAACTTTCAGGATCTTGATCTGAGAAGATAACGAGCGGACACAAGCGTCGTCATTTATCATTGACTCAAATCTTGACTCTTAAGAGATATAGTTCCAAACCCTTAACTCCATGAGCCGCACCCTTTTATCTCTTTATGTCTTACTCTGGCGTGGAGTAGTTTATACGCTTATGAGTAAGTTCTCCATTTCAGTGGCATGTAGCTTTGGCAAGTGTGGCTCATAGATGGTCCATCTTGACCTCTTTGCAGGGCAGTGATGGCTTAGGAGACAGAGTTAGGATCTGCCGCCTAAGACTTCTCAACTTTATGAGCCATGAGGGTCTCATAAAGACTTTTCTCCCTACGGATCGAGAGGATCTCGTAGGTGTATTTTCTCCTTAGGAGTCGTGAGGATTCCTAAGTGTGTTTCTCTTATAAGTCGTAAGGATCTTGTAAGAGAATTTTTCCCTCTTACGAGTCGAGAGGACCCGTAAGCGGTTGTTCCCCTCCTTGTCGAAATTCGACTTCGGAGAGTGAGACCCGTGGATAGTTTGCAAGAGACCATTTTGGGCCGACTTGCAGGATCCCAGTGCTTAGGAAACAGGTTTTTTAATCCCTACTGCGCAAGGCTTTATCTCACGAGTCGAGACGAATCGAGAAGTTCTCGCAAAGACATCAATTTCCTCACGAGTCGAAACGAATCGAGCAGATCTCGCAAGAATATCCTAACGTCACAGTTAACCTCTGCTCTTTACGACAGAAGTCCGTTAGGGTCTGTGGTACTTAGGGTTTGGCCGTCGTACCGTCGCATGAGCTGATGTATTCCTCGATAGGCAATCGTGCTGTTCGAGTAGCCCTGCGACTGCTGTGTCTCTGATCCCTTCGGGGGCTGGTCAAGACGTCTTCAAGCAATCCTCCTTGGCAGTTTGACCGTCGGAAGAGCAAGCGCTAGGAATTTGTCATGCCGCTTTTTACTTGAGGTTAGGCTCATTTTGGAGAGCCCCGATGAGTCATAACCACTCCGCGCTGGTGTAGGATGATCTCCGATAGTCTTTCAGGCTTTATATGACTTTCCGTTAAGACCCTGAAGCTAGGAATTTGTCCTTTGCTTCGTTTGCTGGCATTGCGTCCTCTGTATCGAGACGAATGTCGTGGTTGTCTCTAGGTTGCTGATGAACCGTCGAGATTTGGAACTGGGATTTTGCCGTGGCTCCTTTTGGTGATGTTGCGTCTGCTGTATCGAGACGAACGTCGAGGTGGTGACCACTTCATGTGGGATGATCTCCGGTGGTCTTTCAGGCTTTATATGACTTGCCGTTGAGACCCTGAAGCTAGGAATTTGGCCTTCGCTTCGTTTGCTGGCATCGCGTCCTCTGTATCGAGACGAATGTCATGGTTATCTCTAGGTTGCTGGTGAACCGTCGAGGTTTGGAACTAGGGATTTTGCCGTGGATCCTTTTGTTGATGTTGCGTCTGCTGTATCGAGACGAACGTCTAGGTGGTGACCACTCCGCACTGGTGCGAGATAATCTCCGATTGTCTTTCAGGCTTTATATGACTTGCCGTTAAGACCTTGAAGCTAGGAATTTGGCCTTCGCTTCGTTTGCTTTGGCGCGTCCGAATCCTGCTGGGGGAAGAACGCTGGGGTGACATTTCATCTGTTGTATCGAGACGATCGTCGAGGTGGTGACCACTCCGCGCTGGTGCGAGATGATCTTCGATTGTCTTTCCGGTTTTATATGAGTTACCGTCAAGATGTTGAAGCTAGGAATGTGGCCTTCACTTCGTTTGCTTTGACTGTGTCTGCTGTATCGAGACGAATGCTGAGGTGGAGCTGGGATTTTGCCGTCACTCCGCTTTGTTTCGACCATGAGGTCTTTCGTTGACGTTGCATCTGCATCCTGCTGGACTGCGGAGGAGCGTCGTCGTTGACATCTCGTCTGCTGTAACGAGACGAATGCTGAGATGGAGCTGGGATTTTGCCATTGCTCCACTTGATGGTGTAACATTTGTGTCCTGTTGGAATGAGGAGGCACACCGTTGTTGGTCTCCAGGCTGTAGATGTGGCCATTGAGATTTGGAACTAGGGACTTTGCCATGGTTCCGTTTCGTTGCGACTCTGGGGTCGGTTGTTGACGTCACGTCTGCATCTGGTTGGGGTGAGGAGAAACGCCGTTGGTGATCTCTAAGTTGTCGATATTGACGTCGAGACCCTGAAGCTAGGGACCTTCCTTTGCTTCATTTGCCGACATTGTGTCTGTAATATTGCGACAAATGTCGAGGTTGTCTTTGGGTTGTCTATGAACCGTCGAGATTTGGCTTCGATTTCTGATGGAGCCTGTTGGGAAGGTATGGTTCCCTCTTTGTTTGTGCCCCTGGATTGTATACAGGGATCGATGTGATCTCACATGTAGGGCAAAAAGCTTCACTTTTTTCATCATTTTTTTTTGCGATGCTCTATCATTTCAGCTTTTCATATCGCGAAAATTGCGATTGCCCAATCATTTCAGCTATTTTTTCGCGATGCCCAATCATTTCGGCTATTTATTTTATTTTTACTCGATGTTTTTTATTCCGAGTTGCCCAATCATTTCGGCTATTTCGTATGCATACATTTTTACTTGCTGATTCTGTTTGCAAGTTGCCTCATCATTTCGGCTATTTCGTATGCATTTTTTTTTGGCTTGCTGATTTTTTCTCGCGAGTAGGGGATTTGGTATCTGATACCAATCTTGGCATCAGCATCGCTACAACTGGAATATTGCCAGGAGTGAATCATCATTTGCCATGAAAGGACTTAGAATTTGATACCGGTTTAGGCATCAGCATCGCTGCAACTGGGATATTGCCAGGAGCGAATCATCATTTGCCTTGAAAGGGCTTGGAATTTGATACCGGTTTAGGCATCAGCATCGCTGCAACTGGGATATTTCCAGGAGCGAATCATCATTTGCCATGAAAGGGCTTGGAATTTGATACCGGTTTAGGCATCAGCATCGCTGCAACTGGGATATTGCCAGGAGCGAATCATCATTTGCCTTGAAAGGGCTTGGAATTTGATACCGGTTTAGGCATCAGCATCGCTGCAACTGGGATATTGCCAGGAGCGAATCATCATTTGCCTCTGTCGATGTTGAACAAAGGTGGCTTAGTAAACAGGGTTAAGGGTCCTGTCGGCTAAGGCTTTTGACTTCATGAGCCGTAAGGGTCTCACAAAGGTATTTCTCCCTACAAGTCGTGAGGATCTTGTATGTGTGTTTTCTCCTTGGGAATCGTGAGTATTCCTAAGTGCATGTTCTCTTGTAAGTCGTAAGGATCTTACAAAAGGGTTTTCTCCCTATAAGTCGAGAGGACTTACAAGTGTTGTTTGTTGTACAAGCATATCCCTAGTCACGGATGGGACTTTGTTAGGGAAATATTTATTCGTGCTCGTGGATTGTATACAAGGGTCAATATGAGCCGCTTGTAGGGAAATATCGAAGGTTGTGGGGGTTGCTTAAGAACAGGTTAAGGTTTCTGTAACTTAAGACTTTCAAATCTTATGAGTCGTGAGGGTCTCATAAGAGAATTCTCCTTACGAGTCGTGAGGATTTCGCAAGTGTAATTTCTCCTTAGGAATCGTGGGGATCCCTAAGTGTGTTGCTCCCTTATGAGTCGTAAGGATCTCACGCGGGCGGTTTCTCCTTACAAGGTTGAGAGGACCCTGTAAGTGTCTTTTAACGAGGTTGCGCCCTTTCGGGTTTTCACAAACACTCGCCGGTAGCCCTGCTGTTTTTACTCACGGAGCCCTTTCGGGTTTTCATCCGTGCCCATTTTGCTTATGGACATACCGTTTTCTTTTTTTTTCTTTTTTTTGTTTATTCTTTTTTTTATTCTAACGAGGTTGCTCCCTTTCGGGTTTTCACAAGACTCGCCGGTAGCCCTGCTATTTTTACTCACGGAGCCCTTTCGGGTTTTCATCCGTGCCCATTTTGCTTATGGACATACCGTTTTCTTTTTTTTCTTTTTTTTTGTTTATTCTTTTTTTTTATTCTAACGAGGTTGCGCCCTTTCGGGTTTTCACAAGACTCGCCGGTAGCCCTGCTGTTTTTACTCACGGAGCCCTTTCGGGTTTTCATCCGTGCCCATTTTGCTTATGGACATACCGTTTTTTTTTTGTTTTTTTTTTTTTAAAACCACGCCAGCCTGAGGATGCTGCGGGTTGATAGTAGTTTAACGACGTTTCGGTCAATCGTTAGTTTAAGGACGTTTCGGTCCACAGCCAGTTTTAGGACATAGTGGTCCATCGTTAGTTTAATGACGTTTCGGTCTATCGTTAGTTTAAGGACGTTTCGGTCCACCGTCGCCGTATTTGAGGCGACTCTCTAGTTTACTAACTTTTCGGTCTATGGGGCTTTCTTTATGAAAGAGCACGATGCCCCCGACATGTCCATCTTTTTCGGAGCATGTGGTTGTGGCGGGCTCACCTTCCAGTTTTCGGACAGCGCGAGTTTGCCTTGTTGGTATTGGTCTTCAACCCAGTTTTTGAAGACGAAGCAATTTTCGAGTGGGTGACCCATTACTCTGTGGTAGGGACAATAGTTAGGATTGTCAACGTCACCTGGCTGCAACGGACGTTTTGGATCCGGCAGAGTGATGAGCCCGCTGCGCACCGCTAGCTCGAACAGTCTCTTTGTTTTATCTTTGGGAAACGAGTAAGGACATTTCAACTTCTCATTGAGGTATCGCGGCTTGTTGTTTTGACGACAAAACGGTCTCGGGTCACTCGGCTGTTGTTGAGCATTGGCGACGGAGGTCGCTTTTCATTCCCCTTATCCCTTTTGTTCGATCCCTTGTTTGCGGGTCCGAGATTCTTTTCGGGTAGCGTGCGATTGCGCAACTGAATGTTCTCGCAATTCTTCTTTTCTTCCTTTTTTCCTGAGGTGGATTCTTTGAAGGGAGGGCTGAGAGTCATTTCTTCTTCAGAATTGCTCCCGGAGGTGAGAGCTTGCGATCGTCTGCCGTCAACCATGTAACCGTTGCCGGCAGTTTTCATATGCTCATTTGTCGTGCTCTGTTTTCGAACAGCTTCGCGCTTCAATCGTTGAACATGCTGCCGGTGAGCAACGTATCCCTGCCACAGTAAGGTGTGCAATCTTCTGATGATATAAGCAGAAGTTAAGATGCATGTCCGCTTCATCAAGATATATATCGGTGGGAGAATTTCCTCTGAAAGAGGGGAGCTTCATTCCCATCGATATGGCTTTGGCGAATCTTTTCCTCATCTTGAACCTGCTTTTATTTGCGGCGGATGTACTTTGATCCGGTGGGAGTGTTTCGACCCTTTTGTCCAGTCGCCGGCGTTTGGCTTTCTCGAATATGGCCATCTCGCGCTCTCGATCAGCTTTGCTTTTAAGACGGGCTTCGTTCAGGAATGCATCAATCATTTCGTCTGATGGTCCTAGAAGTTTAGGCTCAGGATCTGCCCCCAGCTTCTCTGTGTAAGGAGCTCCTTCGTTGTTTATCAACGAGTGAGAGATCACATGGCAGCTCGCCACATAATCTTCAGATTCATCCGACGAGTCTTCTCCATTGTCATCATCTCCGTCCTCAAGGACGTGGCTGAGAAATTCTTGGAGTGTGACTGGGGTCCGCGCTTTTTGATTGTATTCTTCCAACGCGTCAATCTGCTTTTGCATGTCTGTGCACTTGTCACTAGGCTTCACGGGCTTTTTGGTCTTCTTCTTCGACGACTTTGACGGCTGAGTGTGAGCGCTTTGGCTATCATCACCGATCTTTGGAATTGGGCGCAATTTCAGCATCCCCTCGATGATTTGAGGTTCGAGCGGGTTCTTCCATCTGACCGCCGGGCGCGTATAAAGATCACTCAGCATCCTTTTGGTTTTGGATGAAAGCACGACCTCCCATGGGGCTTCTTCAACAAAAGAACAAGTTGCCCCCGGTGTGTCTGTCTTCTTAGGAGTGTGCGGTTGTGGTGGGTTTACTTTCCACTTCTTAGACAGCGCAAACTTGCCTTGTAGGTACTGATCCTCGATCCATCCCTTAAAAACGAAGCAATCCTCGATCGGGTGGGTTACCGTTTGGTGGTAAGGGCAATAATTGGGATTGTTGACATCGCCTGGCTGCAACGGACGTTTTGGATCCGGCAGATTAATGAGTCTATTGCGCACTGCCAGTTCGAACAGTTTCCTCGTTTTGTCCTGAGGAAATGAGTAAGGACGTCCCAGTCTCTCCTCGAGGGATGGACGTGGACGCACATTGTTTTGGCGAACAACCGGCTTTAAGTTGCTCGGTTGTTGTTGAGCGTTGGCGATGAAGGTTGCTTTCCCTTTGCCCTTTTCATTCCAAGGCTCCGTCTTTAAAGAGGAAGGCCTATGGCCTATCTGGTCCATTTGGGACAGCTTGCCAATCAAGGCCTGGAAGGTGGTCGGCTTGAAGAACATCATGAACTGTGAGATGGTCGCTTGCGGATCAAGGGTACCTACAAACATGCCTACTGCAGGAGCCTCTTCTATGCGTTGTTCGCATTTCGACCATAGGTTCCGCCATCGTGTTGTGTATTGGACCCACGTTTCGCCTGGCCTTATCCTGGCATTAATCAGTGCTGTTATCGGGGTGCGTCCACTAGCACTCGCGAATCTCTGTGTAAACAGCAGCTCCATCTCCGTAAATGTCTTGATAGAGTCATTTGGGAGTTCAGAGTACCACTCGAATGCCGTTTCCGCTAAGCTGCCGACAAATTGTCGAAGCAACAGTCTGTCATCGCCTCGAGTATTGCCGCATAAGGCCCTGAATTGAGCGACATGCTGATGTGGGTTCCCTGTCCCTTTATATACGTGGAACTTAGGGATCGTATATCCCGACGGGTAACTAATTTGGTCATACCAGCCCGGGTAGGATCGTCCGGTTCTAGCAATTGGCCCAGCCGCTTCATTTGCCTGGTGAGCTCGTATTTGCTGAGCTATATGGTCATCCAGTGCGGCCTTGGAAATGGTTTCTTCCTTGGCTGCTGAAAGAGCCGGAGGAGGATTCGATGTCTCTCCTTTGTCATCTTCAAGGACAATCGGAGGATCTTCAGCAGGAGGATCTCGCTGGATCATCATCCCTACCATATCTTGGAAGAGGAGCGCCATTTGTTTTATGTTAGCCGCTTACTCTGCGGCTTCTTTGTCCTTCTTTTCGAGGACTCTGCGTAGGTAGTCAGCATCAGTTTCTTGTTCATGACGCTGCTCTGATGATGCCTCCGAGCTTTCTTTTGGCCCGGTAAGTGCGGCCACTGCAGTCATCATCTCCTGAAGCTTCTGTTGCTGCTCCTGGGCTTTCGTTACGGATCGGGTGAGCGGTCGGTGACCCGTCGAAGCACGGCTTTCCTCCTTTCCAGAAGCCATATAAACAGTGTGCACCACCATGCCCCCAGACTTGGGGTGTTTTTGCTCAGCGCGTTTACGGTTCGCCATGTTCACAGGGGTTTTTTGCGGCATCCTTTTCTTTTGAGTGATTGACGTTGAGGGAGCCGTCGCAGTGGGTACCCGAGTAGCTGTTGCTTTTTCTGGTCTGACAGAGTAGTCTTTCTCCTGCCGAACTTTCATCTTTTTATGTCGGCGGAGATAGTCTTGATCCATCGCGGAGTCTTGGACTTGACGCCAGACCTTGTAAATTTCAGAGGATAGCCGTTGAGAGGACTGTTCTGGCTTGGCTTCTGCAACATTTCCCACCGGAGGAGGGGATCTTTTTAGTACGGCGGTAGGAGAGTTCTTGCGCACCGTGTTCAGCAATTCAAAGCTGTTCCCGATTGGAACAGTAGCATCGGTCTCCACCGTTGGAGCGGGTGGAGTAAGTCCAGACGGAGAGATGCCCCCAGCCTTTCTTACTCGGTGCCAGTGACGACGTCGAGCATGTCGTGTGGATGAGATCACCTCCGTTATTGGATAAGCTTCTTCATGCCCCCTGCTTTGAGGAGAGACTGTTATTGGTGCTACCCTATCGAAGACTGGCGCCTTTTGAGAAGCAATGTTCAATCTGTCAAAGACAGACCTCTGAGCAGGGGAAGCAGCTTTGAGGACCTCGCCTGGAGTAGCAACCGGAATGGCCAGCCTTGTAAAAACTGACTTCTTGGAAGGAGGAGCATTTCCAATGATTTCGTCCGCTTGAGCCGGGATAGCTATCCGCTTTGGGATGGCAGCTTCGGGTATCGCGGGTTTGCAGACGTTCTGGCCCAGTTTGTTGAAAACTGAGGTATTGAAGCTGGGCGACCCGTTGAGAGGGGTCGCGGCAGTGGTAAGACGATCAAAGACCGACTTCTTTGGGGCTTCTTTCAACGTCATTGTGGCATTGAAGCTCAATGGTGGGAGCATGGTCCCGAAGAATAATCCAGTGGTGTCCTGAGTTACCTGCTCCACTGGCATCTTGAAAAGGGAGGCCGCTTGGGGCTCATAAGTCACTCCTCCAGCAAGGACCGAGCGAGAGTTGCAATTGCAGGCAGTGCAGTTCGAAGCTATTGATCTTCTGTTTTCTGCACGGAGCAAGACACCAAATCTTAGTACCTCGAATCCACAGGCAACCACAGTAAACCGCGATTCGTTCGCGAACACGACACACGAAGTGTGGAGTGGAAAGTGGAAAAGGCCCCACCGGGCGTGCCAGAATCTGTTCCCCTCTGAATGGCGGCCGAGACACGGGGACGTCTAGGCCTGAGATTCGGGGCAGATGCTAATTGGTGCTATCCGTCCACCTCTCCGAAGATGCCAAGTTAATTTATGGCACCGTGTATCGGAGGTTTAGACGGATGCGACCGATGTAGCAGACTTCGTCAGATTCCCCCTCGTTTGAGGGGTTTTTGATTGTGGGGACGCTCTTCCCTGCAGGCGCAAGCCCCTGCAGTTAATTACGCTACCGCATCGCGGTAACAACTTTCTCCTTCTCCAGCTGGTCACTTCGTGTCGTGGGTGTTTATTTTGTTTGTGGTTGCCCGTGGATTGTATACGGAGACTATTTATTTCGTCGCCCGTAGGACGTGGATTAGTCCAAATCCGTATTTTCTTAGATTTGGGTTTGGGGTTTTGGTTTAAGGATACGTTAGCCATTTTTGAGGCTAAGATCAACTTAAACGTCTGTTAAGGATACGTTAGTCTAGTTTGAGACTAAGATCAACTTAACGGGATCGTTTAGATCCGACATTGCATGTATGGCCATCGGGACCCGTCACCTCTCTAACGACGTTGAAGGATTACAACGACAGATATCAGAGGAGTTCAGAGATGTACCCTTGAACCAAAGTTGGTTGAGAGATCTATAGTCCAATTTGGGACTAAAGTCTGTTTGAAGGTTTAAGGATACGTTAGCCATATTTGAGGCTAAGATCAACTTAAACGGTTGTTAAGAATACGTTAGTCCAGTTTAGGACTAAGATCAACTTAACGGGATCGTTTAGATCCGACAAAAGAGCATTTGGGGGCTCTATTGTTCCAGTTTAGGGACATAGTGGTCCATCGCCAGTTTAGGGACATGGTGATCCATCTCCAGTTTAGGGACATAGTGGTCCATTGCATGTATGGCCATCGAGACCCGTCACCTCTCTAACGACGTTGAAGGATTACAACGACAGATGTCAGAGGAGTTCAGAGATGTACCCTTGAGCCAAAGTTGGTTGGGAGACCTGTAGTCCAATTTGGGACTAAAGTCTGTTTGAGGGTTTAAGGATACGTTAGCCGTATTTGAGGCTAAGATCAACTTAAACGTTTGTTAAGGATACGTTAGTCCAGTTTGGGACTAAGATCGACTTAACGGGATCGTTTAGATCCGACAAAAGAGCGTTTGGGCTCTATTTTTCCAGTTTAGGGACATAGTGGTCCATTGTCAGTTTAGGGACATGGTGGTCCATCTCCAGTTTAGGGACATAGTGGTCCATGTTCCAGTTTAGGGACGTGGTGGTCCATTGCCAGTTTAGGGACATGGTGGTCCATCTCCAGTTTAGGGACATGGTGGTCCATGTTCCAGTTTAGGGACGTGGTGGTCCAATGGTAGTTTAAGGACGCATAAGTCCATTGGTAGTTTAAGGACGCATAAGTCCATGGGTTTAAGGACCCCACATTCCATATCTTGGTTTAAGGACGTATAAGTCCATGAGTTTAAGGACCCCACAGTCCGTGTTGATGTGTGGTTGTCGGGACCCATCACCTCTCTGACGTCGTTGAAGGATTACAACGATAGATGTCAGAGGAGTTCAGAGATGTACCATTGAACCAATGAGTTGGTTGAAAGAGCAGATGTGCTCAGTTCAAGATGATTTGAGGACTTATGGCCAGTTTGGGCTAAGTCCAGTTATGTTTGAAATATTAGCCCTTTGTCGGTCCATTGAAGGAGAGGCTTTGCCTCTAGAAACTTAGCCAATTAGGCTAAAGCTAGTGTTAAACACTAAAGACCAACAGTGTTAAACACTGGGAATAAGATTAGTAAGTTAGTGTTAAACACTAAAAGATAATCAGTGTTAAACACTAGCAACAGGGCTTTCAAATTAGTGTTAGACACTAAAGCAAATCAGTGTTAAACACTGGTAATCAGAGATTTCAAATTAGTGTTAAACACTAAAGCAAATCAGTGTTAAACACTGGGAACAAAGTCTTCAGATTAGTGTTAAACACTAAGGAGAGAGGGGTCACGTGTGGACACGTGAGAGCGCCCTGATTTCCCTTATTTTATTCTGCAGATCAGTGTTTAACTCTTTTAATTCTGACGGCCATCACGTGTGAGCACGTGATGAAGGCCCCCGCTCTGGTTTGTTAGAATGCTCATTAGGGGTCATGTGGTGACACGTGAGGGCGCCCTAAATGCGGAGCCAGATCTCCTTTGTTTTATCCTAAAATCTGCGAATAAGTGTTAACACTTTTCCTTTTTATTTCGAGCATCACGTGTTGACACGTGATGGGGATTTATGCGCTGACTGTTAGAACGTTTGCTAAGGGGTCACGTGGTAAACAAGTGAGAGCGCCCAAAGCCTTCATTTCCATTGATCTTTCTTTCTGCGTTTTGGGAGTCACGTGGGAGCACGTGATGGCATCAAAAAGTGGGGCCAGATCCCCTTTATTTTGTTCTGCAAACAAGTGTTAAACACTTTTAATTTTCATAGCCATCACGTGTGGGCACGTGATGTATAATCATGCCCTGGTTTATTAGAACATTTATTAGGGGTCACGTGGTAACACGTGAGAGCGCCCAGAATTGTTTCTGCCTTTGCTTTTGTTCCATATATAATGAGGGTCACGTGGGAACACGTGAGGCATTGCCTCAAAGCTTTTCTCTTCTCATTTTTGGGGGATCTGTTCAGGGGTCACGTGGGGGCACGTGACCCTAGTTCTTTTCATGAACAGAGATCTTTTAAGAATTGAATTCTTTGTAGGGTTAAACCCTAATTTTGATTTTGGAGGAATTAAATTCCTATCGTGAAAGAATTAAATTCTTATTTAGGATGAAACCCTGATTTCTTTTCAAAGGAATAAAATTCCCAGATATGTAAAAGAATTAAATTCTTGATTAGGGTTAAACCCTAGTTTTGTTTTAGGAGGATTAAATTCTCAAAACTCAATTCCCCTTCTAAGTTTAGGATCTGCATGGCAGGATCTCGACCCGATGAGAATTAAATTCTCAACTTATGGGGAGATGTGCTCTGTGTGCAGATCTTCCACCAGAAGAAGAACTAAGTTCTTTTTTATATAAGAGTTAAACTCTTGGATTTTGAGAATTAAATTCTCTGTTTGAAGTTTTGATTCCCTTTCTTTTCTCACCTAGGGTTTTCTTTGTTGAGAATCAAATTCTCCTTTCTTTTCTTCCCTCTTGAGAATTAAATTCTCCTCTCTCTGTTTTTCTCTCCCAAAAAGTAGATCCCTTCTCTTCTCTTCTTGGCTCCTATTTATAGGAGAAGGAAAAAAATCAATTTGTTTAGCAAATCTCTCATTGAAAGATTTGATTTGATTGTTGAGAGATTTGATTTATATTTATCATTAATCTGGGCCTTTAGATCATTCAGTGAATTTTATTCACCATGGATTTTAAATCCAAAAGATATTCTATTTGTTATCTCGGTTAGATTTAGGGGGGATCTTTCCTTGTCCAAGATCTTTCCATAAATTGGTGATATTTAATCACCCTTGGATCTTTAATCCAACGATCCCCATAATCCTTTTCCATTTGGAAAGATTTAGAAGCTTTTAGAATTTTAATTCTATTTCGAAAGATGTAAATGATCTTTTTTTAGAACTTAATTCTGTTGAACAGCAAGGCTTTTACAGCCAGTCACGTGTTGCCACGTGACCCCCAATTGAGTCCTTTTCTCAGTGTTTACTTACGCTTCAGTTGTAACCATCACGTGTCAACACGTGACCATTGGTCACGTGTGAGCACGTGACACCTCATCGAGGTATTTCCTTCAGCTGTTTGCTTACTCTTCAGTTTTAACCATCACGTGTCAACACGTGACCATTGGTCACGTGTGAGCACGTGATTCCTGATTTTTAATCAGGGAACAGATTTTAGAATTTAATTCTATTCATTATTTTAGAGGCCTTAAAAGCCCATCACGTGTCTGCACGTACCCATGGTCACGTGTGAGCATGTGATGCCCCATTGGGGTCTTTTCTGAGTTTTTATTATATTTTTTAACTCCTCCAGCGGGTTCTTAAAAGTCCATCACGTGTGGACACGTAATTCCTCATAACTTTTGATCCCGGATGAATTACGAGGCCAATAATATATCAAATCGAAGGGTTTTTCGAGCCGCTTTCGATACCATCAGAATTTATCTGTTTCTCATTCGGGGGTTTGTCAAAAAACAGCCCAGAAGATGCTGGTTCGCATTTCCTTAAGCATATCGCTGCCATTTGATACCTTGGACTCTTTTGCGCAGAATTTTTTGGCGGGAACAATCACTTCTAGCTATCCTCTAGTTTCTAATATGATTTCATAGCTATCTTCATTCTAACCCTAGTTTCCTAATCTAGGTTTCCTTAACCATATTCTATAAATCAGTTTTCCATCGAAACTTTGCGGGGGTGCTATACGCCATCCACCCGACTTCCCACGTGGATATAGATCCACTCACCTTAGTTCTTGTTGTTGCGCCACGGCAGCGCCACGGCAGCGCCCCGGCCGTCTTACCGAGGCCAAAATGCGGAATCAAAAATTTTCCTTACTTGGAAACTGGCGCTACCGCGGACAATAAAACCCGGATCGTTAACCATTGACCTATACTAGCTAACAAGAGATGGGAAGAGAAGTATACCGAGTGATCCGAGTCCTCCGGACTTCTCGTCGTCGTCCCGATCTCCCGCGGAAACTCCGGTCGTCGCATCCTTGCCGGAAGGGCACCACATCGTCTGCATCTTTTACGGGCTCCCACCTCAATACCGAGGCAACTCAGGCACGAAGCTGGCTAGTCGACGTGCCCAAGGTGTGCTGTAGAATGTAGTGTAGATGATGCTTGTCTCTTTGGGGTTAGGTTGCCTTGATGGAGGAATGAAGAACATTGAAGGGAGCTAGAAATAGTGTAGCAAGAAAAAATGAGAAGTGAATGAATTTTCTCATGCAAAAATGAACTCCTCTCTTTTTCTCTCCTCCTCACCAAAAAGGTGGCCGGCCCCTACAATGTGAGAATGATGGATGCATTAACAAAACTCATGAAGGGAGGTGAGTGTAGGATAAAGCAAGAGGTGACCATATCAAAAGCAAAGCTCACATCAACCATTCTTATCAATTCTAATCAATATAAATGAAAAAGGTTGATGCAAAAGGAATCTCATCATGATGCCACACAATTACAAAGGACCCCCTCCACAAATGTTATTTGCAAACTTGCAAATAACCCCCCTCCATCGGAAAAGTCCGGCCGGGAAAGAACAAAGGAAAACCGGCCGGAACGGAATGCAAACTGGCAACTCCAGAAAACTGGTCCCGTAATAAATTACAGGAAAACCCCGATACTGTGCATACACACCCGCATCTGTATTCCGTCCGGATACAAATGCAAAGAGACAAAATCTACACTGTAAGAAACTAGGACCGGCTTAAGCCAAAGCCGGCTAGTAATATCCGTTCGATCCTGATCCGTGCAATACCGCACGTATCAGATCGAACCCTGCCATATAACTATACGGCCACTAGTACAAAACTGTCCAATCCTGATCCGTGCAATACCGCACGTATCTGATCGGACCCTGCCATATCTCCATACGGCCTCTACAGCGTTTCGCCCGAAAGCTTGAGTAACTGAAAGTGTGGTGGACTCTAAAGACTCGTCAATACAATGGCTGTGGATTTAACCACTAGCACGTCAGAGGTATTAGCCAATACGTGACGGGCCACCAGCTATTGACCAAAAGGGACGTCGATGAGCGAACTCATCCTGACACCCTACTGAGCCTGTCAGTGACAATATCCGTACAGTCCGGTCCGTTCGTCTATGAGTATCGCATAGCGGGCCTAGGGGGTTGGTAAAAGTCAGACCCCCAAAAGCGGTACAAGTCGTGTCGGAGTGTAGCCCAGAACGCCCTGAGATACTACTGGAATACCTACCAGTAAATCTCCTGCCTCGGCCGAGGGCTTTGCGTAATGGCTCTCCTAGACACAGCGCGACCTCACCCCCAATACCGGGAGAGACGAACCCCTGAAGATCCGCTCACTGCCTCCATGTGGCTCGGGACTGTACCCAACTAAAACCTGTTTGCACGACTCCTTTGAGACGTGGTAGGGTAGTAATCAAAGTACAGTGGGAACTCACACGAGACAAATGACGATCCCCAGGTCAATGAACTAACCTGTACACATGTCACCAGGGAACTGCTATCTGACGTCTGGTATAATCCCAACTGGCAGGTTCCCGGCGAGTCCTGTCCGGTGTACTCATAACCCAATGAGCACCTGTATACATCTTAGGTGAACCAACTGACACCAGTGGCTTGTGAGACCGGCCACCGCCCCTCGTCGGGGTCTCGACTGTATACACTAGTCTACTCTGGAGAATCGATGCCCTGTCTCGAAACTCCCACGACTAGGGACCTTTTAAGGATGTGCTTATAGACTACCAGCTCCCACGTATATGATCGCCATCATATTGTTGGTAGTCAAGCAAGAATCCTAGGGGCTCTATCAACGTGTAATAGCGACATGTCAGGTCACCTAAAGCAGTACACGATGATAAAGATAAACCAGATAGCATACTATCATCTCGAGTAAGACTGTCCTACCGGGATAGGTCCTCCCTCAATCATTGCAATCACGTGCCTATGATCCAATAATTGACTCTGAGGGCACTATCTCCAACACTTGTTCGCCGAAGTCAATGACGCTACACTCCGTCGCCTCGGAATCCACACGAAGGTACCTACAATAATAAACAATCGCAATGCGTATTAAAATCAAGGCGGAAAAACCAAAACGGCACAAGTTTCGCTCATAGGTTAAAACCTATAGCTTCGCGTGCAAAACGCGACAAATAACCCTGGTCGTGGACGTCCAAACGCCACACGACGGAAACACAATACCAAATACCAAATTCAAATTCATTAAAAGCCGCAAAACAATTCTAGAAACTAAGTGAAACACTCCCAGATTTTCCCCAGGTGACAATTAGCCAAAATTGCATACAGGAGGGGTCTAATTTAGTGCAAAAGGAGCCATGGACCAAACCTGGGACCCTAATTCCCTGCTCTGGACGCAAAATGCGGCCATAATGATTAAATCTGCGGCCATTTGGTGGAGTTGGGGTCTCGGGTCTCTGTGGTAGCTTCCTGGGTGCCTGCATGGGTCACTGTGTTCACAAAATTATTTTTAGTGCCCCCGGGTTACTCCAGATTCCATAATACCCTCACAATTTACACACTTATCCGATGTTAGGGTTTCTAAATCCGTGTTTTGGGGTTAAGTCTCAGGTTTGGGTCTGAATTCTAGCACTAGGGGGTTTGTGTACTGAGCTCAATTTCCCAACACAACTCAAAAATTCCACAAACCCTAACTTGGAATTTTCTAACCTCACTAAACATCACAATATCACCTCTAAACTTGCATGAAAGCTAAAGTGAATGAAATACTATGCTAAGGGTGATGAAATTACCTCACTTGGACAACCCAAGAAAAACCCTAGCTCCTCAAGGTTGTCAAAATCTAACTTTTCTTGATCCAATGTGTAGAGGAGAAGGAAGTGATCAATTTTTGTAAAAGGGGTTTATGGTTTTGATGAAGCTTTCTAGATGATCTCTAGGGTGAAGGTGGAGGGAAGCTTGAGGAAGGAGGAGATGCAAGAAATAATGGGGAAGGGGTTTGTGGCAGCCCCTCTCTCTCTCTTCTCTCTTTTATTCTCACCCACTCTCACTAATTACCTTTTTGCCATTTAACTTTTTAACCCTTTTCTTTTTATTTAAAACCCAAGTCACAAAATACCCAAAATATCATAAGAACACAACATGAAATCAAAGCATAACATGACATGGTGCAATAGCCACGAGAAACTGTAGAAACACGGATTTGGCTTAATCGCGATTAGCAGTGCACTAATCGGGTTTTTATCGAAACTGCGTATAATAAATTTTAAAAAT
Organism: Agapanthus africanus; assembly: GCA_030015575.1. NCBI lineage: Eukaryota > Viridiplantae > Streptophyta > Magnoliopsida > Asparagales > Amaryllidaceae > Agapanthus > Agapanthus africanus. The sequence goes on from CM057351.1 coordinate 110,685,355, forward strand.
GCCAAATCCTTTAAATATATTATTAAATGAATAAATTATTTTTATTTCACAATTATTGGTATATATTTATACCCTTTTTCGAAAACCCCAATTTCGCAAATCGGGCAGTTTTCGGGAAATATATTATTTTAATATTAAATTCCAAAAATAATATTTTATATTTTCTGAAATGTTACAATATTCCCCCCTTAAAAAAATTCGGTCCCCGAATTTAAGTTTAAACCCCCAAAATCTAAAATATTTCAATAATCAGCTCAAAACAACGGGGCTCCGAAATCATGGAAAACGCAGAAATAACACAGCGCGTCAAGTGCGCATAAAAAGGAGTACAAAACTCAAAATCAAACTCCGTCAAGCGTCACGCAAATCATTGGATTTGCATGCATATCCTCGAAGTTACAATAGAGATGCAGATCTCGAAATCCACTACTTAAATCCAATATACACTAGTCAAATACTATAATACGTGTATAGTACGCATCTTTGGAAACTCTAAAATCTGAATAAAATACATGCAAAATCCTTTCTAAATCACCGCGGGAATACGTAACTCATGAAATAACTGACGGACGCTCATTTTAAAATAATAATATATGTCCATATATGTTTTCTTAAATACACGTTCCGTCGTTTTCAAAATATCCCAAAAGGTTTCCATTTATAAACGTTCGTGTTGCTCACGGACACATAGGAAATAGCGAGACTATAGCTCCTTTTTGAAAACTCTTTTGGAAATCTTTTAATGCATGCAGAGTACTCAGGTACTGTCCTCAGATCAGTCATGTATGGCTACTACACAATATAGTGCCCAACATGAAAACAAAGAGCTCAAAAGCAAAATCAGCCTCAAAAGGCGTGTCCAAAAATCACATGCGTCTGGTGTGCATGGAAATCAAATCCAAATACAGGTGCCACAATACGCACAAAGAAAAACTAAGTGCAACGGGTGTGCACAAAAGCATCTGTCCACTGCAACGGTGTGCATGACAACAATATCCGGTGCACCTATTGTACACGAAAATAACATCCGGTGCATCAAATGCACGAAATACAATCAATAACTCAAACGCATAAAAGCAACACCGAGTACACCAAGGTGTATAAATCAAAATCGTGTGCAACTGCGTGCATAAAATACATATCAATGCACTGTAAGCACATATAAGCTATACCGAGTGCAAAAATCACTTCATCCGCATGAAATCCATGAAATCATATACATGTGCAGCCAAGGCACAAAACCGAATCTCAAGTGTAATAGATATGCTCAAATCGCAAATTAACCCAATGGTGTATAAAATATATATCAGGTGCGATAACTATGCGCAAACATGCAAATACCCAGTAGGTGCAGCCATGGTGCACGAAATCAATATCAGGAATCTCGTTATCAAAACCTAAATCCAAGCGATATAAGCATGATACTCGGATCACAAATGCAAATCGCAATAAAAGACATCGAGGTACACCTCCTACAAAGTCGAAAAATAAATTGGTGCGCCTAAAAACCGGCAGAACAAGAACATCCGCTTGCCTCCTACTCACGGTCAGGCATCTTCTGTCTCTGGGTCCTTATCTTCTCTGTGGATTACCAATCCCGCAATCCATCGGCTCATCGGCCCTGTCAGGTGTGCTAACGGGGACGACTCCGTTCTGGCACTTCTCGGGTCATCTCTCGGTCAATCATCACGACCACTCGTAAGGCAGCACGTCACTGGCGTCGGCCTCTGGTCCTCTGAATACGCGTGACACATCTGATCCTGAGTGCAAATCTCATTGCAGCAGTGTCCTGGAAGGAATCCTGCTCAAGGTCTCTTCCGATCTCGCCTATGCCGAACTGTACGGAGGCTGGTACTCTTACATAATCCTTTCTTGTTTTCTGGACCTCTGTGTTTCAGCACAACGTTTCCTCGGGAATTTGGTCGTATCCTAACGCCTCTGTAAGCATATCATGTCTCTGATCTCGACGGGGAATAACGACAGCTCGTCAGCGTCTCGCACGAACCTCCGGTTCTACTCGTCTTTATCGTCGTCCACTATGACGTCACGCCATGCTATCTGCGCACTGCAACTGTTCTCGGCCACGGTCAATCTGGAGTCTCTCACACGGGCTCGAAATTGCGTACTCTATATCCTCCTCACTCTGTAGAAGATATCTGGCCGAACACGTCCTCGGGAACTCGTCCCAACCATTGGAGGAATACTCAATGCACGTCCGTTCTCGGTCAACTCACAACGCATCTGGGTGAGGTCCTCTATCCGAAGCTGGTCAGCTTGTTGATCTCTTATCACATGATATTCGGACGACGTCAAACTTTTTGATCGAGTCATCAAGGTCCCAAAATTTCCCGACGGCTCAACACCTGAGCGCAGTCTAAAAATACCTGGTACATACCACAACACCTCTGGACCAGCCGTAGAAGGTCAAACCCAAGCCTCACTGATGGCACCGCTAAACTACCACAAACCCTAAGGTTCAAAGCGGTTCTATAGTCATCATGTCGAGTTAGGGTTTCATTCTTCTAGAGGGTCCACAGAATTACCTGCATGATCCTCCGAACACTTTAAACTTGGGAAAAATGGGTTTCTGACACTCGCTCGAACTCTTTAGCTTTGCCTATACAACATGTGAATGTTTTTCGCCCGCATACTAAACAATGCCTCAATCCTCCAGGAAAGGCGATATATCGGCGGTCATCTCTGGATCGGTCTGCTCTGGATCTGAGTAAGACTCTCCATACTAGAAATCTTCAACTCAACTGGGCCTGCGTCGGCGCATAAATCTGACGAATCACCTCCGTCTCTCAAATCGGGGTAGACTAGCTATCATCTGTCTCATATCTACCTGGAAGCTCCAGCGATCTCAGCTCGTAAGCTCCGGAAGCGACATCCTATCATCTCAGCAACAGCCGGGTCACTTGTCTGCACGGTAGGCGACGTCAAAATCTCTGAGGTACGATGTACATCAACATTTCTCTCGCAACCGGCAGCTCTAACAATGGCCCGATCATTCAGTGTAAAACCAAGCACTCACCTCCACAAGAGACCACAACATAACACTACCTCGAGATGTTCCCATGCCACCAGAAAACACAATGGTCAGCCCTCGTACCAGACGAGCTTGTCCTGACCGCGACACTAGCAGCAGCTCAAACTGCGCTCAAACATGGTGACAGGAACCTCAATCGAGTATCGAAGAAAGCAGATCAACGGCATGAGAGGAAACGACAGATCTAGAATGGATACATGATCATAAGAAGGAACAGTATCAGTGAGAGTATGATCATGGAAACGAATAGAATCAAGGATCTCAAATGGATGTATAATCATGGGTATGAAAAGAATCATAAATCTCAAAAATATGTACATCCTAAGGTTTCTTAAGTGGAGTATCGTATCGTAAATATGCCGCGGAACATACGTACGGTACGTCACTCTACTCAAGTTGCCTACTCCATCAATCAGGGTCACCCTATGAAACGAAAGTTCGGGTCTAATACCCCCCGTTCAAGTCTAAGTTCCGTAAGTTCAAGCCTAGCTTCCGAAATACATATCCGCCCTAGACTCCGCATAGTCAAACATAGACTCGAAACAAGGTTAAACCTAACGCTCTGATACCAACTTTGTCACGACCCGAAATATTAGCTCCTGACCAGCACTTGAATCACGCAACATCTAAAGGCGTAACGGAATTCAAGTAAGCTGAATCTCAGAAATCTAAACCTTTTAAGAAAAATAAAGGAGGTGAGGTTTTGAAATAAAGGTCTAATGAAGTCAAGTTTTCTAAATGCATAGAAAAGAAACATGAATGATGCAAGTGAAATTTACTAGTTTGAAAACATGTTTCGTCTTTTAAAAATTTTGGCAGCAGCTCCTTTGTATATTTTGATCCAAAACCACAAATACATAATAATGATAAAGGTATCCCCAAGCGGGAGCTAGCTCTTCGCCCAACGGCGGATCACAACCACGCAAGACAATAAATATAAGTATACGACGCCCAACGGCGAAGATCACCACAAAAGATAAATAAAAGCAAGACAAATAAACCACAAGTAGCGAAAAAAAACCTCCCTCTAAGTCTCGCAACCACAATCCCACTAAGTCTCATTACTTATACAAATAACGAATTTTGATTGATGGAGTTAACTAGAGACAATAATGAAATATAGATACAAGAGTGGGTACGATACAAATGTCCCACCTACTAATGCAAAACACCCGAATGCAACTGTGTGCCAGCGAAGCCGCTACTGATCCAAGCAGTCAACCTGCAAGAACTGTGGCACAACGGGGGTGAGTTGCCAACTCGTGAGTAGAAAAATATCAACAGATAGAAATCGAATAAACAACGACTCCTAAGTCAACTATATCATAAGGTAATACTATGATATCTAGGATGACCGGGTCTGTACAGGTGCCAACAAGGTATTCAATATCTTTATGCATGCGGATAACATCCAACAGTAATAAATCAATGCATGTATATTGTCACGACCCAAAGTTTGGCCCGTGACCGGCCCTTAACCACGTAACGTCTACAGGCGTAACGCAACTAAGTAAGCCGAAAACCCAGAAATCAAACCAGTAAAAGTATAGAGTGATATAAGCAATTAATAGAACCAATTACTAAGATAACAATATATGACGCCGTAGCAAAGAAAATGAGCAACAAGTGAGAAACATCACAGATAGAATAACCTGCATAAGTAAAGTCGGCTCACAACGAGCTCGACGCCAGAATACAAAATAATATACATCGTCCTCACAACTGGTCTCTAAGTCAATACATAAGTGGTAGATGGAGAGTACTAGATACAACCATGTACATAACTGAAAGATAACCAGATACCGCACAAAACCCACCTATCAGCAAAAGAGCTAGTACACCAACTGTAGGAGTATCTGTGTCAAAAGATGCAAGAATGCAGCCTGCCGCGACTACTCCGAAGGGCAACCTGCAAACACTGTGGCACAACGGGGGTGAGTTGCCAACTCGTGAATAGAAGATAACATATAAAGGTAATCGCGAGTATGCACGTGCTACGATACTCTAACCTATAACAACAGATAACATCTATATGATGAACTGAATGCTCAAATCATGCAACAAGTGCAATCTAATAACATTTCCATGTGATGAGCAAGAAATGTGATGATCAGGTATAACAATGCAGTCTAACAACCCTATATAGAATGAACAGGGTATGCAATGATCAGGTATAGCAATGTGTACTATATCAGGTACAATAGATACAGGATGAGATATCGATTACTATATACTGAGCATGGGAGATATAACATCTACACGGAATGTCATCATGGAAAGTATAATCGGTACTCATCAATGCACCCAAATCCCAATACTACTCAGGCGTCGCCATCCTCCTCGGTCCTCAAATCTTGTAAATCTCATATAATCGTGAGTGCCCAACATCGGCACCCAAAATATCAATAAATACTCGTGCCAAGCATCGACACGCAAATCCTCCTGTATAGGGCATCCGTCAGTCCGGATCAGCCCACGGGCTCTGTCTGCGGTATCGGCCCTCGGCCCCGACAGTACGAGTCGTCCCGTATCCATCCATCGCCTCTGGTCGTTATCCTCCGGATAACCGCCAGGTTCAACCAATCACCGGTAGGTAGTAGTCCCTCTGCCAGGCTCACCGTCTACTACACAGCGAAACCGTTCTCGTCCCGGGGTACCATACCGGGTCCACCATGTACCCGTAATCGGCCCCATCCAACTCCTCGATTCGGGTTCACATATATTACTCTAGTACCGAGAAAACACATGGTGGACGCACCGAAATATCATATCAAGGGAAACCGGGTTTTTAAATAATTAACTATTCTCTTTGAAATATCCACGGTTCCCCAAATCCAGAATTTACATGGAAACAACATATCTCAATGCGTAATCTAAGCAAGCATGAAGATATCAATATATGTGTGCACTGGCATGAATGTACAGTGTGCATGTGCGCAGGTATGAAGATATCAATATATGTGTACACTGGTATGAATATACAGTGTGCATGTGCGCAGGTATGAAGATATCAATATATGTGTGCACTGGTATGAATATACAGTGTGCATGTGCGCAGGTATGAAGATATCAATATATGTGTGCACTGGTATGAATATACAGTGTGCATGTGCGCAGGTATGAAGATATCAATATATGTGTGCACTGGTATGAATATACAGTGTGCATGTGCGCAGGTATGAAAATATCAATATATGTGTGCACTGGTATGAATATACAGTGTGCATATGCGCAGGTATGAGTATGTGATGCATATGTGCCCAAATATGGATATAACATATGCTGTTATGCGGCAAATCATGACAACATCAATAAGGTAGAATCAGTATGATATATGATTTATAGCAATCCTATAATGTGAGTGTCATGGCAATCACTAACGGTGTGGGTGTAGCATATCAATCGTGCTCGTGCGACTTGAACCGTTAGTGACAGTGCAGTGTTCTGTGCTATCATTTCTATATGCAACAATAAGGTATGCTACCGCAGTCCATATGAACATCTACAATCTAATATCCTGACTCGCCCTGACGCTTAACGCCATACGGGCGATTTCCCCGTAGATGTTAAATCTACTCACCTGGTCGTGCGCTACTCGTAGCCGACCACCTGCTTCCCTTTCTTAGCTTCGTCCGACGTACCCGCCTGCGAACCTGGAATTACACAAGAATCCATATATAAGCAACTATCTCGCAAAACGCGATATCGAAGTCAAACGATACGCTCGCGTCGCGAACTAAACGCGCGAGTGTACGATACGCTAAACGTGTGCACGCGTCTAAAACTAACCCCGATACGCCGCGATACGCTGAATCATGGAACCCTCTCGCGTATCGCGCGTATCGCGCGAACCAAACGTACTAGAAATACGATATAACATCCCAGATTCTACCCAGGCTAACAACTTACAAAACTATACATACCACTGGCCTAGAAATAACAACAGACTCCTACCCATCCAAACATCACCCAAAAATTCCCCTATCTGGCCGCAAATTGCGGCCAGAAAGAATAAATCGGCGGCCTCGCTATGGGGTGGGGGTCTCGGGCTCTGGTGGTGTGGTCTATGCCTTGTATACAAGCTCCATTTAACTCAATTTCAACCTGAACTACTCAGGCCTATAGCAGATCACAGAAATCCAAAAAGTTCACTTAAAAACACTAAATTTGCACAATTAGAAACCCTATGGTATTTTGGTGTAATCTGGGGTCTAACTCGGTTTACATGGCCTTAATAACACCTAATTAGGTTAGGTTAACCAATATTAACAGCACTAAACCATAAGTCCACACAAATCACCATTTCAAGCACAAAATCTCACTTTTTACACAAACCGAAGCTAAACTACACATACGTTAAACAAACAAGAAGTTGGGCTCGGATTCTATACCTTACAAGACCCTAGGTGCAAGGAGAAAGGAGGTGGAGAAGATGGGAGTGCTGCTGCAGCTGCTGGGGGCTGCTGTTGGTGTTGCTGCTGTTGCCACTACCTGTTGCTGTTGTTGTTACTGCTTGCTGCTGCTGCTGCTGATGCTGCCTCTGCAGCTGCTGCCCCTCTCTCTCTCTCTCAGCTGAGTGTGTGTGTGTGAGTTGTGAGGAAAAATGAGGAAAGAAATGAGGCCCCAAGTCAAAAAACCCCTCTCTCTTTTCCTCTCTCTTCATTTAATGAGCATGGCTCAAGCCATGCCCATACTCCCTCTCTCATGCACCAAGTCAACAAAAGAAAAGAAAAGAAAAACAAATTAACAAAATACTCAAATAAATAAAACCCCATCAAGCCCAAAACACTTAATACAAATAGGTTAACCCACCATGCTTGTTAATCATGGTTTTAACCCCAAATCTAAACCCTAGTTTACATGCACAAGTGTGTGTGTGCCTAGAAAAATCCTAATAAAATATTCATTAATTGGAATAAATTATCTGACACTTAATTTGGTAAACTTTTGCCAAAAGCTATCTAGTAGAATATAATTAACCCCTAAACACGACCTATTACATATATGGATCTCGTCCAGCCATAATCAAGGTATGTATGCATGTGGATCTCGTCCACCCAATATACTCAATGTCTGTATGCACGTAAATATCATAAAGAAGTGTGCATGAAAGTATGAGGATATATATATCAACGGTGTCCCTCGTGACACATCAAAATCATGGAACCTGAGTGCCTAGCATCGGCACTCGAAAATATCATGAAAACCGTCCACAGCATCGGCACGTAAATCCTCATATATCGGGCTCCGTCAGTCCGGATCGGCTCACGGGCTCCATCGGTCCAGATCGTCCCATATGATCTCTCGACCCCGGTCGGTATCCTCCGGATATCCGCCGAGCCCAAATACTATCACCGGTAGGTAGTAGTCCCTCTGCCAGGCTCACCGTCTGTATACACAGCATCCCTTTCTTGCCCCGGGGTACCATACCGGGTCCACCATGTACCCGCAATCGGCCTCATCCGCCTCCTCAAATCGGGTTTCACATGTTGCTCTCAGAACCGAGAAAACACATGGTGAACGCACTGAAATATCATATCAAGAGAAACCGGGTTTTTAAAATAACACATAATCTCTTTTGAAATATCCACGGTTCTCAAATCCAGAAATCTCATGAAAACGGCATATCTCAATGCATAAAATGATAGAGCATGATGTATGCGACATATAAGAGAAATGCTAGCATATCCGTATATCATGCAACATGGAAAAGTGATATGACATGTTAAGGGGAAAACCGCTCTTTTAAATGATTCCAGTTTTTAAAGTATAACATGCGGTTCCCAATTTTCCAATAAAACCAGTTATCTATGTAGGTACAATATGTATATGCGCAAATATAGATGTACCAATGTATGTGTGCACTAATATGGATATACAATGTGTATGTGTGCAAATATGGATATATCAATGTATATGTGCACCAATATGAATATACAATGTATGTGTGCGCAAATATGGATATATCAATGTATATGTGCACCAATATGAATATACAATGTGTATGTGCGCAAATATGGATATGTCAATGTATATGTGCACCAATATGGATATACAATATGTATGCGCGCAAATATAGATATATCAATATCTATGTGCATCAATATGGATATACAAATGTGTATATGCGTAAGTATGGGTGTATCAATGTATATGCGCAAGCAGGTTATGCGAAGAGTCATATCATGATGCATCACTCCTACTGTGTAGTGACATGGCAATTATCGATGATGAAGTGTGTGAGCTTACAATTAGTGTACGTGTAACATACGCATCATCGATAATGGTGCAGGTGTACTAGCACAAGTATGAGTAATGCAATGCAAATAATATGAATGTAGCATAAGGTAATCATACGCAAATACTGACGGGTATACGTATCTAACATGATCGAGTCAGTGAATCAATCAATCGGCATCCAGCCACACAAAGTCACGTACAGTATAATCCATCGTACGGCATCCTCTAGATCAATCATCAAGTCAAACTCATCACGCACGGAAAATCATCGTACGGCGGCCTTAAGCTAAAAGGGATCCTAGCATCCTATAAGACAATGAGGGTACGGCCTAATATCATGTACGGCCTATCATCCATGATTAACAACATTCTATATATGTATATATATCTATGTACCTATGGCCCAGTTCACATCCGCAATAATCTCATATCAGGGGACGGCAGGGTATAAATTATCTCGATCGACTCGCATCCGTATACCAACATATCATCATATTATCATATTATTATATCCGTCTTATACTCTTTCATCGCATTTATATCTCACATCAAGTCGAGTTACATAAACATTTTATCTCTACTATAAGCATAAGTATCTAATCTAACATACACACCCGAACCATACAAGCAGATTTTAAAAGAAGCGAATCGTAGTTTTGAAAATAGGGGTTACGGTGTTTTAAGGAAAAGATATCATTTCAAAATCCGTAACATCCCTCAAGGTATATATTTAAAAGATACAACGATTCTTCGGTTTAGAAAAAGGAATGGTTCGGATGACACATCTACATTGACTATCTAGTCCTACAGTACCCTAAACGGCAATATCGCTAAAAGTCATCCTCAATTTCCGTCATCATATAATAGTCGTAAAATATCACTTCTAGCTATCCCCTAGTTTCTAATATAGTTTCATAGCTATCTTCATTCTAACCCTAGTTTCCTAATCTAGATTTCCTTAACCATATTCTATAAATCAGTTTTCCATCGAAACTTTGCGGGGGTGCTATACGCCATCCACCAGACTTCCCCCGTGGATATAGATCCACTCACCTTGGTTCTTGTTCACCGAAGTCGATGACGCTACACTCCGTCGCCTCGGAATCCATGTGAAGGTACCTGCAATAATAAACAATCGCAATGCGTATTAAAATCAAGGCGGAAAAACCAAAATGGCACAAGTTTCGCTCATAGGTTAAAACCTATAGCTTCGCATGCAAAACGCGAAAAATAACCCTGGTCGTGGACGTCCAAACGCCACAAGACGGAAACACAATACCAAATACCAAATTCAAATTCATTAAAAGCCGCAAAACAATTCCAAAAACTAAGTGAAACACTCCCAGATTTTCCCCAGGTGACAATTAGCCAAAACTGCATACATGAGGGGTCTAATTTAGTGCAAAAGGAGCCATGGACCAAACCTGGGACCCTAATTCCCTACTCTGGCCGCAAATTGCGGCCAGAATGATTAAATGTGCGGCCATTTGGTGGAGTTGGGGTCTCGGGTCTCTGTGGTAGCTTCCTGAGTGCCTGCATGGGTCACTGTGTTCACAAAATTATTTTTAGTGCCCCCGGATTACTCCAGATTCCATAATACCCTCACAATTTACACACTTATCCGATGTCGGGGTTTCTAAATCTGTGTTTTGGGGTTAAGTCTCAGGTTTGGGTCTGAATTCTAGCACTAGTGGGTTTGTGTACTGAGCTCAATTTCCCAACACAACTCAAAAATTCCACAAACCCTAACTTGGAATTTTCTAACCTCACTAAACATCACAATATCACCTCTAAACTTGCATGAAAGCTAAAGTGAATGAAATACTATGCTAAGGGTGATGAAATTACCTCACTTGGGCAACCCAAGAAAAACCCTAGCTCCTCAAGGTTGTCAAAATCTAACTTTTTTTGGTCCAATGTGTAGAGTAGAAGGAAGTGATGTAAAAGGGGTTTAGGGTTTTGATGAAGATTTCTAGATGATCTCTACGGTGAAGGTAGAGGGAATCTTGAGGAAGGAGGAGATGCAAGAAATAATGGGGAAGGGGTTTGTGGCAGCCCCCCTCTCTCTCTTATCTCTTTTATTCTCACCCACTCTCACTAATTACCCTTTTGCCATTTAACTTTTTAAGCCTTTTCTTTTTATTTAAAACCCAAGTCACAAAATACCCAAAATATCACAAGAACACAACATGAAATCAAAGCATAACATGACATGGTGCACTGGCCACGAGAAACTGTAGAAACGCGGATTTGGCTTAATCACGATTAGCAGTGCACTAATCGGGTTTTTATCGAAACTGCGTATAATAAATTTTAAAAATGCTAAATCCTTTAAATATATTATTAAATGAATAAATTATTTTAATTTCCATTTATTTCACAATTATTGGAATATATTTATACCCTTTTTCGAAAACCCCAATTTCGCAAATCGGGCAGTTTTCGGGAAATATATTATTTTAATATTAAATTCCAAAAATAATATTTTATATTTTCTGAAATGTTACAATGATAAAGACAAACCAGATAGCATACTATCATCTCGAGTAATACTGTTCTACCGGTATAGGTCATCGCTCAATCATTGCAATCACGTGCCTGCGATCCAATAATTGACTTGAGGGCACTATAGCCAACAGATGATACATTGGACATGGGTGTATGAGACTCATACCAAACTAAAGATAATTTGGGGATTTAATTATTAAGGGATAAATCAAAATTATGTGGAAATTGGCATGGTTTAGGATGCTTGTGGAAGCATGTAGAAACCTTGACTTAGTCCACTAATTTTGTTTTACTCTAGATATTTATTAACCCAACCATTATCTTTAGCCATGGTTAAGTCTCTACAAATATCATTTGTGATATTTTCTCACCCATGGTTAAAAGGGTTCATCACTTGTTCATCTTCTTCATCTCCTTTTTTGCTCTTTAGCTTGGAGTGAGGTGAGAAAGAAAAAAGAGAAAAATAATTCTAAAGTGAGAAAAATTCCTACTTCATCAATCTATACCAAACTAGACATTTAGTATAGGTTGTTTGCTTCACTAATTCCTCAATTAGTGAAGAGGTAGCTTGAGTTAGAGTTCTTCGACGTAGATCATCTTCGACCTCGAAGATCCTTAAACAAGCTCGTTCCTTTCGTCTAGTGGAGCCTAAGGAGAGTCCGGTAGACCACTATTTGGAGCTAAGGGACTACTACATGGAGCTTTAGAAGTGAAGGACCAGTCTACAAAGGTTGTATTCCTATTTCACTTAGTGTAAAGTTTGTTTACATGCTATAAGACCTTAATTCTTTAGTTCGATTCTTGGATGGAGTTGCTTAGCACTCTAGTTTTTTAAAAATTGCATACTCGATGCTGCTAAAACCTAGTGGTCGTGCTAAGTGACCCCAACAGCGCATGCCTGACAAGTTTCATTTCTATTTGAAACCCCCGATGTGGTTTTTACCCCGGCGTCTTATGACCTTGACGGATGCCAACAAATCATAAAGCGCAAGTCAAGTTCTACCCGTCATTGTCCTGATTAATTTAGACCGACACGTACTCGCCCTTGACGGATGCCAACTGTTAGTGTATATGCCCTAGAGGCCATTACTGTATCATACTAGTTTGTATATTACTTAATGGAAGCTTGGGATATTCACCTTGTATAGACAATCTTGCTCAATATAGTAGTATGCTACTTGGTTTGTTTCTGCTTTAATGTGTACATGTGTTTATTTTAGTATATCACCTATACACATTAGTGGAGCCCTTAGGATCTTTGCTTGATTACCAGCGTTGTGATGGCAGTCACACTAGTGGGGGCTGGGTAATCCATAAGCACATCCTTATGCAGGTCCCTAGTCGTAGGACTATCGAGACAAGGCATCGATACTCCGGAGTAGACTAGCGTATGCGCTTCTCATCCCAGTGTGGGAGACGGTCTGTCCCACAGCCATCAGTACGTCGTACTTGAGATAGTATGGGGGTGCTCGTTAGGTTACGAGTACACTGGACAGGACTCGTCGGGAACTGTTGGTTGGTACTATACCTATCGTCAGTTATCAGTTCCCAGGTGACATGAGTATAGCTTAGTCCGCTGACTTGACACTGTCACTTCGCCTCGAGTGTGTTCCCACTGTACTTAGATTACTACTCTACCACGGCTCAAAGGAGTCGTGCAAACAGGTAGTGGTTGGGTGCAGTCCCGAAGCACTTGGAGGCAGTGACGGTTAGACAGGATTCGTCTCTCCCGGTATTGGGGGTTGACATCGCGCTGTGTCTAGGAGAGCCATTACACATGTAGTCCCTGGCCAGGGCAAGCGAGATATACTGGTAGGTTTCCAGTGTTATCTCAGGGTGTTCTGGGCTACACTCCGACACGACTTGTACCGCTATTAGGGGACTGACGTTTACCGCCCCCTAGGCCCGCCATGCGATGTTATCAGACGAACAGACCGGAATGTATGGAGATTGTCACATTCAGGCTCAGTAGGAGTTCAGATGGGTTTCACCTCGCCAGTCTTCTTGTCGGCATCTACCTGGGGACCGTTACGCACAGCTAGTGCCGCTTGCGGTCTGTGGTTAAACCCACTGCCAGCATAGTGTCGAGTCTTTAGAGTCCCACACAGAAAGCTATTCGCCTTTAGGCAAAAAAGTAGAGGTCGCATGGTTTTATGACAGGTCGCATGGTTTTGCGACAGGTCGCATGGTTTTGCAACAGGGTTCGGTCGCATCCGTGCACTTGTGCACGTTTGGTGTCCGGACAGTTAACACTAGAGGGATTTGGTTTAAGCCAGATCCTAGTGTACATTTTGGGATTAGTTTTATCTCGTTTGTATTCGTGTTGCTCGGAACGCGGATGCGGGTGTGTATGCACAGTTGACAGAGAGACAGAGACAGAGGATTCTCATTGGGGTTGTTGACTTTGACTGTTGACTATTGACTTTTTGCTAAACCCTAATGAGAATAAGAAATATAATTAACAATAATATTAATTAAGTATTATAGTGACATAGTTGTTGAGGGGTTGACTTTGTTGACTTGTTGACTTTGTTGACCGGTTGACTAGGTTGGACTAGTTGACCATCATCATTACAATGGCTATCATTTCATGGCAAAGACTTTTGCTTGCTTGTTTATTTTTGCAAAATGAGTGCATGAAATGATATAGCCATTTTGACTTGAACCATCACATAATACTTGATTACTATTTTTGTTATGATGGTTTTGGATTATGAGAGCTTGGATGGCAAAAGACTTACTCATTCTCTCATTTGCTTTCTCTCTCTTGCTTGAGCTCTCCCTCTTGCTCTTCCTCTTGCTCTCTCTAGCTCAAGGCAACTCCCTCTCATGAGTTGAGAAACATTGCCTTAGAGATAAAAGAAAACCCATATCACTTCTCTACTCATCCTAGTTCACAAGGTTTAGCAAACCAAGTGTTCTAGTTTCTTCAAGTTCGAAGAAGAAGCCAAAGGTAGAAGCTTTCAGGTGGATCCATCTTCGGCGCAAGGAGACGACGAGGTGAAGCCGATCCGTACACCGCAAAGAGTTGAAGATGAAGGAGTTCAAGAAAGGTATAACCCCCTAACCGAGTAGGTAAATCTCATGTTAGGTTTGTTAGATAGTTGTTTAATAAATATCCGTATTTTGAGTCCATGTTACCACCTCTTGAAAAATCGTTTTTCATCATTTCCGCAAGCCCGTAAGTACCGGGAGAGGTAACGTGGACTTACAGTGGTATCAGAGCCTAGTTAAACACTATCTAACATGTTAGCAAAGTAACTAGAAGTTCGATCGGAGAAAAAGTCACGAAACACGCCCGAAATATCAAGTTTCTGCCGATTCTGTTTTCTGTTCAAAAATTAATAAATCTGACACTAAAAATCGGCTCAGGCTTTTTAAAACCCACACAAGAAATTTGGTCCATCGACTCGGTCAAAGCGTCGCGGAAACGCGGCGGGAGCATGCTCCCGCCGCGGTTCCGCGGCCGAGTTGACTCGGTCGTGGAACAAGTTTCCTGCAGTGTTTTTCTGGGGCTGTTTTGGGATTTTTGGGATATGTTTTTTCTGCCCAGATTTTACAGAAAGGAAAATTTGTTTATGGGGTCTAAAATCTGTATTTTGATCGAACTTCTAAAAGACTTAAGCTAACGGGTTATATCTGTGATGTGATATATGTATTGAACGTCCGCTAATCGCTATACGTCGATTGGTGGGGGTTATACATATCTGTGATCTGTAATGTTGATGGTATGTGTATATGAATTCATTGGATTGTCGCGGATGAATAGCTGGGGGGTTGTGAGATGAGAGTTTTCTTTTCTTTCAATTCATGTAAATTTGTAATTGATGTAATATTATTTTATGGCCGCACAACCGAGATGGGGTTGTAGCCGTCATTGTATAATTTCTTTTACTGTTTTTGCTCCTAGGATAGACCCAAGGTGGGGTGCACAAACTACCGGGTATCTCGAAGTGTCGAGTGGCCTACTCACGGTGTTGAGGGAGGTTGCTTCGCTTCAGGTACTTGGCGGGTAGTTTGCCGCACCCGTAGGGGTCTAGGGTGGGGTCTTGGCTATTCATAGCGACCGTGTAATCCGCTCTTCGTTACAGGCTCGTACGGAATGCAGATTCCTAGTATATCCAATGTGTTCATCTGTGATCTGGAATGGCTATCATTGCATGTGACGAATGTGTATATCTATATATGATATTATTTAGGCGTTGCTTATGTTTTGCATCCGCGCTAGTCCAGCCCCCGCTCTGTCGTTAGTTAAGTAACCTAACGGGTAATGACGGGGCCCCGTGGCGAATGCGGATGGCATAAGCGTACGTCATATTTTCGTTATTTTCTGCAATGGTAGGATTAAATGATGGGACGCATTAAAATTAATGCAAGAAAAATAAACCAAGTAAAAGTCGTTGGAACACTTTCAAAACCACTCGGTTTCTTTTCAAAAAGAAATTTAAAACGCGGAGCTTAAGCCACTCCTTTTAAAATCTATGTCGTTCCATCGATTATATCAAGTACACTACGTTCACGGTTTTGCCAAAACCATCCGTAGCCATCCATCATTTCAGTTAAATATTCGGTAGTATTCAAGCTTTGTATTTTGACCTCACGCCAAGGCATAGTGATTGGTAGCTGCCGGATATTTATCTGTTGCATAGATAGAATGCGTTGGTTTGAGACAGTCGTACTGCCATTTTGGCCTACGTCAAGGGTAGGTACGGGTGGGTTCAAATTAACCTGGATAATGATGGGAAGAACTTGACATGTGACTTATGACATTTTGACCTCACGCCAAGGTCATAAGAGCATGGGGCAAAAATCTACATCGGGAGTTTCAAAAGAACTGAAACTTTCTAGCGCTGCATACCATTTGGAGTGTGATGATTCTGGTAGGATTCCTTCAGTTTTGTCACGCAATGATATTTGGATCCCGATCCTACTGTGAGTATATGCTACTCCTCGGGAAATTTCTCACTTAACGATCAATGCTATAAACCAAGTAGGTGTTTAGAAAGGTATTAGCGGGGCTACGCCCATAGGGAAAAGAAGTTATTTAATTAAGGAACTTCGTGAAAGAGTTGGAAAACCTCCCTCGAAGTACCGACACCAGCCTGGCCGAACGGTTAAGCAAGTATTGTACGGTGAGATTGATCCTGAATAATTCTTCCTTTTTGGTTTGAGGAGGGATTCGAGAGACAGTGGGAGCCATCCTGTTTAGACAAATTAAAAACCACTCTAAACTTGCAAAAGCATCATGCTAAAGTGTTTCTTCTCTCTCTCCTAATTGCAGCGACCAAACATCATGACCGGACTTAAGTTACTACTGGATAAAAACATACTGACAGGGCCAAACTACAAAGATTGGCTCAGGAATGTCAAAATGGCAATCACTTATGACAAGTTGGGGTATATCCTTACCACCAAAGCTCCCCCTGTCCCAGGTCCCAAAACCAGCGTCGCGGATAGGGAAATCCATAAGACCTGGGAAATCGATTGCGCGAAGGCCAAGTGCCTCGTGCTTGCCTCTATGGACAATGAACATCAGAGGAGGCACGAGAATATGGACCTCGAATCCATATTTCTCCATACAAAAGAACTGTATGGAGAGCAATCTCGTATCGCCAGATACGAAGTGTCGAAAAAGCTGTTTTCGGCAAGGTTGGCCGTCGGATCATCGGTAGCGGAACACGTGCTTAAGATGATTGGCTTCATTGAGGAGCTCGCGGACCTTGGGACCACGTTAGAGAAAGATCTCTACACGGACTTGATTCTCCAGTCCCTTCCTTCCACTTACGCCCAGTTTATCCTGAACTTCAACTTGCAAGAAAAAGAAGTTGAACTTTCAGAACTCCTCAACATGCTGAGGAGTGCAGAGGGCACCCTACAGATAGGTAGGGAAACATCCACTTTGTTTGTAGGAGGATCTTCCTCTTCTAGGTCCAAGGCGAAAGCCAAGGGAAAGAAGAAGAAAGCCCCTGCCAAACCAAGGGGCGGTGTTAGTAAAGTGGATACGAAGGGAAAGACAAAAGCAACAAAGGTAGCGGGAAAGCTTGTGGAAAAGGAAGAATGCTTCTACTGTCATAAGAGTGGACACTGGAAGAAAGATTGCAGGGCTTGGAAAGCCAGAACACAGGATCTGAAGCAAGTTGCGGCTTTAGCTACAGGTGTGTATGTTATTGAAAACTGTCTATCAATAAACTCTACTTCCTGGGTATTGGATACCGGATCAAGATCTCATATCTGTAATTCTTTGCAGGCATTGAGAAAGCGTAGGTTTTTGAAGGCGGGTGACATGACCCTCAAAGTCTTGGATGGAGTTGCTTAGCACTCTAGTTTTTTAAAAATTGCATACTCGATGCTGCTAAAACCTAGTGGTCGTGCTAAGTGACCCCAACAGCGCATGCCTGACAAGTTTCCTGTATATTTGAAACTCCCGATGTAGTTTTTACCCCAGGCATCTTATGACCTTGACGGATGCCAACAAATCATAAAGCGCAAGTCAAGTTCTACCCGTCATTGTCCTGATTAATTTAGACCGACACGTACTCGCCCTTGATGGATGCCAACTGTAGGTGTATATGCCCTAGAGACCATTACTGTAGCATACTAGTTTGTATATTACTTAATGGAAGCTTGGGATATTCACCTTGTATAGACAATCTTGCTCAATATAGTAGTATGCTACTTGGTTTGTTTCTGCTTTAATGTGTACATGTGTTTATTTTAGTATATCACCTATGCATATTAGTGGAGCCCTTAGGATCTTTGCTTGATTACCAGCGTTGTGATGGCAGTCACACTAGTGGGGGCTGGGTAATCCATAAGCACATCCTTATGCAGGTCCCTAGTCGTAGGACTATCGAGACAGGGCATCGATACTCCGGAGTAGACTAGCGTATGCGCTTCTCATCCCAGTGTGGGAGACGGTCTGTCCCACTGCCGTCAGTACGTTGTACTTGAGATAGTATGTGGGTGCTCGTTCGGTTACGAGTACACTGGACAGGACTCGTTGGGAACTGTTGGTTGGTACTATACCTATCGTCAGTTATCAGTTCCTAGGTGACATGAGTACAGCTTAGTCCGCTGAATTGACACTGTCACTTCTCCTCGAGTGTGTTCCTACTGTACTTAGATTACTACCCTACCACGGCTCAAAGGAGTCGTGCAAACAGGTAGTAGTTGGGTGCAGTCCCGAAGCACTTGGAGGCAGTGACGGTTAGACAGGATTCGTCTCTCCCGGTATTGGGGGTTGACATCGCGCTGTGTCTAGGAGAGCCATTACACATGTAGTCCCTGGCCAGGGCAAGCGAGATATACTGGTTGGTTTCCAGTGTTATCTCAGGGTGTTCTGGGCTACACTCCGACACGACTTGTACCGCTATTAGGGGACTGACGTTTACCGCCCCTAGGCCTGCCATGCGATGTTATCAGACGAACAGACCGGAATGTATGGAGATTGTCACATTCAGGCTCAGTAGGAGTTCAGATGGGTTTCACCTCGTCAGTCTTCTTGTCGGCATCTACCTGGGGACCGTTACGCACAGCTAGTGCCGTTTGCGGTCTGTGGTTAAACCCACTGCCAGCGTAGTGTCGAGTCTTTAGAGTCCCACACAGAAAGCTATTCGCCTTTAGGCAAAAGAGTAGAGGTCGCATGGTTTTGCGACAGGTCGCATGGTTTTGCGACAGGGTTCGGTCACATCCGTGCACTTGTGCACGTTTGGTGTCCGGACAGTTAACACTAGAGGGCTTTGGTTTAAGCCAGATCCTAGTGTACGTTTTGGGATTAGTTTTATCTCGTTTGTATTCGTGTTCCTCGGAACGCGGATGCGGGTGTGTATGCACAGTTGACAGAGAGACAGAGGCAGAGGATTCTCATTGGGGTTGTTGACTGTTGACTGTTGACTGTTGACTATTGACTTTTTGCTAAACCCTAATGAGAATAAGAAATATAATTAACAATAATATTAATTAAGTATTATAGTGACATGGTTATTGAGTGGTTGACTTTGTTGACTTGTTGTCTTTGTTGACCGGTTGACTAGGTTGGACTAGTTGACCATCATCATTACAATGGCTATCATTTCATGGCAAAGACTTTTGCTTGCTTGTTTATTTTTGCAAAATGAGTGCATTAAATGATATAGCCATTTTGACTTGAACCATCACATAATACTTGATTACTATTTTTGTTATGATGGTTTTGGATTATGAGAGCTTGGATGGCAAAAGACTTCCTCATTCTCTCATTTGCTTTCTCTCTCTTGCTTGAGCTCTCCCTCTTGCTCTTCCTCTTGCTCTCTCTCTAGCTCAAGGCAACTCCCTCTCATGAGTTGAGAAACATTGCCTTAGAGATAAAAGAAAACCCATATCACTTCTCTACTCATCCTAGTTCACAAGGTTTAGCAAACCAAGTGTTCTAGTTTCTTCAAGTTCGAAGAAGAAGTCAAAGGTAGAAGCTTTCAGGTGGATCCATCTTCGGCGCAAGGAGACGACGAAGTGAAGCCGATCCGTACACCGCAAAGAGTTGAATACGAAGGAGTTCAAGAAAGGTATAACCCCCTAACCGAGTAGGTAAATCTCATGTTAGGTTTGTTAGATAGTTTTTTAACAAAGATCCGTATTTTGAGTCCATGTTACCACGTCTTGAAAAATCGTTTTTCATCATTTCCGCAAGCCCGTAAGTACCGGTAGAGGTAACATGGACTTACACCAACAAGGCTGTACGACTGTCCTAGATTAATGCATATCCATGCTACAGAAAAGTAACACATAGCTACCGCACACTATTCCTTGACGGAAGCCAACAAACATACATGCTTTCCCGCTGCTCCTACTGTCGATGAAGCCCTCTGGCTGATCCATATAAACGCATTCTTCTAAATCTCCATTTAGAAATGCAGTTTTAACGTCCATCTGCCAGATTTCATAGTCGTAGTGAGCAGCAATAGCAAGTAGGATCCGAATGGATTTAAGCATGGCTACGGGAGAAAAAGTTTCGTCGTAGTCCAGACCTGGTCTTTGACTAAAACTCTTCGCCACAAGTCTTGCCTTATAGGTCTCTACCTGCCCATCTACACCAATCTTTCTTTTAAAGATCCATTTGCACCCCACGGGTTTTACCCCAGGGGGTACAATGTCCAAAGACCATACTTTGTTGGTGTACATAGACTCCATTTCAGATCTCATGGCATCCAGCCACTTCACAGAGTCTCCACTCGTGATAGCTTGCTGAAAACTAGTAGGGTCATCATCTTCCATGATGCAGTCTTCTCTGTCACCATCAATGAGGAAACCGTAGTACCTCTCCGGTGGGCGAGAAGTCCTACCAGACCTACGGTGTGGCCGAGGTTCATCAATTTCTGTTGCAACAGCCGGTTCAACCAAGTCGTCATTCGTAATTTGTGTTTCTAGAACTTCTTCTAGGTCTACCACACTACCATCTGTATCATTTGTAAAAAACTCTTTTTGTAAAAATGTGGCATGCTGAGAAACAAACACCTTTTGTTCCTCCTTGTGGTAGAAAAGATATCATAAGAATTCTTTGGATATCCCACAAAATTACACATGACTGACCGTGTCTCGAGTTTGACCGGATTCTGCTTTTTGACATAGGCCGGACAACCCCAAATCTTAACTCGTTTAAGAGATGGTCTCTTCCCATGCTATATCTCATATGGCGTGGTAGACACGGTTCTGGTTGGGATCCTGTTCAGTAGAAACACTGCAGTCTCCAATGCATGCCCCCAAAATGAGACGGGTAACTCAGTATCATTCATCATGGAACGAACTATATCTAATAGGGTCTGATTCTGTCATTCTGACACACCGTTATGCTGTGGTGTGTAAGGAGGAGTGAGCTGAGAGAGAATCCCATTCTCTTTTAGGAAGTCTGCAAACTCTGTACTAAGATATTCCCCACCTCGATCTGATCGAAGCATTTTGATGCTCAAGCCGGTTTGTTTTTCTGCTTCGAGTTTATATTCAGTGAATTTCTCGAAAGCTTCGGATTTGTGCTTTAATAAAAATACATGACCGAATCTTGAGAAATCATCAGTGAAAGTAATGAAGTAAGAAAAACCGCCTCTAGCCTGTGTAGACATTGGCCCGCATACATCACTATGTATGAGGCCTAAGAGCTCAGTAGCTATTTCTCCGTGTCCAGTAAACGGAGTTTTGGTCATTTTACCCTTGATACAAGACTGGCAAGTCGCATAAGATTTATATTCAAAAGGGTTTAAATATCCATCTTTATGTAGCTTGTTTAGTCTTGTTTCGTTAATATGACCAAGTCTACAGTGCCAAAGAAAAGCTTCATTTATTTCTGAAAGTTTTCTTTTATTAGTGTGTTGTATGCTGAAAACTGTGTGTTGATTTAGGACGTATATCCCATTATTTAGTGTACCATACCCAACCAACGTTTGATTCAGGTGAATGTTCATAACATTGTTCTGTAATATATCCTTCATTGTCTAACAAAGAAACGGATATTATATTACAAAGCATACTAGGTACATAATAACATGGGTTCAAAACCAATATACATCCAGACGGCAACCCCAAGTGATACTCTCCCACTGCAACTGTATGTACATTGGAACCATTTCCAACGCGGAGAGTATGGTCACCTGTCTTCAAAACCTTGCTATTTTTCAGCCCCTGCATAGAATTGCAAATGTGAGAACCTGAACCGGTATCTAATACCCAGGAAGCAGAGTTTATTGAAAAACAGTTTTCTGCCACAAACACACCTGAAGCGGAAGCATCCCCATGCTTCTTCTTGAGATCCAAGTACTCTGTGCAGTTGCGCTTCCAGTGTCCTGTTTTGTGGCAGTGATAACATTCCCCTTTCCCCGATTTCCCAGCCTTGGACTTGTCTTTCCCCTTAGCCTTTTTTGACTCTACCCTTAGGTTTGGTGGGTTTCTTCTTCATCTTTCCCTTGGCCTTAGCCTTTGGG
Organism: Agapanthus africanus; assembly: GCA_030015575.1. Lineage (NCBI taxonomy): Eukaryota > Viridiplantae > Streptophyta > Magnoliopsida > Asparagales > Amaryllidaceae > Agapanthus > Agapanthus africanus. Next base: position 110,708,098 of record CM057351.1, read on the forward strand.
CGAGAGGATGAAGATGGACCAACACTCAAAATGGGAGTCTTCACTGACTTCAACATGCTCTCTGCACTCCTTAACATATTAAAGAGTTCAGGCAATTCCTTCTCCATGTTGTGCATGTTGAAGTTAACTATAAATTGAGCAAAGGTGGAGGGGAGAGATTGCAGAATAATATCAGTATATTTCTCATTGTCCATTGTCCACCCAAGGTCCTCAAGCTCTTCTATGAGAGCAATCATCTTCAGAACATGGTCTCCTACTGGTGTGCCAGAGGCCATCCGCATCTGAAACATCTTTCTGGATGCTTCGTATCGTAAGACACGAGATTGCTCTCCATATAACTCCTTTGTATGGAGAAATATGGCTTGGACGTTCATATTCTCGTGCTGCTTCTGATGTGTGTTATCCATCGATGCAAGCGCGAGGCATTTGGTCATGGCATAGTCAGCGTCCCATGTCTTGCGGACTTCCTTATCTGCAACTGAAGATTTAGGACCTGGGACGGGCGGGGCTGGAGCCGTGAGGACATATGATACCTTATCATAAGTCAAGGCAATGTTAAGGTTCCTCAGCCAGTCTTTATAATTGGTCCCATTCAGTTTATTTTTATCTAGTAGAAGCTTGAGTCCTGTCATTGGTATCTGCTATTAAGAGAGAGAAAAGAATACACTCAGCGAAAACTCTTGCAAAGATCAGATTGGTTATTATCTTATCTAATTGATGTCTTCCACTGCTTTAATCAAGTTTCCCCTCAAACCTTAAAAGGAAAACTAGCCAGGATTAATTAAAGTCTACAACTTCGCTAATCGTTCAGCCAGGCCAGTGTCGGTACTTGAGGGAGGTTCCCCGTACTTTCGCACGGACCTAATTAATATAAACCTCGTCTTCCCAGAGGCGTAGCCCCGTTAACACCTTTCTAGACACCTAATAGGTTAGCTAATTGTAAACTGCAAAACACTCCTGGGAGCAACTATTGCCCACAGTGGGATCGGGATCCAACCATCATATGGAAGGTATGCAATCTCATTGCAAATTTCAACTATTGAAATTCCCGATATGGTTTTTACCCCTAGCACTCATGACCTTGGCTATGATCAACAAATCACAAGCACTAGTCAAGTTCAACCCGTCATTTCTTGATTAATTAGACCCGTTCACATGAACCTCGGCTAAGGTCAACAAAGTCACATGCCCGTCCCAATTAATCTACATCATATGCATTGTAGGAAGACATCACTTAGCTACCGTACACTACGCCTTGGCTAAGGTCAACAAACGTAGCACGAATACTAAATACTCTACTTCCTAAAATGACGGAGGGTTGCGGATGGTTTTTAAGAAAACCTTTAACGCTTTGAACTTGATATCGTCGTAGAATCAAATGGTTTTCAAAAGGAGTGGCTTAAGCTCCGCAGTTTTGAAATGTAGCTTTTTCGTAAAAAGCCGAGTGGTTTTTAAATCCGATTCTACAACATCTTTTTAGGTTTATTTTTCTTCACATTAATCATATTAATGTTGTCACATCATTTAAGTCTGTAAGCCAATCACAGAAAAGAAACGAAAATACAACGTACGCTTATGCCATCCTCATTCGCCGCAATGTTCCGTTATGCACCGTTAGGTTACTTAACTAACGGCATACCGGGACGGGACTAGCGCAGGTGTAAAAGATAAGCAACGTCTATTATATATCTCATATATAATATAGCATTCGTCTCAGATATATTAAGCGATCACATCACAGAATATAGGAAGCAGAAACACAGATATGATAATATAGGATATACTAGGACGTCCGTATTTAGTATTTAGTCAACAATAGAAAATACGGATTCCACGGTCGTGATGAATAGCCAATGTTAGTTATATGTATGCCCTAGAGGCCATTACTGTACATTGGATGTAAATTGTAGTGGATGCTGGGACATATATAGGGAGGACTTTCTTGCTCGACATGATAGTATGCTATCTGGTTGATCTTTACCTTAACGTGTACACTGATTGTCTCTCTGTTACATGTTGGTAAAGCCCTTAGGATGTGTACTTGACTACCTGGACTATGATGCGGATCATACTAATGGGGACATGGTAGTCCATAAGTACATCCTTGAAAGTCCCTAGTCGTGGGTGTATCGAGATGGGGCATCGATATACCAGAGTAGACTAGCGTGTACCTTCTCGACCCATACAGATGGGCGATGGATGATCCCATATCCATCGGTGTTTGACATCAGAGATGATATACGGGTGCTCAGTAGAGACTGGGTACACTGGACGGACTCGCCGAGAACTCCCAGATGGTATTATACCTTACGTCAGATGGCAGTTCTCTGGTGACACTGGTACAGAGTAGTCTGTTGACCCGAGATCGTCATAGAGTCTTGTGTGGTTCCCACTGTGCTTTGATTTCCATCTTACCACGTCCAAGAGGGCGTGCAAAACGGTGGTTTTTGGGTACAGTCCCGAGTCACATGGAGGCAATGAGCGATAGGAGGGGATTCGTCTCTCCCGGTATTGGGGGTTGATGTTGCGCTGTGTTCGATTGGCTATAACAGGAAATCCCTGGCCAGGGTTGCTGAGATTTACTGGTAAGTGTTACCAGTAGTTTCTCGAATTGTTATAGACCTCATATCGACACGACTTATCGAGCTATTGGGGTCTGACGTTTACCACCCCTAGGCAAGATATGCGACATATCAGATGATCAGACCGGACTGTACGGTAGTGTTACTGGATGGATTCACTGGAGTGTGAGCGGGCTTGCTCGTCGATCTTCTGATCGCTCAATACCCGGGTGGCCGTTATGTTTAGCAGACCGCTTGCGGCTTGTGGGTGCTTGATATGATCATCATCTGCTGCCAGCGTATTGACGAGTCTTTAGAGTCCTACACAGAGGTTTCCTGGCTCAAGCGAAACGAAATAGGAGCGCATATGAGATATGTGCGGGACCGAGAATAATGCGTGTATGTGATACCGTATTTCATTCTCGCGATAAATGTATCGATTGGTTGTATGCGATATAACCTAGTTATCGAATCAAGGATTGATTCGATAAGCCCATACATTGAATACTAGTCGGTTGTGTGCGACATGACCGGATCATTGAATCAAGTGTTGATTTAATGATTTAATGTATAATTATATATTTGATATATTACTTTGCATTAACTAGTATTGGTTCACTTTAAATGGATTTTCTCACTTGATGTGCATATTGTATATGTGATATACTTTTGTGCACATGATTGTATCATGTTTGATGATACATACTTTTTGGTTAAGTATAAAGAATTAAACCATGGTTAAGTTGGAAATTAGGGTTTTTTTTTATCCATTATTTATTTATTCATTTATTTATTTGTTTATTTATTTTGGAAAAATATTAAGCATAAAGAAATGAAATGGTGGCTAATTTTGGACTTGCATGTTGAAGCTTCATGAAGCTTTGACTTAGTCACCATTTTGTCTCATGCTTAACCCTAACCACTCCACTCAACCCTAGTTGATTCTCTACACTTCACCATGGTTAGATTATGATAAGCATTCCTTTTATTTTCTATTTGGAATAACTTATCATAACAATATTCATCTTCTTCTTCTTCATCACTTGAAGAAAGCTTACTTCATCAATGGTGATTGATGAAAAAGTGAGAGAAATCCAATTCTAAAGTGAACCCACTTCCTATTTCTTCATCCTCTACCTCTTGCCAAGTAGTAGAGTGTGTTTTCTTCACAAGTTTCATGATTTTGTGAAGTGGAGCTTGATCTAGCGATGCCTCGACGTAGATCATCTTCGGCACGAAGCCGACGACCTTGCCCGCCCATTTCTCCGATGAAGCCGACGCTAGAGCCCGGATTTCGATTTGAACAGTGAGGAGAGTTCATTGCGGAGCTATGGAGGTGGAGGACCGGATCTACAAAGGTTGTATTTCCGTTCTTTTAGTTTAGTTGTAAACTAGTTTCATTATTCGCCTAAAATTCTAGCCAACGGTCCGTATTAGGGTTTCTCGGCACCGCTAAAATTGTAAATTGGCATGGTTGATGCCTTGTGAGACCTCCTTGGTGTTCCTAGGAACCCTACAGTGGTATCAGAGCCTAGCTAGAGCCTTAGGCGAAGTCTAGACGACGTTTGAATCCCGATCAAACCCGAAACCCCATTTTTCCCATGCTCTCTGTACTTTTTTCAAAACTGTGCATTTTTCCACATTAAAAATATGCAGAAAATTAAGCAGGGTATTATATGAATTACTGTGAAATACGGGGGCCTAATTAAATTAAACCACCGCGGAACCGCGGCACGAGCTTGGCATGTGCGGCGGTTCCGCCGCCGTATGGTCTCCTCTTGCGTTGACTTTTGCACAGTAATTCTTATTTTCTGGTGCTGAGTTTTCTGGGAATTTTTAATTATCACTCAAGAGTTGAGTTTTCTGGGATGTTTTGGGGGTTCGATGATTCGATCGGAAATTTCAAACTTTGTCTATGTAGCTTTCCGGGTATTTTTAGAATATGTTAAAAAGTTCGACCGGATATAAATACCCACTTTTTCCCCTGTCGGGAAATTTCCAAGTGTTGGATTTTTCCGTGGTTTAAAGACGTTCGAAGTAGTGCAAGTAACTCAATGGACCCTCTAGAAGACAACAAACCTTAACTCGATTATGTGACCGTCTTGAACTGCCCTTTGAACCTTCGGGTTTGGGGCAGTACGGCGTGCCATATGTGAGGCGTTGGCTTGACCCTTCTACGGCTGGACCGTTGGTACTGAGGCACGAACTGAATGTTTTTAGACTTGTTTCATGTGTTGATCAGTATCGGGAAAACTTGGGTGTTTGAATGTTCGATCGGAAAGTTTAACATTTTCTAATTATCTGGAATGTGATACAATAATTGGAATTCACAAGAAGTTATGAGATAACTGAATGAATGTTATAAACGTAGCACTTTAGTCTCACTTAATCGGTTGCCACGGAATTTTGATGTGATCAAAAGTCCGTCGCAATCACGTAGCGTACGCGGATACTCGCCGGATAAACTTAATAGACAGCCTCACTCCATAGCCCCGACCAAGTGACTGTAGGAGAACCCCGTCGCCGAAAGCATCCGTTCGGGTGCTCGCGGTAGCGGTGTTCCGCCTTGGTGCACTTCGTCGACGGCGTCGGGAGTGCGGCCGCCTACTAAAGTTTGCGACGAGCATTCGATCAGGATGTCGGGAATCTTGTTGAATTGCCCGACTTGATATTGAAAAGTGTTTTCGATAATGAGACTAAAATGCGGGGTTTATAATTGTTAGGCATGCGATGTCTAAGGAATTCATTTGGTCAGGCATGCGATGTCTGAGGAGATTGCGGATTCCAACTGTTGTAGTTTTACACTTTCTTTTATGTGACCGTAAGTGTAATATGTGATATCGCCAGTTTCGTTGCTATATGTCAACGACAATTGGGATGCGCATGTTTACTTACGTTGATGACATGTGATGTTATGTGTTGCTGGATATGTTATATTGGATCGTCGTGTTTGAATAGCCGGGGGGGTTTTTATGTGAGATGAGTGTTTTTCATTTTCATTCATGTAAAAACTTGTATGTAATATTCTTTTATTTGGGGCGCTTCCAGGTTGCGGAAGTTGTCACCGTTGATGTATATTATTTACTTTTCTGCACTAGGATAGACCCAAGGAGGAGGGCACAAGTAACCGGGTTCTGGAGTCCAGTGGGAGACCAACTCGAGGAGTCGAGTCCGGGTCTCCTAACTCTAGAATTGGTAGGGTTGCTTGCCGCTCTCGTAGGGGTCTAGGGGTGTGGGTTTGGCTATTCATCGCGACCGTGGAATCCGTGTTTTATACTGGCTCGTATTGAAAACACGGACGTCCTAGTATATCCAATATTTCATATGTTTCTTCTGCTGCGATATCTGTGATGTGATCATGTGATGTTCTGTGATAGATACTGTATATAGTATATATGATATATTATATAGATGTTACTTATGTTTTACACCCGCGCTAGCCCTGCCCCGCTCTGCCGTTAGTTACCTAACCTAACGGTGCACGAGGGGACATCGAGGCGAATGCGGATGGCATAAGTGTACGTCGTATTTATCTGTGATGTTTAGGTATTTAAATGATGGGACTTCATTAATATGATTAATGAAATAAAAGAAACCTAAGATGTTGTAGAATCGAATTTCAAAATAAAACAGGTAGCTACAGTTCTTGCTTTGCACAGCGGTATATTTGATATGTCCTGCACCTTATTCGATAGGGAAAGGACCGAGATCCCTTCACCGGGAGTGACTCCTTTAGCAATAACTGGCAGATGCTACACACTCGGTTTGTCTTTTGATTGCTTTTAAGAGATTTTGCTTTGCACAGTGATATATATGATATATCCTGCACCTCATTCGACGAGGAAAGAACCGACGATCCCTTCACCGGGAGTGACTCCTTTAGCAAAACTAGAAAAGCCTCAAAAACACTCCATTTCAAAAATCATTCGATCCTACAACGATATCAAGTTCATTACGCAATAGGTTTTCAGAAAAACCTGTCGTAGCCCTCCGTCATTTCAGATAAGTACTAGTTAGTATTCGTGCTGCGGTAGTTTGGCATTCGTCAAGGCGTAGTGTACGGTAGCTAACTAGTATTTATCTGCTTATGCATATGATGCAGATTGGATTAGGGTATTCGTACGGCGTTGTTTGGCATTCGTCAAGGGTCGTGCGGGTGGGTTTAATTCGATCAAGAAATGTAAAGGTTGAACTTGACTAAGTGGACTATGGGTTGTTTGGCATTCGTCAAGGTCATAGAACACTAGGGGCAAAATATTATCGGGAATTTCAAGTGTTGAAATTTGCAATGAGATTGCATACCTTCTATGAGATAGTTGGATCCCGATACCCGCTGCGAGTAAGAGTTACTCCTGGGAGAGTTTTATACATTACAATTAGCCGATCAAGTAGGTGTCTAGAAAGGTGTCAACGGGGTTACGTCTCTGGGAAAACGAGGTTTACATTAATTAGGTTCGTGCGAAAGCACGGGGGACCTCCCTCAAAGTACCGACACTGGCCTGGCTGAAAGATTGGCGAACTTGTAGTGTGTAATTAATCCCGGCTAGTCTTTCCTTTTAGGGTTTGAAGGAAGATTTGATAAAAAGCAGTGGGAGCCATCCTGATTAGATAAAATAATAACCAATCTATTCTTGCATAGCGCACGCTGAGTGTTTTCTTCTCTCTCTCTCCTGGTAGCGACCATATCACGCCTTAATCAAAATAATAATACGGATTATTGACCGAACCCGCTTGTTATACTGAGCTGGGGAACGTTGGTCCCGCTCCAACTTATAATTGTTATAAGACAGAGCAGGAAATTGGGGAATACCAGATTTCCCGAGCCGCCCAAACGAAGAGAGTGCATGTTGATGCATCATCTTCGGGTGTGTTTATTATACAGAACTGTTTCTCAGTATCCTCCGCATCCTTGGTATATGATACCGGATCAGGATCCCAGATATGTAATCTGTTACATAGGGCTACAAAAGGGTAGAAAAACTGAGAACGGGTGATAAGTTTCATGAGACAGAAAACGGAGCAAGTGTTGCAGCCAAGTCTGTTGGTCACTGTCACCCTGTATTACCAATACATTGATTCTGAACGAATGTTATTAGATACCAAACCTGATATACAAAATCATATCACTCTCTTTATTAGTAAAGAAATGATAAAATTTTGTATTGTTGGATAATGTTTTGAACATTTCCTATATCAAAAGTTGATCGGTTCAGGCACGTTATCTAAAAGCATTAATGTTCTAAATCAAACTACAGTTCTTAGTATACGAAACACACAAAAGAGGAAGAGTTCAGAAATGAACGAATTCTTCTTAAGGTATTGTAGACTAGGTCATATCAATGCGACCCGACTAGCTAGAGTTTCATAAAGATGCATATTTAAATTAGTTTGAATTTACATCTTGTGAAACTTGCCAGTCATGTCACAGAGATAAGATGACCATAGCTCCGTTTACTGGAAACAGAGAAAGAGTTAATGAACTCTTGGGACTGATACATGATGATGTATGCAGGTCTCCTGTCTACACATGCCAAGACAGGTCCTTTGTACTTCATTACGTTCTCTGATAATCTCTCAAGATTCAGTCGTATGTTCCTGTTGAAACATGAGTCCGAACCTTTTGAGATATTCACAGAATATAAGTTAGAAGTAGAGAACCAAAATACGGGTACAAGTATTATGTCCTTTGATGAGATCAAGGAGGAGAATACTTGAGCATGGAATTCCTGGACTATTCTAAAGGAGAATGAGATTCTCTCTCAGCATTACTCCTCTGTATACACCATAGCACGATGGTATATCGGGGCGGAGCAGATACACCCTATTTGATATGGTGTGCTATATGATGAGTACTACTGAGTTACCTTTTTCCTTTTGGGTGTTATGCGCTTGAGAAGTTGCATACCTATTGAATAAGGTTTGAATCAGATCACAGCCCACCACTCCATATCAGATATGGTAAGGGAAGAGCCCATTTCTTAAGTTAGTTAAGATTTGGGGTTGTCCGGCCTATGTCTAAAAGCAAAATCTGGACAAGCTCGAGGTGAGGTATATAATGTAGAACTGGAAAGGTTACAGCTATGCAAACTACAGCAGATGATTTGGTAGAACCGAAGGATTCAATAGAAACCAACGAACCTCAGCCTCTCCGCCGATCTAGTAGGGTTCCTCACCCACCTGAGAGATACTTCGGTTTCTCTATGACAGTGGGAGCGAGGATTGCATCATGAGATGATGACCCTGTTAGTTGTATGTATGCCCTAGAGGCCAGTATTGTACACATGATGTATATTATATTGGATGCTTGGACATATATAGAGATGACTTTCTTGCTCGATATGATAGTATGCTATCTGGTTACTCTTTATCTTAACATGTACACTAGTCTCTTTAAACTGTCTTATGGTTACATGTTGGTAAAGCCCTTAGGATGTGTACTTGACTACCTGGACTATGATGCAGATCATACTAGTGGGGACATGGTAGTCCATAAGTACATCCTTCAAGGTCCCTAGTCGTGGGTGTATCGAGACGGGGCATCGATATACCAGAGTAGACTAGCGTATACGCTTCTCGACCCATGGGATGGGCGATGGATGATCCCATATCCATTGGTGTTTGACATCAGAGATGGTATACGGGTGCTCAGTGGAGACTGGGTACACTGGACGGACTCGCCGAGAACTCCCAGATGGTATTATACCTCACGTCAGATGGCAGTTCTCAGGTGACACTTGTGCAGGTTAGTCTGTAGACCCGAGATCTTCATAGAGTCTTGTGTGATTCCCACTGTGCTTTGATCTCCACCTTACCACGTCCATGAGGGCGTGCAAAACGATGGTCTTTGGGTACAGTCCCGAGTCACATGGAGACAATGAGCGATAGGAGGGGTTTCGTCTCTCCCGGTATTGGGGGTTGATGTTGCGTTGTGCTCGATTGGCCGTAACAGGGAAGTCCCTGGCCAGGGCTGATCAGAGATTTGCTGGTAAGTGTTACCAGTAGTTTCTCGACCCGTTATGAGCCTCACATCGGCACGACTTATCGGTTATTGGGGTCTGACGTTTACCACCCGTAGACTTGATATGCGACGTATCAGACGAACAGACCGGACTGTACGGTAAGTGTTACTGGTTGGATTCACAGGAGTGTGAGCGGGCTAGCTCGTCGATCTTCTGATCGCTCAATACCCGGATGGCCGTTACATTTAGCAGACCGCTTGCGGCTTGTGGGTGCTTGATATGATCATCATCTGCTACCGGCGTATTGACGAGTCTTTAGAGTCCTACACAGAAGTTTCCTGGCTCAAGCGAAACGAAATAGGAGCACATATGAGATATGTGCGGGAGCGAGAATAATGCGTGTATGCGATACCGCATTTCATTCTCGCGATAAATGTTTCGATTGGTTATATTCGATATGACCTAGTTATCGAATCATTGATTCGATAAATCGGTACATTGGATACTAGTCGGTTATATGCGATATAACCGGATCGTTAAATCAAGTGTTGATTTAATGATTTAATGTATAATTATATATTTGATATATTATTTTGCATTAGCAGTATTGGTTCACTTTATATGGATTTTCTCACTTGATGTGCAAGAAGTATATGTGATATACTTTTGTGCACACATTTGTATCATGTTTGATGATACTTGATCATTTAGTTAAGTGCAAAGAATTAAACCATGGTTATGATAATGGTTAGGGTTTTGTATTATTCATCTTTTTATTTATCCTTTCTTTCTTTATTTAATTAGATAAAAGAAAAAGGAAATGGTTTCTTTTTTATCATGAAGCTTGTTGAAGCTTCATGAAGGTTTGACTAAAGAGACCATTTGTCTTCTTGCTTAACCCTAACCATTCCCATTTACCATGGTCTATTCTCTACACTTAACCTTGGTTATCTTATGATAAGTATTGATTTATTTTCTTTTTAATTCAACACTTATCATATTCTTTCTTCTTCTTCATCATCTTCTTCTTCAAGAAAGCTTGATGCCATCAATGGCAACTTGAGATCTAAAGTGAGAAATCCAATTCTAAAGTGAACCCACCTCCTATTTCTTCACCCTCTACCTCTTGCCAAGTTGTTTTGGGTGTTTTCTTCACAAGTTTCACAACTTGGTGAAGTTGGAGCTTGAACTTGTGCAACCTCAACGTAGATCATCTTCGGCACGAAGCCGATGACCTATTCCGCTCATTTCTCCGATGAAGCCGTCGCGAGAGTCCGGGATTCGAGATGGACAGTGAGAGGATGCCTACGTGGAGCCAAGGAAGAGGATAACCGGATCTACAAAGGTTGTAGCCTCTCTCCTTTAGTTAATATGTTAACTAGTTTAATGTTTTGCCTAGGATTCTAGCCGACGATCCGTGTTAGGGTTTCTCGGCACCCATAATTTTTGAAATTGGCATGGTTGATGCCTTGTGAGACCTCTATAGTGTGCCTAGGAACCTTTCACTGGTATCAGAGCCTAGCTAGAGCCTTAGGCGAAGTCTAGACGACGTTTGAAACCCGAATACGCATCGAAACCCTAACACATCATGCTCTCTGGACTTTTTCTAAAAACTGGGATTTTTCCAGATTAAAAATGCTTAAAAAATTTAGTAGGGAAATCTAAGAATTACGATGCAAAAATTATTCCATGAACAGTAAATAGTGCGGCGGAACCGCGGCAGAAGCCTGGCTTCTGCGGCGGTTCCGCGGCAGTGTGATGACGTCACCCCTCTTGATTTGCACAGTAATTCATCATTTCAGCAGCTGAGTTTTATGGGTATTTTTAATATTTTTTCAAGAGTTGAATTTTCTGGGGTGTTTTAGAGCTTCGATGTTTCGATCGGATTATCAAATTTCGTCTTTGTGTATTACCGGATGACTTTAGAATATGTTAAAATGTTCGACCGGATATAAATACCCAACTTTTCCCCTGCCGGAAACTATCCAAGTGTTGGATTTTTCCGTAGTTTAACGACGTTCTAAGTAGTGCAAGTAACGCGATGGACCCTCTAGAAGACAACAAACCTTAACTCGATTATGTGACCGTCTTGAACTGCCCTTTGAACCTTCGGGTTTGGGGCAGTACGGCGTGCCACATGTGAGGCGTTGGCTTGACCCTTCTACGGCTGGACCGTTGGTACTGAGGCACGAACTGAATGTTGTTAGACTTATTTCATGTATTGAGCTGTATCGGGAAAACTTGGGTATTCGACTGTTCGATCGGAAAGTTTAACATTTTCTGTTTATCTGGAATGTGATACAATAATTGGAATTCACAAACAGTTATGTGATAACTGTATGAACGTTATAAATCTAGCAGTTTGGTTTCACTTGATATTGAAAAGAGTTTTCGATAATGAGACTAAAATGCGGGGTTTATAACTGTTAGGCATGTGATGTCTAAGTATTTCATTTGATTAGGCATGCGATGTTTAAAGAGGTTGCGAATTCCAACTGTTGTAGTTTTACACTTTCTTTTATGTGACCGTAAGTGTAATATGGCATATCGCCGGTTTCGTTGCTATATGTCAACGACAATTGGGATGGACATATTTACTTACGTTAATGACATGTGATGTTATGTGTTGCTGGATATGTTATATTGGATCGTCGTGTTCGAATAGCCGGGGGTTTTTATGTGAGATGAGTGTTTTTCATTTTCATTCATGTAAAAACTTGTATGTAATATTCTTTTATTGGGGCACTTCCAGGTAGCGGAAGATGTCACCCTTTGTATATTATTTACTTTTCCGCATTAGGATAGACCCAAGGAGGGGAGCACAAGTAACCGGGTTCTGGGGTCCAGTGGGAGACCAACTCGAGGAGTCGAGTCCGGGTCTCCTAACCCTAGAATTGGCAGGGTTGCTTGCCGCTCTCGTAGGGGTCTAGGGGTGTGGGATTGGCTATTCATCACGACCGTGGAATCCGTGTTTTATACTGGCTCGTATTGAAAACACGGACGTCCTAGTATATCCAATGTTTCATATGATTCTTCTGCTGCGATATCTGTGATGTGCTCATGTGATGTTCTGTGATAGATACTTTATATAGTATATATGATATATTATATAGACGTTACTTATGTTTTACACCCGCGCTAGCCATGCCCTGCTCTGTCGTTAGTTACCTAACCTAACGGTGCACGAGGGGACATCGAGGCGAATGCGGATGGCATAAGTGTATGTCGTATTTATCTGTGATGTTTAGGTATATATAAATGACGGGACTTCATTAATGTGATTAATGAAAGATAAGAAACCTAAGATGTTGTAGAATCAAATTTCAAAATAAAACAGGTAGCTACAGTTCTTGCTTTGCACAGCGATATATATGATATATCCCGCACCTTATTCGATGAGGAAAGGACCGAGATCCCTTCACCGGGAGTGACTCCTTTAGCAATAACTGGCAGATGCTACACACTCGGTTTGGTTTTTGATTGCTTTTAAGAGTTTTTGCTTTGCACAGTGATATATATGATATATCCCGCACCTCATTCGACGAGGAAAGGGCCGATGATCCCTTCACCGGGAGTGACCCCTTTAGCAAAACTAGAAAAGCCTCAAAATCAATCCATTTCAAAACTTCATTTGATTCTACAACGATATCAAGTTCATTACGCTCATGGTTTTCAGAAAAACCTGGCGTAGCCCTCCGTCATTTCAGATGAGTAGTACTTAGTATTCGTGCTACGTTTGTTGACCTCCGTCAAGGCGTAGTGTGCGGTAGCTAACTAGTATTTATCTGCTTATGCATATGATGCAGATTGGATTAGGGTAGTCGTACGACCTTGTTGACCTCCGTCAAGGGTCGTGCGGGTGGGTTTGATTAAATCAAGAAATGACGGGTTGAACTTGACTTGCACCCTGTGGTTTGTTGACCTCCGTCAAGGTCATAGGATGCTTGGAGAAAAATATTATCGGGAATTTCAAGTGTTGAAATTTGCAATGAGATTGCATACCTTCTATGAGATAGTTGGATCCCGATACCCACTGCGAGTAAGAGTTACTCCTGGGAGAGTTTTACACATTGCAATTAGCCGATCAAGTAGGTGTCTAGAAAGGTGTTAACGAGGTTACGCCTCTGGGAAAACGAGGTTTACATTAATTAGGTTCGTGCGAAAGCACGGGGGACCTCCCTCAAAGTACCGACACTGGCCTGGCTGAAAGATTGGCGAACTTGTAGTGTGTAATTAATCCCGGCTGGTCTTTCCTTTTAGGGTTTGAAGGAAGATTTGATAAAAAGCAGTGGGAGCCATCCTAATTAGATAAGATAATAACCAATCTGATCTTGCACGAGCATACGCTAAAGTGTTTTCTTCTCTCTCTCTCCAGGTAGCGACCATTTCATGCCTTAATCAAGATAATAATATGGATGTATTGACCGAACCCGCATGTTATACTGTGCTGGGGAACGTTGGTTCCGTTCTTTCCTATAAGGGTTATAGGACTGAACAGGATATAGGGGAATACCAGGATTCCCATGCCACCCGAATGAAGAAAGTACATGATGATGCATTTTCTTCGGGTGTGTTCGTTACTGAGAACTGTTTCTCCATTTGCTCTACGTCCTGAGTATTGGATACCGGGTCAGGATCCTATATATGTAATCAGTTACATGGGCTTAGGAAAGGTAGAGAACTTGGAGAAGGTGATAAAGACATAAGAGTTGGAAATGGTGCAATTGTTGCAGCTAAGACTGTCGGGGAATATCACCTTGTATTACCAACTGGTAATACATTGGTTCTGAACGAATGCTATTACATGCCGAACCTGATATGCAACATTATATCGGTTTCTTTGTTGAGTAAAGAGGGATATAATTTTGTATTACAGGAAAATGTTATGAACATTTTCTGTAACCAAAAGTTGGTTGGATCAGGCACGTTATGCAATGGCATTTATGTTCTAAATCAATCAACGGTTCTGAGCATAACAAACACACACAAGAGGAAGAGTTCTGAACTCAACGAATCCTTCTTGTGGCATTGTAGACTGGGTCACATCAATGCAACACGACTAGCTAAGTTGCATAAAGATGGATATTTAAATCCGTTTGAATTTTCATCTTATGACACTTGCCAGTCATATCTCAAAGGCAAGATGACCAAAACTCCGTTTACGGGACACGAAGAAAGAGTTACCGAACTCTTGGGACTGATACATAGTGATGTATGCGGTCCCATGTCTACACATGCCAGGGATGGTTCTTCGTACTTCATTACATTCACTGACGATCTCTCTAGATTCGGATATGTGTTCCTGATGAAACACAAATCAGAAGCTTTTGAGAAATTTAGAGAATATAAACAAGAAGTTGAGAACCAAACCGGAAAAAGTATTAAAATCCTACGATCTGATCGAGGAGGAGAATACTTGAGCATTGAATTCCTGGACTTCCTAAAAGAGAATGGGATTCTCTCTCAGCTAACTCCTCCATATACACCACAGCACAACGGTGTATCGGAGCGGAGAAACCGCACCCTATTAGATATGGTGCGCTCTATGATGAGTGTAGCTGAGTTACCTGTTTCCTTCTGGGGATATACACTGGAAACGGCAGCATACCTACTGAACAGGGTTCCCACCAAATCTGTGCCTACCACACCATATGAGATATGGGAAGGGAAGAGACCATATCTTAATTTTATAAAGATATGGGGTTGCCCGGCCTATGTCAAAAGACAAAAACCGGACAAACTCGAGGCAAGATCTGTTTTGTGTAAGTTTGTTGGATATCCCAAACATTCGCGAGGGTATATCTTCTACCACAGTGAGGAACAAAGAGTATTTGTTGCTCAACATGCCACCTTTTTAGAAAAGGAATTTCTTACAAAAGAAATTAGTGGCTCTGAGGTAGAACTGGAAGAGGTTCCAGCTGAACAAAACACAACAGAAAATTTAGTGGAACCAGAGCATTCAGTAGCTTCCGACGAACCTCAGCCTCTCCGCCGATCTAGTAGGGTTCCTCGCCCACCTGAGAGATACTACGGTTTTCTCATGGATGGTGGGAGCGAGGATTGCATCATGGAGGATGATGACCCAACTAGCTTCGAGCAGGCCATCACGAGTGGGGACTCAGTGAAATGGCTGGATGCTATGCGGTCCGAGATAGAATCCATGTACACCAACAAAGTATGGACTTTGGACGTTGCTCCTGAAGGGGTAAAACCCATTGGGAGCAAGTGGATCTTCAAGAAGAAACTTGGTGTAGATGGGAAAGTGGAGACTTTCAAAGCTAGACTTGTAGCAAAGGGTTTTCGTCAAAGACCAGGTGTGGACTATGATGAGACCTTTTCTCCAGTGGCTATGCTTAAATCCATCTGGATCATGCTTGCCATCGCTGCTTATCATGATTACGAAATCTGGCAAATGGATGTTAAGACCGCCTTTCTAAATGGTGATTTAGAAGAGTGCGTGTACATGACTCAGCCAGAGGGCTTCGTAGACAGTGGGAGCAGCGGGAAGGTGTGCAAGCTGCTTAAATCCATTTATGGATTAAAGCAAGCATCGCGGAGTTGGAACATCTGCTTTGACGTCGTTATCAAAGAGTTTGATTTCGTCAAAAACCCAGATGAACCTTGTATCTACAAAAAGGTGGCAGAGAGTAAGGTTGTCTTCCTCGTATTGTACGTGGACGACATACTCTTGATAGGAAATGATATTCCTATGCTGCAATCGGTCAAGCTCTTCTTATCACAAAGATTCTCAATGAAAGATCTTGGTGATGCCTCCTGCATATTGGGAATTAGGATCTATAGAGATAGATCCAAAAGGATTTTGGGATTGTCCCAATCCAGGAACATTGACACCATACTAAAGAGGTTTAGTATGGAAGAGTCCAAGCGTGGGAACTTGCCCACGATCTCTGGAGTCACTCTCTCCAAAGAGATGTCTCCCAAGACTGATTTGGAGAGAGCTCGCATGCAAGGGATACCCTATGCTTCGGCAGTAGGCTCTATCATGTATGCGATGCTATGTACCAGACCCAATGTAGCATACTCACTAAGTATAGTGAGCAGGTATCAAGCTGATCCTGGAGAGAGTCACTGGACAGCTGTGAAGAGCATTCTCAAGTACTTACGAAGGACTAGAGATATGTTCTTGGTGTATGGTAACGGAGAGCTCCAAGTGGAGTCCTTTACCGATTCGAGCTTCCAGAGTGATAAGGACGACTCTAAGTCGCAGTCGGGCTTTGTCTTTACCCTTTACGGAGGGGCGGTTAGCTGGAAGAGTTCCAAGCAGGAAACCGTGGCAGACTCGACGATGGAGGCTGAATACATCGCTGCCAACGATGCTGCCAAAGAGGCTGTCTGGATCAAGAAGTTCATTACTGAACTTGGAGTGGTTCCATCCATTGAGAATCCAATACCTTTGTATTGCGATAACAATGGAGCGGTGGCTTTGGCCAAGGAACCCAGGTCCCATCAGCGGTCCAGGCATATTCTGAGGCGGTATCACCTGATCCGGGAGATAGTTGATCGCCGGGAGATCGAGGTCATGAGGGTTGACATGAAGAACAACACGGCGGATCCACTCACGGAGGCCATTCCCCAGATACAGTTTGAGAGACTCTTCGGGATGCTCGGTATGCGATACTACAGCAGCTGGCCCTAGTGCAAATGGGAGATTGTTAGTTGTATGTATGCCCTAGAGGCCAGTATTGTACACATGATGTATATTATATTGGATGCTTGGACATATATAGAGATGACTTTCTTGCTCGATATGATAGTATGCTATCTGGTTACTCTTTATCTTAACATGTACAGTAGTCTTTTTAAACTGTCTTATGGTTATATGTTGGTAAAGCCCTTAGGATGTGTACTTGACTACCTGGACTATGATGCAGATCATACTAGTGGGGACATGGTAGTCCATAAGTACATCCTTCAAGGTCCCTAGTCGTGGGTGTATCGAGACGGGTCATCGATATACCAGAGTAGACTAGCGTATACGCTTCTCGACCCATGGGATGGGCGATGGATGATCCCATATCCATTGGTGTTTGACATCAGAGATGGTATACGGGTGCTCAGTGAAGACTGGGTACACTGGACGGACTCGCCGAGAACTCCCAGATGGTATTAAACCTCACGTCAGATGGCAGTTCTCAGGTGACACTTGTGCAGGTTAGTCTGTAGACCCGAGATCGTCATAGAGTCTTATGTGATTCCCACTGTGCTTTGATCTCCACCTTACCACGTCCATGAGGGCGTGCAAAACGGTGGTCTTTGGGTACAGTCCCGAGTCACATGGAGGCAATGAGCGATAGGAGGGGTTTCGTCTCTCCCGGTATTGGGGGTTGATGTTGCGCTGTGCTCGATTGGCCGTAACAGGGAAGTCCCTGGCCAGGGCTGATCAGAGATTTGCTGGTAAGTGTTACCAGTAGTTTCTCGACCCGTTATGAGCCTCACATCGGCACGACTTATCGGTTATTGGGGTCTGACGTTTACCACCCGTAGACTTGATATGCGACGTATCAGACGAACAGACCGGACTGTACGGTAAGTGTTACTGGTTGGATTCACAGGAGTGTGAGCGGGCTAGCTCGTCGATCTTCTGATCGCTCAATACCCGGATGGCCGTTACGTTTAGCAGACCGCTTGCGGCTTGTGGGTGCTTGATATGATCATCATCTGCTACCGGCGTATTGACGAGTCTTTATAGTCCTATACAGAGGTTTCCTGGCTCAAGCGAAACGAAATAGGAGCGCATATGAGATATGTGCGGGAGCGAGAATAATGCGTGTATGCGATACCGCATTTAATTCTCGCGATAAATGTTTCGATTGGTTATATTCGATATGACCTAGTTATCGAATCATTGATTCGATAAATCGGTACATTGGATACTAGTCGGTTATATGCGATATAACCGGATCGTTAAATCAAGTGTTGATTTAATGATTTAATGTATAATTATATATTTGATATATTATTTTGCATTAGCTAGTATTAGTTCACTTTATATGGATTTTCTCACTTGATGTGCAAGAAATATATGTGATATACTTTTGTGCACACATTTGTATCATGTTTGATGATACTTGATCATTTAGTTAAGTGCAAAGAATTAAACCATGGTTATGATAATGGTTAGGGTTTTGTATTATTCATCTTTTTATTTATCCTTTCTTTCTTTATTTAATTAGATAAAAGAAAAAGGAAATGGTTTCTTTTTTATCATGAAGCTTGTTGAAGCTTCATGAAGGTTTGACTAAAGAGACCATTTGTCTTCTTGCTTAACCCTAACCATTCCCATTTACCATGGTCTATTCTCTACACTTAACCTTGGTTAGCTTATGATAAGTATTGATTTATTTTCTTTTTAATTCAACACTTATCATATTCTTTCTTCTTCATCATCATCTTCTTCTTCAAGAAAGCTTGATGCCATCAATGGCAACTTGAGATCTAAAGTGAGAAATCCAATTCTAAAGTGAACCCACCTCCTATTTCTTCACCCTCTACCTCTTGCCAAGTTGGTTTGGGTGTTTTCTTCACAAGTTTCACAACTTGGTGAAGTTGGAGCTTGAACTTGTGCAACCTCGACGTAGATCATCTTCGGCACGAAGCCGACAACCTATTCCGCTCATTTCTCCGATGAAGCCGTCGCGAGAGTCCGGGATTCGAGATGGACAGCGAGAGGATGCCTACGTGGAGCCAAGGAAGAGGGTAACCGGATCTACAAAGGTTGTAGCCTCTCTCCTTTAGTTAATATGTTAACTAGTTTAATGTTTTGCCTAGGATTCTAGCCGACGATCCGTGTTAGGGTTTCTCGGCACCCATAATTTTTGAAATTGGCATGGTTGATGCCTTGTGAGACCTCTATAGTGTGCGTAGGAACCTTTCAGACCCAACTAGCTTCGAGCTGGCCATCAGGAGTAAGACTCTGTTAGAATGGCTGGATGCTTAGCGATATGAGATGGAATCCTTATACACCAACAAAGTATGGACTTTGGTTGCTATATCTGAAGGGTTAAATCCCCATCCGGAGCAAGTATATCTTGAGAAGATTACTTGGTGTAAATGGAAAAGTTGAGACTTTCAAAGCTATACTTGTTAAAGGTTTGCATCATTGACCAGGTATGGATTATGTTGAAACCTTTTCTAAGGATCTATGCTTAAGTCCATCCAGATCCTACTTGCCACGGCTACATACCATGACTACGATATCTGGTGGTTGGGTGCCATGACTGCTTTTCTAAATGATGTTTTAGAAGAGTGCGTCTGTAAGTACACAGCCAGAGGGCCTCGTAGACAGTGGGAGCAGCGGAAACGTGTACAAGATGCTTTATAGGATAAAGCAGGCATCACGGAGTTGGAACATCTGTTCTGATGGATAAGTCAAAGAAGTTGACATCATCAAAATGGTAGATGAACCTTGTATAAACAAAAAGGTAGTAGGGAGTATGGTGGCGATCCTCGTAGAGTACGTGGATGACATACTCTTGATAGGGAAGGAGTTTCCTATGCTACGCTCGATCAATCTCCGCTTATCACAAAGATTCTCCACATAGGATCAAAGTGATACCTACAAAATCCTGGATTTTGGATCTATGAGATAGATCTAAATGGATGTTAGGATTCTCACTAGTTGTAGTGAGATGATATCAAACGATTCTGGGGAAAATCACTGGAAAGGTTCCAGGGTGATAAAGACGACTGAATGTCAGTCGCAGGCATTGTCTTTACCCTCAGTAAAGGGACGGTATGTTGGAAGAGTTCCAAGCTAGATACCGTGACATACTAAACGATAAAGGCAGGATACATCGCTACTACAGATGCTACCAAAGAGGCTGTTTGGGTGTATAATGGTTCATGAGATGAACTAGGTTCCTTCCATTGTGTGACAATGGAGTTATGGCTTATGCCAGGAACCCCGGTCCCATCAGTGACCCAGACGTATTCTGAGGCAGCATCACCTGATCATGGAGATAGTTGATCTCCAGGGTGATTGAGGTTAGGAGAGCAGACTCAGAGGACAACACGGCGGATCCACTCACGAAGGCCAATTCCCAGAGAGAGACTTTTATGGGATGGTTGAGTATGAGATACTACAACCACTGCTACAGATGGCCCTAGTGCAAGTGGGAGATTGTTAGTTATATGTATGCCCTAGAGGCCATTACTGTACATTGGATGTATATTGTAGTGGATGCTGGGACATATATAGGGAGGACTTTCTTGCTCGACATGATAGTATGCTATCTGGTTGATCTTTACCTTAACGTGTACACTGATTGTCTCTCTGTTACATGTTGGTAAAGCCCTTAGGATGTGTACTTGACTACCTGGACTATGATGCGGATCATACTAATAGGGACACGGTAGTCCATAAGTACATCCTTGAAATTCCCTAGTCGTGGGTGTATCGAGATGGGGCATCGATATACCAGACTAGACTAGCGTGTACCTTCTCGACCCATACAGATGGGCGATGGATGATCCCATATCCATCGGTGTTTGACATCAGAGATGATATACGGGTGCTCAGTAGAGACTGGATACACTGGACGGACTCGCCGAGAACTCCCAGATGGTATTATACCTTACGTCAGATGGCAGTTCTCTGGTGACACTGGTACAGAGTAGTCTGTTGACCCGAGATCATCATAGAGTCTTGTGTGGTTCCCACTGTGCTTTGATTTCCATCTTACCACGTCCAAGAGGGCGTGCAAAACGGTGGTTTTTGGGTACAGTCCCGAGTCACATAAAGGCAATGAGCGATAGGAGGGGATTCGTCTCTCCCGGTATAGGGGGTTGATGTTGCGCTGTGTTCGATTGGCTATAACAGGAAATCCATGGCCAGGGTTGCTGAGATTTACTGGTAAGTGTTACCAGTAGTTTCTCGAATTGTTATAGACCTCATATCGACACGACTTATCGAGCTATTGGGGTCTGACGTTTACCACCCCTAGGCAAGATATGCGACATATCAGACGATCAGACCGGACTGTACGGTAGTGTTACTGGATGGATTCACTGGAGTGTGAGCGGGCTTGCTCGTCGATCTTCTGATCGCTCAATACCCGGGTGGCCGTTATGTTTAGCAGACCGCTTGCGGCTTGTGGGTGCTTGATATGATCATCATCTGCTGCCAGCATATTGACGAGTCTTTAGAGTCCTACACAGAGGTTTCCTGGCTCAAGCGAAACGAAATAGGAGCGCATATGAGATATGTGCGGGACCGAGAATAATGCGTGTATATGATACCGTATTTCATTCTCGCGATAAATGTATCGATTGGTTGTATGCGATATAACCTAGTTATTGAATCAAGGATTGATTCGATAAGCCGATACATTGAATACTAGTCGGTTGTGTGCGACATGACCAGATCATTGAATCAAGTGTTGATTTAATGATTTAATGTATAATTATATATTTGATATATTACTTTGCATTAACTAGTATTGGTTCACTTTAAATGGATTTTCTCACTTGATGTGCACATTGTATATGTGATATACTTTTGTGCACATGATTGTATCATGTTTGATGATACATGCTTTTTGGTTAAGTGTAAAGAATTAAACCATGGTTAAGTTGGAAATTAGGGTTTTGTTTTATCCATTATTTATTTATTCATTTATTTATTTGTTTGTTTATTTTGGAAAAATATTAAGCATAAAGAAATGAAATGGTGGCTAATTTTGGACTTGCATGTTGAAGCTTCATGAAGCTTTGACTTAGTCACCATTTTGTCTCATGCTTAACCCTAACCACTCCACTCAACCCTAGTTGATTCTCTACACTTCACCATGGTTAGATTATGATAAGCATTCCTTTTATTTTCTATTTGGAATAACTTATCATAACAATATTCATCTTCTTCTTCTTCTTCATCACTTGAAGAAAGCTTACTTCATCAATGGTGATTGATGAAAAAGTGAGAGAAATCCAATTCTAAAGTGAACCCACTTCCTATTTCTTCATTCTCTACCTCTTGCCAAGTAGTAGAGTGTGTTTTCTTCACAAGTTTCATGACTTTGTGAAGTGGAGCTTGATCTAGCGATGCCTCGACGTAGATCATCTTCGGCACGAAGCCGACGACCTTGCCCGTCCATTTCTCCGATGAAGCCGACGCTAGAGCCCGGATTTCGATTTGGACAGCGAGGAGAGTTCATTGCGGAGCTATGGAGGTGGAGGACCGGATCTACAAAGGTTGTATTTCCGTTCTTTTAGTTTAGTTGTAAACTAGTTTCATTATTCGCCTAAAATTCTAGCCAACGGTCCGTATTAGGGTTTCTCGGCACCGCTAAAATTGTAAATTGGCATGGCTGATGCCTTGTGAGACCTCCTTGGTGTGACTAGGAACCCTACAGCCAATCCCACACCCTAGACTCCTACGAGAGCGGCAAGTGACACTGCCAATTCTGGAGTTAGGAAACCCGGTCTCGATGCCTCGAGATGGTCTCCCACTGGACCCCAAACCCGGTCACTTATGCTCTCCACCTTGGGTCTATCCTAATACGGAAAAGTAAATAATATACAACAATGGTGACATCATCCTCTACCCGGAAGTGCCCTAAATAAAAGAATATTACATTACAACTGAATTTTACATGAATGAAAAGTAAAACTCTCATCTCACATAAAACCTTCGGCTATTCAATCACGACGATCCTATACATCACAACACAGCAACACATAACATCACATGTCATCAACGTAAGCAAGTATGCGTACCCCAATTGCCGTTGACATATAGCAACGAAACCGGCGATACGCATACTACGCTTACGGTCGTAGAAACAAGTATTATATACTACTAGGCGATGTTAAACCCTTCGATCGAATTAACGAACACGCATATTCCCCAGCAAGCTCAACACTTAAGCGCCGTTAAACAATACCCAAAATCCATGCCATAGTATTTAATGGACCAGCCGTAGAAGGGCAAACCCAAGTCTTATTTGTGGCACCACTAACTACTGTAAACCCTAAGGTTTAGTCGCAGTTTGGTGGTCACATCTCGAGTTAGGGTTTCATTCTTCTAGAGGGTCCATAGGAATACCTGCATTATATATCGAGTGCGTTCAACCTAGAAAATACCAGTGTTTGATAATTCGTTCGACCTGTTTAATTGTAAGTCCGCGTTGCTCACCCCGGTTCTTACGGGGAGGCGGAAACGGCGAAAAACAATAATTTGGTGCGAGGCAACATGGACTCAAAAGCAAGGATCTTGGCTAAACTAGAAACTAGCAAACAAGAAGAGGCTTTAACTACTATGCTGTAGAAAATATACCTCACGAAACTGGTCCTTCGGGTCTTCTATCCACTGTCCGGCTCGTCCATCCACGCTCCGAGGGTCGATCCGGATCTAGGTCACCTCCGCGGCCTCCTTGAGTCGAAGACGATCCACTCGAGAGTTGTACACCGAGCTCCACCTCAAGCCGAGGCAACTAGGGCAAAGAGATTGCTAATCTAAATGCCTTAGGTTGTGTAGAAGAGAAAGATGGAAGTGTTTGTCTATGTGGATTCTTTTTCTCTCAACACATGAGATCAAAAGAATTTTCAAGAGGAGGAAGATGAAGGAGAGAACTTAGCAACCATGGAGCTTTTCTTTTTCTTCTCACTTCAAAAGAGAGAATAAGAAGAGAATAATGAAAAGATTAACTAAAGCAAATGAACCATGGTTGCAATAATACACTAAAACCATCATTACTAATCCTATCATGATAAAGTTGATGGCACATTGAATTGACCATTTTCATAACTCAAGAATTAAAAAGAAAATCAAGGAAGAGTGTAGATCTCTCTTGAAGGTCAATGGTCAACACGGTCAACGGGTCAACAAAGTCAAGAGAGGTCTAAGTGGTCAAATGGTCAATGCAATTAACCATCACTAATCTATCACTAAAAGGATTAGTAAACAATGTCTCCGGCTCATAATGGTTTTGACCAAATGAATTGTCAAAACCCTAATGAGTCTGCCACATTACGGTTTTGGCCGAACCATCTGCCAAAACCCTAATGGGGCAGGTCCTCCTTCATCGCTACTCGAAACTGTGCATACACACCTGCATCCGCATTCCGTAGAATGCGAATGCACAGTAGACAAATCAAATCCATCTGTGCAATACTAGGATCTGGCTTAAACCAAAGCCCACTAGTATTGCCTTCCCGAACAGCAAACGCACACAAGTGCACGTAAGTGATCGTAGCCCTGCCGTAAAACCATACGGCCTCTACACGTTTCGCTCAATGCAGGGAAACTCTCTGTGTGGGACTCTAAAGACTCGACACTACGTTGGCAGTGGGTTTAACCACAGACCGCAAGCAGCACTAGCTGTACGTAACGGTCCCCAGGTAGATGTCGATAAGAAGGCCGATGAGGTAAACCCATCCGAACTCCTACTGTAACATTTCAAAAAAAAATAAAATATTATTTTTGGGGAATTCCAGAATTTAATATTAATTTTTAATGAATATTTTAATAGTCGGTATAATTAAATATCAATAAATGGTGAAAATTCCGGAGAAAATTATAGAAATTCTAAAATAGCTTATTTTGTGGGCATATGCCATTTTGCAGTTTTTATGATTGATTATATGTTATTTTGGTGTTAATCGCGATTAAAAATCGCTAAATGGATTTTTGGCTTTTGTGCAAAATGTGCACATGACATTTCCTACACTTGCACACTTGTCTCATGTTTTGGACCCATGTTGAGCTTAGGGTTGAACCATGCTTAGGTGACCATGGTGGGTGAACCATTTGATTGGGGTAATTGGGTTAATTGGTGTTTTGGTTAGCTTAATGGGGTTTGATTTGTGATGGGTTGACCTTGTGTGGAGAGAGAGAGCCATGATGGTTTTGGGCATGCTAACATCTAATGGAAAGATAAGGGTGAGGGGGGTTAACTTGAGGTAATGCCTTAATCCATTGTTTCTTTCACCCTCCCTCTCATTGATCACATCTCTCCCTCTCACTCACTCTCATCTCTCACATCACTCTCTCTCACACTCACACAGACACACACATCAGCCCCCCCATCAACACTTCAGCCCCTTATACACACCATCAGCACCCTTTCAGCACATATTTTCATCAACATCAGCTTCCTTCAACAACTCCACACCCTCATAGCATACCACAACCTCACACTTCACAACACCCTACATCATCATCAACAACAACAGCAGCCACTGCCATAGCAGCAGCAACAAACAGCAACCAAGGAAAAGCTTTTGCTAGCTGCAGCAGCAAGCAGAACAGCTGCATCAGCCACAAGAAGCAGCTCATCAGCAGCATCAGCCCCTCCTCTTTCCTTCATCCTCTCTTCTCCTACATCTTAGGAGCCCCTTGAGGTATAATCTCACATCCCAACTCAGTTCTTGCTCAGTTCTGGTTAGATATCTGAAAGTTACTGTTTTATTGTGATATTGTGCTAGTTTAGGCAAAACTTGAGTGAGACTTAACCAAGTGTGGTTTTGATCGTTAGTATAACCTTATTAGGTGTTTTTAAGATGAATGTAACCAATAGTACCCCAGATTCCTAGTATTTACCAGAGTTACACGACTTGGCGTATTTTTAGCGTTTTTGTCGATTTTGAGACCTTTCTGAGATCTGCTTTCACCTGGGGCCTTCTAGAGAAAAATTGACTTGGCAGAGAGCTGTGCAGGCACCCTGGAACCCCTACCAAAAGCCCTAGCCACCACCTCAAAATTATGGCCGCAAATTTCTGGCCGCAATTTGCGGCCAGACCTGGGTGAAACTGCCTCGTTTTGCGTGTACAGCCCTATTTCATGTAAATTTGACCCCCTGTATGTCTAGTTTTGACTGTTTCCTGTTAGGGTAATGTCACGACCCGAAAGTACGGAACATGACCGGCACTTAAACTACGAACGTCTCGAGGCGTACGTAATCTAAGTAAACCGAAAACCCAGAAATCCAAACCAAGAAAAGTAGTAGAGTGCAGGAAAAACCAACTTAAAGCAAGTAATTTCAATAGCATAAGCCGAATTATGCGGTTTTTAAAACATCAAAAATTTTCTGAAAATTTCGGCAGAGTCTCCTTTGTAAATACTGGCCCCCAAACGGGATACAACATGAATAGTATACGAAATCAAGAAAAAGGCATCCCCAAGCGGGAGCTAGCTCTTCGTCAATCGACGGTCACAACCACACAAGCAATAAAATATACAACGCCAACGGCGAGGATCAAAACTCAAAAGGAAACTCAAAACCACCAGAAATATAACGAGCGACTCTAAGGTCGAAAGAGTAAACAACACTGGTCTCTATCTCAATAAATACATGTTTGGTTGATGGAATTTACAAGATACAACGGAATAATATTATACAAGGTAATATGATGGGTACGATACAAGAAAAACCCACCTCCTAGCAAGTCACCCGAATGAAACTGAGCCCGCAAAGCCGTAATTAAACCTGTACGGCAAAACCTGCAAGAAACTGGGGAACAACGGGGGTGAGTTGCCAACTCATGAATAGAAAAACATCTACGCAAAGAAATCGCATAAATGACGCAATCCTAGGTCAATGATCATAATATATCCTCAAAAATGTATATAACATGCAGCCTATAACAATGGCTAGGGTAAATATCTAACCCGAGTGTAAACTCATGTGCCCGTGTCAGTGCCTCAGGTAGCAATATATCATATGAATGAGGTATGCATGCATGAAAACAGAATACATGTAAATGAAGAAACTGTTTTCATAAATTAGTGAGATTTCCTTCATATTTTTAAACTGAGGTATCATAAATGAAATCAGTATCAACAGTGTCTAGCATCGACACAAAACATAAATCTCACTGTCTCGAAATATCAATGTCTCAATCTCAATATCTAGGGCGCCGTCAGTCCAGACCGGCCCCTACCATCCATCTCAAGACCACGACGGTATCCTCCGGATATCCGACGCGTCGGGTAATATCACCGGTAGGTAGTGCTCCCCAGCCAGGCTCAACGTCAACACCGCATTCCTCTTTCCCCGGGGTACCATACCGGGCCCACCATGTACCCGAAACGGTTCCTCCACTCCTCGAATCGGGTCTCGAAATCCATCAGCAAACTCATGGTGGACGACTCATACATCATGGGAAAACCGCACTTTTTATTTTAAAAGGGAGAAAAGGTTTATTTATGTTTTTGCGGTTTTCCACCAAATCCAAGAAATCTCATGAAATCCGAATCCAAGTCATCAATAGCATGTAAGCAGTGAATATAGGCATGAGAATCCATGAATGCGACACAACAGTGAATAATAACATGCATGAAGTAGTAGGCAATAACTACAATGTCTAACCAGCATATAAGGCAAGTACACTAATATCATGTCTAAACTATTAGCTAACAACCTATGTCAAATGAAATAGTATTTTCTAAAGTGTTCGTGACATGTCAATTACCGATGAAGATGTGTGTGAGCCGGCAAGTAAGTGTACGTGGTACATACGCGTCATCGGTAATGGTGCTGGTGTCCTAACAGCATGATATTAATAATGCAATAAGAAATTATAATATAAGTATGTGATGCGGAGCGAACAGTAAAAATGAGCGGGAGCTGAATACTAGACACAACTATAACGAATCTGCAATAATCTAATATAAGTCCTACAAATGGTGCCTTTTGAATTAACACGAATCATGGGGTTTTGAAAATAGGGGCTACGGTGTTTTTATGAAAAGATACGTCTTTTGAAATATCCGTAGGATCCCTTGGGCTGACTTCTAAAATACCCACGATTCGTTAGTTTTTGAAATAGGTAAGAAGTCTAATCTAATCTAACAACTACACTAAACTATACGGCTGAACTAACAAGCTGAACTACAGGTAAGGAAACCGCCTATCATCTGAGTCGATACATATACATACATGTATATGTATAGTCGGTGATCCCGCCTCAATAATATCATATCCGATACCATATCTATAATCAGGCATCCCAAGTCAAGAGTGCGGATCAATCATCAATATAGCTCGTACGTAAATCCGTCATACGGCATCCCAAATCTGGGTACGGGTCAATATCACATTCATCATACTATTCACCTGGTATCCTCTTTATCAAATATCATGATCGGGGTACTGATCTACGTCTAGTACAATATTGATACCATCTATGTACGCATGCATGTATAAGAATCACTACGTCAAAAGACCCGCTAAAACATCATGTCGTATCTCAATACGAACCAAAACACATCACGGATCTTCTGGCCTCAAGCCCAATATCATCGACTCATCTCAAATCCCAATTACTATCCTCAAATCCAGTATATAAACACATAGTCCCATACCCATGTGTAAATATACACATCAATATATAATCCCATGTACGCACATATGAAAGAAGAATGTATGCAAATATGGGTGTGTGTGTATGTGTGGTGCAACCACTACTCTAGGGTTTCGCAACACTAAACTAATCCAATCACACCAAGGATCCATCTCTATCATCAATAATCTCAAAACAATATATAAACAATATTTATATATGTGTGCATACGTATTCGTATACATCACCACGAACTGCGGGGGTGCTATACGCCATCCACCCGACTTCTCCCCATAGATATAAATCTACTCACCTGGTCCTTGCTAGCCGGTGCCGACGTCGCCAAGCGCTTGCTTGTCGTCTCGAAGTCTACATGGGGGTACCTACATATCATAACGCACCATATCGCATTAAAACTAAATTCGAAATCGAAACGGCATACGAAAATTGTAGGGTTACTAGGCACACTAATGAAGTCTCACAAGGCATCAAACATGGCTAATTCAAATTTTACGGGTGCCTACAAACCCTAATACGGATCGTTAACTAGATAATGAGGCGATGCGATGCAAATAAAAGAATTTATCTAAGAGGAAAGGGGCTACAACCTTTGTAGATCCGGTCCACCACTCCCTAAGCTCCGCGATGATGTCCCTCCGCTGTCCAAACCGGATTCCGGACTCTAGCATCGGCTTCATCGAAGAAATGGGCGGGCTTGGTCGTCGGTTCGATGCCGAAGATGATCAACGTCGAGGTATCATAAGATCAAGCTCCAACTTCACCAAGCTTTGAAAACTTGTGAAGGAAACACCCTATACTACTTGGCAAGAGGTAGAGGATGAAGAAATAGGAAGTGGGTTCACTTTTGAATTGGATTTCTCACTCTTATTCTCAAGTTGCCATTGATGGTGGCATTGTTTTATTCTTGAAGAAGAAGAAAAGATGAAGATGATAATATCATAAGTCTTTTCTAAAATAGAAAATGATATGATAAGTATCATATTGCAACCATGGTTATGTGTAGAGAGTTAACTCAAGTTAGTTGAATGGTTGGGTTTTGGAGATGAAGACAAAATGGTTGCTTTAATCAAAGATGCATGAAGCATCAAGAACTTTCTAGCAAGAAAACAACCATTTAGTTTTCCATTTTTCCTTTTTAACCAAAAATGAATGGATAAGTAATAGAAATGAAACCCTAACCATTCACTAAATATAGTGTATAGCATACACACACCCAAGGTTGCATGTATCATCAATCATGATACAAACAAGTGCACAAAAGTATATCACATATACAACTTGTGAACTTGAAGTGAGAAAATCCATTTAAAGTGAACAAATATTAGTTAATGCAAAGTAATATATCAAATATATAATTATACATTAAATCGTTAAATCAACACTTGATTTAACGATCCGGTCATATCGCATATAACCGACTAATATCCAATGTATCGGCTTATCGAATCAATCCTTGATTCGATAACTAGGTTATATCGCATACAACCAATCGATACATTCATCGCGAGAATGAAATACGGTATCAGATACACGCATTATTCTCGGTCCCGCACATATCTCATATGCGCTCCTATTTCGTTTCGCTTGAGCCAGGAAACCTCTGTGTAGGACTCTAAAGACTCGTCAATACGCCGGCAGCAGATGATGATCATATCAAACACCCACAAGCCGCAAGCGGTCTGCTAAACGTAACGGCCACCCGGGTATTGAGCGATCAGAAGATCGACGAGCAAGCCCGCTCACACTCCTGTGAATCCAACCAGTAACACTTACCGTACAGTCCGGTCTGTTCGTCTGATATGTCGCATATCTCGCCTAGGGGTGGTAAACGTCAGACCCCAGTAGCTCGATAAGTCATGCCGACGTGAAGTCCATGACATGTGTGAAACTACTGATAACACTTACCAGTAGGTCACTGCAACCCTGGCCAGGGATTTCCTGTTATGGCCAGTCGAGCATAGCGCAACATCAACCCCCAATACCGGGAGAGACGAATCCCCTCCTATCGCTCATTGCCTCCATGTGAATCGGGACTGTACCCAAAAACCACCTGTTTGCACGACTCAGTAGAGCCGTGGTAGGGTGGAAATCAAAGCACAGTGGGAGACACACAAGACTCTATGACGATCTCGGGTCAACAGACTAAGCTGTACCAGTGTCACCAGAGAACTGCCATCTGACGTGAGGTATAATACCATCTGGGAGTTCTCGGCGAGTCCGTTCAGTGTACCCAGTCTCCACTGAGCACCCGTATACCATCTCTGATGTCAAACACCAATGGATATGGGATCATCCATCACCCATCGCATAGGTCGAGAAGATATACGCTAGTCTACTCTGGAATATCGATGCCCCGTCTCGATATTCCCTCGACTAGGAACATTGAAGGATGTACTCATGGACTATCCAGGCCCCACTAGTATGATCTGCATCACAGTCCTGGAAGTCGAGTACACATCCTAAGGGCTTTATCAACATGTAACAGAGAGACAGAAAGTATACACGTTGAGATAAAGAGCAACCAGATAGCGTACTATCATGTCGAGCAAGAAAGTCCTACCTATATATGTCCCAGCATCCACTACAATATACATCCAATGTACAGTAATGGCCTCTAGGGCATACATATAACTAACAATCTCCCACTTGCACTTGGGCCATCTGTAGCAGTGGTTGCAGTATCACATACTCAACCATCCCCTAAAAGTCTCTCTTTGGGAAAAGGCCTTCGTGAGTGGATCTGCCGTGTTGTCCTCTGAGTCTACTCTCCTAATCTCGATCAACCTGGAGATCAACTATCTCCATGATCAGGTGATGCTGCCTCAGAATTTTTCTGGGTCATTGATGGGACCAGGGTTCCAGGGCCGAAGCCACACTTCCATTGTCATACAATGGCAGGAACCTAGTTCATCTTATGAACCAATATACACCCAAACTGCCTCTTTGGTAGTATCTTTAATAGCGATGTTACCGGCCTTTATCGTCTAGTTTGCCACAGTATCTAGCTTGGAACTCTTCCAACATACCGTCCCTTTACTGAGGGTAAAGACAATGCCTGTGACTGACATTCAGTCGTCTTTATCACACTGGAACCCTTCCAGTGATTCTCCCCAGGATCGATTGATACCATCTCACTTCATCAAGTGAGAATCCTAGCATCCAATTACATCTATCTCATAGATGAAAAATCAGGATTTAGGAGGTATCACTTTAATCCTATACGGAGAATCCATGTGATAAGAGGAGATCGACCGATCGTAGTATAGGAAACTCTTTTCCTATCAAGAGTATGTTGTCCACGTACAATACGAGGATGACCACCTTACTCTCTACTACCGTTTTGTATATACAAGGTTCATCTACCATTTTGATGATGTCAAACTGTTTGACTAACTCATCAAAACAGATGTTCCAACTCCGCGATGCCTGCTTCATCACATAAAACATCTTGCACACGTTTCCGCTGCTCCCACTGTTTACGTAGCCCTCTGGCTGTGTTCTTATAGACGTTCTCTTCTAAATCATAATTTAGAAAAGTAGTCATGGCACCCAACCACTAGATATCGTAGTCATGGTATGTAGCCATGGCAAGTAGGATCTGGATGGACTCAAGCATAGTCCCTAGAAAAGGTTTCATCATTATCCACACCTGGTTGATGACTAAAACCTTTAACAAGTCTAGCTTTGAAAGTCTCAACTTTTCCATCTACACCAAGTAATCTTCTCAAGATATACTTGCTCCTGTTGGGGATTTAACCCTTCTTATATGGATTCCATCTCAGACCGCTAAGCATCCAGCCATTCTTACAGAGTCCCTACTTTTGATGGCCTGCTCGAATCTAGTTGGGTCATCATCTCATGATGCATTCCATGCTCCCACTGTCATCGAGAAACCAAGGTATCTCTCAGGCGGATGAGGAACCCTACCAGATCGGCGGAGAGGCTGAGGTTCGTCGGGGACCATTGAATCCTTTGGTTCTGTCAAATCAGCTGCAGTTTTGTATAGCTGGAACATTTCCAGTTCTACAGAACTGACCTTGCCTCGATCTTGTCCGGATTTTTCTTTTGACGTAGGCCGGACAATCCCAAATCTTAACTTACTTAAGAGATAGGCTCTTCCCATACCATATCTCATATGGAATGGTAGGCACTGATTTGAATCGAACCCTATTCACTAGGTATGCAACTTCATAAGTGCATAACTCCCAAAAGGAAATAGGAAACTCAGTAGTACTCATCATAGAGCACACGATATCTAATATTGTATGATTGCTCCGCCCTGATACACCGTTGTGCTGTGGTGTATTCAGAGGAGTAATACGGAGAGGAATCTCATTCTCCTTTAGAATGGTCCAGGAATGCCATGCACAAGTATTCTCCTCCCTGATCTCATCATAGGACATAATACTTATACCCGGTTATTGGTTCTCTACTTCTAACTTATATTCTGTGAATACCTCAAAAGGTTCGGACTTATGTTTCAACAGGAACGTATGACTGAATCTTGAGAGATTATCAGAGAATATAATGAAGTATAAAGAACCAGTCCTGGCATGTGTAGACAGGAGACCTTACATACATCATCATCATCAGTCCCAAGAGTTTACTAACTCTTTCTCAGTTTTCAGCAAACGGAGCTATGGTCATCTAATCTTTGTGACATGACTGGCAAGTTTCACAAGATGTAAATTCAAACTAATTTAAATATGCATCTAAAATGTAACTTCAGCCAGTCGGGTCGCATTGATGTGACCTAGTCTACAATACCTCAAGAAGGATCCGTTCATTTCTGAACTCTTCCTTTTGTGTGTGTTCTGTATACTAAAGAACTGTAGTTTGATTTAGAACGTCAATGCTTTTAGATAACGTGCCTGAACCGATCAACTTTTGATATAGGAAATGTTCAAAACATTATCCATCAATACAAAATTTTATCATTTCTTTACTAATAAAGAGACTGATATGATTTTGTATATCAGGTTCGGTATCTAATAGCATTTGTTCAGAATCAATGTATTGGTAATACAGGGTGACAGTGACCAACAGACTTGGCTGCAACACTTGCCCCGTTTTCTGTCTCATGGAACTTATCACCCGTTCTCAGTTTTTCTACCTTTTTGTAGCCCTATGTAACAGATTACATATCTGGGATCCTGACCCGGTATCAAATACCCAGGATTCAGAGGATACTGAGAAACAGTTTTTTGTAATGAACACGCCCGAAGGAGATACATCATATGCACTTTGTTCGTTTGGGCGGCATAGGAATTCTCGTATTCCCTATTTCCTGCTCTGTCTTATAACAATTATAAGTTGGAGCGGGACCAACTTTCCCAGCTCAGTATAACAAGCGGGTTCGGTCAATACATCCATATTATTATCTTGATTAAGGCGTGATATGGTCGCTACCTGGAGAGAGAGAGAAGAAAACACTCAGCGTGCGCTCTTGCAAGAATAGATTGGTTATTATTTTATCTAATCAGGATGGCTCCCACTGTTTTTATCAAATCTTCCTTCAAACCCTAAAAGGAAAGACTAGCCGGGATTAATTACACTCTACAAGTTCGCCAATCTTTCAGCCAGGCCAGTGTCGGTACTTTGAGGGAGGTTCCCCGTGCTTTCGCACGGACCTAATTACAGTAAATCTCGTTTTCCCAGAGGCGTAACCCCATTGACACCTTTCTAGACACCTACTTGATCGGCTAATTGCAAAGTGCAAAACTCTCCCAGGAGTAACAATTACTCGCAGTGGGTACCGGGATCCAACTATCATATAGAAGGTATGCAATCTCATTGCAAATTTCAACACTTGAAACTCCCGATAAAGGTTTTTACCCCTAGCACTTATGACCTTAACTAAGGTCAACAAATCATAAGTACTAGTCAAGTTCTACCCGTCATTTCGTGATTAATTAGACCCACCCACATGACCCTTAACTAAGGTCAACAAAGTCACGCGACTGTCCTAACTAATCGCATCATATGCGGTGTAGGAAGACATCACTTAGCTACCGTACACTGTGCCTTGATTATGGTCAACAAACACAGCACGAATACTAAGTACTCTACTTCCTAAAATGACGGAGGGTTGCGAATGGTTTTTGTGAAAACCTTTAACGCTTTGAACTTGATCTCGTTGCGGAATCAAATGGCTTTTTTAAATGGATTGTTTTCGAGGCTTTTCTAGTTTTGCTAAAGGGGTCACTCCCGGTGAAGGGATCGTCGGCCCTTTCCTCGTCGAATGAGGTGCGGGATATATCATATATATCACTGTGCAAAGAGGAAACTATAGAAGCGATCAAAGACAAACCGAGGGTTGTAGCATCTGCTAGTTATTGCTAAAGGAGTCACTCCCGGTGAAGGGATCTCGGTCCTTTCCTCATCGAATAAGGTGCAGGATGTTCTACAAGGAACACCGCGATGCAAAGCAAGAACTGTAGCTACCTGTTTTTATTTTGAAATTCGATTCCACAACATCAGTTAGGTTTATTTTCTTTCATTAATCTCATTAATGAATATCCCATCATTTAAGTTACCTAAACATCACAGATAAATATGACGTACACTTATGCCATCCGCATTCGCCTCGATGTCCCCTCGTGCACCGTTAGGTTAGGTAACTAACGGCAGAGCGGGGCAGGGCTAGCGCGGGTGTAAAACATAAGTAACGTCTATATAATATATCATATATACTATATATTATATCTATCACAGAACATCACATGATCACATCACAGATAACGCGGCTGAAAATATCATATGAAATATTGGATATACTAGGACGTCCGTGTTTTTAATACGAGCCAGTATAAAACACGGATTCCACGGTCGTGATGAATAGCCAATCCCACACCCCTAGACCCCTACGAGAGCAGCAAGCAACCCTACCAATTCTAGGGTTAGGAGACCCGTACTCGACTCCTCGAGTTGGTCTCCCACTGGACCCCAGAACCCGGTTACTTGTGCTCCCCTCCTTGGGTCTATCCTAATGCGGAAAAGTAAATAATATATAATGGGTGACAACTTCCGCTACCTGGAAGTGCCCCAATAAAAGAATATTACATACAAGTTTTTACATGAATGAAAATGAAAAAACACTCATCTCACATAAAAAAAACCCCGGCTATTCAAACACGACGATCCAATATAACATATCCAGCAACACATAACATCACATGTCATCAACGTAAGTAAATATGTCCATCCCAATTGTCGTTGACATATAGCAACGAAACCGGCGATATCACATATTACACTTACGGTCACAGAAAAGAAAGTGTAAAACTACAACAGTTGGAATCCGCAATCTCTTTAGACATCGCATGCCTAATCAAATAAATTACTTAGACATCGCATGCCTAACAATTATAAACCCCGCATTTTAGTCTCAAAATCGAAAACACTTTTCAATACCAAGTCGGGAAATTCAACAGGATTCCCGACATTTTGATCGAATGCTCGTCGCAAACTTTAGTAGGCGGTCGCACCCCTGATACCGTCGACGAAGTGCACCAAGGCGGAACACCGCTGCCGCGAGCACCCGAACGGATGCTTTCGGCGACGGGGTTCTCCTACAGTCACTTGGTCGGGGCTATGGGGTGAGGCTGTCTATTAAGTTTACCCGGCGAGTATCCGCGTACGCTACGTGATTGCGACGGACTTTTGATCACATCAAAACTCCGTGGCAACCGATCAAATGAGACTAAACTGCTATGTTTATAATATTCATTCCGTTATCTCATAACTACTTGTGAATTCCAATTATTGTATCACATTCCGGATAAACAGAAAATGTTAAACTTTCCGATCGAACATTCGAACACCCAAGATTTCCCAATACAGCTCAACACATGAAATAAGCCTAACAGCATTCAGTTCGTGCCTCAGTACCAACGGTCCAGCCGTAGAAGGGTCAAGCCAACGCCTCACATGTGGCACGCCGTACTGCCCCAAACCCGAAGGTTCAAGGGGAAGTTCAAGACGGTCACATAATCGAGTTAAAGTTTGTTGTCTTCTAGAGGGACCATCGCGTTACTTGCACGACTTAGAACGTCGTTAAACTACGGAAAAATCCAACAATTGGAAATTTCCCGGCAGGGGAAAAAGTGGGTATTTATATCCGGTCGAACTTTTTAACATATTCTAAAAATACCCGGAAAAACACACTGACAAAATTAGACAATCCGATCGATACACCGAGTCCCCAATACAACCCAGAAAATTCAACTCTTGAAAAAATATTAAAAATTCCCAGGAAAACCAGCACTGCAAACTAAGAATTACTGTGCAAAATTTATTGCAAGAGGAGACAAAAGGGCCGCGGAACCGCCGCATTAGCATGCTAATGCCGCGGTTCCGCCGAGCTTTAATAGATTCAGGGGACCTGTTTTATACAGTAATTCTTAGAATCTTCTACTGAGTTTTCTGCATATTTTTAATTCTCAAAAATCCACGATTTTCAAAAATGTACAGAGAGCAATATTAGGGTTACGGTTTCGGTTCGATCGGATTTCTAACTCCGTCTACGCATCGCCTAAGGCTCTAGCTAGGCTCTGATACCACTGTAGGGTTACTAGGCACACTAATGAAGTCTCACAAGGCATCAAACATGGCTAATTCAAATTTTACGGGTGCCTACAAACCCTAATACGGACCGTTAACTAGATAATGAGGCGATGCGATGCAAATAAAAGAATTTATCTAAGAGGAAAGGGGCTACAACCTTTGTAGATCCGGTCCACCACTCCCTAAGCTCCGCGATGATGTCCCTCCGCTGTCCAAACCGGATTTCGGACTCTAGCATCGGCTTCATCGAAGAAATGGGCGGGCTTGGTCGTCGGTTCGATGCCGAAGATGATCTACGTCGAGGCATCATAAGATCAAGCTCCAACTTCACCAAGCTTTGAAAACTTATGAAGGAAACACCCTATACTACTTGGCAAGAGGTAGAGGATGAAGAAATAGGAAGTGGGTTCACTTTTGAATTGGATTTCTCACTCTTATTCTCAAGTTGCCATTGATGGTGGCATTGTTTTATTCTTGAAGAAGAAGAAGAAAATGAAGATGATAATATCATAAGTCTTTTCTA
Source organism: Agapanthus africanus (assembly GCA_030015575.1). NCBI lineage: Eukaryota > Viridiplantae > Streptophyta > Magnoliopsida > Asparagales > Amaryllidaceae > Agapanthus > Agapanthus africanus. The sequence continues at coordinate 110,746,026 of CM057351.1, forward strand.
AAATAGAAAATGATGTGATAAGTATCATATTGCAACCATGGTTATGTGTAGAGAGTTAACTCAAGTTAGTTGAATGGTTGGGTTTTGGAGATGAAGACAAAATGGTTGCTTTAGTCAAAAATGCATGAAGCATCAAGAACTTTCTAGCAAGAAAACAACCATTTAGTTTTCCATTTTTCCTTTTTAACCAAAAATGAATGGATAAGTAATAGAAATGAAACCCTAACCATTCACTAAATATAGTGTATAGCATACACACACCCAAGGTTGCATGTATCATCAATCATGATACAAACAAGTGCACAAAAGTATATCACATATACAACTTGTGAACTTGAAGTGAGAAAATCCATTTAAAGTGAACAAATATTAGTTAATGCAAAGTAATATATCAAATATATAATTATACATTAAATCGTTAAATCAACACTTGATTTAACGATCCGGTCATATCGCATATAACCGACTAATATCCAATGTATCGGCTTATCGAATCAATACTTGATTCGATAACTAGGTTATATCGCATACAACCAATCGATACATTCATCGCGAGAATGAAATACGGTATCAGATACACGCATTATTCTCGGAACCGCACATATCTCATATGCGCTCCTATTTCGTTTCGCTTGAGCCAGGAAACCTCTGTGTAGGACTCTAAAGACTCGTCAATACGCCGGCAGCAGATGATGATCATATCAATGTAAGTCGATGTAGTACACCCCAGTACTTGTGGGGAGGCGGAATTTTCAAAAACGATCATGTTTAAGGAACGAACATCGACTAACCGCTTGAATCGAAGCTAAACTATAAATAACTAAACACAAAGTGTTTATTAACTATTGTGTTTAGGGATTATACCTAATGAAACCAGTCCTTCGTCTTTGCGATCTCCTTGTTCTCCTCGACCTTCTCTAGGTAGTAGACGATCCACCCGAGAGCAAAACACCAAGCTACACCTCTAACTTGAGGTAACTAATCTACTTTGATTGCTAATCAAAGAAGAAAGGATGATATAGAGTGAAGGTAATGGATGTTTAAGTCTAACTAATCCTTTGATCTCAACACATGAGGATTAAGGATTAGTCTCTTGAAGATGAGAGCTTGAGGAGAGAGAATGTGAGATGAGTGAATGAGATGAGATTGAGTGTATCATAATATATTATGAAGAATTCTTATTTTAGAATAATGAATAATAGAAATGAATAAGCATGCTTCATAAATGAAAAGAGGTGATTCATTAAGCATGTGTCATTATCATTTATGGTGCAATAATGATAATGATGAATCACTCTCATGACTCACAATCTTATCCAAAGTAACCTCCTTAGTCACATCTTCTAGAAGCTTCTCGTACAATTACGAGAACGCCCCTCCAATCCGCAAAAATACGGAAAAACTTTAGACTGTAAAAATCCAATAACCGGATACCAGTAACTGGCTTAAACCAAAGTCGACTGGTAAAAACTGTCCGAAAGTCGTACGTGCGTAAACGCACGTATGCGTCCGAACCCTTGTCGTAAAACCATACGACCTCTATATCGTTTCGCCTGGAGTAGGAAACTCTCTGTGTGGGACTCTAGAGACTCGACTACTACGCTGGCAGTGGGTTTAACCACAGACCGCAAGCGGCACTAGCTGTACGTAACGGTCCCCAGGTAGTTGTCGATAAGAAGGCCGGTGAGAAAACCCATCCGAACTCCTACTGAGTCTGATGTGACATCTCCATACAGTCTGGTCCGTTCGTCCAAGACTATCGCATATCGGGCCTAGGGGGGCGGCAAGCGTCAGTCCCCTAATAGCGGTATAAGTCGTGTCGGAGGGAAGCCCATTACACCCTGAGAAACTACTAGAACCTACCAGCAAATCTCGCTTGCCCTGGCCAGGGACTTTGCGTAATGGCTCTCTGACACAGCACGATATCTCCTCCCAATACCGGGAGGGACGAATCCTGTTTAACCGCCACTGCCTCGAAGTGCTCGGGACTGCACCCAACTGCTACCTGTTTGCACGACTCCTTTGAGCCGTGGTAGGGTAGTAATCTAAGAACAGTGGGACACACTCGAGGCGAAGTAGCAGTGTCAAGTCTGCGGACTATGCTGTACTCATGTCACCTGGGAACTGCTCACTGACGACTGGTATCAAACCAACCAACAGTTCCCTGTGAGTCCTGTCCGGTGTACCCGTAACCTAATGAGCACCTGTATACTATCTCCAGTACGACGTACTGACGGCTGTGGGACAGACCATCTCCCCAACTGGGATGAGAAGCGTACACACCAGTCTACTCCGGAGTATCGATGCTCTGTCTCGATAATCCAACGACCAGGGACCTGAATAAGGATGTGCTTGTAGACTACCCAGCCCCCACTAGTGTGACTGCCATCACAACGCTGGTAGACAAGCAAGATCCTAAGAGCTCTATCAATACGTACACTTACATATTAAGATAGAAAAACCAAGTAGCATTCTACCATGTTTAGCAAGACTGTTATATACATGCGAATATCCCAAGCTTCCATTAAGTAATATACAAACTAGTATGATACAGTAATGGCCTTCTAGGGCATAAACACTAACAATCTCCCACTTGCACTAGGGCCATGTACTGGCATATCGAAGACCAATGATCTCGAGTAGCCTCTCGAACTGAATCTGAGGAAGGGCCTTCGTGAATGGATCAGCAATGTTCTCTTCTGAAGCAACTCTCCGAACCTCGATCTCCTGACGATCAATGATCTCCCTGATCAGGTGATACCGCCTCAAGATGTGTCTGGACTTCTGATGGGACCTTGGTTCCTTCGCTAAAGCTATAGCTCCGTTGTTGTCGCAATACAGAGGTATTGGATCAACTATGGTAGGAACCACCTGAAATTCTGTTAGGAACTTCTTCATCCAGACTGCTTCTTTTGCGGCATCGCAAGCAGCTATATACTCCGCTTCCATCGTTGAGTCAGCAACGGTGTCCTGCTTGGAGCTCTTCCAGCACACCGCCCCTCCATTGAGGGTAAAGACATAACCCGACATGGACTTGGAATCGTCCTTATCACTCTGGAAGCCGGAATCAGCAAAGGCCTCCAACCTGAGGTCTTTTCCGCCATAAACCAAGAACATCTCCTTAGTCCTCCTCAGGTACTTGAGAATGTTCTTTACTGCTCTCCAGTGGTTCTCCCCTGGGTCTGACTGATACCGGCTTACCACGCTCAGTGCGTAAGCTACATCTGGTCTGGTACACAACATCGCATACATTATAGAGCCTACCGCAGAAGCGTAGGGTATAATAGACATGCGTTCCCTTTCCAAATCAGTCTTGGGAGACATCTCTTTGGAGAGGGTGATTCCGTGACAAGCCGGTAGATTACCGCGCTTAGAATCTTACATACTGAATCTTTTCAGTACAGTGTCGATATACCTGGACTGCGAAAGTCCCAACATCCTCTTGGATCTATCACGATAGATCCGGATCCCCAGAATGTAAGAGGCATCACCCAGGTCTTTCATGGAGAACCTGTGTGACAAGAATCCTTTGACAGATTGTAGCATAGGAATGTCATTTCCTATCAATAGAATGTCATCCACGTACAAGACGAGGAATACGACACTTCTGGCTACAATTTTACTATATATGCACGGCTCATCTGGATTTTTGATAAAGTCATATTCTTTGACTGTCTCATCAAAACAGATGTTCCAACTCCGCGATGCCTGCTTTAGTCCATAAATAGACTTAAGCAGCTTGCATACTTTCCCGCTGCTCCCACTCTGATTGAAACCCTCTGGCTGATCCATATAGACGCTCTCTTCTAAATTTCCATTTAGAAAAGCCGTCTTTACGTCCATCTGCCAGATTTCATAATCATGGAAGGCAGCAATAGCAAGAAGGACCCGAATGGATTTGAGCATAGCCACTGGAGAAAAAGTTTCGTCATAGTCCAAACCAGGTCTTTGACGAAAACCCTTTGCAACAAGTCTAGCTTTATAGGTTTCCACCTGTCCATCTACACCAATCTTTTTCTTGAAGATCCATTTGCATCCTATGGGTTTTACCCCATCTGGAGCAAAGTCCAAAGTCCATACTTTGTTGGTGTACATGGACTCCATTTCGGTCCGCATTGCATCTAGCCATCGTACCGAGTCGCCGCTCTGGATGGCCTGCTGGAAGTCAGTAGGTTCATCATCATCTATGATGCAATCCTCTCTATCCCCATCTATGAGAAAACCGTAGTATCTCTCAGGCGGATGAGACGGCCTACTACTCCTGCGGAGGGGTGCAGGAATGTTCTGTTCTTCTTGAACCTCTGGTTCTACCATACTTTCAGTAGCAGTTTGTGGTTCTGGAATTTCTTCCAGTTCTATTTCGCTCCCACTTATTTCCTTTTCTAAAAACTGATTTTCCAGAAAATGGGCATTACGAGAAACAAAAACCTTTTGTTCCTCTGCGTAATAGAAATAATATCCCTTGGAGTTCTTTGGATATCCCACAAACATACATTTTACTGATCGTGCCTCGAGCTTGTCCACATGCTGCTTCTTAACAAAAGCTGGACATCCCCAAATCTTCATATGCTGAAGATGGGGTTTCTTCCCAGTCCACATCTGATATGGAGTGGTAGGCACAGTCTTGGTAGGAGCCCTGTTCAGAAGATATGCCGCTGATTCTAGCGCATAACCCCAGAAAGATCGCGGTAACTCAGTATTACTCATCATGGATCGTACCATATCCAATAGGGTTCGATTCCGTCTCTCCGGTACACCGTTATGCTGTGGAGTGTATGGAGGAGTAAGCTGAGAGAGAATTCCTTTCTCTTTTAGGTAACCTAGGAACTCGGCACTTAAGTATTCTCCACCTCGATCAGATCTTAGTGTCTTAATACTTTTGCCTGTTTGGTTTTCTACTTCATTCTTATACTCTTGGAATTTCTCAAAAGCCTCGGATTTATGTTTCATCAGATAAATGAATCCGTATCTTGAGTAATCATCCGTGAAAGTAATGAAGTAGGAATAACCACCTCTCGCATGTGTAGACATTGGACCGCATACATCGCTGTGTATGAGTCCTAAGAGCTCGCTCGCTCTTACTCCTTGTCCAGTGAATGGAGTCTTTGTCATCTTTCCTTTGAGACAAGATTGACAAGTGTCATAAGATTGATATTCGAACGAGTCAAAATATCCTTCTCTATGCAACTTAGTCAACCTTCTCTCATTGATGTGACCCAGTCTACAATGCCATAAGAAAGCTTTATTTAAATCTGGAGACTTTCTTTTTAGTGTGTTCTGGACATTGAAAATTTGGAGTTGGTTTAAAACATATATGCCGTTATTTAGAGTACCGGACCCAATCAAACCATGATTAAGGTGGATGTTGACAACATCTCTTACAAACGTGAAATCATAACCTTTATTTGATAACAAGGAAACTGATATGATATTACACGTTAAGCTGGGTACAAAATAACAGTTATGTAAAACCAAAATGTGTCCACTCGTCAATCCTAGGTGATAATCCCCGACGGACGCAGCTCCCACGCTAGCTCCGTTAGCAACCCTGAGGATCATATCACCTTCCTTCAGTACTCTACGGTTTCTCAGTGCCTGCAATGAATTGAAAATATGAGATCCTGATCCGGTATCCAATACCCAGGAAGTAGAGTTGATCGACAGACAATTCTCAATTACAAACACACCTGAAGTCGAAGCCACAGCTTGCTTCGGTTCCTGGTTCTTGGCGTTCCACGCCTTGCAATCCTTCTTCCAGTGCCCTTTCCTGTGACAATGGAAGCACTCATCCTGGCCAACTATCGGTACTGCAGTCTTTTTCTTTCCCTTCCCTCCCACCTTACTAACACCTCCTCTAGGTCTAGGTGCGGCCTTCTTCTTCCTTCCTTTGGCCCTAGCCTTGGACCCGGAAGAAGATGTACCGCCAACAAACATAGCGGGTGTTTCCCTTGAATTCTTCAAGGTGCCCTCTGCACTCCTTAACATGTTCAGGAGTTCCGGAAGTTCAACTTCTTTTCTTTGAAGGTTGAAGTTCAGGATAAACTGGGCGTAGGTGTGAGGAAGGGACTGGAGAATAAGGTCTGTATAGAGCTCATTATCCAAAGTCGTCCCAAGGTCTGCGAGCTCTTCTATGTAGCCGATCATCTTTAGGACATGTTCTCCTACCGATGACCCAACAGCCAACCTCGCTCGAAACAAGTTCTTTGAGGTCTCGTATCTTGCTATACGAGATTGCTCTCCATAAAGTTCCTTTGTATGGAGAAATATGCCATCAAGGTCCATATCCTCGTGCCTCCTCTGATGTTCATTGTTCATCGAGGCAAGCACGATGCACTTGGCTTTCGCGCAATCTAAATCCTAGGTTTTGCGGATTTCCTTATCCGCATTACTGGATTTGGGACCAGGGACAGCAGGTGCCGTAGCGGTGAGGACGTACCCCAGTTTGTCATAGGTCAAAGCCATTTTGACATTCCGCAGCCAATCTTTATAGTTTGGCCCCGTCAGTATATTTTTCTCTAAAAGTAACTTAAGTCCAGTCATTTTCAGGGTCGCTGCAATTAGGAGAGAGAGAAGAAAACTCTTTAGCATGATGCTCTTGCAAGTTTAGAGTGGTTTTAGTTTATCTAAACTGGATGGCTCCCACTGTTTCTCGAATCCTTCCTCAAACCATAAAAGAAGAATTAGCCAAGACTATTCTCACCGTACAATACTTGCTTAACCGTTCAGCCGGGCTGGTGTCGATACTTCGAGGGAGGTTTTCCAACGCTTTCGCGAAGTTCCTTAATTAAATAACCTCTTTTCTCTGGGGGCGTAACCCCGCTGACACTTTTCTGGACACCTACTTGGTTTATAGCATTGATCGTTAAGCGACGAATATCCTGATAAGTAGCATATACTCACAGTAGGATCGGGATCCAAATATCATCATCTGATAATGTTGTAGGAATGCTACCAACATTCATCAAACTCAAAATGGTATGCATCTCTTTGCAAATTTCAGTTTCTTTAGAAATTCCCGATATATATTTTTGCCCCATGCTCTTATGACCTTGGCTTTGGTCAAAATGTCATAAGTCACATGTCAAGTTCTACCCGTCATTATCTTGTTAATTTGAACCCATCCGTATATACCCCTGACTTTGGTCAAATGATAATACGACTGTCCCAAACTAACTCATCTATCTTATGCAACAAATGAAAACCCAGCAGCTACCAAACACTATGCCTTGACTTTGGCCAAAATGCATAGCTTGAATACTACTGAATACCCAAATGAAATGACGGAGGGCTACGACAGGTTTTGGCGAAACCGTGAACGTAGTGAACTTGATATAACCGAAGGAACCTGATAGCTTTTTAAAAGGAGTGGTTAAAGCTCTGCATTTAAAAATATCTGTTTTTTAAAATTAACCGAGTGGTTTCTTTTAAATTGTTCCAACGATTAAAACTTTGGTTTATTTTCTTTGCATTATAGATAATGCGTCCCATCATTAACCTATCATTGCAGAAAACAACGAAAATACAACGTCCTCTTATACCATCCGCATTCGCCACGGGGTCCCGTCATCACCCGTTAGGTTACTTAACTAACGACAGAGCGGGGACTGGGCTAGCGCGGGTGTAAAACATAAGTGACGTCTAAATAGCTATCATAAATATAGATATTTTACATTCGTCTGACGCAATGATATACATTCCAGAACACAGATAAACAATATTGGATTTGCAAGCAATCTGTATTTCTTTTGAGCCTGTAAGAAAAGACAGATTACACAGTTGTGATGAATAGCCGTTACCCCACCCTCGACCCCTATGGGTACGGCAAACTACCCACCCGGCAGTTTGTGTATCCCACCTTGGGTCAGTCCTAGGAGCAAAAACAGTAAAATGAAATAATACAACGGTGGCTACAACCGCAACCTGGATGTGCCCCGCAAAATAATATTACAACAAATTACATTTACAACAAATGAATTAAATAATAACCCATTGCAAAAACCCCGGCTATACACCATAACAGTCCAATACAGTTTATATGCACAAACAGATATAACCATTTCAGAAATGTGCAACCCCCTGCCAACCGACATACTAGCAGTTGGGGGAGGTTTACGAACACATTTATCAATCACAGATATAATCCAACATGCAAATACTGTACAATTTCGATCGACTAAACATCTTTAATATTGCTCCAAAAACTGCTCTGTAAACTGGAGACCTGAGCAAAATTAAAATATTCCAGAAAATCCCAAATATTACACAGAAGCAACAGAAGAAAAATTGGTTCCTGACTCGCCAACTCGGCGGCGGAACCGCGGCGACTCAGTAGGGTGAGGCCGCGGTTCCGCGGCGAGTTAGACGATTCAGGCGACTGTTTTTCTTGGGTGTTCTACTGTGGTCATTTCAAGCTTTCTGCACTCACCTGAAAAATTTTTGGACATCATTTTAAATTCGACAGAAACTGAATTTTTCGGGGCTTTCCGGTTTCGTTTTTTCCGTTCGAAATTGGTACAAATTTGCAATTAAGTTATTTAGTGTTTAGCGAGGCTTTGATACCACTGTAAGTCGATATAGTACACCCCAGTACTTGTGGGGAGGCGGAATTTTCAAAAACGATCATGTTTAAGGAACGAACATCGACTAACCGCTTGAATCGAAGCTAAACTATAAATAACTAAACACAAAGTGTTTATTAACTATTGTGTTTAGGGATTATACCTAATGAAACCAGTCCTTCGTCTTTGCGATCTCCTTGTTCTCCTCGACCTTCTCTAAGTAGTAGACGATCCACCCGAGAGCAAAACACCAAGCTACACCTCTAACTTGAGGTAACTAATCTACTTTGATTGCTAATCAAAGAAGAAAGGATGATATAGAGTGAAGGTAATGGATGTTTAAGTCTAACTAATCCTTTGATCTCAACATATGGGGATTAAGGATTAGTCTCTTGAAGATGAGAGCTTGAGGAGAGAGAATGTGAGATGAGTGAATGAGATGAGATTGAGTGTATCATAATATATTATGAAGCATTCTTATTTTAGAATAATGAATAATAGAAATGAATAAGCATGCTTCATAAATGAAAAGAGGTGATTCATTAAGCATGTGTCATTATCATTTATGGTGCAATAATGATAATGATGAATCACTCTCATGACTCACAATCTTATCCAAAGTAACCTCCTTAGTCACATCTTCTAGAAGCTTCTCGTACAATTACGAGAACGCCCCTCCAATCCGCAAAAATACGGAAAAACTTTAGACTGTAAAAGTCCAATAACCGGATACCAGTAACTGGCTTAAACCAAAGCCGACTGGTAAAAACTGTCCGAAAGTCGTACGTGCGTAAACGCACGTATGCGTCCGAACCCTTGTCGTAAAACCATACGACCTCTATATCGTTTCGCCTGGAGTAGGAAACTCTCTGTGTGGGACTCTAGAGACTCGACTACTACGCTGGCAGTGGGTTTAACCACAGACCGCAAGCGGCACTAGCTGTACGTAACGGTCCCCAGGTAGTTGTCGATAAGAAGGCCGATAAGAAAACCCATCCGAACTCCTACTGAGTCTGATGTGACAATCTCCATACAGTCCGGTCCGTTCGTCCAAGACTATCGCATATCGGGCCTAGGGGGCGGCAAGCGTCAGTCCCCTAATAGCGGTATAAGTCGTGTCGGAGGGAAGCCCATTACACCCTGAGAAACTACTAGAACCTACCAGCAAATCTCGCTTGCCCTGGCCAGGGACTTTGCGTAATGGCTCTCTGACACAGCACGATATCTACTCCCAATACCGGGAGGGACGAATCCTGTCAAACCGCCACTGCCTCCAAGTGCTCGGGACTGCACCCAACTGCTACCTGTTTGCACGACTCCTTTGAGCCGTGGTAAGCGTGGTAGGGTAGTAATCTAAGAACAGTGGGACACACTTAAGGCGAAGTAGCAGTATCAAGTCTGCGGACTATGCTGTACTCATGTCACCTGGGAACTGCTCACTGACGACTGGTATCAAACCAACCAACAGTTCCCTATGAGTCCTGTCAGGTGTACCCGTAACCTAACGAGCACCTGTATACTATCTCCGGTACGACGTACTGACGGCTGTGGGACAGACCATCTCCCCAACTGGGATGAGAAGCGTACACACCAGTCTACTCCGGAGTATCGATGCTCTGTCTCGATAATCCAACGACCAGGGACCTGAATAAGGATGTGCTTGTAGACTACCCAGCCCCCACTAGTGTGACTGCCATCACAACGCCGGTAGACAAGCAAGATCCTAAGAGCTCTATCAATACGTACACTCACATATTAAGATAGAAAAACCAAGTAGCATACTACTATGTTTAGCAAGACTGTTATATACATGCGAATATCCCAAGCTTCCATTAAGTAATATACAAACTAGTATGATACAGTAATGGCCTTCTAGGGCATAAACACTAACAATCAAACACCCACAAGCCGCAAGCGGTCTACTAAACGTAACGGCCACCCGGGTATTGAGGGATCAGAAGATCGACGAGCAAGCCCGCTCACACTCCTGTGAATCCAACCAGTAACACTTACCGTACAGTCCGGTCTGTTCGTCTGATATGTCGCATATCTCGCCTAGGGGTGGTAAACGTCAGACCCCAGTAGCTCGATAAGTCATGCCGACATGAAGTCCATGACATGTGTGAAACTACTGATAACACTTACCAGTAGGTCACTGCAACCCTGGCCAGGGATTTCCTGTTATGGCCAGTCGAGCATAGCGCAACATCAACCCCCAATACCGGGAGAGACGAATCCCCTCATATCGCTCATTGCCTCCATGTGAATCGGGACTGTACCCAAAAACCACCTGTTTGCACGACTCAGTAGAGCCGTGGTAGGGTGGAAATCAAAGCACTGTGGGAGACACACAAGACTCTATGACGATCTCGGGTCAACGGACTAAGCTGTACCAGTGTCACCAGAGAACTGCCATCTGACGTGAGGTATAATACCATCTGGGAGTTCTCGGCGAGTCCGTTCAGTGTACCCAGTCTCCACTGAGCACCCGTATACCATCTCTGATGTCAAACACCAATGGATATGGGATCATCCATCGCCCATCGTATGGGTCGAGAAGATATACGCTAGTCTACTCTGGAATATCGATGCCCCGTCTCGATATTCCCTCGACTAGGAACATTGAAGGATGTACTCATGGACTATCCAGGCCCCACTAGTATGATCTGCATCACAGTCCTGGAAGTCGAGTACACATCCTAAGGGCTTTATCAACATGTAACAGAGAGACAGAAAGTATACACGTTGAGATAAAGAGCAACCAGATAGCGTACTATCATGTCGAGCAAGAAAGTCCTACCTATATATGTCCCAGCATCCACTACAATATACATCCAATGTACAGTAATGGCCTCTAGGGCATACATATAACTAACAAAAATCAAATCGGCACGCGTATCACGCATAGGTCCAAACCTATCGCCTACGCATGCAAGAATAGTCAAACCAACCCTCGATGTCGATGTACAAACGTCAAACCATCGAGAAAAATCCAATCACACTCATTTGCACATTCATGAACACTAATTTTAATATAAAGTAGGTTAAAACTCACAAAAACCCCAATTTCACTTAAAAAGTCATTTTTCCGAAAATCTAGCAAGCACAAATCACCGTTTTTGTACAAAACATGATGCATAAATGAATGTAGCGGCCAATATACTTATTAAATATCTTAAATAAGTCATAGAAACAATTTCCGGAATTTAATCTCATTAAATTCCCAAAAACCCTAATATTCTAGTTTACAAAATACCCTTTTTAACAATTTCATAGCAAAAATGCACAAACTACAATTTAGGTTGGATTTCCATGAACTAAAGTGTTAAACTACACTTAATAAAGTTAATAATACGATAAAAATCCTAACCATATTTGTAATCTCATATTTCGAATTAAATCAAAAAACCTAGTTTGCAACAAAAAGCTTAATTTGGACATTTTTCAAGTAACAACTTGTAATTAACAACTAGATTAGTTTTCTACAAAACTAAATATGTTAATCCACATCACTAAACCATGCACAATCAAACACAACTCATTTCCACAACAAACCCTAACTTGAAATCTTAAATCATGCAATTAAACTCACATAAACCAAATTAACACTTAACTAAATTAGCTTTAAGAAATTAGTAACAAACTAAGCAAAAAGGTTTAGAATTATACCCAAAAACATTTGAAGATCCACAAGCATCCATGGCCCTCCAAAATGCTCTCTTCTCACAAAGATCCATTCTATACGGGCTAAGCTAAAATGGGTAGGAGTCGGATTTGGGTTTTGGGATTTTTTTTGATGGATTTTGGGCAATTTTTGATGAAGTTTTGAAGAGAAAAGAGAAGGGAAATGGGGGGGCTGTTGCTGCTGTAGGAGGGAGGGGGGTCGGCTGAATGGGAGTGGGAGAGGAGAGAGAGGGAGGTAGAGAAAGTGGGGGTGAAAGTCAAGGTCAACCAAAGTCAAAAGTCCACCTCATTTATCCATTTTCTACACTTTTCTTTTCTTTTCTTTCTTTTGCAAACCAAGTGGGGACAAGAGTGGGGGCTGCTGAATTCACCCAAGGGGAGAAGTGAATGGGGGTGTGTGGGTGTGGGTACGGGTGTGGGGTGATGAAAAATGATAAATACAATACCCCAAACATCCATTTACGCTAAAAAAAGCCTTTTTTCTTCAATAATTTCTAAACCGTTTTGGCAAATGATTTCGTTCCAAAAATCATATGATAAAATTTTATTTAATGTTTTATGATGCACAAAATTTGTTTCAACTCATTCCAATTTGTAATTTTCCCTAATTAAATGTATTAGTGACGGCTTAAAATAATAATAAAATAATATTTTTTTCAGAAAATTTGAAATTTCACCAGCGGCTCAATAAACACCAAATAATAGCAATTACATAGCTAGAATATGTATATTTAATTTTTATAATAAGATATTTGCATTTTGACTTTTTACAGAAAACCCCCTTATTTTACCGATTTTCCGAAATTTCACCGGAACGATTTTCAAAACACTACAATCTTCCCCCCTTAAAGAAATTCGGCCCCCGAATTTAAATTAAAACTCCCCCCAAATACTAAAACATCTAAGCAAAACCATCAAGTCGTCGGGCTCCGAAATCATAAATACATAAAACAAATCGTAGCGCAGCGCATGCGCATGAAAAATAAGCATATAACTCAAATCAAAACTCTATCCAGCATCCCGCAATCATCGGAGTCATGGTGAAGACACAATGTCCAAATCCGAAATGAAATTCAATATGATATAACTCGAAACTATAGATGTAAAATATATTCAGGTACTGTCCTCTGACTAGTCCTGCTCAGTACGGAAACACATAGCAATATCATAAAAACGTACTGCTCTATACGAAATCAATCCCAAAATATGCACATGAATGCTACGTGCGTCTGGTGCGCACGGAAATCAAAATCCATGAATGTGCCATACATGCGCACAGAAACAACATCTAAGTGCATCGGGTGTGCACGAAACATCTGTCGTAGGCAACATGTGTGCCTGACCGCAAAACAGGTGCATCTGACATACACGAAGAATCTCGATTTAGTGCATCTGGTGTGCACTAAAATCGTATCTCAAAACCTGCGCTCAATCATGCGCGAAAACCCAAAACCAGGGGCATCCATCATGCACGAAATCATGAAATCCAATATCAAGCGCCGAACATGCGTAAAATCAAATCAGGTGCACAAGGTGCATAAAACAAACATCGAGTATCACAATCGAAATCGAAGTCCAGTGCATCTAAGTGCACAAAAGGCGTATCACTGCACTGCAAGCATATAATAACTATACAGAGTGCAGGAACCAATTCGTGTGCATGCATACGCATAAAACAACTCAACTGTTTAAAACCGTAAAATCACAAACATGTGAAACTAAAGCACGAAAACGATATCAAGTGCAACACTGTGCAAAGATCGTAAATCCTCAATCATCAAAATCAAATCATACGAATAAATCACCCAAAACATCGAAATCAATAATGGCGGAATAGTACCGCTCAAGTGCATCCTCTAAGAATCTCGGGCCAACTGTCGTGGTCACTCATAGCATGTCTCATCGACGATCCTGAACTCTGGCCTGCTGGTGTGCGTAACATGACCGCTCCTGGTTTCAAGTCTTCCTTGTGGATTACCAATCTCACGATCCACCGGCTCATCGGCCCTGTCAGGTGTGCTAACGGGGACGATTCCGGTTTGGCACTTTTCTGGTCATCTCTCGGTCAATCCGCACAACCACTCGTAAAGCAACATGTCACTGGAGTCGGCCTCTGGCTCTCTAAATGCACGTGACACGTCTGATCCTGGGTGCAATTATCATTGCAGCAGTGTCCTGAAAGGAATCCTGCTCACGGTCTCTTCCATGTCTCGTCTCTGCCAACTGTCCGGAAGTCATCGTCCTTTCCTATATCTGCATCTTGCTCCGGAACGGCTGGATACCCATCGCGACTCCTTCTGGAAGGTATATCCAGTACTCTGCCTCGGCATGCGTATCGCATCTCTGATGTCGGCGGAGCGGAACGTCGTCTTATCCAGATTTTGTACGGACCTCTTTACTCCACTTTCTCAAATGTCGACTGTTTCGGACTCGTCTCATCGTGGCTACATGGACTGAGCTCCAACGGCTATCCTCGTATCGGGAGTCTCCCAAGAAATGCATCTCACCACCTAGCATCCGAATTAAGTCGAGCCATCCGATCGAGTCGTCAAAACCTCATAATCCCCCAAGAGCTCAACCTCTTGGGCACAGTTTAATAGTATCGAGTACATACCACAGCATCGGTGGTCCAGCCGTAGAAGGGCAAACCCAAGCCTCACTAATGGCGCCGTAGAACTGCCGCAAACTCGAAGGTTCAAAGGCTTTCACACGGTCATTAAGTCGAGTTAGGGTTTCATTCTTCTAGAGGGACCATAGAATTGCCTGCATGTCTTTCCGACTACTTTAAACTTGGAATAATAGGTTTCTGACATTCGATCGTCTCTGTCGACTCCCAACGTCTCCGCGTGAAGTCGTCTCTAGCTGGAAGCAATCTATCTGATGACCTCGCATCGGGGTAGGCGAACGAACCACATGTCCTAGTCATTCCTCCTAGGGTGACTAGCGACCTTCTATCATCTCTTAGTACAACTTGTTCTGCACTAACTCCAGCATCTGGGGCAATACCTCGTCGTTCGCGGCAATAACTGGCTCGCTCGTCTGCACGCTGAACAATGCCTCGATCATCAGGAGTAAGCAACACACCAACGGTCATCAAAATCTGGCTGGCCTCCATCATTGGCTCAATTCTCTAGTGTCGATCAGCACCTCCGAGTAACCTCATAAAGGCGATCCGCCAAACGCTCGTGGCGCGAAAACACAGTAAGAAGACACATCTCTGCAATCGTGTGTCGCCGGAATTTCGCCCTGGTCAGTCCTCGTTCGTGACGAGCGTGTGCTGACCGCAACTCTAGCCGTAGCTCTCCCTGCCCGTAACCGTAGCAGCAAAACCAAACTGGTACCGATGAGGCTAGATCAGGAAGGAATATAATACTGAACAAGGAAATGTACATCCTAAGGCTTCATAAGTGGAGTGGCGTGTCGTAAATATGCCACGGAACATATCAACGGTACGTCACTCTACTTTAGTCACCTATTCCATCAACCAAGGGTCATCCTACTCTCCGAAGGTTAAAACCTAACGCTCTGAAACCAACTTTGTCACGTCCCGAAAGTACGGAACATGACCGGCACTTAAACTACGAACGTCTCGAGGTGTACATAATCTAAGTAAACCGAAAACCCAGAAATCCAAACAAAGAAAAGTAGTAGAGTGCAGGAAAAACCAACTTAAAGCAAGTAATTTCAATAGCATAAGCCGAATTATGCGGTTTTTAAAACATCAAAAATTTACTGAAAATTTCGGCAGAGTCTCCTTTGTAAATACTGGCCCCCAAACGGGATACAACATGAATAGTATACGAAATCAAGAAAAAGGCATCCCCAAGCGGGAGCTAGCTCTTCGTCAATCGACGGTCACAACCACACAAGCAATAAAATATACAAGGCCAACGGCGTGGATCAAAACTCAAAAGGAAACTCAAAACCACCAGAAATATAACGAGCGACTCTAAGGTCGAAAGAGTAAACAACACTGGTCTCTATCTCAATAAATACATGTTTGGTTGATGGAATTTACAAGATACAACGGAATAATATTATACAAGGTAATATGATGGGTACGATACAAGAAAAACCCACCTACTAGCAAGTCACCCGAATGAAACTGAGCCCGCAAAGCCGTAATTAAACCTGTACAGCAAAACCTGCAAGAAACTGGGGCACAACGGGGGTGAGTTGCCAACTCGTGAATAGAAAAACATCTACGCACAGAAATCGCATAAATAACGCAATCCTAGGTCAATGATCATAATATATCCTCAAAAATGTATATAACATGCAGCCTATAACAATGGCTAGGGTAAATATCTAACCCGAGTGTAAACTCATGTGCCCGTGTCAGTGCCTCAGGTAGCAATATATCATATGAATGAGGTATGCATGCATGAAAACAGAATACATGTAAATGAAGAAACTGTTTTCATAAATTAGTGAGATTTCCTTCGTATTTTTAAACTGAGGTATCATAAATGAAATCAGTATCAACAGTGTCTAGCATCGACACAAAACATAAATCTCACTGTCTCGAAATATCAATGTCTCAATCTCAATATCTAGGGCGCCGTCAGTCCAAACCGGCCCCTACCATCCATCTCAAGACCACGACGGTATCCTCCGGATATCCGACGCGACGGGTAATATCACCGGTAGGTAGTGCTCCCCAGCCAGGCTCAACGTCAACACCACATTCCTCTTGCCCCGGGGTACCATACCGGGCCCACCATGTACCCGAAACGGTTCCTCCACTTCTCGAATCGGGTCTCGAAATCCATCAGCAAACTCATGGTGGACGACTCATACATCATGGGAAAACCGCACTTTTTATTTTAAAAGGGAGAAAAGGTTTATTTATGTTTTTGCGGTTTTTCCTCCAAATCCAAGAAATCTCATGAAATCCGAATCCAAGTCATCAATAGCATGTAAGCAGTGAATATAGGCATGAGAATCCATGAATGCGACACAACAGTGAATAATAACATGCATGAAGTAGTAGGCAATAACTACAATGTCTAACCAGCATATAAGGCAAGTACACTAATATCATGTCTAAACTATTAGCTAACAACCTATGTCAAATGAAATAGTATTTTCTAAAGTGTTCGTGACATGTCAATTACCGATGAAGATGTGTGTGAGCCGGCAAGTAAGTGTACGTGGTACATACGTGTCATCGGTAATGGTGCTGGTGTCCTAACAGCATGATATTAATAATGCAATAAGAAATTATAATATAAGTATGCGATGCGGAGCGAACAGTAAAAATGAGCGGGAGCTGAATACTAGACGCAACTATAACTAATCTGCAATAATCTAATATAAGTCCTACAAATGGTGCCTTTTGAATTAACACGAATCATGGGGTTTTGAAAATAGGGGCTACGGTGTTTTTATGAAAAGATACGTCTTTTGAAATATCCGTAGGATCCCTTGGGCTGTCTTCTAAAATACCCACGATTCGTTAGTTTTTGAAATAGGTAAGAAGTCTAATCTAATCTAGCAACTACACTAAACTATACGGCTGAACTAACAAGCTGAACTACAGGTAAGGAAACCGCCTATCATCTGAGTCGATACATATACATACCTGTATATGTATAGTCGGTGATCCCGCCTCAATAATATCATATCCGATACCATATCTATAATCAGGCATCCCAAGTCAAGAGTGCAGATCAATCATCAATATAGCTCGTACGTAAATCCGTCGTACGGCATCCCAAATCTGGGTACGGGTCAATATCACATTCATCATACTATTCACCTGGTATCCTCTTTATCAAATATCATGATCGGGGTACTGATCTACGTCTAGTACAATATTGATACCATCTATGTACGCATGCATGTATAAGAATCACTACGTCAAAATACCCGCTAAAACATCATGTCGTATCTCAATACGAACCAAAACACATCACGGATCTTCTGGCCCCAAGCCCAATATCATCGACTCATCTCAAATCCCAATTACTATCCTCAAATCCAGTATATAAACACATAGTCCCATACCCATGTGTAAATATACACATCAATATATAATCCCATGTACGCACATAGGAAAGAAGAATGTATGCAAATATGGGTGTGTGTGTATGTGTGGTGCAACCACTACTCTAGGGTTTCGCAACACTAAACCAATCCAATCACACCAAGGATCCATCTCTATCATCAATAATCTCAAAACAATATATAAACAATATTTATATATGTGTGCATACGTATTCGTATACATCACCACGAACTGCGGGGGTGCTATACGCCATCCACCCGACTTCTCCCCGTAGATATAAATCTACTCACCTGGTCCTCGCTAGCCGGTGCCGACGTCGCCACGCGCTTGCTTATCGTCTCGAAGTCTACATGGGGGTACCTACATATCATAACGCATCATATCGCATTAAAACTAAATTCGAAATCGAAACGGCATACGAAAATCAAATCGGCACGCGTATCACGCATAGGTCCAAACCTATCGCCTACGCATGCAAGAATAGTCAAACCAACCCTCGATGTCGATGTACAAACGTCAAACCATCAAGAAAAATCCAATCACACTCATTTGCACATTCATGAACACTAATTTTAATATAAACTAGGTTAAAACTCACAAAAACCCCAATTTCACTTAAAAAGTCATTTTTCCGAAAATCTAGCAAGCACAAATCACCGTTTTTGTACAAAACATGATGCATAAATGAATGTAGCGGCCAATATACTTATTAAATATCTTAAATAAGTCATAGAAATAATTTCCGGAATTTAATCTCATTAAATTCCCAAAAACCCTAATATTCTAGTTTACAAAATACCCTTTTTAACAATTTCATAGCAAAAATGCACAAACTACAATTTAGGTTGGATTTCCATGAACTAAAGTGTTAAACTACACTTAATAAAGTTAATAATACGATAAAAATCCTAACCATATTTTTAATCTCATATTTCGAATTAAATCAAAAAACCTAGTTTGCAACAAAAAGCTTAATTTGGACATTTTTCAAGTAACAACTTGTAATTAACAACTAGATTAGTTTTCTACAAAACTAAATATGTTAATCCACATCACTAAACCATGCACAATCAAACACAACTCATTTCCACAACAAACCCTAACTTGAAATCTTAAATCATGCAATTAAACTCACATAAACCAAATTAACACTTAACTAAATTAGCTTTAAGAAATTAGTAACAAACTAAGCAAAAAGGTTTAGAATTATACCCAAAAACATTTGAAGATCCACAAGCATCCATGGCCCTCCAAAATGCTCTCTTCTCACAAAGATCCATGCTATACGGGCTAAGCTAAAATGGGTAGGAGTCGGATTTGGGTTTTGGGATTTTTTTTGATGGATTTTGGGCAATTTTTGATGAAGTTTTGAAGAGAAAAGAGAAGGGAAATGGGGGGGTTGTTGCTGCTGTAGGAGGGAGGGGGGTCGGCTGAATGGGAGTGGGAGAGGAGAGAGAGGGAGGTAGAGAAAGTGGGGGTGAAAGTCAAGGTCAACCAAAGTCAAAAGTCCACCTCATTTATCCATTTTCTACACTTTTCTTTTCTTTTCTTTCTTTTGCAAACCAAGTGGGGACAAGAGTGGGGGCTGCTGAATTCACCCAAGGGGAGAAGTGAATGGGGGTGTGTGGGTGTGGGTACGGGTGTGGGGTGATGAAAAATGATAAATACAATACCCCAAACATCCATTTACGCTAAAAAAAAAGCCTTTTTTCTTCAATAATTTCTATTTTATGGCAAATGATTTCGTTCCAAAAACCACATGATAAAATTTTATTTAATGTTTTCTGATGCACAAAATTTGTTTCAACTCATTCCAATTTGTAATTTTCCCTAATTAAATGTATTAGTGACGGCTTAAAATAATAATAAAATAATATTTTTTTCAGAAAATTTGAAATTTCACCAGCGGCTCAATAAACACCAAATAATAGAAATTACATAGCTAGAATATGTATATTTAATTTTTATAATAAGATATTTGCATTTTGTCTTTTTACAGAAAACCCCCTTATTTTACCGATTTTCCGAAATTTCACCGAAACGATTTTCAAAACGCTACAGGTAAAATCTGGGTTGATTTTCATGAGTTGGCGTATGATTTACGACTTGTTTAACATGGGTTTTTGGTATTCGATGATTCGTTTCTGTCGGGTGGCGTTTGGACGTCAACGACAGCGGATATTGGCTGCGTTTGCACACAAGGTCACAGGTTTTTACCTATGGGCGTAGCGTGCACCATTTTGGTTTCTGACATGGTTTTCATGTGTGTTAGCGTGTGATATTCTTGTAGGTACTCACGTGGCATCGAGGCGTTGGAGATGCAATGGCGACATCGGCACCGGCACACATAAACAAGGTGAGTAGATTTACATCTACGGGGAGAAGTCGGGTGGATGGCGTATAGCACCCCCGCAGTCCGTGGTGATGTATATGGATGCGTATACACACCTATAAATATTATATGTTGTTGGGATTATTTTAGATGTTTAAAGGGATATTGGTATGTCGGATTGGTGAAAGGTTACGAAACCTTAGGGTATTGGGTGCACTACACATACATACACACATATACATGCTTGCATACATCCATATTTCATATGTGGTTATGGGATTCTATATAGATATGTGTTCACATGGGTTTGGGATTTTATGTTCACATATGGATTTGAGGATGACACATGGGATTGATATGAGTCGATGAGTTTGATCTGGATTACGATATCGGTGATATGGTAAAATTCATAATTTAGGTACATCTTAATACCTTAGAGGATTTTGGGAATGATGATGCCATAGGAATGGTGACAAATATATTAAGTGATCGACATGTGATTATGATACACGATAGGATATGACATGATATGATATGACAGGATATTTGTGATAGGCCGCCTTGGGCGATGTATACCCTTGTGATGATATATGATGATAATATCGATTTATACTAGACTGTTGATCAGTAGTCTGAGCTTGATCATAATGATGATGTTAGAATTGTACTAGACATAGGTCAGTACCCAGATAATGATATTTGATACAGAAAATACCAGATGTATGATACGACGGATGTGATATTGGCCCGTACCCAGATTTGGGGATGCCGTACGACGGATTCACGTACGAGCTATATTTTGATGTTTGATCCGCCTACTTGACTTGGGAATAACCGATTATAGAGATATGGTATCGGATGTGATATGATTGAGGCGGGATCACCGACTATATATGTGTGTGTGTGTATATATATATATATATATATATATATATGTATGTATCGACTCAGAGGTTAGACGGTTTCCTTTACCTACTGTTAGCTTTAGCGCAGCCTTGTAGTGGTGTAGCTATATGACCTTTATGACATTAGATGCAGTTTAGCGATCATGGTGGTCAGTATTTCAGCTTCCGCATATTATTATTGCTGCTCTGCATCGCATACTGTCATGATTTATATTCCATTATTGCTATCATGCTGTTAGGACACCAGCACCATTACCGATGATGCGTATGTTCCACATACACTTATTTTCTGCCGCACACACATCTTCATCGGTAATTGCCATGTCACGAACACTTAGAAAATATTATTGCTTGATTTAGCTTGCTAGCTAGTAGTGACATGATATTAGTATGCTTGCTTATTATGTTAGCTTGACATTGTAGCTATCACTTGTCACTTCATGCATACTGTTACTCATTATATGCGGCATTCATGGATTCTCATTCTTATATTCATGATTTCACATGCTATTGATGATTTGGATTCGGGTTTCCATGATGTTTTCTGGATTTGGAGGAAAACCGCAAAACATACATATAAACTGCTTTCTCTTTTTAATAAAAATGCGGTTTTTCCATGATGTATGAGTCGTCCACCATGAGTTTTCTTATGTATTTCGAGACCCGATTCGAGGAGTGGAGGAACCGTTTCGGGTACATGGTGGGCCCGGTGCGGTACCCCGGGGCAAGAAGATCGCAGGAGATGGCGTTGAGCCTGGCAGGGGAGTACGACCGACCGGTGACATTACCCGACACGTCGGATATCTGGAGGATACCGTCGTAGTCATGAGATGGATGGTAGGGGCCGATCTGGAGTGACGGCGCCCTGGATATTATGATTGAGACATTGAGATTTGAGATATTGAGGTACAGAGATTGTGATACAGAGATATCGAGACATTGAGATTTATGATTTGTGCCGATGCTAGGCACTGTTTTATGCTGATTTCATCGTGATACCTCATTTTAAAAATACAGAAATCTCACAAGGTTACAAAAGCAGTTTTCTTCAGTACATGCATTCTGTTTCATGCATTCATACATCATTCGTATGATATATATATATATATATATATATATATATATATATATATATATATATATATATATTGCCACTTGATGCACTGGCACAGACATATGGGTTACTCTTGGGTTAGATATTTACACTAGCCATGGTTAGAGATTGCTGTATATATATATATTTGAGGATTATATATATTGATTGTATGACCTAGGATTGCGTCATACATGCGATTTCTGTTCGTAGATCTTTTTCTACTCACGAGTTGGCAACTCACCCCCGTTGTGCCCCAGTTTCTTGCAGGTGTTGCCGTACGGATTTCATTACGGCTTTGCGGACACTGTACCTTTCGGGTGACTTGCTAGTAGGTGGGTTTATTGTATCTTATCCATCGTTATAACTTGTATATTATATTTCAGTTGTATCTAGAATTTCCATCAACCAAAACTTGTACTTATTTGAAATTGAGACCAGTGATACTTATTCTTTCGACCTTAGAGTCGCGTGTTATATTCTCATGGGGTTCTTGCTGGTTGAGTTACATTTCTGTTGTGATCCTTGCCTTTAGGCGTTGTATATTATGTTGCATACAGGTTGATTTGATATGGTTCTTCCTATTCTCTACTACTTCTCTTGGTTTGGATTTCTGGGTTTCGGCTTACTTAGTATACGTACGCCTTGAGACGTTCGTAGTCTAAGTGCCGGTCATGTTCCGTACTTTAGGGTCGTGACACCTACTGAGCCTGTATGTGACAATCTCCGTACAGTCCGGTCTGTTCGTCTGATACATCGCATGGCGGGCCTAGGGGCGGTGAACGTCAGTCCCCTAATAGCGGTACAAGTCGTGTCAGAGTGTAGCCCAGAACACCCTGAGATAACACTGGAAACCTACCAGTATATCTCGCTTGCCCTGGCCAGGGACTGCTTGTGTAATGGCTCTCCTAGACACAGCGCGATGTCAACTCCCAATACCGAGAGAGACGAATCCTGTCTAACCGTCACTGCCTCCAAGTGCTTCGGGACTGCACCCAACTACTACCTGTTTGCACGACTCCTTTGAGCCGTGGTAGGGTAGTAATCTAAGTACAGTGGGAACACACTCGAGGCGAAGTGACAGTGTCAAGTCAGCGGACTAAGCTGTACTCATGTCATCTGAGAACTGATAACTGACGATAGGTATAATACCAACCAACAGTTCCCGACGAGTCCTGTCCAGTGTACTCGTAATCTAACGAGCACCCGCATACTATCTCAAGTACGACGTACTGACAGCTGTGGGACAGACCGTCTCCCCCGCTGGGATGAGAAGCGCATACGCTAGTCTACTCCGGAGTATCGATGCCCTATCTCGATAGTCCTATGACTAGGGACCTGTATAAGGATGTGCTTATGGATTACCCGCCCCCATGAGTGTGAGCGCCATCACAACGCTGGTAATCAAGCAAAGATCCTAAGGGCTCTACTAATATGTATATAAGCAATATGCTAAAAGAAACACATGCACATATTGAAGTAGAGACAAACCAAGTAGCATACTACTATTTTGAGCAAGACTGTCTGTACAACTGTGAATATCCCAAGCTTCCATTAAGTAATATACAAGCTAGTATTATACAGTAATGGCCTCTAGGGCATATACACTAACAATCTCCCACTTGCACTAAGGCCATGTACTGGCGTATCGAAGACCTATCATCTCGATCAGCCGCTCGATCTGAGTCTGGGGTAGGGCCTTCGTGAGTGGATCTGCAGCGTTGTTCTCCGTATTTACTCTCTTCGCCTTGATCTCCCGGCGATCTACGATCTCCCTGATCAGGTGGTACCGCCTCAAAATGTGCCTGGACTTCTGATGGGACCGGGTTCCTTCGCTAAAGCTATAGCGTCGTTGTTGTCGCAATACAGCGGTATTGGATCAACAATAGTAGGAACCACCTGAAGCTCCGTGAGGAACTTCTTCATCCAGACAGCTTCCTTTACGGCATCGCAAGCAGCTATGTACTCCGCTTCCATAGTTGAGTCAGCAACGGTCTCCTGCTTGGAACTTTTCCAGCAAACCGCCCCTCCATTGAGGGTAAAGACATAACCCGACTTGGACTTAGAGTCATCCTTGTCACTCTGGAAGCTGGAGTCAGCAAAGGCCTCGAGCTGGAGGTCTTTTCCGCCATACACCAAAAACATCTCCTTAGTCCTTCTCAGGTACTTGAGAATGTTCTTTACCGCTATCCAGTGTTTCTCCCCTGGGTTTGACTGATACCGGCTTACAACGCTCAATGCGTATGCTACATTTGGTCTGGTACATAACATCGCATACATTATAGAGCCTACCGCAGAAGCGTAGGGTATAATAGACATGCGATCCCTTTTCCAAATCAGTCTTGGGAGACATCTCTTTGGAGAGGGTGATCCCGTGACAAGCCGGTAAATTACCGCGCTTGGAATCTTCCATACTGAATCTTTTCAGTATGGTGTCGATGTACCTTGACTGTGAAAGTCCCAACATCCTCTTAGATCTATCACGATAGATCTGGATCCCCAGAATGTAGTTGGCATCACCCAGGTCCTTCATGGAGAACCTCTGTGACAAGAATCCTTTGACTGACTATAGCATAGGAATATCATTTCCTATTAGGAGAATGTCATCCACGTACAAGACGAGGAATACCACAGTTCTCCCTACAATCTTACTGTAAATGCATGGTTCATCTGGGTTTTTGATAAAGTCGAATTCTTTGACAGTATCATCAAGCAGATGTTCCAACTCCGTGATGCCTGCTTAAGTCTATAGATGGACTTTAGCAACTTGCACACTCTACCGCTGCTCCCATTCTGAATGAATCCCTCCGGCTGATCCATATAGACGCACTCTTCCAAATTTCCATTTAGGAAAGCCGTCTTTACGTCCATCTGCCAGATTTCATAATCGTGGAAGGCAGCAATGGCAAGAAGGATCCGAATGGATTTCAGCATAGCCACTGGAGAAAAGGTCTCGTCATAGTCCAAACCAGGTCTTTGACGAAAACCCTCTGCAACAAGTCTAGCTTTATAGGTCTCAACCTGCCCATCTACACCAATCTTCTTTCTGAAGATCCATTTGCAGCCTACGGGTTTTACCCCTTCTGGAGCAAAGTCCAAAGTCCAAACTTTGTTGGTGTACATAGACTCCATCTCGGTCCGCATTGCATCCAGCCATTTTACCGAGTCGCCGCTCTGAATGGCTTGCTGGAAGCTAGTAGGCTCACCATAATCCATAGTGCAATCCTCTCTATCCCCGTCAATGAGAAAACCATAGTATCTCTCGGGCGGATGAGACTGCCTACTACTCCTGCGGAGTGGCGCTGGGATGTCCGGTTCTCTTTCTGGTTCTTCCAAGCTTTCAGTAATAGTTTGTGGTTCTGGAATTTCTTCCAGTTCTATTGCGCTCCCACTTATCTGATTTTCTAAAAATTCAGTTTCCAAGAAGTGGGCATGCTGAGAAACAAAAACCTTTTATTCCTCTGCGGAATAGAAAAGATACCCCCTGGAGTTCTTTGGGTATCCCACAAACTTACACAGTACTGAGCGTGCCTCGAGCTTGTCCGCATGCTGCTTTTTTACAAAAGCTGGACATCCCCATGTCTTAAGGTACTTGAGACAGGGTTTCTTCCCACTCCACATCTGATATGGGGTGGTAGGCACAGTCTTGGATAGAGCCTTGTTTAAGAGATATGCAGCTGTTTCTAGCACATAACCCCAGAAAGATCGCGGCAACTCAGCCTTACTCATCATGGAACGAACCATATCCAATAGGGTTCGATTCCGCCTTTCCGATACACCGTTGTGTTGTGGTGTGTATGGAGGAGTAAGCTGAGAAAGAATTCCATTCTCTTTTAAGTATCCCAGAAACTCGGTACTCAAGTATTCACCACCTCGATCAGATCTCAGTGTCTTGATACTTTTGCATGTTTGTTTTTCAACTTCATTCTTGTATTCCCGAAATTTCTCAAAGGCCTCGGATTTGTGCTTCATTAAGAAGACATGCTCATACCTAGAGAAATCATCTGTGAAAGTAATGAAGTATGAATAACCACTTCGCGCATGTGTAGACATTGGACCACACACATCACTATGTATGAGTCCCAAGAGCTCGCTCGCTCTTTCTCCGTGTCCAGTGAACGAAGTCTTTGTCATCTTTCCCATGAGACAAGATTCACAAGTGGCATAAGACTGATACTCGAACGGATTCAAGTATCCCTCTTTATGTAACTTTGTTAACCGTGTCTCATTAATGTGACCCAGTCTACAATGCCATAAGAAAGCCTGATTTGTTTCCGGAGACTTTCTTTTAAGTGTGTTCTGGACACTGAAGATCTGAGCTTGATTCAATACGTATATTCCGTTTTGTAATGTACCTGACCCAATCAGAACTTGATTTAGGTGGATGTTGACTACATCGCTTACAAAAGTAAAATCATATCCTTCCTTAGAAATTAAGGATACAGATATGATATTACAAGTCGCACCTGGTACATAAAAACAGTTATGCAGAATCAATATATGCCCAGTTGTCAGTCCTAGATGATATTCCCCAACGGATTCAGCATACATACTCATTCCGTTAGCAACCCTGAGAGTCATATCACATTTCCTGATAACCCTACGGTTTCTCAGAGCCTGTAACGAATTACAGATATGAGATCCTGATCCGGTATCCAAGACCCAGGAAGTAGGGTTAAATGACATACAGTTCTCTATTACAAACACACCCGAAGCCGAAGCCACAACATGCTTCGAATTCTGGCTACTGGCTTTGCAAGCCCTGCAATCCTTCTGCCCATGTTCATTCCCGTAACAATAGGAACGTCCTTCTTTTACTACATCCAGTCCCGAAACTTCTGCCATTCCCTTTCTTTCTACTTCCCTGGTTTCCTTCACGGTAGCAGGTAGAGTCTGTTGAACTAAGTCAGCATCTGACCCGTTCTTCAACGTGGTCTTCAGGTCCGAGAGCTCAAAAGAGCTGGTCTCTGTAAGGACGTTGCCCCTTACAGATGACCCGATAGCCAACCTCGCTGGAAGCAATTCGTTCGAGGTCTCATATCTTGCCATACGAGATTGCTCTCCATATAAATCTTTGTTATGGAGGAAGATAGAAACTGAGTCCATCTTCTTGTGCTGCCTCTGGTATGTACCATCAACTGAGGCTAACACGAGGCACTTGGCTTTCGCACAGTCTTCTTCCGATGTCCTACGGATATCGATATCCGTGACAGGGGAAACTGGACCTGAGACGGCAGGGGTTGGATCAGTCAAGAGGTGTCCCAGCTTGTCATGGGCAATGGACATCTGGACAGACCTTTGCCAGTCATAACAGTCAGATTCAGTCATATTATTATCTAGATGTAACCTAGGTGCGTTCACTGGGTCGCTGCAATTAAGAGAGAGAGAAGAAAACACTTAGCATGATGCTCTTGCAAGTTTTGATTGGTTTTTAATTTATCTAAACAGGATAGCTCCCACTGTCTCTCGAATCCCTCCTCAAACCATAAATGAAGAATTTGTCGGGATCAATCTCACCGTACAATACTTGCTTAACCGTTCAGCCAGGCCAGTGTCGGTACTTCGAAGGAGGTTTTCCAACGCTTTCGCGAAGTTCCTTAATTAAGTAACCTCTTTTCCCTGTGGGCGTAGCCCCGCTAACACCTTTCTAGACACCTACTTGGTTTATAGCATTGATCGTTAAGTGAAAAAGTTCCCGAGGAGTAGCATATACTCACAGTAGGATCGGGATCCAAATATCATCGCGTAACAAAACTGAAGGAATCCTACCAGAATCATCACACTCCAAATGGTATGCAGCGCTAGCAAGTTTCAGTACTTTTGAAACTCCCGATGTGGATTTTTGCCCCATGCTCTTATGACCTTGACGAAGGTCAACAAATCATAAGTCACATGTCAAGTTCTACCCGTCATTATCCAGGTTAATTTGAACCCACCCGTACATACCCTTGACGAAGGTCAACAAGGTAATACGACTGTCCCAACCAACGCATCTATCTATGCTACATATGAACACCCAACAGCTACCAATCACTATGCCTTAACGAAGGTCAACAAACATAGCTTGAATACTATTGAATGTCCATACGAAATGACGGAGGGCTATGAATGGTTTTGGCGAAACCGTGAACGTAGTGAACTTGATATAATCGATGGAACGAGATAGCTTTTAAAAGGAGTGGTTCAAGCTCCGCGTTTAAAATGCTGGTTTTTGAAAAGAACCGAGTGGTTTTCAAAGTGTTCCAATGACTTTTATTTGGTTTATTTTCTTGCATTAATTTCAATGCGTCCCATCATTTAATCCTACCATTGCAGAATACAACCAAAATATGGCGTACGCTTATGCCATCTGCATTCTCCACGGGGCCCCGTCATCACCCGTTAGGTTACCTAACTAACAACAGAGCGGGGGCTGGACTAGCGCGGATGCAAAACATAAGAAACACCTAAATAGATATCATATATAGATATATAGCAATGATAGGCATTACAGATCACAGATGAACACTTTGGATATACTAGGAATCCGCGATTCGTTCGAGCCTGCAACGAAAAGCGGATTACACGGTAGCGATGAATAGCCAAACCCCACCCTAGACCCCTACGGGTGCGGCAAACTACCCGCCAAGTACCCGAACCGAAGCAACCTCCCTCAACACCGTGAGTAGGCCACTCGGCACTTCGAGATACCCGGTAGTTTGTGCACCCCACCTTGGGTCTATCCTAGGAGCAAAAACAGTAAAAAGAAATTATACAATGACGGCTACAACCCCGACCCGGTTGTGCGGCCAAACAAATAATATTACATCAATTTACAAATTTTACAATGAATGAAAGAAAAAGAAACTCTCATCTCACACCCATTCCCGGCTATTCATCCGCGACAATCCAACGAGTTCATATACACAAACCAACCACATTACAGATCACAGATATGTATAACCCCCACTAATCGACGTATAGCGATTAGCGGACGTTCAATACATATATCACATCACAGAAAATATCATTAGCCAAGAGTACGGAATATCGATCAAAATACGGATTTGTAACCACCCCAAAAGTCATTTTGTTCTCTGGAAAATCTGGGTAGAAACAACATGTATTAAAAATCCCAAAACTACCAAATAAGAACACTGCAGCAAACCGGAGTCGCGGCCGAGTCAACTCGGCCGCGGATCCGCGGCCAAACACATGGTTTGGCCGCGTTTCCGCGGTGAGTTGGCCGAGTCAGAAGCTCCGTTTTGCTGTGTGTTCTATAAAAACCCTGAGATGAATTTTCATGTGTGTTAAATTATTTTTACAGCAGTATAAAAATTCGACAGAAACATGGTTTTTCCCGGACTTGTTTTGTGATTTTTTATGATCGATATTCTTAACACTTTGCTAACTTGCTAGTTTATGTTTAGCTAGGCTCTGATACCACTGTAAGTCCACGTTGCTCACCCCGGTTCTTACGGGGAGGCGGAAACGGCGAAAAACAATAATTTGGCACGAGGCAACATGGACTCAAAAGTAAGGATCTTGGCTAAACTAGAAACTAGCAAACAAGAAGAGGCTTTAACTACTATGCTGTAGAAAATATACCTCACGAAACTGGTCCTTCGGGTCTTCTCTCCGCTGTCCGGCTCGTCCATCCACACTCCGAGGGTCGATCCGGATCTAGGTCACCTCCGCGGCCTCCTTGAGTCGAAGACGATCCACCCGAGAGTTGTACACTGAGCTCCACCTCAAGCCGAGGCAACTAGGGCAAAGAGATTGCTAATCTAAATGCCTTAGGTTGTGTAGAAGAGAAAGATGGAAGTGTTTGTCTATGTGGATTCTTTTTCTCTCAACACATGAGATCAAAAGAATTTTCAAGAGGAGGAAGATGAAGAAGAGAACTTAGCAACCATGGAGCTTTTCTTTTTCTTCTCACTTCAAGAAAGAGAATGAGAAGAGAATAATGAAAAGATTAACTAAAGCAAATGAACCATGGTTGCAATAATACACTAAAACCATCATTACTAATGCTATCATGATAAAGTTGATAGCACATTGAATTGACCATTTTCATAACTCAAGAATTAAAAAGAAAATCAAGGAAGAGTGTAGATCTCTCTTGAAGGTCAATGGTCAACACGGTCAACGGGTCAACAAAGTCAAGAGAGGTCTAAGTGGTCAAATGGTCAATGCAATTAGCCATCACTAATCTATCAAACGAATTAGTAAACAATGTCTCCGGCTTATAATGGTTTTGACCAAACGAATTGTCAAAACCCTAATGAGTCTGCCACATTACGGTTTTGGCCGAACCATCTGCCAAAACCCTAATGGGGCAGGTCCTCCTTCATCGCTCCTCGAAACTGTGCATACACACCTGCATCCGCATTCCGTAGAATGCGAATGCATAATAGACAAATCAAATCCATCTGTGCAATACTAGGATCTGGCTTAAACCAAAGCCCACTAGTATTGCCTGCCCGAACAGCAAACGCACACAAGTGCACGTAAGTGATCGTAGCCCTGCCGTAAAACCATACGGCCTCTACACGTTTCGCTCAATGCAGGGAAACTCTCTGTGTGGGACTCTAAAGACTCGACACTACGCTGGTAGTGGGTTTAACCACAGACCGCAAGCGGCACTAGCTGTACGTAACGGTCCCCAGGTAGATGTCGATAAGAAGGCCGATGAGGTAAACCCATCCGAACTCCTACTGAGCCTGTATGTGACAATCTCCGTACAGTCCGGTCTGTTCGTCTGATACATCGCATGGTGGGCCTAGGGGGTGGTGAACCTCAGTCCCCTAATAGCGGTACAAGTCTTGTCGGAGTGTAGCCCAGAACACCCTGAGATAACACTGGAAACCTACCAGTATATCTCGCTTGCCCTGGCCAGGGACTGCTTGTGTAATGGCTCTCCTAGACACAGCGCGATGTCAACTCCCAATACCGTGAGAGACGAATCCTGTCTAACCATCACTGCCTCCAAGTGCTTCGGGACTGCACCCAACTACTACCTGTTTGCACGACTCCTTTGAGCCGTGGTAGGGTAGTAATCTAAGTACAGTGGGAACACACTCGAGGCGAAGTGACAGTGTCAAGTCAGCGGACTAAGCTGTACTCATGTCACCTGGGAACTGATAACTGACGATAGGTATAATACCAACCAACAGTTCCCGACGAGTCCTGTCCAGTGTACTCGTAACCTAACGAGCACCCGCATACTATCTCAAGTACGACGTACTGACGGCTGTGGGACAGACCGTCTCCCTCGCTGGGATAAGAAGCGCATACGCTAGTCTACTCCGGAGTATCGATGCCCTGTCTCGATAGTCCTACGACTAGGGACCTGTATAAGGATGTGCTTATGGATTACCCAGCCCCCACGAGTGTGAGCGCCATCACAACGCTGGTAATCAAGCAAAGATCCTGAGGGCTCTACTAATATGTATATAAGCGATATGCTAAAAGAAACACATGCACATATTGAAGTAGAGACAAACCAAGTAGCATACTACCATTTTGAGCAAGACTGTCTGTACAACTGTGAATATCCCAAGCTTCCATTAAGTAATATACAAGCTAGTATGATACAGTAATGGCCTCTAGGGCATATACACTAACATTAATGTCACCAAAGTTACCAATACAATGCTAAAAAAATACGAATACGAAATACTCCGCAAAGAGCCCATTACCAAACTAACATCACATGCAATTCTGGACTACCAAACAATACCAGAAACCCCAGATCATGAAGTATAGAGCACTGGTGCAATACGAGCAGGGGAGGAGCCAAACTGGCCGGCGACGCCGGAAAAAATAGTGTCGTCGCCGGATTTTTCCGAGCCCCCCCGCCCCCACCTCGTATTTCACCTGTGTTCTTATATCATCTTAAATGTCACTCTGCAGTCACTAAAATAATTTTTAGACCACTTTTCAAAAAAATTCCAGAGAGCATTTTCTAAGGTTTCTAAAACCGTATTTTTGCGGAGTTTTTCGTTTTCAGATTATCGTAACATCGTCTAGGTTTCTAGTTATGCTCAGATACCATGAAGGGTTTCCTTAGCACCACTACTAGGGTTTGGTAGCATCACGCATGCCATATTAAAAATTAGATGGTGCTAAAGAAACTAACCTAAGGATCAAACTAGAAAAGCAAGGGTAACAAAAGATTTTACACAATCCACAAGTAGTAAAGGCTAGGTTTAGAGAATACAACCTTTGTAGCTCCCTTCTCTAGACTCCTTGGCCACTTGAGGGTTGTAAGAAGCTTGCTTGAGATCCTCTAAGTCCACGACGATCCACCTGGAGTCCTCTTTGTCCAAGCTCAAAGCTCCACTTGATCAAGAGAAGAAGTAGAAGCCAACACTCTAAACTAATGGGCAAGAGTAGTATAGAATGATGATGTGGTTTGATTTCTCACTTAAAAAACCTAACTTGATCACTATCTTACTCACTAATGAAAGCTAGAGAGCAAGGGAGAGGAAGAAGAAGATGATGGCAAATGAGAGCTCAAAAGATAATGATAAAGATTAGGATACAAATGAGAATAGAAAATATATATATTTTCTCTTCTCATTCTTAACCCAAGTTAATAAATATCTAGATATTTCATTTGGAACAATAATGGCCATGGAAAGATAACTCAAGGTTAAGAAATGGTTTAGTGGAAGAATAAAATAATCTACCATGATAGATATTTTCCATTTCCATTAATCCAAAAAAATAAATATCAACATATTTATTAAGGTGTGAGTCTTATATTTCCACCATCCTATGTAGCAACAACCATGATAGAAATGTGTATGCATGTATGTGTGTATGCACATCCATATGTGCATCAATGTAAACATGTGCATACATGCATGCATACAACAAAAGACAAAAGGGTTTAAAGTGAAAATGCTAATGGTTAATGTTAAATCAACGCTTGATTTAGCAAACCGGTCATATCTCATACGACCCGACCAATAGCAAACCGCCCGATTAATATACGGTATCACATACACGCATTTAATCGGGTCCCCGCGCATATCTCATATGCACACCACATCATTTCGCCTGGACTAGGTAACTCCATTGTGGGACTCTAAGACTCGTCAATATGCCGGCAGTGGGTGATGATCATATAAAGCACCCACAAGCCGCAAAAGGTCAGCTAAACGTAACGGCCACCTGGGTATTGAGCGATCAGAAGAAAACAAGCGAACTTGTCACAACTCCCGTCGAGCCAACCGGCAACACTACCGTACAGTCCGGTCTCTTCATCAGATATGCTGCATATTGAGTCTAGGGATGGTAACGTCGACCCCAATAACTCAATAAGTCGTGCCGAAGAATGGCCTATAACAGATCGAGAAACTACTGATAACACTTATCAGTAAATCTCAATAGCCCTGGCCAGGGACTTACTGATATAGCCAATCGAGCATAGCACAGCATCAACTCCCAATACCGGGAGAGACGAAACCCCTCCTATCGCTCATCGTCTTCATGTGTCTCGGGACTGTACCCAAAAGCCACCTGTTTGCACGACTCAGTAGAGCCGTGGTAGGGGGGTAATCAAAATACAGTGGGATAACACACAAGACTCTATGACGATCTCGGGTCTACAGACTAACTTGTACCAGTGTCCCCTGAGAACTGCTATCCGACGATAGATATAATACCATATAGGAGTTCTCGGCGAGTCCGTCCAATGTACCTAGTCTCCACTGAGCACCCGTATATGATCTCGATGTCAAACATCAATGGATGTGGGAACATCCATCGCCCATCATATGGATCTAGTATCATATACTCTAGTCTACTCTAGTATATCGATACCCCGTCTCGATACACCTACGACTAGGGACATTTCAGGATATGCTTATAAACTACAGAAGTCCCACTAGTATGATCTCCATCATAATCACAGTAGTAAAGCCAATATCCTCAAGGCTTTATCAACATGTGCAAATGAATAAAAGCATGATCAAGTCAACATGTCAGATAAAGAAGAACCAGATAGCATACTATCATGTCGAGCAAGAATGTCCTCTGTATATATATATATATATATATATATATATATATATATATATATATATACATGTATAAATACATCCAGTATCACATAATGGCCTCTAGCCCATACATATATCCAACAATAAGCTGCAGGATATTTCACAAATACCACTATGCAAAGCAAAAACTATATAAGCAATCAAAATACAAACCGAGCGGGTTGTAGCATCTGCTAGTTTCGCTAAAGAGGTCTCTCCCGGTGAAGGGATCTCGGCTCTTTCCTTATCGAATAAGGTGTTGGATATTCTGCAAGGAATACCGCTATACAAAGCAAGAACTAGAGCTACCAGTGTTTAAAACAAGTTTCTACAACATCTTTTAGGTTTCTTTTAGTTTCATTAATCTCATTAATGAATTCCCATCAAATTATGCTTCCCAAGCATCATAGAAGAAACGAAAGCAGCAATATTTATTATATCTCATATATATAATATAGGCATTCGTCTCAGAACATATCAAGTGATCACATCACAGAATATCAGCAGCAGAAGAACATATATGAAATATTGGATATACTAGGAATTCCGTGTTTTAATTTAAGCCAATATAAAACACGGATTCCACGGTCGCGATGAATAGCCAAACCCACATCCCTAGACCCCTACGAGAGCGGCAAGCAACCCTACCAATTCTAGAGTTAGGATACCCGGTCTCGACTCCTCGAGATGGTCTCCCACTGGACCCTAGAACCCGGTTACTTGTGCTCCCCACCTTGGGTCTATCCTAATGCGGAAAAGTAAATAATATACAATAATGGTGACATCATTCTCAACCCGGAAGTGCCCCAATAAAATAATATTACATACATTGAATTTTACATGAATGAAAATGAAAAACTCCCATCTCATATAAAAACCCCGGCTATTCAAAACACGACGATCCAATATAACATATCACAGCAACACATAACATCACATGTCATCAACGTAAGTAAATATGCATATCCTAATTGTCGTTGATGTATAGCAACGAAACCGGAGATACACCACATATTACACTTACGGTCGCAGAAAAGAAAGTGAAAAACTACAACAGTTGGAATCCGCAACCACCTTAGACATCATAAACCCAATGTATCACATAATTTGGATTTCATGCCCAACCAAATGAATTCCTTAGACATCACATGCCTAACAATTATAAATCCCGCATTTTAGTCTCGATATTGAAAATACTTTCCAATAACCTGTCGGGTAATTCAACAAGATTCCCAATAACCTGATCGAATGCTCGTCGGAAACTTTAGTAGACGGACGCACTCCCCGGTGCCGTCGACGAAGTGCACTAAGGCGGAACACCGCAGCCGCGAGCACCCGAACGAATGCTTTTGGCGACGGGGTTCTCCTACAGTCACTTGGTCGAGGCTATGGGGCGTGGCTATCTATTAAGTTTACCCGGCGAGTATCCGCGTACGCTACGTGATTGCGACGGACTTTTGATCAACATCAAAATCCCGTGGCAACCGATCAAATGAGACCAAATTACTAGTTTTATAAAATTCAAACTAGTTATCACATAACTAATTGCGGATTCCAAATATTGTATCACAATCACAGAAAGCTAGGCGACGTTAAATGTTTCGATCGAATCAACGAATTCCCAAAATTCCCAGAGAGCTCAACACTTAAGCACAGTTAAAGTTAACCAGAGACATACCACAGTACCTACAGACTTACAGCTGAAGGCCCGACCTAAGCCTCTCAAGTGGCGTCGCGGATCCACTGCCAAAACCATGTTTTGGCCGCGGATCAGTGGTCACTTAGACGAGTTAGGGTTTCGTTCTTCAGGTGTGTCCATAGAATCCCCTGCATGTTTTTCTGAATATTTTTAACATGAAAAATTTCAACTTTTTGAAAAATTTCCAGAAAGTGGGAAAATTAGGGTTTTCGGAGTTCAATCGGGCTTCTAATTTCGCCTACGCAACGCCTAATGCTCTAACCTGGCTCTGATACCACTGTAGGGTTCTTTAGCACCCTCACGGTGTTTACTAGGGCATCGAACATGCCATTTCAAAATTTTCTAGAGAGCTAAAGAACCCGAACGAGGATCGAACTAGAGACTTAGGGTTTTCTAGATTGTAAACTCTTTACAAACTAAAGGGAAGAAGGAATACAACCTTTGTAGACCGGTCCTTCACTTCAATAGCTCCGTGTAGTAGTCCCTTCGCTGCGATCACGAACTCCCGGACTGTAGAAAGGCTCCCATGAAGATATGAACAAGCTTGCATCGAAGTCTTCGAGGCCGAAGATGATCTACGTCGAGAAAACACTAGCTCATGCTACCTCTTCACTAATGGTGAGATTGGTGAAGCAAACACCCTAAACTAAATGGAAAGTAGTAGAGGATGATGAAGTAGGAAGTGGGCTCACTTTAGTTTTATTTTTCTCACAATAAATCATCACATAGAAAAAGCTAGCAAGTTTTTTCTCTTGAGAAAGAAGAAGAAGTGATGAAGAAAATGAATGACCTCGTGAGGTTAGAAATGCAACCATGGTAAGTGTATGTCATGCACTAACCATTTAGAGAATAAATCATAGCTATGAGTTAAGGGTTGGGTTAAGAAATATCTTAAGCTAGACAAACAAGTGGACTAAGTCAATGTTTTCTACAAGCTTCTCCAAGCTTCAACCATGACTCATTATCCAAGTTGTTTGAATTACTTAAAACAAATAAAACCCTAACTTTAACCTAGCATGGTGTGAGTCTCATACATACATGTTGCATGTGTAACCTAGCATGACACAACAATATATATCACATATATATTTTGTGCAAAAAGAAAACAATACATTTAACATATATCACATATATATCAATGTATCAAATGTGAGAAAAAGAAATACTTAAGTGAGATAATATTAGTTAATGTAATTTAATATATCAAATATATAATTCTACATTAAATTATTAAATCAACATTTGATTTAATAATCCGGCTATATTACATATAACCAACTAATATCAAATGTAACAACTTATCGAATCAACACTTGATCCGATAACCCGGCTATAACTCATATAACCTTTGATGTTACATATCACGAGAATAGAATGCGGTATTACATACGCGCATTAACCTCGGTCCCGCATATATCACATATGTGCACCTACTCCGTTTCACATGAACTAGGAAACCTCTGTGTAGGACTCTAAAGACTCGTCAATACGCCAGCAGTAGGTGATGATCATATCAAACACCCACAAGCCGGAAGCGGTCTGCTAAACGTAACGGCCACCCGGGTATTGAGCGATCAGAAGATCAATAAGCAAGCATGCTCACACTCCTGCGAATCCAATCAGTAACACTACCGTACAGTCCGGTCTCTTCGTCTGATATGTCGCATATTACAGCCTGGGGGTGGTATTACGTCTGACCCCAATAGCCTGATAAGTCATGCCGATGCAAGGTCCATAACGGTTCGAGAAACTACTGATAACACTTACCAGTAAATCTCAGCAACCATGGCCAGGGATTTCCTGTTATGGCCAATCGAGCATAGCGCAACATCAACTCCCAATACCGGGAGAGACGAAACCCCTCCTATCACTCATTGCTTCCATGTGACTCGGGACTGTACCCAAAAACCACCTCTTTGCACGATCTCTTGACCGTGGTATGGTGGAAATCAAAGCACAGTGGGAATCACACAAGACTCTATGACGATCTCGGGTCTACGGACTAACCTGTACCAGTGTCACCAGGCAACTGCTATCCGACGATAGGTATAGTACCATCTAGGAGTTCTCGGCGAGTCCGTTCAGTATACCCAGTCTCTACTGAGCACCCGTATACCATCTCTGATGTCAAACACTAATGGATGTAGGATCATCCATCGCCCATCACATGGGTCGAGAAGCGTATACGCTAGTCTACTCTGGAGTATCGATGCCCTGTCTCGATACTCCCACGACTAGGAACATTTGAAAGATGTACTTGCCGACTACCCTGCCCCTACTAGTATGATCTCCATCATAGTCCTGGTAGTCAAGTACACATCCTAAGGTCTTTATCAACATGTAATAGAGAGACAATAAGTGTACATGTTAAGATAAAGTGCAACCAGATAGCATACTATCATGTCGAGCAAGAAAGTCCTCCCTATATATGTCCAAGCATCCACTACAATATACATCACATGTACAGTAATGGCCTCTAGGGCATACATATAACTAACACCTAGCACTTCACGGAATCCGGTAACTTGAGCACCCCTCAATGGGTCAACCTGTACCCCCTACGAATGCGTCGAATAGCCCACCAATTCTAGAGTAAAGCCCCATCCATCTCAATGCCATGAGATGCGGGCCCGTTGCCCTCTAGAACCCGGCTATTCGAGCACTCCTCCGCGGGGTAATCCTAGTACAGAAAATGAAAATATATGTACAAGGGTGACATCGACCTCAACCCGGTCGCGCCCCAAACAAATAATATACAAACTAGCAGAGACGGTCGCCCACATGTCGTACGCTAGCCCTGCAATATCAAATGTACAAATGAATCTCAACTGTACTACTACCATTGCATCGCAAGTTATCCACCACGACAATCCAACCACAACCTCAGCACAACACAGAACATCAACGTGAATGTCATGTTCGCAAATCCGTCTAATAGAACATATAGCAGTTAGATGGGTTATACCGCTCTAATGACATTCACGGTCGCAGATAGTAATGTATGCACTAAAAACTTGTAAACGGTGTTAAAATTAGCGACTTCGAAATACTCCATATTGCCCCAAACCATGAGATGACATAATATGTAATCTGGGCAAAAACAAACAACGCCTGAAAACCAATATTCAAGAGCCCAGAACACCCAAAAAATTTCAAGACCCAGAACCAATGTTGGACCGGCCAGGCCAGTTTTTATGCCATTCTCGCCGGCTAAAACTTGGATTTTGGGGCTCATGTTTTAAGGGTGTTCTAGTTACAAGATGAGTAGCCTTCTGCAATTGTTTAAAAAAATTTAGAAGACTCTGAAAAATCGACAGCAATTTGAATATTGATTCGTTTGTTTTGGAGTTGTTTCGGTTTCGTTACTTTATACATCGTTTAAACCGCTAGTTATGGGTTTATGGGCTGGCTCTGATACCATGTTGGGTTATGCCAGCACCCAGGCCATCTACCGTGATCGTTTTCGGAACAAAAATTTTCAAAACTGGCGTTAGAATAACCCTATAACCCAGATCTACCATAAACCTAAAGCTAGCAAAATAAAGAGGAGTTTAGAATGGTTATACCGAATGATCCGAGTCCTTCGGTCTTCTACCATCTTCCTAAGCTCCTAGAGGCTACCATGATCAAGCTTGATCGCCGGTCTCCCTCCATCGAAGATGATCCATGTGAGGATTTGTAGTTCGAGCTCCAACCTCATAGCCGAGGTAACTGGGGTACCTAGTTCGCTAAACTAGATAGCCTAGAGGATATAGAGTCTAATGATGGATTAATTTGTCTCCAAACACCCTAGATTTCTCAACACATGAGACTTTTAGGGTAGAGGTAGAAGAAGCAAGCATGAGGAGATGAAAGTGTAGTGAGCTAAGCAACCATGGAATAAAGGCTAAGTGTTGTGAACTTAAGAAATGATCAAGCTCACCAAAATATCTCACAACAGAAACAAATATCAAGCATGCCAAAATAGTGAACCATGAGTCATACCATGAGTCACCAAGTGAGCCATGCTTCCATAAATGCAAAGAACACCTCATCCCTCCACCTCATTAACCATTTAATCCTAAAACTAAATGAGGTGGCATCTTCTAGAAGCAATCTTGTAATAAATTACAAAAATACCCCTCACCGTATATATACCTGTATTCGTATTCCGAAAAAATACGAATATAAAGAGACGAAAATAATCCAATAATATAATATTAGGATCCGGCTTAAACCAAAGCCCACTAGTATTATCCGTCCGAATCATGATACGTGCACAAGTGCACGTATATGATCGAAACCCGCCGTAATACCATACGGACTCTACATCGTTTCGCCCGAAGCAGGAAAACCCTCTGTGTGGGACTTTAAAGACTCGTCAATACGATGGAAGTGGGTTTAACCACAAGTACGTCAGCGGCACTAGCTGTACGTAACGACTATCCAGGTATTGAGCAAAAGGAAGGCCGACGAGCAAACTCATCAGAATCCCTACTGAGCCTGTCCGTGACAATCTCCGTACAGTCCGGTTTGTTCGTCTAAGAGTATCGCATATCGAGTCTAGCGGGTGGATAAAGTCATACCCCTAATAACGCGATATTTCGTGTCGGTATGAAGCCCATCACCAACTGAGAAACTACTAATCCAAATCAGTAATTCTCGACCACCTTGGCCAAGGATTTCTGGTGATGGCCACCCGTGCACCTCGCGACATCAACCCCCAATACCGGGAGAGACGAATCCCCAACGATCCGCTCACTGCCTCCAGGTTGCTCGGGACTGTACCCAACTAAAACATGTTTGCACGACTCTTTTGGGCCGTGGTAGGGTAGTAATCAAAGCACAGTGGGAAATCACACGAGATAAATGACGATCTCAGGTCGACAGACTAACCTGTACACATGTCACCTGGGAACTGCTATCTGACAATAGGTATAATAACAACTAGCATGTTCCCGGCGAGTCCGTCCAGTGTACTCATAACCCAATGAGCACCTGTACTCATAACCCAATGACTGACACGCGGGCGCCAGGCGTCAGCAGGAAAAAGGGACTTTGTCCCTGCACTGGGAGTTGTGCTCCCGATTTGACTTCTGGAGTTAAACTCCTAAAAAGAGATTAATTTATGGAGTTGAACCCCAATAGATCTTGAATGGAGTTAAACTCCTAGAAATTTTCAGAAATGATCAAAGGGGGCCCCTTTGTTTCTCTCCCCTTTGGCCCTAGATCTTCCCAAGATGAGATTTCTGGAGATGGGTCTCCTTCTTCTTCCTCTCGGTTGGCCGGATCTTGGAGAAAGGGGGTGAGATTTAAAAATATCCTCATTTTGAGATCTAATGGAAGATCTGAGCTCCCCTTTATGGGTTTTGTGGTGAAAAACTATTTATTTTTAGAAAAAGAAGAGTAAAACTCTTGATTTAATTCAAAAGAGGAAGAAGATTTTAGAACCTTGAGGAAGGAGAAGGAGGCACAATGAACCCTAGATTTTGAGGGGAATGAAAAGTTCTCTTTTATTTCATTATCATGTTTCCTTATATAGGCTTACACATTTACACACAGCCCCTTGAGCTTTACAAAATGGCATTTTGCCCATCCCATGCCTCATGTGCTCATTTCTTTTGCACATGAGCCATGGGCTTTACAAAAATTTGGCTTTATGCCCATTCATGCATAAAAAAATTACATTAAAACTATTTATTACATGATTTTTTATTTCGTCATGGGGGAGGCCGGCCGCGGGGCTCGACTTGTGCATGGGCCCACTTGCTTGGGCTTGGGCCCGCTTACTTGGGGTTGACCTTGACTTTGACCCGGTCAACTGGGGTGAAAATTTTGACCCCAACAAAGTGCCCCCCCGTCAATAAATGCACACCGCATATGGGGGTCGTGTGCATGAAATTGATGGATCTTCTTTCACGTGGATGCGACCTGATTTGGTTCCCATTTTTTGGGAAGCTGGCACTGCCCTTTTTACGACATAGACGGTCGATGCTTGACGGGTCTCCAAGATGGATTGTCGCTGGTTGACGTGTCTCCGGCACGGAGTGTCTATGTTGGACGTTTCCCCGAGACGGAGTGTCTGTATGTGACGTTTTATAGCGCCTTGAAAAGTCGTTTTGGTGTTTTCCTGAAAATCGGTGAAAATTCGGTATTTTTCCGAAAACCGTCTTTTTTGTTATTTTGCAGTTTAGGACTAATTATACCTAATTTGGATAGGTAATTGCTATTTTTTAGTAGAAAATGAGTTAATTATGAAATTCTGGTCGTTTAAAAATTTTCCCTAATTTTTCAATTTTTTAATATTATTTTAAGCCGGTAAGAAAATACATTAAATTAGCGATAAATACAAATTTAATTGGGCTAAATTTAGGCTCTAAATTAATGTTAATTAAAATCTAGTTGTAACATAAATTTTTAGTATTTTATTTTGATTTTTAACTAATTTTTATTATAGAAAACGAAATTTATTGAATTTAAGCTTAAACTTGCAATTTTTGACTTGTAGGGGGTCTTTTTGCATAAAATTTCTTTTGTAAAACCCCTCTCTCTCTTCCCTCAGCCCTAGGCCGGCCCCACCATGATCAGGTCCAGAAAATTGCTTGCCTCTCTTTGACTTTAACAAGTGTTAATGAATTGTTTGAATAGGATTAAAATATAGTAATTTAGGTATGGGTTTTGAGTGACATGTGAGAGCTTTGACCTTGGTTTTTCCAACTCCAATTCCTCGCTTTCCCCCCACCCTTTTCCCTGGCCGAGCCTCGAGTGTGCAGGTCCCCATTTTCCCCCATCTCCTTTTGCTTCAATTTCATCAAAAAATCCACCGAAATCCCTAATTTTCTTCACAAATTCAACACAAAACCTTATTCTATCTCTTTTCAAGCCCAAATTGGTTTGAATCTTGTGGAAAGGAAGCAATTTTAGAGGCAAATGATCATGCTAGATCCATAGATTTTGAGGTATGTAGGGTTCCTAGGCACCCTAGTGAGGTCTCACAAGGCATCTACCATACCAATTTCAAAAATTCGGTGCCGAGAAACCCTAATGTACGGATCGTTTGCTAGATTTCTAGGCGAAACTAAAACAAGCTAACAACTTAGCTAATAAGAATACGGAAATACAACCTTTGTAGATCCGGTGCTCCACCTCCACAGCTCCGCAATGAAGTCTTCTCCGCTGTCCAAATCAAATCCGGGCTCTAGCGTCGGCTTCATCGGAGATTTGACGGGCTAGGTCGTCGACGACGTGCCGAAGATGATCTACGTCGAAGCATCACTAGATCGAGCTCCACCTTCACATTGCCATGAAAACTTGTGAAGGAAACACATTCTACTACTTGGCAAGAGGTAGAGGATGAAGAAATAGGAAGTGGGTAGACTTTAGTTTTGGATTTCTCACTCATATGCTCAATATGCCATTGATGAAGACAAGCTTCATCATGAAGAAGAAGAAGAGCAAGAAGAAGATAAGTATTATGATAAGTTATTTTTAAAATAGAAAAGAAAATCTAAACTTATCATAATCCAACCATGGTTATGTGTAGAGATTAAACTAGGGTTAGTGGGAATGGTTAGGGTTAAGAATGAGATAAGAATGGTTGACTTGATCAAAGCTTCAAGAAGCTTTAACATAAAACAAAATTAGCCACCATTCTTTTCTCTTTATCTTTTCCAAAAGAATAAACAAATAAATGAATAAATAAATAATGGAAGAATAAACAAAACCCTAACCACTCTCACAACCATGGTTTAATCTTCACACATACACAAGTAAGCATGTATCATCAAACATGATACAAAGTTGTGTACAAAAGTATATCACATAT
Source organism: Agapanthus africanus (assembly GCA_030015575.1). Lineage (NCBI taxonomy): Eukaryota > Viridiplantae > Streptophyta > Magnoliopsida > Asparagales > Amaryllidaceae > Agapanthus > Agapanthus africanus. The sequence goes on from CM057351.1 coordinate 110,790,140, forward strand.
ACAATGTGCACAATCCAAGTGAGAAAATCCATTTAAAGTGAACTAATACTAGTTAATACAAAGTAATATATCAAATATATAATTATACATTAAATCATTAAATCAACACTTGATTCAATGATCCGATCATGTCGCACATAACCGACTAGTATCCAATGTATCGATTTATCGAATCAACGCTTGAATCGATAACTAGGTTATATCGCATACAACCATTCGATACATTCATCGCGAGAATGAAATACGGTATCACATACACGCATTATTCTCGGTCCCGCACATATCTCATATGCGCTCCTATTTCGTTTCGCTTGATCCAGGAAACCTCTGTGTAGGACTCTAAAGACTCGTCAATACGCCGGCAGCAGATGATGATCATATCAAACACCCACAAGCTGCAAGCGGTCTGCTAAACATAACGGCCACCCGGGTATTGAGCGATCTGAAGATCGACGAGCAAGCCCGCTCACACTCCAGTGAATCCGACCAGTAACACTACCGTACAGTCCGGTCTGATCGTCTGATATGTCGCATATCTTGCCTAGGGGTGGTAAACGTCAGACCCCAATAGCTCGATAAGTCGTGTCGATATGAGGTCTATAACACTTCAAGAAACTACTGGTAACACTTACCAGTATATCTCAGCAACCCTGGCCAGGGATTTCCTGTTATAGCCAATCGAACACAGCGCAACATCAACCCCCTATACCGGGAGAGACGAATCCCTTCCTGTCGCTCATTGCCTCCATGTGACTCGGGACTGTACCCAAAAACCACCGTTTTGCATGCCCTCTTGGACGTGGTAAGATGGAAATCAAAGCACAGTGGGAACCACACAAGACTCTATGACGATCTCGGGTCAACGGACTACTCTGTACCAGTGTCACCAGAGAACTGCCATCTGACGTAAGGTATAATACCATCTGGGAGTTCTCGGCGAGTCCGTCCAGTGTACCCAGTCTCTACTGAGCACCCGTATATCATCTCCGATGTCAAACACCAATGGATATGGGATCATCCATCGCCCATCTGTATGGGTCGAGAAGGTACACGCTAGTCTACTCTGGTATATCGATGCCCCATCTCGATACACCCACGACTAGGGACTTTGAAGGATGTACTTATGGACTACCATGTCCCCACTAGTATGATCCGCATCACAGTCCAGGTAGTCAAGTACACATCCTAAGGGCTTTACCAACATGTAACAGAGAGACAATCAGTGCACACGTTAAGGTAAAGAGCAACCAGATAGCATACTATCATGTCGAGCAAGAAAGTCCTCCCTATATATGTCCCAGCATCCACTACAATATACATCCAATGTACAGTAATGGCCTCTAGGGCATACATATAACTAACAATCTCCCACTTGCACTAGGGCCATCTGTAGCAGTGGTTGTAGTATCTCATACTCAACCATCCCATAAAAGTCTCTCTCTGGGAATAGGCCTTCGTGAGTGGATCCGCTGCGTTATCCTCTAAGTCTGCTCTCCTTGCCTCGATCAACCTGGAGATCAACCATCTCCATGATCAGGTGATACTGCCTTAGAATAAGTCTGGATCACTGATGGGACCGCCGTTCCTTGGCATAAGCCACAACTCCATTGTCTCACAATGGTAGGAACATAGTTCATCTAATGAACCAATATACACCCAAACAGCTTCTTTGGTAGCATCTTGAGTAGCGATGTATCCTGCCTTTATCGTCTAGTATGTCACGGTATCTAGCTTGGAACTCTTCCAACATACCGTCCCTTTACTGAGGGTAAAGACAATGCCTGCGACTGACATTCAGTCGTCTTTATCACCCTGGAACACTTCCAGTGATACTCCCCAGGATCGATTGATACCATCTCACTACAGCTAGTGAGGTACCTAACATCCATTTAGATCTATCTCATAGATCCAAAATCCAGGATTTAGTAGGTATCACTTTGATCCTATGTGGAGAATCATTGTGATAAGCGGAGATTGATCGAGCGTAGCATAAGAAACTCCTTTCTTATCAAGAGTATGTCATCCACGTACTCTACGAGGATCACCACCATACTCCCTACTACCTTTTTGTTTATACAAGTTTCATCTACCATTTTGATGATGTCAAACTCTTTGACTAAGACATCAAAACAGACGTTCCAACTTCGCGATGCCTGCTTTATCCCATAAAACATCTTGCTCGCGTTTCCGCTGCTCCCACTGTTTACGAAGCCCTCTGGCTATGTTCTTATAGACATTCTCTTCTAAATCATTATTTAGAAAAGCAGTCATGGCACCCAACCACCAGATATCGTAGTCATGGTATGTAGCCGTGGCAAGTAGGATCTGGATGGACTTAAGCATAGGTACTGAAAAGGTTTCATCATTATCCACGCCTGGTCAATGACGAAAACCTTTAACAAGTCTAGCTTTGAAAGTCTCAACTTTTCCATTTACACCAAGTAATCTTCTCAAGATATACTTGCTCCTGATGGGGATTTAACCCTTCAGATATAGCAACTAAAGTCCATACTTTGTTGGTGTATAAGGATTCCATCTCAGATCGCTAAACATCCAGCCATTCTTACAGAGTCTCACTCCTGATAGCCAGCTCGAAACTAGTTGGGTCATCATCTCATGATGCAATCCTCGCTCCCACTGTCATAGAGAAACCGAAGTATCTCTCAGGTGGGTGAGGAACCCTACTAGATCGGCGGAGAGGCTGAGGTCCGTTGGCATCTACTGAATCCTTTAGTTCTGTCAAATCATCAGTTGCAGTTTGTATAGCTGGAACATTTCCAGTTGTACATAACTGACATTGCCTCGAGCTTGTCCGGATTTCGCTTTTCAGACATAGGCCGGACAACCCCAAATCTTAACTAACTTAAGATATGGGCTCTTCCCTTTCCATATCACATATGAAGCGGTAGGCAATGTTTGATTCGAACCCTATTCAATAGGTATGCAACTTCATAAGTGCATAACTCCCAAAAGGAAATAGGAAACTCAGTAGTACTCATCATAGAGCACACCATATCTAATATTGTGTGATTGCTCCGCCCTGATACACCGTTGTGCTGTGGTGTATTGAGAGGAGTAATACTGAGAGAAAATCTCATTCTCCTTTAGAATGGTCCAGGAATGCCATGCACAAGTATTCTCCTCCCTGATCTTATCATAGGACATAATACTTATACCCGTATTTTGGTTATCTACTTCTAACTTATATTCTGTGAATATCTCAAAAGGTTCGGACTCATGTTTCAACAGGAACATATGACTGAATCTTGAGAGATTATCAGAGAATATAATGAAGTATAAAGAACCAGTCTTGGTATGTGTAGACAGGAGACCTTACATACATCAACATGTATCATCCCAAGAGTTCACTAACTCTTTCTCTGTTTCCAATAAACAGAGCTTTGGTCATTTTATCTTTGTGACATGACTGGCGAGTTTCACAAGATGTAAATTCAAACTGATTTAAATATGCATCTAAATGTAACTCCAGCTAGTCGGGTCGCATTGATATGACCTAGTCTACAATACTTCAAGAAGAATTCGTTCATTTCTGAACTCTTCTTCTTGTGTGTGTTCTGTATACTAGGAACTGTAGTTTGATTTAGAACTTCAATGCTTTTAGATAACGTGTCTGAACCGATCAACTTTTGATATAGGAAATGTTCAAAACATTATCCAACAATACAAAATTTTATCATTTCTTTACTGATAAAGAGACTGATAGGATTTTGTATATCAGGTTCGGTATCTAATAACATTCGTTCAGAATCAATGTATTACAATACAGGGTGACAGTGACCGACAGACTTGGCTGCAACACTTGCCCCGTTTTCTGTCTCATGAAACTTATCACCCGTTCTCAGTTTTTCTACCTTTTTGTAGCCCTATGTAACAGCTTACATATCTGGGATCCTGATCCGGTATCATATACCCAGGATGCAGAGGATACTGAGAAACAGTTCTTTATAATGAACACACCCGAAGGAGATGCATCATATGCACTTTCTTCGTTTGGGCGGCATAGGAAATCTGGTATTCCCCTATTTCCTGCTCTGTCTTATAACAATTATAAGGTGGAGCGGGACCAACGTTCCCCAGCTCAGTATAATAAGCGGGTTCGGTCAATAATCCGTTTTATTATCTTGATTAAGGCGTGATATGGTCGCTACCAGGAGAGAGAGAGAAGAAAACACTCAGCGTGCGCTCTTGCAAGAATAGATTGGTTATTATTTTATCTAATCAGGATGGCTCCCACTGCTTTTTATCAAATCTTCCTTCAAACCCTAAAAGGAAAGACTAGCCGGGATTAATTACACACTACAAGTTCGCCAATCTTTCAGCCAGGCCAGTGTCGGTACTTTGAGGGAGGTCCCCCGTGCTTTCGCACGAACCTAATTAATGTAAACCTCGTTTTCCCAGAGGCGTAACCCCGTTGACACCTTTCTAGACACCTACTTGATCGGCTAATTGTAATGTATAAAACTCTCCCAGGAGTAACTCTTACTCGCAGCGGGTATCGGGATCCAACTATCTCATAGAAGGTATGCAATCTCATTGCAAATTTCAACACTTGAAATTCCCGATAATATTTTGCCCCTAGCAGCTATATGACCTTAACATAGTCAACAAATCATAAGTGCTAGTCAAGTTCAACCCGTCATTTCCCGATTGAATTAAATCCACCCGCACGACCCTTAACATAGTCAACAAAGTCGCACGACTACCCTAATCCAATCACATCATATGCTTATGCAGATAAGCACTAATTAGCTACCGCACACTACGCCTTAACATAGTCAACAAACGTAGCACGAATACTAACTAGGACTTATCTGAAATGACGGAGGGCTACGACAGGTTTTTCTGAAAACCTATTGCGTAATGAACTTGATATCGTTGTAGGATCGAATGGATTTTGAAATGGAGTGTTTTTGAGGCTTTTCTTGTTTTGCTAAAGGAGTCACTCCCGGTGAAGAGATCGTCGGTCCTTTCCTCGCCGAATGAGGTGCGGGATATATCATATATATCACTGTGCAAAGAAAAAACTCTTAAAAGCAATCAAAAGACAAACCGAGTGTGTAGCATCTGCCAGTTATTGCTAAAGGAGTCACTCCCGGTGAAGGGATCTCGGTCCTTTCCCTATCGAATAAGGTGCAGGATATATCACATATACCACTATGCAAAGCAAGAACTGTAGCTACCTTTTTTATTTTGAAATTCGATTCTATAACATCTTAGGTTTCTTTTATTTCATTAATCACATTAATGAAGCCCATCATTCAGGTACCTAAACATCACAGATAAATACGACGTACACTTATGCCATCCGCATTCGCCTCGATGTCCCCTCGTGCACCGTTAGGTTAGGTAACTAACGGCAGAGCGGGGCAGGGCTAGCGCGGGTGTAAAACATAAGTAACGGCTATATAATATATCATATATACTATATACTGTATCTATCCAATATTTCATATGTTTCTTCTGAGTTTGATTCGGGGTTTCGGGTTCGTTCGGATTTCAAATTCCGTCTAGACTTCGCCTAAGGCTCTAGCTAGGCTCTGATACCACTGTAGGGTTCCTAGGCACCCTAGTGAGGTCTCACAAGGCATCTACCATGCCAATTTCAAAAATTCGGTGCCGAGAAACCCTAATGTACGGATCGTTTGATAGATTTCTAGGCGAAACTAAAACAAGCTAACAACTTAGCTAATGAGAATACGGAAATACAACCTTTGTAGATCCGGTGCTCCACCTCCACGGCTCCGCAATGAAGTCTTCTCCGCTGTCCAAATCAAATCCGGGCTCTAGCGTCGGCTTCATCGGAGATTTGACGGGCTAGGTCGTCGACGACGTGCCGAAGATGATCTACGTCGAAGCATCACTAGATCGAGCTCCACCTTCACATTGCCATGAAAACTTGTGAAGGAAACACACTCTACTACTTGGAAAGAGGTAGAGGATGAAGAAATAGGAAGTGGGTAGACTTTAGTTTTGGATTTCTCACTCATATGCTCAATATGCCATTGATGAAGACAAGCTTCATCATGAAGAAGAAGAAGAGCAAGAAGAAGATAAGTATTATGATAAGTTATTTTTAAAATAGAAAAGAAAATCTAAACTTATCATAATCCAACCATGGTTATGTGTAGAGATTAAACTAGGGTTAGTGGGAATGGTTAGGGTTAAGGATGAGATAAGAATGGTTGACTTGATCAAAGCTTCAAGAAGCTTTAACATAAAACAAAATTAGCCACCATTCTTTTCTCTTTATCTTTTCCAAAAGAATAAACAAATAAATGAATAAATAAATAATGGAAGAATAAACAAAACCCTAACCACTCTCACAACCATGGTTTAATCTTCACACATACACAAGTAAGCATGTATCATCAAACATGATACAAAGTTGTGTACAAAAGTATATCACATATACAATGTGCACAATCCAAGTGAGAAAATCCATTTAAAGTGAACCAATACTAGTTAATGCAAAGTAATATATCAAATATATAATTATACATTAAATCATTAAATCAACACTTGATTCAATGATCCGATCATGTCGCACATAACCGACTAGTATCCAATGTATCGATTTATCGAATCAACGCTTGAATCGATAACTAGGTTATATCGCATACAACCATTCGATACATTCATCGCGAGAATGAAATACGGTATCACATACACGCATTATTCTCGGTCCCGCACATATCTCATATGCGCTCCTATTTCGTTTCGCTTGATCCAGGAAACCTCTGTGTAGGACTCTAAAGACTCGTCAATACGCCGGCAGCAGATGATGATCATATCAAACACCCACAAGTCGCAAGCGGTCTGCTAAACGTAACGGCCACCCGGGTATTGAGCGATCTGAAGATCGACGAGCAAGCCCGCTCACACTCCAGTGAATCCGACCAGTAACACTACCGTACAGTCCGGTCTGATCGTCTGATATGTCGCATATCTTGCCTAGGGGTGGTAAACGTAAAACCCCAATAGCTCGATAAGTCGTGTCGATATGAGGTCTATAACACTTCGAGAAACTACTGGTAACACTTACCAGTATATCTCAGCAACCCTGGCCAGGGATTTCCTGTTATAGCCAATCGAACACAGCGCAACATCAACCCCCTATACCGGGAGAGACGAATCCCCTCCTATCGCTCATTGCCTCCATGTGACTCGGGACTGTACCCAAAAACCACCGTTTTGCACGCCCTCTTGGATGTGGTAAGATGGAAATCAAAGCACAGTGGGAACCACACAAGACTCTATGACGATCTCGGGTCAACAGACTACTCTGTACCAGTGTCACCAGAGAACTGCCATCTGACGTGAGGTATAATACCATCTGGGAGTTCTCGGCGAGTCCGTCCAGTGTACCCAGTCTCTACTGAGCACCCGTATATCATCTCCGATGTCAAACACCAATGGATATGGGATCATCCATCGCCCATCTGTATGGGTCGAGAAGGTACACGCTAGTCTACTCTGGTATATCGATGCCCCATCTCGATACACCCACGACTAGGGACTTTGAAGGATGTACTTATGGACTACCATGTCCCCACTAGTATGATCCGCATCACAGTCCAGGTAGTCAAGTACACATCCTAAGGGCTTTACCAACATGTAACAGAGAGACAATTAGTGCACACGTTAAGGTAAAGAGCAACCAGATAGCATACTATCATGTCGAGCAAGAAAGTCCTCCCTATATATGTCCCAGCATCCACTACAATATATATCCAATGTACAGTAATGGCCTCTAGGGCATACATATAACTAACAAGGTATAACTTCTACTCTTTTAAGTTAATATGGTTAAAATTCTTTAATCTAGTTGTTTAGTGTTAATTTAGTGCTAGTTTCATTCTAGTGTTGTTTAAAGTTAATGGTGGAGTTAACTAGGGTTTCTTGAAACCATTATTTAGTTAATTAAAGCTAATTAGCTATCTAGTTGTTTGCTAATCTAGGTTAATGAGGTTACTTTATTTGTGTGGGCTTCAAATTAGTGTTAATTTGGTATTGTCATGTTTAGTTTTGGATTGAAATTGCTAATTATGAAAATCAAGAATGGTTTTGTTTATGGAAATTAGGTTTTTAAGCATAGTTAATGGTTTAAAATTAGTGTAATGGCTAGCTAGTGGGTTAGTTTGGATTGTTGTGTTGGATTGTGTTAACTTTGTCGCTAATTGTCGATGTTTGCACCAAATTTGCAATTTCTAGCTTACTAGGTTTTATGTAAATTTTTGTGGCGAATTAATTGCGATATATAGAGTATTTTGTTGGCATATCCTATGACGTTTAGGATGTGTGAGTGCGGATTTTTGGGTAATCGGGTTTTAGTTTTTCCGGGCGACCAAATCGGCGATTTTTGCAGTTTTTGCGATTTTCGCGTGTGTTCCGCGCACCTTGTGCACGTTGTACCTAGCTTGTGAACATTAGTGTTTTCGTTTGGGTTTTGCGTCGTTCTTGATATGTAACCTTATGTTTGGTATTGATGTAAATTCCAGGTTCGGTCGCGGAGACGTCAGACGCGGCACGAAAGGGGAAAACGGTGATCGGACGTGACTAGCTAGGGATTCCGGTGAGTAGATGTAACATCTACGGGGGACTATCGTTGGATGGCTCAAGCCGCCCGATAGTTTTAGTAACTTAAAAGATTCTTAGTGATGTTAGTAATTAGGGGTGTAATACTTATATGATTATTTGCTGCATCCATGTCTTATAATGACATACATATGCGAACCTTTTTTATAGGACACCTGCACCATTGCCAGGGTTTTTATATGCAGCACGAGCACTATTCATGCTTACACACACGCCCTGGTAATTGCCATGCCACCACACTAGATAACCTATAATTTGAAACCTTTTACTAATTGATGCTTAAACCTGTGCTATTGCCTTTAATTCTTTAAAATGAAATCGTAGGATTGCCATTCATTTGCATGTACCTCATCATATTATTTGTTCATGCCTAGTCTATTAATCATACATCGTAGCTTAATTATTGATATCATATCCATTCATCACCATTGATATATGCACTTATGAGGATTTCTTGAGATTTTATGGATTTCGGGGGAAAGCCGCAAAATTTCTAAACTTATTGTGTTTTTAAAATATGTAATTGCGGTTTTCTAGTGATGTAAAGTGTCGTCCACCATGAGTTTGCTGTGGTTTTCGAGATCCGTGTCGAGGAGTGGAGGAACCGTCACGGGTATATGGTGGGCCCGGTATGGTACCCCGGGGCAAGATGAATGTGGTGTTGACGTTGAGCCTGGAAGGGGACGGATTACCTACCGGTGACTGTTTGGCACGGCGGATATCCAGAGGATACCGACCGTGGCTGCGAGATGATGAGATTTTGATATTGAGCTGGGTCAGCCGGATGGCTGAGTCCAGAGATACTATGACATGGATATATGAGATTTGAGATAGTTTTGAGGTGTCGTTGCTGGACACAGGTTCTTGTTGATTCTATTGGTATTGTGCTGGTATTTCAAAAGAGATTCTTAAAGGGAAAACATGATTTCTTATACTTACACATTCAGATCACGAGTTGATTCGCATTGCATTCATACCTGCTAGTATATCCATATTGCATACATACTTGCCATTATGTCCTGCCTTGCCTGTATTTAGATGCTAGGATGCTTGTGTGCATGCATTCGATAGCCTGTGTAGATGTTATTTATTACTCACGAGTTGGCAACTCACCCCCGTTGTGCCATAGCCTTTTGCAGGTCCGCTCCGTCAGTACAGTAGTGGCGGGTGCGCTTGCTTCTTTTGCCTCTTTTGCCTGGACTCGAGGTTTTGCTCTTAGGTGGGTTATATGATTATATTTGCACCATCTTGTATATTCTTTGTATCTAGTGTACTCCATCTACTGTTTCTACCAGTATTGTTGTATATTGACCTAGAGATGAGAGTGTGAGATTTGTGGACTTTTTATGCTGTATTTTGGGGTCGAGCTCACTTGAGTCGACATGCTGTTTTTCTTATGCTTCATTATGATTATTTCGCATGTTGTTGCTTTTTATTGCGTGGGATTTATGACCGCCTTGTGGCGAAGAGCTAGCTCCCGCTTGGGGATGCCATATTTGTTGGATTCATTTATATTCTTGTTGTACCCATTTTGGGGGCCAGTATTTACAAAGGAGACTCTGCCGAAATTTTCGGAAAAATTGATATTGTTTTTAAAGAGGCTTGATATGACTTATTTGATAAACTCGCTTTCAATTGATTGGTTTTCCTTCACTCTTCTGCTTATTTGGTTTTGATTTCTGGGCTTTGGCTTACTTATTTTACGGGCGCCTTGAGACGTTTCGTAATTTAAGTGCTAGTCACGTTCCGTACCTTTCGGGTCGTGACACGTTTCCTCGGCATGGAGTGTCGCTGGTTGACTTGTCCTCGGCACAGAGTGTTTGTGTTGGGCGTTTCCCTGGCACGGAGTGTCTCTTTGATGTTTCCCCAGTACGAAGTGTCGCTGGTTGACGTGTCTCCGAGACGGAGTGTCTGCTTGACGTTTCCCCATTACGGAGTGTCGGCTGGTCGACTTGTCCCCGAGGAGGAGTGTCGCCGGTCGACGTTTCCCCGGCATGGAGTGTCGCTGGTTGACGTGTCCCCGAGACGGAGTGTCTGCTTGACGTGTCCCCGAGACGGAGTGTCTGCTGGTTGATGTGTCCCTGAGACGGAGTGTCTGCTTGACGTGTCCCTGAGACGGAGTGTTTGCTGGTTGATGTGTCCCCGACATAGAGTGTCTGCTTGACATTTCCCCATTACGGAGTGTCGCTGGTTGACTTGTCCCCTGCACGGAGTGTCGCTAGTTGACTTGTCCCCTGCACGGAGTGTCGCTGTTGGACGTTTCCCCGGTACGGAATGTCGCTGGTTGACGTGTCCCCGAGACGGAGTGTCTGCTTGACGTGTCTCCGAGACGGAGTGGCTGCTGGTTGATGTGTCCCCGAGACGGAGTGTCTTCTTGACGTTTCCCCGTTACGGAGTGTAGGCTGTTTGACGCAGAGGTCGATGTTGGAATTGGTTAGTTTGATTTGTTTGATTTTTGCCTTGTTCGGCCGGAATTTTGAATTTGAGAGGAATTTAGAATTTTTTTGGCATCAGTATTGTTGCACTGGAATAATGCCAGGAGCAACTCATCATTTGCCCTGGGAGGACTTAGGATTTTGGTTTGGCATCAGCATCGCTACACTGGAATGTGGTACCAGGAGCGAATCATCATTTGCCGTGAGGGGATTTCCCTCATTCCCAGTTTAACGACTTAGGGGTCATCTATTGTCACGACCCAAAGTTTGGATGTGACCGGCACTTAGATTGTATAATATCTAAAGATATCGACACAACCTGAGTAAGCCAAAAACCAAGATCAAAAATCCTTTTTGCGGAATTTTTAGGAAAATTAGTTTTTAAGTAAAAAATCACAGTTTTAAGTAATTAAGATCTTAACAGTAACTCCCTATTGAATTTATAATAAAAACAGTTATAAAGTGTTTAATTTGGTTGCATCCCTAGTTGGGATCAACAATGTCAACAGCGGAAATAAATATACAACTTTATACGACATCAATAAGAATCTCAGACAAAAGTAAAAGAAATATCATTTAATATAACTAAACGATCTCATCTGTCAAATAATATATATACAACCACCTCTCGTTCTAAGTCATAATACAGGGTCTGATGGAGATATTCTAGATTCAATATACAATACCAAAAGAGAATGTTACTACATATGTAACCCACTTAGCAAAAGATGCGATAAAAGCTGATAAGTGGATCTGCACTGCGGTTAACCGTCCACTCTACCCCTGCAAGGAACTGTGGCACGACGGGGGTGAGTTGTCGACTCAGTGAATAAAACTAACATATATCGGCTGATAATGCAAGTATGACGAACTAGAACTAATTTCAACAGTAATGAATGTGATGCATGATAACAGGCGGAAGAATGAATATGTAATACTCAATGTATAAATCAAAACTGAAATCTCATCAATTATTTTCCAAATCAGGTTCATTTTTCCGTGTCTAACATCGACACAAATCTTCGGTGTTTCATCAGGCATCGTTCCTCGAACGATCCTGTTTCTCAATAACACCGGCCGGTATCATCTAGATACCCGCCGTGTTCACAACTGTCTCCGGTATCGAGTATCCTCGTTAGGCTCCCCGCCTAAAGTGCGGCTATCCTGCCCCTCGGTCTCGACCGGGTCCACCATGTATCCAACTGTATGCCCCCCGACTCAGTCTGGATAAAATTGTAAATCCGCAACCGTATGACCCCCAACTCGGTTCGGAATAAAACCAAATCATAAAAACGACATCTCATGGTGGACGTGACACATAATCATGAAAATCACTGATTTTTCATAATAGTATATGAAAACTTAAAACCATAAATCCTCAATAATACAATTGCCTCTTATATCAACTACTAATACTTGAATACGAAATATGATATCATATATGCTAATTACTACGACTATTGATACTTAAGGTATGATAAGAATCATTTTTAACAGAATAATTTCTAAGTGTGAAGTGACATGTTAATACCGACGAGGTGTAGTGTAACATGTAGATATGTGCATGTGCGGCATAATTCGTCGATAATGGTGCAGTGTTCTAACAAGTATTAATCATGGTGGTATATATATAGATTTAAGAATGCATATGATAAATTTAACATACAAAAGCAAAACTTGTATTTAAACCTAACTACGGGCGTATCACGCCGTCTTTACAAGATCCCCCGGTAGATGTTTTGTCTACTCACCGGAATACGTCGTAACTACTCAGAAATCGCCAATCCTTTTCATTTCCTTGCGGCCTCCGAAGTTCCCGTATTTGAATCTAACATCGAAATTAACTTGTATAAGGAAACGGCTAACTCCGATACGGCGAATATGAAAATACAAGTTCTTACGTACTAATTATATTACATACGACTATTTTAAACTATCAAACCCTTAAAATAACTAGATTTTAACCCCTCGCTGTTTGCAACAGAAAACCTAAACGCGTTACGAATTTACCGTGTCGTATTTTAGAATTTTGATCCCTTTTCCGATATTAGTTTCCAGATTTTACATATTGTTAAATTAACTTATTTAAACAATACCAAAATATCCAAACACCTATACAGAGACCTACCCAAAAACCCAAAACACCAAACTCCTTTAAAAATCCGGCGACGCCGGAATTCTCATAAAGCTCACCAGCCAAAATCCAAGCTCATGGGTTCGTACCCCTAGGGTTTGTTCTTGGTCCAACATACAATATTTAGGCATTGTTTGGTTAAGTTGATTTTTCTCTGAATAATAGCTGATTACTGCAGAGCTAAGTTTTACCAAAAATACGATATTCGATTTCTAAATTTTACAATTACAGAACTATAATCTACTGAGTTAAGAATTTTACCTACTGAGGATGGTTGAAAAGCTTCCTCCAAGACACCCAAATCCTTAGCTCCTAGATTGAAGGTGGAAATCCTTAGCCCAGTTCTTCTTCTTCACTTCTCTTTTCTTTTAATTCTCTTTGTGAGTTCTAAGTGTTTTCTTTCTCTTAGGTTTTGAAATTTCAGAAGTTTAATTTGATTAATTGATCTGAACACCTAATATATATGGTAAAGGGAAGAGTTAGGTGTAGGAGGAGGTGTCACCAACAAGGGTGTGCAACTCTCATGCAAGGAGGAGGTGTTGTGTATGTATTGTGCATGCAAATAGGATGTGTCCTTGTATTATCTCTTCAAATTGTTTTAACTTGTGATAAAATTCTGAGCTAAAACATTATCTACCCCTTTTCCACTTACACCCTCACAATTTCAAGTTTGCACATTTTCCTAAATTTTTACAAAAAGACCATTCACTACCTATGTTATTATATAAACACCATTTTCTTAAAATGAAGCTAAATTTATCACTAAAACCCTTGTAATTGATTAATGTTACATACTAAAATTTCAATTTAATTTGTTTCACATACTACTTATGAAAATGTCCTATTTTGTTTTAATAACTTTTTAAATTGGCATTTTATTATTTAATTCATTAATTTTATTTATTTCTAAATTTTCAAAATGTTACAATATTCCCCCCTTAAGAAAATTCGGTCCCCGAATTTAAAACTTAACTAGACGTACCTTCAAAAGATGTAGAAATTTCTTTCGCATCGCATCCTCTGTCTCCCAAGTGGTATCCCTCGATTCGTTCCTCGCCAAAGAATTTTTATAGATAGAACTACCCTTGATCTCAGTTTCTTTGCATGTCGGTCTTGAATAGCTAATGGCTGCACTGTGTAGGATAAATCCGGCTCAAGCTGTAAGGTCTGATGCTGGATCGCGTGAGAAGGATCGTGAAGATACTTGCGAAGCATAGACACGTGAAACACCGGATGCACATCGGGAAAACTCGTGGGAAGTGCTAAACGATAAGCTACAGCACCCACTCTCTCCAGAATCTCGTAAGGTCCGACATATCTGGGGCAAAGCTTCTCTTTTTTCCCGAAAAGCATCACACCTTTCATCGGAGATACACGAAAAACACATGATCTTCCACCTGAAACTCGAGTCTACGACGTCGTCGATCTACATAGGATATCTGTCTGCACTGGGCTGGTCTCATTCTGTCCTGTATCAACTGAATCTTTTCTGTAGTCTCATGTATTATCTGCGGTCCCAAAATGCTACTCTCGCTCAGTTCCGTCCAGCAAACGGGTGATCGACATTTCCTCCCATACAAAGCTTCAAAGGGTGCCATCTGGATCGTCTCTTGAAAACTGTTGTTGTACGAGAATTCTATCAAAGGTAAGTGACGATTCCAACTACCACCGAAATCAAGGCTGCAAGCTCTAAGCATATCCTCTAGAGTCTGAATGGTCCGCTCTGACTGACCATCTGTCTGTGGGTGAAAAGCTGTACTAAAACTCAATCGTGTACCAAGAGCTTCTTGAAGTTTCTGCCATAGCCTGCTGGTAAACTGGGTACCCCTATTGGATACTATGCACGTCGGAACTCCATGCAATCGTACAATCTCGTCAATATAAATCTGAGCATACCGCGCAAACCCATACGTCGTCCTCACCGGAAGAAAGTGAGCTACTTTTGACAATTTATCTACAATCATCCAGATGGAATCATACCCTCCGCTAGTCCTGGGTAGACCCACAACGAAATCCATGGAATTATGTTCCCATTTCCACTCCAGAATGGGCAAGGGCTGCAACTCTCCTGCCAGCCTCTGGTGCTCGTCCTTGACTTGCTGACAAGTCAAGCATCTCGAAACAAATTCCGCAACATCCCTCTTCATTCATTCCCACCAATAAACATCCTTCAAGTCATGATACATCTGGGTGGAACCAGGATAGATACTGTATGCTGATCGATGGGCCTCCTCTAAGATCTCACGTCTCAGTCCATCCGAATCTGGCACACAAAGACGAGTCCCAAAACGTAATACTCCATGGTCATCTATCACGAACCCCGACTTTCTGCCATGCCTAACCTGATCCATAATCTCCGATATACGAACATCTGCGAGCTGTGTCACTCGAATACGATCCAATAACTGAAGACGGGTGCGAATATGTGCTAACTGTCCTCCTGTCGATGTGAACTCAAACTGTATACGGCTATCACATAGAATCTGCCAGTCTATAGAAGACTGTCTCTGTAAGGTGTGCAAATGAGATAAGCTACCTCTAGGCCTCCGACTCAAAGCATCTGCTACTACATTCGCTTTGCCTGGATGATACAAGATCTCACAATCGTAATCCTTCACGAGTTCCATCCATCTACGCTGCCTTAGATTCAGATCCCTTTGCTGAAAAATATACTTCAAGCTCTTATGATCTGTAAAAATATGGCACGACTCTCCATACAAGTAATGCCTCCAAATCTTCATTGCGAAAACTACAGCAGCCATCTCCAAATCATGAGTGGGGTAGTTCTGCTCGTGCCTCTTCAGCTATTGAGAAGCATAAGCTATAACCCTGCCATGCTGCATCAGCACACAGCCTAAACCTACTCGAGAAGCATCACAATACACAACAAAACCACCAGACCCAGAAGGTAAAGATAAGACTGGTGCAGTCGTCAAGCAAGTCTTCAACTGCTAGAAACTCTGCTCACATCATCTGTCCAAAGAAATGGAACTTCCTTCCTAGTCAATCCGGTCAACGGTGCAGCGATCCGAGAAAAATCCTGCACAAAGCGTCGGTAATAACCTGCCAGACCCAAGAAACTACGAACCTCGGTAACTGACACAGGTCTGGGCCAGTGCTGTACCGCTTCGATCTTTTTTGGGTCCACACGTATCCCATCTCTCGTAACTACGTGACCCAAGAAATCTATACTATCCAGCTAGAAAGCACACTTGGAGAATTTAGCGAACAGCTGATGCTCCTTCAAGGTCTACAACGTGATGCGCAGATGCTGCTCGTGCTCCTCCCGACTCTGGGAATAAACAAGAATATCATTAATGAATACTATAATGAACTGATCAAGGAATGGCCTGAAGATACGGTTCATCATATCCATAAAAGCTGCTGGGGCGTTGGTGAGTCCGAACGACATCCCCAGAAACTCGTAATTCGGAATGTCATCCTTCCGAACCCTCAACTGGTGATACCCTGACCGCAAATAAATCTTTGAGAAGTAGCCAGCTCCCTGCAGCTGATCGAACAAGTCATCAATACGAAGTAGTGGATACCTATTTCGTATAGTAACTCGATTCAGCAGTCTGTAGTCTATGCACAGTCTCATGCTACCATCCTTCTTCTTAACAAACAAGACAGGAGCTCCCCACGGTGATACACTTGGACGAACAAGTCCTCTATCTAACAACTCTTGCAACTGGCTTTTGAGTTCCTTCAACTCCGTCAGGGCCATCCGGTAATGTGGTATAGAAATAGGCCCAGCACCCGGAATCAAGTCAATGCAAAATTCGATATCGCGATCGGGCGGTAATCCTGGTAATTCAGCAGGAAACACATCCGGAAATTCTTGTGCGATTGGAACCTGGTCCAATGGGACTTCAGCGACTTCTAAGTCCTGAACAAAAGCTAAGAACCCATGACAACTCATCTTCAAGAGTCGTTCCACACAAAGAGCAGAAATCATGTTGGCAGAAGTTACATTACGGTCTCCCTGCACAACAAGGATCGGTTCACCTGAAAAACAAAATCTGACCACTTTCCCCCGACAATCTACATAAGCATGAAAAGAAGCCAACCAATCCATACCAAGAAGTATATCAAAATCTAACTTATCCAGGAGAATCAGATCAACTAAAGAATCCCTATCACCAATACGTACTAAACATGACCTGAATACATGTCGAGCTATAAAAGAATCCCCCACCGGAGTAATCACAACTAGCGGTAACTCTAACAGTGACGACTCTCTCCCCAGAGAAAGTGCAAAGTGTGAAGATACATAGGAATTTGTAGAACCGGGATCAAATAAAATATGCGCATCAAAGGAACATACTATAAGAGTACCTGTCACAACAGCATTGGATGCCTGGGCATCCTGTGGAGTCAGCGCAAAAACTCGTGCCTGGCCCCTGCCAGCATCCTGTCGTCCTCTACCTCTATCTCCTCGACCTCTCTGGAAGCGTCCTGCATAACCTCGGCCTCATGGTGCAACCGTCTGGCGCATAGTGCTAACTGGGGGAGGAAGTAAGGCCATCGACGTAGAAGGTGGAGGGGGTTAAGCAGCCTGCAGAGTAACAGTCCCGCCATGGCGTGTACACTCTCTAGCCATATGCCCTGGAAGTCCGCAACTATAACATGTAAATGAGGTCCTCTGATCATCAGGGTATGAACTGAACATCTGTCCCTGGGTCCAACCTCGTTCGAAACTGCGGCCTGGAGTGTACCTGCCTCTACTTCTGCCAAATTGCCTAGTCATCGACCCAATCGGTCTAGTCCTCTTTGGCTCCTGAACAATCACTGCCTTGCTCAAACGCTCCTCTACCCGCATAGCTGCATCCATGGCCTGCGCATAAGTATCGAAATGCTGGGAGCCTATAGCAAGAAATAACTGTGTGTCCAGACTCCTTATGAACCTCTTCACCCTAAGCTCCTCCGTAGGAACTAAGTATGGAGCATAGCGCGACAACTGAGTGAATCGTAAATCATAATCTGCCACTGACATACTCGTAGATTTCCGCAACGCTTCAAAACTGCTAGCCCTGGCGTCCCTCACACTCTGTGGAAGAAACCTAGCAAGAAAAACCTCAAAGAACTCGGTCCACGACATCGGAGGAAGACCAGCAGCTCGCCCTCTCTCCATCGACTCACACCACTCCTGTGCAAGCCCCTCCAAACGAAAGCTAGTCAGCTCAACTGACCTCGCATCAGAACATCGCAATGATCTGCCAATCCTCGCCATCCTATCAAGAAAGGACTGAAGATCCTCCGCTACATCAGTCCCTGTAAATACCGGAGGTCTCAACCTCATAAACTCTGGAAGCGATACCTCTATCACCCTCATGTCTACAAGCGCGACTGTCTGCATGGGCTGTGCATCGGACTCTGCTATGGTCGGTGTCGGATCCTGTCTCTGTACTCGAGTGGCCTCAGCAAGCTGTCCTACCACATGCTGCAATCCTAACATACACTCCTCTATCCTAGTCAGTCGATCTGGAGGAGGATCAACATGCTCATGCACTGCCGGAATATACGGTTTAACAGTCGCCGCCACAGGCGGATTCGCTCTAGCTGCATCTCTGGCTGCGGCTCGCCTAGCTCGCGTAGCCATAGCAACTGGAACAAGAAACGAGAGTCGATAAAGCTTACGAATAGGGATAATCAATATCAGAGAGTCAAGTGAAGAATAAATCAAGATATACATCCTAAGGTTAGTTAGGATGAGTATTGTAACGTAAATATGTCGCGGAACATACGTAAGGTACTGCACTCATCCTAATTCACCTACTCCATCAAACCAAAGGTCATCCTACGTAACGAACTCAAGTCGACTTACCTTAACTCACTACTCAATTCCGTAAGGTTAATCCTAAGCTCTAATACCAACTTTGTCACGACCCAAAGTTTGGAAGTGACCGGCACTTAGATTGTATAATATCTAAAGATATCTACACAACCCGAGTAAGCCAAAAACCAAGATCAAAAACCCTTTTTGCGGAATTTTCAGGAAAATTTAGTTTTTAAGTAAAAATCACAGTTTTAAGTAATTAAGATCTTAACAGTAACTCCCTATTGAATTCATAATAAAAACAGTTATAAAGTGTTTAATTTGGTTGCATCCCTAGTTGGGATCAACAATGTCAACAGCGGAAATAAATATACAACTTTATATGACATCAATAAGAATCTCAGGCATAAGTAAACGAAATATCATTTAATATAACTAAACGATCTCATCTGTCAAATAATATACATACAACCACCTCTCGTTCTTAATCATAATACAGAGTCTGATGGAGATATTCTAGATTCAATATACAATACCAAAAGAGAAGGTTACTACATAGGTAACCCACCTAGCAAAAGATGCGATAAAAGCTGATAAGTGGATCTGCACTGCGGCTAACCATCCACTCTACCCCTGCAAGGAACTGTGGCACAACGGGGGTGAGTTGCCGACTCAGTGAATAAAACTAACATATATCGGCTGATAATGTCAGTATGACGAACTAGAACTACTGTCAACAGTAAAGAATGTGATGCATGATAACAGGTGGAAGAATGAATATGTAATACTCAATGTATAAATCAAAACTGAAATCTCATCAATTATTTTCCAAATCAGGTTCATTTTTCCGTTTCTAACATCGACACAAATCTTCGGTGTTTCATCAGGCATCGTTCCTCGAACAATCCTGTTTCTCAATAACACCGGTCGGTATCATCTAGATAGCCGCCGTGTTCACAACTGTCTCCATTATCGAGTATCCTCGTTAGGCTCCCAGCCTAAATTGCGGCTATCCTGCCCCTCGGTCTCGACCGGGTCCACCATATATCCAACTGTATGCCCCCCGACTCAGTCTGGATAAAATTGTAAATCCGCAACCGTATGACCCCCAACTCGGTTCGGAATAAAACCAAATCATAAAAATGACATCTCATGGTGGACGTGACACATAATCATGAAAATCACTGATTTTTCATAATAGTATATGAAAACTTAAAACCATAAATCCTCAATAATACAATTGCCTCTTATATCAACTACTAATACTTGAATACAAAATATGATATCATATATGCTAATTACTACGACTATTGATACTTAAGGTATGATAAGAATCATTTTTAACAGAATAATTTCTAAGTGTGAAGTGACATGTTAATACCGACGAGGTGTAGTGTAACATGTAGATATGTGCATGTGCGGCATAATTCGTCGATAATGGTGCAGTGTTCTAACAAGTATTAATCATGGTGGTATATATATAGATTTAAGAATGCATATGATAAATTTAACATACAAAAGCAAAACTTGTATTTAAACCTAACTACGGGCGTATCACGCCGTCTTTACAAGATCCCCCGGTAGATGTTTTGTCTACTCACCGGAATACGTCGTAACTACTCAGAAATCGCCAATCCTTTTCATTTCCTTGCGGCCTCCGAAGTTCCCGTATTTGAATCTAACATCGAAATTAACTTGTATAAGGAAACGGCTAACTCCGATACGGCGAATATGAAAATACAAGTTCTTACGTACTAATTATATTACATACGACTATTTTAAACTATCAAACCCTTAAAATAACTAGATTTTAACCCCTCGCTGTTTGCAACAGAAAACCTAAACGCGTTATGAATTTACCGTGTCGTATTTTAGAATTTTGATCCCTTTTCCGATATTAGTTTCCAGATTTTACATATTGTTAAATTAACTTATTTAAACAATACCAAAATATCCAAACACCTATACAGAGACCTACCCAAAAACCCAAAACACCAAACTCCTTTAAAAATCCGGCGACGCCGGAATTCTCATAAAGCTCACCAGCCAAAATCCGAGCTCATGGGTTCGTACCCCTAGGGTTTGTTCTTGGTCCAACATACAATATTTAGGCATTGTTTGGTTAAGTTGATTTTTCTCTGAATAATAGCTGATTACTGCAGAGCTAAGTTTTACCAAAAATACGATATTCGATTTCTAAATTTTACAATTACAGAACTATAATCTACTGAGTTAAGAATTTTACCTACTGAGGATGGTTGAAAAGCTTCCTCCAAGACACCCAAATCCTTAGCTCCTAGATTGAAGGTGGAAATCCTTAGCCCAGTTCTTCTTCTTCACTTCTCTTTTCTTTTAATTCTCTTTGTGAGTTCTAAGTGTTTTCTTTCTCTTAGGTTTTGAAATTTCAGAAGTTTAATTTGATTAATTGATCTGAACACCTAATATATATGGTAAAGGGAAGAGTTAGGTGTAGGAGGAGGTGTCACCAACAAGGGTGTGCCACTCTCATGCAAGGAGGATGTGTTGTGTATGTATTGTGCATGCAAGTAGGATGTGTCCTTGTATTATCTCTTCAAATTGTTTTAACTTGTGATAAAATTCTGAGCTAAAACATTATCTACCCCTTTTCCACTTACACCCTCATAATTTCAAGTTTGCACATTTTCCTAAATTTTTACAAAAAGACCATTCACTACCTATGCTATTATATAAACACCATTTTCTTAAAATGAAGCTAAATTTATCATTAAAACCCTTGTAATTGATTAATGTTACATACTAAAATTTCAATTTAATTTGTTTCACATACTACTTATGAAAATGTCCTATTTTATTTTAATAACTTTTTAAATTGGCATTTTATTATTTAATTCATTAATTTTATTTATTTCTAAATTTTCAAAATGTTACAACTATTCCCAGTTTAACGACTTAGAGGTCATATGTTCCCAGTTTAAAGACTTAGGGTTCTATTGGATCGGAAGCTTGGAATTTTGGGGTAGGGGTCGGCATCAGCGTTGCTAACACTGAAGCACAGGTGCCAGGAGCAATTCATCATTTGCCTTTGCCTGTTGGGCAGCGATGGCTTAGGAGACAGGTTTAGGTCCCTATCTCCTAAGACTTTTCAATTTTATAAGCCGTAAGGAACCCATAAAAGTACTTTCTCCCTACGAGTCGAAAGGATCTCGTAGGTGTAATTTCTCCTTAGGAGTCGTGGGGACTCCCAAGTGTGTTTTTCCTTTATGAGTCGTAAGGATCCCATGAAGGTGTTTTCTTACGAGTCATGAGGATCCCGTAAGGTTTGTTCTCCTCATGCGTCGTGAGGACGCATGAGTGGGTCTTCCCAAACGGAGCATAAATCCAAGGGCGGAGACCGGACGCGTAACTGATGATTGCGGTGGGGCATGGGTATGATGAAAATTATTTGAGCCCGTGGATTCTATACGGTAGTCAACTTGGGGACCAACCGTAGGGCTGGGAGAATTTTAGGATTTTGTCGGCGTCTGCATTGTTGCACTGGAATATGGTACCAGGAGCTACTCATCATTCGCCGTTGGGACATTCAGAGATTTGGATTTTGGTTGGCGTCTGCATCGCTGCACTGGAATTGAAGGGTTTCCTACAGCACCACTACTAGGGAATATGGTACCAGGAGCGACTCATCATTCGCCGTTGGGACATTCAGAGATTTGGATTTTGGTTGGCGTCTGCATCGCTGCACTGGAATTGAAGGGTTTCTTACAGCACCACTACTAGGGTTTAGAGGCAACACACATGCCATATTTAAATTTTAGATGGTGCTAAAGAAACAAACACAAGGATCATGCTAGAAAAATTAGGGCAACTAAATTTTAACACAAACACAAGTAGACTAAGCTAGGGTTTGAGAGTACAACCTTTGTAGCTCCCTACACTAGACTCCTTGGCTACTTGAGGGTTGGAAAAAGGTCCGCTTAAGATCCTCTAGGTCCACGACGATCCACCCGGAGTCCTCTTTGTCCAAGCTAGAAGCTTCACAAGATCAAGAGAAGAAATGGAAGCTAACACTCTACACTAATGGGCAAGACTACTGTAGAATGGTATTGTGGTTGGTTTTCTCACTTCAAAATCCTATCTTGGTCACTCTTTGGCTCACTTGAGAAATCTAGAGAGCAAGAGAGAAAGGAGGGAGAAGATGATGGTTTATGAAACTCAAAATAATGATAAGCTTGTGAATAAAATGAGAAAATGAAAATATATATATTTTCACTCTCTCATTCTAAACCATGGTTATAAAATATCTAGATATTTTTGTTTGGAACAAAAATGACCATAGAAATTAGATCATGGTTAAACTAAAGAGTTAATGAAAGAATAAAATATTCAACCATGAAACAATTTCCATTTTCATTTTTCTTTTCCAAAAATAATATCCATATATTTTATAAAGGGTGTGAGTCTTATATTGCCACCATTCACTATATCAACAACCATGATAGAATGATGTATGCATGTATGTGTGCATGCACATCCATATGTGCATGAATAAGAATGAATGCATACATGCATGCATACAACAAAAAAGACAAGAAATGATTTCTAGTGAGAAACTAATGGTTAATGATAAATCAACACTTGATTTAGCAACCTGGTCATATCACATACGACCCGACCAAAAGCAAACCGCCCGACTAATATACGGTATCACATACACGCATTTTAACCAGGTCCACGCGCATATCTCATATGCGCACCACATCGTTTCGCCTGGACTAGGCAACTCCATTGTGGGACTCTAAGACTCGTCAATACGCCGGCAGTGGGTGATGATCATATCAAGCACCCCAAGCCGCAAGAGGTCAGCTAAACGTAACGGCCACCCGGGTATTGAGCGATCAGAAGAAAACAAGCGAACCTGTTATAACTCCCGTCGAGCCAACCGGCAACACTACCGTACAGTCCGGTCTCTTCGTCAGATATGTTGTATATCAAGTCTAGGGATGGTAACGTCGACCCCAATAACTCAATAAGTCGTGCCGATGAATAGTCTATAACAGATTGAGAAACTACTGATAACACTTATCAGTAAATCTCAACAGCCCTGGCCAGGGACTTACTGATATAGCCAGTCGAGCACAGCACAGCATCAACTCCCAATACCGGGAGAGACGAAACCCCTCCTATCGCTCATCACCTTCGTGTCTTGGGACTGTACCCAACGGCCACCTGTTTGCACGACTCAGTAGAGCCGTGGTAGGATGGTAATCAAAGTACAGTGGGAGAACACACAAGACTCTATAACGATCTCGGGTCTACAGACTAACCTGCACCAGTTTCACCTGAGAACTGCTATCCGACGATAGATATAATTCCATATAGGAGTTCTCGGTGAGTCCGTCCAGTGTACCCAGTCATCACTGAGCACCCGTATACGATCTCGATGTCAAACATCGATGAATATGGGAACATTCATCGCCCATCGTATGGGTCTAGTATCATATACGCTAGTCTACTCTGGTATATCGATGCCCCGTCTCAATATACCTACGACTAGGGACATTTCAGGATATGCTTATAAACTACAGATGTCCCACTAGTATGATCTCCATCATAATCACAGTAGTCAAGCCTATATCCTCAGGGCTTTATCAACATGTGTGAATGAATAAAAACATGATCAAATCAACATGTCAGATAAAGAAGAACCAGATAGCATACTCTCATGTCGAGCAAGAATGTACACTGAATATATATATATATATATATATATATATATATATATACATGTATAAATACATCCACTATCATATAATGGCCTCTAGGGCATACATATATCCCACAATCTCCCACTTGCACTAAGGCCAGTTATTGGCGTATCTCATACCCAGCGTCTCAAAAAGTCGCTCATGCTGCGGCTGAGGGGGGCCTTGGTGAATGGATCCGCGGTACTGTTCTTTGTGTCTACTCTCCTAATCTCGATCTCGCGGTGATCTACAATCTCCCGGATCAAATGAAAACGCCTCAGGATGTGTCTGGACCGCTGATGGGACCTGGGCTCCTTGGCTAACGCCATAGCCCCATTATTATCACAATACAATGGTATTGGATCAATAATGGTTGGAACTACTCCTAGCTCCGAGACGAACTTCTTCATCCAGACGGCTTCCTTGGCGGCATCATTCGCAGCAATGTACTCAGCCTCCATCGTAGAGTCTGCAACGGTATCCTGTTTGGAAATCTTCCAACTTACCGCCCCTCCATTGAGGGTAAATACAAACCCAGAGATAGATTTGTTGTCGTCCTTATCGCTCTGGAAGCTCGAATCGGTAAAGGCCTCCATTTGGAGATCTCCATTACCATACACCAAGAACAATTCTTTAGTCCTTCGTAAGTACTTAAGGATGTTCTTCACATCTATCCAGTGATTCTCCCCTGGGTTGGATTGATACCTGCTTACAACACTAAGCGCATAAGCTACATCTGGGCGTGTACATAACATCGCATACAGTATAGATCCTACTGCCGAAGCATAGGGTATAATGCTCATGCGAGCTCTCTCTTCATCGGTCTTTGGGCAAGAGTCCTTGGACAGAGTGACCCCATGGCAAGCGGGTAAGGCACCCCGCTTGGAGTCTTCCATACTAAACCTTTTTAGGATGGTGTTGATGTACCTGGTTTGGGACAATCCAATAACCTCTTGGATCTATCCATATAGATCCTAATGCCCAGAATATATGTGGCATCAACCAGGTCCTTCATGGAGAACCTTAGTGATAAGAAAGATTTGACCGACTGTAGCATAGGAATATCATTTCCTATCAGAAGAATGCCATCTACGTACAATACGAGGAATGTGACAACTCTCCCTACAGCCTTCTTATAAACACAAGGTTCATCTGGATTTTTGATGAAATCAAACTCTTTGATAACATCATCGAAACAGATGTTCCAACTCCGTGATGCCTGCTTTAACCCATATATGGATTTAAGCAATCTACATGCTTTCCCGCTGCTCCCACTGTCAATGAAGCCCTCCGGTTGATCCATATAAACGCATTCTTCTAAATCCCCATTTAGAAATGTCGTTTTAACGTCCATCTGCCAGATTTCATAGTCGTAGTGAGCAGCAATAGCAAGTAGGATCCGAATGGATTTAAGCATGGCTACGGGCGAAAAAGTCTCGTCATAGTCCAAACCTGGTCTTTAACGAAAACCCTTCGCCACAAGTCTTGCCTTATAGGTCTCTACCTGCCCATCTACACCAATCTTTCTCTTAAAGATCCATTTGCACCCCACAGGTTTTACCCCAGGGGGTACAACGTCCAAAGTCCATACTTTGTTGGTGTACATAGACTCCATTTCGGATCTCATGGCATCCAGCCACTTCACAGAGTCTCCACTCGTGATAGCTTGCTGAAAACTGGTAGGATCATCATCTTCCATGATGCAGTCTTCTCTGTCACCATCAATGAGGAAACCGTAGTACCTCTCCGGTGGGCGAGAAGTCCTACCAGACCTACGGAGTGGTCGAGGTTCCTCAGTTTCTATTGCAACAGCCGGTTCAACCAAGTCGTCATTTGTAGTTTGTGTCTCTAGAATCTCTTCTAGATCTTCCACATTACCATCAGTTTCATTTATGAAAAACTCTTTTTCCAAGAATGTGGCATGCTGAGAAACAAACACCTTTTGTTCCTCCTTGTAGTAGAAAAGATATCCATAAGAATTCCTTGGATATCCCACAAAATTACACATGACCGACCATGTCTCGAGTTTGTCCGGATTCTGCTTTTTAACATAGGCTGGGCAACCCCAAATCTTAAATCTCTTAAGAGATGGTCTCTACCCATGCCATATCTCATATGGCGTGGTAGACACGGTTTTGGTTGGAACCCTGTTCAGTAGAAACGCTGCAGTCTCCAATGCATGCCCCCCAAAATGAGACAGGTAACTCAGCATCGCTCATCATGGAACGGACCATATCTAATAGGGTCCGATTCCGTCGTTCAGACACACCGTTGTGCTGTGGTGTGTAAGGAGGAGTGAGTTGAGAGAGAATCCCATTCTCTTTTAGGAAGTTTGCAAATTCTGTACTGAGGTACTCCCTACCTCGATCTGATCGAAGCATTTTAATACTCAAGCCGGGTTGTTTTTCTACTTCGAGTTTATATTCAGTGAATTTCTCGAAAGCTTCGGATTTGTGCTTTAATAAAAATACATGACCGAATCTTGAGAAATCGTCAGTGAAAGTAATGAAGTAAGAAAAACCGTCTCTAGCCTGTGTAGATATTGGCCCACCTACATCACTATGTATGAGTCCTAGGAGCTCGGTAGCTCTTTCTCCGTGTCCGGTAAACGGAGTTTTGGTCATTTTACCCTTGATACAAGACTGGCAAGTCGCATAAGATTTATATTCAAAAGAGTTTAAATATCCATCTTTGTGTAACTTGTTTAGTCTTGTTTCGTTAATATGACCAAGTCTACAGTGCCAAAGAAAAGCTTCATTTATTTCTGAAAGTTTTCTTTTATTAGTGTGTTGTATGCTGAAAAATGTGTGTTGATTTAGGACGTATATCCCGTTATTAAGCATACCATACCCAACCAACATTTGATTCAGGTGAATGTTCATAACATTGTACTGCAATACAAAATTATATCCTTCATTGTCTAACAAAGAAACAGATATTATATTATAAAGCATACTTGGTACAAAATAACATGGGTTCAAAACCAATATACACCCAGATGGCAACCCCAAATGATACTCTCCCACTGCGACTGTATGTACATTGGAACCATTTCCAACGCGGAGAGTATGGTCACCTATCTTCAAAACCTTGCTATTTCTCAGCCCCTGCATAGAATTGCAAATGTGAGAACCTGAACCGGTATCTAATACCCAGCAAGCAGAGTTTATTGAAAAACAGTTTTCTGTCACAAACACACCTGAAGCGGAAGCATCCCCATGCTTCTTCTTGAGATTTAAGTACTCTGTGCAGTTGCGCTTCCAATGTCCTGTTTTGTGGCAGTGATAACATTCCCCTTTCCCCGATTCTCCAGCTTTGGACTTGTCCTTCCCCTTAACCTTTTTAACTCCTCCCATAGGCTTGGTGGGCTTCTTCTTCATCTTTCCCTTGGCCTTAGCGTTTGGACGAGAAGAAGAAGATTGCCCAACACTCAAAACGGGAGTTTTCACTGATTTCAGTGTGCTCTCTGCACTCCTTAACATATTAAGGAGTTCAGGTAGTTCCTTCTCCATGTTGTGCATGTTGAAGTTAACTATAAATTGAGCAAAGGTGGAGGGGAGGGACTGCAGAATAATATCCGTATATTGTTCATTGTCCATCGTCCATCCAAGGTCCTCAAGCTCTTCTATGAGAGCTATCATCTTCAGAACATGGTCACCTACTGGTGTGCCAGGGGCTATTCGCTTCTGAAACAATTTCTTTAATGCTTCGTATCGTAATACGCGGGATTGCTCTCCATACAACTCCTTTGTATGGAAGAATATGGCATAAATGTCCATATTCTCGTGCTGCTTTTGATGTGTGTTATCCATCGATGCAAGCGCGAGGCATTTGGCCGTGGCACAGTCAGCATCCCATGTCTTGCGGACTTCAATATCCGCAACTGAGGATTTTGGACCTGGGACGGGCGGGGCTGAAGGCGTGAGGACATATGATACTTTATCATAAGTCAAGGCAATGTTCAGATTCCTCAGCCAGTCTTTATAATTGGTCCCATTCAGTTTATTTTTATCTAGTAGAAGCTTGAGTCCTGTCATTGGTATCTGCCATTAAGAGAGAGAAAAGAATACACTCAGCGAAAGCTCTTGCAAAGATCAGATTGGTTATTATCTTGTCTAATCGATGTCTCCCACTGCTTTAATCAAGTTTTTCTTTCAAACCTTAAAAAGAAAACTAGCCAGGATTTACAGTCTACAACTTCGCTAACCGTTCAGCCAGGCCAGTGTCGGTACTTGAGGGAGGTTCCCCGTGCTTTCGCACGGACCTAATTAAAGTAAACCTCGTCTTCCCAGAGGCGTAGCCCCGTTAACACCTTTCTAGACACCTAATGGGTTAGCTAATTGTAAACTGCAAAACTCTCCTGGGAGCAACTATTGCCCACAGTGGGATCGGGATCCAACCATCATATGGAAGGTATGCAATCTCATTGCAAATTTCAACTATTGAAATTCCCGATGTGGTTTTTACCCCTAGCACTCATGACCTTGGCTATGGTCAACAAATCACAAGCACTAGTCAAGTTCAACCCGTCATTTCTTGATTAATTAGACCTGTTCACATGACCCTTGGCAAAGGTCAACAAAGTCGCATGCCCGTCCCAATTAATCTGCATCATATGCATTGTAGGAAGACATCACTTAGCTACCGTACACTACGCCTTGGCTAAGGTCAACAAACGTAGCACGAATACTAAGTACTCTACTTCCTAAAATGACGGAGGGTTGCGGATGATTTTTAAAAAAATCTTTAACGCTTTGAACTTGATATCTTCGTAGAATCAAAAGGTTTTCAAAAGGAGTGGCTTGAGCTCCGCAGTTTTGAAATGTAGCTTTTTCATAAAGAGTCGAGTGGTTTTCAAATCTGATTCTACAACATCTTTTTAGGTTTATTTTCTTTACATTAATCATATTAATGTAGCCCCATCATTTAAGTTCTGAAGCCAACCACAGAAAAGAAACGAAAATACAACGTACGCTTATGCCATCCGCATTCGCCGCAATGTTCTGTTATGCACCGTTAGGTTACTTAACTAACGGCATACCGGGACGGGACTAGCGCTGGTGTAAAACATAAGCAACGTCTACTATATATCTCATATATAATATATCATTCGTCTCAGATATTACATCACAGAATACAGGCAGCATAAACACAGAGATAATGTGGGATATACTAGGACGTCCGTATTTAGTATTTAGCCAATAATAGAAAATACGGATTCCACAGTCGCGATGAATAGCCAAGCCCACACCCCTAGACCCCTACAAGAGCAGCAAGCGACCCTACCAATTGTGGAGTTTAGGAGACCCGGTCTCGACTCCTCGAGATGGCCTCCCACTGAACCCCAGAACCCGGTCACTTGTGCTCCCCTCCTTGGGTCTATCCTAATGCGGAAAAGTAAATAATATACAACACTGGTGGCATCAACCTCAACCCGGAAGTGCCCCAAATAAAAGAATATTACATTACATTTGAATTTTACATGAATGAAAAGAAAACTCTCATCTCACATAAAAAAAAACCCGGCTATTCAATCGCGACAATCTTGCACATCATATCTCAGCAACACATAATATCATATATCATCAACGTAAGTAAGTATGCGTACCCCGATTGTCGTTGATGTATAGCAACGAAACCGACGATATGCGACATACTACACTTACGGTCACAGAAAAGAAAGTGTAAAACTACAATATTTGGAATCCACAATCTCTTTAGACATCGTAAATCCGAAATATCACATACTTCGCATTTCATGCCTAACTATATGAATTCCACATATTGTATCACATTTCAGATAAATAGACAGTATTAAACTTTCCGATCGAATAATCAAATACCCAAGATTTCCAAAATAGCTCAACACTTGAGCGGAGTTCAAAAAGTCCCGGAACATGTCACAGTAGTAGCGGTCCAGCCGTAGAAGGGTCAAGCCAACGCCTCACATGTGGCATGCTGTACTGCCCCAAACCCTAAGGTTTAGAGGCAGTTCAGACGGTCACATAATCGAGTTAAGGTTTGTGTTCTTCTAGAGGGTCCACCACATTACTTGCACGTATTTCCGAAAGATTTAAACTCGAGAAAAAATTCAACACTTGAAAATTTTTCGTTCCGGGAAAAAGTGAGTTAATGATATCCGTTCGAACTTTTTAATACTTTCTAAATTACCCGAAAACAACACAAAATTAAATATTCCGATCGAATCAACGAATCCAAAATAATCCCCAGAACACTCAACACTTGATTCAGATTAAAAATACCCAAAAATATGTACAAGCAGATACAAACATTACTGTATAAAAACAAGGCCATATTTCTTCTGTACGGCCGCGGATCCGCGGCCCAAGCAAGGTCTGGCCGCGGTTCCGCGGCGATATGTACGACTTATTGCATCGTTTTTTACATAATTGCTTAGATTTCCCTGCTGGATTTTTTAAGTATTTTTAATTCTGAAAAAACACAGTTTTGAAAAAATGTACAGAGAAGGGTTAAAAAGGCGTATTTGGGTTCGATCGGAGTTTTAATTTCGCTAAAGCGTCGCCTAAGGTTCTAGCCTGGCTCTGATACCATGAAGGGTTTCCTACAGCACCACTACTAGGGTTTGGAGGCAACACACATGCCATATTTAAATTTTAGATGGTGCTAAAGAAACAAACACAAGGATCATGCTAGAAAAATTAGGGCAACTAAATTTTAACACAAACACAAGTAGAATAAGCTAGGGTTTGAGAGTACAACCTTTGTAGCTCCCTACGCTAGACTCCTTGGCTACTTGAGGGTTGGAAAAAGGTCCGCTTAAGATCCTCTAGGTCCACGACGATCCACCCGGAGTCCTCTTTGTCCAAGCTAGAAGCTTCACAAGATCAAGAGAAGAAATGGAAGCTAACACTCTACACTAATGGGCAAGACTAGTGTAGAATGGTGTTGTGGTTGGTTTTCTCACTTCAAAATCCTATCTTGGTCACTCTTTGGCTCACTTGAGAAATCTAGAAAGCAAGAGAGAAAGGAGGAAGAAGATGATGGCTTATGAAACTCAAAATAATGATAAGCATGTGAATAAAATGAGAAAATGAAAATATATATATATATATATATATATATATATATATTTTCACTCTCTCATTCTAAATCATGGTTATAAAATATCTAGATATTTTTGTTTGGAACAAAAATGACCATAGAAATTAGATCATGGTTAAACTAAAGGGTTAATGAAAGAATAAAATATTCAACCATGAAACAATTTCCATTTTCATTTTTCTTTTCCAAAAATAATATCCATATATTTTATAAAGGGTGTGAGTCTTATATTGCCACCATCCACTATATCAACAACCATGATAGAATGATGTATGCATGTATGTGTGCATGCACATCCATATGTGCATGAATAAGAATGAATGCATACATGCATGCATACAACAAAAAAGACAAGAAAGGATTTCTAGTGAGAAACTAATGGTTAATGATAAATCAACACTTGATTTAGCAACCCGGTCATATCACATACGACCCGACCAAAAGCAAACCGCCCGACTAATATACGGTATCACATACACGCATTTTAACCGGGTCTACGCGCATATCTCATATGCGCACCACATCGTTTCGCCTGGACTAGGCAACTCCATTGTGGAACTATAAGACTCGTCAATACGTCGGCAGTGGGTGATGATCATATCAAGCACCCCCAAGTCGCAAGAGGTCAGCTAAACGTAACGGCCACCCGGGTATTGAGCGATCAGAAGAAAACAAGCGAACCTGTTACAATTCCCGTCGAGCCAACCGGCAACACTACCATACAGTCCGGTCTCTTCGTCAGATATGCTGCATATCAAGTCTAGGGATGGTAACGTCGACCCCAATAACTCAATAAGTCGTGCCGATGAATGATCTATAACAGATCGAGAAACTACTGATAACACTTATCAGTAAATCTCAACAGCCCTGGCCAGGGACTTATTGATATAGCCAGTCAAGCACAGCACAGCATCAACTCCCAATACCGGGAGAGACGAAACCCCTCCTATCGCTCATCGCCTTCGTGTCTTGGGACTGTACCCAACGGCCACCTGTTTGCACGACTCAGTAGAGCCGTGGTAGGGTGGTAATCAAAGTACAGTGGGAGAACACACAAGACTCTATGACGATCTCGGGTCTACAGACTAACCTGCACCAGTGTCACCTGAGAACTGCTATCCAACGATAGATATAATTCCATATAGGAGTTCTCGGTGAGTCCGTCCAGTGTACCCAGTAATTACTGAGCACCCGTATACGATCTCGATGTCAAACATCGATGAATGTGGGAACATCCATCGCCCATCATATGGGTCTAGTATCATATACATTAGTCTACTCTGGTATATCGATGCCCCGTCTCGATATACCTACGACTAGGGACATTTCAGGATATGCTTATAAACTACAGATGTCCCACTAGTATGATCTCCATCATAATTAAAGTAGTCAAGCCTATATCCTCAGGGCTTTATCAACATGTGTGAATGAATAAAAACATGATCAAATCAACATGTCAGATAAAGAAGAACCAGATAGCATACTATCATGTCGAGCAAGAATGTACACTGAATATATATATATATATATACATGTATAAATACATCCACTATCATATAATGGCCTCTAAGGCATACATATATCCAACAAGAATATGGTACCAGGAGCGACTCATCATTCGCCGTTGGAAATCTAGGGATTTGGGATTTGGTTGGCGTCTGCATCGCTGCACTGGAATATGGTATCAGGAGCGACTCATCATTCGCCAATTGGAAGGCGCTTTTTTATTTACTACCGCGATTGCTCTATCATTTCATCTTTTCTTATCGCGAAGGTCGCGATTGCCCTATCATTTCGGCTATTTATTCGCGGTTGCCCCATCATTTCGGCTATTTATTCGCGGTTGCCCCATCATTTAGGCTTTATTTTCTTATTTATTTTACTCGCTGATTTTTATTGCGAGTTTCCCCATCATTTCGGCTTTTCTTTTTCCTTTTATTTACACATTTTTTTTATTTACACACTTTTTTTTACATTCCTAGTTTAACGACTTAGGAGTCGTTGTTCCCAGTTTAACGACGTGGTGGTCGTATGCTCCCAGTTTAATGACCTGGTGGTCAGTTGTTTGCTTATCCCGGCTCCTCAAACTTTGATCTTGGCGGAGCTGTGTTGATGATCATAGCTCTGTGGCTTGTCGGTACATTTGACGACTGTGAGGCTTTCCCAAGTTTGTATTGGTTCTCCACCCAATCTTTAAAAACATAGCGATCTTCAATGGTATTACTCGCCATTCTATGATATGGGCAGTATATGGGATTGCCGGTCATGTTCATTTCATGTGGCCTCTTTGGAATAGGCAGTTGCAGACCGTTGTTCAAGGCGTCCTCGAATATTTTGCGGACTTCATCTCTCCTGAGGAGTATACTTTCTTCTTTCTCTCCATTAGAGTAGGTGCCCTTACTGATGCTGGACCCTGAGGACGATCAGTCTTTGGTTCGCTTACTGTCCGCTTACCATGTTCAGTGTACGTATCAGAGGGACCGGAGGCTGATCGCGGCCGTTTTTCGCAAAGGTGTTCCGCTTTTGGGCCGGAGGGGGTATCAGTTGGTTGTTTCCGGATATCAATTCCTGGCCCATGAACCAAAATTTGATTTTGCTGTAATTGCAATCGGGCGACTTGGGTCGTGAGATCTGCCATGACATTTGCCAGCTCGTCGACTTTGGAATGGACCTTGGCCATCTTCTCATCCCTATCCTGAAGTTGCCTTTGAAGCCATTGGAATAATGCTTGTTCTATGGTTTCGAGTATGACAACGGGGTCATCCTTACTGCCTGAACTTGATTCAGCATAAACCACGGGTTCCTTTGGCTTAATGGCCTGAGCGAGCTCTTCATCATTTGGATCGAGCCGGTGTTGGATGGCAACAACCGCGTCATTGTCATGGCTATAAGGCGTAGGAGGACTTGTTCCTCTGAGCTCCATCATGTAGACCATATGGGTTGTGTACCCGTCTATTGCTTTTTCATCGGCAATGTTGCTCACTTGGCTCTTAACTTGTTGCCTTGGTCCGCTCTTTTCAGAGAAAGGAAGATGTCTGAGAGAATCAGGTTCCCGAAGGACTTCGGTCTCCGTTTGTATGAAATTGGCGGTCACAGCTTGACTGTTTGTTAACACGCCTTTAGACAGTTCTATCTCTCCTGCCTTGTATTGCTTTTCGACCCAATCTTTGAAGATGCAGCAGTCTTCAATAGTGTGCCCTAGGACTCGGTGGTATGGGCAAAAATTGGGATGATCAGTCCTGCTTGCTTCACTTAGCCTTTTTTGGTTCTGGTAGCTGTAGGCCATTCTTCAGAGCATCTTTGAAAATTTTGTAGACCTTGTCCCTTCTGAAATAGTAGACCTTATTTTTTCTTTCCTCCAAAGTTGGCTCCCGAGATTTGTTAGTCTTTGCTCCGCCCGCTCTTTGCTTATTTAGAGAATCGGTGTTGTTGGAACTTTCACTTTTCCGGTTGTCGTCCCTCTGATGTCTTGGTCTGTTTGTGAATTGGAGATTCTGAGTGGACTCGGGTTTTGAGCATTCCAACATTTGAACTTTCTTGGTCAGCTCATAGAATGTTTTAAGGCCTGCGGTGCACAGGAAAGTTATCATCCAGTCGTTCAGATTTTCTATAAGAAGACTGACGGCTTGGTCTTGCTCCAACGGCAGTTCACATTTGATAGAGAGATTGCGCCATCGGACTATAAAATCCATGCTGCTTTCGTTGTTCTTTGGCTCGGTCATTACGATGTCAGCAATGGTGATTTTATCGCTGACACTCATGAACCTTTGCTTGAACATGGATTCTATTTGAGCGAACGTCGTGATCGAGTCATCCGGTATGCTTGCATACCAATCGAAAGCAACATCGGTCAAACTATTGACAAACTGGCGAAGAATGAGCGCTTCATTGCTCCCAGTGTTCGCACATGATGCTTTAAATTGGGCAATGTGCCGGTTCGCATTTCCCGTCCTATCGAACCTTTCAAATTTGGGGACGACGTAGCCAGTAGGAAACTCCACAAGATCGTATTGAGCAGGGTATGGTCTCTCGCTGCTGCTGATATCTTTTTGCTCTCCGGCTTCGGCTACCAATGTTTTGACTTTGTTGGCAACCAAACCCATGATTTGATCTTGAGTTAGCGGGCTACTGTCATCGGTATCCAAGACATTTCCTGAGATAGGATGCGACTGACTTTCATGCGGTCCGCCCACCTTTGGATTTAAGGGAATAGGCGTTGGCTGCCTCGGGACACCGTTTCTCGGTTCGTGGGCAGAGCCCCGCGCTTGATTGGGCGGCTGAGAGGCAATTTGGGCCGTGAGCTGCATCACGACATTCGTCAGGTTGTCAATTTTTTAGTAGAGCTTGGCCATCTCTTTGTCTTTGCTTCTGAGCTGTTTTCGGAGCTCTTGGAGAAGTTGTTGCTCTGCATTCTTAGGATGGAAGATTGGCTCGTCTTCGCTTTCCGAGCCCGACTCCTCATGAACCAAGGGATTTCTCTGCATATCAGCTTCAATGGGAGGATTTTCATTACCTTCCGGAGGAGACCGGTCTTGGGAAGTGGCAGCCACATTCACACCAGATTGGATCTGAGATATGGTGGCCCCATCCTTGCTCTTGCTGCGCGTGCCCACCATGTAGACAGTGTGGAACACATATCCAGCCGTCTCTTTATCTTTGGCGGGGTGACCCCGTTCTTGGATCCTCATGAAGTTCAGCCTAGCATGAGTCCTATCCCTTTTGTTGGCTCTATATCTGAGCCTTTTCTGTCTTAGCTTCTCGATTTTGAGGGCTTTGCGGGCATCCATCATCCAGGAAGCCATCATGAGCCGATTAACGGGGAGCTTAGAGAAGATACCCAATTGAGTAATTGTCAGGGGCACCGCTGGAGCTTTCCCGAGATGCCTCTTTGCTTTGTTGGTGTTGATGGCCTTGCCCCCAGATGGAGCAATGGAGATTCGTTCAGGAATGGATTTGTGCTTGGGTAGTGGTGCCCTCGAGATCACCACATTTGGCCTTTTGCCTTTCGAGACCGGTCTGTCTGTCACTGGAGCTTGAGAAGCTGGGACGGCGCTAGCTGGCACAAACAGAATAAAGCCAAATGGTAGCGGTGGCTCCTCCCACAGTTGCCCGTGTTAGATATAGTTCCCTCAAAGTCAATTATTGGATCGCAGGTACGTGATTGCAATGATTGAGGGAGGACCTATACCGGTAGGACGGTCTTACTCGAGATGATAGTATGCTATCTGGTTTGCCTTTATCATCGTGTACATACTTTAGGTGATATTACAGATTACTATTACACGTTGATAGAACCTATAGGATTCATGCTTGACTGCCATCAGTATGATGGCGATCATATACGTGAGAGCTGGGGTCTATAAGCACATCCTTAAAAGGTCCCTAGTCAAGGGAGTTTCGATACAGGGCATCGATACTCCAGAGTAGACTACTGTATACGGATCGAGATCCCGATGAGGGGCGGTGGCTGGTCTCACAAGCCATTGGTGTCAGTTGATTCACCTAAGACGTATACAGGTGCTCATTGGGTTATGAGTACACCGGACGAACTCGCCGGGAACATGCTAGTTGGTGTTATACCTATCGTCAGATAGCAGTTCCCTGGTGACATGTGTACAGGTTAGTCTATCGACCTGAGATCATCATTTGTCTTGTGTGAGTTCCCACTGTGCTTTGATTACTACCCTACCACGGCTCAAAGGAGTTGTGCAAACAGATTTTAGTTGGGTACAGTCCCGAGCCACATGGAGGCGGTGAGCGGATCGGCAGGGGATTCGTCTCTCCCGGTGTAATACCCCAGTTATTATCCAGTATACCCATTTATACTAGATAAGCATGGGGACCCACTATAAAACAATGGGGAACCTTCGGAATACATTCCAAAAGAGGACAGATATGTACTATAAATGGAATGATACCACTCTTCAATATAGAGGCGCCTTTTAAGTGAACTGGCACTACAGGAGTTTGAGAACTCCGTAGTTAAGCGTGCTCGGGCCAGGGAAGTTTTGAGATGGGTGACCTCCTAGGAAGTGGCCCCTGGTCGGGTCCGGTTCGCTCCGAAGGACAAAACCGTGCGGTTTCGGCCAGAGCGGACGATACTCTCTGTATTAGGGGTGGGGCATGACAGAATGGTATCAGAGCTGGTTCCTTAATAGTAGGTATGCGGTTCGAGGACGGACCATTATTCTAAGTGGGGGAGAATGTAATACCCCAGGTATTATCCGGTATACCCATTTATACCAGATAAGCATGGGGACCCACTATAAAACAATAGGGAATCTTCGGAATACATTCCGAAAGAGGACAGATCTGTACTATAAATGGAATGATACCACTCTTCAATACAGAGGCGCCTTTTAAGTGAACTGGTACTACAGGAGTTTGAGAACTCCGTAGTTAAGCGTGCTCGGGCCAGGGAAGTCCTGGGATAGGTGACCATCTGGGAAGTGGCCCCTGGTCGGGTCCGGTTCGCTCCGAAGGACAAAACCGTGCGGTTTCGGCCAGAGCGGACAATACTCTCTGTATTGGGGGTGGGGGCATGACACCCGGTATTGGGGGTGAGATCACGCTGTGTCTGGAGAGCCATTACACGAAGTCCTTGGCCAAGGCAAGTGAGATTTACTGGTAGGTATTCCAGTAATATCTCAGGGTGTTCTGGGCTACACTCCGACACGACTTACACCGTTTTTTGGGGTCTGGCATTTACCAGCCCTAGGCCCGATATGCGATACTCATAGACGAACGGACTGGACTGTACGGATATTGTCATCGACAGGCTCGGTAGGGTTTCAGGATGAGTTCGCTCATCAGCCTCCCTTTTGGTCAATACATGTGTAGACGTTACGTACAGCTAGTACCACTGACGTGCTTGTGGTTAAACCCACTGCCAGCGTATTGATGAGTCTTTAGAGTCCCCCACAGAAAGTTTCTCAAGTTCGGGCGAAACGTTGTAGAGGCCGTATGGTTTTATGGCAGGGTTCGATCATATACGTGCACTTGTGCACGGATCATGATCGGACGGATCATACTAGTAGGCTTTGGTTTAAACCGGATCCTAGTATTAGATTTGTTGGATTACTTTAGTTTCATTGCATTCGCATTCAGTTGGAATGCGGATGCAGGTATGTATATACAGGTGAGGGGTACTCTTGTGATCCGTCACGGGTTTACTTTAGTAGATGCCATTCTATTTATTGTTGTAAACATTTGGATTAATTTTTGCAAGTGGAAATTATGAGCTCAAGTCATCATTAGGAGCATTAATTGTGACATGTGCATGGGTGATGACTCATGGTCTTTTTATTTGTGCAAATGTCACATTAGTGATTGATTAGTGTGTTGAAATGATGGTTAGAGAGAGAGAGGGCAGCCATAGGCTTGGGGTTTGCTCTTGGATTATTATTCTAGTGCTCCCATTTTTTATTCCAACACAATAAACAAAAGGAAAAACTCTTCTTCTTCCTCTTTCTTCTTGAGCTCACTTCTTCCTCCAATGGAATCATCTTCAACCTCCATCCATACAATCTCATGTGTTGAGAATCAATGGAAGCTTGAAACAAAGTTATCACACACATTCTTTACTTCACCTTGGACATGTCGGCTAGCAAACTTCATGACTTCATGTCCGAGTTGCTTCGGTTTGAAGCGGGAGCCCGTAAAAAGACTTCTTGATGTGGTGCCATATTCGACGAGGAGACCGGAGATCAAGCGAGATCGGAGATGCCGCGAGGAGCTAGGGATGGTGGCTAAAGACCGAAGGACACGGATCGATCGGTATAGCCATTCTAACTTCTTGTAAATAGCTAGTATAGGTTAAAGGTACGATCCGGGTTAAAGTCTGCGTTAGCGCCAGTTTCGTAAAAAGTTTTTGTTTCCGCGTTTGGCCTCGGATTGACGGCCGGGGCGCTACCGTAGACTTAAAGCCCGAGACTGGCCGGGAGGACCATCCCGGCGTCCATCTTCATCGTGTAGGAGATGGGAGTTGTGCTGAGAGCCGAGATTGTCCTTGAAGACATTTTGTTGCGTCCGAGGATTGCAGTCGAAAGTCGTTAACCTGCAAATAGAAGCATGATTTCAGTACAGGAAATTAATGTATATGTTGATTGAGTTCACATGGATATTTAACCCGAAATATGGGAGGAGAAATTGATCCCACCGGGCATGCCAGAATCTGTAGGGTGTTTTTCGTCACCCCATTGAGATGGGAATACGCGCAAGCTTGTCAGACGCATTACAGATTCCCCCTGCCTAGGGTAGGCTGGGGTTTATTGATTGTGGGGATCCGAATCTCCGGCAGCCGCGGACTAATCTGCCGTTAATTACTCCTCGCCTTTGGAGCGAGAGAACCTCCGATTGACGGGTCAAACAGATCATGCGAACTCAATGTGCATTGTTGTGTTTTGAAAGGGTTTTGGATATATCGGGGGCCCCACAGAGTTTTTATGGGGGTCCCGCTACCCGGATAGCGGGGTGGGGGTCAAGGGGGCTAGCAGGCCCCTTACGGGGTGCTGGGCAGCGCCCCGTTAGAAATTTTTTCTAACGGGGACAGTGTTGTGGAGTGTGTGTGTGTCTATATATATATATATACATATACACGTATATATAAAAAAGGGAAAAATCGTCCAAAGAACGCGTGGGGCCAGCGCCTCACGTGCCTAGCATGCGGGCGCTGGGCGCTGGCGCGTCACGCCCCACGTGCTTGGCATGTGGGTGCTTAGGCGCTGGCTGCCGGGCGCCAGCGCCCCACGTGCTTGACACACGGGCGCCGGACGCCAGCGCCCCACGTGCTTGGCACGCGGACACCGGGCGTCAGCAGGAAAAAGGGATTTTGTCCCCGCACTGGGAGCTGTGCTCCCGATTTGACTTCTAGTGTTAAACTCCTAAAAAGAGATTAATTTATGGAGTTGAACTCCAACAGATCTTGAATGGAGTTAAACTCCTAGAAATCTTTAGAAATGATCAAAGGGGCCCCCTTTGTTTCTCTCCCCTTTGGCCCTGGATCTTCCCAAGATAGGATTTCTGGAGATGGGTCTTTTTCTTCTTCCTCTCGGTTGGCCGGATCTTGGAGAAAGGGGGTGAGATTTAAAAATCTCCCATTTTTGAGATCTAATGGAAGATCTAAGCTCCCCTTTGTGGGTTTTGTGGTGAAAAACTATTTATTTTTAGAAAAAGAAGAGTAAAACTCTTGATTTAATTCAAAAGGGGAAGAAGGTTTTAGAACCTTGAGAATGGAGAAGGAGGCACAAAGAACCCTAGATTTTGAGGGAAATGAAAAGTTCTCTTTTATTTCATTATCATGTTGCCTTATATAGGCTTACACATTTACACATAACTCTTTGGGCTTTACAAAATGACATTTTCCCCACCCCATGCCTCATGTGCTCATTTCTTTTGCACATGAGCCATGGGCTTTACAAAAATTTGGCCTTATGCCCATTCATGCATAAAAAAATTATATTAAAACTATTTATTACATGATTTTTTATTTCGGCATGGGGGAGGCCGGTCGCGGGGCTCGACTTGGACATGGCCCCACTTTCTTGGGCTTGGGCCAGCTTACTTGGGGTTGACCTTGACTTTGGCCCGGTCAACTGGGATGCAAATTTTGCCCCCAACAGTCGTGACAGACAATTCCAGGGGAGGTAGAAAGCACGAGTGATCTTTGAGGGAGTACTTTAGAGATATGATATATCGACTTGGATGTGTACAACATATTTTCATGGTGTTTTGGTCTTTTCTCTATATCGTCATGTTGTACTTCATATGATCGCTGACAGGTCTGTCACTTCATGTTTCATGGAAAGAAGTGTTATATTTTTAGACCATTTTTGTTTTCTTTGTTTCATGTAGTTTTATTAAAATTATTGTTTAATAATGCACACGGTAGCTTTGTTTAATTTAAAAGAAAAACCAAAAAAGAAGGGTTAATTGCCATATAATACCCCAAAATTTCATCCATGTTGCAGTTATATACCTTATTGATTTTTTCCATACGTTAATATACCCTATAGTACGAACCATTGCTACTTAATTGCCCATCGTTAACTTACAGCTAGAATATTCTCAAATAAATTCCTACTTGCTTAACATGTGACTATTTTTGGACTTTTTTTATTACCCCTAACTATTTAAAAAATGACTTTTAATTACCCAAACCTTCTTTAAAAGAAATTCTTATGTGTTTTAATGCAAAGTAAATTGATTTTTTCATTCTCTTGAGTTTCTACTTATTTATATTTCTTCCCTGATCTACCTTAAATCATGGGTTCTTCTTCCTCATCCTCTTTACTTGATTTTCCCCAAATTGTGGTTCTTCCTTCTTTCTTAAGATTTCATGTCCTCATATCCACAAGATTAAGGTGTCTTTGAGTCGATCTTCAAATTATCAAGTTGATTTTAAAATTTGAAAATGAATCAACTAGGTTGTAACTCGAAAAAAGTTAGGGATTTACAAGGAAAAGTTGTGGCTAATTGGAATAAAGTAAAAACCTATGACCTTTTCTATTTTGAAGCTTGTGATCTTCAAAGATCTCGATTTTCTTGATGAAAGGATTGAAGAAACCCAAACATTTTCTATCTTTTTACTTGTTGATTTGAGGAATTTGGGGTCTATACCTTTTTAATATATTGTTTTGGAGAAAAATTGGAGAAGACATGGTAAAAAATCTGAGAAATATTTTTAATCGGGCTCCTTACAAATATATGTAAGGGCACTAAGGTATTTCATTTTTTCCGTTAATGATGTATAAGGGTAAAGTGCAAGTTCAGGCTTTAGGGTATTTTAACTCAAGGAAAATAACAATATGGTATATTAATGGAATATGAGTACCTATGATTGGGCTATTATATAATAATTAACCCCAAAATAGAAAAAAGAAGTGGTATAGGATAAATCATCGTAATTTATTGCGGATGGGACGCTAGCCAAATGAGAGCCACTCGAAGAGAATCCCACGCTGTAGTTCCATGGACGGCGATGACGAGGTCAACGGCAAGGGCTGGGAGATGGTGGCTGTGGGGCCCTCCTCCATCGCCGCTGCCGCCCCGTCATACACCGGCGACGACTTTTCAATCTTCCCTCCTAGTCTGCACGAGGGACTCATCCCAACCCTAACCCTAACCCTAGATGGCTCGACTTCTACTTCTTCGTCTCCTTCTACTTCTATTTGTTCTCCTTCTTCTTCTTCTACTCAACAATTTGGAGAATCAATCCAAGGACTCGAAGAGAATAAACAAGAGGAGAAGGAGGATATGTCTCACGTGACTCGC
This sequence comes from Agapanthus africanus, assembly GCA_030015575.1. Classification (NCBI taxonomy): domain Eukaryota; kingdom Viridiplantae; phylum Streptophyta; class Magnoliopsida; order Asparagales; family Amaryllidaceae; genus Agapanthus; species Agapanthus africanus. The sequence goes on from CM057351.1 coordinate 110,833,181, forward strand.
ACGCCGGTCGCGGAATCGGCAAGGAGACTGGTCGATTTGGGGATCGAGCTCATACGATCCAAGATTTCAATTGTCGGAGGAGGTTCCTCCAAAGAAGGAGGGGCAGTTTGGTCGTTTGCCGCATTGGCAGGCGTCGCTGGGCTTTTGATGTACACGAGGTGGCGGCACCGACGACAGAAGGAGCTGCTCCAATTCTTGCTTTCAGAAAAGGATCAGGTATCATTACTCTTATTTTCTCCTTTCCACACTTATTTATTTTAGTGCAAATATCCTTCTTTATTTGTGTCTTTGTTTTGTTTTTCACTTTGAAAGTCCTAGGCTAAAATGCTACCCTTTTTGATATGAAAATATATCTCTTGATCAAGAAAATTTGATGTTATTGCTTTTGTCAACTCCATTATTCTTTTTGCAGAAAGATAGAAATTTGTCGCAAAATTTGCGAGACTTTTTAGTTAAATGATAATGACAGTTAATTTATCTTAATCAAAGGTTAATTAAACCTAGTTTATTGATGCAAGTAGGGTATAAGTGTGTTTCTAAGGAGAGTGCATACTTGGCGGAGAAGAATACGGTCTTGGTTCGGTAGTGGATCAAAAGAATTTATTGAAGCAACATGGTATGCATTTCTTGTATGAATGATTTATTCTGTGCGAATGACATTGGCATGCTCTTATTGAATGAATGATATATTAATGCCTTGATTAAAATTCTTCCATTTTTAGTGTCGTCAAATGCTTTCATTTTCACTCATGGCTTATCGGTGCCTTCAAGATGAATGTTGTGACCTGCTAGCATGTGCCCACACGTCATGCGAGGGGAAGTTTCGGGAAAAGAGTTAAAGAGCACTAAATACCAGCATAGCAAAGTGAAATTGATTGATAGGTTTTTCTTATTGATAGTCCTATATCTAACAAAGCTAAATAATATGGCATATATTAAACTTGTTTAAATAATTGTAGAGCTTGTCAAGCATTAAAGTTTTACCCTTCGCTCATTAAGTTATTGATGAATGATTGAAAGCCTTTTTGCAAGGGGAAAGTGATAGAAACCGCAATCAAGACGTTGTCACTAAATAGCTAGCCGAGGTGAGTATGGGTATTCTATAGAGAAACGACTAATTAAATGCTTGGTTTTAGATGAGTCATATGATTAAATGAGGGTTTGGTTGATTATCGCTAAGTGATGTATACAAGACTAGAAAGAAACTTGCTAGAGTGTGCGGATTAGATAGACTAGGAAAGGTAACATTTCTTATTCTCAACCTTTAACCATCCTCATGTGAGTTGATGCTAGTGCGATGATAAGAAACGCGGATTAGGGTGTGGAAGAGAGATACTTGCGAGTATAGGTTAGGGCTTTCCATGCGCTAAGTTCTCAAGTACACCCCTGTTCCTTCCATTTCTTACTCTTGATCACTAACCCCAAATCCAAGCTAAACACAACATATTCTCGATATTGGGTCACATAGACATGCTAGCCTCACCACTCTCGGCTCGGATTAGAGAGGAAAGTGTGCCCAAATTGAGACGTTTGTGTCGCTTGGGTCGGGGTTCAACTATATGAGTTTAATCAAAGGAGGTAAAGGAATGCTATTCATTCCTTGTACTACCCTTTCCTCACTCCCATGCAAGTATAAGACTACTCACACATGATAAAAAAGAAGAAAAAATAAAGGAAGAAAAAGAACAGCTAAACCACATGGTATTTAAATGCAAAACTAAGCTATTACAAACAAGCATAAATGTTGCTTAGCACTTGGAGTTCTCCTTCAATAAAGAAGGAACCTTCTTTGCTAATGGCAACTTGCAACACAAAATTAAGCTAAGCAAGAAGAATTAAAAGAGATAAAAAAGGCTATTTTATTTCTAAAATCAAAGCTATAAGAGAAGGAAATTACAATAAGAAATGGAAATACAATTAACTTAAACTAAAACTTCAATCTAGGATGAGATTCATGAGGCTAACAACTCAAGAAAGAAGAAGGTTCTACTTAACTCTATCCACTTTCTATTTCTAGATCTAAATTATGATGATCTCATGATCTGCTGATCCGGTGCATTTATAGATGCAGGAGTGGAAAACCCTAGGATGATTATGGAACCAATCAAAATGATGAAATAGCCCTGAAAAAAATCTTCAACCAAGCCGTTGGTTTAACTGCCAAAATGCGGTCAAATGAACTAAAATGGTCGCTTTTAGGCGGCCAAAATAGAGAGTTGTCACTTCAAACTTCTTTAGTGCTTTTCTGGGTTTGAGTTAGCGCCTTTCCAACATTCATAACACAATTTTGAGACCTTTGATTTTTACAGTGTTGACCCCGTTGATTTTGACTAGGTCCGATTTGTGTCGATTTATGCTTAAAAGTTTGTCAATTGCTCCAATACTTATACCCTGTACTCAAATAGCAAATATGGATCAAAAGCACATATTTATATATAGAAAGATTAAGATTGAGCGGTATAATATGCAATATTATGGTATGAACAAATACCATCAAACTTTCATTTGCTCGCCCCGAGCAAAATGTTTTATTTTCAAGAAAAGAAAAATCCTAGCTCACTTTCGTAGGCATCACGGTTGCACTTAGCATGTGTAACAAGTCGTTAAACCCCTTGGTTGTTCTAAAGTACGAGTGTTGACTCATGAGGGTTTTCAGCGGACTACACCCACAAAATCCCGTCAAGCTAGTTTCGTAAGTTAGCTGTCGACTCTAATCCAAAGGTGTAGTATTTAAGCTAAAATTCCTATTACCCTAAGTTAAAAACATCAAACCCTATTTTTCACTCCTCATTTTTACTTAACTTAAACTCTTATACATCTTTACGAGCTCATGCAAATAACGTCATTTTGTTTCAAAAATTTCGATTTAAAGTCTTCATGTCTCCAATTATTTGATAACATTTTATTAAAATGTCTTGGTCACTTTGTAACAAGCATTAGGCCGATGACTCCCAGACCAAATGATCTTAGGGTACCGGATAAGAAAACACCCCGAAGGCTTCCCACTCGCACAACCAAGGCTTTTTATAATATTTTTCATCATTTTTAGCACCCTTCGGTGATTTAGTCCTATTATACGCATCTTTTTTTGTTTTGCGAATTTTAATACTTCTTTTTTTGGCACCCTTTACTAGTTTAGACTATCTACTATGTACATCTTTTATTTCGTTCTGGAGACGTTTCACTTATTATTTAACTTAAAACTAACGACACGTGTGGTGTAGTGCAAAGATGTATATTTGATTATGGAGACGCTCTTCCCTGCAGTCGCAAGCCCCTTCAGTTAATTACATTATCGCATTGCGATAACAACTTTCTCCTGCACCATGCAGATCACTTCGTGTCGTGTTTTGTTTTGTTTATTTTGGTTGCCCGTGGATTGTATACGGAGAATAGTTTATATCGTCGCCCATAGGGCGTTGATTAGTCCAAATCCGTATATTAGATTTGGGGTTTTGAACTTAGGACGTAGATCTCATATAAATGAGGTCCATCAGTTCATGGGAAATATTGGTTTGATCTAAGGATCGTTAGTCGTATATCGGACTAAGATTGACTTAGGAACAATGAGCATATGAGCTCAACTGATCATCAGATCATATATGAATAGCCCCTGCATAGTATATGGTAGTCAATATGGAGACAGTCCGCAGGGCAAAACATATTAGTTTAAGGACATCGCGGTCCATGGAAGACATGGATGGAATATGGCTTGTTTGTGTCCATGGATTGTATACGGGGGGCAATATGGAGACCAGCCGTAGGGCCAAACACACTAGTTTAAGGACATCGTAGTCCAATATTAGTTTAGGGACATTTCGGTCTAACATTTTCGTGTTTGGGACGAATATTAGTTTAAGAATGTTTCAGTCCAACATTCCCATGTTTGGGACGAATATTAGTTTAAGGACATTTCTTTCCATCTTTTATCTTGCGCGCACATGTATATATTACGTGGCGAAGTGAACGATGGTGACAAGGGATGCATCCAATATTAGGGAGCGATCCAACTTGAAGGCATTTATATTTCCCTTAAAGATATACATATACATATATGTATAAAGTCGGAGCTCAATATGAGGTATGCATCTATATGGGTTACGTGTCAATATGAGGTATACACATCAATATGGAAGTGCATCAATGTAAGGTGTAACGATACGAGGATGTACATCTATATGGGATGCGTAAGGCATTCCCTGTCTTGATGAAATTTCATATCTTTCATCAAATAGGGATGAGGAAGGAGTTGGTTGTTGGGACCCGCCACCTCTCTGAGAATTACGACATATATCAGAGGTGTGGAAAGATATACCCTTGAACCAAATTCCGTATATGAGGAAAAAGATCATGGTGGATTTAAGGATCGTTAGTGTAACATTTCAGAAATATAAAATATTATTTTTGGAATTTAAATAATAAAATAATAAATTTCACGGAAACTATACGAGTATGGATTTGAGTTCCGTAAAATGGTATAATTATATACTAATATTTTGGAAAATATTTGGAGATTTATATGATTTATACAGTAGAAGGTATTTATTGGATTTGGACATTTTATAAATAATTATACAATTATTAAATACAAGTTTATGCTAAACTTGATTAGTGCACTACTAATCTTGCTTTAAGCCAAATCCATTTTGTTAACCATGATATGTTGTATTTTGTTGCATGTTGGCTTCATTTATATTTGTTGTATTTCGTTTTTAAAAGAAATGGAGAAAAGAAAAAGAAAAAGAAAAGAAAAAGAGGAGACATGGAGGGGACAAGAGATCATGGGCAAGAGAGAGAGGGGAGTCTTCCTTCAACCATGGCACATCCTCACTTCCTCATCCTTCATTCATCTCTTTCATCTTCCTTCTCCTCTTCCTCCACCTCACTTCCACCCCCACAAACACCACTCAAACCATCTAAAGCCTTCACAAAAATTGCTCATCACCTCTTCCTACACACCATTGTGAGTTCAAGTTGGAACTTTGAGCACATTAAACCATTTTGGAATTTTCTTCAGTTGCTCCAAGAGGTAAAACCTTCACTTTCCTTCATATTATCAAGTTTCTTAACCTCCTACTTGTGTTTAGAGTTCGATTAAGCTAGATTAGTGATCTTGGAAAATTCTAGGATGATTTTAATGGATGATTTGAGTTGTAGAGATTTAATTGAGGTTTAGTTAGTGACCACAAACCATTAGTGATGTAATTCTGGACAAACTTGAGATTAGAAACCCCAAAACACGAACTTGGAATTTTCCGATATCGGGTTTTTTTACGAATTGTGATGATTATATAGAATCTGGTATCATTTGAGAGCTCTGAAAAATAAGTTGCCAACACAGTGAGATGTGCAGGCCATCTAGAGACTACCTTAGAAACCCGAGACCCCAACTTCCCAACCTGGCCGCAAATTTATTCCCCCAGGCCGCAATTTGCAGCCTGGTCTTGGTGTTAGGGTATGGTATTTGGTCCACGGCTCTGGTATATGATATGTAGACCTACCCTATGTGCAAAATATCCTAATTTTACCTGAGTCAAAATCTTGGAGTGTTTTTCCATGTTGCTGATCTTGGGTTTACGACTTTTGAAAATTTGGTTTTGGTATTTGAGTTTTGACACGGTCGTTGGACATTCGTACGTCAACGCTGAGAGTTATTTGGTTGTTCTTGCATGCATGGCCCATAGGTTCTAACCTATGTGCACTTCGCGTGCCGTATCGGTTTTCGGATTTGGTTTTGATCTCGTTACGATCTGTGTTGATTTGTAGATAGCTTGGCGTGAACTTCCGAGACGACGAAGGAGAGCAAGACGATCATCGACTTCAACTAGAGCAAGGATAGCAGGTGGGTAGATTTATATCTACAAGGGAAGTCGGGTGGATGGCGTATAGCACCCCCGCAACCATAGTAATGGGAGGACAGAGATGTAGGATATATATATAGAAACCTATGCTTATGTACTTGCGGATATAACGATAATGATAAGTACGGGATGATATGATGAGAATATGATGAAACGAGATGACATGAGTCGATATGTTGGCTTGAGGATGCAAGGCGATATACATATATACATATGCTAAGATATGATGTGAGATTATATATATATATATATAAATGAGAATAAGAGATGATAAAATGTACGAGACCATAGACTCGTACCATTGACTTATGATACGTACGAGAGATTGTACCGTACATGATATTATGTATAGGACGATAGATCCTTATTCTGATTTGATAACGCCGTACGATGGATTATACCGTACACGATATGATATACCGGATGATTGATCTGCACTCTTGACTCGAGGATGATGTACGATAATTATACCACATTTGATACTATGAGGCTGGATCGCCGACTTATGGATTGTCTTGATTCGGAGAATCATTTCTTTCTAAACACCTTGGTGGATAATGGATTACACTGGAACCATACTTATTTCCAAAATTGCGATTCGTATTATTAAAACTATAGCCGTATGGTTCAAGTGTAGTTACGTACTTTATACCGTTCATGTTATGCTGTATTATTTTCTCGTGACATACGTACTGTATTTCCAGCACTTGCTTTTATACGACATCGTCTGCTAGGACACATGCACCATTACCGATGATGCGCATGTTACACATACACAGATTTGCCGGCTCACACATTCATTATCGATAATTGCCATGCCACTTACACAGTAGAACTGTTATATCGCCGTATTGCTCTTAAACTGTAGAATTATAATCATTGTACAGTACTTAGTACACGATATGCTTACATGAAAACACTCGCAATACTTTACAATACTTTTCTGTGCATTGCATTTACTGTACCTTTATGGTTACATGCATATGAGATTCTGTTTTCATGAGATCTCTGGATTTGAGAACCGCAGATATATTTTAAAAGTTTTATGATTGTTTTAAAAACACGGTTTCTCGTGATATGATTTGTGGCGTCCACCATAAGTTTTCTCGGTTCTAAGCTATGAGTTACCCGATTCAAGGTGTAAGGAGGCACCGTCTGTGGGTACATAGTGGACCCGGTGCGGTATCCCTTGGGCAAGAAGATCGTATAGAAAGACGTTGAGCCTGGCAGGGGAGCTCTACCGATTGGTGATAGTTTGGGCTCTGCGGATATCCGGAGGATATCGACCGGAGTCGTGAGATCAGATGAATATGAGGGCCGATCCGATGAGACGACGCCCGAGATATAAGGATTTACGTGTCGATACTGGACACGGGTTTTTATGATATTTTCGAGTGTCGATGTTGGACATTCAGGTTTCATGATGATTTGATGTGTCGTTGATGGACACACGTTGGATATACACATGCATACATGCATATGATTCAGATGGCTTATCACTATATAATGATACTAGCACGATATCATTATTGTACATATGTATATACGATCACCCTTGATATCACAGTATTACCCTTATGTTACAGTATGACTTAGGGATCGTTGTGCATTCGATTTCTACCTGCTGATATTTTCTACTCACGAGTTGGCAACCCACCCCCGTTGTGCCACAGTTTTCTTGCAGGATCGACCTCTCGGATCAGTAGTGGCTCGCTGGCACACAGTTTTCTTGCAGGATCGACCTCTCGGATTAGTAGTGGCTCGATGGCACAGTTTGCTTCAGGGTGTTTTGCATTGGTAGGTGGGATACACATTTGGATCGTGACCACCCTTGTATATATTTATTTCAGTTGTATCTAGTAAAAGCTCTATCAACCAGACTTTGCATATTTGGTAGACCTAGACATAGACTTGTATATTTCTTGAGACCTAGAGCGAGATGGGTGTATTGTCTCTTATTTGAGCTTGATGATGTCTTGGTCTTCTTTATATTCTTTCTGTGATTGATCTTCGTCTTGGAGCGTCGTATATATGTATTGTGCATGGTTATGATTTCGCCTATTGGCGAAGAGCTAGCTCCCGCTTGGGGATACCCGTATTATTGCTTGTATACGGTTTTGGATCAATATTTACAAAGGAGGCGTTGCCCAAATTTCAAGGACGAAAATGTTTTCAAAGATAGTATACAAATCATAGCATTTTCATTATGCCGATATTTCAAACTGCACCTCCATTATTTTCCGAAAAAGGTTTAGATTTCTGGGCTTTCGGCTTACTTGAATTACGGCGGGGTCCTATAGACTTCACGTGATTCTCGTGCCAGTTACGTGCCAATTCCAGGTCGTGACAGTTAGTCTTATATGAGACCAAGATTAACTTAGAAGATATGGGATGAAGATCATTAGTCGTATATGAGACTAAGATCAACTTGGATATTATGAGCATATGTGCTCGGTTGATTTAAAATCAAAGAAGTTTAAAACTTGAGGGACTCAATCTATTTTAGACTAAGAGTTGGGCTTTTATTTTACCCGACGGTGCTAAGCACTGGGTCATATTCTTGTTAGTTATGTATATGCCCTAGAGGCCATTGTTGTACATTTGATGTATATTATAATGGATGCTTGGTTATATATAGAGAAGACTTTCTTGCTCGTCATGATAGTATGCTATTTGGTTTCACTTTATCTTAACATGTTGACTTGTACCGGTTTACTGTTTTACTCTCACATGTTGATAAAGCCCTTAGGACTTGTACTCGACTACTGGGACTATGATGAGATCATACTAGTGGGGCCGCGGTAGTCAATGAGTACATCCTATAACTGTTCCTAGTCGAGGGTATATCGAGACAGGGCATCGATACACCAGAGTAGACTAGCGTATACGCATTTTGACCCATATGATGGGCGATGGATGATCCCATATCCATCGGTGTTTGACATCAGAGATGGTGTACGGGTACTCAGTGGAGACTGGGTACACTGGACGGACTCGCCGAGAACTCCCAGATGGTGATATACCACACGTCAGATGGCAGTTCTTCGGTGACACAGGTACAGGGTAGTCTGTTGACCCGAGATCGTCATAGAGTCTTGTGTGATTCCCACTGTGCTTTGATTTCCATCTTACCACGTCCATGAGGGCGTGCAAAACGGTGGCTTTTGGGTACAGTCCCGAATCACATGGAGGCAATGAGCGATAGGAGGGGATTCGTCTCTCCCGGTATAGGGAGTTGATGTTGTGATGTGTTCGATTGGCTATAACTGGAAGTCCCTGGCCAGGGCTGATATAGAGATTTACTGGTAAGTGTTATTAGTTGTTTCTCGACCCGTTATGAGCCATACATCGACACGACTTATTGGTTACTGGGGTCTGACGTATACCACCCCTAGACTTGATATGCGACATATCAGACGAACAGACCGGACTGTACGGGAGTGTTACTGATCGGATTCACAGGAGAACGCACAGGCTAGCTTGTTGATCTTCTGATCGCTCAATACCTGGGTGGCTGTTACGTTTAGCTGACCGCTTGCAGCTTGTGGGTGTTTGATATGATCATCACCTGCTACCGGCGTATTGACGATTCTTTAGAGTCCTACACAGAGGTTTCTTGGCTCAGGCGAAACAGAGTAGTGGCACATATGTGATATGCGCAGGAACGAGAATAATGCGATATGGGATACCGTATTATATTCTCGCGATATTTAGATATGAACCGGGACATCGGATCAAGTGTTGATTCGATAAATCGGTACATGATATATTAGTCGGTTATATTCGATATAACCGGATCGTCGGATCAAATGTTGATTCGATGATTTAATATATAATAATATATATGATATATTATTATATTAACTAATATTGGCTTACTTTATTATTTCATTTTCTCGCGGGATGATACATTGATATATATGCGATATATGTTGATTGTATTATTTTCTTTTGTTGCAAATATATAATATATATGTGATATATATTATTGTGACATGATATGCTTAATTGTTAAACATGTTTAAGGATGATTAATTGAGGTTAGGGTTTGATTAGGGTTAGTAGCTTCAAGTTCCTTCTAGAAGTTATTTCTTTTGTCAAGGTTAGGATATTTTGTGATGACACATTCTAAACTTAACCAAACCCTAACCCTAGTTGTTTCTCTACTTGTTCTCATCCAATCATCCTTGACCATGGTTAATAATTCAATCATATGTTTATTTTCTATTCATGACAAAAGGATTAATTCATATTATGATTTCCATTATCTTCTTCTTCTTCTTCTTGAAGAAGCTCTCTTGAAAATCCTTATGTGATGAAAGTTATGAGAAAATGATATAAAAAGAAAGCTAAATCACTACTCTCTCATCCTCATCTCATCTAGCCCTTGGGATTAGGGTGTTCTTCTCTTTAGAGTGAGATAGCTTGAGTTCTTCGAAACCTCGACGTAGATCATCGGAGATTTGGAATACGACAAGCTAGAATGGATCGTTCGAGTCGTGGAGCCTCTCATGAGTCCGGGAGATCGTGGATCGCGACAAAGGGACTTCTACTCGGAGCTTGTGAAGTGAAGGAGCGGACTACAAAGGTTGTAATCCCTCACACTTAGATAAAAGTTATCATCTTGCATATAAAACCCTAATAATCTAGCAAAGATCCCGGCTTTGGGTTGTTCGGCACGTCTAAAATTTAATCCGGGCATGTTTGATGCCTTAAGAACCTTCACTAGAGTGCCTAGGAACCCTACAGTGGTATCAGAGCTACTAGGCATTGGATGTCGACCTATGGGGGGTTCTCACTGTGTGACAGTGTGGCGAAGCATAGGCTCTTACCCCCAGGGTGTCCCGAGACCGGAAGGTGTTCCGGCGGGTTGTAGTCCTCGCGAGGGGGCATGCGTAAAAAGTAGCGGCTGAGGGACCCGTTGGTGCCACGGCGACCCCATTGGATGGGGTGGCTGCCTGACCTACAGTGGTATCAGAGCCTAGCTAGAGCATTAGGCGATGTGTTTACGAAGTTAAAACTCCGATCGAACCCGAAACGGACAAAATGGACCCCTCTCTGGAAATTTTTTAAATTTTAGGATTTTTCAGAATTAAAAATGTGTAAAAAACTCACCAGGTAATTCTAAGAATTACCATGAAACACGTGCCCAACAATTCGACCAAACGAGCGCTGTTCCGCGGCAGAAAGGGGGTTCGCGCGGCGCTTGCGCGGCGGCACTGTTGAATTGGGACACGTGGCTTCATGGTATTGCTCGTAGTTACTTGCTGAGTATTCTGGATATTTTTAATCTGTCTCAGGTGTTTATAAAATATGGGGTTTATTTTGTAATCGTAGATTCGATCGGAATATTTAAATTCGTATTTCTTTCCGGATATTTAGAAACTGTTAAACTGGTTGAACGGATATCATTAACCCACTTTATTCCGGCACGGCAAACTTTCAAGCGTTGAATTTTTATTGGGTTTAAATCTTTCGGAAAATTGTACAAGTTAAGCGGTGGACCCTCTAGAAGACAACAAACCTAACTCGATTATGTGACCGTCTTGAACTGCCTTTTGAACCTTCGGGTTTGAGGCAGTACGGCGTGCCACATGTGAGGCGTTGGCTTGGCCCTTCTACGACTGGATCACTGGTACTGTGACATATTCTGGGATTATTTGAACTCCGCTCAAGAGTTGAGCACTTCGGGAAATTTTGGGTGTTTGATTATCTGTTCAGATAGTTTAATACCGTATATTTATCTGGAATGCGATACAATATGTGGAATTCATAGAGTTAGGCATGAAATACGAAGTATGTGATATTTCGGATTTACGATGTCTAAAGTGATTGTGGATTCCAAATATTGTAGTTTTACACTTTCTTTTCTGTGACCGTAAGCGTAGTATGTGGTGTATCGCCGGCTTCGTTGCTATACATCAACGACAATCGGGATACGCATACTTGCTTACGTTGATGATATGAGATATTATGTGTTGCTGTGATATGTTATATTGGATCGTCGCGATCAGAATAGCCGGGGGTTTTATGTGAGATGAGGGTTTTTATTTTCATTCATGTAAAATTCTTTTGTAATGTAATATTCTTTTATTTGGGGCACTTCCTGGTTGCGGTTGCTGTCACCAGTGTATATTATTTACTTTTCCGCATTAGGTAGACCCAAGGAGGGGAGCACAAGTAACCGGGTTCTAGGGTCCAGTGGGAGGCCATCTCGAGGAGTCGAGACCGGGTCTCCTAACCCTAGAATTGGCAGAGTTACTTGCCGCTCTCGTAGGGGTCTTGGGATGTGGGTTTGGCTATTCGTCGTGACCGTGGAATCCGTGTTTTATACAGGCTCGTATTGAAAACACGGACGTCCTAGTATATCCAATATTTCATATATGTTCTTCTGCTGCAATGTTCTGTGATGAGATCATATTACTGCCTGTGACGAATGCTTATACTATATATATATGCTGATATATAAATATTACTGCTTTCGTTTCTTCTGTGATGCTTAGGAAGCATAAGATGATGGGATTTTTATTAATGAGATTAATAAAAGAAAAGAAACCTAAAGATGTTGTAGAATCAAAACTTAATAAAAAGGGTAGCTACAGTTTTGCTTTGCACAGTGATATATACGATATATCCTGCACCTTATTCGATGAGGAAAGGACCGAGATCCCTTCACCGGGAGTGACTCCTTTAGCGAAACTGACAGATGCTACAAAACGCGGTTTGTCTTTTGATTGCTTTTAGTGTTTTGCATTGCACAGCGGTATATATGATATATCCTGCACCTTATTCGATGAGGAAAGGGCCGACGATCCCTTCACCGGGAGTGACCCCTTTAGCGAAACTAAGAAAAGCCTCAAAACACTCCTTTTCAAAATTACTCGATTCTACGACGATATCAAGTTCATTACGCTCAAGGTTTTCTGAAAAACCTGCGTAGCCCTCCGTCATTTCAGATAAAGACTAGTTAGTATTCGTGCTACGTTTGTTGACCTCCGTCAAGGCGTAGTGTGCGGTAGCTGATTAGTATTTACCTGCTTATGCATATGATGCAGATTGGATTAGGGTAGTCGTACGGCCTTGTTGACCTCCGTCAAGGGTCGTGCGGGTGGGTTTAATTCAATCAAGAAATGACAGGTTGAACTTGACTAGTAGCCTATGGTTTGTTGACCTCCGTCAAGGTCATAGGACACTAGGGGCAAAATATTATCGGGAATTTCAAGTGTTGAAATTTGCAATGAGATTGCATACCTCCTATGAGATAGTTGGATCCTGATACCCACTGCGAGTAAGAGTTACTCCTGGGAGAGTTTTACACAGGACAATTAGTCATTCAAGTAGGTGTCTAGAAAAGTGTTAACGAGGTTACGCCTCTGGGAAAACGAGGTTTACTAATTAGGTCCGTACGAAAGCACGGGGAACCTCCCTCAAAGTACCGACACTGATCTGGCTGAAAGATTGACGAAATTGTAGGGTGTAATTAATCCCGGCTAATCTTACCTTTTAGGGTTTTAAGGTAGATTTGATAAAAACAGTGGGAGACATCCTGATTAGATAAGATAATAACCAATCTAATCTTGCAAGAGCATACGCTAAAGTGTTTTCTTCTCTCTCTCTCCAGGTAGCGACCATTTCAGGCCATAATCAAGATAATAATATGGATGTATTGACTGAACCTAATTATTGTACTGAGCAAGGGAACGTTGAACCCGTTCTTTCTTATAAGAGTTATAAGACTGAACAGGAAACATGAGAATATCTAGATTCTCACGCCGCCCAAAAGAACATGCATGTTGATGCATCTTCTTCAGGTGTGTTAGTTATTGAGAACTGTTTCTCAGTTCACCCTACGTCCTGGGTATTAGATACCGGATCAGGATCCCACATATGTAAACAGTTACATGGGCTACGTAAAGGTAGAGAACTGGGAAAAGGTGATCATTTCGTTCAAGTAGGGAACGGTGCAAGTATTGTAGCCAAAACAGTTGGCGAATATCACCTTGTATTACCAAGTCGTAATACACTGATTCTAAATGAATGCTATTATATACCGAACATGATGTGCAACATTATATCAGTTTCTCTATTGAGTAAAGAGGGATATAATTTTGTAGTACAGGATAATGTTATGAACATATTCCTAGATCAAAAGTTGATTGCATCAGGCTCGTTACATAATGGCATATTCATTCTAAATCAGAATACAGTCCTGAATATACAAAACACACACAAGAGGAAAAGTTCAGATGTGAACGAATCCTACTTGTGGCATTGTAGACTTGGTCATATCAATGCGACACGACTGGCTAAGTTACATAGAGATGGTTATTTGAATCCGTTCGAATTATCATCTTATGATACTTGCCATTCATGTCTCAAAGGAAAAATGACCAAAGCTCCGTTTAGTGGACACGGAGAAAGAGTTGCTGAACTCTTAGGACTGGTACATAGTGATGTATGCGGTCCCATGTCTACGCATGCCAGGAACGGTTCTTCCTACTTCATTACATTCACTGACGATCTCTCAAGATTCGGATATGTATTCCTGATGAAACACAAATCTGAAGCTTTTGAGAAATTCAGAGAATATAAGCACGAAGTAGAGAATCAAACGGGCAAAAGTATTAAGATTCTTCGATCTGATCGAGGAGGTGAATACTTAAGCGGTGAGTTCCTAGATTATCTAAAAGAGAATGGGATTCTCTCTCAGCTTACTCCTCCTTATACACCACAGCACAACGGTGTATCGGAGCGGAGGAATCGCACCCTATTAGATATGGTGCGCTCGATGATGAGCACTGCTGAGTTACCTATTTCCTTCTGGGGGTATGCGCTTGAGACAGCAGCATACATACTGAATAAAGTTCCTACCAAATCTGTGCCTACCACCCCATATGAGATATGGGAAGGGAAGAGACCATATCTTAATTTTGTTAAGATATGGGGTTGCCCGGCTTATGTCAAAAGACGAAACCCGGACAAACTCGAGGCAAGATCTGTTTTATGTAAGTTTATTGGATATCCCAAGCATTCGCGAGGGTATATTTTCTACCACAGTGAGGAACAAAGAGTGTTTGTTGCTCAACACGCCACCTTTTTAGAAAAGGAATTTCTTGCAAAAGAGATTAGTGGCTCTGAGGTAGAACTGGAAGAAGTTCCAGCAGAACAAACTACAACAGATGATTTAGTGGAACCAGAGGATTCAATAGTACCCGACGAACCCCAGCCTCTCCGCAGATCTAGTAGGGTTTCTCATCCACCTGAGAGATACTACGGTTTTCTCATTGATGGTGGAAGCGAGGATTGCATCATGGATGATGATGAACCGACTAGTTTCGAGCAGGCCATCACGAGTGGTAACTCTGTGAAATGGCTGGATGCAATGCGATCTGAGATGGAATCCATGTACACCAACAAAGTATGGACTTTGGAAAATGCTCCTGAAGGGGTAAAACCCATTGGGAGCAAGTGGATCTTTAAAAAGAAATTTGGTGTAGATGGAAAAGTTGAGACTTTCAAAGCTAGACTTGTAGCAAAGGGTTTTCGTCAACGTCCAGGTGTGGATTATGACGAAACCTTTTCTCCAGTGGCTATGCTTAAGTCCATCCGGATCTTACTTGCCATTGCTGCATACCATGATTACGAAATCTGGCAAATGGATGTTAAGACCGCCTTTCTAAACGGTGATTTAGAAGAGTGCGTGTACATGACTCAGCCAGAGGGCTTCGTAGATAGTGGGAGCAGCGGAAAGGTGTGCAAGCTGCTTAAATCCATTTATGGGTTAAAGCAAGTATCGCGGAGTTGGAACATCTGTTTTGATGTTGTAGTCAAAGAGTTTGACTTCATCAAAAATATAGATAAACCTTGTATCTATAAGAAGGTGGCAGAGGGTAAGGTAGTCTTCCTCGTATTGTACGTGGATGACATACTCTTGATAGGAAATGATATTCCTATGCTGCAATCAGTCAAGCTCTTCTTATCACAGAGATTCTCAATGAAAGATCTAGGTGATGCCTCCTGCATATTGGGAATCATGATCTATAGAGATAGATCTAAAAGGATACTGGGATTGTCCCAATCCAGGTACATTGACACCATACTAAAGAGGTTTAGTATGGAAGAATCCAAACGTGGGAATCAGTCCACGATATCTGGACTCACTCTCTCCAAAGAGATGTCTCCCAAGACTGATTTGGAGAGAGCTCGCATGCAAGGGATACCCTATGCTTCGGCAGTAGGCTCTATCATGTATGCGATGCTATGTACCAGACCCGATGTAGCATACTCACTAAGTGTAGTGAGTCGGTATCAAGCAGATCCTGGAGAGAATCATTGGACAGCAGTGAAGAACATTCTCAAGTACTTACGAAGAACTAAGGAGATGTTCTTGGTGTATGGTAACGGAGAACTCCAGGTGGAGTCCTTTACCGATTCCAGCTTCCAAAGTGATAAGGACGACTCTAAGTCGCATTCGGGTTTTGTCTTTACACTCAATGGAGGGGCGGTATGTTGGAAGAGTTCCAAACAGGATACCGTTGCAGACTCAACGATGGAGGCTGAATACATCGCTGCCAACGATGCTGCCAAAGAGGCTGTCTGGATCAAGAAGTTCATTAGTGAACTTGGTGTGGTTCCATCCATTGAGCATCCAATACCTTTGTATTGCGATAACAATGGAGCTGTGGCTTTAGCCAAGGAACCCAGGTCCCATCAGAAGTCCAGACATATTCTGAGGCGGTATCACCTGATCAGGGAGATAGTTGATCGCCGGGAGATCGAGGTCAGGAGAGTAGATACGAAGGACAACACTGCGGATCCATTCACGAAGGCTATTCCCCAGATACAGTTTGAGAGATTATTCGGGATGCTATGTATGAGATACTACAGCAGCTGGCCTTAGTGCAAGTGGGAGATTGTTAGTTATGTATATGCCCTAGAGGCCATTGTTGTACATTTGATGTATATTATAATGGATGCTTGGTTATATATAGAGAAGACTTTCTTGCTCGTCATGATAGTATGCTATTTGGTTTCACTTTATCTTAACATGTTGACTTGTACCGGTTTACTGTTTTACTCTCACATGTTGATAAAGCCCTTAGGACTTGTACTCGACTACTGGGACTATGATGAGATCATACTAGTGGGGCCGCGGTAGTCAATGAGTACATCCTATAACTGTTCCTAGTCGAGGGTATATCGAGACAGGGCATCGATACACCAGAGTAGACTAGCGTATACGCATTTTGACCCATATGATGGGCGATGGATGATCCCATATCCATCGGTGTTTGACATCAGAGATGGTGTACGGGTGCTCAGTGGAGACTGGGTACACTGGACGGACTCGCCGAGAACTCCCAGATGGTGATATACCACACGTCAGATGGCAGTTCTTCGGTGACACAGGTACAGGGTAGTCTGTAGACCCGAGATCGTCATAGAGTCTTGTGTGATTCCCACTGTGCTTTGATTTCCACCTTACCACGTCCATGAGGGCGTGCAAAACGGTGGCTTTTGGGTACAGTCCCGAATCACATGGAGGCAATGAGCGATAGGAGGGGATTCGTCTCTCCCGGTATAGGGAGTTGATGTTGTGCTGTGTTCGATTGGCTATAACTGGAAGTCCCTGGCCAGGGCTGATATAGAGATTTACTGGTAAGTGTTACTAGTAGTTTCTCGACCCGTTATGAGCCATACATCGACACGACTTATCGGTTACTGGGGTCTGACGTATACCACCCCTAGACTTGATATGCGACATATCAGACGAACAGACCGGACTGTACGGGAGTGTTACTGATCGGATTCACAGGAGAACGCACAGGCTAGCTTGTTGATCTTCTGATCGCTCAATACCTGGGTGGCTGTTACGTTTAGCTGACCGCTTGCAGCTTGTGGGTGTTTGATATGATCATCACCTGCTACCGGCGTATTGACGATTCTTTAGAGTCCTACACAGAGGTTTCTTGGCTCAGGCGAAACAGAGTAGTGGCACATATGTGATATGCGCAGGAACGAGAATAATGCGATATGGGATACCGTATTATATTCTCGCGATATTTAGATATGAACCGGGACATCGGATCAAGTGTTGATTCGATAAATCGGTACATGATATATTAGTCGGTTATATTCGATATAGCCGGATCGTCGGATCAAATGTTGATTCGATGATTTAATATTATGATATATTATTATATTAACTAATATTGGCTTACTTTATTATTTCATTTTCTCGCGGGATGATACATTGATATATATGCGATATATGTTGATTGTATTATTTTCTTTTGTTGCAAATATATAATATATATGTGATATATATTATTGTGACATGATATGATTAATTGTTAAACATGTTTAAGGATGATTAATTGAGGTTAGGGTTTGATTAGGGTTAGTAGCTTCAAGTTCCTTCTAGAAGCTATTTCTTTTGTCAAGGTTAGGATATTTTGTGATGACACATTCTAAACTTAACCAAACTCTAACCCTAGTTGTTTCTCTACTTGTTCTCATCCAATCATCCTTGACCATGGTTAATAATTCAATCATATGTTTATTTTCTATTCATGACAAAAGGATTAATTCATATTATGATTTCCATTATCTTCTTCTTCTTCTTCTTGAAGAAGCTCTCTTGAAAATCCTTATGTGATGAAAGTTATGAGAAAATGATATAAAAAGAAAGCTAAATCACTACTCTCTCATCCTCATCTCATCTAGCCCTTGGGATTAGGGTGTTCTTCTCTTTAGAGTGAGATAGCTTGAGTTCTTCGAAACCTCGACGTAGATCATCGGAGATTTGGAATACGACAAGCTAGAATGGATCGTTCGAGTCGTGGAGCCTCTCATGAGTCCGGGAGATCTTGGATCGCGACAAAGGGACTTCTACTCGGAGCTTGTGAAGTGAAGGAGCGGACTACAAATGTTGTAATCCCTCACACTTAGATAAAAGTTATCATCTTGCATATAAAACCCTAATAATCTAGCAAAGATCCCGGCTTTGGGTTGTTCGGCACGTCTAAAATTTAATCCGGGCATGTTTGATGCCTTAAGAACCTTCACTAGAGTGCCTAGGAACCCTACAATTCTCTGTCTTGAGTCTTACATTACACAGCAGTGCTAAGCACTGAGGAGAGAATACCAAGCTTAAGTATAGGATATAACATCCTGCTTGTTTGAGAGCTCACGTGAGCCGCTGCTCTTTTTTCTCACTCACGTGTTATCATGTGAGGTGCTATATTTCTTGGCGCTCACGTGCTATCACGTGAGGCGCTAAAATAGTGCTAAGCACTAATCTGTTTTGCTTTCTGACGTTCATGTGCTATCACGTGAGGTGCTGTTTTCATGAGCCTTGGACGCTCACGTGCCTTTTATATGAAACGCAAATGCCGAGTCTCTGAGGTTCTGTATGCTCACATAGATATCACGTGAGACGTTGGCTTCTGCCTTTTTCGAGTGCTCACGCGGATATTTAATCTCTGTTCATGTTTTTTAAAAGTTTAATTTCTGTTAATGGCATTTTGACCATTAACGATCACCAAGATCAATATTATGATCTGGGATCAGGTTCTTTAAGAACTAAGTTCTTGGAGTATGAACCTCCTCTTTTTCATGTCCTTTCATCTATGTTCGCCTCTGAATCTTTGGTTCTCAAGAACAAGATATTCCCGATAAAAATTAAATTCTCACATCGTGGGAGACTTCTCTTGTGAATCTCAGATCCAAAGAAAGAACTAAGTTCTTTTAACGGGTTAAACACTTAGATATGATATGATAGGTAAAAAAGAGATATTTTTTATCTCCATGTTTTCTTTACCTAGGGCTTGAGAGGAGAAATGTCTTTTTTATTGAGAATTAATTTCTCTGTTTTTTGTGAAAGCTTTTGGAGAGCCTTCTGTATTTTTTACAAAAGCTTATGGGGGTTGTCTCTTTTTTAGATTTAATCTCTTTGCTCCTATTTATAAGAGGAGAAATCAATCTGTTTTGAGAAAATCTCTCATTGAGAGATTATGATTGATTTCATAATCAATCAAATTGATTTTAAAGATCAACTGGTAAATTTCATTCACCATTGAATTTTTAATCCAAATACTCTCTGTTTAACAGAGAAGATCATTCTTGTTTGTTTAACAATATTAGGAAAATATTTTCCTAAGATAGAATTTAATTCTATCGGATGATCAATTGGTGATTTTATAATCATCTGTCACGACCCGAAAATATTGTTCGTGACCGGCACTTAAACCACGCCACGTCTAAAGGTAACGTAATTCAAGTAAGCCGAAAAGCCCAGAAATCTAAACCTTTTTAAGAAAATAAAAGATGCGAAGTTTTGAAATAAAGATATGATGAAATCAAATGTTTTCTTAAATGCATAGATAAAGGAACATGAAAAATGCAAGTGGATTTACTAGTTGAAAAACATGCTTCGTCTTTTAAAAATTTGGGCAGCACCTCCTTTGTATATTTTGATCCAAAACCACAAATACATGATAATATAAAAGGCATCCCCAAGCGGGAGCTAGCACTTCGCCAATCGGCAGAATCACAACCACGCAAGTCATAAAATAAGTATACGACGCCCAACGACGAAGATCCACACAAAGGATAAAAAATAAAGCAAGACATCAACCCATCAAGCGAACATAAAACCTCGCTCTAAGTCTCGCAATCAAAAGTCTTTCTAAGTCCCGCAACCACAAGTCTTTCTAAGTCCAACTACATATACAAATACTTGTTTTTGATTGATGGAGTTAACTAGATACAACATGAATATAAATACAATAGTGGTACGATCCAATATGTACTACCTACCAAAGCAAGTCACCCGAATGCAAGTTGTGTGCCAACGATACTGCTACCGATCCATACGGTCAACCTGCAAGAATTGTGGCACAACGGGGGTGAGTTGCCAACTCGTGAGTAGAAAACATCATCAGGTAGAAATCGAATAAACAACGATTCCTAGGTCAACTATATCATAAAGATAATACTATGTTATCTAGGATGACCGTATCTGCATATGTACCAACAATATAATCAATGCCTATCTGCATGAGGCTAACATCTACGTGTCAGTCAATGACACAACAAAATCATGCATGTAAAATCATGAAAGCATATGCATGAGAATATGAGGATATAAATCAACGTATGTCCATCAATGACACATCAAATCATGGAACCTGAGTGTCCAACATCGACACTCGAAACATCATGAAACCCGCGTCCAGCATCGACACGTAAATCCTCATATATCGGGCTCCATCAGTCCGGATCGGCCCACGGGCTCCGTCTGTCCGGATCGGCCCTCGGGCTCCGGCAGAACGGATCGGCCCATATCCATCTCTCGACTCCTGTCGGTATCATCCGGATAACCGCCAGGTCCAACCAATCACCGTTAGGTAGTAGTCCCTCTTCCAGGATCGTCTATTGCGCGACATCCCTTTCTTGCCCCGGGTACCATACCGGGTCCACCATGAACCCGCAAACGGATCATCCAACTTCTCGAATCGGGTTTCACATATCACACGTCTCAGAACCGAGAAAACGCATGGTGGACGCACTGAAATATCATATCAAGAGAAACCGGGTTTTTAAAACAATACATACTTTCTTTTGAAACATAACCACGGTTCTCAAATCCAGAATCTCATGAGAACATCTCAATGCGTATAATCGTAAAGCATGATATATGCGACATATAACAGAAATGTAAGCATATCCGTATATCATGCAACATGAAACAGTGATGTGAACATAGCAAGTAAATCATGCAAGGAGTCATACCATAATGCAGCAATTCTACTGTATAGTGACATAGCAATTATCGATGATGAAAGTGTGTGAGCCGACCAATCTGTGTAAGTGTAACATACACATCATCGATAATGGTGTAGGTGTACTAGCACAGGTATATGTAATGCAATGAGAATGACATGAACGTAGCATAAAGTACATCGTCAGCTAAATACTATAAGGTATACGTATCTAGCATTACCGGGTCGGTGAATCTATCAATCGGCATCCAGCCTCACAACATCACGTACGGTATATAATCCATCGTACGACATCCTGTAGTTAAGGGTATGATCAATCATCATAAAATTCATCACGTACGGTAAATTATCGTACGGCGGCATCAAACCATTAGGGATCCTATCAACCTATATGACACTGATGGTACGAACCTAACGTCTCGTACGGCATATCACTCATGATTCACAACATTATATATATCTATATACTTATATTTTAGGTCGCATCCATAACATTCTCATATCAGGGGACCGACAAAGGTATCAATTTTCTCATATCGACTCGCATCCGTATACTGACATATCAATCAAGTCATCGTATCACATCGTACATTCTTTTCATCACATTTATATCCCACATCAGGTCATTTACATATATATATATATATATCCTATCTTATAAATCTCATGTCATGCTACTCTAAATCTCATACTTATTCTCGTGCACTACCTATCTATATATCGTGATTCACGTTCACTTATCATATCCTTATATATGTATCAGTCCGAGACATCATTTCTTTCATATCATGTCACACTAAACCTTAAATCACATCCATAGGTTCCTAGAATATGTTTCTCTAACCATATCCTATATATCGGTTTCCATCAAAATTTGCGGGGGTGCCATATGCCATCCACCCGACTTTCCCAGTAGATATAAATCTACTCACCTGTGGAACTCCTTGTTCAGCCGTAGTCGATGTGCTTCGTCGTCTCGGAATCCACGCGAAGGTACCTACAATATATACACAGTCGCAATGCTATTAAAATCAAGTTCGGAAAACCAATACGGCACACGGTGCGCTCATAGGTTAGAACCTATAGCCTACGCATGCAAAAACAACCAAACAACCCTCGTCGTTGACGTACAAACATCAAACGACCAAATACAATATCAAACACTAAAACACGAATTCATAAATCACAAATTCTATATTCAATAACCTAGGAAAATGGTCCCAGATTTAGTCTCAGGTAAAATTGGGCTAAACTAGCAGTACAGTGGGGTTGTATAGGGGGTAAGTGAGCTACAGACCAAACCTAGACACCAAATACCACAACTTGGCCGGCCACACTGCCCTCAAAACCGGCCTGCTCGGCCAAGGATGCTTGGAATGGGTTTGTACTTGCAGGGTGGTCTCCTAGTGTCTTAATTAGGTTAATGGAATTGCTAGTTTTTCTCAAAAACTTTCCGGGTTGCTCCAGATTCCCTGTAGGCCAAAACAACCTCACAAAACCGACACGGGTGAATTCCTAAGTTCGTATTTTGGGTTCTATACTAATTTTCAGGTCTTGAAATCAATCCCCAAGGTCTTAAAACAGTCACTACACCTCATGATTCCACATAAACAGCCAAACCCTTCTCTTGAATTTTCCAAACATCACATATCCTAACCAAATCACATTCTAAACTAAACCAGGGTGCAAGAAACTAAAACTAAACTAAATGAAAGAAGATAATACCTCATTTGGGCAACTCAAGAAAAACCCTAGCTTCCCAAAGTCTTCAAAATCCAACTTTGAAAGGTCCAAAGTGTTGATGATGAGGTGGGGGATCAACTTTAATGAAGAGGGTGTTGGGTTTTGGTGAAGAAATGGAGATGATTCTTGGAGGTGAAGGTGGAGGGAGATGAGGAGGAAGAAGATGAAGCAAATTAAAGGGGAGGAAATGAATGGCTGCCCCCCTCTCTCTTTCTTATTCTCACCCTCTCAACTCATTCCTCACTTTCTCTCTCCAATAATTGTCTTTTTAACCCTTTTTTTTTCTCACAATAAAACACATAATACCAATAAAATAACACAAATGAAACAACATGCAACCAAATGCAACATGCCATGGTGCACTAGCCATGGGAAAATGTAGAAACACGGATTTGGCTTAATCGCGATTATTAGTGCACTAATTATTTTTTATTTAAACTTGCGTATAATTAATTATAAAAATGCCAAATCCAATAAATATATATTTAAATGAATAAATCATTTTAATCTCCAATTATTGGTATATATTTATACTATTTTACGAAAACTCCAAATTCTCAAATCGGGTAGTTTTCGCGAAATATATTATTTTAATATTAAATTCTAAAAATAATATTTTATATTTTCTGAAATGTTACAATCTTCCTCTCTTAAATAAATTCAGTCCCCAAATTTAAATGTAAACTCCCAAATGCTAAAACATTTCAACAATCAGCTCAAATCAACGAGACTCCGAAAACACGGAAGATATAGGAATACCACGGCGCATCGTGTACGCCTGAAAACGGGTACGAAACTCAAAATCGAACTCCGTCAAGCGTCACGCAAATCATCGGATTTGCACTCAAATCATCGGAGTTACCATGGAGATACAGATCCCGAAATCCACATTGAAATCCAATATGCACTAGTCAAATACTATAATATGTATATAGTACGCATCCTTGGAAAAATCTTCTAAAACAGAATAACATACATGCAAAATCTTTTCTAAATCGCCCTGTGATGCGTAACTCACGGCATAAGTGACGGACGCTCATTTGTAAAGTAATAAATATATGTTCATATATATTTTGCTCAGATATACGTTCCGCCCTTTTAAAATATCCCAAAAGGTTTTCCTTTGTAAACGTTCGTGTCGCTCGCGGACACGTAGGAAATAGCGAGACTATAGCTCCTTTTTGAAAACCTCTTGTTAAACTTTTAATGCATGCAAGGTACTCAGGTACCGTCCTCAGATCAGTCCTGTTCGGCTACTACATAATATAGCGCCCATCATGAAAACAAGGTGCTCAAGAGCAAAATCAGCCCCAAAAAGGCGTGTCCAATAATCACGTGCGTCTGGTGCGCACGGAAACCAAAGCCAAATACAAGTGCTACGAATGTGCATAAAACCAAACTAAGTGCAACGGGTGTGCACGAAAGCATATGTCCAGTGCAACGGGTGTGCACGACAACATCTAGTGCATCTATAGTGCACGAAAATCTCAATCCAGTGCAACTAACATGCACGAATGAAAATCCCAATCGAGTGCATCCGGCGTGCACAAAATCATATCTCATATCATGCGCCCAACATGCGCGGAAATCCAAATCAAGTGCATCCGTCATGCGCGAATAAAATCTAAATCAAGTGCATCCAACATGCACGAATAAAATCTAAATCAAGTGCATCCAACATGCACGAATAAAATCTAAATCAAGTGCATCCGATGCGCACAAAATCCAATACCAAGCGCCTAACATGCGCAAAAATCCAACCCAAGCGCGTCATGTCCGTATAAATGTCCAGTGCGGTAAAACGCATGAAAAACGAACGTCAAGTGCAAACGCGCACAAAACATAAATCTGGCGAAACAAATGCTCAAGACATAAATCGGGTGCAACCAAGGTACGGAGTATAAATCTAGTGCAACCATTGCATGAAATACCCATCTGGTGCAACAAATGTACGAAATGCAAATCTAATGCATCTAGTGCTCGAAATACAATTCCGGTGCATCCAGTGCACGAAATATAACTCCAGTGCATCCAATGCACGGAATACAAATACAGTGCATCCAGTGCACGGAATACAAGTACAGTGCATCCAGTGCACGGAATATAAATACAGTGCATCCAGTGCACGAAATACAAATACAGTGCAACAAATGCACGGCGTAAAAACCTAGTGCAACAATTGCACAAAATACAAATCGGGTGCAACAAGTGCACAGAACAGCATTAATAACTCAAATGCGTATAAAAACAACACCGAGTGTACCAAGGTGTATAAAAAATCATAAATATGTGCAACTGCGTGCACAAAATCCGTATCAATGCACTGCAAGCACATGTGAGCTATACCGAATGCAAAAATCACATCGAGTGCGTACCACATGCACAAAATCAAATCGACTGTATGAAATCCACGAACTCATAAACACGTGCAGCCAAGGCACAAAATGAATATCAAGTGCAATAGATATGCATAAATCGCAATTCAACACAACAGTGTATAAAATATATATCAAGTGCAATAACTATGTACAAAATGTAAATATCCAGTAGGTGCAGCCATGGTGCACGAAAACAATATCATGAAATTCAATCATCAAAACTCAAATCCAAGCTATATAAGCATGATACTCGGATCACAAACGCAAATCGCAACAAATGACATTAAGGTACACCTCCTACAATGTCGAAAAATGTCGGTGCGCCTAAAATGGCAGAGCAAGAACATCCGCTTGCCTCCTGCTCACGGTCTGGCGTCCTCTGTCTGTGGGTCCTCATTTTCTCTGTGGATTACCAATCTCGCAATCCATCGGCTCGTCGGCCCGACCAGGTGTACTAACGGAAACGATTCCGCTCTAACACTCCTCTGGTCATCTCTCGGCCAATTAGCATGACCACTCGTAAAACAACACGTCACTGGCGTCGGCCTTTGGCCCTCTGAATACACGCGACAGAACTGATCCAGGGTGCAAATCTTATTGCAGCAGTGTTCTGGAAGGAACCTGCTCAGGGTCTCTTCCGATCTCGCCTATGCCGAACTATACGGAGGCTGGTACTCTTACATAATCTTTTCTCGCTTTCTGGACATTTGCGTTCTCAGCACAGCATTTCCTCGGGAACTGGCCGTATCCCAACGCCTCTGTATACATATCCGATCTCTAATCTCAACGGGGAGTAACAACAGCTCGTTAACATCTCGCACGAACCTCTTGTTCCACTCGTCTTTATTATCGTCCGCTTTGACGTTACGTCATGCTATCTGCGTACTGCAATTGTTCTCGGCCACAGTCAATCCGGAATCTCTCATACGGACTCGAAATCATGAACTCGGTATCTTCATCACTCTGTAGAAGATATCTAGCCGAACACGTCCTCGGGAACTTGTCCCAACCATCAGAGGAATTCTCAATATTCGTCCGTTCTCGATCAACTCACAACGCATCTAGGTGAGGTCCTCTATATGAAGTTGGTCCACTTACTGATCTTCTATCGGATCATCCAACAAACAACGTCATTTCTGGATCGATCTACTCTAGATCTGAGTAAGACTCTCCACACTGGAAATCTTCAACTCAACTGGATTTGCGTCGGCACATCAAATCTGACGAATCGCCTTCGTCTCTCAACTCAAGATAGACTAGCTATCACCTGTCGCATCTCTGCCTGAAAGCTCCAGCGATCTCGGCTCGTAAGCTCTGGAAGCGACATCCCATCAATCTCAGCAACAGCTGGGTCATCTGTCTGCAAGGTAGACGACATCATAATCTCTGAGGTAGGCTGTATATCAACAGTTCTCTCACAACTGGCAGCCTATAACGATGGCCCGATCATCCGGTGCAAAACCGTACACTCGCCTCAAACGAGAGGTCACAACACAAACACTAAATCGATACGTTCCCATGTCACCAGAAAACACGATGGTCAGTTCTCGTCCATGACGAGCTCGTCCTAACCACATCACTAGCAGCAGCTCAATCTGCGCTCAAACCATGGTGACAGGAACCTCAAGCATGTATCGATGAAGATAGATCAAAGGAATGAAAGGAATCAACAGATCCTGAAATGGATACATGAACATAAGGAGGAACGAAATCAATGAGAGTATGGTCATGCAAATAAATAGAATCAAGAATCTCAAATGGATGTATGTTCAAGAGAACGAAGAGAATCACAGATCTCAAAATATATATATCCTAAGGTTTCTTAAGTGGAGTATCGTATCGTAAATATGCCGCGGAACATACGCACGGTACGTCACTCTACTCAAGCTACCTACTCCATCAATCAGGGTCAGCTTATGTAACGAAAGTTCGGGTCTAATACCCCTTGTTCAAGTCTAAGTTCCGTAAGGTCAAGTCTAGGTTCCGAAATAGATTATGCCCAGACTCCACATAGTCAAACCTAGATTCGAACCAAGGTTAAACCTAGCGCTCTGATACCAACTTTGTCACGACCCGAACATATTGTTCGTGACCAGCACTTAAACCACGCCACGTCTAAAGGCGTAACGTAATTCAAGTAAGCCGAAACCCAGAAATCTAAACATTTTTATGAAAATAAAAGAGGTGAAGTTTTGAAATAAAGGTATGATGAAATCAAATGTTTTCTTAAATGCATAGATAAAGGAACATGAAAAATGCAAGTGGATTTACTAGTTGAAAAACATGTTCGTCTTTTAAAAATTTGGGCAGCACCTTCTTTGTATATTTTGATCCAAAACTACAAATACATGATAATATAAAAGGCATCCCCAAGCGGGAGCTAGCTCTTCGCCAATCGACGGAATCACAACCACGCAAGTCATAAAATAAGTATACGACGCCCAACGGCGAAGATCCACACAAAGGATAAAGAATAAAGCAAGACATCAACCCACCAAGCGAACATAAAACTTCGTTCTAAGTCTCGCAACCACAAGTCTTTCTAAGTCTAACTACATATACAAATACTAGTTTCTGATTGATGAATAATAAATACAATAGTGGTACGATCCAACATGTACCACCTACCAAAGCAAGTCACCCAAATGCAAGCTGTGTGCCAACGATACCGCTACCGATCCATGCGGTCAACCTGCAAGAACTGTGGCACAACGGGGGTGAGTTGCCAACTCGTGAGTAAAAAACATCATCAGGTAGAAATCGAATAAACAACGATTCCTAGGTCAACTATATCATAAAGGTAATACTATAATATCTAGGGTGACCGTATATGCATATGTGCCAACAATATAATCAATGCCTATCTGCATGAGGCTAACATCTACGTGTCCGTCAATGACACAACATCATGCATGTAAAATCATGAAAGTATATGCATGAGAATATGAGGATATAAATCAACGTGTGCCCATCAATGACACATCAAATCATGGAACCTGAGTGTCCAACATCGACACTCGAAACATCATGAAACCCGCGTCCAGCATCGACACGTAAATCCTCATATATCGGGCTCCGTCAGTCCGGATCGGCCCACGGGCTCCGTCTGTCCGGATCGGCCCTCAGGCTCCGGCAGAACGGATCGGCCCATATCCATCTCTTGACTCCGGTCGGTATTCTCCGGATAACCGCCAGGTCTAACCAATCACCGGTAGATAGTAGTCTCTCTGCCAGGCTCATTGTCTACTGTGCGACATCATTTCTTGCCCCGGGGTACCATACCAGGTCCACCATGAACCCGCAAATGGATCATCCAACTCCTCGAATCGGGTTTCACATATCACACGTCTCAGAACCGAGAAAACGCATGGTGGACGCACTGAAATATCATATCAAGAGAAACCGGGTTTTTAAAACAATACATACTTTCTTTTGAAACATAACCACGGTTCTCAAATCTAGAATCTCATGAAAACAGTATCTCAATGCGTATAATCGTAAAACATGATATATGCGACATATAACAGAAATGTAAGAATATCCGTATATCATGCAACATGAAACAATGATGTGAACATAGCAAGTAAATCATGCAAGGAGTCATATCATAATGCAGCAATTCTACTGTGTAGTGACATAGCAATTATCGATGATGAAAGTGTGTGAGCCGACCAATCTGTGTAAGTGTAACATACGCATCATCGATAATGGTGTAGGTGTACTAGCACAGGTATATGTAATGCAATGAGAATGACATGAACGTAGCATAAAGTACATCGTCAGCTAAATGCTATAAGGTATACGTATCTAGCATTACCGGGTCGGTGAATCTATCAATCGGCATCCAGCCTCACAACATCACGTAAGGTATAATCCATCGTACAACATCCTGTAGTCAAGGGTATGGATCAATCATCATAAAACTCATCACGTACGGTAAATTATCGTACGGCGGCATCAAACCATTAGGGATCCTATCAACCTATATGACACTGATGGTACGAACCTAACGTCTCGTACGACATATCACTCATGACTCACAACATTATATATATCTATATACATATATCCCAGGTCGCATCCATAACAATCTCATATTAAGGGACCGACAAATGTATCAATCCTCTCATATTGACTCACATCCGTATACCGACATATCAATCAAGTCATCGTATCACATCGTACATTCTTTTCATCACATTTATATCCCACATCAGGTCATTTACATATATATATCCTATCTTATAAATCTCATGTCATGCTACTCTAAATCTCATACTTATTCTCGTGCACTACCTATCTATATATTGTGATTCACGTTCACTTATCATATCCTTATATATGTATCAATCCGAGACATCATTTCTTTCATATCATGTCACACTAAATCTTTAATCACATCTATAGGTTCCTAGAATAGGTTTCTCTAACCATATCCTATATATCAGTTTCCATCAAAATTTGCGGGGGTGCTATACGCCATCTACCCGACTTCCCCAGTAGATATAAATCTACTTACCTGTGGAACTCCTTGTTCAGCCGTAGTCAATGTGCTTCGTCGTCTCGGAATCCACGCGAAGGTACCTACAATATATACACAGTCGCAATGCTATTAAAATCAAGTCCGGAAAATCAA
The DNA here is from genome assembly GCA_030015575.1 of Agapanthus africanus. NCBI lineage: Eukaryota > Viridiplantae > Streptophyta > Magnoliopsida > Asparagales > Amaryllidaceae > Agapanthus > Agapanthus africanus. The sequence continues at coordinate 110,863,584 of CM057351.1, forward strand.
TACGGCACACTGTGCGCTCATAGATTAGAACCTATAGCCTACGCATGCAAAAACAACCAAACAACCCTCGTCGTTGACGTACAAACATCAAACGACCAAATAGAATATCAAATACCAAAACACGAATTCATAAATCACAAATTCCATATTCAGTAACCTAGGAAAATGGTCCCAGATTTAGTCTCAGGTAAAATTGGGCTAAACTAGCAGTACAGTGGGGTTGTATAGGGGGTAAGTGAGCTATAGATCAAACCTAGACACCAAATACCCCAACTTGGCCGGCCACACTGCCCTCAAAACCGGCCTGCTCGGCCAAGGATGCTTGGATGGGTTCGTACTTGCAGGGTGGTCTCCTAGTGTCTTAATTAGGTTAATGGAGTTGCTAGTTTTTCTCAGAAACTTCCCGGGTTGCTCCAAATTCTCTGTAGGCCAAGACAACTTCACAAAACCGACACGGGTGAATTCCTATGTGCGTATTTTGGGTTCTATACTCATTTCCAGGTCTTGAAATCAATCCTCATGGTCTTAAAACACTCACTACACCTCATGATTCCACATAAACACCCAAACCCTTCTATTGAATTTTCCAAACATCACATATCCTAACCAAATCACATTCTAAACTAAACCAGGGTGCAAGAAACTAAAACTAAACTAAATGAAAGAAGATATATCTCATTTGGGCAACTCAAGAAAAACCCTAGCTTCCCAAAATCTTCAAAATCAATCTTTGAAACGGCCAAAGTGTTGAGGATGAGGTGGGGATCAATTTTAATGAAGAGGGTGTGGGGATTTGGTGAAGAAATGGAGATGATTCTTGGAGGGGAAGGTGGAGGGAGATGAGAAGGAAGAAGATGAAGCAAAATTAAAGGGGAGGAAATGAATGGTTGCCCTCTCTTTCTCTCTCTTTCTTATTCTCACCCTCTTTCAACCCATTTCTCACTTTCTTTCTCCAATAATTGTCTTTTAAACTCTTTTCTTATTCTCTCACAATAAAACACATAATACCAATAAAACAACACAAATGAAACAACATGCAACCAAATGCAACATGCCATGGTGCACTAGCCATGAGAAAATGTAGAAACACAGATTTGGCTTAATCGCGATTAGTAGTGCACTGATCAATTTTAATTTAAACTTGCGTATAATTAATTATAAAAATGCCAAATCCAATAAATATATATTTAAATGAATAAATCATTTTAATCTCCAATTATTTCACAATTATTGGTATATATTTATACCATTTTACGAAAACTCCAAATTCGCAAATCGGGTAGTTTTCGCGAAATATATTAATTTAATATTAAATTCCAAAAATAATATTTTATATTTTCTGAAATGTTACATTACCGTTGGATCTTTATTCCAAGATCTTCAATACCGTGCGAGTACACGCTGCACAACAAAAGGTCCGGTCCAATTGGACTTTAGCTTACTGCGATGTGAGTAGAGTCTTGTGTCATATAAAAAAACCTGTTGACCGATGTATAATGTTTTACGCAAATGGTGCTAATCATAAACACCTTCCTCCGGTTCTTTTATATGACATGAGACTCTACTTGCATCCCGATAAGCTAAAGTCCTGTTGGGCCGGACTTTTTGTTGTGCTTTGTATACCCGCATGGTGCTGTGGATCTAGAAAAGATGAAAGACGGGTCGATCTTTAAGGTCAATGAACATCGTTTGAAACCGTTCTTTTCGGCCGACCCATCGGAAGAGCTCATGTTGTTACATGAGGCGCTTTACACTTACTCATGTTCCTTCACTTTATTTTCCACACTTCGGTTTTCCAATCATAAACAGTAGGGACACCGTTTCAAATAAGTGTGGGGAAATGCGAATATTTTTGTTTTCCTTTTAGATTTTTCTTTACATTTTTTTAAATTTTTTGTGCATATTCATCTTTTTGTGAATATTCTCTTGAAAAACAAGAGATAAAAAGAAAATAAGATATATTAAAAGTTTTGAGAATATCTCAAAAAAAGAAGATTTGAATGAGATTGTAAAAATTCAAATAAATCTTTTTATAAAAAAGAGGAAAGAATAAAACTCTCATAAAAAATCAAAACCCATAAAAGGTGTGTGCAAATATTTGGGCTTCATTTGCAAGGATTTTGCCCAAATTGTGCAAACCTTGTTTAAATGGGTTGTAAAGTAGAGATTATAAGAATTTTTGACTACTTTTTGACCTCTATATTTAAACCCCTTTCCCTATTCAGATCGCCCTCTCCCGAAAACCCTAGCCCCCATAAAAATCTTCTTTCTTCCTCTTCCCAATCCGAGAGCCCGACCCCAAACTCCATGGATCGACCGCATTTCGACGGCCAATTGAACTTAAACAACCGCATTTCGGCGGCCAAACTTCGTCTTCACCCTACTGAAATTTTCAGGGGAGGTTCGTCTTCTCATCCTCTCTTCTCTTCTTTTCTGTGTTTAGAATTTTAGTATATGTCACAAAAATACTGCTTTGAACGTGATTATGCTCAGATTTTTAATCATCAAATATACAACTCTTATTTCAACAATGCAATTAGGAGTCAAGGGTTAGGGTATCTCTTGTATGATCACTCCGATGCCTACGCGATCCCTAGTCTCGTTGATAAGTTTTATGAGAGTATGAAAGATAATTGTTTGAGAGATTTGGGACACATTCGTTAAAATTGAGATGATAGGATGATTGATATCATCATCGAAACAATCAAATGAAGTCATCCTCCGCATGCTGGTGCACGATCAACCCTTTTTTATTGATGAGTACGTACCCTACATGGGCGTTAATTGCAACCGTATATCAAAGAAAGGAGTTGAGGGTGCATCGTATATATGAATGTGTTCAAAACTTGTAGATGGCTACAAAACAATGTCTTCGGTACCTTTCATGAATCAACCTTCTTTACACCCGTGCTTCATGTAGTCTACTATTTGATGACTTGGAATCCGAGAATTGACATGTGTACCATACCCTTGCACACAATCGGGTTAGCCAAGGATGCCATAGTTTATCCGTGTTCGATGCTTGCGACACAAATTTGCCGCTCTTTTCTTGACGGATGACTTTGCAACTTACTTGGATGGTGAAGACCAATCACACCTGTGGTAAAGAGTGACCGGAACGTATCGCAACCACAACCTTAATTGGTTCTCCCATCGAGCCCACCAAATTAGAGGACGCAGTGGAGTTCTTTTCAGAGAGTGACTCTCTCGATTACGACGATGTGACACCCGCAACTCAAGCGCATTTTATGCGGCGAGTGTCGAAGGGGGTGGGGAAGATGATGGGAATGATGTAGAGACAGGAGGCGGCCGATAGAAGGAGGGATGAGAGGTTGGATAAGATAGAGAGACATATCGGTGCCCTTCGAACACATGTTGAAGGGTATAGTTTAAGCGGGGCACAGAAAGGGAAACGATGTCAGCAGTGAGGGCACTGCTGCAAATAAGTTTGGGGGTTGTTTGTATATAGTTTATTTTTGCATTCATATTTATTTCTACTATGCATTTGCATGTTTATATTTCATTTTTCTTTATTTTCACAAATTTTCTTTCTTTGCATATTTAAATTCTGTAGTGTATAATGTTTAATCTTTTGTATTGCATAAACATTGAAAACCTATAAAAAAATCAAAAACCTATAAAAATTAAAAAATTTCAAAACATAAAACTTTTGACTCAAGTTAGCTAGTAGGAAAACCTCGATTCAAAGTCCGACGGTTAAGTTGATAGGTTAAAGATAACTAAACCTTATGATTAAAAATAGAAAACCCGAAAGATAACCCTCTTTGAGTTTAACAATAGTAAATATACATCTTTGCACTACACTACACGTGCTGTTAGTTTTGAGAGTTAGATTATAAGTTTGAAATGTCTCCAAAACGAAATAAAAGATGCGCATAGTTGGTAGTCTAAACTACTGAAAGGTGCCAAAAAAGAAGTATAAAAATTCGTAAAACAAAAAAGATGCGCATACTAGGTTGTCTAAACTACTGAAGGTGCCACAAAAAATGATGAAAAATATAATAAAATGCCTTGGTTGCGCGAGTATGAAGCTTTTAGGGTGTTTTCTGACTCGGTAACTCGGTACCTTGATCATCTCGTCTGGGAGTTATCGGCCTAATGCTTGTTACGAAGTGACCAAGACACTTTAATAAGATGTTATCAAATAATTGGAGACCAGAAGATTTTAAATCGAAGTTTTTGAAACAAAACGACGCTATTTGCTTGAGCACATATGTACAAGAGCTTAAATTAAATATGAGTAAGGAGTGCAAAATATGGTTGGATGTTTCTAACTTAGGGTAATGGGATTTCTAACTTAGATACTAAATCTTAGGATTAAAGTCAACAATTAACTTACGAAACTAGCTTGACGAGATTTTGTGGATATAACATGCTGAAAATCCTCACGAGTCAACACTCATCCTCTAAGACTATCAAGGGGTTTATCGGCTTGTTGCACATCCTAAGAGCAACCGTGACATCTACGAAAGTGAGCTAGGATTTTTTTCTTGAAAGTAAAACGGTTTTGCTCGGGGCGAGCCAAAGTAAGTTTGAGGGATATGTTTATATCATAATATTGCATATTATACCGCTCAATCTGAATTTTTATGTATATAAATAAGTGTTTTTGATCTTTTGCTACTTGAGTACATGGTTTAGGTATTGGAGCAATTGACGAACGTTTGAGCATAAATCGACATAAATCGGACCAAGTCAAAGTCAGTCAACAGGGTCAACACTGCAGAAATCAAAGGACTCAAAATTGTGTTATGAATCTTCGGAAACCCTAACTCAAACCCAGAAAAGCATAGAAGTTTGAAGTGGCAACTCTCTGTTTTGGCAGTCGAAATATGGTCATTTTAGTTCATTTGGCAGCATTTTGGCGGTAAAACCAGTGAAAAAGTTGGAGATTTTTTCAGGGCTATTTCGTCATTTCGATTTGTTTCAGAATCATCCTAGGGTTTTGCACTCCTGTCTTTACAAATCCACTGGATCAGCAGCTCATGAGATATCATAGTTTAGATTTAGAAATAGAAAGTAGGTAGAGTTACGTAGAAGCTTCTATTTCTTCTTTGAGTTAGCTCCCATGCTCTCCTCTTAGGTTGAAGTTTTAGTTTAAATTAATTGTATTTCTATTTCTTATTGTAATTTCCTCCTCTTGTAACTTTGATTTTAGAAATTGTATAGCCGCTTTTTCATTTGTTTCTTTTTTAGTTATTCTTGCTTAGCTTAGTTTTGTATTGTAAGTTGCTATTAGTAAAAATGTTTCCTTCTTTATTGAAGGAAAACCCTAAGTGCTAAGGAACACTTGTGCTTGTTTGTAATATCTTAGTTTTGCATTTAAATACCTTGTGGTTTTGATGTTCTCCTTCTTTTTCTTCTTTTTTTATCATATGTGCATAGTCTTATGCTTGCATGGGATGAGGAGAGGGTAGTACAAGGAATGAATAACATTCCTTTACCTCTCCTTTGATCAAACTCATAGAGTTGTACCTTAACCCAAGCGATACAAATCTCTCAATTTGGGAACATTATCTCTCTGGTCCGAGCCGAGAGTGGCGAGGCTAGCATGTCTATGCGACCCAATGTCGAGAATATGTTGTGTTTAGCTTGGATTGGGTATTAGTGATCAAGGGTAAGAAATGGAAGGAACAAGGGGCGTACTTAAGAACTTGGCTCATGGAAGGCTTTAGCCTATACTCGCAAGTATCTCTCTTACGCATCCTAATCCATGTTTCTTATCTTTGCACTAGCATCAACTCACTTGAAGATGATCAAAGGTTGAGAACAAGGAATGTTACCATTCACAGTCTATCTAATCCGCACACCTTAGCAAGTTTCTTTCTAGTCTTGTATACATCACTTAACGATAATCAACCAAAGCCTCATTTAATCATATAACTCGTCTAAAACCAAACATTTAATTAAACGTTTCTCCGTGGACGATTCATACTTATCTCGGCTAGTTATTTAGGGACACCGATCTTGATTGAGGTTTCTATCACTTCCCCTTTGCAAAAACTCTTTCAATGGACACCGATCTTGATTGAGGTTTCTATCACTTCCCCTTTGCAAAAACTCTTTCAATCAAATGGTCAAGAACTTTCTGGCATTAGAGGTTGCAAGAAATGGTCGGCCGAATCACCGAAATTTAATTCCGGGAGTTAGCTATAGGTTGTGTGACCAAAACAATGAAGTCAACGGGGAAAATAAATCCCTCGACTTTAATTAACACATTCTCCAGCTCCTTTAGGGTTGGTGATTGATTGGTCGGCCATTTGGATTGTATATTTCATAGGTTTCAACTCTCCTATGCCTAATTGCTCATATACTGAGAATGGAAGCAAGTTCACACTAGCACCGAGGTCCAAAAGAGCACGACTGATGTTCTTATCCCTAACTGTAATTGAAATTGTAGGACATCCGGGGTCCTTACACTTTTTTGGTAAAGATTGGGAAATAACATCACTTACGCTACTTGCTAGAAAAACTTTCTTCGGTACTTGTGTTTTCCTCTTTTTGGTGCACAAGTCCTTGAGAAATTTGGTATAAGCTGGGACTTGTTAGATGGCATCCACAAGAGGAATGTTTATATCTACTTTGCTTGAGCATTTCCACTGCCTTCTCCATTTATGGTGATGGTTTGTTAGGCTTCAACCGATTTGGAAAATGGGCTTGGAAGATACTGTAAGTCGATGTCGCGCGCCCCCCTGGGTTCGCAGGGAGGCGGGATTTACAAAAAATGATTTTCTTACTTCGTAACACCGACTAAACTTCAGGATCTTTATGGAAACTTTAACTAGCTAAAGCTACTAGGAGGTTCTAACTACTCGGTTAGGATTTTACACCTCCTTGTTAATAAGTCCTTCGGGTCTTCTCCTCCTCTTCTATAGCTCTTCGAAAATCGGATCGAGCTTGAAACGTTGGCCTCGTCGTGTCGAAGATGATCCCCCGAGAGTCTATACCTCAAGCTCCAACCTCTAAACCGAGGTAACTAGGGTACCTAATTTGCTAAGCTAGGTAGCCTAGAAGTTGTAGAGTATCTAATGGAGTATTTATCTCATAAGACCTTAGGGTTCACAACTCATGTGAGGGCTAGGGTCTTAAGAAAAAAGGAGAGGAAAAAATGGAGAGAGAGAATGAGCAAATGAGCTAGGGTTATGGCAAGTGAAGAATGACTCTCTCACCTCACTCATTCAAGCATGCAATATTTTCCAATAGAAAATATCAACCATGCTTGAATAGTGAGTTCAAACCAATAAATTAATGCAATGAGCCATGCTTCACCCTATGCCATGAATGTCTTTAATTTCCACCTCATTAATCTATTTCTCAAAAATAGATAAACCAAATAATGAGGTGCCCCCTTCCAGAAGCATCTCTTGTGAAATTACAAGAATGCCCTCATCGTATATACATACCCGTATTCGTATTCCGAAAAATACGAATACAATGAGATAATAATAATCCAATAATATAATACTAGGATCCGGTTTAAACCAAAGCCCACTAGTATTATCCGCCCGAACGACATCCGTGTAGCCAGTACATGTATGTGATCGGAAGCCTGCCATAAAACCATACGGCTTCTACATCGTTTCGCCCGAAGCAGGGAAACCCTGTGTGGGACTCTAAAGATTCGACAGTACGCTGACAGTGGGTTTAAACACAAGTCCGTCAGCGGTACTAGCTGCACGTAACGGCTATCCAGGTATCAGTCGATAAGAAGACCGATGAGCAAACTCATCCGAACTCCTACTGAGCCTATCTGTGACAATCTCCGTACAGTCCAGTCTGTTCGTCTAAGATACTCGTATATCGGGCCTAGGGGATGGAAACCGTCAGACTCCTAATAGCACAATAAGTCGTGCCGGAGTAGAGCCCAATACACCCTGAGAAACTACTGGAGTACCTACCAGTAAATCTCGCTTGCCCTGGCCAGGGACTTTGTGTAATGGCTTTCCGAACACAGCGTGATATCAACCCCCAATATCGGGAGAGATGAATCCTATCTAACCACTACTGTCTCTAAGTGTTTCGGGACTACACCTAACTACTACCTGTTTGCACAACTTCTTTGAGCCGTGGTAGGGTAGTAATCTAAGTACAGTGGGAAAACACTCGAGACGAATAGTGATGTCAAGTTAACGGACTAACATGTACTCATGCCACCCGGGAACTGCAACCTGACGATAGGTATAATACCAATCAGCAGTTTCCAACGAGTCCGTCCAGTGTAACTCATAACCCAATGAGCACCTGTGTACTATCTCTTGTACGATGTACCAATGGCTGTGGGACAGACCATCTCCCATGCTGGGATGAGAAGCGTATACACTAGTCTGCTCTGGAGTATCGATGTCCCGTCTCGATAATCCTACGACTAGGGACTTGTATAAGGATGTGCTTATAAACTACCCAGCCCCTACTAGTGTGACCGCCATCACAACGCTGGTAGTCAAGTAAAGATCCTAAGAGCTCTACCAATATGTATAAGCGATATGGTAAAAGAAACACATGCACATATTGGGGTAGAATCAAACCAAGTAGCATACTACCATTTTGAGCAACACTGTTATTATAACTGTGAATATCCCAAGCTTCTAATATATAATATACAATCCAGTATGATACAATAATGGCCTCTAGGGCATATATCACTAACAATCTCCCACTTGCACTAAGGCCATGTATTGGCATATCGCAGGCCTATCATCTCGATTAGCTTCTCAAACTGTGTCTGAGTGATGGCCTTTGTGAATGGATCTGCAATGTTGTTCTCTGTCTCTGCTCTCCGCATCTCGATCTCCCGGCGATCAACGATCTCCCTGATCAGGTGGAACCGCCTCAAGATGTGTCTGGACTTCTGATGGGACCTTGTTCCTTCGCTAAAACTATAGCGCCGTTGTCACAATACAGCGGTATTGGATCAACAATGGACGGAACCACCTGAAGCTCTGTCATGAACTTCCTGATCCAGACTGCTTCTTTCGCAGCGATATACTCCGCTTCCATCGTCGAGTCAGCAACGTTGTGTGCTTGGAGCTCTTCCAACAGACCACCCCTCCATTAAGGATAAAGACATAAACCGACATGGACCTGGAGTCATCCTTGTCACTCTCGAAGCTGGAGTCGGCGAAGGCCTCAATCTGGAGGTCTTCTCTGCCGTACACCAAGAACATCTCCTTAGTCTTTATCGGGTACTTGAGAATGTTTTTCACTGCTATCCAGTGCTTCTCCTCTGGGTTTGACTGATACCTGCTTACAACGCTCAATGCGTAAGCTACATCTGGTCTGGTACACAACATCGCATACATTATAGAGCTTACTGCAGAAGAGTAGGGTATAATACTTATGCGATCTCTTTCCAAATCAGTCTTGGAAGACATCTCTTTGGAGAGGGTGATTCCGTGATAAGCCGGTAGATTACCGCGCTTTGAATCTTCCATACTAAATCTTTTCAGTATGGTGTCGATGTATCTTGACTGTGAAAGTCCCAACATCCGTTTAGATCTATCACGATAGATCTGGATCTCCAGAATGTAGGAGGCATCACCCAGGTCCTTCATGGAGAACCTTTGTGACAAGAATCCTGACTGATTGTAGCATATGAATGTCATTTCCTATCAGGAGAATGTTATCCACGTACAAGACGAGAAATACCACAGTTCTCGCTACAATTTTACTATAGATGCATGGTTCATCTGGATTTTTGATAAAGTTGAATTCCTTGACCGTATCATCAAAAAAGATGTTCCAACTCCGCGATGCCTGGTTTAATCCATTAATGGATTTAAGCAACTTGCACACTCTTCCGCTGCTCCCACTCTCTATGAAACCCTCCGGCTGATCCATATAGACACTCTTCCAAATTTCCATTCAGAAAAGCGGTCTTTACGTCCATCTGTCAAATTTCATAATCGTGGAAGGCAGCAATGGCAAAAAGAATCCGAATGGATTTGAGCATAGCCACTGAAGAAAAGATTTCATCATAGTCTAAACCAGGTCTTTGACGATAACCTTTTGCAACAAGTCTAGTCTTATAGGTTTCAATCTGTCCATCTACACCAATCTTCTTTCTGAAGATCCATTTGCAGCCTACGAGTTTTACCCCTTCTGGAGCAATGTCCAAAGTTCATACTTAGTGTACATGGACTCCATTTTGGTCCGCATTGCATCCAGCCATTTTATCGAGTCTCTGCTCTGAATGGCTTGCTGGAAACTAGTTGGCTCATCATCGTCGATGATGCAATCCTCTCTATCCTCGTCTATGAGAAAACCGTAGTATCTCTCGGGCGGATGAGACTGCCTACTAGTCATGCGGAGTGATGCAGGAATGTCCGGTTCTTTCGAAACTTCTGGTTCCACCATGCTTTCAGTAATAGCTTGTGGTTATGGAATTTCTTCATCTTTCATTGCGCTCCATCTCTTTTCAAAGAATTTGAGTTTCTAAAAAGTGGGCATGCCGAGAAACAAAGATCTTTTGTTCCTCCGCGTAATAGAAAAGATACCCCCTGGAGTTCTTTGGGTATCCCACGAACTTACACAGTACTGAGCGTGTCTCGAGCTTGTCCGCATGCTGCTTTTTTACAAAAGCTGGACATCCCCATATCTTAAGATACTTAAGATAGGGTTTCTTCCCACTCCACATCTGATATGGTGTGGTAAGCACCGACTTAGTAGGAACCTTGTTCAAAATATATGCAGCTGACACTAGTGTATAACCTCAGAAGGATCGTGGTAACTCAGTGTTACTCATCATGGAACGTACCATATCCAATAAGGTTCGGTTCCGCCTTTCCGATACATCGTTGTGTTGAGGTGTGTATGGAGTAAGCTGAGAGAGAAATTCTCTTTTAAGTAATCCAGGAACTCGGCACTTAAGTATTCACCACCTCGATCAGATCTAAGTGTCTTGATACTTTTGCCGGTTTATCTTTCCACTTCATTCTTGTATTCCCGGAATTTCTCAAAGGCCTCTGATTTATGTTTCATCAAGAATATATGTCCATACCTTGAGAAATCATCCGTAAAAGTAATTAAATAGGAATAACCACTTCTTGCATGTGTAGACATTGAACCACACACGTCGCTGTGTATGAGTCCCAAGAGCTCAGTAGCTCTTTCTCCGTGTCCACTGAACAAAGTCTTTGTCATCTTTCCTTTAAGACATGATTGACAAGTTGCATAGGACTGATATTCGAACGGATCCAAATATCTCTCTTTATGTAACTTCGTCAACCGTGTTTTATTGATATGACCCAGTCTACAATGCATAAGAAAGCCTGATTTAATTCTGAAGACTTTTCTTTAAGTGTGTTCTGGACGTTGAAAACCCGAGTTTGATTTAACACATATATACCGTTATCTAGTGTACCTGATCCAATCAAATTTTGATTAAGATGGATGTGGACCACATCGCTTACAAATGTAAAATCATAACCTTCTTTAGAAAGTAAAGATATAGAAATGATATTACTAGCCAGACTAGGTACACACAAACAGTTACGCAAAATCAAAATCTGCCCATTTGTCAATCCTAGGTGATATTCCCTTACGGATACAACATCCACGCTCATTCCGTTATCAACCCTGAGAGTCATATCACCTGCCTTGATAACTCTACGGTTTCTCAGAGCCTGTAATGAATTACAGATATGAGATCCTGATCCGGTATCTAGTTTCCAGGAAGTAGAGTTAATTGACAGACAGTTTTCAATCATAAACACACCTGAAGCCGAAACCACAACGTGCTTCGAATCCTAGTTTCTGACTTTCCAAGCCCTGCAATCCTTCTGCCAATGCTGTTTCCCGTGACAATAGAAACATTCATCCTTCCCTATTGTTAGCCTCGAAACTTTTACCCTGCCCTTTCCCTCTAACTTACTGACACCGCCTATCGGCTTGGTGGAGGCCTTCTTCTTCTCTCCCTTGGCTTTCGTCTTGGATCTAGAAGAGAAAGATTCCCCAATGAGCAGAGCGGGTGTCTTCCTGGATTTCTGCAGGGTGCCCTCAGTGCTCCTCAACATGTTGAGGAGTTCTGGAAGTGTAACTTCCTTCCCTTGAATGTTGAAATTCAAGATAAACTGGGCGTAGGTGGAGGGGAGAGACTGTAGAATTAAGTCAGTATATAACTAGTTCTCCAACGTGGTCCCAAGGTCCGCGAGCTCTTCAATATAGCTAATCATCGTAAGGACGTGGTCCCCTAGAGATAACCCGACAGCCAAGCTCGCCTGAAACAATTTCTTCGAGGTCTCATATCTTGCGATACGAGATTGCTCTCCATATAAATCTTTGGTATGGAGGAAGATGGAAGCTAAGTCCATCTTCTCATGCTGCCTCTGGTGTTCATAATCCATTGAGGCTAACATGAGGCACTTGGCTCTCGCACTGTCTTTTTCCCATGTCTTACGGATATCAACATCCGCGACGGTGGAATCTGGACATGGGACGGCGGGGCTTTGGTAGTAAGGAGGTAGCCCAGCTTGTCAGAGGTAATGGCTATCTGGACATTTCTTAGCCAATCTTTATAGTTTGGCCCGGTCAATTTATTATTATCCAGCAGTAACTTAAGCCCGGTCATTTTGGTCGCTGCAATTAGGAGAGAGAAGAAACACTCAGCATGATGCTCTTGCAAGTTTAGATTGGTTATTAGTTTATCTAAACCGGATGACTCTCACTGTTCTTTGAATCCTTTCTCAAACCATAAAAGAAGATTTAGTCAGGATTAATCTCACCCTACAATTCTTGCTTAACCTTTCGGCCAGGTTGGTGTTGGTATTTCGAGGAAGGTTTTCCAACGCTTTCGCGAAGTTTCTTAATTACATAACCTCCTTTCCCTGGAGGCGTACCCCGCTATCACAGTTCTAGGCACCCACTTGGTTTATAGCATTGATTGTTTAGTGAAAAATCTCCCGAAGAGTAGCGGATACTCACAGTAGGATCGGGATCCAAATTTCATCACGTGAAAACCTTGAAGGAATCCTACCCAAATCATCACACTCCAAATGGTATGCAACAACACTAGTAAGTTTCAATTTCTTTAGAAACTCCCGATGTGGATTTTTGCCCCAGACGCATCTTGACGAAGGCTAACATATCATAAGACGCAAGTCAAGTTCTACCTGTCATTATCCAGGTTAATTTGAACTCATCCGTACATACCCTTGACGAAGGCTAAATATTTGTACGACTGTCCCAAATCAACGCATCTATCTATGTTACAGACGAATACCCAGCAGCTACCAATCACTATGCTTTGGCGAAGGTCAAAATACATAGCTTGAATACTACTGAATACCCATCGGAAATGACGGAGGGTTATGAATGGTTTTGGCGAAACCGTGAACGTAATGAACTTGATATAGTCAAAGGAACCATGATAGTTTTTAAAAGGAGTGGTTTAGGCTCCGCATTCAAAAGTTGTTTTTCAAGAAAACTGAGTAGTTTTGAAATTGTTCCAATGATTTAAACTTTGGTTTGTTTTCCTTGCATTAATCAATGTAATGCGGTCCCATCATTTAACCCTATCATTGCAGAAAAGAAACGAAAATAGAACGTACGTTTATGCCATCCGCATTCGCCACGGGGCCCCGTCATGCACCGTTAGGTTACTTAACTAACGGCAGAGCGGGGGCTGGACTAGCACGGGTGCAAAACATAATCAGAGTTTATATATATATATATATATATATATATATATATATATATATATATATATATATAGCCATCCGTCTCACACAATAATAGGCATTCCAGGTCACAGATGAATATATTAGATATACTAGGAATTCCGTGTTTCGTTTTAGCCTAGAACGAAAGACGGATTTCACGGTCGTGATGAATAGCCAAACCCCACCCTAGACCCCTACGGGTGCGGCAAACTACCTGCCAAATTCCCGAAGTGAAGCAACCTCACTCAATAAAATGAGTAGGGCACTCGGCACTTCAAGAACCCGGTAGTTTGTGCACCCCACCTTGGGTCTATCATAGGTGCAGGAAAAAGTAAATGTAATAATACAACGGTGGCTACAACCTCAATCCGGATGTGCCCCGCAAAAGAATATTACATCAATTACAAATTTACATGAATGAAAGAAAAGAAAACACTCTTCTCACATCCCGGCTATTCATTCACGACGATCCAATACTCCATATACACAAACCATCACAATACAGATATGTGCAACCCCCACTAATCGATATATAACGATTAGCAGACGTTTAGCATCATATATACAAACACAATCACAATTAGCCAAGAACCTTTAGAATTTCGATCGATAAACAAATCCGTGTCTACGCCATGCACAATCCAGTACATAAACAAATCTGGGTAGAATACACATATGCCAAAAACCATAATTCCAAACACCCGAACCCCAGAAAAAATTGTGAGCCGTGAAGCTTCAACTCTGCGGCGGTTCCGCAGCCAAAAGACTTGTTTGGCCGCGGTTCCGCGGCTAAGTTGATGAATCAACGTCTCAAATTTTTTTCTCGTTCACTAAAATGCCTGCACGTATTTTTAAGGCCACTGAAATAATTTTTTAAGCAGTTTTGAAAAACGACAGCAAGGAAAGTCTTGGATTTTGATTTCGGGCATTTTTTTCGTCGATCCAACTTCTAATTACTTGCTAACTAGCTAGTTAAGGTTTAGTAAGCTCTGATACCATTGTAAGTCGATGTCGCGCACCCCGCAAGTTCGCGGGGAGACGAAATTTACAAAAAACGATTTTCTTACTTCGCAACACCGACTAAACTCTAGGATCTTTACGGAAAGCTTAACTAGCTAAAACTACTAGGAGGTTCTAACTACTCGGTTAAGATTTTATACCTCCTTGTTAATAAGTCCTTCGGGTCTTTTTCTTCTCCTCTTTAGCTCCTCGAAGATCGGATCGAGCTTGAAACGTCGGCCTTGTCGTGTCGAAGATGATCCACCCGAGAGTCTATACCTCAAGCTCCACCCTCTAAACCGAGGTAACTAGGGTACCTAGTTTGCTAAGCTAGGTAGCCTAGAAGATGTAGAGTATCTAATGGAGTATTTATCTCATAAGACCTTAGGGTTCACAACTCATGTGAGGGTTAGGGTCTTGAGGAAGAAGGAGAGGAAAAAATGGAGAGAGAAAGAGAATGAGCAAATGAGCTAGGTTATGGCAAGTGAAGAATGGCTCTCTTCCTCACTCATTCAAGCATGCAATATTTTCCAATAGAAAATATCAACCATGCTTGAATAGTGAGTCCAAACCAATAAATTAATGCAATGAGCCGTGCTTCACCCTATTCCATGAATGTTTCTAATTTCCACCTCATTAATCTATTTCTCAAAAATAGATAAACCAAATAATGAGGTGTCCCCTTCTAAAAGCATCTATTGTGAAATTACAAGAATGCCCTCATCGTATATACATACTCATATTCGTATTCCGAAAAATACGAATAGAATGAGATAATAATAATCCAATAATATAATACCAGGATCCGGTTTAAACTAAAGCCCATTAGTATTATCCGCCCGAACGACATCCGTGTAGCCAGTACGTGTATGTGATCAGAACCCTGCCGTAAAACCATACGGCCTTTACATCGTTTCGCCGGAAGCAGGGAAACCCTCTGTGTGGGAATCTAAAGACTCGACAGTACGCTGGCAGTGGGTTTAACCACAGTCCGTCAGCGGTACTAGCTGAACGTAACGGCTATCCAGGTATCAGTCGATAAGAAGGCCGATGAGCAAACTCATCTGAACTCCTACCGAGCCCATCTGTGACAATCTCCGTATAGTCCAGTCTATTCGTCTAATATACTCGTATATCGGGCTTAGGGGGTGGCAACCGTCAGACTCCTAATAGCGCAATAAGTCGTGCCGGAGTAGAGCCCAATACACCCTGAGAAACTACTGGAGTACCTACCAGTAAATCTCGCTTGTCCTGGCCAGGGGCTTTGTGTAATGGCTTTCCGAACACAGCGCGATATCAACCCCCAATACCGGGAGAGATGAATCCTATCTAACCACTACTGCCTCCAAGTGCTTCGGGACTGCACCCAACTACTAGTTGTTTGCACGACTCCTTTGAGTCGTGGTAGGGTAGTAATCTAAGTACAGTGAGAACAAACTCGAGACGAATAGTGATATCAAGTCAACGGACTAATCAGTACTCATGCCACCCGGGAACTGCAACCTGACGATAGGTATAATACCAATCAGCAGTTCCCAACGAGTCCGTCCAGTGTAACTCATAACCCAATGAGCACCTGTATACTATATCTGGTACAACGTACCAATTGTTGTGGGACAGACCATCTCCCTTGCTGGGATGAGAAGTGTATACACTAGTCTACTCTGGAGTATCGATGTCCCGTCTCGATAATCCTACGACTAGAGACCTGTATAAGGATGTGCTTATAGACTACTTAGCCCCTACTAGTGTGACCGCCATCACAACGCTGATAGTCAAGCAAAGATCTTAAGGGCTCAACCAATATGTATAAGCGATATGCTAAAAGAAACACATGCACATATTGAGGTAGAATCAAACCAAATAGCATACTACCATTTTGAGCAAGACTGTTATTATAACCGTGAATATTCCAAGCTTCCAATATGTAATATACAATCCAATATGATACAATAATGGCCTCTAGGGCATATATCACTAACAGATACGACGGGGGTAAAGAAGACAGACTCACTAATGGGATGTCAGAGTTATCAACATCAACAATTAGGGCACCGATATTGTTATTAACCGTCCTTCCCAACGCAACGTAGTAATCGTGACCATATGATGTTGATTTTCTTGAATCGCGTGTGCGCGTGTGTATGACTGGGGTTAGCAATTGGTTGAGATAGAAGTTTTCCTTTTTCTCTCTCTCTCAAGGTAGTGTTGAATTGTGCAAGTTGCGAATCAATGTGACGTTGTGTTGTGCTTGCAATTGTATGAACGTTTGGAGCGAGGCGTCTGTTTTCAACAAAGCTTCAAGACTCTTTTCAAGGGTGGAAATCCGATGGTCATCGGCACCGGGTTGAGCAAAATTGTTATTTTATGGAGGTGTAAAAGTGTTGTTTTGTGGAACAAAGTTAACCAGTGGAGCAAAGTTCATCGGAGGATTTTGAGATGATTTTGAGAAGGTTGTTGAAAGGATTGATTTTGATACGGTGGTGCTTGCGGAGGAACCGGCTTTTGATGTTGGAATGATTGATTTTGTTGATTTTGATTTTGGTTCCAACTAAAGTTTGGGCGGTTTCTCCCTCCGGCATCATAGGTTGAAGAGCAAGGATCCTTTCGAGATCGTTGTTGATTTCAAGCGGCATTAACATGTTCTTGACCTTGAAATGGGGATTTAATGGGCACTTGTTGGTTAAGTGCGACGAATCGGAACAAGCACACGGTTTTAAAAAGAAGTTTGGGTAGGGGTAAGGGTAGGGGTAGAGGTAGAAAGTTTTCCTTCTACCGTCTTGAATTTGCGTTGGAGAGCGGCCATCTCGGCTTTCATCGCGATCGAGGTATCAATTTGGTGGATCCCTCCCCTAGACAGAGTAGAAGATAAGAAAGATGAAATCGGTTTCGTACTTTCCCATTGTAGCGTTTGCTCGCAGAGATCCTCAAGGAATTTCCAAGCACCGTCGTCGGATTTGTCCATGAAGTGGCATTGACAAATCGTTTTAAGCATTTGTTTGGTCGATGGATCAATGCCCTCATAGATGATTTGGCAAAGACGTCATATCTCAATTCCAAGATGTGGGTATTGCAAGAGATCTTTGAAACGGTCTAAGTACTTCCAAAAGGGTTCGTCAGGAAGTTGGGAATATTGGTAGATTTCGTTTCGAATATGTGTCGTTTTATGATTATGGTAGAATTTCTTAATAAAAACTAACAAATTCTCCCCACGTAAAGATAGAAGAGGCATGCATGCTGTAAAACCACTTTTCTGCTAAGTCGCATAAAGTGAAGGAAAAAAATTGGAGTTTTACCGAGTCATCCGAGAGTTGGGTAGTGCGCATCATCGAGCAAACATGCTCAAATTTGTTGATGAAAAGGTATACATCTTCGAATTCAAGTCCATAGAATTTGGATAACATGTTGATGTATTAGGGTCGAATCTCAAAGTTGTCACCATCAGGATGTGGGGGTGAAAGAAAACTAGGAAGAGGGGCGCGGGTAGGTAACACCACTCTTTAAGAGCGACATGTTGAACGGGAGGTTGATCGTTATAATCAAGAGGTGGTGGTGAATCGGCCATCTCGGAAGATGAAGTAGATGAAAGAGAAGGTGTAGTTGAAGGGTCGACTTTGGAGTCAACGGGTAAGGGTAAAGGGTAAGAAGTATCGACTTCGGAGTCGATATGAAAGTCAGGCACGATTATGGAAACGCGTTGTCACGCCCCGCTTCCCAAAATACGGAATACGAGGGGTTGATAAGGCCAGCCATGCTCCTACGGTCGAGGTAATATCTCTCCGTAGTCACACTTCGGCTTCTAGCTTTACGTGGTAATCAGTAAATAACGCATAGGTAATGAGGAATGCAGTAACTGAGACAAAACAGACACAAGGAACTAACCTGATGGAGATCAAAACAGTATAGGTCTAGATAGCCGATCAAGATGTCCGTGATGTACGTCTGGTCCTGGTCCAGGCTAGATCCACTCCTCACTCTGAGCATGCATACTCAGGTCGTCAGAGCGACATGATAGCAATATAAACATAGGTGCAAGTGGTAACTCGTACCGTAATAATGGATATATTGTAAGTCCACGTTACCCGTCCCCGGTTCTTTGGGGTTGCGGAAATGGTGAAAAACGATTTTCTACGGTGGGGGTAACATGGACTCAAAAATGGATTTTTGTTAAACTAACTATCTAACAACCTAACTAAGAGTTTTACCTACTCGGTTAGGGGGTTATACCTTAACTTGAACTCCTTCTCTTCGACTCCTTGTGGTGGTCGGATGATTCTCTCCTCGTCGTCTCCTTGTGCCGAAGATGGATCCACCCGAAAGCTTCTACCTTTGGCTCCAACCTCAATCTAGAGGAAATAAGAACACTTGGCTTGCTAGACCTTGTATACTCGGATGAGTAGAGAAGTGTTTTGGGTTTTTATCTCCAAGGCAAATGGTTCTCAACACATGAAAGGTTTTTGCCTTGAACTAGAGAAAGAGGGAGAGCAAGAGGAAGAGGAGAGCTTTTGCATGAGAGAGAATGCAAATGGTAGAATGAGAAAGACTTTTACAACCATCCTCTTCATAATCCAAAATAATCATAACAAATAATAATAATTGAGTATTATGTGATGGTTGTTATCATATCAAATGGCAATATCATTTCATGCATTAAATGCAATGTGTGAACAAACAAGCAAGCAAAAGTCTTTGCCATGAAATGATAGCCATTGTAATGATGATGGTCAACAAGTCCAACCTAGTCAACCGGTCAACAAAGTCAACAAGTCAACAAAGTCAACAAGTCAACAAAGTCAACCTTTCAACCCAACCATGACACAATAATACTTAATTAATATTATCATTAATCATATTTCTTATTCTCATTAGGGTTTAGCAAAAGTCAACAGTCAACAACCATAATGAGAATCCTCTGCCTCTGTCTCGTTCAACCGTGCATACACACCCGCATCCGCGTTCCGGGGAACACGAATACAAACGAGATAAAACCAATCCCAAAACGTATACTAGGATCAGGCTTAACCCAAAGCCCGCTAGTAACAACTGCCCGGACACTAAACGTGCACAAGTGCGCGGATGTGACCGAACCTTGTCGCAAAACCATGCGACCTCTACTCTTTTTGCCTAAAGGCGAATAGCTCTCTGTGTGGGACTCTAAAGACTCGACACTACGCCGGCAGTGAGTTTAACCACAGACCGCAAGCGACACTAGCTGTGCGTAACGGCCCCCAGGTAGATGCCGATAAGAAGACTGACGAGGTGAACTCATCCGAACTCCTACCGAGCCTGAATGTGACAATCTGCGTACAGTCCGGTCTGTTCGTCTGAGAATATCGCATGGCGGGCATAGGGGGTGGTAAACGTCAGTCCCCTAATAGCGGTACAAGTCGTGTAGGAGTGTAGCCCAGAACACCCTGAGACAACACTGGAAACCTACCAGTGTATCTCGCTTGCCCTGGCCAGGGACGACTATATGTAATGGCTCTCCTAGACACAGCGCGATATCAACTCCCAATACCGGGAGAGACGAATCCAATCTAACCGCCACTGCCTCCAAGTGCTTCGGGACTGCACCCAACTACTACCTGTTTGCACGACTCCTTTGAGCCGTGGTAGGGTAGTAATCAAAGTACAGTGGGAACACACTCGAGGCGAAGTGATAGTGTCAAGTCAGCGGACTAAGCTGTACTCATGTCACCTGGGAACTGATAACTGACGATAGGTATAGTACCAACCAACAGTTCCCGACGAGTCCTGTCCAGTGTACTCGTAACCTAACGAGCACCCGCATACTATCTCAAGTACGACGTACTGACGGCTGTGGGACAGACCGTTTCCCCTGCTGGGATGAGAAGCGCATACGCTAGTCTACTCCGGAGTATCGATGCCCTGTCTCGATAGTCCTACGACTAGGGACCTGCATAAGGAGTGCTTGTGGATTACCCAGCCCCCACGAGTGTGACTGTCATCACAACGCTGGTAATCAAGCAAAGATCCTAAGGGCTCCACTAATGTGTTTAGGCGATATGTTAAAAGAAACACATGTACACACATTGAAGTAGAAACAAACCAAGTAGCATACTACTATTTTGAGCAAGATTGTCTATACAATGGTGAATATCCCAAGCTTCCATTAAGTAATATACAAACTAGTATGATATAGTAATGGCCTCTAGGGCATATACACTAACAATCTCCCATTTGCACTAAGGCCATGTACTGGCGTATCGAAGACCTATCATCTCGATCAGCCGCTCGAACTGAGTCTGGGGCAAGGCCTTCGTGAATGGATCTGCAGTGTTATCTTCTGAAGCAACCCTCCGAACCTCGATCTCCTGGCGATCCACGATCTCCCGGCGATCCACGATCTCCCTGATCAGGTGATACCGCCTCAAGATGTGTCTGGATTTCTGATGAGACTTGGGTTCCTTCGCTAAAGCTATAGCCCCGTTGTTGTCGCAATACAGAGGTATTGGATCAACAATGGACGGAACCACTTGAAATTCTTTCAAGAACTTCCTCATCCAGACGGCTTCTTTTGCGGCATCAGATGCAGCGATATATTCCGCTTCCATTGTCGAGTCAGCAACGGTTTCCTGTTTGGAACTCTTCCAACACACCGCCCCTCCATTGAGGGTAAAGACAAAACCCGACATGGACTTGGAATCATCCTTGTCACTCTGGAAGCTGGAGTAAGCAAAGGCCTCAATCTGGAGGTCTTTTCCGCCATACACCAAGAACATCTCCTTAGTTCTTCTCAGGTACTTGAGAATGTTCTTTACCGCTATCCAGTGCTTCTCCTCAGGGTTTGACTGATACCGGCTTACCACACTCAGTGCATAAGCAACATCTGGCCTGGTACACAACATCGCATACATTATAGAGTCTACCTGTCACGACCCGAAAGAGCACGTGACTGGCCCTTGAACCATATGAAGTCTATAGGACTCCATCTGATCCAAGTAAGCCAAAAGCCCAGAAATCTAAAACCATTTTAAGAGTAAATAAAGAAAACTGGTTTTTTATAAGCAAGAACATATTTTGTAAATCAAAGATTTTTAAACAACTAAGCCGAAATGCATTTTTAAAATGTGTAGTCTTTTCTGAAAATTTCGGTAGAGTTTCCTTTGTAAAAACTGATCCTGTATGGGGTACAACAAGAATAATATATATGCAGCGATAAAAGGCATCCCCAAGCGGGAGCTAGTTCTTCGTCAATCGACGGTCACAACCACACAAACAATATAATATACAACGCCGAATGGCGAGGATCAAAACTCAAAAGAAACTCACAATAACATGAAAACCGTAATACTGCTACACGCGACTCTAAGGTCGAAATAATACATCACTAGTGTCTTAAGTCCGAAACAATATACAAGTTTTGGTTGATGGAATTCTAGATACAAAGGAATAATACAAGTACAATGGTGGTTCTTGATGCAAAAGAACCTACCTACCAAATGCAATTCACCCGCAAGGAAGCAGTGTGCCAGAAATGCCGCTATGGAACTTGTACGGCAAAACCTGCAAGAACTGTGGCACAACGGGGGTGAGTTGCCAACTCGTGAATAGAAAATATCTACAAGCAGAAATCGAATGCATGACAAATCCTAGGTCAAACGATTCGTATATAAACCTCAAAAAATAAGCCTGAAGCATGATAAGGTGGCAATGTAACATCTAATCGTGTATGTAGTGCCAAGTACCCGTGCCAGTGCCTCAGGTAAAAACATGTTATAAACATAAGGTATGTCTTCATGAAGTAAATATGATGAAGTATCAAAATGAATATCAATACACATATATTAGCGTCCCATTCCATTAATATTGGTGTAAGAGTATATATAACAGCGTCCTCATACCCTGTTATATATACAAATGAAGTATGATCAATGTAATAAAAGTCTGTATGTGATCAATGTCTGTATATATGTGGATCCCGTCCACCTGTCACCCAATGACAATAAGCATCATGCATGTAAATAAGAGGATATAATCAAAATCATGGAAAAGATCATGAAACCTGTGCCTAGAATCGGCACGTAAATCCTCGTCCATATGGGGCTCCGTCTGCGGTATCGGCCCTCGGCCCCGGCAGCACGGGTCAGCCCATGTCCATCTCTCAACTCCGGTCGGTATCCCCGGATATCCGCCGAGCTCAAATACAATCACCGATAGGTACTCGCCCACCTCCAGGCTCAATCGGAAAAATCCATCGATCATCTTGCCGAGGGGAACCATACCGGGCCCCACCATGTACCCTCATACGGCACACACTCCTCGTATGGGGTGTATAATCAGAATCGATAAATCTCATGGTGGCTGTGCAAATAATATCAAGGAAACCGGGTTTTTCAAATAAGTACATACTCTCCTTTGAAATTATCCACGGTTCTCAAATCCAGAAATATCATAAAAACGAATATCTCAATGCGTATAATCAGAAAGCATGATGTATGTGACATAGAATAATAGTATGCACATACAAGGTCATATCCTGATGCAATAATACTACTGTGTAGTGACATGACAATTATCGATGATGAAGTGTGTGAGCCGGCAAGCAAGTGTACGTGGAACATATGCATCATCGATAATGGTGCTGGTGTCCTAACAACATGATTGCAATATAGAAATAAACACATGCAATGCGATGCAGAATCGAATAATCAATGCAACATTGAAGAATCTACACCAATATATACATGTCATGTAGTGGTGCCATTTGAAATAAGACGAATCGGGGTTTTGGTAAAAATAAGGGTTACGGTGTTTTTAAGAATAGATACGTCTTTGAAAATACCCGTAGAATCCCTTTACTTGTCCTTAAGATATTCCCGATTCGTTAGCTTTGAAATAGGTATGACTCGGGTCTAGTCTAACATCTATTAAGCCAAGTCCATCAGGAGGGGTATGGAAACCACCTAAATCTGAGTCGATATATATATAAATAATATAATAGTCGGTGATCCCGCCTCAATAATATCGCGTACGATACAGTATATCATCTGACATCCTCGAGTCATGAGTGCGGATCTATCATCAATATAAAGCTCGTACGGTTAATCGTCATACGACATCCCAATAGCTGAGTACGGGTCAATATCACAATTAGCTTATCAATTATTTGGTATCCTCATCATCATATCACATAATCTGGGGTACTGATCTAAGTCTAGTACAACTGATACCATCAATATGACTGCGTGTGTAAACACACGTCCAAAGGCCCGCTAGAGATCACATGTCGTATCCCAAATACGAGTCATATCAAATCACTGATCTCGCGGCACAATGCCCAATATCATCGACTCATCTCCAATGTCGTCCAATATCATCAAACACAGTGCAAGTATAATGAATATGCAAGGGTGTACGTGTAGGTGTAAATCTATTCTAGGGTTCGCGACTATGAACTACACTAGTTGCTTCTAACCCTAAACTATCCATAATACACATAACACAATATCCACGACACACTATAACTATTATATATAATATATATACATTATATCAACTACGGACCGCGGGGGTGCTATACGCCATCCACCCGACTTCCCCCTGTAGATATAATCTACTCACCTTGCGTCTTCATTTGTCGACGTCGCCACGCGCTTGCTTGTCGTCCCGAAGTCTTCATGAGGTACCCACATATCAAAGTATCGTATATGCGCATTAAAACCAAATCAAAGCTAAAACGACACACGAAAACCAAAACGATACGCTATGGGGCCTATAGGTTAGAACCTATGGGTACGCCTCCAAAACCAACAATCAATCCTTGATATCGTCATATAAACGCCAAATAGTCGAGGTAAACACAATACGCAAATTCAGAATTAAAATACGGAATACGGAAACACGAATCCAAAACAGCAACAAAGGAAATAGGCTCAAGATTTCACCCTAGGTCAAATTAGACAAATCTATACATACCAGGGGCCTAATCTACACATGTAGGAGCTGCAGAACCAAAACGACCCAATTTGGTGCAGGTCTGGCCGCAATTTGCGGCCAGAGGGAATTAATTTGCGGCCGGGAAAGGGAAGAAGGGGCTAGGGTCCTGGTGATAGCTTCCTGGATGCCTGCACATACCATTGTCCAATCAATTTAATTTTCAGAGTCTCGGGGTGAAAGCAGATTCAATGTAACCTTCACAGATTTCACAAATTCTCCGATATCGGTTTCTAAATCCGTATTCCGGGTCTTAAGTCTCAGGTTTGGGTCTAAATTCCAGCACTAGGGTGTTTATATAACCTTTACTGAGCTCAATTTCACATTACAACACAAAATTCCCCCAAACCCTAACTAGGTTTTCCTCAAGTCCACAAAAACACATAATATCGGTTCAATCTAAATATGTGGTATAAGTAATGCATAAACTAAGCTAATGATCCAGAAATTACCTCATTTGGCAACTCGAGAATTTTCTTGAGTTGCCCCTAATGGCCAAAATCCTTGCTTTCTTGGCCCAATGTGTAGATCTTGAGCTTGTGCACACTTTTTATGAAATGTGGGTAGGGTTTTGGTATTGTTTTTGAGATGTAATGAAGGCTTGAAGGTGGGAGGAAGAAGAGGGGCATCAACAACTGCTGGAGCTGAAGAGGGAGAGGGAGAGATGAGGGAGAAATGAGAGGGAGAGGGAAAATAGGTCCAAGGTCAACTCCCCCCATACTTACTACATGCCCATACCTCTCTTTTCTTTTCCTTTTTCATTTTCTTTCCTCTCTAAAACCTTCTCACTAGAATAGTAACCCCAAAGTAAAACCATGGCAAGAAAAAATGTAACACAAGTGTAGAAAAAGATATGTGCATGTTTTGCACAAAATTGCTAAGAAAACCGATTAGCGATTTTTAATCGCGATTAGCACTAAATTAGCATATAACCAATCATAAAAACTTAAAAATGACTTAATTCCATAAAATACCCTATTTTAGAATTTTCCAAATTTTTTCTGTATTTAATTATACCAAAATATTAAAATATTCAATAAAATAATATTAAATTATAAAAATTCCCAAAAATAATATTTTATTTTTTTGAAATGTTACACTACCGCAGAAGCGTAGGGTATAATAGACATGCGAGCCCTTTCCAAATCAGTCTTGGGAGACATCTCTTTGGAGAGGGTGATCCCGTGACATGCCGGTAGATTACCGTGCTTGGAATCTTCCATACTGAATCTTTTCAGTATGGTGTCGATGTACCTGCGAAAGTCTTAATATCCTCTTGGATCTATCACGATGGATCCGGATCCCCAGAATGTAGGAGGCATCATCCAGGTCTTTCATGGAGAACCCGTGTGACAAGAACCCTTGACAAGAACCCTTTGACAGATTGTAGCATAGGAATGTCATTTCTTATCAAGAGAATGTCAGCCACGTATAAAACGAGAAATATGACAGTTCGTGCTACAAATCTACTATAGATGCATGGTTCATCTGGATTTTTGATAAAGCCAAATTTTTTGACCGTCTCATCAAAACAGGTGTTCCAACTCCGCGATGCCTGCTTTAGTCCATAAATGGACTTAAGCAACTTGCATACCTTTCCGCTGCTCCCACTCTGAATGAAACCCTCTGGCTGGTCCATATAGACACACTCCTCTAAATTTCCATTTAGAAAAGCGGTCTTTACGTCAATCTGCCAAATCTCATAATCGTGGAAGGAAGGAATGGCAAGAAGGATCCGAATGGATTTCAGCATAGCCACTGGAGAAAAGGTTTCGTCATAGTCCAAACTAGGTCTTTGACGAAAACCCTTTGCAACAAGTCTAGCTTTATAGGTCTCAACCTGTCCATCTACACCAATCTTCCTCTTGAAGATCCATTTGCATCCTACGGGTTTTATCCCATCTGGAGCAACGTCCAAAGTCCATACTTTGTTGGTGTACATGGACTCCATTTCGGTCCGCATTGCATCCAGCCATTTTACCGAGTCAACGCTCTGAATGGCCTGCTGGAAGCTAGTCGGCTCATCATAATCAATGATGCAATCCTCTCTATCCCCGTCTATAAGAAAACCGTAGTATCTCTCGGGCGGATGAGACTGCCTACTACTCCTGCGGAGCGGCGCAGGAATGTCCTTTCTTTCGAACCCTCTGGTTCTGCTAAGCTTTCAGTAATGGTCTGTGGTTCTGGAATTTTTTCCAGTTCTATTGCGCTCCCACTTATTTCCTTTTCTAAGAACCGGTGTTCCAGAAAGTGGGCATTACGAGAAACAAAGACCTTTTGTTCCTCTACGTAATAGAAAAGATACCCCCTGGAGTTCTTTGGGTATCCCACAAACTTGCACAGTACTGAGCGTGTCTCGAGTTTGTCCGCATGCTGCTTTTTGACAAAAGCTGGACATCCCCAGATATTCAGATATTGAAAATAGTGTTTCTTCCCACTCCATATCTCATATGGTGTGGTAGGCACAGTCTTAGTTGGAACTCGGTTCAAAAGGTATGCAGCTGATTCTAGCGCATATCTCCAGAATGATCGCGGTAACTCAGCGTTAACTCATCATGGAACGTACCATATCCAATAGGGTTCGGTTCCGTCTCTCTGATACACCGTTATGTTGCGGAGTGTACGGAGGAGTAAGCTGAGAAAGAATTCAATTCTCTTTTAAGTAATCCAGGAACTCGGCACTTAAGTATTCACCATCTCGATCAGATCTTAGTGTCTTGATATTTTTTTCTGTTTGTTTTTCTACTTCATTCTTATATTCCTTGAATTTTTCAAAGGCTTAAGATTTATGCTTCATTAAGAAGATATGTCCGAACCTTGAAAAATCATCTGTAAAAGTAATGAAGTAGGAATAACCACTTCGCGCATGTGTAGACATTGGACCGCACATGTCACTGTGTACGAGCCTCAAGAGCTCGCTCGCTCTTACTCCGTGTCCAGTGAACGGAGTCTGTCATCTTTCCTTTGAGACATGATTGACAAGTTGCATATGAATGATATTCGAACGGATCCAAATATCCTTCTGTATGTAACTTCGTCAACCTTCTCTTATTGATGTGACCCAGTCTACAATTCCATAAGAAAGCGTGATTGATTTCTGGAGACTTTCTTTTGTGTGTATTCTGGACATTGAAAATCTGTGGTTGGTTTAATACGTATATACCATTGTTTAATTTACCCGACCCAATCAAAACTTGATTAAGGTGAATGTTCACAACATTACTTACAAATTCAAATTCATAATCTTCTTTAGATAATAAAGATACATATATGATATTACAGGTTGCATTGGGTACAAAATAACAATCACGCAAAACCAAAACATGCCCATCTGACAATCTCAGGTGATAGTCCCCCACGGACTCAGCATCCATGCCAGCTCCGTTTGCAACTCTGAGGGTCATATCACCTGCCTTCAAAACCCTACGCCTTCTCAGTGCCTGCAAAGAATTACAGATATGAGATCCTGATCCGGTATCCAATACCTAGGATGTAGAGTTTATTGATAGACAGTTTTCAATAACACACACCTGAAGCTGAAGCCGCAACTTGCTTCAGATCCTGGTTTCTGGCCTTCCAAGCCCTGCAATCCTTTTTCCAGTGTCCACTCTTGTGACAGTAAAAGCATTCTTCCTTTCCCATAAGCTTTCCCGCTACCTTTGTTGCCTTTGTCTTTCCCTTCGTATCCACTTTACTAACACCGCCCCTTGGTTTGGCGGGGGCTTTCTTCTTCTTTCCCTTGGCTTTCGCTTTGGACTTAGAAGAGGAAGATCCTCCTACAAACAAAGTGGATGTTTCTCTACCTTTCTGTAGGGTGCCCTCTGCACTCCTCAACATGTTGAGAAGCTCCGGAAGTTCAACCTCTTTTCCTTGCAAGTTGAAGTTCAGGATAAACTGAGCGTAAGTGGAAGGAAGGGACTAGAGAATCAAGTCCGTATAGAGCTCGTTCTCTAACGTGGTCCCAAGGTCCGCGAGCTCTTCAATGAAGCCAATCATCTTAAGCGCGCGTTCCGCTACCGATGATCCGACGACCAATCTCGTCGAAAACAACTTTTTCGAGACTTCGTATCTGGCGATACGGGATTGCTCTCCATACAGTTCTTTTGTATGAAGAAATATGGATTCCAGGTCCATATTCTCGTGCCCCCTCTGATGTTCATTATCCATAGAGGCAAGTACGAGGCACTTGGCCTTCGCGCAGTCGATCTCCCATGTCTTACGGATTTCTATATCCGCGACGCTGGAGGTGGGACCCGGGACAGGGGGAGCTTTGGTGGTAAGGAGATACCCCAACTTGTCGTAAGTGATTGCCATTTTGACATTCCTGAGCCAATTTTTGTATTTTGGTCCTGTCAGTATGTTTTTATCTAGTAATAACTTAAGTCCGGTCATGACGATTGGTCGCTGCAATTAGGAGAGAGAGAAGAAACACTCAGCATGATGCTCTTGCAAGTTTAGAGTGGTTTTTAGTTTGTCTAAACATGATGGCTCCCACTGTCTCTCGAATCCCTCCTCAAACCATAAAAGAAGAATTAGTCGGGATCAATCTCACCGTACAATACTTGCTTAACCGTTCAGCCAGGCCAGTGTCGGTACTTCGAGGGAGGTTTTCCAACGCTTTCGCGAAGTTCCTTAATTTAAGAAGCTCTTTTCCCTGGGGGCGCAGCCCCGCCAACACCTTTCTAGACACCTACTAGGTTTATAGCATTGATCGTTAAGTGAGAAATTTCCCGAGGAGTAGCATATACTCACAGTAGGATCGGGATCCAAATATCATTGCGTGACAAAACCGAAGGAATCCTACCAGAATCATCACACTCCAAATGGTATGCAGCGCTAGCAAGTTTCAGTTTCTTTTGAAACCCCCGATGTGGATTTTTGCCCCATGCTCTTATGACCTTGGCGTAGGTCAAAATGTCATAAGTCACATGTCAAGTTCTATCCATCATTATCCAGGTTAATTTGAACCCACCCGTACCTACCCTTGACGTAGGCCAAAATGGCAGTACGACTGTCTCAAACCAACGCATTCTATCTATGCAACAGATAAATATCCGGCAACTACCAATCACTATGCCTTGGCGTAGGTCAAAATATATAGCTTGAATACTACCGAATATTTAACTGAAACGATGGAGGGCTACGAATGGTTTTGGCAAAATCGTGAACGTAGTGAACTTGATATAATCGATGGAACGAGATAGCTTTTAAAAGGAGTGGTTCAAGCTCCGCATTTAAAAGTTGGTTTTTGAAAAGAACCGAGTGGTTTTGAAAGTGTTCCAACGATTTTTACTTGGTTTATTTTCTTGCATTAATTTTAATGTGTCCCATTATTTAATCCTACCATTGCAGAAAACAACGAAAATATGACGTACGCTTATGCCATCCGCATTCGCCACGGGACCCCGTCATTACCCGTTAGGTTACTTAACTAACGACAGAGCGGGGGCTGGACTAGAGCGGATGCAAAACATAAGCAACGCCAAAATAGATATCATATATAGATATATACATTCGTCAGATGCAATGATAGCCATTCCAGATCACAGATGAACACATTGGATATACTAGGGATCCGCATTCCGTACGAGCCTGTAATGACAAGCGGATTACACGGTCGCGGTGAATAGCCAATACCCCACCCTAGACCCCTACGGGTGCGGCAAACTACCCACCAAATACCCGAAGTGAAGCAACCTCCCTCAACAACGTGAGTAGGCCACTCGGCACTTCGAGGTACCCGGTAGTTTGTGCACCCCCTCTATGGGTCTATCCTAGGAGCAAAAACAGTAAAAGAAATTATACAATAACGGCTACAACCTCATCCCGGTTGTGCGGCCATATAAATAATATTACATCAATTACAAATTACATGAATTGAAAGATAAAGAAAAACTCTCATCTCACAACTCCCGGCTATTCATCCGCGACAATCCAATGAATTCATATACACATACCATCAACATTACAGATCACAGATATGTATAACCCCTACTGATCGACGTATAGCGATTAGCAACCGTTCAATACATATATCACATCACAGATATATAACCCGTTAGCTTAAGTCCTTAGAAGTTCGATCAAAATACGGATTTTTAAACCCCAAAAACAAATTTTGCTTTCTGGAAAATCTCGGCAGAAAAATCATATTGTAAAAATCCGAAAACACCCTATGACACACACTGCAGCAAAACAGATCCACGGCCGAGTCAACTCGGCCGCGGATCCGCGGCAATAAGCTCTTCTTGCCGTGTTTCCGCGGTGGGTTGGTCGGCTCTGTGGATCGTTTTTCTGCAGTGTACACTAAAAAGCCTGAGTCGATTTTTCAGATATGTTAAATCATTTTTAGAGCAGTAAAAAAATCGACAGAAAGTTTGTGTCTTGGGCATGTTTTGTGACTTTTTCTCCGATCGAACTTCTAGTTACTTTGCTAACATGTTAGATAGTGTTTAACTAGGCTCTGATGCCACTGTAAGTCCACGTTACCCGTCCCTGGTTCTTTGGGGTTGCGGAAATGGTGAAAAACGATTTTCTACGGTGGGGGTAACATGGACTCAAAAACGGATCTTTGTTAAACTAACTATCCAACAACCTAACTAAGAGTTTTACCTACTCAGTTAGGGGGTTATACCTTAACTTGAACTCTTTCTCTTCGACTCCTTGTGATGGTCGGATGATTCTCTCCTCGTCGTCTCCTTGTGCCGAAGATGGATCCACCCGAAAGCTTCTACCTTTGGCTCCAACCTCAAACTAGAGGAAACTAGAACACTTGGCTTGCTAGACCTTGTATACTAGGATGAGTAGAGAAGTGTTTTGGGTTTTTATCTCCAAGGCAAATGGTTCTCAACACATGAGAGGTTTTTGCCTTGAACTAGAGAAAGAGGGAGAGCAAGAGGAAGAGGAGAGCTTTTGCATGAGAGAGAATGCAAATGGTAGAATGAGAAAGACTTTTACAACCATCCTCTTCATAATCCAAAATAATCATAACAAATAATAATAATTGAGTATTATGTGATGGTTGTTATCATATCAAATGGCAAATATCATTTCATGCATTAAATGCAATGTGTGAACAAACAAGCAAGCAAAAGTCTTTGCCATGAAATGATAGCCATTGTAATGATGATGGTCAACAAGTCCAACCTAGTCAACCGGTCAACAAAGTCAACAAGTCAACAAAGTCAACCTTTCAACCCAACCATGGCACAATAATACTTAATTAATATTATCATTAATCATATTTCTTATTCTCATTAGGGTTTAGCAAAAGTCAACAGTCAACAACCATAATGAGAATCCTCTGCCTCTGTCTCGGTCAACCGTGCATACACACCCGCATCCGCGTTTCGGGGAACACGAATACAAACGAGATAAAACCAATCCCAAAACGTATACTAGGATCTGGCTTAACCCAAAGCCCACTAGTAACAACTGCCCGGACACTAAACGTGCACAAGTGCACGGATGTGATCGAACCCTGTCGCAAAACCATGCGACCTCTACTCTTTTTGCCTAAAGGCGAATAACTCTCTGTGTGGGACTCTAAAGACTCGACACTACGCTGACAGTGGGTTTAACCACAGACCGCAAGCGGCACTAGCTGTGAGTAACGGCCCCCATGTAGATGCCGATAAGAAGACTGACGAGGTGAACTCATCCGAACTCCTACTGAACCTGAATGTGACAATCTGCGTACAGTCCGGTCTGTTCGTCTGAGAATATCGCATGGCGGGCCTAGGGGGTGGTAAACGTCAGTCCCTTAATAGCGGTACAAGTCGTGTCGGAGTGTAGCCCAGAACACCCTGAGACAACACTGGAAACCTACCAGTGTATCTCGCTTGCCCTGGCCAGGGACGACTATGTGTAATGGCTCTCCTAGACACAGCGCGATATCAACTCCCAATACCGGGAGAGACGGATCCTATCTAACCGCCACTGCCTCCAATTGCTTCGGGACTGTACCCAACTACTACCTGTTTGCACGACT
Source organism: Agapanthus africanus (assembly GCA_030015575.1). Classification (NCBI taxonomy): domain Eukaryota; kingdom Viridiplantae; phylum Streptophyta; class Magnoliopsida; order Asparagales; family Amaryllidaceae; genus Agapanthus; species Agapanthus africanus. Next base: position 110,896,206 of record CM057351.1, read on the forward strand.
CCTTTGAGCCGTGGTAGGGTAGTAATCAAAGTACAGTGGGAACACACTCGAGGCGAAGTGACAGTGTCAAGTCAGCAGACTAAGCTGTACTCATGTCACCTGGGAACTGATAACTGACGATAGGTATAGTACCAACCAACAGTTCCCGACGAGTCCTGTCCAGTGTACTCGTAACCTAACGAGCACCCGCATACTATCTCAAGTACGACGTACTGACGGCTGTGGGACAGACCGTCTCCCCTGCTGGGATGATAAGCGCATACGCTAGTCTACTCCGGAGTATCGATGCCCTGTCTCGATAGTCCTAGACTAGAGACCTGCATAAGGATGTGCTTATGGATTACCCAGCCCCCACGAGTGTGACTGCCATCTCAATGCTTGTAATCAAGCAAAGATCCTAAGGGCTCCACTAATGTGTATAAGCGATATGTTAAAAGAAACACATGTACACACATTGAAGTAGAAACAAACCAAGTAGTATACTACTATTTTGAGTAAGATTGTCTATACAATGGTGAATATCCCAAGCTTCCATTAAGTAATATACAAATTAGTATGATACAGTAATGGCCTCTAGGGCATATACACTAACATATATAACAGTAAGTCAAGATAGTAGAGATATGAACATGAAGTAGCCAATGCGGGTGTCTAAAAGAGCGGGTGAACAGTAAAGCAGTAAAATAGTATGTCGGGTGTGTCAATACAGTAAGTAATGCATGTCAATGCCACTATCCCTATCAGTCTCTAAGTCTCCTTGTACAGGTCACTCACCCTATCGTCAGTCCAAGTGTGAGAGTCAACCACTCGTGAGTGTCCTCCACCCAAGGGTAGGACCCTATGGCAAGGGACCACGGGCCCAAAATATAACTCACGGTATTAATCATGTACCCTGTAAATCTCCATATATCTCCATATATATATATGCCGGCATGGGACTCCCAAGATTCTGTTGAACTCACACTCAAACTACCCCACACCCCGTGGTCTACATCAAACGCCAATCATAACCTCGAATACCGGTCGGTCCATGACAAGTCTGCGCGAGAACTGGAGACAGGATCTCCATCAAGCATGTCCCGACTGATACCCGAGATATATGGATAGTGTGTGGTGCCTTATCTGTGACACCCATACAAGCGCTTCCATAAGTGTCTCATACCACTTATAGTCACACTTATACGCGCCCCACAGACGTCGACAATGCAATAAATCGATAAGGTCCACTGATTGTGTACAAGTACGCGTCACTTCATTTATTCATTCACGCTCTAACACTAACGTACTTGCCACAATCCACCACTAATACCTAACACTGGGTAATGTACATGATTACTAGGTTACCAATGCAGTGACATATATATGATGTGATGAGAAAACAGTATTTAAGGCATGGTTAAGATGTCATCAAACGATATTCTACCACTTGCATAATTCATCATAAATCATACGTGCACAATTTAGCGAAACAATGAACAGGGGATACGTAGTATGTTTGATTATCTATCCAGCAAATTTGGTTTCACGTCAATCGGGCTTCAGGATCGCTAGATATGGCCATTCCATTTTAAGCGTGCACTGCTGGAAATCCGGTTTCAGAATCGGAAGTCCGTTTCGCAACGCATTTTAATCCCAGTCGGGATCAGATTTTAGCGACGCTACAGTTGAATGAAATCTAGGATTTTCAACGCAACAGACGGATTCTCAATCGCGTCTGTACGTCGGGAGTTATGCACTATCCAACATTGGGGTATCAGTTCTGGTTCTGTTTGGGACTGCTATACGTCCCGATCTTTTAAATTGCATTTTAAATAGTAAACGATGATGAAACATGGTGAAATCACTTGCGTTATCTTGTCAACAGATTCATCTTCAATGAGGTGTAGGGCTCCGCAACATACTAGTTCAGGAAACAAAGTAGTAGACATTACGGGACAGAAAACAATAACCAGAGTTGCTCTGGACAACAGTTTAGAGCCGCTCTCCGAACCACTTCTCGTCATAATTTCAGTACAGAAATACTTAAGAACTTGTACAGGGTTACAGGTCGTCGAGTCAGCTCTGATTTGAGCCCTCGAACGCCTCATTTCAATATGTACATAATTTATTGTGATTTTAACAATTTTCAGGTGCAGGAAATATTCAGTTTTTACGGGTGTAAGAGGGGGTGTTCGTTTAAGTCGTTAACAGACATATTTTTCAGTGAAACTTCTACACTAGGTTCATTATCACACGGACCACAATATGCAATCAAATTCCGTCAAATTAATTGAAGGTTTTCTTTGGGATCGTATATCGGCACCTAACTTATAACAATTTTACACGAAAAGTATAAGCGGGAATTAAAGGTGATTGAAATGTAATATCACAAGTAGCACGAAGCAAGTATTAAATTTGCCTGGAGACGTGTCGACGAGGGTCCGGCAGCGGCAGCAGCACGATCGCGTCACGGCGCAGCACAGGTTCGGCCTTTCGGAATCAGACAATCGTACTCACTCCAGTTACTTTCCGTGCCCTCCTTTTTTTTCCACTGCTCCAAGTAGTTCCTCGTTTTGATGCGGGGGGAGGTAGAGATGCTGATAAAGAGAGAAATTTTTAGAGAGAGAGAGAAAGAGAGATTTAAAGAGATAGAGAGAGAGAGAGTTAGACAGAGAGAGAGTAACACAGAGAGAGATAGAGAGGGAAACAGAGAGAGAGCGAGATGTAGAGAGAGACAGAGAGAGAGAATCAGAGAGAGACAGGGAGATTGAAAGAGAGTTTACCTGGTGATGACGGGGTCGACGGAGGCTGTCAAGGCAGTCGATGGGAGGAGGCGGCTGCGGTGTTTGCAAGGATGGTGATGGAGGTTGGTTGTGATGGCGGTATGGGGGAGCTCGGGTGCGGGGATTTTGGTAGTGATGTATCCGGTAGTGCTTAGGTGGTCGCGGTTGGGGAGAGGTCAGTGGAGGGGACGCGGAGGTGATGGGGATGGCCAGAGGAGGAGGCTCGTCGGTGAGGTGGTGGTGGAGTTTGGGGTATCGGCTGTAGGGGAGTTGGGTCTCGCGGTGGTTGGTCGATGGAGGTGAGGCAATGGCGATAGTTGGTGGCGGTCGCAGGTGAAGAAAGAAGAGAAGTGTGATTGGTGATGGATTCGTGGTGGTTGTTAGTGCGAGCTGAAGGAGGAGCTGGGGGGTTGTCGGTGATGATGAGTGAGGACGAGGGAACGAGGGTGATGGGGTGCAGGGGCTCGAGTGAGGGGTTTTCTGTGAAGAGAGAAAGAGAAGGAGGAGTTTGAGGTCGTTGAGGGGAGCGGGTCTGAGGGAGAGCGCGCGCGTCGTGGGCCCGAGGAGCGGGGCGTTGGCGACGTGGGCGCAACGGGAAGTATCGAGTGAGAAAGATGGAAACGTGGGGAAGAAGGTGTTTGCGAGCGGGTCGGGTTGGAGTGCTGTGGGCTTTGGGAACGGGGCACGGGCTGAGGGGAGTTGGGCTGGCTTAAGGATTTAATTAAATTGTTTATGTTATTTCTTTTTTGGGCTGAGGGGGAAAATGGGCCGGGGGTTTGAAAATAAATTCGAAGGAAAAGAGTGGGCCAGTGAGGAAAATAAAAGGAATGTTGGGCTGTTGGATGTAGGAATGGGTTTTTGGGAAAAATAAAAGGGAGAGAATAAAAAAAGGTTTAGATAAATTGGGGTTTGGGAATTTAAAAATACTACAATTAATAATTATAGAACAAATAAATTTTAAGACCAACCAAAAATACAAATATTGGTATACAAAAGGACTGGGTTTTACACGCGTACTAAGCGGGCACTAGGATCCCGAGTCCAACATGACATGCACTAAACGAGTTCAGTGTAATCAAAGCGTGTGGAGAAAATAAGGATAAAAGAGGCGAGAATGGAGGGAAAGTTTTTATAGATTTTGATTTTTCAAAAGAAAAAGTAAAGAAAGGGACTCGACACCTAAACAATTACAACACAAAATATAGCAAGCAAACAATCCCTCCCTAAAAACTAGGGTCACCTAAGGCAATCATTAAACTCACTCCTAGAGATGGATAAAATCATCTACCTCTCTCCTTACTAACTCGTGACCAGAAAAGTGCAAGAGTGAATTGGAGGCTATCGAAGCTTTCACTATGATCCTAATCGCGTTAAACCATCACTTTTTAAAGATGTAGTCTCGATAACACTTTCCTAAACACCACGAAAATAGTTCAAAGAAGAAATAGATTACTCTCAAACTTCTCTTGTCCTTAATGAGTGTGCATCCTTAGAGTCTTGGGTACTAGTATTTTTTAATTAATTTTCAGGTGATGCTTGATGCTTGGTTGTGATTTTGGGTCTAGGAAGGGTAATAACTTCACCTAATGTGAATTTGGTCTTTGCCCTTAATTTCGTTTTATGATATGCAAATTTTGAACAATCAAAATCTATAAAAACACAAATTTTATTTTGGTGGCGCAATGCAAAGAATCTTGCAGAAAACACAGACCTAAGATAAGGTCAGAGAAAGAAGAAAGCTTACAAAAATTTTGGAGTTAAAACTCCTTGGTTCGGCTGCTAAAATGCGGTCGAAGTAAGGCCAAACAGACGAAGTCGTTTTGCACTGAGCTTCAATCCACCTATGCTTCTTGTTCCAGCTCCCAAAATATGCGACCAATCTTAGTGTTCTCGGATTTCCTGCACACTAAACATGCCGCATAAAAAATAACAAGACGGGGTTTTTATGATTTTAAGTATATTCACAAAAGAAAAAGAAAAGATAACCCGAATAACTTAGTATCTAACTAAGCCATGTTTCCGGGAACGACGCCATTTGATTGAAAGAGTTTTTGCAAGGGGAAAGTGATAGAAACCGTAATCAAGATGGTGTCGCTAAATAGCTAGCCGAGGTGAGTATGTGTTGTCCACGGAGAAACAGCTAATTAAATACTTGGTTTTAGACGAGTTATATGATTAAATGAGGCTTTGGTTGATTATCGCTAAGTGATATATACAAGACTAGAAAGAAACTTGCTAGGATGTACGTATTAGATAGACTAGGAATGGTAACACTCCTTATTCTCAACCTTTGATCATCTTCAAGTGAGTTGATACTAGTGCAACGAAAAGAAACGTGGATTAGGGTGTGTGAGAGATACTTGCGAGTATAGGTTAGGGTCTTCCATATGCTAAGTTCTCAAGTACGCCCTTATTTCTTCCATTTTTACCTTTGATCACTAACCCCCAATCCAAGATAAACATAACTAATTTTCGACATTGGGTCGTATAGACATGCTAGCCTCGCCATTTTCGGCTCGGACCTGAGCAGAAAATGTGCCCAAATTAAGAGGTTTGTGTCGTTTGGGTCGGGGTTCAACTCTATGCGTTTGATTAAAGTGGAGGTAAAGGAATGTTATTCATTTCTTGTACTACCCTCTCCTTAACACCTATGCAAGCATAAGACTACTCTCACGTGATAAAAAAGAAGAATAAATAAAGAAAGAAAGAGAACATCAAAACCACAAGGTATTTAAATGCAAACCTATGCTATTACAAACAAGCCCAAGTGTTGCTTAGCACTTGGTGTTTTCCTTCAATAAAGAAGGAGCTCTCTTCGCTAATGGAAACTTACAACATAAGATTAAGTTGAGCAAGAAGAACTAAAAGAGAGACAGATGAAAAAGAGGCTATTCTATTTTAAAATCAAAGTTACAAGAGAAGAAAATTACAATAAGAAATGGAAATATAATTAATTTAAACTAAAACTTCAACCTAGTATGAGAGCCACGTGAGCTAACAACTCAGGGAAGAATAAGGTTCTACCTAACTCTACCTACTTTCTATTTCTAGATCTAAACCATGATATCTCACGAGCTGCTGATTCGGTGCATTTATAGAGACAGGAGTGCAAAACCCTATGATGATTCTGAAACCAATCGAAATGATGAAATAGCCCTGAAAAATCTCTAACCGAGCCACTGGTTTGATCGCCAAAATGCGGCTAAATGAACTAAAATGCCTGCATTTCGATAGCCAAAACAGAGAGTTGGCACTTCAGACTTCTTCTATAGTTTTATGAGTTTGAGTTAGGGTCTTTCTAACATTCATAACACAATTTTAAGACCTTTGATTTTTGCAGTGTTGATTCTGTTGACTTTGACTTAGTCCGATTTGTGTCAATTTATGCTTAAAAGTTCGTCAATTGCTCCAATACCTATATCATGTACTCAAGTAGCAAATATGGATCAAAACACCTATTTATATACAAAAAGGTTAAAATTGAGCGGTATAATATGCAATATTATGATATGAACAACGAGCCTTAAAAATCTACAAGATAACGTTAAATTGCATTAAAAAAAATATAATCTACGTAACTAGAAGAAAGTTGTTTCAAATCAAATAGAAGTTCATTTTTTTTCTATTTTTTTAATTTATTACTATGCTCAAATTTTGCACCACCATTTATCTTAGCAATTGAATTAGAAGAACAACATTATGTTACTATGTGAGCTTGCTAGTACAGTCTCATTGCTTGATCCAAATATGGAGCTTTAGTTCTAATTAAAAGGATCTACATTGTGAAATGTAACATGGTACGAAAGAATAATTGCTTAACGAAAGTCAAAAAGAGAATATTCAAACCTATTATTGCAAAGTCGATATACACTCTTCATCAATGTAAATATATATGAATACCATCACGTGTGTATCCTTAACTATAAAGAAGAGGAACCGACTCATAACATTAGATTTGTAGATTAAAAAATTCGATATCCCATATGAGTTATAAATGAAACCTCAAATTGGAAGAAGAATAATTAATGAAAATCCTTAATACTGAATCACATATTCTAAAATATTCCTATCAAGGTCAACTTGTCTCAAATGATAAGATACCTATATCAATCGAACTTCATTGACAAAACTACACGAAACATAATAGAGTAAAGTATGCTGCAACACAAATCATTAGAGCTAATAGTTCTTTTTGGTGAACGTTACGTATTTCAAAATAAATAGTTACTTTAAACAAAATAAAATGTTAATATCTCTCATTTACATTGTTAAGATCTCTGACAAGAGATGAAAATCCACTAATAGGAAAAAGAAAAGTACCTTATTAATACTACAATAATTTACAAACACCACCGAATACCACAAAATGAAGTAAATGAATGCTGAGATTAAAAGAATAAAATAAAAATTATAAATTACATTTTTTTACTCCTTAATTTATAGACCGGACAATAAATACAATTTTTGGTTAAGAACAAGACAAAACAAACCCTAAAGTATTAGAAAAATGCAGCAATTAAATGTAGGTTTGAGGATATATTATTGTTCCAAAAGCACAAAATGATTAAAAAATCGAAATTGTTGAAGATAGAGAGATACAAAACGAAGAGAAACTTGAGAAGTTCTCATCAATTCCTTATCATGATAAAACCTTGCAAATATGTGAAGTTGTAATTTTTTCCAATAACCTTTGCTTAAAAATTGTCGCATTTTTTTGATTGACCGATCATTTAGCAAAATGTTTAATAATTTAATAGTTTTAGAAGTCGGTGTTAATAAATTTTCTTACTTAACCTTATCTATTATAAGTTAAATTTCTAATTACAAACTCTAGAAAATTAAATAAGAAAAACTCTTATATATAAACTAATATGTGAAATACTAAATCTCACTTTTTTTGAAATTCCACATCATAAGAATATGACCAACGTCCTTAAGAATTCAATCTCTTATAGCTGAAATAACATAAAAGTAATCTCTTAAATTGGATGCAAGAACCTCTGAAAATAGAAGAGCTAAAGCATGATCGGATAATTCTTAGAGATTAAATATTTGTATTTTATAGTATTTGTCATGATAACCATCAGGCTGATAATATCCCACTATGGAATTTTCTATCAATATACACATATACCATATAGTTCCCATAACATGTTTAATGTTTATTAACTTCGTAAATTATCATAGTTAAGTAATAGCAGGGTTATAATTTTGATGAATATTGCACGACCGTCATGAACTCAATTATATGCATTACTGATATATCTCTTGATTTTTGAGATTGAGATGTTACAAATTTATTTATGAGCAGAATATGGTTTTATAGACGTGTCAGATAGCATCCACCTCTCCAAGTCTTCCAACCTTTATAGGTTTTATAGAAGTGGATACGAGAATACACACAACCATTAAAAGAAATAAAGAAAAGCATAGCGTGTGAAACTTTATAGGCTTTGTGCTTGCGAATTCTTGAGGTAATCCTAATTTTCTCGTTCCGATTCACATAGATCATGCGGACAATTATGAGGATTGGCGTGAGGTGGATTTAATTCTTCCCTTTTGGCTCATTTATGTTGCGTTTGCAAAAGGATATGTGGAAATTAATAGGGATGTCTGCCAGTTAAATTTCCGTTTTGTAACTTATTTACGGATCATATTCTAGGCAATATGGTTAAACTTCAATATTACTAAGGAGTGCCGATGCGTTGGCATTGTGTTTGGTTATAAACTATTTGATAGGATTTATGTGCATGTAATTGATTATAATTTCTTCAAACCGGCCTTTGTGCAGAGGATTGACCAACTGATGAAGCAGATTGTTCAGATGAGTGAAATTGTAGCTTCCATTCACAAAGTTCCTGTTCTGAAGAAGACCTGAATCTCTATTGTGGGTCTTAAAATGGCAGTTTGATGACCTGCAGGATTCATGGGTTTGGTTGATTCGCTCTTTTTCTAGGTCAGTGCAACTGCACTGTTCTTATCAAGCGGCCTTGCTCTGATTGAGCTCTTTTGCATGCATATATGTTTGATAAGCTATCATTGATGTTGCTGATTATATTATTTGGGTTCTCTATTTTGTCTTATGATGGTGATAAAAAATAACTTCCCTACCTGTTTATAGCCTCTTTATAAGAGTCAAGCACATGCATTAATATAGTAGGACTCGCATGCTTGTGATTACAAGGCGTAGAGATGGAGGAGAAACTAGGGAACAGGTAAGGTAATGGTGAGGGTGATTATTGGGGTTGTATTTATATTTCATTTAATACCACCGAATGTAGCACATTGAATAATTTGTGTATGATCATACAAGCTGTATTAATACTTATAGCATCGACAGTAAGTTAAAGTATCTGTGCATGATCTGCCAGAAAATTCTGCAGTAAACTTAAGCATCTGTTGATTCCTTCGATCCATCTGTCTCAGACTGCATGGAATCAATAATGAATGTGAGCAAGTTGTTCCAGACCTTTGCGTTGCGTTGGCCAGAAGAAAAGGTTGAGTGTTGTTTCAGGAGATATGTGTTTTGTCTTCATGGAAGGGTCGATTGAAGCTATGCATGAACGTATTTGCGTCTCAATCTTAATATCGGTACTGTGTCAATTGCCAATAGCTATACAACTGTGTCTTCTTGGATTTACATGTCAATCTTAATTTCAGTACTTCGTCAAATGCCAATTGTTTTATAACTGCGTCAGTCTGCTCTCAAATGGTTGAGTATTGATTAATTTGTTTGAAAAGGGTTGGTGAGTTCTTATGTATTTTTGTTTTGAAATTGTTTCATTAAGTGAATAGGATTTTAAATGAGAATATGATTCTCACAGGTGGACAAGAGCAATGAGAGAGAAAGGCGATCAGAGCGAAAATGGCGGCAGTGGGATCCCCCTTTCATCTGCTCCTAATTTCTCGTCTCTAAAGTCTCATACCTCTTCTAATGTTCGATCTCTTCCTTCTCACTCTCGATCTACTCCGTCTTGCTTGCCTCCGTTTCTTCCCCTTCCCCATCTTTTACTTGGGACTTCACCTGTGTTTTAGGTTTTATTCATGGTTTGAGATCTGGTTGTTTTCAGTTGTGGATCTTTGGGTGCATGATACATGGTGCTCTGGATCTAGGGCTTCAGATCCATCGAGATCTAACAATTTCTATGGTGAACATGATCATAGGGTTGCAAATCAATGGAGATCGAACAATTTTAATAGCAGATATGGTCCTGAGGTTTCAGATCCATCCAGAGTGAACAATATTTATTGTGGATCTGGTCCTACGGCTTTAGATCCATGGAACAAGAGCAATTTTTGTGGTGGATATAGGGGTTTTCATCAAACTTTCAATTATCCTATAGACGCTCAGTCTGTTGTTGAGAATCAATTCAATGTTAGAGCTCGTAATCAACCGAAACTTCCTCAGAGAGGCCCATCCCTTAGATCCTATAAAAAAAAAGCATCTTCAAATAGTGAATCCCGTCTACTTTAACATGATTTTACTAGATTTGAGTCCTTACACTTCAACAACAATGAAGGCAACCATCATCTTGTCTTTGTTCACCACTAGCAAAGGATCTTTAAATCCTAGATAGATCCTTACCTGGATTTTCTTTGCCTTGGCAACAGGAAAGTTATGCTGAAGCCCTGAAAAAATGGAAAAGCTAAAGCTAACTCTTCTTTGGAAAAGAACTTAAAGTTTCAATACATGGAGTACAAGAGATTTACACCTGTTTAACACTCGGATATATTGTTTTAAATGTCGGAAATCTGATCATCTGTTGGTTGATTGCAATAAATTATTACTGGTTTGTTATAATTGTTGATTCTTTGAACATATTGCAAAGTCCTGTTCTCATGACCTTAATGATAGCAGGATTTAAGAGTAATAACAAGGAATTCAACATTGATAAGGAGAATTCCCCCCAAATTATCATCAAACAATTTTAGTAGCAAAAACTTTTCTACAATTTCTCTCAAAAATGCTAGTAAAGTTGGTGATGATATAAGGACTCGTGTACTTCAAATTAGTTGCCCTTGATGACAATTCCTTACTATCATGTGAATCCCTCTTTAGCTCTGCATTTGAGACTATTGAAAAGGAATTACCAAATACTGAATCTCTCCTTGAATAGTTTTCAACTCATTTTCTTTTTTTCCTTTTTATTTGGAGGGTTTTGGTTTTGGTTTTGTGTTTTTTTTTGGCGGGGGTGGGGGTGGGGGGTGGGTGGGTGTTAGATATATATCTTCAGCTGCTAATTCACTCCTAATTAAATTCCCAACAAACAAACATTTGAGCTGGTCATGAACAATAATTTTGTATCCTTCGAATATTTTACAGCTACCTTTGTTCTTTTGTCTGAGATTTTTTTTTATAGGAACTGGCCGTAAGCCTCACCCAAGCATCACATCCACGCTTACACACACACACACACACACTCGGAGGATCTACAAATTTGGTCCGAAACTGTTAATTTGTGGCCACTTCCTGTCCTAGGGCTCGAGCCCCCCACACTCTCCCCAGAAGGGGAAGTGACATACCAACTAAGCTACTGTTCATTGATCTGAGAATATTGGTTGCTGTAAAATGTTCAAGGTGTTGGTTCCTAGTGCCCTCGCCGCTAACCCGCGGCCAATACGGAATTCAAAAACAAAATTTTTCTTGGCATTAGAAACTAAAACCTTAAGAATCTAACCAAACATCTAAACCAGCAAACACAAAAAGATAGAAATCACAACCTTTGCAGTATTTTCATTTGCTCCAATTGGGTTGGACTCTAGCATGCTCTCAAGAGTTCCGGATCGCGTTTGTAAGCCGGTCTTCCTTCGCCGAAGATGATCCATCTGATGGAACCAAGTTCAAGCTTCAACTTTGTTGCGACTTTACCCGCACGCGCCTTTATGGTTTTGAAAAGAAATGGTTTTTGAAATAGTGCGTACGTGAGCTCAGTCTCGTTTTAAAATTTATAAACCGCAAGTGCACGACGCGTTGTAGCAAACTGGCAAGTACGGGTTGATCCACAGGGAATTGGTGATTAAAGATTGTTGTTAAAGGTTCGAGAAGAAAGAATTTGGGTTTTGTCACAAAAATTAGAAAATAAGGAAATATAGAACTAGTTAAGGAAAATGGCCGTGGCTCCGGTTCGGATGGTTGAATCGCGGCGAATTCTTCGACGCTCCCTTGATCATGAGTTGTCCGTCTTTATGTTGATTCCTACGTGAAGCATGGCTTGTCAAGACGTTTGCGAAGCATAAGTCATCAAGATATTGAAGTTCGACGCAAGACACGAAACAAATCCGTATTGTCTTACTTACCGTTTGTATGTCCAAGCTTGAAGTATCAACACTAAACACAAACGTTAGCAAGCATACATCAACATCAAATACACAAATTAACATATGAGAGCAAGTGGTTTTAGCATTAAACTTGCTAAGTGAATTGTGATAGTATAGGGTATATAAAATGAAGAAGTGTGTCAATCAACTTGTTAACAAAATACCCTGTCTAACACTTAGCAATTTTAACACTAATAATGATTCTAACCTTAATCTTGCAAAATGGTGATCATGAGAGAATAAGATATGTGATAAAGGTTACAAGCAACCATCAAAATAAACATACCATATCTAACACATTCATCTAGCAATCTTAAGGCTACAACCTCAATTAAGCACTTTAAACATTCACAAGAGAATGGAGGAAGGCTTTGCCATTCATCACCATCCTAATCATCACCACAACCATAAAGAACTACTCAAGAATCATACTAAAAAGAAAATACAAAAACAACAAGAAGTTAAGAAGTAAATAAACAAGAAAAACAACACTTGTATTGACAAATTAATGAGTTGAGATACATGATATTGGTTATTTGTTCAAGCTCCATAATGAAGCTCTCAAATGAGAGCTCCAAGAGGGAAGAAGAAGAAGAAAACCATGATTGAACTCCACACAACTCTTTTCAAAGCTTAAACCAAAAACTTATACAACAATTTAGACAAAAGAATGGATTCAAGTATATCCCCCCTTGATCATGCTCTCTGTTCTGGCTTTTATAGGCATAAAATCAACAAAAACGAACAATAAAAATAAAATGATGTGACAGTATGGAATGACCAGAAAAAAGTTGGAGCTAAAAGGAGTTAGTGGGGCCGCCGGCGCCGGGGATTTGGGGAGTTCTGCCGGTCTTGTTTTGAGGTGTGGGGCTCGTATTTGTGTGGTTATCTTGTGTGCTCTTCATTATCTCACTAGAATTGTTTGATTCTTTAATATAAACTTGGTTTGCACTCTGTAGATTTGGGGGAAAATGTGACTTTAAATCACATTATATCGTTTTGCTTCACTCATCACACACCCACTTGCACAAGTCATGATTTGTATGCCCACTTGTGCAAGGCAGCCCCACCAAGGTTCATGTATCAAAAAGAGTTTGTGTTCATACTTGTATTGTGTTTGACCATTTTGCATAAAAATGTGTATACTTATTTGTTGAAAAAAGAAACTCTTTGAATATTGATCGTTTTTCTGTTCCGATTGCAGTGTCGGCTCACAAATGTCGTATCTATGTATTTGCGTGTGTTTCCAGTATTTTGTCACGAATATCTGTAATCTATATTTATTGAGCAGACACAGATTAATAGTATCGATATATCACAAAATTGATAATGAATGAGCGGTATTGAAATGCAGTTTTTCGTGATGAACAAATACCCCCAAACTTATTTTTTGCTCGTCCCGAGAAAAACAAAATCCTAACCTCACTTTCGCAGGGAATGCGATTGCACTGAGCTCGTGCAACAAGCCGTTAAACCTCTAGGTGTCCCTAGTAGGAGGAGTTTTGTCTCCTGAGGGTTTTCAGCGGATTGCACCCACAAAATTCCGTCAAGTTAGTTTCGTGAGGAAACTGTTGACTATAATCTTAAGGTTTAGTATCAAAGTTAGAAGTTCTATTATCCTAGTTAGAAACGTCGAACCCTTATTTTTCACTCCTCACATCTCATTTAACATGAGCTCATACACGTCTTTACGTGGTTGTGCGCATAGTGTTGTTTAAGTTTTTAAGAACTTCGATTAGGGTCATCATGTCATAAATACGGACCAGGATAGACTTCTAAAGGATTACACGAGTTTGAAAAAGACTTAAGATTTTCTCAAGTTTCGTTTTCCAATTAAGTTTCAAGTCAGAATTTCTATCATTTTTAACAGAGAACTAAATTTTATTCTTCACTCCTACCCTTCACCTGTCTTTGTTCATACACACTTTTCGTGATCATGCATAAAGTCTTATAATCTTATAAATGAAACTTTCATATCTCCGCTAAAAAACTGTTTATAATAGAAAACTTGTCCTTGCCAAGATTATTCTTTCACAAAGAACCGTGAGAACTTTTAACTCGGAGAGAACTGATTGATTCTAAAATTCAAGACTGTGTAGTGTGTATCAACTCAAATGATCCCGGCAACGGCGCCATTTGATTGTAAAGAAAATTCTTGTTTGTGTAAATCGAATAAAGCGAATAAGTTTCTTTGTGTCGGTAATTAGAGAATTGAATAAAATTTCACAATCAAAGAATTATATTTGACCGCAATCAATTACGGTGTCGGTTGTAGATCGTAAGCGAGTGCGGATCGTCCACAGGGATTGTGCGATTCGTTTTTATATTTAATTTGTTTGAATTGAAAAGTTAATCGAAAAGAAAAGAAAACATGATTCAAGATTTTATCGATTGATTCAGGTGTCACTAGTCTAATCAAGAATCAAGAAAATGATAAACAATCGAGAATCGGGTTTCGATGATATTTCCAACCAAATGTCAAGAATCTAAATGAGGCTCGTAGGAATCGATCGGATCTATAGACGTGATGTAATCTCAAGATATCGTGTTCTTGTCCTTCGAAGAATTGATACTAGATCGATGATGATCGACGAGAGTTAGGGCTTTCTCGTGAAACTAGGGTTTCATCATTTAACCCTTGTTCTTTCGTCGATATCATTCATATTCTAGCCTCTAGCAATTTCAAGAAACGATCGTAACTCCCCAATTTCGAGCGATATCAATCAAGAAAGCATCGCAACGAACTGGGTTGTCGGTTCTTGAACTTGCTAGGGTTTACAAAACTCGTAGGACTCAAGAATCGATTTAAGATATGTTACATCATCATTCTATTGATCGTCTCGACTCCTCGACGAGCGGAGTATTACTCAAGCATCACAACAAGAACTACAACTAGAAATTGAGATCTAATCATGATGCAAGAATTTAAAGAAAACAAGATAAAAGAATATCACCTTTTATTTATATCAACAATTTGATTACAGTCGCTCAAGAACTACAAGAGGAAGAACTAAATTGTCGATCTCGCGTCGCTTTTCTCCGTGAGTCGTGGATCGGCTTGGACCACTTGCTCTGTTGAAGATCGGCTCCGCTCATAAAAGGTTGCAAGGCTTCTTGCTTGATGGGGTACTCAGGATCTTGGCTTTTGATTGGAATTAGGGTTAGGGTTTCACACAAGCCTTGTCACTAGACTTGTGGAAGAAGAAGATGAAGAAAGAGAGTGAATGGATCAATCAATTTCAATGAATGAATTGAATATCCCATTTACAAGTGAGCCTAGGGTCTTATTTATAGATTTCCCAAACCCTAGGCCTTGAGTTTAAAATAGAAGTTCCCTCCAAAAGTTTGTTGAAAGACTTCTAGAAGTAGTTAGTTAGGCTTAGCTTAGGGTTTAAGCTAGGGTTTAGGGAGAACTTTCTAGAATACAAGGCTAGTTTAGTGTAGGAACAAGGGTTTGCTGATCTGGCAGAAGCTTCTGGGGCTTTCTGGAATTTGTTGTATCTTTCTGAAGTCTGTAAGCTTGCATAGGAGTTATGGTGCAAAGAAGTAGGGCTGAGGTGGCAAGTTGACCGCGGAACCGCGGCGCAAGCCGTCTTAGGCCGCGGTTCCGCGGCCAAGTTGTGGCTTTATGGCTTCAACTTTGTTGTATTGTCTTCTGCTGTCTTCAGGTCTCTTTTGTGATATATTTAATTCCTGAATGCTCTTCATATCAATACCAGATTCCAAATCCTTGAGTTGGCGTATTCTTTTAGCAGTCTTGTCATGTAAATTTTGACCGATCTTCTGATTTTCCTGCACGGACTTCGAAACACGGGTTGCGATATATAGAAATGATGCCATGCTATGAAATGCAGTCAATTTCCCTAGAAATGCCGGTTTTAAAGTCTAACACATGTAATCTGATATTTTGCGACAGATTTGCTAATATGTGAAATATGAATGTCGAACACTTCTATATGAATGCAAATGATGAGGAAATTGCCGGCTAAAAGATGCAATATTTTCGACTAATCAAATTCCCCCAAACTTAATTTCGATCGTCTCGAGCGAACTTTTTATTAAAAAGAGAAGGAGAAAATAAAGAAAGAGAAAAACTAACTAGCACACTTTCGTAGGCAACACGATTGCACTGAGCACGTGCAACAAGCCTTTAAATCTCTAGGTGTCCCTAGTAGGAGGAGTGTTGTCTCCTGAGGGTTTTCAGCGGATTACACCCACAAAATCCAATAATAAAAGAAAGATCATGAATATTACATTTAAAGAAAAGAATTGTAAAAGAAAAGCCTTGAAAATTATGGTTTCCAACTAAGCTAGCTTTTCGGTTGTCATGAGCCCTATCTTAATGGTCATGAAAAGATGTCAAAAATCACGTCCTCCCTCAATAAAACATCGTCTTATTCTTCATTCCTATCTTTCTTCCAAATATCGATCATATAACCCTGCGTGTGTGTAAAGGACATCCCTACACCCGGAGAATTCAATTCAAGCTATCATACTCTTGCCCATCAGCCTCAGTACTTTTTAATTAATGAATACTTAGATGAAATTGCTCACACAATTTCATGCGACCGTTAATACTTCTTGAGGTACTAACCGACCGATTACTCCTGTGCTTGCTTACTTGGTGTATTTTCCTCGTCTTGCACCACCTCAGGCATAGCAGTGACTCCCAGACCAGTTGGCCTTAGGGCACTAGGTGAAGAGGCATCCTCGCTATACATTTTTATTGCCCTCGGTGATAACAAAACCAGTGTCCATTTTTCTCACCACTTTATATTTTCTTCATTTTTTTTATTTCCTTCATACTTTTGGTTTTAAGACAAGAGCATTTCAAGGTATCCTCTACTATCCCAGGCTTTAAGACGTGTGTAAGTGCGAATAGCAAGGTATCAACGTTCAAAATGTTTGGCTTTCAGAATAGAAACTATTTTTCAGACTTATTTTTATCCTCAGATTAGTGACGTCCTTCATCTTACTAACCCTTGGGACAACGGCTCATAACTACTTATTACTAGTTCGTATAAGAAAACTTCTAATTTTCTTGGTTTTCTTAAATTTTTCCAATCTCATGGATGTAATTTTTCACTATCTAAACTTTCATTATCTTATTTATATACAAAAAGGTGTAAATATTAAAATATTTTTATATTTTGAAAATTTTAAATTTTTATGGGTTTTGAAAAATTTTAAATTTTTATAGATTTTTAAAAGAAATGTTTTGTGCTTATGCAAATGATATGCAAATGATGCAAAAATAAGCACAAACTTCCCCCAAACTTGTTTTCAACAGTGTCCTTACTGTTGCCAACAGCTATATCTACAAAACCTGTAAGTCTGGGAGGAATTATTAGTGGGGGCAAAATATATGTAACGTTTTGAAAATCGTTTCGGTGAAATTTCGAAAAAATCGGTAAAATAAGGGGGTTTTCTGTAAAAAGTCAAAATACAAATATCTTATTATAAAAATTAAATATACATATTCTAGCTACGTAATTGCTATTATTTGGTGTTTATTGAGCCACTGGTGAAATTTTAAATTTTCTGAAAAAAATATTATTTTAAGCCGTCACTAATACATTTAATTAGGGAAAATTACAAATTGGAATGAGTTGAAACAAATTTTGTGCATCATAAAACATTAAATAAAATTTTATCATGTGGTTTTTGGAACGAAATTATTTGCCAAAACGGTTTAGAAATTATTGAAGAAAAAAAGGCTTTTTTTTAGCGTAAATGGATGTTTGGGGTATTGTATTTATCATTTTTCATCACCCCACACCCGTACCCACACCCACACACCCCCATTTACTTCTTCCCTTGGCTGAATTCAGCAGCCACCATCTTTTTCCCCACTTGAATTTCAAAGGAAAAGAAATGAAAGAAAAGAAAAGAAAATGGAGAAATGAGGTGGACCTTTGACCTTGAATTGACTTTGACTTCTCCCCCCACTTTCTCTACCTCCCTCTCTCTCCTCTTCCACTCCCATCCCAGCAGCTCCCCCTCCTACAGCAGCAACAGCCCCCCCCATTTCCCTTCTCTTTTCTCTTCAAACTTCATCAAAAATTGCCTCAAATCCATCAAAAAAAATCCCAAAACCCAAATCCGACTCCTACCCATTTTAGCCTAGCCCGTATAGCATGGATCTTTGTGAAAAGAGAGCATTTTGGGAGCCATGGATGCTTGTGGATCTTCAAATGTTTTTGGGGTATAATTCTAAAACATTTTGCTTAATTTGTTACAAATTTCTTAAAGCTAAACTACTTAAGTGTTAATTAGGCTTAAGTTGCAAGTTTTGGAATTCAAGTTAGGAATTTGAATGCAGGTTAGGGTTTTATAAAATTGGTGTATGATTGTGTGTTATATTTAGGCTTTTTGTCATGTTAATACAAGATTAGTAGCTTGTGCTAATGGTTAGTTTAAAAATTGTGTTAATTTGCTAATTTGCTTACTAGGTTTTTGAAATTGGTTAAATACTTGGGATTAAAAATGTGTTTAGGTTTTTCATGACTTCATCAACTTTATTAAGTGTGGTTTAATGCTTTAGATCATGCAAATCTAAACTAGATTGTAGTTTGTGCATTTTTGCTTTGAAATTGTTAAATTTTAGGTATTTTGTAAACTAGAATATTAGGGTTTTTGGAATTTAATGAGATTAAATTTCGGGAATTGTTTATATGACTTATTTAAGATATTTAATAAGTATATTGGCCGCTACATTCATTTAAACATCATGTTTTGTACAAAAACGGCGAATTGTGCTTGCTAGATTTACGGAAAAATGACTTTTTAAGTGGAATTGGGGGTTTTTGTGAGTTTTAACCTAGTTTATATTAAAATTAGTGTTCGTGAATGTGCAAATGAGTGTGATTGGATTTTTCTCGATGGTTTGACGTTTGTACATCGACATCGAGGGTTGGTTTGACTATTCTTGCATGCGTAGGCGATATGTTTGGACCTATGCGTGATACGCGTGCCGATTTGATTTTTCGTATGCCGTTTCGATTTCGAATTTAATTTTAATCCGATACGGTGCGTTATGTTATGTAGGTACCCCATGTGGACTTCGAGACGACAAGCAAGCGCGTGGCGGCATCGGCACCGGCAAGCGAGGACCAGGTGAGTAGATTTATATCTACGGGGAGAAGTCGGGTGGATGGCGTATAGCACCCCCGCAGTTCGTGGTGATGTATACGAATACGTATGCACACATCTATATATTGTTTATATATTGTTTGAGATTATTGATGATAGAGATGGATCCTTGGTGTGATTGGATTGGTTTAGTGTTGCGAAACCCTAGAGTAGTGGTTGCACCACACATACACACACACACCCATATTTGCAAAAATTCTTCTTTCATATGTGCGTACATGGGATTATATATTGATGTGTATATTTACACATGGGTATGGGACTATGTGTTTATATACTGGATTTGAGGATAGTAATTGGGATTTGAGATGAGTCGATGATATTGGGCTTGAGGCCAGAAGATCCGTGATGTGTTTTGGTTCGTATTGAGATACGACATGATGTCTTAGCGGGTCTTTTTGACGTAGTGATTCTTATACATGCATGCATACATAGATGGTATCAATATTGTACTAGACGTAGATCAGTACCCCGATCATGATATTTGATAAAGAGGATATAAGATGAATAGTATGATGAATGTGATATTGACCCGTACCCAGATTTGGGATGCCGTACGACGGATTTACGTACGAGCTATATTTTGATGATTGATCCGCACTCTTGACTTGGGATGTCTGATTATAGATATGATATCGGATATGATATTATTGAGGCGGGATCACCGACTAATATATATACAGGTATGTATATGTATCGACTCAGATGTTAGGCGGTTTCCTTACCTGTAGCTTAGCTTGTTAGTTCAGCCGTATAGTTTAGTGTAGTTGTTAGATTAGATTAGACTCCCACCTATTTCAAACTAGCGGGTCGTGGGTATTTTAAAAGACAGGTCAAGGGATCCTACGGATATTTCAAAGGATGTATCTTTTCATAAAAACACCGTAGCCCCTATTTTCAAAACCCCATGATTCGTGTTATTTCAAAAGGCACCATTTGTAGGACTTATATTTGATTAATGCAGATTAGTTATAGTTGCGTCTAGTTTTCAGCTCCCGCTCCTTATTGTGGTTCGCTTCGCATCGCATGCTTATATTATGTTTCATACTCCATTATTGATATCATGCTGTTAGGACACCAGCACCATTACCGATGATGCGTATGTACCACGTACACTTACTTGCCGGCTCACACACATCTTCATCGGTAATTGCCATGTCACGTACACCTTAGAAAATATTATTGCTTGACATAGCATGTTAACTAATAGTTTAGACATTGTAGTTATTACCTGCTACTTCATGCATACTGTTATTCATTGTTATGCCGTATTCATGGATTCTCATGCTTATATTCATGGTTTTACATGCTATTGATGATTCGAATTCCCATGATATTTTATGAATTTGGAGAAAAACCGCAAAACATATATAAACTGCTTTCTTTCTTTTTAAATAAAAAATGCGGTTTTCCTATGATGTATGAGTCGTCCACCATGAGTTTGCTGATGGATTTCGAGACCCGATTCGAGGAGATGGATGAACCGTTTCGGGTACATGGTGGGCCCGGTGCGGTACCCCGGGGCAAGAGGAATGTGTTGTTGACGTTGAGCCTGGCAGGGGAGCACTACCGACCGGTGATATTACCGACGCGTCGGATATCCGGAGGATACCGTCGTGGTCTTGAGATGGATGGTAGGGGCCGGTCTGGATTGACGGCACCCTAGATATTGATTTTGAGATATTGAGGTACAGAGATTGTGATACAGAGATATCGAGATATTTGGACACTTGTTTTGTGTCGATGCTGGGCACTGTTTTATGCTGATTTCATTTATGGTACCTCACTTTAAAAATACAGAAATCTCACTGATTTATGAAAGAAGTTTTCGTCAGTACATGCATTCTGTTCCGTGCATTCATACCTCATTCATATGATATATTGCTACCTGAGGCACTGACACAGGCACATGAGATTACACTCGGGTTAGATATTTACCCTTGCCTTGTTATAGGCTGCATGTTATTGGAGGATTATATATTATGATCGTATGACCTAGGATTGCGTCATACATGCGATTTTTATTCGTAGATGTTTTTCTATTCACGAGTTGGCAACTCACCCCCGTTGTGCCCCAGTTTCTTGCAGGTTTTGCCGTACATGTTTCTTTACGGCTTTGCGGGCTCAGTTTCATTCGGGTGACTTGCTAGTAGGTGGGTTTTTCTTGTATCGTACCCATCATATTACCTTGTATAATATTATTCCGTTGTATCTAGTAAATTCCATCAACTAAACATGTATTTATTGAGATAGAGACCAGTGTTGTTTATTCTTTCGACCTTAGAGTCGCTCGTTATATTTCTGGTGGTTTTGAGTTTCCTTTTGAGTTTTGATCCTCGCCGTTGGCGTTGTATATTATATTGCTTGTGTGGTTGTGACCGTCGATTGACGAAGAGCTAGCTCCCGCTTGGGGATGCATTTTTTCTTGATTTCGTATACTATTCATGTTGTATCCCGTTTGGGGGCCAGTATTTACAAAGGAGACTCTGCCGAAATTTTCAGTAAATTTTTGATGTCTTAAAAACCACATAATTCGGCTTATGCTATTGAAACTACTTGCTTTAAGTTGGTTTTTCCTGCACTCTACTACTTTTCTTGGTTTGGATTTCTGGGTTTTCGGTTTACTTAGATTACGTACGTCTCGAGACGTTCGTAGTTTAAGTGCCGGTCATGTTCCGTACTTTCGGGTCGTGACAATATATAAGTGAAGAACTTTCCCCAAACTTACTCTTTTCACTCACCTTCATTCAAAAAAATTGATGTAGTGATATACAGGATATGAAGGTGAGACGGAGGAATTTTAATCCAAATAAACTGGCTCCTGTAAGAACAAGAGCTCCTCCGTGGGGTCAGTGGAAAAATACGGCTTTAGTCTATGTCCATTTACTTTGAAAAATGTGCCGTTTTTAACATTTTCTACCTCTACTGCCCCGTGCGAGTATACAGACCGCACAACAAAAGGTCCCTTCCATCGAGATCGAAGCTTACCCGCGTGAAGGTGTAATCGTGAATCATAAAGAAGGACTTGTTAACCAGGTGAAAATGTTTTCCTCAAAATGTTTTTATCGTGAAAAACCTTGGTCCTATTCTTTACAATTACAGCGTTATCATAAGCTTCATCGCGGAGTTCACTTAGCTCATTAAGTTGCAGCTTCCGAAAGTTGCAAGCTAGGTTTAGATCAAAATTTATTTCCTTAATAGCCCACAATGCTTTATGTTCTATCTCGACGGGTAAGTGACATGCTTTTCCAAACACTATCCTATATGGAGACATTCCTAGGTCGGTCTTATATGCAGTTCGGAATGCCCAAAGAGCATCCGTCAGTTTGGTCGACCAGTCTTTTCTATTTTTAGCAACAATCTTCTCTAGGATAAGTTTGATTTGTCTGTTTGAGATTTCAGCCTGCCCGCTTGTTTGGGGGTGATAGGGTGTAGAAAGTTGGTGGTTGATTGAGTATTTCCGCATCAGAGTCTCGAAAGACCTGTTGCAGGAATGTGTCCCATTATCGCTAATAATAGCGCGTGGGTGTCCAAATCGCGAGAAGATATTCTCTTTTAAGAACTTAATGACAACTTTCTTGTCATTAGTGCGACATGGAATGGCTTCTACCCATTTTGAGACATAATCAACCGCCAGCAGTATGTACAAATTCCCAAAGGAGCTGGGAAAAGGACCCATAAAATCGATGCCCCAAACATCGAATATTTCAACAACCAGAATAGGTTGCTGAGGCATTTCATTCCTCTGGGAGATTCTACCCGTGTACTGACATTGTGTGCAGGTTTTGCAATAGTCAAATGCGTCCTTGAATAAGGTCGGCCAATAAAATCCACATTGCAAAACCTTCTCCGCTGTCTTTTTAGGACCAAAGTGACCCCCACAGGCCTGATCATGACAAAAAGAAAGAACACTCTTGAACTCTTCTTTCGGGACACACCGGCGGATGATCTGATCCGGAAAACACTTAAACAAGTATGGATCGTCCCAGTAAAAGTGTTTTACTTGGGATAAAAAGCGGTATTTGTCCTGTTTTGACCAATCGCTCGGTATAAGTCCCGTGACAAGATAGTTCACAATATCCCTGAACCATGGTTCATTGGATAAGCTCAAGAGTTGTTCGTCAGGAAACGAATCATTGATCGGCAGGGTCACAGGGGAAGAAGAGATGCGTGAAAAATGGTCGGCTACTACGTTTTCACATCCTTTCTTATCTTTGATAACAGGATCAAATTCTTGTAACAGAAGGATCCAACGTATTAGTCGACCTTTTGCATCTTTCTTCGCCAGAAGATGTTTTAAGGCGGAATGGTCAGTATACACAACTATAGGTGAACCAATTAAGTAAGGCCTGAATTTTTCTAATGCAAATACAACCGCTAAAAGTTCTTTTTCTGTGGTTTTATAATTGATTTGAGCATCATTCAGGGTCTTACTTGCATAGTATATCACGTGTGGAATCTTTTCGATGTGCTGTCCTAAGACTGCACCTACTGCAAAGTCAGATGCGTCACACATCAGCTCAAAGGGGTAGTCCCAGTTTGGTGATGATAAAACGGGGGCTGAAGTGAGTGAGTGTTTAAGTGAGTCGAAAGCTATCTCGCAGTCCGAGTCAAAATGGAAGGTCGTATCCTTGGCCAGAAGAAGAGTTAAAGGTCTAGCAATTTTGCTAAAGTCCTTAATGAATCTTCTATAAAAGCCCGCATGGCCAAGGAAAGATCGAATATCTTTGACGCTTTTGGGATGAGGGAGGTTTTGAATGACATCTATCTTAGCTCTGTCAACCTCAATGCCTTTCTGTGAAATAACATGTCCAAGAACAATTCCTTCTTGGACCATAAAATGGCATTTTTCCCAGTTCAAAGTTAAGTTCTTCTCTTTGCAACGAGTAAGAACAACGTCAAGATTCGCTAGGCAATCAGAAAAAGAGTTTCCAAAAATCGAGAAATCTTCCATAAAGATCTCCAGAAAATTCTCTACCATATCAGAGAATATCCCCATCATACACCGCTGAAGGTAGCGGGAGCATTGCATAACCCAAAAGGCATGCGACTGTAAGCAAAAGTACTAAAAGGACAAGTAAAAGTGGTTTTATCTTGATCCTCTTTGGCGATGGGGACCTGATTATAGCCTGAGTATCCGTCCATAAAACAATAATACTCTCGTCCCGCTAAGCGTTCCAGCATTTGATCAATGAATGGTAGAGGAAAGTGGTCTTTCCTCGTGGCAGCATTGAGTTTTCTATAATCGATACATACACGCCACCCAGTTTGGGCGCATGTCTGAATCAACTCATTTGCTTCATTGGTTATAACAGTGATGTCGGATTTCTTAGGAACGACATGTATAGGACTCACCCATTGGCTATCGGAGATGGGGTATATAATACCATTATCTAAGCATTTGACGATCTCTTTCATGACCGCTTCCTTCATGACGGGATTCAACCGTCTCTGTGGTTCTCGGGTTGGTCTGGCATCATCCATCACATGTATATGATGTTCAACTATCAAGGGATTAATCCCTTTGATGTCCGCCATACTCCAACCAAACGCCTCTTTGTTAGATCTCAATACCGATAAAAGTGCATTCTCTTGCTCTAATGCTAGAGAAGCGGATATTATAACCGGTAAAGACTCCTTCTCACCTAAATAAGCATATTTCAGATGAGACGGTAAAATTTTGAGATCTAATTCGGGTGGAGAAATGATAGAAGGAGGGATCATTGAGTGATTTTTGGATTTACAAAGAAGCTCAGAGCATGTGAAAGATACAGACTCGGGTGGAGAAAAGTCAGAAGTGCAGGACTCAAGTGTAGGTAATGTGTCCTCACCAAGATCTTGTGTAAAGTCAAACAGAGATGTGGTAATGTCGTCGAGATCAGTAAAGCAAAGTTCCTCAGCTCCACAACTATCGGGAGCGATCTCATGGACAGAGCACACATCTAAAATATGAGCAGAGGGTTCTGATGGATGACTTCCAACTTTGTAGATGTTTAGTTCAATGGTCATATTTCCAAATGATAAGTTCATTGAACCATTTCTACAGTTTATAACAGCGTTGGAAGTGGCAAGGAAAGGACGACCCAGAATCACCAGAATTTGGCCCCGGGGGTTTGCTACAGGCCGTGTGTCGAGCACAATGAAGTCTACAGGGAAAACAAATTCCCCGACCTTTATCAACACATCCTCTAATTCACCCCTTGGTTTGGTGATTGATCGGTTTGCCATCTGGAGAGTGCAGTGAGCAGGTTTCAGCTCTCCAATCCTTAATTGCTCATATACAGAATATGGAAGGAGGTTAACACTTGCGCCAAGGTCTAAAAGAGCACGATTTATGTTTTTACCCCCAATAGAAATCAATATTGTAGGACATCCTGGGTCCTTTCGTTTCTTTGGTAGCTGGGGGATAAAAGCGGTGCTGATATTATTAGCCATAAAGACCTTCTTCGGCACTTGGGTCTTCCTCTTCCTAGTGCACAAGTCCTTAAGAATTTTCGCATAAGCGGGGACTTGTTGAATTGCATTTAGGAGAGGGATATTGATGTTAACCTGTTTGAACATTTCCATAATTTTCTCCATATGAGGACTCGTTCTATTACCCCTTAACCGATTTGGGTAAGGAGCTTTCGCAATAAGCGCCGGGTCCATCATAGGAGAAGGAAGAGGGGGTAGACGAGGTCCCAAAAGAGGTGTGGGGACCGTCTGTGGATAACTATAAGGGTTGGGTTGAGGTGTTGAGCCTAGTGGGAAATGGAGAATAGGCTCTCGAGAAGGTGGTGTGGTAGAAGAAGAAGGATCAGAAGGAGAAGTGTGTGTGTGTGGAAAGGTCTCAGCCGGGGTGTTATTGATTGGATTTTCAATATCATCAATTCCTTCCCCGACATGATTGTTCAGCACTCTTCCCGATCTCAACGTTGTGACGGCATTTACATTGTAATGCCCAGGATTCTGTAGGGGTTGAGAGGGAAGTTTCCCTTTTTCTCTCGCACTCATTTCGGCTTTAAGTCGAGCTATTTCAGCTTCCATCGATCTGATACACTCAGCTTGAGACGCTGAGTTTTTCTTTATCTCACTGACGGAAGATCTAACCTCAGTCGAAACCTCTATGAAATTTGATAAAAGTGATTTCATGGTTTGAGTGAATTGAGAGAATTCGTTAGAACATGACAACTGCATAGGATTAGACTGTGCAGGATTGTTGACCTGATTTTGGAAGTTTTGTGACTGGTAGGGGTGCTGAATGAGTTGAAGGGGTTGCTGTTGTGGTGGAGGAAGAGCCCTTTGAAAATTATTCGTATTTGGAACCGTGTTTTGAGATTGGTTTTGGTTCCAAGCGAAATTCGGGTGATTCCTCCAACCCTGATTGTACGTGGAAGAATATGGATCATTTCTAGGTCGTTGAAATGCAGCATTAGAATGCTCGTGACCTTGAAACGCAGAGTTTAATGGACATTCTTCCGTTAAATGAGACGGATCAGAACAGCACCCACAAACAGTTTTGGGGAGCGACATTGGGTTTAGGGAGGCTGCAGAAAATTTGTGTTCCATAGCGTCGAGCTTCTTTTGCATTGCTGCCATCTCAGCTCGAACACCTATGGACACATCTATTTGGTGTACGCCACCCCTATTCAATGGTTGGGTTCCACTCTCCCACTGTAGTGATTTTTCAGCGAACTCTTCTAAATACTTCCACGCTTCCCCATCATCCTTGGTCATAAAAGTACCTTGACACATGTTTTCAAGGCTCTGTTTAGTGTTTGGGTTAATTCCCTCATAAATGATTCGACAAAGCTCCCATCTCGGGATGCCGTGATGAGGACACTGAACCAAAAAGTCCTTGAAACGTTCAAAGCATTTAGAGAATGGTTCAGTAGGGAGCTGGGCAAATTGATTCAGTTCGCTACGGATTCGAGCTGTCTTTTGTATTGGGTAAAATTTCTTAAGGAATGCAGCGACGAATTCTTCCCAATTCGTAATAGAGTGTGCGGTAGTGTTATATAGCCACTTCTCGGCTATATCGCACAATGTAAATGGAAGAAGTCGTAGACGCATCGCATCCACTGAAAGTTGTGACGTACCCATCATTGCGCATACGTTTTCAAATTTTGTGATGAAAACGTAAGCGTCCTCAGTCTCGAGTCCGTGGAATTTGGGTAAAAGGTTGATGTATTGGGGTTTAATCTCAAAGTTATCCCCATTGGCTGGTGGTGTGGATAAGCAGGTCGAAAGAGGACCTCGAAGTGGATAGCACCTCTCCTGGAGAGAGATGCGGGGTGGATTCTGCGCACCAACGGACGGCGGCAGATTAGGGTTAAAGAAGTTTGATGGAGGTGGATCCATCGGTGTGGGTGTGGTAGTGGGTAAAGAAGAAGTAAATGGAGAAATACCGACTTCGGAGTCGATAAAGGGTACGCGGACTAAACGGGCACTAGAATCCCGTGTCCAGCCTATTTTGTACTAAAAAGGGTTAGTACAAGTGGCAGCGTTGGGTTATAATTAGGGGTAATGAATGAATGCGGTGTTTGCTTTGAAAAAGGGACGGATTTTTGAAAAAATGATGCGACACAACAAATGCAGCACACAAACCCTAGAATCTAGTGGTCACCTAGGTCCGGCTCTAGACCGCTCCTAACTGCCAAAAGACAAGTCGCAGGATAGAATCCTCCACTGCCTCTTTGTCCCCCTGTGGCCAGGTAAGTGCCAGGTAAGTGGGAAGGTACTCCACTACGTAAGTAGTGAGCCTAATTAATAACCACTAGCCTTCGACACACTTGCCTAGACACCATAAGAAAACGCGGATAAGCAATGAATTACCCACGGCCTTCTTCTGTCCTAGGTGAGCGCGATGGTCCTTAGAGTCATCTCTAGATTTCTTTTAGTTAATGTGGGTCAATGCGGATGCAAGTTTTGTGATTTTCGGGGCCTAAGAAGGGTAATGAACTCCCCACCTAATTTGGATTTGGCCGTGCCCCTTAATATCCGTATTTAGAATGCAAACAACCAAGAAACAAAATCACGCACAAATTTACTTTTGCAATTTGCGAGCTGCGATTATTTGCAAAGAATCCTGCAGAAAATTATTAGTTGGAGCTAAAAAGAGGAGAGAGGAGAAAACAAGAAGTCACCTGAAGAAATTTGGCACAGAGATCCCTTGAAGAGGCCGCGGTTCCGCCGCAATTGGTGCTTATTGCCGCCCCTCCGCGGTCCTATGTGCTGATCACTTCGCCAAAATTCAACAGAAGCTTCCTGTTGATAACTCCAGCTCTTTGGAATTTTCCAAAAATTTTCTTCAATTGCCAAACAGCTCCAGATTTCCTTGCAATGAACCACAACAAATCGTTTAGGGTTTGCACGAATTTTGATCTCAAAATAACAATAGAATAAATCTTTCAATTCAAACTTTGATATGAAACGAATTAGCGCGTGATCCCCGGCAACGGCGCCATTTGATTGATTCTAAAATTCAAGACTGTGTAGTGTGTATCAACTCAAATGATCCCCGGCAACGACGCCATTTGATTGTAAAGAAAATTCTTGTTTGTGTAAATCGAATAAAGCGAATAAGTTTCTTTATGTCGGTAATTAGAGAATTGAATAAAATTTCACAATCAAAGAATTATATTTGACCGCAATCAATTACGGTGCCGGTTGTAGATCGTAAGCGAGTGCGGATCGTCCACAGGGATTGTGCGATTCGTTTTTATATTTAATTTGTTTGAATTGAAAAGTTAATCGAAAAGAAAAGAAAACATGATTCAAGATTTTATCGATTGATTCAGGTGTCACTAGTCTAATCAAGAATCAAGAAAATGATAAACAATCGAGAATCAGGTTTCGATGATATTTCCAACCAAATGTCAAGAATCTAAATGAGGCTCGTAGGAATCAATCGGATCTATAGACGTGATGTAATCTCAAGATATCGTGTTCTTGTCCTTCGAAGAATTGATACTAGATCGATGATGATCGACGAGAGTTAGGGCTTTCTCGTGAAACTAGGGTTTGTTCACACCATAATATTGTATTTTATATTCCCCATTCTTATGCATTTTACAATGAAAACAGGTGCTTTTGACCCATGTCTGCTACATGTTACAGGTTACAGGTTCTTGGACAGAAAACAGTGAAAACGATGTAAAGACGATGAAAAAGTGGACTTTGACCAACAAACAGAAGATTCTTGATCAAGCCTACATAAGGAACAATTCACAAAGCAAGATTCAAGACATCGACTCAAAACGAACGGGTTAAAGTCCACAACAATGTTCACTGGAAATCTGGAAGAGAAACAGAAGCCCAAATGGAAAAAGATAGACAGAACTAAGTAGCCCAAGATGACAAGAAACCAGCCCATAAAGCCCAGAGCCCAATTCTTCCTTTTGGCCGCGGAACCGCGGCCAAACAGGGCCTTGGGCCGCGGTTCCGCGGTGGGTCTGAGGATTTGATAGCATAAAATTTTACCAAGTCTTCTGTGACTCTGAATGGGTCTGCCTAGGGGTATTTGTGTAAATGTAGACATGCGGTTCAAGATGTAACCTAGGGTTTCTATTTCCTATAAATAGGGACTCTAATTCATTGTAAACTTTATGCCTCCCTTCATTAATAAAATTTAGAAATCTTTTGGAGAGCATCGGTGCCTCTCTTTAATTCAGAAATTCAGATCTGACAACCCTGCTTTGATGTTTGGAGAGAGCCATCTGTAAGTAATTTAATTTCTTGCCCTAGAGTAGATTTTAATTCCTTGCCCTAGGTAGATTTAATTTCATGCCCTAGGAACTTGTTTAGGGTTTAGCTTTTGGGAAGGATTTTGAGAGATGAGATCTCTCATCCCTTTCTTACCCATCAAATATTTACAATAGGACTCCATGCATACATGCACATACCGCTCCCTACGGCACTCTATCTCTCGAGGTAGCAGTGATACCGTAGTATAAAGGCCCGGGTGTGATGTTTTCCATGGAGGTTAGGGTAAGGATCTCTAAAGGAAGGACAAGAACCTAGAGGAAGGAACACCTTCCCGAACGGATCTAATCCACTTTATTGATAATTACCATAACTCCTCACAGATCTTCATTCGGGTAAAGAAAGCGTTGAGATTTACTACCATTTCCAAATCATCCCTAAACCTAGCCCTAGCAAGAATAGATTTAGTTAATTGCACTAGAATAATTAGGTTTTTAGATTTAATAACTCCGAACACCCTTCGGAATTAACTCGTAAGAACGAATCGGAAATTCACAACATCCCTGTGGACCGACCCGTACTCACCGGCTAGCTGCAAAGCGACGCCGTTCTTGATTGCGGTTACAAATATTTTTGATCTATCTTTTAGAAAGCGCAAGCACGCTTAAATCACACCAATCAAATGGCGCCGTTGACCCATTTGATTGGTGTGATTTAAGCGTGCTTGCGCTTTCTAAAATCAGGATCCAATTACATCTATCTCATAGATGAAAACTCAGGATTTAGGAGGTATCACTTTGATCCTATATGGAGAATCCATGTGATAAGAGGAGATCGACCGATCGTAGTATAGGAAACTCTTTTCCTATCAAGAGTATGTGGTCCACATACAATACGAGGATGACCACCTTACTCTTTACTACCGTTTTGTATATACAAGGTTCATCTACCATTTTGATGATGTCAAACTGTTTGACTAACTCATCAAAACAGATGTTCCAACTCCGCGATGCCTGCTTCATTACATAAAACATCTTGCACACGTTTCCGTTGCTCCCACTGTTTATGTAGCCCTCTGGCTGGGCTCTTATAGACGTTCTCTTCTAAATCGTTATTTAGAAAAGTAGTCATGGCACCCAACCACCAGATATCGATGTCATGGTATGTAGCCGTGGCAAGTAGGATCTGGATGGACTTAAGCATAGTCCCTAGAAAAGGTTTCATCATTATCCACACCTGGTTGATGACTAAAACCTTTAACAAGTCTAGCTTTGAAAGTCTCAACTTTTCCATTTACACCAAGTAATCTTCTCAAGATATACTTGCTCCTGATGGGGATTTAACCCTTCAGATATAGCAACCAAAGTCCATACTTTGTTGGTGTATATGGATTCCATCTCAGACCGCTAAGCATCCAGCCATTCTTACAGAGTCCCTACTCTTGATGGCCTACTCGAATCTAGTTGGGTCATCATCTCATGATGCATTCCATGCTCCCACTGTCATCGAGAAACCAAGGTATCTCTCAGGCGGATGAGGAACCCTACTAGATCGGCGGAGAGGCTGAGGTTCGTTGGATTCTATTGAATGCTTTGGTTCTACCAAATCATCAGCTGCAGTTTTGTATAGCTGGAACCTTTCCAGTTCTACAGAACCGATCCTGCCTCGATCTTGTCCGGATTTTGCTTTAAACATAGGCCGGACAATCCCAAATCTTAACTAGCTTAAGAGATGGGTTCTTCCCATACCATATCTCATATGGAGTGGTAGGCACTGATTTGATTCAAACCTAATTCAATAGGTATGCAGCTTCTCAAGTGCATAGCCCCAAAAGGAAATAGGTAACTCAGTAATACTCATCATAGAGCACACTATATCTAATATTATGCAATTGCTCCGCCCCGATACACCGTTGTGCTGTGGTGTATTCAGAGGAGTAGTACGGAGAGAGAATCTCATTCTCCTTTAGAATGGTCCAGGAATGCCATGCACAAGAATTCTCCTCCCTGATCTCATCATAGGACATAATACTTATACCCGGTTATTGGTTCTCTACTTCTAACTTATATTCTGTGAATACCTCAAAAGGTTCGGACTTATGTTTCAACAGGAACATTTGACTGAATCTTGAGAGATTATCAGAGAATATAATGAAGTATAAAGAACCAGTCCTGGCATGTGTAGACAGGAGACTTTACATACATCATAATGTATCAGTCCCAAGAGTTTACTAACTCTTTCTCTGTTTCCAGTAAACGGAGCTATGGTCATCTAATCTTTGTGACATGACTGGCAAGTTTCATAAGATGTAAATTCAAACTGATTTAAATATGCATCTAAAATGTAACTTCAGCCAGTCGGGTCGCATTGATGTGACCTAGTCTACAATACCACAAGAAGGATCCGTTCATTTCTGAACTCTTCCTCTTGTGTGTGTTCCGTATACTAAGAACAGTAGTTTGATTTAGAACATCAATGCTTTTAGATAACGTGCCTGAACCGATCAACTTTTGATATAGGAAATGTTCAAAACATTATCCATCAATACAAAATTTTATCATTTCTTTACTAAATAAAGAGAGTGATATGATTTTGCATATCAGGTTCGGTATCTAATAGTATTTGTTCAGAATCACTGTATTGGTAATACAGGGTGACAGTGACCAACAGACTTGGCTGCAACACTTGCCCCGTTTTCTGCCTCATGAAACTTATCACCCGTTCTCAGTTTTTCTACCCTTTTGTAGCCCTATGTAACAGATTACATATCTGGGATCCTGACCCAGTATCAAATACCCAGGATTCAGAGGATACTGAGAAACAGTTCTTTGTAATGAACACACCCGAAGATGATGCATCAGCATGCACTCTCTTCGTTTGGGCGGCACGGGAATTCTGGTAATCCTCAATTTCCTGCTCTGTCTTATAACAATTATAAGTTGGAGCGGGACCAACGTTCCCCAGCTCAGTATAACAAGCGGGTTCGGTCAATACATCCATATTATTATCTTGATTAAGGCGTGATATGGTCGCTACCTAGAGAGAGAGAGAAGAAAACACTCTGCGTGCGCTCTTGCAAGATCAGATTGGTTATTTATTTTATCTAATCAGGATGGCTCCCACTGTTTTTATCAAATCTTCCTTCAAACCCTAAAAGGAAAAACTAGCCGGGATTAATTACACTCTACAAGTTCGCCAATCTTTCAGCTAGGCCAGTGTCGGTACTTTGAGGGAGGTTCCCCGTGCTTTCGCACGGACCTAATTACAGTAAACCTCGTTTTCCCAGAGGCGTAACCCCGTTGACACCTTTCTAGACACCTACTTGATCGGCTAATTGCAAAGTGCAAAACTCTCCCAGGAGTAACAATTACTCGCAGTGGGTATCGAGATCCAACTATCATATAGAAGGTATGCAATCTCATTGCAAGTTTCAACACTTGAAACTCCCGATAAAGGTTTTTACCCCTAGCACCTATGACCTTAACTATGGTCAACAAATCATAAGTACTAGTCAAGTTCTACCCGTCATTTCGTGATTAATTAGACCCACCCACATGACCCTTAACTAAGGTCAACAAAGTCACGCGACTGTCCTAACTAATCGCATCATATGCGGTGTAGGAAGACATCACTTAGCTACCGTACACTGTGCCTTGACTATTGTCAACAAACACAGCACGAATACTAAGTACTCTACTTCCTAAAATGACGGAGGGTTGCGACTGGTTTTTATGAAAACCTTTAACGCTTTGAACTTGATCTCGTTGCGGAATCAAATGGTTTTTAAATGGAATGTTTTTGGGCTTTTCTAGTTTTGCTAAAGGGGTCACTCCCGGTGAAGGGATCGTCGGCCCTTTCCTCGTCGAATGAGGTGCGGGATATATCATATACATCACTGTGCAAAGCAGAAACTATAGAAGCGATCAAAAGACAAACCGAGGGTTGTAGCATCTGCCAGTAATTGCTAAAGGAGTCACTCCCGGTGAAGGGATCTCGGTCCTTTCCTCATCGAATAAGGTGCAGGATGTTCTATAATGAACACCACGATGCAAAGCAAGAACTGTAGCTACCTGTTTTATTTTGAAATTCGATTCCACAACATCAATTAGGTTTATTTTCTTTCATTAATCTCATTAATGAATATCCCATCATTTAAATTACCTAAACATCACAGATAAATATGACGTATACTTATGCCATCCGCATTCGCCTCGATGTCCCCTTGTGCACCGTTAGGTTTGGTAACTAACGGCAGAGCGGGGCAGGGCTAGCGCGGGTGTAAAACATAAGTAACGTCTATATAATATATCATATATACTATATACTACATCTATCTAAACAGAGCACAGAACATCGCATGATCACATCACAGATAACGCAACAGAAAGAATCATATGAAATATTGGATATACTAGGACCTCCGTGTTTTCAATACGAGCCAGTATAAAACACGGATTCCACGGTCGTGATGAATATCCAATCCCACACCCCTAGACCCCTACGAGAGCGGCAAGCAACCCTACCAATTCTAGGGTTAGGAGACCCGGGCTCGACTCCTCGAGTTGGTCTCCCACTGGACCCCAGAACCCGGTTACTTGTGCTCCCCTCCTTGGGTCTATCCTAATGCGGAAAAGTAAATAATATACATCAACGGTGACAACTTCCGCAACCTGGAAGTGCCCCAATAAAAGAATATTACATACAAGTTTTTACATGAATGAAAATGAAAAACACTCATCTCACATAAAAAAAAAACCCCTGGCTATTCATACACGACGATCCAATATAACATATCCAGCAACACATAACATCACATGTCATCAACGTAAGTAAATATGCGCATCCCAATTGTCGTTGACATATAGCAACGAAATCGGCGATATCACATATTACACTTACGGTCACAGAAAAGAAAGTGTAAAACTACAACAGTTGGAATCCGCAACCTCCTCAGACATTGCATGCCTGAGCAAATGAATTCTTTAGACATCGCATGCCTAACAATTATAAACCCCGCATTTTAGTCTCATTATCGAAAACACTTTTCAATATCAAGTCGGGCAATTCAACAAGATTCCCGAAAAACTGATCGAATGCTCGTCGCAAACTTTAGTAGGCGGCCGCACCCCTGATACCGTCGACGAAGTGCACCAAGGCGGAACACCGCTGCCGCGAGCACCCGGACGGATGCTTTCGGCGACGGGGTTCTCCTACAGTCACTTGGTCGGGGCTATGGAGTGAGGCTGTCTATTAAGTTTACCCGGCGAGTATCCGCGTACGCTACGTGATTGCAACGGACTTTTGATCACATCAAAATTCCGTGGCAACCGATCAAGTGAGACTAAACTGCTATGTTTATAACATTCATCCAGTCATCTCATAACTATTTGCGAATTCCAAGTATTGTATCACATTCCGGATAAATAGAAAATGCTAAACTTTTCGATCGAACAATCGAACACCCAAGTTTTCCCGATACAGCTCAACACATGAAATAAGTCTAACAACATTCAGTTCGTGCCTCAGTACCAATGGTCCAGCCGTAGAAGGGTCAAGCCAACGCCTCACATGTGGCACGCCGTACTGCCCCAAACCCGAAGGTTCAAAGGGCAGTTCAAGACGGTCACAAAATCGAGTTAAGGTTTGTTGTCTTCTAGAGGGTCCATCGCGTTACTTGCACTACTTAGAACGTCGTTAAACTACGGAAAAATCCAACAATTGGAAATTTCCCGGCAGGGGAAAAAGTGGGTATTTATATCCGGTCGAACTTTTTAACATATTCTAAAAATACCCGGAAAAGCACACCGACAAAATTAAACAGTCCGATCGAATACACCGAGTCCCCAATACAACTCAGAAAATACAACTCTGGAATAAATATTAAAAGCATCCAGAACACACAAGAAACACCAACAGAAACAACTGAAGAAAACTCACAGCCTGATCATCACAGACGGCCGCGGAACCGCCGCAAAAGGGGGGTCAACGCCGCGGTTCCGCGGTCGTACTGTAGAATTAGGCTGTCGTTTTCTGCAGTTTTTCTTATAATTTCCTGCACATTTCTCTGCATATTTTTAATTCCAAAAAATCCACAAATTCAGAAAAAGTCCAGAGAGCAATATTAGGGTTTGGGTTTTGATTCGATCGGAGTTCAAATTCCGTCTAGACTTCGCCTAAGGCTCTAGCTAGGCTCTGATACCACTGTAGGGTTCCTAGGCACTCTAATGGAGTCTCACAAGTGATCAAACATGCACAAATCAAAAATTCCTTGTGCCTACAAACCCTACTACGGATCGTTAACTAGATATTTAGGCGATGTAAGCATGTAATCGAATTAAATGCTAAGGGAAAGTGACTACAACCTTTGTAGATCCAGTCCACCACTTCCTAAGCTCCGCGATGATCTCCCTCCGCTGTCCAAATCGAACCCATGACTCTAGCATTGGCATCATCGAAGAATGGGCGGGCTTGATCGTCGGTTCGATGCCGAAGACGATCTACGTCGAGGCATCACAAGAACTAGCTCCAACTTTACCAAGCCTTGAAAACTTGTGAAGGAAACACCCTATACAACTTGGCAAGAGGTAGAGGATGAAGAAATAGGAAGTGGGTAGACTTTAGATTTGGATTTCTCACTCATTTTGGCTAGCTGCCATTGATGGTGCAAGCTTTTTTCAAGTTGAAGATGAAGAAGAAGATGATAAAGAATTATGATAAGTCTTTTTATAAATGAAAATAAAAACAATACTTATCATGTCTTCAACCATGGTTTAGTGTAGAGAATCAACTAAGGTTAGTAGAATGGTTAGGTTTAGGAGATGAAGACAAAATGGTCATTAGGTCAAAGATGCTTGAAGCATCAAGAAAGTTCCAAAAGAAACCATTTTGTTTTCATTATCTTTTAACTAAAATAAATAGATAAAAGAATAAGTAAATAAAATGAAACCCTAACCATTCATATAACCATGGTCAATTCTTTACACAAACCCAAGCTTGCATGTATCATCAAACATGATACATTCTTGTGCACAAAAGTATATCACATATACAACTTGTGCATTTCAAGTGAGTAAATCCATTTAAAGTGAACCAATACTAGTTAATGCAAAGTAATATATCAAATATATAATTATACATTAAATCATTAAATCAACACTTGATTTAACGATCCGGTCATATCGCATATAACCGACTAGTATCCAATGTATCGGCTTATCGAATCAATCCTTTATTCGATAACTAGGATATATCGCATATAACCAATCGATACATTCATCGCGAGAATGGAATACGGTATCACATACACGAATTATCCTCGGTCCCGCACATATCTCATATGCGCTCCTATTTCGTTTCGCTTGAGCCAGGAAACCTCTGTGTAGGACTCTAAAGACTCGTCAATACGCCGGTAGCAGATGATGATCATATCAAGCACCCACATGCCGCAAGCGGTCTGCTAAACGTAACGGCCACCCGGGTATTGAGCGATCAGAAGATCGACGAGCTAACCCGCTCATACTCCTGTGAATCCAACCAGTAACACTTACCGTATAGTCCGGTCTGTTCGTCTGATATGTCGCATATCTCGCCTAGGGGTGGTAAACGTCAGACCCTAATAGCTCGATAAGTCATGCCGACGTAAGGCCCATAACATTCGTGAAACTACTGATAACTCTTACCAGTATATCACTGCAACCCTGGCCAGGGATTTCCTGTTATGGCCAGTCGAGCATAGCACAACATCAACCCCCAATACCGGGAGAGACGAATCCCCTCCTATCGCTCATTGCCTCCATGTGAATCGGGACTGTACCCAAAAACCACCTGTTTGCACAACTCAGTAGAGCCGTGGTAGGGTGGAAATCAAAGCACAGTGAGAGACACACAAGACTCTATGACGATCTCGGGTCAACAGACTAAGCTGTACCAGTGTCACCAGAGAACTGCCATCTGACGTGAGGTATAATACCATCTGGGAATTCTCGGCGAGTCCGTTCAGTGTACCCAGTCTCCACTGAGCACCCGCATACCATCTTCGATATCAAACACCAATGGATATGGGATCATCCATCGCCCATCGCATGGGTCGAGAAGATATACGCTAGTCTACTCTGGAATATCGATGCCCCGTCTCGATATTCCCTCGACTAGGAACATTTCAAGGATGTACTCATGGACTATCCAGGCCCCACTAGTATGATCTGCATCACAGTCCTGGAAGTCGAGTACACATCCTAAGGGCTTTATCAACATGTAACAGAGAGACAGAAAGTGTACATGTTAAGATAAAGAGCAACCAGATAGCGTACTATCATGTCGAGCAAGAAAGTCCTACCTATATATGCCCCAGCATCCACTACAATATATATCCAATGTACAGTAATGGCCTCTAGGGCATACATATAACTAACAATATCAATACGTACACACATATTAAGATAGATATAACCAAGTAGCATACTACCATGTTTAGCAAGACTGTTAATATAACTGTGAATATCCCAAGCTTCCATTAAGTAATATACAAGCTAGTATGATACAATAATGGCCCTTAGGGCATATACACTAACACAAATGACCCTCGATCTCGTCGTGCAAGGGTCATGTGATCGAGGTAAAACACGGATTCTCAATTCAAGAATTCAAAATACGAAATACGAAAACACGAATCCAAAACAACAACTAGAGAAAATGGTCCCAGATTTCACCCTAGGTCAAATTGGACAATTTTGCACATGCCAGGGGTCTAATCTATAGATGTAGGAGCTACAGAACCAAAAAGAGCCAAAATGGTGGGACCCAGGCCGCAAATTGCCGCCAAATAGATTAAATCTGCGGCCTGGTTGGGGAGGTAGGGGCTAGGGCTTTGGGGTTAGCTTCCTGGGTGCCTGCATGTATCACTGTCAATCCAAAAATATTTTCAGGGTCTCGGAGTGATAGCAGATCTCATATAACCCTCACAGAAATCACAGTTTTTCCGATATCGGTTTCTAAATCCGTATTCCGGGTTTCAAGTATCAGGTTTGGGTCTTAATTCAAGCACTAGGGGGTTTGTGTGGCCTCTACTGAGCTTAATTTCACATCACAACTCTCAAATTCCTTAAACCCTAACTAGGTTTTTCTCAAGTCCACAAAATCATACGATATCGATTCTAATCTAGCATTGGGATAAAAGTAAAGCAAAAAATAAGCTAATGGTCCAGAGAATACCTCATTTGGCAACTCAAGAATTTTCTTGAGTTGCCCCTAGTGGCCAAAATCCTTGCTTTCTTGGTCCAAAATGCTTCTCTTGAGCTTGTGCACCTTTTTAGTGAAATGAAGATAGGGTTTTGAGTTTGTTTTTGAGATGATTTGAGGAGGTGAAGAGGGGAGGGAGAAGGAGCAGCAGCAACAGCAGGGAGTTGAGGAAGAGGGAGAGAGGAAATGGCTAAGTCTTGGTCAAAGGAAACCCCCCTTTCTCTCTCTCACCCATACTTCATATTTTATTCCTTTCTCTTTTCTTTTCTCTTTCCCTCTAAATCCTTCTCACATCAATAGTAAACCCAAGGAACCATGGTAGAAAATGCACAAGTGTAATAAAAAAAAAGATATGTGCATGTTGTGCACAAAACACCCCCAAAATTCGATTAGCGATTTTAATCGCGATTAGCACTAAATTAGCATATAATTAATCATAAAAACTTAAAAATGGCATAATTGCATAAAATACCCTATTTTAGAATTTTCCATAATTTTTCCATTTATCTGTATTTAATTATACCGAAATATTAAAATATTTATTAAAAATAATATTAAATTATAAAAATTCCCCAAAATAATATTTTATTTTTTTTGAAATGTTACACAGACGAAGAGACCGGACTGTACGGTAAGTGTTACTGATAGCTTCATGGAGAGTATGCAGGGTTCCCGAGGCCGCCGCCGGGTTTCAGGAGGCATCGACCATGCCATTTTATAAAAATTTGGCGCGCTAAAGAAGCATAACCTAGAATCTTAACTAGAGAATTAGACGAAACAACATGTAAACATCTTTACATCTAAGTGAATAAGGAATACAACCTTTGTAGACCGGTCCTTTATTTCAATAGCTCCGTGTAGTAGTCCCTTCGCTCCAAGTAGTGAACTCTCGGATTCTAGAAAGGCTCCACAAGATGAACGGAACATGCTTGCTTGAAGTCTTCGAGGCCGAAGATGATCTACGTCGAGGAGACACCAACTCAAGCTACCTCTTCACTAATGTGGAATTAGTGAAGCAACCACCCTAAACTAAATGGCTAGTATAGTAGAGGATGATGAAGTAGGAATTTTGCTCACTTTAAATTTATTTTTCTCACAATATTTCTTCACCATGAGAAAAGCAAGAAAGCTTTTTCTTGATGAAGAAGAAGATGAAAATGGAGAAGAGAATGAAAACTCATTAGGTGAGAATAGCAACCATGGGTGAGTTTGTATCACTAACTCATGTAGAGACTAAACTATGGCTAAGGATAATTGTTAGGTTAATAAATATCTTACGTAAAACAAATTAGTGGACTAAGTCAATAGACACCACAAGCTTCTACAACCATGAACCATGACTAATTCCACCAATTTGTGAATTACTAAAATAAATAAAAACCTTTAATTATCAAGAGCATGGTGTGAGTCTCATACACCCATGAAGCATGTGGCATCAAGCATGACACAAAAAATGTACATTATATATATCACATATATACTATATGCACACAAGTGAGAAAAAGAAATATTTAAGTGAGCTAATATTAGTTAATGTAATTCAATATATCAAATATATAATTATACATTAAATTATTAAATCAACACTTGATTTAATAATCCGGCTATATCACATACAACCGGCTAATATCAAATGTAACAACTTATCGAATCAACACTTGATCCGATAACCCGGCTATATCACATATAACCGTCCGATATCACATATCGCAAGAATAGAATACGGTATCACATACACGTATTAATCTCGGTCCCGCACATATCACATATATGCTCCTAGTTCGTTTCGCCTGAGCCAGGAAACCTCTGTGTAGGACTCTAAAGACTCGTCAATACGCCGGCAGTAGGTGGTGATCATATCAGTCACCCACAAGCCGCAAGCGGTCTGCTAAACGTAACGGCCGCTCAAGTATTGAGCGATCATAAGATCAACAAGCAAGCCTGCTCATACTCCTGCGAATCCAATCAGTAACACTACCGTACAGTCCGGTCTTTTCGTCTGATATGTCGCATATCACTGCCTGGGGGTGGTATAATGTCAGACCCCAATAGCCTGATAAGTCATGCCGATTCAAGGTCCATAATGGTTTGAGAAACTACTGATAACACTTACCAATAGATCTCAGCAACCCTGGCCAGGGATTTCCTGTTATGGCCAATCGAGCATAGCGCAACATCAACCCCCAATACCGGGAGAGACGAAATCCCCTCCTATCACTCATTGCTTCCATGTGACTCGGGACTGTACCCAAAAACCACCGTTTTGCACGATCTCTTGAACGTGGTAAGGTGGAAATCAAAGCACAGTGGGAATCACACAAGACTCTATGACGATCTCGGGTCGACAGACTAACCTGTACCAGTGTCACCAGAGAACTGCTATCTGACGATAGGTATAATTCCATCTAGGAGTTCTCAGCGAGTTTATTCAGTGTACCCAGTCTCCACTGAGCACCCGTATACCTTCTCTGATGTCAAACACCAATGGATATGAGATCATCCATCACCCACCATATGGGTCGAGAAGCGTATACACTAGTCTACTATGGAATATCGATGCCCCGTCTCGATACTCCCACGACTAGGAACATTTGAAGGATGTACTTACCGACTACCTCTGCCCCACTAGTATTTCTGCATCATAATCCTGATAGTCAAGTACTCATCCTAAAGGCTTTATCAACATGTAATAGAGAGACAATAAGTGTACATGTTAAGATAAAGAGCAACCAGATAGCATACTATCATGTCGTGCAAGAAAGTCCTCCCTATATATGTCCAAGCATCCACTATAATATACATCACATATATAATAACGGCCACTAGGGCATACATATAACTAACAATCTCCCAGTTGCACTAAGGCCATTTGTTGTAGTATCTCATACCAAACGCCTCATAAAAGTCTCTCTAGGGAAAGGCTTCTGTGAGTGGATTCGCCGTGTTATCTTTCGCGCCAACTCTCCTTACCTCGATCTCTTAGAGATTAACCATCTCCCTGATCAGGTGATACTATTATCAGAATATGTCTGGATCGCTGATGGGACCGGCATTCCTATGCTAAAGCCATAAATCCATTGTTGTCACAATAAAAGTTATTAGACGCTCAATGGTAGGAACCATGTTCATCTCATGAACAAGAAATATCCAGACATCAACTTTGGTAGCATCGTTGGTAGCGATGTATTCAGCCTTTATCGTCTAGATTGCCACAGTATCTAGCTTGGAACTCTTCCAATATACCGTCCCTCCACTGAGGGTAAAGACAAAGCCTGTGACTGACTTTCAGTCGACCTTATCACTCTGGAAGCTCGAATTGGTAAAGGACTCCCACTGGAGTTTACCGTTCCCAAACCCCAAGAAATTTTTTTTAGTGCTTCTCAAGTACTTAAGAATGTCCTACACAGCTTTCCAGTGATTTTTCCAAGATCCGATTGATTCATTATCACTACACCTAGTGAGTCATTGTTTATCTCAGAAAACCGCATTTTAATACCGCTCATTCATTATCTATTTTGTGATTTATCGGTACTATTAACCAGTGTCTGCTCAGTAATTACAGATTACAGGTGTTCGTGATAAAATACTGGAAACACATTCAAAATCACGGACATAACGTTTGGGAGCTGACACTGCAAGCAGACCAGGAAACCGACCGATATATGAAGAGCTCTTTTGCAAATAATCATGTGTACACATTTTTGGTCCAACACAAATACATGTGTGACACTAGCTCTTTG
This sequence comes from Agapanthus africanus, assembly GCA_030015575.1. Lineage (NCBI taxonomy): Eukaryota > Viridiplantae > Streptophyta > Magnoliopsida > Asparagales > Amaryllidaceae > Agapanthus > Agapanthus africanus. The sequence goes on from CM057351.1 coordinate 110,939,098, forward strand.
ACATGGACCATATGGGGTCTTCCCTTGCACAATTCATGCAAGTAGGCACATGTGTGGTGTGATGTGCATTAAATGTGCATTGAATGCTAAAGATTATGATGTGATTTGAAGCATCTATTTTCCCTCCAATCCCTGAGTGCATCCAAGGCCTCTACAGACAAAACTAGCAGCACCAGAGTGATATTGGGATGCATACATGACCACACAACAAGCACGACCCTATTTGCTCGGTTTTGGACAGACCACATGGCCATTTTGACCGAGCAGGCTGGCCCCCTTGCCCCATTGTGCAACAAACTTCTGTGGTCCCCCTTGCTGCGACGTCACCTTATTTTTATTGCTTGTTTATTTTTCTTTTGTGCCTATAAAAGCAGACCAGTGAGCAAGGGAAGGCATCTCTCTCATTCTCACATTCTTGTACACATTTTGTTAGTTTCTTTGTTTTTGGTTTAGCTTGAGAGTTGAGTGGGCTTCAATTGGTTTCTTCTTATTCTTCCCTCTTGAAGCTTTCTTTGGAGAGCTTCATTATGGAGGTTGAATAAGTTACCAAAATCTTGTACCTCTTCTTCAAGTGTTAATAATATTTGTGTTGCTTTGTTTAATTGCTTCTTTTCTTTACTTGCTTTTCTTTTTATGATGTGTAACTAATCTTCTTTGGTTGTGGTTATGGTAAGGAAGTGAGATGAAAGGCTTTGCCTCCTCCTCCTATTTATGTTTAATGTGCTTTAACATGATTATAACTTAAGGATTGTTTTATATATTGACGTGATATGGTATTTTGAAACCATGGTTACTTTGTAACCTCTTCATATACCATATTCACTCCCCTTCCCTATTTTAATGTTTAAGTTAAAATCAAATTGGTGTTAAGTTAGCTATGTTTGGATACGGTATTTTGTGACCGAATACTTGACAAACCCTCGGTTTTCATATACCCTATACTATCACAAACCCTTAGCACACTTAACATTCAAATCATTTGCTCTCACTCACTACTTTATGTTTTTGATGTTGTCGTATGCTTGCTAACCCTTGTGTTTAGTGTTGATATCTCAAGCTTGGACATACAAACGGTAATTGAACGTAAACGGAATCGTTTGTCATGACCCAAAATATTAGCTCGTGACAGGCACTTAAATCATGCAACGTCTACAGGCGTAACGTAACCTAAGTAAGCCGAAACCCAGAAATCTAAACCTTACAACAGAAGTAAGTAAAGAAAACATTTACAACATTTAGAAACTTTAAGTAAAAAACCTTAAACTTATCTTAACTCTTTTCCGTTGTTTTTATAAAAATTTCGGCAGCACCTCCTTTGTAAAAACTAGCCCCGAAAATGGGCACAACAAAGAATAAAAAGAAAGCATCCCAAACGGGAGCAAAACAGGCGGAAACAACACTACAGGTATAAATAACAAGTATACGACGCCCAACGGCGAAGATCCACATAAGGAAAAAAAATAAAGCAAGACATCAACCCCAAAAGCGAACATAAAACCCATCGCTCAAGTCTCGCAACTACAAGTCTTCTAAGTCTGCAACATAAACAATTACTAGTTTTATGATTTAATGGAGTGACTAGATACAATATGAATATCAAATACAAGAGGGGCACGATCCAATATGTACCACCTACCAAAGCAAAACACCCGAAAGCAAGCTGTGTGCCAGCAATGCCGCTACTGATCCAAGCGGACAACCTGCAAGAACTGTGGCACAACGGGGGTGAGTTGCCAACTCATAAGTAGAAAACATCAACAGGTAGAAATCGAAATAAACAACGATTCCTAGGTCAACTATATCATAAAGGTAATACTATGATATCTAGGGTGACCGTATCTGCATATGTGCCAACACATAATAAATGCCTAACAGCAAGTGGATATCATCAAACAATATAATCAATGCATGTATGCATGTGGCTCTCGTCCAACAATATAATCAATGCATGTATGTAGTGGATCTCGTCCACATGTCAACCACTGACACAACAACTCCTGCATGTAAATATCATAAAAGTATATGCAGGTAAATACGAGGATATCAAAGAATGTGTGTCCATCAAAGATACATCAAATCATGGAACCGGAGTGTCTAAAGTCGACCACTCGAAACATCATGAAACCCGTGTCCAGCAGCGACACGTAAATCCTCGTCTGTCAGGAGCCGTAACCATGACCGGCCCTGATGTCAGTACATCTCATGGAACTTGAGTGTCCACATCGACACCCGAAATCCACGTAGCATGTCTGAACATGACTCCGGTCGGTATCCCCCAGATATCCGCCGAGTCCAAATAATATCACCGGTAGGTAGTGGTCCCTCTGCCAGGCTAATCGCCTACACCACGAAATCATCTCTCGCCCCAGGGTACCATACCGGGTCCACCATGTACCCGCAGACGGTGCCTCTCGCTCCTCGAATCGGGTTTCACATGCCAATCTCAGAACTGAGAAATCACATGGTGGACACATTGAAATATCATATCAAGAGAAACCGGGTTTTCAAACAACACATAATTTCTTGAAATACCCCCACAGTTCTCATATCCATAAATCACATGAAATCCATATCTCAATACGTAAATCCATGAAAACTGATATATGCAACATAAAACAACAATATGAGCATATTAAGGGAAAACCGCTCTTTTAAATGAATCCAGCTTTAAAATATATCATGTGGTTCCCAAATTCTCCGAATAACAAGTGCAACATCATATGAGGTGTACATGTAACTGTAGCAAGGTATAAGTATCTACATGTAAGCAAGTATGTATGATGCATTTCATAAGTGCAATAGCACAATAATCAACGTCTTAATATCACATGTCAATACAATACCACTTAAGGGTATATGCAACTATAGCAAGATATGTGGGTGTACATGTCAGTATGTAGTCATGATGTACATATAGCTGTAGCAAAGTATGTGGGGTACATGTCAGTATATCATGCAACCTAGCATATGTTGGATATAGTGCCCTCAGAGTCAATTATTGGATCGCAGGTACGTGATTGCAATGATTGCGGAGGACCTATACCGGTAGGACAGTCTTACTCGAGATGATAGTATGCTATCTGGTTTGCCTTTATCAGTCGTGTACAGGTTCAGGTGACTGATCACTGTTACACTTTGATAGAGCCCTTAGGATCTTGCTTTACTACCAACAATATGATGGCGATCATATACGTGAGAGTTGGGTGGTTTATAAGCATATCCTTAATTGTGGTCCCTAGTAATGGGAGTTTCGAGACAGGGCATCGATACTCCGGAGTAGACTAGTGTATACAGTCGAGACCCCGACGAGGGGCGGTGGCCGGTCTCACAAGCCACTGGTGTCAGTTGGATCACCTAAGATATATACAGGTGCTCATTGGGTTATGAGTACACCGGATAGGACTCGCCGGGAACCTGCTGGTTGGTATTATACATATCGTCAGATAGCAGTTCCCTGGTGACATGTGTACAGGTTAGTTCATCGACCTGAGGTCGTCATTTGTCTCTTGTGAGTTCCCACTGTGCTTTGATTTCTACCCTACCATGGCTCAAAGGAGTCGTGCAAACAGGTAGTTTTTGGGTACAGTCCCGAGCCACATGGAGGCACGTGAGCGGATCGGCAGGGGATTCGTCTCCCCTGGTATTGGGGGTGAGATTGCGCTGTGTCTAGGAGAGCCATTACGCAAAGCCCACGGCCGTGGCAGGAGATTTACTGGTAGGTACTCCAGTAGTATCTCAGGGTGTTTTTAGGCTACACTCCGACACGACTTATACTGCTATTGGGGGTCTGACGTTACCAGCCCCCTAGGCAAATATGCGATACTCATAGACGAACGGACCGGACTGTATATACATTGTCACTATTAGGCTCAGTAGGATTTCCGGATGAGTTCGCTCATCGGCCTCCCTTAAGGTCAGTGCATGGGCAGCCGTTACGCACAGCTAGTGCCGCTGACTGCTTGTGGTTAAACCCACTGCCAGGATACTGACGAGTCATTAGAGTCCCCCACAGACAGTTTCCCAAGTTCAGGCCAAACGTTGTAGAGGCCGTATGGTTTTATGGCAGGGTTTGGAAAATGCATGTGCGTTTACGTACGTGTCATATTTCGGGCAGATAATACTGGTGGGCTTTGGTTTAAGCCGGATCCGAGTATTATATTGAGTAGATATAATATCTTTGTCTCAGTTGCATTTGTATTCGGTCGTAATACAAATGCGGGTATTTTTATACAGTTACGGGGTTGTCCTGAAATTCGTTTCAGGATCGCTTTTGGAAGTTGCCAGTTTCCAGTTTCCGTATTTGACATTCGGTTAAATGCGGATTTATCTTTCCGTCACTCGGGTGAGTCATGAGGGTGAGTCGTGTTTCTGGAAGCTTCTAGATGGTGAGGTGGCTTAGTGACTCATCATGGTATTAATTGTTGCATTAATGGCTTGATGATGTGTTATTGTGACTCATCCTTTAGCATTAATGTTTCTTGTTAACCTTAGGATATTTCTTCATCCTTATTGTCACCACTTAGTTCCTACACTCACCCCCTTCTATATTATGGTCGGCCCCTTGTGAGAGAGAGAGAGAGATTGATTTCATTTGGAAAAGGAATAAAGTTTTGGATGTATGGAAATTTCATAGTTCATTTTCTCATTCCATTTCATTTCGAGTGGCAACTTCATTAACCGTTCGTCCACGGCTTTGGACGAAGTGCGACAAAGTATTCTACTCATTCTCTACATCAATCTTGGTCGTCTCTTTTAGCAAACTTGACGACCGAGTTGCCTCGAGTCAGAGGCGGGAGCCCGTTTAAAGATCCGTTGACGTGGTGCCACCTGGACGAGGAGATCGGAGATCGACGAGAACGGAGCAGCCACAACAGAGCGTGGGATGATAGTTAAAGAACGAAGGACTCGGATCGTTCGGTATAACCTTTCTACCCTCTTTACAGTTTGTTAGTTTAGCAATAATGGCAGATCCGGGTTATAGTATACGATAGCGCCAGTTAAAAGTTTTTGTTCCGCATTTGGCGTCTGTTGACGGCCGGGGCGCTACCGTATACTTACAGCATAGTGATGTGAACATGGCAGTATATCATAACATGATGTAGCAATCCTACTGTGTAAGTGACATAGCAATTATCGATGATGAAGTGTGTGAGCCGGCAATCTATATAAGTGTAACATACGCATCATCGATAATGGTGTAGGTGTACTAGCACAGGCATAAGAAATGCAATGAGAATAGCATGAATGCAGCACAATGCATATAGTGAATCAAATTCTATAAGGTATACATATTAACAAGACCGAGTCGGTGAATCTATCAATCGCCATCCAGCCTCACAACATCACGTACGGTACAATCCATCGTACGTCATCCTCTAATCAGGGGTATGGATAAATCAACAAGTAAAAATCATCGCGTACGGTAATTTAACGTACGGCGGCATTAACCAAATAGGGATTCTATCAACCTATACAACATCGGGGGTACAGATCTAAGTCTCGTACGGCATATCACTCATTGTGCAATCATTATCCATATAAATTTATATACCTATCTCTCAGGTCACATACATGTCAAACTCGTATCAGGGGACCTACAAAGGTATCACCAATCTCATATCGACTCGAATCCATAAAATGACATATCACACTAAGTCATCATATCACATCGTATTCTCGTTCATCACATTAATATCTCGCATCACATTAAATAAACGTCACACTTGTTCTCTTTTAAATCGTACTTATCATGATTCACTTATCATTTCATTTTCTCCTAAGTCAATTGTTCATTAGCATCAACTTCAAACATATTATCGTTTGCAAATCCTACAATCATGTCCGTCGCATATCATTATCAAGATTTAATAATCAAACGATAATCCATATCAATGGTTGCGGGGGTGCTATACGCCATCCACCCAACTTCCCCCGTAGATATAAATCTACTCACCTGCTAAACTTCTCTCTTAGCCGTAGTCGATGCACTTCGTCGTCTCGGAATCCACGCGAATGTACCTACAATCAATATGAATTCGCAAAGCAATTAACATCAAATTCCGAAATCCAAAAATGGCACGCGGTGCGCTCGTAGGTTAGAACCTATAGCCTGCACATGCAAAACAATCAACTACCCTTGTCGTTGACGTACAAACATCCAACGACCAAATACAACATCAAAAACTCAAAACCAAGAATCCAAATACCGGAAAACATAGCCGAAACCCTAAATAAGGTCGCTATACATGAAAACTGCCACATTAGAAACCCAATAGTACCTATACGCATTTACAACTCAATAAATATCATAGATAATAATATTCACGTCATCCACACGTCCATTAAAACTCACGTCTAAGTTTTACCGAAAACCTAGTAAGCATTTTATATCATTTTAGCACAAAACTAAATGTTTAAACAATTCTAGTGATCGCAATCATCATAAAGCGGCATAATTAAGTCGTCCAAACCTTACTACCATTTTAATCTCACCCAAAACATGTTTTAGTAAAACCTAGTTTGCTAATTATCTCAATTATACAAATAGGAATTTGACAAATATCATTCTCACAAATTGATTAGGTTTTCCAAATCTACACTTCATGATTAACCAATTAATACATCAAAACCCTAACTAGTAAACTGTAAAATGGTATAAGAAATTATACCGATCGATCCGTGTCCTTCGTTCTTTAGCCATCATTCCACGCTCCTCGCGGCATCTCCGATCTCCGGTCTCCTCGTCGGAGTGGCACCACATCAACGAATCTTTATACGGCTCCTGTTTTAAACTGAAGCAACTCGGACATGAAGTTTGCTAACCGACATATCCAAGATTAATGTAGAGAGTGTGTAGAATAGTTTGTCTCAAGACACCCAAACCAATGGGTGGAGGTAAATTGAAGTTGCCATTTGGGATGAAGAAAATGAGCCTTTTTGTTTGCAAATGAATCATCTTTTACCTCAAAAGAGTCTCGGCCAATTTGGAGGGCTGAAAATGGGTGGGGTCAGCCATGAGGTGGAGGGGGTGAGCACATCACAAAAGATGGTGACCATATCCAAAACATATCACAAAATATCCATAAAATATCTTAAGCCTTTCCAAAAGCTTTAAATGAAAAAAGGATGACTCATTTATACACCTCACCAATCTAGAAGCATGCACAAAACAAATGAAGCCCACCAAATTGTGATTTCGGCCATGAACAAATAGTGAAGGAAATTTTTCCAAAAATGATATGCACAAACATCAACCATTAATTAAGTGCATAAATAACACATTAAAATAATATTTTAATTAGGGAAAAATTCTATGTGAACCAAAACTTCCCATTGACCCCCAAATCCCGCACACTAGCACTATTATAGTTAAATTAGGCGCAGTCAAGTCTGTACAGAGGTTTGATCACAATCGGGTTAAAACGGAAATTACTGACTATTTTACCGTAAAACGGAAAAATTCGCATAACGATTTCAGAAACGTTACATCGTTTCGTATTTGCGGAGAATATCGGAATTTGATGACTTGTGCTCCGCAACCGCGTTGACAAGTCATGCTTCATGCCGGGATCGACGTAAGGACAGACAACTCATGATCAAAGGGAGCATCGAAGGAATCGTCGCGATTCGACCTTCCGAGCCAAAGCCACGGCCAAATTCTTCCTTAACTTCTTTGCTTGATTTTTCTTGTTTTCGTATTCTTTTATTTTTGTGACAAAACCAATTCGTTATTTGTTGAACCTTAAATCACAAGACCCAATACACAATTCCCTACGGATCGACCCGTACTGCCGGCTTGCTACAACACGCCGTGCACTTGCGGTTTATAAATATTTAAAACGAGAACGATCTCGCGTGCGCATTCCGTTTCCTTAAAATCATATCCGTTTCCAAAACATACGCGTTTGCGCACACGGGTGAATTCCCAACAGTCATCTACGTCTGGTCTGGTACATAACATCGCATACATGATAGAGCCTACTACTAAAGCATAGGGTATCCCTTGCACGCGAGCTCTCTCCAAATCAGTCTCGGGAGACATCTTTTTGGAGAGAGTGATTCATGAGTAAGTGGGCGAACCACCACGCTTAGAATCTTCCATACTAAACCCCATTAGTATGGTGTTAATGTACCTGGATTTTGGAAACTCCCAACATCCACTTAGATCTATCACCATAGATCATAATCCACAAGATGTTGTAGGTATGATCCAGATCTTCCATGGAGAATCCTCGTGATAATAGGAGCTTGACCGAGTGTAGCATAGGAAACCATTTCCTATCAAGAGTATGTCATCTATGTACAATACGTAGAAGACAACCTTACTCTCTACAACTTTTTTGTATATACAAGGTTCATCTACCATTTTGATGAAGTCAAACTCATTGACTGCCACATCAAAACTGATGTTCCAACACCATGATGCGTGCATTGATCCTGATGGACTTAAGAATAGCCACTGGAGAAAAAGTTTCATCATAATCCACACTTGGTTGTATGATGAGAACCTTTTACTACAAGTCTAGCTTTGAAAGTCTCAACTTTTCCATTTACACCAAGAATCTTCTCAAGATCCATTTCCTTCCAATGGGTTTTTGTAACATTTCAGAAATCGTTTTGCGAATTTTTCTGTTTTAGTGCAAAATAGTCGGTATTTTCCGTTTTAACCCGATTTCGATCAAACTTCCGTAGAAACTTACCGGCACCTTTTTTAGCTAAAATAAAGCTTGTGCGCGAACTTTAGGTGTATTTGGGAGGTTTTGGTTCAGATAGAATTTTTCCAAAATAAAATATTATTTTAAGCGGTATTTTGTGCACGTAAATCGGGAAATTTCTTCTAAATGAAAAGTTTTGGAAATCATCACTACAATTATTTTTAGAACCTTCTTTTTAAATATCTAGATATTTTTAGTGCAAAAGGTTTTTGAATTAAAAAAAGAAAAGAAAATGAAAGAAAATGTGTCATTTTTGCATTTAATGAAGTAATTAATGAATTAAACTAGAACTTTCTTCTTCTTTTTTGCACAAAACACCCCCCACACCCTCATGGCCGGCCTCTCTCTCCCCCTTGCTGCCCTTGTTCTTCCTCACTCATTTTTCATCATTTCTTGCACAAATAAACCATGAAAAATCCAAATTAATTCATATAAATTCAAATAAAATCCAAAACATTCATTCTTCTTCACAAAAGTTGCTTGGATCTTCATTCTAGTGAGGATTTTGGAGGCTAAAGTTTGGTTTTATTCTTGATTCAAGTGGTGTTCTTGAAGGTATAAAACCCTAACCCTAATCTCTAATTGTTACTTAATACTTTATGCTAGCTTATTAAGATGTTAGTTTAAACTTTAAATTTCATGTTTCAAAATTCTTGAAATGGTTTTAGAAATTCAAGTTAAGGTTAAAGCTTAATTTAAGTGTTTAATATTTAATTGAAGTGTTAATTTGTGTTTAGGAAAAGCTTAACCTAATAGAAAATGCTAATTATTGTTAATGAATATTTTGTTTAATTAAGGATTTTTGCTTACTAGGTTTTTGCTAAAACTCATTTTGCAAGTGTTAAAAATATAGAAATGGTTTAGATAGCTTAGTTAAGCTATTTTAAGGTGTTTGTAATCGCTAGATATGCGTTAGCTTGAAACTATTGCGAAATATTGCGGTAAGTTGTTTACTAGGTTTCGGGGTTTTTCCGACATTGGTTCGATTGGTCGTTGTGAGGTTATATATATTTTATTCCTCGTAATTGTTTGTGTTGTTTTGCGCGATCGGGACGATCGGAGTCTAGACTTGTTGTTTCGTAGTTTAGCAACCCTAGTTAGGGTTTTTGACCGATGTCTTGCGCGTTAGATGCGCTAAGTGCGCTGTGTAATTTTCTGGCCGTTTTCGTTTCGATTCGTTGTCTTTTCATCGGTATAGGATATTTAGCTTATGTGATGTGTTTGTGAAATTTTAGGTTCGCAGGAGGGAACTTTGGACGCTACGACAAAGGAAAAACAGGTGGTAGGCTTCACTTAGCCAGGAGCGTTGGTGAGTAGATTTAACATCTACAGGGGAATCGCCCGGATGGCGTTATGCGTCTGGGCTAGAAATGACTTGACTTGTCGCATATTCTATTTCATATTTAGAATTGCGCATTCACCCTACTGCTTAGTTATTGTTGTGCTTGGACTAGTATCCTTAGGACACTGCACTATTATTGACGGCTCATGTTGCACGAGCACTGATTGTATGTCACACACACCGTCAATAATTGCCATGTCACGCACAACCCACTTATAGATATGATATTGTTTGGTTAGGACATTAAGACATTGATTCATATTTCTTTACGCATATGACATATAGCATACCTGTATACCCACATGCTTACACATATGCCTTGACATGCTTACATGCTAGTTACCTGTATACCTATAGGGTATTGTACCATTAGTGATAGGTACATACACACATAATGACATAGCTACATGTATACCTTGCATACATACTTCACTTATACCTGGAGGGTATATTACATCATTACTGATAGGTAGATACACATACCTTGCTATACCTTCATGTTTACACACATATCTGGTTATAGCTACATGTTTATCTTTACTTGATGTTATTTAGAATTGGAGAAATTAGGAACCGCATATATTTATATTTAACTTGTTGCAGTTAAATAGCGGCTTTTTCTTTATATGCTTACATTATAGTTTTCTGTTGCATATATTATATTCATGGATTTTCGCATTAAGATATGGATTTTTCATGATGTTTTCTGGATTTGGGGACCGTGGGAGTTCATGAAATTATGCATTATTTGAAAAATCCGGTTTCCCTTGATATGATATTTCAGCAGCCACCATGAGATTTATCGGTTCGGATATATATATACCCCACACGAGGAACGGAGGGGTCCGTGTGCGGGTACATGGTGGGGCCTGGAGGTACCCCGGGGCAAGAATCTCAGTGAGGAGATGAGTTAGTGGGGGAACCATACTTTCCGGTGACATTACCAATGACTCAGCGGTTATCATGGGGATACCGACGGGAGTCATGTACGTATAGATACGTTGAGAGGCGATGGTCAGAGCTAGGCACTCGAGCTTTCGGGATAGCGTATGATACGTACCTATCAGGGTGCCAGTCGTGGTGACAGCACCTGATAGACCTGCATTTCTGTGTCGATGCTTGACACATTGGTTTCATGATATTTCTTTTTACTCCTTTGTATATATAACAGAGGTTTAGGCCGCTGTTATATATGCCCTTACACCAATATTAGTGGAATGGGACGCTAATATATGTGTATTGACATTAAATTATATACATCATCATATTTATTCATGCAAATATATTTAGGATGTTAGATTTTTACTTGATAATTTGATTTGGGATATAGGGGATTCATTTGATATTGGATACAGGATATTTATGAGATTGCTGATTTGTACATTCAGGATATATGAGATTTATTCGATATTGTACATTCAGGATTTGTGAGACTTGTATGATATGAGAGCCAATTTAGGGGCTGATTTGAGGAATTGGGATTTGGATTTGTCTTGATGGATTGTGATCCTACCACGGTGTCAGGATTCCGTGGAAATGATATATTTCATTCCATACTCCACATTTATTGTTTATGCACTGCTTCATGTATTAGTAGTACCTGTTAGAGTACCTTTCATGACTGTTGCATTTACATACCTTTTTTTATATGCATTGCTTCATGTATTAGTTGTACCTGCTAGTGTACCTTTCATGATTATTGCATTCATATGACTTTTTATTTCTATTAATTGCACATGTTAGATTCACGCTGTACGTGCATACTTGCGATTACCTGCATATGTTATTTACTATTCACGAGTTGGCAACTCACCCCTGTTGTGCCACAGGTGTTACAGAGTGTTCCCCAGAGTAGTCGAGGCTGCTATTCATCTATCATCTTTTGCTACAGATACCGCTTTGGCTTACAGTGTGCTGTTTTGTTCAGGTGGGTTTTGGTGGTTATCTGTATTTGTATTGTATATTCGTTGTATCTTGTACTCTCCATCTACTATTTTCTTATTGACTTAGAGACTTGGTGAGGACGATGTTGTATATTATGTTGTGACTTGTTGTCTTTTAAACAGTTTCCTTTCTATCGTCTTCTATTTCTTCGCTACGGCGTCGTATATTTGTTGTGGTGGTTGTTTTCCGTCTTTGGGCGTGGATTTGCTCCCGTTGGGGATGCTTTACTTTTTATTTATGTTGTACCCATTTTTGGGGTTGGTTTTTATAAAGGAGGTGCTGCCGAAATTTTCAAGAAAGAAAATTGGACTTAAAGAATTTATACTTGAGATTTTTTAAAGGTTTAAACAATGTTTCTTATCTTTTAATGGTTTAGATTTCTGGGTTTTTGGCTTTCTTTGACTGCGTTACGCCTGTAGACGTTGCGTGGTATTAGGGCCGTCACGTGCTAATTTCGGGTCGTGACAAAATTGGTATCAGAGCGCTAGGTTTTACCTTTCGGAGTGTAGGATGAACTTGGTATGATGGAGTAGGTAGCTTAAGCAGAGTAACGTAGTGTGTGTATATCTGCAGCATACTCACGATGCAGTACTCCGCTTAAAGTGACCTAAGTACAATTGCTTGAAATTCCTTCCTTGATGATTCATATCCTTGTGATTCGATTTCCGTTTTCATATCGAATCCTATCCCTATTTATAGCCTTTGCCGCCGACGACTATGGGGACTCAGAGAGGTGCAGCGAGGGCCGAGATCAGAATTGACTCGGGTAGGACGAGGACTGACCAGGATGGCACGCTCGTTGCACAGGTGCAGATGGATCCGCCTTCGACAGATAGTATCGCTAGGCTTGTGTCAGAGATGCAGGACTTGCGCCAGACGATGAGATCATTAGTTGATGTCGTTCGAGCACAGCGACATGAGGTTGTCACCCCTGTTACACAGTTGTTCCTTAGGATCAGCATGCAGCAGTTCGTCACCTACCTAGCACCAGTGGATGCAGCCCCAGTTGACGAGGCATGTATTCCAGATTCTCTGAGAGTTCCGGAACAGTGGAGGACTCGTACCGGTGTACCAGCCCAGAGACAGAGGCTTAGTCGTCGAGACAGATTTCGTGGCCGCCGTGGGAGTAGCAGAGGCTTTAGACGAGGACAGTCATTCAGCTCTTATCCCCAGGAGGGTCAACAGCCATCGTATGGATGTTTTCGATGCGGAAGCCTTCAGCACTTCGTCGGGGATTGTTCTTTAGCACTGCGTCAGGATCGTATTCAGAGAGGTCGTGGACGTGGAAGGTTTGCTCAGTGGGGACAGTCTAGCAGAGGAAGATTTCAGTCAGTTGCGAGTAGAGGGCAGTCACAGGAGTTTGCTTCTACTTATCGGGACGCGCGGGCGTCCAATGCAGAGTTTTCAGGTATCCTTAATTCGTATGTTCTTTTGATTTATTAGTTTATTTTTCACACTTTGTGCCGTGGTTGGGACGAGGATCGTGTTAGCTAGATCAGTCGTTTGTTGTGTTAACTTCTGTCAGCGATTCTTTTGTTGCGCAACACGTAATTCAGTCGTATGCCAATTGGTTAGGAGATTTTTCCGTCACTTTGATCCTTCTAGAGATGTTGGATTTGACGTTCTCCTGGGCATGAACTGGTTAGTTACATGCTAGGCGTCTGTGGACTACCATAAGAAAACATCTAGGTTTTGTTTTCCCGGCGAGTCAATTCTTGTTGTGCAGGTGGATAGTTGTGCCGCCTCTCACAGCTTGAATTCATCCTTTTTCGCTATTCGGCTTTTGAGGAGATGTCGTGGATTCTTTGTAGGGTTGCTAGGCACGAGCACAAGGGTCTACGAGGCATCAACCATGCCCGATTTAAAATTTAGCCGTGCCGAACAACCCGAATACGGAACTTTAAACTAGAGATTAGGCGAAAACTATCATGCTAAACATTTTAACACTAAGTGAGAGGGATTACAACCTTTGTAGATCCGGTCCTTCACTTCATATGCTCCGTGTTGTGGTCCCTTCGCTGCGATCATCGGGATCCGGACTCTCGAGAGGTTCCACGAAGAGAAAGACGCAACCTTTGCTTCCGATCTTCGATACTAAGATGATCTACCTTGAAGTTTCTTTAACACAAGCTAACACTCATGAAATGATGTGAACACCCTCATCTAAATGGCAAGGGAAGATGAGGATGATGAAGTAGGATTTTTGCTCTCTTTATTTATCTTTTTCTCATATTTATTCATCACCTTTTGAAAAACAAGTAAGCTTTTTCATGAAAGAATGAAGGAGGAAGAAGATGAATAATTATTTGTGATGAATAGAAAGAATGTTATCATAATCATTTATGCAACCATGGTTGTAGTAACCATTGTAGAGAGTTTACTAGGGTTAGGGTTTGGGTTATGTCAAAGGGTGAGTCACTTGTAAATATCTATCATAATATCTTAACAAAGACAAAGTAAAGCTTCTAGAATCAACTAGAAGGTTTAACCCTAATCCAAACCCTAATCATGTTTAAACTCCTCTAAACATGTTGCATTAATAATTATAATATGTTACAATATTATATATCACATATACAATATTTATTGTAACAAAATAAAAAAATACATTTAACATATATCGCATATATATCAATGTATTACCCGAGTGAGAAAAAGAATCTTTTAGTGAGCAAATATTAGTTAATGTAATTTAATATATCAAATATATTATTATACATTAAATTATCGAATCAACACTTGATCCGACAATCCGGCTATATCGCATATAACCGACTAATATTTATCCGTACCGATTCATCGAATCAACACTTGATCCGATGACCCGGCTGATATCAAATATCGCGAGAATATAATACGGTATCACATATCGCATTATCCTCGGTCCCGCACATATCACATATGTGCTCCTACTCCGTTTTGCCTGAGTCAAGAAACCTCTGTGTAGGACTCTAAAGAATCGTCAATACGCCGGCAGTAGGTGATGATCATATCAAATACCCACAAGCTGCAAGCGGTCAGCTAAACGTAATAGCTACCCAGGTATTGAGCGCTCAGAAGATCAACAAGCAAGCCTGTAACTTCTCCTGTGAATCCAAACAGTAACACTCCCGTACAGTCCGGTCTCGTCGTCTGATATGTCGCATATCTCGCCTAGGGTGGTAAACGTCAGACCCCAGTAGCTCGATAAGTCGTGTCGATTTGAGGTCTATAACAGTTCGAGAAACTACTGATAACACTTACCAGTAAATCTCAGCAACCCTGGCCAGGGATTTCCGGTTATAGCCAATCGAACACAGCACAACATCAACTCCCTATATCGGGAGAGACGAATCCCCTCCTATCGCTCATTGCCTCCATATGATTCGGGACTGTACCCAAAAGCTACCTTTTTGCACGCCCTCTTGGACGTGGTATGATGGAAATCAAAGCACAGTGGGAACCACACAAAACTCTATGACGATCTCGGATCAACAGACTACTCTGTACCAGTGTCACCGGAGAACTGCCATCTGACGTATGGTATAATACCATCTGGGAGTTCTCGGCGAGTCCGTCCAGTGTACCCAATCTCCACTGAGCACCCGTACACCATCCTTGATGTCAAACACCGATGGATATGGGATCATCCATCGCCCATCATATGGGTCAAGATGCGTATACGCTAGTCTACTCTGGTGTATCGATGCCCTGTCTCGATACACCCTCGACTAGGAGCAGTTATAGGATGTACTCGTCGACTACCGTGGCCCCACTAGTATGATCTCATCATAGTCCCAGTAGTCGAGTACATTTCCTAAGGGCTTTATCAACATGTAATATAGAGACAATCAGAGTACATGTTAAGATAAAGTACAACCAGATAGCATACTATCATGTCGAGCAAGAAAGTCTTCCCTATATATGTCCCAGCATCCACTACAATATACATCGTATGTACAGTAATGGCCTCTAGGGCATACATATAACTAACAATCTCCCACTTGCACTTGGGCCATCTGTTATGGTATCGCATACCCAACAATTAGCTGCGGTTGAAGTATCTCATACTCAACCATCCCATAAAAGTCTCTACTGGGAAAAAGGCCTTTGTGAGTGGATTAGCGCTGTTGTCCTCTGTGTCTACTCTCCTAACCTCGATCTTCCTGGAGATCAACCATCTCCATGATCAGGTGATACTGCCTAAGAATTATATCTGGATTTCTGATGGGACGGTAGTTCCTTGACTAAAGCCACAACCCCATTGTCACACAATGGTAGGAACGAAGTTCATCTTATGAACTTATATATATCCAGACTGCCTCTTTGGTAGCATCCTTGGTAACGATGTATCTTGCCTTTAATCATCTAGTATATCACGGTATCTAGCTTGGAACTCTTCCAACATACCGTCCCTCTACTGAGGGCATAGACAAGCCTGCGACTGACATTCAGTCGTCCTTATCACCCTGGAACCCTTCCAGTGATTCTCCCCAGGATCGATTGATACCATCTCAATACAACTAGTGAGTATCCTAACATCCAATTAGATCAATCTCATAGATCCAAAACCCAGGATTTAGGAGGTATCACTTTGATCCTATATGGAGAACCCTTGTGATAAGCGGAGATTGACCGAGCGCAGCATAGGAAACTCCTTCCCTATCAAGAGTATGTCATCCACGTACTCTACGAGGATCACCACCATACTCTCTACTACCTTTTCGTATATACAAGGTTCATCTACCATTTTGATGAAGTCAAACTCTTTGACTACCACATCAAAACAGATGTTCCAACTCCGCGATGCCTGCTTTATCCTATAAAGCATCTTGCACACGTTTCTGCTGCTCCCACTGTCTACGAAGCCCTCTGGCTGTGTACTTACAGACGCTCTTTTCTAAAACATCATTTAGAAAAGCAGTCATGACACCCAACCACCAGATATCGTAGTCATGGTATGTAGCCGTGGCAAGTAGGATCTGGATAGACTTAAGCATAGATCCTTAGAAAAGGTTTCAACATAATCCATACCTGGTCTATGATGCAAACCTTTAACAAGTCTAGCTTTGAAAGTCTCAACTTTTCCATGTACACCAAGTAATCTTCTCAAGATATACTTGCTCCTGATGGGGATTTAACCCTTCAGATAAAGCAACGAAAGTCCATACTTTGTTGGTGTATAAGGATTCCATCTCAGATCGATAAGCATCCAGCCATTCTTACAGAGTCCCACTCCTGATGGCCAGCTCGAAACCAGTTGGGTCATCATCTCATGATGCAATCCTCGCTCCCACTATCATAGAGAAACCGAAGTGTCTCTCAGGTGAGTGAGGAACCCTACTAGATCGGCGGAGAGGCTGAGGTTCGTTGGAAACTATTGAATCCTTTGGTTCTACCAAATCATCAGCTTCATTTTGTATAGCTGGAACATTTCCAGTTCTACATAACAGACCATGCCTCGAGCTTGTCCGGATTTTGCTTTTAGACATAGGCCGGACAACCCCAAATCTTAACAAACTTAAGATATGGGCTCTTCCCTTTCCATATCACATATGAAGTGGTAGGCAACTGATTTGATTTTAACCCTATTCAATAGGTATGCAGCTTCTCAAGCGCATAACACCCAAAAGGAAATAGGAAACTCAGTAGTACTCATCATAGAGCACACCATATCACATAGGGTGCTATTGCTCCGCACCGATACACCGACGTGCTGTGGTGTATTCGAAGGAGTAATGCTGAGAGAGAATCTCATTCTCCTTTAGAATATTCCAGGAATTCCGTGCTCAAGTATTCTCCTCCTTGATCACATCAAAGGACATAATACTTTTACCCGTATTTTGGTTCTCTACTTCTAACTTATATTCTGTGAATATCTCAAAAGCTTCGGACTTGTGTTTCAGCAGGAACATATGTCTGAATCTTGAGAGATTATTAGAGAATGTAATGAAGTATAAAGAACCGATCTTGGCATCTGTAGACAGGGGCTTTCATACATCAGCATGTATCAATCCCAAAAGTTCACTAACTCTTTCTCTGTTTCCAATAAACAGAGCTATGGTCATCTAATCTTTGTGACATGACCGGCAAGTTTCACAAGATGTAAATTCAAACTAATTTAAATATGCATCTAAATGTAACTTCAGCTAGTCGGGTCGCATTGATATGACCTAGTCTACAATACCTCAAGAAGGATTCGTTCATTTCTGAACTCTTCCTCTTGTGTTTGTTCCGTATACTAAGAACTGTAGTTTGATTTAGAACGTCAATGCTTTTAGATAACGTGCCTGAACCGATCAACTCTTGATATAGGAAATGTTCAAAACATTATCCAACAATACAAAATTATATCCTTTCTTTACTAATAAAGAGACTGATATGATTTTGTATATCAGGTTCGGTATCTAATAACATTTGTTCAGAATCAATGTATTCTGGTAATACAGGGTGACAGTGACCAACAGACTTGGCTGCAACACTTGCACCGTTTTCTGCCTCATGAAACTTATCACCCGTTCTCAGTTCTCTACCTATCTGTAGCCCATGTAACAGATTACATATGCGGGATCCTGATCCGGTATCTCATACCCTGGACGTAAAGGATATTGAGAAACAGTTCTGTGTAATGAACACACCCGAAGATGATGCATCAACATGCACTTTCTTCGTTTGGGCGGCACGGGAAATCTGGTATTCCCCAATTTCCTGCTCTGTCTTATAACAATTATAAGTTGGAGCGGGACCAACGTTCCCCAGCTCAGTATAACAAGCGGGTTCGGTCAATATATCGGTTTTATTATCTTGATTAAGGCGTGATATGGTCTCTATCTGGAAAGAGAGAGAAGAAAACACTCAGCGTATGCTCTTGCAAGATTAGATTGGTTATATAATATATTTAATCAGGATGTCTCCCACTGTTTTAATCAAATCTTCTTTCAAACCCTAAAAGGAAAGATTAGCCGGGATTAATTACACGCTACAAGTTCGCCAATCTTTCGGCCAGGCCAGTGTCGGTACTTTGAGGGAGGTCCCCCGTGCTTTCGCACGAACCTAATTAAAGTAAACCTCGTTTTCCCAGAGGCGTAACCCCGTTGACACCTTTCTAGACACCTATTTGATCGACTAATTGTAATGTATAAAACTCTCCCAGGAGTAACTCTTACTCGCAGCGGGTATCAGGATCCAACTATCTCATAGAAGGTGTGCAATCTCATTGCAAATTTCAACACTTGAAATTCCCGATAATATTTTACCCCTAGCGTCCAATGACCTTGACGAAAGCCAACAAACCATAGGTTACTAGTCAAGTCCAACCCGTCATTTCTTGATTGAAATAAACCCACCCGCACGACCCTTGACGAAAGCCAACAAAGCCGCACGACTACCCTAATCCAATCGCATCATATGCAGCAGATAAGCAGCAGATAGCTACCGCACACTACACCTTGATGAAAGCCAACAAATGTAGCACGAATACTATATACAACTTATCTGAAATGACGGAGGGTTACGACAGGTTTTTCTGAAAACCTATTGCGTAATGAACTTGATATCATTGTAGAATCGAGTGATTTTAAATGGAGTGTTTTTGAGGCTTTTCTAGTTTTGCTAAAGGGGTCACTCCCGGTGAAGGGATCGTCGGCCCTTTCCTCATCGAATAAGGTGCAGGATATTTCACAAATACCGCTGTGCAAAGCAGAAACTATAGAAGCAATCAAAAGACAAACCGAGTTTGTAGCATCTGCCTGTTATTGCTAAAGGAGTCACTCCCGGTGAAGGGATCTCGGTCCTTTCCTTATCGAATAAGGTGCTGGATGTTCTACAAGGAACACCGCTATGCAAAGCAACAACTAGAGCTACCAGTTTTTATAAACAAGTTTCTACAACATCTTAGGTTTCTTTTATTTCATTAATCTCATTAATGAAGTCCCATTTTAATATGCTTCATAAGCATTTCTTTTGAAACGAAATCTGCAATATAACATATATCTTATATATATAATATAAACATTCGTCACAGGCAGTAATATGATCTCATCACAGAACATTGCAGCAGAAGAACATATATGAAATATTGGATATACTAGGACGTCCGTGTTTTTAATACGAGCCTGTATAAAACACGGATTCCACGGTCGCGATGAATAGCCAAACCCACATCCCTAGACCCCTACGAGAGCGGCAAGTAACACTGTCAGTTCTAGGGTTAGGAGACCCGGTCTCGACTCCTCGAGATGGTCTCCCTCTGGACCCTAGAACCCGGTTACTTATGCTCCCCGCCTTGGGTCTACCTAATGCGGAAAAGTAAATAATATACAACGGTGACATCTTCCGCTACCTGGAAGTGCCCCAATAAAAGAATATTACATACAAATGAATTTTACATGAATGAAAAAGGAAAAACTCTCATCTCACATAAAACCCCCGGCTATTCAAACGCGACGATCCAATAGTACATATCACAGCAACACATAATATCTCATATCATCAACGTAAGCAAGTATGCGTATCCCGATTGTCGTTGATGTATAGCAACGAAGCCGGCGATACACCACATACTACGCTTACGGTCACAGAAAAGAAAATGTAAAACTACAACAGTTGGAATCCGCAATCTCTTTAGACATCGCATGCCTAACCAAATGAATTCCTTAGACATCACATGCCTAACAATTATAAACCCCGCATTTTAGTCTCATTATCGAAAACTCTTTTCAATATCAAGTCGGGCAATTCAACAAGATTCCTGACGTGCTGATCGAATGCTCGTCGCAAACTTTAGTAGACGGCCGCACCCCCAGATGCCGTCGATGAAGTGCACTAAGGCGGAACACCGCTGCCGTGAGCACCCGAACGGATGCTTTCGGCGACGGGGTTCTCCTACAGTCACTTGGTCGGGGCTATGGGACGTGGCTGTCTATTAAGTTTACCCGGCGAGTATCCGCGTACGCTACGTAATTGCGACGGACTTTTGATCACATCAAAATTCCGTGGCAACCGATCATCTGAGACTAAACTGCTATGTTTATAATATTCAAATTAGTTATCTCATAACTATCTGTGGATTCCAATTATTGTATCACATTCCAGATAAATAGAAAAAGTTAAACTTTCCGATCGAATCATCAAGCACCCAAGATTTCCCCAATATATCTCAACACTTGAAATCAGTTTAAAAACGTCCATCACATGCCACAGTACCAATGGTCCAGCCGTAGAAGGGTCAAGCCAACGCCTCACATGTGGCACGTCGTACTGCCCCAAACCCTAAGGTTCAAAGGGCAGTTCAAGACGGTCACATAATCGAGTTAAGGTTTGTTGTCTTCTAGAGGGTCCACCGAGTTACTTGCATGACTTAAAACATTCTTAAACACGAGAAAAAATCCAACTTTTGAAAAATTTTCCGACAGGGGAAAAAGTGAGTTATTGATATCCGTTCGAACTTTTTAACAGTTTCTAAAAGTTATCCGGACAAAACACATAGACAAAATTAGACAATCCGATCGAATAATCGAATCTCCAAAACAACCCCAGAAAAACTCAACTGTTGAGTAAAAATAAAAATTTCCAGAAGACTCAGCACATAAAGTTACTAATTACTGTGCAAAGCACGTGCAGTGATTCAGCACTTTGGCCGCGGAACCGCCGCACATGCCAGGGTGGCGCCGCGGTTCCGCGGCTCTTCTGTGGAATCAATGGCACGTGCTTCACAGTAATTCATCAAATTCCCTGCTTAATTTTTTGGCAATTTTTAATTCTCAAAAATCCAAATTTTCAGAAAATTTCCAGAGAAGGGGTTTGTTCGGGTTTTCCGGGTTCGATCGGACTTCAAACGTCGTCTAGACTTCGCCTAAAGCTCTAGCTTGGCTCTGATACCACTGTAGGGTTGCTGGGCACGCGCACAAGGGTCTACGAGGCATCAACCATGCCCGATTTAAAATTTAGCCGTGCCGAACAACCCGGATACGGAACTTTAAACTAGAGATTAGGCGAAAACTATCATGCTAAACATTTTAACACTAAGTGAGAGGGATTACAACCTTTGTAGATCCGGTCCTTCACTTCATATGCTCCGTGTTGTGGTCCCTTCGCTGCGATCATCGGGATCCAGACTCTCGAGAGGTTCCACGAAGAGAAAGACGCAACCTTTGCTTTCGATCTTCGATACTAAGATGATCTACCTTGAAGTTTCTTTAACACAAGCTAACACTCATGAAATGATGTGAACACCCTCATCTAAATGGCAAGGGAAGATGAGGATGATGAAGTAGGATTTTTGCTCTCTTTATTTATCTTTTTCTCATATTTATTCATCACCTTTTGAAAAACAAGTAAGCTTTTTCATGAAAGAATGAAGGAGGAAGAAGATGAATAATTATTTGTGATGAATAGAAAGAATGTTATCATAATCATTTATGCAACCATGGTTGTAGTAACCATTGTAGAGAGTTTACTAGGGTTAGGGTTTGGATTAGGTCAAAGGGTGAGTCACTTGTAAATATCTATCATAATATCTTAACAAAGACAAAGTAAAGCTTCTAGAATCAACTAGAAGGTTTAACCCTAATCCAAACCCTAATCATGTTTAAACTCCTCTAAACATGTTGCATTAATAATTATAATATGTTACAATATTATATATCACATATACAATATTTATTGTAACAAAATAAAATAATACATTTAACATATATCGCATATATATCAATGTATTACCCGAGTGAGAAAAAGAATCTTTTAGTGGGCAAATATTAGTTAATGTAATTTAATATATCAAATATATTATTATACATTAAATTATCGAATCAACACTTGATCCGACAATCCGTCTATATCGCATATAACCGACTAATATTTATCCGTACCGATTCTTCGAATCAACACTTGATCCGATGACCCGGCTGATATCAAATATCGCGAGAATATAATACGGTATCACATATCGCATTATCCTCGGTCCCGCACATATCACATATGTGCTCCTACTCCGTTTTGCCTGAGTCAAGAAACCTCTGTGTAGGACTCTAAAGAATCGTCAATACGCCGGCAGTAGGTGATGATCATATCAAACACCCACAAGCTGCAAGCGGTCAGCTAAACGTAACAGCTACCCAGGTATTGAGCGCTCAGAAGATCAACAAGCAAGCCTGTAACTTCTCCTGTGAATCCAAACAGTAACACTCCCGTACAGTCCGGTCTCGTCGTCTGATATGTCGCATATCTCGCCTAGGGGTGGTAAACGTCAGACCCCAGTAGCTCGATAAGTCGTGTCGATTTGAGGTCTATAACAGTTCGAGAAACTACTGATAACACTTACCAGTAAATCTCAGCAACCCTGGCCAGGGATTTCCGGTTATAGCCAATCGAACACAACACAACATCAACTCCCTATACCGGGAGAGACGAATCCCCTCCTATCGCTCATTGCCTCCATATGATTCGGGACTGTACCCAAAAGCCACCTTTTTGCACGCCCTCTTGGACGTGGTATGATGGAAATCAAAGCACAGTGGGAACCACACAAGACTCTATGACGATCTCGGGTCAACAGACTACTCTGTACCAGTGTCACCGGAGAACTGCCATCTGACGTATGGTATAATACCATCTGGGAGTTCTCGGCGAGTCCGTCCAGTGTACCCAGTCTTCACTGAGCACCCGTACACCATCCTTGATGTCAAACACCGATGGATATGGGATCATCCATCGCCCATCATATGGGTCAAGATGCGTATACGCTAGTCTACTCTGGTGTATCGATGCCCTGTCTCGATACACCCTCGACTCGTCGACTACCGTGGCCCCACTAGTATGATCTCATCATAGTCCCAGTAGTCGAGTACATTTCCTAAGGGCTTTATCAACATGTAATATAGAGACAATCAGAGTACATGTTAAGATAAAGTACAACCAGATAGCATACTATCATGTCGAGCAAGAAAGTCTTCCCTATATATGTCCCAGCATCCACTACAATATACATCGTATGTACAGTAATGGCCTCTAGGGCATACATATAACTAACATTCTTGGCTTTCATTCGTGATACCGTAGCCACAAAGGGTTGTTGGACCGGTTTTCTTTCGTGCAAGAGTTTTCCGCCGATTTTCCAGAGGAGCTGGCGAAGCTTAGGGAGCTTAAGAATCAGCTGCAGAGTTGTTTGTTGGGGAGTTTTGTGCGTTTCGCTTTTGGAAGCTCCTATTTCTGTTTGTCAAGGAGAAAGACGGCAGTTTGAGGTTGTGTATTGATGGATCGTCAATTGAACCGGCTTACGGTGCAGATAGGTATCCTTTATCTCGCATTGACGATTTCTTCGATCAGCTCCAGAGTGTGAGACATTTTCTAAGTTTGTTTGGGATCAGGTCATCATTGTTGCGGGTTCGGAGTGATGACATTCCGAAGACTGCCTTGTGCGTGCTACGGGCTTTGTGTGTTTTGGTGGTGTCATTGGACTCACCAATGCCCTAGCAGCATTCGTAGATATGATGAACCGGATTTCTTTAGGTCGTTCCTCGACCAGTTATTGTTGTGTTATTGAAGACATTCTTTTCTATTCAATGTGTCGTGAGGGACAGGAGTAGCACTTGAGGATTTGTTTTGCAGACATTGGGAGAGCCCCAGCTGTTGCTAGATTCTCAGAGTGTTCCTTCAGGCTTGTTTATGTTGACTCCTAGGTCTTGTAGTTACGGGAGACGGTTTTCGTATGGTCCCGAGGAAAATCGAGGCCGTACAGCTTTGGCCCAGGCTTGTGTACGGATGGAGGTCCGCAGATTTTTGGGCTTAGCCGGTTTTTACCGCCGTTTCGTGCAGGATTGCCTGTGTATCGCTGCACAGTTGACTGGACTGACCGGAAAGGAGGTTCTTTTTCCTTGGACCGAGGTATATGTGCTGAGTTTTCGGCAGTTGGAGATTCGGTTGACAACTGCACCGGTTCTTTCTTTGCTTTCTGGTTCGGGAAACTTTGTTGTTTAACTGTGATGTTTCACGAGTGGGGCTCGATTGTGTACTGAGGTGACACTATAGAGTTATCGCTTTTGCTTCCCGCCAGTGGGAGGAAGTACGAGCAGGATATCCCACTCATGATCTGGAGATGGCCGCGGTGGTCGTGCGTCGAAGATTGGAGACACTACTTGTTCGGAGAGTCGTGTCAGATTTTCACGGGCTACCAGAACTTAATGTACATCTTCCTGCAGCGGGTTTTTATTGTTGAGACAGCGCCGTTGGATGAATCTTGTGTAGGATTGTGTTTGTGAGATCCTCGTTACCCGTGGCAAGGCGATTGTGGTAGCTGATGCTGGAGTCGTAGGCCCGGGGTTAGCTTGTTCCAGCTGTTAGTTATATGTATGCCCTAGAGGCCATTACTATACATAGGATGTATATTGTAGTGGATGCTTGGACATATATAGGGATGACTTTCTTGCTCGACATGATAGTATGCTATCTGGTTGCTCTTTATCTTAACGTGTACACTGATTGTCTCTCTGTTACATGTTGGTAAAGCCCTTAGGATATGTACTTGACTACATGGACTATGATCCAGATCATACTAGTGGGGACATGGTAGTCCATAGGTACATCCTTCAAGGTCCCTAGTCGTGGGTGTATCGAGACGGGGCATCGATATACCAGTGTAGACTAGCGTATACGCTTCTCGACCCATGAGATGGGCGATGGATGATCCCATATCCATTGGTGTTTGACATCAGAGATGGTATACAGGTGCTCAGTGGAGACTGGGTACACTGGACGGACTCGCCGAGAACTCCCAGATGGTATTATACCTCACGTCAGGTGGCAGTTCTCAGGTGACACTTGTGCAGGTTAGTCTGTAGACCCGAGATCGTCATAGAGTCTTGTGTGATTCCCACTGTGCTTTGATCTCCACCTTACCACGTCCATGAGGGCATGCAAAACGGTGGTTTTTGGGCACAGTCCCGAGTCACATGGAGGCAATGAGCGATAGGAGGGGTTTCGTCTCTCCCGGTATTGGGAGTTGATGTTGCGCTGTGCTCGATTGGCCGTAACAGGGAAGTCCCTGGCCAGGGCTGATCAGAGATTAGCTGGTAAGTGTTACCAGTAGTTTCTCGACCCGTTATGAGCCACACATCGGCACGACTTATCGGTTATTGGGGTCTGACGTTTACCACCCCTAGACTTGATATGCGACATATCAGACGAACAGACCGGACTGTACGATAAGTGTTACTGGTTGGATTCACAGGAGTGTGAGCGGGCTTCCTCGTCGATCTTCTGATCGCTCAATACCCGGGTGGCCGTTACGTTTAGCAGACCGCTTGCG
Source organism: Agapanthus africanus (assembly GCA_030015575.1). NCBI lineage: Eukaryota > Viridiplantae > Streptophyta > Magnoliopsida > Asparagales > Amaryllidaceae > Agapanthus > Agapanthus africanus. The sequence goes on from CM057351.1 coordinate 110,965,379, forward strand.
GCTTGTGGGTGCTTGATATGATCATCATCTGCTGCCGGCGTATTGACGAGTCTTTAGAGTACTACATAGAGGTTTCCTGGCTCAAGAGGTTGCGGATTCCAACTGTTGTAGTTTTACACTTTCTTTTCTGTGACCGTAAGTGTAATATGTGATATCGCCAGTTTCGTTGCTATATGTCAACGACAATTGGGATACGCATGTTTATTTACGTTGATGACATGTGATGTTATGTGTTGCTGGATATGTTATATTGGATCGTCGTGTTTGAATAGCCGGGGTTTTTTTTATGTGAGATGAGTGTTTTTCATTTTCATTCATGTAAAAACTTGTATGTAATATTCTTTGATTGGGGCACTTCCAGGTTGCGGAAGATGTCACCCTTTGTATATTATTTACTTTTCCGCACCAGGATAGACCCAAGGAGGAGAGCACGAGTAACCGGGTTCTAGAGTCCAGTGGGAAACCAACTCGAGGAGTCGAGTCCGGGTCTCCTACTCTAGAATTGGTAGGGTTGCTTGCCGCTCTCGTAGGGGTCTAGGGGTGTGGGTTTGGCTATTCATCGCGACCGTGGAATCCGTGTTTTATACTGGCTCGTATTGAAAACACGGACGTCCTAGTATATCTAATGTTTCATATGATTCTTCTGCTGCGATATCTGTGATGTGATCATGTGATATGTTCTGTGATGGATACTGTATATAGTATATATGATATATTATATAGACGTTACTTATGTTTTACACCCGCGCTAGCCCTGCCCCGCTCTGTCGTTAGTTACCTAACCTAACGGTGCACGAGGGGACATCGAGGCGAATGCGGATGGCATAAGTGTACGTCATATTTATCTGTGATGTTTAGGTACTTAAATGATGGGACTTCATTAATATGATTAATGAAAGTAAAAGAAACCTAAAGATCTTGTAGAATCGAATTTCAAAAATAAAACAGGTAGCTACAGTTCTTGCTTTGCACAGCGGTATATGTGATATATCCTGCACCTTATTCGATGAGGAAAGGACCGAGATCCCTTCACCAGGAGTGACTCCTTTAGCAATAACTGGCAGATGCTACACACTCGGTTTGTCTTTTGATTGCTTTTAAGAGTTTTTGCTTTGCACAGTGATATATATGATATATCCCGCACCTCATTCGACGAGGAAAGGGCCGACGATCCCTTCACCGGGAGTGACCCCTTTAGCAAAACTAGAAAAGCCTCAAAAACACTCCATTTTAAAATCATTTGATTCTACAACGATATCAAGTTCATTACGCAATAGGTTTTCAGAAAAACCTGTCGTAGCCCTCCGTCATTTCAGATAAGTCCTACTTAGTATTCGTGCTACGTTTGTTGACCTCCGTCAAGGCGTAGTGTGCGGTAGCTAACTAGTATTTATCTGCTTATGCATATGATGCAGATTGGGTTAGGGTAGTCGTATGGCCTTGTTGACCTCCGTCAAGGGTCATGCGGGTGGGTTTGATTCAATCAAGAAATGACGGGTTGAACTTGACTAGTAGCCTATGGTTTGTTGACCTCCGTCAAGGTCATAGGGTGCTAGGGGTAAAATTATCGGGAATTTCAAGTGTTGAAATTTGCAATGAGATTGCATACCTTCTATGAGATAGTTGGATCCCGATACCCACTGCGAGTAATTGTTACTCCTGGGAGAGTTTTACACATTACAATTAGCCGATCAAGTAGGTGTCTAGAAAGGTGTCAACGGGGTTACGCCTCTGGGAAAACGAGGTTTACATTAATTAGGTTTGTGCGAAAGCACGGGGGACCTCCCTCAAAGTACCGACACTGGCCTGGCTGAAAGATTGGCGAACTTGTAGCGTGTAATTAATCCCGGCTAGTCTTTCCTTTTAGGGTTTGAAGGAAGATTTGATAAAAACAGTGGGAGCCATCCTGATTAGATAAATAATAACCAATCTGATCTTGCAAGAGCGCACGCAGAGTGTTTTCTTCTGTCTCTCTCCTGGTAGCGACCATGTCACGCCTTAATCAAGATAATAATACGGATATATTGACCGAACCCACTTGTTATACTGAGCCGGGGAACGTTGGTCCCGCTCCAACTTATAATTGTTATAAGACAGAGCAGGAAATTGGGGAATACCAGATTTCCCATGCCGCCCAAACGAAGAAAGTGCATATGATGCATCTTCTTCGGGTGTGTTCGTTACATAGAACTGCTTCTCAGTGTCCTTTACGTCCTGGGTATATGATACCGGATCAGGATCCCGCATATGTAATATGTTACATAGGCTACAGATAGGTAAAGAACTGAGAACGGGTGATAAGTTTCATGAGGCAGAAAACGGGGCAAGAGTTGCAGCCAAGTCTGTTGGTCACTGTCACCCTGTATTACCAATACATTGATTCTAAACAAATACTATTAGATACCGAACCTGATATACAAAATCATATCAGTCTCTTTATTAGTAAAGAAATGATAAAATTTTGTATTGTTGGATAATGTTTTGAACATTTCCTATATCAAAAGTTGATCGGTTCAGGCACGTTATCTAATAGCATTGATGTTCTAAATCAAACTACGGTTCTTAGTATACGGAACACACACAAGAGGAAGAGTTCAGAAATGAACGGATCCTTCTTGAGGTATTGTAGACTAGGTCATATCAATGCGACCCGACTAGCTAAGTTGCACAAAGATGCATATTTAAATCTGTTTGAATTTACATCTTGTGAAAACTTGCCGGTCATGTCACAAAGATAAGATGACCACAACTCTGTTTAATGGAAGCAGAGAAAGAGTTAGTGAACTCTTGGGATGATGCATGTTGATGTATGAAGGTCCCCTGTCTACACATGCCAAGACCGGTTCTTTGTACTTCATTAAATTCTCTGATGATCTTTCGAGATTCAGACCTATGTTCCTGTTGAAACACAAGTCCGAACCTTTTGAGATATTCACAGAATATAAGTTAGAAGTAGAGAACCAAAATACGGGTATAAGTATTATGTCCTTACATGTGATCAAGGAGGAGAATACTTGAGCACGGAAATCCTGTACTATTCTAAAGGAGAATGAGATTCTCTCTCAGCATTACTCCTCCGTATACACCATAGCACGATGGTATATCGGGGCAGAGCAATCACACCCTATATGATAAGGTGTGCTCTATGATGAGCACTACTGAGTTACCTATTTCCTTTAGGGAGTTATGCACTTGAGAAGTTGCATACCTATTGAATAGGGTTCCAATCAAATCAGCTGCCTACCGCTTCATATGTGATATGGAAAGGGAAGAGACCATATCTTAAGTTAGTTAAGATTTGGGGTTGTCCGGCCTATGTCTAAAAGCAAAATCCGGACAAGCTCGAGGCAAGGTCTGTTATGTAGAACTGGAAATGTTCCAGCTATACAAACTGCAGCTGATGATTTGGCAGAACCAAAGGATTCAATACCATCCAACGAACCTCAGCCTCTCCGCCGATCTAGTAAGGTTCCTCACCCACCTGAGAGTTACTTCGGTTTCTCTATGACAGTGGGAGCGAGGAATGCATCATGAGATGATGACCTAACTAGTTTCGAGCTGGCCATCAAGAGTGGGACTCTGTAAGAATGGCTGGATGCTTAGCGATCTGAGATGGAATCCTTATACACCAACAAATTATGGACTTTAGTTGCGATATCTGAAGGGTTAAATCCCCATCAGGAGCAAGTATATCTTGAGAAGATTACTTGGTGTACATGGAAAAGTTGAGACTTTCAAAGCTAGACTTGTTAAAGGTTTGCATCATTGACCAGGTATGGATTATGTTGAAACCTTTTCTAAGGATCTATGCTTAAGTCTATCCAGATCCTACTTGCCACGGCTACATACCATGACTACGATATCTGGTGGTTGGGTGTCATGACAGCTCTTCTAGAATGATGTTTTGGAAGAGAGCGTCTATAAGTACACAGCCAGAGGGCTTCGTAGACAGTGGGAGCAGCGGAAACGTGTGCAAGATGTTTTATGTGATGAAGCAGGCATCGCGGAGTTGGAACATCTGTTTTGATGTAGTAGTCAAAGAGTTTGACTTCATCAAAATGGTAGATGAACCTTGTATATACAAAAAGGTAGTAGGGAGTATGGTGGTGACCCTCGTAGAGTACGTGGATGACATACTCTTGATAAGAAATGAGTTTCCTATGCTACGCTCGGTCAATCTCCGCTTATCACAATGATTCTCCATAAAAGATCAAAGTGATACCTACTAAATCCTGGATTTTGGATTTATGAGATAGATCTAATTGGATATTAGGACACTCACTAGCTGTAGTGAGATGGTATCAATTGATCCTGGGGAGAATCACTGGAAGGGTTCCAGGGTGATAAAGACGACTGAATGTCAGTCACAGGCATTGTCTTTACCCTCAGTAAAGGGACGGTATGGTGGAAGAGTTCCAAGCTAGATACCATGGCAAACTAGACGATAAAGGCTGGATACAACGCTACTTAAGATGCTACCAAAGAGGCAGTCTGGATGTATATTTGTTCATGAGATGAACTTCGTTCCTCCCATTGTGTGACAATGGAGTTGTCGCTTATGCCAAGGAACGCTCGTCCCATCAGTGATCCAGACATATTCTAAGGCAGTATCACCTGATCATGGAGATAGTTGATCTCCAGGGTGATCGAGGTTAGGAGAGCGGACTCAGAGGATAACACGGCGGATCCACTCACGAAGGCCTATTCCCAGAGAGAAACTTTTATGGGATGGTTGAATATGAGATACTATAACCAATGCTACAGATGGCCCTAGTGCAAGTGGGAGATTGTTAGTTATATGTATGCCCTAGAGGCCATTACTATACATAGGATGTATATTGTAGTGGATGCTTTGACATATATAGGGAGGACTTTCTTGCTCGACATGATAGTATGCTATCTGGTTGCTCTTTATCTTAACGTGTACACTGATTGTCTCTCTGTTACATATTGGTAAAGCCCTTAGGATATGTACTTGACTACATGGACTATGATGCAGATCATACTAGTGGGGACATGGTAGTCCATAGGTACATCCTTCAAGGTCCCTAGTCGTGGGTGTATCGAGACGGGGCATCGATATACCAGTGTAGACTAGAGTATACGCTTCTCGACCCATGAGATGGGCGATGGATGATCCCATATCCATTGGTGTTTGACATCAGAGATGGTATACAGGTGCTCAGTGGAGACTGGGTACACTGGACGGACTCGCCGAGAACTCCCAGATGGTATTATACCTCACGTCAGGTGGCAGTTCTCAGGTGACACTTGTGCAGGTTAGTCTGTAGACCCGAGATCGTCATAGAGTCTTGTGTGATTCCCACTGTGCTTTGATCTCCACCTTACCACGTCCATGAGGGCATGCAAAACGGTGGTTTTTGGGCACAGTCCCGAGTCACATGGAGGCAATGAGCGATAGGAGGGGTTTCGTCTCTCCCGGTATTGGGAGTTGATGTTGCGCTGTGCTCGATTGGCCGTAACAGGGAAGTCCCTGGCCAGGGCTGATCAGAGACTTGCTGGTAAGTGTTACCAGTAGTTTCTCGACCCGTTATGAGCCACACATCGGCACGACTTATCGGTTATTGGGGTCTGACGTTTACCACCCCTAGACTTGATATGCGACATATCAGACGAACAGACCGGATTGTACGGTAAGTGTTACTGGTTGGATTCACAGGAGTGTGAGCGGGCTTCCTCGTCGATCTTCTGATCGCTCAATACCCGGGTGGCCGTTACGTTTAGCAGACCGCTTGCGGCTTGTGGGTGCTTGATATGATCATCATCTGCTGCCGGCGTATTGACGAGTCTTTAGAGTCCTACATAGAGGTTTCCTGGCTCAAGCAAAACTGTAACATCTCAAAAATTAATAATAATAATAAAATATTATTTTTGGGAATTTTTATAATTTAATATTATTTTATTGAATATTTTAATATTTTGGGATTATTAAATACAAATAAATAGGAAAAATTTGAGAGAAATTATGGAAAATTCTAAAATAGGGTATTTTATGGATTTGTGCCATTTTAAAGTTTTTATGATTAGTTATAGGCTAATTTAATGCTAATCGCGATTAAAAATCGCTAATCGGTTTTTAGCAATTTTTTTGTGCAAAACATGCACACATCACTTTTCACACTTGTGCTACTTTTTATTGCCATGGTTGTTTTGGGGTTGCTATTTATGTGAGAAGGAGTTGAAGAGATAAAGAAAAGAAAAAGAAAATGGGAAAAGATTAAAGAAATGGAGGGTTGGTGAGAGAGAGAGGTATGGGGCCTCATTTGACCATAACCCTTAGCATTTTTCCCCTCATTTTCCTCTCTCTTCTTCCTTCTCCTGCTGCTGCTCCTGCACCGCATTTCCTCCCCTCTTCAAAAGCTCCAAAACACCTCTAAAGCTACACCAAAATCATACACCCATTTCATTAAAATTGTGCACAATCCCTAGATCTACACTTGGAGCTAAAAAAGCAAGGATTTTGACCACTAGGGGCAACTCAAGAAAATTCTTGAGTTGCCAAATGAGGTAATTTCTGGATCATTAGCTCAATTCTAGCATTTCCTTTACCCCCATGTTAAGATTGAATCGATATTGTGTGATATTGTGGACTTGTGGATAACCTAGTTAGGGTTGTGATGAATTATGGGTTGTAATATGAAATTGAGGTCAGTAGAGGTTATACTAACACCCTAGTGCATGAATTGAGACCCTAACCTGAAGCCTAAAACCAGAATACGGATTTCAGAAACCGATATCGGAAAATTTGAGTAATCTGTAATAAGTATATTGAATCTGCTTTTACCCCGAGACTCCTAAAATAATATTGAGTGGACAGTGATATATGCAGGCACCCAGGAAGCTACCACCAAAGCCCTAGCCCCCAACTCCCTTTCCAGGCCGCTAATTTAATCACTTTGGCCGCAAATTGCGGCCTGGGTCCCACCATTTTGGCTCGTTTTGGTTCTTTAGCTCCTACATGGTTATGTTAGGCCCCTGGTATATTTAGATTTGTATAAAGTGACCTAGGGTGAAATTTGGGACACATTTCCTAAGTTGCTGTTTTGGATTCGTGTTTTCGTATTCCGTATTTTTAATTCTGAAATTGTGGATTTTGTTTTGCCTCGACTATTTGGCGTTTATACGACGATATAGAGGATTTATTGATGGTTTTGAAGGCGTGCCATAGGTTCTCACCTATAGGCCCCTTATCGTATCATTTTGGATTTCATGTGCCGTTTTAGCTTGGTTTTGGTTTTAATCGCGTATATACGATACTTGCTGTGTAGGTACCCCATGAAGACTTCGGGACGACAAGAAAGCGCGTGGCGACGTCGACAAATGAAGACCCAAGGTGAGTAGATTATATCTACAGGGGGAAGTCCGGTGGATGGCGTATAGCATCCCCGCAGTCCGTAGTTAGTATACTATGTATATTAGATATGATGATAGTTATTTTGTGTCGTGGTCCTTGTGTTAGATGTATTATGGTTAGTTAGGGTTAGAAGTAACTAGGGTAGTTCCTAGTCACGAACCCTAAGATAGATTTATACCCACGCACTCACACTTACATATTCCTTATATTTACACTGGGTTGATGATATTTGATGACATTGGAGATGAGTCGATGATATTGGGCCTTGTGCCGCAAGATAGGTGATTTGATATGATGCATATTTGGGATATGACATGTGATTCTTGCGGGCTTGGAATGTGTGTTTACCCCCGCATTCATACTTATAGATGGTATCAGTTATACTAGACTTAGAGTAGTACCCCAGATCTGTAAGTCTACATTAGCGCCCCGGCAGTCTACAGACGCCTAAATGCGGAACAAAAACTTTTAACTGGCGCTATCGTATACTTTAACCCGGATCTGCCATTATTGCTAAACTAACAAACTGTAAAGAGTGTAGAATGGTTATACCGAACGATCCGAGTCCTTCGTTCTTCAACCATCATCCCACGCTCCGTTGCGGCTGCTCCGATCTCGTCGATCTCCGATCTCCTCGTCGAGGTGGCACCACATGATCGGTTCTTTAAACGGGCTCCCGCCTCTGACTCGAGGCAACTCGATCGTCAAGTTTGCTAAAAGAGACGACCAAGAATGATGTAGAGAATGAGTAGATGACTTTGTCTCACTTCGTCCAAGTCCGTGGACGATCGGTTAATGAAGTTGCCGAGGGAATTGGGTGATAGAATGAAATGAACTGTAAAATTCCATTCACCCCAAATACTATCATATCTTTTTCTAGCAAATGAAACATCAAGTGAGAGAGAGTGAATGAGAGAGGAGGCCATCCATTCATATATGAAGGAGGAGGGTGAGTGTAGGAGCAAGTGGTGACTTTAAGAAAGCTTCTCACTTTAAAAGATCAAGAAGAAAATATCTTAACCAAAACAAGAATCATTAAACCTAAAGCATGACTCACAAATACACCTCATCATGCTTTTAATGAAACCATTAATGCACTAATGAGTCATATGCCTCATCATCACTTCTAGAAGCTTCTAGAATGATGACTCACTCATATCAGAAGAAAAGATAAATCCGTCTTTAACCGAATGTTAAAAGACGGCTGATAGAAAACTGGAAACTGGCAACTTCCAAAAGTGATCCTGAAACAACTTTCAGGATAACCCCGAAACTGTATAAATATACCCGCATTTGTATTACGACCGAATACAAATGCAACTGAGACAAAGATATTATACCTACTCAATATAATACTCGGATCCGGCTTAAACCAAAGCCGACCAGTATCATCTGTCCGAAAATCGACACGTGCGTAAACGCACGTGCATTTTCCGAACCCTGCCATAAAACCATACGGCCTCTACAACGTTTCGCCCGAACTTGGGAAACTGTCTGTGGGGGACTCTAATGACTCGTCAGTACCCTGGCAGTGGGTTTAACCACAAACCGTCAGCGGCACTAGCTATGCGTAACGGCTGCCCATGGACTGACCTCAAGGGTGGCCGAGGAGCGAACTCAAGGGAGACCGATGAGCGAACTCCTCCGAAAACCCCACTGAGCCTAACAGTGACAATGTATATACAGTCCGGTCCGTTCGTCAATGAGTATCGCATATCTGCCTAGGGGGCTAGCAACGTCAGACCCCCAATAGCAGTATAAGTCGTGTCGGAGTGAAGCCCAATAACACCCTGAGATACTACTGGAGTACCTACCAGTAAATCTCCTACCACGGCCGTGGGCTTTGTGTAATGGCTCTCCTAGACACAGCACGACCTCGCCCCCAATACCGGGAGAGACGAATCCCCTGCCGATCCGCTCACGTGCCTCCATATGGCTCGGGACTGTACCCAAAAACTACCTGTTTGCACGACTCCTTTGAGCCGTAGTAGGGTAGAAATCAAAGCACAGTGGGAACTCACACGAGACAAATGACGACCTCAGGTCGATGAACTAACCTGTACACATGTCACCAGGGAACTGCTATCTGACGATAGATATAATACTAACTAGCAGATTCCCGGCGAGTCCTGTCCGGTGTACTCATAACCCAATGAGCACCTGTATACATCTTAGGTGATCCAACTGACACCAGTAGCTTGTGAGACCGGCCACCGCCCCTCGTCGGGGTCTCGACTGTATACACTAGTCTACTCCGGAGTATCGATGCCCTGTCTCGAAACTCCCACGACTAGGGACCACAATTAAGGATATGCATATAAACTACCCAACTCTCACGTATATGATCGCCATCATACTGTTGGTAGTAAAGCAAGATCCTAAGGGCTCTATCAAAGTGTAACATGCAATCAGTCACCTGAACATGTACACGACTGATAAAGGCAAACCAGATAGCATACTATCATCTCGAGTAAGACTGTCCTACCGGTATAGGTCCTCCGCAATCATTGCAATCACGTACCTGCGATCCAATAATTGACTATGAGGGCACTATCTCCAACAATCTCCCACTTGCACTCAAGGCTAATATTGCGATGTCGACTACTCACAGCCCGTGTGAAACCGAACATCCAACTCCTCTTCTAATCAGTTTCACAAAGCCCGTTTGTAAAACTATTGTGTTCGAGAAATAGCCTCAGTGAGTGGATCCACCTAGAAGTATCTTTCTATATCTCTCTTAATCTCAAGTTCGCGGAGAAAACCATCTCCCGAATTGAGTAATACCTGTCTTAGAATATATCTGGATATCTGATGGGACCTTAGTTCATAAATGAACTCCATATCCAAACTTCTTAGACTGAATCGATCACTGAACCTAATCAGTATCGGGCACCTTGCTTCCCACAGTATCCTCTTGGACCACCTGTCCATAATACTGTCCCTCTTCGTCAGAGGGAAAAACTAAAACTCTGACAATCACTCTGTCATCCATGTCACCTTTGAAGCCTGGAATGATAACCGTCTCCCGAAGGAGGCTGCCGTCATCAAATCCGTAGAACATTTACTTATGTTCTAAAACTGCTTCCTTATATTTCTCCAGGATTGGATTAATACAAACTTATTGCATCTAGTGCAAAAACAACATCTGGTGTGGTACTTGACATCTCATGATTGACTCAATTGCCTAAGCAAGTGATCTGCCAATCATGCACATCCCTCTCCCCTTTAGTCTGTAAGACACCTTTAGAGAGGGTGACTCCATCACCTGCAGGTACACCACCATGCTAGGAGTCAACTATTCCAAAAACCATTAGAATATCTGTCAAAGTACCCACATTGGGAAACTACCCAAATCCAGATCTAAAACCATAGATCTAGAAACCAAAATGTCAAATATTATATCCATATCCTGTCTGGAGAAACAACTGTGTGACGACCACAGTACAACCGATCGTAGTATAGGAATTTTACTTCCTACTCTGTGTATGTCATCAAGATACCATGACATCACACCCTACTACCTTCTTAACTGATCCATCCCCTATTCTGATTGAAGTCAAACCCATGACTGTCACATCAAAATTAGATGATCTATCTCCGCTATAACTGCTCAAGTCTATAAATAGATATAAGCATCTTGCCCACTATGCTTCCGCTGCTCCCACTGACTATGACAACCCTCCTACCGGGTCTCATATCCTGGAACAACAGTAGTGTCAAGTCTTGGTAGATAAGAACCTCCCTGTCACCGTCCTTGAGCCTACCGAAGTACCTCTTGGGTGTCTGAGGTTACCTACCATACCTGCGGAGTGGCTATTGGAATGTCAAACCTGATTGAATGTATAGGTCCTATTAAATTTTCCGTAATCGTTCGCGGTTCTGGAATCACTTCCAGTTCTACCATACTCCCACTACTGTTTTCTGAAAAAGATCCATTTTTTACAAAAACTGTGGCGAGTCAAGAACAATATCACTATTGATCTTCTAAATGGTAGAATATCAACCCTCGTCATAGCCAGGGTCAACCCACAAACAGCCATTACAGAAACGTGCCCTGAGTTATCCAGTGTCTGGTTTTAATCATAAGCTGGACAACTCCCCGTACCTTAATTTCTTTTAAGGTACGATCCATTCTATATCCAATACAGAAACTTTGGCACTTATTTAATTGGAACCATATTCAAATCATGCAGCTGTCTCCAGTGCATATCAACTTGATGGAAAAAGGCTTAATCAGCATTACTCAACTTAGGAATCCATCCACTTATGAGTAACCTGAAAGAGAAACACGTTTCTCAAAACCATCACTATCATCTGAATACCAATCACAAGAATCTACATCTTCGATCTCTTTGAAGAATCCCGATACTTGTGATACCTGGTTCTCTACTTTATTCTTATACCCACAACTTCTCAAAACTTAGACCTTGTATTTCTATGAAACACTCGTCTAAATACTAGAGAAGTTATAAGTAAATAGAACATAGTACGAGGACCTACCCCTTTGTCTTGATGGACACTGGACAACATACAATACTCTGTATAAGTCCGCTGAGTTGAACAACTCAAAAACCTGTGCGTTGTAGGTGGAAAACTGTACCCTGGCGATTTCCTCAAATATCACCAATTACAACGAATTCCGATATAATGAGGATGATCACCTAATTCCCAATATCTTACTCCCACTCATCATCTGTAAAACCATACAGATATGATAATGAAACCTGGTAAATACATACCCTTGGAGTAAGTGTCTAATCGGGAAAACAGTTTTTCCTTTAACAATGCACTGAAACATGAAAATGTTTCGTAGGGGTATCCTGGTATTCATAGCAATGCCTCTTCCATAATCCAATTCATGACTTCAACCGTATATTTTATTGCCGTCTCTCCAAATCCCTTTATTTGTCTTTAGTCGTTACCTTCTGTACACTATCGTTAGGCTAAATGGTTTTCTTCATTCCCTACCGTTCGGCACCAGCCTATGGTTTGGAAGAAGACTATCCAGTAAGCATAATAGGTGTACCCTCCTAAACCAAGGAGTACTCGCATCTCGAGAGAAGGTGATGATAAAAGACAACTGAATAATACCTTATTCTTTTAAAGGTGAAATAGGAGTGGCGATGAAGTACGCGGTTTTGGTCGTGAATGATATCAGTCGCAATTTACTTTGCCCTCTTTCTAATCCCTTTATTTTGTCTTTACATATAACCTTCTGCACACCCTACTTAGGCTAATTGGTTTTCTTCATTCCCTACCTTTCGGCACCAGCCTATGGTTTGGAATAAGACTATCCAATAAGCGTAATAGGTGTACTCTCCTAAACCAAGGAGCTCTCGCAACCTGAGAGAAGGTGATAATAAAAGACAACTGAATAAACCAATTCTATTTCTCCTGAACCTGGATCCATCCCCGAAGAAGTCCCTTCGAGTTCGTATATAACCATACGATGGATCTATCCAATGGAAGTGGATATCCGTAGTAATACAGGTGTTCTGAGAAATGCAAAGGGTAGAAGAAGGAGTGGCAATGACTTATGCAACTTAGACAATCCATAAGCCAGTATTTTAAGAAGGTTCGGTCAACCTGGTCACTGAGTCATAGTCTACGGTCGGTCAAAGGTCGCTGCCAAAGAGAGAGAGAGAAAAGAAACACTCTGCGTGCACTCTAACCTAGATTAGAATGGTCATCACTTTATCTAATCCGGAAACCTCCCACTGTCCTGTCAAATTCTCCTCCAAACCTAAAGAAGAATCAATCGGGATCACCCGAAGAGTAAACCAACTCATCAGTGGGAATCAGGATCCAACTCTCATCGCATGATAACGTGATGGAATGCATCCACGTTACTCATACTCCAGAAGGTATGCGCATACTTGGCAAGTTTCAGTTTCTTTAGAAACTCCTGATATGATTTTTGCCCCATGCTCTTATAACCTTGGCTTTGGTCAAAATGTCATAAGTCACATGCCAAGTTCTACCCATCACTATCTTGTCAATTTGAACCCACCCGCACATGCCCCTGACTTTGGCCAATCGGAAGAACGACTGTCCCAAACTAACTCATCTATCTATGCAACAATTGAATACCCAGCAGCTACCAAACACTATGCCTTAACTTTGGCTAAAATGCATAGCTTGAATACTACTAAATACCCAAAAGAAGTGACGGAGGGCTACGACTGGTTTTTGGCGAAAAACCTTTAGCGTAGTGAACTTGATATCGCTGAAGGAACCTGATAGCTTTTTTAAAATATAGTGGCGAAAACCTTTTGCTAAAGAGGTCACTCCCGGTAAAGGGATCTCGGCTCTTTCCTCGTGGAATGAGGTGCAGGATATTCCACTGAATACCGCTATGCAAAGCAACATGTAATCGACTATAGTGAAGTTATTACTCTGACGCAAACTTCTGCCCAAGGGGTCAGTTCCGGTGAAGGGATATCAGCCCTTGCCCCGTCGAATGAGGTGCAGGATATTCCACTGAATACCGCTATGCATAACAAAAGAAAACGTCTTTGCAATAACACTTTTTAAATTTGTTCCAACAACTGTAAACAGGTTTGTTTTTACTTTGCGTTGATCAGAATCAGCGCAGTCCCATCATTAATCACACCAGAAAAGAACGGAAATAAAATGTACGTATATGCCATCCGCATTCGTCACTGGGTCCCGTCATCACCCGTTAGGTTACTTAACTAACGATAGAGCGGGGACTGGACTAGCGCGGGTGTAAAACATATACAACATCTAATAGTATATAAACCAATATACAATAATCGCTCCAGGCGTGATAGTATGCAACATTACAGAAAAGTAATAAGCATCACAGAACAATACAGATAATCTGGGATCCCCGAGTTTCACAGAGCCGCTGCTGAAACTCGACGTTCCCCTGTCGTGTGGATAGCCTGTGCAATGAAACCTAGACCCCTACGGGTGCGGCAAGTTACCCGCCAAAACCTGAAGCGAGGCAGTCCCCCACAGCACAGTGAATGGAACACCCGGCACTTCACGGAATCCGGTAAATTGAGCACCCCTCCTTGGGTCAACCTGTACCCCCTACGAGTGCGGCGAATAGTCTGCCAATTATGAAGTGGGGCCCCTCTGCCTCTCAAAGCCATGAGATGCGGACCCGTTGCTTTCCCGAACCCGGCTATCCGTGCACTCCGTCGTGGGGCAAAAACTTAGTACAGTAATGAAAAATAGTACAATAGGTACATCGACCGCAACCTGGTCGTGCCCCAAAAGAATATTATACAACAGGCAGTGACGGCTGTTCACAAGTTGGACGCTCGCCCCGCAATATCAAATGTACAAATAAACTCAAACTGTACTATCATTGCACACTGTTATCCACCACGACAAATCCGCAACATCACAGCACAACACAGAACATCAACGCGAATGTCACGTTCGCAAACCCGTCTAAAAGAACTATAGCAATCAGACGCAGTTTACCGATCAAATGACATTCCCGGTCGGAGATATAATGTAAGCACTGTAAACTAACGTGTTTAAATTTCGATCGACCAAATATCAAAAAGTAGGCCCCACGACTTACTGGTGAACAGTAACAAAACCTGGGCGCAATTGATATGTACCAAAAATCACAAAATCCAACACTGAACACACTGACAAAATTTAGGAGCACGTGCTCCCCACTTGGCCGCGGTTGCACGGCCAAACCATGGGTTTGGCCGCCCTTCCGCGGCAGCTTGGAGGGATCACAGTTCCAAATTTTGTCGTGGTTCTTAGAATTCCCTGCACGGATTTTTAAGACATCCAGAAATAATTTTTGAGACCGTTTAAAAACAACAGAAACTGTCGGGCATGGATTTTGTGTTTTTCGATTTTCGGTCGGATCGATGTTTTAAACGCGTTAGCACAAGTTAGAATAGCAAAATGGTGAGGCTCTGATACCACTGTAAGTATACGTTAGCGCCCCGGCAGTCTACAGACGCCTAAATGCGGAACAAAAACTTTTAACTGGCGCTATCATATACTTTAACCCGGATCTGCCATTATTGCTAAACTAACAAACTGTAAAGAGTGTAGAATGGTTATACCGAACGATCCGAGTCCTTCGTTCTTCAACCATCATCCAACGCTCCGTTGCGGCTGCTCCGATCTCGTCGATCTCCGATCTCCTCGTCGAGGTGGCACCACATGATCGGTTCTTTAAACGGGCTCCCGCCTCTGACTCGAGGCAACTCGATCGTCAAGTTTGCTAAAAGAGATGACCAAGAATGATGTAGAGAATGAGTAGATGACTTTGTCTCACTTCGTCCAAGTCCGTGGACGATCGGTTAATGAAGTTGCCGAGGGAATTGGGTGATAGAATGAAATGAACTGTAAAATTCCATTCACCCCAAATACTATCATATCTTTTTCTAGCGAATGAAACATCAAGTGAGAGAGAGTGAATGAGAGAGGAGGCCATCCATTCATATATGAAGGAGGAGGGTGAGTGTAGGAGCAAGTGGTGACTTTAAGAAAGCTTCTCACTTTAAAAGATCAAGAAGAAAATATCTTAACCAAAACAAGAATCATTAAACCTAAAGCATGACTCACAAATACACCTCATCATGCTTTTAATGAAACCATTAATGCACTAATGAGTCATATGCCTCATCATCACTTCTAGAAGCTTCTAGAATGATGACTCACTCATATCAGAAGAAAAGATAAATCCGTCTTTAACCGAATGTTAAAAGACGGCTGATAGAAAACTGGAAACTGGCAACTTCCAAAAGTGATCCTGAAACAACTTTCAGGATAACCCCGAAACTGTATAAATATACCCGCATTTGTATTACGACCGAATACAAATGCAACTGAGACAAAGATATTATACCTACTCAATATAATACTCGGATCCGGCTTAAACCAAAGCCGACCAGTATCATCTGTCCGAAAATCGACACGTGCGTAAACGCACGTGCATTTTCCGAACCCTGCCATAAAACCATACGGCCTCTACAACGTTTCGCCCGAACTTGGGAAACTGTCTGTGGGGGACTCTAATGACTCGTCAGTACCCTGGCAGTGGGTTTAACCACAAACCGTCAGCGGCACTAGCTATGCGTAACGGCTGCCCATGGACTGACCTCAAGGGTGGCCGAGGAGCGAACTCAAGGGAGACCGATGAGCGAACTCCTCCGAAAACCCCACTGAGCCTAACAGTGACAATGTATATACAGTCCGGTCCGTTCGTCAATGAGTATCGCATATCTGCCTAGGGGGCTAGCAACGTCAGACCCCCAATAGCAGTATAAGTCGTGTCGGAGTGAAGCCCAATAACACCCTGAGATACTACTGGAGTACCTACCAGTAAATCTCCTGCCACGGCCGTGGGCTTTGTGTAATGGCTCTCCTAGACACAGCACGACCTCGCCCCCAATACCGGGAGAGACGAATCCCCTGCCGATCCGCTCACGTGCCTCCATATGGCTCGGGACTGTACCCAAAAACTACCTGTTTGCACGACTCCTTTGAGCCGTGGTAGGGTAGAAATCAAAGCACAGTGGGAACTCACACGAGACAAATGACGACCTCAGGTCGATGAACTAACCTGTACACATGTCACCAGGGAACTGCTATCTGACGGTAGATATAATACTAACTAGCAGATTCCCGGCGAGTCCTGTCCGGTGTACTCATAACCCAATGAGCACCTGTATACATCTTAGGTGATCCAACTGACACCAGTGGCTTGTGAGACCGGCCACCGCCCCTCGTCGGGGTCTCGACTGTATACACTAGTCTACTCCGGAGTATCGATGCCCTGTCTCGAAACTCCCACGACTAGGGACCACAATTAAGGATATGCATATAAACTACCCAACTCTCACGTATATGATCGCCATCATACTGTTGGTAGTAAAGCAAGATCCTAAGGGCTCTATCAAAGTGTAACATGCAATCAGTCACCTGAACATGTACACGACTGATAAAGGAAAACCAGATAGCATACTATCATCTCGAGTAAGACTGTCCTACCGGTATAGGTCCTCCGCAATCATTGCAATCATGTACCTGCGATCCAATAATTGACTATGAGGGCACTATCTCCAACAAGATCGTGCGATATGATGATAGTGATACCTGATATCTGATGAGAGGAATGTGATACTGACCCCTACCCAACTATTGGGATGCCGTACGACGATTTACCGTACGAGCTTTACACTGATGATAGATCCGCACTCATGACTTGAGGAGGTCATATGATATATTGTATCGTACGCGATACTACTGAGGCGGGATCACCGACTATATATATACATATCGACTCGGATTTAGGTGGTTTCCATACCCCTCCCGATTGACCGGATGCTTAGATCAGTAGTTTGCATAGTAGATGTTAGACTAGACCCGATTCATACCTATTTCAAAAACTACGAATCAGGAATATCTTAAAGACAAACAAGGGATTCTACGGATACTTTAAAAGGTGTACCTTTTCTTAAAAACACCGTAGCCCAGATTTTACTAAAAACCATGATTCGTCTTATTTCAAAAGGCATAACTGCATGGTACATACATATTGATGTAGTTTCTTCACTGTAGGTGTTGATTATTTGATTCCGCATATTCACGCTATTCATATTGCCTGCATATGTTATTGCTATACTGTTATCATGCTGTTAGGACACCAGCACCATTATCGATGATGCGTATGTTCCACGTACACCATTTGTCGGCTCACACACTTCATCATCGATAATTGCCATGCCACTACACTGTAGTACTGTTGCATTCATGATATGATTCCCGCATGGCACATTGTACGCATATACCTGTACACAAACATATATGATTCTGACTTGTTTAGAGATTTGGGAACCGCAAGATACTCTTTAAAACTGATCCATTTTAAAAGAGCGGCTTCCCCAATATGTGCATATCACTTTTCCGTATTGCATGATATATCGATATGCTTACATTCTTTTATATGTTGCATACATCATGTTTTCTGATCATTCGCATTGAGATATGTTGTTTCCATGATATTTCTGGATTTGGGAACCGTGGCTATTTCAACTGAGAATATGTATTGTTTTTGAAAACCCGGTTTCCCTTGATATGATATTTCAGTGCGTCCACCATGTGTTTTCTCGGTTCTGAGAGTGGCATATGAAACCCGATTCGAGGAGCGGTAGGCACCGTCTGCGGGTACATGGTGGACCCGGTAAGGTACCCCGGGGCAAGAAGACTCGTATATGTTAGACGGTGAGCCGGCAGGGGAGCACTACCTACCGGTGATTGTATTTGGACTCGGCGGTTATCGTGGGGATACCGAACGGAGTATGTACGTATAGCTACGTCGAAATTCGAGGGTCAAAGCTGGGCACTCGGGTTTTCGAGACAGCGTATGATACGTACCTATCTGGGCCAGTTTTGGTGACAGCGCCTGATAGACGAGGATTTACGTGCCGATGCTAGGCACATGTTTCATGATTGTTATATCCTCATATTTCCATGCTTATGTTTTACGATATTTACATGCATGAGACTTATTGTCATTGGGTGACAGGTGGACGGGATCCACACTTTTACAGACAAGGATCACATATAGACTGGTTTTACATTGATCATACTTCATATGTATATATAACAGGGTATGAGGGCGCTGTTATATATACCCTTACACCAATATTAGTGGTATGGGACGCTAATATATGTGTATTGATATTCATTTGATACTTCATCATATTTACTTCATGCAGCATACCTTACATTCATGACATGTTATTACCTGAGTACCTGGCACTGCATACATGTTTAGAGGTTACTTTGCCACCTTATCTTGCTTCAGACGTACTTTTGAGGTTTACTTTTTATATTGATCGTATTGGCCTAGGTTTATGTCTTGCATTCGGTTTCTGCTTGTAGATATTTCTATTCACGAGTTGGCAACTCACCCCCGTTGTGCCACAGTTCTTGCAGGTTTTGCCGTACAGGTTCCATTGCGGCATTTCTGGCACACTACTTCCTTGCGGGTGAATTGCTTTTGGTAGGTGGATTCTATTGCATCAAGAACCACCATTGTACTTGTATTATTCATTGTATCTAGAATTTCCATCAACCAAAACTTGTATATTGTTTCAGACTTAGACATTAGTGTTGTATTAATTCGACCTTAGAGTCGCGCTTAGTAGTGTTGCGGTTTTTCATGCTTTGAGCTTTCTTTTTGGGTTTTGATCCTCGCCACTCGGCGTTGTATATTATATTGTTGTGTGGTTGTGACCGTCTTTGGCGAAGAGCTAGCTCCCGCTTGGGGATGCCTTTATCATTGCATATATTGTTATCCTTGTTGTACCCCATTCGGGGCCAGTTTTACAAAAGAAACTCTGCCGAAATTTTTAGAAAGTACTCTATTTTTTTAAATGCATATTCAGCTTAGTTATTTTAAAATCCTTGACTTCAAATATGTTTTTCTTCACTTCTTAAAACCAGTTTTCTTATTTACTTTAAAAATGGTTTTAGATTTCTGGGCTTTTGGCTTACTTGGATCAGATGGAGTCCTATAGATTTCATATGGTTCAGGTGCCAGACACGTACTCATTTCGGGTCGTGACAAAGTTGGTATCAGAGCGCTAGGTTAACCTTGGTTCGAGTCTAAGTTTGACTATGTGGAGCCTAGGGCGTCTATATGTATATACGGAACTTAGGCTTGACCTTACGGAACTTAGACTTGGTCGAGGGGGTATTAGACCCGAACTTTCGTCGCGTAGGATGACCCTTGGTTGATGGAATAGGTGACTAAAGTAGAGTGACGTACCGTGGGTATGTTCCGCGGCATACTTACGACACGCCACTCCGCTTAAGGAGCCTTAGGATGTACATTTCCTTGCATAGTATTATATTCATTCCTGATCTATCCTCATCGATACTGGTTATGATTTTACTGCTACGATCACACGGGCAGAGAGAGCTACGGCTAGAGTTGCGTCAGCATGAGCTCGTCATGGACGAGGACTGACCAGAGCGTGATTTCAGAGACTTACGATTGCATTGAGAGGCGTCGTCTAGTTGTGTCCTCGCGCCATGAGCATTTGATGGACCACCTTTACGAGATTTCTCGGACGTGCCAATTGGTACCAGAGGAGCAGGCTACTGCTAGAGGCCAGCCAGATGTGATGACCATTGATATATTGCTTATTCAGGTTGATGGAGGCGATGTTCAGTGTACAGACGAATGGGCCAGTTATTGCTGCGATCGATGAGATATCGCCCCAGATGATGGAGCTATTGCAGTACAAGATTGTACTTGGAGATATGTTGGAAGGTCGCTAGTTACTTGAGGATAGATGACTAGGACATGTGGTTCGTTCGCTTACCGATGCGAGGTCATCAGGTAAATTGCTTCCAGCTAGAGGCGACTTCACGCAGGTTCGTTGAGAGTCGATAGAGACGATCGAATGTCAGAAGCCCATTTTCCAAGTTTAAAGTATACGGAAAGACATGCAGGTGATTCTATGGACCCTCTAGAAGAATGAAACCCTAACTCGACTTAATGACCGTGTGAAAGCCTTTGAACCTTAGGGTTTGCGGCGGTTCCGCGGCGCCATTAGTGAGGCTTGGGTTTGCCCTTCTACGGCTGGACCACCGACGCTGTGGCATGTACTCGATACTATTAGACTGTACCCATGATGTGATCTCTTGGGGGATTATGAGGTTCTGACGAGTCGATCGGATGATTCGACATCATTCGGACATCATGTGATGGGATGCATTGCTTGGGATACTCCAGATATGAGGATAGCCGTTGGAGCACAGTCCATGCAGCCATGATGAGACGAGTCCGAATCAGTCGATATTGAAGCAGAGTGAAGAAAAGAGTTCGCAAGATATTTCGACGAGATAACGTCCCACTCCGCTGACATCAGAAATGTTATACGCACCCAGAGGCGTGGTATATGGATATATCTTCCAGAAAGAAGCGCGACAAGTATGCAGCCGTTCCGGAATAAAACTAGCTTCAGCATTGGACGATGACTTCCGGGCAATTCGGCAGAAGTGAGATTTGAGAAAGACCTCGACAAGACCTTTCTGGAACATTGTATGAGAAGACCTAGACCTAGGAGTGGTCATATTGCACACACCCAGCAGGCCAAGGTTCGGCATCGTCGACGGGATAGTGGACCAGGTTCAGATAAAGGACCTCACCCAGTTGCGTGTGAGTTGATCGAGGACGGACGAGTACTGAGTTTTCCTCCGTTGATTGCGACGCGTTCCCGAGGACCAGTTCGGCCAGACATCTTCTACAGGATGATGAAGCTACAGAGTACGTGGTTTCGAGTCCGTGCGAGAGACTTCGGATGGATCATAGCTGAGAACTTTGCAGTGCGCAGATAGAGACGTGACGTCGCAAGACGATGATACAGACAAGCGGGACAAGAGGTTCGTGCGAGACGCTGATGCGCTGTCATTACTTCCCGTCGAGACCAGAAGCCTGATATGCTTGCAGAGGCATTAGGATGCGGCCAGTTTCCGGGAAATGTTGTACTGAGGACACGGATGTCTATCAAGCGAGAAGAGATAGTGCGAGAGAGCTAGCCTCCGTACGGTTCGGCTTAGGCAAGATCGGAAGAGACCTTGAGCAGGATTCCTTCCGGGACATTGCTGCAATGATGTTTGCACCCAATCTGAGGTGGGATGTGCATTCAGAGAGCCAGAGGCCGACGCCAGTGACATACTGCTTTACGAGTGGTCGTGAGGATTGACCGAGAGATGACCAGAGAAGTGCCAGAACGGAATCGTCCCCGTTAGCACACCTGACAGGGCCGATGAGCCGATTGATTGGGAGATTGGTAATCCCCAGAGAAGATAAGGACCCAGAGTCAGAGGACGCCAGACCGTGAGCAAGGGGTAAGTAGATATCTTGCGCTGCTACTATTGGATGCACCGACAGCTTCTTGACCTTGAAGGAGGAACTACCGACGACGGTATCTAGGATTTGTGATTTTGTGATTCGATTATCACGTATCCGTCATTTTGGATTTCAGTATTTTGGGCATTCTGTTTGCATGATTTAGTTTTGATGACTGAGTTTCATGATATTTGTTTCATGCACCCATTGGATATCTATATTTTGCGCATAGCTATTACATTTGAGGTATTGATTGTGATTTCATGCCTATCTTATGCAGTGATTTGATTTACACTTCCAGCATAGTTTTCATGCACCTTTAGTGTTTTGGTATACGATTCTGGTGCACACCAGATGCACTGAATCGGGATTCTTCGTGCATGTCACATGCACCTGATTTTGCTGTCAGGCACACACGTTGCCTATGACAGATGTTTCGTGCACACCAGCTGCACCTAGATGTTGTTTTGTGTCCATATATGGATTTTGATTCCTTGTGCACCAGACACATAGGATGTTCTTATATATATACATTTTGTGGATTGATTGTAGTAGAGCAGTACACTTTGATGATATTCGCTATGTATAGATGTTTCGGAACCCCGACAAATTCGACTTTTATTGAAATGTTTTTGTATCTGGGGGTTTAAATTTAAAATTCGGGGACCGAATTTCTTTAAGGGGGGAAGATTGTAACATCTCAAAAATTAATAATAATAATAAAATATTATTTTTGGGAATTTTTATAATTTAATATTATTTTATTGAATATTTTAATATTTTGGGATTATTAAATACAAATAAATAGGAAAAATTTGAGAGAAATTATGGAGAATTCTAAAATAGGGTATTTTATGGATTTGTGCCATTTTTAAGTTGTTATGATTAGTTATAGGCTAATTTAATGCTAATCGCGATTAAAAATCGCTAATCGGTTTTTAGCAATTTTTTTGTGCAAAATATGCACACATCACTTTTCACACTTGTGCAGCTTTTTATTGCCATGGTTGTTTTGGGGTTGCTATTTATGTGAGAAGGAGTTGAAGAGATAAAGAAAAGAAAAAGAAAATGGGAAAAGATTAAAGAAATGGAGGGTTGGTGAGAGAGAGAGGTATGGGGCTTCATTTGACCATAACCCTTAGCATTTTTTCCCTCATTTTCCTCTCTCTTCTTCCTTCTCCTGCTGCTGCTCCTGCACCTCATTCCCTCCCCTCTTCAAAAGCTCCAAAACACTTCTAAAGCTACACCAAAATCATACACCCATTTCATTAAAATTGTGCACAATCCCTAGATCTACACTTGGAGCTAAAGAAGCAAGGATTTTGACCACTAGGGGCAACTCAAGAAAATTCTTGAGTTGCCAAATGAGGTAATTTCTGGATCATTAGCTCAATTCTAGCATTTCCTTTACCCCCATGTTAAGATTGAATCGATATTGTGTGATATTGTGGACTTGTGGATAACCTAGTTAGGGTTGTGATGAATTATGGGTTGTAATATGAAATTGAGGTCAGTAGAGGTTATACTAACACCCTAGTGCATGAATTGAGACCCTAACCTGAAGCCTAAAACCAGAATACGGATTTTAGAAACCGATATCGGAAAATTTGTGCAATCTGTAATAAGTATATTGAATCTGCTTTTACCCCGAGACTCCTAAAATAATATTGAGTGGACAGTGATATATGCAGGCACCCAGGAAGCCACCACCAAAGCCCTAGCCCCCAACTCCCTTTCCAGGCCGCTAATTTAATCACTTTGGCCGCAAATTGCGGCCTGGGTCCCACCATTTTGGCTCGTATTGGTTCTTTAGCTCCTACATGGTTATGTTAGGCCCCTGGTATATTTAGATTTGTATAAAGTGACCTAGGGTGAAATCTGGGACATATTTCCTAAGTTGCTGTTTTGGATTCGTGTTTCCGTATTCCGTATTTTTAATTCTGAAATTGTGGATTTTGTTTTGCCTCGACTATTTGGCGTTTATACGACGATATAGAGGATTTATTGATGGTTTTGAAGGCGTGCCATAGGTTCTCACCTATAGGCCCCTTATCGTATCGTTTTGGATTTCATGTGCCGTTTTAGCTTGGTTTTGGTTTTAATTGCGTATATACGATACTTGCTGTGTAGGTACCCCATGAAGACTTCGGGACGACAAGAAAGCACGTGGCGACGTCGACAAATGAAGACCCAAGGTGAGTAGATTATATCTACAGGGGGAAGTCGGGTGGATGGCGTATAGCATCCCCGCAGTCCGTAGTTAGTATACTATGTATATTAGATATGATGATAGTTATTTTGTGTCGTGGTCCTTGTGTTAGATGTATTATGGTTAGTTAGGGTTAGAAGTAACTAGGGTAGTTCCTAGTCACGAACCCTAGGATAGATTTATACCCACGCACTCACACTTACATATTCCTTATATTTATACTGGGTTGATGATATTTGATGACATTGGAGATGAGTCGATGATATTGGGCCTTGTGCCGCAAGATAGGTGATTTAATATGATGCATATTTGGGATATGACATGTGATTCTTGCGGGCTTGGAATGTGTGTTTACCCCCGCATTCATACTTATAGATGGTATCAGTTGTACTAGACTTAGAGTAGTACCCCAGATCGTGCGATATGATGATAGTGATACCTGATATCTGATGAGAGGAATGTGATACTGACCCCTACCCAACTATTGGGATGCCGTACGACGATTTACCGTACGAGCTTTACACTGATGATAGATCCGCACTCATGACTTGAGGAGGTCACATGATATATTGTATCGTACACGATACTACTGAGGCGGGATCACCGACTATATATATACATATCGACTCAGATTTAGGTGGTTTCCATACCCCTCCCGATTGACCGGATGCTTAGATCAGTAGTTTGCATAGTAGATGTTAGACTAGACCCGAGTCATACCTATTTCAAAAACTACGAATCAGGAATATCTTAAAGACAAACAAGGGATTCTACGGATACTTTAAAAGGTGTACCTTTTCTTAAAAACACCGTAGCCCTGATTTTACTAAAAACCCTGATTCGTCTTATTTCAAAAGGCATAACTGCATGGTACATACATATTGATGTAGTTTCTTCACTGTAGGTGTTGATTATTTGATTCCGCATATTCACGCTATTCATATTGCCTGCATATGTTATTGCTATACTGTTATCATGCTGTTAGGACACCAGCACCATTATCGATGATGCGTATGTTCCACGTACACCGTTTGCCGGCTCACACACTTCATCATCGATAATTGCCATGCCACTACACTGTAGTACTGTTGCATTCATGATATGATTCCCGCATGGCATATTGTACGCATATACCTGTACACAAACATATATGATTCTGACTTGTTTAGAGAATTGGGAACCGCAAGATACTCTTTAAAACTGATCCATTTTAAAAGAGCGGCTTCCCCAATATGTGCATATCACTTTTCCGTATTGCATGATATATTGAT
Source organism: Agapanthus africanus (assembly GCA_030015575.1). NCBI lineage: Eukaryota > Viridiplantae > Streptophyta > Magnoliopsida > Asparagales > Amaryllidaceae > Agapanthus > Agapanthus africanus. The sequence continues at coordinate 110,991,109 of CM057351.1, forward strand.
ATGCTTACATTCTTTTATATGTTGCATACATCATGTTTTGTGATCATTCGCATTGAGATATGTTGTTTCCATGATATTTCTGGATTTGGGAACCGTGGCTATTTCAACTGAGAATATGTATTGTTTTTGAAAACCTGGTTTCCCTTGATATGATATTTCAGTGCGTCCACCATGTATTTTCTCGGTTCTGAGAGTGGCATATGAAACCCGATTCGAGGAGCGGTAGGCACCGTCTGCGGGTACATGGTGGACCCGGTAAGGTACCCCGGGGCAAGAAGACTCGTATATGTTAGACGGTGAGCCTGGCAGGGGAGCACTACCTACCGGTGATTGTATTTGGACTCGGCGGTTATCGTGGGGATACCGACCGGAGTATGTACGTATAGATACGTCGAAATTCGAGGGTCGAAGCTGGGCACTCGGGTTTTCGAGACAGCGTATGATACGTACCTATCAGGGCCAGTCTTGGTGACAGCGCCTGATAGACGAGGATTTACGTGCCGATGCTAGGCACAGGTTTCATGATTTTTATATCCTCATATTTCCATGCTTATGTTTTACGATATTTACATGCATGAGACTTATTGTCATTGGGTGACAGGTGGAAGGGATCCACACTTTTACAGACATGGATCACATATAGACTGGTTTTACATTGATCATACTTCATATGTATATATAACAGGGTATGAGGGCGCTGTTATATATACCCTTACACCAATATTAGTGGTATGGGACGCTAATATATGTGTATTGATATTCATTTGATACTTCATCATATTTACTTCATGCAGCATACCTTACATTCATGACATGTTATTACCTGAGTACCTGGCACTGCATACATGTTTAGAGGTTACTTTGCCACCTTATCTTGCTTCAGACGTACTCTTGAGGTTTACTTTTTATATTGATCGTATTGGCCTAGGTTTATGTCTTGCATTCGGTTTCTGCGTGTAGATATTTCTATTCACGAGTTGGCAACTCACCCCCGTTGTGCCACAGTTCTTGCAGGTTTTGCCGTACAGGTTCCATTGCGGCATTTCTGGCACACTACTTCCTTGCGGGTGAATTGCTTTTGGTAGGTGGATTCTATTGCATCAAGAACCACCATTGTACTTGTATTATTCATTGTATCTAGAATTTCCATCAACCAAAACTTGTATATTGTTTCAGACTTAGACATTAGTGTTGTATTAATTCGACCTTAGAGTCGCGCTTAGTAGTGTTGCGGTTTTTCATGCTTTGAGCTTTCTTTTTGGGTTTTGATCCTCGCCACTCGGCGTTGTATATTATATTGTTGTGTGGTTGTGACCGTCTTTGGCGAAGAGCTAGCTCCCACTTGGGGATGCCTTTATCATTGCATATATTGTTATCCTTGTTGTACCCCATTCGGGGCCAGTTTTACAAAAGAAACTCTGCCGAAATTTTTAGAAAGTACTCTATTTTTTTAAATGCATATTCGGCTTAGTTATTTTAAAAACCTTGACTTCAAATATGTTTTTCTTCACTTCTTAAAACCAGTTTTCTTATTTACTTTAAAAATGGTTTTAGATTTCTGGGCTTTTGGCTTACTTGGATCAGATGGAGTCCTATAGATTTCATATGGTTCAGGTGCCAGTCACGTACTCATTTCGGGTCGTGACAAAAACGAAATAGGAACGCATATGAGATATGTGCGGGATCGAGAATAATGCGTGTATATGATACCGTATTTCATTCTCGCGATGAATGTTTCGATTGGTTGTATGCGATATAAGCTAGTTATCGAATCGAAGATTGATTCGATAAGTCGATACATTGGATACTAGTCGGTTATGTGCGACATGACCGGATCATTGAATCAAGTGTTGATTTAATGATTTAATGTATAATTATATATTTGATATATTACTTTGCATTAACTAGTATTGGTTCACTTTAAAAGGATTTTCTCACTTGATGTGCACATTGTATATGTGATATATTTTTGTGTGCACTTGATTGTATCATGTTTGATGATACATGTTAACTTGTGCATGTGTAAAGATTAAACCATGGTTATATGAATGGTTGGGGTTTTGTTTACTTATTCATTTATTGATTTTGATTATTTATTTTGGAAAAGAAAATGGAAATGGTGGCTTTCTTTGTTTCTTTCATGAAGCTTCATGAAGAGTTGAAACCTTGACCATTTTTGTTTTCTTCTCTTAACCTAACCATTCACCTAACCCTAGTTTACTCTCTACACTTGACCATTGTTAGTATATGATAAGTATTCATATTATTTTCATTTTAAAAAAAAAGCAACACTTATCATATTCTTTTCTTCTTCTTCTTCTTCTTCAACAAAGAAGAAGCTTGCAACCATCAATGGTGACTTGAGAAAAAGAGTGAGAATTCTAAAGTGAACCCACTTCCTATTTCTTCATCCTCTACCACTTGCCAAGTAGTATAGGGTGTTTTCTTCACAAGTTTCAAGGCTTGGTGAAGTTGGAGCTTGATCTTGTGTTGCCTCGACGTAGATCATCTTCGGCATCGAAGTCGACGACCTAGCCCGGCCATTTCTCCGATGAAGCCGACGCTTGAGCCCGGGATCCGATGATCGCAGCGAGGAGACATCATCACGGAGCTATGGAGGTGGAGGACCGGATCTACAAAGGTTTTATTTCCGTTCACTTAGCACTAAAGTAGTTTAGTAGCTTTAGTTATCGTCTAAACTCTAGTTAACGATCCGTATTAGGGTTTCTCGGCACTGGTAAAATTTGAATTTGGCATGGTTGATGCCTTGTGAGACCTCATTAGTGTGCCAAGGAACCCTACAGTGCTAAACGTAACGGCCACCCGGGTATTGAGCGATCAGAAGATCGACGAGGAAGCCCGCTCACACTCCTGTGAATCCAACCAGTAACACTTACCGTACAGTCCGGTCTGTTCGTCTGATATGTCGCATATCAAGTCTTGGGGTGGTAAACGTCAGACCCCAATAACCGATAAGTCGTGCCGATGTGTGGCTCATAACGGGTCGAGAAACTACTGGTAACACTTACCAGCTCCAGCTGTGCGCAGTGTTGAGATAGTTTTCTGCAGATTTACAGTTCTTGTGCGATCGTTGAGTACAGCTTATGTTCGCCTCTACTGAGGGGACAGCTTGCTCATGTCCGCGCCCGACCACTTTTCCTTAATCGCTTTCGCGAGGCACTTCCCGCCGATGCTCGTTCGTCAAAGATTCTTGAGCATACTTGGCTAGGTAATGATTCGGAGTCCTTGATTTGTAACAAGGGTGTGCTAAGTTTAGGGACGCGTTTGTGTACCTGATACTATTGGGTAGAGACGTGAAATCCTAGAGCAGGCACATATGTCAACTCTCTGTACTCATTCAAGTTCCACCAGCATTTGACGTGACTTGTGAGATAGTTACGGGTGGGCAGGGATGTAAAGAGAAGTTTCAGATTTCGTTTCGAGGTGTCTTTCTTGTTGTGTGTTAAGGTTGAGCATCTGAGACCGGCTGGAGAGTTGCAACCTTTAACCGTTCCGGAGTGGGAAAGGGAGCAGGTCTCCATGAATATTCGTTATGGCGTCTACCCAGGTTTAGTCAGGGTGTGACTCCATTCGGATGCTTGTTGTCCGGTTTTACTCGGTTTGCTTAGTTGTTCTTTGTTAAGTTGTGCGTTGCACGGAGTTCCTTCGAGGGTCGTGTCCAATGAAGGCACCCTGTTCGCTTGCCGTCTTGGGCAGAAGCTTCAGGAAGCCTTCGGTACTGGTAAAGATTTAGCTCCATCTTTCCATCCGCAGGATGATGGGTTTGTGAGAGCGGGCTATACCAGAATCTGGAGGATATGTTTGTACGTTCGTGTTGTTGTTGTCGGAAGTTGGGGATCATCACTCGCCATTGTCAGGATTCTCCTTCGATAGTTGTTATCAGGAGACACTCCAATTGGCAACCTTTAGGTTTAGGGGTTAGGTCGTGTCGATCACCAATCTGTTTTTCTGATTCTGCCTTGTTGGATTTTTGGACCCCAGCTAGTCTAGAGACTTCGGAAATGATCCAGTTGTTCAGGTCAGGATGATGGCAGTCCTGTGCGGACAGAGATCTTATGCCGACCAGGGTGGTCGCAGGCCTGAGTTTGCAGTGGGAGATCATGTATTCCTATGGATTTTTTCGATAAATGACGTGTGGAGTTTTGGGAATCTTATCCCAGGATTGTAGGTCCTTTTGAGATCCTTTAAGCGAGTTAGTTCGTTGTCTTTAATTTGGCACTTCCGTCCAGATTATTGAGTTTTCACCCCGCATTCTTTGTGTTGATACTTTGCAATTACCTTCATGACTTTTTTCAGATGATTCAGCATTAGACCATTTTCTTTGACGCGATCTTTTCGCTGACCGGTAGCCATTGGTGTTAATGGCCCGGCAGGTGGAGAAATTTCGGTCAAGGGTCTTGCTATCTGTGGAGAGTTTTCTTGGATGTAGCAGTATAGTGAGATGATCACTCGGGAGGCTGCGAGCGAGAATTGGGAGTTTTGTACTCTTCTTTTTGAAGGTACGCTTAGTGAAAATTTTAATTCGGGGACCGAATTTCTTCAAGGGGGGAAGATTGTAACATTTCAGAAATCGTTTTGCGAATTTTTCTGTTTTAGGGCAAAATAGTCGGTATTTTCCGTTTTAACCCGATTTCGATCAAACTTCCATAGAAACTTACCGGCACCTTTTTTTTTTTATCTAAAATAAAGCTTGTGCGCGAACTTTAGGGTTATTTGGGAGGTTTTGGTTCAGATAGAATTTTCCCAAATAAAATATTATTTTAAGCGGTATTTTGTGCACGTAAATCGGGAAATTTCTTCTAAATGAAAATTTTTGGAAATCATCACTACAATTATTTTTAGAACCTTCTTTTTAAATATCTAGATATTTTTAGTGCAGAAGGTTTTTGAATTAAAAAAAGAAAAGAAAATGAAAGAAAAGGTGTCATTTTTGCATTTAATGAAGTAATTAATGAATTAAACTAGAACTTTCTTCTTCTTTTTTGCACAAAACATCCCCCACACCCTCATGGCCGACCTCTCTCTCCCCCTTACTGCCTTTGCTCTTCCTCACTCATTTTTAATCATTTCTTGCACAAATAAATCATGAAAAATCCAAATTAATTCATAGAAATTCAAATAAAATCCAAAACCTTCATTCTTCTTCACAAAAGTTGCTTGGATCTTCATTCTAGTGAGGATTTTGGAGGCTAAAGTTTGGTTTTATTCTTGATTCAAGTGGTGTTCTTGAAGGTATAAAACCCTAACCCTAATCTCTAATTGTTACTTAATACTTTATGCTAGCTTAATAAGATGTTAGTTTAAGCTTTAAATTTCATGTTTCAAAATTCTTGAAATGGTTTTAGAAATTCAAGTTAAGGTTAAAGCTTAATTTAAGTGTTTAATATTTATTTGAAGTGTTAATTTGTGTTTAGGAAAAGCTTAACCTAGTAGAAAATGCTAATTATTGTTAATGAATATTTTGTTTAATTAAGAATTTTTGCTTACTAGGTTTTTGCTAAAACTCATTTTGCAAGTGTTAAAAATTTAGAAATGATTTAGATAGCTTAGTTAAGCTATTTTAAGGTGTTTGTAATCGCTAGATATGTGTTAGCTTGAAACTAGTGCGAAATATTGCGGTAAGTTGTTTACTAGGTTTCAGGGTTTTTCCGACGTGGGTTCGATTGTTCGTTGCGAGGTTATATCTATTGCAGGGTTCCTAGGCACCCTAATGAGGTCTCACAAGCCATCAACCATGCCAATTTCAAATTTTAACGGTGCCGAGAAACCCTAGAACGGATCGTCGGCTAGATGTTTAGGCGAAAATGAAACTAGTTAACAACTTAACTAAAGTTTAAACGGAAATACAACTTTTGTAGTTCCGGTGCTCCATCTCCATAGCTCCGCAACGAAGTCCCCTCGCTGTCCAAATGAATTCCCGGGCTCTAGCGTCGGCTTCGTCGGAGAAATGGCGAGCTAGGTCGTCGATGTCCATGCCGAAGATGATCTACGTCGAGCCATCGCTAGATCAAGCTCCAACTTCACCAAGTCAAGAAACTTGTGAAGAAAACACACTCTAATACTTGGCAAGAGGTAGAAGATGAAGAAATAGGAAGTGGGTAGACTTTAGAATTGGATTTCTCACTCTTTTTCTCACTTTGCCATTAAAGCTTTCAAGCTTTTTCTTGAAGTGAAGAAGAAGAAGATGAAGAATATGATAAGTGTTATGATAAGTTCATCCTAAAATGAAAAGAATAATGAATTATTATCATAATAGAACCATGGTTAGGTGTAGAGAATTAATTAGGGTTAAGTGGAATGGTTAGGGTTAAGGATGAGACAAAGTGGTCACAAAGTCAAAGTATTCATGAAGCTTCATGAAAGAACAAAGAATGCCACCATTTTATCATTTCCTTTTCTTTTTCCAAAAGAATAAATAAATGAATAAAATGAATAAGCAAATAATAAACCCTAACCAAGGTTTAATTCTTTATACTTAACCAATTTTACATGCACCATCAAACATGATACAAGCATGCTCACAAAATCATATCACATATATAATGCGCACATCCGAGCGAGAAAATCCATTTAAAGTGAACCGATACTAGTTAATGCAAAGTAATATATCAAATACATAATTATGCATTAAATCATTAAATCAACACTTGATTCAATGATCCGGTCATATCGCATATAACCGACTAATATCCAATGTATCGGCTTATCGAATCAACCCTCGATTCGATAACTAGGTTATATCGCATATAACCATTCGATACATTCATCGCGAGAATGGAATACGGTATCACATACACGCATTATTCTCGGTCCCGCACATATCTCATATGCGCTCCTATTTCGTTTCGCTTGAGCCAGGAAACCTCTGTGTAGGACTCTACAGACTCGTCAATACGCCGGCAGCGGGTGATGATCATATCAAACACCCACAAGCCGCAAGCGGTCTGCTAAACGTAACGGCCACCCGGGTATTGAGCGATCAGAATATCGACGAGCAAGCCCGCTCACACTCCAGTGAATCCAACCAGTAACACTACCGTACAGTCCGGTCTGATCGTCTGATATGTCGCATATCTCGCCTAGGGGTGGTAAACGTCAGACCCCAATAGCTCGATAAGTCGCGTCGATATGAGGTCTATAACAATTCGAGAAACTACTGGTAACACTTACCAGTATATCTCAGCAACCCTGGCCAGGGATTTCCTGTTATAGCCAATCGAACACAGCGCAACATCAACCCCCTATACCGGGAGAGACGAATCCCCTCCTATCGCTCATTGCCTCCATGTGACTCGGGACTGTACCCAAAAACCACCGTTTTGCACGCCCTCTTGGACGTGGTAAGATGGAAATTAAAGCACAGTAGGAACCACACAAGACTCTATGACGATCTCGGGTCAACAGACTACTCTGTACCAGTGTCACCAGAGAACTGCCATCTGACGTAAGGTATAATACCATCTGGGAGTTCTCGGCAAGTCCGTCCAGTGTACCCAGTCTCTACTGAGCACCCGTATATCATCTCTGATGTCAAACACCGATGGATATGGGATCATCCATCGCCCATCTGTATGAGTCGAGAAGGTATACGCTAGTCTACTCTGGTATATCGATGCCCCGTCTCGATACACCCACGACTAGGGACTTTGAAGGATGTACTTATGGACTACCATGTCCCCACTAGTATGATCCGCATCATAGTCCAGGTAGTCAAGCACACATCCTAAGGGCTTTACCAACATGTAACAGAGAGACAATCAGTGTACACGTTAAGGTAAAGTGTAACCAGATAGCATACTATCATGTCGAGCAAGAAAGTCCTCCCTATATATGTCCCAGCATCCACTACAATATACATCCAATGTACAGTAATGGCCTCTAGGGCATACATATAACTAACAATCTCCCACTTGCACTAGGGCCATCTGTAGCAGTGGTTGTAGTATCTCATACTCAACCATCCCATAAAAGTCTCTCTCTGGGAATAGGCCTTCGTGAGTGGATCCGCCGTGTTGTCCTCTGAGTCTGCTCTCCTAACCTCGATCACTTTGGAGATCAACTATCTCTATGATCAGGTGATGCTGCCTCAGAATACGTCTGGGTCACTGATGGGACCGGGGTTCCTGGCACAAGCCACAACTCCATTGTCACACAATGGAAGGAACCTAGTTCATCTCATGAACCATTACACACCCAAACTTCCTCTTTGGTAGCATCATAAGTAGCGATGTATCCAGCCTTTATCGTCTAGTATGCCACGGTATCTAGCTTGGAACTCTTCCAGCATACCGTCCCTTTACTGACGGTAAAGACAATGCCTGCGACTGACATTCAGTCGTCTTTATCACCCTGGAACACTTCCAGTGATTCTCCCCAGGATCGATTGATACCATCTCACTACAACTAGTGAGAATCCTAACATCCAATTAAATCTATCTCATAGATCTAAAACTCAGGATTTAGGAGGTATCACTTTGATCCTATATGGAGAATCCATGTGATAAGCGGAGATCGACTGAGCGTAGCATAGGAAGCTCCTTCCCTATCAAGAGTATGTCATCCACGTATTCTACGTGAATCGCCACCATACTCCCTACTACCTTTTTGTTTATACAAGGTTCATCTACCATTTTGATGATGTCAAACTCTTTGACTAATCCATCAAAACAGATGTTCCAACTCCGCGATGCCTGCTTTATCAGATAAAGCATCTTGCTCACGTTTCCGCTGCTCCCACTGTCTACGAGGCCCTCTGGTTGTGTACTTATAGACGCTCTCTTCTAAAACATCATTTAGAAAAGCTGTCATGACACCCAACCACCAGATATCGTAGTCATGGTATGTAGCCGTGGCAAGTAGGATCTGGATGGACTTAAGCATAGCTACTTGAAAAAGGTTTCATCATAATCCACGCCTGGTAAATGATGCAAACTTTTAACAAGTCTAGCTTTGAAAGTCTCAACTTTTCCATGTACACCAAGTAATCTTCTCAAGATATACTTGCTCCTGATGGGGATTTAACCCTTCAGATATAGCAATCAAAGTCCATACTTTGTTGGTGTATAAGGATTCCATCTCAGATCGCTAAGCATCCAGCCATTCTTACAGAGTCTTACTCCTGACGGCCAGCTCGAAGCTAGTTGGGTCATCATCTCATGATGCAATCCTCGCTCCCACTGTCATAGAGAAAACGAAGTATCTCTCAGGTGGGTGAGGAACCCTACTAGATCGGCGGAGAGGCTGAGGTTCGTTGGAATCTACTGAATCCTTTGGTTGTACCAAATCATCTGCTGTATTTTGTATAGCTGGAACCTTTCCAGTTCTACATTACAGACCTTGCCTCGAGCTTGTCCGGATTTTGCTTTTTAGACATAGGCCGGACAACCCCAAATCTTAACTAGCTTAAGACATGGGCTCTTCCCCTTCCATATCACATATGAAGTGGTAGGCACTGATTTGATTCGAACCTAATTCAATAGGTATGCAGCTTCTCAAGTGCAAAAATCCCAAAAGGAAATAGGTAACTCAGTAGTACTCATCATAGAGCACACCTTATCATATAGGGTGTGATTGCTCCGCCCCGATATACCATCGTGCTATGGTGTATACAGAGGAGTAATGCTGAGAGAGAATCTCATTCTCCTTTAGAATAGTCCAGGAATTCCATGCACAAGTATTCTCCTCCCTGATCTCATCATAGGACATAATACTTATACCCGTATTTTGGTTCTTTACTTCTAACTTATATTCTGTGAATATCTCAAAAGGTTCGGACTTGTGTTTCAACAGGAACATATGTCTGAATCTTGAGAGATTATCAGAGAATGTAACGAAGTACAAAGAACCGGTCTTGACATGTGTAGACAGGGGACCTACATACATCAACATGTATCATCCCAAGAGTTCACTAACTCTTTCTCTGTTTCCAGTAAACAGAGCTGGTGTCATTATATCTTTGTGACATGACTGGCGAGTTTCACAAGATGTAAATTCAAACTAATTTAAATACGCATCTAAATGTAACTCAGCCAGTCGGGTCGCATTGATATGACCTAGTCTACAATACCTCAAGAAGGATTCGTTCATTTCTGAACTCTTCCTCTTGTGTGTGTTCAGTATACTAAGAACTGTAGTTTGATTTAGAACATTAATGCTTTTAGATAACGTGCCTGAACCGATCAACTTTTGATATAGGAAATGTTCAAAACATTATCCATCAATACAAAATTTTATCGTTTCTTTACTAATAAAAGAGACAGATATGATTTTGTATATCAGGTTCGGTATCTAATAACATTCGTTCAGAATCAATGTATTGTAATACAGGGTGACAGTGACCGACAGACCTGGCTGCAACTCTTGCCCCGTTTTCTGCCTTATGAAACTTATCACCCGTTCTCAGTTCTTTACCTATCTGTAGCCCTATGTAACAGATTACATATCTGGGATCCTGATCCGGTATCATATACCCAGGACGTAAAGGACATTGAGAAACAGTTCTGTATAATAAACACACCCAAAGATGATGCATCAGCATGCACTCTCTTCGTTTGGGCGGCATGGGAATCTTGGTATTCCCCTATTTCCTGCTCTGTCTTATAACAATTATAAGTTGGAGCGGGACCAACGTTCCCCAGCTCAGTATAACAAGCGGGTTCGGTCAATACATTCCGTATTATTATCTTGATTAAGGCGTGATATGGTCGCTACCAGGAGAGAGAGAGAAGAAAACACTCAGCGTGCGCTCTTTGCAAGAATAGATTGGTTATTATTTTATCTAATCAGGATGGCTCCCACTGCTTTTTATCAAATCTTCCTTCAAACCCAAAAAGGAAAGACTAGCTGGGATTAATTACACACTACAAGTTCGCCAATCTTTCAGCCAGGCCAGTGTCGGTACTTTGAGTGAGGTCCCCCGTGCTTTTGCACGAACCTAATTAATGTAAACCTCGTTTTCCCAGAGGCGTAACCTCGTTAACACCTTTCTAGACACCTACTTGATCGGCTAATTGTAATGTATAAAACTCTTCCAGGAGTAACTCTTACTCGCAGCGGGTATCGGGATCCAACTATCTCATAGAAGGTATGCAATCTCATTGCAAATTTCAACACTTGAAATTCCCGATAATTTTGCCCCTAGCGTCCTATGACCTTGACGCAGGCCAACAAACCATAGTCCGCTAGTCAAGTTCAACCCGTCATTTCCTGATTGAATTAAACCCACCCGCACGACCCTTGACGCAGGCCAACAAAGTCGCACGACTACCCTAATCCAATCTGCATCATATGCATAAGCAGATAAATACTAGTTAGCTACCGCACACTACGCCTTGACGCAGGCCAACAAACGTAGCACGAATACTAAATATGACTTATCTGAAATGACGGAGGGCTACGACAGGTTTTTCTGAAAACCTATTGCGTAATGAACTTGATATCGTTGTAGGATCGAATGAATTTTGAAATGGAGTGTTTTTGAGGTTTTCTAGTTTTGCTAAAGGAGTCACTCCCGGTGAAGGGATCGTCGGTCCTTTCCTCGTCGAATGAGGTGCGGGATATATCATATATATCTCTGTGCAAAGCTAGAACTGTAGCTACCTGTTTTATTTTGAAATTCGATTCTACAACATCTTAGGTTTCTTTTCTTTCATTAATCACATTAATGAAGTCCCATCATTTAAGTACCTAAACATCACAGATAAATACGACGTACACTTATGCCATCCGCATTCGCCTCGATGTCCCCTCGTGCACCGTTAGGTTAGGTAACTAACGACAGAGCGGGGCAGGGCTAGCGCGGGTGTAAAACATAAGTAACGCCTATATAATATATCATATATACTATATACTGTATCTATCACAGAACATCACATGATCACATCACAGATATCGCAGCAGAAGAATCATATGAAATATTGGATATTCTAGGACGTCCGTGTTTTTAATACGAGCCAGTATAAAACACGGATTCCACGGTCGTGATGAATAGCCAAACCCACACCCCTAGACCCCTACGAGAGCGGCAAGTAACCCTACCAATTCTAGAGTTAGGAGACCCGGACTCGACTCCTCGAGTTGGTCTCCCACTGGACTCCAGAACCCGGTTACTTGTGCTCCCCTCCTTGGGTCTATCCTAGTGCGGAAAAGTAAATAATATACATCAGGTGACAACTTCCGCAACCTGGAAGTGCCCCAATAAAAGAATATTACATACAAGTTTTTACATGAATGAAAATGAAAAACACTCATCTCACATAAAAACCCCCGGCTATTCGAACACGACGATCCAATATAACATATCCAGCAACACATAACATCACATGTCATCAACGTAAGTAAATATGTCCATCCCAATTGTCGTTGACATATAGCAACGAAACCGGCGATATCACATATTACACTTATGGTCACAGAAAAGAAATTGTAAAACTACAACAGTTGGAATCCGCAACCACCTCAGACATCGAATGCCTGACCAAATGAATTACTTAGACATCGCATGCCTAACAATTATAAACCCTGCATTTTAGTCTCATTATCGAAAACACTTTTCAATATAAAGTCGGGTAATTCAACAAGATTCCCGAAAAACTGATCGAATGCTCGTCGCAAACTTCAGTAGACGGCTGCACCCCCGACGCCGTCGACGAAGTGCACCAAGGCGGAACACCGCTACCGGGAGCACCCGAACGGATGCTTTCGGCGAAGGGGTTCTCCTACAGTCACTTGGTCGGGGCTATGGGGCGAGGCTGTCTATTAAGTTTATCCGGCGAGTATCCACGTACGCTACGTGATTGCGACGGACTTTTGATCACATCAAAATTCCGTGGCAACCGATCAAGTGAGACTAAAGTGCTATGTTTATAACATTCATTCAGTTATCTCATAACTATTTGTGAATTCCAATTATTGTATCCCATTCCGGATAAATAGAAATGTCAAACTTTCCGATCGAACAATTGAACACCCAAGTTTTCCCGATACAGCTCAACACATGAAATAAGTCTAACAACATTCAGTTCGTGCCTTAGTACCAACGGTCCAGCCGTAGAAGGGTCAAGCCAACGCCTCACATGTGGCACGCCGTACTGCCCCAAACCCGAAGGTTCAATGGGCAGTTCAAGACGGTCACATAATCGAGTTAAGGTTTGTTGTCTTCTAGAGGGTCCATCGCGTTACTTGCACTACTTAGAACGTCGTTAAACTACGGAAAAATCCAACACTTGGAAATTTCCCGACAGGGGAAAAATCGGGTATTTATATCCAGTCGAAACTTTTAACATATTCATAAAATTTATCCGGAAAGCCACACAGACAAAATTTGATAATCCGGTCGAACATTCGAATCCCCAAAACAACCCTGAAAATTAAAACTCTGGAAAAAATATTAAAAATACCTAGGAAAAACACCACTGAAAACTAAGAATTACTGTGCAAACAATTTTACATACTGTGCCCGTACGGCCGCGGAACCGCCGCATGAGCCTTGCTCATGCCGCGGAACCGCGGCGATTTAGTGGAATTGGGCTGTCGAACTTCACAGTAACTCTTAGATATTCGTGTTGTGTTCTCTGCATATTTTTAATGTGGAAAAATCCCAGATTTTAGAAAAAGTCCAGAGAGCTATTTTGGGGTTATGTTTTCGGTTCGTCCGGCTTTCAAACTGTGTCTAGACTTCTCCTAAGGCTCTAGCTAGGCTCTGATACCACTGCAGGGTTCCTAGGCACCCTAATGAGGTCTCACAAGGCATCAACCATGCCAATTTCAAATTTTAACGGTGCCGAGAAACCCTAGAACGGATCGTCGGCTAGATGTTTAGGCGAAAATGAAACTAGTTTACAACTTAACTAAAGTTTAAACGGAAATACAACCTTTGTAGATCCGGTGCTCCATCTCCATAGCTCCGCAACGAAGTCCCCTCGCTGTCCAAATGAACTCCCGGGCTCTAGCGTCGGCTTCGTCGGAGAAATGGCGAGCTAGGTCGTCGATGTCCATGCCGAAGATGATCTACGTCGAGGCATCGCTAGATCAAGCTCCAACTTCACCAAGTCAAGAAACTTGTGAAGAAAACACACTCTACTACTTGGCAAGAGGTAGAGGATGAAGAAATAGGAAGTGGGTAGACTTTATAATTGGATTTCTCACTCTTTTTCTCACTTTGCCATTAAAGCTTTCAATCTTTTTCTTGAAGTGAAGAAGAAGAAGATGAAGAATATGATAAGTGTTATGATAAGTTCATCCTAAAATGAAAAGAATAATGAATTCTTATCATAATAGAACCATGGTTAGGTGTAGAGAATTAATTAGGGTTAAGTGGAATGGTTAGGGTTAAGGATGAGACAAAGTGGTCACAAAGTCAAAGTATTCATGAATTTTCATGAAAGAACAAAGAATGCCACCATTTTATCATTTCCTTTTCTTTTTCCAAAAGAATAAATAAATGAATAAAATGAATAAGCAAATAATAAACCCTAACCATTTCATTAACCAAGGTTTAATTCTTTATACTTAACCAATTTTACATGCACCATCAAACATGATACAAGCATGTGCACAAAATCATATCACATATATAATGCGCACATCCGAGCGAGAAAATCCATTTAAAGTGAACCGATACTAGTTAATGCAAAGTAATATATCAAATAAATAATTATGCATTAAATCATTAAATCAACACTTGATTCAATGATCCGGTCATATCGCATATAACCGACTAATATCCAATGTATCGGCTTATCGAATCAACCCTCGATTCGATAACTAGGTTATATCGCATATAACCATTCGATACATTCATCGCGAGAATGGAATACGGTATCACATACACGCATTATTCTCGGTCCCGCACATATCTCATACGCGCTCCTATTTCGTTTCGCTTGATCCAGGAAACCTCTGTGTAGGACTCTAAAGACTCGTCAATACGCCGGCAGCGGGTGATGATCATATCAAACACCCACAAGCCGCAAGCGGTCTGCTAAACGTAACGGCCACCCGGGTATTGAGCGATCAGAAGATCGACGAGCAAGCCCGCTCACACTCTAGTGAATCCAACCAGTAACACTACCGTACAGTCCGGTCTGATCGTCTGATATGTCGTATATCTCGCCTAGGGGTGGTAAACGTCAGACCCCAATAGCTCGATAAGTCGCGTCGATATGAGGTCTATAACAATTCGAGAAACTACTGGTAACACTTACCAGTATATCTCAGCAACCCTGGCCAGGGATTTCCTGTTATAGCCAATCGAACACAGCGCAACATCAACCCCCTATACCGGGAGAGACGAATCCCCTCCTATCGCTCATTGCCTCCATGTGACTCGGGACTGTACCCAAAAACCACCGTTTTGTACGCCCTCTTGGACGTGGTAAGATGGAAATCAAAGCACAGTGGGAACCACACAAGACTCTATGATGATCTCGGGTCAACAGACTACTCTGTACCAGTGTCACCAGAGAACTGCCATCTGACGTAAGGTATAATACCATCTGGGAGTTCTCGGCGAGTCCGTCCAGTGTACCCAGTCTCTACTGAGCACCCGTATATCATCTCTGATGTCAAACACCGATGGATATGGGATCATCCATTGCCCATCTGTATGGGTCGAGAAGGTATACGCTAGTCTACTCTGGTATATCGATGCCCCATCTCGATACACCCACGACTAGGGACTTTGAAGGATGTACTTATGGACTACCATGTCCCCACTAGTATGATCCTCACCATAGTCCAGGTAGTCAAGCACACATCCTAAGGGCTTTACCAACATGTAACAGAGAGACAATCAGTGTACACGTTAAGGTAAAGTGTAACCAGATAGCATACTATCATGTCGAGCAAGAAAGTCCTCCCTATATATGTCCCAGCATCCACTACAATATACATTCAATGTACAGTAATGGACTCTAGGGCATACATATAACTAACATCTATTTTATTCCTCGTAATTGTTTGTGTTGTTTTGCGCGATCGGGACGATCGGAGTCTAGACTTGGTGTTTCGTAGTTTAGCGACCCTAGTTAGGGTTTTTGACTGATGTCTTGCGCGTTAGATGCGCTAAGTGCGCAGTGTAATTTTCTGGCCGTTTTCGTTTCGTTTCGTTGTCTTTTCGTCGATATAGGATATTTAGCTTATGTGATGTGTTTGTGAAATTTTAGGTTCGCAGGCGGGGACTTCGGACGCTACGACAAAGGGAAAACAGGTGGTAGGCTTCACTTAGCCAGGAGCGTTGGTGAGTAGATTTAATATCTACAGGGGAATCGCCCGCATGGCGTTATGCGTCTGGGCTAGAAATGACTTGACTTGTTTCATATTCTATTTCATATTTAGAATTGCGCATTCACCCTACTGCTTAGTTATTGTTGTGCTTGGACTAGTATCCTTAGGACACTGCACTATTATTGACGGCTCATGTTGCACGAGCACTGATTGTATGCCACACACACCGTCAATAATTGCCATGTCACGCACAACCCACTTATAAATATGATATTATTTGGTTAGGGACATTGAGACATTGATTCATATTTCTTTACGCATATGACATATAGCATACCTGTATACCCACATGCTTACACATATGCCTTGACATGCTTATATGATAGTTACCTGTATACCTATAGGGTATTGTACCATTAGTGATAGGTACATACACACATAATGACATAGCTACATGCATACCTTGCATACATACTTCACTTATACCCGGAGGGTATATTACATCATTACTGATAGGTAGATACACATACCTTGCTATACCTTCATGTTTACACACATATATGGTTATAGCTACATGTTTATCTTTATTTGATGTTATTTAGAATTGGAGAAATTAGGAACCACATATATTTATATTTAACTTGTTGCAGTTAAATAGCGGCTTTTCCTTTATATGCTTACATTACAGTTTTCTGTTGCATATATTATATTTATGGATTTTCGCATTAAGATATGGATTTTTCATGATGTTTTCTGGATTTGGGGACCGTGGGAACTCATGAAATTATGCATTATTTGAAAAACCCGGTTTCCCTTGATATGATATTTCAGCAGCCACCATGAGATTTATCTGTTCGGATATATATATACCCCACGCGAGGAACGGAGGGGTCCGTGTGCGGGTACATGGTGGGGCCCGGAGGTACCCCGGGGCAAGAATCTCAGTGAGGAGATGAGTTAGTGGGGGAACCATACTTTCCGGTGACATTACCAATGACTCAGCGGTTATCATGGGGATACCGACGGGAGTCATGTACGTATAGATACGTCGAGAGGCGAGGGTCAGAGCTAGGCACTCGAGCTTTCGGGATAGTGTATGATACGTACCTATCAGGGTGCCAGTCGTGGTGACAGCACATGATAGACCTGCATTTCTGTGTCGATGCTTGACACATTGGTTTCATGATATTTCTTTTTACTCCTTTGTATATAACAGAGGTTTAGGCCGCTGTTATATATGCCCTTACACCAATATTAGTGGAATGAGACGCTAATATATGTGTATTGACATTAATTTATATACATCATCATATTTATTCATGCAAATATATTTAGGATGTTAGATTTTTACTTGATAATTTGATTTGGGATATAGGGGATTCATTTGATATTGGATACAGGATATTTATGAGATTGCTGATTTGTACATTCAGGATATATGAGATTTATTCGATATTGTACATTCAGGATTTGTGAGACTTGTACGATATGAGAGCCAATTTAGGGGCTGATTTGAGGAATTGGGATTTGGATTTGTCTTGATGGATTGTGATCCTACCACGATGTCAGGATTCCATGGAAATGACATATTTCATTCCATACTCCACATTTATTGTTTATGCACTGCTTCATGTATTAGTAGTACCTGTTAGAGTACCTTTCATGACCGTTGCATTTACATACCTTTTTTTATATGCATTGCTTCATGTATTAGTTGTACCTGCTAGTGTACCTTTCATGATTATTGCATTCATATGACTTTTTATTGCTATTAATTGCACATGTTAGATTCACGCTGTACGTGCATACTTGCGATTACCTGCATATGTTATTTACTATTCACGAGTTGGCAACTCACCCCTGTTGTGCCACAGGTGTTACAGAGTGTTCCCCAGAGTAGTCGAGGCCGGCTATTCATCTATCATCTTTTGCTACAGATACCGCATCGGCTCACAGTGTACTGTTTTGTTCAGGTGGGTTTTAGTGGTTATCTGTATTTGTATTGTATATTCGTTGTATCTTGTACTCTCCATTTACTATTTTCATATTGACTTAGATACTTGGTGAGGACGATGTTGTATATTATGTTGTGACCTGTTGTCTTTTAAACAGTTTCCTTTCTATCGTCTTCTATTTCTTCGCTACGGCGTCGTATATTTGTTGTGATTGTTGTTTTCCGCCTTTGGGCGTGGATTTGCTCCCATTGGGGATGCTTTACTTTATATTTATGTTGTACCCATTTTTGGGGTTGGTTTTTATAAGGAGGTGCTGCCGAAATTTTCAAGAAAGAAAATTGGACTTAAAGAATTTATACTTGAGATTTTTTTAAAGGTTTAAACAATGTTTCTTATCTTTTCTTATCTTTTAATGGTTTAGATTTCTGGGTTTTTGGCTTTCTTTTACTGCGTTACGCCTGTAGACGTTGCGTAGTATTAGGGCCGTCACGTGCCAATTTCGGGTCGTGACAGTTTTACTCCTTCAGGTGCAACATTCAAAGTCATACTTTGTTGGTGTACATGGATTCCTTCTCTGATTGCATAGCATCCAGCCATTTCACAGAGTCCCCACTCGTGATGTCCTGCCTGAACCTGGTTGGGTCATCATCTACCATGATGCAATCCTCGCTCCCACCGTTACCGAGGAAACCGTAGTATCTCTCAGGTGGATGAGGAACCCTACCAGATTCGCGGAGAGGATGAGGTTCGTTGGAGACTATTGAATCCTTTGGTTTCACCAAATCATCAGCTGTTAGTTTGTCCCGCTGGAACTCTTTCCAGTTCTACCTCATGACCACAAATTTCTTCACAAGAAATTCCTTTTCTAAAAAGGTGGCATGCTGAGAAACAAAACACCTTTTGCTCCTCAGAGTTGTAGAAGATATACCTTCGCGAATGTTCGGGATATCCAACAATCTTATATAGAACTGACCTTGCCTTGAGCTTTTCCAGATTTTGCTTTTCAACATTGACCATACAACCCCATATCTTAACTCGTTTAAGACACGGTCTCTTCCCATTCCATATCTCTTATGGAGTGGTAGGCACTGATTTGGATGGAACCCCATTCAATAGGTATACAGCTTCTCAAGTGCATAATGTTGGGAATTCACCCGCGCGCGCAGACGCGTATATTTTGGAAACGTATATGATTTTAAGGAAATGGATTGCGCACGCGAGATCGTTCTCGTTTTAAAATTTATAAACCGCAAGTGCACGGTGCGTTGTAGCAAGCCGGCAGGTACAGGTCGATCCGAAGGGAATAGTGTATTAGGTCTTGTTGTTTAAGATTCAACAAATAACGATTGGTTTGGTTTTGTCACTAAAATAAAGAATACGAAAACAAAGAAAACAAAGAAAGAAGAAAAGAATGAAGTGTTTGTGGCTTTGGCTCGGAAGGTCGAATCGCGATGATTCCTTCGACGCTCCCTTGATCATGAGTTGTCCGTCCTTACGTCGATCCCGGCATGAAGCATGACTTGTCAAGGAGGTTGCGGAGCACAAATCATCAAATTCCGATATTCGCCGCAAAATACGAA
This sequence comes from Agapanthus africanus, assembly GCA_030015575.1. NCBI lineage: Eukaryota > Viridiplantae > Streptophyta > Magnoliopsida > Asparagales > Amaryllidaceae > Agapanthus > Agapanthus africanus. Next base: position 111,010,889 of record CM057351.1, read on the forward strand.
ACGAGTCCGTTTTGTTCACTTACTGTTTGTATGTCCAAGCTTGAGGTATCAATACTAAACACAAGGGTTAGTTTTGGGAATTCACCCGCGCGCGCAAACGCGTATGTTATGAAAATAGAGGTAGATTTTAAGAAATATTGCGCACGCGAGATCGTTCTCGTTTTACTATTTATAAACCGCAAGTGCACGGCGTGTTGTAGCAAGTCGGCAAGCACGGGTCGATCCACAGGGAATTGTGTATTAAGTATTGTGATTTAGGGTTCAACAAATAAACGAATTGGTTTGGTTGTCTCTTAAATATAAAAGAATACGAAAACAAGGAAAAAGCAAGTAAAGAAGTTAAGGAAGAATTGGTTGCGGCTTTGGCTCGGAAGGTTGAATCGAGACGATTCCCTCGACGCTCCGTTGTTCATGAGTTGTTCATTCTCACGTTGATCCCAGCATGAAGCACGACTTGTCGAAGCGGTTGCGAGGCACAAGTCGTCAAATTCCGATATTCTCCGTAATTACGAAATTAGTCCGTTTTGTTCACTTACCGTTGTATGTCCAAGCTTGGGGTATCAACACTAAACACAAGGGTTAGCAAGCATACCGCTACATCAAAAACACAATTAGTGAGTGAGAGCAAATGATTTTTAGTGTTGAGTTTGCTAGGTGTTTATGATGGTATATCGTATATGAAACTAAGAGATTGTCAGACACTTGATCACAAAATACGATATCCAAACCTAGCAACCTTAACACTTAAGTGATTTTAACTTAAACATTGAAATGGGGAAAGGGGGTGAATATGGTATATGACGAGGTTACAAAGTAACCATGTTTCAAAATACCATATCACATCAATATAAACAATCTTTAAGTTAGAATCATATAGTTAAGCACATTTAAACATAAATAAGAGGTGGAGGAGGCAAAAGCCTTTCATCTCACTTCCTCACCAATACACAACCAAAGGATTAGTTAAGCATGATAAAGAAAAGCAAGTAAGGAAAATAAGCAAGTATAAAAGAAACAACAATTTATTAACACTTGAAGAAAGAGATACAAGATTTTGGTTACTTGTTCAATCTCCTTAATGAAGCTTTCCAAAGAAAGCTTCAAGAGGGAAGAAGAAGAAGAAACCAATGATGAATCCCACTCACCCTCAAGCTAAACAAAAGAAAAGAAACTAACAAAATGTGTACAAGAATGTGAGAATGAGAGAGAGCTCCCCTTGATTCACTGGTCTGCTTTATATAGGCACCAAAAATGATTAAACAAACAATAAGAATGATGTGACATGGCAGCAAGGGAGGCTCTGTAGAAAACTGGGGTTGATTGGCTCAAAGGAGGCCGAGCTCGCCAGTTTTTTAAGGGTGTGTGGCCGGCCACTTTCCAAGCATATGGGCTCGGGTTTGCATGGTGGGTTTGTGTGCCCTCCACAATCACAATGATGCTGTTTGATTTAGCTGTTTTAGCCTGGTTTGCATGCAAAGATTTGGAGGGAACAAGATGCCATATATCAAATCAAACTTTATGCATTTATTACCCATGTCCCCTCATATGTGCCATGGGCAGCCCCCACCTAGGTCCAAAAACCAAAGAGCTATGTGCACACTTGTGTTGTGTTGGACCAAAAATGTGTACACATGATTATTTTCAAAAGAGCTCTTCAGATATCGGTCGTTTTCCTGTTCCGTTTGCAGTGTCAGCTCCCAAACGTTATATCCATGATTTTGAATGTGCTTCCAGTATTTTATCACAGGTACCTGTAATCTGTAATTACCGAGCAGTCACTGGTTAAAAGTACCGATATATAACAAAATAGATAATGAATGAGCGGTATTAAAATGCAGTTTTCTGAGATGAACAAATACCCCCAAACTTATCTATTGCTCGTCCTGAGCAATACAAAAAAATCCTAGCCTCACTTTCGCTAGGAACGCGATTGAACTGAGCATGTGCAACAAGCCGTTAATGTTGGATATATATGCCCTAGAGGCCTTCATTGTGTAGGATGCTGGGGATATGCATGTACATGACAGTCTTGCTTAATATGATAGTACGCTATTTGGTTTGTCTTTATCATAACATATGATATATTTTGCGTAGTATTCATATATATATACATGTTGATAAAGCCCATAGGGTGTTTTGCCTGACTACCGGCGTTGTGATGGCAGTCATACTTGTGGGAGCTGGATAGTCAATAGGCACATCCTTAGATGTCCGTGGTCGCAGGAGTATCGAGACTGGGCATCGATACTCCGGAGTAGACTAGTGTATACATATCTAGACCCTGAGGAGGGGCGACGGATTGGTCCCGCAGCCATTGGTGGAGTGCACCTAAGATTGTATACAGATACTCACTGGGTGTGAGTACACCGGACAGGACCCGCCGAGAACTGACTGGATGGTATTTATACCTAACGTCAGATAGCAGTTCTCAGGTGACATGTGTGCAGATAGTCCGTTGACTTAAAGTCGTCATTTGTCTCGTGTGAGTTCCCACTGTGCTTTGATTACTACCCTACCACGGTTCAAAGGAATCGTGCAAACAGGTTTTAGTTGGGCACAGTTGTTGGATATATATGCCCTAGAGGCCTTCATTGTATAGGATGCTAGGGATATGTATGTACATGACAGTCTTGGTTAATATAATAGTACGCTATTTGGTTTGTCTTTATCTTAACATATGATATATTTTGCGTAGTATTCATATACATATACATGTTGATAAAGCCCATAGGGTGTTTGCCTGACTACCGGCGTTGTGATGGCAGTCATACTAGTGGGAGCTGGATAGTCAATAGACACATCCTTAGATGTCCCTGGTTGCAGGAGTATCAAGACTGGGCATCGATACTCCGGAGTAGACTGGTGTATACATATCTAGACCCTGAGGAGGGGCGATGTATTGGTCCCGCAGCCATTGGTGGAGTGCACCTAAGATTGTATACAGATGCTCACTAGGTGTGAGTACACCGGACAGGACTCGCCGAGAACTGACTGGATGGTATTTTTACCTAACGTCAGATAGCAGTTCTCAGGTGACATGTGTGCAGATAGTCCGTTGACTTAAAGTCGTCATTTGCCTCGTGTGAGTTCCTATTGTGCTTTGATTACTACCCTACCACGGTTCAAAGGAGTCGTGCAAACAGGTTTTAGTTGGGCACAGTCCCGAGCCACGTGGAGGCAGTGAGTGACTGTTAGGGATTCGTCTCTCCCGGTATAGGGAGTTGATATCGCACAGTGATCGGTTGGTCATTACCATAACTCCCTGGCCAGGGCTGATTGAGAATTACTGATAGATTGATCAGTAGATTCTCGGATGGTGATAGAGCCATACCGACACGACTTGTATGGTTATTAGGGGTCTGACGTTTACCACCTCCCTAGACCATACATGCGATACTCTTAGACGAACAGACCGGACTGCACAGATATTGTCACGCACAGGCTTAGTAGGAGTTCGGATGGGTATCCTCACCGGCCTTCTTATCGACATCTACCTGGGGACCGTTACGTACAGCTAGTGCCGCTTGCGGTCTGTGGTTAAACCCACTGCCAGCATAGTAGTCGAGTCATTAGAGTCCCACACAGAGTTTTCCCAACTCCAGGCGAAATGATATAGAGGTCGTACGGTTTTACGACAAAGGGTTCGGACGCATACGTATTTAAACGCACGTACGACATTCGGACAGTTTTTACTTGCCGGCTTTGGTTTAAGCCAGATTCTAGTATCGAGTTATTGGATTTATACAGTCTAAAGTTTTTCCGTGTTTTCATGGATGCGAGGGGCGTTCTCGTAATTTTTCGGGAAGGTTCTAGAAGGATGGTGACTAAGGGGGTTAAGGTGGCTTTTTCATTAAATGCAAATTGTGACTCATTTGTGTGATTCACTATGTCATTAATGCATCATTTATTGCTTAATGACTCACATAGTGAATCACTCATATTGAATTAATGAAACATGGTGAATAATCATTTATATTCATTTATTTGATAATTCATTATGTTTCATATATTCAAGTGAGAAGCTTTTTCATTCTCATTATCATCTCCACCTTCACTCTCCTCAAGTTCACTCCTTCTTCAAACCCTAATCCTACTACTCATGAGTTGAGACCAAGGATTAGGATAGAATAAACACTCCATAACCTAACTCTACATCATCTTAGTTACTTTGATTAGAGACTAGAGAAACTAAGTAACCTCAAGTTTAGAGGTAATAGCTTGGATTAGGGTACTCGGGTGGATCATCTATTACGGAAGGGAGGCCGAGGAGGACGTAGAGATCACAAAGACGAAGGACTAGAATCATTAGGTATAATCTCTTTACATATTAGCTAAGAACTCTATGGTTGTTGTTAATTATTGTTTAGAAAAGATCTTCGGTTAGTCGATGTTTACATACAAAACAAGATCGTTTTTCATATTTCTGCCTCCCCGCAACTCGTAGGGTGTTGCACATCGACTTACAACAGTCCCGAGCCACGTGGAGGCAGTGAGTGACTGTTAGGGATTCGTTTCTCCTGGTATAGGGAGTTGATATCGCACGGTGATCGGTTGGTTATTACCGTAAGTCCCTGTCCACGGCTGATTGAGAATTACTGATAGACTGATCAGTAGATTCTCGGATGGTAATTGAGCCATGCCGACACGACTTGTACGGTTATTAGGGGTCTGACGTTTACCACCACCCTAGACCATACATGCGATACTCTTAGACGAACAGACCGGACTGCACGGATATTGTCACGGACAGGCTCAGTAGGAGTTCGGATGGGTATCCTCATCGGCCTTCTTATCGACATCTACATAGGGACCGTTACGTACTGCTAGTGCCGCTTGCGGTCTGTGGTTAAACCCACTGCCAGCGTATTAGTCGAGTCTTTAGAGTCCCACACCGAGTTTTCCCAACTCCAGGCGAAACGATATAGAGGTCGTAGGTTTTACGACAAGGGTTCGGACGAATACGTGTTTAAACGCACGTACGACATTCGGACATTTTTTACTAGACGGCTTTGGTTTAAGCCAGATTCTAGTATTAGGTTATTGGATTTATACAGTCTAAAGTTTTTCCGTGTTTTCACGGATGGGATGGGCGTTCTCGTAATTTCCGGGAAGCTTCTAGAAGCATGGTGACTTGAGGGTTGAGGTGGCATTGTCATTAAATGATATTGTGACTCATAATGTGTGATTCATTATGTCATTAATGCATTATTAAATGCTTAATGACTCACATAGTGAATCACTCATAATACATTTATGTAGCATGATGAATAATCTCTTTTTATTCATTATGCTTCATATATCAAGTGAGAAACAATTTCATTTTCATTATTCTAGTTCACCTTCTTTTTCCTCAAGCTCACTCTTTCTTCAAGCTCTAATCCTACCACTCATGAGTTGAGAACAAGGATTAGAAAAGACTAAACATCCCATAACCTAACTCTATATGATCTAAGTTCCTTTGATTAGAAACTAGAGAAACTTAGTTACCTCAAGTTTGAATGTGAAGCTTGGATTAGGGTTCTCGGGTGGATCATCTATCACTTAGAGGAGGCCGAGGAGGACGTAGAGATCGTAAATAAGAAGGACACGATTCACTAGGTATAATCTCTTTACATAGTAGCTAAGAACTTCTATGGTAGTTGTTAATTATCGTTTAGCAAAGATATTCGGTTAGTCGATGTATGCTTAAAGAACAAGATCGTTTTTCATATTTCCGCCTCCCCGCAACTCGTGGGTGTTGCACATCGATTTACAGTGGTATCAGAGCCTCACTAAACAATAATTAATTCACTTGCAAAGTCGTATGAATTTCTAACGCAAAACAAACCGGAAAAGATATCGTATTCACATAGTTTCTGTCGATTTTAAATTGAGGTCCAAAAATTTTTCAGGGACCTCCAGAATAACCTATATGGAAACCTAAGAACACTGGAGAAATTTGGGTGCATGAATCGGCCAACACACCGCGAAACCGCGGCCGATCCCACCGATCCGTCGCGGATCCGCGGCCGAGTTGAGCCCGATTCACCCCAAATCTCCCCAGTAACTCTTCTGTGAATATTTTGTCTTTTCTGGAATGTTTTTTTTTTGCTCAGGTCTCAGGTTTACAGAGAAGTTTTGGAGCAGAATCTAATGGGTTTGATCGATCGAAATTATACGATGTTTTCTTGTTTGATTATATCTGTGAACTGTATTATGTGTTCGTAAACCTCCCCTAACTGCTAGTATGTCGGTTGGCAGGGGGTTGCACATATCTGTAATGTTTTAACTGTTTGTGATTATGAACTGTATTGGATTGTTGTGATGATTAGCCGGGGTTTTGTGATGGGTTATTGTATTAATTAATTCGATATAATTGTAATAAGTTGTAATATTATTTTGCGGGGCACATCCAGGTTGCGGTTGTAGCCACCGTTGTATTATTTCTTTTTACTGTTTTTGCTCCTAGGATAGACCCAAGGTGGGGTGCACAAACTACCGGGTACTTCGAAGTGTTTAGTGGCCTACTCATGATGTTGAGGGAGACTGCTTCACTTCGGGTACTTGGCGGGTAGTTTGCCGTACCCGTAGGGGTCTGGGGTGGGGTAATGGCTATTCATTACAACTGTGTAATCCGTCTTTTCTTACAGGCTCAAAAGAAACGCGGATTGCTTGCATATCCAATAAAGTTTATCTATGATCTGGAATGCCTATTATTGCTTATGACGAATGTACAATATCTATATATGATAGTTATTTAGACATCACTTATGTTTTACACCCGCACTAGCCCAGCCCCCGCTCTGCCGTTAGTTAAGTAACCTAACGAGTGATGACGGGATTCCGTGGCGAATGCGGATGGCATAAGAGGATGTTGTATTTTCGTTGTTATCTGTAATGATAGGTTAAATATGGGACGCATTATTTTTAATGCAAAGAAAAATAAAACCTAAACTGAATCGTTGGAACAATTTCAAAACCACTCGGTTTTCTTCAAAAAGCAAATTTTAAATGCGGAGCTTAAACCACTCCTTTTTAATAAAGGCTATCATGGTTCCTTCGATTAAATCAAGTTCACTGCGTTAACGGTTTTTTTACCAAAAACCAGCCGTAACCCTCCGTCGTTTCAAATAGACAGCACATCGTATTCATGCTATGCTTGTTGGCCTACGTCAAGGCATAGCGGATGGTAGCAGTGTGTTTTCTTATTTGTTGCAAAGATAGATGCATTAGTATAGGACAGACGTACAACCTTGTTGGCCTACGTCAAGGGCATGTACGATGTACCTAAATTAATCAGGACAACGACGGGTAGAACTTGACTTGCGTCTTATGATTTGTTGGCCTATGTCAAGGTCATAAGAGCTTGGGGTAAAAACTCACAACGGGAGTTTCAAACATAAAGGAAACTTGCAGATTTAGCATACCTTCTGGAGTGTGGTGACTAGAGTGGCTTCCATCTAGTACATCATACAATGATAGTTGGATCCCGATCCCACTGATGAGTACGATTACTGTCGGGAAACTTTCTCACTTAACAATCAATGCTATAAACCATGTAGGTGTCCAGAAAGGTGTTAGAGGGGCTACGCCTCCAGGATAAGAGGTTATTTAATTAAAGAACTTCGCGAAAGCGTTGGAAAACCTCCCTTGAAGTACCAACACCGGCCTGGCTGAAAGGTTAAGCAAGAATTGCGACGTGTGATTAAATCCTGACTAGTTCTTCTTTTAGGTTTTGAAGAAGGATTTGAGGGAACAGTGGGAGCCATCCTGTTTAGATAAACTGATAACCAATCTAAACTTGCAAGAAGCATATGCTGAGTGTTTTCTTTTCTCTCTCTCTAGCAGCTACCATGACAGGACTAAAACTATTACTTGAATAAAATATACTGACCGGGCAGAACTATAAAGATTGGCTAAGGAACGTCAACATTGCACTGACTTATGACAAAGTAGCATATGTTACCACCGCTGTTCCTCCCCTTATCCCAGAACCAGATTCCTCAGTTGTGGACAAGGAAGTTCGCAAAACCTGGGATCTAGACTGTGAGCGAGCTAAGTGTATTGTGCTGGCGTCCATGAACAATGAACTCCAGAAACAGCATGAGAGTATGGATATTATATCCATCTTTCTCCATGTCAAGGAATTATATGGAGAGCACTCCCGTATAGCGAGGTACGAGACCTCAAGGAAACTCTTCCAGATGAGGTTAGCTCCAGGATCGCCTGTAGGAGAGCACGTCCTTAAAATGATCAGCCTCATTGAGGAACTCGCAAACCTGGAATGCGTGCTAGAGAATGATTTGTATATCGACTTGATTTTGCAGTCCCTTCCCCACACCTTCTCTCAGTTCGTGTTTAGCTTCAACATGCACGAAATGGAAGCTGATCTTCCAAAGCTCCTCAACATGTTGAGGGTAGCAGAGACCTCCTTGAAAAAGGAGAAGACCCCCGTTCTGTATGTTGGCCAATCATCCTCTTCTAAATATAAAGCGAAAGATAAAGGGAAGAAGAAGATGAAAGCCACCAAACCGATGGGTGGGGTCAAGAAGGTGCAGGGAACGAACAAGGCAGGAAGGGTTAAAGCGGATATAAACGAATGCTTTTATTGTCACAAGCAAGGGCACTGGAAGAAGGACTGTATAGCCTTCAAAGCCAAGGACAAGAAGCAAGCTGTTGCTTCTTCTTCAGGTGTGTTCATAATCGAAAATTGTCTTTCAGTAAACTCTACATCATGGGTACTTGATACCGGTTCTGGTTCTCACATCTGTAATTCATTGCAGGATCTGAGAAATAGTAGAGTACTGGGGACAGGTGATATGACTCTCCGGATGGGCAATGGAATGCATGTAGATGCTATTGCAATAGGGGAATATCACCTAGGGTTGACTAGTGGGCACATTTTGGTATTGTACAGTTATTTTTGTATTCCCAGTATGTTGTGTAATATTATATCAGTATCTTTGTTATCTAATGAAGGATATAATTTTGCGCTTAAAAGAAATGTCATGAACATTCTCCTAAATCAAGAACTGATTGGGTATGGCACACTAGAAAACGGCATATACATACTTAATCAACCTCGAATTTTCTATATTCAAAACACACTTAAAAGAAAGGCTCCAGATTCAAATCAAGCCTTCCTATGGCATTGTAGACTTGGTCATATAAATGAAACAAGGTTGACTAAGTTACATAAAGATGGATATCTAGATCCGTTTGAATATTCATCATATGCAACTTGTCAATCATGTATCAAAAGAAAAATGACCAAATCTCCGTTCACAGGACAAGGAGCAAGAGCCACAGAACTCTTGGGACTTGTACACAGTGATGTATGTGGTCCAATGTCTACGCATGCGAGAAGCGGTCACTCCTATTTCATCACTTTTTCTGATGACTTCTCTAGGTATGGACATGTGTTCTTAATGAAACATAAATCCGAGGCCTTTGAGAAGTTTAAGGAGTATAAAAATGAAGTAGAGAAACAAACTGGTAAAAGCATCAAGACACTTCGATCTGATCGAGGTGGAGAATACTTAAGTACCAGTTTCCTTGAATGCTTAAAAGAGAATGGAATTCTCTCTCAGCTTACTCCGCCTTATACACCTCAGCATAATGGTGTATCAGAAAGGAGGAATCGCACGCTATTAGATATGGTGCGTTCAATGATGAGTAGTGCTGAGTTGCCACTTTCCTTCTGGGGATTTGCTCTAGAACCAGCAGCATAGTTATTGAATAGAGTTCCAACTAAGTCCGTGCCTACCACTCCATATGAAATGTGGAGCGGGAAGAAACCATATCTCAAGTATATCAAGATATGGGGGTGTCCGGCATATGTTAAAAAGCATAGTCCAGACAAGCTCGAGGCACGATCGGTTTTGTGCAAGTTTGTAGGATACCCCAAACATTCAAGGGGGTACATGGTCTACCACACTGAAGAACAAAAGGTGTTTGTCGCTCGCCACATTGTCTTCTGAGAAAGCGAATTTCTTGCAAAAGAAATTAGTGGGCGCGCGGTAGAGCTGGAAGAAATTCCAGAACCTCAAACTGCTACCGAGGACTTAGTAGAACCTAAGATTTCAATAGAACATGACGAACCAACGCCACTCCGCAGATCTAGTAGGCTTTCTCATCCTCCTGAGAGATACTATGGTTTTCTTCTAGATGGGGATCGAGAGGATTGCATCCTCGATGATGATGAGCCTACTAGTTTTCAGCAGGCTATCACGAGTATTGACTCGGTGAAGTGGCTGGATGCTTTGAGATCCAAAATGGAATCCATGTACACCAATAAAGTATGGACTTTAGAAGTTGTTCCTCATGGAGTAAAACCAGTTGGATGCAAATGGATCTTCAAAAAGAAGATTGGTGCACTTGAATAAGTGGAAACCTACAAAGCTAGACTCGTAGCAAAAGGTTTTCGTCAAAGACCAGGATTGGACTATGATGAAACCTTTTCACCTGTAGCTATGCTTAAATCCATTCGGATCCTGCTTGCCATTGCTGCCTTCCATGACTATGAAATCTGGCAGATGGACGTAAAAACAGCTTTTCTAAATGGACATTTAGAAGAGAGTGTTTATATGGATCAACCAGAAGGTTTCTTAGACTGTGGGAGCAGCGAAAGAGTGTGCAGGTTGTTAAATCCATCTATGGATTAAAGCAAGCATCGCAAAGTTAGAACATCTGCTTTGATGAGACAGTCAAAGAATTTGACTTTATCAAAAATGTAGATGAACCATGTATTTATAGGAAGATTGTAGAAGAAGCAGTTGTCTTCCTCGTTTTGCTCGTCGACGACATACTACTGATAGGGAATGATGTCCCTATGCTACAATCAGTAAAGCTCTTCTTGTCACAGAAATTCTCCATGAAAGACTTGGGTGATGCAACCTACATTTTAGGCATTAAGATCTATCGTGATAGATCTAATAAAATGTTGGGACGTTCACAGTCCAGGTATATTGACACTATACAAAAGAGATTTAGTATGGAAGATTCCAAGCGCGGTAATATGCCCGCTTGTCACGGGATCACCCTCTCAAAAGAAATGTCTACAAAGACTGATGAAGAGAGGGCTCGCATGGGCATTATACCCTATGCTTCGGCAGTAGGATGTATAATGTATGCGATGTTATGTATAAGACCAGATGTAGCTTACGCACTTGGTGTGGTAAGCAGGTATCAGTCTGACCCAGGTGAGAAGCATTGGATAGCGGTAAAGAACATTCTCAAGTACCTGAGAAGGACTAAGGAGATGTTCTTGATTTACGGTAATGGGGACCTCCAGGTAGAGGCTTTTACCGACTCCGGCTTCTAAAGTGACAAAGATGATTCTAAATCCATTTTGGGTTTTGTGTTAACCCTCAATGGAGGGGCGGTATGTTGGAAGAGTTCCAAACAGGATACCGTCGCAGACTCAACTATAGAGACTGAGTATATAGCTGCTAGTGAAGCCGCAAAAGAGGCTGTCTGGATGAAGAAGTTCATCTCTGAACTTCAGGTGGTTCCATCAATTGCCAATCCAATACCTTTGTATTGTGATAACAATGGGGCTGTAGCATTAGCAAAGGAACCGAGGTCCCATCAGAAATCCAGGCATATCTTAAGGCGGTTTCACCTTGTAAGTCGATGTTCAACACCCCAATACTTGTGGGGAGGCGGAAATATGAATAACAATCAAGTTCTATGATCAAACATCGATTAACCGTACGAATAGTTTGCTAAACAAGTTTTAACAAAAGCTATAGAGTTTTAAACTACTATGCTAAGAGATTATACCAAACGGTTCTAGTCCTTCGTCTTGATGTTGTCTACGGCCTCTTTGGATCTCCACGTCCTCTTCGGCTTTCTCCCGTGATAGACGATCCACCCGAGAACCCTAATCCAAGCTATAACCTCTAAACTTGAGGTTACTTAGTTTCTCTAGTTGCTAAATAGAGTAGCTAAGGTGATGTAGAGATAGGTTATGGAGTAATTAGTCTTTCCTAATCCTTGTTCTTAACTCATGAGGGTAGGATTAGGGTTTGGTGAAGGAGAGAGAACTTGAAGAGAGAGAGTGAGAAGATGATAATGATATTATTATAATGAAAAAAGCTTCTCACTTGATATATATGAAACATAATGATTTAAAAGAAATGAATAATAAGAGAATATTCATCATGTTTCATTTAATCAAGTGGGTGATTCATCATGTGAGTCATTAAGCAATTATGATGCATTAATGATATGATGAATCACTCACAATGAGTCACTTAATCATTAAATGAAAATGCCACCTCTCTCTTTATGTCACATCCTTCTAGAAGCTTCTCGGAAAATTACGAGAACGCCCCTCTCATCCGTGAAAACACGGAAAAACTTTAGACTGTATAAATCCAATAACCCGATACTAGAATCTGGCTTAAACCAAAGCCAACTAGTAAAAACTGTCCGAATGTCGTACGTGCGTTCAAACACGTATGCGTCCGAACCTTTGTCGTAAAACCATACGACCTCTATATCTTTTCGCCTGGGTTTGGGAAAACTCTGTGTGGGACTCTAAAGACTCGACTACTACGCTGGCAGTGGGTTTAACCACAGACCGCAAGCGGCACTAGCTGTACGTAACGGTCCCCAGGTAGTTGTCGATAAGAAAGCTGATGAGGTAACTCATCTGAAATCCTACTGAGCCTGTCTGTGACAATATCCGCGCAGTCCGGTCTGTTCGTCTAAGAGTATCACATGTACGGTCTAGGGAGGTGGTGGACGTCAGACCCCTAATAACCATACAAGTCGTGTCGGTATGGCTCTATCACCATCCGAGAATCTACTGATCAACCTATCAGTAATTCTCAATCAGCCCTGGCCAGGGACTTATGGTAATGACCAACCGATCACCGTGCGATATCAACTCCCTATACCGGGAGAGACGAATCCCTAACAGTCACTCACTGCCTCCACGTGGCTCGGGACTGTGCCCAACTGAAACCTGTTTGCACGACTCCTTTGAGCCGTGGTAGGGTAATAATCAAAGCACAGTGGGAACTCACACGAGACAAATGATGACCTTAAGTCAACAGACTATCTGCACACATGTCACCTGAGAACTGCTATCTGACGTTAGGTATAATACCATCCAGTCAGTTCTCGGCGAGTCCTGTCCGGTGTACTCACACCCAGTGAGCATCTGTATACAATCTTAGGTGAACACCACCAATGGTTGCGGGACCAATCCATTGCCCCTCGTCAGGGTCTAGATATGTATACACTAGTCTACTCCGGAGTATTGATGCCCAATCTCGATACTCCTGCGACCAGGGACATCTTAAGGGTGTGCCTATTGACTATCCAGCTCCCACTAGTATGACTACCATCACAACGCCGGTAGTCAGACAAAACACCCTATGGGCTTTATCAACATATATATATAAATACCAAGTAAAATATATCATACGTTAAGATAAAGTCAAACCAAATAGCGTACTATCATATCAAGCAAGACTGTCATGTACATACATATCCCAAGCATCCTATACAATGTAGGCCTCTAGGGCATATATATCCAACACACCTGATCTGGGAGATCGTTGATCGTCGGGAGATCGAGGTACGGAGAGTGGACACAAAAGACAACACGACAGATCCATTCACCAAGGCCATCCCTCAAGTCCAATTCGAGAGGCTGTTTGTGTTAGTTATATGTATGCCCTAGAGGCCATTACTATACATGTTATGTATATTGTAGTGGATGCTTGGACATATATAGGGATGGCTTTCTTGCTCGACATGATAGTATGCTATCTGGTTACTCTTTACCTTAACGTATACACTGATTGTCTCTCTATTACATGTTGGTAAAGCCCTTAGGATGTGTACTTGACTACCTGGACTATGATGCAGATCATACTAGTGGGGACATGGTAGTCCATAAGTACATCCTTCAAGGTCCCTAGTCGTGGGTGTATTGAGACGGGGCATCGATATACCAGAGTAGACTAGCATATGCCTTCTCGACCCATACAGATGGGCGATGGATGATCCCATATCCATTGGTGTTTGACATCAGAGATGATATACGGGTGCTCAGTAAAGTCTGGGTACACTGGACAGACTCGCCGAGAACTCCCAGATGGTATTATACATTACGTCAGATGGCAGTTCTCTGGTGACACTGGTACAGGTTAGTCTATAGACCCGAGATCGTCATAGAGTCTTGTGTGATTCCCACTGTGCTTTGATTTCCACCTTACCACGTCCAAGAGGGCATGCAAAACGGTGGTTTTTGGGTACAGTCCCGAGTCACATGGAGGCAATGAGCGATATGAGGGGTTTCGTCTCTCCCGGTATTGGGGGTTGATGTTGCGCTATGCTCGATTGGCCATAACAGGAAAGTCCCTGGCCAGGGCTGGTTTAGAGATTTACTGGTAAGTGTTACCAGTAGTTTCTCGACCCGTTATGAGCCTCATATCGGCATGACTTATCGATTATTGGGGTCTGACGTTTACCACCCCTAGACTTGATATGCGACATATCAGACGAGGAGACCGGACTGTACGGTGGTATCACTGTCAGGCTTTTACAGGAGTTGGAGCGGGCTTGCTTGCTGATCTTCTGATCGCTCAATACCCGGGTAGCCGTTACGTCCAGCTAGTACCGCTGACGGCTTGTGGGTGCTTGATATGATCATCACCTACTGCCGGCGTATTGACGAGTCTTTAGAGTCCTACATAGAGGTTGTACTGGCTCAGGCAAAACGAAATAGGAGCGCATATGTGATATGTTCGGGACCGAGAATAATGCGTGTATGTGATACCGTATTCTATTCTCGCGATGTTTGTATCGATCGGTTGTATGTGATATAACCTAGTTATCGAATCAAGGGTTGATTCGATAAATCGATACATTGAATGTTAGTCGGTTATATATGATATAACCGGATTATTAAGTCAAGTGTTGATTTAATAATTTAGTGTATAATTGTATATGTGATATACTAATTTACATTAACTAACATTGGTTCACTTAAGCATTTGATTTTCTCACTTGTGCACAACTTGATATATATGTGATATATATTTATTTGTGTTTACAAAATGTATCATGGTTGTTGATACACTTGTCATGGGTGTATGAGACATACACCATTGTAATTATATGGGTGGGGTTTTAAAATATAAAGTAAATACAAAATTAGTGGATAAAGCACACATGCATGAAGCTTCATGAAGCTTATCTTTGCATTTGACTTAGTCCACTAGTTTTGTTTTACTTAAGCTATTAGTTAACCTAACCACTATGATTACCTATGGTAATGTCTCTACATGTGTTAGTATATGATACTCACTCACCATGGTTAGCTCATTCTCTCTCTTGATCATTATCCATATTCATTTGGAGCTCATCTTCTTCTTCCTCAAGATTTTCTTTCTAGGGTTTGATAAAGAGAGAGATACAATGTGAGAAATGAAATTCTAAAGTGTACCCATTTCCTATCTCACCATCCTCTACTAGACTAGCACTTTAGTTTAGGGTGTTTGCTTCACCAATTCTTTAGTTGGTGAAGTAGAAGCTTGAGTCCGTATTCCCTCGACGTAGATCATTTTCGGCCTCGAAGACTTCAAGCAATACCGTTGCAACTTTCTCATGGAGCCGTCCGAGAGTCCGGGAGCCGATGATCGCAGCGAAGGGACCGAATCAAAGAGCTTAAGAAGTGAAGGACCGATCTACAAAGGTTGTATTTCGTATCCCTTTAGAGTAAAGTTGTTTACTTTCCATATAGATTCGCCTAAACTCTAGTACACGATCTTGCTTAGGGTTGTTCGGCACCTAAAATTTTTAATCCGGCATGGTCGATGCCTTGTAGAGCCTCCTTAGAGTGCCTAGTAACCCTACAGTGGTATCAGAGCCTAGCTAGAGCATTAGACGATGTGTTAACGAAGTTAAAACTCCGAACGAACCCGAACACGACAAACTAAACCCCTCTCTGTACATTTTTTAAAATCTGGGATTTTTCTGAATTAAAAATGCCTAAAAAATTCAGCAGGCAATTTTAAGGACACCTGTGCAAAACGACAATGTTTGGCCTCCAAAGCGAAAGATGACGTCACCGTTGTTGTTTTGCACAGTAATGTTTATTTTTAATTCCCTGATATTTTATGGGTATTTTTATTTGACTCAAGTGTTGAGTAATTATGGGGTTTATTTTGTAGTCGTTGTTTTCGATCGGAATATTTAATTTCGTAATGTTTTCCGGATATTTAGAAAGTGTTTAAAAGTTCGAACGGATATCAATAGCTCACTTTTTCCCGACCCGGAAAATTTCCAAGTGTTGGATTTTTCCGTTTGTTTAAGAACGTCTAGATCGTGCAAGTTACGCGATGGACCCTCTAGAAGACAACAAACCTTAACTCGATTATGTGACCGTCTTGAACTGCCCTTTGAACCTTAGGGTTTGGGGCAGTACGGCGTGCCACATGTGAGGCGTTGGCTTGACCCTTCTACGGCTGGATCATTGGTACTGTGGCATGTGATGGATGTTTTTAAACTCCCCTCAAGTGTTGAGAATATTTAGGAAAACTTGGGTGTTTGATCATTCGATCGGAAAGTTTAATATTGTCTATTTATCTGGAATGTGATACAATATTTGGAATCCACAAGTAGTTATGAGATAACTGATTTGGAAGTTATAAACATAGCACTTTAGTCTCATTTGATCGGTTGCCACGGAATTTTGATTCGATCAAAAGTCCGTCGCAATCACATAGCGTACGCGGATACTCGTGGGATAAACTTAGTAGACAGCCACACCCCAAAGCCCCGACAAAGTGACTGTAGGAGAACCTTGTCGCCAAAAGCATCCGTTCGGGTGCTCGCGGCAGCGGTGTTCCGCCTTAGTGCACTTCGTCGATGGAATCCGGGGGTGCGGCCGTCTACTAAAGTTTGCGACGAGCATTCGATCAGCATATCGGGAATCTTGTTGAATTGCCCGACTAGATATTGAAAAGTGTTTTCGATATAGAGACTAAAATGCGGGGTTTATAATTGTTAGGCATGCGATGTCTAAGGAGGTTGCGGATGCCAACTGTTGTAGTTTTACACTTTCTTTTCTGCGACCGTAAGTGTAATATGTGTTATCGCCGGTTTCGTTGCTATATGTCAACGACAATTGGGATGCTCATATTTACTTACGTTGATGACATGTGATGTTATGTGTTGCTGGATATGTTATATTGGATCGTCGCATTCTGAATAGCCGGTTTTTTTTTATGTGAGATGAGGGTATTTTATTTTCATTCATGTAAATTCAAATGTATGTAATATTCTTTTATTGGGGCACTTCCGGGATGAGGTTGATGTCACCATTTGTATATTATTTACTTTTCCGCACTAGGATAGACCCAAGGAGGAGAGCACAAGTAACCAGGTTTTAGGGTCCAGTGGGAGACCAACTCGAGGAGTCGAGTCCGGGTCTCCTAACTCTAGAATTGGTAGGGTTGCTTACCGCTCTCGTAGGGGTCTAGGGGTGTGGGTTTGGCTATTCATCGCGACCGTGGAATCTGTGTTTTATAGTGGCTCAAAATAAAACATGGACGTCCTAGTATATCCAATTTTTCATATGTTTCTTCTGCTGCGATATCTGTGATGTGATCATTTGATGTTCTGTGATAAATACTGCATATAGTATATATGATATATTATATAGGCGTTACTTATGTTTTACACCCGCGCTAGCCCTGCCCCGCTCTGCCGTTAGTTACCTAACCTAACGGTGCACGAGGGGACATCGAGGCGAATGCGGATGGCATAAGTGTACGTCGTATTTATCTGTGATGTTTAGGTGATTTAAATGATGGGACTTCATTAATATGATTAATGAGAGAAAAGAAACCTAAAAGATGTTGTGGAATCGAATTTTCAAAAACAGGTACAGTTCTTGCTTTGCATCGCGGTGTTCCTTGTAGAACATCCTGCACCTTATTCGATAAGGAAAGGGCCGAGATCCCTTCACCAGGAGTGACCCCTTTAGCAATAACTGGCAGATGCTACACCCCTCGGTTTTGTATTTTGATTTCTTTTCTAGTTCTTGCTTTGCACAGTGATATATATGATATATCCTGCACCTCATTCGACGGGGAAAGAGCCGAGATCCCTTCACTGGGAGTGACCTCTTTAGCGAAACTAGTAAAAGCCTAAAAAACACTCCATTTTAAAATCATTTGATTCTACAACGATATCAAGTTCATTACGGAATAGGTTTTCAGAAAAACCTGTCGTAGCCCTCCGTCATTACAGATAAGTAGTAGTTAGTATTCGTGCTGCGTTTGTTGGCCTTTGTCAAGGCGTAGTGTGCGGTAGCGGACTAGTGCTTATTTGCTAATGCATATGATGCAGATTGGGTTAGGGTAGTCATACGACCTTGTTGGCCTTTGTCAAGGGTCGTGCGGGTGGGTTTAATTCAATCAAGAAATGACGGGTTGAACTTGACTAGCATCCTATGGTTTGTTGGCCTTTGTCAAGGTCATAGGAGGTTAGGGGAAAAATATTATCGGGAATTTCAAGTGTTGAAATTTGCAATGGGATTGCATAACTTCTATGAGATAGTTTGTCACGACTCGAAGTTTGGCCCGTGACCGGCACTTAACCACGTAACGTCTACAGGCGTAACGCGACTAAGTGAACCGAAAACCCAGAAATCAAACCAGTGAAAGTATAGAATGTTATAAGTTTAAAATGAAAGCACTTACTAACATGATAAGAAGTCTAAGTAATCAATCACCAAGATAGTAATATACGACGCCGTAGCGAAGATCAAGATCCATAAGTGGGAACATCACAGATAGGATAAACTGCAGGAACAGTCGGCTCACAACGAGCTCGACACCAGAATACAAATATAATACATCATCGTCCTCACACTGTCTCTAAGTCAAATACATACATGGTAGATGGAGAATACTAGATACAAGAATGTACATAACTGAAAGATAAACAGATACCGCACAAAACCCACCTATCAGCAAAAGAGCTAGTACACCAACAATAGGGGTATCTGTGTCAAAAGATGCAACCGCAGCCTGCCGCGACTACTCCGAAGGGCAACCTGCAAACACTGTGGCACAACGGGTGTGAGTTGCCAACTCGTGAATAGAGATAACATATAAAGGTAATCGCGAGCATGCACGTACAGTGCTACTCTATCATATGCCAACATATGATATCAATATGTGATAAGCAGTATGTGCAACAATCATGCAAGTGCTCTATCAGGTAATGTAACTACAGGATGAGGTACAATAGTAAATGCTGAGCAGGGGCAATATAATATCTACACGGAATGTCAACGTGGAATATATAATCGGTGTCCATCAATGCACCCAGATCCCCCAAATAGCTCAGGCGCCGGCACTCTCATCGGCCCTCAAATCCTGTACATCTCTGAGAATCCCGAGTGCCCAACATCGGCACCCAAATATCATAAATACTCGTGTCTATCATCGACACGCAAATCCTCATCCATGAGGCCCCGTCAGTCCGGGTCAGCCCACGGGCTCCGTCTGCGGTATCGGCCCTCGGCCCCAGCAGTACGGATCTGTCACGACCCGAAAGAGCACGTGACTGGCCCTTGAACTATATGAAGTCTATAGGACCCCATCTGATCCAAGTAAGCCAAAAGCCCAGAAATCTAAAACCATATAAAGAGTAAGTAAAGAAAACTGGTTTAAAGAAGTGAAGGAAAATATGTTTGAAGTCAAGGTTTTTAAATAACTAAGCCGAATGTGCATTTTTAAAAGGGTAAAGTCTTTTCTAAAAATTTCGGCAGAGTTTCTTTTGTAAATACTGGCCCCGAACGGGGTACAACAAGCATAACATATATACAATGATAAAAGGCATCCCCAAGCGGGAGCTAGCTCTTCGTCAATTGACGGTCACAACCACACATGCAATATAATATACAACGCCGAAAGGCGAGGATCAAATACAAAAGAAACAAAGTAAGCATGAAAACCGCAATACTACTAAGCACGACTCTAAGGCCAAATAAAACATCACTAAAGTCTGAGTCTGAAACAATATACAATTTTGGTTGATGGAAATTCTAGATACAATGAATAATACAAGTACAATGGTGGTTCTTGATGCAGAAGAACCCACCTACCAAATGCAATTCACCCGCAAAGAAGCAATGTGCCAGAAATGCCGCAAAGGAACCTGTACGGCAAAACCTGCAAGAACTGTGGCACAACGGGGGTGAGTTGCCAACTCGTGAATAGAGAATATCTACAAGCAGAAACCGAATGCAAGACATAAACCTAGGTCAACAATCAGTAATATAACCACAAGAGTACATCTGAAGTATGATAAGGTGGCAATGTAACATCTAATCATGTATGTAGTGCCAGGTACTCAGGTAATAACATGTCATCAGTATAAGGTATGTCTGCATGAAGTAACTATGATGAAGTATCAAAAGGATATCAATACACATATATTAGCGTCCCATACCACTAATATTGGTGTAAGGGTATATATAACAGCGCCTCATACCCTGTTATATATACAAATGAAGTATGATCCGTGTAAATCCAGTCTGTATATGATCCATGTCTGTATATGATCCATGTCTGTATATGATCCATGCCTGTATACACGTGGAATCCTGTCCACCCGTCACCCAATGACAATAAACGTGGAACCCGTCCACCCGTCACCCAATGACAATAAACATCATGTATGCAAATATGAGGATATAAAAAAAATCATGGAAAAACATCATGAAACCCGTGCCTAGCATCGACACGTAAATCCTCGTCCATATGGGGCTCCGTCTGCGGTATCGGCCCTCGGCCCCCGGCAGTACGGGTCAACCCATGTCCATCTCTGGGCTCCGTCTGCGGTATCGGCACTCGGCCCCGGCAGTACGGGTCAACCCATATCCATCTCTCAACTCCGGTCGGTATCCTCCAGATATCCGCCGAGCTCAAATACAATCACCGGTAGGTAGTAGTCCCTCTGCCAGGCTCACCGTCTACTACACAGCGAAACCGTTCTCGCCCCGGGGTACCATACCGGGTCCACCATGTACCCGTAATCGGCCTCAACCGCCTCCTCGATTCGGGTTTACATATATCACTCTAGCCCCGAGAAAACACATGGTGGACGCACCGAAATATCATATCAAGGGAACCGGGTTTTTAAATGATTACATATTTGAAATAGCCACGGTTCCCAAATCCAGAAATCACATATAATCCAAACCAAAATGTAAGTCAATGATCCGATATGATATGTGCGTCAAATATAGATATCATGTCAAGTTACATAAAGGTAAGCTATACCATAATGATCCGATGTGATATATGCATCAAGTATGAGTAGCATGTCAAGTCACATATAGATGAGCTACAATATGATGATCCGATGTGATATAAGCATCAAGTATGAATATCAAGTCATGTCACATATAAATGAGCTGCAATATTATGATGCGATGTGATATATGTATCAGGTATGAATATCAAGTCAAAATCATATATGTTTGTGTACAGGTATATGTGTACAATATGCCATGCGGAAATCATATCATGAATGCAGCGGTACTACAGTGTAGTGGCATGGCAATTATCGATGATGAAGTGTGTGAGCCGGCAAATAGTGTACGTGGAACATACGCATCATCGATAATGGTGCTGGTGTCCTAACATCATGATAACAGTATAGCAATAACATATGCAGGTAATATGAATAGCATAAATATGCGAAAATCCAATAATCAACACCACAGTGAAGAAATTACATCAATATTTATAAGTCATGCAGTGATGCCTTTTGAAATAAGACGAATCAGGGTTTTAGTAAAATAAGGGATGCGATGTTTTTAAGAAAAGATACGCCTTTTAAGTATTCGCAGAATCCCTTTGTTTGTCTTTTAAGATACTCCTGATTCATAGTTTTTGAAATAGGTATGCCTCGGTCTAGTCTAACATCTACTATGCAATCTACAGATCTAAGTATCAAGTAAGTCGGGAGGGGTATGGAAACCGCCTAAATCTGAGTCGATACATATGTAGATATAATAGTCGGTGATTCCGCCTCAATAGTATCGCATACGATACAGTATATCATATGACCTCCTCTATTCATGAGCGCGGATCTATCATCAATATCGGCTCGTACGGTAAATCATCGTACGACATCCCAATAGCTGGGTACGGGTCAACATCTCACTATCTCATCACATAACAGGTATCACTATCATCAGATCATATAATCTGGGGTACTACTCTATGTCTAGTACAAATCGATACCATCAATAAAGTATGCATGCGGGGGTAAACACACATCCCAAGCCCGCAAGAATCACAAGTCATATCCCAAATATGAATCTTATCAAATCACCGATCTCGCGGCATAAAGCCCACATCATCGACTCATCTCCAAAGTCATCCCATATCATCAAACACAGTGCAAGTATAATGAATATGTAAGGTTGTGCGTGCTGGTGTACCTCTATCCTAGAGCTCGCAACTTGGAACTACGCTAGTTATTTCTATCTCTAACTAACCATAACACACTACAACTATCACGTAAATAAACTACATAGTATACTATCTACGGACTGCGGGGGTGCTATACGCCATCCACCCGACTTCCCCCTGTAGATATAATCTACTCACCTTGCATCATCATTTGCGGACATCACCACGCATTTGCTTGTCGTCCCGAAGTCTTCATGAGTACCTACACATCAAAGTGTCGTATATGCGCATTAAAACCAAATCAAAGCTAAAACGGCACACGAAATCCAAAACGATACGATAAGGGGCCTATAGGTGAGAACCTATGGCACGCCTTCAAAACCATCAATAAATCCTCTATATCGTCGTATAAACGCCAAATAGTCGAGACAAAACAAAATCCACAATTGCAGAATCAAAAATACGGAATACGGAAACACGAATCCAAAACAGCAACTTAGGAAATATGTCCCAGATTTCACCCTAAGTCACTTTATACAAATCTATATATACCAGGGGCCAAACATAAACATGTAGGAGCTACAGAACCAATACGAGCTAAAATGGTGGGACCCAGGCCGCAATTTGTGGCCAAAGTGATTAAATTGGCGGCCTGGAATGGGAGTTGGGGGCTAGGGCTTTGGTGGTAGCTTCCTGGGTGCCTGCACATCTCACTGTCCACTCAATATTATTTTAGGAGTCTCGGGGTAAAAGCAGATTCAATAAACACTACACAGATTTCATAATTTCCCCGATATCGGTTTCTAAAATCCGTATTCTGGTTTAAAACTTCAGGTTTTGGTTTTCAATTCATATACTAAGGTGTTGGTATAACCTTAACTGAGCTCAATTTCATAATACAAAACCAATTTCCTCAAACCCTAACTTGGTTATCCTCAAATCCACAATATCACACAATATCGATTCTATAACAACATTGGGGTGTGAGGAATGCTAGAATTAAACTAATGATCCAGAAATTACCTCATTTGGCAACTCAAGAAAATTCTTGAGTTGCCTCTAGTGGCCAAATCCATGCTTTCTTGGTCCATCGTGTAGGTCTTGAGCTTGTGCATCTTTTTAGTGAAATGGGGGTAGGGTTTTGGAGTTGTTTTTGTGATGATTTGGGGGGGGTTGAAGAGGGGAGAAGGAAGAGGGCATCACCTCAGCTGAGAATGGAGAGGGAGAGATGAGGGAAAGGAAAAAAAATGGCTAAGTCCAAGTCAAATGAGACCATACCCCTCTCTCACCAAACCTCATATTATATTCCCTTTTCTTTTCCTTTTTCTTTTCTTTTTCCCTAAACCCCCTTCTCACTCAAATAGTAATCCCAAAATAAACCATGGCAATAAAAATGTAACACAAGTGTGAAAAAGTGATATGTGCATGTTTTGCACAAAATTGCCAAAAATCCGATTAGCGATTTTTAATCGCGATTAGCACTAATTAAGCATATAACTAGTCAATTAAACTTAGAAATGGCATAATTCTTTAATTTACCCTATTTTAGAATTTTCCATAATTTTTTTCTAACATTTTTTCCTATTTATTTGTATTTAATAATACCAAAATATTAAAATATTCAATAAAATAATATTAGATTATAAAAATTCCCAAAATTAATATTTTATCTTTTTGAAATGTTACAATCTACCCTCCTTAAAGAAATTCGGTCCCCGAATTTAAATTTAAACCCCCAATTACAACAAACATTTCAGTAAAAAAAAATCCAATTTGTCGGGGTTCCGAAACATGAATACATAGCGATTATCATCAAAGAGTACTGCTCTACTAGAAATCAATCCATAAAATGTATATATATATAAGAATATCCTATGCGTCTGGTGCGCAAGGAATCAAAATCTATATATGTGTCATACAGGTGTATAAAACAACAACTAGGTGCAACGGGTGTGCACGAAACATCTGTCGTAGGCAACGTGTGTGCCTGACAGAAAAAATCAGGTGCATATGACATGCACGAAGAATCCCGATTTAGTGCATCTGGCGTGCACCAAAATCGTATATCAAAACACTGAAGGTGCATGAAAACTATGCCGGAAGTGTAAATCAAATCACTGCATAAGATAGGCGTGAAATCTCAATCAATATCTCAAACGTAATAACTATGCGCAAAACATAAATATCCAGTGGGTGCATGAAACAAATATCATGAAACTCAGTCATCAAAACTAAATCATGCAGACAGAATGCCCAAAATACCGAAATCCAAAACGACGGATACGTGATAATCGAATCACAAAATCACAATCATAAATACCGTCTTCGGTAGTTCCTCCTTCAAGGTCGAGAAGGAGTCGGTGCATCCACTGCTAGCAGCGCAGGATATCTACTTGCCTCTTGCTCACGGTCTGGCGTCCTCTGACTCTGGGTCCTTATCTTCTCTGCGGATTACCAATCTCGCAGTCAATCGGCTCATCGGCCCTGTCCGGTGTGCTAACGGGGACGATTCCGTTCTGGCACTTCTCTGGTCACCTCTCGATCAACTCTCGCGACCACTCGTAAAGCAGCATGTCACTGGCGTCGGCCTCTGGCTCTCTGAATGCACATCACATATATGATCCTGGGTGCAAACATCATTGCAGCAATGTCCTGGAAGGAATCCTGCTCAAGGTCACTTCCGATCTTACCTAAGCCGAACTGTACGAAGGCTGGTACTCTTGCATAATCTCTTTTCGCTCAATGGACATCTGTGTCCCCAGCACAACATTTTCTCGGAAATTGGTCGCATCCCAACGCCTCTGTAAGCATATCAGGTCTCTAGTCTCGACGGAAAGTAATGACAGCCCGTCAGCGTCTCGCCCGAACCTCTGGTTCCACCTGTCTCTATCGTCGTCCACTATGACATCACGCCATGCTATCTACACACTGCACTGTTCTCGGCCACGGTCAACCTGAAGTCTCTCGCACGGACTCGAAATCGCGTACTCTGTAGCTTCATCATTCTATAGATGATGTCAGGCCGAACAGGTCCTCGGGAACACGTCCCAATCATCGGAGGAATACTCAACACTCGTCCGTCCTTGATCAATTCGCAACGTATCTGGGTAAGTTCCTTATCCGAGCCTGGCCAACTACCTCGTCGACGATGCCGAACTCTGTCCTGCTGGGTGTGCGCAATATGACCACTCCTGGGTCTAGGTCTTCTCATATCGTTTTCCAGAAAGGTCCTGTCGAGATTTCTCTCTCAAATCTCATTCCTGCCGAATTTCCCGGAGGTCATCATCCCTTGCTGAAGCTAATTCTTATTCCGGAACGGCTGCATACTTATCGCGCTTCTTTTTGGAAGATATATCCATATACCACGCCTCTGGGTGCGTATCACATCTCTGATGTCAGCGGAGTGGGACGTCATCTCGTCGAAATCTCTTGCGAACTCTTTTCTTCACTCTGCTTCAATATCGACTGATTCGGACTCGTTTCATCGTGGCTGCACGGACTGCGCTCCGACGGCTATGCTCGCATCTGGAGTCTCCCAAGCAGTGTCCCATCACATGATATCCGAATGATGTCGAAACCTTCGATCGACTCATCAGAACCTCATAATCCCCCAAGAGATCAACATCTTGAGTACAGTTTAATAGTATCGAGTACATGCCACAGCGTCGGTGGTCCAGCCGTAGAAGGGCAAACCCAAGCCTCACTAATGGCGCCACGGAACTGCCGCAAACCCTAAGATTCAAAGGCTTTCACACGGTCATTAAGTCGAGTTAGGGTTTCATTCTTCTAGGGGGTCCATAGAATCACCTGCATGTCTTTCCGTATACTTAAAACTTGGAAAATGGGCTTCTGACATTCGATCGTCTCTATCGACTCTCAACGAATCTGCTTAAAGTCGTCTCTAGCTGGAAACAATCTATCTGATGACCTTGCATCGGTAAACGAACGAACCACATGTCCTAGTTATTAGTCCTCAGGTGACTAGCGACCGTCCATCATATCTCTAAGTACATGATCATGCTGCAGTAGCTCCAACCATCTCGGCGATATCTCGTCATTTGCAGCAACAACTGGCTCATTTGCCTGTACGCCGAACAGCGCCTCAATCCTACAGGAAAGGCGATACATTGGCGGTCATCTCTGAATCGGTCTGCTCTAGATTTGAGTAAGACTCTCCACACTGAAAATCTTCAACTCAACTGGGCCCGCTCCGGTGCATAAAATCGGACGAATCACCTTCGTCTCTCAAATCGAGTAGACTAGCTATCATCTGTCTCATATCTGCCTGGAAGCTCCAACAATCTCAGCTCGTAAGCTCCGAAAGCGACATCCTGTCAATCTCAGCAACAGCTGGTCCATCTGTCTGCACGGTAGGCGACATCATAATCTTTGAGGTATGCTGTACATCAACAGTCCTCTCTCAACTGGCGGCTCTAACAATGGCCCGATCATCCGGTGCAAAACCAAGCACTCGCCTCCACTAGAGGTCACAATCACCAATACTAACTCGAGACGTTCCCATGTCACCAGAAAACACAATGGTCGGCCCTCGTACCAGAGGAGCTCGCCCTGACCGTAACCCTAGCAGCAGCCTAAACTGCGCTCAAACATGGTGACAGGAACCTCAATCGAGTATCGAAGAGAGCAGATCAATTGCAAGAAAGAAAACAACAAATCCAAAGTGGATACATGATCATAAGAAGGAACAACATCAAAGAAGGTATGATCATGAAACTAATAGAATCGAGGATCTCAAATGGATGTATAATCATGGATATGAAGAGAATCACTGATCTCGAAAATATGTACATCCTAAGGTTCCTTAAGCGGAGTGGCGTGTCGTAAGTATGCCGCGGAACATACCAACGATACGTCACTCTACTTTAGTTACCTATTCCATCAACCAAGGGTCATCCTATACGACGAAAGTTCGGGTCTAATACCCCCTCGACTAAGTCTAAGTTCCGTAAGGTCAAGCCTAAGTTCCGTATATATAAACGCCCTAGGCTCCACATAGTCAAACTTAGACTCGAACCAAGGTCAACCTAGCGCTCTGATACCAACTTTGTCACGACCCGAAAGAGCACGTGACTGGCCCTTGAACCATATGAAGTCTATAGGACCCCATCTGATCCAAGTAAGCCAAAAGCCCAGAAATCTAAAACCATATAAAGAGTAAGTAAAGAAAACTGGTTTAAAGAAGTGAAGGAAAATATGTTTGAGGTCAAGGTTTTCAAATAACTAAGCCGAATGTGCATTTTTAAAAGGGTAAAGTCTTTTCTAAAAATTTCGGCAGAGTTTCTTTTGTAAATACTGGCCCCGAACGGGGTACAACAAGCATAACATATATACAATGATAAAAGGCATCCCCAAGCGGGAGCTAGCTCTTCATCAATTGACGGTCACAACCACACATGCAATATAATATACAACGCCGAAAGGCGAGGATCAAATCCAAAAGAAACACAGTAAGCATGAAAACCGCAATACTACTAAGCGCGACTCTAAGGCCAAATAAAACATCACTAAAGTCTGAGTCTGAAACAATATACAATTTTGGTTGATGGAAATTCTAGATACAATGAATAATACAAGTACAATGGTGGTTCTTGATGCAGAAGTACCCACCTACTAAATTCAATTCACCCGCAAAGAAGCAATGTGCCAGAAATGCCGCAAAGGAACCTGTACGGCAAAACCTGCAAGAACTGTGGCACAACGGGGGTGAGTTGCCAACTCGTGAATAGAGAATATCTACAAGCAGAAACCGAATGCAAGACATAAACCTAGGTCAACAATCAGTAATATAACCACAAGAGTACATCTGAAGTATGATAAGGTGGCAATGTAACATCTAATCATGTATGTAGTTCCAGGTACTCAGGTAATAATATGTCATCAGTATAAGGTATGTCTGCATGAAGTAAATATGATGAAGTATCAAAAGGATATCAATACACATATATTAGCGTCCCATACCACTAATATTGGTGTAAGGGTATATATAACAGCGCCTCATACCCTGTTATATATACAAATGAAGTATGATCCGTGTAAATCCAGTCTGTATATGATCCATGTCTGTATATGATCCATGTCTGTATATGATCCATGCCTGTATACACGTGGAATCCTGTCCACCCGTCACCCAATGACAATAAACGTGGAACCCGTCCACCCGTCACCCAATGACAATAAACATCATGTATGCAAATATGAGGATATAAACAAAATCATGGAAAAACATCATGAAACCCGTGCCTAGCATCGACACGTAAATCCTCGTCCATATGGGGCTCCGTCTGCGGTATCGGCCCTCGGCCCCCGGCAGTACGGGTCAACCCATGTCCATCTCTGGGCTCCGTCTGCGGTATCGGCACTCTGCCCCGGCAGTACGGGTCAACCCATATCCATCTCTCAACTCCGGTCGGTATCCTCCAGATATCCGCCGAGCTCAAATACAATCACCGGTAGGTAGTAGTCCCTCTGCCAGGCTCACCGTCTACTACACAGCGAAACCGTTCTCGCCCCGGGGTACCATACCGGGTCCACCATGTACCCGTAATCGGCCTCAACCGCCTCCTCGATTCGGGTTTACATATATCACTCTAGCCCCGAGAAAACACATGGTGGACGCACCGAAATATCATATCAAGGGAACCGGGTTTTTAAATGATTACATATTTGAAATAGCCACGGTTCCCAAATCCAGAAATCACATATAATCCAAACCAAAATGTAAGTCAATGATCCGATATGATATGTGCGTCAAATATAGATATCATGTCAAGTTACATAAAGGTAAGCTATACCATAATGATCCGATGTGATATATGCATCAAGTATGAGTAGCATGTCAAGTCACATATAGATGAGCTACAATATGATGATCCGATGTGATATAAGCATCAAGTATGAATATCAAGTCATGTCATATATAAATGAGCTGCAATATTATGATGCGATGTGATATATGTATCAGGTATGAATATCAAGTCAAAATCATATATGTTTGTGTACAGGTATATGTGTACAATATGCCATGCGGAAATCATATCATGAATGCAGCGGTACTACAGTGTAGTGGCATGACAATTATCGATGATGAAGTGTGTGAGCCGGCAAATAGTGTACGTGGAACATACGCATCATCGATAATGGTGCTGGTGTCCTAACAGTATGATAACAATATAGCAATAACATATGCAGGCAATATGAATAGCATGAATATGCGGAAATCAAATAATCAACACCACAGTGAAGAAATTACATCAATATTTAAAAGTCATGCAGTGATGCCTTTTGAAATAAGACGAATCAGGGTTTTAGTAAAATAAGGGATGCGATGTTTTTAAGAAAAGATACGCCTTTTAAGTATTCGCAGAATCCCTTTGTTTGTCTTTTAAGATACCCCTGATTCATAGTTTTTGAAATAAGTATGCCTCGGTCTAGTCTAACATCTACTATGCAATCTACAGATCTAAGTATCAAGTAAGTCGGGAGGGGTATGGAAACCGCCTAAATCTGAGTCGATACATATGTAGATATAATAGTCGGTGATTCCGCCTTAATAGTATCGCGTACGATACAGTATATCATATGACCTCCTCTATTCATGAGCGCGGATCTATCATCAATATCGGCTCGTACGGTAAATCATCGTACGACATCCCAATAGCTGGGTACGGGTCAACATCTCACTATCTCATCACATAACAGGTATCACTATCAACAGATCATATAATCTGGGGTACTACTCTATGTCTAGTACAAATCGATACCATCAATAAAGTATGCATAAAGGTTGTGCGTGCTGGTGTACCTCTATCCTAGAGCTCGCAACTAGGAACTACGCTAGTTATTTCTATCTCTAACTAACCATAACACACTACAACTATCACGTAAATAAACTACATTGTATACTATCTACGGACTGCGGGGGTGCTATACGCCATCCACCCGACTTCCCCCTGTAGATATAATCTACTCACCTTGCATCATCATTTGCGGACATCACCACGCATTTGCTTGTCGTCCCGAAGTCTTCATGAGTACCTACACATCAAAGTGTCGTATATGCGCATTAAAACCAAATCAAAGCTAAAACGGCACACGAAATCCAAAACGATACGATAAGGGGCCTATAGGTGAGAACCTATGGCACGCCTTCAAAACCGTCAATAAATCCTCTATATCGTCGTATAAACGCCAAATAGTCGAGGCAAAACAAAATCCACAATTGCAGAATCAAAAATACGGAATACGGAAACACGAATCCAAAACAACAACTTAGGAAATATGTCCCAGATTTCACCCTAAGTCACTTTATACAAATCTATATATACCAGGGGCCAAACATAAACATGTAGGAGCTACAGAACCAATACGAGCTAAAATGGTGGGACCCAGGCCGCAATTTGTGGCCAAAGTGATTAAATTAGCGGCCTGGAATGGGAGTTGGGGGCTAGGGCTTTGGTGGTAGCTTCCTGGGTGCCTGCACATCTCACTGTCCACTCAATATTATTTTAGGAGTCTCGGGGTAAAAGCAGATTCAATAAACACTACACAGATTTCATAATTTCCCCGATATCGGTTTCTAAAATCCGTATTCTGGTTTAAAACTTCAGGTTTTGGTTTTCAATTCATATACTAAGGTGTTGGTATAACCTTAACTGAGCTCAATTTCATAATACAAAACCAATTTCCTCAAACCCTAACTTGGTTATCCTCAAGTCCACAATATCACACAATATCGATTCTATAACAACATTGGGGTGTGAGGAATGCTAGAATTAAACTAATGATCCAGAAATTACCTCATTTGGCAACTCAAGAAAATTCTTGAGTTGCCTCTAGTGGCCAAATCCATGCTTTCTTGGTCCATCGTGTAGGTCTTGAGCTTGTGCATCTTTTTAGTGAAATGGGGGTATGGTTTTGGAGTTGTTTTTGTGATGATTTGGGGGGGGGGTTGAAGAGGGGAGGAGGAAGAGGGCATCACCTCAGCTGAGAATGGAGAGGGAGAGATGAGGGAAAGGAAAAAAAATGGCTAAGTCCAAGTCAAATGAGACCATACCCCTCTCTCACCAAACCTCATATTATATTCCCTTTTCTTTTCCTTTTTCTTTTCTTTTTCCCTAAACC
This sequence comes from Agapanthus africanus, assembly GCA_030015575.1. Lineage (NCBI taxonomy): Eukaryota > Viridiplantae > Streptophyta > Magnoliopsida > Asparagales > Amaryllidaceae > Agapanthus > Agapanthus africanus. The sequence goes on from CM057351.1 coordinate 111,042,469, forward strand.
CCCTTCTCACTCAAATAGTAATCCCAAAACAAACCATGGCAATAAAAATATAACACACGTGTGAAAAAGTGATATGTGCATGTTTTGCACAAAATTGCCAAAAATCCGATTAGCGATTTTTAATCGCGATTAGCACTAATTAAGCATATAACTAGTCAATTAAACTTAGAAATGGCATAATTCTTTAATTTACCCTATTTTAGAATTTTCCATAATTTTTTTCTAACATTTTTCCTATTTATTTGTATTTAATAATACCAAAATATTAAAATATTCAATAAAATAATATTAAATTATAAAAATTCCCAAAATTAATATTTTATCTTCTTGAAATGTTACAGGATCACCCCACATCCATTTATCGACTCTGATCAGTATCCTCCGGATAACTGTCAGGTCCAACCAATCACCGGTAGGTAGTAGTCCCTCTGCCAGGCTCACCGTCTACTGCACAGCGAAACCGTTCTCGCCCCGGGGTACCATACCGGGTCCACCATGTACCCATAATCGGTCTCAACCAGCTCCTCGATTCGGGTTCACATATATCACTCTAGCACGGAGAAAACACATGGTGGACGCACCGAAATATCATATCAAGGGAACCGGGTTTTTAAATGATTACATATTTGCAATGGCCACGGTTCCCAAATCCAGAAATCACATGTAATCCAAACCAAAATGCAAGTCAATGATCCGATATGATATGTGCGTCAAATATAAATATCATGTCAAGTCACATATAGATGAGCTACAATATGATGATCCGATGTGATATAGGCATCAAGTATGAATAGCATGTCAAGTCACATATAGATGAGCTACAATATGATGATCCGATATGATATAGACATCAAGTATGAATAGCATGTCAAGTCACATATAGATGAGCTACAATATGATGATCCGATGTGATATAGGCATCAAGTATGAATAGCATGTCAAGTCACATATAGATGAGCTACAATATGATGATCCGATGTGATATAGGCATCAAGTATGAATAGCATGTCAAGTCACATATAGATGAGCTACAATATGATGATCCGATGTGATATAGGCATCAAGTATGAATAACATGTCAAGTCATATATAGATGAGCTACAATATGATGATCCGATGTGATATAGGCATCAAGTATGAATAGCATGTCAAGTCACATATAGATGAGCTACAATATGATGATCCGATGTAAATTCTACAGTGTGAGTGTCATGGCAATTACTAACGGTGTGTGTGTAACATGCAGGATAGTGCTCGTGCAACATGGACCGTTAGTAATTGTGCGGTGTTCTATCAATTCTAGTTTATATCCAAATAGTAGGGAATGCAGCATGCACTAAATAGTAGCCATGAATAGTCAATGTATACAAAGGAAACTATAAGGTCCTATCAGCCCGGACGTAGAACGCCATGCGGGCGATATCCCCGTAGATGTGAAATCTACTCACGGTAGTCTCTCGCTAGGTATAGCCATGTAACGTCTTCAAAATAATAAAATATGATTTTTGGGAAATTTTATAATTTAATATTATTTTAATGAATATTTTAATATTCTGGTATAATTAAATACAGATAAATGGGGAAAAATTATGGAAAATTCTAAAATAAGGTATTTTAAGGAATTGCCTCGTTTTCTGTGCATGCCCCCATTTCCTCTAGTTTTGACCCTGAGTATGTCTAGTTTTGACTGATTCCATCTAGGGTGAAATCTGGGTTGATTTTCCTATGTTGGTGTATAATTTGGGACTTGTTTTAGCATGGATTTTGGTATTTGGTGATTCATTCCTGTCGGGTGGCGTTTGGACGTCAACGACAAGTGGATTTTGATTGTGTTTACATGCGAGTCGATAGGTTTTTACCTATGCGGGTAGCGTGTGCTATTTTGGTTTCCGATGTGATTTTCATGTGCTTTAGCATTGTGATATACTTGTAGGTACCCCGCGTGATGTTGAGGCAAAGGAGGTGAAGGTAGCGACATCGGCTTTGGCACACGAGAAGCAAGGTGAGTAGATTATATCTACAGGGGGAAGTCGGGTGGATGGCGTATAGCACCCCCGCAGTCCGTAGATAGATTATTATGTAGTTATCGTGATATTAGGTGTATTATGGATAGTACAGGGTTAGAAGTGACTAGTGCAGTTCATAGTCGCGAACCCTAGGATAGAATTACACCTATACACACACCCTTGCTTATCACTTGTACTTGCACATGATTGATGATATGTGATGACTTTGGAGATGAGTCGATGATGTGGGCTTGGTGCCCTGGGATCGGTGATTTGATACGATTCATATGTGGGATATGACTTGTGATTCTTGCGGGCTTGGGATATGTGTTTACCCCCGCATGCATACTTTACTGATGTTACCGTTTTGTACTAGACATAGAGTAGTACTCCAGACTATATGTTCTGATGATGGTGATATCTGTTATGTGATGAGACAGTGAGATGTTGACCCCTACCCAGCTTTTGGGGATGCCGTACGATGATTTACCGTACGTGCCGATATTGATGATAGATCCGCACTCATAACTCGAGGATATCTTATGATATGACATTGAGGCGAGATCACCGACTATATATCTTTATATATATACCGACTCAGATTTAGGTGGTTTCCACACCTACCCCTCCTGTTTGACCTGATACTTAGGTGTAGTTGCATAGTAGATACTTCACTGTGGTGTTGACTACTAGATTTCTGCATCTTCATGCTATTCGCATTGCTGGCATATGTTCATTGCTATATTATTATCATGCTGTTAGGACACCAGCACCATTATCGATGATGCGTATGTTCCACGTACACTATTTGCCGGCTCACACACTTCATCATCGATAATTGCCATGCCACTACACTGTAGTACTATTGCATTCATGAGATGATTCTTCCTTCGACATATGCACATTACTATTCCATGTTGCATGATTTCCGATATGATTACTGTTCTTTACATGTCGCATACGTCATGGATTGACTGCATAGCACATCGCATTGGATTTACTTCCTGATGTTGGATTTTCATGTGATTTCTGGTTTTTGAGGACCGTGGGGTTATTTAAGAAAAGAGGCACTTTTATGAAAACCCGGTACCTCGTGATATGATATTTCGGTGCGTCCACCACGCGTTTTCTCGGTGCTGAGACGTGTGCTTGAAACCCGATTCGAGGAGGTGATGATCCGTTTGCGGGTTCGTGGTGGGCCCGGTATGGTTCCCCTCGGCGAGATTATCGATGGGTTTGCCGATTGAGCCTGGAGGCGGGCGAGTACCTACCGGTGATTGTATTTGAGCTCGGCGGATATCTGGAGGATACCGGCCGCAGTCGAGAGATGGGCTGACCCGTACTGCCGGGGGCCGAGGGCCGATACCGCAGACGGAGCCCAGAGATGGACATGGGTTGACTCGTACTGCCGGGGGCCGAGGGCCGATACCGCCGACGGAGCCCCATATGGATGAGGATTTACGTGTCGATGCTAGGCACGGGTTTTCATGATGTTTTTCCATGATATTGTTTATATCCTCATACTTGCATACTTGATGCTTATCGTCAGTGGGTGACGAGTGGACGGGTTCCACATACATACAGACATGGATTATATACAGACTTGGATCATATACAGACTGGTTTTACATTGATCATACTTTATTTGTATATATAACAGGGTATGAGGGCGCTGTTATATATACCCTTACACCAATATTAGTGGTATGGGACGCTAATATATGTGTATTGATATCATTGATATTTCTTCATGGTTACTTCATGCAGACATACCTTACACTGATGACATGTGATTACCTGAGTACCTGACACTACATACATGATTAGATGTTACCTTGCCACCCTATTACACTCAGATGTACTCTTGTGGATTATCTTATTGATCGTTGACTTAGGTTTATGTCTTGCATTCGGTTTCTGCTTGTAGATGTTTCTATTCACGAGTTGGCAACTCACCCCCGTTGTGCCACAGTTCTTGCAGGTTCTGCCCTACAGGTTCTATTGCGGCATTTCTGGCACACTTTCTTCTTGCGGGTGACTTGCTTTGGTAGGTGGATTCTTTCGCATCAAGAACCACCATTGTATTTATTTATTTCATTGTATCTAGAATTTCCATCAACCAAAACTTGTATTGTTTCAGACCTAGACTAGTGATGTATTATTTCGACCTTAGAGTCGCGCTTAGTAGTATTGCGTTTTTTTCTTATTGCTTTTGAGTTTTCTTTGGATTTGATCCTCGCCACTAGGCGTTGTATATTATTGCTGCATATGTGGTTGTGACCGTCGATTGACGAAGAGCTAGCTCCCGCTTGGGGATGCCATTATCATTGCATACATATTGTTATACTTGTTGTACCCCATTCGGGGCCAGTTTTTCAAAAGAAACTCTGCCGAAATTTTTAGAAAAGACTTTATTGTTTTCAAAACGTACCTTCGGCTTAGTTATTTAAAAACCTTGATTTCAAACCTGTATTTCTTCACTTCTTTAAACCAGTTTTCTTTACTTATTCTCAAAAATGGTTTTAGATTTCTGGGCTTTTGGCTTACTTGGATCAGATGGAGTCCTATAGGCTTCATATGGTTCAAGGGCCAGTCACGTGCTCTTTCGGGTCGTGACAAAGTTGGTATCAGAGCGCTAGGTTGACCTTGGTTCGAGTCTGAGTTTGACTATGTGGAGCCTAGGGCGTTGTTTATATACGAAACTTAGGCTTGACCTTACGGAACTTAGACTTGGTCGAGGGGGTATTCGACCCGATCATTCGTCGTATTAGGATGACCCTTGGTTGATGGATTAGGTGACTAAAGTAGAGTGACGTACCGTTGGTATGTTCCGCGGCATACTTACGACACGCCACTCCGCTTAAGGAACCATAGGATGTACATACTTTCGAGATCAGTGATTCTCTTCATATCCTGGATTATACATCCATTTGAGATCCCCGATTCTATTAGTTTCATGATCATACCTCCATTGATGCTGTTCCTTCCTATGATCATGTATCCACTTTGGATCTGTTGTTTCCTTTCTTGCCATTGATGTGCTCTCTTTGATACTCGACTGAGGTTCCTGTCGCCATGTTTGAGCGCAGTTTGGGCTGCTGCTAGGGTTACGGCCGGTGTGAGCTCGTTTGGTACGAGGGCCGACCATTGTGTTTTCTGGTGCCATGGGAACGTCTCGAGTTAGTGTTGGTGATTGTGACCTCTAGTGGAGGCGAGTGCTTGGTCTTGCACCGGATGATCGGGCCATTGTTAGAGCTGCCAGTTGAGAGAAGACTGTTGATGTACAGCATACCTCAGAGATTGTGATGTCGCCTACCGTGCAGACAGATGGACCAGCTGTGGCTGAGATTGACAGGATGTTGCTTTCGGAGCTTACGAGCTGAGATTGCCGGAGCTTTCGGGCAGTCATGCGACTGATAGCTAGTCTACCCGATTTGAGAGACGAAGGTGATTCGTCCGATTTTGCGCCAGAGCGGGCCCAGATGAGTTGAAGATTTCCAGTGTGGAGAGTCTTACTCAGATCTAGAGCAGACCGACTCAGAGATGACCGCTTATGTATTGCCTTTCCTGGAGGATTGAGGCATTGTTCGGCGTACAGGCGTATGAGCCAGTTGCTACTGCAAATGACGAGATATCGCCCAGATGGTTGGAGCTACTGCAGCATGAGCATGTTCTTGGAGTTATGATAGCGAGTCGCTAGTCACCGAGGATGAATGACTAGGACGTGTGGTGAGTTTGCTTACCCGATGCGAGTCATCAGGTGGATCGATTCCAGATAGAGACGACTTCACGCAGGTTCGTTGAGAGTCGATAGAGACGATCGAATGTCAGGAACCTATTTTCTAAGTTTAAAGTATACGGAAAGACATGCATGTGATTCTATGGACCCTCTAGAAGAATGAAACCCTAACTCGACTTAATGACCGTGTGAAAGCTTTTGAACCTTCGGGTTTGCGGCGGTTCCTCGGCGCCATTAGTGAGGCTTGGGTTTGCCCTTCTACGGCTGGACCACCGACGCTGTGGCATGTACTCGATACTATTAAACTGTACCCGAGATGTGAGCTCTTGGGGGATTATGAGGATCTGGCGAGTCGATCGAATGGTTCGACATCTTCGGATATCGTGATGGGACACTGCTTGGGAGACTCCAGATGCGAGCATAGCCGTTGGAGCACAGTACATGCAGCCATGATGAGACGAGTCCGAATCAGTCGACATTGACGCAGAGTGAAGAAGAGAGTTCGCAAGATATTTCGACGAGATGACGTCCCACTCCGCTGACATCAGAGATGTGATACGCACCCCGAGGCGTGGTATGTGGATAGATCTTCCAGAAAGAAGCGCAATATGTATGCAGCCGTTCCGGAATGAGCTTTAGCTTCAGCATCGGATGACGACTTTCGGGCATTTCGGCAGGTTTGAGATTTGAGAAGGAACCTCGACAGGACCTTTCTGGAGTACGATACGAGAAGACCTAGACCAGGAGTGGTCGTATTGCGCACACCCAGCAGGACAGAGTTCGGCATTATCGACGGGGTAGTCGACTAAGTTCGGATAAAGGAACTTACCCAGATGCGTTGCGGATTGACCAAGGACGGACGAGTGATAAGTATTCCTCCGATGGTTGGGACGTGTTCCCGAGGACCAGTTCGGCCTGACATCTTCTACGGAATGATGAAGCTACAGAGTACGCGATTTCGAGTCCGTACGAGAGACTTCAGATTGACTGCGGCCGAGAACAGTGCGGTGCATCGTAGCTTAGCATGACGCCATAATGGACGGCGATAGATACAGGTGGAACAAGAGGTTCGTGTGAGACACTGACGAGCTGTCATTGCTTCCCGTCGAGACTAGAGACCTGATATGCTTACAGAGACGTTGGGATGTGACCAGTTTCTAGAAAATATTGTGCTGAGGACACAGGTGTCTTTTGAGCGAGAAGAGGTTGTGCAGGAAGGCCAGCCTCTGTACAGATCGGCATAGGCATGCTTGGAAGAGACCTTGAGCAGGATCCCTTCCAGGACATTGCTGCCATGATGATTGCACCCAGGATCAGATGTGTGACGTGCTTTCAGAGAGCCAGAGGCCGACGCCAGTGATATGCTGCCTTACGAGTGGTCGTGAGGTTTGACCGAGAGGTGACCAGAGAAGTGCCAGAACGGAATCGTCCCCGTTAGCACATCTGACAGGGCCGATGAGCCGGTTGACTGTGAGATTGGAAATCCACGGAGAAGATAAGGACCCAGAGAGCCAGAGGACGCCAGATCGTGAGCAAGAGGCAGGTAGATATCCTGCGCTGCTAGCAGTGGATTGCACCGACTCCTTCTCGACCTTGAAGGATGAACTACCGACGACGGTATTTATGATTTGTGATTTTGTGATTCGATTATCACGTATCCGTCATTTTGGATTTCGGTATTTTGGGCGTTCTGTTTGCATGATTTAGTTTTGATGACCGAGTTTCATGATATTTGATTTTGTGCACCATGGTTGCACCTACTGGGTATTTATACCTTGTACATAGTTATTACTCTTGAGCTGTTGATTGCGATTTCATGCCTATTTTATGCTGGTGATTTGATTTACGTTTCCAGCAGAGTTTCATGTAATTTTAGTGTTTTGATTTTGCACTCGGTATAGCTTATATGTACTTGTAGTGCATCGATATGTGTTTTGTGCCCGCAGCTGCACACGTTTATGATTTTCTTCATATCTGGATACACTTGGTGTTGCTGCTTACGTATTTGAGTTATTGCTTGGTATTTGTGCATGGGATGCACCAGTTCTATACTTCGTGCATTTGTCGCACCAGTTTTATGTTTCTTGCGTTTATCGCATCAGATTTATATTTCGTGCCTTTGTTGCACCGGATTTATATTTTGTGCATTACGATTGCACCTGACTTCGATTTGATGCCTTTCGGTATGTCGATTTTGATTGTGATATTGATGTGGATTCTTGCACTCCGTGCTTTGGGGTTTGACTTACGCATATTCGACGTTGCTATTGGATTTTGTGATTCCGTGCATATTGAGTGCGTAGGGTCTAGATTTTCATTCGTGCATGATGGATGCACCGATTTGGATTTTCGCACATGTTGGGCGCATGTTTTGAGATACGATTTTGGGGCACACCAGATGCACTAAATCGAGATTCTTCGTGCATTTCAGATGCACCTGTTTTGGCTGTCAGGCACACATGTTGTCTATGACAGATGCTTCGTGCACACCCGTTGCACCTAGATGTTGTTTTGTGCACATGTTTAGCGCATATATGGATTTTGATTTCCGTGCGCGTCAGACGCACAGGGTGGTGTTATGTGCATTTTTGGAATTTATTCCTTTTGGAGCAGTACATTTTTATGATGTGGGATATTTGCTTTCATACTGAGCAGGACTAGTCAGTGGACAGTGCCTGGATATATTTTGCATGCATCGATAGTTATCGAAGGGATTTCCGAAAAGCGAGCTATAGTCTCAGTATATACCTACGTGTCCGATATGACACAAAACGTTTTAAAAACAAGGAAACCCTTCTGATTATTTTCAAAATGGTGGAACGTGCTTATTAAACAAAGGATATATATACACATATATAGTTATTTTCTTATGAGAAACGTCCGCCACTGTGCAGTGTTACGCGCATCGCACAGCGACTTAAAAAGATTTGGCATACAGTTGCATCAGCTAATTAAATGTATAGATTGGGTGTCTACATGTATAGTCTTGGTCCATATCATATTGATTTTGTATTGGATTTGACATTGTGTCGTTACCATAACTCCGATGATTGCGGATGCTTGATGGAGTGTTGCTTTTGAGTTATCTGCTCAGTACTCATGCGCATGCATTGCGCTATGATGTTTTATGTATAGATGATTTCGGAGCCCCGATGACTTGGAATTTGTATTGAAATATTTTAGTATTTGGGGGTTTAAATTTAAATTCGGGGACCGAATTTCTTTAAGGGGGGTAGATTGTAACGTCTTCAAAATAATAAAATATGATTTTTGGGAAATTTTATAATTTAATATTATTTTAATGAATATTTTAATATTCTGGTATAATTAAATACAGATAAATGGGGAAAAATTATGGAAAATTCTAAAATAAGGTATTTTACGGAATTGCCTCGTTTTCTGTGCATGCCCCCATTTCCTCTAGTTTTGACCCTGAGTATGTCTAGTTTTGACTGATTCCATCTAGGGTGAAATCTGGGTTGATTTTCCTATGTTGGTGTATAATTTGGGACTTGTTTTAGCATGGATTTTGGTATTTGGTGATTCATTCCTGTCGGGTGGCGTTTGGACGTCAACGACAAGTGGATTTTGATTGTGTTTACATGCGAGTCGATAGGTTTTTACCTATGCGGGTAGCGTGTGCTATTTTGGTTTCCGATGTGATTTTCATGTGCTTTAGCATTGTGATATACTTGTAGGTACCCCGCGTGATGTTGAGGCAAAGGAGGTGAAGGTAGCGACATCGGCTTTGGCACACGAGAAGCAAGGTGAGTAGATTATATCTACAGGGGGAAGTCGGGTGGATGGCGTATAGCACCCCCACAGTCCGTAGATAGATTATTATGTAGTTATCGTGATATTAGGTGTATTATGGATAGTACAGGGTTAGAAGTGACTAGTGCAGTTCATAGTCGCGAACCCTAGGATAGAATTACACCTATACACACACCCTTGCTTATCACTTGTACTTGCACATGATTGATGATATGTGATGACTTTGGAGATGAGTCGATGATGTGGGCTTGGTGCCCTGGGATCGGTGATTTGATACGATTCATATGTGGGATATGACTTGTGATTCTTGCGGGCTTGGGATATGTGTTTACCCCCGCATGCATACTTTACTGATGTTACCGTTTTGTACTAGACATAGAGTAGTACTCCAGACTATATGTTCTGATGATGGTGATATCTGTTATGTGATGAGACAGTGAGATGTTGACCCCTACCCAGCTTTTGGGGATGCCGTACGATGATTTACCGTACGTGCCGATATTGATGATAGATCCGCACTCATAACTCGAGGATATCTTATGATATGACATTGAGGCGAGATCACCGACTATATATCTTTATATATATACCGACTCAGATTTAGGTGGTTTCCACACCTACCCCTCCTGTTTGACCCGATACTTAGGTGTAGTTGCATAGTAGATACTTCACTGTGGTGTTGACTACTAGATTTCTGCATCTTCATGCTATTCGCATTGCTGGCATATGTTCATTGCTATATTATTATCATGCTGTTAGGACACCAGCACCATTATCGATGATGCGTATGTTCCACGTACACTATTTGCCGGCTCACACACTTCATCATCGATAATTGCCATGCCACTACACTGTAGTACTATTGCATTCATGAGATGATTCTTCCTTCGACATATGCACATTACTATTCCATGTTGCATGATTTCCGATATGATTACTGTTCTTTACATGTCGCATACGTCATGGATTGACTGCATAGCACATCGCATTGGATTTACTTCCTGATGTTGGATTTTCATGTGATTTCTGGTTTTTGAGGACCGTGGGGTTATTTAAGAAAAGAGGCACTTTTATGAAAACCCGGTACCTCGAGGAGGTGATGATCCGTTTGCGGGTTCGTGGTGGGCCCGGTATGGTTCCCCTCGGCGAGATTATCGATGGGTTTGCCGATTGAGCCTGGAGGCGGGCGAGTACCTACCGGTGATTGTATTTGAGCTCGGCGGATATCTGGAGGATACCGGCCGCAGTCGAGAGATGGGCTGACCCGTACTGCCGGGGGCCGAGGGCCGATACCGCAGACGGAGCCCAGAGATGGACATGGGTTGACTCGTACTGCCGGGGGCCGAGGGCCGATACCGCCGACGGAGCCCCATATGGATGAGGATTTACGTGTCGATGCTAGGCACGGGTTTTCATGATGTTTTTCCATGATATTGTTTATATCCTCATACTTGCATACTTGATGCTTATCGTCAGTGGGTGACGAGTGGACGGGTTCCACATACATACAGACATGGATTATATACAGACTTGGATCATATACAGACTGGTTTTACATTGATCATACTTTATTTGTATATATAACAGGGTATGAGGGCGCTGTTATATATACCCTTACACCAATATTAGTGGTATGGGACGCTAATATATGTGTATTGATATCATTGATATTTCTTCATGGTTACTTCATGCAGACATACCTTACACTGATGACATGTGATTACCTGAGTACCTGACACTACATACATGATTAGATGTTACCTTGCCACCCTATTACACTCAGATGTACTCTTGTGGATTATCTTATTGATCGTTGACTTAGGTTTATGTCTTGCATTCGGTTTCTGCTTGTAGATGTTTCTATTCACGAGTTGGCAACTCACCCCCGTTGTGCCACAGTTCTTGCAGGTTCTCCCGTACAGGTTCTATTGCGGCATTTCTGGCACACTTTCTTCTTGCGGGTGACTTGCTTTGGTAGGTGGATTCTTTCGCATCAAGAACCACCATTGTATTTATTTATTTCATTGTATCTAGAATTTCCATCAACCAAAACTTGTATTGTTTCAGACCTAGACTAGTGATGTAATATTTCGACCTTAGAGTCGCGCTTAGTAGTATTGCGTTTTTTTCTTATTGCTTTTGAGTTTTCTTTGGATTTGATCCTCGCCACTAGGCGTTGTATATTATTGCTGCATATGTGGTTGTGACCGTCGATTGACGAAGAGCTAGCTCCCGCTTGGGGATGCCATTATCATTGCATACATATTGTTATACTTGTTGTACCCCATTCGGGGCCAGTTTTTCAAAAGAAACTCTGCCGAAATTTTTAGAAAAGACTTTATTGTTTTCAAAACGTACCTTCGGCTTAGTTATTTAAAAACCTTGATTTCAAACCTGTATTTCTTCACTTCTTTAAACCAGTTTTCTTTACTTATTCTCAAAAATGGTTTTAGATTTCTGGGCTTTTGGCTTACTTGGATCAGATGGAGTCCTATAGGCTTCATATGGTTCAAGGGCCAGTCACGTGCTCTTTCGGGTCGTGACAAGCCAACAACTTGTTTCCCCTTCTGCGCGGCGTCCGCCGTACTCGCCTGCGAACCTAGAATTACACAATATATCACACGTAAGCTTGAAGTCACACAAAAGCGATATTAAAGCCGAACTAGTAACTCGTGTCGCGAACCAAGCGCGCGTGTGCACGATACGCTAAAACGTGTGGTTACGCGCCTGAAACCACTCCGACGCGTCACGATACGCAGAATCCCAAAACCCACAAACACGTATCACGCGTGTCGCGAAGACTAAAAATATGGGAAAATAGGTAATCACCTCCAGATTTTGATACAGAAATTATATTGTAAAACTATATATACCAAAACAACCCACATAGCAGCAGACACCCACACCTCAACCCAAAGAACCCCCATCTGGCCGCAAATTGCGGCCGGAATGCACATTTCGGCGGCCTGGGTAGGGAATTGGGCTCCCAGGTTTTGTGTGTGCACTCTATACCCCCCATACATGCTACAGTAACATCTAGTTTTACTCTGAAATGTCCCGGGTAGCAGCAGATCCTACAGGGCCTTATTTCTAGTTAAAATCCACACTTTTGCACTAAAATCAAACTTTAGGGTATTTTGTGCAAACTGAAACAAAACTTGGCCTAAGATAGCTCTAATAACACATAATAGAGCTAACACAACTAACAAAATCCTAATCTAACAAGTGAATCACAAATATCCTTAAATATCACCAAAAATGCATAAAAATGAGATTTTTACTAAAGAATACTACAAGTTTAAGGAAACGGAGTGCTAATATGAGTTAATACCTTCTAAGAATCTTGTAGAACACCAAAAGTTCCAGCTTCTCCTTCTAGTGTGCAGATTTGCCTTTGAACACCACAAAAACCTCACTTTTCCATGGTTTTGTGAAGAAAATGAGTTGATAAGTATAGGGTTTTGTGTATGGATCAAAGGGGGATGAAAAGAGAAGAGAATATGGAGGAAAATGGGGGTTTTTGGTTGCTGGAATTGCTGCTGGATTCAGAATGAAGGAAAGAGAGAGAAGAGAGAAGAAAAGGGGTCAAAAAGTCAATTTTTTCTACCTAACACCATGCTCATTTGTTTATTAGGATTTGAATTATAAAATAGGGTTTTGTTTAGGTTAAAAAATGGTGGCGAAAATAACAACCATGCAACACAAGAAAATGGTTAACATACTACCAAAAACCCTAAGTCTCAAAAATGTCTAAGTGTGCAAGTGTACACTACACAAGGAAAATGATGCTAACACTACTAAATAACTAATAATCCTAGGAATACATATATATAATAACACGTACGATCACTAATTATCACGAAAGACATTCAAACGGAAATTCAAAGTGTTACAATCTACCCCCCTTAAAGAAATTCGGTCCCCGAATTTAAAAAATCTAACGATACACACCTTCAAAAAGATAGGGATACCTCTTCCTCATCTCGCTCTCGGTCTCCCAAGTGACTTCCTCGCCGCTCTGGCCACGCCAAAGTACTTTGACGGACGGTATCTCCTTCGACCTCAATTTCTTCACTTGTCGATCCAAGATCATCACCGGCTGCTCTGCATAGGAAAGGTCGCGCTCAAGCTGGACCGTCGGGTGCTGAATCGCATGCGAAGGATCATGAAGATATCTGCGGAGCATCGAAACGTGAAATACGGGGTGCACGTCTGGAAAACTGGGCGGAAGGGCTAATCGATACGCAACCGCACCAATAAGCTCAAGGATCTCGAAGGGGCCCACGTATCTGGGACTAAGCTTCCCCTTCTTCCCAAACCTCATCACGCCTTTCATTGGGGAGACCCTCAAGAAAACATGATCACCAACAGAAAACTCAAGTCTGCGCCGACGACGGTCCGCATAAGACCTCTTCCTACTCTGGGCTGCTCTCATCCTATCGCGAATCAACTGGATCTTCGCAGTCGTCTCCTCCATAATCTGCGGTCCTAAGATACTGCGCTCACTGAGCTCCGTCCAACAGGTGGGTGATCTGCATCTCTGTAGGGTTGCTAGGCACGCGCACAAGGGCCTACGAGGCATCAACCATGCCCGATTAAAAATTTAGCCGTGCCGAACAACCCGAATACGGAACTTTAAACTAGAGATTAGGCGAAAACAAGCATGCTAAACACTTTAACACTAAGTGAGAGGGATTACAACCTTTGTAGATCCGGTCCTTCACTTCATATGCTCCGTGTTGTGGTCCCTTCGCTGCGATCATCGGGTTCCGGACTCTCGAGAGGTTCCACGAAGAGAAAGACGCAACCTTTGCTTCCGATCTTCGATACTAAGTTGATCTACCTTGAAGTTTCTTTAACACAAGCTAACACTCATGAAATGATGTGAACACCCTCATCTAAATGGCAAGGGAAGATGAGGATGATGAAGTAGGATTTTTGCTCTCTTTATTTATCTTTTTCTCATATTTATCCATCACTTTGGAAAAATCAAGCAAGCTTTTCATGAAGAGTGAATGAAGAAGAAGATGAACAATAATAGAATTGTGATGAATAATAAAAGTTATCATAATTATTTATGCAACCATGGTTGTAGTAACCATTGTAGAGAGTTTACTAGGGTTAGGGTTTGGGTTAGGTCAAAGGGTGAGTCACTTAGAAATATCTATCATAATATCTTAACAAAGACAAAGTAAAGCTTCTAGAATCAACTAGAAGGTTTAACCCTAATCCAAACCCTAATCATGTTTAAACTCCTCTAAACATGTTGCATTAATAATTATAATATGTTACAATATTATATATCACATATACAATATTTATTGTAACAAAATAAAATAATACATTTAACATATATCAATATATTACCCGAGTGAGAAAAAGAATCTTTTAGTGAGCAAATATTAGTTAATGTAATTTAATATATCATATATATTATTATACATTAAATTATCGAATCAACACTTGATCCGACAATCCGGCTATATCGCATATAACCGACTAATATTTATCCGTACCCATTCATCGAATCAACACTTGATCCGATGACCCGGCTCATATCATATATCGCGAGAATAGAATACGGTATCTCATATCGCATTATTCTCGGTCCCGCACATATCACATATGTGCCACTACTCCGTTTTGCCTGAGTCAAGAAACCTCTGTGTAGGACTCTAAAGAATCGTCAATACGCCGGCAGTAGGTGATGATCATATCAAACACCCACAAGCTGCAAGCGGTCAGCTAAACGTAACAGCTACCCAGGTATTGAGCGCTCAGAAGATCAACAAGCAAGCCTGTACATTCTCCTGTGAATCCAAACAGTAACACTCCCGTACAGTCCGGTCTCGTCGTCTGATATGTCGCATATCTCGCCTAGGGGTGGTAAACGTCAGACCCCAGTAGCTCGATAAGTCGTGTCGATATGAGGTCTATAACAGTTCGAGATACTACTGATAACACTTACCAGTAAATCTCAGCAACCCTGGCCAGGGATTTCCGGTTATAGCCAATCGAACACAGCACAACATCAACTCCCTATACCGGGAGAGACGAATCCCCTCCTATCGCTCATTGCCTCCATGTGATTCGGGACTGTACCCAAAAGCCACCTTTTTGCACGCCCTCTTGGACGTGGTATGATGGAAATCAAAGCACAGTGGGAATCACACAAGACTCTATGACGATCTCGGGTCGACAGACTACTCTGTACCAGTGTCACCGGAGAACTGCCATCTGACGTATGGTATAATACCATCTGGGAGTTCTCGGCGAGTCCGTCCAGTGTATCCAGTCTCCACTGAGCACCCGTACACCATCCTTGATGTGAAACACCGATGGATATGGGATCATCCATCGCCCATCATATGGGTCAAGATGCGTATACGCTAGTCTACTCTGGTGCATCGATGCCCTATCTCGATACACCCTCGACTAGGAACAGTTATAGGATGTACTCGTCGACTACCGTGGCCCCACTAGTATGATCTCATCATAGTCCCAGTAGTCGAGTACATATCCTAAGGGCTTTATCAACATGTAATATAGAGACAATCAGAGTACATGTTAAGATAAAGTACAACCAGATAGCATACTATCATGTCGAGCAAGAAAGTCCTCCCTATATATGTCCTAGCATCCACTACAATATACATCGTATGTACAGTAATGGCCTCTAGGGCATACATATAACTAACAATCTCCCACTTGCACTAGGGCCATCTGTTATGGTATCGCATACCCAACAATTAGCTGCGGTTGAAGTATCTCATACTCAACCATCCCATAAAAGTCTCTACTGGGAAAAAGGCCTTTGTGAGTGGATCCGCACTGTTGTCCTCTGTGTCTACTCTCCTAACCTCGATCTCCCTGGAGATCAACCATCTCCATGATCAGGTGATACTGCCTAAGAATTATATCTGAATTTCAGATGGGACGGTAGTTCCTTGGCTAAAGCCACAACTCCATTGTCACACAATGGTAGGAACGAAGTTCATCGCATGAACTTATAAATATCCAGACTGCCTCTTTGGTAGCGTCCTTGGTAATGATGTATCTTGCCTTTAATCGTCTAGTAAGTCACGGTATCTAGCTTGGAACTCTTCCAACATATCGTCCCTCCACTGAGGGTATAGACAATGCCTGCGACTGACATTCAGTCGTTCTTATCACCCTGGAACCTTTCCAGTGATTCTCCCCAGGATCGATTGATACCATCTCACTACAACTAGTGAGTATCTTAACATCCAATTAAATCTATCTCATAGATCCAAAACCCAGGATTTAGGAGGTATCACTTTGATCCTATATGGAGAATCCTTGTGATAAGCGGAGATTGACCGAGCGTAGCATAGGAAACTCCTTCCTTATCAAGAGTATGTCATCCACGTAATCTACGAGGATCACCACCATACTCTTTACTACCTTTTCGTATATACAAGGTTCATCTACCATTTTGATGAAGTCAAACTCTTTGACTACAACATCAAAACAGATGTTCCAACTCCGCGATGGCTGTTTTATCATATAAAACATCTTGCACACGTTTCCGCTGCTCCCACTGTCTACGAAGTCCTCTGGCTGTGTACTTATAGACGTTCTCTTCTAAAACATCACTTAGAAAAGCAGTCATGACACCCAACCACCAGATATCGTAGTCATGGTATGTAGCCGTGGCAAGTAGGATCTGGATGGACTTAAGCATAGATCCTTAGAAAAGGTTTCAACATAATCCATACCTGGTCTATGATGCAAACCTTTAACAAGTCTAGCTTTGAAAGTCTCAACTTTTCCATGTACACCAAGTAATCTTCTCAAGATATACTTGCTCCTGATGGGGATTTAACCCTTCAGATAAAGCAACCAAAGTCCATACTTTGTTGGTGTATAAGGATTCCATCTCAGATCGATAAGCATCCAGCCATTCTTACAGAGTCATACTCTTGATGGCCAGCTCGAAACTAGTTGGGTCATCATCTCATGATGCAATCCTCGCTCCCACTGTCATAGAGAAATCGAAGTATCTCTCTGGTGGGTGAGGAACCCTACTAGATCGACGGAGAGACTGAGCTTCGTTGGAAACTATTGAATCCTTTGGTTCTACCAAATCATCAGCTGCAGTTTGTATAGCTGGAACCTTTCCAGTTCTACATAACAGACCTTGCCTAGAGCTTGTCCGGATTTTGCTTTTAGACATAAGACGGACAACCCCAAATCTTAACAAACTTAAGATATAGGCTCTTCCCTTTCCATATCATATATGAAGTGGTCGGCAACTGATTTGGTTTGAACCCTATTCAATAGGTATGCAACTTCACAAGTGCATAACTCCCTGAAGGAAATGGGAAACTCAGTAGTACTCATCATAGAGCACACTATATCACATAGGGTGCTATGGCTCCACCCCGATACACCGACGTGCTGTGGTGTATACGGAGGAGTAATGCTGAGAGAGAATCTCATTCTCCTTTAGAATAGTCCAGGAATTCCGTGCTCAAGTATTCTCCTCCTTGATCATATCAAAGGACATAATACTTTTACCCGTATTTTGGTTCTCTACTTCTAATTTATATTCTGTGAATATCTCAAAAGGTTCGGACCTGTGTTTCAACAGAAACATATGTCTGAATCTTGAGAGATTATCAGAGAATGTAATGAAGTAGAAAGAACCGATCTTGGCATGTGTAGACAGGGGACCTTTCATACATCAACATGTATCAATCCCAAGAGTTCACTAACTCTTTCTCTGTTTCCAATAAACAGAGCTATAGTCATCTTATCTTTGTGACATGACCGGCAAGTTTCACAAGATGTAAATTCAAACTAATTTGAATATGCATCTATATGTAACTTCAGCCAGTCGGGTCGCATTGATATGACCTAGTCTACAATACCTCAAGAAGGATTCATTCATTTCTGAACTCTTCCTCTTGTGTGTGTTCCGTATACTAAGAACTGTAGTTTGATTTAGAACGTCAATGCTTTTAGATAACGTGCCTGAACCGATCAACTCTTGATATAAGAAATGTTCAAAACATTATCCAACAATACAAAATTATATCCTTTCTTTACTAATAAAGAGACTGACATGATTTTGTATATCAGGTTCGGTATCTAATAACATTTGTTCAGAATCAATGTATTCTGGTAATACAGGGTGATAGTGACCAACAGACTTGGCTGCAACACTTGCACCATTTTCTGTCTCATGAAACTTATCACCCGTTCTCAGTTCTCTACCTATCTGTAGCCCATGTAACAGATTACATATACGGGATCCTGATCCGATATCACATACCCAGGACGTAAAGGATACTGAGAAACAGTTCTGTGTAATGAACACACCCGAAGATGATGCATCAGCATGCACTTTCTTCGTTTGGGCGGCACGGGAAATCTGGTATTCCCCAATTTCCTGCTCTGTCTTATAACAATTATAAGTTGGAGCGGGACCAACGTTCCCCAGCTCAGTATAATAAGCGGGTTCGGTCAATATATCCGTATTATTATCTTGATTAAGGCGTGATATGGTCGCTACCTGGAGAGAGAGAGAAGAAAACACTCAGCGTATGCTCTTGCAAGATTAGATTGGTTATCTAATATATCTAATCAGGATGTCTCCCACTGTTTTAGTCAAATCTTCCTTCAAACCCTAAAAGGAAAGACTAGCCGGGATTAATTACACGCTACAAGTTCGCCAATCTTTCAGCCAGGCCAGTGTCGGTACTTTGAGGGAGGTCCCCCGTGCTTTCGCACGAACCTAATTAAAGTAAACCTCGTTTTCCCAGACGCGTAACCCCGTTAACACCTTTCTAGACACCTACTTGATCGGCTAATTGTAATGTGTAAAACTCTCCCAGGAGTAACTCTTACTCGCAGCGGGTATCGGGATCCAACTATCTAATAGAAGGTATGCGATCTTATTGCAAATTTCAACACTTGAAATTCCCAATAATATTTTACCCCTAGCAGCTATATGACCTTAACATAGTCAACAAATCATAAGTGCTAGTCAAGTTCAACCCGTCATTTCCCGATTGAATTAAACCCACCCGCACGACCCTTAACATAGTCAACAAAATCGCACGACTACCCTAATCCAATCGAATCATATGCTTATACAGATAAGCACTAATCAGCTACCGCACACTACGCCTTAACATAGTCAACAAACGTAGCACGAATACTAACTAGTACTTATCTGAAATGACGGAGGGCTACGACAGGTTTTTAAGAAAACCCTTTGCGTAATGAACTTGATATCGTTGTAGAATCGAGTGATTTTAAATGGAGTGTTTTTGAGGCTTTTCTAGTTTTGCTAAAGGGGTCACTCCCGGTGAAGGGATCGACGACCCTTTCCTCATCGAATAAGGTGCAGGATATTTCACAAATATCACTATGCAAAGCAAGAACAATAGAAGCAATCAAAAGACAAACCGAGTTTGTAGCATCTGCCAGTTATTGCTAAAGGAGTCACTCCCGGTGAAGGGATCTCGGTCCTTTCCTTATCGAATAAGGTGCTGGATGTTCTACAAGGAACACCGCTATGCAAAGCAAGAACTAGAGCTACCAGTTTTTATTAAACAAGTTTCTACAACATCTTAGGTTTCTTTTAGTTTCATTAATCTCATTAATGAAGTCCCATTTTATTATGCTTCGCAAGCATCTCTTTTGAAACGAAATCTGCAATATAACATATATCTCATATATATAATATAAACATTCGTCTCAGGCAGTAATATGATCTCATCACAGAACAATGCAGCAGAAGAACATATATGAAATATTGGATATACTAGGACGTCCGTGTTTTCAATACGAGCCTGTATAAAACACGGATTCCACGGTCGCGATGAATAGCCAAACCCACATCCCTAGACCCCTACGAGAGCGGCAAGTAACACTGACAATTCTAGGGTTAGGAGACCCGGTCTCGACACCTCGAGATGGTCTCCCACTGGACCCTAGAACCCGGTTACTTGTGCTCCCCGCCTTGGTTCTACCTAATGCGGAAAAGTAAACAATATACAACGGTGACATCTTCCGCTACCTGGAAGTGCCCCAATAAAAGAATATTACATACAAATGAATTTTACATGAATGAAAAAGAAAAAAACTCTCATCTCACATAAAACCCCCGGCTATTCAAACGCGACGATCCAATAGAACATATCACAGCAACACATAATATCTCATATCATCAACGTAAGCAAGTATGCGTATCCCGATTGTCGTTGATGTATAGCAACGAAGCCGGCGATACACCACATACTACGCTTACGGTCACAGAAAAGAAAGGGTAAAATTACAACAGTTGGAATCTGCAACCTCTTTAGACATCGCATGCCTAACCAAATGAATTCCTTAGACATCACATGCCTAACAATTATAAACCCCGCATTTTAGTCTCATTATCGAAAACTCTTTTCAATATCAAGTCGGGCAATTCAACAAGATTCCCGACATCCTGATCGAATGCTCGTCGCAAACTTTAGTAGATGGCCGCACCCCCAGATGCCGTCGACGAAGTGCACTAAGGCGGAACACCGCTGCCGCGAGCACCCGAACGGATGCTTTCGGCGACGGGGTTCTCCTACAGTCACTTGGTCGGGGCTATGGGGCGTAGCTGTCTATTAAGTTTACCCGGCGAGTATCCGCGTACGCTACGTGATTGCGACGGACTTTTGATCGCATCAAAATTCCGTGGCAACCGATCATCTGAGACTAAACTGCTATGTTTATAATATTCAAATTAGTTATCTCATAACTACCTGTGGATTCCAATTATTGTATCACATTCCAGATAAATAGAAAAAGTTAAACTTTCCGATCGAATCATCAAGCACCCAAGATTTCCCCAATATATCTCAACACTTGAAATCAGTTTAAAAACATCCATCACATGCCACAGTAGCAATGGTCCAGCCGTAGAAGGGTCAAGCCAACGCCTCACATGTGGCACGCCGTACTGCCCCAAACCCTAAGGTTCAAAAGGCAGTTCAAGACGGTCACATAATCGAGTTAAGGTTTGTTGTCTTCTAGAGGGTCCACCGCGTTACTTGCACGACTTAGAACGTTCTTAAACACGAGGAAAAATCCAACTTTTGAAAAAATTTCCGACAGGGGAAAAGTGCGTTATTGATATTCGTTCGAACTTTTTAACAGTTTCTAAAAGTTATCCGGAAAACACATAGACAAAATCTGATAATCCGATCGAATCATCGAATCCCCAAAACAACCCCAGAAAAACTCAACTGTTGAGTAAAATATAAAAATTTCCAGAAGACTCAGCACTTCAAGACAAGAATTACTGTGCAAGCCACGTGGTGTAACTCAACAAAGTGGCCGCGGAACCGCCGCGAAACCCAGGGTTGGGCCGCGGTTCCGCGCCTCGTTTGTCGAGTTAGCATCACGTGCTTCACAGTAACTCATAGAATTCCCTGCTGAATTTTTTGGCAATTTTCAATTCACAAAAATCCAAAGTTTCAGAAAATTTCCAGAGAAGGGGTTATATCGGGTTTTCCGGGTTCGATCAGACTTTAAACTTCGTCTAGACTTCGCCTAAAGGTCTAGCTTGGCTTTGATACCACTGTAGGGTTGCTAGGCACGCGCACAAGGGTCTACGAGGCATCAACCATGCCCGATTAAAAATTTAGCCGTGCCGAACAACCCGAATACGGAACTTTAAACTAGAGATTAGGCGAAAACAAGCATGCTAAACACTTTAACACTAAGTGGGAGGGATTACAACCTTTGTAGATCCGGTCCTTCATTTCATATGCTCCGTGTTGTGGTCCCTTCGCTGCGATCATCGGGTTCCGGACTCTCGAGAGGTTCCACGAAGAGAAAGACGCAACCTTTGCTTCCGATCTTCGATACTAAGATGATCTACTTTGAAGTTTCTTTAACACAAGCTAACACTCATGAAATGATGTGAACACCCTCATCTAAATGGCAAGGGAAGATGAGGATGATGAAGTAGGATTTTTGCTCTCTTTATTTATCTTTTTCTCATATTTATCCATCACTTTGGAAAAATCAAGCAAGCTTTTTCATGAAGAGTGAATGAAGAAGAAGATGAACGATAATAGAATTGTGATGAATAATAAAAGTTATCATAATTATTTATGCAACCATGGTTGTAGTAACCATTGTAGAGAGTTTACTAGGGTTAGGGTTTGGGTTAGGTCAAAGGGTGAGTCACTTAGAAATATCTATCATAATATCTTAACAAAGACAAAGTAAAGCTTCTAGAGTCAACTAGAAGGTTTAACCCTAATCCAAACCCTAATCATGTTTAAACTCCTCTAAACATGTTGCATTAATAATTATAATATGTTACAATATTATATATCACATATACAATATTTATTGTAACAAAATAAAATAATACATTTAACATATATCAATGTATTACCCGAGTGAGAAAAAGAATCTTTTAGTGAGCAAATATTAGTTAATGTAATTTAATATATCATATATATTATTATACATTAAATTATCGAATCAACACTTGATCCGACAATCCGGCTATATCGCATATAACCGACTAATATTTATCCGTACCGATTCATCGAATCAACACTTGATCCGATGACCCGGCTGATATCATATATCGCGAGAATAGAATACGGTATCTCATATCGCATTATCCTCGGTCCCGCACATATCACATATGTGCCCCTACTCCGTTTTGCCTGAGTCAAGAAACCTCTGTGTAGGACTCTAAAGAATCGTCAATACGCCGGCAGTAGGTGATGATCATATCAAACACCCACAAGCTGCAAGCGGTCAGCTAAACGTAACAGCTACCCAGGTATTGAGCGCTCAAAAGATCAACAAGAAAGCCTGTACATTCTCCTGTGAATCCAAACAGTAACACTCCCGTACAGTCCGGTCTCGTCGTCTGATATGTCGCATATCTCGCCTAGGGGTGGTAAACGTCAGACCCCAGTAGCTCGATAAGTCGTGTCGATATGAGGTCTATAATAGTTCGAGAAACTACTGATAACACTTACCAGTAAATCTCAGCAACCCTGGCCAGGGATTTCCGGTTATAGCCAATCGAACACAGCACAACATCAACTCCCTATACCGGGAGAGACGAATCCCCTCCTATCGCTCATTGCCTCCATGTGATTCGGGACTGTACCCAAAAGCCACCTTTTTGCACGCCCTCTTGGACGTGGTATGATGGAAATCAAAGCACAGTGGGAATCACACAAGACTCTATGACGATCTCGGGTCGACAGACAACTCTGTACCAGTGTCACCGGAGAACTGCCATCTGACGTATGGTATAATACCATCTGGGAGTTCTCGGCGAGTCCGTCCAGTGTACCCAGTCTCCACTGAGCACCCGTACACCATCCTTGATGTCAAACACCGATGGATATGGGATCATCCATCGCCCATCATATGGGTCAAGATGCGTATACGCTAGTCTACTCTGGTGCATCGATGCCCTGTCTCGATACACCCTCGACTAGGAACAGTTATAGGATGTACTCGTCGACTACCGTGGCCCTACTAGTATGATCTCATCATAGTCCCAGTAGTCGAGTACATATCCTAAGGACTTTATCAACATGTAATATAGAGACAATCAGAGTACATGTTAAGATAAAGTACAACCAGATAGCATACTATCATGTCGAGCAAGAAAGTCCTCCCTATATATGTCCTAGCATCCACTACAATATACATCGTATGTACAGTAATGGCCTCTAGGGCATACATATAACTAACAATCTCCTCCCATAAAGTGCCTCAAACGGTGCCATCTGAATGGTTTCCTGGTAGCTGTTGTTGTAGGAGAACTCTACTAAGGGCAAATGATGATCCCAGCTACCTCCGAAGTCTTAAACGCATGCTCTGAGCATGTCCTCGAGAGTCTGAATAGTCCGCTCTGACTGTCCGTCGGTCTGCGGATGGAATGCTGTGCTGAAACTCAAGCGAGTGCCCAAAGCCTCCTGAAGCTTCTGCCATAGCCGGCTGGTAAACTGGGTGCCTCTATCGGACACGATGCATGTCGGAACTCCGTGCAGTCGTACAATCTCATCAATGTAAATCTGGGCATACTGAGCAAATCCGAAAGTCGTCTTCACCGGTAGGAAGTGAGCCGCTTTCGTCAAACGATCCACGATCACCCAGATGGAGTCATACCCTCGACTAGTCCTGGGTAGACCCACAATGAAATCCATAGATATCTGTTCCCATTTCCACTCCGGAATGGGTAACGGCTGTAGCTCTCCCGCGGGCCTCTGGTGCTCAGCCTTGACTTGCTGACAAGTCAGGCATCTCGACACAAAATCTGCAATGTCCCTCTTCATACCGTCCCACCAGTAAACATCTCTCATATCGTGGTACATCTTGGTGGAACCGGGATGAACACTATACACCGACCGATGTGCCTCCTCAAGAATCTCGCGCCGCAATCCCTCAGCATCTGGTACGCACAGTCTAGCTCCAAATCGTAGTGTCCCCTGATCATCGATCACGAACTCGGAAAATCTGCGCTGTCCCATCTGTGTCCTGATCTCTGAACAGCGGTCATCACTGTGCTGTGCCTCATGTATACGGTCAAGCAACTGTGGGCGTGCACGAACATGCGCAATCTGTCCTCCGATCGGCGTAAACTCGAACTGTACCCGGCTGTCGCATAAGATCTTCCAATCCGCTGACGACTGCCTCTGTACTGCGCTCAAACAGGATAGACTACCCCCGGGCTTCCTGCTCAAAGCATCCGCCACTACATTCGCCCTGCCCGGGTGATATAAGATCTCACAATCGTAGTCCTTCACTAACTCCATCCATCGGCGCTGTCTAAGGTTCAGGTCTCGCTGCTGAAATATGTGCTTTAAGCTCTTGTGGTCAGTGAATATCTGGCACGACTCTCCATACAGATAATGTCGCCAGATCTTTAGTGCAAAGACCACCGCAGCCATCTCCAGATCATGAGTGGGGTAATTCTGTTCATGTTTCTTTAATTGCCGCGAAGCATACGCGATCACCCTGTCATGCTGCATCAAAACGCACCCTAGCCCCACTCGTGAAGCATCACAGTAGACCACAAATCCTCCTGATCCTGAAGGCAATGATAGCACTTGTGTCGTAGTCAGTAGAGCCCGTAGCCGCTGGAAACTGTGCTCACACTCCTCCGTCCAATCGAAGCGGACTCCCTTCCGGGTCAACCCGGTCAAAGGTGTAGCAATGCGAGAGAAGTCCTGCACGAATCGCCTGTAATAGCCTGCTAGCCCTAGAAAGCTGCGAATCTCCGTCACTGACGTGGGTCTAGGCCAACTCCGAACTGCCTCGATCTTTCTCGGGTCGACACATATACCATCTCGTGTAATCACGTGCCCCAAGAAGTCTACGCTGTCTAGCCAGAAGGCACACTTGGAGAATTTGGCGAAAAGCTGATGCTCCCTCAAGGTCTGCAACGTAATCCGCAGGTGCTGCTCGTGCTCCTCTCTACTCCGAGAATACACCAAGATATCGTCAATAAACACTATAATGAACAGATCAAGATACGGCCGAAAAATACGGTTCATCAAATCCATAAATGCTGCTGGTGCGTTGGTGAGTCCGAACGACATCACCAAAAACTTATAATGGCCGTAACGTGTGCGGAAGGCTGTCCTAGGAATGTCCTCCTGTCGAACCCGCAGCTGATGGTAGCCCGATCGCAAATCGATCCTCGAAAAGTATCCTGCCCCCTAAAGCTGGTCGAACAAATCGTCGATGCGTGGCAAAGGATATCTGTTCCGCACTGTCACCCTGTTCAGCTGGCGGTAGTCGATACACAAACGCATACTGCCGTCCTTCTTCTTGACAAACAGGACTGGAGCACCCCAAGGAGAAACACTGGGTCGAATAAGTCCCTTATCCAGCAAGTCCTGCAACTGACCCTTCAATTCTCGAAGTTCCGCCGGGGCCATCCGATAAGGCGGTACAGAAATAGGCCCCGCGCCAGGAACCAAGTCAATACAGAAGGAAATATCACGCTCGGACGGTAGCCCAGGAAGCTCGTCAGGGAACACATCAGGGAACTCGCTAACAACCGGAACCTGATCCAGAGGAACCTCTGTAGCTCTAGTATCGCAAACATATGCGAGAAATCCCTGACATCCCTTCCGCAAAAGCTGTCCAGCGCGAAAAGAAGAAATCACACTGTGAGGGGTGGCACCACGGTCCCCCAACACAACAACCAACGACTCGCCGGGAAAACAAAATCGAACTGTCTTCTCGCGGCATTCAATAGAAGCATAGCACGTGGCTAACCAATCCATGCCCAAAAGAACGTCGAAGTCCAACATCTCAAGAAGGATCAAATCGACCGGCAACTCTCTCTCGCCAATACGGACGGTACAGGATCGGAACACGTGCCTAGCAACAAACGACTCTCCCACAGGAGTAGTCACAACAAGCGGCTGGTCAAGCAAACCCGACTCTCTACCCAAACTCGGCACAAAGTGTGTGGATACGTACGAGTGCGTGGATCCGGGATCGAATAACACGTGTGCATCAACCGAACGTACAGAAAGGATACCTGAGACCACCGCATTGGACGCCTGCGCGTCCTGATGCGTCAAAGCAAAAACTCGCGCCTGTCCTCCACCTGCAACTAACTATCCCCTGCCGGCCGCTGGCTGCCCTCTACCTCGGACACTTCATCCTCTATGAACAAATCCTCCGCGACCACGACCTCTCTGTGTATGCGTCTGACGCGGAGTAACAGTAGGTACTATCGGCAATGCCGTCTGGAGTGGTGAAGGTGGTAATGTAACATGTGGTGCTACCGCCCCACTCCGGGGTACCTCAGGACAATCTCGCACACGATGATAAGAACTCCCGCAACG
Organism: Agapanthus africanus; assembly: GCA_030015575.1. Taxonomy (NCBI): domain Eukaryota; kingdom Viridiplantae; phylum Streptophyta; class Magnoliopsida; order Asparagales; family Amaryllidaceae; genus Agapanthus; species Agapanthus africanus. Next base: position 111,069,849 of record CM057351.1, read on the forward strand.
GTAACATCCCGATGATGGTCGCTGACCCTCCTGGGGATAGGAGCTAAACAATCGGCCTCGTCTCGAATCTCTGCCACCTGCAAGGTGCCTGTCACGACGTCGGAAAGGCCGTCTCTGCACTGATGTATCTGCACGAACTCTCTTCGGCTCTGGAACTGCCGAAGTCTCAGCAAGGCGCTCCTCAACTAATAATGCTGCATCTACTGCTGCTGCGTATGTCTCGTAATGCTGCGCGCTGATTGAAAGGAATAGTGGTGTAAGCAAGCCTCAGACAAATCTCTTGACTCGCAACTCCTCAGTAGCCACTAGATCGGAGCATAAACGGATAGCTCGGTGAACAGCACATCGTACTCTGCCACTGACATCTCTGGCGTCTGGCGTAAAGACTCGAACCTGCGTGCTCTAGCATCTCTGACACTCAGGGGAAGAAAGCGGGCAAGGAATAGCGCTACGAACTCTGTCTAGGTCATAGGAGGAAGACCTGCTGCTCTACCCTTCTCGACTGATTCGCACCATTTCTGCGCAAGACCTTCCAGGCGAAAGCTCGCGAACTCAACCCATCTCGCATCTGCGCATCTAAGTGAACGGCATATCCGCGCCATCCTATCAATGAAAGACTGTGGGTCCTCGGCCACATCGGTGCCTGTGAAGACCGGAGGCTTCAGCCTCATAAACTCTGACAGCGATATTGTAATAACCTCTGCAGTCGTAGGTGCAACTGCCTGAACTGTGGGTACCACCGCGGTCTCTGCAACGGGTGGAACTACCTCTGGTCACTGCGTTCGAAGTGTCTCAACTAGAGATCCCATCATCTGGCGCATCTCCTGCATACTGGATCCCATCGTCTGGCGTATCTCCTGCACGCCAGCCCCTAACATAGCAATCTGATCTGTCACGGCAGGAACGGCCTGCTCGGGCACAACCGGTGTACTACCCGGACCGGTCCTCGTCTCGGACGAGTCAACTCGAATCTCGGCCCTCGCGGCCGCTCTCTGCGCCCTCGTAGTCTTTGGCGACATAATGGCTGGAAGGATTAATAGGATTCGATAAGGATACGGAAATCGAATCGCAAGAATTTATATACTCAAGAAGGAACTTAAATCAACAAGTCCTAAGGTCGCGTAGGCGGAGTACCGTGTCGTGAGTATGTCGCGGAACATACACACGCTACGCTACCCTGCTGCAGCTACCTACTCCATCATACCAGGATCATCCTACACTCTGAATGGTAAAACCTATGCTCTGATACCAACTTTGTCACGACCCGAAGTTTGGCCCGTGACCGGCACTTAACCACGTAACTTCTACAGGCGTAACGCGACTAAGTGAACCGAAAACCCAGAAATCAAACCAGTGAAAGTATAGAGTGTTATAAGTTTAAAATGAAAGCACTTACTAAGATGATAAGAAGTCTAAGTAATCAATCACCAAGATAGTAATATATGACGCCGTAGCGAAGATCAAGATCCACAAGTGGGAACATCACAGATAGGATAAACTGCAGGAACAGTCGGCTCACAACGAGCTCGACACCAGAATACAAATATAATACATCATCGTCCTCACACTGTCTCTAAGTCAAATACATACATGGTAGATGGAGAATACTAGATACAAGAATGTACATAACTGAAAGATAAACAGATACCGCACAAAACCCAGCTATCAGCAAAAGAGCTAGTACACCAACAATGGGGGTATCTGTGTCAAAAGATGCAACCGCAGCCTGCCGCGACTACTCCGAAGGGCAACCTGCAAACACTATGGCACAACGGGGGTGAGTTGCCAACTCGTGAATAGAGATAACATATAAAGGTAATCGCGAGCATGAACGTACTGCGCTACTCTATCATATGCCAACAGATGATATCAATATGTGATAAGCAGTATGTGCAACAATCATGCAAGTGCTCTATCAGGTAATGTAACTACAGAATGAGGTACAATAGTAAATGCTGAGCAAGGGCAATATAATATCTACACGGAATGTCAATGTGGAATATATAATCGGTGTCCATCAATGCACCCAGATCCCCAAAATAGCTCAGGCGCCGGCACTCTCATCGGCCCTCAAATCCTGTACATCTCTGAGAATCCCGAGTGCCCAACATCGGCACCCAAATATCATAAATACTCGTGTCTAGCATCGACACGCAAATCCTCATCCATCGGGCCCCGTCAGTCCGGGTCAGCCCACGGGCTCCGTCTGCGGTATCGGCCCTCGGCCCCAGCTGTACGGATCACCCCACATCCATCTATCGACTCTGATCAGTATCCTCCGGATAACTGTCAGGTCCAACCAATCATCAGTAGGGAGTAGTCCCTCTGCCAGGCTCACCGTCTACTGCACAGTGAAACCGTTCTCGCCCCGGGGTACCATACCGGGTCCACCATGTACTCGTAATCGGTCTCAACCAGCTCCTCAATTCGGGTTCACATATATCACTCTAGCACCGAGAAAACACATGGTGGACGCACCGAAATATCATATCAAGGGAACCGGGTTTTTAAATGATTACATATTTGCAATGGCCACGGTTCCCAAATCCAGAAATCACATGTAATCCAAACCAAAATGCAAGTCAATGATCCGATATGATATGTGCGTCAAATATAAATATCATGTCAAGTCACATATAGATGAGCTACAATATGATGATCCGATGTGATATAGGCATCAAGTATGAATAGCATGTCAAGTCACATATAGATGAGCTACAATATGATGATCCGATGTGATATAGACATCAAGTATGAATAGCATGTCAAGTCACATATAGATGAGCTACAATATGATGATCCGATGTGATATAGGCATCAAGTATGAATAGCATGTCAAGTCACATATAGATGAGCTACAATATGATGATCCGATGTGATATAGGCATCAAGTATGAATAGCATGTCAAGTCATATATAGATGAGCTACAATATGATGATCCGATGTGATATAGGCATCAAGTATGAATAGCATGTCAAGTCACATATAGATGAGCTACAATATGATGATCTGATGTGATATAGGCATCAAGTATGAATAGCATGTCAAGTCACATATAGATGAGCTACAATATGATGATCCGATGTAAATTCTACAGTGTGAGTTGTAGGGATTCCTAAGGCACGCTAATGAGGTCTCACAAGGCATCAACCATGCCAATTTCAAATTTTACGGTGCCGAGAAACCCTAGACTAGATCGTTGGCTAGAGATTTAGGCGGAAAAAGAAACTAGCTAACAACTTAACTAAAAGAACGGAAATACAACCTTTGTAGATCCGGTCCTCCACCTCCATAGCTCCGCAATGAAGTCTCCTCGCTGTCCAAATGGAATCCTGGGCTCTAGCGTCGTGTCACGACCCAAAGTTTGGCCCGTGACCGGCACTTAACCACGTAACGTCTACAGGCGTAACGCGACTAAGTAAGCCGAAAACCCAGAAATCTAAAACCCTTTTTAAGAATAAGTAAAGAACTACATGTTTAAAAATCAATGTTTTTAAATAACTAAGCCGAATGTGCATTTTAAAACAGTACAGTCTTTTCTAAAAATTTCGGCAGAGTTTCTTTTGTAAAACTGGCCCCGAATGGGGTACAACAAGAATGACAATATATATGCAACGATAAAGGCATCCCCAAGCGGGAGCTAGCTCTTCATCAATAGACGGTCACAACCACACATGCAACAATAATATACAACGCCAAGTGGCGAGGATCAAACCCAAAAGAAAGCTCAAGCAACAAGAAACTGCAATACTACTAAGCGCGACTCTAAGGTCGAATAATACATCACTAAAGTCTAGGTCTGGAACAATATACAAATTTTGGTTGATGGAAATTCTAGATACAATGAATAAAATAAATACAAGGGTGGTTCTTGATGCGAAAGAATCCACCTACCAAAAGCAATCCACCCGCAAGAAAGTAGTGTGCCAGAAATGCCGCAATGAAACCTGTACGGCAGAACCTGCAAGAACTGTGGCACAACGGGGATGAGTTGCCAACTCGTGAATAGAAACATCTACAAGCAGAAACCGAATGCAAGACATAAACCTAAGTCAACAATCAGTAATATAATCCACAAGAGTACATCTGAGTGTGATAAGGTGGCAAGGTAACATCTTAATATGTGTGTGGTGCCAAGTACTCAGGTAATAACATGTCATCAGTATAAGGTATGTCTGCAAGAAGTAAATATGATGCAGTATCAATGATATCAATACACATATATTAGTGTCCCATACCACTAATATTGGTGTAAGGGTATATATAACAGCGCCCTCATACCCTGTTATATATACAAATGAAGTATGATCAGTGTAAATCCAGTCTGTATATGATCCATGTTTGTATATGATCCATGTCTGTATATGATCCATATCTGTATATGATCTATGTCTGTATATGATCTATGTCTGTATATACGTGGAACCCGTCCACCCGTCACCCAATGACAATAAGCATCATGTATGCAATATGAGGATGTAAACAAATCATGGTAAAACATCATGAAACCCGTGCCAAGCATCGACACGTAAATCCTCATCCATATGGGGCTCCGTCTGCGGTATCGGCCCTCGGCCCCGGCAGTACGGGTCAACCCATGTCCATCTCTGGGCTCCGTCTGCGGTATCGGCCCTCGGCCCCGGCAGTACGGGTCAGCCCATATCCATCTCTCAACTCCGGTCGGAATCCTCCAGATATCCGCCGAGCTCAAATACAATCACCGGTAGGTAGTAGTCCCTCTGCCGGGCTCACCGTCTATTACACAGCGAAACCGTTCTCGCCCCGGGGTACCATACCGGGTCCACCATGTACCCGTAATCGGCCTCAACCGCCTCCTCGATTCGGGTTTTTATATATATCACTCTAGCACCGAGAAAACACATGGTGGACGCACCGAAATATCATATCAAGGGAACCGGGTCTTTAAATGATTACACATTTGAAATAGCCACGGTTCCCAAATCCAGAAATCACATATAATCCAAACCAAAATGTAAGTCACTAATCTGATATGATATGTGCGTCAAACATAAATATCATGTCAAGTCACATATAGATGAGCCACAATATAATGATCAGGTGTGATATAAGCATCAAATGTGAGTATCAAGTCATGTCACATATAAATGAGCTATAATATAATGATCAGGTGTGATATAAGCATCAAATGTGAGTATCAAGTCATGTCACATATAAATGAGCTATAATATAATGATCAGGTGTGATATAAGCATCAAATGTGAGTATCAAGTCATGTCACATATACATGAGCTATAATATAATGATCAGGTGTGATATAAGCATCAAATGTGAGTATCAAGTCATGTCACATATAAATGAGCTATAATATAATGATCAGGTGTGATATAAGCATCAAATGTGACTATCAAGTCATGTCACATATAAATGAGCTATAATATAATGATCAGGTGTGACATATGTATCAGGTATGAATATCAAGTCAAAATCGTATATATTTGTGTACAGGTCTATGTGTACAATATGCTATGCGGAAATCATACCATGAATGCAGCAGTACTACAGTGTAGTGGCATAGCAATTATCGATGATGAAGTGTGTGAGCCGGCAATCAGTGTACGTGGAACATACGCATCATCGATAATGGTGCTGGTGTCCTAACAGCCTGATGGTAATATAACAATAAGCACAAGTAATACCATGCAAATAGTATAAACAGGTGCAATCGAAATAAGCAACGCAACAGTGAAGAATCTAACTCAAAAGCTATATCATGCAGCCTTGCCTTTTGAAATAAGACGAATCGGGGTCTTTGGTAAAACAAGGGCTACGGTGTTTAGAAAATAGACGCTACACATTTGAAAATATCCGTAGAATCCCCTTTTCCCTATCTTGCAATATTCCCGATTCGTTAGTTTGAAATAGGTATGACTCTGGTCTAATCTAACATCTACTATGCAACTACTGATCTAAGTATCATGCAAGTCTGGAGGGGTATGGAAACCGCCTAAATCTGAGTCGATACATATATCAAGGTATATAGTCGGTGATCTCGCCTCAATGTCATATCATAAGATATCCTCGAGTTATGAGTGCGGATCTATCATCAATATCGGCTCGTACGGTAATCATCGTACGGCATCCCAATAGCTGGGTACGGGTCAACATCTCACTATCTCATCACATAACAGGTATCACTATCATCAGATCACATAGTCTGGGGTACTACTCTATGTCTAGCACCAAACGATACCATCAGTGAAGTATGCATGCGGGGTAAACACATATCCCAAGCCCGCAAGAAATCACAAGTCATATCCCACAATGAATTGTATCCAATCACCGATCTCACATCCTCAAGTCCACATCATCGACTCATCTCCAAAGTCATCCCATATCATCCAACGCCGTGTAAGTACAAGTAATATGCAAGGGTGTGTGTGTAGGTGTAATTCTACCCTAGGTTCGCGACTATGAACTACACTAGTCACTTCTACCCTACACTATCCACAATACACCTATCACAAAGCTACAACACACTATAACTATCATATAACCACTATATATAGTATACTAACTACGGACTGCGGGGGTGCTATATGCCATCCACCCGACTTCCCCCTGTAGATATAATCTACTCACCTTGCATCATCATTTGCGGACGTCACCATGCATTTGCTTGTCGTCCCGAAGTCTTCATGGGTACCTACACATCAAAATATCGTATATGCGCATTAAAACCAAATTCAAGCTAAAACGGCGCACGAAATCCAAAACGATACGATAAGGGGGCCTATAGGTGAGAACCTATGGCACGCCTTCAAAACCATCAATAATTCCTCTATATCGTCGTATAAACGCAAATAGTCAAGGTAAAACGAAACACACAAATGCAGAAATGAAAATACGGAATACGGAAACTAAAGTCCAAAACAGCAACTCATGAAATGTGTCCCAGATTTTACCCTAGATTAATTTATACAAATCTATATATACCAGGGGCCTAAACTAACAATGTAGGAGCTACAGAACAAATACGAGCCAAGAAGGTGGGACCCAGGCCGCAATTGGCGGCCAAAAGGGAGAAATTGGCGGCCGTACGGATGAGTTGGGGGCTAGGGTTTGGGGTGTTGGTTCAATGGTGCCTGCACATCTCACTGTCCATTCAATATTATTTTAGAGTTCTCGGGGTGATAGCAGATTCAAGTTAACCTGCACAGATTACACAATTTCCCCGATATCGGTTTCTAAAATCCGTATTTCTGGTTCTAGCTTCAGGTTTTGGGTTCCAATTCATGCACTAGGGTGTTTACAAGTCCTCTACTGAGCTCAATTTCACATTACAACTCAAGTTTCTCTCAAACCCTAACTAGGTTTTCATCAAGTCCATAATATCACACAATATCGATATAATCTTAACTTGGGGTTAAAGGAAATGTTAAAACTAAGATAATGGTTCAGAAATTACCTCAATTGGCAACTCAAGAATTTTCTTGAGTTGCCCCTAGTGTCCAAAATCCATACTTTCTTGGTCCATCTTGTAGATCTCGGGCTCGTGCACATTTTTTGTGAAACCGATATGTAGTTTTGGGGTTGTTTTTGAGTTGATTTTTGGGCTTTGAAGAGGGGAGGGAATGGGGTGCAGGTTCAGCAGTAGGAGGAGGAGGAAGAGGGAAGAAAAATGATGGGAGAAATGGCTAAGGGTGATAGTCAACAATGCCCATCCTCTCTCTCACCTACCCTCACTCTAATTTCTTTTCTTTTCTTTTTTCCCTTTTCTTTTCTCTCAAATACCTTCTCACAAGAATAGCGGTTCCCCAAATATCATGAAAGAAAATGCATAAGTGTGAGAAAAATGTGATATGTGCAAGTTTTGCACAAAATTGCCAAAAAAAAACCCGATTAGCGATTTTAATCGCGATTAGCACTAAATTAGTGTCAAACTAATCACAAAAACTTAAAAATGTCATAATTCACTAATTTACCCTATTTTATAATTTTCCAAAATTTTTCATAATTTTTTTTCTAACATTTTTCCTATTTATTTGCATTTAATTATAGATTTAATATTAAAATAATCAATAAAATAATATTAAATTATAAAAATTCCCAAAATTAATATTTTATATTTTTGAAAATGTTACAATCTGCCCCCCTTAAAGAAATTCGGTCCCCGAATTTAAATTTAAACCCCCACTACTAAAACAATTTCAGTAATAATCTATTTGTCGGGGCTCCGAAAACATTAACACATAGAGAATATCATAAAAAAAAGAAATGTACTACTCTACTAGCAATCAATCCCCAAAATGCATATATAAGAATATCCTATGCGTCTGGTGCGCAAGGAATCAAAATCCATATATGTGTCAAACAGGTGTAGAAAACTACATCTAGGTGCAACGGGTGTGCACGAAACATCTGTCGTAGGCAACGTATGTGCCTGACAGCAAAAATCAGGTGCATATGAAATGCACGAAGAATTTCGATTTAGTGCATCTGGCGTGCACCAAAATCGTATATCAAAACACTAAAGATGCATGAAAACTACGCTGGAAGTGCAAATCAAATCACTGAATACGATAGGCATGAAATCTCAATCAATATCTCAAATGTAATAACTCAGCGCAAAATATATAAATATCCAGTGGGTGCATGAAACCAATATCATGAAACTCAGTCATCAAAACTAAATCATGTAAACAGAACGCCCAAAATACCGAAATCCTAAGTGACGGATACGTGATAATCGAATCACAAAATCACAAATCATAGATACCGTCGTCGGTAGCTCCTCCTTCAAGGTCGAGAAGGAGTCAGTGCGTCCACTGCTAGCAGCGCAGGATATCTACGTGCCTCTTGCTCGCGGTCTGGCGTCCTCTGACTCTGGGTCCTTATCTTCCTTGCGGATTTCCTATCTCGCAGTCAATCGGCTCATCGGCCCTGTCAGGTGTGCTAACGGGGACGATTCCGTTCTGGCACTTCTCTGGTCACCTCTCGGTCAAACCTCATGACCACTCGTAAGGCAGCACATCACTGGCGTCGGCCTCCGGCTCTCTGAATGCACGTCACACATCTGATCCTGGGTGCAAACATCATTGCAGCAATGTTCTGGAAGGATTCCTGCTCAAGGTCTCTTCCAATCACGCCTATGCCGATCTGCACAGAGGCTGGCTTTCCTGCACAACCTCTTCACACTCGAGAGACATCTGTGTCCTCAGCACAACGTTTTCTCAGAAACTGGTCACATCCTAACGTCTCTGTAAGCATATCGGGTCTCTAGTCTCGACGGGAAGCATTGACAGCTCGTCAGTGTCTCACACGAACATCTTGTTCCACTTGTCTCCATCGTCGTCCACTATGACGTCACGCCAAGCTACTATGCACTGCACTGTCCTCGGCCACGGCCAAATCTGAAGTCTCTCACACGGACTCGAAATCGCGTACTCTGTAGCTTCACCATTCTGTAGAAGATGTCAGGCCGAACAGATCCTCGGGAACACGTCCCAACCATCGGTGGAATACTCGTCACTCGTCCGCCCTTGATCAATTCGCAACGCATCTGGGTAAGTTCCTTTATTCGATCCTGGTCATCTACCTCGTCGATAATGCCGAACTCTGGCTTGCTGGGTGTGCGCAATACGACCACTCCTGGTCTAGGTCTTCTCGTATCGTACTCCAGAAAGGTCCTGTCGAGGTTCCTTTCTCAAATCTCATACCTGCCGAATTGCCCGGAAGTCATCATCCAATGCTGAAGCAAATTCTTATTCCGGAACGGCTGCATACTCATCGCGCTTCTTTCTGGAAGATATATCCATATACCACGCCTCTGGGTGCGTATAACATCTCTGATGTCAGCGGAGTGGGACGTCATCTCGTCGAAACCTCGTACGAATTCTCTACTCCACATTGCTCAATGTCGACTGATTCGGACCTCACTCATCGTGGCTACACGAACTGCGCTCCGACGGCCACACTCGTATCTGGAGTCTCCCAAGCAGTGTCCCATCACGATATCCGAAAGATGTCGAACCATCCGATCGACTCGTCAGATCCTCAAAATCCCCCAAGAACTCACATCTCGGGTACAGTTTTAATAGTATCGAGTACATGCCACAGCGTCGGTGGTCCAGCCGTAGAAGGGCAAACCCAAGCCTCACTAATGGTGCCGCGGAACTGCCGCAAACCCGAAGGTTCAAAGGCTTTCACACGGTCATTAAGTCGAGTTAGGGTTTCATTCTTCTAGAGGGTCCATAGAATCACCTGCATGTCTTTCCGTATACTTTAAACTTGGAAAATAGGCTCCTGACATTTGATCGTCTCAATCGACTCTCAACGAACCTGCGTGAAGTCGTCTCTAGCTGGAAACAATCTATCTGATGACCTCGCATCGGTAACGAACGAACCACATGTCCTAGTCATTCATCCTCAGGTGACTAGCGACTCGCTATCATCTCTCTGAGTATATGCTCACGCTGCAACAGCTCCAATCATCTGGGCGATATCTCATCATTTGCAGCGACAACTGGCTCATACGCCTGTATGCCGAACAATGCCTCAATCCTCCAGGAAGGGCAATACATAGGCAGTCATCTCTGAATCGGTCTGCTCTAGATCTGAGTAAGATTCTCCACACTGGAATTCTTCAACTCAACTGGGCCCGCTCTGGCGCAAAATCGGACGAATCACCTTCGTCTCTCAAATCGGGTAGACTAGCTATCATCTGTCGCATATCTGCCTGAAAGCTCCGGCAATCTCAGCTCGTAAGCTCCGAAAGCAACATCCTGTCGATCTCAGCAACAGCTGGTCCATCTGTCTGCACGGTAGGCGACATCACAATCTCTGAGGTATGCTGTACATCAACAGTCCTCTCTCAACTGGCAGCTCTAACAATGGCCCGATCATCCGGTGCAAATCCAAGCACTCGCCTCTACTAGAGGTCACAATCACCAATACTAACTCGAGACATTCCCATGTCACCAGAAAACACAATGGTCGGCCCTCGTACCAAACGAGCTCATACCGGCCGTAACCCTAGCAGCAGCCCAAACTGCGCTCAAACATGGTGACAGGAATCTCAATCGAGTATCAAAGAGAGCACATCAGTGACAAGAAGGAAACAACAGATCCAGAGTGGATACATGATCATAGGAAGGAACAGCATCAATGAAGGTATGATCATGAAACTAATCGAATCGGGGATCTCAAATGGATGTATAATCCTGGATATAAAGAGAATCACTGATCTCGAAAAATATGCACATCCTAAGGTTCCTTAAGCGGAGTGGCGTGTCGTAAGTATGCCGCGGAACATACCAACGGTACGTCACTCTACTTTAGTCACCTATTCCATCAACCAAGGGTCATCCTAATACGACGAAGTTCGGGTCGAATACCCCCTCGACCAAGTCTAAGTTCCGTAAGGTCAAGCCTAAGTTCCGTATATATATATAAACGCCCTAGGCTCCACATAGTCAAACTTAGACTCGAACCAAGGTCAACCTAGCGCTCTGATACCAACTTTGTCACGACCCAAACTTTGGCCCGTGACCGGCACTTAACCACGTAACGTCTACAGGCGTAACGCGACTAAGTAAGCCGAAAACCCAGAAATCTAAAACCCTTTTTAAGAATAAGTAAAGAACTACATGTTTAAAAATCAATGTTTTTAAATAACTAAGCCGAATGTACATTTTAAAACAGTACAGTCTTTTCTAAAAATTTCGGCAGAGTTTCTTTTGTAAAACTGGCCCCGAATGGGGTACAACAAGAATGACAATATATATGCTACGATAAAGGCATCCCCAAGCGGGAGCTAGCTCTTCGTCAATAGACGGTCACAACCACTCATGCAACAATAATATACAACGCCAAGTGGCGAGGATCAAACCCAAAAGAAAGCTCAAGCAACAAGAAACCGCAATACTACTAAGCGCGACTCTAAGGTCGAATAATACATCACTAAAGTCTAGGTCTGGAACAATATACAAATTTTGGTTGATGGAAATTCTAGATACAATGAATAAAATAAATACAAGGGTGGTTCTTGATGCGAAAGAATCCACCTACCAAACGCAAGCCACCCGCAAGAAAGTAGTGTGCCAGAAATGCCGCAATGAAACCTGTACGGCAGAACCTGCAAGAACTGTGGCACAACGGGGGTGAGTTGCCAACTCGTGAATAGAAACATCTACAAGCAGAAACCGAATGCAAGACATAAACCTAAGTCAACAATCAGTAATATAATCCACAAGAGTACATCTGAGTGTGATAAGGTGGCAAGGTAACATCTAAATATGTGTGTGGTGCCAAGTACTCAGGTAATAACATGTCATCAGTATAAGGTATGTCTGCAAGAAGTAAATATGATGCAGTATCAATGATATCAATACACATATATTAGTGTCCCATACCACTAATATTGGTGTAAGGGTATATATAACAGCGCCCTCATACCCTGTTATATATACAAATGAAGTATGATCAGTGTAAATCCAGTCTGTATATGATCCATGTTTGTATATGATCCATGTCTGTATATGATCCATATCTGTATATGATCTATGTCTGTATATGATCTATGTCTGTATATACGTGGAACCCGTCCACCCGTCACCCAATGACAATAAGCATCATGTATGCAATATGAGGATGTAAACAAATCATGGTAAAACATCATGAAACCCGTGCCAAGCATCGACACGTAAATCCTCATCCATATGGGGCTCCGTCTGCGGTATCGGCCCTCAGCCCCGGCAGTACGGGTCAACCCATGTCCATTTCTGGGCTCCGTCTGCGGTATCGGCCCTCGGCCCCAGCAGTACGGGTCAGCCCATATCCATCTCTCAACTCCGGTCGGAATCCTCCAGATATCCGTCGAGCTCAAATACAATCACCGGTAGCTAGTAGTCCCTCTGCCGGGCTCACCGTCTATCACACAGCGAACCGTTCTCGCCCCGGGGTACCATACCGGGTCCACCATGTACCCGTAATCGGCCTCAACCGCCTCCTCGATTCGGGTTTTTATATATATCACTCTAGCACCGAGAAAACACATGGTGGACGCACCGAAATATCATATCAAGGGAACCGGGTTTTTAAATGATTACACATTTGAAATAGCCACGGTTCCCAAATCCAGAAATCACATATAATCCAAACCAAAATGTAAGTCACTAATCTGATATGATATGTGCGTCAAACATAAATATCATGTCAAGTCACATATAGATGAGCCACAATATAATGATCAGGTGTGATATAAGCATCAAATGTGAGTATCAAGTCATGTCACATATAAATGAGTTATAATATAATGATCAGGTGTGATATAAGCATCAAATGTGAGTATCAAGTCATGTCACATATAAATGAGCTATAATATAATGATCAGGTGTGATATAAGCATCAAATGTGAGTATCAAGTCATGTCACATATACATGAGCTATAATATAATGATCAGGTGTGATATAAGCATCAAATGTGAGTATCAAGTCATGTCACATATAAATGAGCTATAATATAATGATCAGGTGTGATATAAGCATCAAATGTGAGTATCAAGTCATGTCACATATAAATGAGCTATAATATAATGATCAGGTGTGACATATGTATCAGGTATGAATATCAAGTCAAAATCGTATATATTTGTGTACAGGTCTATGTGTACAATATGCTATGCGGAAATCATACCATGAATGCAGCAGTACTACAGTGTAGTGGCATAGCAATTATCGATGATGAAGTGTGTGAGCCGGCAATCAATGTACGTGGAACATACGCATCATCGATAATGGTGCTGGTGTCCTAACAGCCTGATGGTAATATAACAATAAGCACAAGTAATACCATGCAAATAGTATAAACAGGTGCAATCGAAATAAGCAACGCAATAGTGAAGAATCTAACTCAAAAGCTATATCATGCAGCCTTGCCTTTTGAAATAAGACGAATCGGGGTCTTTGGTAAAACAAGGGCTACGGTGTTTAGAAAATAGACGCTACACATTTGAAAATATCCGTAGAATCCCCTTTTCCCTATCTTGCAATATTCCCGATTCGTTAGTTTGAAATAGGTATGACTCTGGTCTAATATAACATCTACTATGCAACTACTGATCTAAGTATCATGCAAGTCTGGAGGGGTATGGAAACCGCCTAAATCTGAGTCGATACATATATCAAGGTATATAGTCGGTGATCTCGCCTCAATGTCATATCATAAGATATCCTCGAGTTATGAGTGCGGATCTATCATCAATATCGGCTCGTACGGTAATCATCGTACGGCATCCCAATAGCTGGGTACGGGTCAACATCTCACTATCTCATCACATAACAGGTATCACTATCATCAGATCACATAGTCTGGGGTACTACTCTATGTCTAGCACCAAACGATACCATCAGTGAAGTATGCATGCGGGGTAAACACATATCCCAAGCCCGCAAGAAATCACAAGTCATATCCCACAATGAATTGTATCCAATCACCGATCTCACATCCTCAAGCCCACATCATCGGCTCATCTCCAAAGTCATCCCATATCATCCAACGCCGTGTAAGTACAAGTAATATGCAAGGGTGTGTGTGTAGGTGTAATTCTACCCTAGGTTCTCGACTATGAACTACACTAGTCACTTCTACCCTACACTATCCACAATACACCTATCACAAAGCTACAACACACTATAACTATCATATAACCACTATATATAGTATACTAACTACGGACTGCGGGGGTGCTATATGCCATCCACCCGACTTCCCCCTGTAGATATAATCTACTCACCTTGCATCATCATTTGCGGACGTCACCATGCATTTGCTTGTCGTCCCGAAGTCTTCATGGGTACCTACACATCAAAATATCGTATATGCGCATTAAAACCAAATTCAAGCTAAAACGACGCACGAAATCCAAAACGATACGATAAGGGGGCCTATAGGTGAGAACCTATGGCACGCCTTCAAAACCATCAATAATTCCTCTATATCGTCGTATAAACGCAAATAGTCGAGGTAAAACGAAACACACCAATGCAGAAATGAAAATACGGAATACGGAAACTAAAGTCCAAAACAACAACTCATGAAATGTGTCCCAGATTTTACCCTAGATCAATTTATACAAATCTATATATACCAGGGGCCTAAACTAACAATGTAGGAGCTACAGAACCAATACGAGCCAAGAAGGTGGGACCCAGGCCGCAATTGGCGGCCAAAAGGGAGAAATTGGCGGTCATACGGATGAGTTGGGGGCTAGGGTTTGGGGTGTTGGTTCAATGGTGCCTGCACATCTCACTGTCCATTCAATATTATTTTAGAGTTCTCGGGGTGATAGCAGATTCAAGTTAACCTGCACAGATTACACAATTTCCCCGATATCGGTTTCTAAAATCCGTATTTCTGGTTCTAGCTTCAGGTTTTCGGTTCCAATTCATGCACTAGGGTGTTTACAAGTCCTCTACTGAGCTCAATTTCACATTACAACTCAAGTTTCTCTCAAACCCTAACTAGGTTTTCATCAAGTCCAAAATATCACACAATATCGATATAATCTTAACTTGGGGTTAAAGGAAATGCTAAAACTAAGATAATGGTTCAGAAATTACCTCAATTGGCAACTCAAGAATTTTCTTGAGTTGCCCCTAGTGGCCAAAATCCTTGCTTTCTTGGTCCATCTTGTAGATCTCGGGCTCGTGCACATTTTTTGTGAAACCGATATATGGTTTTGCGGTTGTTTTTGAGTTGATTTTTGGGCTTTGAAGAGGGGAGGGAATGGGGTGCAGGTTCAGCAGTAGGAGGAGGAGGAAGAGGGAAGAAAAATGATGGGAGAAATGGCTAAGGGTGATAGTCAACAATGCCCATCCTCTCTCTCACCTACCCTCACACTAATTTCTTTTCTTTTCTTTTTTCCCTTTTCTTTTCTCTCAAATACCTTCTCACAAGAATAGTGGTTCCCCAAATATCATGAAAGAAAATGCATAAGTGTGAGAAAAATGTGATATGTGCAAGTTTTGCACAAAATTGCCAAAAAAAAACCCGATTAGCGATTTTAATCACGATTAGCACTAAATTAGTGTCAAACTAATCACAAAAACTTAAAAATGTCATAATTCACTAATTTACCCTATTTTATAATTTTCCAAAATTTTTCATAATTTTTTTTCTAACATTTTTCCTATTTATTTGCATTTAATTATAGATTTAATATTAAAATAATCAATAAAATAATATTAAATTATAAAAATTCCCAAAATTAATATTTTATATTTTTGAAAATGTTACACGTCGGCTTCATCGGAGAAATGGGCGGGCAAGGTCGTCGGCTTCGTGCCGAAGATGATCTACGCCGAAGCATCACAAGATCAAGCTCCCACTTCACCAAGTCATGAAACTTGTGAAGAAAACACACTCTACTACTTGGCAAGAGGTAGAGGATGAAGAAATAGAAAGTGGGTTCACTTTAGAATTGGATTTCTCACTCATTTTCACATTCCACCATTGTTGGTAGAAAGCTTTCTTCAATGTTGAAGATGAAGAAGAAGAAGAAAGAATATCATAAGTATTATTGAAAAAGGATAAATAATATGAATACTTATCATATCCTAACCCTAGTTAAGTGTATAGAATAGACCATGGTTTGTTTAAATGGTTAGGGTTAAGCATGAAGACAAAATGGTTAGAAAGTCAAACCTTCATGAAGATTCAACTACAAACAAAGAAAGCCACCATTTTCTCTTTATTCTTTCCAAAATAAATAAATAAATAAATAAGAAAGAAAAGCAAAACCCTAATCATTAACTTAACCATGGTTTAATCTTTACACTTAACCAAGTTAACATGTATCATCAAACATGATACAATCAAGTGCACAAAAGTATATCACATATACAACTTGTGCAAAGCAAGCGAGAAAATCCATTTAAAATGAACCAATACTAGTTAATGCAAAGTAATATATCAAATATATAATTATACATTAAATCATTAAATCAACACTTGATTTAACGATCCGGTCATATCGCATATAACCGACTAGTATCCTATGTATCGGCTTATCGAATCAATCCTTGATTCGATATCTAGGTTATATCGCATATAACTAATCGATACATTCATCGCGAGAATAGAATACGGTATCACATACACGCATTATTCTCGGTCCCGCACATATCTCATATGCGCTCCTATTTCGTTTTGCTTGAGCCAGGAAACCTCTGTGTAGGACTCTAAAGACTCGTCAATACGCCGGCAGCATGTTATGATCATATCGAACACCCACAAGCCGCAAGCGGTCTGCTAAACGTAACGGCCACCCGGGTATTGAGCGATCAGAAGATCGACGAGCAAGCCCGCTCATACTCCTGTGAATCCAACCAGTAACACTTATCGTACAGTCCGGTCTCGTCGTCTGATATGTCGCATATCTCGCCTATGGGTGGTAAACGTCAGACCCCAATAGCTCGATAAGTCGTGTCGATCTGAGGTCTATAACAGTTCGAGAAACTACTGGTAACACTTACCAGTATATCTCAGCAACCCTGGCCAGGGATTTCCGGTTATAGCCAATCGAACACAGCGCAACATCAACTCCCTATACCGGGAGAGACGAATCCCCTCCTATCGCTCATTGCCTCCATGTGATTCGGGACTGTACCCAAAAACCACCGTTTTGCACGCCCTCTTGGACGTGGTAAGGTGGAAATCAAAGCACAGTGGGAACCACACAAGACTCTATGACGATCTCGGGTCAACAGACTACTCTGTACCAGTGTCACCAGAGAACTGCCATCTGACGTAAGGTATAATACCATCTGGGAGTTCTCGGCGAGTCCGTCCAGTGTACCCAGTCTCTACTGAGCACCCGTATATCATCTCTGATATCAAACACCAATGGATATGGGATCATCCATCGCCCATCTGTATGGGTCGAGAAGGTATACGCTAGTCTACTCTGGTATATCGATGCCCCGTCTCGATATACCCACGACTAGGGACTTTGAAGGATGTACTTATGGACTACCATGTCCCCACTAGTATGATCCGCATCATAGTCCAGGTAGTCAAGTACACATCCTAAGGGCTTTACCAACATGTAATAGAGAGACAATCTGTGTACACGTTAAGGTAAGAGCAACCAGATAGCATACTATCATGTCGAGCAAGAAAGTCCTCCCTATATATATCCCAGCATCCACTACAATATACATCCTATGTACAGTAATGGCCTCTAGGGCATACATATAACTAACAATCTCCCACTTGCACTAGGGCCATCTGAAGCAGTGGTTGTAGTATCCCATACTCAACCATCCCATAAAAGTCTCTCTCTGGGAATAGGCCTTCGTGATTGGATCCGCCGTGTTGTCCTCTGAGTCTACTCTCCTTTCCTCGATCATCCTGGAGATCAAACATCTCCTTGATCAGGTGATACTGCCATAGATTATGTCTGGATCACTGATGGGACGGACGTTCCTTGGCATAAGCCACAACTCCATTGTCACCCAATTGGAGAAACATAGTTCATCTCATGAACCAATATACACCCAAACAACCTCTTTGGTAGCATCATAAGTAGCGATGTATCCTGCCTTTATCGTCTAGGATGTCACGGTATCTAGCTTGGAACTCTTCCAACATACCGTCCCTTTACTGAGGGTAAAGACAATGCCTGCGACTGACATTCAGTCGTCTTCATCACCCTGGAACTCTTCCAGTGATTCTCCCCAGGATCAATTGATACCATCTCACTACAACTAGTGAGTATCCCAACATCCATTTAGATCCATCTCATAGATCCAAAATCCAGGATTTAGTAGGTATCACTTTGATCCTATATGGAGAAGCTTTGTGATAAGCGGAGATTGATCGAGCGTAACATAGGAAACTCCTTCCCTATCAAGAGTATGTCATCCATGTACTCTACGAGGATCGTCACCATACTCCCTACTACCTTTTTGTTTATACAAGGTTAATCTACCATTTTGATGATGTCAAACTCTTTGACTACTTCATCAAAACAGACGTTCCAACTCCGCGATGCCTGCTTTATCCTATAAAGCATCTTGCTCACGTTTCCGCTGCTCCCACTGTCTACGAGGCCCTCTGGCTGTGTACTTATAGACACACTATTCTAAAACATCATTTAGAAAAGCAGTCATGGCACCCAACCGCCAGATATCGTAGTCATGGTATGTAGCCGTGGCAAGTAGGATCTGGATGGACTTAAGCATAGATCCTTAGAAAAAGTTTCATCACGATCCATATCTGGTCAATGATGTAAACCTTTAATAAGTCTAGCTTTGAAAGTCTCAACTTTTCCATGTACACCAAGTAATCTTCTCAAGATATACTTGCTCCTGATGGGAATTTAACCCTTCAGATATAGCAACTAAAGTCCATACTTTGTTGGTGTATAAGGATTCCATCTTAGATCACTAAGCATCCAGCCATTCTTACAGAGTCTTACTCCTGGTGGCCAGCCCGAAACTAGTTGGGTCATCATCTCATGATGCAATCCTCGCTCCCACTGTTATAGAGAAACAGAAGTATCTCTCAGGTGGGTGAGGAACCCTGCTAGATCGGCGGAGAGGCTGAGGTTCGTTGGAATCTACTGAATCCTTTGGTTCTGTCAAATTATTAGCTGCAGTTTGTATAGCTGGAACCTTTCCAGCTCTACATAACAGACCATGCCTCGAGCTTGTCCAGATTTTGCTTTTATACATAGGCCGAACAACCCCAAATCTTAACCAACTTAAGATATGGGCTCTTCTCTGTCCATATCTGATATGGAGTGGTAGGCTACTGATTTGATTTGAACCCTATTCAATAGGTATGCAGCTTCTCAAGCACATAAATCCCAAAAGGAAATAGGTAACTAAGTAGTACTCATCATAGAGCACACCTTATCATATACGGTGTGATTGCTCCGCCCCGATATACCATCGTGCTATGGTGTATATGGAGTAGTAATGCTGAGAGAGAATCTCATTCTCCTTTAGAATAGTCCAGGAATTCCATGCACAAGTATTCTCCTCCTTGATCTCATCATAGGACATAATACTTATACCCGTATTTTGGTTCTCTACTTCTAAATCATATTCTGTGAATATCTCAAAAGGTTCGGACTTGTGTTTCAACAGGTACATATGTCTGAATCTAATGAGATCATCAGAGAATGTAATGAAGTACAAAGAACCAGTCTTGGCATGTGTAGACAGGGGACCTACATACATCAACATGTATCATCCCAAGAGTTCACTAACTCTTTCTCTGTTTCCATTAAACTGAGCTATGGTCATCTTATCTTTGTGACATGACTGGCGAGTTTCACAAGATGTAAATTCAAAATAATTTAAATATGCATCTTTATGTAACTCTAGCTAGTCGGGTCACATTGATCTGACCTAGTCTACAATACCTCAAGAAGAATTCGTTCATTTCTGAACTCTTCTTTTTGCGTGTGTTCCATATACTAAGAACTGTATTTTGATTTAGAACATCAACGCTTTTAGATAACGTGCCTGAACCGATCAACTTTTGATATAGGAAATGTTCAAAACATTATCCAACAATACAAAATTTTATCATTTCTTTACTAATAAAGAGAGTGATATGATTTTGTATATCAGGTTCGGTATCTAATAACATTCGTTCAGAATCAATGTATAGATAATACAGGGTGACAGTGACCAACAGACTTGGCTGCAACTCTTGGCCCGTTTTCTGCCTCATGAAACTTATCACCCGTTCTCAGTTTTTCTACCCTTTTGTAGCCCTATGTAACAGATTACATATCTGGGATCCTGATCCGGTATCATATACCCAGGATGCGGAGGATACTGAGAAACAGTTCTTTGTAATGAACACACCCGAAGATGATGCATCAACATGCACTCTCTTCGTTTGGGCGGCACGGGAATTCTGGTAATCCCCAATTTCCTGCTCTATCTTATAACAATTATAAGTTGGAGCGGGACCAACGTTCCCCAGCTCAGTATAAAAAGCGGGTTCGGTCAATGTCCGTATTATTATCTTGATTAAGGCGTGATATGGTCGCTACCTGGAGAGAGAGAGAAGAAAACACTCAGCGTGCGCTCTTGCAAGATCATATTGGTTATTATTTTATCTAATCAGGATGGCTCCCACTGCTTTTTATCAAATTTTCCTTCAAACCCTAAAAGGAAAGACTAGCCGGGATTAATTACACACTACAAGTTCGCCAATCTTTCAGCCAGGCCAGTGTCGGTACTTTGAGGGAGGTCCCCCGTGCTTTCGCACGAACCTAATTAATGTAAACCTCGTTTTCCCAGAGGCGTAACCCCGTTAACACCTTTCTAGACACCTACTTGATCGGCTAATTGTAATGTGTAAAACTCTCCCAGGAGTAACAATTACTCGCAGTGGGTATCGGGATCCAACTATCTCATAGAAGGTATGCAATCTTATTGCAAATTTCAACACTTGAAATTCCCGATAATATTTTGCCCCTAGCGTGCTATGACCTTGACGCATGCCAAACAACCCATAGTCCGCTAGTCAAGTTCAACCCGTACATTTCTTGATTGAATTAAACCCACCCGCACGACCCTTGACGCATGCCAAACAACGCCGTACGAATACCCTAATCCAATCGCATCGTATGCTAGCAGATAAGCACTAGTTAGCTACCGTACACTACGCCTTGACGCATGCCAAACAATCGCAGCACGAATACTAACTAGTACTTATCTGAAATGACGGAGGGCTACGACAGGTTTTTCTGAAAACCTATTGCGTAATGAACTTGATATCGTTGTAGGATCGAATGAATTTTGAAATGGAGTGTCTTTGAGGCTTTTCTAGTTTTGCTAAAGGAGTCACTCCCGGTGAAGGGATCGTCGGTCCTTTCCTCGTCGAATGAGGTGCGGGATATATCTCATATATCACTGTGCAAAGCAAAAACTCTTAAAAGCAATCAAAAGACAAACCGAGTGTGTAGCATCTGCCAGTTATTGCTAAAGGAGTCACTCCCGGTGAAGGGATCTCCGTCCTTTCCTCATCGAATAAGGTGCAGGATATATCATATATACCGCTGTGCAAAGCAAGAACTGTACCTACCTGTTTTATTTTGAAATTCGATTCTACAACATCTTTAGGTTTCTTTTATTTTATTAATCATATTAATGAAGTCCCATCATTTAAAGTACCTAAACATCACAGATAAATACGACGTACACTTATGCCATCCGCATTCGCCTCGATGTCCCCTCGTGCACCGTTAGGTTAGGTAACTAACGGCAGAGCGGGGCAGGGCTAGCGCGGGTGTAAAACATAAGTAACGTCTATATAATATATCATATATACTATATACTGTATCTATCACAGAACATCACATGATCACATCACAGATATCGCAGCAGAAGAATCATATGAAACATTGGATATACTAGGATGTCCATGTTTTCAATACGAGCCAGTATAAAACACGGATTCCACGGTCGTGATGAATAGCCAAACCCACACCCCTAGACCCCTACGAGAGCGGCAAGCAACCCTACCAATTCTGGAGTTAGGAGACCCGGACTCGACTCCTCGAGTTGGTCTCCCACTGGACTCCAGAACCCGGTTACTTGTGCTCTTCTCCTTGGGTCTATCCTAGTGCGGAAAAGTAAATAATATACAAAAGGTGACAACTTCCGCAACCTGGAAGTGCCCCAATAAAAGAATATTACATACAAGTTTTTACATGAATGAAATGGAAAAACACTCATCTCATATAAAACCCCCCCGGCTATTCAAATGCGACGATCCAATATAACATATCCAGCAACACATAACATCACATGTCATCAACGTAAGTAAATATGCGCATCCCAATTGTCGTTGACATATAGCAACGAAACCGGCGATATCACATATTACACTTACGGTCACAGAAAAGAAAGTGTAAAACTACAACAGTTGGAATCCGCAATCTCTTTAGACATCGCATGCCAAATCAAATGAATACCTTAGACATCGCATGCCTAACAATTATAAACCCCGCATTTTAGTCTCATTATCGAAAACACTTTTCAATATCAAGTCGGGCAATTCAACAAGATTGCCGACATCCTGATCGAATGCTCGTCGCAAACTTTAGTAGGCGGCCGCACCCCCGACGCCGTCGACGAAGTGCACCAAGGCGGAACACCGCTGCCGCGAGCACCCGAACGGATGCTTTCGGCGACGGGGTTCTCCTACAGTCACTTGGTCCGGGCTATGGAGCGAGGCTGTCTATTAAGTTTACCCGGCGAGTATCCGCGTACGCTACGTGATTGCGACGGACTTTTGATCACATCAAAATTCCGTGGCAACCAATCAAGTGAGACTAAACTGCTAGATTTATAACATTCATTCAGTTATCTCATAACTCTTTGTGAATTCCAATTATTGTATCACATTCCAGATAATTAGAAAATGTTAAACTTTCCGATCGAACATTCAAACACCCAAGTTTTCCCGATACAGATCAACACATGAAACAAGTCTAAAAACATTCAGTTAGTGCCTCAGTACCAACGGTCCAGCCGTAGAAGGGTCAAGCCAACGCCTCACATGTGGCACGCCGTACTTCCCCAAACCCGAAGGTTCAAAGGGCAGTTCAAGACGGTCACATAATCGAGTTAAGGTTTGTTGTCTTCTAGAGGGACCATCGCGTTACATGCACTACTTAGAACGTCTTTAAACCACGGAAAGATCCAACAGTTGGAAATTTCCCGACAGGGGAAAAATTGGGTATTTATATCCGGTCGAACTTTTTAACATATTCAAAAATTATCCGGAAAAGCCACATAGACAAAATCAGATACTCCGATCGAAACACCAAATCCCCAAAACAATCCTAGAAAATTCAACTCTTGAATAAATATTAAAAATTCCCAGAAAATCCAGCATAATAAAATAGGAGTTACTGTGCAAACAGGGAATGATGATATCATCATATGACCGCGGAACCGCCGCAGAAGCCAGGCTTCTGCCGTGGTTCCGCCGCACAATGAATAGTTCATGGAAATAATTTTGCACCGTAATTCTTAGATTTCCCTGCTGAATTTTTTAAGCATTTTTAATCTGGAAAAAACCCAGTTTTTAGAAAAAGTCCAGAGAGCATGAAAAAGTTAGGGTTTCGGGTCGATCGGGTTTCAAACTTCGTCTACTCTTCGCCTAAGGCTCTAGCTAGGCTCTGATACCACTGTAGGGGTTCCTAAGGCATGCTAATGAGGTCTCACAAGGCATCATGTTAGTTATATGTATGCCCTAGAGGCCATTACTGTACATACGATGTATATTGTAGTGGATGCTTGGACATATATAGGGAGGACTTTCTTGCTCGACATGATAGTATGCTCTCTGGTTGTACTTTATCTTAACATGTACACAGATTGTCTCTATGTTACATGTTGATAAAACCCTTAGGATGTGTACTCGACTACTGGGACTATGATGAGATCATACTAGTGGGGCCACGGTAGTCGACGAGTACATCCTATAACTGTTCCTAGTCGAGGGTGTATCGAGACAGGGCATCGATGCACCAGAGTAGACTAGCGTATACGCATCTTGACCCATATGATGGGCGATGGATGATCCCATATCCATCGGTGTTTGACATCAAGGATGGTGTACGGGTGCTCAGTGGAGACTGGGTACACTGGACGGACTCGCCGAGAACTCCCAGATGGTATTATACCATACGTCAGATGGCAGTTCTCCGGTGACACTGGTACAGAGTAGTCTGTTGACCTGAGATCGTCATAGAGTCTTGTGTGATTCCCACTGTTCTTTGATTTCCATCATACCACGTCCAAGAGGGCATGCAAAAAGGTGGCTTTTGGGTACAGTCCCGAATCACATGGAGGCAATGAGCGATAGGACGGGATTCGTCTCTCCCGGTATAGGGAGTTGATGTTGTGCTGTGTTCGATTGGCTATAACCGGAAATCCCTGGCCAGGGTTGCTGAGATTTACTGGTAAGTGTTATCAGTAGTTTCTCGAACTGTTATAGACCTCATATCGACACGACTTATCAAGCTACTGGGGTCTGACGTTAACCACCCCTAGGCGAGATATGCAACATATCAGACGACGAGACCGGACTGTACGGGAGTGTTACTGTTTGGATTCACAGGAGAATGTACAGGCTTGCTTTTTGATCTTCTGAGCTCTCAATACCTGGGTAGCTGTTACGTTTAGTTGACCGCTTGCAGCTTGTGGGTGTTTGATATGATCATCACCTACTGCCGGCGTATTGACGATTCTTTAGAGTCCTACACAGAGGTTTCTTGGCTCAGGAAAAACGGAGTAGGAGCACATATGTGATATGTGCGGGACCGAGGATAATGCGATATGTGATACCGTATTATATTCTCGCGATATTTGATATCAGCCGGGTCATCAGATCAAGTGTTGATTCGATGAATCGGTACAGATAAATATTAGTCGGTTATATGCGATATAGCCGGATTGTCGGATCAAGTGTTGATACGATAATTTAATGTATAATAATATATATGATATATTAAATTACATTAACTAATATTTGCTCACTAAAAGATTCTTTTTCTCACTCGGATAATACATTGATATATATGCGATATATGTTAATTGTATTATTTTATTTTGTTACGATAAATATTATATATGTGATATATAATATTGTAACATGATATGATAACTAATGCAACTTGTTTAGTAGAGATTAAACATGGTTATGGTTTGATTAGGGTTAAGGTTTTCTAGAAGTTTCTAGAAGCTTTCTTTCTTTGTCTTTGTTAAGATATTATGCTAGATATTTCCTTAACCTAACCAAACCTTTAACCTTAGTCAAATCTCTACAAGGGTTAGTTTGACCATGGTTACATTATTCATCATATCATTTCTTTTCCTATTCATCACAAAAGAATTCCTAACATTATTCATCTTCTTCTTCCTTGAGTTCTTCTTGAAAAAGCTTTCTTGCTTTGATAAAAGTGATGAATAAATATGAGAAAAAGATAAATAAAGAGAGCAAAAATCCTACTTCATCATCCTCATCTTCCCTTGCCATTTAGATGAGGGTGTTCACATCATTTCATGAGTGTTAGCTTGTGTTAACGGAACTTCAAGGTAGATCATCTTAGTATCGAAGATCGGAAGCAAAGGTTGCATCTTTCTCTTCGTGGAACCTCTCGAGAGTCCGGAACCCGATGATCACAGCGAAGGGACCACAACACGGAGCATATGAAGTGAAGGACTGGATCTACAAAGGTTGTAATCCCTCTCACTTAGTGTTAAAGAGTTTAGCATGTTAGTTTTCGCCTAATCTCTAGTTTAAAGTTCCGTATTCGGGTTGTTCGGCACGGATAAATTTTTAATCGGGCATGGTTGATGCCTCGTAGACCCTTGTGTGTTTGCCTAGCAACCCTACAGTGGTATCAAAGCCAAGCTAGAGCTTTAGGCGAAGTTTAGACGAAGTTTAAAGTCCGATCGAACCCGGAAAACCCGATAAAACCCACTCTCTGGAAATTTTCTGAAAAGTTGGATTTTTGTAAATTAAAAATTGCCAAAAAATTCAGCAGGGAATTCTATGAGTTACTGTGAAGCACGTGTTGCTGAATCGACAAAAGAGCCGCGGAACCGCGGCCCCACCCTTGGTTTCGCGGCGGTTCCGCGGCAATTTTGGTGAGTTACACCACGTGGCTTGCACAGTAATTCTTGTCTTCAAGTGCTGAGTCTTCTGGAAATTTTTATTTTTTATTCAACTGTTGAATTATCTGGGTTGTATTGGGGACTTAAAGATTCAATCGGATATTATAACTTTGTTTAGTCTTTCCGGATAATTTTAGAAACTGTTAAAAAGTTCGAACGGATATCAATAACTCACTTTTTCCCCTGTCGGAAAATTTTTCAAAAGTTGGATTTTTCCTCGTGTTTAAGAATGTTCTAAGTCGTGCAAGTAACGCGGTGGACCCTCTAGAAGACAACAAACCTTAACTCGATTATGTGACCGTCTTGAACCGCCTTTTGAACCTTAGGGTTTGGGGCAGTACGGCATGCCACATGTGAGGCGTTGGCTTGACCCTTCTACGGCTGGACCATTGCTACTGTGGCATGTGATGGATGTTTTTAAACTGATTTCAAGTGTTGAGATATATTGGGGAAATCTTGGGTGCTTGATGATTCGATCGGAAAGTTTAACTTTTTTTTCTATTTATCTGGAATGTGATACAAAAATTGGAATCCACAGGTAGTTATGAGATAACTAATTTGAATATTATAAACATAGCAGTTTAGTCTCAGATGATCGGTTGCCACGGAATTTTGATGCGATCAAAAGTCCGTCGCAATCACGTAGCGTACGCGGATACTCGCCGGGTAAACTTAATAGACAGCTACGCCCCATAGCCCCGACCAAGTGACTATAGGAGAACCCCGTCGCCGAAAGCATCCGTTCGGGTGCTCGCGGCAGCGGTGTTCCGCCTTAGTGCACTTCGTCGACGGCATCTGGGGGTGCGGCCGTCTACTAAAGTTTGCGACGAGCATTCGATCAGGATGTCGGGAATCTTGTTGAATTCCCCGACTTGATATTGAAAAGATTTTTCGATAATGAGTCTAAAATGCGGGGTTTATAATTGTTAGGCATGTGATGTCTAAGGAATTCATTTGGTTAGGCATGCGATGTCTAAAGAAGTTGCGGATTCCAACTGTTGTAGTTTTACACTTTCTTTTCTGTGACCGTAAGCGTAGTATGTGGTGTATCGCCGCCTTCGTTGCTATACATCAACGACAATCGGGATACGCATACTTGCTTACGTTGATGGTATGAGATATTATGTGTTGCTGTGATATGTTGTATTGGATCGTCGCGTTTGAATAGCCGGGGGTTTTATGTGAGATGAGAGTTTTTCCTTTTCATTCATGTAAAATTCATTTGTATGTAATATTCTTTTATTGGGGCACTTCTAGGTAGCGGAAGATGTCACCGTTGTATATTGTTTACTTTTCCGCATTAGGTAGACCCAAGGCGGGGAGCATAAGTAACCGGGTTCTAGGGTCCAGTGGGAGACCATCTCGAGGAGTCGAGACCGGGTCTCCTAACCCTAGAATTGGCAGTGTTACTTGCCGCTCTCGTAGGGGTCTAGGGATGTGGGTTTGGCTATTCATCGCGACCGTGGAATCCGTGTTTTATACAGGCTCGTATTGAAAACACGGACGTCCTAGTATATCCAATATTTCATATATATTCTTCTGCTGCAATGTTCTGTGATGAGATCATATTACTGCCTGTGACGAATGTTTATATTATATATATGAGATATATGTTATATTGCAGATTTCATTTCAAAAGAGATGCTTGTGAAGCATAATAAAATGGGACTTCATTAATGAGATTAATGAAATAAAAGAAACCTAAAGATGTTGTAGAAACTTGTTTAAAAACTGGTAGCTCTAGTTCTTGCTTTGCATCGCGGTGTTCCTTGTAGAACATCCTGCACCTTATTCGATAAGGAAAGGTCCGAGATCCCTTCACCGGGAGTGACTCCTTTAGAAATAACTGGCATATGCTACAAACTCGGTTTGTCTTTTGATTGCTTCTATAGTTCTTGCTTTGCATAGTGGTATTTGTGAAATATCCTGCACCTTATTCGATGAGGAAAGGGCCGACGATCCCTTCACCGGGAGTGACCCCTTTAGCAAAACTCGAAAAGCCTAAAAAACACTCCATTTAAAATCACTCGATTCTACAACGATATCAAGTTCATTACGCAATAGGTTTTCAGAAAAACCTGTCGTAACCCTCCGTCATTTCAGATAAGTTGTATATAGTATTCGTGCTACATTTGTTGGCTTTCGTCAAGGTGTAGTGTGCGGTAGCTATCTGCTGCTTATCTGCTGCATATGATGCGATTGGATTAGGGTAGTCGTGCGGCTTTGTTGGCTTTCGTCAAGGGTCGTGCGGGTGGGTTTAATTCAATCAAGAAATGACGGGTTGGACTTGACTAGTAGCCTATGGTTTGTTGGCTTTCGTCAAGGTCATAGGATACTAGGGGCAAAATATTATTGGGAATTTCAAGTGTTGAAATTTGCAATGAGATTGCATACCTTCTATAAGATAGTTGGATCCCGATACCCGCTGCGAGTAAGAGTTACTCCTGGGAGAGTTTTACACATTACAATTAGCCGATCAAGTAGGTGTCTAGAAAGGTGTTAACGGGGTTACGTCTCTGGGAAAACGAGGTTTACATTAATTAGGTTCGTGCGAAAGCACGGGGGACCTCCCTCAAAGTACTGACACTGGCCTGGCTGAAAGATTGGCGAACTTGTAGCGTGTAATTAATCCCGGCTAGTCTTTCCTTTTAGGGTTTGAAGGAAGATTTGACTAAAACAGTGGGAGACATCCTGATTAGATATATTAGATAACCAATCTAATCTTGCAAGAGCATTCGCTGAGTGTTTTCTTCTCTCTCTCTCCAGGTTGCGACCATATCACGCCTTAATCAAGATAATAAAACGGATATATTGACTGAACCCGCTTGTTATACTGAGCTGGGGAACGTTGGTCCCGCTCCAACTTATAATAGTTATAAGACAGAGCAGGAAATTGGGGAATACCAGATTTCCCGTACCGCCCAAACGAAGAAAGTGCATATTGATGCATCTTCTTCGGGTGTGTTCATTACAGAGAACTGTTTCTCTGTATCCTTTACGTCCTGGGTATGAGATACCGGATCAGGATCCCACATATGTAATCTGTTACATGGGCTACAGATAGGTAGAGAACTGAGAACGGGTGATAAATTTCATGAGACAGAAAAACGGTGCAAGTGTTGCAGCCAAGTCTGTTGGTCACTATCACCCTGTATTACCAGAATACATTGATTCTGAACAAATGTTATTAGATACCGAACCTGATATACAAAATCATATCAGTCTCTTTATTAGTAAAGAAAGGATATAATTTTGTATTGTTGGATAAAGTTTTTGAACATTTCCTATATCAAGAGTTGATCGGTTCAGGCACGTTATCTAAAAGCATTGACGTTCTAAATCAAACTACAGTTCTTAGTATAAGGAACACACACAAGAGTAAGAGTTCAGAAATGAATGAATCCTTCTTGAGGCATTGTAGACTAGGTCATATCAATGTGACCCGACTGGCTGAAGTTACATTTAGATGCATATTTAAATTAGTTTGAATTTACATCTTATGAAACTTGCCGGTCATGTCACAAAGATAAGATGACCATAGCTCTGTTTGTTGGAAACAGAGAAAGAGTTAGTGAACTCTTGGGATTGATACATGCTGATGTATGAAGGTCCCCTGTCTACACATGCCAAGACTGGTTCTTTGTACTTCATTACATTCTCTGATGATCTCTCAAGATTCAGACATATGTTCCTGCTGAAACACAAGTCTGAACCTTTTGAGATATTCACAGAATATAAGTTAGAAGTAGAGAACCAAAATACGGGTAAAAGTATTATGTCCTTTGATGTGATCAAGGAGGAGAATACTTGAGCACGGAATTTCTGGACTATTCTAAAGGAGAATGAGATTCTCTCTCAGCATTACTCCTCCGTATACACCATAGCACGATGGTATATCGGGGCGGAGCAAACTCACCGTATTAGATATGGTGTGCTCTATGATGAGTACTACTGAGTTTCCTATTTCCTTTTGGGAGTTATGCACTTGAGAAGCTGCATACCTATTGAATAAGGTTCAAATCAAATCAGTTACCTACCACTTCATATGTGATATGGAAAGGGAAGAGCCCATATCTTAAGTTGGTTAAGATTTGGGGTTGTCCGGCCTATGTCTAAAAGCAAAATCCGGACAAGCTCGAGGCAAGGTCAGTTATGTAGAACTGGAAATGGTTCCAGCTATACAAAATGCAGCTGATGATTTGGTAGAACCAAAGGATTCAATAGTTTCCAACGAACCTCAGCCTCTCCGCCGATCTAGTAGGGTTCGTCACCCACCTGAGAGATACTTCGGTTTCTCTATGACAGTGGGAGCGAGGATTGCATCATGAGATGATGACCTAACTAGTTTCGAGCTGGCCATCAGGAGTGGGACTCTGTAAGAATGGCTGGATGCTTATCGATCTGAGATGGAATCCTTATACACCAACAAAGTATGGACTTTGGTTGCTTTATCTGAAGGGTTAAATCCCCATCAGGAGCAAGTATATCTTGAGAAGATTACTTGGTGTACATGGAAAGGTTGAGACTTTCAAAGCTAGACTTGTTAAAGGTTTGCATCATAGACCAGGTATGGATTATGTTGAAACCTTTTCTAAGGATCTATGCTTAAGACCATCCAGATCCTACTTGCCACGGCTACATACCATGACTACGATATCTGGTGGTTGGGTGTCATGACTGCTTTTCTAAGTGATGTTTTAGAAGAGAACGTCTATAAGTACACAGCCAGAGGGCTTCGTAGACAGTGGGAGCAGCGGAAACGTGTGCAAGATGTTTTATATTATAAAACAGGCATCGCGGAGTTGGAACATCTGTTTTGATGTGGTAGTCAAAGAGTTTGACTTCATCAAAATGGTAGATGAACCTTGTATATACAAAAAGGTAGTAGAGAGTATGATGGTGATCCTCGTAGAGTACGTGGATGACATACTCTTGATAGGGAAGGAGTTTCCTATGCTACGCTCGGTTAATCTCCGCTTATCACAAGGATTCTCCATATAGGATCAAGGTGATACCTCCTAAATCCTGGGTTTTTGGATCTATGAGATAGATCTAATTGGATATTAGGATTCTTACTAGTTGTAGTAAGATGGTATCAATCGATCCTGGGGAGAATCACTGGAAAGGTTCCAGGGTGATAAGAACGACTGAATGTCAGTCGCAGACATTGTCTTTACCCTCAGTGGAGGGACGGTATGTTGGAAGAGTTCCAATCTAGATACCGTGACATACTAGATGATTAAAGGCAATATACATCGTTACCAAGGATGCTACTAAAGAGGCAGTCTGGATATATATAAGTTCATAAGATGAACTTCGTTCCTACCATTGTGTGACAATGGAGTTGTTGCTTTAGCCAAGGAACTACCGTCCCATCAGAAATCCAGATATAATTTTTAGGCAGTATCACCTGATCATGGAGATGGTTGATCTCCAAAGTGATCGAGGTTAGGAGAGTAGACACAGAGGACAACAGCGCGAATCCACTCACAAAGGCCTTTTTCCCAGTAGAGACTTTTATGGGATGGTTGAGTATGAGATACTTCAACCGCAGCTAATTGTTGGGTATGCGATACCATAACAGCTGGCCCTAGTGCAAGTGGGAGATTGTTAGTTATATGTATGCCCTAGAGGCCATTACTGTACATACGATGTATATTGTAGTGGATGCTTGGACATATATAGGGAGGACTTTCTTGCTCGACATGATAGTATGCTATCTGGTTGTACTTTATCTTAACATGTACTCAGATTGTCTCTATGTTACATGTTGATAAAGCCCTTAGGATGTGTACTCGACTACTGGGACTATGATGAGATCATACTAGTGGGGTCACAGTAGTCGACGAGTACATCCTATAACTGTTCCTAGTCGAGGGTGTATCGAGACAGGGCATCGATGCACCAGAGTAGACTAGCGTATACGCATCTTGACCCATATGATGGGCGATGGATGATCCCATATCCATCGGTGTTTGACATCAAGGATGGTGTACGGGTGCTCAGTGGAGACTGGGTACACTGGACGGACTCGCCGAGAACTCCCAGATGGTATTATACCATACGTCAGATGGCAGTTCTCTGGTGACACTGGTACAGAGTAGTCTGTTGACCCGAGATCGTCATAGAGTCTTGTATGATTCCCACTGTGCTTTGATTTCCATCATACCACATCCAAGAGGGCGTGCAAAAAGGTGGCTTTTTGGTACAGTCCCGAATCACATGGAGGCAATGAGCGATAGGAGGGGATTCGTCTCTCCCGGTATAGGGAGTTGATGTTGTGCTGTATTCGATTGGCTATAACCGGAAATCCCTGGCCAGGGTTACTGAGATTTACTGGTAAGTGTTATCAGTAGTTTCTCGAACTGTTATAGACCTCATATCGACACGACTTATCAAGCTACTGGGGTCTGACGTTAACCACCCCTAGGCGAGATATGCAACATATCAGACGACGAGACCGGACTGTACGGGAGTGTTACTGTTTGGATTCACAGGAGAATGTACAGGCTTGCTTGTTGATCTTCTGAGCGCTCAATACCTGGGTAGCTGTTACGTTTAGCTGACCGCTTG
The DNA here is from genome assembly GCA_030015575.1 of Agapanthus africanus. Taxonomy (NCBI): domain Eukaryota; kingdom Viridiplantae; phylum Streptophyta; class Magnoliopsida; order Asparagales; family Amaryllidaceae; genus Agapanthus; species Agapanthus africanus. The sequence goes on from CM057351.1 coordinate 111,103,120, forward strand.
CAGCTTGTGGGTGTTTGATATGATCATCACCTACTACCGGCGTATTGACGATTCTTTAGAGTCCTACACAGAGGTTTCTTGGCTCAGGCAAAACGGAGTAGGAGCACATATGTGATATGTGCGGGACCGAGGATAATGCGATATGTGATACCGTATTATATTCTCGCGATATTTGATATCAGCCGGGTCATCGGATCAAGTGTTGATTCGATGAATCGGTACGGATAAATATTAGTCGGTTATATGCGATATAGCCGGATTGTCGGATCAAGTGTTGATACGATAATTTAATGTATAATAATATATATGATATATTAAATTACATTAATTAATATTTGCTCACTAAAAGATTCTTTTTCTCACTCGGATAATACATTGATATATATGCGATATATGTTAATTGTATTATTTTATTTTGTTACGATAAATATTATATATGTGATATATAATATTGTAACATAATATGATAACTAATGCAACTTGTTTAGTAGAGATTAAACATGGTTAGGGTTTGATTAGGGTTAAGGTTTTCTAGAAGTTTCTAGAAGCTTTCTTTCTTTGTCTTTGTTAAGATATTATGCTAGATATTTCCTTAACCTAACCAAACCTTTAACCTTAGTCAAATCTCTACAACGGTTAGTTTGACCATGGTTACATTATTCATCATATCATTTCTTTTCCTATTCATCACAAAAGAATTCCTAACATTATTCATCTTCTTCTTCCTTGAGTTCTTCTTGAAAAAGCTTTCTTGCTTTGATAAAAGTGATGAATAAATATGAGAAAAAGATAAATAAAGAGAGCAAAAATCCTACTTCATCATCCTCATCTTCCCTTGCCATTTAGATGACGGTGTTCACATCATTTCATGAGTGTTAGCTTGTGTTAACGGAACTTCAAGGTAGATCATCTTAGTATCGAAGATCGGAAGCAAAGGTTGCATCTTTCTCTTCATGGAACCTCTCGAGAGTCCGGAACCCGATGATCGCAGTGAAGGGACCACAACACGGAGCATATGAAGTGAAGGACCGGATCTACAAAGCTTGTAATCCCTCTCACTTAGTGTTAAAGAGTTTAGCATGTTAGTTTTCGCCTAATCTCTAGTTTAAAGTTCCGTATTCGGGTTGTTCGGCACGGCTAAATTTTTAATCGGGCATGGTTGAAGCCTCGTAGACCCTTGTGCGTGTGCATAGCAACCCTACACATCAACCATGCCAATTTCAAATTTTACGGTGCCGAGAAACCCTTGACTAGATTGTTGGCTAGAGATTTAGGCGGAAAAAGAAACTAGCTAACAACTTAACTAAAAGAACGGAAATACAACCTTTGTAGATCCGGTCCTCCACCTCCATAGCTCCGCAATGAAGTCTCCTCGCTGTCCAAATGGAATCCCGGGCTCTAGCGTCGGCTTCATCGGAGAAATGGGCGGGCAAGGTCGTCGGCTTCGTGCCGAAGATGATCTACGTCGAAGCATCACAAGATCAAGCTCCCACTTCACCAAGTCATGAAACTTGTGAAGAAAACACACTCTACTACTTGGCAAGAGGTAGAGGATGAAGAAATAGGAAGTGGGTTCACTTTAGAATTGGATTTCTCACTCATTTTCACATTCCACCATTGTTGGTAGAAAGCTTTCTTCAATGTTGAAGATGAAGAAGAAGAAGAAAGAATATCATAAGTATTATTGAAAAAGGATAAATAATATGAATACTTATCATATCCTAACCCTAGTTAAGTGTAGAGAATAGACCATGGTTTGTTTAAATGGTTAGGGTTAAGCATGAAGACAAAATGGTTAGAAAGTCAAACCTTCATGAAGATTCAACTACAAACAAAGAAAACCACCATTTTCTCTTTATTCTTTCCAAAATAAATAAATAAATAAATAAGAAAGAAAAGCAAAACCCTAATCATTAACTTAACCATGGTTTAATCTTTACACTTAACCAAGTTAACATGTATCATCAAACATGATACAATCAAGTGCACAAAAGTATATCACATATACAACTTGTGCAAAGCAAGCGAGAAAATCCATTTAAAATGAACCAATACTAGTTAATGCAAAGTAATATATCAAATATATAATTATACATTAAATCATTAAATCAACACTTGATTTAACGATCCGGTCATATCGCATATAACCGACTAGTATCCTATGTATCGGCTTATCGAATCAATCCTTGATTCGATATCTAGGTTATATCGCATATAACTAATCGATACATTCATCGCGAGAATAGAATACGGTATCACATACACGCATTATTCTCGGTCCCGCACATATCTCATATGCGCTCCTATTTCGTTTTGCTTGAGCCAGGAAACCTCAGTGTAGGACTCTAAAGACTCGTCAATACGCCGGCAGCAGGTTATGATCATATCAAACACCCACAAGCCGCAAGCGGTCTGCTAAACGTAACGACCACCCGGGTATTGAGCGATCAGAAGATCGACGAGCAAGCCCGCTCATACTCCTGTGAATCCAACCAGTAACACTTATCGTACAGTCCGGTCTCGTCGTCTGATATGTCGCATATCTCGCCTAGGGGTGGTAAACGTCAGACCCCAATAGCTCGATAAGTTGTGTCGATCCGAGGTCTATAACAGTTCGAGAAACTACTGGTAACACTTACCAGTATATCTCAGCAACCCTGGCCAGGGATTTCCGGTTATAGCCAATCGAACACAGCGCAACATCAACTCCCTATACCGGGAGAGACGAATCCCCTCCTATCGCTCATTTCCTCCATGTGATTCGGGACTGTACCCAAAAACCACCGTTTTGCACGCCCTCTTGGACGTGGTAAGGTGGAAATCAAAGCACAGTGGGAACCACACAAGACTCTATGACGATCTCGGGTCAACAGACTACTCTGTACCAGTGTCACCAGAGAACTGCCATCTGACGTAAGGTATAATACCATCTGGGAGTTCTCGGCGAGTCCGTCCAGTGTACCCAGTCTCTACTGAGCACCCGTATATCATCTCTGATGTCAAACACCAATGGATATGGGATCATCCATCGCCCATCTGTATGGGTCGAGAAGGTATACGCTAGTCTACCCTGGTATATCGATGCCCCGTCTCGATATACCCACGACTAGGGACTTTGAAGGATGTATTTATGGACTACCATGTCCCCACTAGTATGATCCGCATCATAGTCCAGGTGGTCAAGTACACATCCTAAGGGCTTTACCAACATGTAATAGAGAAACAATCTGTGTACACGTTAAGGTAAAGAGCAACCAGATAGCATACTATCATGTCGAGAAAGAAAGTCCTCCCTATATATGTCCCAGCATCCACTACAATATACATCCTATGTACAGTAATGGCCTCTAGGGCATACATATAACTGACATGAGTGTCATGACAATTACTAACGGTGTGTGTGTAACATGCAGGATAGTGCTCGTGCAATATGGACCGTTAGTAATTGTGCGGTGTTCTATCAATTCTATTTTATATCCAAATAGCAGGGAATGCAGCATGCACTAAATAGTAGCCATGAATAGTCATTGTATACAAAGGAAACTATAAGGTCCTATCAGCCCTGACGTACAACGCCATGCGGGCGATATCCCCGTAGATGTGAAATCTACTCATGGTAGTCTCTCGCTAGGTATAGTCAACAACTTGTTTCCCCTTCTGCGCGGCGTCCGCCGTACTCGTCTGCGAACCTAGAATTACACAATATATCACACGTAAGCTTGAAGTCACACAAACGCGACATTAAAGCCGAACTAGTAACTCGTGTCGTGAACCAAGCGCGCGTGTGCACGATACGCTAAAACGTGTGGTTACGCGCCTGAAACCACTCCGACGCGTCACGATACGCAGAAACCCAAGACCCACAAACACGTATCACGCGTGTCGCGAAGACTAAAAATATGGCAAAATAGGTATTCACCTCCAGATTTTGATACAGAAATTATATTGTAAAACTATATATACCAAAACAACCCACATAGCAGCAGACACCCACACCCCAAACCCCAACCCAAAGAACCCCCATCTGGCCGCAAATTGCGGCCGGAATGCACATTTCGGCGGCCTGGGTAGGGAATTGGGCTCCCAGGTTTTGTGTGTGCACTCTATACCCCCCCATACATGCTACAGTAACATCTAGTTTTACTCTGAAATATCCCGGGTAGCAGCAGATCCTACAGGGCTTTATTTCTAGTTAAAATCCACACTTTTGCACTAAAATCAAACTTTAGGGTATTTTGTGCAAACTGAAACAAAACTTGGCCTAAGATAGCTCTAATAACACATAATAGAGCTAACACAACTAACAAAACCCTAATCTAACAAGTGAATCACAAATATCCTTAAATATCACCAAAAATGCACAAAAATGAGATTTTTACTAAAGAATACTACAAGTTTAAGGAAACGGAGTGCTAATATGAGTTAATACCTTCTAAGAATCTTGTAGAACACCAAAAGTTCCAGCTTCTCCTTCTAGTGTGCAGATTTGCCTTTGAACACCTCAAAAACCTCACTTTTCCATGGTTTTGTGAAGAAAATGAATTGATAAGTATAGGGTTTTGTGTATGGATCAAAGGGGGATGAAAAGAGAAGAGAATATGGAGGAAAATGGGGGTTTTTGGCTGCTGGAATTGCTGTTGGATTAATAATGAGGGAAAGAGAGAGAAGAGAGAAGAAAAGGGGTCAAAAAGTCAATTTTTTTCTACCTAACACCATGCTCATTTGTTTATTAGGATTTGAATTATAAAATGGGGTTTTGTTTAGGTTAAAAAATGGTGTGGAAAATAACAACCATGCAACACAAGAAAATGGTTAACATGCTACCAAAAACCCTAAGTCTCAAAAATGTCTAAGTGTGCAAGTGTACACTACACAAGGAAAATGATGCTAATACTACTAAATAACTAATAATCCTAGGAACACATATATACGGTAAGTGTTACTGGTTGGATTCACAGGAGTGTGAGCGGGCTTGCTCGTCGATCTTCTGATCGCTCAATACCCGGGTGGCCGTTACGTTTAGCAGACCGCTTGCGGCTTGTGGGTGTTTGATATGATCATCACCTGCTGCCGGCGTATTGACGAGTCTTTAGAGTCCTACACAAAGGTTTCCTGGCTCAAGAGAAACGAAATAGGAGCGCATATGAGATATGTGCGGGACCGAGAATAATGCGTGTATGTGATACCGTATTCCATTCTCGCGATAAATGTATCGATTGGTTGTATGTGATATAACCTAGTTATCGAATCAAGAATTGATTCGATAAGCCGATATATTGGATATTAGTCGGTTATATGCGATATGACCGGATCGTTAAATCAAGTATTGATTTAATGATTTAATACATAATTGTATATTTGATATATTACTTTGCATTAACTAGTATTGGTTCACTTTAAATGGATTTTCTCACTTGAAATACACAAGTTGTATATACGATATACTTTTGTGCACTTGTTTGTATCATGTTTGATGATACATGCAAACTTGGGTTTGTGTAAAGAATTAAACCATGGTTATGTTAATGGTTAGGGTTTTGATTTACTTACTTATTCATTTATTAATTTATTCATTAATTCATTTTGGGCAAAAAATGAAATGGTGGCTTAGTTTATTTTGTTGTTGAAGCTTCATGAAGCTTTGACTAAGTGACCATTTTGTCTTCATGTCCTAACCCTAACCATTCAACTAAACCCTAGTTAATTCTCTACACTTAACCATGGTTGTAAATATGATAAGTATCATTTTATTTCCTATTTTTAAGATTCTTATCATATTCTTTTTCTTCTTCTTCTTCTTCAACAAAGAAGAAAGCTTGCAACCATTAATGGCAACTTGAGAAAAAGAGTGAGAAATCCAATTCTAAAGTGAACCCACTTCCTATTTCTTCATCCTCTACTACTTGCTAAGTAGTATATGGTGTTTTCTTCACAATTTTCATGACTTGGTGAAGTTGGAGTTTGATCTTGAGTTGCCTCGACGTAGATCATCTTCGGCATCGAAGTCGATGACCTAGCCCGATCATTTCTTCGACGATACAATCGTTGGAGTCCGGGATCCGATGTTCGCAGTGGAGGGACGTCAAAGCGGAGCTATGGAGGTGGAGGACCGGATCTACAAAGGTTGTAGTCACTTTCCTTTAGCAATAAAGTAGTTTACTTGGTTGCATCGCCTTATCATCTAGTTAACGATCCGTATTAGGGTTTGTAGGCACATGAAAAATTTGTATTGAGCATGTTTGATCACTTGTGAGACCTCATTGGTGTGCCTAGGAACCCTACAGTGGTATCAGAGCCTAGCTAGAGCCTTAGGCGATGAGTAGACGGAGTTAGAAGTCCGATCGAACCGAAACCCTAATCCAAATTTGCTCTCTGGACATTTTTTCAAAACTTGGTTTTTTCCAGATTAAAAATATTCAGAAAAATCAGCAGGAATTTGTAGGAGTTACTGTGAAATTCGAGCAGCTGAATCCATCAAACCGCCGTGGTTCCGCGGCACGAGCATGGCTCGTGCGGCGGTTCCGCGGCCGTACGGTCGCCTCTCCCATTAGTTTTGGCACAGTAATTTCTATATTTGGGTACTGTATTTTCTGGGAATTTTTAAATCTTACTCAAGAGTTGAGTATTATGGGTTGTATTGGGAGTTCGTAGATTCGATCGGATCATCAAACTTTGTCTATGTGTTTTTCCGGGTAATTTTAGAATATGTTAAAAAGTTCGGCCGGATATAAATACCCACTTTTTCCCTTACCGGGAAATTTCCAATTGTTGGACTTTTCCGTAGTTTAATGACGTTCTAAGTAGTGCAAGTAACGCGATGGTCCCTCTAGAAGACAACAAACCTTAACTCGATTATGTGACCGTCTTGAACTGCCCTTTGAACCTTAGGGTTTGGGGCAGTACGGCGTTCCACATATGAGGCGTTGGCTTGACCCTTCTACGGCTGGACCGTTGGTACTGAGGCACGAAGTGAATGTTTTAAAACTTATTTCATGTGTTGAGCTGTTTCGGGAAAACTTGGGTGTTCGATTGTTCGATCGGAAAGTTTAACATTTTCTATTTATCCGGAATGTGATACAATATTTGGAATTCACAAGTAGTTATGAGATAACTGAATGAATGTTATAAACATAGCAGTTTAGTCTCACTTGATCGGTTGCCACGGAGTTTTGATGCGATCAAAAGTCCGTCGCAATCACGTAGCGTACGCGGATACTCGCCGGGTAAACTTAATAGACAGCCTCATCCCATAGCCCCGACCAAGTGACTGTAGGAGAACCCCGTCGCCAAAAGCATCCTTTTGGGTGCTCACGGCAGCGGTGTTCCGCCTTGGTGCACTTCGTCGATGGTATCAGGGGTGCGGCCGTCTACTAAAGTTTGCGACGAGCATTCGATCAGAATTTCGGGAATCCTGTTGAATTGCCCGACTTGATATTGAAAAGTGTTTTCGATAATGAGACTAAAATATGGGGTTTATAATTGTTAGGCATGCGATGTCTATGTATTTCATTTGATTAGGCATGCGATGTCTAAAGAGGTTGCGGATTCCAACTGTTGTAGTTTTACACTTTTTTTTCTGTGACCGTAAATGTAATATATGATATCCCCAGTTTCGTTGCTATATGTCAACGGCAATTGGGATGCGCATATTTACTTACGTTGATGACATGTGATGTTATGTGTTGCTGGATATGTTATATTGGATCGTCGTGTTTGAATAGCCGGGTGGTTTTTATGTGAGATGAGTGTTTTTCATTCTCATTCATGTAGAAACTTGTATGTAATATTCTTTTATTGGGGCACTTCCAGATTGCGGATGATGTCACCATTTGTATATTATTTACTTATCCGCATTAGGATAGACCCAAGGAGGGGAGCACAAGTAACCGGGTTCTAGGGTCCAGTGGGAGACCATCTCGAGGAGTCGAGTCCGGGTCTCCTAACCCTAGATTTGGTAGGGTTGCTTGCCGCTCTCATAGGGGTCTAAGGGTGTGGGATTGGCTATTCATCACGACCGTGGAATCCGTGTTTTATACTGGCTCGTATTGAAAACACGGACGTCCTAGTATATCCAATGTTTCATATGATTCTTCTGCTGTGTTATCTGTGATGTGATCATGTGATTTGTTCAGATAGATATTATATATAGTATATATGATATATTATATTGACGTTGCTTATGTTTTACACCCGCTCTAGCCCTGCCTCGCTCTAGCGTTAGTTACCTAACCTAACGGTGCAGACGGGACATCGAGGCGAATGCGGATGGCATAAGCGTACGTTATATTTATCTGTGATGTTTAGGTGGACTTAAATGATGGGATATTCATTAATGAGATTAATGAAAGAAAATAAACCTAATTGATGTTGTGGAATCGAATTTCAAAATAAAAACAGGTAGCTACAGTTCTTGCTTTGCATCACGGTGTTCCTTGTAGAACATCCTGCACTTTATTCGATAAGGAAAGGACCGAGATCCCTTCACCGGGAGTGACTCCTTTAGCAATAACTGGAAGATGCTACACACTCGGTTTGTCTTTTGATTGCTTCTATAGTTTCTGCTTTGCACAGTGATATATATGATATATCCCGCACCTCATTCGACGAGGAAAGGGCCGACGATCCCTTCACCGGGAGTGTCCCCTTTAGCAAAACTAGAAAAGCCTCAAAAACATTCCATTTAAAAACCATTTGATTCCGCAACGAGATCAAGTTCAAAGCGTTAAAGGTTTTCATAAAAACCATCCGCAACCCTCCGTCATTTTAGGAAGTAGAGTACTTAGTATTCGTGCTACGTTTGTCGACCATAGCCAAGGCGTAGTGTGCGGTAGCTAAGTGATGTCTTCCTACACAGCATATGATGCGATTAGTTTGGACAGTCATGTGGCTTTGTTGACCTTAGCCAAGGGTCATGTGGGTGGGTCTAATTAATCACGAAATGACGGGTAGAACTTGACTTGTACCTATGATTTGTTGACCTTAGCCAAGGTCATAGGTGCTAGGGGTAAAAACCATTATCGGGAGTTTCAAGTGTTGAAACTTACAATGAGATTGCATACCTTCTATGTGATAGTTGGATCTCGATACCCACTGCGAGTAATTGTTACTCCTGGGAGAGTTTTGCACCTTGCAATTAGCCGATCAAGTAGGTGTCTAGAAAGGTGTCAACGGGGTTACGCCTCTGGGAAAACGAGGTTTACTATAATTAGGTCCGTGCGAAAGCACGGGGAACCTCCCTCAAAGTACCGACACTGGCCTGGCTGAAAGATTGGCGAACTTGTAAAGTGTAATTAATCCCGGCTAGTCTTTCTTTTTAGGGTTTGAAGGAAGATTTGATAAAAACAGTGGGAGCCATCCTGATTAGATAAAATATATAACCAATCTAATCTTGCAAGAGCGCACGCAGAGTGTTTTCTTCTCTCTCTCTCCTGGTAGCGACCATATCACGCCTTAATGAAGATAATAATATGGATGTATTGACCGAACCCGCTTGTTATACTGAGCTGGGGAACCTTGGTCCCGCTCCAACTTATAATTGTTATAAGACAGAGCAGGAAATAGGGGAATACCAGAATTCCTATACCGCCCAAACGAAGAAAGTGCATATGATGCATTTCCTTCGGGTGTGTTCATTACAAAGAACTGTTTTCTCAGTATCCTCTGCATCCTGGGTATTTGATACCGGATTAGGATCCCAGATATGTAATCTGTTACAAAGGGTTACAAAAAGGTAGAAAACTGAGAACGGGTGATAAGTTTCATGAGACAGAAAACGGGGCAAGTGTTGCAGCCAAGTCTGTTGGTCACTGTCACCCTGTATTACCAATACATTGATTCTGAACAAATGCTATTAGTTACCGAACCTGATATACAAAATCATATCAATCTCTTTATTTATTAAAGAAATGATAAAATTTTGTATTGATGGATAATGTTTTGAACATTTCCTATATCAAAAGTTGATCGGTTCAGGCACGTTATCTAAAAGTATTGAAGTTCTAAATCAAACTATAGTTCCTAATATACAGAACACACATAAGAGGAAGAGTTCAGAAATGAACGAATCCTTCTTGAGGCATTGTAGACTAGGTCATATAAATGCGACCCGACTGGCTGAAGTTACTTTTTAGATGCATATTTAAATCAGTTTGAATTTACATCATGTGAAACTTGCCAGTCATGTCACAAAGATTAGATGGCCATAGCTCTGTTTACTGGAAACAAAGAAAGAGTTAGTAAACTCTTGGGACTGATACATGATGATGTATGTAAGGTCCCCTGTCTACACATGCCAGGACTGGTTCTTTACACTTCATTACGTTCTCTGATAATCTCTCAAGATCCAGACATATGTTCCTGTTGGAACACAAGTCCGAACCTTTTGAGATATTCACAGAATATACGCTAGAAGTAGAGAACTAATACGGGTATAAGTATTATGTCCTATGATAAGATAAGGGAGGAGAATACTTGTGCATGGCATTCCTGGACTATTCTAAAAGAAAATGAGATTCTCTCTCAGTATTACTCCTCTGAATACACCACAGCACAACGGTGTATCGGGGAGGAGCAATCGCACAATATTAGATATGGTGTGCTCTATGATGAGTATTACTGAGTTACCTATTTCCTTTTGGGGTTGTTCACTTGAGTAGCTGCATACCTATTGAATTAGGTTCGAATCAAATCAGTGCGTACCACTCCATATGAGATAAGGTATGGGAAGAACCTATCTCTTAAGTAAGTTAAGATTTGGGATTGTCCGGCCTATGTCAAAAGCAAAATCCGGACAAGATCGAGGCAAAGTCAGTTCTGTAGAACTGGAAAGGTTCCAGCTATACAAAACTGCAGCTGATGATTTGACAGAACCAAAGGATTCAATAGTCCCCGACGAACCTCAGCCTCTCCGCCGATCTAGTAGGGTTCCTCATCCGCCTGAGAGATACCTCGGTTTCTCGATGAAAGTGGGAGCGAGGAATGCATCATGAGATGATGACCCAGCTAGTTTCGAGCAGGCCATCGAGAGTAAGGGACTCTGTAAGAATGGCTGGATGCTTAGCGATCTGAGATGGAATCCACATACACCAACAAAGTATGGACTTTGGTTGCGATATCTGAAGGGTTAAATCCCCATCAGGAGAAAGTATATCTCGAGAAGATTACTCGGTGTAGATGGAAAAGTTGAAACTTTCAAAGCTAGACTTGTTAAAGGTTTTCGTCATCAACCAAGCGTGGATAATGATGAAACATTTTCCAGGGACTATGCTTAAGTCCATCCAGATCCTACTTGTCATTGCTGCATACCATGACTACGATATCTGGTGTTTGGGTGCCATGACTGCTTTTCTAAAATTATGATTTAGAAGAGAACGTCTATAAGAACACAGCCAGACAGCTTCGTAAACAGTGGGAGCAGCGGAAACGTATGCAAATTGCTTTACAGAATAAAGCAGGTATCGCGGAGTTGGAACGTCTGTTTTGATGTGGTAGTCGAAGTGTTTGACTTCATCAAAATGGTAGATGAACCTTGTATGTACAAAAAGGTAGTAGAGAGTAAGGTGGTCATCCTCGTATTGTATGTAGACAACCTACTCTTGATAGGAAAAGAGTTTCCTATACTACGATCGGTCGATCTCCTCTTATCACAAAGATTCTCAAATAGGATCAAAGTGATACCTACTAAATCCTGAGTTTTCATCTATGAGATAGATGTAATTGGATGCTAGGATTCTCACTAGATGTAGTGAGATGGTATCAATCGATCCTGGGGAGAATCACTGGAAGGGTTCCAGGGTGATAAAGACGACAGAATGTCAGTCACAGGCATTGTCTTTACCCTCAGTAAAGGGACGGTATGTCGGAAGAGTTCCAAGCTAGATATTGTGGCAAACTAGACGATAAAGGCTGGTAACATCGCTATTAAAGATACCACCAAAGAGGAAGTTTGGGTGTATATTGGTTCATAAGATGAACTAGGTTCCTGCCATTGTATGACAATGGAAGTGTGGCTTTGGCCCTGGAACCCTGGTCCCATCAGTGACCCAGACATATTCCGAGGCAGCATCACCTGATCATGGAGATAGTTGATCTCCAGGGTGATCGAGGTAAGGAGAGTGGACTCAGAGGACAACACGGCGGATCCACTCACAAAGGCCTTTTCCCAAAGAGAGACTTTTATGGGATGGTTGAGTATGTGATACTACAACCACTGCTACAGATGGCCCTAGTGCAAGTGGGAGATTGTTAGTTATATGTATGCCCTAGATGCCATTACTGTACATTGGATGTATTATTGTAGTGGATGCTGGGACATATATAGGTAGTACTTTCTTGCTCGACATGATAGTACGCTATCTGGTTGCTCTTTATCTTAACATGTATGCTTTCTGTCTCTCTGATTACATGTTGATAAAGCCCTTAGGATGTGTACTCGACTTCCAGGACTATGATGCAGATCATACTAGTGGGGCCTGGGTAGTCCATGAGTACATCCTTCAATGTTCCTAGTCGTGGGAATATCGAGACGGGGCATCGAGAGTAGACTAGCGTATATCTTCTCGACCCATGTGATGGGCGATGGATGATCCCATATCCATTGGTGTTTGACATCAGAGATGGTGTGCGGGTGCTCAGTGGTGACAGAGTACACTGAACGGACTCGCCGAGAACTCCCAGATGGTATTATACCTCACGTCAGATGGCAGTTCTCTGGTGACACTGGTACAGCTTAGTCTGTTGACCCGAGATCGTCATAGAGTCTTGTGTGTCTCCCACTGTGCTTTGATTTTGTAACATTTTCAAAAAGATAAAATATTAATTTTGGGAATTTTTATAATTTAATATTATTTTATTGAATATTTTAATATTTTGGTATTATTAAATGCAAATAAATAGGAAAAATTTGAGAAAAATTATGGAAAATTCTAAAATAGGGTAAATTAGATAATTTTGACATTTTAAAGTTTTTGTGATTAGTTTGACACTAATTTAGTGCTAATCGCGATTAAAAATCGCTAATCGGATTTTTTGGCAATTTTGTGCAAAACATGCACATATCACTTTTCCACACTTGTGTTACATTTTATTTGTCATGGTTCTTTTGGGTTTACTATTGGAGTGAGAAGAGTTTAAAAGAAAAGAAAATAAGGAAAAGAAAAGATTAAAGAATGAGGGTAGGTGAGAGAGAGGGGTATGGGCTCATTGACCAAACCCTTAGCCATTTTTCCCCCCCTCATTTCTGTCCCTCTCCCTTTGCTTGCTGCTGCTGCTTCTTCCTCCCCCTTCCTCCACCTTCAAACCCTCAAATCATCTCAAAAACTACACCAAAACCCCAATCTCATTTCACTAAAAAGATGCACAAGCTCAAGACCTTCATGATGGACCAAGAAAGCTTGGATTTTGGCCACTAGAGGCAACTCAAGAATTTTCTTGAGTTGCCAAATGAGGTAATTTCTGAAACATTAGCTTAATTCTAGCATTACCTATACCCCAATGTTGTTATAGATATCGATATTGTGTGATATTATGGACTTGATGAAAACCTAGTTAGGGTTTGGGAGAAACTTGTGTTGTATTGGGAAATTAAGCTCAGTTGAGGTTATATAAACACCATAGTGCCTAAATTGAGACCCTAACCTGAAGCCTAAAACCAGAATACGGATTTTAGAAACCGATATCGGGGAAATTATTGAATCTGTGAAGGTTAATCTGAATCTGCTATCATACGAGACACCTGAAAATAAAATTGAGTGGACAGTGACATGTGCAGGCACCACTGAACCAACACCCCAAACCCTAGCCCCCAACTCATCCGTACGGCCGCCGATTTTCCCTTTTTGGCCGCAATTTGCGGCAAGAGCAGAGGGGATTCTCCTCATTTTCTGTGCACAGCCCCAGTTCCTCTAGTATTGACCCTGGGTATTTCTAGTTTTGACTAATTCCATCTAGGGTGAAATCTGGGACATATTTCCTAAGTTGCTGTTTTGGATTCGTGTTTCCGTATTCCGTATTTTTAAGTCTGAAATTGTGGATTGTGTTTTGCCTCGACTATTTGGCGTTTATACGACGATATAGAGGATTTATTGATGGTTTTGAAGGCGTGCCATAGGTTCTCACCTATAGGCCCCTTATCGTATCTTTTTGGATTTCCTGTGCCGTTTTAGCTTGGATTTGGTTTTAATACGCATATACGATACTTTGATATGTAGGTACCCATGAAGACTTCGGGACGACAAGCAAATACGTGGTGACATCCGCAAATGATGATACAAGGTGAGTAGATTATATCTACAGGGGGAAGTCGGGTGGATGGCGTATAGCACCCCCGCAGTCCGTAGATAGTATACTATGTAGTTTGTTTACGTGGTAGTTGTAGTGTGTTATGGTTAATTAGAGATAGAAATAACTAGTGTTGTTCATAGTCGCGAACCCTAGAATAGAATTACACCAGCACGCACAACCTTGCATATTCATTATACTTGCACTGTGTTTGATGATATGGGATGACTTTGGAGATGAGTCGATGATGTGGGCTTTGTGCCGCGAGATCGGTGATTTCATACGATTCATATTTGGGATATGACTTGTGATTCGTGCGGGCTTGGGATGTGTGTTTACCCCCGCATGCATACTTTATTGATGGTATCGATTTGTACTAGACATAGTGTAGTACCCCAGATTATATGATCTGATGATGGTGATACCTGTTATGTGATGAGATAGTGAGATGTTGACCCGTACCCAGCTATTGGGATGCCGTACGATAATTTACCGTACGAGCCGATATTGAAGATAGATCCGCACTCATAACTCGAGGATGTCCTACGATATATTATTGAGGCGGGATCACCGACTAGTACATCTATATTTATCGACTCAGATTTAGGTGGTTTCCACACCTACCCCTCCTGATTGACCTGATACTTAGATCTGTAGTTGCATAGTAGATTCTTCACTGTGGTGTTGACTATTTGATTTCCGCATATTCATGCTATTCGCATTGCTGGCATATGTTTATTGCTATATTATAATCATGCTGTTAGGACACCAGCACCATTATCGATGCTGCGTATATTCCACGTACACTATTTGCCGGCTCACACACTTCATCATCGATAATTGCCGTGCCACTACACTGTAGTACTGTTGCATGACTTCTGATATGATTACTCTTCTTTACATGTCGCATACATCATGGATTGATTGCATAGCACATCGCCTTGGATTTACTTCTTGATGTTGGATTTTCATGTGATTTCTGATTTTGAGGACCGTGGGATTATTTAAGAAAGGTTGCTCTATTTTGAAAAACCCGGTACCTCGTGATATGATATTTTAGTGCGTCCACCACGCGTTTTCTCGGTGCTGAGACGTGTGCTTGAAACCCGATTTAAGGAGTGGATGATCCGTTTGTGGGTTCGTGGTGGGCCCGGTATGGTTCCCCTCGGCAAGATGATCGATGGGTTTTGCCGATTGAGCCTGGAGGCGGGAGAGTACCTACCGGTGATTGTATTTGAGCTCGGCGGATATCTGGAGGATACCGACCGGAGTTGAGAGATGGGCGTACTGCCGGGGCCGAGGGCCGATTCCGCAGACATAGCCCGCGGGCCGATCCGGACTGACGGAGCCCGATGGATGAGGATTTACGTGTCGATGCTAGGCACGGGTTTCATGATGTTTTTCCATGATTTTGTTTATATCCTCATATTGCATACATGATGCTTTTTGTCATTGGGTGACGGGTGGTACGTATATAACAGACTGGATTTACACTGATCATACTTCATTTGTATATATAACAGGGTATGAGGGCGCTGTTATATATACCCTTACACCAATATTAGTGGTATGGGACGCTAATATATGTGTATTGATATCATTGATACTTCATCATATTTACTTCATGCAGACATACCTTATACTGATGACATGTTATTACCTGAGTACCGGGCACTACATACATATTTAGATGTTACCTTGCCACCTTATCATACTTCAGATGTACTCTTGTGGTTATATTACTGATTGTTGACCTAGGTTTATGTCTTGCATTCGGTTTCTGCTTGTAGATATTTTCTATTCACGAGTTGGCAACTCACCCCCGTTGTGCCACAGTTCTTGCAGGTTCTGCCGTACAGGTTCCATTGTGGCATTGCTGGCACACTACTTTCTTGCGGGTGAATTGCTTTTGGTAGGTGGATTCGTTCGCATCAAGAACCACCATTGTATTTATTTTATTCATTGTATCTAGAATTTCCATCAACCAAAACTTGTATATTGTTTCAGACCTAGACTTTAGTGATGTATTATTCGACCTTAGAGTCGCGCTTAGTAGTATTGCGGTTTTCTTGTTGCTTTTGAGTTCTTTTGGTTTGATCCTCGCCTTTCGGCGTTGTATATTATTGTTGCATGTGTGGTTGTGACCGTCAATTGACGAAGAGCTAGCTCCCGCTTGGGGATGCCTTTATCATTGCATATATTGTTATCCTTGTTGTACCCCATTCGGGGCCAGTTTTTACAAAAGAAACTCTGCCGAATTTTTTAGAAAGGACTTTACCTTTTAAAATGCACATTCGGCTTAGTTATTTAAAAACCTTGATTTTCAAACATGTTTTTCTTCACTTCTTTAAACCAGTTTCTTTACTTATTCTTAAAAATGGTTTTAGATTTCTGGGCTTTTGGCTTACTTGGATCAGATGGGGTCCTATAGACTTCATATGGTTCAAGGGCCAGTCACGTGCTCTTTCGGGTCGTGACAGATTTCCACCCTACCACGGCTCTACTGAGTCGTACAAACAGGTGGTTTTTGGGTACAGTCCCGATTCACATGGAGGCAATGAGCGATAGGAGGGGATTCGTCTCTCCCGGTATTGGGGGTTGATGTTGCGCTATGCACGACTGGCCACAACAGGAAATCCCTGGCCAGGGTTGCAGTGATATACTGGTAAGAGTTATCAGTAGTTTCACGATTGTTATGGACCTTACGTCGGCATGACTTATCAAGCTACTGGGGTCTGACGTTTACCACCCCTAGGCGAGATATGCGACATATCAGACGAACAGACCGGACTGTACGGTAAGTGTTACTGGTTAGATCCACAGGAGTGTGAGCGGGCTTGCTCGTCGATCTTCTGATCGCTCAATACCCGGGTGGCCGTTACGTTTAGCAGACCGCTTGCGGCTTGTGGGTGTTTGATATGATCATCACCTGCTGCCGGCGTATTGACGAGTCTTTAGAGTCCTACACAGAGGTTTCCTGGTTCAAGCGAAACGAAATAGGAGCGCATATGAGATATGTGCAGGACCGAGAATAATGCGTGTATATGATACCGTATTCCATTCTCGCGATAAATGTATCGATTGGTTGTATGTGATATAACCTAGTTATCGAATCAAGAATTGATTCGATAAGCCGATATATTGGATATTAATCGGTTATATGCGATATGACCGGATCGTTAAATCAAGTATTGATTTAATGATTTAATGCATAATTGTATATTTGATATATTACTTTGCATTAACTAGTATTGGTTCACTTTAAATGGATTTTCTCACTTGAAATACACAAGTTGTATATACGATATACTTTTGTGCACTTGTTTGTATCATGTTTGATGATACATGCAAACTTGGGTTTGTGTAAAGAATTAAACCATGGTTATGTTAATGGTTAGGGTTTTGATTTACTTACTTATTCATTCATTTATTTATTCATTAATTCATTTTGGGCAAAAAATGAAATGGTGGCTTAGTTTGTTTTGTTGTTGAAGCTTCATGAAGCTTTGACTAAGTGACCATTTTGTATTCATGTCCTAACCCTAACCATTCAACTAAACCCTAGTTAATTCTCTACACTTAACCATGGTTGTAAATATGATAAGTATCATTTTATTTCCTATTTTTAAGATTCTTATCATATTCTTCTTCTTCTTCTTCAACAAAGAAGAAAGCTTGCAACCATTAATGGCAACTTGAGAAAAAGAGTGAGAAATCCAATTCTAAAGTGAACCCACTTCCTATTTCTTCATCCTCTACCACTTGCCAAGTAGTATAGGGTGTTTTCTTCACAAGTTTCATGACTTGGTGAAGTTGGAGTTTGATCTTGAGTTGCCTCGACGTAGATCATCTTCGGCATCGAAGTCGACGACCTAGCCCGATCATTTCTTCGACGATACAATCGCTAGAGTCCGGGATCTGATGTTCACAGCGGAGGGACGTCAAAGCGGAGCTAAGGAGGTAAAGGACCGGATCTACAAAGGTTGTAGTCACTTTCCTTTAGCAATAAAGTAGTTTACTTGCTTGCATCGCCTTATCATCTAGTTAACGATCCGTATTAGGGTTTGTAGGCACATGAAAAATTTGAATTGAGCATGTTTGATCACTTGTGAGACCTCATTGGTGTGCCTAGGAACCCTACAGTTTTATACATTACAATTAGCCGATCAAGTAGGTGTCTAGATGTTGGAGATAGTGCCCTCAAAGTCAATTATTGGATCGCAGGTACGTGATTGCAATGATTGAAGCAGGACCTATACCGATATGACAGTCTTGCTCATGATGATAGTATGCTATCTGGTTTGTCTTTATCATCGTATACATGCTTTAGTTCACTATTGCATGAGGATAGAGCCCATAGGATTCTTGCTTGACTACCAGCAGTATGATGGCGATCATATACGTGGGAGCTGGGTTCTGTAAGCATATCCTTAAAGTGTTCCTAGTCATAGGAGTTTCGAGACAGGGCATCGATACTCCAGAGTAGACTAGTGTATACAGTCGAGACCCCGACGATGGGCGGTGTCCGGTCTCACAAGCCACTGGTGTCAGTTGGATCACCTAAGATGTATACAGGTGCTCATTGGGTTATGAGTACAACGGACAGGACTCGCCGGGAACCTGCTAATTGGTATTATACATATCGTCAGATAGCAGTTCCCTGGTGACATGTGTACAGGTTAGTTCATCGACCTGAGATCGTCATTTTTCTCGTGTTAGTTCCCACTGTGCTTAGATTACTACCCTACCCGCTCAAAGGAGTTGTGCAAACAAGTTTTAGTTGGGTACAGTCCCGAGCCACATGGAGGCAAGTGAGCGGATCGGCAGGGGATTCGTCTCTTCCGGTATTGGGGGTGAGATCGCGCTGTGTCTAGGAGAGCCATTACATAAAGCTCTCAGCCGAGGCAGGAGATTTACTGGTAGGTACTCCAGTAGTATCTCTGGGTGTTCTGGACCACTCTCTGACACGACTTATACTGCTATTGGGGGTCTGATGTTACCAGCCCCTAGGAAGGTATGCGATACTCATAGACGAACGGACCGGACTGTATGTATATTGTCCCTGTTAGGCTCGGTAGGGTTTATGGATGAGTTCGCTCGTCAGCTTCCCTTTCAATCAATACATAGGCAAACCGTTACGTACAGCTTGTACCTCTGACGTGCTAGTGGTTATACCCAGTGCCAGTGTGTTGATGAGCCATTAGAGTCCCCCACAGACACTTTCCCAAGTTCGGGCAAAACGTTGTAGAGGTCGTATGGTTTTATGGCAAGGTTCGGAAAATGAACGTGCGTTTTCGCACGTGTCATTTTTCGGGCAGTGTAACATTTTCAAAAGTATAAAATATTAATTTTGGGGAATTTTTATAATTTAATATTATTTTATTGATTATTTTAATATTAAATGCAAATAAATAGGAAAAATGTTAGAAAAAAATTATGAAAAATTATGGAAAATTCTAAAATAGGGTAAATTAGTGAATTATGACATTTTTAAGTTTTTGTGATTAGTTTGACACTAATTTAGTGCTAATCGCGATTAAAATCGCTAATCGGGTTTTTTGGCAATTTTGTGCAAAACATGCACATATCACATTTTCTACACTTGTGCATTTTTCTTGCCATGATTTATCATTTGGGTTTACTATTGAGGTGAGAAGGTTTGGTTTAGAGATTAAAAGAAAAGGGAAAAAGAAAAGAAAATGAGGGTAGGTGAGAGAGTGAGGTGAACTTTGACTTATACCCTTAGCCATTCTTCTTCATTCTCATTTCTCTACCTCTCTCACTCCTCTTGCTGCTGCTGCCCCCTTCCTCATCTCCCTTCCCTCTTCAAAGCCCAAAAGCATCTCAAAAACAACCCCAAAACCTCATGTCCGTTTCATTAAAGATGTGCACGAGCTCGAGATCTACAAGATGGACTAAGAAAGCATGGATTTTGGCCACTAGGGGCAACTCAAGAAAGTTCTTGAGTTGCCAAGTGAGGTAATTTCTGAACCCTTAGCTCAATTGTAGCATTTCCTTTAACCCCAAGTTAAGATTATATCGATATTGTGTGATATTATGGACTTGGTGAAAACCTAGTTAGGGTTTGAGAGAAACTTGAGTTGTAATAAAATTGAGTGGACAGTGGTATGTGCAGGCACCCAGGAAGCTAACCCCAAGACCCTAGCCCCCAACTCCCTATCCCGGCCGCCAATTTTCCCCTTTTGGCCGCCAATTGCGGCCTGGGTCCCACCATTTTGGGTCGTGTTGGTTCTGTAGCTCCTTCATGTTCATGTTAGTCCCCTGGTATATATAGATTTGTATAAACAGACCTAGGGTGAAATCTGGGACATATTTCCTATGTTGTTGTTTTGGATTCGTGTTTCCGTATTCCGTATTTTTGATTCTGAAATGGTGTATTGTGTTTTGCCTCGACTATTTGTCGTTTATACGACGATATAGAGGATTTGTTGATGGTTTTGAAGGCGTGCCATAGGTTCTCACCTATAGGCCCCCTTATCGCATCGTTTTGGATTTCATGCGCCGTTTTAGCTTGGATTTGGTTTTAATGCGCATATACGATATTTGATGTGTAGGTACCCATGAAGACTTCGGGACAACAAGCAATTGCGTGGTGATGTCCGCAAATGATGTTTCAGGTGAGTAGATTATATCTACAGGGGGAAGTCGGGTGGATGGCGTATAGCACCCCCGCAGTCCGTAGTTAGTATACTATATATATAGTGGATATATGATAGTTATAGTGTGTTGTAGCTTTGTGATAGGTGTTTTATGGATAGTGTAGGGTAGAAGTGACTAGTGTAGTTCATAGTCGCGAACCCTAGGGTAGAATTACACCTACACACACACACCCTTGCATATTACTTGTACTTACACGGTGGTTGATGATATGGATTGACTTTGGAGATGAGTCGATGATGTGGGCTTGATGGCGTGAGATCGGTGATTGGATACGATTCATTGTGGGATATGACTTGTGATCTCTTGCGGGCTTGGGATATGTGTTTACCCCCGCATGCATACTTCATTGATGGTATCGTTTGGTGCTAGACATAGAGTAGTACCCCAGGCTATGTGATCTGATGATAGTGATACCTGTTATGTGATGAGATAGTGAGATGTTGACCTGTACCCAGCTATTGGGATGCCGTACGACGATTACCGTACGAGCCGATATTGATGATAGATCCGCACTCATAACTCGAGGATATCTTATGATTGGACATTGAGGCGAGATCACCGACTATATACCTTGATATATGTATCGACTCAGATTTAGGCGGTTTCCATACCCCTCCAGACTTGCATGATACTTAGATCAGTAGTTGCATAGTAGATGTTAGATTAGACCAGAGTCATACCTATTTCAAACTAACGAATCGGGAATATTGCAAGATAGGAAAAAGGGGATTCTACGGATATTTTCAAATGTGTAGTGTCTATTTTCTAAACACCGTAGCCCTTGTTTTACCAAAGACCCCGATTCGTCTTATTTCAAAAGGCAAGGTTGCATGATATAGCTTTTGAGTTAGATTCTTCACTATTGAGTTGATTATTCGATTGCACCTGTTCATACTGTTTGCATGGCATCACTTGTGCTTATTGTTATATTACCATCATGCTGTTAGGACACCAGCACCATTATCGATGATGCATATGTTCCACGTACACTGATTGCGGACTCACACACTTCATCATCGATAATTGCTATGTCACTACACTGTAGTACTGCTGCATTCATGGTATGATTTCCGCATGGCATATTGTACACATAGACCTGTACACAAACATATATGATTTTGACTTGATATTCATACCTGATACATATGTCACATCGCATCATAATATCGCAGCTCATTTATATGTGACATGACTTGATACTCACATTGATGCTTATATCACATCTGATCATCATATTGTAGCTCATTTATATGTGACATGACTTGATACTCACATTGATGCTTATATCACATCTGATCATCATATTGTAGCTCATTTATATGTGACATGACTTGATACTCACATTGATGCTTATATCACATCTGATCATCATATTGTAGCTCATTTATATGTGACATGACTTGATACTCACATTTGATGCTTATATCACACCTGATCATTATATTGTAGCTCATCTATATGTGACTTGACATGATATTTATGTTTGACGCACATATCATATCAGATTAGTGACTTACATTCTGGTTTGGATTATATGTGATTTCTGGATTTGGGAACCGTGGCTATTTCAAATATGTAATCATTTAAAAACCCGGTTCCCTTGATATGATATTTCGGTGCGTCCACCATGTGTTTTCTCGGTGCTAGAGTGATATATGAAAACCCGAATCGAGGAGGCGGTTGAGACCGATTACGGGTACATGGTGGACCCGGTATGGTACCCCGGGGCGAGAACGGTTTCGCTGTGTGATAGACGGTGAGCCCGGCAGAGGGACTACTACCTACCAGTGATTGTATTTGAGCTCGGCGGATATCTGGAGGATTCCGACCGGGGTTGAGAGATGGATATGGGCTGACCCGTACTGCCGGGGCCGAGGGCCGATACCGCAGACGGAGCCCAGAGATGGACATGGGTTGACCCGTACTGCCGGGGCTGAGGGCCGATACCGCAGACGGAGCCCCATATGGATGAGGATTTACGTGTCGATGCTTGGCACGGGTTTCATGATGTTTTACCATGATTTGTTTACATCCTCATATTGCATACATGATGCTTATTGTCATTGGGTGACGGGTGGACGGGTTCTACGTATATACCGACATAGATCATATACAGACATGGATCATATACAGACATGGATCATATACAGACATAGATCATATACAGACATGGATCATATACAGACTGGATTTACACTTATCATACTTCATTTGTATATATAACAGGGTATGAGGGCGCTGTTATATATACCCTTACACCAATATTAGTGATATGGGACGCTAATATATGTGTATTGATATCATTTGATACTTCATCATATTTACTTCATACAGCATACCTTACATTCATGACATGTTATTACCTGAGTACTTGGCACCACATACATATTAGATGTTACCTTGCCACCTTATCACACTCAGATGTACTCTTGTGGATTATATTACTGATTGTTGACTTAGGTTTATGTCTTGCATTCGGTTTCTGCTTGTAGATGTTTCTATTCACGAGTTGGCAACTCACCCCCGTTGTGCCACAGTTCTTGCAGGTTCTGCCGTACAGGTTTCATTGCGGCATTTCTGGCACACCACTTTCTTGCGGGTGGCTTGCTTTTGGTAGGTGGATTCTTTCGCATCAAGAACCACCCTTGTATTTACTTTATTCATTGTATCTAGAATTTCCATCAACCAAAAACTTGTATATTGTTTCAGACCTAGACTTTAGTGATGTATTATTCGACCTTAGAGTCGTGCTTAGTAGTATTGCGGTTTCTTGTTGTTGAGCTTTCTTTTGGGTGTGATCCTCGCCACTTGGCGTTGTATATTATTGTTGCATGTGTGGTTGTGACCGTCTATTGACGAAGAGCTAGCTCCCGCTTGGGGATGCCTTTATAATTGTATATATATATTTTTATCTTTGTTGTGCCCTATTCGGGGCCAGTTTTACAGAAGAAACTCTGCCGAAATTTTTAGAAAAGACTGTACTGTTTTAAAATGCACATTCGGCTTAGTTATTTAAAAACATTGATTTTAAACATGTAGTTCTATACTTATTCTTAAAAAAAGGGTTTTAGATTTCTGGGTTTTCGGCTTACTTAGTCGCGTTACGCCTGTAGACGTTACGTGGTTAAGTGCCGGTCACGGGCCAAACCTTGGGTCGTGACAAAGTTGGTATCAGAGCGCTAGGTTGACCTTGGTTCGAGTCTAAGTTTGACTATGTGGAGCCTAGGGCGTTTATATATATATACGGAACTTAGGCTTGACCTTACGGAACTTAGACTTGCTCGAGGGGGGTATTAGACCCGAACTTTCGTCGTATTAGGATGACCCTTGGTTGATGGAATAGGTGACTAAAGTAGAGTGACGTACCGTTGGTATGTTCCGCGGCATACTTACGACACGCCACTCCGCTTAAGGAACCTTAGGATGTGCATATTCTTCGAGATCAGTGATTCTCTTTATATCCAGGATTATACATCCATTTGAGATCCCCGATTCTATTAGTTCATGATCATATCTCCATTGATGTTGTTCCTTCCTATGATCATGTATCCACTCTGGATCTGTTGTTTCCTTCTTGTCACTGATGTGCTCTCTTTGATACTCGATTGAGATTCCTGTTGCCATGATTGGGCGCAGTTTGGGCTGCTGCTAGGGTTACGGCCGGTGTGAGCTCGTTTGGTACGAGGGCCGACCATTGTGTTTTCTGGTGACATGGGAATGTCTCGAGTTAGTATTGGTGATTGTGACCTCTAGTGGAGGCGAGTGCTTGGATTTGCACCGGATGATCGGGCCATTGTTAGAGCTGCCTGTTGTGAGAGGACTGTTGATGTACAGCATACCTCAGAGATTGTGATGTCGCCTACCGTGCAGACAGATGGACCAGCTGTTGCTGAGATTGACAGGATGTCGCTTTCGGAGCTTACGAGCTGAGATTGCCGGAGCTTTCAGGCAGATATGCGACAGATGATAGCTAGTCTACCCGATTTGAGAGGCGAAGGTGATTCGTCCGATTTTGCGCCAGAGCGGGCCCAGTTGAGTTGAAGAATTCCAGTGTGGAGAGTCTTACTCAGATCTAGAGCAGACCGATTCAGAGATGACCGCCTATGTATTGCCCTTCCTGGAGGATTGAGGCATTGTTCGGCGTACAGGCGTATGAACCAGTTGCTGCTGCAAATGATGAGATATCGCCCAGATGATTGGAGCTGTTGCAGCGTGAGCATATACTCAGAGAGATGATAGCGAGTCGCTAGTCACCTGAGGATGAATGACTAGGACATGTGGTTCGTTCGTTACCGATGCGAGGTCATCAGATAGATCGTTTCCAGCTAGAGACGATTTCACGCAGGTTCGTTGAGAGTCGATTGAGACGATCGAATGTCAGGAGCCCATTTTCCAAGTTTAAAGTATACGGAAAGACATGCAGGTGATTCTATGGACCCTCTAGAAGAATGAAACCCTAACTCGACTTAATGACCGTGTGACAGCCTTTGAACCTTAGGGTTTACGGCGGTTCCGCGGCGCCATTAGTGAGGCTTGGGTTTGCCCTTCTACGGCTGGACCACCGACGCTGTGGCATGTACTCGATACTATTAAACTGTACCCGAGATGTGAGCTCTTGGGGGATTATGAGGATCTGACGAGTCGATCGGATGGTTCGACATCTTTCGGATATCGTGATGGGACACTGCTTGGGAGACTCCAGATGCGAGCGTGGCCGTCGGAGCGCAGTTCGTGTAGCCACGATGAGTTAGGTCCGAATCAGTCGACATTGAGCAATGTGGAGTAGAGAATTCGTACGAGGTTTCGACGATATGACATCCCACTCCGCTGACATTAGAGATGTGATATGCACCCAGAGGCGTGGTATATGGATATATCTTCCAGAAAGAAGCGCGATAAGTATGTAGCCGTTCCGGAATAAGCTTTAGCTTTAGCATTAGATGATGACTTCCGGGTATTTCGGCAGGATTGAGATTTGAGAAAGGAACCTCGACAGGACTTTTCGGGAGTACGATACGAGAAGACCTAGACCAGGAGTGGTCGTATTGCGCACACCCAGCAGGACAGAGTTCGGCATTGTCGACGAGGTAGTTGACCAGGTTCGGATAAAGGAACTTACCCAGATGCGTTGCGAATTGATCAAGGGCGGACGAGTGACGAGTGTCCCTCCGATGGTTGGGACGTGTTCCCGAGGATCTGTTCGTCCTGACATCTTCTACAAAAGGGTGAAGCTACAGAGTACGCGATTTCGAGTCCGTGCGAGAGACTTCAGATTGGCCGTGGCCAAGAACAGTGCAGTGCAAGGTAGCTTGGCGTGACGTCATAGTGGACGACGATGGAGACAAGTGGAACCAGAGGTTCGTGTGAGACGCTGACGAGCTGTCATTACTTTCCGTCGAGACTAGAGACCTGATTTGCTTACAGAGACGTTGGGATGTGACCAGTTTCTGAGAAATATTGTGCTGAGGACACAGGTGTCTTTTGAGAGAGAAGAGGTTGTGCAGGAAAGCCAGCCTCTGTGCAGATCGGCATAGGCAGGATTGGGAAGAGACCTTGAGCAGAATTCCTTCCAGGACATTGCTGCAATGATGTTTGCACCCAGGATCAGATGTGTGACGTGCATTCAGAGAGCCAGAGGCCGACGCCAGTGATGTGCTGCCTTACGAGTGGTCATGAGGATTGACCGAGTGGTGACCAGAGAAGTGCCAGAACGGAATCGTCCCCGTTAGCGCATCTGACAGGGCCGATGAGCCGATTGACTGTGAGATTGGTAGGCCACAGAGAAGATAAGGACCCAGAGAGTCAGAGGACGCCAGACCGTGAGCAAGAGGCACGTAGATATCCTGCGCTGCTAGCAGTGGATTGCACCGACTCCTTCTCGACCTCGAAGGAGGAACTACCGACGACGGTATTTATGATTTGTGATTTTGTGATTCGATTATCACGTATCCGTCATTTTGGATTTCGGTATTTTGGGCGTTCTGTTTACATGATTTAGTTTTGATGACTGAGTTTCATGATATTGGTTTCATGCACCCACTGGATATTTATATATTTTGCGCTGAGTTATTACATTTGAGATATTGATTGAGATTTCATGCCTATCGTATTCAGTGATTTGATTTTGCACTTCCAGCGTAGTTTTCATGCATCTTTAGTATTTTGATATACGATTTTGGTGCACGCCAGATGCACTAAATCGGAATTCTTCGTGCATTTCATATGCACCTGATTTTGCTGTCAGGCACATACGTTGCCTACGACAGATGTTTCGTGCACACCCGTTGCACCTAGATGCTGTTTTCTACACCTATTTGACACATATATGGATTTTGATTCTTGCGCACCAGACGCATAGGATATTCGTATATATGCATTTTGGGGATTGATTCTAGTAGAGTAGTACATTTTTTTTATGATATTCTTATGTGTTGATGCTTTCGGAGCCCCGACAAAATGGATTATACTGAAATTGTTTAGTAGTGGGGGTTTAAATTTAAATTCGGGGACCGAATTTCTTTAAGGGGGGTAGATTGTAACATTTCAAAAGTATAAAATATTAATTTTGGGGAATTTTTATAATTTAATATTATTTTATTGATTATTTTAATATTAAATGCAAATAAATAGGAAAAATGTTAGAAAAAATTATGAAAAATTATGGAAAATTCTAAATAGGGTAAATTAGTGAATTATGACATTTTTAAGTTTTTGTGATTAGTTTGACACTAATTTAGTGCTAATCGCGATTAAAATCGCTAATCGGGTTTTTTGGCAATTTTGTGCAAAACATGCACATATCACATTTTCTACACTTGTGCATTTTTCTTGCCATGATTTATCATTTGGGTTTACTATTGAGGTGAGAAGGTTTGGTTTAGGGATTAAAAGAAAAGGGAAAAAGAAAAGAAAATGAGGGTAGGTGAGAGAGTGAGGTGAACTTTGACTTATACCCTTAGCCATTCTTCTTCATTCTCATTTCTCTACCTCTCTCACTCCTCTTGCTGCTGCTGCCCCCTTCCTCATCTCCCTTCCTCTTCAAAGCCCAAAAGCATCTCAAAAACAACCCCAAAACCTCATGTCCGTTTCATTAAAGATGTGCACGAGCTCGAGATCTACAAGATGGACTAAGAAAGCATGGATTTTGGCCACTAGGGGCAACTCAAGAAAGTTCTTGAGTTGCCAAGTGAGGTAATTTCTGAACCCTTAGCTCAATTGTAGCATTTCCTTTAACCCCAAGTTAAGATTATATCGATATTGTGTGATATTATGGACTTGGTGAAAACCTAGTTAGGGTTTGAGAGAAACTTGAGTTGTAATATGAAATTGAGCTCAGTAGAGGACTTGTAAACACCCTAGTGCATGAATTGGAACCCAAAAACCTGGAACCCAAACACAGAATACGGATTTTAGAAACCGATATCGGGGAAATTATGGAATCTGTGAAGGTTAATTCGAATCTGCTATCACCCGAGACACCCTAAAATAAAATTGAGTGGACAGTGGTATGTGCAGGCACCCAGGAAGCTAACCCCAAGACCCTAGCCCCCAACTCCCTATCCCGGCCGCCAATTTTCCCCTTTTGGCCGCCAATTGCGGCCTGGGTCCCACCATTTTGGGTCGTGTTGGTTCTGTAGCTCCTTCATGTTCATGTTAGTCCCCTGGTATATATAGATTTGTATAAACAGACCTAGGGTGAAATCTGGGACATATTTCCTATGTTGCTGTTTTGGATTCGTGTTTCCGTATTCCGTATTTTTGATTCCGAAATGGTGGATTGTGTTTTGCCTCGACTATTTGTCGTTTATACGACGATATAGAGGATTTGTTGATGGTTTTGAAGGCGTGCCATAGGTTCTCACCTATAGGCCCCCTTATCGTATCGTTTTGGATTTCATGCGCCGTTTTAGCTTGGATTTGGTTTTAATGCGCATATACGATATTTGATGTGTAGGTACCCATGAAGACTTCGGGACAACAAGCAATTGCGTGGTGATGTCCGCAAATGATGTTTCAGGTGAGTAGATTATATCTACAGGGGAAAGTCGGGTGGATGGCGTATAGCACCCCCACAGTCCGTAGTTAGTATACTATATATATAGTGGATATATGATAGTTATAGTGTGTTGTAGCTTTGTGATAGGTGTTTTATGGATAGTGTAGGGTAGAAGTGACTAGTGTAGTTCATAGTCGCGAACCCTAGGGTAGAATTACACCTACACACACACACCCTTGCATATTACTTGTACTTACACGGTGGTTGATGATATGGATTGACTTTGGAGATGAGTCGATGATGTGGGCTTGATGGCGTGAGATCGGTGATTGGATACGATTCATTGTGGGATATGACTTGTGATCTCTTGCGGGCTTGGGATATGTGTTTACCCCCGCATGCATACTTCATTGATGGTATCGTTTGGTGCTAGACATAGAGTAGTACCCCAGGCTATGTGATCTGATGATAGTGATACCTGTTATGTGATGAGATAGTGAGATGTTGACCCGTACCCAGCTATTGGGATGCCGTACGACGATTACCGTACGAGCCGATATTGATGATAGATCCGCACTCATAACTCGAGGATATCTTATGATTGGACATTGAGGCGAGATCACCGACTATATACCTTGATATATGTATTGACTCAGATTTAGGCGGTTTCCATACCCCTCCAGACTTGCATGATACTTAGATCAGTAGTTGCATAGTAGATGTTAGATTAGACCAGAGTCATACCTATTTCAAACTAACGAATCGGGAATATTGCAAGATAGGAAAAAGGGGATTCTACGGATATTTTCAAATGTGTAGTGTCTATTTTCTGAACACCGTAGCCCTTGTTTTACCAAAGACCCCGATTCGTCTTATTTCAAAAGGCAAGGTTGCATGATATAGCTTTTGAGTTAGATTCTTCACTATTGAGTTGATTATTCGATTGCACCTGTTCATACTGTTTGCATGGCATCACTTGTGCTTATTGTTATATTACCATCATGCTGTTAGGACACCAGCACCATTATCGATGATGCGTATGTTCCACGTACACTGATTGCCGACTCACACACTTCATCATCGATAATTGCTATGTCACTACACTATAGTACTGCTGCATTCATGGTATGATTTCCGCATGGCATATTGTACACATAGACCTGTACACAAACATATATGATTTTGACTTGATATTCATACCTGATACATATGTCACATCGCATCATAATATCGCAGCTCATTTATATGTGACATGACTTGATACTCACATTGATGCTTATATCACATCTGATCATCATATTGTAGCTCATTTATATGTGACATGACTTGATACTCACATTGATGCTTATATCACATCTGATCATCATATTGTAGCTCATTTATATGTGACATGACTTGATACTCACATTGATGCTTATATCACATCTGATCATCATATTGTAGCTCATTTATATGTGACATGACTTGATACTCACATTTGATGCTTATATCACACCTGATCATTATATTGTAGCTCATCTATATGTGACTTGACATGATATTTATGTTTGACGCACATATCATATCAGATTAGTGACTTACATTCTGGTTTGGATTATATGTGATTTCTGGATTTGGGAACCGTGGCTATTTCAAATATGTAATCATTTAAAAACCCGGTTCCCTTGATATGATATTTCGGTGCGTCCACCATGTGTTTTCTCGGTGCTAGAGTGATATATGAAAACCCGAATCGAGGAGGCGGTTGAGACCGATTACGGGTACATGGTGGACCCGGTATGGTACCTCGGGGCGAGAACGGTTTCGCTGTGTGATAGACGGTGAGCCCGGCAGAGGGACTACTACCTACCGGTGATTGTATTTGAGCTCGGCGGATATCTGGAGGATTCCGACCGGGGTTGAGAGATGGAAATGGGCTGACCCATACTGCCGGGGCCGAGGGCCGATACCGCAGACGGAGCCCAGAGATGGACATGGGTTGACCCGTACTGCCGGGGCTGAGGGCCGATACCGCAGACGGAGCCCCATATGGATGAGGATTTACGTGTCGATGCTTGGCACGGGTTTCATGATGTTTTACCATGATTTGTTTACATCCTCATATTGCATACATGATGCTTATTGTCATTGGGTGACGGGTGGACGGGTTCTACGTATATACCGACATAGATCATATACAGACATGGATCATATACAGACATAGATCATATACAGACATGGATCATATACAGACTGGATTTACACTTATCATACTTCATTTGTATATATAACAGGGTATGAGGGCGCTGTTATATATACCCTTACACCAATATTAGTGATATGGGACGCTAATATATGTGTATTGATATCATTTGATACTTCATCATATTTACTTCATACAGCATACCTTACATTCATGACATGTTATTACCTGAGTACTTGGCAACACATACATATTAGATGTTACCTTGCCACCTTATCACACTCAGATGTACTCTTGTGGATTATATTACTGATTGTTGACTTAGGTTTATGTCTTGCATTCGGTTTCTGCTTGTAGATGTTTCTATTCACGAGTTGGCAACTCACCCCCGTTGTGCCACAGTTCTTGCAGGTTCTGCCGTACAGGTTTCATTGCGGCATTTCTGGCACACCACTTTCTTGCGGGTGGCTTGCTTTTGGTAGGTGGATTCTTTCGCATCAAGAACCACCCTTGTATTTACTTTATTCATTGTATCTAGAATTTCCATCAACCAAAAACTTGTATATTGTTTCAGACCTAGACTTTAGTGATGTATTATTCGACCTTAGAGTCGCGCTTAGTAGTATTGCGGTTTCTTGTTGTTGAGCTTTCTTTTGGGTGTGATCCTCGCCACTTGGCGTTGTATATTATTGTTGCATGTGTGGTTGTGACCGTCTATTGACGAAGAGCTAGCTCCCGCTTGGGGATGCCTTTATAATTGTATATATATATTGTTATCTTTGTTGTGCCCTATTCAGGGCCAGTTTTACAAAAGAAACTCTGCCGAAATTTTTAGAAAAGACTGTACTGTTTTAAAATGCACATTCGGCTTAGTTATTTAAAAACATTGATTTTTAAACATGTAGTTCTATACTTATTCTTAAAAAAAGGGTTTTAGATTTCTGGGTTTTCGGCTTACTTAGTCGCGTTACGCCTGTAGACGTTACGTGGTTAAGTGCCGGTCACGGGCCAAACCTTGGGTCGTGACAGGCAGATAATACTGGTCGGCTTTGGTTTTAGCCGGATCCGAGTATTATACTGTGTAGATATAATATCTTTGTCTCAGTTGCATTTTTATTCGGTCGTAATACAAATGCGGGTATGTTTATACCGATACGGGGTTATCCTGAAATTCGTTTCAGGATCACTTTTGGAAGTTGCCAGTTTCCAGTTTTCTATCAGCCGTATTTAACATTCGGTTAAATACGGATTTATCTTTTCTTGAGATGAGTGTGGAAGCTTCTAGAGGCTTATAGAAGGTGGTGACTAGGTTCATGCATCTTTGTGACTCATTAGTGCATTTAATGATGTTTGATGACTAGGGTTAATAATTCATCACTTGCATTAATTGTGTTCATACAAGGTGTTATGATAAGATTCATTGTTGTGGTCACCCCCTTGCTCCTACACTCACCCCCTCCTCTATATATGGCCGCCCCCTCTCTTGATAGAAACATGGTTTCTTGAGAGAAAAAGATGAGAGTTTAAGTGTATGGAAATCTGATAGATACTGATTTCTCATTCCACCCGATTCCAAAAGGCAACTTCATCAACCGTTCGTCCATAGCTTTGGACGTAACGAGACAATGTGTTCTACTCATTCTCTACATCATCTTGGTCGTCTCTTTTAGCAAACTTGACGACCGAGTTGCCTCGGTTCAGAGGCGGGAGCCCGTTTAAAGATCCGTCGACGTGGTGCCACCTGGACGAGAAGACTGGAGATTCAGGAGATCGGAGCAGCCGCACCAAAGCGTGGGATGATGGTTGAAGACCGAAGGACTCGGATCGTTCGGTATAACTCTTCTACCCACTTTGTAGTTTGTTAGTTTAGCTTTAATGGCAGATCCGGGTTATAGTACGCAATAGCGCCAGTTTGTAAAAGTTTTTGTTCCGCATTTGGTGTCTGTTAGACGGCCGGGGCGCTATCGTGGACTTACAGTGGTATCAGAGCCTCACCATTAAGCTATACTAACTTGTGCTAACGCGTTTAAAAGATCGATCGAACGGAATTTCCGAAATCACAATTTTCAAGCACACAAGTTTCTGTCGATTTTTTTAAAGGGCCTAAAAATAATTTTGCATATCACAGAAAAGCGTACAGGGTTTTCTAAGGATTGTAGAAAAATTTAGGCACGTGATCCATAAGATCACCGCGGATCCGCGGTCAAACCTAGGGTTTGACCGCGGAACCGCGGCGACTTTATGGGAACAGTGCACAAGTTTTTTCCAGAGAGCTTCACTGAGGAAATTGTGGTTTTTGGTAATATTCTTTTGGGCCCAGATTTTGTTACTGTACAGCAGATGTACGTGGGGCCCACTTCGGGAAATTTTGTCGATCGAAATTTTAAATTTGTTAGTATGCAGTACTTACTTTATATCTCCGACCGGGAATGTTATTCGATCGGTAAACCGTGTCTAATTTCTATAGATCTTTTAGACGGGTTTGCGAACGTGACATTCGCGTTGATGTTCTGTGTTGTGCTGTGATGTTGTGGATTTATTGTGGTGGATAGCAGGGTGCAATGATAGTGCAGTTTGGATTTATTTGTACATTTGATATTGCGGGGCGAGCGTCCAACATGTGGACTGCCATCACTGCCTGTTGTATAATATTCTTTTGGGACACGACCGGGTTGAGGTCGATGTACCCGTTGTACATATTTTTCATTTCTGTACTAGGTTTATCCCGTGAAGGAGTGCATGGATAGCCGGGTTCTGGAGGGCAATGGGTCAGTATCTCATGGCTTTGAGAGGAAAAGGGACCTCACTCTAGAATTGGCAGACTATTCGCCACACTCGTAGGGGGTACAGGTTGACCCAAGGAGGGGTGCTCAATTTACCGGATTTCGTGAAGTGCCGGGTGTTCCACTCACTATGTTGTGGGGACTACCTCGCTTCAGGTTTTGGCGGGTAACTTGCCGCACCCGTAGGGGTCTAGGTTTCATTGCACAGGCTATCCACACGACCAGGGGAACGTCGGGTTTCAGCAGCGGCTCTGTGAAACTCGGGGATCCCAGATTATCTGTATTGTTCTGTGATGCTTATTACTTTTCTGTAATGTTGCATATTATCACGCTTGGGGCGATTATTGTATATTGGTATATATACTATTAGATGTTGTTTATGTTTTACATCCGTGCTAGTCCAGCCCCCGCTCTGTCGTTAGTTAAGTAACCTAACGGGTGATGACGGGACCCAGTGGCGAATGCGGATGGCATATACGCACATTTTATTTTCGTTCTTTTCTGGTGTGATTTATTGATGGGACTGCTTTGATTCTTATCAATGCAAGATAAAACAAACCTATATTTGAAGTTGTTGGAACAAATTTTAAAAGGTGTTATTACAAAGATGTTTCCGTTTGTTTTGCATAGCGATATTCAGTTAGAATATCCCGCACCTCATTCGACGAGGCAAGGGCCGAGATCCCTTCACCGGGAGTGACCCCTTGGGCAGAAGTTTACGTCAGGGTAATAACTTCAATATAGTCGATTACAAGTTGCTTTGCATTGCGGTATTCAGTTGGAATATCCTGCACCTCATTCCATGAGGAAAGAGCCGAGATCCCTTCACTGGGAGTGACCTCTTTAGCAAAACGTTTTCGCCACTATATTTTTATAAAAAGCTATCAGGTTCCTTCAACGAGATCAAGTTCATTACGTTAAAGGTTTTTTCACCAAAAACCAGCCGTAACCCTCCGTCGTTTCTTATGGATAGTCAGTAGTATTCAAGCTATGTTTGTTGACTAAAGTCAAGGCATAGTGTTTGGTAGTTGCTGTGTCACAACCCGAAAGTACGGAACATGACCGGCACTTAAACTACGAACGTCTCGAGGCGTACGTAATCTAAGTAAACCGAAACCCAGAAATCCAAACCAAGAAAATAGTAGAGTGAAGGAAAACCAATTTAAAACAAGTAGTTTTAATAGCATAAGCCGAATTATGCGGTTTTTAAGAACATCAAAATTTACTGAAAATTTCGGCAGAGTCTCCTTTGTAAATACTGGCTCCCAAACGGGATACAACATGAATAGTATACGAAATCAATAAAAAGGCATCCCCAAGCGGGAGCTAGCTCTTCGTCAATCGACGGTCACAACCACACAAGCAATATAATATACAACGCCAACGGCGAGGATCAAAACTCAAAAGGAAACTCAAAACCACCAGAAATATAACGAGCGACTCTAAGGTCGAAAGAATAAACTACACTGGTCTCTATCTCAAAAATACATGTTTGGTTGATGGAATTTACTAGATACAACTGAATAATATTATACAAGGTAATATGATGGGTACGATACAAGAAAAACCCACCTACTAGCAAGTCACCCGAATGAAACTGAGCCCGCAACGCCGTAATGAAACCTGTACGGCAAACCTGCAAGAAACTGGGGCACAACGGGGGTGAGTTGCCAACTCGTGAATAGAAAAACATCTACGCACAGAAATCGCATAAATAACGCAACCTAGGTCAATGATCATAATATATCCTCAAAAATATACATAACAAGCAGCCTATAACAATGGCTAGGGTAATATCTAACCGAGTGAAATCTCGTGTGCCCGTGTCAGTGCCTCAGGTAGCAATATATCATATGAATGAGGTATGAATGCATGAAAACAGAATACATGTAAATGAAGAAACTGTCTTCATAAATTAGTGAGATTTCCTTCGTATTTTTAAACCGAGGTATCATAATGAAATCAGTATCAACAGTGTCTAGCATCGACACAAAACATAAATCTCACTGTCTCGAAATATCAATGTCTCAATCTCAATATCTAGGGCGCCGTCAGTCCAGACCGGCCCCTACCATCCATCTCAAGACCACGACGGTATCCTCATGATATCCGACGCGTCGGGTAATATCACCAGTAGGTAATCTGTCCCCTGCCAGGCTCAACGTCAACACCACATTCATCTTGCCCCGGGGTACCATACCGGGTCCACCATGTACCCGTGACGGTTTCTCCACTCCTCGACACGGATCTCTAAAACCACAGCAAACTCATGGTGGACGACACTTTACATTACTAGAAAACCGCAACATTTTATATTTTAAAAGATCATAAGTTGTAAATTTTGCGGCTTTCCCCGAAATCCAGAAATATCATAAATCTCAAGAAATCATCACAAGTGCATATGTCAATGATAATGAATGCATATGGTATCAATAACCAAGTTGCAATGTATGATTAATAAACTAGGCATGTAAGGCAGGTACACTAATATCATATCAACTACTAACTAACAAGCTAAGTCAAGTAAATATATTCTCTAAAGTGTACGTGACATGGCAATTACCGATGAAGATGTGTGTGAGCCGGCAAGTAGGTGTACGTGGTACATACGCATCATCGGTAATGGTGCTGGTGTCCTAACAGCATGATATCAATAATGGAATATGCAGCAAAATAAGTATGCGAGGCAGAGTGAACAGCAATAATATGCGGGAGCTGAATACTAGACACAACGATAACTAATCTGTAATAATCTAATATAAGTCCTACAAATGGTGCCATTTGAAATAACACGAACCGCGGGGTTTTGAAAATAGGGCTACGGTGGTTTTTAAGAAAGGATACGTATTTTGAAATATCCGTAGGATCCCTTTGGCTGTCTTTTAAAATACCCACGATTCGTTAGTTTTTGAAATAGGTAAGAATCGAATCTAATCTAACAACTAAACTAAACTAAAGGGCTAAGCTAACAGGCTGGACTACAGGTAAGGAAACCGCCTAACATCTGAGTCGATATATATACATACCTGTATATATATTAGTCGGTGATCCCGCCTCAATAGTATCATATCCGATACCATATCTATAATCAGACATCCCAAGTCAAGAGTGCGAATCAATCATCAAGATACAGCTCATACGTAAATTCGTCGTACGGCATCCCTAATTTCTGGGTACGGGTCAATATCACATTCATCATACTATTCATCTGGTATCCTCTTTATCAAATATCATGATCGGGGTACTGATCTACGTCTAGTACAATATTGATACCATCTATGTATGCATGCATGTAAGAATCACTACGACAAAAGGCCCGCTAAAACATCATGTCGTATCTCAATACGAACCAAAACACATCACGGATCTTCTGGCCTCAAGCCCAATATCATCGACTCATCTCAAATCCCAATTACTATCCTCAAATCCAGTATATAAACACATAGTCCCATACCCATGTGTAAATATACACAACAATATATAATCCCATGTATGCACATATGAAAGAAGAATGTATGCAAATATGGGTGTGTGTGTATGTGTGGTGCAACCACTACCTAAGGTTTCATAACCATGCACCAATCCAACACCAATATCCATCTAAAATCATCAATAATAAATCCTAACAACATATCATAAATTGTTGGTGTGTATACGCATCCGTATACATCACCACGGACTGCGGGGGTGCTATACGCCATCCACCCGACTTCTCCCCGTAGATATAAATCTACTCACCTGGTCCTCGTTCGCCGGTGCCGACGTCGCCACGCGCTTGCTTGTCGTCTTGAAGTTCACATGGGGTACCTACATATCATAACGCATCGTGTTGTATTAAAATCCGACTCATGACCAAAACGACACGTGAATCCCACATAGGTCAAAGCCTATGGTTGCTCTCTCTCAAATCAACCCAAAACCCTCGACATCGGCGTACAAATGCCGAGTGATCGAGAAAAACTCAACGTATAAATCGTAGTTCCCAAAACTCACTAATTATAATATAAAACAAGGTTTAAATCATCAAAACATTAAAATAAATCAAATTGATTTATTTCCGAAAACCTAGAAAGCACTAAATTTTCGTTTTAATTCGAAACTTGATGTTTTAACAAATCTAATGACCCTAATATCCACTAAATATCATAACTAAGTCATATAAACCATTAGTAGATTTTATCCTCATCAATTTTCATTGAATCCAAAATTCTAGTTTGCAAATTAACCGATTTTAACATTTTAAAAGCAACAATTTGTAAACTAGCAACTAGATTAGTTTTAGCATTCCATTAACCTGTTGATCTCCTCATTAAAACCATAATAAATTTATAAAAACCCTAACTAGATTTTAAATTTCACATTTTCAATAATTTCTAAAAACCTAGTTTAAAAAAAAAAAGCTTAATTTGGACATTTTACACCTAACAATTTACATATTGGCAATTAGATTAGGTTTCGCATGTCTTAAGATCTTCACTACTCCACACAACCATAATCCAAATACTCTAAACCCTAACTTTAGATTAACCCTTCACTTGAAAACCAAACATTAAAATTAAACCATATTTAAACTTCTAGTTAGCTAGATTGAAGTAATTAGACAACATTTTGACTAAAGGGTTAAGATTATACCTCACAATTTCAAGAGATCCAACATGAATCTAGCCTCCCAAACTTGCTTCTTTTCACCAATATCCATACAAGTATAGCCAAGGAAAAATGGGTAAGGGTTGGATTTTGAAATTAGTGAGGTTTTATTTGATTTTTCATGGAATTTTTGTGAACTTTGGAGAAGAAATGAGGTGGGGAAATGAGAGAAGGGGGGCTGCTGAATTCTGCAGCAGTGAGGAGGTGAGAGAGAGTGTGGTGTTGGGTGTGGGTGAGAGAAAAGTCCAAGCAAGGAACCATACATCAAGTATAAAGACCCATGCTTATGTTTAACACCAATTTCTTTTCTTTTGTTGCTTTGTTGTGTGAAATGGGAGGTCCATGAATGTTTGGCTGATCAAGGGGGGCCGGCCAAGCATGTTGGGGAAATGGGTGTGGATTTTGTTTAGGTGAGAAAAAGAGATAAGTGTAGTAACCCACTTCCATTACACTAATTTCACCGAAAAAGCCTTTTTTCTTCAAAAATTTCTAAACCGTTTTGGCAAATGATTTTGTTCCAAAAACCACATGATAAAATTTTATTTAATGTTTTATGATGCACAAAATTTGTTTCAACTCATTCCAATTTGTAATTTTCCCTAATTAAATGTATTAGTGACGGCTTAAAATAATAATAAAATAATATTTTTTTCAGAAAATTTGAAATTTCACCAGCGGCTCAATAAACACCAAATAATAGCAATTACATAGCTAGAATATGTATATTTAATTTTTATAATAAGATATTTGTATTTTGACTTTTTACAGAAAACCCCCTTATTCTACCGATTTTTTCGAAATTTCACCGAAACGATTTTCAAAACGTTACATGCTGGGTATTCATCTGATGCATAGATAGATGTGTTGGTTTGGGACAGTCGTATTACCTTGTTGACTAAAGTCAAGGGTATGTATGGGTGGGTTCAAATCAACGTGGACAATGACGGGTAGAACTTGACATGTGACTTATGATTTGTTGACTAAAGTCAAGGTCATAAGAACATGAGGCAAAAATTATATCGGGAGTTTCTAAAGAAACTGAAACTTGCCAAGTATGCGCATACCTTCTGGAGTGTGATAACTTGAGTGGCTTCCATCAAGTTATCATGCGATGATAGTTGGATCCCGATTCTCACTGATTAGTTGGTTTACTCTTCGGGTGATCCCGACTAATTCTTCTTTCAGGTTTGGAGGAGAATTTGAGATTACAGTGGGAGGTTTACTGATTAGATAAAATGATAACCATTCTGATTTAGGTTAGAGTGCACGTAGAGTGTTTCTTTTCTCTCTCTCTCGTTGGCAGCGACCTTTGACCGACCCTAGACTATGACTCATTGACCAAAGTTGACCGAACCATCTTAAAATACTGGCCTTTGGATTGTCTTAGTTGCATAAATCATTGCCGCTCCTTCTTTTACCCTTTGCATTTCTCAGAACACCCCATATTACTACGGATATCCACTTCCATTGGATAGATCCATCGTATGGTTATATACGAACTCGAAGGGACTTCTTCGAGGATGGATCCAGGTTCAGGAGAAATAGAATTAGTTTATTCAGTTGTCTTTTGTTATCACCTTCTATCAGGTTGTGAGGGCTCCTCAGTTTAGGAGAGTACACCTATTACGCTTATTGGATAGTCTTATTCCAAACCATAGGCTGGTGCCGAAAGGAAGGGAATGAAGAAAACCAATTAGCCTAAGTAGGGTGTACAGAAGGTAATATATAAAGACAAAATGAAGGGATTAGAAAGAGGGCAAAGTAAATTGCGACTGTTATCATTCATGACCAAACCGCGTACTTCATCACCACTCCTATTTCACCTTTGCCTTTTCCCCAGTTCGGGAGAAATAGAATAAGGTATTATTCATTTGTCCTTTATCGTCACCTTCTCTCAAGTTGCGAGTACTTCTAGGATTAGGAGAGTACACCTATTATGCTTACTGGATAGTCTTCTTCCAAACCATAGGCTGGTGCCGAACGGTAGGGAAGGAAGAAAACCATTTAGCCTAACGAAGGTGTACAGAAGGTAACGACTAAAGACAAATTAAGGGATTTGGAGAGATGGCAAAGAAATATACGGTTAAAGTCATGAATTGGATTATGGAAGAGGCATTACTAGGAATACCGGGATACCCCTACGGGACATTTTAATGTTTCAGTTTCACTGCGCATTGTTAAAAGAAAACTGTTTTCCCTATTAGATACTTACTCCAGGGTATGTATTTGCCAGGTTTCATTCTCATATTTGTATGGCTTTTTACAGATGATGAATGGGAGTAAGTTATTAGGAATTAGGTGATCATCCTCATTATATCGGAATTCGTTGTAATTGGTGATATTTAAGGAAATCGCCTGGGTACAATTTTCAACCTACGATGCATAGGTTTTGAGTTATTCAAACTCAGGGGACTTATACAGAGTATTGTATGTTGTCCAGTGTCCGTCAGGACTAAGGGGTAGGTCCTCGTACTATGTTCTGTTTACTTGTGACTTCTCTAGTTTTTAGACAAGTGTTTCGTAGAAATACAATGTCTAAGTTTTGAGAAGTTGTGGGTATAAGAATAAAGTAGAGAACCAGGTATCGCAAGTATCGGGATTCTTCAAAGAGATCGAAGATTTAGATTCTTGTGATTGGTATTCAGATAATAGTAATCGTTTTGAGAAACTTGTTTCTCTTTCAGGTTACTCATAATTGGATGGATTCCTAAGTTGAGTAATGCTGATCAGCCTTTCTCCATTAAGTTGATATGCACTGGAGACAGTTGCATGATTTGAATTTGGTTCCAATTAAATTAGTGCCTCTATTTCTATATTGTATATAGATTGGTTCATATCTTAACGATGTTAAGGTACGGGGAGTTGTCCAACTTATGCTTAAAACCAGACACTGGATAACTCAAGGCACGTTTCTGTAATGGCTGTTTGTGGGTTGACCCTGGCTTTGACGAGGGTTGACATTTCTACCATCTGGAAGATCAATAGTGATATTGTTCTTGACTCGCCACAGTTTTAGTAAAATGGATTTTATTTTCAGAAAACAGTAATGGGAGTATGGTAGAACTGGAAGTGATTCCAGAACCGCAAAGGATTACGGAAAATTTAATAGGACCTATATATTCAATCAGGTTTGACATTCCAATAGCCACTCCGCAGATATGGTGGGTAACCTCAGACACCCGAGAGGTACTCCGGTAGCCTCAAGGACGGTGACAGGGAGGTTCTTGTTTACCCAGACTTGACACTACTGTTGTTCCAGACTATGAGACCCGGCAGGAGGATATGTATAGCGTCGTTCTAAACTAGTTTTAGAAGTGGACGAATATATTATTCTGCCAGAGGGTTGTCGTAGTCAGTGGGAGCAGCGGAAGCATAGTGGGCAAGCAGCTTGTGTCTATTTATAGACTTGAGCAGATATAGCGGAGATAAGATCATCTAATTTTGATGTGACAGTTATAGGTTTGACTTCATCAGAATAGGGGATGGATCTGTTAAGAAGGTAGTAGGGTGCGATGTCCTGGTATTTGGATGACATACACAGAGTAGGAAGTAAAATTCCTGTACTACGATCGGTTGTACTGTGGTCGTCACACAGTTGTTTCTCCAGACAGGATATGGATATAATATCAAACATTCTGGTTACTAGATCTATGGTATTAGATCTAGATTTGGGTAGTTTCCCAAAGTGGGTAATTTGACAGTATTCTAATAGTATTTTAGAATAGAAGACTCCTGGCATGGTGGTGTACCTGCAGGTGATGGAGTCACCCTCTCTAAAGGTGTCTTCGAGACTAAAGTAGAAAGGGATGTGCATGATTGCCAGATCACTTGCTTAGGCAATTGAGTCAATCATGAGATATCAAGTACCACACCAGATGTAGTTTTTGCACTTGATGGGATAAGTTTATATTAATCCAATCCTGAAGAAACATAAGGAAGCAGTTTTAGAACATAAGGTGC
Source organism: Agapanthus africanus (assembly GCA_030015575.1). Classification (NCBI taxonomy): domain Eukaryota; kingdom Viridiplantae; phylum Streptophyta; class Magnoliopsida; order Asparagales; family Amaryllidaceae; genus Agapanthus; species Agapanthus africanus. The sequence goes on from CM057351.1 coordinate 111,145,646, forward strand.
ATGTTCTATGGATTTGATGACGTCAGCCTCCTTCGAGAGACGGTTATCATTCCAGGCTTCAAAGGTGACATAGATGACAGAGTGATTGTTAGAGTTATAGTTTTCCCTCTGACGAGGGACAGTATTATGGACAGGTGGTCCAAGAGGATACTGTGGGAGGCATGGTGTTGGATACTGATTAGGTTCAGTGATCGATACAGTCTAAGAAGTTTGGATTTAGAGTTCATTTATGAACTAGGTCCCATCAGATATTCAGACATATTCTAAGATAGGTATTACTCGATTCGGAAGATGTATTTCTCCGCGAACTTCAGATTTAGAGAGATATAGAAAGAAACATCAGGGCGGATCCACTCACTGAGGCTATTTCTCGAACACAAGAGTTTTACAAACTAGCTTTGTGAAACTGATTAGTAGAGGATTTGGGTGTTCGGTATCACACGGGCTGTGAGTATGCAACATCGCAATAATTAGCCTTAAGTGCAAGTGGGAGATTGTTGGAGATAGTGCCCTCAAAGTCAATTATTGGATCGCAGGTACGTGATTGCAATGATTGAGGCATGACCTATACCGATATGACAATCTTGCTCGTGATGATAGTATGTTATCTGGTTTGTCTTTATCATCGTATACATGCTTTAGTTCACTATTACATGATGATAGAGCTCATAGGATTCTTGCTTGACTACCAGCAGTATGATGGCGATCATATACATGGGAGCTGGGGTCTGTAAGCATATCCTTAAAGTGTCCCTAGTCATGGGAGTTTCGAGACAGGGCATCGATACTCCAGAGTAGACTAGTGTAAACAGTCGAGACCCCGACGAGGGGCGGTGGCCGGTCTCACAAGCCACTGGTGTCAGTTGGATCACCTAAGATGTATACAGGTGCTCATTGGGTTATGAGTACACCAGACAGGACTCGCCGGGAACCTGCTAATTGGTATTATACATATCGTCAGATAGCAGTTCCCTGGTGACATGTGTACAGGTTAGTTCATCGACCTGAGATCGTCATTTGTCTCGTGTGAGTTCCCACTGTGCTTAGATTACTACCCTACCATACTCAAAGGAGTTGTGCAAACAGGTTTTAGTTGGGTACAATCCCGAGCCACATGGAGGCAAGTGAGCGGATCGGCAGGGATTCGTCTCTCCCGGTATTGGGGGTGAGATCGCGCTGTGTCTAGGAGAGCCATTACACAAAGCCCTCGGCCGAGGCAGGAGATTTACTGGTAGGTACTCCAGTAGTATCTCAGGGTGTTCTGGGCCACTCTCTGACACGACTTATACTTCTATTGGGGGTTTGACGTTACCAGCCCCTAGGAAGATATGCGATACTCATAGACGAACGGACCGGACTGTATGTATATTGTCACTGTTAGGCTCGGTAGGGTTTATGGATGAGTTCGCTAGTCAGCTTCCCTTTCAATCAATACATAGGCAAACCGTTACGTACAGCTTGTACCTATGACGTGCTAGTGGTTATTCCCAGTGCCAGTGTGTTGATGAGCCATCAGAGTCCCCCACAGACACTTTCCCAAGTTCGGGCGAAACGTTGTAGAGGTCGTATGGTTTTATGGCAAGGTTCGGAAAATGCACGTGCGTTTTCGCACGTGTCATTTTTCGGGCAGATAATACTGGTCAGCTTTGGTTTAAGCCGGATCCGAGTATTATACTGTGTAGATATAATATCTTTGTCTCAGTTGCATTTGTATTCGGTCGTAATACAAATGCGGGTATGTTTATACCGATACGGGGTTATCCTGAAATTCGTTTCAGGATCACTTTTGGAAGTTGCCAGTTTCCAGTTTTCTATCAGCCGTATTTAACATTCGGTTAAATACGGATTTATCTTTTCTTGAGATGAGTGTGGAAGCTTTTAGAGGCTTCTAGAAGGTGGTGACTAGGTTCTTGCATCTTTGTGACTCATTAGTGCATTTAATGATGTTTGATGACTAGGGTTAATGATTCATCACTTGCATTAATTGTGTTCATACAAGGTGTTATGATAAGCTTCATTGTTGTGGTCACCCCCTTGCTCCTACACTCACCCCCTCCTCTATATATGGCCAGCCCCCTCTCTTGATAGAAGCATGGTTGCTTGAGAGAAAAAGATGAGAGTTTAAGTGTATGGAAATCTGAAAGTTACTCATTTCTCATTCCACCCGATTCCAAAACGCAACTTCATTAACCGTTCGTCCATAGCTTTGGACGTAACGAGACAAAGTGTTCTACTCATTCTCTACATCATCTTGGTCGTCTCTTTTAGCAAACTTGACGACCGAGTTGCCTCGGTTCAGAGGCGGGAGCCCGTTTAAAGATCCGTCGACGTGGTGCCACCTAGACGAGAAGACTGGAGATTCAGGTGATCGGAGCAGCCGCAACAAAGCGTGGGATGATGGTTGAAGACCGAAGGACTCGGATCGTTCGGTATAACTCTTCTACCCACTTTGTAGTTTGTTAGTTTAGCTTTAATGGCAGATCCGGGTTATAGTACGCGATAGCGCCAGTTTGTAAAAAGTTTTTGTTCCGCATTTGGCGTTTGTTAGACTGCCGGGGCGATACCATGGAATTACACTAGAAAGGTGTCAACGGGGTTACGCCTCTGGGAAAATGAGGTTTACTTTAATTAGGTCCGTGCAAAAGCACGGGGAACCTCCCTCATAGTACCGACACTGTCCTGGCTGAAAGATTGGCGAAGTTATAGGGTGTAATTAATCCCGGCTAGTCTTTCCTTTTAGGGTTTGAAGGAAGATTTGATAAAAACAGTGGGAGCTATCCTGATTAGATAAAATAATAACCAATCTGATCTTGCAAGAGCGCACGCAGAGTGTTTTCTTCTCTCTCTCTCCAAGTAGCGACCATGTCACCCCTTAATCAAGATAATAATACAGATGTATTGACCGAACCCGCTTGTTATACTGAGCTGGGGAACGTTGGTCCCGCTCCATCTTTTAATTGTTATAAGACAGAGCAGGAAATTGGGGATTACCAAAATTCCCGTGCCGCCCAAACGAAGAAAGTGCATGATGATGCATCTTCTTCGGGTGTGTTCATTATAGAGAACTGTTTCTCAGTATCCTTTACGTCGTGGGTATGTGATACCGGATCAGGATCTCACATATGTAATTTATTACATGGGCTATAGATAGGTAGAGAACTGAGAATGGGTGATAAGTTTCATGAGATAGAAAACGGTGCAAGTGTTGCAGCCAAGTCTGTTGGTCACTATCACCCTGTATTCCCAGAATACATTGATTCTGAACGAATGTTGTTAGATACCGAACCTGATATACAACATCATTTCAGTTTCTTTATTAGTAAAGAAAGGATATAATTTTTTATTGTTGGATAATGTTATGAACATTTCCTATATCAAAAGTTGATCGGTTCAGACACGTTATCTAAAAGCATTGACGTTCTAAATCAAACTACAGTTCTTAGTATACAGAACACACACAAGAGGAAGAGTTCAGAAATGAACGAATCCTTCTTGAGGTATTGTAGACTAGGTCATATCAATGCAACCCGACTAGCTGAAGTTACATAAAGATGCATATTTAAATTAGTTTGAATTTACATCTTATGAAACTTGCCAGTCTTGTCACAGAGATAAGATGACCATAGCTCTGTTTATTGGAAGCAGAGAAAGAGTTAGTGAACTCTTGGGATGATACATGTTGATGTATGAAGGTCCCTTGTCTACACGTGCCAAGACCGGTCCTTTGTACTTCATTACATTCTCTGATAATCTCTCAAGATTCAGACATATGTTCCTGTTGAAACACAAGTCCGAACCTTTTGAGATATTCACAGAATATAAGTTAGAAGTAGAGAACCAAAACGGGTATAAGTATTATGTCCTTTGATGCGATCAGGGAGAAGAATACTTGAGCACGGAATTTCTGGATTATTCTAAAGGAGAATGAGATTCTCTCTCAGCATTATTCCTCCGCATACACCACAGCGCGTCGGCGTATCGGGGCGGAGCAATCACACCCTATATGATAAGGTGTGCTCTATGATGGGTACTACTGAGTTACCTATTTCCTTTTGGGAGTTATGCACTTATGAAGTTGCATACCTATTGAATAGGGTTCCGATCAAATCAGTTGCCTACCACTTCATATGAGATATGGAAAGGGAAGAGCCCATATCTTAAGTTTGTTAAGATTTGGGGTTGTCCAGCCTATGTCTAAAAGCATAATCCGGACAAGCTCGAGGCAAAGTCAGTTCTGTAGAAGTTTGTTGGATATCCCAAGCATTTGCAAGGGAATATCTTCTACCAAACCGAGGAACAAAAGATGTTTTGTTTCTCAGCATGCCACCTTTATGAAAGGGAATTTCTTGTGAAGAAATTAGTGGGCATGAGGTAGAACTGGAAGAAGTTCCAGCTATACAAACTGCAGCTGATGATTTGGTAGAACCAAAGAATTCAATAGTTTCCAACTAACCTCAGCCTCTCCGCCGATCTAGTAGGGTTCCTCACCCACCTGAGAGATACTTCTGTTTCTCTATGACAGTCGGAGCGAGGATTGCATCATGAGATAATGACCCAACTAGTTTTGAGCTGGCCATCAGGAGTAGGACTCTATAAGAATGGCTGGATGCTTAGCGATCTGAGATGGAATCCTTATACACCAACAAAGTATGGACTTTGGTTGCTTTATCTGAAGGGTTAAATCCCCATCAGGAGCAAGTATATCTTGAGAAGATTACTTGGTATACATGGAAAAGTTGAGACTTTCAAAGCTAGGCTTATTAAAGGTTTGCATCATTGACCAGGTATGGATTATGATGAAACCTTTTCTAAGTAGCTATTCTTAAGTCCATCCAGATCCCACTTGCCACGGCTACATACCATGACTACGATATCTGGCGGTTGGGTGTCATGACTGCTTTTTCTAAATGATGTTTTAGAAGAGAGAGTCTATAAGTACACAGCCAGAGGGCCTCGTAGACAGTGGGAGCAACGGAAACGTGTGCAAGATGTTTTATGTGATAAAGCAGGCATCGCGGAGTTGGAACGTCTGTTTTGATGTGTTAGTCAAAGAGTTTGACATCATCAAAATGGTAGATGAACCTTGTATAAACAAAAAGGTAGTAGGGAGTATGGTGGTGATCCTCGTAGAGTACGTGGATGACATACTCTAGATGGGGAAGGAGTTTCCTATGCTACGCTCGATCAATCTCTGCTTATCACACTGATTCTCCAGATAGGATCAAAATGATACCTCCTAAATCCTGAGTTTTGATCTATGTGATAGATGTAATTGGATGTTAGAATACTCACTAGCTGTAGTGAGATGGTATCAATTGATCCTGGGGAGAATCACTGGAAAGGTTCCAGAGTGATAAGGATGACTGAAAGTCAGTCACAGGCAATGTCTTTACCCTCAGTAAAGGGACGGTATGTTGGAAGAGTTCCAAGCTAGATACCGTGGCATACTAGATGATAAAGGCTGGATACATCGCTACTTAAGATGCTACCAAAGAGGAAGTCTGGGTGTATATTAGTTCTTGAGATGAACTTCGTTCTACCATTATGTGACAATGGAGTTGTGGCTTATGCCTAGGAACACCCGTCACATCAGTGATCCAGACATATTCTAAGGCAGTGTCACCTGATCATGGAGATGGTTGATCTCCAGGGGATCGAGGTAAGGAGAGTAGACTTAGAAGACGACACGGCGGATCCACTCACAAAGGCATTTTCCCAAGAGAGAGACTTTTATGGGATGGTTGAGTATGAGATACTACAACCACTGTTATCAGATGGCCCTAGTGCAAGTGGGAGATTGTTAGTTATATGTATGCCCTAGAGGCCATTACTATACATGTGATGTATATTGTAGTGGATGCTTGGACATATATAGGGATGACTTTCTTGCTCGACATGATAGTATGCTATCTGGTTACTCTTTACCTTAACGTGTACACTGATTGTCTCTCTGTTACATGTTGGTAAAGCCCTTAGGATGTGTACTTGACTACCTGGACTATGATGCGGATCATACTAGTGGGGACATGGTAGTCCATAAGTACATCCTTCAAGGTCCCTAGTCGTGGGTGTATCGAGACGGGGCATCGATATAACAGAGTAGACTAGCGTATGCCTTCTCGACCCATACAGATGGGCGATGGATGATCCCATATCCATTGGTGTTTGACATCAGAGATGATATACGGGTGCTCAGTAAAGACTGGGTACACTAGACGGACTCGCCGAGAACTCCCAGATGGTATTATACCTTACGTCAGATGGCAGTTCTCTGGTGACACTGGTACAGGTTAGTCTGTAGACCCGAGATCGTTATAGAGTCTTGTGTGATTCCCACTGTGCTTTGATTTCCACCTTACCACGTCCAAGAGGGTGTGCAAAACGGTGGTTTTTGGGTACAGTCCCGAGTCACATAGAGGCAATGAGCGACAGGAGGGGTTTCGTCTCTCCCGGTATTGGTGGTTGATGTTGCGCTATGCTCGATTGGCCATAACAGGGAAGTCCCTGGCCAGGGCTGGTTTAGAGATTTACTGGTAAGTGTTACCAGTAGTTTCTCAACCCGTTATGAGCCTCATATCGGCAAGACTTATCGGTTATTGGGGTCTGACGTTTACCACCCCTAGACTTGATATGCGACATATCAGACGAGGAGACCAGACTGTATGGTAGTGTCATTGTCAGGCTTTTACAGGAGTTGGAGCGGGCTTGCTTGCCGATCTTCTGATAGCTCAATACCCGGGTAGCCGTTACGTCCATCTAGTACCGCTGACGGCTTGTGGGTGCTTGATATGATCATCACCTACTGCCGGCGTATTGACGAGTCTTTAGAGTCCTACATAGAGGTTGTACTGGCTCAGGCAAAACGAAATAGGTGCACATAAGTGATTTGTGCGGGACCGAGAATAATGCGTGTATGTGATACCGTATTCTATTCTCGCGATGTTTGTATCGATCGGTTGTATGCGATATAACCTAGTTATCGAATCAAGGGTTGATTCGATAAATCGATACATTGAATGTTAGTCGATTATATATGATATAACCGGATTATTAAGTCAAGTGTTGATTTAATAATTTAGTGTATAATTGTATATGTGATATACTAATTTACATTAACTAACATTGGTTCACTTAAGCATTTGATTTTCTCACTTGTGCACAACTTGATATATATGTGATATATATTTATTTGTGTTTATAAAATGTATCATGGTTGTTGATACACTTGTCATGGGTGTATGAGACATACACCATTGTAATTATATGGGTAGGGTTTTAATATATAAAGTAAATACAAAATTAGTGGATAAAGCACACATGCATGAAGCTTCATGAAGCTTATCTTTGCATTTGACTTAGTCCACTAGTTTTGTTTTACTTAAGCTATTAGTTAACCAAACCACTATGATTACCTATGGTAATGTCTCTACATGAGTTAGTATATGATACTCACTCACCATGGTTAGCTCATTCTCTCTCTTGATCATTATCCATATTCATTTGGAGCTCATCTTCTTCTTCCTCAAGATTTTCTTTCTAGGGTTTGATAAAGAGAGAGATACAAAGTGAGAAATGAAATTCTAAAGTGTACCCATTTCCTATCTCACCATCCTCTACTAGACTAGCACTTTAGTTTAGGGTGTTTGCTTCACCAATTCTTTAGTTGGTGAAGTAGAAGCTTGAGTCAGTATTCCCTCGACGTAGATCATCTTCGGCCTCGAAGACTTCAAGCAATACCGTTGCAACTTTCTCCTGGCGCCGTCCGAGAGTCCGGAAGCCGATGATCGCAGCGAAGGGACCGAATCAAGGAGCTTAAGAAGTGAAGGACCGATCTACAAAGGTTGTATTTCGTATCCCTTTAGAGTAAAGTTGTTTACTTACCATATAGATTCGCCTAAACTCCAGTACACGATCTTGCTTAGGGTTGTTCGGCACCTAAAATTTTTAATCCGGCATGGTCGATGCCTTGTAGAACCTCCTTAGAATGCCTAGTAACCCTACAGTTTGAGATGTTGGGCATGCGGTACGCCAACAGCTGGATCTAGTGCAGACAGTGGGTACTCATTGCGCCAATTATAAGCCTTAGTGCAAGTGGGAGATTGTTAGATATATATGCCCTAGAGGCCTTCATTGTGTAGGATGCTGGGGATATGTATGTACATGACAGTCTTGCTTAATTTGATAGTACGCTATTTGGTTTGTCTTTATCTTAACATATGATATATTTTGCATAGTATTCATATATATATACATGTTGATAAAGTCCATAGGGTGTTTTGCCTGACTACCGGCGTTGTGATGGCAGTCATACTTGTGGGACCTGGATAGTCAATAGGCACATCCTTAGATGTCCCTGGTCACAGGAGTATCGAGACTGGGCATCGATACTCCGGAGTAGACTAGTGTATACATATCTAGACCCTGAGGAGGGGCGATGGATTGGTCCCGCAGCCATTGGTGGAGTGCACCTAAGATTGTATACAGATGCTCACTGGGTGTGAGTACACCGGACAGGACTCCCCGAGAACTGACTGGATGGTATTTATACCTAACGTCAGATAGCAGTTCTCAGGTGACATGTGTGCAGATAGTCCGTTGACTTAAAGTCGTCATTTGTCTCGTGTGAGTTCCCACTGTGCTTTGATTACTACCCTACCACGGTTCAAAGGAGTCGTGCAAACAGGTTTTAGTTGGGCATAGTCCCGAACTACGTGGAGGCAGTGAGTGACTGTTAGGGATTCATCTCTCCCGGTATAGGGAGTTGATATCGCACGATGATCAGTTGGTCATTACCGTAAGTCCCTGGCCAGGGCTGATTAAGAATTACTGATAGACTGATCAGTAGATTCTCGGATGGTAATTGAGCCATGCCGACACGACTTGTACGGTTATTAGGGGTCTGACATTTACCACCTCCCTAGACCATACATGCGATACTTTTAGACGAACAGACCGGACTGCACGGATATTGTCACGGACAGGCTCAGTAGGAGTTCGGATGGGTATCCTCATCGGCCTTCTTATCGACATCTACCTGGGGACCGTTATGTACAGCTAGTGCCGCTTGCGGTCTGTAGTTAAACCCACTGCCAGCATAGTAGTCGAGTCTTTAGAGTCCCACACAGAGTTTTCCCAACTCCAGGTGAAACGATATAGAGGTCGTATGGTTTTACGACAAGGGTTCGGACGAATACGTGTTTAAACGCACGTACGACATTCAGACAGTTTTTACTAGACGGCTTTGGTTTAAGCCAGATTCTAGTATCAGGTTATTGGATTTATACAGTCTAAAGTTTTTCCGTGTTTTAACGGATGGGAGGGGCGTTCTCATAATTTCCGGGAAGCTTCTAGAAGCATGGTGACTTGAGGGTTGAGGTGGCATTGTCATTAAATGATATTGTGACTCATAATGTGTGATTCATTATGTCATTAATGCATTATTAAATGCTTAATGACTCACATAGTGAATCACTCATAATACATTTATGTAGCATGATGAATAATCTCTTTTTATTCATTTATTCATTATGCTTCATATATCAAGTGAGAAACAATTTCATTTTCATTATTCTAGTTCACCTTCTCTCTCCTCAAGCTCACTCTTTCTTCAAGCTCTAATCCTACCACTCATGAGTTGAGAACAAGGATTAGAAAAAACTAAACATCCCATAACCTAACTCTATATGACCTAAGTTCCTTTGATTAGCAACTAGAGAAACTTAGTTACCTCAAGTTTGGAGGTGAAGCTTGGATTAGGGTTCTCGGGTGGATCATCTATCACTTAGAGGAGGCCGAGAAAGACGTAGAGATCGTAAAGAAGAAGGACACGATTCACTAGGTATAATCTCTTTACATAGTAGCTTAGAACTTCTATGGTAGTTGTTACTTATCATTTAGCAAAGATCTTCGGTTAGTCGATGTATGCTTAAAGAACAAGATCGTTTTTCATATTTCCGCCTCCCCGCAACTCGTGGGGTGTTGCACATCGACTTACAGTTAATCCTCTAGGTGTCCATAGTAGGAGAAGTGTTGTCTCCTGAGTGTTTTCAGCGGATTACACCCACAAAATCTAGTCAAGTTAGCGTCGTGGAGAAAACTGTTGATTCTAATCATAAGGTTAAGAATCAAAGTTAGAAGTTATATTACCCAAGTCAGAAACGTTAAACCCTATTTTTCACTCATCGTAATATGTTTAACATAAGCTTATACGCGTTTTTATGTGATTGTGCAGGTAGTGTCCATAAGGTTTTAAGAACTTTGATTAGGGTCATCATGTCATAATTACAGACCAGGATAAACTTCTGAAGGATCACACGAGTTTGAAAGGAGTTAAGATTTTCTCAAGTTTTATTCTCCAGTTAGGTTTCAAGTCTGAATATATATCAATCTTAACAGAGAACCAAAGTCTTATACTTCACTCCACCCTTTCACCTGTTTTTGTTCATACACACCTTTCGTTTATCGTGCAAAACGTCTTAATAAATACAAACCTTCATATCTTCGTGAAAAACTGTTTTAATAGAAAATTTGTCTCCGCCAAGATTATTCTCCCACAAAGAACCGTTAGGACTTTTAACTTGGAGAGAATACTTGCTTAGCTTGTTTTATCTGGCGATTGGAAACTTTGCGAGCTTTGGGTCAATGACTCCCAAACCAGATGGTTTTAGGGCATTAGGTATGGAGACACCCCAATGCCTTAATTACCCAAGTTACCAAGTCCACAAAACAAAAGACTCATTTTATTTTAAATAATTCTGCACTCAGTGAAAACGGAGATATAGCCAGCTTTTTCTTTTAAATCCGAAGACGTTACATGTGGATAAGGCACGTAATTACTCTAACAAGGTTTCAGATGGGTTATTTTTCAGACTTATAGTTTCTGTTAAAACCTCAATAATATCCTTCATATTCACCTTACTTTATGAACTATTCTTGATATTACTTAACTTAGAACAAACCTGTTTGATCCTAAAGATGTTTATCAATTTTAAAAGTTTACAGACATGTCAGACTTTCATCAAATTCTCAAAAACATATAACACGTGTAAAATGTTTAAAAAGACGTATATCAGCTATGGTTTAAACACAAAGGAGGGTTATTTTTCGGGTCGTCAATCTCTTAAAAAGGATTTAGTTATTTATAACTTATCAACCGACCCGTCAGACTTCGAATCTATGTTTCCCCACTAGCTAACATGAAAAAGATTTTATATTTTTATATTTTTTTTCAATTTTATGGTTTTTTTTTTAAATATGTATGCAATGCAGAATATACAATATACACATGATGCAGATAAACGCAGTGCTCACCCCCGAACCTGAGTTTTACGATGTCCTCATCGTTGCCCCCGTCTCCGGTAGCTAGACTTAGACATCAGGGGGAGAATTTTATTTAAAGAAGAAAGAAAAAACTTTAAGACTAATTACAACATTTACAAGTTAAAAGACTGGGTTAGTCCGGAAATTAATACCAACTATTTATAGATTTTGTCTATATAGTGCAATGGTTGGTAAAAGAATATGTATATACAAAAGAAAAAGAAAAAGAAAAGGTATATGTTAGATGTTAGTGAAGGGCATGGGCGTGTAAAAGTAGGGATCGGAAGATGTTGAAGATGAAGATGAAGTTTTGAAGAGGTTAAAGAATTCTTTCGTGGATGAATTGAATGTTCCAATAGCACATGTTGAGTTCCAAAGTCAAGTTCGTGTAAAAACTGGAGTTCATCCGCAAAAAGTTCAGCAAAAGAAAGGTTTTTAGGATGTTCCCAAATGGATCCTGACTCAAACACACCACGAATATCAAGTTCATCCGCAAAAATTTCCTCAAAACTCGATATGAAAGAATATTCTTCAAGACTACCTTCCTCCCTAGAATCTTCGACAATCCTATTCTTATCACTATAGCTCACAGACTCTCCCAATACAATTTCTCCTTCATCACATTCACACATGGGTAGGTATATGCCATCCAAAAAGGTAGGTTCCCACACTAACATTTCTTCCGAAACAATATCACTAGGTGATACAAAAATTGTGGGTTCCTGATCATTGACCTTTTCTGACAATCCATCCAAACCATACCCGACAAATTCACAAGGTCCCTCCTCAAAAATTGGAATGAAAAAATCAGTCGGTGGACTTTCTTGTGTGTCCTGGTAACACTCAGTCAATTTAATTGCATCATCATCTATGAAATCATCAAAATTCAATTGATCGTTTATTTTATTTGGGTGACTTCCTAGATGAAAGATATCAACATTATGTGGTTCCAGTTGACTGTGTTCACTCCTTAGAATCCTCACAGCTAAATGTTTCGCGTGTTCCTCTATTCTAGCCAATGATTGAGCTTGAGCAAGAAATAATTGCTCAGACTGTTGTATTCACAGTGCTAGCGTAGAAGCTGTTTGATTCTCGACCGCAGTCATTCCTTAAATACCCTTTTCTAAAGCGGTCAACTTAGCATCCATCTCACTATCATATCCTAATGATGTGTCAATTGTTTCGGGTTGAAGGGGTTGTGATGGTGGTGATGCTAAAGCAGTCAATCTATCGACCTTTTTCTCTAAATCCTCAATCATTAGGTCTCTAAATGAAGTGGGACTGGGTTCAAGAGTGTTAGGTAGGTGACCATCATCCAATATCTGGGACAGTTGGTCACCCTCTAAGAAAGGACAGTTGTCATGAATGTGGGAAGAATCGTAACAGTTTGAACAAAAGAATTGGGAATGAGTATAAACAAATAAATAAGAATCGTGAGAAATTGAAGTAAATTGTGTATCACCCATATCAATAAGAATTTACAAATGTCACAAAAACAAAAAAATATCACACACCTAGCAGTTTATGTTATGCTAGTCAACTAGACCTGCTCAAGAACCCGATTGTCGAAGTAAAACTGTGTCGAGAAACGGGCTCAAGATATACGGATCACGATGCCAGGTAAGTGCAAGAGAGAAGGGGAGATTTTCCAACGCTTTCGCGAAGTTCCTTAATTAGATAACCCTTTCTCTTGAACACTTGCCTAGGCACCCCGTGAACGATATACCGTTAAGCGGTGTTCTAAACACAGTTAATTTCTCCTAATGAGCGCGAAGTCCTTAGAGTCAAAGTTCTAATTGATTTTAAAATTACTGGGGGTATGCAAGAATGTAGTTTTGTGATTTGTGGGCTACGGAAAAAAGGTGATGAAATCCTTTACCGTATCTTGTTTGGTCTTTTTGCCCTTAAATCCGTATTATGATGCAAATGCGCAATCAATAAAAGAATTCAAAAAATCAAGCAATTTAAGCAATTCTTTTTCGTTTTAATTTAAGCGCTGCAAAAAATACGGTTAGTTCTCTTTTCAATTGGTTGAAAAAATGTGTGAAGAATCCTGCATAAGATAGAAATATTGGAATGCGTCAGATTCGAGAAGAAAGTGTTAGAAAATACGTACCGATGCAATTTGGGTTAAGAAACCACTTTGAAGTGATTACAAGTATTTGAGTGTTCGCTTGCGTGGGTCAAACTACCTGGATCTGTGGCACTGTACTTCCCTAACGTCTTGAAATTGAATTTGAGCCTCGCTCCGCACGATCGCTGGTCATAATTCCTTAAAAACCTGAAATTTCGGAAAATACGATATTTAGTGTCAAAAAGCGATATATATGCCCCAATTCCTGCACACTTAAAATTATAAAAATCAAACAATACCACTAGAATGCCAATACTGCACTAGAGATCACACAAGAACCAAAAATCACGAACACCCAGAAAGGGCCGGCGAGCTCGGATATTTCCTCATTGTTGCCGGCCATATTCCAAGTGTTTGTGCTCGAATTTTGTGTGGCTCATCCAGGAAATATTAGTATTCTAATGGTCTAGCTTTATTTTTTAATTGAATCACAGAGTGCTACCAGGTTGCAAGGACAGATAACAAAATGAAAGAATTTGTTAGTTTGTGTTAGTTTTGAAAAAATTAAATTAGTAGTTAATGAGTTAGTAAGAACCAGAAATAACAATACTTAATACTACCAACTCCCCGGAAACGGTGCCAAAAACTTGTTGGGAATTCACCCGCGCGCGCAAACGGGTATATTATGAAAATAGAGATAGTTTTTAAGAAATATTGCGCACGCGAGATCGTTCTCGTTTTACTATTTATAAACCACAAGTGCACGACGCGTTGTAGCAAGCCGGCAAGCATGGGTCGATCCACAGGGAATTGTGTATTATGTATTGTGATTTAAGGTTCAACAAATTAACGAATTGGTTTGGTTGTCACTTAAATATAAAAGAATACGAAAACAAGTAAAAAGCAAGTAAAGAAGTTAAGGAAGAATTGGTTGCGGCTTTGGCTCGGAAGGTTGAATCGCAATGATTCCCTCGACGCTCCGTTGTTCATGAGTTGTTCGTTCTCACGTTGATCCTGGCATGAAGCACAACTTGTCGAAGCGGTTGCGAGGCACAAGTCGTCAAATTCTGATATTCTCTGTAATCACGAAAATAGTCTGTTTTGTTCACTTACCGTTGTATGTCCAAGCTTAGGGTATCAACACTAAACACAAGGGTTAGCAAGCATACCACAACATCAAAAACATAATTAGTGAGTGAGAGCAAATGATTTTAGTGTTGAGTTTGCTAGGTGTTTGTGATGGTATATCGTATATGAAACCAAGAGATTGTCAGACACTTGATCACAAAATACGATATCCAAACCTAGCAACCTTAACACTAATGTGATTTTAACTTAAACATTGAAATGGGGAAAGGGAGTGAATATGGTATATGAGGAGGTTACAAAGTAACCATGTTTCAAAATACTATATCACATCAATATAAACAATCTTTAAATTAGAATCATATAGTTAAGCATATTTAAACATAAACAAGAGGCGGAGGAGGCAAAAAGCCTTTCATCTCACTTCCTCACCAATACCACAACCAAAGGATTAGTTAAGCATGATAAAGAAAAGAAAGTAAGGAAAATAAGCAAGTATAAAAGAAACAACAATTTATTAACATTTGAAGAAAGAGATACAAGATTTTGGTTACTTGTTCAACCTCCTTAATGAAGCTTTCCAAAGAAAGCTTCAAGAGGGAAGAAGAAGAAGAAACCAATGATGAAGCCCACTCACCCTCAAGCTAAACAAAAGAAAAGAAACTAACAAAATGTGTAGAAGAATGTGAGAATGAGAGAGAGCTCCCCTTGCTTCACTGGTATGCTTTATATAGGAACCAAAAATGGTTAAACAAACTACAAGAATGAGGTGACATGGCTGCAAGGGAGGCTCTGTAGAAAACTGAGGTTGATTGGCTCAAAGGGGGCCGAGCTCGCCAGTTTTTAAGGGTGTGTGGCCGGTCTCTTTCCAAGCATATGGGCTCGGGTTTGCATGGTGGGTTTGTGTGCTCTCTACAATCACAATGATGCTGTTTGATTTAGCTGTTTTAGCCTGGTTTGCATGCAGAGATTTGGAGGGAACAAGATGCCATATATCAAATCAAAACATTATGCAATTATTACCCATGTCCCCTTATATGTTCCATGGGCAGCCCCCACCTAGGTCAAAAAACCAAGGAGCTATGTGCACACTTGTGTTGTGTTGGACCAAAAATGTGCACACAAGATTATTTGCAAAAGAGCTCTTCGGATATCGGTCGTTTTCCTGTTCCGTTTGCAGTGTCAGCTCCCAAACGTTATATCCGTGATTTTGAATGTGTTTCTAGTATTTTATCACAAATACCTATAATCTGTAATTACTGAGCAGTCACTGGTTGAAAGTACCGATATATAACAAAATAGATAATGAATGAGCGGTATTAAAATTCAGTTTTCTGAGATGAACAGTTAGCAAGCATACGACAATAACAAAAACACAAAATAGCGAGTGAGAGCAAAAATTTTTAGTGTTAACTTTGCTAAGGGTTTGTGATAGTATAGGATATATGAAAACTGAGGGTTTGTCATGTAAGTCCATGTCACACACCCCACGAACTTGTGGGGAGGTGGAATATATGAAAAACGATTATCAAAGCATCGTAACACGGACTTGAGCGCATGAATCGTATCTAAACCATTACTAGCAAACTACGAAAGGTTTAACTACTCTGATTCAAAGTTATACCTCACGTTACTTGTCCTTCGGGTCTTCATCACTGTCCTCCACTCCTTGTAGGCTCTTTGGAACGTCGGCACCTCAACGGCCTCCTCGAGTCAAAGACGATCCACCCGAGAGCTCCTACTCCAAGCTTAACCTCTAACTTGAGGTAACTAGGTTACTCAAAGTTGTAATCTAAGCAACCTAGGTGATATAGAGTTGGATTAAGGATGTATTAGTCTAGCTAACCCTTGATCTCAACACATGTGAGGTTAGGGTTAGGGTTTGAAGAGAGAGAGAGAGCTTGAGGAGAGAGAAGGTGAGAATGAGAATCCTTTTGGATGAATGAAATCATTTGTGTATATATGAAACATATCATATTGTTAAATGAATAACAAATAATGATATATCATCATGTCTCATTAATACACTAAGTGATTCATCATATGAGTCATATAAATCATAAATGATTCATTAACTCCATGTATGAATCACACCATGACTCATTTATCCAATTAATGCAAATCTACCTTAACCCCCAAGTCACCATGCTTCTAGAAGCTTCCCGACAAATTACGAGAACGCCCCTCCTATCCGTGAAAACACAGAAAAACTTTAGACTGTATAAATCCAATAATCCGATACTAGAATCTGGCTTAAACCAAAGCCGACTAGTAAAAACTGTCCGAACGTCGTACGTGCGTAAACACACGTATGCGTCCGAACCCTTGTCGTAAAACCATACAACCTCTATATCGTTTCGCCCGAAGCAGGGAAACTATCTGTGTGGGGCTCTAAAGACTCGACACTACGCTGGCAGTGGGTTTAACCACAGACCGCAAGCGGCACTTGCTGTACGTAACGGTCCCTAAGTAGATGTCGATAAGAAGGCCGATGAGGAAACCCATCCGAACTCCTACTGAGCCTGCTGTGACAATCTCCGTACAGTCCGGTCTGTTCGTTTAGGACTATCGCATATCGGGCCTAGGGCGCGGCAAGCGTCAGTCCCCTAAAAACGGTATAAGTCGTGTCGGAGCGTAGCCCATTACACCTTGAGAAACTACTGGAAAACCTACCAGTAAATCTCGCTTGCCCTGGCCAGGGACTTTGCGTAATGGCTCTCTGACACAACGCGATATCAACTCCCAATACCGGGAGAGACGGATCCTTTCTAACCGCCACTGCCTCCAAGTGCTCGGGACTGTACCCAACTACTACCTGTTTGCATGACTTCTTTGAGCCGTGGTAGGGTAGCAATCTAAGAACAATAGGACACACTCGAGGCGAAGTAGCGGTGTCATGTCTGCGGACTATGCTATACTCATGTCACCTGGGAACTGTTAACTGACGACGGGTATAATACCAACCAACAGTTCCCCGCGAGTCCTGTCCGGTGTACCCGTAACCTAACGAGCACCTGTATACTATCTCCAGTACGATGTACTGATGGCTGTGGGACAGACCATCTCCCCAACTGGGATGAGAAGCGTACACACTAGTCTACTCTGGAGTATCGATGTCCTGTCTCGATAATCCTATGACCATGGACCTATATAGGATGTTGCTTATAGACTACCCAGCCCCCACTAGTGTGACTGCCATCACAACGCTGGTAATCAAGAAAAGATCCTAAGGGCTGTACTAATATGTATAAGCGATACGTTACAAGAAACATATGCACATATTAAAGTAAACACAGACCAAGTAGCATACTACCATTTTTAGCAAGACTGTCAATACAACTGTGAATATCCCAAGGTTCCATTAAGTAATATACAAACTAGTATGATACAGTAATGGCCTTCTAGGGCATAAACATTAACAATCTCCCACTTGCACTAGGGCCATGTACTGGCATATCGCAGACCTATCATCTCGAATAGCCTCTCGAACCGCGTCTGAGGAATGGCCTTTGTGAATGGATCTGCTGTGTTATTTTCTGTATCTACTCTCTTTACCTCGATCTCCCGGCGATCTACGATCTCCCTGATCAGGTGATACCGCCTTAAGATGTGTCTGGACTTCTGACGGGACCTGGGTTCCTTCGCCAAAGCTATAGCGCCGTTGTTGTCGCAATACAGAGGTATTGGACCAACACTGGTAGGAACCACCTGAAGTTCTGTGAGGAACTTCTTCATCTAGACAGCTTCTTTTGCGGCATCGCAAGCAGCTATGTACTCCGCTTCCATCGTTGAGTCAGCAACGGTTTCCTGGTTGGAACTCTTCCAACAGACCGCCCCTCCATTGAGGGTAAAGACATAACCCGACATGGACTTGGAGTCATCCTTGTCACTCTGGAAGCTGGAGTCAGCAAAGGCCTCGATCTGGAGGTCTTTTCCGCCATACACCAAGAACATCTCCTTAGTCCTCCTCAGGTACTTGAGAATGTTCTTTACTGCTATCCAGTGCTTCTCCCCTGGGTTTGCCTGATACCTTCTTACAACGCTTAATGCGTATGTTACATCTGGTCTGGTACATAACATCGCATACATTATAGAGCCTACCGCAGAAGCGTAGGGTATAATCGACATGCGATCCCTTTCCAAATCAGTCTTGGGAGAAATCTCTTTGGAGAGGGTGATTCCGTGACAAGCCGGTAGGTTACCGCATTTTGAATCATCCATACTGAATCTTTTCAATATGGTGTCTATGTACCTGGACTGCGAAAGTCCCAACATCCTCTTTGATCTATCACGATAGATCTGGATCCCCAGAATGTAGGTGGCATCACCCAGGTCTTTTATGGAGAACTTATGTGACAAGAATCTTTTGACTGACTGTACCATAGGAATATCATTTCCTATTAGGAGAATGTCATCCACGTACAAGACGAGGAATACAACAACTCTCCCTACAATCTTACTGTATATGCATGGTTCATCTGGATTTTTGATAAAGTCGAATTCTTTGACAGTATCATCAAAACTGATGTTCCAACTCCACGATGCCTGCTTTAGTCCATAAATGGATTTAAGCAGCTTGCATACTTTACCGCTGCTCCCACTCTGAATGAATCCGTCTGGCTGATCCATATAGACGCACTCTTCCAAATTACCATTTAGAAAGGCCGTCTTTACGTCCATCTGCCAGATCTCATAATCGTGGAAGGCAGCAATAGAAAGAAGGATCCGAATGGATTTGAGCATAGCCACTGGAGAAAAAGTTTCGTCATAGTCCAAACCAGGTCTTTGACGAAAACCCTTTGCAACAAGTCTAGCCTTATAGGTTTCAACCTGTCCATCTACACCAATCTTCTTTCTGAAGATCCACTTGCATCCTACGGGTTTTACCCCATCTGGAGCAATGTCCAAAGTCCATACTTTGTTAGTGTACATGGACTCCATTTCGGTCCGCATTGCATCCAGCCATTTTACCGAGTCGCCGCTCTGAATGGCTTGCTGGAAGCTAGTAGGTTCATCATTATCAATGCTGCAATCTTCTCGATCCCCGTCTATGAGAAAACCGTAGTATCTCTCTGGCGGATGAGACTGCCTACTACTTCTGCGGATAGGCGCTGGTATGTCCCTTTCTTCTGAAACCTCTGGTTCAACCATACTTTCAGTAACAACTTGTGGTTCTGGAATTTCTTCCAGTTCTACTGCGCTCCCACTCTTCTGATTTTCTAAAAATTCAGTTTCTAAGAAGCGGGCATGACGAGAAACAAAAACCTTTTGTTCCTCTGCGTAATAGAAGCAATATCCCATGGAGTTCTTTGGATATCCCACAAACTTACACTCTACTGAGCGTGCCTCGAGCTTGTCCGGATGCTGCTTTTTTACAAAAGCTGGACATCCCCATGTCTTCAGGTACTGAAGATAGGGTTTCTTCCCACTCCACATCTGATATGGTGTGGTAGGCACAGTCTTGGTTGGAACCTTGTTCAAAAAATCTGCAGCTGATTCTAGTGCATAACCCCAGAAAGATCGCGGTAACTTAGCCTTACTCATCATGGAACGAACCATATCCAATAGGGTTCGATTCCTCCTTTCCGATACACCGTTGTGTTGTGGTGTGTATGGAGGAGTAAGCTAAGAGAGAATTCCATTCTCTTTTAAGTAACCCAGGAACTCGGCACTTAAGTATTCACCACCTCGATCAGATCTCAGTGTCTTGATACTTTTGCCTGTTTGGTTTTCCACTTCATTCTTGTATTCCTAGAATTTCTCAAAAGCCTCGGATTTATGCTTCATCAAGAAGATATGTCCATACCTAGAGAAATCATCCGTAAAAGTAATGAAGTAGGAATAACCACCTTGCGCATGTGTAGACATTGGACCGCACACGTCACCATGTACGAGTCCTAAGAGCTCGCTCGCTCTTACTCCGTGTCCAGTAAACGGAGTCTTCGTCATCTTTCCCATGAGACAAGATTCATAAGTGGCATAAGATTGATATTCGAACGGATTCAAATATCCTTCTCTATGTAACTTCGTTAATCGTGTTTCATTGATGTGACCTAGTCTACAATGCCATAAGAAAGCCTGATTTATTTCTGGATACTTTCTTTTAAGTGTGTTTTGGACATTGAAAACCTGAGCTTGATTCAATACGTATATACCGTCATCTAATGTACCGGACCCAATCAGAACTTGATTTAGGTGGATGTGAACTACATTGCTTACGAATGTAAAGTCATATCCCTCTCTCGAAAGTGAGGACACTGATATGATATTACAAGTCAAACTAGGTACATACAGTCAGTTACGTAGAATCAATATCTGCCCACTTGTCAAACCTAGGCGATATTCTCCCACGGATTCAGCGTCCACGCTCATTCCGTTTGCAACTCTGAGAGACAAATCACCTATCCTTATTACTCTACGGTTTCTCAAAACATGTAATGAATTACAGATATGAGATCCTGCTCCGGTATCTAATACCCAGGAAGTAGAGTTAATTGACAAACAGTTCTCAATTACAAACACACTTGAGGCCGAAGCCACAACATGCTTCGTATCCTGGCTACTGGCTTCCAAAGCCCTGCAATCCTTCTGCCAATGTCCGTTCCCATAATAATAGGAACATCCCTCCTTACCTTTACCAAGTCCCGAAACTTTTGCTCTTCCCTTTCCTCCTACTTTACCGACACCGTATATCGGCTTTGTAGAGGTCTTCTTCTTTTCACCCTTTGCTTTTGCCCTGGATGTAGAAGAAGAAGGTCCACCATTAAGCAGAGCTTGTGTCTCCCTGGTTTCTTTCAGGGTGTAAGTAGAGGGTAGGGACTGTGGAAATAAGTCAGCGTATGACCTGTTTCCCAACGTGGTCTCCAGGTCCTTGAGCTCATCAATATAGCTAGTCATTGTAAGGACGTCGTCCCCTACAGATGACCCGACAGCCAACCTCGCTTGAATTAATTCGTTCGAGGTCTCACATCTTGCGATATGAGATTTCTCTCCATATAAATCTTTGTTTTGGAGAAAGATGGAAACAATGTCCATCTTCTCGTGCTGCTTCTGGTATACACCATCAACTGAAGCCAACACGAGGCACTTGGCTTTCGCTTTATCCTTTTCCTTTGTCTGACGGATAATCATATCCGTGATGGTGGAAACTGGACCTGGGACGGCGGGATATTGAGTAGTAATAGGGTGGTCCAGCTTGTCATAGGCAATTAACATCTGGACAGACTTTTACCAGTCATATAAGTTAGATTCAGTCAACTTGTTATCTAGTTGTAACCTAGTCATGGTCACAAGGTCGCTGCAATGAAAGAGAGAGAAGAAAACACTTTAGCATGATGCTCTTGCAAGTTTAGATTGGTTTTTAATTTATCTAAACTGGATGGCTCCCACTGTTTCTCGAATCCTTTCCTCAAACCATAAAAGAAGAATTAGCCAGGACTATTCTCACTATACAATACTTGCTTAACTGTTCAGCCAGGCTAGTGTCGGTACATCGAGGGAGGTTTTCCAACGCTTTCGCGATGTTCCTTTAATTAAATAACCTCTTTTCTCTGGGGGCGTAGCCCCGCTGACACCATTCTCGACACCTACTTGGTTTATAACATTGATCGTTAAGTGACGAATCTCCTGATAAGTAGCATATACTCACAGTAGGATCGGGATCCAAATATCATCGTATGATAATGTTGAAGGAATCCTACCAACATTCATCAAACTCTAAATGGTATGCAACACTAGCAAGTTTCAGTTTCTTTAGAAACTCCCGATATGGATTTTTGCCCCATGTTCTTATGACCTTGACGAAAGCCAACAAATCATAAGTCACATGTCAAGTTCTGCCCATCATTATCTTGTTAATTTGAACCCACCCGTATATACCCTTGACGAAAGCCAATAAGGTAATACGACTGTCCCAAATCAACTCATCTATCTATGCAACAAATGAATACCCCGGCAGCTACCAAACACTATGCCTTGACGAAAGCCAACAAACATAGCTTGAATACTACTGACCATCCATAAGAAATGACGGAGGGCTACGATTGGTTTTGGCGAAACCGTGAACGTAGTGAACTTGATATAATCGAAGTAACCTGATAACTTTTTTAAAAGGAGTGGTTAAAGCTCCGCAATTAAAAATTCTTCTCTTTTAAAATAACCGAGTGGTTTCTTTTAAATTTATTCCAACGATTCAACTTTGGTTTATTTTCTTTGCATTAAAATAATGCGTCCCATCATTGCAGAAAACAACGAAAATACAATGTCCTCTTATGCCATCCGTATTCGCCACTGGGTCCCGTCTCACCCGTTAGGTTACTTAACTAACAACAGAGCGGGGGCTGGGCTGGCGCGGGTGTAAAACATAAGTGACGTCTAAATAGCTATCATTTATAGATATTGTACATTCGTCAGACGCAATAATAGGCATTCCAGATTACTGATGAACATTATTGGATATACAAGCAATCCGCGTTTGCTTTGAGCCTACAACAAAAGACGGATTACACAGTTGTGATGAATAGCCATTACCCCACCCTAGACCCCTACGGGTACGGCAAACTACCCGCCAAGTACCCGAAGTGAAGCGGTCTCCCTCAACAACGTGAGTAGGCCACTAAACACTTCAACGTACCCGGTAGTCTGTGTACCCCACCTTGGGTCTATCCTAGGAGCAAAAAACAGTAAATGAAATAATACAATGGTGGCTACAACCGCAACCTGGATGTGCCCCACAAAAGAATATTACATCATATTACAATTTACATCGAATGAATGAATATAAAATGTAGGGTTCCTAGGCACACTAATGAGGTCTCACAAGGCATCAACCATGCCAATTTCAAAAAATTCCGGTGCCGGGAAACCCTAATGCGATCGTTGACTAGAAATTAGGCGAAACTACGAGCTAGTTAACAACTTAACTAAGAGTGAACGGAAATACAACCTTTGTAGATCCGGTCCTCCACCTCCATAGCTCCGTAATGATGTCCCCTCGCTGCGATCATCGGATCCCGGGCTCTAGCGTCGGCTTCATCGGAGAAATGGTCGGGCTAGGTCGTCGACTTCGTTGCCGAAGATGATCTACGTCGAGGCAACACAAGATCAAGCTCCAACTTCACCAAGTCATGAAACTTGTGAAGAAAACACCCTATACTACTTGGCAAGTGGTAGAGGATGAAGAAATAGGAAGTGGGTTCACTTTAGAATTGGATTTCTCACTCTTTTTCTCATTTCACCATTGATGGTAGCAAGCTTTTCTTCATATTGAAGAAGGAGAGGAAGAAGAAAAGAATATGATAAGAATTGTTGGAAAAACGAAAATAATTCATTCTTATCATATAGCAACCATGGTCAAGTGTAGAGAATAAACTAGGGTTAGGTTTGATGGTTAGGTTTAGGAAAAGAACAAGAATGGTCAAGCTTTCAACACATCATGAAGTTTCAACAAAACAACAAAATAAGCCACCATTCTCTTTATCTTTCCAAAAAGAATAAATAAATAAATGAATAAGTAAATAAAAACCCTAACCATTAACATAACCATGGTTTAAACTAAACATACACTCAAACATTCATGTATCATCAAATATGATACAATCAAGTGCATAAAAATATATCACATATACAATGTGCACATCAAGTGAGAAAATCCATTTAAAGTGAACCAATACTAGTTAATGTAAAGTAATATATCAAATATATAATTATACATTAAATCATTAAATCAACACTTGATTTAACGATCCGGTCATATCGCATATGACCGACTAATATCCAATGTATCGGCTTATCGAATCAATCCTCGATTCGATAACTAGGTTATATCGCATACAACCAATCGATACATTCATCGCGAGAATAGAATACATTATAACATACTGGTATAATTCTCGGTCCCGCACATATCTCATATGCGCTCCTATTTCGTTTCGCTTGAGCCAGGAAACCTCTGTGTAGGACTCTAAAGACTCGTCAATATGCCGGCAGCAGGTGATGATCATATAAAACACCCACAAGCCGCAAGCGGTCTGCTAAACGTAACGGCCACCCGGGTATTGAGCGATCATAAGATCGACGAGCAAGCCTGCTCACACTCCTGTGAATCCAACCAGTAAGACTTACCGTACAGTCCGGTCTGATCGTTTGATATGTCGCATATCTCGTCTAGGGGTGGTAAACGTCAGACCCCAATAACTCGATAAGTCGTGTCGATATGAGGTCTATAACAGTTCGAGAAACTACTGGTAACACTTACCAGTAAATCTCAGCAACCCTGGCCAGGGATTTCCGGTTATAGCCAATCGAACACAGTACAACATCAACTCCCTATACCGGAAGAGACGAATCCCCTCCTATCGCTCATTGCCTCCATGTGATTCGGGACTGTACCCAAAAGCCACCGTTTTGCATGCCCTCTTGGACGTGGTAAGGTAGAAATCAAAGCACAGTGGGAATCATACAAGACTCTATGACGATCTCGGGTCAACAGACTAACTTGTACCAGTGTCACCAGAGAACTGCCATCTGACGTAAGGTATAATACCATCTGGGAGTTCTCGGCGAGTCCTTCCAGTGTACCCAGTCTCCACTGAGCACCTGTATATCATCTCTGATGTCAAACACCAATGGATATGGGATCATCCATCGCCCATCTGTATGTGTCGAGAAGGTATACGCTAGTCTACTCTGGTATATCGATGCCCCGTCTCGATACACCCACGACTAGGGACCTTGAAGGATGTACTTATGGACTACCATGTCCCTACTAGTATGATCCGCATCATAGTCCAGGTAGTCAAGTACACATCCTAAGGGCTTTACTAACATGTAACAGAGAGACAATCAGTGTACACGTTAAGGTAAAGAGTAACCAGATAGCATATTATCATGTCGAGCAAGAAAGTCCTCCCTATATATGTCCCAGCATCAACTACAATATACATCGTATGTACAGTAATGGCCTCTAGGGCATACATATAACAAACAATCTCCCACTTGCACTAGGGCCATCTGTAGCAGTGGTTGTAGTATCTCATACTCAACCATCCCATAAAAGTCTCTCTCTGGGAATCGGCCTTCGTGAGTGGATCCGCCGTGTTATCCTCTGAGTCCGCTCTCCTACCTCGATCACCCTGGAGATCAACCATCTCCATGATCAGGTGATACTGCCTTAGAATATTTCTGGATCACTGATGGGACGGACGTTCCTTGGCATAAGCCACAACTCCATTGTCACACAATAGGAGGAACTAAGTTCATCTCATGAACAAATATACATCCAGACTTCCTTTTTAGTAGCATCTTAAGTAGCGATGTATCCAGCCTTTATCGTCTATTATGCCACGGTATGTAGCTTGGAACTCTTTCAACATACCGTCCCTCCACTGAGGCTAAAGACAATGCCTGTGACTGACATTCAGTCGTCCTTATCACCCTGGAACCTTTCCAGTGATTCTCCCCAGGATCACTTGATACCATCTCACTACAACTAGTGAGTATCCTAATATCCAATTAGATCTATCTCATAGATCCAAAACCAAGGATTTAGTAGGTATCACTTTGATCCTATATGGAGAATCATTGTGATAAGCGGAGATTGACCGAGCGTAGCATAGGAAACTTCTTCCCTATCAAGAGTATGTCATCCACGTACTCTACGAGGATCACCACCATACTCCCTACTACCTTTTTGTATATACAAGGTTCATCTACCATTTTGATGATGTCAAACTCTTTCACTAACTCATCAAAACAGATGTTCCAACTCCGCGATGCCTGCTTCATCACATAAAACATCTTGCACACATTTCCGCTGCTCCCACTGTCTACGAAGCCCTCTGACTGTGTACTTATAGACGCACTCTTCTAAAACATCATTTAGAAAAGTAGTCATGGCACCCAACCGCCAGATATCGTAGTCATGGTATGTAGCCGTGGCAAGTAGGATCTGGATGGACTTAAGCATAGCTACTGGAAAAGGTTTCATCATTCTCCACACCTGGTTGATGACGAAAACCTTTAACAAGTCTAGCTTTGAAAGTCTCAACTTTTCCATGTACACCAAGTAATCTTCTCAAGATATACTTGCTCCTGATGGGGATTTAACCCTTCAGATAAAGCATCCAAAGTCCATACTTTGTTGGTGTACATGGATTCCATCTCAGATCACTAAGCATCCAGCCATTCTTACAGAGTCCTACTCCTGATGGCCAGCTCGAAACTAGTTAGGTCATCATCCCATGATGCAATCCTCGCTCCCACTGTCATAGAGAAACCGAAGTAACTCTCAGGTGGGTGAGGAACCCTACTAGATCGGTGGAGAGGCTGAGGTTCGTTGGTTACTATTGAATCTTTCGGTTCTACCAAATCATCAGCTGCAATTTGTATAGCTGGAACATTTCCAGTTCTACATAACAGACCTTGCCTCAAGCTTGTCCGGATTTTTCTTTTAGACATAGGCCGGACAACCCCAAATCTTAACTGACTTAAGAGATGGGCTCTTCCATTACCATATCTCATATGGAGTGGTAGGCAACTGATTTGATTGGAACCCTATTCAATAGGTATGCAGCTTCTCAAGCGCATAACTCCCAAAAGGAAAAAGGTAACTCAGCAGTACTCATCATAGAGCACACCATATCAAATAGGGTGTATCTGCTCCGCCCCGATATACCATCGTGCTATGGTGTATACTGAGGAGTTATTCTAAGAGAGAATCTCATTCTCGTTTAGAATAGTCCAGGATTTCCGTGCTCAAGTATTCTCCTCCCTGATCACATCAAAGGACATAATACTTATACCCGTATTTTGGTTCTTTACTTCTAACTTATATTCTATGAATATCTCAAAAGGTTCGGACTTGTGTTTCAACAGGAACATAGGTCTGAATCTCGAGAGATTATCAGAGAATGTAATGAAGTACAAAGAACCGGTCTTGGCATGTGTAGACAGGGGACCTACATACATCAACATGCATCATCCCAAGAGTTCACTAACTCTTTCTCTGCTTCTATTAAAGAGAGCTGTGGTCATCTTATCTTTGTGACATGACTGGCAAGTTTCACAAGATGTAAATTCAAACTAATTTAAATATGCATCTAAATGTAACTTCAGCCAGTCGGGTCATATTGATATGACCTAGTCTACAATGCCTTAAGAAGGATTCGTTCATTTCTGAACTCTTCCTCTTGTGTGTGTTCTGTATACTAGGAACTGTAGTTTGATTTAGAACGTCAATACTTTTAGATAACGTGCCTGAACCGATCAACTTTTGATATAGGAAATGTTCAAAACATTATCCAACAAAACAAAATTTTATCATTTCTTTACTAATAAAGAGACTGATATGATTTTGTATATCAGGTTTGGTATCTAATAACATTCTTTCAGAATCAATGTATTTGTAATACAGGGTGACAGTGACCAACAGACTTGGCTGTAACACTTGCCCCGTTTTCTGCCTCATGAAACTTATCACCCATTCTCAGTTCTCTAACTATCTGTAGCCCTATGTAACAGATTACATATCTGGGATCCTGATCCGGTATCAAATACCCAGGACGCAGAGGATACTGAGAAACAGTTCTTTGTAATGAACACACCCGAAGAAGATGCATCAACATGCACTTTCTTCGTTTGGGCGGCACGGGAAATCTGGTATTCCCCAATTTCCTGCTCTGTCTTATAAAAATTATAAGTTGGAGCGGGACCAACGTTCCCAGCTCAGTATAACAAGCGGGTTCGGTCAAAATATCCGTTTTATTATCTTGATTAAGGCGTGATATGGTCTCTACCTGGAGAGAGAGAGAGAGAAGAAAACAGTCAGCGTGCGCTCTTGCAAGAATAGATTGGTTATTATTTTATCTAATCAGGATGGCTCCCACTGTTTTAATCAAATCTTCCTTCAATCCCTAAAAGGAAAGACTAGCCGGGATTAATTACACGCTACAAGTTCGCCAATCTTTCAGCCAGGCCAGTGTCGGTACTTTGAGGGAGGCCCCCCGTGCTTTCGCACGAACCTAATTAATGAAAACCTCGTTTTCCCAGATGCGTAACCCCGTTGACACCTTTCTAGACGCCTACTTGATCGGCTAATTATAATGTGTAAAACTCTCCCAGGAGTAACAATTACTCGCAGTGGGTATCGGGATCCAACTATCTCATAGAAGGTATGCAATCTCATTGCAAATTTCAACACTTGAAATTCCCGATAATTTTGCCCCTAGTGTTCTATGACCTTGACGAATGCCAAACAACCCATAGTCCACTAGTCAAGTTCAACCCGTACATTTCTTGATTGAATTAAACCCACCCGCACGACCCTTGACGAATGCCAAACAACGCCGTACGAATACCCTAATCCAATCTGCATCATATGCATAAGTAGATAAATACTAGTTAGCTACCGTACACTACGCCTTGACGAATGCCAAACTACCGCAACACGAATACTAACTAGTACTTATCTGAAATGACAGAGGGCTACGACAGGTTTTTCTGAAAACCTATTGCGTAATGAACTTGATATCATTGTAGAATCAAATGATTTCAAAATGGAGTGTTTTTGAGGCTTTTCTAGTTTTGCTAAAGGGGTCACTCCCGGTGAAGGGATCGTCGGCCCTTTCCTCATCGAATAAGGTGCGGGATATAACATATATATCATTGTGCAAAGCAGAAACTATAGAAGCAATCAAAAACAAACCGAGAGTTGTAGCATCTGCCAGTTATTGCTAAAGGAGTCACTCCCGGTGAAGGGATCTCGGTCCTTTCCTTATCGAATAAGGTGCAGGATGTTCTACAAGGAACACCACGATGCAAAGCAAGAACTGTAGCTACCAGTTTTATTTTGAAATTCGATTCCACAACATCTTTAGGTTTCTTTTTCTTTCATTAATCACATTAATGAAGTCCCATCATTTAAATTTACCTAAACATCACAGATAAATACGACGTACACTTATGCCATCCGCATTCGCCTCGATGTCCCCTCGTGCACCGTTAGGTTAGGTAACTAACGACAGAGCGGGGCAGGGCTAGCGCGGGTGTAAAACATAAGCAACGTCTATATAATATATCATATATACTATATACTGTATCTATCACAGAACATATCAAATGATCACATCACAGATATCGCAGCGGAAGAATCATATGAAATATTGGATATACTAGGACGTCCGTGTTTTCAATACGAGCCAGTATAAAACACGGATTCCACGGTCGCGATGAATAGCCAAACCCACACCCCTAGACCCCTACGAGAGCGGCAAGCAACCCTACCAATTCTAGAGTTAGGAGACCCGGACTCGACTCCTCGAGTTGGTCTCCCACTGGACTCCAGAACCCAGTTACTTGTGCCCTCCTCCTTGGGTCTATCCTAGTGCGGAAAAGAAAATAATATACAATGGGTGACATCTTCCGCAACCTGGAAGTGCCCCAATAAAAGAATATTACATACAAGTTTTTACATGAATGAAAATGAAAAACACTCATCTCACATAAAAATGTAGGGTTCCTAGGCACTCTAATGGAGTCTCACAAGTGATCAAACATGCACAAATCAAAAAATTCCTTGTGCCTACAAACCCTAATACGGATCGTTAACTAGAAATCAAGGCGATGCAAGCATGTAATCGAATTAAAAGCTATGGGAAAGGGGCTACAACCTTTGTAGATCCGGTCCACCACTTCCCAAGCTCCGCGATGATCTCCCTCCGCTGTCCAAATCGAACTTCGGACTCTACCATCGGCTTCATCGAAGAAATGGGCGGGCTTGATCGTCGGTTCGATGCCGAAGATGATCTACGTCGAGGCATCACAAGAACAAGCTCCAACTTCACCAAGCCTTGAAAACTTGTGAAGGAAACACCCTATACAACTTGGCAAGAGGTAGAGGATGAAGAAATAGGAAGTGGGTAGACTTTAGAATTGGATTTCTCACTTGATATCACTAGTTGCCATTGATGGTCACTAGCTTTTCTTCATGGAAGAAGAAGATGAAGAAGAAGAAGAAATATATGATAAGTATTGAATAAAATAAAAACAATATGATACTTATCATAATCTCAACCATGGTTTAGTGTAGAGATTTAACTAGGGTTAGATGAGTGGTTAGGGTTAGACATGAGACAAGAATGGTGGACTTATTCAAAGCTTCAAGAAGCTTCAATGTAAAACAAAGAAAGCCACCATCCTTTTCTTTTGCCAAAAAGAATGAATAAATAAATAGATAAAGAATTAAAAGAAACCCTAACCATTCACTAATCATGGTTTAAGTCTTTACACAAACCCAAGGTTGCATGTATCATCAAACATGATACAAACAAGTGCATAAGAATATATCACATATACAATGTGCATCATTAAGTGAGAATATCCTCATAAAGTGAACCAATACTAGTTAATGCAAAGTAATATATCAAATATATAATTATGCATTAAATCATTAAATCAATACTTGATTTAACGATCCGGTCATATCGCATATAACCGGATAGTATCCAATGTATCGGCTTATCGAATTGATCCTTGATTCGATAACTAGGTTATATCGCATATAACTAATCGATACATTTATCGCGAGAATGGAATACGGTATCACATACATGAATTATTCTCGGTCCCGCACATATCTCATATGCGCTCCTATTTCGTTTCGCTTGAGCCAGGAAACCTCTGTGTAGGACTCTAAAGACTCGTCAATACGCCGGCAGCGGATGATGATCATATCAAACATCCACAAGCCGCAAGCGGTCTGCTAAACGTAACGGCCACCCGGGTATTGAGCGATCAGAAGATCGACGAGCAAGCCCGCTCACACTCCTGTGAATCCAACCAGTAACACTTACCGTACAGTCCGGTCTGTTCGTCTGATATGCCGCATATCTCGCCTAGGGGTGGTAAACGTCAGACCCCAATAGCTCGATAACTCATGCCGACGTAAGGACGATAACATTCGTGAAACTACTGATAACTCTTACCAGTATATCACTGCAACCCTCGCCAGGGATTTCCTGTTATGGCCAGTCGAGCATAGCACAACATCAACCCCCAATACCGAGAGAGACGAATCCCCTCCTATCGCTCATTACCTCCATGTGAATCGGGACTGTACCCAAAAACCACCTGTTTGCACAACTCAGTAGAGCCGTGGTAGGGTGGAAATCAAAGCACAGTGGGAGACACACAAGACTCTATGACGATCTCGGGTCAACAGACTAAGCTGTACCAGTGTCACCAGAGAACTGCCATCTGAGGTGAGGTATAATACCATCTGGGAGTTCTCGGCGAGTCCGTTCAGTGTACCCAGTCTCCATTGAGCACCCGCATACCATCTCCAATGTCAAACACCAATGGATATGGGATCATCCATCGCCCATCACATGGGTCGAGAAGATATACGCTAGTCTACTCTGGAATATCGATGCCCCGTCTCGATATTCCCACGACTAGGAACAATGAAGGATGTACTCATTGACTACCCAGGCCCAACTAGTATGATCTTCATCATAGTCCTGGAAGTCGAGCACACATCCTAAGGGCTTTATCAACATGTAATCAGAGAGACAGAAAGTATACATGTTAAGATAAAGAGCAACCAGATAGCATACTATCATGTCGAGCAAGAAAGTCCTACCTATATATGTCCCAGCATCCACTACAATATACATCCAATGTACAGTAATGGCCTCTAAGGCATACATATAACTAACAATCTCCCACTTGCAC
Source organism: Agapanthus africanus (assembly GCA_030015575.1). Classification (NCBI taxonomy): domain Eukaryota; kingdom Viridiplantae; phylum Streptophyta; class Magnoliopsida; order Asparagales; family Amaryllidaceae; genus Agapanthus; species Agapanthus africanus. The sequence goes on from CM057351.1 coordinate 111,177,852, forward strand.
TAGGGCCATCTATAGCAGTGGTCGCAGTATCTAATACTCAACCATCCCATATGAGTCTCTCTCTGGGAAAAGGCCTTCGTGAGTGGATCCGCCGTGTTGTCCTCTGAGTCTACTCTCCTAACCTCGATCACTCCGGAGATCAACTATCTCCATGATCAGGTGATGCTTCCTCAGAATATGTCTGGGTCACTGATGGGACCAGGGTTCCAGGGCCGAAGCCTCACTTCCATTGTCATACAATGGCAGGAACCTAGTTCATCTTATGAACCAATATACACCCAAACTTCCTCTTTGGTAGTATCTTCAATAGCGATATTACCAGCCTTTATCGTCTAGTTTGCCACGGTATCTAGCTTGGAACTCTTCCAACATACCGTCCCTCTACTGAGGGTAAAGACAATGCCCGTGACTGACATTCAGTCGTCTTTATCATCCTGGAACTCTTCCAGTGATTCTCCCCAGGATCGATTGATACCATCTCACTACATCTAGTGAGAATCCTAGCATCCAATTACATCTATCTCATAGATGAAAACTCAGGATTTAGGAGGTATCAGTTTGATCCTATATGGAGAATCCATGTAATAAGAGGAGATCGACCGATCGTAGTATAGGAAACTCTTTTCCTATCAAGAGTATGTGGTCCACTTACAATACGATGATGACCACCTTACTCTTTACTACCGTTTTGTATATACAAGGTTCATCTACCATTTTGATGATGTCAAACTGTTTGACTAACTCATCAAAACAGATGTTCCAACTCCGCGATGCCTGCTTTATTACATAAAACATCTTGCACATGTTTCCGCTGCTCCCACTGTCTACGAGGCCCTCTGGCTGTGTACTTATAGACACACTCTTCTAAAACATCATTTAGAAAAGCAGTCATGACACCCAACCACCAGATATCGTAGTTATGGTATGTAGCCGTGGCAAGTAGGATCTGGATGGACTTAAGCATAGTCACTTGGAAAAGGTCTCATCATTATCCATGCCTGGTTGATGACTAAAACCTTTAATAAGCCTAGCTTTGAAAGTCTCAACTTTTCCATCTACACCAAGTAATCTTCTCAAGATATACTTGCTCCTGATGGGGATTTAACCCTTCAGATATAGCAACCAAAGTCCATACTTTGTTGGTGTATAAGGATTCCATCTCAGATCACTAAGCATCCAGCCATTCTTACAGAGTCCCTACTCTCGATGGCCTGCTCGAAACTGGTTGGGTCATCATCTCATGATGCAATCCTCGCTCCCACTGTCATCGAGAAACCGAGGTATCTCTCAGGCGGATGAGGAACCCTACCAGATCGGCGGAGAGGCTGAGGTTCGTTGGATTCTATTGAATGCTTTGGTTCTACCAAATCATCAGCTTTTGATTGTATAGATGGAACCTTTCCAGTTCTACATAACTGACCTTGCCTCGAGCTTGTCCAGATATTGCTTTTTAGACATAGGCTGGACAACCCCAAATCTTAACTAACTTAAGATATGGGCTCTTCCCATGCCATATCTCATATGGAATGGTAGGCAGTGATCTGATTCGAATCGAACCCTATTCAATAGGTATGCAACTTCATAAGTGCATAACTCCCAAAAGGAAATAGGAAACTCAGTAGTACTCATCATAGAGCACACGATATCTAATATTGTGTGATTGCTCCGCCCTGATACACCGTTGTGCTGTGGTGTATTCAGAGGAGTAATACGGAGAGAGCATCTCATTCTCCTTTAGAATGGTCCAGGAATGCTATGCACAAATATTCTCCTCCCTGATCTCATCAAAGGACATAATACTTATACCCGGTTATTGGTTATCTACTTCTAACTTATATTCTGTGAATACCTCAAAAGGTTCGGACTTATGTTTCAACAGGAACGTATGACTGAATCTTGAGAGGTTTTCAGAGAATATAATGAAGTATAAAGAACCGGTCCTGGCATGTGTAAACAGGAGACCTTACATACATCAACATGTATCATCCCAAGAGTTCACTAACTCCTTCTCTGTTTCCAGTAAACAGAGCTATGGTCATTTTATCTTTGTGACATGACTGGCAAGTTTCACAAGATGTAAATTCAAACTAATTTAAATATGCATCTAAAATGTAACTTCAGCCAGTCGGGTCGCATTGAAGTGACCTAGTCTACAATACCTCAAGAAGAATTTGTTCATTTCTGAACTTTTCCACTTGTGTGTGTTCAGTATACAAGGAACTGTAGTTTGATTTAGAACGTCAATGCTTTTAGATAACGTGCCAGAATCGATCAACTTTTGATATAGGAAATGTTCAAAACATTATCCAACAATACAAAATTTTATCATTTCTTTACTAATAAAGAGACTGATATGATTTTGTATATCAGGTTCGGTATCTAATAGTATTTGTTTAGAATCAATGTATTAGTAATACAGGGTGACAGTGACCAACAGACTTGGCTGCAATATTTGCCCCGTTTTCTGTCTCATGAAACTTATCACCCGTTCTCAGTTTTTCTACCTTTGTGTAGCCCTATGTAACAGATTACATATCTGGGATTCTGATCCGGTGTCATATACCCAGGATGCAGAGGATACTGAGAAACAGTTCTTTGTAATAAACACACCTGAAGGAGATGCATCATATGCACTTTCTTCGTTTGGGCGGCATAGGAATTCTGGTATTCCCCAATTTCCTGCTCTGTCTTATAACAATTATAAGTTGGAGCGGGACCAACGTTCCCCAGCTCAGTATAACAAGCGGGTTCGATCAATACATCCATATTTTTATCTTGATTAAGGCGTGATATGGTCGCTACCTGGAGAGAGAGAGAAGAAAACACTCTGCGTGCGCTCTTGCAAGATCAGATTGGCTATTTATTTTATCTAATCAGGATGGCTCCCACTGTTTTTATCAAATCTTCCTTCAAACCCTAAAAGGAAAGACTAGCTGGGATTAATTACACTCTACAAGTTCGCCAATCTTTCAGCCAGGCCAGTGTCGGTACTTTAAGGGAGGTTCCCCGTGCTTTCGTACGGACCTAATTACTGTAAACCTCGTTTTCCCAGAGGCGTAACCCTGTTGACACCTTTCTAGACACCTACTTGATCGGCTAATTGCAAAGTGCAAAACTCTCCCAGGAGTAACAATTACTCGCAGTGGGTATCGGGATCCAACTATTATATAGAAGGTATGCAATCTCATTGCAAATTTCAACACTTGAAACTCCCGATAAAGGTTTTTACCCCTAGCACCTATGACCTTAACTATGGTCAACAAATCATAAGTACTAGTCAAGTTCTACCCGTCATTTCGTGATTAATTAGACCCACCCACATGACCCTTCACTAAGGTCAACAAAGTCACGCGACTGTCCTAACTAATCGCATCATATGCGGTGTAGGAAGACATCACTTAGCTACCGTACACTGTGCCTTAACTAAAGTCAACAAACACAGCACGAATACTAAGTACTCTACTTCCTAAAATGACGGAGGGTTGCAAATGGTTTTTGTGAAAACCTTTAACGCTTTGAACTTGATCTCGTTGCGGAATCAAATGGTTTTTAAATGGAATGTTTTTGAGGCTTTTCTAGTTTTGCTAAAGGGGTCACTCCCGGTGAAGGGATCGTCGGCCCTTTCCTCGTCGAATGAGGTGCGGGATATATCATATATATCACTGTGCAAAGCAGAAACTATAAAAGCGATCAAAAGACAAACCGAGGGTTGTAGCATCTGCCAGTTATTGCTAAAGGAGTCACTCCCGGTGATGGGATCTCGGTCCTTTCCTTATCGAATAAGGTGCAGGATGTTCTACAAGGAACACCACGATGCAAAGCAAGAACTGTAGCTACCTGTTTTATTTTGAAATTCGATTCCACAACATCAATTAGGTTTATTTTCTTTCATTAATCTCATTAATGAATATCCCATCATTTAAGTCCACCTAATCATCACAGATAAATATAACGTATGCTTATGCCATCCGCATTCGCCTCGATGTCCCGTCTGCACCGTTAGGTTAGGTAACTAACGCCAGAGCGAGGCAGGGCTAGCGCGGGTGTAAAACATAAGCAACGTCTATATAATATATCATATATACTATATATAATACCTGTCACAGAACATCACATGATCACATCACAGATAACGCAGCAGAAAATATCATATGAAATATTGGATATACTAGGACGTCCGTGTTTTCAATACGAGCCAGTATAAAACACGGATTCTACGGTCGTGATGAATAGCCAATCCCACACCCATAGACCCCTACGAGAGCGGCAAGCAACCCTACCAATTCTAGAGTTAGGAGACCCGGACTCGACTCCTCGAGTTGGTCTCCCACTGGACTCCAGAACCTGGTTACTTGTGCTCTCCTCCTTGGGTCTATCCTAATGCGGAAAAGTAAATAATATACAAACGGTGACATCTTCCGCAACCTGGAAGTGCCCCAATAAAAGAATATTACATACAAGTTTTTACATGAAAGAAAATGGAAAAAAACACTCATCTCACATAAAAACCCCCCGGCTACTCAAACACGACGATCCAATATAACATATCCAGCAACACATAACATCACATGTCATCAACATAAGTAAATATGCGCATCCCAATTGTCGTTGACATATAGCAACGAAACCGGCGATATCACATATTACACTTACGGTCACAGAAAAGAAAGTGTAAAACTACAACAGTTGGAATCCGCAACCACCTCAGACATCGCATGCCTGACCAAATGAATTCTTTAGACATCACATGCCTAATAATTATAAACCCCGCATTTTAGTCTCATTATCGAAAACACTTTTCAATATCAAGTCGGGCAATTCAACAAGATTCCCGAAAAACTGATCGAATGCTCGTCGCAAAATTTAGTAGGCGGCCGCACCCCTGATACCGTCGACGAAGTGCACCAAGGCGGAACACCGCTGCCGCGAGCACCCGGACGGATGCTTTCGGCGACGGGGTTCTCCTACAGTCACTTGGTCGGGGCTATGGGGTGAGGCTGTCTATTAAGTTTACCCGGCGAGTATCCGCGTACGCTACGTGATTGCAACGGAATTTTGATCACATCAAAATTCCGTGGCAACCGATCAAATGAGACTAAACTGCTATGTTTATAACATTCATCCAGTCATCTCATAACTATTTGCGAATTCCAAGTATTGTATCACATTCCGGATAAATAGAAAATGCTAAACTTTTCGATCGAACAATCGAACACCCATGTTTTCCCGATACAGCTCAACACATGAAATAAGTCTAACAACATTCAGTTCGTGCCTCAGTACCAACGGTCCAGCCGTAGAAGGGTCAAGCCAACGCCTCACATGTGGCACGCCGTATTGCCCTAAACCCGAAGGTTCAAAGGGCAGTTCAAGACGGTCACATAATCGAGTTAAGGTTTGTTGTCTTCTAGAGGGTCCATCGCATTACTTGCACTACTTAGAACGTCGTTAAACTACGGAAAAATCCAACATTTGGAAATTTCCTGACAGGGGAAAAGTTGGGTATTTATATCCGGTCGAACTTTTTAACATATTCTAAAAATATCCGGAAAACACAAAGACAAAATTAGACAATCCGATCGGAAACACCGAGTCACTAATACAACCCAGAAAATTCAACTCTCGAATAAATATTAAAAATTCCCAGGAAAACCACCACTGGAAATTAGGAGTTACTGTGTAAACTTCATTTAATAAAGAGGCAGTACGGCCGCGGAACCGCCGTACGAGCTATGCTCGTGCCGCGGAACCGCGGCGGCTTGATGGAGTTAGTGGATCGAATTTTACAGTAACTCTTAAATATTCCTGCTGATTTTTCTGCATATTTTTAATTTCGAAAAAACCACGATTTCAGAAAAAGTCCAGAGAGCAATATTACGGTTTGGGTTTTGATTCGATCGGAGTTCTAATTCCGTCTAGACTTCGCCTAAGGCTCTAGCTAGGCTCTGATACCACTGTAGGGTTCCTAGGCACTCTAATGGAGTCTCACAAGTGATCAAACATGCACAAATCAAAAAATTCCTTGTGCCTACAAACCCTAATACGGATCGTTAACTAGAAATCAAGGCGATGCAAGCATGTAATCGAATTAAATGCTAAGGGAAAGGGGCTACAACCTTTGTAGATCCGGTCCACCACTTCCCAAGCTCTGCGATGATCTCCCTCCACTGTCCAAATCGAACTCCGAACTCTAGCATCGGCTTCATCGAAGTAATGGGCGGGCTTGATCGTCGGTTCGATGCCGAAGATGATCTACGTCGAGGCATCACAAGAACAAGCTCCAACTTCACCAAGCCTTGAAAACTTGTGAAGGAAACACCCTATACAACTTGGCAAGAAGTAGAGGATGAAGAAATAGGAAGTGGGTAGACTTTAGAATTGGATTTCTCACTTGATATCACTAGTTTCCATTGATGGTCACTAGCTTTTCTTCATGGAAGAAGAAGATGAAGAAGAAGAAGAAATATATGATAAGTATTGAATAAAATAAAAACAATATGATACTTATCATAATCTCAACCATGGTTTAGTGTAGAGATTTAACTAGGGTTAGATGAGTGGTTAGGGTTAGACATGAGACAAGAATGGTGGACTTATTCAAAGCATCAAGAAGCTTCAATGTAAAACAAAGAAAGCCACCATCCTTTTCTTTTGCCAAAAAGAATGAATAAGTAAATAGATAAAGAATTAAAAGAAACCCTAACCATTCACTAATCATGGTTTAAGTCTTTACACAAACCCAAGGTTGCATGTATCATCAAACATGATACAAATAAGTGCACAAGAATATATCACATATACAATGTGCATCATCAAGTGAGAATATCCTCATAAAGTGAACCAATACTAGTTAATGCAAAGTAATATATCAAATATATAATTATGCATTAAATCATTAAATCAATACTTGATTTAACGATCCGGTCATATCGCATATAACCGGCTAGTATCCAATGTATCGGCTTATCGAATCGATCCTTGATTCGATAACTAGGTTATATCGCATATAACTAATCGATACATTTATCGCGAGAATGGAATACGGTATCACATACACGAATTATTCTCGGTCCTGCACATATCTCATATGCGCTCCTATTTCGTTTCGCTTGAGCCAGGAAACCTCTGTGTAGGACTCTAAAGACTCGTCAATACGCCGGCAGCGGATGATGATCATATCAAACATCCACAAGCCGCAAGCGGTCTGCTAAACGTAACGGCCACCCGGGTATTGAGCGATCAGAAGATCGACGAGCAAGCCCGCTCACACTCCTGTGAATCCAACCAGTAACACTTACCGTACAGTCCGGTCTGTTCGTCTGATATGCCGCATATCTCGCCTAGGGGTGGTAAACGTCAGACCCTAATAGCTCGATAAGTCATGCCGACGTAAGGCCCATAACATTCGTGAAACTACTGATAACTCTTACCAGTATATCACTGCAACCCTGGCCAGGGATTTCCTGTTATGGCCAGTCGAGCATAGCACAACATCAACCCACAATACCGGGAGAGACGAATCCCCTCCTATCGCTCATTGCCTCCATGTGAATCGGGACTGTACCCAAAAACCACCTGTTTGCACAACTGAGTAGAGCCGTGGTAGGGTGGAAATCAAAGCACAGTGGGAGACACACAAGACTCTATGACGATCTCGGGTCAACAGACTAAGCTGTACCAGTGTCACCAGAGAACTGCCATCTGAGGTGAGGTATAATACCATCTGGGAGTTCTCGGCGAGTCCGTTCAGTGTACCCAGTCTCCACTGAGCACCCGCATACCATCTCCAATGTCAAACACCAATGGATATGGGATCATCCATCGCCCATCACATGGGTCAAGAAGATATACGCTAGTCTACTCTGGAATATCGATGCCCCGTCTCGATATTCCCACGACTAGGAACAATGAAGGATGTACTCATTGACTACCCAGGCCCCACTAGTATGATCTTCATCATAGTCCTGGAAGTCGAGCACACATCCTAAGGGCTTTATCAACATGTAATCAGAGAGACAGAAAGTATACATGTTAAGATAAAGAGCAACCAGATAGCGTACTATCATGTCGAGCAAGAAAGTCCTACCTATATATGTCCCAGCATCCACTACAATATACATCCAATGTACAGTAATGGCCTCTAGGGCATACATATAACTAACAAAAAAAACCCCGGCTATTCAATCACGACGATCCAATATAACATATCCAGCAACACATAACATCACATGTCATCAACGTAAGTAAACATGCGTATCCCAATTGTCGTTGGCATATAGCAACGAAACCGGCGATATCACATATTACACTTACGGTCACAGAAAAGAAAGTGTAAAACTACAACAGTTGGAATCCGCAACCTCCTTAGACATCGCATGCCTAATCAAATGAATTACTTAGACATCGCATGCCTAACAATTATAAACCTCGCATTTTAGTCTTATTATCGAAAACTCTTTTCAATATCAAGTCGGGCAATTCAACAAGATTCCCGATATTCTGATCGAATGCTCGTCGCAAACTTTAGTAGACGGCCGCACCCCCGATACCGTCGACGAAGTGCACCAAGGCGGAACACCGATGCCGCGAGCACTCGAACGGATGCTTATTGGCTACAGGGTTCTCCTACAGTCGCTTGGTCGAGGCTAAGGGGTGTAGCTGTCTATTAAGTTTACCCGGCGAGTATCCGCGTACGCTACGTGATTGCGACGGACTTTTGATCACATCAAAATTCCGTGGCAACCGATCAAGTGAGACTAAAGTGCCGTGTTTATAACATTCATATTAGTTATCTCATAACTATTTGTGAATTCCAATTATTGTATCACATTCCGGATAAACAGAAAATGTTAAACTTTCCGATCGAACAGTCAAACACCCAAGTTTTCCCGAAACAGATCAACACATGAAACAAGTTTAAAAACATCCAGTTCATGCCTCAGTACCAACGGTCCAGCCGTAGAAGGGTCAAGCCAACGCCTCACATGTGGCACGCCGTACTGCCCCAAACCCGAAGGTTCAAAGGGCAGTTCAAGACGGTCACGTAATCGAGTTAAGGTTTGATGTCTTCTAGAGGGACCATCATGTTACTTGCACTACTTAGAACGTTATTAAACCACGGAAAGATCCAACACTTGGAAATTTCCCGACAGGGGAAAAAGTGGGTATTTATATCCGGTCGAACTTTTCAACATATTCAAAAATTATCCGGAAAAACACACGGACAAAATTAGACAATCCGATCGAATCTACGAACTCCCAATACAACCCAGAAAACTCAACTCTTGAGCAGAAGTTAAAATATCCCAGAAAATACAGCACTAAAATATAGGAGTTACTGTGCAAAAATTATTGAATATTCCCACTATATGGCCACGGAACCGCCGCATAAGCCATGATTATGCCGCGGTTCCGCGGTGGTTTAGTCGATTCACGCGCTCATTTTGCACAGTAACCCTTATAAAACCCTGCTTATTTTTCTGCATATTTTTAATTTGGAAAAATCCCTGATTTCAAAAAATGTACAGAGAGCAATTTTGCATTAGGGTTTCGGTTCGATCGGACTTCTAACTCCGTCTACGCATCGCCTAAGGATCTAGCTAGGCTCTGATACCATTGTAGGGTTCCTAAGCACACTAATGAGGTCTCACAAGGCATCAACCATGCCAATTTCAAAAAATTCCGGTGCCGGGAAACCCTAATGCTATCGTTGACTAGAGATTAGGCGAAACTATGAGCTAGTTAACAACTTAACTAAGAGTGAACGGAAATACAACCTTTGTAGATCCGGTCCTCCACCTCCATAGCTCCATGATGATGTCCCCTCACTGCGATCATCGAATCCCGGGCTCTAGCGTCGGCTTCATCGGAGAAATGGTCAGGCTAGGTCGTCGACTTCGATGCCGAAGATGATCTACGTCGAGGCAACACAAGATCAAGCTCCAACTTCACCAAGTCATGAAACATGTGAAGAAAACACCCTATACCACTTGGCAAGTGGTAGAGGATGAAGAAATAGGAAGTGGGTTCACTTTAGAATTGGATTTCTCACTCTTTTTCTCATTTCACCATTGATGGTAGCAAGCTTTTCTTCATCTTGAAGAAGGAGAGGAAGAAGAAAAGAATATGATAAGAATTGTTGGAAAAAAGAAAATAATTCATTCTTATCATATAGCAACCATGGTCAAGTGTAGAGAATAAACTAGGGTTAGGTTTGATGGTTAGGTTTAGGAAAAGAACAAGAATGGTCAAGCTTTCAACACTTCATGAAGTTTCAACAAACAACAAAATAAGCCACCATTCTCTTTATCTTTCCGAAAAGAATAAATAAATAAATGAATAAGTAAATAAAAACCCTAACCATTAACATAACCATGGTTTAAACTAAACATACACTCAAACATTCATGTATCATCAAACATGATACAATCAAGTGCACAAATATATATCACATATACAATGTGCACATCAAGTGAGAAAATCCATTTAAAGTGAACCAATACTAGTTAATATAAAGTAATATATCAAATATATAATTATACATTAAATCATTAAATCAACACTTGATTTAACGATCCGGTCATATCGCATATGACCGACTAATATCCAATGTATCGGCTTATCGAATCAATCCTCGATTCGATAACTAGGTTATATCGCATACAACCAATCGATACATTCATCGCGAGAATAGAATACAGTATCACATACTGGTATAATTCTCGGTCCCGCACATGTCTCATATGCGCTCCTATTTCGTTTCGCTTGAGCCAGGAAACCTCTGTGTAGGACTCTAAAGACTCGTCAATACGCCGGCAGCAGGTGATGATCATATCAAACACCCACAAGCCGCAAGCGGTCTGCTAAACGTAACGGCCACCCGGGTATTGAGCGATCAGAAGATCGATGAGCAAGCCTGCTCACACTCCTGTGAATCCAACCAGTAACACTTACCGTACAGTCCGGTCTGATCGTCTGATATGTCGCATATCTCGTCTAGGGGTGGTAAACGTCAGACCCCAATAACTCGATAAGTCGTGTCGATATGAGGTCTATAACAGTTCAAGAAACTATTGGTAACACTTACCAGTAAATCTCAGCAACCCTGGCCAGGGATTTCCGGTTATAGCCAATCGAACACAGTGCAACATCAACTCCCTATACCGGGAGAGACGAATCCCCTCCTATCGCTCATTGCCTCCATGTGATTCGGGACTGTACCCAAAAGCCACCGTTTTGCACGCCCTCTTGGACTTGGTAAGGTGGAAATCAAAGCACAGTGGGAATCACACAAGACTCTATGACGATCTCGGGTCAACAGACTAACCTGTACCAGTGTCACCAGAGAACTGCCATCTGACGTAAGGTATAATACCATCTGGGAGTTCTCGGCGAGTCCATCCAGTGTACCCAGTCTCCACTGAGCACCCGTATATCATCTCTGATATCAAACACCAATGGATATAGGATCATCCATCGCCCATCTGTATGGGTCGAGAAGGTATACTCTAGTCTACTCTGGTATATCGATGCCCCGTCTCGATACACCCACGACTAGGGACATTGAAGGATGTACTTATGGACTACCATGTCCCCACTAGTATGATCCGCATCATAGTCCAGGTAGTCAAGTACACATCCTAAGGGCTTTACCAACATGTAACAGTGAGACAATCAGTATATATATTAAGGTAAAGAGTAACCAGATAGCATACTATCATGTCGAGCAAGAAAGTCCTCCCTATATATGTCCCAGCATCAACTACAATATACATCGTATGTACAGTAATGGCCTCTAGGGCAAACATATAACTAACATAAAACCCATCTCAAACCCCGGCTAATTATCGCAAGGATCCAATCAAGTTCATATACACAAACAGTAAACATTATAGAAATGTGCAACCCCCTGCCAACCGACATACTAGCAGTTAAGGGAGGTTTACGAACACATTAATCATTACAGATAAAAACCCGATTAGAAAATAACTTAGAATATCGATCGACAACCTTTTTCCGTGTCTACCCCAAATGCAAGCCAGCACAGAAGTAACCTGGGCAGAAACAGAATATACAGGAAAACAAAACACCAAAATATATGAATTACTGCGCAAATCAGAGTCAACTCGGAGTTGACTCGGCGGCGGATCCGCGGCCAAAAGCACTATTGTGTCGCGGATCCGCGGCCATCTAACCGAGTTGAGAGCTCGTATTTTCCCAGTTTTCTTATATTTCCCTGCTGTGAATTTTAAGGTATATCAAATATGTTTTTTGACAAGTTTAAAATTAACAGAAACTGTTAGGGTGTTCGGGGTGTTGTTTTCGTGTTTTCCGACGATCGATCTAATTAGTTGCTAACAAGCTAGTAAAGGTTTAGTTGGCTCTGATACCACTGTAAGTCCATGTCACGCACCCCACGAACTTGCGGGGAGGCGGAATATATGAAAAACGATTATCAAAGCTTCATAACATGGACTTGAGCACACGAATCGTATCTAAACCATTACTAGCAAACTACGAAAGGTTTAACTATTCTGATTCGAAGTTATACCTCACGTTACTTATCCTTCGGGTCTTCATCACTGTCCTCCACTCCTTGTAGGCTCTTTGGAATGTCGGCACCTCAACGGCCTCCTCGAGTCAAAGACGATCCACCCGAGAGCTCCTACTCTAAGCTTAACCTCTAACTTGATGTAACTAGGTTACTCAATATGGTAATCTAAGCAACCTAGGTGATATAAAGTTGGATTAAGGATGTATTAGTCTAGCTAACCCTTGATCTCAACACATGAGAGGTTAGGGTTAGGTTTTGAAGAGAGAGAGAGCTTGATGAGAGAGAAGGTGAGAATAAGAATCCTTTTGGATGAATGAAATCATTTGTGTATATATGAAACATATCATATAATTAAATGAATAACAAATAATGATATATCATCATGTTTCATTAATACACTAAGGGATTCATCACATGAGTCATATAAATCATAAATGATTCATTAACTCCATGTATGAATCACACCATGACTCATTTATCCAATTAATGCAAATGCCACCTTAACCCCCAAGTCACCATGCTTCTAGAAGCTTCCCGACAAATTACGAGAACGCCCCTCCTATCCGTGAAAACACAGAAAAACTTTAGACTGTATAAATCCAATAATCCGATACTAGAATCTGGCTTAAACCAAAGCCGACTAGTAAAAACTGTCCGAACGTCGTACGTGCGTAAACACACGTATGCGTCCGAACCCTTGTCGTAAAACCATACGACCTCTATATCGTTTCGCCCAAAGCAGGGAAACTCTCTGTGTGGGACTCTAAATACTCGACACTACGCTGGCAGTGGGTTTAACCACAGACCGCAAGCGGCACTAGCTATACGTAACGGTCCCCAGGTAGATGTCGATAAGAAGGCCGATGAGGAAACCCATCCGAACTCCTACTGAGCCTGCTGTGACAATCTCCGTACAGTCCGGTCTGTTCATCTAGGACTATCGCATATCGGGCCTAGGGGGCGGCAAGCGTCAGTCCCCTAAAAGCGGTATAACTTGTGTTGGAGCGTAGCCCATTACACCTTGAGAAACTACTGGAAAACCTACCAGTAAATCTCGCTTGCCCTGACCAGGGACTTTGCATAATGGCTCTCTGACACAGCGCGATATCAACTCCCAATACTGGGAGAGACGAATCCTGTCTAACCGCCACTGCTTCCAAGTGCTCGGGACTGCACCCAATTGCTACCTGTTTGAACGACTCCTTTGAGCCGTGGTAGGGTAGCAATCTAAGAACAGTGGGACACACTCGAGGCGAAGTAGCAGTGTCAAGTCTGTGGACTATGCTGTACTCATGCCACCTGGGAACTGTTAACTGACGACGGGTATAATACCAACCAACAGTTCCCCGCGAGTCCTGTCTGGTGTACCCGTAACCTAACGAGCACCTGTATACTATCTCCAGTACGCCGTACTGATGGCTGTGGGACAGACCATCTCCCCAACTGGGATGAGAAGCGTACACACTAGTCTACTCCGGAGTATCGATGCCCTGTCTCGATAATCCTACGACTAGGGACTTGTATAGGATGTTGCTTATAGACTACCCAGCCCCCACTAGTGTGACTGCCATCACAACGCTGGTAATCAAGCAAAGATCCTAAGGGCTCTACTAATATGTATAAGCGATACGTTACAAGAAACATATACACATATTAAAGTAGACACAAACCAAGTAGCATACTACCATTTTTAGAAAGACTGTCAATACAACTGTGAATATACCAAGCTTCCATTAAGTAATATACAAACTAGTATGATACAGTAATGGCCTTCTAGGGCATAAACACTAACATGTCAAGCACTCGGTCACAAAATACCGTATCCAAACTTAGCAAACGTAACACCAATATTGATTTTAACTTAAATATTGTGAAATAGGGAAGGGGAGTGAATATGGTATATGAAGAGGTTACTAAGTAACCATGGCTTCAAAATACCATATCACATCAATATTTGAGACAATCCTTTTGTAACACCTTAGGATTTGTTTAGCGACTTAATATATTCAAATAATGGGTTTTAATAAAAAGTTTACCAAATTGTGTTTTAAATATTTTTCCTAATTTAATAAATATTTTTCCAAAATTTTCCTTGGCTTGCACACACATGTGCATGTAAACTAGGGTTTTTAAATTAAGTTAATACCATAATTATTAACCATGGTGGGTTAATCATAGGATTAAGTCTTATGGATTCTTAAGTGGGTTTTTATTTGGGTCAATTAGTTAATTAGTAGTTACTTAAATTTGAATTGTGGGTGTTGACTTGTGAGAAAGAGAGAGGGGGCATCATGGCTCAAGCCATGCTTGCCATTAATGAGGAGAGAGAGATAGGAGGGTTGACATTGGGTGATGGTTTCTTTCTCTCAACTCTTTTGTTTTTCTCTCAAACTCTCACACTCACACACACCCACACACTTACCTCTTCCCCCAGCTCCAGAACCAGCAACAACAGCAGCAGGCAACCAGCACTAGCAGCAGCAAGCATTTGGCAGCAGCAGCAGAGATCAGCAGTAGCAGCAGTGAGCACCAACAGCAACTGCAGCTTCTTCCCCTCCATTTCTTCATCTTCCTGCAACTCCCTAGGGTTAAGTAAGAGGTATACTTCCTAACTTGCTTCCCTAGTTAGCTTAGTTAGTGTAGTTTTGCATCGGTTAATGGATTTTATTGCGTTTTAGTGTGATATGGGGTGTTTAGAGGGAACTTTGTGCTAATGAGGTGAGAATTGGTTTCAGTAGGTCATTAGTGAGTTGTTGAGGCCATAGTAACCTAGTTCAACCCCAATTACACTAAAATACCACCAGTTTCACTATTCGATGCAAAATATCGTATTTGTGCAAATTTGAGCTTTTCTGGATCTGCTTTTGACCCGATGAGATCTGAATGATATTGAGATGACCGCAGTATAGTGGTGATGTGTTGATACCCAAGGTGAAACCTGAACCCCTATCTGCTACAGTGGGCCGCCGATTTCTTCATTCTGGCCGCAATTTGCGGCCAGATGGGTGGGGTTTTGGGTATTGTTGGGTCCTGTAGGTGTCTGCTAGTGTGTGGGGTTCTATGTGTTAGTGTATATGCCCTAGAGGCCATTACTGTATCATACTAATTTGTATATTACTTAATGGATGCTTGGGATATTCACCTTGTATATACAATCTTGCTCAAAATAGTAGTATGCTACTTGGTTTGTTTCTACTTCAATGTGTACATGTGTTTATTTTTGTATATCGCCTATACACATTAGTAAAGCCCTTAGGATCTTTGCTTGATTACCAGCGATGTGATGGCCGTCAACTAGTGGGGCTGGGTAATCTATAAGCACATCCTTATGCAGGTCCCTGGTCGCAGGACTATCGAGACAGGGCATCGATACTCCGGAGTAGACCAGCGCATGCGCTTCTCATCCCAGTGTGGGAGACGGTCTGTCCCACAGCCGTCAGTACGTCGTACTTGAGATAGTATGCGGGTGCTCGTTAGGTTATGGGTACACAGGACAGGACTCGTCGGGAACTGACTAGTTGGTATTATGCCTATCGTCAGTTATCAGTTCCAAGGTGACATGAGTACAGCTTAGTCCGCTGACTTGACACTGTCACTTCACCTCGAGTGTGTTCCCACTGTACTTTGATCACTACCCTACCACGGCTCAAAGGAGTCGTGCAAACAGGTGGTGGTTGGGTGCAGTCCCGAAGCACTTGGAGGCAGTGACGGTTAGACAGGATTCGTCTCTCCCGGTATTGGAGGTTGACATCGCGCTGTGTCTAGGAGAGCCATTACACGAGTAGTCCCTGGCCAGGGCAAACGAGATATACTGGTAGGCTTCCAGTGTTATCTCAGGGTGTTTTGGGCTTCGCTCCGGCACGACTTGTACCGCTATTAGGGGACTGACGTTTACCGCCCCCTAGGCCCGCCATGCGATGTATCAGACGAACAGACCGGACTCTACGGAGAATGTCACACTCAGGCTCAGTAGGAGTTCAGATGGGTTTCGCCTCGTCGGTCTTCTTGTCGGCATTACCTGGGGACCGTTACGCACAGCTAGTGCCGCTTGCGGTCTGTGGTTAAACCCACTGCCAGCGTAGTGTCGAGTCTTTAGAGTCCCACACAGAAAGCTTTTCGCCTTTAGGCAAAAGAGTAGAGGTCGCATGGTATTGCGACAGGTCGCATGGTTTTGCGACAGGGTTCGGTCACATCCGTGCACTTGTGCACGTACAGTGTCTGGACAGTTTACACTAGCGGGCTTTGGTTTAAGCCGGATCCTAGTGTACCTTATAGGATTGGATTTATCCAGTTTGCATTCGTGTTCCTCGGAACGCGGATGCGGGTGTGTATGCACAGTTGACAGGGAGACAGAGGCAGTGGATTCTCATTAGGGTTGTTGACAGTTGACCGTTGACTATTTGACTTTTTGCTCAACCCTAATGAGAATATGATATGTGATTAACTATTATATTGATTAAGTATTATGGTGACATGGTTGTTGACTTTTGTTAACTTTGTTGACTTGTTGACTTTTGTTGACTTTGTTGACCGGTTGACTAGGCTTGACTAGTTGACCATCATGATAATCATGGCTATCATTTCATGCCAAAGACTTTTACTTGCTTGCTCATTTGTGTAAAATGAGTGCATGATATGATTTGGTTATGGTTGCTTCAACCATCACATAAGACTTTTTTGATATGATGAGTTATCATGACTTTGGATTATGAGAGTGTGAAAGACAAAAGAGAGCCTCATTCTTTCTTGCTCATTCTCTCTCTTGTTCTTGAGCTCTCCTTTTGCTCTCACCCTTTTGCTCTTGCTCCCTCTCTTGAATCTATGGTTCATATCTCTCATGAGTTGAGAATCAAGAACCATAGATAAAATCCCATTCTATTTCTTCTCTACTCATTCTAGTTCACTAGGTTTAGCAAACCAAGTGAACTAGTTTCTTCAAAGAACGAAGAAGGAGCTAAAGGTTGGAGCTTTCAGGTGGATCTATCTTCGGCGTACGGAGACGACGAGAAGAAGCCAATCCGGACCACCATCGGAGCTTGAAGACGAAGGAGTTCAAGACAAGCAAGGTATAAACCCCTAACCGAGTAGCTAGAAACTCGTAGTTAGGATGTTAGATAGATGTTTAACCAAGATCCGGGTTTTAGGTCCATGTTACCATCTTTAAGAAAATCGTTTTTACTAAATTCCGCATTCCCGAAAGTACCGGGAGAGGTAGCATGGACTTACAGTGGTATCAGAGCCTAGTTAAACTCTATCTAACATGTTAGCAAGTAACTAGAAGATCGATCAATGAAAAAGTCCCGAAAACAAACCCCAAAAATTTGCAGTTTCTGTCGATTTTTTTACTGTTCAAAAGTTGATTATTTTAACACCTAAAATCGGCTCAGGGTTTTTTATTGCTACTGTAGCAAAATCATCAAGTGATTCCCCTAAACGACCGCGGAAACGCGGCAATAGCTTGCTATTGCCGCGGTTCCGCGGCCTCCTTGGCGCCTCTCTGGTGTTTCTTTGCTACAGTGTGCATCTGGGGGTATTTTAGGAATTTTGGTACATGTATTTTCAACCCAGATTTTCCAGAACGAAAATTTTATTTTGGGGTCCCGAAAATCCGTATTTTTGATCGAACTTCTAAAAGACTTAAGCTAACGGGTTTTCTGTAATGTGATATTTGTATTGAACGTCTACTAATCGCTATATGTCGATTAGTAGGGGTTATACAAATCTGTGATCTGTAATGTTGCTGGAATGTGTATATGAATATGTTGGATTGTCGCGGGTGAATAGCCGGGGGTTGTGAGACGAGAGTTTTC
This sequence comes from Agapanthus africanus, assembly GCA_030015575.1. Lineage (NCBI taxonomy): Eukaryota > Viridiplantae > Streptophyta > Magnoliopsida > Asparagales > Amaryllidaceae > Agapanthus > Agapanthus africanus. The sequence continues at coordinate 111,196,215 of CM057351.1, forward strand.
TTTTCTTTCAATTCATGTAAATTTGTAAATTGATGTAATAATTATTTGTATGGCCGCACAACCGGGTCGGGGTTGTAGCCGTCATTGTATAATTTCTTTTTACTGTTTTTGCTCCTAGGATAGACCCATGGAGGGGGTGCACAAACTACCGGATATGCCGAAGTGTCGAGTGGCCTACTCATGGAGATGAGGGAGGTTGCTACGCTTCGGGTACTTGGCGGGTAGTTTGCCGCACCCGTAGGGGTCTTGGATGGGGTATTGGCTATTCACCGCGACCGTGTAATCTGTCTTTCGTTACAGGCTCGTACGAATTACAGATTCCTAGTATATCCAATGTATTCATCTGTGATCTGAAATGTTTATCATTGCAGTATATCTATATATGATATTATTTAGGCGTTGCTTATGTTTTACAGACGCGCTAGCCCAGCCCCCGCTCTGTCGTTAGTTAAGTAACCTAACGGGTAATGACAGGGCCCAGTGGCGAATGCGAATGGCATAAGCGTACGTCATATTTTGGTTGTTTTCTGCAATGGTAGGATTAAATGATGGGACGCATTAAAAGAACTAATGCAAGAATATCACGCATTAAAAGAAATAATGCAAGATAATAAACCAAGTTAAAGTCGTTGGAACACTTTCGAAAAACCACTAGGTTCTTTTCAAAACAAACTTTTAAAATACGGAGTTTGAGCCACTCCATTTAAAAGCTATCTCGTTCCATCGACTAAATCAAGTTCACTACGTTCACGGTTTTGCCAAAACCATCCGTAGCCCTCCATCATTTCAGTTAAATATTCGGTAGTATTCAAGCTATGTATTTTGACCTCACGCAAAGGCATAGTGATTGGTAGCTGCCGGATATTTATCTGTTGCATAGATAGAATGCGTTGGTTTGAGACAGTCGTACTGCCATTTTGGCCTACGTCAAGGGTATGTACGGGTGGGTTCAAATTAACCTGGATAATGATGGGATGAACTTGACATGTGACTTATGACATTTTGACCTCACGCCAAGGTCATAAGAGCATGGGGCAAAAATCCACATCGGGAGTTTCATAAGTACTGAAACTTGCAAGATTTGCATACCATTTGGAGTGTGATGATTCTGGTAGGATTCCTTCAGTTTCGTCACGCGATGATATTTGGATCCCGATCCTACTGTGAGTATATGCTACTCCTCGAGAAATTTCTCACTTAACGATCAATGCTATAAACCTAGTAGATGCCTAGAAAGGTGTTAGCGGGGCTACGCCCCCAGGGAAAAGAGGTTCTTTAATTAAGGAACTTCACGAAAGCGTTGGAAATCCTCCCTCGAAGTACCGACACCGGCCTGGCTGAATGGTTAAGCAAGTATTGTACGGTAGGATTGATCCTGACTAATTCTTCCTTTATGGTTTGAGGAGGGATTCGAGAAACAGTGGGAGCCATCCTGTTTAGACAAACTAAAAACCACTCTAAACTTGCAAGAGCATCATGCTGAGTGTTTCTTCTTCTCTCTCCTAATTGCAGCGACCAATCAACATGACTGGACTTAAGTTACTCCTAGATAAAAACAAACTGACAGGGCCAAACTACAAAGATTGGCTCAGGAATGTCAAGATAGCAATCACTTACGATAAGCTGGGGTATCTTCTTACCACCAAAGCTCCCCCTGTCCCTGGTCCCACTTCCAGCGTCGCGGATAAGGAAATCCGCAAGACTTGGGAGATTGATAGCGCGAAGGCCAAGTGCCTCGTACTTGCCTCGATGGACAACGAACATCAAAGGAGGCACGAGAATATGGACCTTGAATCCATATTTCTCCATACAAAAGAACTGTATGGAGAGCAATCTCGTATCGCAAGATACGAAGCGTCGAAAAAGTTGTTTTCGGCAAAGATGGCCGTCGGATCATCGGTAGCCGAGCACGTGCTAAAGATGATCGGCTACATTGAGGAGCTCGCGGACCTAGGGACCACATTGGAGGCTGAACTCTATACGGATATAGTTCTCCAGTCCCTTCCTTCCACTTACGCCCAGTTCATACTGAACTTCAACTTACAAGAAAAGGAGGTTGAACTTTCAGAGCTCCTCAACATGCTGAGGAGCGCAGAGGACACCCTACAGAAAGGTAGGGGTACATCCACTTTGTTTGTAGGAGGACCATCTTCTTCTAGGTCCAAGGCGAAAGCCAAGGGAAAGAAGAAGAAGGCCCCCACCAAACCAAGGGGCGGTGTTAGTAAGATGGATACGAAGGGAAAAGGTAAAGCAACAAAGATAGCGAGGAAGCTTGTGGATAAGGAAGAATGCTTCTATTGTCATAAGAAAGGACACTGGAAGAATGATTGCAGGGCCTGGAAGGCCAGAACACAGGAATTGAAGCAGGTTGCAGCTTCAGCTTCAGGTGTGTATGTTATTGAAAACTGTCTTTCAATAAACTCTACTTCCTGGGTATTGGATACCGGATCAGGATCTCATATCTGTAATTCTTTGCAGGCGTTGAGAAACCGTAGGGTTTTGAAGGCAGGTGATATGACCCTCAGAGTTGCGAACGCAGCTCGCATGGATGCTAAAGCCGTGGGGGACTATCACCTGGGAATGTCAGATGGACATGTTTTGGTTTTGCGTAATTGCTTTTTTGTACCCAACGTAACTTGTAATATCATTTCTGTATCTTTAGTTTCTAAAGAAGGTTATGAATTTGCGTTTGTAAGTAATGTTGTAAACATTCACCTTAATCAAGTTTTGATTGGGTCAGGTACATTGAGTAATGGTATATACGTGTTAAACCAACCACAGATTTTTAATGTCCAGAATACACACAAAAGAAAGTCTCCAGAAATAAATCAGACTTTCTTGTGGCATTGTAGACTGGGTCACATCAATGAGAGAAGGTTGACGAAGTTACATACAGAAGGATATTTGAATGCGTTCGAATATCAATCGTATGCCACTTGTCAATCCTGTCTCAAAGGAAAGATGACAAAGACTCCGTTTACTGGACATGGAGTAAGAGCGAGCGAGCTCTTGGGACTCGTACACAGTGACGTGTGCGGTCCAATGTCTACACATGCGCGAAGCGGATATTCTTACTTCATTACTTTTACGGATGACTTCTCAAGGTACGGTTATGTCTTCTTAATGAAACATAAGTCCGAGGCCTTTGGAAAATTCCAGGAGTATAAGAATGAAGTAGAGAAACAGACTGGCAAAAGTATTAAGATTCTAAGATCGGATCGAGGTGGAGAATACTTAAGTGCCGAGTTCCTGCACTATTTAAAAGAGAACGAAATTCTCTCTCAGCTTACTCCTCCATACACCCCGCAACATAACGGTGTATCGGAGAGACGGAACCGCACCTTATTGGATATGGTGCGGTCCATGATGAGTAACGCTGAGTTACCGCGATCATTCTGGGGGTATGCACTAGAATCAGCTGCGTACCTTTTGAACCGAGTTCCTACTAAGACTGTGCCTACCACACCTTATGAGTTATGGAGTGGGAAGAAACCCTATCTTCAATATCTAAAGATCTGGGGATGTCCAGCTTTTGTCAAAAAGCAGCATGCGGACAAACTCGAGGCACGCTCAGTACTGTGCAAGTTTGTGGGATACCCAAAGAACACCAGGGGGTATCTTTTCTACTACGTAGAGGAACAAAAAGTCCTTGTTTCTCGTAATGCCCACTTTCTAGAACACCAGTTCTTGGAAAAGGAAATTAGTGGGAGCACAGTAGAACTGGAAGAAATTCCAGAACCACAGACTATTACTGAAAGGTTAGTGGAACCAGAGGGTTCAACAGAACAGGACATTCCTACGTCGCTCCGCAGGAGTAGTAGGCAGTCTCATCCGCCCGAGAGATACTGCGGTTTTCTCATAGACGGGGATAGAGAGGATTGCATCATAGATTATGATGAGCCTACTAGCTTCCAGCAGGCCGTTCAGAGCGTTGACTCAGTGAAATGGCTGGATGCAATGCGGACCGAAATGGAGTCCATGTACACCAACAAGGTATGGACGTTGGACATTGCTCCAGACGGGGTAAAACCCGTAGGATGCAAGTGGATCTTCAAAAGGAAGATTGGTGTAGATGGACAGGTTGAGACCTATAAAGCTAGGCTGGTAGCAAAGGGTTTTCTTCAAAGACCTGGCTTAGACTATGACGAAACCTTTTCTCCAGTAGCCATGCTGAAATCCATTCGGATCCATCTTGCCATTGCTGCCTTCCACGATTATGAGATTTGGCAAATGGACGTAAAGACAGCTTTTCTAAATGGAAATTTAGAGGAGTATGTCTATATGGACCAGCCAGAGGGTTTCATTCAGAGTGGGAGCAGCGGAAAGGTGTGCAAGTTGCTTAAGTCCATCTATGGACTAAAGCAGGCATCGCGGAGTTGGAACATCTGCTTTGATGAGACGGTGAAAGAATTTGGCTTTATCAAAAATCCAGATGAACCATGCATCTATAGTAGATTTGTAGCGAAAACTGTAGTATTCCTCGTTTTATACGTGGATGACATTCTCTTAATAGGAAATGACATTCCTATGCTACAATCTGTCAAGGGGTTCTTGTCACACAGGTTCTCCATGAAAGACCTGGGTGATGCCTCGTACATTCTGGGTATCCGGATCTACCGTGACAGATCCAAGAGGATATTAGGACTTTCACAGTCCAGGTACATCGACACCATACTGAAGAGATTCAGTATGGAAGATTCCAAGCGCGGTAACCTACCGGCTTGTCACGGGATCACCCTCTCTAAAGAGATGTCTCCCAAGACTGATTTGGAGAGGGATCGCATGTCTATTATACCCTACGCTTCTGCGGTAGGCTCTATAATGTATGCGATGTTGTGTACCAGACCGGATGTAGCTTATGCACTGAGTGTGGTAAGTCGGTATCAGTCAAACCCTGGGGAGAAACACTCGATAGCGGTAAAGAACATTCTCAAGTATCTGAGAAGGACTAAGGAGATGTTCTTGGTGTATGGCGGAAAAGACCTCCAGATCGAGGCCTTTGCTGACTCCAGCTTCCAGAGTGACAAGGATGATTCCAAGTACATGTCGGGTTTTGTCTTTACCCTCAATGGAGGGGCGATGTGTTGGAAGAGTTCCAAACATGAAACCGTTGCAGACTCGACGATGGAAGCGGAATACATCACTGCATCTGATGCCGCAAAAGAAGCTGTCTGGATGAGGAAGTTCTTGAAAGAACTTCAGGTGGTTCCGTCCATTGTTGATCCAATACCTCTGTATTGCGACAACAACGGGGCTATAGCTTTAGTGAAGGAACCCAGGTCCCATCAGAGATCCAGGAACATCTTGAGGCGGTATCACCTGATCAGGGAGATCGTGGATCGCCAGGAGATCGAGGTACGGAGAGTCGCTTCAGAAGATAACACTGCAGATCCATTCACCAAGGCCCTGCCCCAGACTCAGTTCGAGCGGCTGATCGAGATGATAGGTCTTCGATACGCCAGTACATGGCCTTAGTGCATGTGGGAGATTGTTAGTGTATATGCCCTAGAGGCCATTACTGTATCATACTAGTTTGTATATTACTTAATGGATGCTTGGGATATTCACCTTGTATATACAATCTTTCTCAAAATAGTAGTATGCTACTTGGTTTGTTTCTACTTCAATGTGTACATGTGTTTATTTTTGTATATCGCTTATACACATTAGTAGAGCCCTTAGGATCTTTGCTTGATTACCAGCGATGTGATGGCCGTCACACTAGTGGGGCTGGGTAATCTATAAGCACATCCTTATGCAGGTCCCTGGTCGCAGGACTATCGAGACAGGGCATCGATACTCCGGAGTAGACCAGCGCATGCGCTTCTCATCCCAGTGTGGGAGACGGTCTGTCCCACAGCCGTCAGTACGTCGTACTTGAGATAGTATGCGGGTGCTCGTTAGGTTACGGGTACACTGGACAGGACTCGTCGGGAACTGACTAGTTGGTATTATGCCTATCGTCAGTTATCAGTTCCCAGGTGATATGAGTACAGCTTAGTCCGCTGACTTGACACTGTCACTTCACCTCGAGTGTGTTCCCACTGTACTTTGATCACTACCCTACCACGGCTCAAAGGAGTCGTGCAAATAGGTGGTGGTTGGGTGCAGTCTCGAAGCACTTGGAGGCAGTGACGGTTAGACAGGATTCGTCTCTCCCGGTATTGGGGGTTGACATCGCGCTGTGTCTAGGAGAGCCATTACACGAGTAGTCCCTGGCTAGGGCAAACGAGATATACTGGTAGGCTTCCAGTGTTATCTCAGGGTGTTTTGGGCTTCGCTCCGGCACGACTTGTACCGCTATTGGGGGACTGACGTTTACCGCCCCCTAGGCCCGCCATGCGATGTATCAGACGAACAGACCGGACTGTACGGAGAATGTCACACTCAGGCTCAGTAGGAGTTCAGATGGGTTTCGCCTCGTCGGTCTTCTTGTCGGCATTACCTGGGGACCGTTACGCACAGCTAGTGCCGCTTGTGGTCTGTGGTTAAACCCACTGCCAGCGTAGTGTCGAGACTTTAGAGTCCCACACAGAAAGCTTTTCGCCTTTAGGCAAAAGAGTAGAGGTCGCATGGTATTGCGACAGGTCGCATGGTTTTGCGACAGGGTTCGGTCACATCCGTGCACTTGTGCACGTACAGTGTCTGGACAGTTTACACTAGCGGGCTTTGGTTTAAGCCGGATCTTAGTGTACCTTATGGGATTGGATTTATCCAGTTTGCATTCGTGTTCCTCGGAACGCGGATGCGGGTTTGTATGCACAGTTGACAGGGAGACAGAGGCAGTGGTTTCTCATTAGGGTTGTTGACAGTTGACCGTTGACTATTTGACTTTTTGCTCAACCCTAATGAGATATGATATGTGATTAACTATTATATTGATTAAGTATTATGGTGACATGGTTGTTGACTTTTGTTGACTTTGTTGACTTGTTGACTTTTGTTGACTTGTTGAGTTTGTTGACCGGTTGACTAGGCTTGACTAGTTGACCATCATGATAACCATGGCTATCATTTCATGCCAAAGACTTTTACTTGCTTGCTCATTTGTGTAAAATGAGTGCATGATATGATTTGGTTATGGTTGCTTCAACCATCACATAAGACTTTTTTGATATGATGAGTTATCATGACTTTGGATTATGAGAGGGTGAAAGACAAAAGAGAGCCTCATTCTTTCTTGCTCATTCTCTCTCTTGTTCTTGAGCTCTCCTTTTGCTCTCACCCTTTTGCTCTTGCTCCCTCTCTTGAATCTATGGTTCATATCTCTCATGTGTTGAGAATCAAGAACCATATATAAAATCCCATTCTATTTCTTCTCTACTCATTCTAGTTCACTAGGTTTAGCAAACCAAGTGAACTAGTTTCTTCAAAGAACGAAGAAGGAGCTAAAGGTTGGAGCTTTCAGGTGGATCTATCTTCGGCGTACGGAGACGATGAGAAGAAGCCAATCCGGACCACCATCGGAGCTTGAAGACGAAGGAGTTCAAGACAAGCAAGGTATAAACCCCTAACCGAATAGCTAGAAACTCGTAGTTAGGATGTTAGATAGATGTTTAACCAAGATCCGGGTTTTAGGTCCATGTTACCATCTTTAAGAAAATCGTTTTTTACCAAATTCCGCATTCCCGAAAGTACCGGGAGAGGTAGCATGGACTTACACTATGGTATATATATTTTTGTAAGTTTAGTTCTGTAGAAAAATCTGGGACCAAATACCTATTTTGCCATTTTTCTAAACCTTCGCGACACGCGTGATACGTGAGTAGGTTTGGGTTTCTGCGTATCGCGGCGCATCGGGGTAGTTTCAGGCGCGTGATCACACGTTTTAGCGTATCGCGCACACGCGCGATTGGTTTGCGACACGAGTGTCTAGTTGGACCGTAATGTCGTGTTTTTGTGAAATGAGCTTATGTGTGATATATGTTATGTGATTCTAGGTTCGCAGGCCAGTGAGACGGACGCTGCGAAAAAGGGCAAGCAAGTTGTTGGATACACGTAGCGCGGGACTTCGGTGAGTAGATTTCACATCTACGGGGATATCGCCCGCTTGGCGTTATGCGTTAGGGCTGATAGGACCTTATTACTATATTTTGCACTTACCTCATGTACTGTCATTGCATATTGCATTCCCTGCTGTATGTATGCTTAGAATTGATAGAACACCGCACCCTTATTGACAGTTCACGTTGCACAAGCACTATCTTGACATGACATTCATACTTGATGCATATATCACATCGGATCATTATGCTGTAGCTCATCTTTTATATGACTTGACATGACATTCATACTTGATGCACATATCACATCACATTTACGTGCATATGGGATGGGATTACATGTGACTTCTGGATTTGGGAACCGTGGCTCTTTTCAAATATGTAATCATTTAAAAACCCGGTTCCCTTGATATGATATTTTGGGGCGTCACCCCGTGTTTTCTCGGTGCTAGAGGCATGTATTGAGAGGGGGCTGACCCGGACTGACGGATGCTCGATGTGTTGATAGAGGGCTGACCCGGACTGACGGATGCCCGATGGATTGATAGAGGGCAGACCCGGACTGACGGATGCCCGATGTGTTGATAGAGGGCTGACCCGGACTGACGGACGCCCGATGTATTGAGAGAGGGATGACCCGGACTGACGGATTCCCGATATATACTTTGAGAGAGGGCTGACCCGGATAGACGGATGCCCGATACAGGTTGTTTTGCATGTCGATGCTAGACACGGGTATTTATGTTATTTGGGTGCCGATGTTGGGCACTCGGGATTCTCAGGGATATACAGGATATGAGGGCCGATGGAGTACCGGCGTCTGGGATGTTGGGATTCGCGGTGCATACATACATATGTAGTCCACCTCAACACTTCATGTAGATACTATATTCCCATGCTCAGCATTCATTATCGCATCTCATCCTGTAGCTATATCACCTGATAGAGGACTTGCATGATTATTATACATAGTGCTTACCTCGCATTGATATCATCTGCTGGCATTTGTTAGAGTAGCGCTGTACGTGCATGCTCGCGATTACCTTTATATGTTATCTCTATTCACGAGTTGGCAACTCACCCCCGTTGTGCCACAGTACTTGCAGGTTGCCCTTGGGAGTAGTCGCGGCTGGCTGTTTACCGCATCTTTTGGCACAAATACCCTTTTTGAGGCAAGATAGCCTGTTGCTGATAGGTGGGTTTTGTACGGTATCTGTTATCTTTCAGTTGTATATTGATGTATATAGTACTCTCCATCTACTTTTCTGTATTGACTTAGAGACAGTTGTGAGGACGATATGTATGATTCTATATTTTGGTGTTGAGCTCGCATGTGAGCCGACTTTATTTGATGCAGTACTACCATTGGTTATTATGTCCTTGCTTTGCTGTGTATTCTTCGCTACGGCGTCGTATATCATATTGTGATGCTTCATTCATTTCACTTGTCATTTCTGTTACACCTTGTTTTTACCCGATTTGCGGGGCAAATGTTTAAAAAGGAAATGTTACCAAAATTATAAAAGTTACAACTCTTGAACTTAAAAAGGATTTCTACTAAATTAATAAGATGTTTTTCGGACACGCATGACTGTTTTTACGAAATGTTTAAAATCACTCTATTTTTTTTTGTTTGATTTCTGGGTTCGGCTTACTTAGCCGCGTTACGCCTGTAGACGTTGCGTGGTTAAGTGCCGGTCACGAGTCGAAACTATCGGGTCGTGACAAAGTTGGTATCAGAGCGTAGATTTTACCTTCGGAGTGTAGGATGACCCTGGTATGATGGAGTAGGTAGCTGCAGCAGGGTAGCGTAGCGTGCGTATGTTCCGCGGCATACTCACGACACGGTACTCTGCCTACGCGACCTTAGGACTTATTGATTTGATCCCTCCTTATATTCTTGCGATTCGATTTCCGTGTTCTTATCGAATCCTAATTTTCTTTTAGCCATTATGCCTCCTAAGACTACGAGGGCACAGAGAGCGGCCGCGAGGGCCGAGATTCGAGTTGACTCGTCCGAGACGAGGACTGATCCGGGCAGTACGCCGGTGGTACCCGAGCAGGCTGTTCCTGCCGTGACAGAGCAGATCGCCACGCTAGGGGCTGGTATGCATGAGATGCGCCAGACGGTGGGATCTAGCATGCAGGAGATGCGCCAGATGATAGGATCGCTAGTTGAGACGCTTCGAGCCCAGCGACCAGAGGTAGCTCCACCCGTTCCAGAGACCGCTATGGTACCTACCGCACAGCCAGTTGCCCCTGCGGTTATGGAGGTGATCACAGTATCGCTATCAGAGTTCATGAGGCTGAAGCCTCCTGTATTTACAGGCACCGATACAGCCGAGGACCCCCAGTCTTTCATAGACAGGATGGCCAGGATATGTCGTTCCCTCAGATGCGCAGATGCGAGATGGGTTGAGTTCGCGAGCTTTCGCCTAGAAGGTCTTGCGCAGAAGTGGTGTGACTCAGTTGAGAAGGGCAGAGCAGCAGGTCTTCCTCCTATGACCTGGACGGAGTTCGTGACCATATTTCTTGCCCGTTTCCTTCCCCAGAGTGTTAGGGATGCCCGAGCACGCAGATTTGAGTCCTTGCGCCAGACGCCAGGGATGACAGTGGCAGTGTATGACGTGCTGTTTACAGAGTTGGCAGTTTATGCCCTATATTTAGTGGCTACCGAGGAGTTGCGAGTCAGGAGATTTGTTCGAGGCTTGCTTACACCATTGTTCCTCGCGATCAGCGCACAGCACTACGAGACCTATGCAGCAGCTGTAGACGCAGCCCTAGTGGTCGAGGAGCACCTTGCTGAGACTTCGGTAGTTCCAGAGCCGAAGAGAGTTCGTGCGGATACATCAGCACAGAGACAGCCTTTTCGGCGCCGTGATAGACGTATTGCAGGCAGCAGAGATTTAGGGCGGGGCCGGTTATTCAGTTCCTATTCCCAGGATGGTCAGCGGTCATCGTCGGGATGTTTTCGCTGTGGGCGTTCTTACCACCGTGTACGGGATTGTCCTGAGTTACCTCGGAGAGAGGCGACAGCACCGCATGTCACATTACCACCTTCACCACCCCAGAGGGCGTTGCCTATCGTACCTACCATTGCTCCACGCCAGACTCGTACACAGCGAGGTCGTGGGCGTGGAGGAGTTGCTCAGAGGGGGCAAGATGACCGAGGCAGAGGGCAGGCAGTCGAAGGTGGTGGACAGGCACGGGTTTTTGCTTTGACACATCAGGACGCGCAGGCGTCCAATGCAGTGGTTTCAGGTATCCTTCCTGTATGTTCAGTTGATGCACATGTATTGTTCGATCCCGGATCCACACACTCGTACGTATCCACGCACTTTGTGCCGATTCTTGGTAGAGAGTCCGGCTTGCTTGATCAGCCGCTTGTGGTGACTACTCCTGTAGGAGAGTCGTTTGTTGCTAGGCACATGTTCCGATCCTGTACCGTCTGTATTGGCGAGAGAGAGTTGCCTGTCAACTTGATCCTTCTGGAGATGTTGGACTTCGACGTTCTTCTGGGCATGGATTGGTTAGCCACGTGCTATGCTTCTGTGGACTGCCGTGAGAAGACAGTTAGATTCTGCTTTCCCGGTGAGTCGGTTTTTGTTGTGTTGGGGGACCGTAGTGCCGCCCCTCACAGTGTGATTTCTTCTTTTCGCGCTGGACAGCTTTTGAGGAAGGGATGTCAGGGATTTCTCGCATATGTTTGCGATGCTAGTGCTACACAGGTTCCATTGGACCAGGTTCCGGTTGTTAGCGAGTTTCCTGATGTGTTCTCTGACGAGCTTCCTGGGTTGCCGCCCGAGCGAGACATTTCTTTCTGTATTGATTTGGTTCCTGGTGCGGGGCCTATTTCCATACCGCCTTATCGGATGGCCCCGGCGGAACTTCGAGAGTTGAAGGGCCAGTTGCAAGACTTGCTGGACAAGGGACTTATTCGACCCAGTGTTTCTCCTTGGGGTGCTCCAGTCCTGTTCGTCAAGAAGAAGGACGGCAGTTTGCGTCTTTGTATCGACTACCGCCAGCTGAACAGGGTGACAGTGCGGAACAGGTATCCTTTGCCGCGTATCGACGATTTGTTCGACCAGCTTCAGGGGGCAGGGTACTTTTCGAGGATCGATTTACGATCGGGCTATCATCAGCTGCGGGTTCGACAGGAGGACATTCCCCGGACAGCTTTCCTACGCGCTACGGCCATTACGAGTTTTTGGTGATGTCGTTCGGACTCACCAATGCGCCAGCAGCCTTCATGGACTTGATGAACCGTATTTTCCGGCCTTACTTGGATCTGTTCATTATAGTCTTCATCGACGATATCTTGGTGTATTCCCGGAGTAGTGAGGAGCACGAGCAGCACCTGCGGATTACATTGCAGACCTTGAGGGAGCACCAGCTTTATGCGAAATTTTCCAAGTGTGCTTTTTGGCTGGACAGCGTAGACTTCTTGGGTCACATGATTTCACGAGACGGTATATGTGTAGACCCGAGGAAGATCGAGGCCGTTCAGCGTTGGCCCAGACCCACATCGGTGACGGAGATTCGCAGCTTTTTGGGGTTGGCCGGTTACTACAGGCGTTTTGTGCAGGACTTCTCCCGTATTGCTACACCGTTGACCGGGTTGACCAGGAAGGGAGTTCCCTTCGATTGGACGGAGGAGTGCGAGCACAGTTTTCAGCAGCTGCGGACTCGGCTGACGACGGCGCCGGTGTTATCTTTATCTTCCGGACCGGGCGGATTTGTGGTCTTTTGTGATGCTTCTCGAGTGGGGCTGGGATGCGTTTTGATGCAGCACGACAGGGTGATCGCGTATGCTTCGCGACAATTGAAGAGACATGAACAAAACTACCCCACTCATGACTTGGAGATGGCTGCAGTGGTCTTCGCACTTAAGATCTGGCGACATTACCTATACGGCGAGTCGTGCCAGATATTCACGGATCACAAGAGTCTGAAATACATATTCCAGCAACAGGACCTGAACCTTCGACAGCGTCGATGGATGGAGTTAGTGAAGGATTACGACTGTGAGATCTTATATCACCCGGGTAAGGCAAATGTGGTGGCGGATGCTTTGAGCAGGAGGCCCGGGAGTAGCCTATCTTGTTTGAGCGCAGTACAGGAGCAGTCATCCGCAGATTGGCAGATATTATGCAACAGCCGAGTACAGTTCGAGTTCTCGCCGATTGGAGGACAGATAGCGCATGTCCGTGCACGGCCACAGTTGATCGATCGTATACGTGAGGCACAGCTCAGTGATGACCGATGTTCAGAGATCATGGCACAGATTGGACAGGGCAGATTTTTCGAGTTCGTGATCGATGATCAGGGGGTACTACGGTTTGGAGTCAGACTGTGCGTACCAGATGCTGAGGGACTGAGGCACGAGATTCTTGAGGAGGCACATCGATCGGTATATAGCGTCCATCCCGGTTCCACCAAGATGTATCATGATATGAGAGATGTTTATTGGTGGGACGGAATGAAGAGGGACATTGCAGATTTTGTATCGAGATGCCTGACTTGTCAGCAAGTCAAGGCTGAGCACCAGAGGCCCGCGGGAGAGCTACAGCCGCTACCCATTCCAGAGTGGAAGTGGGAGCAGATTTCGATGGATTTCGTGGTGGGTCTACCCAGGACTAGTCGGGGGTATGACTCCATCTGGGTGATCGTGGATCGTTTGACGAAAGCGGCTCACTTCTTACCGGTGAAGAAGACTTTCGGATTTACTCAGTATGCCCAGATCTACATTGACGAGATAGTGCGACTACACGGAGTCCCGACATGTATTGTGTCCGACAGAGGCACCCAGTTTACTAGTAGACTATGGTAGAGGCTTCAGGAGGCTTTGGGCACTCGCTTGAGTTTCAGCACAGCATTTCATCCGCAGACCGACGGACAGTCAGAGAGGACCATTCAGACTCTCGAGGACATGCTCAGAGCTTGTGTATTAGATTTCGGAGGTAGCTGGGATCATCATTTGCCCTTAGTAGAGTTCTCCTACAATAACAGCTACCAGGAGACCATTCAGATGGCACCATTTGAGGCTCTTTATGGGAGGAGATGCAGGTCGCCCACTTGTTGGACAGAGCTCAGTGAGGGCAGTATCTTTGGGCCACAGATCGTTGAGGAGACGACCGCAAAGATCCAGTTGATTCGCGATAGGATGAGAGCAGCGCAGAGTAGGCAGAGATCTTATACAGACCGTCGACGACGCAGACATGAGTTTTCTGTTGGTGATCATGTTTTCTTGAGGGTCTCCCCAATGAAAGGTGTGATGAGGTTTGGGAAGAAGGGGAAGCTCAGTCCCAGGTATGTGGGCCCCTTCGAGATCCTCGAGCGTGTTGGTGCAGTAGCCTACCGTTTAGCCCTTCCGCCCAGCTTTCCAGATGTGCATCTCGTGTTTCATGTCTCGATGCTCCGCAGATATCTTCATGATCCTTCGCATGCGATTCAGCATCCGACGATCCAGCTTGAGCGCGACCTTTCCTATGCAGAGCAGCCGGTGATGATCTTGGATCGACAAGTGAAGAAATTAAGATCGAAGGACATTCCATCAGTTAAGGTACTTTGGCGTGGTCAGAACCGTGAGGAGGTCACTTGGGAGACCGAAAGCGAGATGATGAAGACGTATCCCCATCTTTTTCAAGGTACGTGTAGTTAGATTTTTGAAATTCGGGGACGAATTTCTTTAAGGGGGAGAGATTGTAACACCTTAGGATTTGTTTAGCGACTTAATATATTCAAATAATGGGTTTTAATAAAAAGTTTACCAAATTGTGTTTTAAATATTTTTCCTAATTTAATAAATATTTTTCCAAAATTTTCCTAGGCATGCACACACATGTGCATGTAAACTAGGGTTTTTAAATTAAGTTAATACCATAATTATTAACCATGGTGGGTTAATCATAGGATTAAGTCTTATGGATTCTTAAGTGGGTTTTTATTTTGGTCAATTAGTTAATTAGTAGTTACTTAAATTTGAATTGTGGGTGTTGACTTGTGAGAAAGAGAGAGAGGGGGCATCATGTCTCAAGCCATGCTTGCCATTAATGAGGAGAGAGAGAGGAGGGTTGACATTGGGTGATGGTTTCTTTCTCTCAACTCTTTTGTTTTTCTCTCAAACTCTCACACTCACCCACACCCACACACTTACCTCTTCCCCCAGCTCCAGAACCAGCAACAACAGCAGCAGGCAACCAGCAGTAGCAGCAGCAAGCATTTGGCAGCAGCAGCAGAGATCAGCAGTAGCAGCAGTGAGCACCAACAGCAACTGCAGCTTCTTCCACTCCATTTCTTCATCTTCCTGCAACTCCCTAGGGTTAAGTAAGAGGTATACTTCCTAACTTGCTTCCCTAGTTAGCTTAGTTAGTGTAGTTTTGCATCGGTTAATGGATTTTAGTGCGTTTTAGTGCGATATGGGGTGTTTAGCGGGAACTTTGTGCTAATGAGGTGAGAATTGGTTTCAGTAGGTCATTAGTGAGTTGTTGAGGCCATAGTAACCTAGTTCAACCCCAATTACACTAAAATACCACCAGTTTCACTATTCGATGCAAAATGTCGTATTTGTGCAAATTTGAGCTTTTCTGGATCTGCTTTTGACCCGATGAGATCTGAATGATATTGAGAAGACCGTAGTATAGTGGTGATGTGCTGATACCCCTGGTGAAACCCGACCCCCTATCTGCTACAGTGGGCCGCCGATTTCTTCATTCTGGCCGCAATTTGCGGCCAGATGGGTGGGGTTTTGGGTATTGTTGGGTCCTGTAGGTGTCTGCTAGTGTGTGGGGTTCTATGGTATATATATTTTTGTAAGTTTAGTTCTGTAGAAAAATCTGGGACCAAATACCTATTTTGCCGTTTTTCTAAACCTTCGCGACACGCGTGATACGTGAGTAGGTTTGGGTTTCTGCGTATCGCGGCGCGTCGGGGTAGTTTCAGGCGCGTGATCACACGTTTTAGCGTATCGCGCACACGCGCGATTGGTTTGCGACACGAGTGTCTAGTTGGACCGTAATGTCGCGTTTTTGTGAAATGAGCTTATGTGTGATATATGTTATGTGATTCTAGGTTCACAGGCCAGTGAGACGGACGCTGCGAAAAAGGGCAAGCAAGTTGTTGGATATACGTAGCGCGGGACTTCGGTGAGTAGATTTCACATCTACGGGGATATCGCCCGCATGGCGTTATGCGTCAGGGCTGATAGGACCTTATTACTATATGTTGCACTTACCTCATGTACTGTCATTGCATATTGCATTCCCTGCTGTATGTATGCTTAGAATTGATAGAACACCGCACCCTTATTGACAGTTCATATTGCACAAGCACTATCTTGACATGACATTCATACTTGATGCATATATCACATCGGATCATTATGCTGTAGCTCATCTTTTATATGACTTGACATGACATTCATACTTGATGCACATATCACATCACATTTACGTGCATATGGGATGGGATTACATGTGACTTCTGGATTTGGAAACCGTGGCTCTTTTCAAATATGTAATCATTTAAAAACCCGGTTCCCTTGATATGATATTTTGGGGCGTCACCCCGTGTTTTCTCGGTGTTAGAGGCATGTATTGAGAGGGGGCTGACCCGGACTGACGAATGCCCGATGTGTTGATAGAGGGCTGACCCGGACTGACGGATGCTCGATGGATTGATAGAGGGCTGACCCGGACTGACGGATGCCCGATGTGTTGATAGAGGGCTGACCCGGACAGACGGACGCCCGATGTATTGAGAGAGGGATGACCCGGACTGACGGATTCCCGATATATACTTTGAGAGAGGGCTGACCCGGATGGACGGATGCCCGATACAGGTTGTTTTGCATGTCGATGCTAGACACGGGTATTTATGTTATTTGGGTGCCGATGTTGGGCACTCGGGATTCTCAGGGATATACAGGATATGAGGGCCGATGGAGTACCGGCGTCTGGGATGTTGGGATTCGCGGTGCATACATACATATGTAGTCCACCTCGACACTTCATGTAGATACTATATTCCCATGCTCAGCATTCATTATCGCATCTCATCCTGTAGCTATATCACCTGATAGAGGACTTGCATGATTATTATACATAGTGCTTACCTCGCATTGATATCATCTGCTGGCATTTGTTAGAGTAGCGCTGTACGTGCATGCTCGCGATTACCTTTATATGTTATCTCTATTCACGAGTTGGCAACTCACCCCCGTTGTGCCACAGTACTTGCAGGTTGCCCTTGGGAGTAGTCGCGGCTGGCTGTTTACCGCATCTTTTGGCACAGATACCCTTTTTGAGGCAAGATAGCATGTTGCTGATAGGTGGGTTTTGTACGGTATCTGTTTTCTTTCAGTTGTATATTGATGTATCTAGTACTCTCCATCTACTTTTCTGTATTGACTTAGAGACAGTTGTGAGGACGATATGTATGATTCTATATTTTGGTGTTGAGCTCGCATGTGAGCCGACTTTATTTGATGCAGTACTACCATTGGTGATTATGTCCTTGCTTTGCTGTGTATTCTTCGCTACGGCGTCGTATATCATATTGTGATGCTTCATTCATTTCACTTGTCATTTCTGTTACACCTTGTTTTTACCCGATTTGCGGGGCAAATGTTTAAAAAGGAAATGTTACCAAAATTATAAAAGTTACAACTCTTGAACTTAAAAAGGATTTCTACTAAATTAATAAGATGTTTTTCGGACACGCATGACTGTTTTTACGAAATGTTTAAAATCACTCTATTTTTTTTTGGTTTGATTTCTGGGTTCGGCTTACTTAGCCGCGTTACGCCCGTAGACGTTGCGTGGTTAAGTGCCGGTCACGAGTCGAAACTTTCAGGTCGTGACACCTTTAGTTATAATCATGTTAAGCACTTTAAACAATCACAAGAGGAGGAGGAGGCAAAACCTTTCATCTCATTTCCTCACCATTACCACAACTAAAAAAGATTAGTTAAGCATGATAAAGAAAAGTAAATAAGAAAAAGAAGCAAGTAATCAAAGAAACAACAATATTATTAACACTTGAAGTTGAGGTACAAGATATTGGTAGCTTGTTCAACCTCCATAATAAAGCTCTCAAGAGAAAGCTTCAAGAGAGAAGAAGAAGAAGAGACCAAGTTAAAGCCCACTCACTCTCAAGCCTAAAAAAAATAACTAAAACAAAACTATATATGAGAGAGTCCTTCCTTTTCTTACTGATCTGGCTTTTATAGACACCAATAAAGATTAAACAAGTAATAAAAATAAGATGATGTGATTGCAAGGGAGGGACAGAAGAAATATGGGGACAAACAGGGCAAGGAGGGCCGGCGAGCTCGGAATTTTAGAGGGTGTGGCCGGTCTAAATCCGAGCTATGAGGCTCGTATTGATGTGGTGGTCTCTTGTCAACTCCAATATCATCCTGGTTCTGTTTGTTTTCTCTGTTTAAGCTTAGTTTGCATTCAGACATTTGGAGGGAACATGATTCCATACATCACATCAAAACTTTTAGCATTATTACCCATGTCCCCCCACATATGCCCACTAGTTGCACAATTCATCATTTGTGTGTGCCAAGGAAGCCCCACCATGGTCCAAGACAAAGAGTTTTGTGTACACTTGTATTGTGTTGGACCAAAATTGTGTACACACATTTATTTGCAAAAGAACTCTTTGGATATCGGTCTGTTTCCTGGTTTGCTTGCAGTGTCGGCTCTCAAACGTTATATCCATGATTTTGAATGTGTTTCCAGTATTTTATCACGAAAACCTGTAATTTATAATTACTGAGCAGACACTGGTTAAAAGTACCGATAAATACAAAAATAGATCATGAATGAGGGTATTAAACTACATTTTTATGAGATGAACAAATACCCCCAAACTTATCTTTTGCTCGTCCCGAGCAAAACAAAAAATCCTAGCCTCAATTTCGCAGGGAACGCGATTGCACTGAGCATGTGCAACAAGCCGTTAAACCTCTAGGTGTTCCTAGTAGGAGGAGTGTTGTCTCCTGAGGGTTTTCAGCGGATTACACACACAAAATCCAGTCAAGGTAGCATCGTAGAGAAACTGTTGATTCTAATCTTAAGTTAGAGATCAAAGTTAGAAGTTCTATTACCCAAGTTAGAAATGTTAAACCCTATTTTCACTCCTCACAATTTATTTAACATATGCTCATACGCGTCTTTACATGATTGTGCGGATAGTGTCCATAAGGTTATTAAGAACTTGATTAGGGTCATTTATGTCATAAATACGGACCAGGATAAACATCTGAAGGATCACACGATTTTTAAAAGGAGTTAAGGTTTTCTCAAGTTTTTATTCTCCAGTTAGGTTTCAAGTCAGAATATATATCATTTTTAACAGAGAACCTAAGTCTTATTCTTCACTCCTTACCTTTCACCTGTTTTAGTTTATACACACCCTTCGTGATCGTGCACAACACCTTTATAAAGGTAAGCCTTCATATCTCCACGAAAAAACTGTTTTATAATTGAAAACCTGTCTCCGCCAAGATTATTCTCCCATAAAGAACCGTGATGACTTTTAACTCGGAGAGAACACTTGCTTAGCTTGTTTTATTTGACGATTGGAAACTTAGCAAGCTTTGGATCAATGACTCCCAAACCAGATGGTTTTAGGGCATTAGGTGTGGAGACAACCCAAGGACTTAATTACCCAAGTTACCAAGGCCACAAAACAAAAG
Source organism: Agapanthus africanus (assembly GCA_030015575.1). Lineage (NCBI taxonomy): Eukaryota > Viridiplantae > Streptophyta > Magnoliopsida > Asparagales > Amaryllidaceae > Agapanthus > Agapanthus africanus. Next base: position 111,215,925 of record CM057351.1, read on the forward strand.
ACTCATTTTGTTTGCGTTTAAAATATTCTGAAAGCAGTGAAAATGGAGATATAGCCAGCTTTTTGTTTAAAATCCAAAAGACGTGTTTATGTGACTAAGGTATGTAATCACTCCCACAGGGTTCTGGATGGGTTATTTTTCAGACTTATAGCTTCTATTAAAACCTAAATAATATCCTTTATATTCACTTCACTTTATGGACTCTTCTTGATATTACTTAACTCAGAACAAACCTGATTGATCCTAACGATGTTTATCAATTTTTAAAAGTTTTTCAGACATATCAGACATTTATCAAATTCTCAAAACACATATGACATGTGTTGAGTGTTATAAAAGACGTATATCAGCTATGGTTAAACACAAGGGAGGGTTATTTTTCGGGTCGTCAATCTCACAACAAGGATTTAGTTATTTCTAACTTATCAACCAAACCGTGAGACTTCGAGTCTAAGTTCCCCCGCTAGCTAACATGAAAAAGTTTTTATATTTTTTTGAGAAATTATTTTTTAAATTTTTATAGGTTTTTTATGTATGCAATGCAGAATATACACATGATGCAGCAAAATAAACGCAGTGCTCACCCCCAAACCTAAGTTTTACGATGTCCTCATCGTTGCCCCCGTCTCTGGTAGCTAGACTTAGACATCAGGGTGAGAAATTTATTTAAAGAAAAAGAAAAAACCTAAGACTAATTATAACATATACATGTTAAAAGATTGGGTTAGTCCAGAAATTAATACCAGCCATCTAAAGATTTTGTCTATATAGTGCAATGGCTGGTAAAAGAATATGTATAAAAAAAGAAAAAAGAAAAAGAAAAAGTATATGTTAGATGTTAGTGAAGGGCATGGGCATGTTTATGTAGGGATCGGAAGACGTTGAAGATGAAGATGGAGTTTTGAAGAGGTCAAAGAATTGTTTCCTGGATGAATTGAATGTTCATAAAGCACATGTTGAATTCCGAAGTCAGGTTCGTTTAAAAACTAGAGTTCATCCGCAAAAAAGTTTGGCAAAAGAAAGGTTTTTAGGATGTTCCCAAATTGATCCTGACTCAAACTCACCCAGAATATCAAGTTCATCCGCAAAAATTTCCTCAAAACTCGACATGAAAGAATGTTTTTCAAGGCTGCCTTCCTCCCTATGATCTTTCACAATCCTATTCCTATTGTTACAGCTCACAGACTCTCCCAATACAATTTCTCCCTCATTACATTCACAAGTGGGTAGGTTCATGTCTTCTAAAAAAGTAGGTTCCCACACTAACGTTTCTTCCGAAACAATATCACTAGGTGATACAAAAATTGTGTGTTCCTGATCATTGATCTCTTCAAACAATCTATCTAAACCATACCCTACAAATTCACAAGGTTCCTCTTCTAAAATTGGAGTACAAAAATCAGTCGGTTCAAGAATTTCCTCTTCAAGTAAAATTTTGGTTAAATCAATCTCTAAATCACAAGTGACAAGAGGCTCAGTGGATACCTGAAGGCTAGTGGTGGACTGACTTAGAGGGTTTTCTTGTGTGCCCTGGTAATACTAAGTCAATTCATTTGTATCATCATCAAAATTTGTTTGATCTTTTATCTCACTTGGATGACTTCCTAGATGACACACATTAACATTATGTGGTTCTAATTGACCGTGTTCACTCTTTAGAATCACTACAGCTACATGCTCTTCAATTCTAGCCAAAGATTGAGCTTGAGCGTGAAATAGTTGCTCAGACTGTTGTATAAACAGGGCTAGCGTAGCAGCTGTTTGATTCTTGACCGCAATCATCACTTCAATACCTTTCTCTAAAGCGGTCAACCTAGCATCCATATCACTATCATTCCCTAATGACGTGTCAATTGTTTCGGGTTGAAGGGGTTGTGATGGTGGTGATGGTAAAGCAGTCAATCTGTCGACCTCTTTCTCTAAATTTTTAATCATTTGGTCTATGGTTGAAGTGGGACTGGGTTCAAGAGTGTTAGGTGGGTGACCATTATCAAAACTCTGGGACGGTTGGTCACCCCCTAAGAAAGGACAGTTTTCATGAATGTTGGAAGAATTTTGGCAATTTGAATAAGTGAATTGGGATTGAGTATAAACAAAAGAATAAGAATCATGAAAAATTGAATTAAATCGTGTATCACCCATATTAACAAGAATTCACAAATTTCACAAAAACAATGAATATCACACCCTTAGCAGTTTATGTTATGCTATGTCAACTAGACCTGCTCAAGAACCTGATTGTCGAAGTAAAACTGTGTCGAGAAACGGGCTCAAGATATACGGATCACGAAGCCAGGTAAGTGTAAGAGATAAGGGGAGGTTTTCCAACGCTTTCGCGAAGTTCCTTAATTAGATAACCCTTTCTCTTGAACACTTGTCTAGACACCCCGTGAACGATATACCGTTAAGCGGTGTTCTAAACACAGTTAACTTCTCCTAATGAGCGCGAAGTCCTTAAAGTCAGAGTTCTAATTGATTTTAAATTACTGTGGGTATGCAAGAATGTAGTTTTGTGATTTGTGGGCTACGGAAAAAGGTGATAAAATCCTTTACCGTATCATGTTTGGTCGTGCCCTTATATCCGTATTAAGATGCAAATGCGCAATCAATAAAAGAATTTAAGAAATCAAGCAATTATTTTCTGTTTAAGTTTAAGCGCTGCAACAAATACTGTTAGTTCTCTGTGCAATTGGTGGCATGTTTGTGCGAAGAATCCTGCAGAAGATAGAAATATTGGAATGCGTCGGATTCGAAAAGAATGTGTTAGGAAATACGTACCGATGCGATTTGGGTTAAGAAACCCCTTTGAAGTGATTACAAGTATTTGAATGTTCGTTTGTGCGGGTCAAACTAGCCAGATATTTGGCACTATACTTTACTAACGTTTTGCAATTGAATTTGATCCTTGCTCCGCACGATCACTGGTCGTAATTCCGTGAAAAACCTGAAATGTCGTAAAATACGATATTTAGTGTCAAAAAGCGATATATATGCCAATTCCTGCACAATCAAAATTACAAAAATCAAACAATACCACTAGAGTACTGACAACACACTGGAGATCACACAAAAAGGAAAAAAATCAAAAACACCTTGATTGGGCCGGCGAGCTCGGATTTTTCATTGATGTCGCCCGTCAAATGAAGTTGGTTTGTGCTCGAATTTTGTATGAGTTCTCTAGGCTAGCTAAGTGCTCTTATTGTATAACTTGATTTTTAAAATAAATTTCAGGGTGTTAGCAGGTCTGAAGGACAGAGAACAAGTTAGAAATTTTTTTGTATTGTTAGTTTTGAAAAAATTGAGTTAAAAGTAAGTTTTGTTAGTAAGAACCAGAAATAACAACACCCAATACTATCAACTCTCCGGCAACGGCGCCAAAAACTTGTTGGGAATTCACCCGTGCGCGCAAACGCGTATGTTTTGGAAACGGACATGATTTTAAGGAAAATGGAATGCGCACGCGAGATCGTTCTCGTTTTAAAATTTATAAACCGCAAGTGCACGACACGTTGTAGCAAGCCGGCAGGTATGGGTCGATCCGCAAGGAATTGTGTATTAGGTCTTGTTTTTTAAGGTTCAACAAATAACGAATGGTTTGGTTTTGTCACTAAAATAAAGAATACGAAAACAAAGAAAGAAGATAAGAAAGAAGTGGTTGTGGCTTTGGCTCGGAAGGTCGAATCGCGACGATTCCTTCGACGCTCCTTTGATCATGAGTTGTCCATCCTTACGTCGATCCCGGCATGAAGCACGACTTGTCAAGGCGGTTGCGGAGCACAAATCATCAAATTCCGATATTCGCCGCAAAATTCGAAACGAGTCTGTTTTGTTCACTTATTGTTTGTAAGTCCAAACTTGAGGTATCAACACTAAACACAAGGGTTAGCAAGCATACGACAACATCAAAAACACAAAGTAGCGAGTGAGAGCAAAAAGTTTTAGTGTTAACTTTGCTAAGGGTTTGTCAAGCACTCGGTCACAAAATACCGTATCCAAACTTAGCAAACTTAACACCAATATTGATTTTAACTTTGTAGGGTTCCTTGGCACTTATACAAGGGTTTATAAGGCATCAACCATGCCCGGATAAAAAACTAGACGTGCCGAACAACCGAAAGCCGGGATCTTTGCTAGATTTTTAGGGTTTCATATGCAAGTAAACATCTTTACAACTAAGAGTGAGGGATTACATCCTTTGTAGATCGGTCCTTCACTTCATAAGCTCCTTGAAGTAGTCCCTTCGCTGCGATCGTGGTTCTCCCGGACTCTTGCATGGCTTCACGAGGCAAAAGGAACATCCTTGCTTGAAGTCTTCGAGGCCGAAGATGATCTACATCGAGGGAATACGAACTCAAGCTTCTTCTTCACTAACTAGAGATTTAGTGAAGCAAACACCCTAAACTAAAGTGCTAGTCTAGTAGAGGATGAGGAAATAGAAAGTGGGTACACCTTAGAATTATTTATCTCACTTTTATTTCTCACTTAATCAAAACCTAGAGAGCTTTTGAGCTCAAGGAAGAAGATGAACAAATAATGAGATGATGATAATGATCAAGTGAGTGAGCTAACCATGGTGAGTGAGTATCATATACTAACTCATGTAGAGAAATAACCATGGCTAAGTGTGATGGTTAGGTTAACAAATATCCAAAGTAAAAACAAACCTAGTGGACTTAGTCAATGCATCCATAAACTTCCACAAGCTTCATGCATTTTTCTAATCTTCCACTAATTTTGTAATTACTTTAAATATTAAACCCAACATAACAAATAGCATGGTGTAAGTCTCATACACTCATGAATGTTGTATCAACAACCATGATACAACATGAAAACACATTTTAATATATATCACATATATATTAAAGTTGTGCACATGTGAGAAAAATCCTTAAGTGAACAAATGTTAGTTAAAGAAAATTAGTATATCATATATACAATTATACACTAAATTATTAAATCAACACTTGACTTAATAATCCGGTTATATCTCATATAACCAACTAACATCCAATGTATCGACTTATCGAATCAACACTTGATTCGATAACCCGGCTATATCACATATAACCGACCGATACAAAAAGTCACGAGAATAGAATACGGTATCACATACACGCATTATTCTCGATCCCGTACATATCATATATGCGCTCCTATTTCGTTTTTCCTGAGCCAGTAAAACCTCTATGTAGGACTCTAAAGACTCGTCAATACGCCGGCAATAGGTGATGATCACATCAAGCACCCACAAGCCGTCAGCGGTACTAGCTGGACGTAACGGCTACCCGGGTATTGAGCGATCAGAAGATCAGCAAGGAAGGCCGCTCCAACTCCTGTAAAAGACTAACGGTAACACTTGCCGTACAGTCCGGTCTCCTCGTCTGATATGTCGCATATCAAGTCTAGGGATGGTAAACGTCAGACCCCAATAACTGATAAGTCGTGCCGATGTGAGGCTCATAACGGGTCGAGAAACTACTGGTAACACTTACCAGTAAATCTCTAAATCAGTCCTGATCAGGGACTTCCCTGTTATGGCCAATCGAGCACAGCGCAACATCAACCCCCAATACCGGGAGAGACGAAACCCCTCCTATCGCTCATTGCCTCCATGTGACTCGGGACTGTACCAAAAAACCACCGTTTTGCATGCCCTCTTGGACGTGGTAAAGTGGAAATCAAAGCACAGTGGGAATCACACAAGACTCTATGACGATCTCGGGTCTACAGACTAACCTGCACAAGTGACACCAGAGAACTGCCATCTGACGTGAGGTATAATACCATCTGGGAGTTCTCGGCGAGTCCGTCTAGTGCACCCAGTGTCCACTGAGCACCCGAATACCATCTCTGATGTCAAACACCAATGGATATGGGATCATCCATCGCCCATCTCATGGGTCGAGAAGCGTATACGCTAGTCTACTCTGGTATATCGATGCCCCGTCTCGATATGCCCACGACTAGGGACATTAAAGGATGTACTTATGGACTACCATGGCCCCACTAGTATGATCTGCATCATAGTCCTGGTAGTCAAGTACACATCATAAGGGCTTTACCAACATATAACTATAAGACAATATCAAGAGACAAGTATACATGTTAAGATAAAGAGCAACCAGATAGCATACTATCATATCGAGCAAGAAAGTCCTCTATATATACATCCAAGTATCCAATATAATATACATCATCTGTACAATACTGGCCTCTTGGGCATACATACAACTAACAATCTCCCACTTGCACTAGGGCCAGCTGTTGTAGTATCGCATACCAAGCATCCCGAAGAGTCTCTCAAACTGTATCTGGGGAATGGCATTCTTGAGTGGATCCGCAGTGTTGTTCTTCATGTCAACCCTCCTGACCTCGATCTCCCGGCGATCTACTATCTCCCGGATCAGGTGATACCGCCTCAGAAAATGCCTGGATCGCTGATGGGACCTGGGTTCCTTGGCCAAAGCCACCGCCCCATTGTTATTACAATACAAAGGTATTGGATGCTCAATGGATGGAACTGTTAGTGTATATGCCCTAGATGCCATTACTGTATCATACTAGTTTGTATATTACTTAATGGAAGCTTGGGATATTCATCTTGTATAGACAATTTTGCTCAATATAGTAGTATGCTACCTGGTTTGTTTCTGCTTTAATGTGTACATGTGTTTATTTTAGTATATCACCTATACACATTAGTGGAGCCCTTAGGATCCTTGCTTGATTACCAGCGTTGTGATGGCAGTCACACTAGTAGGGGCTGGGTAATCCACAAGCACATCCTTATGCAGGTCCCTAGTCGTAGGACTATCGAGACAGGGCATCGATACTCCGGAGTAGACTAGCGTATGCGCTTCTCATCCCAGTGTGGGAGACGGTCTGTCCCACAGCCGTCAGTACGTCGTACTTGAGATAGTATGCGGGTGCTCGTTAGGTTACGAGTACACTGGACAAGACTCGTCGGGAATTGATGGTTGGTACTATACCTATCGTCAGTTATCAGTTCCCAGGTAACATGAGTACAGCTTAGTCCACTGACTTGACACTGTCACTTCGCCTCGACTGTGTTCCCACTGTACTTAGATTACTACCCTACCACGGCTCAAAGGAGTCGTGCAAACAGGTAGTAGTTGGGTACAGTACCGAAGCACTTAGAGGAAGTGACGGTTAGACAGGATTCGTCTCTCCCGGTATTGGGGTTTGACATCGCGCTGTGTCTAGGAGAGCCATTACACAAGTCGTCCCTGGCTAGGGCAAGCGAGATATACTGGTAGGTTTCCAGTGTTATCTCAGGGTGTTCTGGGCTACACTCCGACACGACTTGTACCGCTATTAGGGAACTAACATTTACCGTCCCCTAGGACCGCCATGCGATGTTCTCAGACGAACAGACCGGACTGTACAGAGATTGTCACATTCAGGCTCAATAGGAGTTCAGATGGGTTTCACCTCGTCAGTCTTCTTGTCGGCATCTACCTGGGGACCATTACACACAGCTAGTTCTGCTTGCGGTCTGTGGTTAAACCCACTGCCAGCGTAGTGCCGAATCTTTAGAGTCCCACACAGAAAGCTATTCGCCTTTAGGAAAAATAGTTGGTTTTGCGACAGGTCGCATGGTTTTGCGACAGGGTTCGGTCACATCCGTGCACTTGTGCACGTTTAGTGTCCGGACAGTTAACACTAGCGGGCTTTGGTTTAAGCCAGATCCTAGTGCACGTTTTGGGATTGGTTTTATCTCGTTTGCATTCGTGTTCCTCGGAACGCGGATGCGGGTGTGTATGCACAGTTGACAGAGAGACAGAGGGAGAGGATTCTCATTGGGGTTGTTGACTATTGACTTTTGCAAAACCCTAATGAGAATAAGAAATATGATTAATAATAATATTAATTAAGTATTATTGTGTCATGGTTGAGATGAAGAGTTGACTTTGTTGACTTGTTGACTGTCACGACCCGAGAATTCGACTCGTGACCGGCACTTAACCACGCAACGTCTACAGGCGTAACGCGGCTAAGTAAGCCGAACCCAGAAATCAAAACCAATAAATATAGAGTGATTTTAAAACATTTTGTAAAACAATCGTACATGTCCGAAAAACTTCCATTTATTTAGTAGAAAACCTTTTTAAGTTCGAAAGTTACAAGTTTTATAATTTTGGTAACATTTCCCCTTTAAAACATTAGCCCCGAAAGTCGGGTAAAAACAAGGTGTAGCAGAAATAACAAGTGACAAGAATGTAGCATCACAATATGATATACGACGCCGTAGCGAAGAATACACAGTAAAACAAGGACAATATCCTAAAGATAAGACTGCATAAAACAAAGCCGGCTCACATGCGAGCTCGACACCAGAAAATAAAATCATACATATCGTCCTCACAACTGTCTCTAAGTCAATACAGAAAAGTAGATGGAGAGTACTAGATACATCAATGTACAACAGAAAGATAACAGATACCGTACAAAACCCACCTAAACAGCAAAAGGGCAGACTCAGCTCAAAAGGGGTATCTGTACCAAAAGATGCGGTAACAGCCAGCCGTGACTACTCCCCAGGGCAACCTGCAAGCACTGTGGCACAACGGGGGTGAGTTGCCAACTCGTGAATAGAAATAACATATAAAGGTAATCGCAAGCATGCACATGTAGCGTGGCTCTACTAATGCCAACAGATAATATCAATGCGATGTGGCAGTATGCATAAAATAATGCCAGTCCTCTATCAGGTGATATACTACAGGGTGAGATGTAATAATGAATGCTGAGCATGGAGATATAGTATCTACATGAAGTATCGAGGTGGACTACATAAGTATGTATGCACCACAAATCCCAACATCTCAAACGCCGGTACTCCATCGGCCCTCATATCCTGTATATCCCTGAAAATCCCGAGTGCCCAACATCGGCACCCAAATATCATAAATACTCGTGTCTAGCATCGACACGTAAAACATCCTGTATCGGGCTCCGTCAATCCGGGTCAGCCCTCTCTCAAGTATGTACCGGGAATCCGTCAGTCCGGGTCATCCCTCTCTCAATATATCGGGCGTCCGTCAGTCCGGGTCAGCCCTCAATCAATCCATCGAGCATCCGTCAGTCCGGGTCAGCCCTATATCAACCCATCGGGCATCCGTCAGTCCGGGTCAGCCCTATATGAACCCATCGGGCATCCGTCAGTCCGGGTCAGCCCTATATCAATCCATCGGGCATCCGTCAGTCCGGGTCAGCCCTATATCAATCCGTGCCTCAAGCACCGAGAAAACACGGGGCGACGCCCCAAATTATCATATCAAGGGAACCGGGTTTTTAAATGGTTACTTATTTGAAAAGGCCACGGTTCCCAAATCCATAAATCATATGAAATCCCAACAATAATACAAGTAACTGCGATGTGATAGGTGCATCAATGTGTATATCAAGTCATGTCACATGAGAAAGAACTACAATGCAATGATCCACCGTGATATAGATATCAAATATAGATGAGTTACAACAATATACAATAGTATGATCATGGCAGTTCTATCAGTTCTAAGCAATATGTATATATGTATAGCAAGGAATGCAATATGCAATGACAGTCTATGGGGTGCATGAAATATATAATAACAAAGTCCTATCAGCCCTGACGCATAACGCCATGCGGGCGATATCCCCGTAGATGTGAAATCTACTCACCGTGTCTCGCACTAGGTGTATCCAACCACTTGCTTGCCCTTCTTCGCAGCGTCCGTCTCACTGGCCTGCGAACCTAGAATCACATACACATATCATACATAAGCTTAAGTCACAAAACGCGACATTATAAACCAACAAGAAACCTGTGTCGCAACCCAATCGCGCGTGTGCGCGATACGCTAAAACGTGTACTCACGCGCCACGAAACTACCCCGACGCGCTGCGATACGCAGAACCCAAACCTACTCACGTATCACGCGTGTCGCGAAGGTTTAGAAAAACGGCAAAACAGGTATTTGATCCCAGATTTTCCTACAGAATTGATCTTAAAAATATATATATACCAAAATACCCTACACACAAAAACACACATACAGAAACCAAAAATTACCAAAACACCCCCTGTCTGGCCGCAATTTGCGGCCAGAATGGTGGTTTTGGCGGCCAAAGGGGGGAGTTAGGGGGTCGGGTTTCATCTAGTGTATCACCTCCACTCCACTATGCCACAGTCCACTCAATTTCATTCTGCACTCGCCGGGTCAATAGCAGATCCAGAAAAGTTCACTTTTGCATAAAAACGACATTTTGCATCACATAGGAAAACTGGTGGTATTTTAGTGTAATCGGGGTTGAACTAGGTTACAATGGCCTCCACAGACCTCAATCAACCTACTGGAACCACAACTTACTTCGTTTGCACAAGATTCATACAAAATACCCCATATCACACTAAAACGCACCAATATCCATAAACCGAAGCAAAACTACACAATCTAAGCTAACTAGGGATCAAGTTAGGAAATATACCTCATACTTAACCCTAGGAAGCAGGAGGAAGGTGAAGAAGAGAAGAGAAGAGGCTGCAGTCGAAGTTGATGCTTGCTGCTGTTGCTGTGAAGTCCCCTGTTGCTGCTGCTGCTGTTTCCCTCTGCTGATGCTGCTACTTCTTGCTGCTGCTGCTGCTACTTCTCATGCTGCTGCTGCTGCTGCTTCTGGTTCAGGTAAGAGTGTGTGTGTGTGTGAGTGTTTGTGAGTGTTGGAGAGAAAAAGAAATGAGAGAAAAACAACCTACACTCAAGGGTCAACCCCTCACTCTCTCTCTTCATTAATGGCAAGCATGGCTAAGCCATGATGCCCTCTCTCTCTCTCCTTCTCACAAGTCAACACTAGATCAAAAATTCAAATTAAAGTAACTTTTAACTAATTAATAAAACCCACTTAAGAATCCAAAAGAATTAATCCCCCAATTAACCCACCATGGTTAATAATTATTGTATTTACTTGAATTAAAAACCCTAGTTTACATGCACATGTGTGTGCAAGCCTAGGAAAATTTTGGAAAAATGTTTATTAAATTAGGAAAAATATTTAAAACACAATTTGGTAAACTTTTTATTAAAAATCATTATTTAATTATAATTATTCACTAACCCTTATCCTAAGGTGTTACAATCTCTCCCCCTTAAAGAAATTCGTCCCCGAATTTCAAAAATCTAACTAAGGTTACCTTCAAAAAGATGGGGATACGTCTTCATCATCTCGCTTTCGGTCTCCCAAGTGACCTCTTCACGGTTCTGGCCACGCCAAAGTACTTTAACTGATGGAATCTCCTTCGATCTCAATTTCTTCACTTGTCGATCCAAGATCATCACCGGGTGCTCTGCATAGGAAAGATCGCTCTCAAGCTGGATCGCCGGATGCTGAATCGCATGCGAAGGATCATGAAGATATCTGCGGAGCATCGAGACATGGAATACGGGGTGCACGTCTGGGAAGCTGGGCGGAAGGGCTAACCGGTAAGCCACTGCACCGACACGCTCGAGGATCTCGAAGGGGCCCACATACCTGGGGCTAAGCTTCCCCTTCTTCCCAAACCTCATCACACCTTTCACTGGGGAGACCCTCAAGAAAACATGATCACCAACAGAAAACTCAAGTCTGCGTCGTCGACGGTCTGCATAAGCCCTCTGCCTACTCTGCGCTGCTCTCATCCTATCGCGAATCAATTGGATCTTCGCGGTCGTCTCCTCAACGATCTGTGGCCCTAAGATACTGCTCTCACTGAGCTCTGTCCGACAAGTAGGTGACCTGCATCTCCTCCCGTAAAGAGCCTCAAACGGTGCCATCTGAATGGTCTCCTGGTAGCTGTTATTGTAGGAAAACTCTACTAAGGGCAAATGATGATCCCAGCTACCTCCAAAATCTAGTACACAAGCTCTGAGCATGTCCTCGAGAGTCTGAATGGTCCGCTCTGACTGTCCGTCGGTCTGCGGATGAAATGCCGTGCTGAAACTCAAGCGAGTGCCCAAAGCCTCCTGAAGCCTCTGCCATAGCCTACTAGTAAACTGGGTGCCTCTGTCGGACACAATGCACGTCGGGACTCCGTGTAGTCGCACTATCTCGTCAATATAGATCTGAGCGTACTGAGTAAATCCGAAAGTCGTCTTCAACGGTAAGAAGTGAGCCGCTTTCGTCAAACGATCCACGATCACCCAGATGGAGTCATACCCCCGACTAGTCCTGGGTAGACCCACCACGAAATCCATCGAAATCTGTTCCCATTTCCACTCCGGGATGGGTAACGGCTGTAGCTCTCCCGCGGGCCTCTGGTGCTCAGCCTTGACTTGCTGACAAGTCAGGCATCTCGATACAAAATCTGCAATGTCCCTCTTCATTCCGTCCCACCAGTAAACATTTCGCATATCATGATACATCTTGGTGGAACCGGGATGGACGCTATATACCGATCGATGTGCCTCCTCAAGAATCTCACGCCTCAGTCCCTCAGCATCAGGTACGCACAGTCTGACTCCAAACCGTAGTATCCCCTGATCATCGATCACGAACTCGGAAAATCTTCCCTGTCCCATCTGTGCCATGATCTCCGAACATCGGTCATCACTGAGCTGTGCCTCACGTATACGATCAATCAACTGTGGGCGTGCACGGACGTGCGCTATCTGTCCTCCAATCGGCGTGAACTCGAACTGTACTCGGCTGTCGCATAATATCTGCCAATCTGCGGATGACTGCTCCTGTACTGCGCTCAAACAAGATAAACTACTCCCGGGCCTCCTGCTCAAAGCATCCGCCACCACATTTGCCTTGCCCGGGTGATATAAGATCTCGCAGTCATAATCCTTCACTAACTCCATCCATCGACGCTGTCGAAGGTTCAGGTCCCGCTGCTGGAATATGTATTTCAGACTCTTGTGATCCGTAAATATCTGGCACGACTCGCCGTATAGGTAATGTCGCCAGATCTTAAGTGCGAAGACCACTGCTGCCATCTCCAAATCATGAGTGGGGTAGTTCAGCTCGTGCTTCTTCAATTGTCGCGAGGCATACGCGATCACCCTATCATGCTGCATCAGGACGCATCCCAATCCCACTCGAGAAGCATCACAAAAGACCACAAATCCGCCCGATCCGGAAGGTAAAGATAACACCGGTGCCGTCGTCAGCCGTGTCCGTAGCTGCTGAAAACTGTGCTCGCACTCCTCCGTCCAATCGAAGGGAACTCCCTTCCGGGTCAACCCGGTCAACGGTGTAGCAATACGTGAGAAGTCCTGCACAAAACGCCTGTAGTAACCGGCCAACCCCAAAAAGCTGCGAATCTCCGTCACTGATGTGGGTCTGGGCCAACGCTGAACGGCCTCGATCTTCCTCGGGTCAACACATATACCGTCTCGTGAAATCACGTGAACCAAGAAGTCCACGCTGTCTAACCAAAAAGCACACTTGGAGAATTTCGCATAGAGCTGGTGCTCCCTCAATGTCTGCAATGTAATCCGCAGGTGCTGCTCGTGCTCCTTACTACTCCGGGAATACACCAAGATATCGTCAATGAAGACTATAATGAACAGATCCAAGTAAGGCCGGAAAATACGGTTCATCAAATCCATGAAGGCTGCTGGCGCATTGGTGAGTCCGAACGACATCACCAAAAACTCGTAATGGCCGTAGCGCGTACGGAAGGCTGTCCGAGGAATGTCCTCCTGTCGAACCCGCAGCTGATGATAGCCCGATCGTAAATCGATCCTCGAAAAGTACCCTGCCCCCTAAAGCTGGTCGAACAAATCGTCGATACGCGGCAAAGGATACCTGTTCCGCACTGTCACCCTGTTCAGTTGGCGGTAGTCGATACAAAGACGCAAGCTGCCGTCCTTCTTCCTGACGAACAGGACTGGAGCACCCCAAGGAGAAACACTGGGTCGAATAAGTCCCTTGTCCAGCAAATCCTGTAACTGACCCTTCAGCTCACGAAGTTCCGCCGGGGCCATCCGATAGGGCGGTATAGAAATAGGCCCCGAACCAGGAACCAAATCAATACAGAAAGAAATGTCGCGCTCGGGCGGCAACCCAGGAAGCTCGTCAGGGAACACATCAGGAAACTCGCTAACAACCGGAACCTGATCCAATGGAACCTCTGTAGCGCGAGCATCGCGAACATAAGCGAGAAATCCCTGACATTCCTTCCTCAAAAGCTGCCCAGCGCGAAAAGAAGAAATCACACTGTGAGGGGCGGCACTACGGTCCCCCAACACAACAAAAACCGACTCGCCGGGGAAACAGAATCTAACTGTCTTCTCGCGGCAGTCCACAGAAGCATAGCACGTGGCTAACCAATCCATGCCCAAAAGAACGTCGAAGTCCAACATCTCCAGAAGGATCAAGTCGACAGGCAACTCTCTCTCGCCAATACAGACGATACAGGATCGGAACACGTGCCTAGCAACAAACGACTCTCCCACAGGAGTAGTCACCACAAGCGGCTGATCAAGTAAGCCGGACTCTCTACCCAAACTCGGCACAAAGTGCGTGGATACGTACGAGTGTGTGGATCCGGGGTCGAACAGTACATGTGCGTCAACTGAACATACAGGGAGGATACCTGAAACCACTGCATTGGACGCCTGCGCGTCCTGATGTGTCAAAGCAAAAACCCTCGCCTGTCCACCACCTGCGGCTGGCTGCCCTCTGCCTCGGTCACCTCGCCCTCTCTGAGCAACTCCTCCACGCCCACGACCTCGCTGTGTATGAGTCTGGCGCGGAGCAACGGTAGGTACGATAGGCAACGCCCTCTGGGGTGGTGAAAGTGGTAATGTAACATGCGGTGCTGTCGACTCTGTCCGGGGTAACTCAGGACAATCCCGTACACGGTGGTAAGAACTCCCACAGCGAAAACATCCCGACGACGGCCGCTGACCATCCTGGGAATAAGAACTGAATAACCGGCCCCGCCCTGAATCTCTGCTGCCTGCAATACGTCTATCACGGCGCCGAAAAGGCTGTCTTTGTGCTGAAGTATCCGCACGAGCTCTCTTCGGCTCTGGGAGTGCCGAAGTCTCAACAAGGTGCTCCTCGACCACTAGGGCTGCGTCTACCGCTGCTGCGTAGGTCTCGTAGTGCTGCGCGCTGATCGCGAGGAACACTGGTGAAATCAAGCCTCGAACAAATCTCCGGACTCGCAACTCCTCGGTGGCCACTAAATGTGGGGCGTAGACTGCTAGCTCTGTAAACAGTACGTCATACTCTGCCACTGTCATCCCTGGCGTCTGGCGCAAGGACTCAAACCGGCGTGCTCGGGCATCTCTAACACTCCGGGGAAGGAAACGGGCTAGAAATATAGTCACGAACTCCGTCCAGGTCATAGGAGGAAGACCTGCTGCTCTGCCATTCTCCACTGAATCACACCATTTCTGCGCAAGACCTTCCAGGCGAAAGCTCGCGAACTCGACCCATCTCGCATCTGCACATCTGAGGGAACGGCATATCCTGGCCATCCTGTCTATGAAAGACTGTGGGTCCTCGGCTGTATCGGTGCCTGTGAAAACCGGAGGCTTCAGCCTCATGAACTCTGATAGCGATACTGTAATCACCTCCGTGGCTGCAGGGGCAACTGGCTGTGCGGTAGGTACCATAGCGGTCTCTGGAACTGGTGGAGCTACCTCTGGCCGCTGCGCTCGAAGCGTCTCAACAAGCGATCCTATCATCTGGCGCATCTCCTGCATGCTAGATCCCACCGTCTGGCGCATCTCCTGCATACCAGCCCCTAACGTGGCGATCTGCTCTGTCACGGCAGGAACAGCCTGCTCGGGTACAACGGGTGCACTGCCCGGATCAGTCCTCGTCTCGGACGAGTCAACTCGAATCTCGGCCCTCGCGGCCGCTCTCTGTGCCCTCGTAGTCTTAGGCGGCATATTGGCTGAAAGAAAATTTGGATTCGATAAGAACACGGAAATCGAATCACAAGAATATAAGGAGGAATCAAATCAACAAGCCCTAAGGTCGCGTAAGCGGAGTACCGTGTCGTGAGTATGCCGCGGAACATACGCACGCTACGCTACCCTGCTGCAGCTACCTACTCCATCATACCAGGGTCATCCTACACTCCGAAGGTAAAACCTAAGCTCTGATACCAACTTTGTCACGACCCGAGAATTCGACTCGTGACCGGCACTTAACCACGCAACGTCTACAGGCGTAACGCGGCTAAGTAAGCCGAACCCAGAAATCAAAACCAATAAATATAGAGTGATTTTAAAACATTTTGTAAAACAATCGTACATGTCCGAAAAACTTCCATTTATTTAGTAGAAAACCTTTTTAAGTTCGAAAGTTACAAGTTTTATAATTTTGGTAACATTTCCCCTTTAAAACATTAGCCCCGAAAGTCGGGTAAAAACAAGGTGTAGCAGAAATAACAAGTGACAAGAATGTAGCATCACAATATGATATACGACGCCGTAGCGAAGAATACACAGTAAAACAAGGACAATATCCTACAGATAAGACTGCATAAAACAAAGCCGGCTCACATGCGAGCTCGACACCAGAAAATAAAATCATACATATCGTCCTCACAACTGTCTCTAAGTCAATACAGAAAAGTAGATGGAGAGTACTAGATACATCAATGTACAACAGAAAGATAACAGATACCGTACAAAACCCACCTAAACAGCAAAAGGGCAGACTCAGCTCAAAAGGGGTATCTGTGCCAAAAGATGCGGTAACAGCCAGCCGTGACTACTCCCCAGGGCAACCTGCAAGCACTGTGGCACAACGGGGGTGAGTTGCCAACTCGTGAATAGAAATAACATATAAAGGTAATCGCAAGCATGCACATGTAGCGTGGCTCTACTAATGCCAACAGATAATATCAATGCGATGTGGCAGTATGCATAAAATAATGCCAGTCCTCTATCAGGTGATATACTACAGGGTGAGATGTAATAATGAATGCTGAGCATGGGGATATAGTATCTACATGAAGTATCGAGGTGGACTACATAAGTATGTATGCACCACAAATCCCAACATCTCAAACGCCGGTACTCCATCGGCCCTCATATCCTGTATATCCCTGAAAATCCCGAGTGCCCAACATCGGCACCCAAATATCATAAATACTCGTGTCTAGCATCGACACGCAAAACATCCTGTATCGGGCTCCGTCAATCCGGGTCAGCCCTCTCTCAAGTATGTACCGGGAATCCGTCAGTCCGGGTCATCCCTCTCTCAATATATCGGGCATCCGTCAGTCCGGGTCAGCCCTCAATCAATCCATCGAGCATCCGTCAGTCCGGGTCAGCCCTATATCAACCCATCGGGCATCCGTCAGTCTGGGTCAGCCCTATATCAACCCATCGGGCATCCGTCAGTCCGGGTCAGCCCTATATCAATCCATCGGGCATCCGTCAGTCCGGGTCAGCCCTATATCAATCCGTGCCTCAAGCACCGAGAAAACACGGGGCGACGCCCCAAATTATCATATCAAGGGAACCGGGTTTTTAAATGGTTACTTATTTGAAAAGGCCACGGTTCCCAAATCCATAAATCATATGAAATCCCAACAATAATACAAGTAACTGCGATGTGATAGGTGCATCAATGTGTATATCAAGTCATGTCACATGAGAAAGAACTACAATGCAATGATCCACCGTGATATAGATATCAAATATAGATGAGTTACAACAATATACAATAGTATGATCATGGCAGTTCTATCAGTTCAAAGCAATATGTATATATGTATAGCAAGGAATGCAATATGCAATGACAGTCTATGGGGTGCATGAAATATATAATAACAAAGTCCTATCAGCCCTGACGCATAACGCCATGCGGGCGATATCCCCGTAGATGTGAAATCTACTCACCGTGTCTCGCACTAGGTGTATCCAACCACTTGCTTGCCCTTCTTCGCAGCGTCCGTCTCACTGGCCTGCGAACCTAGAATCACATACACATATCATACATAAGCTTAAGTCACAAAACGCGACATTATAAACCAACAAGAAACCTGTGTCGCAACCCAATCGCGCGTGTGCGCGATACGCTAAAACGTGTACTCACGCGCCACGAAACTACCCCGACGCGCTGCGATACGCAGAACCCAAACCTACTCACGTATCACGCGTGTCGCGAAGGTTTAGAAAAACGGCAAAACAGGTATTTGGTCCCAGATTTTCCTACAGAATTGATCTTAAAAATATATATATACCAAAATACCCTACACACAAAAACACACATACAGAAACCAAAAATTACCAAAACACCCCCTGTCTGGCCGCAATTTGCGGCCAGAATGGTGGTTTTGGCGGCCAAAGGGGGAGTTAGGGGGTCGGGTTTCATCTAGTGTATCACCTCCACTCCACTATGCCACAGTCCACTCAATTTCATTCTGCACTCGCCGGGTCAATAGCAGATCCAGAAAAGTTCACTTTTGCATAAAAACGACATTTTGCATCACATAGGAAAACTGGTGGTATTTTAGTGTAATCGGGGTTGAACTAGGTTACAATGGCCTCCACAGACCTCAATCAACCTACTGGAACCACAACTTACTTCGTTTGCACAAGATTCATACAAAATACCCCATATCACACTAAAACGCACCAATATCCATAAACCGAAGCAAAACTACACAATCTAAGCTAACTAGGGATCAAGTTAGGAAATATACCTCATACTTAACCCTAGGAAGCAGGAGGAAGGTGAAGAAGAGAAGAGAAGAGGCTGCAGTCGAAGTTGATGCTTGCTGCTGTTGCTGTGAAGTCCCCTGTTGCTGCTGCTGCTGTTTCCCTCTGCTGATGCTGCTACTTCTTGCTGCTGCTGCTGCTACTTCTCATGCTGCTGCTGCTGCCTCCATGTTGCTGCTGCTGCTGCTGCTTCTGGTTCAGGTAAGAGTGTGTGTGTGTGTGAGTGTTTGTGAGTGTTGGAGAGAAAAAGAAATGAGAGAAAAACAACCTACACTCAAGGGTCAACCCCTCACTCTCTCTCTTCATTAATGGCAAGCATGGCTAAGCCATGATGCCCTCTCTCTCTCTCCTTCTCACAAGTCAACACTAGATCAAAAATTCAAATTAAAGTAACTTTTAACTAATTAATAAAACCCACTTAAGAATCCAAAAGAATTAATCCCCCAATTAACCCACCATGGTTAATAATTATTGTATTTACTTGAATTAAAAACCCTAGTTTACATGCACATGTGTGTGCAAGCCTAGGAAAATTTTGGAAAAATGTTTATTAAATTAGGAAAAATATTTAAAACACAATTTGGTAAACTTTTTATTAAAAATCATTATTTAATTATAATTATTCACTAACCCTTATCCTAAGGTGTTACATTGACTTTGTTGACCGGTTGACTAGGTTGGACTAGTTGACCACCATCATTACAATGGCTATCATTTCATGGCAAAGACTTTTGCTTGCTTGTTTCTTTTTGCAAAATGAGTGCATGAAATGATATGGCCATTATGACTTGAACCATCACATAATACTCAATTACTATTATGAGTTATCATGATTTTGGATTATGAGAGCATAGGAGCCAAAAAGTCTTGCTCATTCTTTCATTTGCTTTCTCTCTCTTGAGCTCTCTCATCCTCAAGCTCTCTTCCTCTTCCGATTGCTCTCTCTTTAGCTCAAGGCAACTCCCTCTCATGAGTTGAGAAACATTTCCTTAGAGATAAAAGAAAACCCATATCACTTCTCTACTCATCCTAGTTCACAAGGTTTAACAAACCAAGTGTTCTAGTTTCTTCTAGTTTGAAGAGAAGCCAAAGGTAGAAGCTTTCAGGTGGATCCATCTTCGGCGCAAGGAGACGACGAGGTGAGGCCGATCCAACCACCGCAAGGAGTTGAAGACGAAGGAGTTCAAGATCTGTATTTTGAGTCCATGTTACCACCTCTAGAAAAATCGTTTTTCATCATTTCCGCAGGACCGTAAGTACCGGGAGAGGTAACATGGACATACAGTGGTATCAGAGCCTAGTTAAACACTATCTAACATGTTAGCAAAGTAACTAGAAGTTCGATCGGAGAAAAAGTCACGAAACACGACCGTAAAATCAACTTTCTGCCGAATTTGTTTTCTGTTCCAAAAATGATAAATCTTATCTTAAAATTCGACTCAGGGTTTTTAGGAGAAACTGTAGAAAAATGGTCCACTGAACCGATCAACGCGCCGCGGAACAGCGGCGGGAGCCTGCTCCCGCCGCGGATCCGCGGCCGAGTTGACTCGGTAGTGGGCTATTTTTCATGCAGTTTATTCAGTTGGGTGTTTTGGGATTTTTACAGTATGTGTTTTCACCCCAGATTTTCCAGAAAGTAAAATTGTTTTTGGGGCCTAAAAATCCGTATTTTGATCGAACTTCTAAAGACATAAGCTAACGGGTTATATCTATGATGTGATATATGTATTGAACGTCTCCTAATCGTTATACGTCGATTAGTAGGGGTTATACATATCTGTCATCTGTAATGTTGATGGTATGTGTATATGAATTCATTGGATTGTCGCGGATGAATAGCCGGGTGGGTTGTGAGATGAGAGTTTTCTTTTTCTTTCAATTCGTGTAAATTTGTAATTGATGTAATTGTTAGTTGTATGTATGCCCTAGAGGCCAGTATTGTACAGATGATGTATATTTTATTGGATGCTTGGACATATATAGAGATGACTTTCTTGCTCGATATGATAGTATGCTATCTGGTTGCTCTTTATCTTAACATGTATACTTGTCTCTTTATACTGTCTTATGGTTACATGTTTGTCACGACCCAAGAATGGCCCGTGACGGCCCTAATACTACGCAACGCCTAAAGACGCAACGTAGTAAAAGAAAGCCAAAACCCAGAAATCTAAACCATAAAAATACGGAAAAGATAATATAAGTTTTGAAAACAATTGAAATCGCAACCCAAATTCTTTAAAAGTCTTTCTTTCTTTCTTTAAAATTTTAGCAACACCCCATTTTCATAAAGACTAGCCAATAAGAGTACAACAGAAGAATAAGGACAGTAGAGAAAAAGCTGTATATAAAAAGACACCAAATCCACCATAATACACACTACGTCCTCACCAAGTCTCTATGTCAATAATACAACAGTAGATGGAGAGTACAATACAACGAAGGTACAAATATAATACAGATAACCGTCTAACCCACCTATGCAAAATGGTACTGTGAGCTGATGCGGTATCTGTAGCAAAAGATGGTAGCTGGATAGCTGGATAGGGGAATAGCCTACCTCGACTACTCTGGGGAATAACCTGAAACACCTGTGGCACAACGGGGGTGAGTTGCCAACTCGTGAATAGTATAAAACATATGCAGGTAATCGCAGGAATGTACGTACAGCATGAATCTAAGATATGCGATTACAGTAGTAATAATATGTCATGTAATGCGGGAATAAAGAGAGTACACTAGCAGGTACAATCAATATATGAAGCAATGATGGCATGATAGTAGTATGCAATGTCTGTGCAATAGAGATATGAGAAAGCAAATATGCAACTATCATAAGGGTACACTACAAGTACTGCCAATATATGAATCTGTGCATAAGATAGGTAAGGGTGAGGTATAGGGTGGAATGTGTCATTTCCCACGGAAACCTGACGTCGTGGCAGGATCACAATCCAATAAGATACTCCAATCCCAAGTCCTCAAACCAGGCCCCACATTGGGCACTCACATCAAATAAGTCTCACATCTCCTCAATGTACAATGTCGAGTAATCTCCTATATCCCGAATGTACAAGTCACCAATCACATAGGTATATCCAATGTCCAAGTCCCAATGGATCACCTAGTATCCCAAGTCCAATCTCAAGTAGGTTCTAGCATCCTAAAGATAAATATATATACAGAAATGAATATGATGGGGGGCAATACACATATATTAGCGTCCCATTCCACTAATATTGGTGTAAGGGTATATATAACAACGGCTAAGTCCCCTGTTATATATACAAAAAGGGGTTTAAAGAAATATCATGAAACCGAAGCCAACCATCACACAACTAGGCAATAAGGGGAATTGGGTATAAGAGTTATACCCTAAAGGCCCCCAAGAAGCAGGTGAAGAGGTGCGTGAGGGATGAAGAGCATCTGCAGGTGCCGGGGTTCCTCCTGCTGCTGCTGCTGTTGCAACTGCTGCTGCTTCTGGTGTGCTGCTGCTTCTGCTGATGATGATGAAGAAGGTGATGATGTTGATGCTGATGATAATAATGATGGTGATGATGATGGCTGCTGCTGCTGCCCTCCTGCTGTGGGTATGTGTGTGTGATGAAGTTGCTGCTGTTGTTGTGGTCGATGTTGTTGTTGTTACTGCTGTTGCTGCTGCTGCCAATGATGCTGATGATGCTAGCTGCTGCTGCTCTCTCTCTCTCTCTCAGGTGAGTGTGTGAGTGTGTGTATTGTGTGAGAGTGTTTGAATGAGAGAAGGCAAAGGAGAAATGAGAGAAGAGTCAAGACCCCCTCCCATTCTCACTCTCTCTCTCATTAAATGGGCATGGCTCACACCATGCTCTCATGCCCATCTCTCTCTCAAAAGTCAACATAACAAAATATAAAAACCCTTATTATTTAACAACCATAACACTTAACCCAACACTTAACACTAGATTAGAGGAAAAGGCTAGTTAACCATGTTGCAAATCATGGTATAACCCCAAAACAACCCTAGTTTATCATGCACAAGTGTGTGTGTGCCTAACAAAATTCTAATAAAATATGCATTAAATAAGATAAAATATTTAAAACTTAATTTGGTAAACTTTTTATTAAAAACCACACATTAAAATATAATTAGCTACAAAACACATTCTAAGGTGTTACAATCTCCCCCCCTTAAAAGAAATTCGTCCCCGAATTTAAAACTTATACTGTTACGTGTACCTTCAAAGAGAAGATTAAAATCCTCAAATCTCGTCGCAGCCTCCCAAGTTACTACCTCACTATACGGCTACGTCCAAGAAAACCCTTCACAGATGGCAGGACCTTTGACCGACGTTTCTCCACCTGTCGAGCCATTAACACACATGGCTGCGGGTGAACGAAAGATCGCGTCCAGCTAAAAGGTCTGGTGCCAAAACATGTGAGAAAGGTCTAGAAGGTAATTGTAAAGTATCATCACAAGGAATACGGGGTGAAAATCCAATAATCTGGGCGGAAGTGCCAAATTAAAGGCAACAAGACTGACTCGCTAATAGAACCTAAAGGACCTAAAACCCTGGGATAAGTTTCCCAAAATCCAACACGTCATTCATCGGAAAGTCCATAGGAATCCATGATTTGCCACTGCACACTCAAGCCTGCGACCAACACAGTCGCATGAAACATCTGTTTGCAATGGGCAGTTCTCATCCTGACCTGAACACAACTAGACCATCTCCGAATTCTCTAGACATAGCTGGGGTCCAAAATCCTACCTACGCAGAGTCAGAAGACAACATGCTGGCGGTCGACACGACCTAACCCCTAAGCCTAAGGGTAGCCAATTGGAGTGTCTCCTGATAACAGCTATCGAAGGAGAACCCGAACGATGGCGAGTGACGACCCCAAGCTGCTGACGACCAAACAAAACAACAAACACCCATTTAAACAAAACAACTGAGCAAACTGAGTAAAACCGGATGACAAGAATCTGAATGGAGTCGCACCCTAACCAAAATTAGGTGGGAACCATAACGGAATTCATGGAGATCTGCTCCCATTCCTTCTTCGGAACGGTAAAAAGATTTTAATTCTCCAGCCGGCCTCAGATGCTCGACCCAAAGCACACAACAAGACAGACACTTGAAACGAAACCTGAAACTTCTCCTTACATTCCTGTCCACTCGTAACTATCTCACAAGTCACGCCAAAGCTGGTGGAACTTGAATGCATAGAGGGAGTTGACAGATGTGCATACTTTAGGATTATACGTCTCTATCCGAAGAAACCAGGTATACAAACGCGTCCCTAACTTAGCACATCTTTGTCACGAATCAAGGTCTCTGAATCATTACCCAGCCGAATATGCCCAAGTACCTCTGACGTACGAGCTTCGACGGGCAGTGTCTCGCGAAAACGATTTAAGGAAAGTGGTCGGGCGCGGACATGAGCAAGCTGTCCCCTCCGTAGAGACGAACTAAGCTATACTCGACGATCACACAAGAACTGTAAATCTGCAGGAGACCAACACAACAATCCAAATCTGCTGCAGGAAGATGTACATTAAGCTCTGGTGGTCCGTGAAAATCTGACACGACTCTCAAACAAGTAGTGTCCCTAAATCTCCAACGCAAAACCACCGCGGCCATCTCCAGATCATGAGTGGAATATCCTCCTCGTACTTCCTCCAAATGTAGGGGAAGCAAAAGCGATATCTCTATAGTGTCACCTCAGTACACCCTCGAGCCCACTCAAGAAACATTACAGTCAAACAACAAGGTCGCCCGAACGAAAAGCAAGAAAGACTGATGCAGTTGTTAACTGAATCTTCAACTGCTGAAAACTCCGTACACATGCCTCAGTCCACAGAAAAGAAACCTCCTTCTGGTCCATTCAGTCACTGGTGCAGCACCACTCTAGCAATCCTGCCTGAAACGGCGGTATAACCTGCTAAGCCCAACAATCTGCGGATCTCCGTCCTGCACACAAGTCTGGGCCTAAGCTGTACGGCCACGATCTCCCTCGAAACCATACGAAACCGTCTCCCGTGACTACAAGACCTAGGAGTCAACACAAACAAGCCTGAAGAAACACTCCGAGAATTTAGCAAACTGCTGGCGCTCTCCCAGCATCTGCATAACAATCCTCAAGTGTTACTCCTGTCCCTCAAGACCCATTAAATAGACCAGAATGTCGTAAGTAACACAACAGAACTGGTCGAGGAACGGCCTGCAGAAATCTGGTTCATCATATCTACGAATGCTGCTAGGGCGACAGTGAATCCAACGACTCACAAAAACACACAAAGCCCGTAGCACGCACAAGGCAGTCTTCGGAATGCCGTCACTCCGAATCCGCAATAATGATGACCTGATCCCAACAAACTTAGAGAAATGTCTCGCACTCTGGAGTTGATCGGAGGAAATCGTCACGGCGAGATGAAGGATACCTATCCGCACCGTAAGCCGGTTCAATTGACGATCCGTCGATACACAACCCTAAACTTCCGTCTTTCTCCTCGACGAACAGAAATAGGAGTTTCCAAAAGCGAAACACTCAGACACACAAAACTTCCCAAACCAAAACTCTGCAGCTGATCCTTAAGCTCCCTTAGCTTCGCCGGTTCATCTGGAACAACGTCGGGAAAAAAAAACTCTCGCACGAAAGGAACCCGGTCCAACAATCTCACTGTGGCTCCGGTATCACTAGTGAACGCCAAGAATCCACGTCATCTCCTCAATAGCCGACTAGCGAAAAAGGCTGAATTCAGGCTGTAAGAGGCGGCACAACTATCCACCTGTACAACAAGAATTGACTTGCCGGGGAAAACAAAACCTATCTTGCTTCCGCACGGTAGTCCACAGACGCCTAACACGTAGCTGACCAGTCCGTGCCCAGGAGAACGTCAAATCCAACATCTCTAGAAGGATCAAAACGATGGACGAATCTTTATCTCCTATCCGATTGGCACGAACTGAAATACGTGTCGCGCAACAAAAGGATTGCTGACAGAAGTTAGCACAACTATGACTAATCTATCTAACCACAGTACAAGCAAGAAACAAACAAATACACCAAGAGAAAATAAAATATAACTCAAGGGTACCTGAAAACTCCACATTGGACGTCTGCGCGTCCCGATGAGTAGAAGCAAACTCCTGTGTCTGCCCTCTACTCGCAGCTGGATGAACTCCTCTGGTAGCCTGAGCCCTCTGAGCAAATCCTCCACGTCCACGGCCTCTCTGAATACGATCATGACGAGGTGCTAAGGAACAATCCCTGACGAAGTGCTGAAGGCTCCCGCATCGAAAACATCCTCGTGCTGACTGCTGACCATCCTGGGGATGAAAGCTAAACGACTGTCCTCGTCTCAAGCCTCTGCTACTCCCGCGACGGCCACGAAATCTGTCTCGACGACCAAACCTCTGTCTCTGGGCTGGTACGCTGGTACGAGTCCTCCACTGTCCTGGAACTCTCTGAGCCTCTGGAATGTGTGCCTCGTCAACTGGAGCTGCAACCACTGGTGCTATGTAAGTGACGGACTGCTGCATGCTGATCGTAAGGGACAGCTGAGTAACAGGGGTGACAACCTCCTGTCGTAGCTCCCGAACGACGTCAACTAAAGAACTCATCATCTGGCGGAACTCCTGCATCTCTACCAAAAGTCTATCCATAGTATAGATCGTAGGCTGCTCCGTCTGCACCTGTGCAACTAGAGTGCCATCCTGGTCAGTACTCGTCTCACCCGAGCTAACTCTGACCTCGGCCCTCGCTGCATCGCTCTGAGTCCCCATAGTCATCGGCGGCAAGGCTATAAATAGATATAAAATGAGATTCGATAAAAATAAGGAAATCGAATCTCAAAGATATGAATCATCAAGGAAGGAATGTCAAGCAAATTATACTTAGGTCACTTAATGCAAGGTACCGCGCTGTGGGTATGCTGCAGACATACGCACACTACGTTACTCTGCTTAAGCTACCTACTCCATCATACTAAGGTCATCCTACACTCCGAAAGGTAAAACCTAACGCTCTGATACCAACTTTGTCACGACCCAAGAATGGCCCGTGACGGCCCTAATACTACGCAACGCCTAAAGACGCAACGTAGTAAAAGAAAGCCAAAACCCAGAAATCTAAACCATAAAAATACGGAAAAGATAATATAAGTTTTGAAAACAATTGAAATCGCAACCCAAATTCTTTAAAAGTCTTTCTTTCTTTCTTTAAAATTTTAGCAACACCCCATTTTCATAAAGACTAGCCAATAAGAGTACAACAGAAGAATAAGGACAGTAGAGAAAAAGCTGTATATAAAAAGACACCAAATCCACCATAATACACACTACGTCCTCACCAAGTCTCTATGTCAATAATACAACAGTAGATGGAGAGTACAATACAACGAAGGTACAAATATAATACAGATAACCGTCTAACCCACCTATGCAAAATGGTACTGTGAGCTGATGCGGTATCTGTAGCAAAAGATGGTAGCTGGATAGCTGGATAGGGGAATAGCCTACCTCGACTACTCTGGGGAATAACCTGAAACACCTGTGGCACAACGGGGGTGAGTTGCCAACTCGTGAATAGTATAAAACATATGCAGGTAATCGCAGGAATGTACGTACAGCATGAATCTAAGATATGCGATTACAGTAGTAATAATATGTCATGTAATGCTGGAATAAAGAGAGTACACTAGCAGGTACAATCAATATATGAAGCAATGATGGCATGATAGTAGTATGCAATGTCTGTGCAATAGAGATATGAGAAAGCAAATATGCAACTATCATAAGGGTACACTACAAGTACTGCCAATATATGAATCTGTGCATAAGATATGTAAGGGTGAGGTATAGGGTGGAATGTGTCATTTCCCACGGAAACCTGACGTCGTGGCAGGATCACAATCCAATAAGATACTCCAATCCCAAGTCCTCAAACCAGGCCCCACATTGGGCACTCACATCAAATAAGTCTCACATCTCCTCAATGTACAATGTCGAGTAATCTCCTATATCCCGAATGTACAAGTCACCAATCACATAGGTATATCCAATGTCCAAGTCCCAATGGATCACCTAGTATCCCAAGTCCAATCTCAAGTAGGTTCTAGCATCCTAAAGATAAATATATATACAGAAATGAATATGATGGGGGGCAATACACATATATTAGCGTCCCATTCCACTAATATTGGTGTAAGGGTATATATAACAACGGCTAAGTCCCCTGTTATATATACAAAAAGGGGTTTAAAGAAATATCATGAAACCGTGTGCCAAGCATCGACACAGAAATCCTGGTATATGGGGCTCCGTCAGTCCGGACAGCCCACGGGGTCCGTCTGCAGTGTCGGCCCTCGGCCTCGACAGTACAGGTCATCCCGCATCCATCTCTCTACTCTGGCCAGTAGCCTCCAGACAACTGCCAGGTCCAAACAATCACCGGTAGGTACTCGCCCGCCTCCAGGCTCAATCGGCAAACCCATCGATCTTCTTGCCGAGGGGAACCATACCGGGCCCCGCCATGTACTCTCATACGGCAACCACACCTCGTATGGAGTAGGTAATCAGCACCGATAAAACTCATGGGGGACGCTCGAAATATCATATCAAGGAAACCGGGTTGTTACATGTATGCATAATTTCATGAACTCCCGCGGTTCCCAAATCCCGAAAACATCATATGAAATCCAGATAAACAATGCATAAATACAGGAATAGATGTATGCGATATATCTGAATGCGAGCAGGTAAACACAAGTATATAGTTGAACCAGATGTATGCGAAATCATAATAAGGTACAGCTAAGTAACATCAGTAAATGTGAATATGCGACAACAACTGAATAGGTATCTAACATTCAGGTGTAGCAAAGTATAGGTATCTACCTATAGGAACTGATGTCGTTTACCCCCCTGGGTATAGTAACATATGTAGGAAATCCCTCCCGGTATAGGTAAAATATGTAGGAGGTATACCTGTAGCTGTATCGCAAGTGAAAATATACCTATCACTAAAGGTATGATACACTATAGGTATACCGGTAAACTAGATGTCAAGCGTGGTAAGCAATGGTAGCTATAAGGGGTAGTGTGTGACATGGCAATTATTGACGGTGTGTGTGTAGCATGCAATCCGTGCTCGTGCAACATGAACCGTCAATAATGTGTGCAGTGTCCTACGGCTGCTAGTCACAGTATATAGCTATATCTAGGAAATGCAGTAAATGCGCAATTCTACAATGACGTAGAATGTGCGACAGGAATTTGAATCCTAGCCCAGACGCATAACGCCATGCGGGCGATTCCCCTGTAGATGTTATATCTACTCACCTAAACTCCACGCTGGGTGAATCCTATCACCTGCTCCCCCTGTAGCTGTGTCCGTAGCTCCTGCCTGCAAACCTGTAAATATAACATGAAAATCACATATAAGCCAAGATATCTCGCGAAACGCGATATCGAATCGAAACGAGAAACTCGCGTCGCGAACTAAACGCGCGTGTGCACGATACGCTGAATCGTGTGTGTACGCGTCTAAAAACCATCGCGACACGCCGCGATACGCTGGATCACAGAACCCACTCACGTATCGCGCGTATCGCGCAAACACAACGGACACCAAAAACGATATATTGTCCCAGATTTTCCTACAGGTAGAATATTACAAAACTAGACATACCAACACACTACACAACACTGCAGACTACCCCAGACAAAACCCCAACACCCAAACCCCTAACCTGGCCGCAAATTGCGGCCAGAATCCCAAAATTGGCGGCCGAGAATGAGAGTGGGGGTCTCGTTTTCTGGTGGTGTTATCTAAACCTAGCAAGCATGCTCCAGTTTCCTCAATTTTTACCTGAAGGCATCGGGTCAATAGCAGATTCCAGATGTCCAAAATATTACTTAAAAACGACAATTTGCACCAAATAGAACCCTTATGGTATTTTAGTGAAATCTGTGGATTTCTCAGATGAAGTGGCCTTACTAACACTCAATTTATCTAGGGTAGCTAACCAAATCAACAATTTACCACAATTCCACCAAAACACCACAAACTAGCACTAAACTTGCAATTTAACACAAACCGAAGCCAACCATCACACAACTAGGCAATAAGGGGAATTGGGTATAAGAGTTATACCCTAAAGGCCCCCAAGAAGCAGGTGAAGAGGTGCGTGAGGGATGAAGATCATCTGCAGGTGCCGGGGTTCCTCCTGCTGCTGCTGCTGTTGCAACTGCTGCTGCTTCTGGTGTGCTGCTGCTTCTGCTGATGATGATGAAGAAGGTGATGATGTTGATGCTGATGATAATAATGATGGTGATGATGATGGCTGCTGCTGCTGCCCTCCTGCTGTGGGTATGTGTGTGTGATGAAGTTGCTGCTGTTGTTGTGGTCGATGTTGTTGTTGTTACTGCTGTTGCTGCTGCTGCCAATGATGCTGATGATGCTAGCTGCTGCTGCTCTCTCTCTCTCTCTCAGGTGAGTGTGTGAGTGTGTGTATTGTGTGAGAGTGTTTGAATGAGAGAAGGCAAAGGAGAAATGAGAGAAGAGTCAAGACCCCCTCCCATTCTCACTCTCTCTCTCATTAAATGGGCATGGCTCACACCATGCTCTCATGCCCATCTCTCTCTCAAAAGTCAACATAACAAAATATAAAAACCCTTATTATTTAACAACCATAACACCTAACCCAACACTTAACACTAGATTAGAGGAAAAGGCTAGTTAACCATGTTGCAAATCATGGTATAACCCCAAAACAACCCTAGTTTATCATGCACAAGTGTGTGTGTGCCTAACAAAATTCTAATAAAATATGCATTAAATAAGATAAAATATTTAAAACTTAATTTGGTAAACTTTTTATTAAAAACCACACATTAAAATATAATTAGCTACAAAACACATTCTAAGGTGTTACAATGTTAGTAAAGCCCTTAGGATGTGTACTTGACTACCTGGACTATGATGCGGATCATACTAGTGGGGACATGGTAGTCCATAAGTACATCCATCAAGGTCCCTAGTCGTGGGTGTATCGAGACGGGGCATCATATACTAGTGTAGACTAGCGTATACGCTTCTCGACCCATGAGTTGGGCGATGGATGATCCCATATCCATTGGTGTTTAACATCAGAGATGGTATACGGGTGCTCAGTGGAGACTGGGTATACTGGACGGACTCGCCGAGAACTCCCAGATGGTATTATACCTCACGTCAGATGGCAGTTCTCTGATGACACTTGTGCAGGTTAGTCTGTAGACCCGAGATCGTCATAGAGTCTTGTGTGATTCCCACTGTGCATTGATTTCCACCTTACCACGTCTATGAGGGCATGCAAAACGGTGGTTTTTGGGTACAATCCCGAGTCACATGGAGGCAATGAGCGATAGGAGGGGTTTCGTCTCTCCCGGTATTGGGGTTGATGTTGCGCTATGCTCGTTTGGCCGTAACAGGGAAGTCCCTGGCCAGGGCTGATTAGAGATTTACCGGTAAGTGTTACCAGTAGTTTCTCGACCCGTTATGAGCCTCACATCAGCACGACTTATCGGTTATTGGCGTCTGACGTTTACCACCCCTAGACTAGATATGCGACATATCAAACGAGGAGACCGGACTGCATGGTAGTGTTGCCGATTGGCTCGACGGGAGTTGTAGCAGGTTCGCTTGTTCTCTTCTGATCGCTCAATACCCGGGTGGCCGTTACGTTTAGCTGACCACTTACGGCTTGGGGGTGCTTGATATGATCAACACCCACTGCCGGCGTATTGACGAGTCTTAGAGTCCCACAATGGAGTTTCCTAGTCCAGGCGAAACGTTGTGGTGCGCGTATGTGATATGCGCATGGACCCGATTAAAATGCGCGTATAGGATACCGTATATTGATCGGGCGGCTTGCTTTTGGTGGGGTCATATGTGATATGACCGGATTGATAAATCAAGTGTTGATTTATTAATTAACCATTAGTTTCTCACTTGAAATCCTTTCTTAAGTTTGATGGATGTATGCATGCATGTATGCCTTCTTTTTGATTCATGCACATATGGATGTACATATACACATACATACAAACATACATCCTTCATGGTTGTACATACATGAAAATGGTGGCAATATAAGACTCACACCATGGTTTTATTTATGGATTTTATTGCATTTGATTTAAAACAAAAAGGAAAAGGGAAAATGGTCATTATTGATTTGCTTCTACACTCTTCTTTTGACCTAACCATCCTCACCCACCTTTTAACCTAGGGTAAACTTTCCTTTTGTGTTTTAACTCAAGTTTAATTATATATTCATTATTTAAACCATGGTTTGAGATGAGAACAAGAAAATATATAAACATATATTTTCATTTTTCTTGCATAAGAGTTATTCATTCACTCTTGAAAAAGATATAGCCATCATCTTCTTCTTCCTCTCTCATTTTGCACTCTAGATTTTTGTAGTGAGCAATATACTCATCAAGAAAGGATTTTGAAGTGAGAAAGAGAACCACAACACCATTCTACACAAGTCTAGCCCACTTGTTTGGAGTGTTAGCTTCATTTCATTCTCTTGATCGGGTGAAGTTGCAAGCTTGGACAAAGCGGACTCCGGGTGGATCATCGGTGACCTAGAGGAGTTCAAGCGGACCCGTTTCCAAACCCCAAGTTGTCGAGGAGTCTAGCGTAGGGAGCTAAAAAGGTTGTACTCTCAAAACCCTAGCTTTTCTTGTTTATGTTGATATGCAAAAGTTTTAGAAACCCTAATTTTCTAGGAACGATTCTATGTTCGTTAACTTAGCACCCAAAAAATTCAACCTTTGGTTCATGTGATGCTTCCAAACCCTTCATGAGATGCTAGGCTAACCTTTCATTGGTATCAGAGCCGACCTAGAACATTAGGCGACAATTTTACGAAGTTAAAACTCCGATCGAACCGGAAAATACGGACTTTGAGTGCTCTCTGGACATTTTTTAAAATTTGGTTATTTTCAGAATTAAAAATATGCAAAAATTCCAGCAGGTATGTATAAGAGTTACTGTAAAAAACGAGGCCATGATCTCTTTATTCCACCGCGGAACCGCGGCAATAGCGTGCTTAGGCCGCGGTTCCGCGGCCGTTCTGTTGCCCCATGGTATCATTTTTGTACAGTAATTCATTATTCTGCTTGTATATTGTTTTGGAGTATTTTTAATCTGAATTTAGTTCTGTAAATTCTGAAGATGATTTTGGACTCGTCGATTCGATCGGAATTTTCATTTCGTGGCTTTTCCGGATAAATTAGAAAGTCTTGAAGTGTTTGAACGAGTATCATTTGCTCACTTTTCACGGGGTTTAAAAGCTTTCGGAAATACGTGCAAGTTTGTTTGTAGTGGACCCTCTAGAAGACAACAAACCTTAACTCGATTATGTGACCGTCTTGAACTGCCTTTTGAACCTTAGGGTTTGGGGCAGTACGGCGTGCCACATGTGAGGCGTTGGCTTGACCCTTCTACGGCTGGACCGCTACCACTGTGTCATACTCCGGGTTTTTGAACTCCGCTCAAGTGTTGAGCTTTAGGGAATCTTGGGTATTTGATTGTTTGTTCGAAAACTTTAATAATGTCTAATTATCTGGAATGAGATGCAATATGTGGAATTCATATAGTCGGACATGAAATACGAAGTATGTGATATTTCGCATTTACGATGTCTAAAGAGAATGTGGATTCCAGATATTGCAGTTTTACACTTTCTTTTCTATGACCGTAAGTGTAGTATGTCGATATCGCCGGTTTCGTTGCTATACGTCAACGACAATTGGGGTACGCATACTTACTTACGTTGATGATATGAGATATTATGTGTTGCTGAGATATGATGTGCAGGATTGTCGCGATTGAATAGCCGGGGGTTTTTATATGAGATGAGAGTTTTATATTTTCATTCATGTAAATTCAAATGTAATGTAATATTCTTTTATTTGGGGCACTTCCGGGTTGAGCTCGCTGCCACCAGTGTTGTATATTATTTACTTTTCCGCATTAGGATGGACCCAAGGAGGGGAGCACAGGTGACCGGGTTCTAGGGTTCAGTGGGAGGCCATCTCGAGGAGTCGAGACCAGGTCTCCTAAACTCCAGAATTGGTAGGGTCGCTTGCCGCTCTCGTAGGGGTCCAAGGTGTGGGCTTGGCTATTCGTCGCGACTGTGGAATCCGTATTTTCTATTGTTGGCTAGATACTAAATACGGACGTCCTAGTATATCCCACATTATATCTATGTTCATGCTGCGATATCTGTGATGTGATCATTAGATATGGTCTGTGATGGATACTGTATATAGTATATATGATATATTATATAGACGTTACTTATGTTTTACACCCGCACTAGCCCTGCCCTGCTTTGTCGTTAGTTACCTAACCTAAAGGTGCACGAGGGGACATCGAGGCGAATACGGATGGCATAAGTGTACGTCGTATTTATCTGTGATGTTTAGGTGGGTTAAATGATGGGACTTCATTAATGTGATTAATGAAAGAAAAGAAACCTAAAGGATGTTGTAGAATCAAATTTTAAAAAAAGAAAAAGAAAAAAAAGGGGGTAGCTACAGTTTTGCTTTGCATAGTGATATATATGATATGTCCTGCACCTTATTCGACGAGGAAAGAGCCGAGATCCCTTCACCGGGAGTGACCTCTTTAGCAAAACTGCCAGATGCTAGAAGACTCGGTTTGACTTTTGACTGCTTTTGGAGTTTCGCTTTGCACAGTGATATATATGATATATCCTGCACCTTATTCGATGAGGAAAGAGCCGATATCCCTTCACCGGGATTGACCTCTTTAGCAAAACTAATAAAAGCCTCAAAATCACTCCATTTCAAAACTTCACTTGATTCTACAACGATATCTAGTTCATTGCGCTCATGGTTTTCAGAAAAACCTGCGTAGTCCTCCGTCAATTCAGATATGTAATATTCAGTATTCGTGCTGCGGTTGTTTGGCATGCGTCAAGGCGTAGTGTACGGTAGCTGATTATTACTTATCTGTAGCATGAGATGCGATTGGATTAGGGTATTCGTACGGCGTTGTTTGGCATGCGTCAAGGGTCGTACGGGTGGGTTTAATTCAATCACGAATTGTACGGGTTGAACTTGACTAGCGGACTATGGGTTGTTTGGCATGCGTCAAGGTCATAGCACGCTAGGGGCAAAACATTATCGGGAATTTCAAATGTTGAGATTTGCAATGAGATTGCATACCTTCTATGAGATAGTTGGATCCCGATACCCACTGCGAGTAATTGTTACTCCTGAGAGAGTTTTACACAGGATAATTAGCCGATCAAGTAGGTGTCTAGAAAGGTGTCAACGGGGTTACGCCTCTGGGAAAACGAGGTTTACT
Source organism: Agapanthus africanus (assembly GCA_030015575.1). Lineage (NCBI taxonomy): Eukaryota > Viridiplantae > Streptophyta > Magnoliopsida > Asparagales > Amaryllidaceae > Agapanthus > Agapanthus africanus. Next base: position 111,250,979 of record CM057351.1, read on the forward strand.
TTAATTAGGTCCGTGCGAAAGCACGGGGAACCTCCCTCAAAGTACCGACACTGGCCTGGCTGAAAGATCGGCGAAATTGTAGGGTGTAATTAATCCCGGCTAGTCTTTCCTTTTAGAGTTTGAAGGAAGATTTGATAAAAACAGTGGGAGCCATCCTGATTAGATAAGATAATAACCAATTTGATCTTGCAAGAGCATACGCTAAAGTGTTTTCTTCTCTCTCTCTCTAGGTAGCGACCATGTCATGCCTTAATAAAGATAATAATATGGATGTATTGACCGAACCCGCATGTTATACTGTGCAGGGGAACGTTGGACCCATTCTATCTTATAAGTGTTATAAGACTGAACCGGAAACAAGAGAATGTCTGGATTCTCATGCCGCCCAAACGGAGGACATGCATGTTGATGCACCTTCTTCGGGTGTGTTTGTCATTGAGAACTGTTTTTCAGTTCACCCTACGTCCTGGGTATTAGATACCGGATCAGGATCCCACGTATGTAAACAATTACATGGGCTACGGAAAGGTATAGAACTAGGAAAGGGTGATCATTCCGTTCAAGTAGGGAATGGTGCAAGTGTTGCAGCCGAAGCAGTTGGCGAATATCACCTTGTATTACCAAGTCGTAATACACTGGTTCTGAATGAGTGCTATTATATACCGAACATGATGTGCAACATTATATCAGTTTCTTTACTGAGTAAAAGAAGGATAGATTTTTGTAGTAAAGGATAATGTTATGAACATATTCCTAGATCAAAAGTTGATTGCGTCAGGCTCGTTACATAATGGCATATTCATTCTAAATCAAAATACAGTCCTCAATATACAAAACACACACAAAAGGAAAAGTTCAGAAATGAACGAATCCTTCTTGTGGCATTGTAGACTTGGTCACATCAATGCGACACGACTAGCTAAGTTGCATAAGGATGGATATTTGAATCCGTTTGAATTTTCATCTTATGACACTTGCCAGTCATGTCTCAAAGGCAAAATGACCAAAACTCCATTTACGGGACACGGAGAAAGAGTTACCGAACTCTTAGGACTGATACATAGTGATGTATGCGGTCCCATGTCTACACATGCCAGGGACGGTTCTTCCTACTTCATTACATTCACTGACGATCTCTCTAGATACGGACATGTGTTCCTGATAAAACACAAGTCTGAAGCTTTTGAGATATTCAGAGAATATAAACACGAAGTAGAGAACCAAACGGGCAAAAGTATTAAGATCCTTCGATCTGATCGAGGAGGAGAATACTTGAGCAATGATTTTCTAGATTATTTAAAAGAGAATGGGATTCTCTCTCAGCTCACTCCTCCTTATACACCACAGCACAATGGTGTATCGGAACGGAGAAACCACACCCTATTAGATATGGTGCGCTCAATGATGAGTACAGCTGAGTTACCTATTTCCTTCTGGGGATATGCGCTTGAGACAGCCATGGACCTATTGAATAGAGTTCCTACCAAAATTAGTGCATACCGCTCCATAGGAGATATGGAAAGGGAAGAGACCACATCTTAATTACATTAAGATATGGGGTTGTCCATGTAGGGTTCCCAGGCACACTAATGAAGTCTCATAAGTGATCAAACATGGCCAATTAAAATTTTACAAGTGCCGAGAAACCCTAATACGGATCGTTAACTAGATGTATAGGCGATGCGATGCAAATAAATGAATTATAGCTAAAGGAAAGGGGCTACAACCTTTGTAGATCCGGTCCTCCACCTCCTAGGCTCCGTGATGACGTCCCTCCGCTGTCCAAATCGGATCCCGGACTCTAGTGTCGGCTTCATCGGAGAAATGGGCGGGCTAGGTCGTCGACTTCGATGCCGAAGATGATCTACGTCGAGGCATCACAAGATCAAGCTCCCACTTCACCAAGTCATGAAACTTGTGAAGAAAACACCCTATACTACTTGGCAAGAGGTAGAGGATGAAGAAAGAAGTGGGTTCTCTTTGGATTTGGGTTTCTCACTTGGAATCAACACTTGATAAATTTCAAGAAAGCTTTTCTTTCTTCATCAAGAAGAAGAAGAAGAAAAGAATGGAAAAATGAATTAATTCTAATTGAATAATCAAGTGATGGTTATCATAATGTAACCATGGTAAAGTGTATAGAATAAACTAGGGTTAGGTGAATGGTTAGGTTTAGCGGTAAAAACAAAATGGAAGACTTTTCAAAGATGCTTTGAAGCTTCAAGAAGCTTTTAGCAAGGAACAAATAAATCCACCATTTTATTTTGCCAAAAATGATTAAATAAATAAACAAATAAATAAATAATATCAAAACCCTAACCATTACACAACCATGGTTTAATCATACACTTAACCAAGTTAGCATGTATCATCAAACATGATACAATCAAGTGCACACAAAAAATATATCACATATACAATGTGCACATCAAGTGAGAAAATCCATTTAAAGTGAACCAATACTAGTTAATGCAAAGTAATATATCAAATATATAATTATACATTAAATCATTAAATCAACACTTGATTCAATGATCCGGTCATGTCGCATATAACCGACTAGTATCCAATGTATCGGCTTATCGAATCAATCCTTGATTCGATAACTAGGTTATATCACATACAACCATTCGATACATTCATCGCGAGAATGGAATGCGGTATCATATACTCGCATTATTCTCGGTCCCGCACATATCTCATATGCGCTCCTATTTCGTTTCGCTTGAGCCAGGAAACCTCTGTGTAGGACTCTAAAGACTCGTCAATACGCCGGCAGCAGATGATGATCATATCAAGCACCCATAAGCCGCAAGCGGTCTGCTAAACGTAACGGCCACCCGGGTATTGAGCGATCAGAAGATCGACGAGCAAGCCCGCCCACACTCCTGTGAATCCAACCAGTAACACTTACCGTATAGTCCGGTTTGTTCTTCTGATATGTCGCATATCTCGCCTAGGGGTGGTAAACGTCAGACCCCAATAGCTCGATAAGTCATGCCGACGTAAGGTCCATAACATTCGTGAAACTACTGATAACTCTTACCAGTATATCACTGCAACCCTGTCCAGGGATTTCCTGTTATGGCCAGTCGAGCATAGCACAACATCAACCCCCTGTAAGTCCACGTTGCCCACCTCGTTGCTTACGGGGAGGCGGAAAACATAATAAAAATCGGATTTTTATCAACTATAGGCCACATGGACTATGCTTTAAGGATCTTTACTAAACAAAAACTTGCTAAAGCTAACTTGAAAGTAGCTAAGTGGTAGAAAGGTTATACCTTTGGTCTTTTGTCCTTCTCTCCTTGCTCCTAGAAGTAGTGGAAGGAGGTCACCTTGTCGTCTTCTCCCGTCAAAGAAAGATCCACCCGAAAGCCTCAACCTTTGGCTTCAACTCCAAGCTAGAAGTCACTAGGGTTCAAGAAGTGCTAGTCCTTCAACCCTAGATGAGAGTAGAGAAGATCAAGAGAGGGTTTTTCTCAAGCTCAAGTGTTTCTCAACACATGAGAGGGAGAGAGCTTGAGGGAGAGGAAGAACAAGAGAGAGAAAGGATATGATAGAATGAGAAATAATTGAGCCTTTCTCACTAATATGTGTGAATTATTTTAATTGAATAATTAGCTAGATAATTGTCATGGTAAATCATGACATGACCATTATCATTTCAATTTGCAAAGATCAAAAAGCATCTTCCAAAAGAAATGATGATGGTCAAAGTGTCAACCTAGGTCAACAAGTCAAAGAAGTCAAATGGTCAACAACCATAACCATGGACAATTATTAAACTAATTATTAATTAACAATAACACACACATAAACATTAGGGTTAATAAAATGACAATAGCCATTAACCATAATCAAGGTCCTCTCCCTCAATCTCAAGCAACTGTGCATACGCACCCGCATTCGTGATCCGAGGAACATGAATACACTGAGAAAAACCAATCTCAAATCATATACTAGGATCCGGCTTAAACCAAAGCACGCTAGTATAAACTGTACGGACAGCAAAGGTGCACAAGTGCGCGAATGTGAACGAACCCTGTCGCAAAACCATGCGACCTCTACTCATTTTGCCTAAAGGCGAATAGCTCTCTGTGTGGGACTCTAAAGACTCGACACTACGCTGGCAGTGGGTTTAACCACAGACCGCAAGCGGCACTAGCTGTACGTAACGGTCCCCAGGCAGATGTCGATAAGAAGACTGACGAGGTGAATCCTATCTGAACTCCTACTGATCCTGTATGTGACAATCTCCGTACAGTCCGGTCTGTTCGTCTGATACATCGCATGGCGGGCCTAGGGGGGCGGTGAACGTCAGTCCCCTAATAGCGGTACAAGTCGTGCCGCAGTGAAGCCCAGAACACCCTGAGATAACACTGTAAACCTACCAGTATATCTCGCTTGCCCTGGCCAGGGACTACTCGTGTAATGGCTCTCCTGGACACAGCACGATGTCAACCCCCAATACCGGGAGAGACGAATCCTGTCTAACCGTCACTGCCTCCAAGTGCTTCGGGACTGCACCCAAAAACTACCTGTTTACACGAATCCTTTGAGCCGTGGTAGGGTAGTAATAAAAGTGCAGTGGGAACACACTCGAGGCGAAGTGACAGTGTCAAGTCAGCGGACTAAGCTGTACTCATGTCACCTGGGAACTGATAACTGACGATAGGTATAATACCAACCAACAGTCCCCGACGAGTCCTGTCCAGTGTACTCGTAACCTAACGAGCACCCGTATACTATCTCAGGTACGACGTACTGACGGCTGTGGGACAGACCGTCTCCCACACTGGGATGAGAAGCGCATACGCTAGTCTACTCCGGAGTATCGATGCCCTGTCTCGATAGTCCAACGACTAGGGACCTGTATAAGGATGTGCTTATAGATCCCCCAGCTCCCACGAGTGCGAGCGCCATCACAACGCTGGTAATCAAGCAAAGATCCTAAGGGCTCTACTAATATGTATATCAGCAATATGCTAAAAGAAACACATGCACATATTAAAGCAGAGACAAACCAAGTAGCATACTACTATTTCGAGCAAGATTGTATATACAACTGTGAATATCCCAAGCTTCCATCAAGTAATATACAAACTAGTATGATACAGTAATGGCCTCTAGGGCATATACACTAACAATCTCCCACTTGCACTAAGGCCATGTACTGGCGTATCGAAGACCTATCATCTCGATCAGCCGCTCGAACTGAGTCTGGGGCAAGGCCTTGGTGAATGGATCTGCTGTGTTATCCTCTGATGCAACTCTCCGGACCTCGATCTCCTGGCGATCCATGATCTCCCTGATCAGGTGATACCGCCTTAAGATGTGTCTGGATTTCTGATGGGATTTGGGTTCCTTCGCTAAAGCTATAGCCCCGTTGTTGTCGCAATATAGAGGTATTGGGTCAACAATGGACGGAACCACTTGAAGTTCTCTCAAGAACTACCTCATCCAGACAGCTTCTTTTGCGGCATCAAATGCAGCGATGTATTCCGCTTCCATCGTCGAGTCAGCAACGGTTTCCTGTTTGGAGCTCTTCCAACACACCGCCCCTCCATTGAGGGTGAAGACAAAACCCGACATGGACTTGGAATCATCCTTGTCACTCTGGAAGCTGGAGTCAGCAAAGGCCTCAATCTGCAGGTCTTTTCCGCCATACACCAAGAACATCTCCTTAGTCCTTCTCAGGTACTTAAGAATGTTCTTTACTGCTATCCAATGTTTCTCCCCTGGGTTTGACTGATACCTGCTTACCACACTCAATGCATAAGCCACATCCGGTCTGGTACACAACATCGCATACATTATAGAGCCTACCGCAGAAGCGTTGGGTATAATAGACATGCGATCCCTCTCCAAATCATTCTTGGGAGACATCTCTTTGGAGAGGGTGATCCCGTGACAAGACGGTAAATTACCGCGCTTGAAATCTTCCATACTGAATCTCTTCAGTATGGCGTCGATGTACCTGGACTGCGAAAGTCCTAATATCCTCTTGGATCTGTCACGGTAGATCCGGATACCCAGAATGTATGAGGCATCACCCAGGTCTTTCATGGAGAACCTGTGTGACAAGAACCTCTTGACAGATTGTAGCATAGGAATGTCATTTCCTATTAAGAGAATGTCATCCACGTATAAAACGAGGAATACTACGGTTCTCGCTACAAATCTACAATAGATACATGGTTCATCTGGATTTTTGATAAAGCCAAATTCCTTGACCGTCTCATCAAAACAGATGTTCCAACTCCGCGATGCCTGCTTTAGTCCATAAATGGACTTAAGCAACTTGCACACCTTTCCGCTGCTCCCACTCTGAATGAAACCCTCTGGCTGATCCAGATAGACACACTCCTCTAAATGACCATTTAGAAAAGTTGTCTTTACGTCCATCTGCCAAATCTCATAATCGTGGAAGGCAGCAATGGCAAGAAGGATCCGAATGGATTTCAGCATAGCTACTGGAGAAAAGGTTTCGTCATAGTCCAAACCAGGTCGCTGACGAAAACCCTTTGCTACCAGTCTAGCTTTATAGGTCTCAACCTGTCCATCTACACCAATCTTCCTTTTGAAGATCCACTTGAATCCTACGGGTCTTACCCCGTCTGGAGCAATGTCCAACGTCCATACTTTGTTGGTGTACATGGACTCCATCTCGTTCTGCATTGCATCCAGCCATTTTACCGAGTCGACGCTCTGAATGGCTTGCTGGAAGATAGTAGGCTCATCACAATCTATGATGCAATCCTCTCTATCCCCGTCAATGAGAAAACCGTAGTATCTCTCGGGCGGATGAGACTGCCTACTACTCCTGCGGAGTGGCGTGAGAATATCCTGATCTTTCGAACCCTCTGGTTCAACCAAGCTTTCAATAATAGCTCGTGGTTCTGGAATTTCTTCCAGTTCTATTGTGCTCCCACTTAATTCTTTTTCTATGAACTGGTGTTCTAGAAAGTGGGCATGGCGAGAAACAAGGACTTTTTGTTCCTCTTCGCAATAGAAGTAATATCCCTCGGAGTTCTTTGGATATCCCACAAACTTGCACTGTACTGAGCGTGCCTCGAGCTTGTCCGCATGCTGCTTTTTTACAAAAGCTGGACATCCCCATGTCTTAATATGATTAAGATAGGGTTTCTTCCCACACCACATCTGATATGGTGTAGTAGGCACAGTCTTAGTTGGAACCCGGTTCAAAAGGTATGCAGCTGATTCTAGCGCATATCCCCAAAACGATCGTGGCAACTCAGCGTTACTCATCATGGACCATACCATATCCAATAGGGTTCGGTTCCATCTCTCCGATACACCATTATGTTGCGGAGTGTATGGAGGAGTAAGCTGAGAGAGAATTCCATTCTCTTTTAAGTAACCCAGGAACTCGGCACTCAAGTATTCACCACCTCGATCAGATCTCAGTGTCTTTATACTTTTGCCTGTTTGTTTTTCTACTTCATTCTTATATTCCTGGAATTTTTCAAAAGCCTCGGATTTATGTTTCATTAAGAAGACATAACCGTACCTTGAAAAGTCATCCGTAAAAGAAATGAAGTAAGAATAACCGCTTCGCGCATGTGTAGACATTGGACCGCACACGTCGCTGTGTATGAGTCCCAAGAGCTCGCTCGCTCTTTCTCCGTGTCCAGTAAACGGAGTCTTTGTCATCTTTCACTTGAGACAGGATTGACAAGTTGCATACGATTGATATTCGAACGAATCCAAATATCCTTCTGTGTGTAATTTAGTCAACCTTCTCTCATTGATGTGACCCAGTCTACAATGCCATAAGAAAGTTTTATTGATTTCTGGAGACTTTCTTTTGTGTGTATTCTGGACATTGAAAATCTGTGGTTGGTTTAATACGTATATACCGTTGTTTAATGTACCTGACCCAATCAAAGCTTGATTAAGGTGAATGTTCACTACATTACTTACAAATGCAAATTCATAACCTTCTTTAGATAATAAAGATACAGAAATGATATTACAAGTTGCATTTGGTACATAATAACAACTACGTAAAACCAAAAAATTTCTATCTGACAATCCCAGGTGATAGTCCCCCACAGCCTCAGCATCCATGCTAGCACCGTTCGCAACTCTGAGGGTCATGTCACCTGCCTTCAAAACTCTACGCTTTCTCAACGCTTGCAAAGAATTACAGATATGAGATCCTGATCCGGTATCCAATACCCAGGAAGTAGAGTTTATTGATAGACAGTTTTCAATAACATACACACCTGAAGCTGAAGCTGCAACTCGCTTCAAATCCTGTGTTCTGGCTTTCCAAGCCTTGCAATCCTGTTTCCAGTGACCACTTTTATGACAATAGAAGCATTCTTCCTTCCCCACTAGCTTCCCCGCTATCTTTGTTGCTTTACCTTTTCCCTTCGTATCCACTTTACCGACACCGCCTCTTGGTTTGGCGGGGGCTTTCTTCTTCTTACCCTTGGCTTTCGCCCTGGATCTAGAAGAGGAAGATGCTCCTACAAACAAAGTGGATGTCTCCCTACCTTTCTGTAGGGTGCCCTCAGCACTCCTCAACATGTTCAGAAGTTCGGAAAGTTCTACCTCCTTTCCTTGCATGTTGAAGTTAAGAATAAACTGGGCGTAAGTGGAAGGAAAGGACTGGAGAATCAAATCAGTATAGAGTTCATTCTCCAACGAGGTCCCAAGGTCCGCGAGCTCCTCAATGTAGCCAATCATCTTAAGCACGTGTTCCGCTACCGATGATCCGACGACCAACCTTGCCGAAAATAGCTTCTTCGACACTTTGTATCTTGCGATACGAGACTGCTACCCATACAGTTCTTTTGTATGAAGAAATATGGACTCTAGGTCCATATTCTCGTGCCTCCGCTGATGTTCATTGTCCATTGAGGCTAATACGAGGCATTTGGCCTTTGCGCAATCTATCTCCCATGTCTTACGGATTTCTTTATCCGCGACGCTGGAGGTGGGACCCGGGACAGGGGGTGCTTTGGTGGTAAGGACATACCCCAACTTGTCGTAAGTGATTGCCATCTTGACATTCCTGAGCCAATCTTTGTAGTTTGGCCCTTTCAATATATTTTTATCTAGCAATAACTTAAGTCCGGTCATCTTTAATGGTCGCTGCAATTAGGAGAGAGAAAAGAAACACTTTAGCATGATGCTCTTGCAAGTTTAGAGTGGTTTTTAATTTGTCTAAACTGGATGGCTCCCACTGTCTCTCGAATCCCTTCTCAAACCGTAAAGAAAGGATTAGTCAGGATTACTCTCACCGTACAATACTTGCTTAACCGTTCAGCCAGGCCAGTGTCGGTACTTCGAGGGAGGTTTTCCAACGCTTTCGTGAAGTTCCTTAATTAAGTAACCTCTTTTCCCAGTGGGCGTAGCCCCGCTAACACCTTTCTAGAACCTACTAAGTTTATAGCATTGATCGTTAAGTGAGAGTTTTCCCGAGGAGTAGCATATACTCACAGTAGGATCGGGATCCAAATATCATTGCGTGATAAAACCAAAGGAATCCTACCAGAATCATCACACTCCAAATGGTATGCACTAGCAAGTTTCAGTACTTATGAAATTCCCGATGTGGATTTTTGCCCCATGCTCTTATGACCTTGACTTTGGCCAAAATATCATAAGTCACATGTCAAGTTCTACCCGTCATTCTCCTGGTTAATTTGGACCCACCCGTACCTACCCTTGACTTTGGCCAAAATGGCAGCACGACTGTCCCAAACCAACGCATCTATCTATGCTGCACATGAATACCCAATAGCTACCAATCACTATGCCTTGACTTTGGCCAAAATACATTGCTTGAATACTTTTTGACCATTCATGCGGAATGACGGAGGGCTACGGATGGTTTTGGCGAAACCGTGAACGTAGTGAACTTGATCTAATCGATGGAACGAGATAGCTTTTAAAAGGAGTGGTTCAAGCTCCGCGTTTAAAAGTTTGGTTTTGAAAAGAACCGGGTGGTTTTCAAAGTGTTCCAATCGACTTTTACTTGGTTTATTTTCTTGCATTAGTTCTTTTAATGCATCCCATCATTTAATCCTACCATTGCAGAAAACAACCAAAATATGACGTACGCTTATGCCATTCGCATTCGCCACGGGTCCCCGTCATCACCCGTTAGGTTACTTAACTAACGACAGAGCGGGGGCTGGGCTAGTGCGGCTGTAAAACATAAGCAACGCCTAAATTGTTATCATATATAAATATATAGCAATGATAGACATTACAGATCACAGATGAATACATTGGATATACTAGGAATCCGCAATCCGTTCGAGCCTGCAACGAAAAGCAGATTACACGGTCGCGGTGAATAGCCAAATACCCCACCCAAGACCCCTACGGGTGCGGCAAACTACCCGCCAAGTACCCGAAGCGAAGTAACCTCCCTCACCACCGTGAGTAGGCCACTCGGCACTTCGAGATACCCGGTAGTTTGTGCACCCCCTCCATGGGTCTATCCTAGGAGCAAAAACAGTAAAAAGAATTATACAATGACGGCTATAACCCCGACCCGGTTGTGCGGCCAAACAAATAATAATATTACATCAATTTACATGTTACAAATGAATGAAAGAAAAGCAACACTCATCTCACATCCAACCCGGCTATTCACCCGCGACAATCCAACCCATTCATATACACATGCCAATATCAAACACAGATCACAGAGATGTATAACCCCGACTAATCGACATATAGCGATTAGCCGACGTTCAATACATGCAAACATCACAGATATAACATTTGTAGTCAAAGGGTATTGAAGTTCGAAAAAATACGGATTTATAGGCCCCCAAAAATAAATTTCTATTCTGGAAAATCTGGGCACATATAACATATCTTAAAAATCCTAAAACCAAGCCAGCGATAGACTGCACCAAACTCGATTCGGTGAGGAGTCCAAACGGCGGCGGTTCCGCGGCAATAGCTTGCTATTGCCGCGGAAACGCGGCGGTTTAGACGAATCACTGGACCGGGTTTTGTGGTTATCCTTAAAAAACCCTGAGACGATTTTAACAGTGTAACAAATTTTTTTTTGACCAGAAAAAAGTTTTACAGAAACTAGGGTTTTTAAAACTTGGTTTTTTTCGATTTTTACGTTTCGAACTTCGACACACTCCACTACTTAGCTAGTTTATGTTTAGTTAGGCTCTGATACCACTGTAAGTCCACGTTGCCCACCTCGATGCTTACGGGGAGGCGGAAAACATAATAAAAATCGGATTTTTATCAACTATAGGCAACATGGACTATACTTTAAGGATCTTTACTAAACAAAAACTTGCTAAAGCTAACTTGAAAGTAGCTAAGTGGTAGAAAGGTTATCCCTTTGGTCTTTTGTCCTTCTCTCCTTGTTCCTAGAAGTAGTGGAAGGAGGTCACCTTGTCGTTTTCTCCCGTCAAAGAAAGATCCACCCGAAAGCCTCAACCATTGGCTTCAACTCCAATCTAGAAGTCACTAGGGTTCAAGAAGTGCTAGTCTTTCAACCCTAGATGAGAGTAGAGAAGATCAAGAGAGGGTTTTTCTCAAGCTCAAGTGTTTCTCAACACATGAGAGGGAGAGAGCTTGAGGGAGAGGAAGAACAAGAGAGAGAAAGGATATGATAGAATGAGAAATAATTGAGCCATTCTCACTAATATGTGTGAATTATTTTAATTGAATAATTAGCTAGATAATTGTCATGGTAAATCATGACATGACCATTATCATTTCAATTTGCAAAGATCAAAAAGCATCTTCCAAAAGAAATGATGATGGTCAAAGTGTCAACCTAGGTCAACAAGTCAAAGAAGTCAAATGGTCAACAACCATAACCATGGACAATTATTAAACTAATTATTAATTAACAATAACACACACATAAACATTAGGGTTAATAAAATGACAATAGCCATTAACCCTAATCAAGGTCCTCTCCCTCAATCTCAAGCAACTGTGCATACGCACCCGCATTCGTGATCCGAGGAACACGAATACACTGAGAAAAAACAATCTCAAATCATATACTAGGATCCGGCTTAAACCAAAGCCCGCTAGTATAAACTGTCCGGACAGCAAACGTGCACAAGTGCGCGAATGTGAACGAACCCTGTCGCAAAACCATGTGACCTCTACTCATTTTGCCTAAAGGCGAATAGCTCTCTGTGTGGGACTCTAAAGACTCGACACTACGCTGCCAGTGGGTTTAACCACAGACCGCAAGCGGCACTAGCTGTACGTAACGGTCCCCAGGTAGATGTCGATAAGAAGACTGACGAGGTGAACCCAATCTGAACTCCTACTGAGCCTGTATGTGACAATCTCCGTACAGTCCGGTCTGTTCGTCTGATACATCGCATGGCGTGCCTAGGGGGCGGTGAACGTCAGTCCCTGATTTGTGTCCAAAGTTATATAAGTTTACCGCAATCAGAAACGGCGTCGCTTCGCAGCTAGCCGGTGAGTACGGGTCGATCCACAGAGATGGGTAGATTTCTTTTATGTGTTTTAACGAGTTGATTCAAAGTGTCGCTTTGGTTGGTTTATAAAAATCTATGAAAACTGGATCTAATTAATCTAATTAAAAAGTCTTGCTAGGGTTAGGCTTAGGGGAAGTTTTGGTGATTAACGTTTTCCTTACCGCTTTCAATGCCTTCTTTTCTAGATCTATTAGATGTTACGGTAATTATCAATAAAGTGGATCCGAATCTTTTGGGAAGAGGTTTCTTCCTCTAGATTCGTATCCTTCCTTTGTTGATAATCACCCTAACCCCCATGGAAAACACGCGCAACCGGCCCTTTATACTACGGTTCATCGTTACCTCGAAGGGTAGGATGCCGCAGGGAGCGGTTGTGCGCATATGCATGGAGTTCTAATTCATTAGGTGAAGATGGCATTGAAAGGGGTGAGAGATCTCATCTCACAACCCTTTCCCTAAGGCTAACCCTAACAAGCGAGGAGATTACTCGCTCATTAGGGGATGAGAAAACATTTTAATTAAAGGAACAAAAATAAAATTACTTACTAAGGGTGACGGCTCCCTCCAAGCAATACAGACCAGATCTGAATATAACTCCCAGAAATTCTGAATTTTTATTGATTGAAAAGAGGCATAGGGTTTTACAATTTTCGATTACAATTTATAAGTAAACAGGTAAAATTAGGGTTTCAAAGTCTCGCGCATGTGCAATTACAGATATGCCCTCGAAAAATCCCAACACCCGCACCGACGTACCGACACAGAAAAATTCCACCGACATGGGCTCTGAATGGCCGCGGATCCGCAGCAAATGTTGGCTTGGGCCGCGGATCCGCGGCCCTTTAGTGGGCTTGGCTCACCAAAATTCTTGGCTTGGTTCAGGATTTCTTGGGCTTCCTATTTCCATATGTATTTTCTCTGTTGGGCTTCTGGGTCTTCTCCAGATCTTCAGTGAAAACTTGTTTGTATCTTTTGACCGTTCACTTGAAATTTTGGATCTTGTACTGTTCTTCGACTAGGCTTGACTAGGATCCGTCTACTTGTTTGTCAAAAGTCCCTTTTCTGTATCAGCTTTCGTCTTTTTCACTGTATCTGCATCCAAGCCCTGTATCCTGTAACATGCAACAAACGTGCGTCAAGAGTACCTGTTTATTTATAAAACGCATAAGAATAGGGGAATGAAAAATGCAATATTATGGTCTGAACAAATACCCCCAAACTTACCTTTTGCTCGTCCTCGAGCAAACTTATTATTTATGCACTAAAATCCTAACCACACTTTCGCAGGGAAACGCGATTGCACTGAGCACGTGCAACAAGCCGTTAAACCTCTAGGTGTCCCTAGTAGGAGGAGTGTTGTCTCCTGAGGGTTTTCAGCGGATTACACCCACAAAATCCTATCAACTCGGCCCATTGACTTTTGTTTTCCAATTAGGTCTTCTAACAAGAAATTCTATTATCTTTCACCCGTAAATTATCCACCCATATTCTTCACACTTCCTCATTATTTAACTTAAGATTATATATATCCTATAGACTTACTTAGCTTTCGGCATCTCTTAAGTTTTCCTTCTAGAGTTCCATCTCCACTTAGGAATTTCTATCAACTCTACTAGAGATACAAGTTCTATTCTTCATTCCTTTCTCTCATCTAAACTCAAATCACATATCCCCATGTGTGTGTAAATATCACCCCTACACATGGAAATTCAAACCAAGCAATCATGCTCTCGTCCGTTGTCCAAAGCACTTATTAATTAGTGAGCTTTTAATTGAATTTCGCTTACACATCCTTCATGCGACCGTTAATACTTCTTGAGGTACCGACAACCGATTACAAGATGCGTTAGCACTTTAAAGCGTACTTCCTAGTTTTGCAACACCCAAGGCTTTTAGCAGTGACTCCCAAACCAGTTGGTCTAAGGCACTAGGTGATGAAGCACCCTCGTTAAATATTTTTCTATTTTTGCAGCCTTAAGTAATCACAAAAACCAGTGTCCATTTTTTTTTATTCACTTTTTTTTTCTTTTATTTTCTTTGTACTAAGGACTTTAGACAGGAGCATTTCATGGTCTCTTTTACTATTCCAAATTTCAAGGTGCGTGATAGTGCAAATTGTAAGGTGTACATTTTCAGAATTTAGACTTAAGCTAGGAACTATTTTTCAAACTAATACTCTAATAAGAACATCAATACTCTTCCCTTGTTTCGACTTAGTCCAAGAAGTGAACCCAAAATTTGCCTATTTCTAAATAAACTACAAGGGCATATACTTTCTACCGTTAAACTTTAAGGAATGTTATCTTTAGAGTTTTTAATTTACTAAGTTTAAGATCTAGTTGCTCCTAGCTAGTTAACCTATAGGTCAAACTCTAGTCAAATAAGGCCAAAATTGAATACAATTATTTTTATAATTTTTCAAAATTTTCAATTTTTATGGGTTTTCACATAAATATGCAAATGCAAAAATATGTACAAATAAATGCGAAGGAAGAAAACGTACCGAGCATACCCCCAAACTTGAACTTGACAGTGTCCTCACTGTCATGCTAAACCAAGAGGGTCAAAAATGCCGGTACTCCCCTGTTTATTTAATTATAAATTTTTTTTTATTGTTAAGGGAAAAAAAATATATACAGAAAGACCCTCCCCCAAACTTCATTCAAACTATGTTAGACATTACTGCCAAACTTTGCATAGACCAAACGTCAACACCAACCAGTTGAAAATTTTATCAGTAAAGAGTACTGGTTGGTGGAAGAATAAGTTGTGGCGGTCCACAAAGAATTGGGAAAGATAGAAGTGGTGATATGGAGGGTGTGGAGGTGAATATACAGGAGGTGGTGATGCATCTAAACGAGAATGTGAAAGATCAGCAATCAGTGGAATGTTGGCATTCTCGTAGCTTCTCAAAAGAAATGGGGGTGGTTCAACTTCTAAAGGAAGAGGTTGACTAACCACAATATCCCCAAGATGTTCCTGTGGGTCCTCTATTGACTTGGCATCATCCATCAATTGCATATGATATTCAATTATAAGGGAACTGATTTCCTCGATGTCCTCCATAGTCCAACTGAAAACTTGCCGCATATCTTGGAAGACTTTTAAAATAGCGTTCTCTTGCTCGAAGGCTAGAGAGGCTGATATTATAATGGGAAAAGTCTCATTCTCACCTATGTAAGCATATTTAAGGTGAGACGGTAAGGACATGAGTTCGAGTTTCGGAGGCGAAAGAATCATTGCGGAATCTACCTCGAACTCAAAGGACTCCAACACAGGTTCGAAATCACTGCAAACAACCGATTCGGATGGCTCGACTGACTCATCCAAAAATTCAAACGACTCATATTCGGGCTGTGAGTCGTCATCATCCAAAAAAGTGAAACATTCATAATCAACATCGGTTGTGTCAACGGTGGTAGGCTCAAGGAGGGACGCACTAGTGGCGTCAAAACTGTTTTTATCAAATAGAAATCTTTCAAGCTCGCTGTCCTCCTGTGTGATTTCGTGAATAGAGCAAACTTCTCGTGTACTAGTTTTAGGCACGGGGGGCAGACTTCCCATCTTATAAATATTGAACTCACTAGACATCTTCCCAAAGGATAGAGTCATGGAGCCATTGCGACAGTTTATTACAGCATTGGAAGTGGCCAAAAATGGTCGACCAAGAATCACCGGAATTTGGTTTCTTGGGTTAGCAACAGGTTGTGTATCCATAACAATAAAATCAACGGGGAATATGAACTCCCCAACTTTGATCAACACATCCTCTAGTTGACCCCTTGGATAAGTGATTGATCGATCAGCCATTTGGAGAGTGCAACGAGTGGGTTTCAACTCTCCAACCCCTAATTGTTCGTACACGGAGTAGGGAATCAGGTTAACACTAGACCCAAGATCTAAAAGTGCTCGATTAATTTTCTTATCCCCAATTGTGATGGAAATCGTAGGACAGCCGGGGTCCTTTCGTTTTCGGGGTAAGGTTTGATGGTGGTTAATAGCATTGCTCACTGCACTAGCCACTAGCACTTTCTTGGGTACTTGAGACGCCTTTCTCTTCGAGGTGCATAAGCCCTTTAAGATTTTCGCGTATGAAGGGATTTGTTGGATTGCATCCAAGAGAGGTATATTTATGCTAACCTGCTTAAATATCTCCACAATCTTCTCCACTTGTGCATTTGGTTTATTAGGACTCAACCTGTTCGGGAATGGAGCATTTTGAAAATTTGTTGAGTCACATGTTTGTGGAGTAGAATGTGGATTAGGAACGGATCCCGGTGTAGATGTGTTCGTGTTGTGAGAAATGGGTCCGTTCGAAGTAGAAGAAGTAGAGCCATGTGAAGGGTGGAGAATTGGCTCTAAAGAAAAAGGTAAAGAAGAAAGTGAAGAAAATGAAGAAGGGGAAGATGATGATGGAGAAAAAGAAGAAGAAGAAGAACCACCGGCGGGGATGTCATCACTAGTTCCCACATTATTTTGCAACACTCTTCCGAATCTCAACGTGGTCACTGCATTCACATTGTGATTGTGATATGCGTTTTGTGGGTGACCAAGATTTGGTAATGGTTGAGATGGAAGCTTTCCCTTTTCTCTCTCACTCAACGCAGCAGTTAATTGTGCAATTTGTACCTCAATAGATTTGATACTTTGATCATGTGAGGCATTGTTATTCATTAAAGATTAAACATAACTTTCAAATCCTGCTGCGGATTCCGTAGATTGCTTGAGAAATGCATCTAGACTTTTCTCGAGCGAGATAACCTTATCATCATTTGGTTGCACCAAATTGTTCGTTTGATTTGTATAAGGTTGTTGTTGGAAAGGTTGCTGGTTTTGAGTTTGTAAAGGTGCTTGTTGTTGTTGTGGAGTAGGTCTTTGAAAATTGTTATTTCCTTGGACTTGTTGATTTTGGTTCCAAGCGACATTTGGGTGATTCCTCCACCCCGGATTGTATGTCGAAGAGTACGGATCGTTTCTTTGTCGTTGCTGAAATGCAGCATTAACTTGATCCTATCCTTGAATAGGTTCATTATAAGGACACTCTTCGGTTAGATGCGATGGATTCGCACAACAAGCACAAACAGTTCGTGTGGGTAGAGTAGGGGCAGGAGAAGACGATGAGATTTTGGTCTCAATGGCTTCTAGCTTTTTCATAAGTGAGGCCATCTCGGCCTTCATAGAAATCGACATATCTATTTGATGTATGCCTGCCGTAGATTGACCAGTAGATGAAGATGATGTGGTCTTGGTACTCTCCTACTGAATTGTTTGCTCACTAAGATTCTCAAGAAACTGCCACGCTTCATCACTAGACTTGGAGAGAAAATGTCCTTGACATATTGTTTCTAGCAACTGCTTCGTTGCTGCGTTCAACCCCTCGTATAATGTTTGGCAAAGTTACCAACTTTCGATCCTATGATGAGGGCATTGAACGAGTAGGTCTTTAAATCTCTCGAAGCACTTCCAAAATGGTTCGGAAGGAAGCTGTGAAAATTGTATTATCTCGTTACGGATTCTAGCAGTTTTGTGATGAGAATAGAACTTTTTCAGAAAAGCTCTCACAAACTCGTCCCAATTTCTAATGGAATGTGATGCGGTGCTGTATAGCCACTTCTCGGCTAGGTCACATAAGGTAAAAGGAATGACCCTTAGCCTTATTGCGTCATCACTTAATTGGGTTGTCTTCATCTTGGCGCAAACGTTTTGGAATTTATTAATAAAAATATATGCATCTTCGGATTCCAAACCATGAAACTTAGGCAGCATATTGATGAAATGTGGTTTTATTTCAAAATTATCCCCATTCGCCAGTGGGGGTGAAAGACATGTAGATAAAGAAGTGCGGATGGGGTAGAAGAGATCCTGGAGCGCAACTCGTGCGGGCGCTACAACAGGCGGTAGATTCGGGTTATTCGCACCAAACGGAGGTGGAATCATTCCCGTCGGTAAGGTATCGTTGGGGTTGAATCCCGACATACCTTCGAAAGAAGAATTTGAAAATGGAGGTAAGGAAATGGAGGGAATTTCGACTTCGGTGTCGAAAGGTTCGTCGGTCGGTACCCACGAAACACGGACTAATCGGGCGTTAGTATCCCTAGTCCAAAGTGACATACACTAAAAGAGTAGTGTAGTCAGAAAAATAGAAAAAACAGAATGTGGGGGTAAGATAACGTCAATGAGAAGAAGTGATGGAAGTGAGTTGCAAGTTTTCTTAGCGGCAAGTTGCAAGTTTTGAAAAAAAAAATTCTTTATTATTTTTTTTATGTGAGAGTTTTGCAAAAAGGTTTTAGAAAAGTGGGACTCGTGACACAAATGTATCAACCACACATGCACAATCAGGCCTAGATCTAGGGTCGCCTAGGTCTGCTAGACAGCTCCTAACTGGGCTAGAAATAGGTCCTCAAACCGCCTCTTCACGGAAAAGTACGGCCAGGTAAGTGGGAAGGAACCACCACTACAGTGGGCCTAATTAATAACCACTAGCCTAGACACCGCAATGTCGGTTAGGATAAACGGCCGATGCCTATACTAGTTCTTTTCCTATTGAGCTCGATGTCCTTTGGTCTGAGTCTAGTCTTTTTTAATTAATTGTGGTCGATGCAAAATACTTTAGGTGTTTTCTGCGGTCCTGGGAAGGGTGATGAAATCCCCACCCAATCTGAGTTTGGTCAATTAGCCCCTTAAAGTCCGGTTAAATTATGCAAAACAATAAAATTTCACTTGCAATCAATTTTTAGCGCGGCGCAAAGAAACCTGCAGAAAATCTGTTATTTAGAAGGGGGAGAAAGATTTTTTAGCGCAAAGAACCCTGCAGAAATTTTTTACAGTTGATATATTGTAGGTTACAGAGGGGAGAATGAGGGATCGAACCAACTAATTTTTATGTGCTGACGTGGCGGGAGCACGGCGGATCCGCGGTCTGGGGCCCACCTTTGCCGCGGAAGCGCGGTGGAAAGAGGGGATCAGATTCTGAAAAAAATTGTGCAGCTCCTGTTCTCCAATTCTCCTCTGTTCTGATATGTACTTTTCTGTTCAGCCTTCTGTAAAATTTTCAGATCTGCGATTCTTCGCTGTTCCTGCAAGATTCAAAAGATACACCCTTCAAACAGATCAAAGTTGATAATTTTTGTATTTTTTTATATTTTCAGATTTTTATAATTTTTTAAATTTATATCAACCCGAAAATTCACAAAAAGAAAAATTACGCCATCCCCGGCAACGGCGCCATTTGATTTGTGTCCAAAGTTATATAAGTTTACCGCAATCAGAAACGACGTCGCTTCGCAGCTAGCCGGTGAGTACGGGTCGATCCACAGAGATGGGTAGATTTCTTTTATGTGTTTTAACGAGTTGATTCAAAGTGTCGCTTTGGTTGGTTTATAAAAATCTATGAAAACTGGATCTAATTAATCTAATTAAAAAGTCTTGCTAGGGTTAGGCTTAGGGGAAGTTTTGGAGATTAACGTTTTCCTTACCGCTATCAATGCCTTCTTTTCTAGATCTATTAGATGTTACGGTAATTATCAATAAAATGGATCCGAATCTTTTGGGAAGAGGTTTCTTCCTCTAGATTCGTATCCTTCCTTTGTTGATAATCACTCTAACCCTCATGGAAAACACGCGCAACCGGCCCTTTATACTACGGTTCATCGTTACCTCGAAGGGTAGGATGCTGCAGGGAGCGGTTGTGCGCGTATGCATGGAGTTCTAATTCATTAGGTGAAGGTGGCATTGAAAGGGATGAGAGATCTCATCTCACAACCCTTTCCCTAAGGCTAACCCTAACAAGCGAGGAGATTACTCGCTCATTAGGGGATGAGAAAACATTTTAATTAAAGGAACAGAAATAAAATTACTTACTAAGGGTGACGGCTCCCTCCAAGCAATACAGACCAGATCTGAATATAACTCCCAGAAATTCTGAATTTTTATTGATTGAAAAGAGGCATAGGGTTTTACAATTTTCGATTACAATTTATAACTAAACAGGTAAAATTAGGGTGTCAGAGTCTCGCGCATGTGCAATTACAGATATGCCCTCGAAAAATCCCAACACCCGCACCGACGCACCGACACAGAAAAATTCCACCGACACGGGCTCTGAATGGCCGCGGATCCGCGGCAAATGTTGGCTTGGGCCGCGGATCCGCGGCCCTTTAGTGGGCTTGGCTCACCAAAATTCTTGGCTTGGTTCAGGATTTCTTGGGCTTCCTATTTCCATATGTATTTTCTCTGTTGGGCTTCTGGGTCTTCTCCAGATCTTCAGTGAAAACTTGTTCGTATCTTTTGACCGTTTACTTGACATTTTGGATCTTGTACTGTTCTTCGACTAGGCTTGACTAGGATCCGTCTACTTGTTTGTCAAAAGTCCCTTTTCTGTATCAGCTTTCGTCTTTTTCACTGTATCTGCATCCAAGCCCTGTATCCTGTAACATGCAACAAACGTGCGTCAAGAGTACCTGTTTATTTATAAAACGGATAAGAATAGGGGAATGAAAAATGCAATATTATGGTCTGAACAGTCCCCTAATAGCGGTACAAGTCGTGCCGGAGTGAAGCCCAGAACACCCTGAGATAACACTGGAAACCTACCAGTATATCTCGCTTGCCCTGGCCAGGGACTACTCGTGTAATGGCTCTCCTGGACACAGCGCGATGTCAACCCCCAATACCGGGAGAGACGAATCCTGTCTAACCGTCACTGCCTCCAAGTGCTTCGGGACTGCACCCAAAAACTACCTGTTTGCACGACTCCTTTGACCCGTGGTAGGGTAGTAATCAAAGTGCAGTGGGAACACACTCGAGGCGAAGTGACAGTGTCAAGTCAGCGGACTAAGCTGTACTCATGTCACCTAGGAACTGATAACTGACGATAGGTATAATACCAACCAACAGTCCCCGACGAGTCCTGTCCAGTATACTCGTAACCTAACGAGCACCCGTATACTATCTCAGGTACGACGTACTGACGGCTATGGGACAGACCGTCTCCCACACTGGGATGAGAAGCGCATACGCTAGTCTACTCCGGAGTATCGATGCCCTGTCTCGATAGTCCAACGACTAGGGACCTGTATAAGAATGTGCTTATAGATCACCCAGCTCCCACGAGTGCGAGCGCCATCACAACGCTGGTAATCAAGCAAAGATCATAAGGGCTCTACTAATATGTATATCAGCAATATGCTAAAAGAAAAACATGCACATATTAAAGCAGAGACAAACCAAGTAGCATACTACCATTTCGAGCAAGATTGTATATACAACTGTGAATATCCCAAGCTTCCATCAAGTAATATACAAACTAGTATGATACAGTAATGGCCTCTAGGGCATATACACTAACACCCCCAATACCGGGAGAGACGAATCCCCTCCTATCGCTCATTGCCTCCATGTGAATCGGGACTGCACCCAAAAACCACCTGTTTGCACGACTCAGTAGAGCCGTGGTTGGGTGGAAATCAAAGCACAGTGGGAGGCACACAAGACTCTATGATGATCTCGGGTCAACAGACTAAGCTGTACCAGTGTCACGAGAGAACTGCCATCTAACGTAAGGTATAATACCATCTGGGAGTTCTCGGCGAGTCCGTTCAGTGTACCCAGTCTCCACTGAGCACCCGCATACCATCTCCGATGTCAAACACCAATGGATATGGGATCATCCATCGCCCATCACATGGGTCGAGAAGATATACGCTAGTCTACTCTGGAATATCGATGCCCCGTCTCGATATTCCCACGACTAGGAACAATGAAGGATGTACTCATTGACTACCCAGGCCCCACTAGTATGATCTTCATCACAGTCCTGGAAGTCGAGTACACATCCTAAGGGCTTTATCAACATGTAATCAAAGAGACAGAAAGTATACATGTTAAGATAAAGAGCAACCAGATAGCGTACTATCATGTCGAGCAAGAAAGTCCTGCCTATATATGTCCCAGCATCCACTACAATATACATCCTATGTACAGTAATGGCCTCTAGGGTATACATATAACTAACAATCTCCCACTTGCACTAGGGCCATCTGTAGCAGTGGTTGCAGTATCACATACTCAACCATCCCATAAAAATCTCTCTTTGGGAAAAGGCCTTCGTGAGTGGATCCGCTGTGTTGTCCTCTAAGTCTACTCTCCTTACCTCGATCACCCTGGAGATCAACTATCTCCATGATCAGGTGATGCTGCCTCAGAATATGTCTGGGTCATTGATGGGATCATGGTTCCATGGCCAAAGCCACACTTCCATTGTCATACAATGGTGGGAACCTAGTTCATCTTATGAACCAATATACACCCAACTGCCTCTTTGGTAGTATCTATAATAGCGATGTTACCAGCCTTTATCGTCTAGTTTGCCACGTTATCTAGCTTGGAACTCTTCTAACATACTGTCCCTCCACTGAGGGTAAAGACAATGCCCGCGACTGACATTCAGTCGTCCTTATCACCCTGGAACCTTTCCAGTGATTCTCCCTAGGATCAACTGATACCATCTCACTACAATTAGTGAGAATCCTAACATCCATTTAGATCTATCTCATAGACCCAAATCTCAGGATTTAGGAGGTATCACTTTGATCCTAGATGGAGAATCTATGTGATAAGAGGAGATCGACCGATCGTAGCATAGGAAACTCCTTTCCTATCAAGAGTATGTTGTCCACGTACTTTACGAGGATCATTACCATACTCCATACTACCTTTTTGTACATACAAAGTTCATCTACCATTTTGATGAAGTCAAACTCTTTGACTACCACATCAAAATAGATGTTCCAACTCCACGATGCCTGCTTTATCCTGTAAAGCAACTTGCACACGTTTCCGCTGCTCCCACTGTTTGCGAAGCCCTCTGGCTGTGTTCTTATTGACGTTCTCTTCTAAATCATTATTTAGAAAAGTAGTCATGGCACCCAACCACCAGATATCGCAGTTATGGTATGTAGCAGTGGCAAGTAGGATCTGGATGGACTTAAGCATAGTCCCTAGAAAAGGTTTCATCATTATCCACACCTGGTTGATGACTAAAACCTTTAACAAGTCTAGCTTTGAAAGTCTCAACTTTTCCATCTACACCAAGTAATCTTCTCAAGATATACTTGCTCCTGATGGAGATTTAACCCTTCAGATATAGCAATCAAAGTCCATACTTTGTTGGTGTACATGGATTCCATCTCAGATCGCTAAGCATCCAGCCATTCTTACAGAGTCCCTACTCTGGATGGTCTGCTCGAAACTAGTTGGGTCATCATCTCATGATGCATTCCTCGCTCCCACTGTCATCGAGAAACCGAGGTATCTCTCAGGCGGATGAGGAACCCTACTAGATCGGCGGAGAGGCTGAGGTTCATCGGAAACTATTGAATCTTTGGTTCTGTCAAATCATCAGTTGCAGTTTTGTATAGCTGGAACCTTTCCAGTTCTACAGAACTGACCTTGCCTCGATCTTGTCCGGATTTTGCTTTAAGACATAGGCCGGACAACCCCAAATCTTAACTCGCTTAAGAGATGGGTTCTTCCCATACCATATCTCATATGGAGTGGTAGGCACTGATTTAATTCAAACCTAATTCAATAGGTATGCAGCTTCTCAAGCGCATAACTCCCTAAAAGGAAATAGGAAACTCAGTAGTACTCATCATAAAGCGCACCATATCATATAGGGTGCTAATGCTCCGCCCTTATACACTGTTGTGCTGTGGTGTATTCAGAAGAGTAATACTGAGAGAGAATCTTATTCTCCTTTAGAATAGTCCATGAGTTCCATGCACAAGTATTCTCCTCCCTGATCTCATCATAAGACATAATCCTTATACCCGGTTATCGGTTCTCTACTTCTAACTTATATTCTGTGAATACCTCAAAAGCTTCGGACTTATGTTTCAACAGAAACATATGACTTAATCTTGAGAGATTGTCAGAGAATATAATGAAGTATAAAGAACCAGTCCTGGCATGTGTAGACAGGAGACCTTACATACATCATCATGTATCAGTCCCAAGAGTTTACTAACTTTTTCTCTGTTTTCAGTAAACGGAGCTATGGTCATCTAATCTTTGTGACATGACTGGCAAGTTTCACAAGATGTAAATTCAAACTGATTTAAATATGCATCTAAAATGTAACTTCAGCCTGTCGGGTCGCATTGATATGACCTAGTCTACAATGCCTCAAGAATGATTCGTTCATTTCTGAACTCTTCCTCTTGTGTGTGTTCTGTATACTAGGAACTGTAGTTTGATTTAGAACATCAATGCTTTTAGATAACGTGCCTGAACCGATCAACTTTTGATATAGGAAATGTTCAAAACATTATCCAACAATACAAAATTATATCCTTCTTTACCAATAAAGAGACTGATATGATTTTGTATATCAGGTTCGGTATCTAATAGCATTTGTTCAGAATCAATGTACTGGTAATACAGGGTGACAGTGACCAACAGACTTGGCTGCAACACTTGCCCCGTTCTCAGTTTTCTACCCTTTTGTAGCCCTATGTAACAGATTACATATCTGGGATCCTGATCCGGTATCAAATACCCAGGATGCAGAGGATACTGAGAAACAGTTCTGTGTAACGAACACACCCGAAGAAGATGCATCATATGCACTTTCTTCGTTTGGGCGGCATAGGAATTCTGGTATTCCCCTATTTTCTGCTCTGTCTTATAACAATTATAAGTTGGAGCGGGACCAACGTTCCCCAGCTCAGTATAATAAGCGGGTTCGGTCAATTCATCCATATTATTATCTTGATTAAGGCGTGATATGGTCGCTACCTGGAGAGAGAGAAAAGAAAACACTCTGCGTGCGCTCTTGCAAGATCAGATTGGTTATTTATTTTATCTAATCAGGATGGCTCCCACTGTTTTTATCAAATCTTCCTTCAAACCCTAAAAGTAAAGACTAGCCGGGATTAATTACACTCTACAAGTTCGCCAATCTTTCAGCCAGGCCAGTATCGGTACTTTGAGGGAGGTTCCCTGTGCTTTCGCACGGACCTAATTACAGTAAACCTCGTTTTCCCAGAGGCGTAACCCCGTTGACACTTTTCTAGACACCTACTTAATCGGCTAATTGTAAAGTGCAAAACTCTCCCAGGAGTAACAATTACTCGCAGTGGGTATCGGGATCCAACTATCACATAGAAGGTATGCAATCTCATTGCAAATTTCAACGCTTGAAACTCCCGATAAAGGTTTTTACCCCTAGCACCTATGAACTATGGTCAACAAATCATAAGCACTAGTCAAGTTCTACCTGTCATTTCGTGATTAATTAGACCCACCCACATGACCCTTAACTAAGGTCAACAAAGTCACGCGACTGTCCTAACTAATCGCATCATATGCGGTGTAAGAAGACATCACTTAGCTACCGTACACTGTGCCTTAACTAAGGTCAACAAACACAGCACGAATACTAAGTACTCTACTTCCTAAAATGACGGAGGGTTGCGGCTGGTTTTTATGAAAACCTTTAACGCTTTGAACTTGATCTCGTTGCGGAATCAAATGGTTTTTAAATGGAATGTTTTTTAGGCTTTTCTAGTTTTGCTAAAGGGGTCACTCCCGGTGAAGGGATCGTCGGCCCTTTCCTCGTCGAATGAGGTGCGGGATATATCATATATATCACTGTGCAAAGCAGAAACTATAGAAGCAATCAAAAGACAAACTGAGTGTTGTAGCATCTGCCAGTTATTGCTAAAGGAGTCACTCCCGGTGAAGGGATCTCGGTCCTTTCCTTATCGAATAAGGTGCAGGATGTTCTACAAGGAACATCGCGATGCAAAGCAAGAACTGTAGCTACCTGTTTTAATTTGAAATTCGATTCCACAACTTCAATTAGGTTTATTTTCTTTCATTAATCTCATTAATGAATATCCCATCATTTAAGTCCACCTAATCATCACAGATAAATATAACGTACGCTTATGCCATCCGCATTCGCCTCGATGTCCCGTCTGCACCGTTAGGTTATGTAACTAACGGCAGAACGAGGCAGGGCTAGCGCGGGTGTAAAACATAAGCAACGTCTATATAATATATCATATATACTATATATTATATCTATCACAGAACATCACATGATCACATCACAGATAACGCAGCAGAAAATATCATATGAAATATTGGATATACTAGGACGTCCGTGTTTTCAATACGAGCCAGTATAAAACACGGATTCCACGGTCGTGATGAATAGCCAATCCCACACCCCTAGACCCCTACGAGAGCGGCAAGAAACCCTACCAATTCTAGGGTTAGGAGACCCGGACTCGACTCCTCGAGTTGGTCTCCCACTGGACCCCAGAACCCGGTTACTTGTGCTCCCCTCCATAGGTCTATCCTAATGAGGAAAAGTAAATAATATACAAATGGTGACAACATCCGCAACCTGGAAGTGCCCCAATAAAAGAATATTACATACAAGTTTTTTTTTACATGAATGAAAATGAAAAACACGCATCTCACATAAAAACCCCCGGCTATTCAAACACGACGATCCAATATATCATATCCAGCAACACATAACATCACATGTCATCAACGTAAATAAATATGCGCATCCCAATTGTCGTTGACATATAGCAACAAAAACCGGCGATATCACATATTACACTTACGGTCACAGAAAAGAATGTGTAAAACCACAACAGTTGGAATCCGCAAATTCTTTAGACATCGCATGCCTAATCAAATGAATTCCTTAGACATCACATGCCTAACAATTATAAACCCCGCATTTTAGTCTCATTATCGAAAACACTTTTCAATATCAAGTCGGGCAATTCAACAAGATTCCCGACATTCTGATCGAATGCTCGTCGCAAACTTTAGTAGGCGGCCGCACCCCCGATACCGTCGACGAAGTGCACCAAGGCGGAACACCGCTGCCACGAGCACCCGAACGGATGCTTTCGGCGACGGGGTTCTCCTACAGTCACTTGGTCGGGGCTATGGGGCGAGGCTGTCTATTAAGTTTACCCGGCGAGTATCCGCGTACACTACGTGATTGCGACGGACTTTTGATCGCATCAAAATTCCGTGGCAACCGATCAAGTGAGACTAAACTGCTATGTTTATAACATTCATCCAGTCATCTCATAACTACTTGTGAATTCCAATTATTGTATCACATTCCGGATAAATAGAAAATGTTAAACTTTCCGATCAAACAATCGAACACCCAAGTTTTCCCGAAACAGCTCAACACATGAAATAAGTTTAAAAACATTCACTTCGTGCCTCAGTACCAACGGTCCAGCCGTAGAAGGGTCAAGCCAACGCCTCACATGTGGCACGCCGTACTGCCCCAAACCCTAAGGTTCAAAGGGCAGTTCAAGACGGTCACATAATCGAGTTAAGGTTTGTTCTCTTCTAGAGGGACCATCGCGTTACTTGCACTACTTAGAACGTCGTTAAACTACGGAAAAGTCCAACAATTGGAAATTTCCCGGCAGGGGAAAAAGTGGGTATTTATATCCGGTCGAACTTTTTAACATATTCAAAAATTATCGGGAAAACACATAGACAAAGTTTGATAATCCGATCGAATCTACGAACTCCCAATACAACCCAAAAAACTCAACTCTTGAGTAAGATTTAAAATTTCCCAGAAAACTCAGACATTCAAGAAAGAAGTTACTGTGCAAACTGTTTTGAAAAAGGTGATAATTTGGCCGCGGAACCGCCGCACGTGCCATGGATCGTGCGGCGGTTCCGCGTCGATTTGAATGATTCAGAAGCATGTGCTTCACAGTAACTCTTAAATATACCTGTTGAATTTTCTGGCAATTTTTAATTCACAAAAATCCAAATTTTCAGAAAATTTCCAGAGAGCAATTTAGGTTAGGGTTTCGATGTTCGTTCGGATTTCAAACGTCGTCTACACTTCGCCTAAGGCTCTAGCTAGGCTCTGATACCACTGTAGGGTTCCCAGGCACACTAATGAAGTCTCATAAGTGATCAAACAAGGCCAATTAAAATTTTACAAGTGCCGAGAAACCCTAATACGGATCGTTAACTAGATGTATAGGCGATGCGATGCAAATAAACGAATTATAGCTAAAGGAAAGGGGCTACAACCTTTGTAGATCTGGTCCTCCACCTCCTAGGCTCCGTGATGACGTCCCTCCGCTGTCCAAATCGGATCCCGGACTCTAGTGTCGGCTTCATCGGAGAAATGGGCGGGCTAGGTCGTCGACTTCGATGCCGAAGATGATCTACGTCGAGGCATCACAAGATCAAGCTCCCACTTCACCAAGTCATGAAACTTGTAAAGAAAACACCCTATACATCTTGGCAAGAGGTAGAGGATGAAGAAATAGGAAGTGGGTTCTCTTTGGAATTGGGTTTCTCACTTGGATTCAACACTTGATAACTTTCAAGAAAGCTTTTCTTTCTTCATCAAGAAGAAGAAGAAGAAAAGAATGGAAAAATGAATTAATTCTAATTGAATAATCAAGTGATCGTTATCATAATGTAACCATGGTAAAGTGTAGAGAATAAACTAGGGTTAGGTGAATGGTTAGGTTTAGTGGTAAAAACAAAATGGAAGACTTTTCAAAGATGCTTTGAAGCTTCAAGAAGCTTTTAGCAAGGAACAAATAAATCCACCATTTTATTTTTCCAAAAATGATTAAATAAATAAAAAAATAAATAAATAATATCAAAACCCTAACCATTACACAACCATGGTTTAATCATACACTTAACCAAGTTAGCATGTATCATCAAACATGATACAATCAAGTGCACACAAAAAATATATCACATATACAATGTGCACATCAAGTGAGAAAATCCATTTAAAGTGAACCAATACTAGTTAATGCAAAGTAATATATCAAATATATAATTATACATTAAATCATTAAATCAACACTTGATTCAATGATCCGGTCATGTCGCATATAACCGACTAGTATCCAATGTATCGGCTTATCGAATCAATCCTTGATTCGATAACTAGGTTATATCACATACAACCATTCGATACATTCATCGCGAGAATGGAATGCGGTATCATATACTCGCATTATTCTCGGTCCCGCACATATCTCATATGCGCTCCTATTTCATTTCGCCTGAGCCAGGAAACCTCTGTGTAGGACTCTAAAGACTCGTCAATACGCCGGCAGCAGATGATGATCATATCAAGCACCCACAAGCCGCAAGCGGTCTGCTAAACGTAACGGCCACCCGGGTATTGAGCGATCAGAAGATCGACGAGCAAGCCCGCTCACACACCTGTGAATCCAACCAGTAACACTTACCGTATAGTCCGGTCTGTTCGTCTGATATGTCGCATATCTCGCCTAGGGGTGGTAAACGTCAGACCCAAATAGCTCGATAAGTCATGCCGACGTAAGGTCCATAACATTCGTGAAACTACTGATAACTCTTACCAGTATATCACTGCAACCCTGGCCAGGGATTTCCTGTTATGGCCAGTCGAGTATAGCACAACATCAACCCCCAATACCGGGAGAGACGAATCCCCTCCTATCGCTCATTGCCTCCATGTGAATCGGGACTGTACCCAAAAACCACCTGTTTGCACGACTCAGTAGAGCCGTGGTAGGGTGGAAATCAAAGCACAGTGGGAGACACACAAGACTCTATGACGATCTCGGGTCAACAGACTAAGCTGTACCAGTGTCACCAGAGAACTGCCATCTGACATGAGGTATAATACCATCTGGGAGTTCTCGACGAGTCCGTTCAGTGTACCCAGTCTCCACTGAGCACCCGCATACCATCTCCGATGTCAAACACCAATGGATATGGGATCATCCATCGCCCATCACATGGGTCGAGAAGATATACGCTAGTCTACTCTGGAATATCGATGCCCCGTCTCGATATTCCCACGACTAGGAACAATGAAGGATGTACTCATTGACTACCCAGGCCCCACTAGTATGATCTTCATCACAGTCCTGGAAGTCGAGTACACATCCTAAGGGCTTTATCAACATGTAATCAGAGAGACAGAAAGTATACATGTTAAGATAAAGAGCAACCAGATAGCGTACTATCATGTCGAGCAAGAAAGTCCTACCTATATATGTCCCAGCATCCACTACAATATACATCCTATGTACAGTAATGGCCTCTAGGGCATACATATAACTAACAGTCCAGCCTATGTCAAAAGACAAAATCAGGACAAACTCGAGGCAAGATCAGTCTTATGTAAGTTTATAGGATATCCCAAAAATTCACAAGGGTATATCTTCTACCACCCCGAGGAACAAAAGGTGTTTGTTTCTCGACATGCCACTTTCTTAGAAAAAGGTTTTCTTATGAAACAGACAAGTGGCATTGAGGTAGAACTGGAAGAGGTTCCAGCGACACAAACTATAACAGAAGACTTGGAAGAACCAGAGGATTCAGTAGTAACTGACGAACCCCAGCCGCTCCGCCGATCTAGCAGGGTTTCTCGTCCACCTGAGAGATACTACGGTTTTCTCATTGACGGTGGGAGCGAGGATTGCATCATGGAGGATGATGACCCAACTAGCTTCGAGCAGGCCATCACGAGTGGGGACTCAGTGAAATGGCTGGATGCTATGCGGTCCGAGATAGAATCCATGTACACCAACAAAGTATAGACTTTGGAAGATGC
The DNA here is from genome assembly GCA_030015575.1 of Agapanthus africanus. Taxonomy (NCBI): domain Eukaryota; kingdom Viridiplantae; phylum Streptophyta; class Magnoliopsida; order Asparagales; family Amaryllidaceae; genus Agapanthus; species Agapanthus africanus. The sequence continues at coordinate 111,282,110 of CM057351.1, forward strand.
TCCTGAAGGGGTAAAACCCATTGGGAGCAAGTGGATCTTCAAGAAAAAACTTGGTGTAGATGGGAAAGTGGAGACTTTCAAAGCTAGACTTGTTGCAAAGGGTTTTCGTCAAAGACCAGGTGTGGACTATGACAAAACCTTTTCTCCAGTGGCTATGCTTAAATCCATCCGGATCATGCTTGCCATCGCTGCATATCATGACTACGAAATCTGGCAAATGGATGTTAAGACCGCCTTTCTAAACGGTGATTTAGAAGAGTGCGTGTACATGACTCAGCCAGAGGGCTTCGTAGATAATGGGAGCAGCGGGAAGGTGTGCAAGCTGCTTAAATCCATTTATGGATTAAAGCAAGCATCGCGGAGTTGGAACATCTGCTTTGACGTCGTTATCAAAGAGTTTGATTTCGTCAAAAACGTAGATGAACCTTGTATCTACAAGAAGGTGGCAGAGAGTAAGGTTGTCTTCCTCGTATTGTACGTGGACGACATACTCTTGATAGGAAATGACATTCCTATGCTGCAATCGGTCAAGCTCTTCTTGTCATAAAGATTCTCGATGAAAGATCTTGGTGATGCCTCCTGCATATTGGGAATTAGGATCTATAGAAATAGATCCAAACGGATATTGGGATTTTCCCAATCCAGGTACATTGACACCATACTAAAGAGGTTTAGTATGGAAGAATCCAAGCGTGGGAACTTATCCACGATCTCTGGAGTCACTCTCTCCAAAGAGATGTCTCCTTAGACTGATTTGGAGAGAGCTCGCATGCAAGGGATACCCTATGCTTCGGCTGTAGGCTCTATCATGTACGCGATGCTATGTACCAGACCCGATGTAGCATACTCACTAAGTGTAGTGAGTAGGTATCAAGCTGATCCTGGAGAGAGTCACTGGACAGCTGTGAAGAGCATTCTCAAGTACTTACGAAGGACTAAAGAGATACTCTTGGTGTATGGTAATGGAGAACACCACGTGGAGTCCTTTACCGATTCGAGCTTCCAGAGTGATAAGGACGACTCTAAGTCGCAGTCGGGATTTGTCTTTACCCTTTATGGAGGGGCGGTTAGCTGGAAGAGTTCCAAGAAGGAAACCGTAGCAGACTCGACGATGGAGGCTGAATACATCGCTGCCAACGATGCTGCCAAAGAGGCTGTCTGGATCAAGAAGTTCATTACTGAACTTGGGGTGGTTCTATCCATTGAGCATCCAATACCTTTGTATTGCGATAACAATGGAGCAGTGGCTTTGGCCAAGGAACCCAGGTCCCATCAGCGATCCAGGCATATTCTGAGGCGGTATCACCTGATCCGGGAGATAGTTGATCGCCGGGAATCGAGGTCAGGAGGGTTGACATGAAGAACAACACAGCGGATCCACTCACGAAGGCCATTCCCCAGATACAGTTTGAGAGACTCTTCGGGATGCTCGGTATGCGATACTACAGCAGCTGGCCCTAGTGCAAGTGGGAGATTGTTAGTTGTATGTATGCCCTAGAGGCCAGTATTGTACAGATGATGTATATTTTATTGGATGCTTGGACATATATAGAGATGACTTTCTTGCTCGATATGATAGTATGTTATCTGGTTGCTCTTTATCTTAACATGTATACTTGTCTCTTTATACTGTCTTATGGTTACATGTTGGTAAAGCCCTTAGGATGTGTACTTGACTACCTGGACTATGATGTGGATCATACTAGTAGGGACATGGTAGTCCATAAGTACATCCTTCAAGGTCCCTAGTCATGGGTGTATCGAGACGGGGCATCGATATACCAGTGTAGACTAGCGTATACGCTTCTCGACCCATGAGTTGGGCGATGGATGATCCCATATCCATTGGTGTTTGACATCAGAGATGGTATACGGGTGCTCAGTGGAGACTGGGTACACTGGACGGACTCGCCGAGAACTCCCAGATGGTATTATACCTCATGTCAGATGGCAGTTCTCTAGTGACACTTGTGCAGGTTATTCTGTAGACCCGAGATCGTCATAGAGTCTTGTGTGATTCCTACCGTGCTTTGATTTCCACCTTACCACGTCCATGAGGGCATGCAAAACGGTGGTTTTTGGGTACAGTCCCGAGTCACATGGAGGCAATGAGCGATAGGAGGGGTTTCGTCTCTTCCGGTATTGGGGTTGATGTTGCGCTGTGCTCGATTGGCCGTAACAGGGAAGTCCCTGGCCAGGGCTGATTAGAGATTTACCGGTAAGTGTTACCAGTAGTTTCTCGACCCGTTATGAGCCTCACATCAGCACTACTTATCGGTTATTGGGGTCTGACGTTTACCACCCCTAGACTAGATATGCGACATATCAGACGAGGAGACCGGACTGCACGGTAGTGTTGTCGATTGGCTCGATGGGAGTTGTAGCAGATTCGCTTGTTCTCTTCTAATCGCTCAATACCCGGGTGGCCGTTACGTTTAGCTGACCGCTTGCGGCTTGGGGGTGCTTGATATGATCAACACCCACTGCCGGCGTATTGACGAGTCTTAGAGTCCCACAATTGAGTTTCCTAGTCCAGGCGAAACTTTGTGGTACGCGTATGTGATATGCGCATGGACCCGATTAAAATGCGCGTATAGGATAACGTATATTGATCGGGCGGCTTGCTTTTGGTGGGGTCATATGTGATATGACCGGATTGATAAATCAAGTGTTGATTTATTAATTAACCATTAGTTTCTCACTTGAAATCCTTTCTTGAGTTTGATGGATGTATGCATGCATGTATGCCTTCTTTTTGATTCATGCACATATGGATGTACATATACACATACATACATACATACATCCTTCATGGTTGTACATACATGAAAATGGTGGCAATATAAGACTCACACCATGGTTTTATTTATGGATTTTATTGCATTTGATTTAAAACAAAAAGGAAAAGGGAAAATGGTCATTATTGATTTGCTTCTACACTCTTCTTTTGACCTAACCATCCTCACCCACCTTTTAACCTAGGGTAAACTTTCCTTTTGTGTTTTAACTCAATTTTAATTATATATTCATTGTCTAAACCATGGTTTGAGATGAGAACAAGAAAATATATAAACATATATTTTCATTTTTCTTGCATTAGAGTTATTCATTCACTCTTGAAAAAGATATAGCCATCATCTTCTTCTTCCTTTCTCATTTTGCTCTCTAGATTTTTGTAGTGAGCAATATACTCATCAAGAAAGGATTTTGAAGTGAGAAAGAGAACCACAACACCATTCTACACAAGTCTAGCCCACTTGTTTGGAGTGTTAGCTTCATTTCATTCTCTTGATCGGGTGAAGTTGCAAGCTTGGACAAAGCGGACTCCGGGTGGATCATCGGTGACCTAGAGGAGTTCAACCGGACCCGTTTCCAAACCCCAAGTAGCCGAGGAGTCTAGCGTAGGGAGCTACAAAGGTTGTAATCTCAAAACCCTATCTTTTCTTGTTTATGTTGATATGCAAAAGTTTTAGAAACCCTAATTTTCTAGGAACGAATCTATGTTCGTTAACTTAGCACCCAAAAAATTCAACCTTTGGTTCATGTAATGCTTCCAAACCCTTCATAAGGTGCTAGGCTAAACTTTCAGTAATATTATTTATATGGCCGCACAACCGGGATGGGGTTGTAGCCGTCATTGTATAATTTCTTTTACTGTTTTTGCTCCTAGGATAGACCCATGGTGGGGTGCACAAACTACCGGGTATCTTGAAGTGCCGAGTGGCCTACTCATGGTGTTGAGGGAGGTTGCTTCGCTTCCGGTACTTGGCAGGTAGTTTGCCGCACCCGTAGGGGTTTAGGGTGGGGTCTTGGCTATTCATCGCGACCGTGTAATCCGCTCTTCGTTACAGGCTCGTACGGATTGCGGATTCCTAGTATATCCAATGTGTTCATCTGTGATCTGGAATGGCTATCATTGCATGTGACGAATGTGTATATATATATATATGATATCTATTTAGGCGTTGCTTATATTTTGCATCCGCGCTAGTCCATCCCCCGCTCTGTCGTTAGTTAAGTAACCTAACGGGTAATGACGGGGCCCCGTGGCGAATGCGGATGGCATAAGCGTACGTCATATTTTCGTTGTTTTCTGTAATGGTAGGATTAAATGACGGGACACATTAAAATTAATGCAAGAAAAATAAACCAAGTAAAAGTCGTTGGAACACTTTCAAAACCACTCGGTTCTTTTCAAAACCAAATTTTAAATGTGGAGCATGAACCACTCCTTTTTGAAAGCTATCTCGTTCCTTCGATTATATCAAGTTCACTACGTTCACGGTTTTGCCAAAACCATTCGTATCCCTCCGTCGTTTCACATGAATGGTCAATAAGTATTCAAGCTATGTATGTTGGCCAAAGTCAAGGCATAGTGATTGGTAGCTATTGGGTATTCATGTGCAGCATAGATAGATGTGTTGGTTTGGGTCAGTCGTACTGCCATGTTGGCCAAAGTCAAGGGTAGGTACGGGTGGGTTCAAATTAACCTGGAGAATGACGGGTAGAACTTGACATGTGACTTATGATATTTTGGCCAAAGTCAAGGTCATAAGGGCATGGGGCAAAAATCAACATCGGGAGTTTCAAAAGAACTGAAACTTGCTAGCACTGCATACCATTTGGAGTGTGATGATTCTGGAAGGATTCCTTCAGTTTTTGTCACGCGATGATATTTGGATCCTGATCCTACTGTGAGTATATGCTACTCCTTGGGAAATTTCTCACTTAACGGTCAATGCTATAAACCAAGTAGGTGTCTAGAAAGGTGTTAGCGGGGCTACGCCCCCAGGGAAAAGAGGTTATTTAATTAAGGAACTTCGCGAAAGCGTTGGAAAACCTACCTCGAAGTATCGACACTAGCCTGGCTGAACGGTTAAGCAAGTATTGTATGGTGAGATTGATCCTGACTAATTCTTCCTTTTTGGTTTGAGGAGGGATTCGAGAGACAGTGGGAGCCATCCTGTTTAGACAAATTAAAAACCACTCTAAACTTGCAAGAGCATCATGCTAAAGTGTTTCTTCTCTCTCTCCTAATTGCAGCGACCAAACATCATGACCGGACTTAAGTTACTACTAGATAAAAAGATACTGACAGGGCTAAACTACAAAGGTTGGCTCAGGAATGTCAAAATGGCAATCACTTATGATAAGTTGGGGTATCTCCTTACCACCAAAGCTCCCCCTGTTCCAGGTCCCAAAACCAGCGTCGCGGATAGGGAAATCCGTAAAACCTGGGAAATCGATTGCGCGAAGGCCAAGTGCCTCGTGCTTGCCTCTATGGACAATGAACATCAGAGGATGTACGAGAATATAGACCTTGAATCCATATTTCTCCATACAAAAGAACTGTATGGAGAGCAATCTCGTATCGCCAGATACGAAGTCTCGAAAAAGCTGTTTTCGGTGAGATTGGCCGTCGGATCATCGGTAGCGGAACACGTGCTTAAGATGATTGGCTTCATTGAGGAGCTCGCGGACCTAGGGACCATGTTAGAGAACGAGCTCTACACAGACTTGATTCTCCAGTCCCTTCCTTCCACTTACGCCCAGTTTATCCTGAACTTCAACTTGCAAGAAAAGGAAGTTGAACTTTCAGAACTCCTCAACATGCTGAGGAGTGCATAGGGCACCCTACAGAAAGGTAGGGAAACATCCACTTTGTTTGTAGGAGGAACTTCCTCTTCTAGGTCTAAGGCGAAAGCCAAGGGAAAGAATAAGAAAGCCCCCGCCAAACAAAGGGGCGGTGTTAGTAAAGTGGATACGAAGGGAAAGGCAAAAGCAACAAAGGTAGCGGGGAAGCTTGTAGGGAAGGAAGAGTGCTTTTACTATCACAAGAGTGGACACTGGAAGAAAGATTGCAGGGCTTGGAAGGCCAGAACACAGGATCTGAAGCAAGTTGCGGCTTCAGCTTCAGGTGTGTATGTTATTGAAAACTGTCTATCAATAAACTCTACTTCCTGGGTATTGGATACCAGATCAGGATCTCATATCTGTAATTCTTTGCAGGCGTTGAGAAAGCATAGGTTTTTGAAGGCAGGTGACATGACCCTCAAAGTTGCAATCGGAGCTAGCATGGATGCTAAGGCCGTGGGGGACTATCACCTGGGAATGTCAGATGGACATGTTTTGGTTTTACGTAATTGCTTTTTTGTACCCAATGCAACTTGTAATATCATTTCTGTATCTTTAATATCTAAAGAAGGTTATGAATTTGCGTTTGTAAGTAATGTTGTAAACATTCACCTTAATCAATTTCTGATTGGGTCAGGTACATTAAGCAATGGTATATACGTATTAAACCAACCACATATTTTCAATGTCCAGAATACACACAAAAGAAAGTCTCCGGAAACAAATCAGGCTTTCTTATGGCATTGTAGACTTGGTCACATCAATGAGAGAAGGTTGATGAAGTTACATACAGAAGCATATTTGGATCCGTTCGAATATCAATCATATGCAACTTGTCAATCCTGTCTCAAAGGAAAGATGACAAAGACTCCGTTCACTGGACACGGAGTAAGAGAGAGAGAGCTCTTGGGAATCGTACACAGCGACGTGTGCGGTCTAATGTCTACGCATGCATGAAGCGGTTATTCTTACTTCATTACTTTCACGGATGACTTTTCGAGGTACGGATATGTCTTCTTAATGAAACATAAATCCGAAGCCTTGGGAAAATTCCAGGAATATAAGAATGAAGTAGAAAAACAAACAAGCAAAAGTATCAAGACATTAAGATCTGATCGATGAGGTGAATACTTAAGTGCCGAGTTCCTGGATTACCTAAAAGAGAATGGAATTCTCTCTCAGCTTACTCCTCCATACACTCCACAGCATAACGGTGTATCGGAGAGACGGAACCGAACCCTATTGGATTTGGTACGGTCCATGATGAGTAACGATGAGTTACCGCGATCATTCTGGGGATATGCACTAGAATCAGCTGCATACCTTTTGAACCGAGTTCCAACTAAGACTGTGCCTATTACACCATATCAGATGTGGTGTGCGAAGAGACCCTATCTTAATCACATAAAGACACGGGGATGTCCAGCTTTTGTCAAAAAGCAGCATGCGGACAAACTCGAGGCACGCTCAGTACAGTGCAAGTTTGTGGGATATCCAAAGAACTCCAAGGGATATTTCTTCTATTGCGAAGAGGAACAAAAGGTTTTTGTTTCTCATCATGCCCACTTCTTGGAAACTCAGTTTTTGGAAAAACAGATAGGTGGGAGCGCAATAGAACTGGAAGAAATTCCGGAACCACGAGCTTTTACTGAAAGCTTAGTAGAACCAGAGGGTTCGAAAGATCAGGACATTCCTACGCCGCTCCGAAGAAGCAAAAGGCACTCTCATCCGACCGAGAGATACTACGGTTTTCACATAGACGCGGATAGAGAGGATTTCATCATTGATAGTGATGAGCCGACTAGCTTCCAGCAGGCCATTCAGAGCATTGACTCGGTAAAATGGCTGGATGCAATGCGGACCGAAATGGAGTCCATGTACACCAACAAAGTATGGACGTTGGACATTGCTCCAGATGGGGTAAAACCCGTAGGATGCAAGTGGATCTTCAAAAGGAAGATTGGTGTAGATGGGCAGGTTGAGACCTATAAGGCTAGACTTGTTGCAAAGGGTGTTTGTCAAAGACCTGGCTTGGACTATGACGAGACCTTTTCTCCAGTAGCTATGCTGAAATCCATTCGGATCCTTCTTGCCATTGCTGCCTTCCACGATTATGAGATTTGGCAGATGGACGTAAAGACCGCTTTTCTATATGGAAATTTAGAGGAGTGTGTCTATATGGACCAGCCGGAGGGTTTCATTCAGAGTGGGAGCAGCGGAAAGGTGTGAAAGTTTCTTAAGTCCATCTATGGACTAAAGCAGGCATCGCGGAGTTGGAACATCTGTTTTGATGAGACGGTCAAAGAATTTGGCTTTATCAAAAATCTAGATGAACCATGCATCTATAGTAGATTTGTAGAAAGAACTATCGTCTTCCTCGTTTTGTACGTGGATGACATTCTTTTGATAGGAAATGAAATTCCTATGCTACAATCTGTCAAGGGGTTCTTGTCGCACAGGTTCTCCATGAATGACCTGGGTGATGCCTCTTACATTCTGGGGATCCGGATCTATCGTGACAGATCCAAGAGGATATTAGGACTTTCACAGTCCAGGTACATAGACACCATACTGAAAAGATTCAGTATGGAAGATTCCAAGCGCGGTAATCTACCAGCTTGTCACGGGATCACCCTCTCCAAAGAGATGTCTCCCAAGACTGATTTAGAAAGGGATCGCATGTCTATTATACCTTACGCTTCTGCGGTAGGCTCTATAATGTATGCGATGTTGTGTACCAGACCAGATGTAGCTTATGCACTGAGTGTGGTAAGCCGGTATCAGTCAAACCCTGTGGAGAAACACTGGATAGCGGAAAAGAAAATTCTCAAGTACCTGAGAAAGACTAAGGAGACGTTCTTGGTGTTTGGCGGAAAAGACCTCCAGATCGAGGCCTTTGCTGACTCCAGCTTCCAGAGTGACAAGGATGATTCCAATTCCATGTCGGGTTATGTCTTTACCCTCAATGGAGAGTCGGTGTGTTGGAAGAGTTCCAAACAGGAAACTGTTGCTGACTCGACGATGGAAGCGGAATATATCGCTGCTGCAGATGCCGCAAAAGAAGCCATCTGGATAAGGAAGTTCTTAACAGAACTTCAGGTGGTTCCGTCCATTGTTGATCCAATACCTCTGTATTGTGACAACAAAGGGGCTATAGCTTTAGTGAAGGAACCCAGGTCCCATCAGAAGTCCAGACACATCTTGAGGCGGTATCACCTGATCTGGGAGATTGTGGGTCGCCGGGAGATCGAGGTTCGGAGAGTTTCTACGGAAGATAACACTGCTGATCCACTCAGGAAGGCCTTACCCCAGACTCAGTTCGAGCGGCTGATCGAGATGATAGGTCTTCAATACGCCAGTTCATGGCCTTAGTGCAAGTGGGAGATTGTTAGTGTATATGCCCTAGAGGCCATTACTGTATCATACTAGTTTGTATATTACTTAATGGAAGCTTGGGATATTCACCTTGTATAGACAATCTTGCTCAATATAGTAGTATGCTACTTGGTTTGTTTCTGCTTTAATGTGTACATGTGTTTATTTTAGTATATCACCTATACACATTAGTGGAGCCCTTTGGATCCTTGTTTGATTACCAGCGTTGTGATGGCTGTCACACTAGTGGGGCCTGGGTAATCCACAAGCACATCCTTATGCAGGTCCCTAGTCGTAGGACTATCGAGACATGACATCGATACTCCGGAGTAGACTAGCGTATGCGCTTCTCATCCCAGTGTGGGAGACGGTCTGTCCCACAGCCGTCAGTACGTCGTACTTGAGATAGTATGCGGGTGCTCGTTACGTTAAGAGTACACTGGACAAGACTCGTCGGGAACTGATGGTTGGTACTATACCTATCGTCAGTTATCAGTTCCCATGTGACATGAGTACAGCTTAGTCCGCTGACTTGACAGTGTCACTTCGCCTCGAGTGTGTTCCCACTGTACTTAGATTACTACACTACCACGGCTCAAAGGAGTCGTGCAAACAGGTAGTAGTTGGGTGCAGTCCCGAAGCACTTGGAGGCAGTGACAGTTAGACAGGATTCGTCTCTCCCGGTATTGGGGGTTGACATCGCGCTGTGTCTAGGAGAGCCATTACACAAGTCGTCCCTGCCCAGGGCAAGCGAAATATACTGGTAGGTTTCCAGTATTATCTCAGGGTGTTCTGGGCTACACTCCGACATGACTTGTACCGCTATTAGGGGACTGACGTTTACCGCCCCCTAGGCCCACCGTGCGATGTTCTCAGAAGAACAGACCGGACTGTACAGAGATTGTCACATTCAGGCTCAGTAGGAGTTCAGATGGGTTTCACCTCGTCAGTCTTCTTATCGGCATCTACCTTGGGACCGTTACGCATTGCTAGTGCCGCTTGCGGTCTGTGGTTAAACCCACTGCCAGCATAGTGTCGAGTCTTTAGAGTCCCACACAGAAAGCTATTCGCCTTTAGGCAAAAGAGTAGAGGTCGCATGGTTTTGCGACAGGTCGCATGGTTTTGCGACAGGGTTCGGTCACATCCATGCACTTGTGCACGTTTAGTGTCCGGACAGTTAACACTAGCGGGCTTTGGTTTAAGCCAGATCCTAGTGCACGTTTTGGGATTGGTTTTATCTCGTTTGCATTCGTGTTCCTCGGAACGCGGATGCGGGTGTGTATGCACAGTTGACACAGAGACAGAGGCAGAGGATTCTCATTGGGGTTGTTGACTGTTGACTATTGACTTTTGCAAAACCCTAATGAGAATGAGAAATATGATTAATGATAATATTAATTAAGTATTATTGTGTCATGGTTGAGATGAAGAGTTGACTTTGTTCACTTTGTTGACCGGTTGAATAGGTAGGACTAGTTGACCACCATCATTACAATGGCTATCATTTCATGGCAAAGACTTTTGCCTACTTGTTTCTTTTTGCAAAATGAGTGCATGAAATGATATGGCCATTTTGACTTGAACCATCACATAATACTCAATTACTATTATGAGTTATCATGATTTTGGATTATGAGAGCATGGGAGCCAAAAAGTCTTGCTCATTCTTTCATTTGCTTTCTCTCTCATCCTCAAGCTCTCTTCCTCTTCCTCTTGCTCTCTCTCTAGCTCAAGGCAACTCCCTCTCATGAGTTGAGAAACATTGCCTTAGAGATAAAAGAAAACCCATATCACTTCTCTACTCATCCTAGTTCACAAGGTTTAGCAAATCAAGTGTTCTAGTTTCTTCTAGTTTGAAGAGAAGCCAAAGGTAGAAGCTTTCAGGTGGATCCATCTTCGGCGCAAGGAGACGACGAGGTGAGGCCGATCCGACCACCGCAAGGAGTTGAAGACGAAGGAGTTCAAGATAAGGTATAACCACCTAACCGAGTAGGTAAAACTCTTGTTAGGTTTGTTAGATAGTGGCTTAATAAATATCCGTATTTTGAGTCCATGTTACCACCTCTAGAAAAATCGTTTTTCATCATTTCCGCAAGCCCGTAAGTACCGGGAGAGGTAACGTGGACTTACAGTGGTATCAGAGCCTAGTTAAACACTATCTAACATGTTAGCAAAGTAACAAGAAGTTCGATCGGAGAAAAAGTCACGAAACACGCCCGTAAAATCAACTTTCTGCCGAATTTGTTTTCTGTTCCAAAAATGATAAATCTTATCTTAAAATTCGGCTCAGGGTTTTTAGAAGAAACTGTAGAAAAATGGTCCACTGAACCGATCAACGCGCCGCGGAACCGCGGCGGGAGCCTGCTCGCGCCGCGGAACCGCGGCCGAGTTGACTCGGTCGTGGGCGATTTTTCATGCAGTTTATTCAGTTGGGTGTTTTGGGATTTTTACAGTATGTGTTTTCAGCCCAGATTTTCCAGAAAGCAAAATTTGTTTTTGGGGCCTAAAATCCGTATTTTGATCGAACTTCTAAAGACTTAAGCTAACGGGTTATATCTGTGATGTGATAGATGTATTGAACGTCTAGTAATCGCTATACGTCGATTACTGGGGGTTATACATATCTGTGATCTGTAATGTTGATGGTATATGTATATGAATTCATTGGATTGTCGCGGATGAATAGCCTGGGGGTTATGAGATGAGAGTTTTCTTTTTCTTTCAATTCATGTAAATTTGTAATTGATGTAATATTATTTATATGGCCGCACAACCGGGATGGGGTTGTAGCCGTCATTGTATAATTTCTTTTACTGTTTTTGCTCCTTGGATAGACCCATGGTGGGGTGCACAAACTACCGGGTATCTCGAAGTGTCGAGTGGCCAACTCACGGTGTTGAGGGAGGTTGCTTCGCTTCGGGTACTTGGCGGGTAGTTTTCCGCACCCGTAGGGGTCTAGGGTGGGGTCTTGGCTATTCATCGCGACCGTGTAATCCGCTCTTCGTTACAGGCTCGTACGGATTTCGGATTCCTAGTATATCCAATGTGTTCATCTGTGATCTTGAATGTCTATCATTGCATGTGACGAATGTGTATATCTATATATGATATCTATTTAGGCATTGCTTAAGTTTTGCATCCGCGCTAGTCTAGCCCCCGCTCTGTCGTTAGTTAAGTAACCTAACGGGTAATGACGGGGCCCCATGGCGAATGCGGATGGCATAAGCGTACGTCATATTTTCATTGTTTTCTGCAATGGTAGGATTAAAAGATGGGACGCATTAAAATTAATGCAAGAAAAATAAACCAAGTAAAAGTCGTTGGAACACTTTCAAAACCACTCGGTTCTTTTCAAAACCAAATTTTAAATGCGGAGCATGAACCACTCCTTTTTGAAAGCTATCTCGTTCCTTCGATTATATCAAGTTCACTACGTTCACGGTTTCACATGAATGGTCAATAAGTATTCAAGCTATGTATGTTGGCCAAAGTCAAGGCATAGTGATTGGTAGCTATTGGGTATTCATGTGCAGCATAGATAGATGTGTTGGTTTGGGACAGTCGTACTGCCATGTTGGCCAAAGTCAAGGATAGGTATGGGTGAGTTCAAATTAACCTGGAGAATGACGGGTAGAACTTCACATGTGACTTATGATATTTTGGCCAAAGTCAAGGTCATAAGAGCATGGGGCAAAAATCCACATCGGGAGTTTCAAAAGAACTGAAACTTGCTAGCACTGCATACCATTTGGAGTGTGATGATTCTGGAAGGATTCCTTCAGTTTTTGTCACGTGATGATATTTGGATCCCGATCCTACTGTGAGTATATGCTACTCCTCGGGAAATTTCTCACTTAACGATCAATGCTATAAACCAAGTAGGTGTCTAGAAAGGTGTTAGCGGGGCTACGCCCCCAGGGAAAAGAGGTTATTTAATTAAGGAACTTCGCGAAAGCGTTGGAAAATCTCCCTCGAAGTACCCACACTAGCCTGGCTGAACGGTTAAGCAAGGATTGTATGGTGAGATTGATCCCGACTAATTCTTTCTTTCTGGTTTGAGGAGGGATTCGAGAGACAGTGGGAGCCATCCTGTTTAGACAAATTAAAAACCACTCTAAACTTGAAAGAGCATCATGCTAAAGTGTTTCTTCTCTCTCTCCTAATTGCAGCGACCAAACATCATGACCGGACTTAAGTTACTACTAGATAAAAACATACTGATAGGGCCAAACTACAAAGATTGGCTCAGGAATGTCAAAATGGCAATCACTTATGATAAGTTGGGGTATCTCCTTACCACCAAAGCTCCCCCTGTCCTAGGTCACAAAACCAGTGTCGCGGATAGGAAAATCCGTAAGACCTGGGAAATCGATTGCGCGAATTCCAAGTGCCTCATGCTTGCCTCTATGGACAATGAACATCAGAGGAGGCACGAGAATATGGAACTTGAATCCATATTTCTCCATACAAAAGAACTGTATGGAGAGCAATCTCGTATCGCCAGATACGAAGTCTCGAAAAAGCTGTTTTCGGCGAGATTGGCCGTCGGATCATCGGTAGCGGAACACGTGCTTAAGATGATTGGCTTCATTGAGGAGCTCGCGGACCTAGGGACCACGTTAGAGAACGAGCTCTACACGGACTTGATTCTCCAGTCCCTTCCTTCCACTTACGCCCAGTTTATCCTGAACTTCAACTTGCAAGAAATGGAAGTTGAACTTTCAGAACTCCTCAACATGCTGAGGAGTGCAGAGGGCACCCTACAGAAAGGTAGGGAAACATCCACTTTGTTTCTTTTAGCATATCGCCTTTACACATTAGTGGAGCCCTTAGGATCTCTGTTTGATTACCAGCGTTGTGATGGCAGTCACACTCGTAGGGGCTGGGTAATCCATAAGCACATCCTTATGCAGGTCCCTAGTCGCAGGACAATCGAGATAGGGCATCGTTACTCCGGAGTAGACTAGCGTATGCGCTTCTTATCCCAGCTTGGGAGACGGTCTGTCCCACAGCCGTCAGTACGTCATACTTGAGATAGTATGCGGGTGCTCGTTAGGTTACGAGTACACTGGACAGGATTCGTCGGGAACTGTTGGTTGGTATTATACCTATCGTCAGTTATCAGTTCCCAGGTGACATGAGTACAGCTTAGTCCGTTGACCTGACACTGTCACTTCGCCTCGAGTGTGTTCCTACTGTACTTTGATTACTACCCTACCACGGCTCAAAGGAGTCGTGCAAACAGGTAGTTTTTGGGTGCAGTCCCGAAGCACTTGGAGGCAGTGACGGTTAGACAGGATTCGTCTCTCCCGGTATTGGGGGTTGATATCGCGTTGTGTCTAGGAGAGCCATTACACAAAGTCCCTGGCCAGGGCAAGCGAGATAAACTGGTAGGTTTCCAGTGTTATCTCAGGTGTTCTGGGCTACACTCCGATACGACTTATACCGCTAGTAGGGGACTGGCGTTTACCACCCCCTTAGGCCCGCCATGCGATGTTCTTAGACAAACAGACCGGACTGTACGGAGACTGTCACATTCAGGCCCAGTAGGAGTTCAGATAGGTTTACCTCGTCGGTCTTTTTATCGGCATCTACCTAGGGACCATTACGTACAGCTAGTGCCGCTTGCAGTCTGTGGTTAATCCCACTGCCAGCGTAGTGTCGAGTCTTTAGAGTCCCACACAGAGGGTTATTCGCCTTTAGGCAAAATGAGTAGAGGTCGCATGGTTTTGCGACAGGGTTCGTTCACATCCGCGCACTTGTGCACGTTTGGTGTCCGGACAGCTTATACTAGCGGGCTTTGGTTTAAGCCGGATCCTAGTATATGATTTGGGATTGGTTTTATCTCATTGTATTCGTGTTCCTCGGAACACGGATACGGCTGTGTATGCACAGTTGACTGAGACAGAGGCAGAGAACTTTCATTAGGGTTGATGACCATTGTCATTTTCTTAACCCTAATGTTTATGTGTGTATTATGATTTATTAATATTAGTTAATTATAATTGTGCATGGTTAGGGTTGTTGACCATTTGACTACACTTGACTTGTTGACCTAGGTTGACAAGTTGACCATCATCATTCCATATGAAAGATGCTCTTTGATCCTTGCAAAAGCATTTAATATGAAATGATAATGGTCATTTCTTGATTAACCATGCCAATTATCTTTAGCTAATTATCTATTTTTCATAATTCACATATATGTGAGAAGGTTGGATTTATTCTTCTCATTCTATCATTCTCTCTCCTCCTCCTCCTCTCTCTAGCTCTCCCCTCTCATGAGTTGAGAACCATTTGAGCTTGAGATAATCCCTTCAAAAACTCTCTCTACTCTTTCTAAGGTCCTAGGTCTAGCACACCAAGCACCTTAGTTACTTCTAGTTTGAGGTTGGAGCCAAAGGTTGAGGCCCTCGGGTGGATCTTTCTTCGGCAAGAGAAGGAGACAAGGAGAACCCGTTCTTTCACTCCAAGGAGCAAGAAGAGAAGGACTTGAAGACCTAGGTATAACCCCTTTCCGAGTAGCTAACTCTCTTTAGCTTTGTAGTTAGTTTTGTTTAGCAAAGATCCCTCCTTTAGCATAGTCCATGTTGCCAAGTGTTGTAAAAATCCGATTTTTCATAACGTTTCCGCCTCCCCGTAAGCACCGGGGTGGGCAACGTAGACTTACAGTGGTATTAGAGACTAGCTAATAACAAACTAACTAGTTAGCAAATAACAAACTAACTAGTTAGCAAAGTATCTAGAACTTCGATCGGAAAAAATCGCAAAACACATTTTCAAAAACCCTAGTTTCTGCCGATTTTTATTTCTGTTTTAAAAATAATAAATCACACATGAAAAATTGGCTCAGCGTTTTCTAAAGACACACACCAAAAACAATCCACTGAACCTGTCAAAGCGCCGCGGTTCCGTGGCAAGAACATGCTTCTTGCCGCGGATCCGCGGCCGAGTTGACTCGGCCGTAGACCGAGTTTGGTGCAGTGTACTTAGTTGCAGGTTTTGGGATTTTTAATATAGTTTGTTTCTACCTAGATTTTCCAGAGAACAAGTTAGTTTTTGGGGTGGTCACAAATCTGTATTTTTGATCGAACTTCTTTACACTTTGGCTAATGGGTTATATCTGTAATGTGATATATGTATTGAACGTCTACTAATCTCTATACGTCGATTAGTGGGGGTTATACATATCTGTGATCTGTAATGTTGATGGTTTGTGTATATGAATTCGTTGGATTGTCGCGGATGAATAGCCGGGGGGTTGTGAGATGAGAGTTTTCTTATTCTTTCAATTCCTGTAATATGTAAATTGATGTAATATTATTTTTATGGCCGCACAACCGGGTCGGGGATGTAGCCTATAATTTCTTTTTTCTGTTTTTGCTCCTAGGATAGACCCAAGGTGGGGTGCATAAACTACCGGGTACCTCGAAGTGCCGAGTGGCCTACTCACGTTGTTGAGGGAGGTTGCTTCACTTCGGATACTTGGCGGGTAGTTTGCCGCACCCGTAGGGGTCTAGGGTAGGGTTTGGCTATTCATCGCGACCGTGTAATCCGTTCTTCGTTACAGGCTCGTACGAAATGCGGATTCCTAATATATCCAATGTGTTCATCTGTGATCTGGAATGGCTATCATTGCATGTGACGAATGTTTATATATATCTATATGATATCTATTTAGGCGTTGCTTATGTTTTGCATCCGCGCTAGTCCAACCCCCGCTCTGTCGTTAGTTAAGTAACCTAACGGGTGATGACGGGACCCCGTGGCGAATGCGGATGGCATAAGCGCACGTCATATTTTCGTTGTTTTCTGCAATGGTAGGATTAAATGATGGGATGCATTGGAATTAATGCAAGAAAAAAATTGTTGGAGATAGTGCCCTCAGAGTCAATTATTGGATCACAGGCACGTGATTGCAATGATTGAGGGAGGACCTATCCCAGGAGGACAGTCTTACTCAAGATGATAGTATGCTATCTGGTTTACCTTTATCATCGTGTACTGCTTTAGGTGACCTTACATGTCACTATTGCACGTTGATAGAGCCCCTAGGATTCTTGCTTGACTACCAGCAGTATGAGGGCGATCATATACGTGGGAGCTGGTAGTCTATAAGCATATCATTAAAAGGTCCCTAGTCGTGGGAGTTTCGAGACAGGGCATCGATACTCCAGAGTAGACTAGTGTATACAGTCGAGACCCCGACGAAGGGCGGTGGCCGGTCTCACAAGCCACTGGTGTCAGTTGGTTCACCTAAGATGTATACAGGTGCTCATTGGGTTATGAGTACACCGGACAGGACTCGCCGGGAACATGCTAGTTGGTCTTATACCTGACGTCAGATAGCAGTTCCCTGGTGACATGTGTACAGGTTAGTTCATCGACCTGGGGATCCTCATTTGTCTCGTGTGAGTTCCCATTGTACTTTGATTACTATCCTACCACGCTCAAAGGAGACGTGCAAACAGGTTTTAGTTGGGTACAGTCCCGAGCCACATGGAGGCAGTGAGAGGATCTTCAGGGGTTCGTCTCTCCCGGTATTGGTGGTGAGGTCGCGCTGTGTCTAGGAGAGCCATTACACGAAGTCCTTGGCCAAGGGAGGAGATTTACTGGTAGGTATTCCAGTAGTATCTCAGGGTGTTCTGGGCTACACTCCGACACGACATGTACCGCTTTTGGGGGTCTGACTTTTCCCAACCCCCTAGGCCCGCCATGCGATACTCATAGACGAACGGATCGGACTGTACGGATATTGTCACTGACAGGCTCAGTAGGGTGTCGGGATGAGTTCGCTCAACGACGTCCCTTTTGGTCAATAGCTGGTAGCCCGTCACGTATGGCTAATACCTCTGACGTGCTAGTGGTTAAATCCACAGCCATATTATTGACGAGTCTTTAGAGTTCCCCACATTCAGTTACTCAAGTTTCGGGCGAAACGCTGTAGAGGCCGTGTGGAGATATGGCAGGGTTCGATCAGATACGTGCGGTATTGCACGGATCAGGATCGGACGGTTAGTACTAGAGGCCATATGGATATATGGCAGGGTTCGATCAGATACGTGCGGTATTGCACGGATCAGGATCGGACGAATATTACTAGCCGGCTTTGATTTAAGCCGGATCCTAGTATAGTACAGTGTAGATTTTGTCTCATTGCATTTGTATTCGGTCGGAATACAGATGCGGGTGTGTATACACAGTATCGGGGTTTTCCTATAATTTATTACGGGACCAGTTTTCTGGAGTTGCCAGTTTGTTTTCCGTTCAGCCATATTTCTTTGTATCTTTCATTAGCCGAAGATTGGTGGAGGAGGGCTTATTTGCTTTTGTGCAAATAAGCATTTGTGGAGGGTGTTCTTTGCATTTTGTTGGATCATGATGGTTGCACCATCCCTTGACCATTTGACTTCTTCTTTCATGATGGCTTGACTTTGTGATGAGATGATGAGGTTGGTGGAGTGTAAGTTTGTGTTTGTGATCATTTTCTTTCATGATATCATTGGATCTCTCACTTGCATTATTGAGTGGCTCCCTTCATTTTTATACACACTTCTCCCCATTCTCCTTGCATGGGCCGGCCACTAGAGGGGTGGGGGTTGATTCATTTTGGTGTCGGATTTTTCACTCTCTTGATGCTTGCAAAAATCCCCAAGTTGATCTCTAAAAGTTCATATCTCCTTTCCTCCACTAAAAGGCAACATCCACTACCCCAAATGAGACATGAGTTCTACACACATTCTACAGTAAACCTTGGGCACGTCGGCTCGCCAACTTCGTGCCCGAGTTGCCTCGGTCCAGAGGTGGGAGCCCGTAAAAGAAGCAGGCGACGTGGTGCCCTTCCGGCGACGAGGTGGAGACCGGAGATTCCGCGGGGAGATCAGGACGACGACGAGAAGACCGGAGGACACGGATCACTCCGTATATCTCTCTACCCCCTCTTTAGACAGCTAGGACTAGTTTAATGGCCCGATCCGGGTTTATAGTGCGCGGTGGTGCCGGTTTGAAAAGTTAAAGTGAATCACCGCTTCCGCATTCCGGCGTCGGATTGACGGCCGGGGCGCCGCCGTGCACTTACAGTGGTATCAGGGCCTCGCCATTAACCTAGTCTAGCTTTGTCTAATGTGTTTACACTTTTGATCGAACAAAATTCCAAAAACCCGCGTTTACAATAGCATCAGTTTCTGTCGAAATTTTTTGGACTCCAAAATTTTTTCAGGTAGTTGCAGAATGATGTTCAGGGAAGTATAAGCCTCCTGTAAAAATTTGGTCGCGCGATCTCATTATACCACCGTGGAACCGCGGCCAAACCCATGCTTGGGCCGCGGTTCCGCCGCTGTTTTAACTGTTCAGTGCACCAATTTTTTACAGAGGCCTCCTGACTTGAAAATTGGGATTTTGGAACATTCTTTTTGGGCCCAGAATTTCTTCATCTGCTACAGTATTGCTTGGGGCCCACTTAGTAAAATTTGATCGATCGGATATTTTAAACACATTAGTTCACAGTATTTACATTATATCTGCGACCGTGAATGTCACTTGATCGGTAAATCCTGTCTAACTGCTATAGCCCGGTTAGACGGATTTGCGAACGTGACATTCACGTTGATGTTCTGTGTTATGCTGTGATGTTGCGGATTGGTCGTGGGGGATAGCCTGGATGCAATGCTAGTATAGTTTTTGTTGTATTATGTACATTTGATATTGCGGGACGAGCGTCCGACATGTGGACCGGCGTCACTGTCTGTTTGTATTATTATTTTGGGGCACGACCAGGTTGCGGTCGATGTACCCGTTGTATGTATATTTTACTTTCTGTACTAGGATTACCCCAAGGTGGGGTGCACGGATAGCCGGGTTCTAGAGGGCAACAAGCCCGCATCTCATGGAATTGAGACGGAGGGGGCTTCACTCTAGAATTGGCGGGCTATTCGCCGCACTCGTAGTGGGTACAGGTTGACCCAGGAGGGGTGCCCAAGTTACCGGATTCCGTGAAGTGCCGGATGGTCCATTCACGTTGCTGAAGGGGGCTGCCTCGCTTCAGGTTTTGGCGGGTAACTTGCCGCGCCCGTAGGGGTCTAGGATTTCATTACACAGGCTATCCACACGACCAGGGGAACGTCGGGTTTCAGTAGTGGCTCTGTGAAACCCGGGGATCCCAGATATCTGTATTGTTCTGTGATGCTGTACATTTCTGGGATGTTGCATTTTTATCATGCCTTGAGCGAAAATTATATATTGATATATATTAGTAGATGTTGTATATGTTTTGCATCCGCGCTAGTCCAGTCCCCGCTCTGTCGTTAGTTAGCTAACCTAACGGGTAATGACGGGACCCAGTGGCGAATGCGGATGGCATATACATACATCATTATATTTTCGTTCTTTGTTGTGTGATCAATTGATGGGACCGCGTTGATTCGGATCAATGCAAGTTAAACAAACCTATTCTGATGTTGTTGGAACACTTTTCAAAAAGCTGTTATTGCAAGGACGTTCACTTTTGTTTTGCATCGAGGTATTCAGTTGGAATATCCTGCTCCTTAGTCGACGAGGCAAGGGCCGAGATCCCTTCACCGGGAGTGACCCCTTGGACAAAAGGTTTGCGTCAGGGCAATAACTTCACTATAGACGATTACTTTTGCTTTGCATCGTGGTATTCAGTTGGAATATCCTGCACCTCATTCTACGGGGAAAGAGCCGAGATCCCTTCACCGGGAGTGACCCTTTTAGCAAAGGTTTTCGTCACTATATTTTTCTAAAAAGCTATCAGTTCCTATAACGATATCAAGTTCATTACGTTAAAGTTTTTCGCCAGAAACCATTCGTAGCCCTCCGTCATTTCAGAACGGTAGCACTTAGTATTCATGCTATATATGTTGGCTTTCGTCAAGGCATAGTGTATGGTAGCTATTTGTTACTTTTCTGCAGTATAGATAGATGCGCTGATTTGGGACAGTCGTAGTACTATTTTGGCCTTCGTCAAGGGTATATACGGGTGGGTTCAAATTAACCTGGATAATGACGGGTAGAACTTGACATGTGACTTATGATATGTTGGCCTTCGTCAAGGTCATAAGAGCATGGGGTAAAAATCCACATCGGGAGTTTCTAAAGAAACTGAAACTTGCCAGATATGCGCATACCTTCTGGAGTGTGATGGCGTGAGCGGATTCCGTCACGTTATCATGCGATGATAGTTGGATCCTGATTCCCACTGATGAGTTAGTTTACTCCTCGGGTGACCTCGACTAATTCTTCTTTCAGGTTTGGAGGAGAATTTGAGGTGACAGTGGGAGGTTTCCAGATTAGATAAATTGGTAACCGTTCTGATCTAGGTTAGAGTGCATGCTGAGTGTTTCTTTTCTCTCTCTTTTTGGCAGCGACCATTGACCCGACCCTAAGACTATGACTCAGTGACCAAATTAACCGAACCTTCTTAACACTGGCTTTTGGATTGTCAGAGTTGTATACCTCCTTGCCACTCCTACTTTTACTCTTTTCTCCAGGACACCCCGTATGACTACGAACGTCCACTTCCATTGGACAAAACCATCGTATGGTTAGATACGAACTCGAAGGAATTCGAGGATGGTTTCCGGTTCTGGAGAAAACGAATAGGACTATTCAGTTGTCTTTTCCTTTTACCTTCTCTCTCAGATTGCGAGTACTCCTTGGTTTAGGAGATAGTACACCTATTACGCAAATTGGA
Source organism: Agapanthus africanus (assembly GCA_030015575.1). Taxonomy (NCBI): domain Eukaryota; kingdom Viridiplantae; phylum Streptophyta; class Magnoliopsida; order Asparagales; family Amaryllidaceae; genus Agapanthus; species Agapanthus africanus. Next base: position 111,303,831 of record CM057351.1, read on the forward strand.
TAGTCATCTTTCAAACCTTAGGCTCGTGCCGAACGGTGGGGGATGAAGAAAACCAATTAGCATAACGATGGTGTGCAGAAGGTATTAAGTTAAGACAAAGCAAGGGATTAGTAAGAGGGCAAAGTAAACTGCGACTGCTATTCACGACCAAACCAAGTATTTCTTCACCAATCCTAAAATCACCTTTGTATTTCTCCATAACACTCCGTATCACTACGAAGATCCACAGTTTATTGGATACTCTATCGTATGGTTATATACGAACTCGAAAGCAACTTGTTCCAGTTCGGGGATGGATTCTGGTTCAGGAGAAATAGGAATAAGGTTTATTCGGTTGTCTTTTATCTTCACCTTTTCTCGCATTGCGAGTGCTCCTAGGATTAGGACAGTACATCCATTATGCTTATTGGATAGTCTTCTTCCAAACCATAGGCTGGTGCCGAACGGTAGGAAAGGAAGAAAACCATTTGGCCTAAAAGGGTGTACAGAAGGTAATGACTAAAGACATATAGAGGGATTTGGAGAGGTGGAAAAGAATTACACGGTTACAGTTGTGAATCTGGATAATGGAAGAGGCATTACTAGGAATACCCGGATACCCCGTCGAAACATTTTAATGTTTCAGTTTCACTGTGTACTGTTAAAGGAAAACTGATTTCCCGATTAGATACTTACTCTAGGGTATGTATTCACCAGGTATGATTCTCACATCTGTATGGTTTTACAGATGATGAGTGGGAGTAAGTTATTGGGAATTAGGTGATCATCCTCATTATATCGGGATTCGTTATAATCGGTGATATTTGAGGAAGTCACCTGGGTTGGTTGCCGGACGGCAAATATTTGGTTTTGAATATCCGCTGTTATGCACCAATTTCAAATTGATATATCTGTACGTCTATTTTTATAGAGTGAGATATATCTTTTTGAAATTATGTCTGTGACATTTACCTATATCAGTGGATGGTTATGTAAGGAGCATTAAATAGCGGTGTAATTCTTCTTAACCATAAGTACAGTTTTCAACCTACGACACACAATGAATGAGTTATCAGACTCAAGGGACTTATACAGAGTATTGTATGTTGTCCAGGGTCCATCAGGACAGAGGGGTTGGTCCTCGTACTATATTCGGTTTACTTATAACTTCTTTAGTTTTTAGACAGGTGTTTCGTGGAAACACAAGGTCCGAATTTTGAGAAGTTATAGGTATTTGAATAAAGTAGAGAACCAGGTATTGCAAGTATCGAGATTCTTCAAAGTGATCGAATATGTAGATACTTGTGTATGGTATTCAGATGATAGTAATGATTAAGAGATCTTGCTTCTCTTTCAGGTTATTCATAATTGGAAGCATTCCTAAGTTGAGTAACGCTGATCGACCTCTTTCCATTCAGTTGACATGCACGGGAGACAGCTGCATGATTTGAATCTGGTTCAATTAAATCTGTGCCTCTGATATAGAACAGTTCATATCTTAACGATGTTAAGGTACGGGGAGTTGTCCGTCTTATGATTAAAACCAAACACTGGACAACTCAAGGCACGTTTCTGTAATGGCTGTTTGTGGGTTGACCCAGGCTATGACGGGGGTTGACTTTCTACCATCTGGAAGATTAATAGTGATATTGTTCTAGACTCGCCACAGTTTTATTAAAAATGGATTTTTTTTCAGAAAACAGTAGTGGGAGTATGGTAGAACTGGAAGTGATTCCAGAACCACAAACGATTACTGAAGATTTGATAGGAACCTAAAGATTCAATCTGGTTCGACATTCCATTGGCCACTCCGCAGATAAGGTGGGTAACCTCAGGCACCCGAGAGGTACTCCGGTAGCCTCAAGGACGGTGACAGGGAAGTTCTTGTTTACCCACACTTGCCAATGCTGTTGTTCCAGGCTGCGAGACCCGGCGGGAGGATGAGAATAGTGTCGTTCTAAACTAGTTTTAGAAGTCTATGCCTATATGACTCTGCCAGAGGGTTTTCGTAATCAGTGGGAGCAGCGGAAGCATTGGTGGACAACAGGCTTATGTCTATTTATAGACTAAAGCAGATATAGCGGAGATAGATCATCTATTTCTGATGTGACACTCATAGGTTTGACTTCATCAGAATAGGGGATGGATCTGTTAAGAAGGTAGTAGGGTGTGTTGTCATGGTATTTGGATGACATACACAGAGTAGGAAAAGAAACTCCTATACTACGATCGGTTATTCTTTGGTCGTCACACAGTGGTTTCTCCACATGGGACTTGGACATTATATCAGACATACTGGTTACTAGATCTATGGTTTTAGATCTAGATTTGGGTGGTTTCCCAATTAAGGGTACTTAGACAGCATTCTAAGAGTATTTAGAATGGACGACTCCTGGCACGGTAGTGTACCTGCAGGTAATGGAGTCACCCTCTCTAAAGGTGTCTTACAGACTAAAGGGGAGAGGGCTGTGCATGATTGGCAGATCACTTGCTCAGGCAATTGAGTCAATCATGAGATGTCAAGTACCACACCAGATGTTGTTCTTGCACTAGATGCAATAAGTTGACATTGATCCAATCATGGAGAAGCAGTCGGAAGCAGTTTTAGAACATAAGTGCATGTTCTGGGGATATGATAACGACAGCCTCATGCGGGAGACAGTTATCATTCCAGGCTTCCAAGGTGACCTGGACGACAAGGAGGTTGTCAGAGTTATAGTTTTTTTCCTTCTGACGAGGGTCAGTATTTTGGACATGTGGTCCAAGGCATTACTGAGGGAGGCATGGCGCAGGATACTGATTAAGTTCAGTTGACGATACAGTCTATGAAGTTTGGATTTGGAGTTCATTTATGAGCTAGGTCCCATCTGACATCCAGACACACTCTAAGACAGGTATTGCTCATTTCGGGAGATAGGTTTCTTCGCGAACTTGAGATATAGAGAGACATAGAAAGAAACATCAAAGCGGATCCACTCACTGAGGCTATTCCTCGAACGCAATAGTTTCGCAAACGAGCTTTGTGAGACTGACTAGTAGAGGAGTTGGGTGTTCGGTATCACACGGGCTGTGAGTATGCGACATCGCAATAATTAGCCCTGAGTGCAAGTGGGAGATTGTTGGAGATAGTACCCTCAGAGTCAATTATTGGATCACAGGCACGTGATTGCAATGATTGAGGGAGGACCTATCCCAGGAGGACAGTCTTACTCAAGATGATAGTATGCTATCTGGTTTACCTTTATCATTGTGTACTGCTTTAGGTGACCTTACAAGTCACTATTGCACGTTGATAGAGCCCCTAGGATTCTTGCTTGACTACCAGCAGTATGAGGGCGATCATATACGTGGGAGCTGGTAGTCTATAAGCATATCCTTAAAAGGTCCCTAGTCGTGGGAGTTTCGAGACAGGGCATCGATACTCCAGAGTAGACTAGTGTATACAGTCGAGACCCCGACGAGGGGCGGTGGCCGGTCTCACAAGCCACTAGTGTCAGTTGGTTCACCTAAGATGTATACAGGTGCTCATTGGGTTATGAGTACACCGGACAGGACTCGCCGGGAACATGCTAGTTGGTCTTATACCTGACGTCAGATAGCAGTTCCCTGGTGACATGTGTACAGGTTAGTTCATCGACCTGGGGATCGTCATTTGTCTCGTGTGAGTTCCCACTGTACTTTGATTACTACCCTACCACGCTCAAAGGAGATGTGCAAACAGGTTTTAGTTGGGTACAGTCCCGAGCCACATGGAGGCAGTGAGCGGATCTTCAGGGGTTCGTCTCTCCCGGTATTGGGGGTGAGGTCGCGCTGTGTCTAGGAGAGCCATTACACAAAGTCTTTGGCCAAGGCAGGAGATTTACTTGTAGGTATTCCAGTAGTATCTCAGGGTGTTCTGGGCTACACTCCGACATGACTTGTACCGCTTTTGGGGGTCTGACTTTTACCAACCCCCTAGGCCCGCCATGCGATGCTCATAGACGAACGGATCGGACTGTACGGATATTGTCACTGATAGGCTCAGAAGGGTGTCAGGATGAGTTTGCTCATCGACGTCCCTTTTGGTCAATAGCTGGTAGCCCGTCACGTATGGCTAATGCCTCTGACGTGCTAGTGGTTAAATCTACAGCCATAGTATTGACGAGTCTTTAGAGTTCCCCACATTCAGTTACTCAAGTTTCGGGCGAAACGCTGTAGAGGCCGTGTGGAGATATGGCTGGGTTCGATCAGAAACGTGCGGTATTGCACGGATCAGGATCGGACGGTTAGTACTAGAGGCCGTATGGATATATGGCAGGGTTCGATCAGATACGTGCGGTATTGCACGGATCAGGATCGGACGGATATTACTAGCCGGCTTTGGTTTAAGCCGGATCCTAGTATAGTACAGTGTAGATTTTGTCTCATTGCATTTGTATTCGGTCGGAATACAGATGCGGGTGTGTATACACAGTATTGGGGTTTTCCTGTAATTTATTACGGGACCAGTTTTCTGGAGTTGCCAGTTTGTTTTCCGTTCAGCCATATTTCTTTGTATCTTTCATTGGCCGAAGATTGGTGGAGGAGGGCTTATTTGCATTTGTGCAAATAAGCATTTGTTGCATTTTGTTGGATCATGATGGTCGCACCATCCCTTGACCATTTGACTTCTTCTTTCATGATGGCTTGACTTTGTGATGAGATGATGAGGTTGGTGGAGTGTATGTTTGTGTTTGTGATCATTTTCTTTCATGATATCATTTGATCTCTCTCACTTGCATTATTGAGTGGCTCCCTTCATTTTGATACACACTTCTCCCCATTCTCCTTGCATGGGCCGGCCACTAGAGGGGTGGGGGTTGATTCATTTTGGTGTGGGATTTTTCACTCTCTTGATGCTTGCAAAAATCCCCAAGTTGATCTCTAAAAGTTCATATCTCCTTTCCTCCAGTAAAAGGCAACATCCACTACCCCAAATGAGACATGAGTTCTACACACATTCTACAGTAAACCTTGGGCACGTCGGCTCGCCAACATCGTGCCCGAGTTGCCTCGGTCCAGAGGTGGGAGCCCGTAAAAGAAGCAGGCGACGTGGTGCCCTTCCGGCGACGAGGTGGAGACCGGAGATTCCGCGGGGAGATCGGGACGACGACGAGAAGACCGGAGGACACGGATCACTCGGTATATCTCTACCCCCTCTCTAGACAGCTATGACTAGTTTAATGGCCCGATCCGGGTTTATAGTGCGCGGTGGTGCCGGTTTGAAAAGTTAAAGTGAATCACCGCTTCCGCATTCCGGCGTCGGATTGACGGCCGGGGCGCCGCCGTGCACTTACAGAAATAAACCAAGTAAAAGTCGTTGGAACACTTTGAAAACCATTCGGTTCTTTTCAAAACCAAACTTTTAAATGCGGAGCTTGAACCACTCCTTTGAAAAGCTATCTCGTTCCTTCGATTATATCAAGTTCACTACGTTCACGGTTTCGCCAAAACCATTCGTAGCCGTCCGTCGTTTCACATGAATGGTCAATAAGTATTAAAGTTATTTATGTTGGCCAAAGTCAAGGCATAGTGATTGGTAGCTATTGGGTATTCATGTGCAGCATAGATAGATGTATTGGTTTGGGGCAGTCGTTCTACCATCTTGGCCAAAGTCAAGGGTATGTGCGGGTGGGCTCAAATTAACCTGGAGAATGACGGGTAGAACTTGACATGTGACTTATGATATTTTGGCCAAAGTCAAGGTCATAAGAGCATGGGGAAAAAATCCACATCGGGAGTTTCAAAAGAACTGAAACTTGATAGCGCTGCATACCATTTGGAGTGTGATGATTCTGGTAGGATTCCTTCAGTTTTGTCACGCGATGATATTCGGATCCCGATCCTGCTGTGAGTATATGCTACTCCTCCGGAACTTTCTCACTTAACGATCAATGCTATAAACCAAGTAGGTGTCTAGAAAGGTGTTAGCGGGGCTACGCCCACAGGGAAAAGAGGTTACTTAATTAAGGAACTTCGCGAAAGCGTTGGAAAACCTCCCTCGAAGTACTGACACTGGCCTGGCTGAACTGTTAAGCAAGTATTGTACGGTGAGATTGATCCCGACTAGTTCTTCCTTTATCGTTTGAGGAGGGATTCGAGAGACAGTGGGAGCCATCATGTTTAGACAAATTAAAAACCACTCTAAACTTGCAAGAGTATCAAGCTAAAGTGTTTCTTCTCTCTCTCCTAATTGCAGTGACCATTTATCATGACTGGACTTAAGTTACTTCTAGATAAAAACATACTGACAGGGCCAAACTACAAAGATTGGCTCAGGAATGTCAAAATGGAAATCACTTATGACAAGTTGGGGTATCTTCTTACCACCAAAGCTCCCCCTGTCCCAGGTCCCAAAACCAGCGTAACGGATAGGGAAATCCGTAAGACCTGGGAAATCGACTGCGAGAAGGCCAAGTGCCTGGTGCTTGCCTCTATGGACAATGAACATCCGAGGAGGCACGAGAATATGGACCTCGAATCCATATTTCTCCATACAAAAGAACTGTATGGAGAGCAATCCCGTATCGCAAGATACGAAGTGTCGAAGAGATTGGCCGTCGGATCATCGGTAGCGGAACACGTGCTTAAGATGATTGGCTACATAGAGGAGCTCGCGGACCTTAGGACCACGTTGGAGAATGAGCTCTATACAGACTTGATTCTTCAGTCCCTTCCTTCCACTTACGCCAAGTTCATCCTGAACTTCAACTTGCAGGAAAAGAAAGTTGAACTTTTAGAGCTCCTCAACATGCTGAGGAGTGCAGAGGGCACCCTACAGAAAGGTAGGGAAACATCCACTTTGTTTGTAGGAGAATCTTCCTCTTCTAGGTCCAGGGCGAAAGCCAAGGGAAAGAAGAAGAAAACCCCCGCCAAACCAAGGGGCGGTGTTAGTAAAGTGGATACGAAGGGAAAGGCAAAAGCAACAAAGGTAGCGGGGAATCTTGTGGATAAGGAAGAGTGCTTTTACTGTCACAAGAGTGGACACAGGAAGAAAGATTGCAGGGCTTGTGTCACGACCCGAAAGAGCACGTGACTGGCACTTGAACCATATGAAGCCTATAGGACTCCATCTGATCCAAGTAAGCCAAAAGACCAGAAATCTAAAACCATTTTGAAGAAAAAAGGTACAGAACTGGTTTAAAGAAGTGAAGAAATACAGGTTTGAAATCAAGGTTTTTAAATAACCAAGCCGAATGTGCATTTTAAAAATGGTACAGTCTTTTCTAGAAATTTCGGCAGAGTCTCTTTTGTAAAACTGGCCCCGAATGGGGTAAAACAAGGATATCAATATATGCAAATGATAAAGGCATCCCCAAGCGGGAGCTAGCTCTTCGTCAATCGACGGTCACAACCACGCAAGATAAGATAATATACAACGCCAAGTGGCGAGGATCAAATCCAAAAGAAAGCTCAAAAGCAACAAGGAAATCCGCAATACAACTAAGCGCGACTCTAAGGTCGAAATATACAACACTGAAGTCTAGGTCTGAAAGAATATACAAGTTTTGGTTGATGGACAATTTCTAGATACAATGGAATAAATAAATACAAAGGTGATTCCTGATACGAAAGAATCCACCTACCAAAGCAAATCACCCGCAAGAAGGTAATGTGCCAGAAATGCCGCAATAGAACCTGTACGGCAAAACCTGCAAGAACTGTGGCACAACGGGGGTGAGTTCCCAACTCGTGAATAGAAACATCTACAAGGATAAATCGAATGCAAGACATAATCCTAAGTCAACGATCAGTAAAATATCCACAAGAGTACATCTGAGTGTAATAAAGTGGCAAGGTAACATCTAATCGTGTATATAGTGCCAGGTACTCAGGTAACAACATGTCATCAGTGTAAGGTATGTCTGCATGAAGTATCAATGAAGAAATATCAAAAATATCAATACACATATATTAGCGTCCCATACCACTAATATTGGTGTAAGATAAGTGTAAATCCAGTCTGTATATGAACCGTGTCTGTATATATGTGGAACCCGTCCACCTGTCACCCACTGACAGCAAGCATCTTGTATGCAATGTGAGGATATAACCAAAATCATGGAAACTCATCATGAAACCCGTGCCAAACACCGACACGTAAATCCTCATCCGTATGGGGCTCCGTCTGCGGATATCGGCCCTCGGCCCCGGCAGTATGAGTCAACCCATGTCCATCTCTGGGCTCTGTCTGCGGATATCGGCCCGTCGGCCCCGGCAGTATGCCCATCTCTCGGCTCCAGGCGGTATCCCCCGGATATCCGCCGAGCTCAAATACAATCACCGGTAGGTACTCGCCCGCCTCCAGGCTCAATCGGCATAACCCATCGATCATCTCGCCGAGGGGAACCATACCGGGCCCACCACGAACCCGCAAACGGTACATCACCTCCTCGAATCGGGTTTCAAGCACACGTCTCAGCACCGAGAAAACGCGTGGTGGACGCACCGAAATATCATATCACGAGGTACCGGGTTTTCATAAAGTGCCTCTTTTCTTAAATAACCCCACGGTCCTCAAAAACCAGAAATCACATGAAAATCCAACATCCAGCAGTAAATCCAATGCGATGTACTATGCAATCAATCCATGATATATGCGACATGTAAAGAGAGTAATCATATCGGAAATCATGCAACATGGAATAGGAATGCGCATATGTCGAAGGAAGCATCATATCACGAATGTAATAGTACTACTGTGTAGTGACATGGCAATTATCGATGATGAAGTGTGTGAGCCGGCAAATAGTGTACGTGAAACATACGCATCATCGATAATGGTGCTGGTGTCCTAACAGCATGATAATAACATGGTAATGAACATATGCCAGCAATGCGAATAGCATGAATATGCGGAAATCTAGTAATCAGCAGCACAGTGAAGTATCTACTATGCAACTACATTTAAGTATCCTGTCAAATCAGGAGGGGTAGGTGTGGAAACCACCAAAAACTGAGTCTAAGTATATATGTAGATTTATAGTCGGTGATCCCGCCTCAATGTCATATCGTAAGATATCCTCTAGCTATGAGTGCGGATCTATCATCAATATCAGCTCGTACGGTAAACCGTCGTACGGCATTCCCAAAAGCTGGGTACAGGTCAATATCTCACTGTCTCATCACATAACAAATATCACCATCATCAGATCATATAGTCTGGGTGTACTACTCTATATCTAGTACAAACGGTAACATCAGTAAGTATGCATGCGGGGGTAAACACCATCCCAAGCCCGCAAGAATCACAAGTCATATCCCACATATGAATCGTATCAAATCACCGATCCCAGGGCACCAAGCCCACAATATCGACTCATCTCCAAAGTCGTCACATATCATCAATCACAGTGTAAGTACATGTGAAAAGCAAGGGTATGTGTATAGGTGTAACTCTATCCTAGGGTTCGCGACTATGAACTACACTAGTCACTTCTAACCCTACATATCCAAAATACACCTAACATCACAATACCATATAATAAGCTATCTACGGACTGCGGGGGTGCTATACGCCATCCACCCGACTTTCCCCCATAGATATAATCTACTCACCTTGCATCATCATTTGCGGACATCACCATGCATTTGCTTGTCGTCCGAAGTCTTCATGGGTACCTACACATCAAAATATCGTATATGCGCATTAAAACCAAATCCAATCTAAAACGGCGCATAAACTCCAAAACGATACGATAAGGGGCCTATAGGTGAGAACCTATGGCACGCCTTCAAAACCATCCATAATCCTCTATATCGTCGTATAAACGACAATAGTCGAGGCAAAACACATTCCACCATTTCCAATCCAAAAATACGGAATACGGAAACACGAATCCAAAACGACAACATAGGATATATGTCCCAGATTTCACCCTAGATAGAATCTGTCAAAACTAGAAGTACCCAGGGCCAAGAATTGATGAAATGGGGCCAGGCACGCAAAACGAGGAGATTCCTCTCTGGTCTGGCCGCAAATTGCGGCCAGAAAGGAGGTTTTGGCGGCCGGGAAAAAGTATCAGGGGCTAGGGTTTTGGGTGTTGCCTCTATGTTGCCTGCACATCTCAATTTCCACTCAAAATTATTTTAGGGTTCTCGGGGTGTTAGCAGATTCTAAATAACAGTGGCAGATTCCAGTTTTTTCCCCCGATATTGGTTTCTAAAATCCGTATTATGGGTTCAAGCTTCAGGTTAGGGTCTCAATTCAAACACTAGGGTGTTGGTATAATCTTAACTGAGCTCAATTTCATAATGCAACATCAATTCCACTCAAACCCTAACTAGGTTTTCCTCAATTCCATAATATCACACAATATCGATAAAATCATGACATGGGGTTATAGGAAAGGCTATAATTAAGAAAATGGTTCAGAAAATACCTCATTTGGCAACTCAAGAATTTTCTTGAGTTGCCCTCTAGTGGCCAAATCCATGCTTCTTTAGCTCCATGTGTAGATCTAGGGATTTTGGACATTTTTAATGAAAGGAGATTGGGGTTTTGGTGTGTTTTTAGAGATGATTCATGGCTTGAGGAGGGGAGGGAAATGGAGAAGGGGAAGCAGCAGCAACTATGGGAGAGAGGGGAAGAAATGAGAAGGAGAAACAAGGCTAAGGGTTAAGGTCAAAGTCCACCTCTCTCTCTCACCTACCCTCATCATTGCATTTTCTTTTCTTTCCCTTTTCTTTTAAAACCCAACCCTTCTCACACCAATAGTAAACCCAAATGAAAACCATGGCTAGAAAAATACACAAGTGTAGGAAAAGTGGTATGTGCAAGTTTTGCACAAAATTGCCAAAAAACCCAATTAGCGATTTTAATCGCGATTAGCACTAAACTAGTGTCAAACTAATCACAAAAACTTAAAAATGTCATAATTCACTAATTTACCCTATTTTAGAATTTTCCATAATTTTTCATAATTTTTCTAACATTTTTCCTATTTATTTGCATTTAATATTAAAATAATCAATAAAATATTATTAAATTATAAAAATTCCCAAAATTAATATTTTATATTTTTGAAAATGTTACAATCTACCCCCCTTAAAGAAATTCGGTCCCCGAATTTAAATTTAAACCCCCACTACTAAAACAATCTCAGTAATAAACCAAAGTCGTCGGGGCTCCGAAATCATCAACACAAAGAACGTCACAGCGCAATGCATGCGCAAGGGTACTGAGCAGATAACTCAAAAACAAAACCCCGTCAAGCATCCCGCAATCATCGGAGTCGATGTAAAAACACAATGTCAAATCCAATACAAAACCGATATGATATGGATCGAAGCTACACATGTAGACATCCAATCTATACACGTAAAAAGCTGATGCAAAACATGCAAAAGTATATCCAGGTATCGGCTACTGACTAGTCCTGCTCAGCATGAAAGCAAAAACCCAACATCATAAAAGGTACTGCTCCAAAGGGAATAAATCTCAAAAATGTACATAACACAATCCTGTGCGTCTGGTGCGCACGGAAATCAAAAATCCAATATGTGCTAAACAGGTGCACAAAACAACATCTAGGTGCAACGGGTGTGCACGAAACCTCTGTCATGGGCAACGTATGTGCCTGACAGCCAAGGTCCGGTGCATCTAACATGCACGAAGAAATCTCGATTTAGTGCATCGGGTGCGCACCAAAATCGTATCTAAAAAAAACATGCGCCCAACACTCGCGAAAATCCAAATCTGTGCACCCATCGTGCACGAATGAAAATCTAAACCCTGCGCACTCAACATGCACGGAGTGCAAAACCAACCATCAAAATCCGGGTCAAAATCAACGATAAAATGCGTCTCAAACCAAAATCAGGTGTACCTCAAAGGAAAATCTCACAATCGTGTGCATCAGCGTGCACGAATCAAAGCATAACACTAAAATGCATGAAAACTCTGCGCGAAATATATAAATATCCAGTGGGTGCATGAAACCAATATCATGAAACTCAGTCACCAAAACTAAATCATGCAAACAGAACACCCAAAATACCGAAATCCAAAATGACGGATACGTGATAATCGAATCACAAAATCACAAATCACAAATACCGTCTTCGGTAGTTCCTCCTTCGAGGTCGAGAAGGAGTCGGTGCAATCCACAGCTAGCAGCGCAGGATATCTACCTGCCTCTTGCTCACGGTCTAGCGTCTTCTGACTCTCTGGATCCTCATCTTCTCTGCGGATTACCTATCACGCGGTCAATCGGCTCATCGGCCCTGTCAGGTGTGCTAACGGGGACGATTCCGTTCTGGCACTTCTCTGGTCACCTCTCGGTCAAACCTCACGACCACTCGTAAGGCAGCATATCACTGGCGTCGGCCTCTGGCTCTCTGAAAGCATGTCACACATCCGATCCTGGGTGCAACATCATGGCAGCTATGTCCTGGAAGGAATCCTGCTCAAGGTCTCTTCCAATCATGCCTATGCCGATCTGTACAGAGGCTAGCTCTCCTGCATAACCTCTTCTCGCTCAAAGGGCATCTGTGTCCTCAGCACAATATTTCTCCAGAAACTGGTCACATCGCAACGTCTCTGTAAGCATCTCAGGTCTCTAGTCTCGACGGGAAGCAATGACAGCTCGTCAGGGTCTCACACGAACCTCTTGTTCCAACTGTCTCTATCGTCGTCCACTATGACGTCACGCCAAGCTACTATGCACTGCACTGTCTCGGCCACGGTCAATCTGAAGTCTCCCACACGGACTCGAAATCTCGTACTCTGTAGCTTCATCACTCTGTAGCAGATGTCAGGCCGAACTGGTCCTCGGGAACACGTCTCAACCATCGGAGGAATACTCATCACTCGTCCATCCTTGATCAATTCGCAACGCATCTGGTTAAGTTCCTCTATCCGAACTTGGTCAACTACCTCGTCGACAATGCTGAACTCTGCCCTGCTGGGTGTGCACAAAATGACCACTCTGGGTCTAAGTCTTCTCGTATCGTACTCCAGAAAGGTCCTGCCGAGATTCCTTTCTCAAATCTCAATCCTGCCGAAGTGCCCGGAAGTCATCATCCAATGCTGAAACTCACGCTTATTCCGGAACGGCTGCATACTTATCGCGCTTCTTTTCTGGAAGATATATCCATATACCACGCCTCGGGGTGCGTATCACATCTCTGATGTCAGCGGAGTGGGACGTCATCTCGTCGAAATCTCGTACGAACTCTTTTCTTCACTCTGCTCAAATGTCGACTGATTCGGACTCGTCTCATCGTGGCTACACGAACTGTGCTCCAACGGCTATCCTCGTATCTGGAGTCTCTCAAGCAGTGTCCCATCACGATATCCGAAAGATGTCGAACCATCCGATCGACTCGTCAGATCCTCATAATCCCCCAAGAGCTCACATCTCGGGTACAGTTTAATAGTATCGAGTACATGCCACAGCGTCGGTGGTCCAGCCGTAGAAGGGCAAACCCAAGCCTCACTAATGGCGCCGCGGAACCGCCGTAAACCCTAAGGTTCAAAGGCTGTCACACGGTCATTAAGTCGAGTTAGGGTTTCATTCTTCTAGAGGGTCCATAGAATCACCTGCATGTCTTTCCGTATACTTTAAACTTGGAAAATGGCTCCTGACATTCGATCGTCTCAATCGACTCTCAACGAACCTGCGTGAAGTCGTCTCTAGCTGGAAACAATCAATCTGATATCCACGCATCGGGGTAAGCGAACTCACCACACGTCCTAGTCATTCATCCTCGGTGACTAGCGACTCGCTATCATCTCTCTAAGTACATGCTCATGCTGCAGTAGCTCCAATCATCTGGGCGATATTTCATCATTTGCAGCAACAACTGGCTCATACACCTGTACGTCGAACAATGCCTCGATCCTCCAGGAAAGGCAATACATAAGCGGTCATCTCTGAATCAGCCTGCTCTAGGTCTGAGTAAGACTCTCCACACTGGAAATCTTCAACTCAACTGGGCCCGCTCTGGCGCAAAACCGGACGAATCACCTTCGTCTCTCAAATCGGGTAGACTAGCTATCATCTGTCGCATATCTGCCTGAAGCTCCGGCAATCTCAGCTCGTAAGCTTCGGAAGCGACATCCTGTCAATCTCAGCAACAGCTGGTCCATCTGTCTGCACGGTAGGCGACATCACAATCCCTGAGGTATACTGTACATCAACAGTCCTCTCTCAACTGGCAGCTCTAACAAAGGCACGATCATCCGGTGCAAACCAAGCACTCGCCTCCACTAGAGGTCACAAACACCAACACTAACTCGAGACGTTCCCATGTCACCAGAAATCACAAAGGTCGGCCCTCGTACCAAACGAGCTCACACCGGCCGTAACCCTAGCAGCAGCCCAAACTGCGCTCAAACATGGTGACAGGGATCTCAATCGAGTATCAAAAGAGAGCACATCAAAGGCAAGAAAGGAAACAACAGATCCAAAGGGGATACATGATCATAGGAAGGAACAGCATCAATGGAGGTATGATCATGAAACTAATAGAATCGGGAATCTCAAATGGATGTATAATCCTGGATATAAAAAGAATCACTGATCTCAAAACAAATGTCCATCCTAAGGTTCCTTAAGCGGAGTGGCGTGTCGTAAGTATGCCGCGGAACATACCAACGGTACGTCACTCTACTTTAGTCACCTAATCCATCAACCAAGGGTCATCCTAATACGACGAAAGTTCGGGTTCACACCCCCTCAACCAAGTCTAAGTTCCGTAAGGTCAAGCCTAAGTTCCGTATATAAACAACTCCCTAGGCTCCACATAGTCAAACTTAGACTCGAACCAAGGTCAACCTAGCGCTCTGATACCAACTTTGTCACGACCCGAAAGAGCACGTGACTGGCACTTGAACCATATGAAGCCTATAGGACTCCATCTGATCCAAGTAAGCCAAAAGCCCAGAAATCTAAAACAATTTTGAAGAAAAAAGGTAAAGAACTGGTTTAAAGAAGTGAAGAAATACAGGTTTGAAATCAAGGTTTTTAAATAACCAAGCCGAATGTGCATTTTAAAAACGGTACAGTCTTTTCTAGAAATTTCGGTAGAGTCTCTTTTGTAAAACTGGCCCCGAATGGGGTAAAACAAGGATATCAATATATGCAAATGATAAAGGCATCCCCAAGCGGGAGCTAGCTCTTCGTCAATCGACGGTCACAACCACGCAAGATAAGATAATATACAACGCCAAGTGGCGAGGATCAAATCCAAAAGAAAGCTCAAAAGCAACAAGGAAATCCGCAATACAACTAAGCGCGACTCTAAGGTCGAAATATACAACACTGAAGTCTAGGTCTGAAAGAATATACAAGTTTTGGTTGATGGACAATTTCTAGATACAATGGAATAAATAAATACAAAGGTGATTCCTGATACGAAAGAATCCACCTACCAAAGCAAATCACCCGCAAGAAGGTAATGTGCCAGAAATGCCGCAATAGAACCTGTACGGCAAAACCTGCAAGAACTGTGGCACAACGGGGGTGAGTTCCCAACTCGTGAATAGAAACATCTACAAGGATAAATCGAATGCAAGACATAATCCTAAGTCAACGATCAGTAAAATATCCACAAGAGTACATCTGAGTGTAATAAGGTGGCAAGGTAACATCTAATCATGTATATAGTGCCAGGTACTCAGGTAACAACATGTCATCAGTGTAAGGTATGTCTGCATGAAGTATCAATGAAGAAATATCAAAAATATCAATACACATATATTAGCGTCCCATACCACTAATATTGGTGTAAGATAAGTGTAAATCCAGTCTGTATATGAACCGTGTCTGTATATATGTGGAACCCGTCCACCTGTCACCCACTGACAGCAAGCATCATGTATGCAATGTGAGGATATAACCAAAATCATGGAAACTCATCATGAAACCCGTGCCAAACACCGACACGTAAATCCTCATCCGTATGGGGCTCCGTCTGCGGATATCGGCCCTCGGCCCCGGCAGTATGAGTCAACCCATGTCCATCTCTGGGCTCTGTCTGCGGATATCGGCCCGTCGGCCCCGGCAGTATGCCCATCTCTCGGCTCCAGGCGGTATCCCCCGGATATCCGCCGAGCTCAAATACAATCACCGGTAGGTACTCGCCCGCCTCCAGGCTCAATCGGCATAACCCATCGATCATCTCGCCGAGGGGAACTATACCGGGCCCACCACGAACCCGCAAACGGTACATCACCTCCTCGAATCGGGTTTCAAGCACACGTCTCAGCACCCAGAAAACGCGTGGTGGACGCACCGAAATATCATATCACGAGGTACCGGGTTTTCATAAAGTGCCTCTTTTCTTAAATAACCCCACGGTCCTCAAAAACCAGAAATCACATGAAAATCCAACATCCAGCAGTAAATCCAATGCGATGTACTATGCAATCAATCCATGATATATGCGACATGTAAAGAGAGTAATCATATCGGAAATCATGCAACATGGAATAGGAATGCGCATATGTCGAAGGAAGCATCATATCACGAATGTAATAGTACTACTGTGTAGTGACATGGCAATTATCGATGATGAAGTGTGTGAGCCGGCAAATAGTGTACGTGAAACATACGCATCATCGATAATGGTGCCGGTGTCCTAACAGCATGATAATAACATGGTAATGAACATATGCCAGCAATGCGAATAGCATGAATATGCGGAAATCTAGTAATCAGCAGCACAGTGAAGTATCTACTATGCAACTACATTTAAGTATCCTGTCAAATCAGGAGGGGTAGGTGTGGAAACCACCAAAAACTGAGTCTAAGTATATATGTAGATTTATAGTCGGTGATCCCGCCTCAATGTCATATCGTAAGATATCCTCTAGCTATGAGTACGGATCTATCATCAATATCAGCTCGTACGGTAAACCGTCGTACGGCATTCCCAAAAGCTGGGTACAGGTCAATATCTCACTGTCTCATCACATAACAAATATCACCATCATCAGATCATATAGTCTGGGTGTACTACTCTATATCTAGTACAAACGGTAACATCAGTAAGTATGCATGCGGGGGTAAACACCATCCCAAGCCCGCAAGAATCACAAGTCATATCCCACATATGAATCGTATCAAATCACCGATCCCAGGGCACCAAGCCCACAATATCGACTCATCTCCAAAGTCGTCACATATCATCAATCACAGTGTAAGTACATGTGAAAAGCAAGGGTATGTGTATAGGTGTAACTCTATCCTAGGGTTCGCGACTATGAACTACACTAGTCACTTCTAACCCTACATATCCAAAATACACCTAACATCACAATACCATATAATAAGCTATCTACGGACTGCGGGGGTGCTATACGCCATCCACCCGACTTTCCCCCATAGATATAATCTACTCACCTTGCATCATCATTTGCGGACATCACCATGCATTTGCTTGTCGTCCGAAGTCTTCATGGGTACCTACACATCAAAATATCGTATATGCGCATTAAAACCAAATCCAATCTAAAACGGCGCATAAACTCCAAAACGATACGATAAGGGGCCTATAGGTGAGAACCTATGGCACGCCTTCAAAACCATCCATAATCCTCTATATCGTCGTATAAACGACAATAGTCGAGGCAAAACACATTCCACCATTTCCAATCCAAAAATACGGAATACGGAAACACGAATCCAAAACGACAACATAGGATATATGTCCCAGATTTCACCCTAGATAGAATCTGTCAAAACTAGAAGTACCCAGGGCCAAGAATTGATGAAATGGGGCCAGGCACGCAAAACGAGGAGATTCCTCTCTGGTCTGGCAGCAAATTGCGGCCAGAAAGGAGGTTTTGGCGGCCGGGAAAAAGAATCAGGGGCTAGGGTTTTGGGTGTTGCCTCTATGTTGCCTGCACATCTCAATTTCCACTCAAAATTATTTTAGGGTTCTCGGGGTGTTAGCAGATTCTAAATAACAGTGGCAGATTCCAGTTTTTTCCCCCGATATTGGTTTCTAAAATCCGTATTATGGGTTCAAGCTTCAGGTTAGGGTCTCAATTCAAACACTAGGGTGTTGGTATAATCTTAACTGAGCTCAATTTCATAATGCAACATCAATTCCACTCAAACCCTAACTAGGTTTTCCTCAATTCCATAATATAACACAATATCGATAAAATCTTGACATGGGGTTATAGGAAAGGCTATAATTAAGAAAATGGTTCAGAAAATACCTCATTTGGCAACTCAAGAATTTTCTTGAGTTGCCCTCTAGTGGCCAAATCCATGCTTCTTTAGCTCCATGTGTAGATCTAGGGATTTTGGACATTTTTATTGAAAGGAGATTGGGGTTTCGGTGTGTTTTTAGAGATGATTCATGGCTTGAGGAGGGGAGGGAAATGGAGAAGGGGCAGCAGCAGCAACTATGGGAGAGAGGGGAAGAAATGAGAAGGAGAAACAAGGCTAAGGGTTAAGGTCAAAGTCCACCTCTCTCTCTCACCTACCCTCATCATTGCATTTTCTTTTCTTTCCCTTTTCTTTTAAAACCCAACCCTTCTCACACCAATAGTAAACCCAAATGAAAACCATGGCTAGAAAAATACACAAGTGTAGGAAAAGTGGTATGTGCAAGTTTTGCACAAAATTGCCAAAAAACTCAATTAGCGATTTTAATCGCGATTAGCACTAAACTAGTGTCAAACTAATCACAAAAACTTAAAAATATCATAATTCACTAATTTACCCTATTTTAGAATTTTCCATAATTTTTCATAATTTTTCTAACATTTTTCCTATTTATTTGCATTTAATATTAAAATAATCAATAAAATAATATTAAATTATAAAAATTCCCAAAATTAATATTTTATATTTTTGAAAATGTTACAGCTTGGAAGGCCAGAACACAGGATCTGAAGCAAGTTGCGGCTTCAGCTTCAGGTGTGTATGTTATTGAAAACTGTATATCAATAAACTCTACGTCCTGGGTATTGGATGCCGTGTCAGGATCTCATATCTGTAATTCTTTGCAGGCATTGAGAAAACATAGGTTTTTGAAAGCAGGTGAAATGACCCTCAAAGTTGCAAACGGAGCTAGCATCGATGCTGAGGCCGTGGGGGACTATCACCTGGGAATGTCAGATGGACATGTTTTGGTTTTACGTAATTGCTTTTTTGTACCCAATGCAACTTGTAATATCATTTCTGTATCTTTAGTTTCTAAAGAAGGTTATGAATTTGCGTTTGTAAGTAATGTTGTAAACATTCACCTTAATCAAGTTCTGATTGAGTCAGGTACATTGAGCAATGGTATATACGTATTAAACCAACCACAGATTTTCAATGTCCAGAATACACATAAAAGAAAGCCTCCGAAAACAAATCAGACTTTTTTATGGCATTGTAGACTGGGTCACATCAATGAGAGAAGGTTGACGAAATTACATATAGAAGGATATTTGGATCCGTTCGAATATCAATCATATGCAACTTGTCAATCCTGTCTCAAAGGAAAGATGACAAAGACTCCGTTCACTGGACACGGAGAAAGAGCGAGCGAGCTCTTAGGACTCGTACACAGCGACATGTGCGGTCCAATGTCTACGCATGCACGAAGCGGTTATTCTTACTTCATTACTTTTACGGATGACTTTTCAAGGTACGATTATGTCTTCTTAATGAAACATAAATTCGAAGCCTTTGGAAAATTCCAGGAATATAAGAATGAAGTAGAAAAACTAACAGGCAAAAGTATCAAGACATTAAGATCTGATCGAGGTGGTGAATACTTGAGTGCCGAGTTCCTGGATTACTTAAAAGAGAATGGAATTCTCTCTCAGCTTACTCCTCCATACACTCCGCAACATAACGGTGTATCGGAGAGATGGAACCGAACCCTATTGGATATGGTACGGTCCATGATGAGTAACGCTGAGTTACCGCGATCATTCTGGGGATATGCACTAGAATCAGCTGCATACCTTTTGAACCGAGTTCTAACTAAGACTGTGCCTACTACACCATATCAGATGTGGTGTGGGAAGTGACCCTATCTTAATCACATTAAGACATGGGGATGTCCAGCTTTTGTCAAAAAGCAGCATGCGGACAAGCTCTAGGCACGCTCAGTACAGTGCAAGTTTGTGGGATATCCAAAGAACTCCATAGAATATTTCTTCTATTGCGAAGAGGAACAAAAGGTTTTTGTTTCTCGTCATGCCCACTTCTTGGAAACTCAGTTTTTGGAAAAAAAGATAAGTGGGAGCGCAATAGAACTGGAAGAAATTCCAGAATCACGAGCTATTACTGAAAGCTTAGTAGAACCAGAGGGTTCGAAAGATGTGGACATTCCTGCGCCGCTCCGCAGAAGTAGTAGGCAGTCTCATCCGCCCGAGAGATACTACGGTTTTCTCACAGACGGGGATAGAGAGGATTGCATCATTGATAGTGATGAGCCTACTGGCTTCCAGTAGGCCATTCAGAGCGTTGACTCGGTAAAATGGCTGGATGCAATGCGGACCGAAATGAAGTCCATGTACACCAACAAAGTATGGACGTTGGACATTGCTCCAGATGGGGTAAAACCCGTAGAATGCAAGTGGATCTTCAAAAGAAAGATTGTTGTAGATGGACAGGTTGAGACGTATAAGGCTAGACTTGTTGCAAAGGGTTTCCGTCAAAGACCTGGCTTGGACTATGACGAAACCTTTTCTCCAGTGGCTATGCTGAAATCCATTCGGATCCTTCTTGCCATTGCTGCCTTCCACGATTATGAGACCTGGCAGATGGACGTAAAGACCGCTTTTCTAAATGAAAATTTAGAGGAGTGTGTCTATATGGACCAGCCGGAGGGTTTCATTCAGAGTGGGAGCAGCGGAAAGGTGTGCAAGTTGCTTAAGTCCATCTATGGACTAAAGCAGGCATCGCGGAGTTGGAACATCTGTTTTGATAAGACGGTCAAAGAATTTGGCTTTATCAAAAATCCAGATGAACCATGCATCTATAGTAGATTTGTAGCAAGAACTGTTGTATTCTTCGTATTATACGTGGATGACATTCTCTTGATAGGAAATGATATTCCTATGCTACAATCTGTCAAAGGGTTCTTGTCACACAGGTTCTCCATGAAAGACCTGGGTGATGCCTCATACATTATGGGGATCTTGATCTATCATGACAGATCCAAGAGGATATTTGGACTCTCACAGTCCAGGTACATCGACACCATACTGAAAAGGTTCAGTATGGAAGATTCCAAGCGCGGTAATCTACCGGCTTGTCACAGGATCACCCTCTCCAAAGAGATGTCTCCCAAGACTGATTTGGAAAGGGATCGCATGTCTATTATACCCTACGCTTCTGCGGTAGGCTCTATAATGTATGCGATGTTGTGTACCAGACCAGATGTAGCTTATGCACTGAGTGTGGTAAGCCGGTATCAGTCAAACCGTGGGGAGAAACACTGGATAGCGGTAAAGAACATTCTCAAGTACCTGAGAAGGACTAAGGAGATGTTCTTGGTGTATGGCGGAAAAGACCTCCAGATCGAGGCCTTTGCTGACTCCAGCTTCCAGAGTGACAAGGATGATTCCAAGTCCATGTCAGGTTATGTCTTTACCCTCTATGGAAGGCCGGTGTGTTGGAAGAGTTCCAAACAAGAAACCGTTGCTGACTCGACGATGGAAGCGGAATATATCGCTGCTGCAGATGCCTCAAAAGAAGCCGTCTGAATAAGGAAGTTCATAACAGAACTTCAGGTGGTTCCGTCCATTGTTGATCCAGTACCTCTGTATTGCGACAACAACGGGGCTATAGCTTTAGCGAAGGAACCCAGGTCCCATCAGAAGTCCAGGCACATCTTGAGGCGGTATCACCTGATCAGGGAGATCGTGGGTCGCCAGGAGATCGAGATTCGGAGAGTTGCTACAGAAGATAACACTGCTGATCCATTCACCAAGGCCTTACCCCAGACTCAGTTCGAGCGGCTGATCGAGATGATAGGTCTTCGATACTCCAGTACATGGCCTTAGTGCAAGTTGGAGATTGTTAGTGTATATGTCCTAGAGGCCATTACTGTATCATACTGGATTGTATATTACTTGATGGAAGCTTGGGATATTCACCTTGTATTGACATTCTTGCTCAAAATGGTAGTATGCTACTTGGTTTGTTTCTGCCTTAATGTGTGCATGTGTTTCTTTTAGCATATCACCTTTACACATTAGTGAAGCCCTTAGGATCTTTGCTTGATTACCAGCGTTGTGATGGCAGTCACACTCGTGGGGGCTGGGTAATCCATAAGCACATCCTTATGCAGGTCCCTAGTCGCAGGACTATCGAGACAGGGAATCGATACTCCGGAGTAGACTAGCGTATGCGCTTCTTATCCCAGCTTGGGAGACGGTCTGTCCCACAGCCGTCAGTATGTCGTACTTGAGATAGTATGCGAGTGCTCGTTAGGTTACGAGTACACTGGACAGGACTCGTCGGGAACTGTTGGTTGGTATTATACCTATCGTCAGTTATCAGTTCCCAGGTGAGATGAGTACAGCTTAGTCCGTTGACTTGACACTGTCACTTCGCCTCGAGTGTGTTCCCACTGTACTTTGATTACTACCCTACCACGGCTCAAAGGAGTCGTGCAAACAGGTAGTTTTTGGGTGCAGTCCCGAAGCACTTGGAAGCAGTGACGGTTAGACAGGATTCGTCTCTCCCGGTATTGGGGGTTGATATCGCGCTGTGTCTAGGAGAGCCATTACACAAAGTCCCTGGCCAAGGAAAGCGAGATAAACTGGTAGGTTTCCAGTGTTATCTCAGGTGTTCTGGGTTACACTCCGACACGACTTGTACCGCTAGTAGGGGACTTATGTTTACCGCCCCCTAGGCCCGCCATGCGATGTTCTTAGACGAACAGACCGGACTGTACGAAGACTGTCACATTCAGGCTCAGTAGGAGTTCGGATGGGTTTACCTCGCCAGTCTTCTTATCGGCATCTACCTGGGGACCGTTACGTACAACTAGTGCCACTTACGCTCTGTGGTTAAACCCACTGCCAGCGTAGTGTCGAGTCTTTAGAGTCCCACACAGAGGGTTATTCGCCTTTAGGCAAAATGAGTAGAGGTCGCATGGTTTTGCAACAGGGTTCGTTCACATCCGCGCACTTGTGCACGTTTGGTGTCCGGACAGCTTATACTAGCGGGCTTTGGTTTAAGCCGGATCCTAGTATATGATTTGGGATTGGTTTTATCTCATTGTATTCGTGTTCCTCGGAACACGGATACGGGTGTGTATGCACAGTTGACTGAGACAGAGGCAGAGGACTTTCATTAGGGTTGATGACCATTGTCATTTTCTTAACCCTAATGTTTATGTGTGTATTATGATTTATTAATATTAGTTAATTATAATTGTGCATGGTTAGGGTTGTAAGTCCATGCTACCCTTCCCCGGTTCTTACGGGGTTGCGGAAGTGGCGAAAAACGATTTTCAAGAGGGTGGTAACATGGACTCCCATTACGGATCTTTGTTACACTACTAACTAACAACCTAACAAGAGTTTACCTACTCGGTTAGGGGGCTATACCTTTCTTGAACTCCTTCATCTTCGACTCCTCCCGGTGTACGGATCGGCCTCACCTCGTCGTCTCCTTGCACCGAAGATGGATCCACCCGAAAGTTTCTACCTTTGGCTTCTTCTTCGAACTTTGAAGAAACTAGATCACTTGGCTTGCTAGGCCTTATGAACTAGAATGAGTAGAGGAATGTTTTGGTGTCTTTTTATCTCTAAGGCAATGAGTCTCAACACATGAGAATGGTTTGCCTTGAGGTAGATAGAGCAAGAGGAAGAGGGAGAGCTTGAGAATGAGAGAGCTCAAGAGAGAGAAAGCAAATGATAGATTCAACCATACTCTTCTCATTCTCACCTCACATAATCCAAAAGCATCATGAGCCATAATGATAAATCAAGTATTATGTGATGGTTATCATATCACAAAAGGCAATATCATTTCATGCATTAAATGCAATGTGTGAACAAATAAGCAAGCTAAAAGTCTTTGCATGAAATGATAGCCATAGTAATGATGGGGGTCAACAAGTCCAACCTAGTCAACCGGTCAATCTAGTCAACAAGGTCAACCTTTCAACCCAACCATGGTACAATAATACTTAATTATCATTAACCATATTTCTAATTCTCATTAGGGTTAAGCAAAGTCAATAGTCAACAGTCAACAACCCCAATGAGAATCCTCTGCCTCTGTCTCTCTGTCAACTGTGCATACACACCGGCATCCGCGTTCCGAGGAACACGAATACAAACGAGATAAAACCAATCCCAAAACGTACACCAGGATCTGGCTTAAACCAAAGCCCGCTAGTGTCAACTGTCCGGACACTGTACGTGCACAAGTGCACGGATGTGACCGAACCCTGTCGCAAAACCATGCGACCTGTCGCAAAACCATGCGACCCCCTACTCTTTTGCCTAAAGGCGAATAGCATTCTGTGTGGGACTCTAACGACTCGACACTACGCTGGCAGTGGGTTTAACCACAGACCGCAAGCGGCACTAGCTGTGCGTAACGGTCCCCAGGTAGATGCGGACAAGAAGACTGACGAGGTGAAACCCATCTGAACTCCTACTGAGTCTGAATGTGACAATCTCTATACAGTCCAGACTGTTCATCTGATACATCGCATGGCGGGCCTAGGGGGCGGTAAACGCCAGTCCCCTAATAGCGGTACAAGTCGTTGTTTGTTATATGTATGCCCTAGAGGCCATTACTGTACATACGATGTATATTGTAGTGGATGCTAGGACATATATAGGGAGGACTTCTTGCTCGACATGATAGTATGCTATCTGGTTGTACTTTATCTTCAAATGTACTCAGATTATCTCTATGTTACATGTTGATAAAGCCCTTAGGATATGTACTCGACTACTGGGACTATGATGAGATCATACTAGTGGGGCCATGGTAGTCGACGAGTACATCCTATAACTGTTCCTAGTCGAGGGTGTATTGAGACAGGGCATCGATACACCAGAGTAGACTAGCGTATAGGCATCTTGACCCATATGATGGGTGATGGATGATCCCATATCCATCGGTGTTTGACATCAAGGATGGTGTACGGGTGCTCAGTGGAGACTGGGTACACTGGACGGACTCGCCGACAACTCCCAGATGGTATTATACCTCACGTCAGATGGCAGTTCTCCGGTGACACTGGTACAGAGTAGTCTGTTGACCCGAGATCGTCATAGAGTCTTGTGTGATTCCCACTGTGCTTTGATTTCCATCATACCACGTCCAAGAGGGCGTGCAAAAAGGTGACTTTTGGGAACGTCAGATGGCAGTTCTCCGGTGACACTGGTACAGAGTAGCTCTGATACCTTTAAACATGATTAGGGTTTGGATTAGGGTTAAGTCTTCTAGTTGATTCTAGAAGCTTTTCATTTTGTCATTATAAAGATATTTGTGAGTGACTCATTCTTAGCTCAACCCAAACCCTAACCCTTGGTCAATTCTCTACAATGGTTAAGTAAACCATGGTTGCATAATTCATCATTATCTCTTTTGCATTATTCATCACAAAAGGAATTCTACTATTTTTCATCTTCTTCCTTCTTCTTCTTTGCTTGAAATGCTTTCTTGCTTTGATTTTTGTGATGGATAAATATGAGAAAAAGATAAATAAAGAGGGCAAAAATCCTACTTCATCATCCTCATCTTCCCTTGCCATTTAGATGAGGGTGTTCATATCAATTCATGAGTGTTAGCTTGTGTTAAAGAAATTTCAAGGTAGATCATCTTAGTATCGAAGATCGGAAGCAAAGGTTGCGTCTTTCTCTTCGTGGAACCTCTCGAGAGTCCGGATCCCGATGATCGCAGCGAAGGGACCACAACACGGAGCATATGAAGTGAAGGACCGGATCTACAAAGGTTGTAATCCCTCTCACTTAGTGTTAAAGTGTTTAGCATGCTTGTTTTCTCCTAATCTCTAGTTTAAAGTTCCGTATTCGGGTTTTTCGGCACGGCTAAATTTTTAATCTGGCAGGGTTGATGCCTCGTAGACCCTTGTGCGTGTGCGTAGCAACCCTACAATGGTATCAGAGCCAAGCTAGAGCTTTAGGCGAAGTCTAGACGATGTTTGAAACCCGATCGAACCCGAAACCCCATTTTTACGAGCTCTCTGGACTTTTTCTAAAAACTGGGATTTTTCAACATTAAAAATGCTTAAAAAATTCAGCAGGGAATTATAAGAATTACAGTGCAAAAAGTTTTCGATGAACAGTATAAAGCGCGGCGGAACCGCGGCGGAAGCATGCCTTCTGCGGCGGTTCCGCGGCGCAATGATGACGTCATCATCCCCTGTTTGCACAGTAACTCCTATTTTATTATTCTGGATTTTCTAGGAATTTTTAATTTTTATTCAAGAGTTGAATTTTCTGGGGTTGTTTTGGGGATTCGGTGTTTCGATCGGAGTATCAGATTTTGTCTATGTGGTTTTCCGGATAATTTTTAGAAACTGTTAAAAAGTTCGAACGGATATCAATAACTCACTTTTTCCCCTGTCGGAAAATTTTTCAAAAGTTGGATTTTTTCTCGTGTTTAAGAACGTTCTAAGTCATGCAAGTAACGCGGTGGAACCTCTAGAAGACAACAAACCTTAACTCGATTATGTGACCGTCTTGAACTGCCTTTTGAACCTTAGGGTTTGGGGCAGTACGGCGTGCCACATGTGAGGCGTTGGCTTGACCCTTCTACGGCTGGACCATTGGTACTGTGGCATGTGATGAATGTTTTTAAACTGATTTCAAGTGTTGAGATATATTGGGGAAATCTTGGGTGTTTGATGATTCGATCGGAAAGTTTAACTTTATCTATTTATCTGGAATGTGATACAATATTTGGAATCCACAGGTAGTTATGAGATAACTAATTTGAATATTATAAACATAGCAGTTTAGTCTCAGATGATCGGTTGCCACGGAATTTTGATGTGATCAAAAGTCCGTCGCAATCACGTAGCGTACGCGGATACTCGCCGGATAAACTTAATAGACAGCTACGCCCCATAGCCCCGACCAAGTGACTGTAGGAGAACCCCGTCGCCGAAAGCATCCGTTCGGGTGCTCGCGGCAGCGGTGTTCCGCCTTAGTGCACTTCGTCGACGGCATCTGGGGTGCGGCCGTCTACTAAAGTTTGCGACGAGCTTTCGATCAGGACGTCGGGAATCTTGTTGAATTGCCCGACTTGATATTGAAAAGAGTTTTCGATAATGAGACTAAAATGCGGGGTTTATAATTGTTAGGCATGTGATGTCTAAGGAATTCATTTGGTTAGGCATGCGATGTCTAAAGAGATTGCGGATTCTAACTATTGTAGTTTTACACTTTCTTTTCTGTGACCGTATGCGTAGTATGTGATGTATCGCCGGCTTCGTTGCTATACATCAACGACAATCGGGATACGCATACTTGTTTACGTTGATGATATGAGATATTATGTGTTGCTGTGATATGTTGTATTGGATCGTCGCGTTTGAATAGCCGGGGGTTTTATGTGAGATGAGAGTTTTTCTTTTTCATTCATGTAAAATTCATTTGTATGTAATATTCTTTTATTGGGGCACTTCCAGGTAGCGGAAGATGTCACCGTTGTATATTCTTTTCTTTTCCGCATTAGGTAGACCCAAGGCGGGGAGCAAAAGTAACCGGGCTTTAGGGTCCAGTGGGAGACCATCTCGAGGAGTCGAGACCGGGTCTCCTAACCCTAGAATTGGCAGTGTTGCTTGCCGCTCTCGTAGGGGTCTAGGGATGTGGGTTTGGCTATTCATCACGACCGTGGAATCCGTGTTTTATACAGGCTCGTATTGAAAACACGGACGTCCTAGTATATCCAATATTTCATATATGTTCTTCTACTGCAATGTTCTGTGATGAGATCATATTACTGCCTGAGACGAATGTTTATATTATATATATGAGATATATGTTATATTGCAGATTTCGTTTCAAAAGAGATGCTTGTGAAGCATAATAAAATGGGACTTCATTAATAAGATTAATGAAATAAAAGAAACCTAAGATGTTGTAGAAACTTGTTTATAAAAACTGGTAGCTCTAGTTATTGCTTTGCATAGCGGTGTTCCTTGTAGAACATCCAGCACCTTATTCGATAAGGAAAGGACCGAGATCCCTTCACCGGGAGTGACTCCTTTAGCAATAACTGGCAGATGCTACAAACTCGGTTTGTCTTTTGATTGCTTCAATAGTTCTTGCTTTGCATAGTGGTATTTGTGAAATATCCTGCACCTTATTCGATGAGGAAAGGGCCGACGATCCCTTCACCGGGAGTGACCCCTTTAGCAAAACTAGAAAAGCCTCAAAAACATTCTATTTAAAATCACTCGATTCTACAACGATATCAAGTTCATTACGCAAAGGGTTTTCTTAAAAACCTGTCGTAGCCCTCCGTCATTTCAGATAAGTACTAGTTAGTATTCGTGCTGCGTTTGTTGACCTTGTCAAGGCGTAGTGTGCGGTAGCTGATTAGTGCTTATCTGTATAAGCATATAATGCGATTGGATTAGGGTAGCCGTGTGACTTTGTTGACCTTGTTAAGGGTCGTGCGGGTGGGTTTAATTCAATCAGGAAATGACGGGTTGAACTTGACTTGCGGTCTATGGTTTGTTGACCTTGTCAAGGTCATAGATCGCTTGGGGCAAAATATTATCGGGAATTTCAAGTGTTGAAATTTGCAATGAGATTGCATACCTTCTATGAGATAGTTGGATCCCGATACCCTCTGCGAGTAAGAGTTACTCCTGGGAGAGTTTTACACATTACAATTAGCCGATCAAGTAGGTGTCTAGAAAGGTGTTAACGGGGTTACGCCTCTGGGAAAACGAGGTTTACTTAATTAGGTTCGTGCGAAAGCACGGGGGACCTCCCTCAAAGTACCGACACTGGCCAGGCTGAAAGATTGGCGAACTTGTAGCGTGTAATTAATCCCGGCTAATCATTCCTTTTAGGGTTTGAAGGAAGATTTGACTAAAACAGTGGGAGACATCCTGATTGGATATATTAGATAACCAATTTAATCTTGCAAGAGCATACACTGAGTGTTTTCTTCTCTCTCTCTCTCTCCAGGTAGCGACCATATCACGCCTTAATCAAGATAATAATACGGATATATTGACCAAACCCGCTTGTTATACTGAGCTGGGGAACGTTGGTCCCGCTCCAACTTATAATTGTTATAAGACAGAACAGGAAATTGGGGATTACCAGAATTCCCGTGCCGCCCAAACGAAGAAAGTGCATGTTGATGCATCATCATCGGGTGTGTTCATTACACAGAACTGTTTCTCAGTATCCTTTACGTCCTGGGTATGTGATGTTGGAGATAGTGCCCTCATAGTCAATTATTGGATCACAGGTACGTGATTGCAATGATTGCGGGGGACCTATACCGGTAGGACAGTCTTACTCAAGATGATAGTATGCTATCTGGTTTGCCTTTATCAGTCGTGTACATGATCATGTGACTGATTACATGTTACACTTTGATAGAGCCCTTAGGATCTTGCTTTACCACCAACAGTATGATGGCGATCATATACGTGAGAGTTGGGTGGTTTATACGCATATCCTTAATTGTGGTCCCTAGTCGTGGGAGTTTCGAGACAGGGCATCGATACTCCGGAGTAGACTAGTGTGTACAGTCGAGACCCCGACGAGGGGCGGTGGCCGGTCTCACAAGCCACTGGTGTCAGTTGGATCACCTAAGATGTATACAGGTGCTCATTGGGTTATGAGTACACCGGACAGGACTCGCCGGGAATCTGCTAGTTAGTATTATATCTACCGTCAGATAGCAGTTCCCTGGTGACATGTGTACAGGTTAGTTCATCGACCTGAGGTCGTCATTTGTCTCGTGTGAGTTCCCACTGTGCTTTGATTTCTACCCTACCACGGCTCAAAGGAGTCGTGCAAACAGGTAGCTTTTGGGTACAGTCCCGAGCCATATGGAGGCACGTGAGCGGATCGGCAGGGGATTCGTCTCTCCCGGTATTGGGGGCGAGGTCGTACTGTGTCTAGGAGAGCCATTACACAAAGTCCATGGCCATGGCAGGAGATTTACTGGTAGGTACTCCAGTAGTATCTCAGGGTGTTATTGGGCTTCACTCCGACACGACTTATACTGCTATTGGGGGTCTGACGTTACTAGCCCCCTAGGCAGATATGCGATACTCATAGACGAACGGACCGGACTGTATATTCATTATCACTGTTAGGCTCAGTAGGGTTTTCCGGATGAGTGCACTCATCGGCATCCCTTGAGGTCAGTCCATGGGCAGCCGTTACGCATTGCTAGTGCCGCTGACGGTTTGTGGTTAAACCCACTGCCAGGGTACTGACGAGTCATTAGAGTCCCCCACAGACAGTTTCCCAAGTTCGGGCGAAACGTTGTAGAGGCCGTATGGTTTTATGGCAGGGTTCGGAAAATGCACGTGCGTTTACGCTCGTGTTATTTTTCGGGCAGATAATACTGGTCGGCTTTGGTTTAAGCCGGATCCGAGTATTATATTGAGTAGGTATAATATCTTTGTCTCAGTTGCATTTGTATTCGGTCGTAATACAAATGCGGGTATATTTATACAGTTTCGGGGTTATCCTGAAAGTCGTTTCAGGATCACATTTGGAATTTGCCAGTTTCCAGTTTTCTATCAGCCGTCTTTTAACATTCGGTTAAAGACGGATTTATCTTTTCTTGGATGAGAGAGAGTCATGCTTCTAGAAGCTTCTAGAAGGTTCTAGATGATGACTAGGCTTCATGACTCATTAGTGCATCAATGGTTTTTTGATGATGTGTTTAATGACTCATGCTTTGATATTAATGGTTTTGTTTTCCTTAGGATATTTTTTCATAATATCTTTTGCTTAAGGTTACTCTCCCCTCTCCTACGGTCACCTCCCTCTTGCATATAAAGTGGCCGGCCCCCTCTCTCTCCTCACTTCACTTGATGTTTCATTTTAGAGAGAAAAGATTATGATAGTATTTGGGTGCATGGAAATTTCATTACCTCGTTTCATTCCATCACCCAATTCCCTCGGCAACTTCATTAACCGATCGTCCACGGATTTGGACGAAGTGAGACAAAGTCATCTACTCATTCTCTACATCATTCTTGGTCGTCTCTTTTAGCAAACTTGACGATCGAGTTGCCTCAAGTCAGAGGCGGGAGCCCGTTTAAAGAATCAGAGACGTGGTGCCACTTGGACGAGGATATCGAAGATCGACGAGATCGGAGCAGCCGCAACAGAGCGTGGGATGATGGTTAAAGAACGAAGGACTCGGATCGTTCGGTATAACCTTTCTACACTCTTTACAATTTGTTAGTTTAGCAATAATGGAAGATCCGGGTTAAAGTATACGATAGCGCCAGTTAAAAAGTTTTTGTTCCGCATTTGGCGTCTGTAGACTGCCGGGGCGCTACCGTAGACTTACAGTGGTATCAGAGCCTAACCATTTTGCTATGCTAACTTGTGCTAACGCGTTTAAAACATCGATCGAACTGGAAATCAAAAATCACATTTTTACAATATGACAGTTTCTGTTGATTTTAAACGGTGTCCTAAAATTATTTCACACATCTCTGAATACTGTGCAGGCTTTTCTAAGAACTACGACAAAATTTGGGCACGTCACCGCACCAAACCGCCGCGGAAACGCGGTCAAACCCATGGTTTGACCGCGCATCCGCGGCCACGTGGTGAGCTCGTGCTCCCAAATTTTGTCAGTGGGTTTTTCTCTGGAATTTGTGGTTTTTGGTAAATATCGTTTTGGCCCAGATTTTGTTACTGTTCACCAGTAAGTCGTGGGGCCCACTTTTTGATATTTGGTCGATCGAAATTTAAACATGTTAGTTTACAGTGCTTACATTATATCTCCGACCGGGAATGTCATTTGATCGGTAAACCGCGTCTGATTGCTATAGTTCTTTTAGACGGGTTTGCGAACGTGACATTCGCGTTGATGTTCTGTGTTGTGCTGTGATGTTGCGGATTTGTCGTGGTGGATAGCAGTGTGCAATGGTAGTACAGTTTGAGTTTATTTGTTCATTTGATATTGCGGGACGAGCGTCCAACTTGTGGACAGCCGTCACTGCCTGTTGTATAATATTATTTTTGGGGCACGACCAGGTTGCGGTCGATGTACCTATTGTACTATTTTTCATTACTGTACTAGGTTTTGACCCGAGACGGAGTGCACGGATAGCCGGGTTCTGGGGGGCAACGGGTCCGCATCTCATGGCTTTGAGAGGCAGAGGGGTCCCACTCTAGAATTGGCAGACTATTCGCCGCACTCGTAGGGGGTACAGGTTGACCCAAGGAGGGGTGCCCAAGATTACCGGATTCCGTGGAGTGCTGCGTGGTCCATTCACTATGTTGTAGGGGGCTGCCTCGCTTCAGGTTTTGGCGGGTAACTTGCCGCACCCGTAGGGGTCTAGGTTTCATTGCACAGGCTATCCACACGACAGGGGAACGTCGAGTTTCAGCAGCGGCTCTGTGAAACTCGGGGATCCCAGATATCTGTATTGTTCTGTGATGCTTATTACTTTTCTGTAATGTTGCATACTATCACGCCTGGAGCGATTATTGTATATTGGTTTATATACTATTAGATGTTGTATATATTTTACACCCGCGCTAGTCCAGTCCCCGCTCTGTCGTTAGTTAAGTAACCTAACGGGTGATGACGGGACCCAGTGACGAATGCGGATGGCATATACGTACATTTTATTTTCGTTCTTTTCTGGTGTGATTAAATGATGGGACTGTGTTGATTCTGATCAATGCAAAGTGAAACAAACCTGTTTACAGTTGTTGGAACAAATTTAAAAAGTGTTGTTACAAAGACGTTTCCTTTTGTTATGCATAGCGGTATTCAGTGGAATATCCTGCACCTCATTCGACGGGGCAAGGGCCGATATCCCTTCACCGGGACTGACCCCTTGGGCAGAAGTTTGCGTCAGAGTAATAACTTCACTATAGTCGATTACAAGTTGCTTTGCATAGCGGTATTCAGTGGAATATCCTGCACCTCATTCCACGAGGAAAGAGCCGAGATCCCTTTACCGGGAGTGACCTCTTTAGCAAAAGGTTTTCGCCACTATATTTTAAAAAAGCTATCAGGTTCCTTCAGCGATATCAAGTTCACTACGTTAAAGGTTTTTCGCCAAAAACCAGCCGTAGCCCTCCGTCACTTCTTTTGGGTATTCAGTAGTATTCAAGCTATGTATTTTGACCAACGCCAAGGCATAGTGTTTGGTAGCTGCTGGGTATTCAATTGTTGCATAGATAGATGAGTTAGTTTGGGACAGTCGTTCTGCCATTTTGGCCAACGTCAAGGGCATGTGCGGGTGGGTTCAAATTGACAAGATAGTGACGGGTAGAACTTGGCATGTGATTTATGACATTTTGACCAACGCCAAGGTTATAAGAGCATGGGGCAAAAACCATATCGGGAGTTTCTAAAGAAAATGAAACTTGCCAAGTATGCGCATACCTTCTGGAGTATGAGTAACATGGATGCATTCCATCACGTTATCATGCGATGAGAGTTGGATCCCGATTCCCACTGATGAGTTGGTTTACTCTTCGGGTGATCCCGATTGATTCTTCTTTAGGTTTGGAGGAGAATTTGACAGGACAGTGGGAGGTTTCCGGATTAGATATAATGATGACCATTCTGATCTAGGTTAGAGTGCACGCAGAGTGTTTCTTTTCTCTCTCTCTTTGGCAGCGACCTTTGACCAACCCTAGACTATGACTCAGTGACCAAGTTGACCGAACCTTCTTAAAATACTGGCTTTTGGATTGTCTGAGTTGCATAAGTCATTGCCACTCCTTCTTTTACCCTTTGCATTTCTCAGAACACCCGTATTACTACGGATATCCACTTCCATTGGATAAATCCATCGTATGGTTATATACGAACTCGAAGGGACTTCTTCGAGGATGGATCCAGGTTCAGGAGAAATAGAATTGGTTTATTCAGTTGTCTTTTATTATCACCTTCTCTCAGGTTGCGAGAGCTCCTTGGTTTAGGAGAGTACACCTATTACGCTTATTGGATAGTCTTATTCCAAACCATAGGCTGGTGCCGAAAGGTAGGGAATGAAGAAAACCAATTAGCATAAGT
This sequence comes from Agapanthus africanus, assembly GCA_030015575.1. Classification (NCBI taxonomy): domain Eukaryota; kingdom Viridiplantae; phylum Streptophyta; class Magnoliopsida; order Asparagales; family Amaryllidaceae; genus Agapanthus; species Agapanthus africanus. The sequence goes on from CM057351.1 coordinate 111,337,988, forward strand.
ATGGTGTGCAGAAGGTAATATGTAAAGACAAAATAAAGGGATTAGAAAGAGGGCAAAGTAAATTGCGACTGTTATCATTCACGACCAAGACCGCGTACTTCATCGCCACTCCCATTTCACCTTTAAAAGAATAAGGTATTATTCAGTTGTCTTTTATCATCACCTTCTCTCGAGATGCGAGTACTCCTTGGTTTAGGAGGGTACACCTATTATGCTTACTGGATAGTCTTCTTCCAAACCATAGGCTGGTGCCGAACGGTAGGGAAGGAAGAAAACCATTTAGCCTAACGATGGTGTACAGAAGGTAACGACTAAAGACAAATAAAGGGATTTGGAGAGATGGCAATAAAATATACGGTTGAAGTCATGAATTGGATTATGGAAGAGGCATTGCTATGAATACCAGGATACCCCTACGAAACATTTTAATGTTTCAGTGCATTGTTAAAGAAAAACTGTTTTCCCGATTAGACACTTACTCCAAGGGTATGTATTTACCAGGTTTCATTCTCATATCTGTATGGTTTTACAGATGATGAGTGGGAGTAAGATATTGGGAATTAGGTGATCATCCTCATTATATCGGAATTCGTTGTAATTGGTGATATTTGAGGAAATCGCCAGGGTACAGTTTTCCACCTACGACGCACAGGTTTTGAGTTGTTTAACTCAGCGGACTTATACAGAGTATTGTATGTTGTCCGAGTGTCCTTCAGGACAAAGGGGTAGGTCCTCGTACTATGTTCTGTTTACTTATAACTTCTCTAGTATTTAGACAAGTGTTTCGTAGAAATACAAGGTCTAAGTTTTGAGAAGTTGTGGGTATAAGAATAAAGTAGAGAACCAGGTATCACAAGTATCGGGATTCTTCAAAGAGATCGAAGATGTAGATTCTTGTGATTGGTATTCAGATGATAGTGATGGTTTTGAGAAACGTGTTTCTCTTTCAGGTTACTCATAATTGGATGGATTCCTAAGTTGAGTAATGCTGATTAGCCTCTTTCCATTAAGTTGATATGCACTGGAGACAGCTGCATGATTTGAATATGGTTCCAATTAAATAAGTGCCAAAGTTTCTGTATTGGATATAGAATGGATCATACCTTAAAATATGTTAAGGTATGGGGAGTTGTCCAGCTTATGATTAAAACCAGACTCTGGATAACTCAGGGCACGTTTCTGTAATGGCTGTTTGTGGGTTGACCCTGGCTATGACGAGGGTTGATATTCTACCATTTGGAAGATCAATAGTGATATTATTCTTGACTCGCCACAGTTTTAGTAAAAATGGATCTTTTTCAGAAAACAGTAGTGGGAGTATGGTAGAACTGGAAGTGATTCCAGAACCGCGAACGATTACGGAAAATTTAATAGGACCTATACATTCAATCAGGTTTGATATTCCAATAGCCACTCCGCAGGTATGGTAGGTAACCTCAGACACCCGAGAGGTACTTCAGTAGCCTCAGACACGGTGACAGGGAGGTTCTTATCTACCAAGACTTGACACTACTGTTGTTCCAGGATATGAGACCCGGTAGGAGGGTTGTCGTAGTCAGTGGGAGCAACGGAAGCATAGTGGGAAAGATGCTGATATCTATTTATAGACTTGAGCAGTTATAGCGGAGATAGATCATCTAATTTTGATGTGACAGTCATGGGTTTGACTTCAATCAGGATAGGGGATGGATCTGTTAAGAAGGTAGTAGGGTGTGATGTCATGGTATCTGGATGACATACACAGAGTAGGAAGTAAAATTCCTATACTACGATCGGTTGTACTGTGGTCGTCATATAGTTGTTTCTCCAGACAGGATATGGATATAATATTTGACATTTTGGTTTCTAGATCTATGGTTTTAGATCTGGATTTGGGTAGTTTCCCAATGTAGGTACTTTGACAGATATTCTAATGGTTTTGGAATAGTTGACTCCTAGCATGGAGGTGTACCTGCAGGTGATGGAGTCACCCTCTCTAAAGGTGTCTTACAGACTAAAGGGAAGAGGGATGTGCATGATTGGCAGATCACTTGCTTAGGAAATTGAGTCAATCATGAGATGTCAAGTACCACACCAAATGTTGTTTTACACTAGATGCAATAAGTTTGTATTAATCCAATCCTGGAGAAACATAAGGAAGCAGGTTTAGAACATAAGTGCATGTTCTACGGATTTGATGACGGCAGCCTCCTTCGGGAGACGATTATCATTCCAGGCTTCAAAGGTGACATGGTTGACAGAGTGATTGTCAGAGTTATAGTTTTCCCTCTGACGAAGAGGGACAGTATTATGGACAGGTGGTCCAAGAGGATACTGTGGGTGGCATGGTGCCGGATACTGATTAGGTTCAGTGATCGATACAGTCTAAGAAGTTTGATTTGGAGTTCCTTTATGAACTAGGTCCCATCAGATATCCAGACATATTCTAAGACAGGTATTACTCGATTCGGGAGATGGCTTTCTCCGCGAACTTGAGATTAGAGAGATATAGAAAGAAACTTCTAGGCGGATCCACTCACTAAGGCTATTTCTCGAACACAATAGTTTTACAAACGGGCTTTGTGATACTGATTAGTAGAGGAGTTGGATGTTCGGTTTCACACGGGCTGTGAGTAGTCGACATCGCAATAATTAGCCTTGAGTGCAAGTGGGAGATTGTTGGAGATAGTGCCCTCATAGTCAATTATTGGATCACAGGTACGTGATTGCAATGATTGCGGGGGACCTATACCGGTAGGACAGTCTTACTCAAGATGATAGTATGCTATCTGGTTTGCCTTTATCAGTCGTGTACATGATCATGTGACTGATTACATGTTACACTTTGATAGAGCCCTTAGGATCTTGCTTTACCACCAACAGTAATGATGGCGATCATATACGTGAGAGTTGGGTGGTTTATACGCATATCCTTAATTGTGGTCCCTAGTCGTGGGAGTTTCGAGACAGGGCATCGATACTCCGGAGTAGACTAGTGTGTACAGTCGAGACCCCGACGAGGGGCGGTGGCCGGTCTCACAAGCCACTGGTGTCAGTTGGATCACCTAAGATGTATACAGGTGCTCATTGGGTTATAAGTACACCGGACAGGACTCGCCGGAATCTGCTAGTTAGTATTATATCTACCGTCAGATAGCAAGTTCCCTGGTGACATGTGTACAGGTTAGTTCATCGACCTGAGGTCGTCATTTGTCTCGTGTGAGTTCCCACTGTGCTTTGATTTCTACCCTACCACGGCTCAAAGGAGGTCGTGCAACAGGTAGCTTTTGGGTACAGTCCCGAGCCATATAGAGGCACGTGAGCGGATCGGCAGGGGATTCGTCTCTCCCGGTATGGGGGCGAGGTCGTACTGTGTCTAGGAGAGCCATTACACAAAGTCCATGGCCATGGCAGGAGATTTACTGGTAGGTACTCCAGTAGTATCTCAGGGTGTTATTGGGCTTCACTCCGACACGACTTATACTGCTATTGGGGGTCTGACGTTACTAGCCCCCTAGCAGATATGCGATACTCATAGACGAACGGACCGGACTGTATATACATTATCACTGTTAGGCTCAGTAGGGTTTTCCGGATGAGTGCGCTCATCGGCATCCCTTGAGGTCAGTCCATGGGCAGCCGTTACGCATTGCTAGTGCCGCTGACGGTTTGTGGTTAAACCCACTGCCAGGGTACTGACGAGTCATTAGAGTCCCCCACAGACAGTTTCCCAAGTTCGGGCGAAACGTTGTAGAGGCCGTATGGTTTTATGGCAGGGTTCGGAAAATGCACGTGCGTTTACGCACGTGTTATTTTTCGGGCAGATAATACTGGTCGGCTTTGGTTTAAGTCGGATCCGAGTATTATATTGAGTAGGTATAATATCTTTGTCTCAGTTGCATTTGTATTCGGTCGTAATACAAATACGGGTATATTTATACAGTTTTTGTGTTATCCTGAAAGTCGTTTCAGGATCACATTTGGAATTTGCCGGTTTCCAGTTTTCTATCAGCCGTCTTTTAACATTCGGTTAAAGACGGATTTATCTTTTCTTGGATGAGAGAGAGTCATGCTTCTAGAGCTTCTAGAAGGTTCTAGATGATGACTAGGCTTCATGACTCATTAGTGCATCAATGGTTTTTTGATGATGTGTTTAATGACTCATGCTTTGATATTAATGGTTTTGTTTTCCTTAGGATATTTTTCATAATATCTTTTGCTTAAGGTTACTCTCCCCTCTCCTACGGTCACCTCCCTCTTGCATATAAAGTGGCCGGCCCCCTCTCTCTCCTCACTTCACTTGATGTTTCATTTTAGAGAGAAAAGATTATGATAGTATTTGGGTGCATGGAAATTTCATTACCTCGTTTCATTCCATCACCCAATTCCCTCGGCAACTTCATTAACTGATCGTCCACGGATTTGGACGAAGTGAGACAAAGTCATCTACTCATTCTCTACATCATTCTTGGTCGTCTCTTTTAGCAACTTGACGATCGAGTTGCCTCAAGTCAGAGGCGGGAGCCCGTTTAAAGAATCAGAGACGTGGTGCCACTTGGACGAGGATATCGAAGATCGACGAGATCGGAGCAGCCGCAACAGAGCGTGGGATGATGGTTAAAGAACGAAGGACTCGGATCGTTCGGTATAACCTTTCTACACTCTTTACAATTTGTTAGTTTAGCAATAATGGAAGATCCGGGTTAAAGTATACGATAGCGTCCAGTTAAAAGTTTTTGTTCCGCATTTGGCGTCTGTAGACTGCCGGGGCGCTATCCCGTAGACTTACATGTGATACCAGATCAGGATCCCGATATGTAATTTGTTACATGGGTTACAGAAAGGTAGAGAACTGAGAACGGGTGATAAGTTTCATGAGACAGAAAACGGTGCAAGTGTTGCAGCCAAGTCTGTTGGTCACTGTAACCCTGTATTACCAGAATACATTGATTCTGAACAAATGTTATTTGATATCGAACCTGATATACAAAATCATATCAGTCTCCTTTATTAGTAAAGAAAGAATATAATTTTGTATTGTTGGATAATGTTTTGAACATTTCCTATATCAAGAGTTGATCGGTTCAGGCACGTTATCTAAAAGCATTGACGTTCTAAATCAAACTACAGTTCTTAGTATAAGGAACACACACAAGAGGAAGAGTTCAGAAATGAATGAATCCTTCTTGAGGCATTGTAGACTAGGTCATATCAATGTGACCCGACTGGCTGAAGTTACATTTAGATGCATATTTAAATTAGTTATGAATTTACATCTTATGAAACTTGCCGGTCATGTCACAAAGATAAGATGACCATAGCTCTGTTTATTGGAAACAGAGAAAGAGTTAGTGAACTCTTGGGATTGATACATGCTGATGTATGAAAGGTCCCCTGTCTACACATGCCAAGATTGGTTCTTTCTACTTCATTACATTCTCTGATAATCTCTCAAGATTCAGACATATGTTTCTGTTGAAACAAAGGTCCGAACCTTTTGAGATATTCACAGAATATAAATTAGAATTAGAGAACCAAAATACGGGTATAAAGTTATTATGTCCTTTGATGAGATCAAGGAGGAGAATACTTGAGCACGGGATTCCTGGACTATTCTAAAGGAGAATGAGATTCTCTCTCAGCATTACTCCTCCGAATACACCATAGCACGATGGTATATCGGGGCGGAGCAATAGCACCCTATGTGATATGGTGTGCTCTATGATGAGTACTACTGAGTTTCCTATTTCCTTTAGGGAGTTATGCACTTGTGAAGTTGCATACCTATTGAATAGGGTTCAAATCAAATCAGTTGCCTACCACTTCATATATGATATGGAAAGGGAAGAGCCCATATCTTAAGTTTGTTAAGATTTGGGGTTGTCCGGCTTGTGTCTAAAAGCAAAATCCGGACAAGCTCGAGGCAAGGTCTGTTATGTAGAACTGGAATGGTTCCAACTATACAAACTGCAGCTAATGATTTGGTAGAACCAAAGGATTCAATAGTTTCAAACGAACCTCAGCCTCTCCGCCGATCTAGTAGGGTTCCTCACCCACCTGAGAGATACTTCGGTTTCTCTATGACAGTGGGAGCGAGGATTGCATCATGAGATGATGACCCAACTAGTTTCGAGCTGGCCATCAGGAGTATGACTCTGTAAGAATGGCTGGATGCTTATCGATCTGAGATGGAATCCTTATACACCAACAAAGTATGGACTTTGGTTGCTTTATCTGAAGGGTTAAATCCCCATCAGGAGCAAGTATATCTTGAGAAGATTACTTGGTGTACATGGAAAAGTTGAGACTTTCAAATCTAGACTTGTTTAAGGTTTGCATCATAAGACCAGGTATGGATTGTGTTGAAACCTTTTCTAAGGAGCTATGCTTAAGTCCATCCAGATCCTACTTGCCACGGCTACATACCATGACTACGATATCTGGTGGTTGGGTGTCATGACTGCTTTTCTAAATGATGTTTTAGAAGATAGCGTTTATAAGTACACAGCCAGAGGGCTTTGTAGACAGTGGGAGCAGCGAAAACATATGCAAGATGTTTTATATGATAAAACAGGCATCGCGTAGTTGGAACATCTGTTTTGATGTGGTAGTCAAAGAGTTTGACTTCATCAAAATGGTAGATGAACCTTGTATATACGAAAAGGTAGTAGAGAGTATGGTAGTGATCCTCGTAGAGTACGTGGATGACATACTCTTGATAGGGAAGGAGTTTCCTATGCTACGCTCGGTCAATCTCCGCTTATCACAAGGATTCTCCATATAGGATCAAAGTGATACCTCCTAAATCCTGGGTTTTGGATCTATGAGATAGATCTAATTGGATGTTAGGACACTCACTAGTTGTAGTGAGATGGTATCAATCGATCCTGGGGAGAATCACTGGAAAGGTTCCAGGCTGATAAGGACGACTGAATGTCAGTCGAAGGCATTGTCTTTACCCTCAGTGGAGGGACGGTATGTTGGAAGAGTTCCAAGCTAGATACCGTGACATACTAGACGATTAAAGGCAAGATACATCGTTACCAAGGATGCTACCAAAGAGGCAGTCTGGATATATATAAGTTCATAAGATGAACTTCGTTCCTACCATTGTGTGACAATGGAGTTGTGGCTTTAGCCAAGGAACTACCGTCCCATCAGAAATCCAGATATAATTCTTAGGCAGTGTCACCTGATCATGGAGATGGTTGATCTCCAGGGAGATCGAGGTTAGGAGAGTAGACACAGAGGACGACAGCGCGGATCCACTCACAAAGGGCCTTTTTCCCAGTAGAGACTTTTATGGGATGGTTGAGTATGGGATACTTCAACCGCAGCTAATTGTTGGGTATGCGATACCATAACAGATGGCCCTAGTGCAAGTGGGAGATTGCTAGTTATATGTATGCCCTAGAGGCCATTACTGTACATACGATGTATATTGTAGTGGATGCTAGGACATATGTAGGGAGGACTTTCTTGCTCGACATGATAGTATGCTATCTGGTTGTACTTTATCTTAACATGTACTCAGATTGTCTCTATGTTACATGTTGATAAAGCCCTTAGGATATGTACTCGACTACTGGGACTATGATGAGATCATACTAGTGGGGCCATGGTAGTCGACGAGTACATCCTATAACTGTTCCTAGTCGAGGGTGTATTGAGACAGGGCATCGATACACCAGAGTAGACTAGCGTATACGCATCTTGACCCATATGATGGGCGATGGATGATCCTATATCCATCGGTGTTTGACATCAAGGATGGTGTACGGGTGCTCAGTGGAGACTGGGTATACTGGACGGACTCGCCAAGAACTCCCAGATGGTATTATACCTCACGTCAGATGGCAGTTCTCCGGTGACACTGGTACAGAGTAGTCTGTTGACCTGAGATCGTCATAGAGTCTTGTGTGATTCCCACTGTGCTTTGATTTCCATCATACCACGTCTAAGAGGGCGTTCAAAAAGGTGGCTTTTGGGTACAGTCCCGAATCACATGGAGGCAATGAGCGATATGAGGGGATTCGTCTCTCCCGGTATAGGGAGTTGATGTTGTGCTGTGTTCGATTGGCTATAACCGGAAATCCCTGGCCAGGGTTGTTGAGATTTACTGGTAAGTGTTATCAGTAGTTTCTCGAACTGTTATAGACCTCATATCGACACGACTTATCGAGCTACTGGGGTCTGACGTTTACCACCCCTAGGCGAGATATGCAACATATCAGACGACGAGACCAGACTGTACGGGAGTGTTACTATTTGGATTCACAGGAGAATGTACAGGCTTGCTTGTTGATCTTCTGAGCGCTCAATACCTGGGTAGCTGTTACGTTTAGCTGACCGCTTGCAGCTTGTGGGTGTTTGATATGATCATCACCTACAGCCGGCGTATTGACGATTCTTTAGAGTCCTACACAGAGGTTTCTTGACTGAGGCAAAACGGAGTAGGGACACATATGTGATATGTGCGGGACCGAGGATAATGCGATATGTGATACCGTATTATATTCTCGCGATATTTGATATCAGCCGGGTCATCGGATCAAGTGTTGATTCGATGAATCGGTACGGATAAATATTAGTCGGTTATATGCGATATAGCCGGATTGTCGGATCAAGTGTTGATTCGATAATTTAATGTATAATAATATATATGATATATTAAATTACATTAACTAATATTTGCTCACCAAAAGATTCTTTTTCTCACTCGGGTAATATATTGATATATATGCGATAAATGTTAAATGTATTATTTTATTTTGTTACGATAAATATTATATATATGATATATATTATTGTAACATGATATGATAAATAATGCAACATGTTTTGTGGAGTTTAAACATGATTAGGGTTTGGATTTGGGTTAAGTCTTCTAGTTGATTCTAGAAGCTTTTCATTTTGTCATGATAAAGATATTTGTGAGTGACTCATTCTTAACTCAACCCAAACCCTAACCCTTGGTCAATTCTCTACAATGGTTAAGTAAACCATGGTTGCATAATTCATCATTATCTCTTTTGCATTATTCATCACAAAAGGAATTCTAATATTGTTCATCTTCTTCCTTCTTCTTCTTTGCTTGAAACGCTTTCTTGCTTTGATTTTTGTGATGGATAAATATGAGAAAAAGATAAATAAAGAGAGCAAAAATCCTACTTCATCATCCTCATCTTCCCTTGCCATTTAGATGAGGGTGTTCACATCATTTCATGAGTGTTAGCTTGTGTTAAAGAAACTTCAAGGTAGATCATCTTAGTATCGAAGATCGGAAGCAAAGGTTGTGTCTTTCTCTTCGTGGAACCACTCGAGAGTCCGGATCCCGATGATCGCAGCGAAGGGACCACAACACGGAGCATATGAAGTGAAGGACCGGATCTACAATGGTTGTAATCCCTCTCACTTAGTGTTAAAGTGTTTAGCATGCTTGTTTTCGCCTAATCTCTAGTTTAAAGTTCCGTATTCGGGTTGTTCGGCACGGCTAAATTTTTAATCGGGCATGGTTGATGCCTCGTAGACCCTTGTGCGCGTGCCTAGCAACCCTACAGTCATGTCGGAGTGAAGCCCAGAACACCCTGAGATAACACTGGAAAACTACCAGTATATCTCGCTTGCCCTGGCCAGGGACTACTCGTGTAATGGCTCTCCTAGACACAGCGCGATGTCAACCCCAAATACCGGGAGTGACGAATCCTGTCTAACCGTCACTGCCTCCAAGTGCTTCGGGACTGCACCCAACTACTACCTGTTTGCACGATGTAAGTCGATGTAGTACACCCCAGTACTTGTGGGGAGGCGGAAATTTCAAAAACGATCAAGTTTAAACAACGAACATCGACTAACCGCTTGAATCGAAGCTAAACAAATAATAACCAAACACATAACTAAACTAAACTATAGTGTTAAGGGATTATACCGATCGAAACAAGTCCTTCGTCTTTGTGTCCTCCTTTGTTCTCCTCGACCTTCTCTAGGTAGTAGACGATCCACCCGAGAGCGAAACTCCAAGCTAAACCTCTAACTTGAGGTAACTAATCAACTTTGATTGCTAATCAAAGATGAAAGGATGATGTAGAGTGAAGGTTATGGATTGTTTAGTCTAACTAATTCTTTGATCTCAACACATGAGGATTAAGGATTAGGGTTTGAAGATGAGAGCTTGAGGAGAGAGAATGTGAGATTAGATAATGAGAGAAGAGAGAGAGTGTATCATAATATTATGAAGCATTCTTATTTTTCAATAATGAATAAAAAAGAAATGAATAAGCATGCTTCATGAAATATCTAGTGGTGATTCATTAGCATGAGTCATTAAGCAGTAAATGTGCATTAATGAAACGAATGAATCACCACCATGACTCACTCTCTTATCCAAAAGAAACCTCCTTAGTCACATCTTCTAGAAGCTTCTCGAGTAATTACGAGAACGCCCCTCCAATCCGCAAAAATACGGAAAAACTTTAGACTGTAAAAATCTAATAACCTGATACCAGTAACTGGCTTAAACCAAAGCCGACTGCTAAAAACTGTCCGAAAGTCGTACGCGCGTAAACGCACGTATGCGTCCGAACCCTTTGTCGCAAAACCATGCAACCTCTATATCGTTTCGCCTGGAGTAGGAAACTCTCTGTGTGGGACTCTAGAGACTCGACTACTACGCTGGCAGTGGGTTTAACCACAGACCGCAAGCGGCACTAGCTGTACGTAACGGTCCCCAGGTAGTTGTCGATAAGAAGGCCGATGAGTAAACCCATCCGAACTCCTACTGAGTCTGATGTGACAATCTCCATACAGTCCGGTCCGTTCGTCCAAGACTATCGCATATCGGGCCTAGGGGGGCGGCAAGCGTCAGTCCCCTAATAGCGGTATAAGTCGTGTCGGAGTAAAGCCCATTACACCCTGAGAAACTACTGGAACCTACCAGCAAATCTCGCTTGCCCTGGCCAGGGACTTTGCGTAATGGCTCTCTGACACAGCACGATATCTACTCCCAATACCGGGAGGGACGAATCCTGTCTAACCGCCACTGCCTCCAAGTGCTCGGGACTGCACCCAACTGCCACCTGTTTGCACGACTCCTTTGAGCCGTGGTAGGGTAGCAATCTAAGAACAGTGGGACACACTCGAGGCGAAGTAGCAGTGTCAAGTCTGCGGACTACGCTGTACTCATGTCACCTGGGAACTGTTTACTGACGACTGGTATCAAACCAACCAACAGTTCCCTGTGAGTCCTGTCCGGTGTACCCGTAACCTAACGAGCACCTGTATACTATCTCCAGTACGACGTACTGACGGCTGTGGGAAAGACCATCTCCCCAACTGGGATGAGAAGCGTACACACCAGTCTACTCCGGAGTATCGATGCTCTGTCTCGATAATCCAACGACCGGGGACCTGAATAAGGATGTGCTTGTAGACTACCCAGCCCCCACTAGTGTGACTGCCATCACAACGCTGGTAAACAAGCAAGATCCTAAGAGCTCTATCAATACGTACACTCACATATTAAGATAGAAAAACCAAGTAGCATACTACCATGTTTAGCAAGACTGTTATATACATGTGAATATCCCAAGCTTCCATTAAGTAATATACAAGCTAGTATGATACAGTAATGGCCTTCTAGGGCATAAACACTAACAATCTCCCACTTGCACTAGGGCCATGTACTGGCATATCGCAGACCAATGATCTCGAGCAGCCTCTCGAACTGAATCTGAGGAAGGGCCTTCGTGAATGGATCAGCAATGTTCTTTTCTGAAGCAACTCTCCGAACCTCGATCTCCTGACGATCAATGATCTCCCTGATCAGGTGATACCGCCTCAAGATGTGTCTGGACTTCTGATGGGACCTTGGTTCCTTCGCTAAAGCTATAGCTCCGTTGTTGTCGCAATACAGAGGTATTGGATCAACTATGGTAGGAACCACCTGAAGTTCTGTTAGGAACTTCTTCATCCAGACTGCTTCTTTTGCGGCATCGCAAGCAGCTATATACTCCGCTTCCATCGTCGAGTCAGCAACGGTGTCCTGCTTGGAGCTCTTCCAGCACACCGCCCCTCCATTGAGGGTAAAGACATAACCCGACATGGACTTGGAATCGTCCTTATCACTCTGGAAGCCGGAATCAGCAAAGGCCTCCAACCTGAGGTCTTTTCCGCCGTAAACCAAGAACATCTCCTTAGTCCTCCTCAGGTACTTGAGAATGTTCTTTACTGCTATCCAGTGTTTCTCCCCTGGGTCTGACTGATACCGGCTTACCACGCTTAGTGCGTAAGCTACATCTGGTCTGGTACACAACATCGCATACATTATAGAGCCTACCGCAGAAGCGTAGGGTATAATAGACATGCGTTCCCTTTCCAAATCAGTCTTGGGAGACATCTCTTTGGAGAGGGTGATTCCGTGACAAGCCGGTAGATTACCGCGCTTAGAATCTTCCATACTGAATCTTTTCAGTACAGTGTCGATATACCTGGACTGCGAAAGTCCCAACATCCTCTTGGATCTATCACGATAGATCCGGATCCCCAGAATGTAAGAGGCATCACCCAGGTCTTTCATGGAGAACCTGTGTGACAAGAATCCTTTGACAGATTGTAGCATAGGAATGTCATTTCCTATCAATAGAATGTCATCCACGTACAAGACGAGGAATACGACACTTCTGGCCACAACTTTACTATATATGCACGGTTCATCTGGATTTTTGATAAAGTCATATTCTTTGACTGTCTCATCAAAACAGATGTTCCAACTCCGCGATGCCTGTTTTAGTCCGTAAATGGACTTAAGCAGCTTGCATACTTTCCCGCTGCTCCCACTCTGATTGAAACCCTCTGGCTGATCCATATAGACGCTCTCTTCTAAATTTCCATTCAGAAAAGCCGTCTTTACGTCCATCTGCCAGATTTCATAATCATGGAAGGCAGCAATAGCAAGAAGGACCCGAATGGATTTGAGCATAGCCACTGGAGAAAAAGTTTCGTCATAGTCCAAACCAGGTCTTTGACGAAAACCCTTTGCAACAAGTCTAGCCTTATAGGTTTCCACCTGTCCATCTACACCAATCTTTTTCTTGAAGATCCATTTGCATCCTATGGGTTTTACCCCATTTGGAGCAAAGTCCAAAGTCCATACTTTGTTGGTGTACATGGACTCCATCTCGGTCCGCATTGCATCTAGCCATCGTACCGAGTCGCCGCTCTGGATGGCCTGCTGGAAGTCAGTAGGTTCATCATCATCTATGATGCAATCCTCTCTATCCCCGTCTATGAGAAAACCGTAGTATCTCTCAGGCGGACGAGACGGCCTACTACTCCTGCGGAGGGGTGCGGGAATGTTCTGTTCTTCTTGAACCTCTGGTTCTACCAAACTTTCAGTAGCAGCTTGTGGTTCTGGAATTTCTTCCAGTTCTATTTCGCTCCCATTTGTATCCTTTTCTAAAACTTGTTGTTCTAGAAAATGGGCATTACGAGAAACAAAAACCTTTTGTTCTTCTGCGTAATAGAAGCAATATCCCTTGGAGTTCTTTGGATATCCTACAAGCATACATTTTACTGATCGTGCCTCGAGCTTGTCCACAAACTGCTTTTTGACAAAAGCTGGACATCCCCAAATCCTTATATACTGAAGATAGGGTTTCTTCCCACTCCACATCTGATATGGTGTGGTAGGCACAGTTTTGGTAGGAACTCTGTTCAAAATATATGCCGCTGATTCTAGCGCATATCCCCAGAAAGATCGCGGTAACTCAGCATTACTCATCATGGATCGTACCATATCTAATAGGGTTCGATTCCGTCTCTCCGATACACCGTTGTGCTGTGGAGTGTATGGAGGAGTAAGCTGAGAGAGAATTCCTTTCTCTTTTAGGTAACCTAGGAACTCGGCACTTAAGTATTCTCCACCTCGATCAGATCTCAGTGTCTTAATACTTTTGCCTGTTTGGTTTTCCGCTTCATTCTTGAATTCCAGGAATTTCTCAAAGGCCTCTAATTTATGCTTCATTAAGAAAACATATCCATACCTAGAGAAATCATCTGTAAAAGTAATGAAATAGGAATAACCACCTCTCGCATGTGTAGACATTGGACCGCATACATCACTGTGTATGAGTCCTAAGAGCTCGCTCGCTCTTACTCCTTGTCCAGTGAATGGAGTCTTTGTCATCTTTCCTTTGAGACAAGATTGACAAGTGTCATAAGTTTGATATTCGAACGTGTCCAAATATCCTTCTCTATGCAACTTAGTCAACCTTCTCTCATTGATGTGACCCAGTCTACAATGCCATAAGAAAGTTTTATTCAAATCTGGAGACTTTCTTTTTAGTGTGTTCTGGACATTGAAAATTTGGAGTTGGTTTAACACATATATGCCGTTATTTAGAGTACCGGACCCAATCAAACCATGATTAAGGTGGATGTTGACAACATCTCTTACAAACGTGAAATCATAACCTTTATTTGATAACAAGGAAACTGATATGATATTACACGTTAAGCTGGGTACAAAATAACAGTTATGTAAAACCAAAATGTGTCCACTCGTCAATCCTAGGTGATAATCCCCGACGGACGCAGCTCCCACGCTAGCTCCGTTAGCAACCCTGAGGATCATATCACCTTCCTTCAGCACTCTACGGTTTCTCAGTGCCTGGAATGAATTGCAAATATGAGATCCTGACCCGGTATCCAATACCCAGGAAGTAGAGTTGATCGACAGACAATTCTCAATTACAAACACACCTGAAGTCGAAGCCACAGCCTGCTTCGGTTCCTGGTTCTTGGCGTTCCACGCCTTGCAATCCTTCTTCCAGTGCCCTTTCCTGTGACAATGGAAGCATTCATCCTGACCAACTATCGGTACTGCTTTCTTTTTCCTTCCCTTCCCTCCCACCTTACTAACACCTCCTCTAGGTCTGGATGCGGCCTTCTTCTTCCTTCCTTTGGCCCTAGCCTTGGACCCGGAAGAAGATGAACCGCCAACAAACATAGCGGGTGTTTCCCTTGCCTTCTGCAAGGTGCCCTCCGCACTCCTTAACATGTTCAGGAGTTCCGCAAGTTCAACTTCTTTTCCTTGAAGATTGAAGTTGAGGATAAACTGGGCGTAGGTGGGAGGAAGGGACTGGAGAACAAGGTCTGTATAGAGCTCATTATCCAAAGTCGTCCCAAGGTCTGCGAGCTCTTCTATATAGCCAATCATCTGTAGGACATGTTCACCTACCGATGACCCGACAGCCAACCTCGCTCGAAACAATTTCTTAGAGGTCTCGTATCTTGCTATACGAGATTGCTCTCCATAAAGTTCCTTTGTATGGAGAAATATGCCATCTAGGGACATATCCTCGTGCCTCCTCTGATGTTCATTGTTCATCGAGGCAAGCACGATGCACTTGGCTCTCGCGCAATCTAAATCCCAGGTTTTGCGGATTTCCTTATCCGCATTGCTGGATTTGGGACCAGGGACAGCAGGTGCCGTAGCGGTGAGGACGTACCCCAGTTTGTCATAGGTCAAAGCCATCTTGACATTCCGCAGCCAATCTTTATAGTTTGGCCCCGTCAGTATATTTTTCTCTAAAAGTAACTTAAGTCCAGTCATTTTCAGGGTCGCTGCAATTAGGAGAGAGAGAAGAAAACTCTTTAGCAAGATGCTCTTGCAAGTTTAGAGTGGTTTTTAGTTTATCTAAACTGGATGGCTCCCACTGTTTCTCGAATCCTTCCTCAAACCATAAAAGAAGAATTAGCCAAGATTATTCTCACCGTACAATACTTGCTTAACCGTTCAGCCAGGCCGATGTCGATACTTCGAGGGAGGTTTTCCAACGCTTTCGCGAAGTTCCTTAATTAAGTAACCTCTTTTCTCTGGGGGCGTAACCCCACTGACACTTTTCTGGACACCTACTAGGTTTATAGCATTGATCGTTAAGTGACGAATATCCTGATAAGTAGCATATACTCACAGTAGGATCGGGATCCAAATATCATCGTCTGATAATGTTGTAGGAATGCTACCAACATTCATCAAACTCAAAATGGTATGCACTTGGTTCTTTGCAAATTTCAGTTTCTTTAGAAATTCCCGATATAAGTTTTTTACCCCATGCTCTTATGACCTTGGCGTTGGTCAAAATGTCATAAGTCACATGTCAAGTTCTACCCATCATTATCTTGTTAATTTGAACCCATCCGTATATATCCCTGACGTTGGCCAAATGATAATACGACTGTCCCAAACCAACTCATCTATCTATGCAACAAATGAATACCCAGCAGCTACCAAACACTATGCCATGACGTTGGCCAAAAGTGCATAGCTTGAATACTACCGAATACCCAAATGAAATGACGGAGGGCTACGACTGGTTTTGGCGAAACCGTGAACGTAGTGAACTTGATATAACCGAAGGAACCTGATAGCTTTTAAAAGGAGTGGTTAAATCTCCGCATTTAAAAATATATGTTTTAAAAATAACCGAGTGGTTTCTTTTAAATTGTTCCAACGATTTAAACTTTGGTTTGTTTTACTTTGCATTATAGATAATGCGTCCCATCATTAACCTATCATTGCAGAAAACAACGAAAATACAACGTCCTCTTATGCCATCCGCATTCGCCACGGGGTCCCGTCATCACCCGTTAGGTTACTTAACTAACGACAGAGCGGGGGCTGGGCTAGCGCGGGTGTAAAACATAAGTGGCGTCTAAATAGCTATCATAAATATAGATATTTTACATTCGTCTGACGCAATGATATTCATTCCAGAACACAGATAAACAATATTGGATTTGCAAGCAATCTGTATTTCTTTTGAGCCTGCAAGAAAAGACAGATTACACAGTTGTGATGAATAGCCGTTACCCCACCCTCGACCCCTACGGGTACGGCAAACTACCCACCCGGCAGTCTGTGTACCCCACCTTGGGTCAGTCCTAGGAGCAAAAACAGTAAAATGAAATAATACAACGGTGGCTACAACCGCAACCTGGAAGTGCCCCGCGAAAATAATATTACAACAAATTACATTTACAACAAATGAATTAATCAATAACCCATTGCTAACCCCGGCTATACACCACAACAGTCCAATACAGTTTATATGCACAAACAGATATAACCATTTCAGAAATGTGCAACCCCCTGCCAACCGACATACTAGCAGTTAGGGGAGGTTTACGAACACATTAAACAATCACAGATATAATCCAATACGCAAATACTGTACAATTCGATCGAATAAACAACTTCAATATTGCTCCAAAATCTGCTCTGTTAAACAGTAACCTGAGCAATAATTAAATATTCCAGAAAACCCAAAACACCACAGGGGACCCACCCAAAAAAAACAAGTTCCTGACTCGTCAACTCGGCCGCGGTTGCGCGGCGGATCGGTAGGATCCGCCGCCCTTCCGCGGCACTGTAGACGAATCAGAAGCCCAAATTTTTTGGGTGTTCTCCTGTAGTCATGTCAAGCTCTCTGAATACACCTGAAAAATTTTCTGACTTGATTTTAACTTCGACAGAAACTTGACAGAATTAGGGTTTTGCGGCTTTGTTTTTCCGTTCGAAATTCGTACAAATTTGCAATTAAGTTATTTATTGTTTAGCGAGGCTTTGATACCACTGTAAGTCGATGTAGTACACCCCAGTACTTGTGGGGAGGCGGAAATTTCAAAAACGATCAAGTTTAAACAACGAACATCGACTAACCGCTTGAATCGAAGCTAAACAAATAATAACCAAACACATAGCTAAACTAAACTATAGTGTTAAGGGATTATACCGATCGAAACATGTCCTTCGTCTTTGTGTCCTCCTTTGTTCTCCTCGACCTTCTCTAGGTAGTAGACGATCCACCCGAGAGCGAAACTCCAAGCTAAACCTCTAACTTGAGGTAACTAATCAACTTTGATTGCTAATCAAAGATGAAAGGATGATGTAGAGTGAAGGTTATGGATTGTTTAGTCTAACTAATCCTTTGATCTCAACACATGAGGATTAAGGATTAGGGTTTGAAGATGAGAGCTTGAGGAGAGAGAATGTGAGATTAGATAATGAGAGAAGAGAGAGAGTGTATCATAATATTATGAAGCATTCTTATTTTTCAATAATGAATAAAAAAGAAATGAATAAGCATGCTTCATGAAATATCTAGTGGTGATTCATTAGCATGAGTCATTAAGCAATAAATGCGCATTAATGAAATGAATGAATCACCACCATGACTCACTCTCTTATCCAAAAGAAACCTCCTTAGTCACATCTTCTAGAAGCTTCTCGAGTAATTACGAGAACGCCCCTCCAATCCGCAAAAATACGGAAAAACTTTAGACTGTAAAAATCCAATAACCTGATACCAGTAACTGGCTTAAACCAAAGCCGACTGGTAAAAACTGTCCGAAAGTCGTACGCGCGTAAACGCACGTATGCGTCCGAACCCTTTGTCGTAAAACCATGCAACCTCTATATCGTTTCGCCTGGAGTAGGAAACTCTCTGTGTGGGACTCTAGAGACTCGACTACTACGCTGGCAGTGGGTTTAACCACAGACCGCAAGCGGCACTAGCTGTACGTAACGGTCCCCAGGTAGTTGTCGATAAGAAGGCCGATGAGTAAACCCATCCGAACTCCTACTGAGTCTGATGTGACAATCTCCATACAGTCCGGTCCGTTCGTCCAAGACTATCGCATATCGGGCCTAGGGGGGCGGCAAGCGTCAGTCCCCTAATAGCGGTATAAGTCGTGTCGGAGTAAAGCCTATTACACCCTGAGAAACTACTGGAACCTACCAGCAAATCTCGCTTGCCCTGGCCAGGGACTTTGCGTAATGGCTCTCTGACACAGCACGATATCTACTCCCAATACCGGGAGGGACGAATCCTGTCTAACCGCCACTGCCTCCAAGTGCTCGGGACTGCACCCAACTGCCACCTGTTTGCACGACTCCTTTGAGCCGTGGTAGGGTAGCAATCTAAGAACAGTGGGACACACTCGAGGCGAAGTAGCAGTGTCAAGTCTGCGGACTACGCTGTATTCATGTCACCTGGGAACTGTTTACTGACGACTGGTATCAAACCAACCAACAGTTCCCTGTGAGTCCTGTCCGGTGTACCCGTAACCTAACGAGCACCTGTATACTATCTCCAGTACGACGTACTGACGGCTGTGGGACAGACCATCTCCCCAACTGGGATGAGAAGCGTACACACCAGTCTACTCCGGAGTATCGATGCTCTGTCTCGATAATCCAACGACCGGGGACCTGAATAAGGATGTGCTTGTAGACTACCCAGCCCCCACTAGTGTGACTGCCATCACAACGCTGGTAGACAAGCAAGATCCTAAGAGCTCTATCAATACGTACACTCACATATTAAGATAGAAAAACCAAGTAGCATACTACCATGTTTAGCAAGACTGTTATATACATGTGAATATCCCAAGCTTCCATTAAGTAATATACAAGCTAGTATGATACAGTAATGGCCTTCTAGGGCATAAACACTAACACGCGACTCCTTTGAGCCGTGGTAGGGTAGTAATCTAAGTACAGTGGGAACACACTCGAGGCAAAGTGACAGTGTCAAGTCAGCGGACTAAGTTGTACTCATGTCACCTGGGAACTGATAACTGACGATAGGTATAGTACCAACCAACAGTTCCCGATGAGTCATGTCCAGTGTACTCGTAACCCAACGAGCACCCGCATACTATCTCAAGTACGACGTACTGACGGCTGTGGGACAGACCGTCTCCCATACTGGGATGAGAAGCGCATACGCTAGTCTACTCCGGAGTATCGATGCCCAGTCTCGATAGTCCTGCGACTAGGGACCTGCATAAGGATGTGCTTATAGATTATCCAGCCCCCACTAGTGTGACTGCCATCACAACGCTGGTAATCAAGCAAAGATCCTAAGGGCTCCACTAATGTGTATAGGTGATATACTAAAATAAACATATATACACATTGAAGTAGAAACAAACCAAGTAGCATACTACTATATTGAGCAAGATTGTTTATACAAGGTGAATATCCCAAGCTTCCATTAAGTAATATACAAACTAGTATGATACAGTAATGGCCTCTAGGGCATATACACTAACAATCTCCCACTTGCACTAAGGCCATGTACTGGCGTATCGAAGACCTATCATCTGGATCAGCCGCTCGAACTGAGTCTGGGGTAAGGACTTTGTGAGTGGATCAGCAGTGTTATCTTCCGTAGAAACTCTCCGAACCGCGATCTCCTGGCGACCCACGATCTCTCTGATCAGGTGATACTGCCTCAAGATGTGTCTGGACTTCTGATGGGACCTGGGTTCCTTCGCTAAAGCTATAGCCCCTTTGTTGTCGCGATACAGAGGTATTGGATCAACTATGGACGGAACCACCTGAAGTTCAGTTAAGAACTTCCTTACCCAGACAGCTTCTTTTGCGGCATCTGCAACAGCGATATATTCCACTTCCATCGTCGAGTCAGCAACGGTTTCCTGTTTGGAACTCTTCCAACACACCGCCCCTCCATTGAGGGTAAAGACATAACCCGACACGGACTTGGAATCATCCTTGTCACTTTGGAAGCTGGAGTCAGCAAAGGCCTCGATCTGGAGGTCTTTTCCACCATACACCAAGAACATCTCCTTAGTCCTTCTCAGGTACTTGAGAATGTTCTTTACCGCTATCCAGTGTTTCTCCCCAGGGTTTGACTGATACCGGCATACGACACTCAGTGCATAAGCTACATCTGGTCTGGTACACAACATCGCATACATTATAGAGCCTACTACAGAAGCGTAGGGTATAATAGACATGCGATCCCTTTCCAAATCAGTCTTGGGAGACATTTCTTTGGAAAAGGGTGATCCCGTGACAAGCCGGTAGATTACCGCGCTTGAAATCTTCCATACTAAATCTTTTCAGTATGTTGTCAATGTACCTGGACTGTGAGAGTCCCAGTATCCTCTTGGATCTGTCACGATAGATCCGGATCCCCAGAATGTATGAGGCATCACCCAGGTCTTTCATGGAGAACCTGTGTGACAAGAACCCCTTGACAGATTGTAGCATAAGAATGTAATTTCCTATTAAGAGAATGTCATCCACCTATAAACTGAGGAATACTACAGTTCTCGCTACAAATCTATTATAGATGCATGGTTCATCTGGATTTTTGATAAAGCCAAATTCCTTGACCGTCTCATCAAAACAGATGTTCCAACTCCGCGATGCCTGCTTCAGTCCATAAATGGACTTAAGCAACTTGCACACCTTTCCGCTGCTCCCACTCTGAATGAAACCCTCTGGCTGGTCCATATAAACACACTCCTCTAAATTTCCATTTAGAAAAGCGGTCTTAACGTCCATCTGCCAAATCTCATAATCGTGGAAGGCAGCAATGGCAAGAAGGATCCGAATGGATTTTAGCATAGCTACTGGAGAAAAGGTCTCGTCATAGTCCAAACCAGGTCTTTGACGAAAACCCTTTGCAACCAGTCTAGCTTTATAGGTCTCAACCTGTCCATCTACACCAATCTTCCTTTTGAAGATCCACTTGCATCCTACGGGTTTTACCCCATCTGGAGCAACGTCCAACGTCCATACTTTGTTGGTGTACATGGACTCCATTTCGGTCCGCATTGCATCCAGCCATTTTACCGAGTCAACACTCTGAATGGCCTGCTGGGAGCTAGTCGGCTCATCATAATCTATGATGCAATCCTCTCTATCCCCGTCTATTAGAAAACCGTAGTATCTCTCGGGCGGATAAGACTGCCTACTACTCCTGCGGAGCGGCGCAGGAATGTCATGATCTTCCGAACCCTCTGGTTCTACTAAGCTTTCAGTAATAGCTCATGGCTCTGGAATTTCTTCCAGTTCTATTGCGCTCCCACTTATCTGATTCTCCAAAAACTGAGTTTCTAAGAAGTGGGCATGCCGAGAAACAAAAACCTTTTGTTCCTCTTCGCAATAGAAGAAATATCCCTTGGAGTTCTTTGGATATCCCACAAACTTGCACTGTACTGAGCGTGCCTCGAGCTTGTCCGCATGCTGCTTTTTGACAAAAGCTGGGCATCCCCATGTCTTAATGTGATTAAGATAGGGTCTCTTCCCACACCACATCTCATATGGTGTAGTAGGCACAGTCTTAGTTGGAACTCGGTTCAAAAGGTATGCAGCTGATTCTAGTGCATATCCCCAGAATGATCGCGGTAACTCAGCGTTACTCATCATGGACCGTACCATATCCAATAGGGTTCGGTTCCGTCTCTCCGATACACCGTTATGTTGCGGAGTGTATGGAGGAGTAAGCTGAGAGAGAATTCCGTTCTCTTTTAAATAGTCCAGGAACTCGGCACTCAAGTATTCACCACCTCGATCCGATCTTAGTGTCTTGATACTCTTGCCGGTTTTTTTTTCTACTTCATTCTTATATTCCTGGAATTTTCCAAAGGCTTCGGACTTATGTTTCATTAAGAAGACATAACCGCACCTTAAAAAGTCATCCGTAAAAGTAATGAAGTAAGAATAACCGCTTCGCGCATGTGTAGACATTGGACCGCACACGTCGCTGTGTACGAGTCCCAAGAGCTCGCTCGCTCTTACTCCGTGTCCAGTGAACGGAGTCTTTGTCATCTTTCCTTTGAGATAGGATTGACAAGTGGCATACGATTGATATTCGAACGGATTCAAATATCCTTCTGCATGTAACTTCGTCAACCTTCTCTCATTGATGTGACCCAGTCTACAATGCCATAAGAAAGTCTGTTTTATTTCCGGAGACTTTCTTTTGTGTGTATTCTGGACATTGAAAATCTGGACATTGAAAATCTGTGGTTGGTTTAGTACGTATATACCATTGCTTAATGTACCTGACCCAATCAGAACTTGATTAAGGTGAATGTTTACAACATTACTTACAAACGCAAATTCATAACCTTCTTTAGAAATCAAAGATACAGAAATGATATTACAAGTTGCGTTGGGTACAAAAAGCAATTACGTAAAACCAAAACTTGTCCATCTGACATTCCCAGGTGATAGTCCCCCACGGCCTTAGCATCCATGCTAGCTCCGTTTGCAACTTTGAGGGTCATGTCACCTGCCTTCAAAACCCTACGGTTTCTCAACACCTGCAAAGAATTACAGATATGAGATCCTGATCCGGTATCCATTACCCAGGAAGTAGAGTTTATTGATAGACAGTTTTCAATAACATACACACCTGATGCTGAAGCCGCAACTTGGTTCAGTTCCTGTGTTCTGGCTTTCCAAGCCCTGCAATCTTTCTTCTAGTGACCACTCTTATGACAGAAAAAGCACTTTTCCTTATCCACAAGCCTTCCCGCTACCTTTGTTGCTTTTGTCTTTTCCCTTCGTATCCACTTTACTAACACCGCCACTTAGTTTGGCGGGGGTTTTCTTCTTCTTTCCCTTGGCTTTCGCCTTGGACCTAGAAGAGGAAGATCCTCCTACAAACAAAGTGGATGTTTCCCTATCTTTATGTAGGGTGCCCTCTGCACTCCTCAGCATGTTGAGGAGTTCTGAAAGTTCAACTTCTTTTTCTTGTAAGTTGAAGTTCAGGATAAACTGGGCGTAAGTGGAAGGAAGGGACTGGAGAATCAAGTCCGTATAGAACTCGTTCTCTAACGTGGTCCCAAGTTCCGCGAGCTCCTCAATGAAGCCAATCATCTTAAGCACGTGTTCCGCTACCCATGATCCGATGGCCAACCTTGCCGAAAATAACTTCTTTGACACTTCGTATCTTGCGATACGAGATTGCTCTCCATACAGTTCTTTTGTATGGAGAAATATGGATTCGAGGTCCATATTCTCGTGCCTCCTCTTATGTTCGTTGTCCATAGAGGCAAGCACGGGACACTTGGCCTTCGCGCTATCGATCTCCCAAAGTCTTACAGATTTCCTTATCCGCGACGCTGGAGGTGGGACCTGGGACAGGGGGAGCTTTGGTGGTAAGGAGATACCCCAACTTGTCATAAGTGATTGCCATTTTGACATTCCTGAGCCAATCTTTGTAGTTTGGCCCTGTCAGTATGTTTTTATCTAGTAATAACTTAAGTCCGGTCATGATGATTGGTCGCTGCAATTAGGAGAGAGAGAAGAAACACTTTAGCATGATGCTCTTACAAGTTTAGAGTGGTTTTTAATTTGTCTAAATTGGATGGCTCCCACTGTCTCTCGAATCCCTCCTCAAACCAAAAAGCAAGAATTAGTCAGGATCAATCTCACCGTACAATTCTTGCTTAACCGTTCGGCCAGGCTGGTGTCGGTACTTCGAAGGAGGTTTTCCAACGCTTTCGCGAAGTTCCTTAATTTAAGAACCTCTTTTCCCTGGGGGCATAGCCCCGCTAACACCTTTCTAGACACCTACTTGGTTTATAGCATTGATCGTTAAGTGAGAAATTTCCCGAGGAGTAGCATATACTCACAGTATGATCGGGATCCAAATATCATCGCGCGACGAAACTGAAGGAATCCTACCAGAATCATCACACTCCAAATGGTATGCAACACTAGCAAGTTTCAGTTCTTTTGAAACTCCCGATGTGGATATTTGCCCCATGCTCTTATGACCTTGACTTTAGCCAACAAATCATAAGTCACATGTCAAGTTCTACCCGTCATTCTCCAGGTTAATTTGAGCCCATCCGCACATACCATTGACTTTGGCCAACAAGGTAGAACGACTGCCCCAAACCAACACATCTATCTATGCTGCACATAAATACCCAATAGCTACCAATCACTATGCCTTGACTTTGGCCAACAAACATAGCTTGAATACTATTGACCATCCATGTGAAACGACGGAGGGCTACGAATGGTTTTGGCGAAACCGTGAACGTAGTGAACTTGAAATAATCGATGGAACGAGATAGCTTTTAAAAGGAGTGGCTTAAGCTCCGCGTTTAAAAGTTATTTTGAAAAGAAACCGAGTGGTTTTTGAAAGTGTTCCAACGACTTTTACTTGGTTTATTTTTCTTGCATTAGTTCTTTTAATGCGTGTTTTTCTTGCATTAGTTCTTTTAATGTGTCCCATCATTTAATCCTACCATTGAAGAAAACAACCAAAATATGACGTACGCTTATGCCATTCGCATTCGCCACGGGGCCCCGTCATTACCCGTTATGTTACTTAACTAACGACAGAGCGGGGGCTGGGCTAGCGCGGCTGCAAAACATAAGCAACGCCTAAATAATATCATACATAGATATATTGTAATGATAGCCATTTCAGATCACAGATGAATACATTGGATATACTAGGAATCCGCAATTCGTACGAGCCTGTAACGAAAAGCGGATTACACGGTCGCGATGAATAGCCAATACCCCACCCTAGACCCCTACGGGTGCGGCAAACTACCTGCCAAATATCCGAAGTGGAGCAACCTCCCTCAACGACGTGAGTAGGCCACTCGGCACTTCGCGTTACCCGGTAGTTTGTGCACCCCACCATGGGTCTATCCTAGGAGCAAAACAGTAAAAAGAAATTATACAATGACGGCTACAACCCCGACCCGGTTGTGCGGCCAAAAATAATATTACATCAATTTACATATTACATGAATTGAAAGAAAAGAAAACTCTCATCTCAAAACCCCCGGCTATTCATCCGCGACAATCCAAAGAATTCATATACACATACCATCAACATTACAGATCACAGATGTGTATAACCCCCACTAATCGACGTATAGCGATTAGCGGACGTTCAATACACATAACACATCACAGATATAAACCCGTTAGCCTTAGTCTTTAGAAGTTCGATAAAAATACGGATTTTCAAGCCTCAAAAACAAATTTTTCTTTCTGGAAAATCTGGGCTGAAAAGACATGTTGTAAAAATCCCAAAATACCCCAAGAAACACACTGCAAGAACTTTTACCCACGACCGACGCAACTCGGCCACGGAACCGCGGCGGGAGCATGCTCCCGCCCCGTTTCCGCGGCGCTTTGACCGATTCATTGGATGAAATTTCTTGGGTGCTAAACAAAAAGCCTGAGCCGATTTTTAAGATAAGATTTATCAATTTTTGGACAGAATAAAAATTCGGCAGAAACTTCATTTTCCGGGTTCGTTTCTTGACTTTTTCTTTGATCGAACTTCTACTTACTTTGCTAACATGTTAGATAGTGTTTAACTAGGCTCTGATACCACTGTAAATCCATGCTACCCTTCCCCGGTTCTTACGGGGTTGCGGAAGTGGTGAAAAATGATTTTCAAGAGGGTGGTAACATGGACTCCCATTACGGATCTTTGTTAAACTACTAACTAACAACCTAACAAGAGTTTACCTACTCGGTTAGGGGGCTATACCTTTCTTGAACTCCTTCGTCTTCGACTCCTCCCGGTGTACGGATCGGCCTCACCTCGTCATCTCCTTGAGCCGAAGATGGATCCACCCGAAAGCTTCTACCTTTGGCTTCTTCTTCGAACTTTGAAGAAACTAGATCACTTGGGTTGCTAGGACTTGTGAACTAGAATGAGAAGAGGAATGTTTTGGTGTCTTTTTATCTCTAGGACAATGAGTCTCAACATATGAGAATGGTTTGCCTTGAGGTAGAGAGAGCAAGAGGAAGAGGGAGAGCTTGAGATTGAGAGAGCTCAAGAGAGAGAAAGCAAATGATAGATTCAACCATACTCTTCTCATTCTCACCTCTCATAATCCAAAAGCATCATAAGCCATAATGATAAATCAAGTATTATGTGATGGTTATCATATCATAAAAGGCAATATCATTTCATGCATTAAATGCAATGTGTGAACAAATAAGCAAGCTAAAAGTCTTTGCATGAAATGATAGCCATAGTAATGATGGTGGTCAACAAGTCCAACCTAGTCAACCGGTCAACCTAGTCAACAAGGTCAACCTTTCAACCCAACCATGGCACAATAATACTTAATTATCATTAACCATATTTCTAATTCTCATTAGGGTTAAGCAAAGTCAATAGTCAACAGTCAACAACCTCAATGAGAATCCTCTGCCTCTGTCTCTCTGTCAACTGTGCATACACACCCGCATCCACGTTCCGAGGAACACGAATACAAACGAGATAAAACCAATCCCTAAACGTACACTAGGATCTGGCTTAAACCAAAGCCCGCTAGTGTCAACTGTCCGGACACTGTACGTGCACAAGTGCACGGATGTGACCGAACCCTGTCGCAAAACCATGCGACCTGTCGCAAAACCATGCGACCCCCTACTCTTTTGCCTAAAGGAGAATAGCTTTCTGTGTGGGACTCTAAAGACTCGACACTACGCTGGCAGTGGGTTTAACCACAGACCGCAAGCGGCACTAGCTGTGCGTAACGGTTCCCAGGTAGATGCGGACAAGAAGGCTGACGAGGTGAAACCCATCTGAACTCCTACTGAGTCTGAATGTGACAATCTCTATACAGTCCGGTCTGTTCTTCTGATACATCGCATGGCGGGCCTAGGGGGCAGTAAACGCCAGTCCCCTAATAGCGGTACAAGTCGTGTCGGAGTGAAGCCCAGAACACCCTGAGATAACACTGGAAAACTACCAGTATATCTCGCTTGCCCTGGCCAGGGGCTACTCGTGTAATGGCTCTCCTAGACACAGCGCGATGTCAACCCCAAATACCGGGAGAGACGAATCCTGTCTAACCGTCACTGCCTTTAAGTGCTTCGGGACTGCACCCAGCTACTACCTGTTTGCACGACTCCTTTGAGCCGTGGTAGGGTAGTAATGTAAGTACAGTGGGAACACACTCGAGGCGAAGTGACAGTGTCAAGTCAGCGGACTAAGCTGTACTCATGTCACCTGGGAACTGATAACTGACGATAGGTATAGTACCAACCAACAGTTCCCGACGAGTCCTGTCCAGTGTACTCGTAACCCAGCGAGCACCCGCATACTATCTCAAGTACGACGTACTGACGACTGTAGGACAGACCGTCTCCCACACTGGGATGAGAAGCGCATACGCTAGCCTACTCCGGAGTATCGATGCCTAGTCTCGATAGTCCTGCGACTAGGGACCTGCATAAGGATGTGCTTATAGATTATCCAGACCCCACTAGTGTGACTGCCATCACAACGCTGGTAATCAAGCAAAGATCCTAAGGGCTCCACTAATGTGTATAGGTGATATACTAAAATAAACATATGTACACTGTGAATTAGAAACAAACCAAGTAGCATACTACTATATTGAGCAGGATTGTTTATACAAGGTGAATATCCCAAGCTTCCATTAAGTAATATACAAACTAGTATGATACAGTAATGGCCTCTAGGGCATATACACTAATAAGGGTTGTTGACCATTTGACTATACTTGACTTGTTGACCTAGGTTGACAAGTTGACCATCATCATTCCATATGAAAGATGCTCTTTGATCCTTGCAAAAGCATTTAATGTGAAATGATAATGGTCATTTCTTGATTAACCATGACACTTATCTTTAGCTAATTATCTATTTTTCATAATTCACATATATGTGAGAAGGTTGGATTTATTCTTCTCATTCTATCATTCTCATTCTCTCTCCTCCTCTTCCTCTCTCTCTAGCTCTCCCCTCTCATCAGTTGAGAACCATTTGAGCTTGAGATAATCCCTTCAAAAACACTCTACTCTTTCTAAGGTCCTAGTTCTAGCACACCAAGCACCTTAGTTACTTCTAGTTTGAGGTTGGAGCCAAAGGTTGAGGCCCTCGGGTGGATCTTTCTTCGGCAAGAGAAGGCGACAAGGATAACCTGTTCTTTCACTCCAAGGAGCAAGAAGCGAAGGACTTGAAGACCTAGGTATAACCCCTTTCCGAGTAGCTAACTCTCTTTAGCTTTGTAGTTAGTTTTGTTTAGCAAAGATCCCTCCTTTAGCATAGTCTATGTTGCTTAGTGTTGTAAAAATCCGATTTTTCCTAACGTTTCCGCCTCCCCGTAAGCACCGGGGTGGGCAACGTAGACTTACAAAGCATAGCCACTGGAGAAAAGGTTTCGTCATAGTCCACACCTGGTCTTTGACGAAAACCCTTTGCAACAAGTATAGCTTTGAAAGTCTCCACTTTCCCATCTACACCAAGTTTTTTCTTGAAGATCCACTTGCTCCCAATGGGTTTTACCCCTTCAGGAGCATCTTCCAAAGTCCATACTTTGTTGGTGTACATGGATTCCATCTCAGACCGCATTGCATCCAGCCATTTCACTGAGTCACCACTCGTGATGGCCTGCTCGAAGCTAGTTGGGTCATCATCCTCAATGATGAAATACTTCCTCCCACCATCCATAAGAAAACCGTAGTATCTCTCGGGTGGGTGAGGAACCCTACTAGATCGGCGGAGCGGCTGGGGTTCGTTGGGAACTACCGAATCCTCTGGTTCCACTAAATCTTCAGTTTGAGTTTGTGTAGCCGGAATTTCTTCCAGTTCTACCTCGTTGCCACTAATTTTTTTATAAGAAATTCCATTTCTAAAATGGTGGCGTGTCGAGAAACTAATACCTTTTGTTCCTCGCTATGGTAGAAAAGATATCCATGTGAATGTTTGGGATATCCCACAAACTTGCATAGAACTGACCGTGCCTCGAGTTTGTCCGGATTTTGCCTTTTGACATAGGCCGGACAACCCCATATCTTAACTCGTTTAAGACATGGTCTCTTCCCACTCCATATCTCATATGGTGTGGTAGGTACAGATTTAGATGGATCTTGATTTAGTAGGTATGCTGCTGTCTCCAGTGCATACCCCCAGAAGAAAATAGGTAACTCAGCCGTGCTCATCATAGAGCGCACCATATCTAATAGGGTGTGGTTCCTCCGTTCAGATACACCGTTGTGCTGTGGTGTATATGGAGGAGTTAGCTGAGAGAGAATCCCATTCTCTTTTAAAAGTCCAGGAATTCATTGCTCAAGTATTCACCTCCTCGATCAGATCGAAGGATTTTAATACTTTTTCCGGTTTGGTTCTCGACTTCTTGTTTATATTCTCTAAATTTCTCAAAATCTTCTGATTTGTGTTTCATCAGGAACACATACCCGAATCTAGAGAGATCGTCAGTGAATGTAATGAAGTACGAAGAACCATCCCTGGCATGTGTAGACATGGGACCGCATACTTCACTATGTATCAGTCCCAAGAGTTCGGTAACTTTTTCTCCGTGTCCTGTAAACGGAATTTTGGTCATTTTTCCTTTGAGACATGTCTGGCAAGTGTTATAAGATGAAAATTCAAACGGATTCAAATATCCATCCTTATGCAACTTAGCTTGTCGTGTCGCATTTTTATGTCCAAGTCTACAATGCCACAAGAAGGATTCGTTCATTTCTGAACTCTTTCTCTTGTGTGTGTTTGTTATGCTCAGAACTGTTGATTGATTTAGAACATAAATTTCATTGCACAACGTGCCTGATCCAACCAACTTTTGGTTCAGGAAAATATTCATAACATTATCCTGTAATACAAAATTATATCCCTTTTTACTCAACAAAGAAACCGATATAATGTTGCATATCAGGTTCGGTATGTAATAGCATTCGTTCAGAATCAATGTATTACCAGTTGGCAATACAAGGTGATATTCCCCGACGGTTTTAGCTGCAACAATTGCACCATTTCCAACCCTTATGTCTTTATCACCTTCTCTAAGTTCTTTACCTTTTCTCAGCCCATGTAACTAATTACATATATGGGATCCTGACCCGGTATCTAATACCCAGGACGTTGAACAAATGGAGAAACAGTTCTCTGTAACGAACACACCTGAAGAAAATGCATCATCATGTACTTTCTTCATTCGGGTGGCATGAGAATCCTGGTATTCCCCTATATCCTGTTCAGTCTTATAACTTTTATAAGAACGAACGGAACCAACGTTTCCCAGCACAGTATAACATGCGGGTTCAGTCAATACATCCATATTATTATCTTGACTAAGGAATGATATGGTCGCTACCTGGAGAGAGAGAGAAGAAAACACTTTAGCGTATGCTCTTGCAAGATCAGATTGGTTATTATTTTATCTAATCAGGTTGTCTCCCACTGTTTTTATCAAATCTTCCTTCAAACCCTGAAAGGAAAGACTAGCCGGGATTAATTACACCCTACAATTTCACTAATCTTTCAGCCAGGCCAGTGTCGGTACTTTGAGGGAGGTTTCCCGTGCTTTCGCACGGACCAAATTAAAATAAATCTCATTTTCCTAGAGGCGTAACCCCGTTGACACCTTTCTAGAAGCCTACTTGATCGGTTAATTGTCCTGTGTAAAACTCTCCCAGGAGTAACAATTACTCGCAGTGGGTATCGGGATCCAACTATCTCATAGAAGGTATGCAATCTCATTGCAAATTTCAACACTTGAAATTCCCGATAATATTTTGCCCCTAACCCCTATGACCTTGACAAAGGCCAACAAATCATAGGATGCTAGTCAAGTTCAACCCGTCATTTCTTGATTGAATCAAACCCACCCGCACGACCCATGACAAAGGCCAACAAGGTCGTACGACAACCCCAAAACAATCTGCATCATATGCATAAGCAGATAAGCACCATTCAGCTACCGCACACTATGCCTTGACAAAGGCCAACAAACACAGCACGAATACTAAACAGTTCTTATCTGAAATGACGGAGGGCTACAACAGCTTTTTCTAAAAACCTATTGCGTAATGAACTTGATATCGTTGTAGAATCGAGTGAATTTTGAAAAGGAGTGTTTTTGAGGCTTTCACTAGTTTTGCTAAAGAGGTCATTCCCGGTGAAGGGATCTCGGCTCTTTCCTCATCGAATAAGGTGCATGACATATCATATATATCACTATGCAAAGCAAAACTCTAAAAGCAATCAAAAGACAAACCGAGTGTTGTAGCATCTGCCAGTTTTGCTAAAGAGGTCACACCCGGTGAAGGGATCTCGGCTCTTTCCTCATCGAATAAGGTGCATGATATATCATATATATCGCTATGCAAAGCAAAACTGTAGCTACCCCTTTTTTAAAAATTTGATTCTACAACATCTTTTAGGTTTCTTTTCTTTCATTAATCATATTAATGAAGTCCCATCATTTAAGTCACATAAACATCACAGATAAATACGACGTGCACTTATGCCATCCGCATTCGCCTCGATGTCCCCTCGTGCACCGTTAGGTTAGGTAACTAACGGCAGAGCGGGGCAGGGCTAGTGCGGGTGTAAAACATACGTAACTTCTATATAATATATCATATATACTATATACAGTATCCATCTCAACATATCAAATGATCACATCACAGATATCACATCAGAAGAATCATATGAAATAATGGATATACTAGCAGGTCCGTGTTTTATTTTGAGCCTGTATAAAACACGGATTCTACGGTCGCGATGAATAGCCAAACCCACACCCCCAGACCCCTACGAGAGCGGCAAGCAACCCTACCAATTCTAGAGTTAGGAGACCCGGACTCGACTCCTCGAGTTGGTCTCCCACCGGACTCTAGAACCCGGTTACTTGTGCTCTCCTCCTTGGGTCTACCTAATGCGGAAAAGTAAATAATATACAATGGTGACATCATCCTCATCCCGGAAGTGCCCCAATAAAAGAATATTACATACAATGAATTTTACATGAATGAAAATAAAAACCCTCATCTCACATAAAACCCCCGGCTATTCAGAACACGACGATCCAATATAACATATCACAGCAACACATAATATCTCATAATATCAACGTAAGCAAGCATGCGTATCCCGACTATCATTGATGTATAGCAACGAAGCCGGTGATACACCACATACTACGCTTACGGTCACAGAAAAGAAAGTGTAAAACTAGAACATTTGGAATCCACAATCTCTTTAGACATCGTAAATCCGAAATATCACATACTTCGCATTTCATGTCTAACTATATGAATTCCACATATTGTATCATATTCCAGATAAATAGACAGTATTAAACTTTCCAATCGAATAATCAAATACCCAAGATTTTCTAAATAGCTCAACACTTGAGCGGAGTCCAAAAATCCCAGAATTCGTCACAGTACCGATGGTCCAGCCGTAGAAGGGTCAAGCCAACGCCTCACATGTGGCACTCCGTACTGCCCCAAACCCTAAGGTTTAGAGGCGGCTCAGACGGTCACATAATCGAGTTAAGGTTTGTGTTCTTCTAGAGGGTCCATCGCGTTACTTGCACATTTTTCCGAAAGATTTAAACTCAAGAAAAATTCAACACTTGAAAGTTTTTCGTGTCGGGAAAAAGTGAGTTAATGATATCCGTTCGAACATTTTAATACATTCTAAATTATCCGAAAAAAGAACGAAATTAATTTTTCCGATCGAATCAACGTATACAAAATAATCCCCAGAACACTCAACCCTTGAGTCAGACTAAAAATACCCAGAAGCAGCTACAAATACGTACGGATTTACCCTGAGGACACGTGTCCACAAAACCAAAGTTCGGCCGCGGAACCGCCGCGGGAAGCAGGTTCCTACCGCGGTTCCGCGGCGACTTCATGGTATTTTGGGCTCGTATTTCATGGTAATCCTTAGATTTCCCTGATGATTTTTTGAGTATTTTTAATACAGAAAAAATCACATTTTTACAAAATTTCCAGAGAGGGGGTCTATTTCGATGTATCGGGGTTCGATCGGAGTTTTAACTTCGTATACACGTCACCTAATGCTCTAGCTTGGCTCTGATACCACTGTAGGGTTCCTTGGCACTCATACAAGGGTTTATAAGGCATCAACCATGCCCGGATAAAAAATTAGACGTGCCGAACAACCCAAAGCAGGGATCTTTGCTAGATTATTAGGGTTTCACATGCAAGTAAACATCTTTACAACTAAGAGTGAGGGATTACAACCTTTTTAGATCGGTCCTTCACTTTATAAGCTCCTTGAAGTAGTCCCTTCGCTGCGATCGTGGTTCTCCCGGACTCTTGCATGGCCTCACGAGGCAAAAGGAACGTCCTTGGTTGAAGTCTTCGAGGCCGAAGATGATCTATGTCGAGGGAATATGAACTCAAGCTTCTTCTTCATTAACTAGAGATTTAGTGAATCAAACACCCTAAACTAAAGTGCTAGTCTAGTAGAGTATGAGTAAATAGGAAGTGGGTACACCTTAGAATTATTTATCTCACTTTTATTTCTCACTTAATCAAAACCTAGAGAGCTTTTGAGTTCAAGAAAGAAGATGAACAAAAAATGAGATGAGGATAATGATCAAGTGAGTGAGCTAACCATGGTGAGTGAGTATCATATACTAACTCATGTAGAGACATAACCATGGCTAAGTGTGATGGTTAGGTGTCACGGCCCGAAAGTACGGAACATGACCGGCACTTAGGCTACGAACGTCTCAAGGCGTACGTGCTCTAAGTAAGCCGAGCCCAGAAATCCAAACCAAGAACAAGTAGTGGAGTGAAGGAAAAACCATAAGTAAATCAACCAGTCTGCAATATAATATACAATGCCTAAAGGCGAGGCTCACATCCGAAAGGAAACTCAACAACATGAAACCTAGAGAAATATAACGTGCGACTTTAAGGTCGAAAGAATAAACAACACTGGTCTCTATCTCAAATAAGTACATGTTTGGTTGATGGAACTTCTAAATACAACTGAATATAATATACAATGTATAATGATGGGTGCGATACAAATAAACCCACCTAGTAGCAAGTCACCCGAAGGAAGCAGTGCCGCAAGCCGTAATGAACCCTGTATGGCAAACACCTTCAAGAACTGGGGCACAACGTGGGTGAGTTGCCAACTCGTGAATAGAAGAACATCTACGAACAGAAAATCGTATGTATGACGCAATCCTAGGTCATACGATCAACAAATATAAACCTCAAATGAATAAGTCTGAAGCATGCTGAGGTGGCAATGTAACATCTATACAGGTATATAGTGCCAAGTACTCGCCAATGCCTCAAGTAATAACATGTCATAAATATGAGGTATGTCTGCATAGAGTAATATGAATCAATGCCAGCTATAACATGAATCTAGTAGTATGTGGATGTCCTCCAACTAGTTAATCAATATCTGTAAATCGGTGGATCCCGTCCACGTGTCACCCAATGACAACAAGCAACATGCATGTAAATATCGTAAAGCATAAGCATGGAAATATGAGGATATAATCAAATCATGGAACTTGAGTGCCTAGCATCGACACTCGAAAACATCATGAACACATGTGCCTAGCATCGACACGTAAATACTCATGTATTTCAGGCGCCGCACACCCTGGTCGGACCTCATATCCATCTCATGACTCCAGTCGGTATCCCCCAGATAACCGACGGGTCCCAATTACTATCACCGGTAGGTAGTACTCCCCTGCCGGGCTCACCGTCTAGCATATACGAGTCTTCTTGCCCCGGGGTACCTCACCAGGTCCACCATGTACCCGCAATCGGTGCCTACCGCTCCTCGAATCGGGTATACCCACATAAGCTCTCTGGAACCGAGGAAACTCATGGTGGACGCACTGAAATATCATATCAAGGGTGACCGGATTTTTAAAACAATTACATATTTTCTTTTGAAATATCCACGGTCCCTAAATCTAGAAATATCAAGGAAACAACATATCTCAATGCGTATAATCAAACATGATGTATGCGACATGTAAAGAAAGGTAAGCATATCAGTAAGTCATGCAACATGGATTAGTAATGTGCGCATGTCGAGGGAAACCGCTCCTTTTAAAATGAATCAGTTTAAAGAATATCTCGCGGTTCCCAAATCTCTAATCAAGCCGGAATCATCTATGTATGTGTACAGGTATAAGTATACAGTATGCCATGCAAGAATCACATCATGAATGCAACAGTACTACAGTGTAGTGGCATGGCAATTATCGATGATGAAGTGTGTGAGCTGGCAAATAGTGTACGTGGAACATACGCATCATCGATAATGGTGCTGGTGTCCTAACAGCATGATGGTAATATCCCAATAACACAAGTAATGCGATGCAAATAATATGAATATGTGAAATCAAATAATCAATTCCATAGTGGAGAATCTACATCAATAAGTAAGTGTCATGCAGTTTTGCCTTTTTGAAATTGGAAGAATCGGGGATTTAGTAAAATAAGGGCTACGGTGCTTTTAAGAAAAGATGCCCCTTTTGAAATTATCGGTAGAATCCCTTTTTGCATGTCTTTAAAATACTCCCGATTCGTTAGTTTGGAAATAGGTATGTCTCGGTCAAGTCTAACATCTACTATACTAACTACTGATCAACTATCAAGTCAATCGGGAGGGGTATGGAAACCACCTAAATCTGAGTCGGTATATATAAATATAAAGATAGTAGTCGGTGATCCCGCATTAATAATATTTCATACGATACCGTAAATCATCTGACACCCTCAAGTCATGAGTGCGGATCAATCATTAATATAAAGCTCGTACGGTAAATCGTCGTACGACATCCCAATAGCTGGGTGCGGGTCAATATCACAATCATCACATCAATTATCTGGTATCCTTATCATCATATCACATAATCTGGGGTACTGATCTAAGTCTAGTACGAATCGATACCATCTACATAAGTATGAATGCGTGTGCGAAAGACACGCCCAAAGGCCCGCTAAAAATCATATATCGTATCCCAAATACGAATCGCATCACATCACCGATATCATGGCACTATGCCCAAACTTATCGACTCACATCCAATGTCCTCTAATATCCTCATCATCACAGTATGAACATAGCAAATAAGCACGTGTGTGCGTGTGGGTGTAAACCTATTCTAGGATCGCGACTAGGAACCACACTAGTTACTTCTAACCCTAGTCTATGCATAGTACACCTAACACATCCTAAACAATCAAATCACACATAAGCTATCATGTATAAGTACAGTATATATGGTATACTAGACATCGGACTGCGGGGGTGCTATACGCCATCCACCCGACTTCTCCCCGTAGATATAAATCTACTCACCTTCTTATGTGTGCCGGTGCCGATGTCGCCATTTGCATCTCCAACACTTCGATGCCACGTGGGGGTACCTACAAGGATATCATACGCTAAAACACATGAAAACCATGTCGGAAGCCAAAATGGTGCATGCTATGCCATTAGGTAAAAACCTGTGGCCTCGCGTGCAAACACAGTTCATAACCCTCTGCCGTTGGCGTTCAAACGCCACCCGACAGTCACGAATCATCAAATACCAAAATCCATACGAAAACGAGTCGTAAATCATGCGCCAAGTCAAGAAAATCAACCCAGATTCTACCCTGGTTGGAACCAGTCAAAACTGGACATTCCCAGGGTCAAGCTTATAGGTAAAAGAGCTGTGCACGCAAAACGAGGGGGTTCCCTACTGCTCTGGCCGCAAATTGCGGCCAGAAGGGATATATCTGCGGCCAAGAAGTGGGTCCAGGGGCTGGGGCTTTGGGTGTTGGCTTCTATCTACCTGCACATCTCACTGCCAAGTCAATTTTATTTTAGGAGGTCCCGGGTTGTAGCAGATTCCAGAAAGGCTTAAAAAGTCGACAAAACGCAACCGACATTAAATCGAACAATCTGGTATTTTGCTTGGATCCGAGGAAATTCTGGGGTGAACTGGTCTCAAACACACCTAATAAGGTTATACCAACCATCAAAACCAACACTTGGTCAAGTCTCACTGAAATTTTCCTAAGCCAGCACTAATCACGATATAAACACTAAATTCCAGCTTATTACCCATAACTTGCAAGAAAGAAGTTGGGTTGTGGGATTATACCTCAAGGGAAGTCCTAGGATGAAGGAAAAGAGAGGATGAAGGAAAGAGGAAGGGTTGTGCTGCATGCTGAGCTGCTCCTTGGGCTGTTCTTCCTTGTTGTTGTTGCTGCATCAGGCTGCTGCTGCTGCTTGCTATTTTCCTTTTCATTGTTGTTTGCAGCAGCTACTGCAGTTGTGAGTTGTTGGTTTGGTGGTGTTTGTGTGATGTTGTTGTGCTATGGTGCTGGGGCTGATTCTTGCTGCTGTTGCAGCTGATGTTGTTAAGAAATGGGGCTGAAGTGTTGAGCTGAGGTTTGGTTTCAGTAGCTGTTTTGTGGCTGATGAAGCTGCTGATGTGTTGATATGGGGGCTGAAGTAGCTGCTGAAGTGAGTTTGTAGGTATGGGGCTAAAGTGTTAGGGGTTGATGCTTAATAATGGGGGCTGATGTGTGAGAGTGAGAGGGAGAGATGTGAGATGCAAAAATTTTGAAATGAAAAGGGATGTGACACAACCTATAGCCACCCTTCTCTCTCTCAATAGATGCTAGCATGACAACCTTCATGGCTCACCCTCTCTAGCCACAAGTAAACCCCACTCTAATCACCCTTAAACAACACACTTAACTTAATCATATGGTTTAAGCCACCATGGTCATCTAAGCATGGTTCAACCCTAGGCTCACCCTAGCTACCATGCATATATGTGTGCAGTCCAGATAAAATTCCGATAAAATATTCATAAAACCAGATAATTCATCAGAAACCAATTTTGGTAAACTTTTTACCAAAAAAACCCTACATTAAACATATTTTAGAATTTCGATAATTTTTCTTCAGAATTTTCCCCATTTATCGGTATTTAATTATACCGAAATATTAAAATATTCATAAAATAATATTAAATTATAAAAATTCCAAAAAATAATATTATATTTTTCTAAAATGTTACAGTCTCCCCCCTTAAAGAAATTCGGTCCCCGAATTTAAATTTAAACTCCCAAATTCTAAAACATTTCAATAAAATGTCTAAGTCCACGGGGCTCCGAAATCATCAATCCATAAAACACATCGTAGCGCAATACAAGTGCAAGAGCAATGAGCAGATACTCAAAATCAAAACTCCGTCAAGCATCCTGCAATCATCGGAGTCAAGGCGAAAGCACGAAGGCTAAATCCAAAGCAAAACCGATATGCCATAAATCGGAACTATATACGTAAATATCTGAAGGAAATGCATACCAAAAATTCCTTAAATCGATGTGCAATGCGCATAACACTGCACAGTAGAAGACGTCTTTATAAGAAAATAGCCATATACGTATATATCTTTTGGTTAGTATGCACGATCCGCCGTTTGAAAACAATTTAGAAGGGTTCCCTGTTTTTAAACGTTTCGTGTCATATCGGACACGTATGCAAATAATGAGACTATAGCACGCCTTTGGAAATCCCTTTGAAATCTATCTATGCATGCAAAATATATCCAGGCACTGTCCTCTGACTAGTCCTGCTCAGTACGAAAACAAATCACAATCTCATAAAAATGCACTACTCCATAAAGAAATTAATCCCAAAAAGTGTGCATGAAAACTACGTGCGTCTGGTGCGCACGGAAATCAAAAATCCACACATGTGCCAAGCTGGTGCACAGAAACCACATCAAGGTGCAACGGTTGTGCACACAACATCGGTCACAGGCAACGTGCGTGCCTGACAGCAAAATCAGGTGCATCTGATATGCACAAAAAATCCCGATTTAGTGCATCTGGTGTGCACCAAATCTCATCTCATAACATGCGCTAAAAATCCAAATCCGGTGCATCCATCATGCACGAAATCACGAAATCCAATATCAAGCGCCGAACACGCGTAAATCCAATCAGGTGCGTAAAGTGCATAAGACAAATATCGAGCATCACCATCGAAATCGAAGTCCAGTGCATCCAAGTGCACAAAATACATGTCACTGCACTACAAGCATATGTAAACTATACAGAGTGCAAAACCAAATCGTGTTCGTGAATACTCACAAAATCAACTCAAAGGTCTAAAATCCATAAAATCACAAGCAGGTGAAACCAAGGCACGAAAACGATATCATGTGCAACAACTGTGCAAAATAGTAAATACTCAATAGGTGCAACCAAGGTGCATAAAAACAAATGTCATGAACCTCAGTCATCAAGACTAAATCATGAAACCGAACGTCCAAAATACCGAAATCCACGATGACAGATACGTGATAATCGAATCACAAAATCACAAATCAAAAATACCGTCGTCGGTAGTTCCTCCTTCAAAATCGAGAAGGTGTCGGTGCATCCAATGCTAGCAGCGCAAGATATCCACTTGCCTCTTGCTCATGGTCTGGCGTCCTCTTTCTCTGGGTCCTTATCTTCTATGTGGATTTACCAATCTCCCCATCCATCGGCTCATCGGCCCAGTTAGGTGCGGTAACGGGAATGATTCCGTTCTGGCACTTCTCTGGTCATCTCTCGGTCAATCATCACGCCCACTCGTAAAGCAGCATCTCACTGGCGTCTGCCTCTGGCTCTCTGAATGCACATCAAATATCTGTTCCTGAAGCAATTCTTATTGCAGCAGTGTCCTGAAAGGAATCCCGCTCAAGGTCTTTTCCGATCTTGCCTATGCCGAACTGTACGGAGGCTGGTACTCTTACATAATCCTTTCTCGTTTTCTGGACATCTGCGTGTTCCGCCCACATTTCCTCGAAAACTGGCCGTATCCCAACGCCTCTGTAAGCATATCAGGTCTCTATTCTCGACGGAAGGTAATGACAGCTCGTCAGCGTCTCGCACGAACCTCATGTCCCGCTTGTCTTTATCGTCGTCCACTATGACGTCACGCCATGCTATCTACGCACTGCACTGTTCTTGGCCACGGTCAATCCGAAATCTCTCGCATGGACTTGAAATCGCGTACTCTGTAGCTTCATCATTCGGTAGAAGACGTATGGCCGAACAGGTTCTCGGGAACGCGTCCCAACCATCGGAGGAATACTCAATACTCCTCCGTCCTCGATCAACTCACAACACATCTGGGTGAGGTCCTATATCCGAACCTGGTCAACATCTCGTCGACGATGCCGAACTCTGTCCTGCGGAACTGCGCTCTAATGGCTATGCTCGTATCTGGAGTCTCCCAAGCAGTGTGTCCCATCACATGATATCCGAATGATGTCGAACCATCCGATCGACTCGTCAGAACCTCATAATCCCCCAAGAGCTCAACATCTTGGGTACAGTTTAACAGTATTGAGTACACACCACAGCATCGGTGGTCCAGCCGTAGAAGGGCAAACCCAAGCCTCACTAATGGCGCCGCAGAACTGCCGTAAACCCTAAGGTTCAAAGGCTTTCACACGGTCATTAAGTCGAGTTAGGGTTTCATTCTTCTAGAGGGTCCATAGAATTGCCTTCACGTCCTGCTGAATACTTTAAACTTGGAATAGTAGGTTTCTGACATTTGATCGTCTCTGTCGACTCTCAGCGTCTCCGCCTGAAGTCGTCTCTAGCTGGAATCAGTCTATCTGATGACCTCATATCGGGGTAGCGAACGATCCACATGTCCTAGTCATTCATCCTCGGTGACTAGCGGCCTTCTATTATCTCTTAGTACAACCCGTACTTCAATAGCTCCAACATCTGGGGCAATATCCCGTCGTTCGCAGCAACAACTGGCTCCTTCGTCTGTACGCTGATCAGCGCCTCAATCCTCCAGGAAAGGCGATACATTGGCGGTCATCTCCAAATCGGACTGCTCTAGATCTGAGTAAGACTCCCCACACTGGAAATCTTCATCTCACTTGGGCCTGCTCCGGCGCCTAAATCGGACGAACCACCTTCGTCTCTCAATC
Organism: Agapanthus africanus; assembly: GCA_030015575.1. Classification (NCBI taxonomy): domain Eukaryota; kingdom Viridiplantae; phylum Streptophyta; class Magnoliopsida; order Asparagales; family Amaryllidaceae; genus Agapanthus; species Agapanthus africanus. The sequence goes on from CM057351.1 coordinate 111,379,589, forward strand.
CGGGTAGACTAGCTATCATCTATCTCATATCTTCCTGGAAGCTCCGGCGATCTCAGCTCGTAAGCTCCGGAAGCGACATCCTATCGATCTCAGCAATAGCTGGCTCATCTGCCTGCACGGTAGGCGGCATCATAATCTCTGAGGTATGCTGTACATCGATAGTCCTCTCCTAACTGGCAGCCCTAACAATGGCTCGATCATCCGGTGTAAAACCAAGAGCTCCCCTCCACAAGGGGCCACAATCATCAATACTAGCTCGAGACGTTCCTATGACACCAGGAAACACAATAAAAAAGACACATCTCTACCATCGTGTGTCGCCGGAATTACACCCCGGTCAGTACTCGTTCGTAATGAGCTCATGCTGACCGCAACTCTAGCCAAAGCTCTCCCTGCCAGTAATCGTGGCAGTAAAACATAACGGGTACCGATGAGGCTAGATCAGGAATGAATATGATACTGAACAAGGAAATGTACATCCTAAGGCTTCTTAAGTGGAGTGGCGTGTCGTAAATATGCCGCGGACATACCCACGGTATGTCACTCTACTTTAGTCACCTATTCCATCAACCAAGGGTCATCCTACGCTCCGAAGGTAAAACCTAACGCTCTGATACCAACTTTGTCACGGCCCGAAAGTACGGAACATGACCGGCACTTAGGCTACGAACGTCTCAAGGCGTACGTGCTCTAAGTAAGCCGAGCCCAGAAATCCAAACCAAGAAAAAGTAGTGGACCATAAGTTAATCAACCAGTCTGCAATATAATATACAACGCCTAAAGGCGAGGATCACATCCGAAAGGAAACTCAACAGCATGAAACCCAGAGAAATATAACGTGCGACTCTAAGGTCGAAAGAATAAACAACACTGGTCTCTATCTCAAATAAGTACATGTTTGGTTGATGGAACTTATAGATACAACTGAATATAATATACAATGTATAATGATGGGTACGATACAAATAAACCCACCTACTAGCAAGTCACCCGAAGGAAGCAGTGCCGCAAGCCGTAATGAACCCTGTACGACAAACACCTGCAAGAACTGGGGTACAACGGGTGTGAGTTGCCAACTCGTGAATAGAAGAATATCTACGAACAGAAAATCGCATGTATGACGCAATCCTAGGTCATACGATCAACAAATATAAATCTCAAATGAATAAGTCTGAAACATGCTGTAACAACTCCAATTTTTGTATACCTAAATTTGAATTAAATTTGAAGTATACTTGGAGTATTAATGTTGCTGATAACACTTTAAGTATCTATCTCTTTACAATAATTACAAGAAGGTGCTTGTAGCTCATTGGTAATACCTTGCACTGCTGAACCAAGCCACCGGAGTTCGAATCCCACATCCCACATTATTTTTAGCACATTTTTCTTTAAAATTCTTGGAAGTACAAAAGTCCACAGGCCATAACTCCCAAATAGTGAACTGAACCCCAAAAATGAACCATGCCAAAACCCTAGTCAGGAGACCCCACACCCATCGCCGACCGAAATCGGCCGGAATCGGCCAACTCGGCCGGCGGGCGGCCGGCGCCGCCGGCCGGAGTTGCGCCGACGGCCGGGGTCCCAACACCAAAGTTGCGTCGTTTGGCCTTCTGAAACTCATGGTTTACTCCATTTTTAATGTAGCAGTTCTGAATGTTAAATACAACCCTTTTAATGCAAAATTTTAATATTTTTCTTTAATTTTTACAAATTTTTTTTAAATAAAATAAGACCCTTCACCTACCCTACCTAGCTACCCTATAAATAGACCCCTACCCCCTACCTTTTCATTCCAAAACCCTAGAAAAACTCTCTTGAAATTTCCACATGAAGTGTGCTTTGAAATCGAGTTCCCGGCGAAGCCCTGACGGAATTCCGGCGACGTGTTCTGGAGCAACCGGCGACGTAACCACCCCTCGGTCTTTCTCCCTAGTTCTCTTTACTCTTTAGAAGAGTTTAAACCCGTAAGTCCCATCCTTCTCTCCTTTCTATTTCTTAAAAATACGGATTTATGGAACCCGACGGAAATCGGAACAAACCGATTTCCGATTCGGTTTTTCTACAAAATTTCACTTGTCACCTAATCCACAATACCCTAACATATTCATGTTGACTATTAATCACCTAGAAACCAATTTATATAAAGTTTCTCACATGAAATGATAGCTTTCTTGTAAAACCGTATTCTTTTCATAAAAATACCATGAAGTTTATTTTACTTCGTTTAATCAATTCCCTCAATCCTAAATATGTTTATCTTGAAAAATAAACTTGTAGAAATCAATTTGATTGAGTTTTCACACATGAAATGATAACGTTTTCATATACCGTATTCTTGCGCTTTAATACCTTCAAGTTTAATATATCATGTTTAACCTCTAAACTTCATTAAAACTTAAAATAAGTCACGAGGTAATGACCGACCTCTACACACACACAAATATAACCCTAATTGATAAACATCAAAATATAGAATACGAAAATACAGGACTTTTCACTAAAATACCATATTCTTTATAAACCTTTTCTAAAAGCTTTAAGTTGCACACAATTCTAAATAAATCTTTTAAAATGAAAACACGATATGTCATGGACATCGATCGTTTATCTAAACTGTCTTGTGGTGTCTAGGCAAGTGTGTCTAGGCTAGTGGTTTTTAATTAGGCCCACGACTGTGGTTCCTTCCCACTTACCTGGCACTTACCTGGCCGCAATTGACGGTGAAGAGGCGATTTGAGGCTTCTAATGACTTGTCGTTTAGACCTTAGAAATAGGCTAGTTGGCTTAGGAAACCATAGAAACTAAAATACGGAAATTACATCTTTTACAAATAAATACCTTATATTTATAAAACCGTTTTTCTAAATGAATGTTATTTATTAAACCTAAGCAAAGCGCCGCTACAACCCACCTTTGGGGAACCCGTTAGGGAAAGTACGGTTTATCGTGCACCCGCGGGCTAGTAGTGCGAGATTCAGACATCCGCAAGGAGCATTCGGTCTCGAAAGGTTTAAAATACGTCATTTAAGAAAAATGTGATTTTTGGAAAATAAAATATTTATTTAAAATTATTCTTGTATATTTAATTATCATTTAAACACCTATTTTGTCATAAGATAAAGTTTCCATCTTATTCAAAAATTCCAAGTTTAAAAGTTACATTAAAATACCCTGACTTTAAAATAAATTAATTAATACTTTTATTAAGATATATTCACTAGAATAACACAAATAAAATTCACACTCATTATAACTATAAAGACGAATATTAAATACTTGAGGTGTATTTTGAAAACTATACAATATTACTTTTTACATAAAACCCCCTCAAGTTTTATAAATTACAATAAGGCCCCTAACAATTATTGAACTTCCAATTACATTTCTTTTAGTCTGACTCGGGCTAGAGTCTGACTATTTCTGACTTGAATATGATTCAAGTCAATCTATATTCTTTATATTCCAACTCAAGATGAATACATGAATCCCTGAATCCAGTTAACAATCTATATAACCTGACTGAACCGAACCATGGATATATTCCTTTTACATGTTTCCCAGTATTCCATTTACATGACTCTACGGTTATAACCGTTTCCTGATATCATGGTTTCGGTCGGTCATTTAATCAATCTTACCATCACTACAATTTTACAAGATAATAATACAAACAAGACATCGCGGGGTTTTAGGGGTAGATTGGTACGGAAGGTGTTAAAGGTGGCACGAGGTGGTCAGATTAATACACCTAACCTGAATCCCATTGCTGTTGTACCGTGGCATAACGGTTCCTTGTACTACACGTGCCCTAGTCTCTGGCAAGTGAGACTCCCCTCGTATACACTGGCATTCTTCTGTACCAAGCTACAAACAACAGCGTTAACATAATATTACAACAATAGTAAACATTCTAAAAATGTTTCTTCTTATTCTGTCTTCTCTACTTCCCTCTTACCCTTGGGACTTACCGAGTGATTTGTTCGCTGACGACATTCTGTTCTCTTTTCTTTGAATGTCGTCAGGTGACCTGGACCCGGCAGAAGTTGAGCCAACAGAAGAAGACTTAGAGCAATTTGCTGAAGACCCAGCAGTATAATTTCATTGTACACTTTTCTTTTTAGTACTTTCCATTTCCTGTTATGCCACTGTTTAGGCATCTTTATTTCAGTTGTATTTTTCCTTTCCATGTATTGTACAAAGAATGTTAATAAATAAAAGTTGTTGTTCTTTTTATACTCTTGTCTCTTGTGTATTATTTTATATTGCTTAGCTACGCTTAGTGTATGTACTTCTGAGTACATACGTAGCGGACCTCGCCTCGTCCCCTTCGCCGTACATTGGGAAGCGGGGCGTGACAGGTTTTGTTGGCGGCCCATGCAGGTCAGAGCTGTATGAATCCCTGTCATGCAGTTCTGGTCTGCGTGAACAACCTAAGCAATATAACACAAGAACCAGCAACTAAAACATTCTTTACAATTCATGTTCTTTGAATCTTGCAAATCTCTATTCCTTGAATCTTATCATTTCATGTATTTGAATCTGTCCTAACCCAAATTTTTCTTTAAGGTCATGGATTCCCCGAACAACACCAGCACCAACGTTAACAACACCCCTCCAGCACTACCTCTCACACCCGCTGTTCCTGCACCACCCACTGAGCAAACGATGCTATTTGAGGCGATCCACAGTCTTCTCGAGGGACAGCAACAACTTTTGAACCGTCCTGAGGCCGATGCACCAGGAGTAAAGCAATTCAGGGCTTTGCACCCAAAGCAGTTCTCTGGTAAAGGAAGCCCTCTTGAAGCGGAAGAATGGGCACAAAGCATCGAAGACGATCTGGCAGCAGCTCAAGTGCCAGATAACGCTTGGGTCCGTGTAGCAAAGCTACCGCTCACGGATAATACTCGCAATTGGTGGAAGGCAGAAGAAACCCGTCTGGTACAGCCGATTGAATGGAAGACATTTCACGAAAAGTTCGACGCGAAATATTTCCCGGTGACTGCCAGGTTCGCTATGGAGCAGCAGTTTATTCATCTACAGCAAGGATCAATGTGGGACAAATCGGTAGATGAATACGACGCTGAATTCACTATGTTGAGCCGGTAAGATATGTCACAATAGTTCAATTTTTAGATATCACATACTACACAGCTAACACAATCTTTAAACAGATTCGCAGCACACTTGATACCGACGGACGATATCAGAGCCCGTCGCTTTCAGCAAGGTTTGGACACCGAGATTAAGGCTGCTCTAGCCACAGGAATGTTTTTGACTCATGAGGATGCACTTGAAGCTGCCCGCAGTTATGAGGCAGTGATAAAAGAGAGGGGCAGACCTCAGTCTGCTGGAGTCAAACGCCCTGCTAACCAAATGGCAGGTGGAGCCACGTCCAGACCATCTTTCGTGCCAAGGCGACCCGGAGTACCAACCCAACGTCCTAGCCCAGCCTTTTGCACCTGCTGCAAGAGAACTGGACATATGATGAAGGACTGCCGTCGAGCCAACCGCCTTTGCTTGATCTGCGGTTCAGCCACTCACGGTATTGGGTCTTGTCCGCAAAGACAGAACCCAGTTGCTGCACCCAGGCCAGCTAATACTTATCAGCAGCGGCCAGCTCTTCAGGTACCTGCTTCCAGACTTTCACTGCCTGCACCACCCAGGGGACCACAAGCTACACCACCTCCTCGTCAGTTCCATCAAGCTCAAAGGAACGTTTCGAGGAATGCTCCTCAGGTCAGGAGGAATGTGCCAAAGCGCCAGGCTTTCATGATGTCTGTGGAAGAAGCTGAGGCCACTGGCCAAGCCATTACTGGTAAACTTCCTTCTCATACTTATCTTTTAGTCTTGTTTAACTACACACTTTCCCTATACCTAAAAACTATCCCATATACCTTAGGTACAATCCTAGTAGCTTCACTACCTGCACTTGCACTGTTTGATACTGGAGCATCCCACTGCTTTATGTCGCAACGGTTTGTCCGAACCCATGCGATTCCAGTCTCACCGCTTGTATCCAGCTGGAACGTCAGTTCCGGAAATGGTGTTCTAAAGGCAAGTATGGGATACAGCATGTGTCCAGTCGTCGTCTGCAGTCGAGAATTTTATGCTGACTTCAAGGTACTGGATATACCAAACTTCGATGTGGTTCTAGGAATGGACTGGCTTGGAACCTTTTGTGCTACCATCGACTGTCGTCAAAGGAGGGTAGTATTTGAGATTCCAGATCATTCGGTCTTCTATTTTAAAAGTGGAGACCGTACATTGGAGCCAAGTACTTACAAAGCAAAGCCAAGAGAAGCAGTAGTTGCAGCAGCTCAAGCAGAGGAAGAATCAAGACCGGAGGTAGTTCGAGAGTTCGATGATGTATTTCCTGACGAAATATCAGGTTTGCCTCCCGATCGAGCTCTTGAATTCAGTATTGACTTAGAACCAGGAGCACAACCAGTGATCAAAGCATCGTATAGACTAAGTCCGGAAGGTTTGAAGGATGTACGAACACAGTTGGACGAATTACTGGCGAAAGGATGGATTCATCCCAGCACTTCAAGTTGGGGAGCACCTGTACTATTGGTGAAGAAGAAGGAAGGTTCATACAGAATGTGCATCGACTATAGGGCCTTGAACGAAGTCACAATAAAGAACAAATATCCACTTCCGCGCATCGACGATTTATTCGATCAACTAAGTGGATCTTGTGTCTTCTCTAAACTAGATCTTCGTTCAGGTTATCATCAAGTGAAGGTCAAGGAAGCTGATATTCACAAAACAACTTTCAGAACTCGCTATGGACATTACGAATTTCTAGTAATGCCATTTGGAGTGACCAATTCACCAGCAATCTTCATGAACCTTATGAACCAAGTTTTCCGGGAATATTTAGACAGGTTTGTTGTCATCTTCATCGACGACATCCTGGTATATTCTAAGAATCGGAAAGAGCATGCGGAGCACCTACGAATTGTCCTGGAAACTCTTCGACAACATAAGCTTTATGCCAAGTACAGCAAGTGCGAGTTTTGGCTAAAATAAGTTGGCTTTCTTGGACATATCATATCAGGAGAAGGAATTTCTGTGGATCCAGCAAAAGTTTCAGCAGTCAGCGAATGGCCTACGCCAAAATCAGTAAAGGATATTCGAAGTTTCTTGGGATTAGCTGGATATTACAGAAGGTTTATTGAAGGCTTTTAGAAGATAGCAACACCCCTGACCAAGCTCACACGAAAAGATGAAGAATTTGTGTGGTCAGAAGCATGCGAGCAAGCTTTCGTAGAACTCAAGTCAAGACTGACATCGGCACCTATTCTCGTCATACCGGATCAATCTGGAGGATTCGAAGTGCATTGTGATGCATCCGGTAAGGGATTAGGATGTGTTCTACATCAGCACGGTAAGGTTGTAGCTTATGCTTCAAGACAACTGAAGACTCATGAGCGCATTTATCCGACGCATGACCTGGAGTTGGCAGCCGTCATTTTTGCTCTCAAAATTTGGCGCCACTACTTACTTGGTGAACGAGTGAACATCTACACAGATCATAAAAGTCTGAAGTATGTGTTTACTCAGAAGAAGTTGAATATGCGGAAGAGAAGATGGTTAGAACTCATGGCTGACTTTGACATCAACTTGCAATATCACCCAGGAAAGGTGAACGTAGTACCTGATGCTCTTGGTCGCCAACCATTAGCAATGAATCTCACCGCCCAGTGGAAGCTTCTGCAAGACTTACATCAGATGGAGATTGAACTAGTCATGCCAGGTGATGCTTCAAGTTTGATGAATCTACAAGTTCAATCAACCATTGTCAATCAGATCAAAGCAGCTCAAGCCAACGATGCTAAGGTGCTAAAGATCAGAGAACAAGTGGAGAATGGACTCAGAACAGATTTTATCATCCATGAAGACGGATCTTTGAGATACGGCAGCAGATTGTGTGTACCAAAGGGTCCTGTTAGGGAAGAGTTAATGAAAGAAGCTCACAGCTCTCCCTATTCAGTACATCCTGGAGGTACCAAAATGTACAAGGATCTACGTCAGAATTATTGGTGGCATGGAATGAAGCGTGAAGTAGCCAGGAGTGTCGCAAAATGTTTGGTGTGTCAGCAGGTAAAGGCTGAACATCACAGGACAGCTGGACTACTTCAACCGTTACCAATCCCAGAATGGAAGTGGCAGCACATCACGATGGACTTTGTAACTGCTCTTCCTCACAGCACAAAGGGTAACGATGCGATTTGGGTCATTATGGATCGACTCACAAAGTCGGCTCACTTCATCCCATTTCGAGTTGGCCAATCAACTGAGACACTAGCGAAGAAGTATATGGAGGTAATAATCTAATTAAGATTTAAACTCTTCATAATATACTATCTCTGATACCCATGAACTCATACAGGAAATTGTGAGACTTCATGGAGTACCGGTCTGCATTGTCTCCGATCGTGACACCAGGTTCCGATCGCAATTTTGGCAGAGTCTGCAAGCTAGCTTGGGAACAAGTCTGAATTTCAGAACGGCTTATCATCCACAAACAGATGGTCAGTCGGAACGAACTATTCAGATTTTGGAGGATATGCTCAGAGCATGTATGCTCAACTTCAAAGGATCGTGGGAAGATCACCTGCACCTTGTGGAGTTCGCATACAACAACAGCTACCAAGCAAGCATAGGAATGGCACCTTTTGCAGCATTGTATGGAAGGAAGTGTCGATCGCCATTAAGTTGGGATGGCATCGGAGATAGGGAACTTCTGGGACCAGAGATGATAGTAGCGACCGTTGATGTGGTTCGTACTATCATAGAAAGAATGCGCATAGCCCAAGATAGACAGAAACACTAGGCTGATGCAAAGAGACGACACTTGGAGTTCCAGCCAGGAGATCATGTATTCCTGAAAATCTCTCCGAATCGCGGAGTGATCCGATTTGGAAGACGGGGTAAGCTAAGTCCGAGATACATTGGACCGTTCGACATACTCGAACGAGTCGGAGAAGTAGAATACCGATTAGCGCTCCCACCATCATTGGAAGGAGTGCATAACGTGTTCCACATATCCCAACTCAGAAGGTATGTGAGTGACCCCAGCCATGTACTTGATCATTCCGAGCTCACTATACAGCCCGATTTGTCTTGTGAGCAACAACCTGTGGAGATCCTGGATAGAAAAGTGAAGACACTTCGGAACAAGGAAGTTAACTTAGTCCGGGTAATGTGGAGAAAAGACACTCCAGGAGAATCCACGTGGGAAAGGGAAGATGAGATGCGTGCAAGATATCCGCACCTTTTTGTAAACTAGTTCTCAAATAAAAGTTGTAAATTTCGAGGACGAAATTTTTGTAAGGAGGGTAGATTGTAACAACTCCAATTTTTGTATACCTAAATTTGAATTAAATTTGAAGTATACTTGGAGTATTAATGTTGCTGATAACACTTTAAGTATCTATCTCTTTACAATAATTACAAGAAGGAGCTTGTAGCTCATTGGTAATACCTTGCACTGCTGAACCAAGCCACCAGAGTTCGAATCCCACATCCCACATTATTTTTAGCACATTTTTCTTTAAAATTCTTGGAAGTCCAAAAGTCCACAGGCCATAACTCCCAAATAGTGAACTGAACCCCAAAAATGAACCATGCCAAAACCCTAGTCAGGAGACCCCACACCCATCGCCGACCGAAATCGGCCGGAATCGGCCAACTCGGCCGGCGGGCGGCCGGCGCCGCCGGCCGGAGTTGCGTCGACGGCCGGGGTCCCAACACCAAAGTTGCATCGTTTGGCCTTCTGAAACTCATGGTTTACTCCATTTTTAATGTAGCAGTTCTGAATGTTAAATACAACCCTTTTAATGCAAAATTTTAATGTTTTTCTTTAATTTTTACAAATTTTTTTTAAATAAAAGAAGACCCTTCACCTACCCTACCTAGCTACCCTATAAATAGACCCCTACCCCCTACCTTTTCATTCCAAAACCCTACAAAAACTCTCTTGAAATTTCCACAAGAAGTGTGCTTTGAAATCGAGTTCCCGGCGAAGCCCTGACGGAATTCCGGCGACGTGTTTTGGAGCAACCGACGACGTAACCACCCCTCGGTCTTCCTCCCTAGTTCTCTTTACTCTTTAGAAGAGTTTAAACCCGTAAGTCCCATCCTTCTCACCTTTCTATTTCTTAAAAATACGGATTTATGGAACCCGACGGAAATCGGAACAAACCGATTTCCGATTCGATTATTGTACAAAATTTCACTTGTCACCTAATCCACAATACCCTAACATATTCATGTTGACTATTAATCACCTAGAAACCAATTTAAATAAAGTTTCTCACATGAAATGATAGCTTTCTTGTAAAACCGTATTCTTTTCATAAAAATACCATGAAGTTTATTTTTCTTCGTTTAATCAATTCCCTCACTCCTAAATATGTTTATCTTGAAAAATAAACTTGTAGAAATCAATTTGAATGAGTTTTCACACATGAAATGATAACGTTTTCATATACCGTATTCTTGCGCTTTAATACCTTCAAGTTTAATATATCATGTTTAACCTCTAAACTTCATTAAAACTTAAAATAAGTCACGAGGTAATGACCGACCTCTACACACACACAAATATAACCCTAATTGATAAACATCAAAATATAGAATACGAAAATACAGGACTTTTCACTAAAATACCATATTCTTTATAAACCTTTTCTAAAAGCTTTAAGTTGCACACAATTCTAAATAAATCTTTTAAAATGAAAACATGATATGTCATGGAGATCGATCGTTTATCTAAACTGTCTTGTGGTGTCTAGGAAAGTGTTTCTAGGCTAGTGGTTTTTAATTAGGCCCACGACTGTGGTTCCTTCCCATTTACCTGGCACTTACCTGGCCGCAATTGACGGTGAAGAGGCGATTTGAGGCTTCTAATGACTTGTCGTTTAGACCTTAGAAATAGGCTAGTTGGCTTAGTAAACCATAGAAACTAAAATACGGAAATTACATCCTTTACAAATAAATACCTTATATTTATAAAACCGTTTTTCTAAATGAATGGTATTTATTAAATCTAAGCAAAGCGCCGCTACAACCCACCTTTGGGGAACCCGTTAGGGAAAGTACGGTTCATCGTGCATCCGCGGGCTAGTAGTGCGAGATTCAGACCTCCGCAAGGAGCATTCGGTCTCGAAAGGTTTAAAATACGTCATTTAAGAAAAATGTGATTTTTGGAAAATAAAATATTTATTTAAAATTATTCTTGTATATTTAATTATCATTTAAACACCTATTTTATCATAAGATAAAGTTTCCATCTTATTCTAAAATTCCAAGTTTAAAAGTTACATTAAAATACCCTGAGTTTCAAATAAATCAATTAATACTTTTATTAAGATATATTCACTAGAATAACACAAATAAAATTCAGACTCATTATAACTATAAAGACGAATAATAAATACTTGAGGTGTATTTTGAAAACTATACAATAGTTCTTTTTACATAAAACCCCCTCAAGTTTTATAAATTACAATAAGGCCCCTAACAATTATTGAACTTCCAATTACATTTCTTTTAGTCTGGCTCGGGCTAGAGTCTGACTATTTCTGACTTGAATATGATTCAAGTCAATCTATATTCTTTATATTCCAACTCAAGATGAATACATGAATCCCTGAATCCAGTTAACAATCTATATAACCTGACTGAACCGAACCATGGATATATTCCTTTTACATGTTTCCCAGTATTCCATTTACATGACTCTACGGTTATAACCATTTCCTGATATCATGGTTTCGGTCGGTCAGTTAATCAATCTTACCATCACTACAATTTTACAAGATAACAATACAAACAAGATATCGCTGGGTTTAAGGGGTAGATTGGTACGGAAGGTGTTAAAGGTGGCACGAGGTGGTCAGATTAATACACCTAACCTGAATCCCATTGCTGTTGTACCGTGGCATAACGGTTCCATGTACTACACGTGCCCTAGTCTCGGGCAAGTGAGACTCCCCTCGTATACACTGGCATTCTTCTGTACCAAGCTTCAAACAACAGCGTTAACATAATATTACAACAATAGTAAACATTCTAAAAATGTTTCTTCTTATTCTGTCTTCTCTACTTCCCTCTTACCCTTGGGACTTACCGAGCGATTTGTTCGCTGACGACATTCTGTTCTCTCTTTTTTGAATGTCGTCAGGTGACCTGGACCCGGCAGAAGTTGAGCAACCAGAAGAAGACTTGGAGCAATTTGCTGAAGACCCAGCAGTATAATTTCATTGTACACTTTTCTTTTCAGTACTTTCCATTTCCTGTTATGCCACTGTTTATGCATCTTTATTTCAGTTGTATTTTTCCTTTCCATGTATTGTACAAAGAATGTTAATAAATAAAAGTTGCTGTTCTTTTTATACTCTTGTCTCTTGTGTATTATTTTATATTGCTTAGCTACGCTTAGCGTATGTACTTCTGAGTACATACGTAGCGGACCTCGCCGCGTCCCCTTCGCCGTATATTGGGAAGCGGGGCGTGACACATGCTGAGGTGGCAATATAACATCTATACAGGTATGTAGTGCCAAGTACTCGCCATTGCCTCAGGTAATAACTTGTCATAAATATGAGGTATGTCTGCATAGAGTAATATGAATCAATGCCAGCTATAACATGAATCTAGTAGTATGTGGATGTCCTCCAACTAGGTAATCAATATTTGTAAATCGGTGGATCCCGTCCACGTGTCACCCAATGACAACAAGCATCATGCATGTAAATATCATAAAGCATATGCATGGAAATATGAGGATATAATCAAATCATGGAACCAGAGTGCCTAGCATCGACACTCGAAAACATCATGAACACCTGTGCCTAGCATCGATACGTAAATCCTCATGTATCTCAGGCGCCGCACACCCTGGTCGGCCCTCATATCCATCTCATGACTCCAGTCGGTATCCCCCAGATAACCGACGGGTCCCAATTACTATCACCGGTAGGTAGTACTCCCCTGCCGGGCTCATCGTCTAGCATATACGAGTCTTCTTGCCCCGGGGTACCTCACCGGGTCCACCATGTACCCGCAATCGGTGCCTACCGCTCTTCGAATCGGGTATACCCACACAAGCTCTCTGGAACCGAGGAAACTCATTGTGGACGCACTGAAATATCATATAAAGGGTGACCGGATTTTTAAAACAATTACATACTTTCTTTTGAAATATCCACGGTCCCCAAATCTAGAAATATCATGGAAACAACATATCTCAATGCGTATAATCAAACATGATGTATGCGACATGTAAAGAAAGGTAAGCATATCAGTAAGTCATGCAACATGGAATAGTAACGTGCGCATGTCGAGGGAAACCGCTCCTTTTAAAATGAATCAGTTTAAAGAATATCTCGCGGTTCCCAAATCTCTAATCAAGCCGGAATCATCTATGTATGTGTACAGGTATAGGTGTATAGTATGCCATGCAAGAATCACATCATGAATGCAAAAGTACTACAGTGTAGTGGCATGGCAATTATCGATGATGAAGTGTGTGAGCTGGCAAATAGTGTACGTGGAACATACGCATCATCGATAATGGTGCTGGTGTCCAAACAGCATGATGGTAATATCCCAATAACACAAGTAATGTGATGCAAATAATATGAATATGCGAAATCAAATAATCAATGCCATAGTGGGGAATCTACATCAATAAGTAAGTGTCATGCAGTTTTGCCTTTTTGAAATAGGACGAATCGGGTTTTTTAGTAAAATAAGGGCTACGGTGCTTTTAAGAAAAGATGCCCCTTTTGAAATTATCCGTAGAATCCCTTTTTGCATGTCCTTAAAATACTCCCGATTCGTTAGTTTAGAAATAGGTATGACTCGGTCAAGTCTAACATCTACTATACTAACTACTGATCAACTATCAAGTCAATCGGTAGGGGTATGGAAACCACCTAAATCTGAGTCGGTATATATAAATATAAAGATAGTAGTCGGTGATCCCGCATTAATATTATCGCATACGATACCGTAAATCATCTGACACCCTCAAGTCATGAGTGCGGATCAATCATTAATATAAAGCTCGTACGGTAAATCGTCGTACGGCATCCCAATAGCTAGGTGCGGGTCAATATCACAATCCTCACATCAATTATCTGGTATCCTTATCATCATATCACATAATCTGGGGTACTGATCTAAGTCTAGTACGAATCGATACCATCTACATAAGTATGAATGCGTGTGCGAAAGACACGCCCAAAGGCCCGCTAAAAATCATATATCGTATCCCAAATACGAATCACATCACATCACCGATATCATGGCACTATGCCCAAACTTATCGACTCACATCCAATGTCCTCCAATATCCTCATCATCACAGTATGAACATAGCAAATAAGCACGTGTGTGCGTGTGGGTGTAAACCTATTCTAGGGTTCGCGACTAGGAACCACACTAGTTACTTCTAACCCTAGTCTATGCATAGTACACCTAACACATCCTAAACAATCAAGTCACACATAAGCTATCATGTATAAGTACAATATATATGGTATACTAGACATCGGACTGCGGGGGTGCTATACGCCATCCACCCGATTTCTCCCCGTAGATATAAATCTACTCACCATCTTATGTGTGCCGGTGCCGATGTCGCCATTTGCATCTCCAACGCTTCGACGCCACGTGGGGTACCTACAAGGATATCACACGCTAAAATACATGAAAACCATGTCGGAAGCCAAAATGGTGCATGCTACACCCTTATGTAAAAACCCGTGGCCTCGCGTCCAAACACAGTCCATAACCCTCTGCCGTTGGCGTTCAAACGCCACCCGACAGTCACGAATCATCAAATACCAAAATCCATACGAAAACAAGTCGTAAATCATGCACCAAGTCAAGAAAATCAACCCAGATTCTACCCTGGTTGGAACCAGTCAAAACTAGACATTCCCAGGGTCAAGCTTACAGGTAAAAGAGCTGTGCACGCAAAACGAGGGGGTTCCCTACTGCTCTGGCCGCAAATTGCAGCCAGAAGGGATATATCTGCGGCCAGGAAGTGGGTCCAGGGGCTGGTGCTTTGGGTGTTCGCTTCTATCTACCTGCACATCTCACTGCCAAGTCAATTTTATTTTAGGAGGTCCCGGGTTGTAGCAGATTCCAGAAAGGCTTAAAAAGTCGACAAAACGCTAACCGACATTAAATCGAACAATCTGGTATTTTGCTGGGATCCGGGGAAATTCTGGGGTGAACTAGTCTCAAACACACCTAATATGGTTATACCAACCATCAAAACCAACACTTGGTCAAGTCTCACTCAAATTTGCCTAAACCAGCACTAATCACGATATAAACACTAAATTCCAGCCTATTACCCATAACTTGCAAGAAAGGAGTTGGGTTGTGGGATTATACCTCAAGGGAAGTCCTAGGATGTAGGAAAAGAGAGGATGAAGGAAGGATGAAGGGTTGTGCTGCATGCTGAGCTGCTCCTTGGGCTGTTCTTCCTTGTTGTTGTTGCTGCATCAGGCTGCTGCTGCTGCTTGCTATTTTCCTTTTCATTGCTGTTTGCAGCAGCTACTGCAGTTGTGAGTTGTTGGTTTGGTGGTGTTTGTGTGATGTTGTGGTATAGTGTTGTTGTGCTATGGTGCTGGGGCTGATTCTTGCTGCTGTTGCAGCTGATGTTGTTAAGAAATGGGGCTGAAGTGTTGAGCTGAGGTATGGTTTCAGCAGCTGCTGTAGGGGGCTGTTTTGTGGCTGATGAAGCTGCTGATGTGTTGATATGGGGGCTGAAGTAGCTGCTGAAGTGAGTGTGTAGGTATGGGGCTAAGGTGTTAGGGGTTGATGCTTGATAATGGGGGCTGATGTGTGAGAGTGAGAGGGAGAGATGTGAGATGCAAAAGTTTTGAAATGAAAAGGGATGTGACACAACCTATAGCTACCCTTCTCTCTCTCAATATATGCTAGCATGACAACCTTCATGGCTCACCCTCTCTAGCCACAAGTCAACCCCACTCTAATCACCCTTAAACAACACACTTAACTTAATCATACGGTTTAAGCCATCATGGTCATCTAAGCATGGTTCAACCCTAGGCTCACCCTAGCTACCATGCACATATGTGTGCATTCCAGATAAAATTCCGATAAAATATTCATAAAACCAGATAATTCATCAGAAACCATTTTTGGTAATCTTTTTCCAAAAAAACCCTACATTAAACATATTTTAGAATTTTCAGAATTATCCCCATTTATCGGTATTTAATTATACCGAAATATTAAAATATTAATAAAATATTATTAAATTATAAAAATTCCCAAAAATAATATTATATTTTTCTGAAATGTTACATTAGATTAACAAATATCCAAAGTAAAAACAAACCTAGTGGACCTAGTCAATGCATCCACAAGCTTCCACAAGCTTCATGCATTTTTCTAATCTTCCACTAATTTTGTAATTACTTTAAATATTAAACCCAACATAACAAATAGCTTGGTATAAGTCTCATACACTCATGAATGTTGTATCAACAACCATGATACAACATGAAAACACATTTTAATATATATATTAAAGTTGTGCACATGTGAGAAAAATCCTTAAGTGAACAAATGTTAGTTAATGTAAATTAGTATATCATATATACAATTCTACACTAAATTATTAAATCAACACTTGACTTAATAATCGGGTTATATTTCCTATAACCGACTAACATCCAATGTATCGACTTATCGAATCAACACTTGATTCGATAACCCGGCTATATCACATATAACCGACCGATACAAAAAGTCGCGAGAATAGAATATGGTATCACATACACGCATTATTCTCGGTCCCGCACATATCATATATGCGCTCCTATTTCGTTTTACCTGAGCCAGTAAAACCTCTATGTAGGACTCTAAAGACTCGTCAATACCCCGGCAGTAGGTGATGATCACATCAAGCACCTACAAGCCGTCAGCGGTACTAGCTGTACGTAACGGCTACCAGGGTATTGAGCGATCTGAAGATCAGCAAGCAAGCCCGCTCCAACTCCTGTAAAAGCCTAACGGTAACACTTCCCATACAGTCCGGTCTCCTCGTTTGATATGTCGCATATAAGGTCTAGGTGTGGTAAACGTCAGACCCCAATAACCGATAAGTCGTGCCGATGTGAGGCTCACAACGGGTCAAGAAACTACTCGTAACATTTACCAGTAAATCTCTAAATCAGCCCTGGCCAGGGACTTCCCTGTTATGGCCAATCGAGCACAGCGCAACATCAACCCCCAATACCGGGAGAGACGAAACCCCTCCTCTCGCTAATTGCTCCATGTGACTCGGGACTGTACCCAAAAACCACCGTTTTGCACGCCCTCTTGGACATGATAAGGTGGAAATCAAAGCACAGTGGGAACCATACAAGACTCTATGACGATCTCGGGTCTACAGATTAACCTGCACAAGTGTCACCAGAGAACTGCCATCTGACGTGAGGTATAATACCATCTGGGAGTCCTCGGCAAGTCCATCCAGTGTACCCAGTTTCCACTGAGCACCCGAATACCATCTCTGATGTCAAACACCAATGGATATGGGATCATCCATCGCCCATCTCATAGGTCGAGAAGCGTATACGCTAGTCTACTCTGGATATCGATGCCCCGTCTCGATATACCCAAAACTAGGGACATTAAATAATGTACTTATGGACTACCATGGCCCCACTAGTATGATCTGCATCATAGTCCTGGTAGTCAAGTACGCATCCTAAGGCTTTACCAACATGTAACAATAAGACAGTATCAAGAGACAAGTATACATGTTAAGATAAAGAGCAACCAGATAGCATACTATCATATCGAGCAAGAAAGTCCTCTCTATATACGTCCAAGCATCCAATATAATATACATCATCTGTACAATACTGGCCTCTAGGGCATACATACAACCAACAAACTTAAATATTGTGAAATAGGGAAGGGGAGTGAATATGGTATATGAAGAGGTTACAAAGTAACCATGGTTTCAAAATACCATATCACATCAATATATAAAACAATCCTTAAGTTATAATCATGTTAAGCACTTTAAACAATCACAAGAGGAGTAGGAGGCAAAGCCTTTCATCTCATTTTCTCACCATTACCACAACCAAAGAAAGATTAGTTAAGAAGGATAAAGAAAAGCAAATAAGAAAAAGAAGCAAGTAATCAAAGAAACAACAATATTATTAACACTTGAAGTTGAGGTACAAGATATTGGTAACTTGTTCAACCTCCATAATGAAGCTCTTAAGAGAGCTTCAAGAGGGAAGAAGAAGAAGAGACCAAGTTAAAGCCCACTCACTCTCAAGCCTAAACCAAAAATAAACTAAAACAAAACTATATATAAGAGAGTCCTTCCCTTGCTCACTGATCTGGCTTTTATAGGCACCAAAAAAGATTAAACAAGTAATAAAAATAAGGTGATGTGACTGCAAGGGAGGGACAAAAGAAATATGGTGACAAACAGGGCAAGGGTGCCGGCGAGCTCGGAATTTTAGTGGGTGTGGCCGGTCTAAATCCGAGCTATGAGGCTCGTATTGATGTGGTGGTCTCTTGTCAACTCGAATATCATCCTAATTCTGTTTGTTTTCTCTGTTTAAGCCTAGTTTGCATTCAGAAATTTGGACGGAACATGATGCCATACATCACATCAAAACGTTTAGCATTTATTACCCATGTCTCCCCACATGTGCCCGCTAGTTGCACAATTCATCATTTATGTGTGCCAAGGCAGCCCCACCATGGTCCAAGCCAAAGAGTTATGTTTACACTTATATTGTGTTGGACCAAAATTGTGTGCACACATTTATTTGCAAAATAACTCTTTGGATATCGTTCGGTTTCCTGGTTTGCTTACAGTGTCGGCTCCCAAACGTTATATCCGTGATTTTGAATGTGTTTCCAGTATTTTTTCACGAACACCTGTAATCTGTAATTACTGACCAGACACTGGTTAAAAGTACTGATAAATAACAAAATAGATCATGAATGAGGGTATTAAACTGCAGTTTTCTGAGATGAACACATAACACCAAAAAGGAAACAGGTAACTCAGCAATAGTCATCATAGAGCGCACCATATCTCATAGGGTGCGATACCTATGCCACGATACACCGTTGTGCTGTGGTGTATACGAAGGAGTAAGATGAGAGAGAATCCTATTCTCTGTTTAGAAAATCCAGGAACTCCATGCCCAAGTATTCGCCTCCTCGATCTCATCATAGGACTTTAATACTTCTTCCCGTATGGTTCTTAACTTCAAACTTATATTCCTTGAATTTCTCAAAAGTTTCAGACTTGTGTTTCAATAGGAACATATGTCCGAATCTTGAAAGATGATCAGTGAATATAATGAAGTACGAAGAACCAACCCTGGCATTTGTAGAAATAGGACCATATACATCATCATGTATGCGTCCCAAAAGTTCAACAACTCTTTCTCTGTTTCCAGTAAATGGAGTATTGGTCATTTCACCTTTGAGACAAGACCGGGAAGTATCATAAGATGAAAATTCGAACAGATTCTCATATTCATCCTTATGTAACTTAGCTGGTCGTGTCGCATTGATATGACCTAGTCTACAATGCCACAAGAAGGATTCGTTCATTTCTGAACTACTCCTCTTGTGCGTGTTTTACATACTTTGAACTGTGGTTTGATTTACAACTTATATGCCATTACATAACGTGCCTTATCCAATCAGCTCTTGATTAAGGAAAATATTCACAACATTATCCTCCAATACAGAATTATGTCCTTCTTTAACTTAATAAAGAAACTGCTTTAATGTTGTATATCAGGTTCGGTATCTAATAACATTTGTTCAGAATCAATGTATTTACCACTTGGTAATACAAGGTGATATCTGCCAACTGATTTGGCTGCAACACTTGCACCATTCTCTAACACTTAGAGACATATCACACATTCTCAGTTCTCTACCTTTCTGTAGCCCATGTAACAGATTACTGATCAGTCGAAAATATTGTATATTTTAGCCGGCAATTTCCCCATCTTTTACATACATTTAGAAGTGTCCGGCATTCATATTCTACATATTAGCAAATCTGTCACAAAATATGAGATTGCATGTGTTAGACTTTTAAACCGACACTTTAAAGGAAATTAACCGCATTTCATGGCATCGCATCATTTCTGTATTTGCGCAACACTTGTCTTGAGTCTGTGCAGGAAAATACGGAAGAAAAACCAAAGAGCTGATCAACATTAAGCCAATTCAATCATTTCAAATCTGTTATCAATGCAGAAGGAATTAGACAATTCTGTATATAAAATAAAGGCCCAAACTCCAGTGCAAAGCTTCAACAGAAAGCCCAAGGCCCAATCCATCCAACAGAGCGCGGAAGCGCGGCGTTTATGGGGTACTTGCGGCGGATCCGCGGTGGGCCCAGTGGATCATCTCCTCAAAATTGCAGCATAATTCCTTTCTCTGGGCCCACAGTGCTTTATGATACTTTAAATACCAGAATTCTCTCGAAGCTACTACAGATCAGAAATGAAGATTAAGAAGGCTAATCCTAAATTAAGCTCCTAATTAATCCTCTTCTAGAAGCTCCCTCCTAACTAATCACATCTAGAAGCTTCTCCCCTAAATAACTTTTGGTGGGAAATTTGAATTTCCTCAACAAAGTTTAGGAGGGAAAGTTAGAATTTGAAATCCTAGATCTAGGGTTAGTTATCTATAAATAGGAACCTAGACCTAGGGTTAAGGGCTAATCAATCTTTAGGTAATCAATTTTAGTTAATCTTTCCCTCTTTCATCATCTTCCTCCACAAGTCTCGTGACAAGGCTTGTGCGAAACCCTAACCCTAATTCCACTCCAAATCCAAGATCTTGAGTACCAAATCAAGCGAGAAGCCTTCAACCTTTTAGGAGCCGAGCCGATCTTCAATCGGGCAAGTGATCCAAGCCGATCCGCGATCCACGGAGACGAGCGAAGCCAAGTCGACGATCAAGTTCTTCCTCTTGTAGTTCTTGAGCGAATGTAACTAAATTGTTGATATAAATAAAAGGTGAATTTCTTTAATCTTGCTTTCTTTTAATTCTTGCATCATGATTAGATCTCAATTTGTCATTGTTGTTCTTATTGTGATGTTTGAGTAAAACTCCGCTCGTAAAGGAGTCGAGACGATTGTAGAATGATGATGTAACAAATCTTAATACTATTTTTAAGTCCTACGAGTTTGTAAACCCTAGCAAGTTCAAGAATCGATGACCTAGTTTCGTAGCGATGCTTTCTTGATTGCGATCGCTCGAAATTAGGGATCTACGATCGTTTCTTGAATTTACTAGAGGCAAGAATGTGAATGATATCGACGAAAGAACAAGGGATAAGATGAAACCCTAGTTTCACAAGAAATCCCTAATTCTCGATCGATCATCATCGATCTAGTATCAATTCATCGAAGGATAAGAATACGTAATTGTAAGATTACATCACATCTATAGATCCGATCGATTCCTACGAGCCTCATTTCGATTCTTGAGATTTGGTTTGGAAAAATCATCAAACGATCAATTCTTGATTCTTTCTTTTAATGCTTTCTTAGATCTAGTTTTTTCTCATTCTTGAACTTCAAATATAAATCTTGAATTTTTTTGTTTTATTTCTTTAAAGATTCAATTCATCTGATTCAAAAGACGAACGATTACACTTTCCCTGTGGACGATCCGCACTCACATACTAACTACATCCGACACCGTAGTTGATTGCGGTCAAATAATTTTTGGTTGTGATTTCTTTACAATTCCATAATACACATCGAGAATTCTTTTCAATCAAATGGCGCCGTTGTCGGGGACTATTTGATTCGATTTATTACAATCACAGAAATTATCATCAATCAAATGGCGCCGTTGCCGGGGACTATTTGATTCGATTTACACACAACGAGATTTTATCATCAATCAAATGGCGCCGTTGCCGGGGATAGTGCGCTAATAGTTCGTATTTTGAAATTTGAGTTGAAAATTTTATTCCATTATAATTTTTAGATCTAAACTCGTACAAACCCTAATACGTGTGTTGTGATTTGTTGCGAGAAAATCTGAAATCATTGGAGCTGGAGAAAAATTATTCTGAAAATTCCAGAGAGCCTTTCAAGTGAACAGGAACCTACTGGGAAAATTTCGTGCAGAGATCACCTTGGACAGCGGCGGATCCGCGGCGTTAGCCTTCATTTTGCGGCGGAAGAGCGGCTGTGTTGACTGTTCACTGCACCAATTTTTCTCAGTAACTCTCTGTACTTTCTTATTTCTTCCCTGTCTACTCCAAATAACAATTTCTTGCAGGTTTCTTTGCAAATAAATCGCTGCACCGCAAAAGCAAAAATAAAATTTGTGCGTGTTTTGATTCTTTTGGTTGTTTGCATATTAATACGGAATTTAAGGGGCACAGCCAAATTCAAATTAGGTGGGGAGTTCATTACCCTTCCTAGGCCCCGAAAATCGCAAAACTTGCATCCGCATTTACCCTCATTAATTAAAAGAAATCTAGAGATGACTCTAAGGACCGTCGCGCTCATTTAGGACAAGAGAGGGCCGTGGGTAATTCATTGCTTATCCGCGTTTTCTTGTGGTGCCTAAGGCTAGTGTGTCTAAGGCTAGTGGTTTTTAATTAGGCCCACTACTTACGTAGTGGAGTACCTTCCCACTTACCTGGCACTTATCCGGCCACAGGGGATCAAAGAGGCAGTGGAGGATTTATCCTGCGACTTGTCTTTTGGCAGTTAGGAGCGGTCTAGAGTTTGACCTAGGTGACAATTAGATTTTAGGGTTTTGTGTGTTGCATTTGTTGTGTTGCATCATATTTTTCAAAAATCCGTATCTTTTTCAAAACAAACACAAATCACATTCATTTTTTCCCCTAATTATAAATTCACGCTGCCACTTGTACTAACCCTTTTTAGTGCAAGATAGGCTGGACACGGGTTTCTAGTGCCCGTTAGTCCGCGTTTCCCTTATCGACCCTAAAGTCGGTATTTCTACATTTACCTTTCTTTCACCCACCACCACACCCACATCGATGGATCCACCTCCATCGAACTTCTTTTCCACTACTCTGCCGCCGTCCGTTGGTGCGCAGAATCCATCTAGCATCTCTCTCCAAGAGAGATGTTATCCAACACGAAGTCCACTTTCCACCTGTCTTTCCACACCACCAGCCAACGGGGAAAATTTTCAAATAAAACCCCAATACATCAACCTTCTACCAAAATTTCACGGTCTCGAGTCTGAAGACGCATACGTGTTTATCACGAAATTTGAAAATGTATGCGCAATGATGGGTACTTCACAGCTTTCTGTGGATGCTTTACGTCTTCGTCTTCTCCCATTTACCTTGTGCGATTTAGCCGAGAAGTGGCTATATAACACTACCGCACATTCCATTTCAAATTGGGACGAATTCGTTAAAGCATTCCTTAAGAAATTCTACCCACATCAAAAGACAGCTCGAGTCCGTAGCGAAATCTATCAATTCACCCAGCTTCCAAATGAAACATTTTCAAAATGTCTTGACCGCTTCAAGGATCTGTTAGTCCAATGTCCACATCACGGCATCCCGAGATGGGAATTGTGCCGAATCATTTATGAGGGCATTACTTCTAACACAAGACAGTCCCTTGAATCCATGTGTCAAGGCAATTTTATGACCAAAGATGATTGGGAAGCCTGGAAATTTCTAGAAGATTTCGCTGAAAAATCTTTACAGTGGGAGGGTGTGAGTCAATCGTCTAGGGATGGCAATGATATTTCCATAGAAATTAGAGCTGAAATTTCAGCTTTACACAAGAAATTTGACGCTATGGAAAACAAATTTTTAGCTGCCGCCCTAAGTCAAATATCACTCTCCAAAACTGTATGTGGTTGTTGTTCTGATCCTTCTCACTTGACGGAAGAATGTCCATTTCAAGGTCATGAGCATACCAATGCATCATTTCAAAGACCTAGAAACGATCCATCTTCCTCCACATATGATCAGGGTTGGAGGAATCACCCTAACTTTGCTTGGAACCAATCACAATTTCAAAACACGGTTCCAACCCAAAACAACTTCCAAGGGGTCCCTTCACCACAACAGCAGCCACCACTTCAATTGAGTCAGCACCCCTTCCAAGAACAAAATTTCCAAAATCCGGCCAACACTTTTTCACCACATGAAAATTTTTTGCAATTGACCGGTACAGATAATACCTCTGCACTAGCACAAACCTTGGATACTTTCATGAAACAATCCATCCAAGGGACGGCAAGTTTGCAATCTTCCATCGAGAATGTAATGAAGATCATTATCTCTCAAAATGAAAACATCAAATCGATGGAAGAACAAATTGCACAACTAAAAGCCGAAATGAGTGCACGAGAGAAAGGGAAACTTCCAGCTCAACCTTTACCTAATTCTAGCTATTCACATGATGTGGATGCAATCACGTTGAGATCTGGAAGAGTGCTTGACACTCATGTTGGGGAAGAGTTTGATGATACTGATAAATCAATCAATAACACCCCGGCTGAGACCTTTTCTCACACACACACTTCTTACCCCAGTTCTTCTACCCTACCATCTTCTTCCGAGTCTATTCTTCATTTCCCAAAAGGCTCGCCATTACAGCCCACCTCTTTTACCCCTCCTCGGACGATTCCCACTTCTATTCCGGGATCGGTTCCACACACACTTTCTTCTCCTATGATGGACCCAGCGCTTACTGCTAAAGCACCTTATCCGAATCGGTTAAGGGCTAACACACCGAGTCCACATATGGAGAAGATTATGAACATTTTTAAGCAAGTAAACACCAACATCCCTCTCCTAGATGCCATCCAACAAGTTCCGTCCTATGCAAAAACTCTTAAGAACTTGTGCACTAGGAAGAGGAAGAATCCAGTGCCTAAGAAGATTTTCATGGAAAAAACAATAGACACGGCTTTCCCCCAACAATTACCGAGGAAACGTAAGGATCCAGGATATCCTACTATTTCCGTTTCTATTGGGGAAAAACATATTAACCGTGCTCTATTAGATCTTGGCGCTAGTGTTAACTTGCTTCCATACTCAGTCTATGAGCAATTAGGAATCGGAGAGTTGAAGACAACCAATTGCACTCTCGAGATGGCTGACCGATCTATCACCAAACATAGGGGTGAACTGGAGGATGTGTTAATAAAAATCGGAGAATTTATATTCCCGGTAGATTTTATTGTAATTGATACACAGCCTGTAGCGAACCCACGGAATCAAATTCCGGTGATTTTAGGTCGCCCCTTTTTGGCCACTTCCAATGCAATAATCAACTGTCGTAATGGTTCTATGACCCTATCTTTCGGGAATAGGTCAATAGAACTAAATATTTACAAGTTGGGAAGTGTACCCTCCGAACCTACTGCTCAGGCATGTTCTGTCGACTTAATAGATGTCGACAGCAGCGAATTTGATGATCCTCCTGATATCGATCTAGACTCTTTTCATATGTTATTGTTTGACCCAACTATGTATCATATACATACGGACTCTTCCACCAAGTTGTCCGGGTCAACAATTAACACGGATTATGAGATGCTTTTAGAGTCTGAAGATCACCCCGCACTTTGTGATGACATTATTCATCGGGGTATTAATGGAACTTTTGAGGAGATCTTCGCTGATGAACTCGCATTTTTAAATAACACGGGTGTTGAGATGAATCATCTCCCAATCAATGAAATTGAACCTCCACCCTTCTTCTGAACTGTAAAGAGAATGCGAGTAATCCATCACAAACACTGCATCGTCTCTCCAAAATGAGACGCACACACATTCTTTTCCACCACTTAACCTTTCCCCACTTATTCTTCCACCAACCCGAGCACTGCATTGATAAAATTTTTGAATGGTTGGTGTTAACTTTCGGTCTTTGCAAAGCTTGGCATCGACCAATGATTCTTGACCCCCACTTGTGATTTTCAAAGCTTAACATTGCATAACTCAAGTTTGGGGGGGGCAATTTTTCTGGCTCTTAAAAAGAAAATTTTTTACATAATGATGAGCCAAAAATAAGTTTGGAGGAGGTTCTTCACTTATATATTTTGCCCCCACTAATAAATTTCTCCCAAGCTTACAGGTTTTTCGAGATTTAACAGATGGCAACAGTGAGGACACTGTTGAAAACAAGTTTGGAGGAGGTTTGTGCTTATTTTCGCATCATTTGCATATCATTTGCATAAGCACAAAACATTTTTTTTGAAAAAACCTATAAAAATTTAAAAATTTTCAAAATTATAAAAATATTTTTTGTACATAAATAAGATAATAAAAGTCTAGATAGTGAAAAATTACATCCATGAGATTAGAAAAATTTAAGAAAACCGAGAAAATTAGAAGTTTTCTTATACGAACTAGTAATAAGTAGTTATGAGCCGTTGTCCCAAAGGTTAGTAAGATGAAGGACGTCACTAATCTGAGGATAAAACTAAGTCTGAAAAATAGTTTCTATTCTGGAAGCCAAACATTTTGAACGTTGATACCCTGCTATTCGCACTTACACACGTCTTGAAGCCTGAGATAGTAGAGGATACCTTGAAATGCTCGTCTTAAAGCCGATGTATAAAAAAAATGTGAGAAAAATGGACATTGGTTTTGTTATCACCAAGGGAAATAAAAAAAATATATAGCAAAAGGGTGCTTCTTCACCTAGTGCCCTAAGGCTAACTGGTCTGGGAGTCACTGCTATGCCTGAGGTGGTGCAAGACTAGGAAAATACACCAAGCACGCAAGCACATTAGTAATCGGTCGGTTAGTACCTCAAGAAGTATTAACGGTCGCATGAAAGTGTGTAAGCAATCTCGTTTATCAAAAAGTACTGAGTTTGATGGGCAAGAGTATGATAGCTTGAATTGAATTCTCCGGGTGTAGGGATGTCTTTACACACACGCAGGGTTATATGATCGATGTTTGGAATAAAGATAGGAATGAAGAATAAGACGATGTTTTATTGAGGGAGGACGTGATTTCTAACATCTTTTCATGACCATTAAGATAGGGCTCATGACAACCGAAAAGCTAGCTTAGTTGGAAACCCTAATTTTCAAGGCTTTTCTTTTACAATTCTTGTCTTTAAATGTAATATTCATGATCTTCCTTTTATTATTGGATTTTGTGGGTGCAATCCGCTGAAAACCCTCAGGAGACAACACTCCTCCTACTAGGGACACCTAGAGGTTTAAAGGCTTGTTGCACGTGCTCAGTGCAATCGTGTTGCCTACGAAAGTGTGCTAGTTAGTTTTTCTCTTTCTTTATTTTCTCCTTCTCTTTTTAATAAAACATTCGCTCGAGACGATCGAAATTAAGTTTGGGGGTATTTGATCAGTCGAAAATATTGTATATTTTAGCCGGCAATTTCCCCATCTTTTACATACATTTAGAAGTGTTCGGCATTCATATTCTACATATTAGCAAATCTGTCACAAAATATGAGATTGCATGTGTTAGACTTTTAAACCGACACTTTAAAGGAAATTAACCGCATTTCATGGCATCGCATCATTTCTGTATTTGCGCAACACTTGTCTTGAGTCTGTGCAGGAAAATACGGAAGAAAAACCAAAGAGCTGATCAACATTAAGCCAATTCAATCATTTCAGATCTGTTATCAATGCAGAAGGAATTAGACAATTCTGTATATAAAATAAAGGCCCAAACTCCAGTGCAAAGCTTCAACAGAAAGCCCAAGGCCCAATCCATCCAACAGAGCGCGGAAGCGCGGCGTTTATGGGGTACTTGCGGCGGATCCGCGGTGGGCCTAGTGGATCATCTCCTCAAAATTGCAGCATAATTCCTTTCTCTGGGCCCACAGTGCTTTATGATACTTTAAATACCAGAATTCTCTCGAAGCTACTACAGATCAGAAATGAAGATTAAGAAGGCTAATCCTAAATTAAGCTCCTAATTAATCCTCTTCTAGAAGCTCCCTCCTAACTAATCATATCTAGAAGCTTCTCCCCTAACTAACTTTTGGAGGGAAATTTGAATTTCCTCAACAAACTTTAGGAGGGAAAGCTAGAATTTGAAATCCTAGATCTAGGGTTAGTTATCTATAAATAGGAACCTAGACCTAGGGTTAAGGGCTAATCAATCTTTAGGTAATCAATTTTAGTTAATCTTTCCCTCTTTCATCATCTTCCTCCACAAGTCTCGAGACAAGGCTTGTGCGAAACCCTAACCCTAATTCCACTCCAAATCCAAGATCTTGAGTACCAAATCAAGCGAGAAGCCTTCAACCTTTTAGGAGCCGAGCCGATCTTCAATCGGGCAAGTGATCCAAGCCGATCCGCGATCCACGGAGACGAGCGAAGCCAAGTCGACGATCAAGTTCTTCCTCTTGTAGTTCTTGAGCGAATGTAACTAAATTGTTGATATAAATAAAAGGTGAATTTCTTTAATCTTGCTTTCTTTTAATTCTTGCATCATGATTAGATCTCAATTTGTCATTGTTGTTCTTATTGTGATGTTTGAGTAAAACTCCGCTCGTAAAGGAGTCGAGACGATTGTAGAATGATGATGTAACAAATCTTAATACTATTTTTAAGTCCTACGAGTTTGTAAACCCTAGCAAGTTCAAGAATCGATGACCTAGTTTCGTAGCGATGCTTTCTTGATTGCGATCGCTCGAAATTAGGGATCTACGATCGTTTCTTGAATTTACTAGAGGCTAGAATGTGAATGATATCGACGAAAGAACAAGGGATAAGATGAAACCCTAGTTTCACAAGAAATCCCTAATTCTCGATCGATCATCATTGATCTAGTATCAATTCATCGAAGGATAAGAATACGTAATTGTAAGATTACATCACATCTATAGATCCGATCGATTCCTACGAGCCTCATTTCGATTCTTGAGATTTGGTTTGGAAAAATCATCAAACGATCAATTCTTGATTCTATCTTTTAATGCTTTCTTAGATCTAGTTTTTTCTCATTCTTGAACTTCAAATATAAATCTTGAATTGTTTTGTTTTCTTTCTTTAAAGATTCAATTCATTTGATTCAAAAGACGAACGATTACACTTTCCCTGTGGACGATCCGCACTCACATACTAACTACATCCGACACCGTAGTTGATTGCGGTCAAATAATTTTTGGTTGTGATTTCTTTACAATTCCATAATACACATCGAGAATTCTTTTCAATCAAATGGCGCCGTTGCCGGGGACTATTTGATTCGATTTATTACAATCACAGAAATTATCATCAATCAAATGGCGCCGTTGCCGGGGACTATTTGATTCGATTTACACACAACGAGATTTTATCATCAATCAATTACATATGTGGGATCCTGATGCTGTATCTCATACCTAGGACGTAGAGAATACTGAGAAACAGTTCTTTGTATTGAACACACCCGAAGAATATGCATCAACATGATTATTCCTCGATTGGGTCGCGTAGGAATCCGGATATTTCCCTATTTCCTGCTTGGACTTATAATAATTATTAGATAGAGCGGAACCAACGTTCCCCAACTCAGTATAATAAGCAGGTTCGGTCAATGCATCCATATTATTATCTTGATTAAGGCGTGACATGGTCGCTACCAGGAGAGAGAGAGAAGAAAACACTCTGCGTATGCTCTTGCAAGATCAGATTAGTTATCATTTTATCTAATCAGGATGGCTCCCACTGTTTTTATCAAATCTTCTTTCAAACCCTAAAGGGTAAGACTAGCTGGGATTAATTACACCCTACAAGTTCGCCAATCTTTCGGCCAGGCCAGTGTCGGTACTTTGAGGGAAGTTCCCCGTGTTTTCGGACGGACCGAATTAAAATAAATCTCGTTTTCCCAGAAGCGTAACCCCGTTAACACCTTTCCAGACACCTACTTGATCGACTAATTATAATGTGTAAAACTGTCTCAGGAGTAACTCTTACTCGCAGTGGGTATCAGGATCCAACTATCTCATAGAAGGTATGCAATCTCATTGCAAATTTCAACACTTGAAATTCCAGATAATATTTTGCCCCTTGAGTCCTATCACCTTGACGCAGGCCAACGAACCATAGTCCGCTAGTCAAGTTCAACCTGTAAATTTCATGATTGAATTAAACCGACCCGCACGACCCTTGATGTAGGCCAACAAAGTCGCACGACTACCCTAATCCAATCGCATCGTATGCAGCAGATAAGCACTAAATAGCTACCGCACACTACGCCTTGACGCAGGCCAACAAACGTAGCACGAATACTAAGTAGTACTTATCTGAAATGATGGAGGGCTACGCCAGGTTTTTAAGAAAATCTTTTGCGTAATGAACTTGATATCGTTGAAGAATCGAGTGATTTTAAAAAGGAGTGTTTTTGAAACTTTTGCTAGTTTTTCTAAAGAGGTCACTCCCGGTGAAGGGATCTCGGCTCTTTCCTCATCGAATGAGGTGCTAGATATTTCACAAATACCACTATGCAAAGCATGAACTGGAAAAGCAATCAAAAACAAAACCGAGTGGGTTGTTGCGTCTGCCAGTTTCGCTAAAGAGGTCACTTCCGGTGAAGGGATCTCGGCTCTTTCCATATCGAATAAGGTGTTGGATATTCTACAAGGAATACCGCTATGCAAAGCAAGAACTAGAGCTACCAGTTTTTAAAACAAGATTATACAACATCTTTAGGTTTCTTTTATTTCATTAATCTCATTAATGAAGTCCCATCAATTATGCTTCTTAAGCATCACAGAAGAAACGAAGGAAGCAATGTTTATTATATATCATATATATAATATAAGCATTCGTCTCATCATATCAAGTGATCACATCACAGAATATCAGCAACAGAAGTCTACATATGAAATATTGGATATACTAGGAATTCCGTATTTTAAATTAAGCCAGAAAAAAACACGGATTCCACGGTCGTGATGAATAGCCAAACCCACATCCCTAGACCCCTACGAGAGCGGCAAGGAACCCTACTAATTCTAGAGTTATGAGGGTAAGGCTATGCCAGCGCCCCGGCCATCAATCCGTGGCCAAACGCGGAACAAAAACTTTTAAAACTGGCGATAACGGAACCCTAAACGACGGATCATGCTATTAACCATATACTAGTAAACTGTAAGTAGTTTAAGAGATTATACAGATCGATCGGTGTACTTCGGTCTTCAATCTCTGTCCCAAGCTTGTTGCGGCTGCCTCGACGATGTTTTTTCTCCGGTCTCCCTTGTCGAAGAGGATCCACGTCGAGGATTTTTTATACGGGTTCCCGCTTCTAAACCGAAGCAACTCGGATATCAAGTTTGCTAGCCTAGATGCCCAAGGTAAAGTAGAGATACTGAGTGAATACTTTGTCTCATAACACCCATGGATTCTCAACTCATGAGAGGGATGGATGGAGGTAGAAGAAGATGCCCATGGATGGAAAATGTGAAGCTCAAAGAAAATGCAAGTGAGCAAGCCATGAAAAGAAAATGTGATGGTTGCCCTCTCTTTTGTGTGTGTATGTTGTGAGTTATTTTGATGAGCTAAAGAAAAATTCTAGCACAAAATATCTCACACCAAACCCAAGACCATGAGTCACCAAGTGTGCACATGCCACATTCAATGCCTAATGCCAAAACTTGCACTCACAAATCCCATCACAAGAAAACATTAAATCAAATGTTTAAACAAAAAAGGAATGGCATCTTCTAAAGTAAATTCGTAATGAATTACAAGAATACCTCTCATCCGTATATACATACCTGCATCCGTATTCCGACTGAATACAAATACAACGAGACGAAAATAATCCAACAATATAATACTAGGATCCGGCTTAAACCAAAGCTCACTAGTATTATCCGTCCGATCAAGATCCGTGCAGAAGTGCACGTATATGATCGAACCATGACATAAAACCATACGGCCTCTACAACGTTTCGTCCGAACCAGGGAAACCTCTGTGTGGGACTCTAAAGACTCGTCAACACGCTGGCAGTGGGTTTAACCATAAGCACGTCAGTGGCACTAGCTGTACGTAACGGCTTCCCAGGTATTAATTGAAAGGGACGCCGACGAGCGAACTCATCCTAAAACCCTATTGAGCCTGACAGTGACAATATCCGTACAGTCCAGTCCGTTCGTCTATGTGTTAGTGTATATGCCCTAGAGGCCATTACTGTATCATACTAGTTTGTATATTACTTAATGGAAGCTTGGGATATTCACCTTGTATAAACAATCTTGCTCAATATAGTAGTATGCTACTTAGTTTGTTTCTACTTCAATGTGTACTTGTGTTTATTTCAGTATATCACTTATACGCATTAGTGGAGCCCTTAGGATCTTTGCTTGATTACCAGCGTTGTGATGGCAGTCACACTAGTGGGGGCTGGGTAATCTATAAGCACATCCTTATACAGGTCCCTAGTCGCAGGACTATCGAGACATGGCATCGATACTCCGGAATAGACTAGCATATGCGCTTCTCATCCCAGTGTGGGAGATGGTCTGTCCCACAGCCATCAGTACGTCGTACTGGAGATAGTATACGGGTGCTCGTTGGGTTACGAGTACACTGGACAGGACTCGTCGGGAACTGACAGGTTGGTATTATACCTATCGTCAGTTATCAGTTCCCAGGTGACATGAGTACAGCTTAGTCCGCTGACTTGACACTGGCACTTCGCCTCGAGTGTGTTCCCACTGTACTTTGATTACCACCCTACCACGGCTCAAAGGAGTCGTGCAAACGGGTAGTAGTTGGGTACAGTCCCGAAGCACTTGGAGGCAGTGACGGTTAGACAGGATTCGTCTCTCCCGGTATTGGGGGTTGACATCGCGCTGTGTCTAGGAGAGCCATTACACGAGTAGTCCCTGGCCAGGGCAACCGAGATATACTGGTAGGCTTCCAGTGTTATCTCAGGGTATTTTGGGCTTCACCCCGACACGACTTGTACCGCTATTAGGGGACTGACGTTTTACCGCCCCCTAGGCCCGACATGCGATGTATTAGACGAACAGACCGGACTGTACGGAAACTGTCACATTCAGACTCAGTAGGAGTACAGATGGGGTTTCACTTCGTCAGCCTTCTTGTCGGCATCTACC
The DNA here is from genome assembly GCA_030015575.1 of Agapanthus africanus. Classification (NCBI taxonomy): domain Eukaryota; kingdom Viridiplantae; phylum Streptophyta; class Magnoliopsida; order Asparagales; family Amaryllidaceae; genus Agapanthus; species Agapanthus africanus. The sequence goes on from CM057351.1 coordinate 111,412,721, forward strand.
TGGGGACCGTTACGCACAGCTAGTGCCGCTTGCGGTCTGTGGTTAAACCCACTGCCAGCGTAGTGTCGAGTCTTTAGAGTCCCACACAGAGGGTATTCGCCTCTGGGCAAAACAGAGTAGAGGTCGCATGGTTTTGCGACAGGGTTCGTTCTCATCCGCGCACTTGTGCACGTTTGGAGTCCCGACGGATATTACTGGCTGGCTCTGGTTTGAGTCAGATACCGGTATATGTTTTGGGGTTGCTTTTATCTCTCAGTATTCAAGTTCCTCGGAACAAGAATGCAGGTGTGTATGCACAGTTGTTTGAGGAGGAGGAAGAGGACTTTCATTAGGGTTTCGGAACGGGTGCGTATGCACAGTTGACAGTCGTCTTTTTCCAAACCCTAATGGATTTATGTTATATCAATTAATAATATTAATAAAATGAAATTGTGTCATGGTTGGTTTTTGTTGACTAGTTGACCATGGTTGACTTGTTGACCATGGTTGAAGGTTTGACCATCATCATTACAAAAGCAAGATGCTTTTTGATTCTTGCAAAACCATTTAATGTTTGAAATGATAATGGTCATTCCTAAACCTTCCATCAACTATTTCATTTTCATTATTATTATTAATTAGATAATTCTTTTTCTTTTGGCATTATGGTTGCAAGAAAGAAAAAGATAGCTCATTCTATCATTTAGCTTCTCTCTCCTCATTTCATCTTCTTCTTCCTCAAGCTCAAGGTGATTCCTTCTCATGTGTTGAGAATCCCTCACCTTGAAAAAGAAAGCACCCCATAGATACTCTCTACTCTCTCTAGGGTTCAAGGTTTAGCAAGCCGGAGATCCTAGTTCACTCAAAGTTCGAGGAAGAGCCCAAAGGTTGAACCCTCAGGTGGATCCATCTTCGACGGAAGAAGGCTACGAGGCAAGAACCATCAACCTCTACAAGGTTTCAAGAAGAAGGAGTTCAAGTTAGGTATAACTCTTCATCCGAGTAGCTAACGCTCCTTTGTATGCTTGCTAGTTTAGTTTAGACACGATCCCGACCTTGTTTAGTCCATGTTGCCCCTTGCGATAAAAATTAGTTTTTTATACCGTTTCCGCCTCCCCGTAAGCACCGGGGGTCGCAACCTGGACTTACAGTGGTATCAGAGCCTAACTAAACTTAAACTAGCATTGTAGAAAAGTGTATGGAAGTTCGAAACCGAAAAATCGCAAAACCGGAAAAACTAAAACCCTAAGTTTCTGTTGAAATTTTTTATGCTCTAAATGAAAAACTTTATACTCCTAAAATCGGCTCAGGGTTTTGTGAGAACACCCACCAAAAATGATCCCATGAATCCTTCAAAGCGCCGCGCTTCCGCGGCCTCAGCTATTCATGTCGCCGCGGATCCGCCGCCATTTGGCCTCTTCATGCGATCGTGTTTTGTGCAATGTTTTTCTGGTAGGGTTTTAGGATTTTTCAAATATGTTATATGTGCCCAGATTTTTCAGAACAGAAATTTGCTTTTGGGGTCCTATAAATCCGTATTTTTTTCGAACTTCGCTACACTTTGTCTATATTGGTTATATCTGTGATGTTTGTATGTATTGAACGTCGGCTAATCGCTATAAGTCGATTAGTCGGGGTTATACATCTCTGTGATCTGTGTTTGATATTGGAATGTGTATATGAATGTGTTGGACTGTCGCGGGTGAATAGCCGGGGTGGATGTGAGATGAGCTTTTGTTTTTCTTTCATGCATTGTAAATGTAAATTGATGTAATATTCTTATTTGTTTGGCCGCACAACCGGGTCGGGGTTGTAGCCGTCATTGTATAATTCTTTTTACTGTTTTTGCTCCTAGGATGGACCCATGGAGGGGTGCACAAACTGCCGAGTACTTGGCGGGTAGTTTGCCGCACCCGTAGGGGTCTTGGGTGGGGTATTGGCTATTCACCGCGACCGTGTAATCCGCTTTTCGTTGCAGGCTCGAACGGATTGCGGATTCCTAGTATATCCAATGTATTCATCTGTGATCTGTAATGTCTATCATTGCTATATTTATAACTATTTAGGCGTTGCTTATGTTTTACAGCCGCGCTAGCCCAGCCCCCGCTCTGTCGTTAGTTAAGTAACCTAACGGGTGATGACGGGGCCCCGTGGCGAATGCGAATGGCATAAGCGTACGTCATATTTTGGTTGTTTTCTGCAATGGTAGGATTTAAATGATGGGACGCATTAAAAGAACTAATGCAAGAATATCACACATTAAAAGAACTAATGCAAGATAATAAACCAAGTTAAAGTCGTTGGAACACTTTCGAAAAACCACTCGGTTCTTTTCAAAACTAACTTTTAAATGCGGAGATTGAGCCACTCCTTCTAAAAGCTATCTTGTTCCATCGATTATATCAAGTTCACTACGTTCACGGTTTCGCCAAAACCATTCGTAGCCCTCCGTCGTTTCGTATGAATATTCAATAGTATTCAAGCTATGTTTGTTGACCTTCGTCAAGGCATAGAGTTTGGTAGCTGTTGGATGTTCATATGTAGCATAGATAGATGCGTTGGTTTGGGACAGTCGTGTTGCCTTGTTGACCTTCGTCAAGGGTATATACGGGTGGGTTCAAATTAACCTGGAAAATGACGGGAAGAACTTGACATGTGACTTATGATTTGTTGACCTTCGTCAAGGTCATAAGAGCATGGGGCAAAAATCCACATCGGGAGTTTCATAAGTACTGAAACTTGCTAGATTTGCATACCATTTGTAGTGTGGTGATTATGGTAGGATTCCTTCAGTTTCGTCACGCAATGATATTTGGATCCCGATCCTACTGTGAGTATATGCTACTCCTCGGGAAATTTCTCACTAAACGATCAATGCTATAAACCCAGTAGGTGCCTAGAAAGGTGTTAGCGGGGCTACGCCCCCAGGGAAAAGAGGTTATTTAATTAAGGAACTTCGCGAAAGCGTTGGAAAACCTCCCTCGAAGTACCGACACTGGCCTGGCTGAACGATTAAGCAAGTATTGTGCTGTGGGATTGATCCCGACTAATTCTTCCTTTATGGTTTAAGGAGGGATTCGAGAGACAGTGGGAGCCATCCTGTTTAGACAAATTAAAAACCACTCTAAACTTGCAAGAGCATCATGCTAAAGTGTTTCTTCTCTCCCCCCTGCAGCGACAAATTCGAAATGACTGGACTTAAGTTACTTCTAGATAAAAACATACTGACAGGGCCAAACTACAAAGATTGGCTCAGGAATGTCAAGATGGAAATCACTTACGACAAGCTGGGGTATCTTCTTACCACCAAAGCTCCCCCCGTCCCAGGTCCCACCTCCAGCGTCGCGGATAAGGAAATCCGTAAGACTTGGGAGATTGATTGCGCGAAGGCCAAGTGCCTCGTGCTTGCCTCTATGGACAACGAACACCAGAGGAGGCACGAGAATATGGATTTGGAATCCATATTTCTTCATACAAAAGAATTGTATGGAGAGCAGTCTTGTATCGCAAGATACGAAGTGTCGAAGAAGTTGTTTTCGGCAAAGTTGGCCGTCGGATCATCGGTAGCGGACCACGTGCTTAAGATGATTGGCTACATTGAGGAGCTCGCGGAACTTGGGACCACGTTGGAAAGTGAACTCTATACGGATTTAATTCTCCAGTCCCTTCCATCCACTTACGCCCAGTTTATACTGAACTTCAACTTACAAGAAAAAGAAGTTGAACTTTCAGAACTCCTCAACATGCTGAGGAGCGCAGAGGGCACCCTACAGAAAGGTAGGGAAACACCCGCTTTGTTTGTAGGAGGATCTTCTTCCTCTAGGTCCAAGGCAAAAGCCAAGGGAAAGAGGAAGAAAGCCCCTGCCAAACCAAGAGGCGGTGTTAGTAAAGTGGGTACGAAGAGAAAGGAAAAGGCAACAATGATAGCGGGGAAGCTTGTGGGTAAAGAGGAGTGCTTCTATTGTCATAAGAGTGGACACTGGAAGAAAGATTGCAGGGCCTGGAAGGCCAGGACACAGGAACTGAAGCAGGTTGCGGCTTCAGCTTCAGGTGTGTATGTTATTGAAAACTGTCTTTCTATAAACTCTACTTCCTGGGTATTGGATACCGGATCAGGATCTCATATCTGTAATTCTTTGCAGGCGTTGAGAAACCGTAGGTTTTTGAAGGCAGGTGACAAGACCCTCAGAGTTGCGAACGGAGCTAGCATGGATGCTAAAGCCGTGGGGGACTATCACCTGGGAATGACAGATGGGCATGTTTTGGTTTTGCGTAATTGCTTTTTTGTACCCAACGCAACTTGTAATATCATTTCTGTATCTTTGGTTTCTAAAGAAGGTTATGAATTTGCGTTTGTAAGTAATGTTGTAAACATTCACCTTAATCAAGTTCTGATTGGGTCAGGTACACTGAGCAATGGTATATACGTGTTAAACTAACCACATATTTTCAATGTCCAGAATACACACAAAAGAAAGTCTCCAGATATCAATCAGGCTTTCTTATGGCATTGTAGACTGGGTCACATCAATGAGACACGGTTGACTAAGTTACATAAAGAAGGATACTTGGATCCGTTCGAGTATCAGTCTTATGCCACTTGTGAATCTTGTCTCATGGGAAAGATGACAAAGACTCCGTTCACTGGACACGGAGAAAGAGCGAGCGAGCTCTTGGGACTCATACACAGTGACGTGTGTGGTCCAATGTCTACACATGCGCGAAGCGGTTATTCATACATCATTACTTTCACAGACGATTTCTCTAGGTATGGACATGTCTTCTTAATGAAGCACAAATCCGAGGCCTTTGAGAAATTTCGGGATTACAAGAATGAAGTTGAAAAACAAACAGGCAAAAGTATTAAGATTCTAAGATCGGATCGAGGTGGAGAATACTTGAGTGCCGAGTTCCTGGACTATTTAAAAGAGAATGGAATTCTTTCTCAGCATACTCCTCCATACACTCCGCAACATAACGGTGTATCGGAAAAGAGGAATCGAACCCTATTGGATATGGTTCGTTCCATGATGAGTAAGGCTGAGTTACCGCGATCTTTCTGGGGCTATGCACTAGAAGCAGCTGCATATCTCTTGAACAAGGCTCCCACCAAGACTGTGCCTACCACTCCATATCAGATGTGGAGTGGGAAGAAACCTTGTCTTAAGTACCTTAAGATATGGGGATGTCCAGCTTTTGTAAAAAAGCAGCATGCGGACAAGCTCGAGGCACGCTCAGTACAGTGCAAGTTTGTGGGATACCCAAAGAACTCCAGGGGGTATCTGTTCTATTCCGCTGAGGAACAAAAGGTTTTTGTTTCTCAACATGCCCGCTTCTTGGAAACTGAGTTTTTGGAAACCCAGATAAGTGGGAACGCAATAGAACTGGAAGAAATTCCAGAACCACAAGCTATTACTGAAAGCTTGGAAGAGCCAGTAAGTTCAAAAGAACAGGACATTCCTATGCCGCTCCGCAGGAGTAGTAGGCAGTCTCATCCGCCCGAGAGATACTACGGTTTTCTCATAGACGGGGATAGAGAGGATTGCATCATAGATTGTGATGAGCTTACTAGCTTCCAGCAGGCCGTTCAGAGCGTTGACTCGGTAAAATGGCTGGATGCAATGCGGACAGAAATGGAGTCCATGTACACCAACAAAGTATGGACGTTGGACATTGCTCCAGACGGGGTAAAACCCGTAGGATGCAAGTGGATCTTCAAAAGGAAGATTGGTGTAGATGGACAGGTTGAGACCTATAAAGCTAGACTTGTAGCAAAGGGTTTACGTCAAAGACCTGGCTTGGACTATGACGAAACCTTTTCTCCAGTGGCTATGCTGAAATCCATTCGGATCCTTCTTGCCATTGCTGCCTTCCACGATTATGAGATTTGGCAGATGGACGTAAAAACCGCTTTTCTAAATGGAAATTTAGAGGAGTGTGTCTATATGGATCAGCCAGAGGGTTTCATTCAGAGTGGGAGCAGCGGAAAGGTGTGCAAGTTGCTTAAGTCCATCTATGGACTGAAGCAGGCATCGCGGAGTTGGAACATCTGTTTTGATGAGACGGTCAAGGAATTTGGCTTTATCAAAAATCCAGATGAACCATGCATCTATAGTAGATCTGTAGCGAGAACTGTAGTATTCCTCGTTTTATACGTGGATGACATTATCTTAATAGGAAATGACATTCCTATGCTACAATCTGTCAAGGGGTTCTTGTCGCACAGGTTCTCCATGAAAGACCTGGGTGATGCCTCATACATCCTGGGGATCCGGATCCATCGTGATAGATCCAAGAGGATATTAGGACTTTCTCAGTCCAGGTACATCGACACCATAGTGAAAAGATTCAGTATGGAAGATTCCAAGCGCGGTAACCTACCGGCTTGTCACGGGATCACCCTCTCTAAAGAGATGTCTCCCAAGACTGATTTGGAGAGGGATCGCATGTCTATTATACCCTACGCTTCTGCGGTAGGCTCTATAATGTATGCGATGTTGTGTACCAGACCGGATGTAGCTTAAGCACTGAGTGTGGTAAGCCGGTATCAGTCAAACCCTGGGGAGAAACACTGGATAGCAGTAAAGAACATTCTCAAGTACCTGAGATGGACTAAGGAGATGTTCTTGGTGTATGGCGGAAAAGACCTCCAGATCGAGGCCTTTGCTGACTCCAGCTTCCAGAGTGACAAGGATGATTTCAAGTCCATGTCGGGTTTCGTCTTTACCCTCAATGGAGGGGCGGTGTGTTGGAAGAGCTCCAAACAGGAAACCGTTGCAGACTCGACAATGGAAGCGGAATACATCGCTGCATCTGATGCCGCAAAAGAAGCTGTCTGGATGAGGAAGTTCTTGCAAGAACTTCAGGTGGTTCCGTCCATTGTTGACCCAATACCTCTGTATTGCGACAACAACGGGGCTATAGCTTTAGCGAAGGAACCCTGGTCCCATCAGAGATCCAGGCACATCTTGAGGCGGTATCACCTGATCAGGGAGATTGTGGATCGCAAGGAGATCTAGGTTCGGAGGGTTGCTTCAGAAGAGAACACTACAGATCCATTCACCAAGGCCTTACCCCAGACTCGGTTCGAGCGGCTGATCGAGATGATAGGTCTTCGATACGCCAGTACATGGCCTTAGTGCAAGTGGGAGATTGTTAGTGTATATGCCCTAGAGGCCATTACTGTATCATACTAGTTTGTATATTACTTAATGGAAGCTTTGGATATTCACTTTATATAAACAATCTTGCTCAATATAGTAGTATGCTACTTGGTTTGTTTCTACTTCAATGTGTACTTGTGTTTATTTCAGTATATCACTTATACGCATTAGTGGAGCCCTTAGGATCTTTGCTTGATTACCAGCGTTGTGATGGCAGTCACACTAGTGGGGGCTGGGTAATCTATAAGCACATCCTTATACAGGTCCCTAGTCGCAGGACTATCGAGACAGGGCATCGATACTCCGGAGTAGAATAGCGTATGCGCTTCTCATCCCAGTGTGGGAGATGGTCTGTCCCACAGCCATCAGTACGTCGTACTGGAGATAGTATACGGGTGCTCGTTGGGTTACGAGTACACTGGACAGGACTCGTCGGGAACTGACAGGTTGGTATTATACCTATCGTCGGTTATCAGTTCCCAGGTGACATGAGTACAGCTTAGTCCGCTGACTTGACACTGACACTTCGCCTCGAGTGTGTTCCCACTGTACTTTGATTACCACCCTACCACGGCTCAAAGGAGTCGTGCAAACGGGTAGTAGTTGGGTACAGTCCCGAAGCACTTGGAGGCAGTGACAGTTAGACAGGATTCGTCTCTCCCGGTATTGGGGGTTGACATCGCGCTGTGTCTAGGAGAGCCATTACACGAGTAGTCCCTGGCCAGGGCAAGCGAGATATACTGGTAGGCTTCCAGTGTTATCTCAGGGTGTTTTGGGCTTCACTCCGACACGACTTGTACCGCTATTAGGGGACTGACGTTTTACCGCCCCCTAGGCCCGACATGCGATGTATTAGACGAACAGACCGGACTGTACGGAGACTGTCACATTCAGACTCAGTAGGAGTATAGATGGGGTTTCACCTCGTCAGCCTTCTTGTCGGCATCTACCTGGGGACCGTTACGCATTGCTAGTGCCGCTTGCGGTCTGTGGTTAAACCCACTGCCAGCGTAGTGTCGAGTCTTTAGTGTCCCACACAGAGGGTATTCGCCTCTGGGCAAAACAGAGTAGAGGTCGCATGGTTTTGCGACAGGGTTCGTTCTCATCCGCGCACTTGTGCACGTTTGGAGTCCGGACGGATATTACTGGCTGGCTCTGGTTTGAGTCAGATACCGGTATATGTTTTGGGGTTGCTTTTATCTCTCAGTATTCATGTTCCTCGGAACAAGAATGCAGGTGTGTATGCACAGTTGTTTGAGGAGGAGGAAGAGGACTTTCATTAGGGTTTCGGAACGGGTGCGTATGCACAGTTGACAGTCGTCTTTTTCCAAACCCTAATGGATTTATGTTATATCAATTAATAATATTAATAAAATGAAATTGTGTCATGGTTGGTTTTTGTTGACTAGTTGACCATGGTTGACTTGTTGACCATGGTTGAAGGTTTGACCATCATCATTACAAAAGCAAGATGCTTTTTGATTCTTGCAAAACCATTTAATGTTTGAAATGATAATGGTCATTCCTAAACCTTCCATCAACTATTTCATTTTCATTATTATTATTAATTAGATAATTCTTTTTCTTTTGGCATTATGGTTGCAAGAAAGAAAATGATAGCTCATTCTATCATTTAGCTTCTCTCTCCTCATTTCATCTTCTTCTTCCTCAAGCTCAAGGTGATTCCTTCTCATGTGTTGAGAATCCCTCACCTTGAAAAAGAAAGCACCCCATAGATACTCTCTAATCTCTCTAGGGTTCAAGGTTTAGCAAGCCGGAGATCCTAGTTCACTCAAAGTTCGATGAAGAGCCCAAAGGTTGAACCCTCAGGTGGATCCATCTTCGACGGAAGAAGGCTACGAGGCAAGAACCATCAACCTCTACAAGGTTTCAAGAAGGAGTTCAAGTCAGGTATAACTCTTCATCCGAGTAGCTAACGTTCCTTTGTATGCTTGCTAGTTTAGTTTAGACACGATCCCGACCTTGTTTAGTCCATGTTGCCCCTTGCGATAAAAATTTGTTTTTTATACCGTTTCCGCCTCCCCGTAAGCACCGGGGGTCGTAACGTGGACTTACACTATGAGTATCGCATATCGGGTCTAGGGGGTGGATAAAGTCAGACCCCAAATAAAGCAATATTCAGTGTCAGTATGAAGCCCATCACCACCTGAGAAACTACCGATCCTAGATCGGTAATTCTCGACTACATTGGCCAAGGATTTCTGGTGATGGCCACCCGTGCACACCGCGACCTCTACCCCCAATACCGGGAGAGACGAATCCCCTGACGATCCGCTCACTGCCTCCATGTGGTTCGGGACTGTACCCAACTAAAACCTGTTTGCACGACTCCTTTGAGCCGTGGTAGGGTAGTAATCAAAGCACAATGGGAACTCACACGAGACAAATGACGATCTCAGGTCGATAGACTAACCTGTACACATGTCACCAGGGAACTGCTATCTGACAATATGTATAATACCAACTGGCATGTTCCCGACGAGTCCGTCCTGTGTACTCATAACCCAATGAGCACCTGTATACTATCTTAGGTGAACCAACTGACAACAATGGCTTGTGACACCGGCCACTGCCCCTTGTCGGGGTCTTGATTCGTATACACTAATCTACTCTCGGAGTATCGATGCCCAGTCTCGAAACTCCCATGACCAGGGACACTTTAAAGATGTGCTTATAGACTACCCAACTCTCATGTATATGATCGCCATCATACTGCTGGTAGTCAAGCAAGAATCCTATAGGCTCTATCAACATGTAATAGTGATCTGTAAGGTCAACTGAAGCATATACACGATGATAAAGACAAACCAGATAGCATACTATCATCTCGAGTAAGTCTGTTCTACCGGTATAGGTCCTCCCTCAATCATTGCAATCACGTGCCTGCGATCCAATAATTGACTTGAGGGCACTATAGCCAACGATCTCCCACTTGCACTTAAGGCTAATTATTGCGGTGTCGCATACTCACAGCCCGTGTGATACCGAACACCCAACTTCTCTACTAATCAGTTTCACAAAGCTCGTTTGAGAAACTATTGCGTTCGATAAATAGCCTCAGTGAGTGGATCCTCTCTAATGTTTCTTTATATGTCTCTCATTATCTCAAGTTCGCGGAGAAAACCATCTCCCGAAATGAGCAATACTTATCTTAGAATATGTCTGGATATTTGATGGGACCCAGTTCACAAATGAACTCCAAATCCAGTTTACTTCTTAGACTTTATCGTCAACTGAATTCAATCAGTATCCCGCGTCATGCCTCCCTCAGTATCTTCTTGGACTACTTTTCCAAACTACTTCCCCTCGTCAAGAGGGAAAACTATAACTTTGACAGTCACTTTGTCATCCAGGTCACCTTGGAAGCCTGGAATGATAACCTTCTCCCGAAGGAGGCAGTCGTTATCAAATCCCCAGAACATCCACTTATGTTCATAAACTGCTTCCGAACGTTTCTCCAGGATTGGATTAATATATCAATTTATTGCATCTAGTGCTAAAACAACATCTGGTGTGGTACTTGACATATCATGATTGACTCAATTGCCTAAGCAAGTGATATGCCAATCACGCACATCCTTCTCCACTTCAGTCTGTAAGACACCTTTAGAGAGGGTGACTCCATCACCTGCAGGTACACCACCATGCTAGGATTCGTCCATTCTAAAACACCTTTAGAATACTGTCTAAGTACCCAGATTGAGAAACTGCCCAAATCTAGATCTAAAACCATAGATCTAGTAACCAGAAATGCCTGATATTATATCCATATCCTATGTGGAGAAACCACTGTGTGACAACCATAGTATAACCGATCGTAATATAGAAATTTCACTTCCTACAACGTGCATGTCATCCAAATACCAGGACATCACACCCTACTACCTTCTTAACATATCCATCTCCTATTCTGATGAAGTCAAAGCCCATGACTGTCAAAAATAGATGATCTATCTCCGCTATATTCGCTTTAGTCTATAAATAGACATAAGCTACTTGTCCGCTATGCTTACGCTGCTCCCACTGACTACAACAATCCTCTGGCTGAGTCATATACACGTGCATTTCTAAAGCTAGTTTAGAACGACGCTATACTCATCCTCCTGCCGGGTCTCATAGTCTAGAACAACAGTAATGGCAAGTTTGGGTAAACAAGAACCTCCCTGTCACCGTCTTTGAGGATACCAGAGTACCTCTCGGGTGCCTGAGGTTACCCACCATATCTGCGGAGTGGCTAATGGAATGTCAAGCCCGATTGAATCTTTAGGTCTTATTAAATTTTCAGTAATCGTTTGCTGTTCTGGAATCACTTCCAGTTCTACCATACTCCCACTACCGTTTTCTGAAAAAGTCCATTTTACTAAAACTCTGGCGAGTCAAGAATAATATCACTATTGATCTTCCAAATGGTAGAAAGTTAACCCTCGTCATAGCCCGGGTTAACCCACAAACTGCCATTACAGAAATTTGCCTTGAGTTATCCAGAGTCTGGTTTTAAGCATAAGCCGGACAACTCCATATACGTTAACATCGTTAAGATATGAACCATTCTATATACAATATAGAAACAGAGGCACTGATTTAATTGGAACCAGATTCAAAACATGCAACTGTCTCCAGTGCATGTCAACTAAATGGAAGGAGGCCGATCAACTTTACTCAACTTAGGAGTGCATCCAGATATGTGTAACCTAAAAGAGAAGCAAGTTCTCAAAACAATTACTATCAACTGAATACCAAACACAAGTATCTACATCTTCGACCACTTTGAAGAATCCTGATACTTGTAACACATGGTTCTCTACTTTATTCATATATCTACAAACTTCTCAAAATTCGGACCTTGTATTTTTAGGAAACACTTGTCTAAAACTGGAGAAGTCACAAGTAAACAGAATATAGTACGAGCACCAACGCCTATGTCCTAATGGACACTGGACAACATACAATACATTGTATAAGTCACCTGAGTTAAATAACTCAAACCCTGTGCGTCGTAAGTTGAAAATTGTACTATGGTTAAGAAGAATTACATCACTGTTTAATGTTCCTTACCTAATCATCAACTGATATAGGTAAATGTCATGGACATAAGTTCAAAAAGTTATATCTCACTTTATAAAATAAACGTTCAGATATATCAGTTTGAAGTTGGTGCATAACAACGGATATTCAAAACCAAATATTTGCCGTCAGACATAACTCCAGGCGATTTTCTCAAATATCACCAATTACAACGAATTCCGATAAAATGAGGATGATCACCTAATTCCCAATAACTTACTCCCACTCATCATCTGTAAACCCATACAGATGTGAGAAACAAATCTGGTAAATACATGCCCTGGAGCAAGGATCCAATTGGGAAATCAGTTTTCAATTGACAACGGACAGTGAAACTGAAACATAAAAATGTTTCGAAGGGGTAGCTGGGTATTCCTAGTAATGCCTCTTCCATTATCCAGATTGATGACTGTAACCGTATATTTCCTTGCCATCTCTCCAAATCCTTTTATTTGTCTTTACTCATTACCTTCTGTACACCACTCTTAGGCTAAATGGTTTTCTTCCTTCCCTACCGTTCGACACCAACCTATGGTTTGGAAGAAGACTATCCAATAAGCGTAATAGGTGTACTCTCCTAATGCTAGGAGCACTCGTAACCTGAGAGAAGGTAAAGATAAAAGATAACTGAATAAACCGTATTCTATTTCTCCTGAACCAGAATCCATCTTCGAACTGAAACAAGTTCCTTCAAGTTCGTATGTAACTATACGACAGATTATCCAATAACCGTGGATCTTTTAGTGATACGGGGTGTTCTGGAGAAATATAAAGGTGAAGTAGGAGTGGGGATGAAATACGTAGTTTGGTCGTGAATGATAGCAGTCGCAATTTACTTTGCCCTCTTTCTAATCCCTTTATCTGTCTTTACTTATTACCTCCTGTACACCATACTTAAGCTAATTGGTTTTCTTCTTTCCCTACCTTTCGACACCTGCCTATGGTTTGGAAGAAGACTATCCAATAAACGCAATAGGTGTACTCTCCTAATCCTAGGAGCCCTCGCAACCTGAGAGAAGGTAAAAGGAAAAGACAACTGAATAGTCCTATTCAATTTCTCTAGAACCGGAAACCATCCTCGAATCTGGAACAAGTTTCTTCGAGTTCGTATGTAACTATACGATGGTCATATCTGATAAATGTGGATCTTCGTAGTGATACGGAATGTTCCGGAGAAATGCAAAACGTAAAAGTAGGAGTGGCAATGAAGTATGCAACTCTAAAATCCAAAAGCCAGCATTTTAAGAAAGTTTGGTTAACTTGGTTACTGAGTTATAGTCTAGGGTCGGGCCATGGTCGCTGCCAAAGAGAGAGAGAAAATAAACACTCAGCGTGCACTCTAACCTAGATCGGAATGGTTAATCACTTTATCTAACCAGGATATCTCCTACTGTATCCTCAAATTCTCCTCCAAACCTGAAAGAAGAATTAGTCAGGATCATCTAAAATCACCCTAGGAGTAAACCAACTCATCAGTGGATATCGGGATCCAACTATCATCGCATGATAGCCTGATGAAATCCACTCACGTTATCACACTCCAGAAGGTATGCGCATGCCTGGCAGGTTTCCTGTATGTTTGAAACTCCCGATGTGATTTTTACCCCATGCTCTTATGACCTTGACGAAGGCTAACAAATTATAAGTCACATGTTAATTTCTACCCGCATTGTCCAGGTTAATTTGATCCCACCCGTACTCGCCCTTGATGAAGGCCAATAAGGTTGTACGACTGTCCCAAACTAACGCATCTATCTATGCAACAGAAAGGTAACAAGCAGCTACCATACACTATGCCTTGACGAAGACCAACAAACATAGCGTGAATATGTAGGGTTATTAGGCACTAGAACAAGGTTCTACAAGGCATCAACCATGCTAAAATCAAAATTTTCAAGTGCCGAACAACCCAAGAAAGATCTTAGACAAGAGATTAGGCAAAAACAATGAGCAAGTAAACAACTTTACTTCTAAGAGATAGGGATTACAACCTTTGTAGTCCGTTCCTTCGCTTCATAGGCTCCGTGTTGAGGTCTCTTCGCTGCGATCATCATGAACTCCGACTCTCGAGTGGCTCCATGAGGTAAATGAGACACCTTGCTTGTAGTCTTCAAGATCTAAGATGATCTACCTTGAAGAATCTCTAACTCAAGCTTATACTTCACTAAACAACTTATTAGAGAAGTGAACACCCTAATCTAAGTGGCTAGAATAGATGAGGATGATGAAGTAGGAATTTAGCTCTCTTTTGTTTTCAATTTTGTCACGCTATATCATCACAAACACAAAAGCTAGTAAGCTTTTCAAGGAGGAAGAAGAAGATGAAACCTTTTGTGATAAATAAAGAATTCTTGTTCTCGTTACAAATCCAACCTTGAGTTAAGAATGAAGGTCTTAACTCATGTAGAGAATAAACCTAAGGTAAAGGGTTTGGGTTGGGTTAAGAAATATCTACACAAAATATCATAACAAAATATCTTAGCTAAAAACAAAGAAAGCTTCTTGAAGCTTCTTGAAAAAGCTAACCCAAATGCTAACCCAAATCAAACCCTAACTAGTTTAATCTCCATATATCATGTTTCATTTGTAATCATAACTTGTTATAATATTATATATCACATATATAATATATTTTTGTAACAAAAGAAAATAATACAATTAACATATATCGCATATATGTCAATGTATTAACCTGTGAGAAAATGAATCAATAAAGGGAGCTAATATTAGTTAATATAATGTAATATATCACATATATAATTATACATTAAATTATCGAATCAACACTTGATCCGACAATCCGGCTATATCGCATATAACCGACTAATATAACATGTACCGATTCATCGAATCAACACTTGATCCGATGACCCGGCTATATCACATATACCCGGCCGATATCATATATCGCGAGAATAGAATATGGTATCTCATATCGTATTATTCTCGGTCCCGCACATATCACATATGTGCTCCTACTCCATTTTGCCTGAGTCAGGAAACCTCTGTGTAGGACTCTAAAGAATCGTCAATATGCCGGCAGTAGGTGATGATCATATCAAACACCCACAAGCTGCAAGCAGTCAGCTAAACGTAACAACAACCCAGGTATTGAGCGATCAGAAGATCAACAAGCAAGCCTGTACATTCTCCTGTGAATCCAATCAGTAACACTACCGTAGAGTCTGGTCTCTTCGTCTGATATGTCGCATATCTAGTCTAGGGGTGGTAAACGTCAGACCCTAGTAACCGATAAGTCGTGTCGATTTAAGGATCATAACGGGTCAAGAAACTACTGATAACTCTTACCAGTAAATCTCCATATGACCCCTGGCTAGGGACTTCCAGTTATAGCCGATCGAACACAGCACAACATCAACTCCCTATATCGAGAGAGAAGAATCCCCTCCTATCGCTCATTGCCTCCATGTGATTCGGGACTGTACCCAAAAGCCACCATTTTGCACGCCCTCTTGGACGTGGTAAGGTGGAAATCAAAGCACAATGGGAATCACATAAGACTTTATGACGATCTCGGGTCTACAGACTAACCTGTACCAGTGTCACCGGAGAACTGCCATCTGACGTGAGGTATAATACCATCTGGGAGTTCTCAGCGAGTCCGTTCAGTGTACCCAGTCTCCATTGAGCACCCAGACACCATCTTTGATGTCAAAACACCGATGGATATGGAATCATCCATCGCCCATCATATGGGTCAAGATGCGTATACGCTAGTCTACTCTGGTGTATCGATGCCCTGTCTCGATACACCCTCGACTAGGAACAGTTATAGGATGTACTCATTGACTACCCTGGCCTGACTAGTATGATCTCATCATAGTCCCAGTAGTCGAGTACATATCCTAAAAGCTTTATCGACATGTGAGAGCAAGACAGTAAACTAATACAAGTCAACATGTTAAGACAAAGTGAAACCAAATAGCATACTATCACGTCGAGCAAGAAATTCCTCTCTATATATATCCAAGCATCCACTATAATATACATCATATGTACAACAATTGCCTCTAGGGCATATATATAACTAACAATCTCCCACTTGCACTAAAGCCAGCTGTTGTAGTATCTCATACCCAACATCCCGAAGAGTCTCTCAAACTATGTCTAGGGAATGGCCTCCGTGAGTGGATCCGCAGTGTTGTCCTTCGTATCAACTCTCCTAACCTCGATCTCTCGGCGATCAACTATCTCACAGATCAGGTGATACCGCCTCAGAATATGTCTGGACTTCTGATGGGACCTGGGTTCCTTGACCAAAGCCACAGCTCCATTGTTATCACAACAAAAATGTATTGGATGCTCAATGGACGGAACCGCACCAAGTTCAGTGATGAACTTCTTCATCCAGATAGCCTCTTTGGCAGCATCTTTGGCAGCGATGTATTCAGCCTCCACCGTCGAGTCTGCAACGGTTTCCTGTTTGGAACTCTTCCAACACACCGCCTATCCATTGAGGGTAAAGACAAATCCCGAGTGTGACTTAGAGTCGTCCTTATCACTTTAGAAGCTCGAATCGGTAAAGGACTCCACTTGGAGTTCTCCGTTACCATACACCAAGAACATCTCTTTAGTCCTTCTCAAGTACTTGAGAATGTTCTTCACAGCTATCCAGTGACTCTCTCCAGGATCTGCTTAATACCGACTCACTATACTTAGTGAGTATGCTACATCGGGTCTGGTACATAGCTTCGCGTACATGATTGAGCCTACTGCCAAAGCATAGGGTATCCCTTGCATGTGAGCTCTCTCCAAATCAGTCTTGGGAGACATCTCTTTGGAGAGAGATTGAGTCCAGAGATCGTGGGTTGGTTCCCACGCTTGGATTCTTCCATACTAAACCTCTTTAGTATGGTGTCAATGTACCTGGACTGGGACAATCCCAGTATCCGTTTAGATCTATCTCTATAAATCTTAATTCCCAAAATGCAGGAGGCAGCACCATGATCTTTCATTGAGAATCTTTGTGATAAGAAGAGCTTGACTGAGTGCAGCATAGGAACATCATTTCCTATCAAGAGTGTTGGAGATAGTGCCCTCATAGTCAATTATTGGATCGCAGGTACGTGATTGCAATGATTGCGGAGGACCTATCCCGGTAGCACAGTCTTACTCGAGATGATAGTATGCTATCTGGTTTGCCTTTATCAGTCGTGTACATGTTCAGGTGACTGATTGCATGTTACACTTTGATAGAGCCCTTAGGATCTTGATTTACTACCAACAGTATGATGGCGATCATATACGTGAGAGTTGGGTAGTTTATATGCATATCCTTAATTGTGGTCCCTAGTCGTGGGAGTTTCGAGACAGGGCATCGATACTCCGGAGTAGACTAGTGTGTACAGTTGAGACCCCGACGAGGGGCGGTGGCCGGTCTCACAAGCCACTGGTGTCAGTTGGATCACCTAAGATGTATACAGGTGCTCATTGGGTTATGAGTACACCGGACAGGACTCGCCGGGAATCTGCTAGTTAGTATTATATCTACCGTCAGATAGCAGTTCCCTGGTGACATGTGTACAGGTTAGTTCATCGACCTGAGGTCGTCATTTATCTCGTGTGAGTTCCCACTGTGCTTTGATTTCTACCCTACCACGGCTCAAAGGAGTCGTGCAAACAGGTAGTTTTTGGGTACAGTCCCGAGCCATATGGAGGCACGTGAGCGGATCGGCAGGGGATTCGTCTCTCCCGGTATTGGGGGCGAGATCGTGCTGTGTCTAGGAGAGCCATTACACAAAGCCCACGGCCGTGGCAAGAGATTTACTGGTAGGTACTCCAGTAGTATCTCAGGGTGTTATTGGGCTTCACTCCGACACGACTTATACTGCTATTGGGGGTCTGACGTTGCTAGCCCCCTAGGCAGATATGCGATACTCATTGACGAACGGACCGGACTGTATATACATTGTCACTGTTAGGCTCAGTAGGGTTTTCTGGATGAGTTCACTCATCGGCCTCCCTTGAGTGCGCTCATCGGTCTCCCTTGAGGTCAGTTCGTGGGCAGCCGTTACGCATTGCTAGTGCCGCTGACGGTTTGTGGTTAACCCACTGCCAGGGTACTGACGAGTCATTAGAGTCCCCCACAGACAGTTTCCCAAGTTCGGGCGAAACGTTGTAGAGGCCGTATGGTTTTATGGCAGGGTTCGGAAAATGCACGTGCGTTTACGCACGTGTTATTTTTCGGGCAGATAATACTGGTCGGCTTTGGTTTAAGCCGGATCCGAGTATTATATTGAGTAGGTATAATATCTTTGTCTCAGTTGCATTTGTATTCGGTCGTAATACAAATGCGGGTATATTTATACAGTTTCGGGGTTATCCTGAAAGTTGTTTCAGGATCACTTTTGGAAGTTGCCAGTTTCCAGTTTTCTATCAGCCGTCTTTTAACATTCGGTTAAAGACGGATTTATCTTTTCTTCTGATATGGTGGGTCCTCTTTCTAGAAGTTTCTAGAAATGGTGACTAGGATGATAAGGTGGAGGGTGACTCATCTTTGCATTAAAGACTTGATGACTAGGTTTATATATGTCATTGTTTTCTTTAAAGCTTTTTGTTTTGCTTAAGATCTTTTGTGATGATAAGGCTTCTTGATGTGGTCACCTCCCTCCTCCTTCCATCACCTCCCTCCTTGATAAATATGGCCGGTCCCCTCCTCTCCCCATTTTCACTTGCATGCTTGATTAATTTGGTAGAAAAGATATGATAGAATTTGGGTGCATGGAAATTTCATCACCTCATTTCATTCCATCGCCCAATTCCTTCGGCAACTTCATTAACCGATCGTCCGCGGACTTAGACGAAGTGAGACAAAGTAATCTACTCATTCTCTACATCATTCTTGGTCGTCTCTTTTAGCAAACTTGACGATCGAGTTGCCTCGAGTAAGAGGCGGGAGCCCGTTTAAAGAATCGTCGACGTGGTGCCACCTCGACGAAGGAATCGGAGATCGACGAGATCGGAGCAGCCGCAACGGAGCGTGGGATGATGGTTGAAGAACGAAGGACTCGGATCGTTCGGTACAATCTTCCTACACTCTTTACAGTTTGTTAGTTTAGCAATAATGGCAGATCCGGGTTAAAGTATACGATAGCGCCAGTTTAAAAGTTTTGTTCCGCATTATGGCGTCTGTAGACGGCCGGGGCGCTAACGTAGACTTACAGTGGTATCAGAGCCTAAACATTTTGCTATACTAACTTGTGCTAACACGTTTAAAACATCGATCCGACCGAAAATCAAAAATCCCAATTTCTTCACTTGACAGTTTCTGTCGATTTTAAACAGTGTCAAAATTGATTTCTAAATGTCTTAAAAATCCGTGCAGGCTTTTCTAAGAATCACGACAAAATTTGGGCTCATGATCTCTCCACAGAGGCGCGGAAGCGCGGTCAACTCTATTGTATTGGCCGCGCATCCGCGGCCACGTGAGGAGTACGTGCTCCCAACTTTTGTCTGTGGGTTCTTGGTTGGATTTTGGGGTTTTTGATAAATACAGTTTGGGCCCAGGTTTTATTACTGTTCTACAGATTTGCGAAGGGCCCACTTCTTGATATTTGGTCGATCGAGATTTAAACACGTTAGTTTACAGTGCTTACATTATATCTCCGACCGGGAATGTCATTTGATCGGTAAACCGCGTCTGATTGCTATAGTTCTTTTAGACGGGTTTGCGAACGTGACATTCGCGTTGATGTTCTGTGTTGTGCTGTGATGTTGCGGATTTGTCGTGGTGGATAGCAGTGTGCAATGGTAGTACAGTTTGAGTTTATTTGTACATTTGATATTGCGGGGCGAGCGTCCAACTTGTGGACTGCCGTCACTGCCTGTTGTATAATATTCTTTTGGGGCACGACCAGGTTGCGGTCGATGTACCTATTGTACTATTTTTCATTACTGTACTAGGTTTTGCCCCGCGACGGAGTGCACGGATAGCCGGGTTCGGGAAAGCAACGGGTCCGCATCTCATGGCTTTGAGAGGCAGAGGGGCCCCACTTCAGAATTGGCAGATTATTCGCCGCACTCGTAGGGGGTACAGGTTGACCCAAGGAGGGGTGCTCAATTTACCGGATTCCGTGAAGTGCCGGGTGTTCCATTCACTATGTTGTGGGGGACTGCCTCGCTTCAGGTTTTGGCGGGTAACTTGCCGCACCCGTAGGGGTCTAGGTTTCATTGCACAGGCTATCCACACGACAGGGGAACGTCGAGTTTCAGCAGCGGCTCTGTGAAACTCGGGGATCCCAGATTATCTGTATTGTTCTGTGATGCTTATTACTTTTCTGTAATGTTGCATACTATCACGCCTGGAGCGATTATTGTATATTGGTTTATATACTATTAGATGTTGTATATGTTTTACACCCGCGCTAGTCCAGTCCCCGCTCTGTCGTTAGTTAAGTAACCTAACGGTTGATGACGGGACCCAGTGACGAATGCGGATGGCATATACGTACATTTTATTTTCGTTCTTTTCTGGTGTGATTGATTGATGGGACTGCGTTGATTCTGATCAATGCAAAGTAAAACAAACCTGCTTGAGTTGTTGGAACAATTTTAAAAAAGATGATATTACAAAGACGTTTCTTTTTGTTATGCATAGCGGTATTCGGTGTGAATATCCAGCACCTCATTCGACGAGGCAATGGCTGATATCCTTTCACCGGGAAAGACCCCTTGGACAGAAGTTTGCGTCAGGTTAATAACTTTACTATAGTCGATCACATGTTGCTTTGCATAGCGGTATTCAGTGGAATATCCTGCACCTCATTCCACGAGGAAAGAGCCGAGATCCCTTTACCGGGAGTGACCTCTTTAGCAAAAGGTTTTCGCCACTATATTTTAAAAAGCTATCAGGTTCCTTCAGCGATATCAAGTTCACTACGCTAAAGGTTTTTTCGCCAAAAACCAGCCGTAGCCCTCCGTCACTT
Organism: Agapanthus africanus; assembly: GCA_030015575.1. Taxonomy (NCBI): domain Eukaryota; kingdom Viridiplantae; phylum Streptophyta; class Magnoliopsida; order Asparagales; family Amaryllidaceae; genus Agapanthus; species Agapanthus africanus. The sequence continues at coordinate 111,433,893 of CM057351.1, forward strand.
CTTTTGGGTATTCAGTAGTATTCAAGCTATGTATTTTGACCTAACGCCTAGGCATAGTGTTTGGTAGCTGCTGGGTATTCAATTGTTGTATAGATAGATGAGTTGGTTTGGGACAGCCGTTCTGCCATTTTGACCTAACGCCAAGGGCATGTGCGGGTGGGTTCAAATTAACAAGATAGTGATGGGTAGAACTTGGCATGTGACTTATGACATTTTGACCTAACGCCAAGGTTATAAGAGCATGGGGCAAAAACAATATCGGGAGTTTCTAAAGAAACTGAAACTTGCCAAGGATGCGCATACCTTCTGGAGTATGAGTAACGTGGATGCATTCCATCACGTTATCATGCGATGAGAGTTGGATCCCGATTCCCACTGATGAGTTGGTTTACTCTTCGGGTGATCCCGATTGATTCTTCTTTCAGGTTTAGAGGAGAATTTGACAGGACAGTGGGAGGTTTCCGGATTAGATAAAGTGATGACCATTCTAATCTAGGTTAGAGTGCACGCAGAGTGTTTCTTTTCTCTCTCTCTCTTTGGCAGCGACCTTTGACCGACCCTACACTATGACTCAGTGACCAGGTTGACCGAACCTTCTTAAAATACTGGCTTTTGGATTGTCTGAGTTGCATAAGTCATTGCCACTCCTTCTTTTACCCTTTGAATTTCTCAGAACACCCGTATTACTACGGATATCCACTTCCATTGGATAGATCCATCGTATGGTTATATACGAACTCGAAGGGACTTCTTCGAGGATGGATCCAGGTTCAGGAGAAATAGAATTGGTTTATTCAGTTGTCTTTTATTATCACCTTCTCTCAGGTTGCGAGGGCTCCTTGGTTTAGGAGAGTACACCTATTACGCCTATTGGATAGTCTTATTCCAAACCATAGGCTGGTGCCGAAAGGTAGGGAATGAAGAAAACCAATTAGCCTAAGTAGGGTGTGCAGAAGGTAATATGTAAAGACAAAATAAAGGGATTAGAAAGAGGGCAAAGTAAATTGCGACTGATATCATTCACGACTAAAACCGCGTAATTCATCGCCGCTCCTATTTCACCTTTAAAAGAATAAGGTATTATTCAGTTGTCTTTTATCATCACCTTCTCTCAGTTGCGAGTACTCCTTGGTTTAGGAGGGTACACCTATTATGCTTACTGGATAGTCTTCTTCCAAACCATAGGCTGGTGCCGAACGGTAGGGAAGGAAGAAAACCATTTAGCCTAACGATGGTGTACAGAAGGTAACGACTAAAGACAAATAAAGGGATTTGGAGAGATGGCAATAAAATATACGGTTGAAGTCATGAATTGGATTATGGAAGAGGCATTGCTATGAATACCAGGATACCCCTACGAAACATTTTCATGTTTCAGTGCATTGTTAAAGGAAAAACTGTTTTCCTGATTAGACACTTACTCCAAGGGTATGTATTTACCAGGTTTCATTCTCATATCTGTATGGTTTTACAGATGATGAGTGGGAGTAAGATATTGGGAATTAGGTGATCATCCTCATTATATCGGAATTCGTAGTAATTGGTGATATTTGAGGAAATCGCCAGGGTACAGTTTTCCACCTACAACGCACAGGTTTTGAGTTGTTTAACTCAGCGGACTTATACAGAGTATTGTATGTTGTCCAGTGTCCATCAGGACAAAGGGGTAGGTCCTCGTACTATGTTCTGTTAACTTATAACTTCTCTAGTATTTAGACAAGTGTTTCGTACAAATACAAGGTCTAAGTTTTGAGAAGTTGTGGGTATAAGAATAAAGTGGAGAACCAGGTGTCACAAGTATCGGGATTCTTCAAAGAGATCGAAGATGTAGATTCTTGTGATTGGTATTCAGATGATAGTGATGGTTTTGAGAAACGTGTTTCTCTTTCGGGTTACTCATAATTGGATGGATTCCTAAGTTGAGTAATGCTGATTAGCCTCTTTCCATTAAGTTGATATGCACTGGAGACAGATGCATGGATTGAATATGGTTCCAATTAAATAAGTGCCAAAGTTTCTGTATTGGATATAGAATGGATCGTACCTTAAAAGAAATTAAGGTACGGGGAGTTGTCCAGCTTATGATTAAAACCAAACACTGGATAACTCAGGGCACGTTTCTGTAATGGCTGTTTGTGGGTTGACCCTGGCTATGACGAGGGTTGATATTCTACCATTTGGAAGATCAATAGTGATATTGTTCTTGACTCGCCACAGTTTTAGTAAAAATGGATCTTTTTCAGAAAACAGTAGTGGGAGTATGGTAGAACTGGAAGTGATTCCAGAACCGCGAACGATTACGGAAAATTTAATAGGACTTATACATTCAATCAGGTTTGACATTCCAATAGCCACTCCGCAGGTATGGTAGGTAACCTCAGATACCTGAGAGGTACTTCGGTAGGCTCAAGGAAGGTGACAGGGAGGTTCTTATCTACCAAGACTTGACACTACTGTTGTTCCAGGATATGAAACCCGGTAGGAAGGTTGTCGTAGTCAGTGGGAGCAGCGGAAGTATAGTGGGCAAGTTGCTTATATCTATTTATAGACTTGAGCAGTTATAGCGGAGATAGATCATCTAATTTTGATGTGACAGTCATGGGTTTGACTTCAATCAGAATAGGGGATGGATCAGTTAAGAAGGTAGTAGGGTGTGATGTCATGGTATCTGGATGACATACACAGAGTAGGAAGTAAAATTCCTATACTACGATCGGTTGTACTGTGGTCGTCACACAGTTGTTTCTCCAGACAGGATATGGATATAATATTTGACATTTTGGTTTCTGGATCTATGGCTTTAGATCTGGATTTGGGTAGTTTCCCAATGTGGGTACTTTGACAGATATTCTAATGGTTTTTGGAATAGTTGACTCCTAGCATGGTGGTGTACCTGCAGGTGATGGAGTCACCCTCTCTAAAGGTGTCTTACAGACTAAAGGGGAGAGGGATGTGCATGATTGGCAGATCACTTGCTTAGGCAATTGAGTCAATCATGAGATGTCAAGTACCACACCAAATGTTGGTTTTGCACTAGATGCAATAAGTTTGTATTAATCCAATCCTGGAGAAATATAAGGAAGCAGTTTTAGAACATAAGTACATGTTCTACGGATTTGATGACGGCAGCCTCTTTCGGGAGACGGTTATCATTCCAGGCTTCAAAGGTGACATGGATGACAGAGTGATTGTCAGAGTTTTTAGTTTTCCCTCTGACGAGGGACAGTATTATGGACAGGTGGTTCCAGAGGATACTGTGGGTGGCATGGTGCCGGATACTGATTAGGTTCAGTGATCCATACAGTCTAAGAAGTTTGGATATGGAGTTCATTAAAAAACTAAGGTCCCATCAGATATCCAGACATATTCTCAGACAGGTATTACTCAATTCGGGAGATGGCTTTCTCCGCGAACTTGAGATTAAGAGAGATAAAGAAAGATACTTCTAGGCGGATCCACTCACCGAGGCTATTTCTCGAACACAATAGTTTTACAAACGGGCTTTGTGAAACTGATTAGTAGAGGTGTTGGATGTTCGGTTTCACACGGGCTGTGAGTAGTCGACATCGCAATATTAGCCTTGAGTGCAAGTGGGAGATTGTTGGAGATAGTGCCCTCATAGTCAATTATTGGATCGCAGGTACGTGATTGCAATGATTGCGGAGGACCTATCCCGGTAGCACAGTCTTACTCGAGATGATAGTATGCTATCTGGTTTGCCTTTATCGGTCGTGTACATGTTCAGGTGACTGATTGCATGTTACACTTTGAAAGAGCCCTTAGGATCTTGCTTTACTACCAACAGTATGATGGCGATCATATACGTGAGAGTTGGGTAGTTTATAAGCATATCCTTAATTGTGGTCCCTAGTCGTGGGAGTTTCGAGACAGGGCATCGATACTCCGGAGTAGACTAGTGTGTACAGTCGAGACCCCGACGAGGGGCGGTGGCCGGTCTCACAAGCCACTGGTGTCAGTTGGATCACCTAAGATGTATACAGGTGCTCATTGGGTTATGAGTACACCGGACAGGACTCGCCGGGAATCTGCTAGTTAGTATTATATCTACCGTCAGATAGCAGTTCCCTGGTGACATGTGTACAGGTTAGTTCATCGACCTGAGGTCGTCATTTGTCTCGTGTGAGTTCCCACTGTGCTTTGATTTCTACCCTACCACGGCTCAAAGGAGTCGTGCAAACAGGTAGTTTTTGGGTACAGTCCCGAGCCATATGGAGGCACGTGAGCGGATCGGCAGGGGATTCGTCTCTCCCGGTATTGGGGGCGAGATCGTGCTGTGTCTAGGAGAGCCATTACACAAAGCCCACGGCCGTGGCAGGAGATTTACTGGTAGGTACTCCAGTAGTATCTCATGGTGTTATTGGGCTTCACTCCGACACGACTTATACTGCTATTGGGGGTCTGACGTTGCTAGCCCCCTAGGCAGATATGCGATACTCATTGACGAACGGACCGGACTGTATATACATTGTCACTGTTAGGCTCAGTAGGGTTTTCTGGATGAGTTCACTCATCGGCCTCCCTTGAGTGCGCTCATCGGTCTCCCTTGAGGTCAGTCCGTGGGCAGCCGTTACGCATTGCTAGTGCCGCTGACGGTTTGTGGTTAACCCACTGCCAGGGTACTGACGAGTCATTAGAGTCCCCCACAGACAGTTTCCCAAGTTCGGGCGAAACGTTGTAGAGGACGTATGGTTTTATGGCAGGGTTCGGAAAATGCACGTGCGTTTACGCACGTGTTATTTTTCGGGCAGATAATACTGGTCGGCTTTGGTTTAAGCCGGATCCGAGTATTATATTGAGTAGGTATAATATCTTTATCTCAGTTGCATTTGTATTCGGTCGTAATACAAATGCGAGTATATTTATACAGTTTCGGGGTTATCCTGAAAGTTGTTTCAGGATCACTTTTGGAAGTTGCCAGTTTCCAGTTTTCTATCAGCCGTCTTTTAACATTCGGTTAAAGACGGATTTATCTTTTCTTCTGATATGGTGGGTCCTCTTTCTAGAAGGTTCTAGAAATGGTGACTAGGATGATGAGGTGGAGGGTGACTCATCTTTGCATTAAAGACTTGATGACTAGGTTTATATGTGTCATTGTTTTCTTTAAAGCTTTTTGTTTTGCTTAAGATCTTTTGTGATGATAAGGCTTCTTGATGTGGTCACCTCCCTCCTCCTACCATCACCTCCCTCCTTGATAAATATGGCCGTCCCCCTCCTCTCCCCATTTTCACTTGCTTGCTTGATTAATTTGGTAGAAAAGATATGATAGAATTTGGGTGCATGGAAATTTCATCACCTCATTTCATTCCATCGCCCAATTCCTTCGGCAACTTCATTAACCGATCGTCCACGGACTTGGACGAAGTGAGACAAAGTCATCTACTCATTCTCTACATCATTCTTGGTCGTCTCTTTTAGCAAACTTGACGATCGAGTTGCCTCGAGTCAGAGGCGGGAGCCCGTTTAAAGAATCGTCGACGTGGTGCCACCTCGACGAAGGAATCGGAGATCGACGAGATCGGAGCAGCCGCAACGGAGCGTGGGATGATGGTTGAAGAACGAAGGACTCGGATCGTTCGGTACAATCTTCCTACACTCTTTACAGTTTGTTAGTTTAGCAATAATGGCAGATCCGGGTTAAAGTATACGATAGCGCCAGTTTAAAAGTTTTGTTCCGAATTATGGCGTCTGTAGACGGCCGGGGCGCTAACGTAGACTTACAAAGAGTATGTCATCCACGTACAATACGAGGAAGACAACCTTACTCTCTGCAACCTTCTTGTAAATACAAGGTTCATCTACGTTTTTGATGAAATCAAACTCTTTGACTAGAACATCAAAGCAGATGTTCCAACTCCGCGATACTTGCTTTAACCCATAGATAGATTTAAGCAGCTTGCACACCTTTTCGCTCCTCCCACTGTCTACGAAGCCCTCTGGCTGAGTCATGTACACGCACTCTTCTAAATCACTATTTAGAAAGGCGGGTCTTAACATCCATCTGCCAGATTTCGTTGTCATGGTATGCAGCAATGGCAAGTAGGATCCGGATGGACTTAAGCATAGCCACTGGAGAAAAAGTTTCGTCATAATCCACACCTGGTCGTTGACGAAAACCCTTTGCAACAAGTCTAGCTTTGAAAGTCTCAACTTTTCCATCTACACCAAGTTTCTTCTTAAAGATCCACTTGCTCCCAATGGGTTTTTACCCCTTCAGGAGCAACTTCCGAAGTCCATACTTTGTTGGTGTATATGGATTCCATCTCAGATCGCATTGCATCCAGCCACTTCACAGAGTCCCCACTCGTGATGGCCTGCTCGAAGCTAGTCGGGTCATCATCTTCCATGATGCAATCCTCGCTCCTACCATCAATGAGAAAACTGTAGTATCTCTCAGGTGGATGAGAAACCCTACTAGATCGGCGGAGAGGCTGGGGTTCGTCGGGAACTACCGAATCCTCTGGTTCCATCAAATCATCTGTCGTAGTTTGTGTTGCTGGAACTTCTTCCAGTTCTACCTCATTGCTACTAATTTCTTTTGCAAGAAATTCCTTTTCTAAAAAGGTAGCATGCCGAGAAACAAACACCTTTTGTTCCTCGGTATGGTAGAAGCCCCGAGCTTGTCCGGATTTTGTGTTTTCACATATGCCGGACAACCCCATATCCTAACATAATTAAGATATGGTCTCTTTCCTTTCCATATCTCATATGGAGTGGTTGTCACAGATTTGGTAGGATCCATATTCAATAAGTCTGCAGCTGTCTCCAGTGCATATCCCCAGAAGGAAATAGGTAACTCAGCTGTGCTCATCATAGAGCGCACCATATCTAATAGGGTGCGATTCCTCCGCTCCGATACACCGTTGTGCTATGGTGTATATGGAGGAGTAAGCTGAGAGAGAATCCCATTCACATTTAGATAGTCCAGGAACTCATTGCTTAAGTATTCTCCTCCTCGATCAGATCGAAGGATCTTAATACTTTTTCCCGTTTGGTTCTCTACTTCGTTCTTATATTCTATGAATTTCTCAAAAGCTTCAGACTTGCGTTTCAACAGGAACACATGTCCGTATCTTGAGAGATCGTCAGTGAATGTAATGAAGTAGGAAGAACCGTTCCTGGCATGTGTAGACATTGGACCACATACATCACTATGTATCAGCCCTAAGAGTTCTGTAACTCTTACTCCGTGTCCACTAAACGGAGTTTTGGTCATTTTGCCTTTGAGACATGACCGGTAAGTGTCATAAGATGAAAATTCAAATGGATTCAAATATCCATACTTATGCAATTTAGGTAGCCGTGTTACATTGATATGACCTAGTCTATAATGCCACAAGAAGGATTCGTTCATTTCTGAACTTTTTCTCTTGTGTGTGTTTTGTATATTAAGTACTGTAGTTTGGTTGAGAACATACATGCCATTATTTAACGATCCTGATCCTATCAACTTTTGATTCAGGAATATGTTCATAACATTATCCTGTACTACAAAATTATATCCTTCTTTATTTAATAAAGAAACTGATATAATATTGCATATCAGGGTCGGAATGTAATAGCACTCATTCAGAACCAATGTATTACCATTTGGTAATACAAGGTGATATTCGCCAACAGCCTTGGCTGCAACATCTGCACCATTCCCTACTCTTACGGAATGATCACCCATTCCAAGTTCTCTACCTTTACGTAGCCCACGCAATATATTACATATGTGGGATCCCGATCCGGTATCTAATACCCAGGACGTAGAGTGAACTGAGAAACAGTTCTCAATAACTAACACACCCGAAGAAGATGCATCATCATGCTTGTTCTTCATTTGGGCGGCGTGAGAATCTGGATATTCTCCTATTTCCTGCTCGGACTTATAATAATTATAAGTGGGAGCGGGACCAACGTTCCCCTGCTCAGTATAAAAAGCGGGTTTAGTCAATACATCCATGTTATTATCTTGATTAAGGCCTGACATGTTCGCTACCTGGAGAGAGGGAGAAGAAAACAGTTTAGCGTATGCTCTTACAAGATTAGATTGGTTATGATCTTATCTAATCAGGATGTCTCCCACTGTTTTAATCAAATCTTCCTTCAAACCCTAGAAGGTAAGATTAACCGGGATTAATTACACCCTACAAGTTCGCCAATCTTTCAGCCAGATCAGTGTTGGTACTTTGAGGGAGGTTCCCCGTGCTTTCGCACGGACCTAATTAAAATAAACCTCGTTTTCCCAGAGGCATAACCTCGTTAACATCTGTCTAGACACCTACTTGTCCTGTGTAAATTTCTCCCAGAAGCAACTCTTACTCGCAGTGGCTATCGGGATCCATCTATCTCATAGAAGGTATGCAATCTCATTGCAAATTTCAACACTTGAAATTCCCGATAATACTTTTACCCCTAGCGTCCTATGACCTTGACGCAGGCCAACAAACCATAGTCCGCTAGTCAAGTTCAACCCGTACAATTCTTGATTGAATTAAACCCACCCGTACGACCCTTGACGCAGGCCAACAAAGTCGTACGACTACCCTAATCTAATCACATCTCATGTTACAGATAAGTACTAGTTAGCTACCGCACACTACGCCTTGACACAGGCCAACAAACGTAGCACGAACCCTAAGTAATATCTATCTGAAATGTCGGAGGGCTACGTAGGTTTTTCAAAAAACCATGAGCGTAATGAACTTGATATCGTTGTAGAAACAAGTGATTTTGAAAAGGAGTGTTTTTGAGGCTTTTCTAGTTTCGCTAAAGAGGTCACTCCCGGTGAAGGGATCTCGGCTCTTTCCTTATCGAATAAGGTGCAGGATATTTCACAAATACCGCGATGCAAAGCAAGAACTATAGAAGCAATCAAAAACTAAATCGTGAGTTTGTAGCATCTGCCAGTTTTGCTAAAGAGGTCACTACCGGTGAAGGGATCTCGGCTCTTTCCTTATCGAATAAGGTGCGGGGTATATCATATACACCGCTATGCAAAGCAAAACTGTAACCACCTTTTTATAAAGTTTTGATTCTACAACATCTTTTAGGTTTCTTTTCTTTTATTAATCTCATTAATAAATCCCATCAGTTATGCTTCCTAAGCATCACAGAAGAAACAAAAGCAGTAATATTTATATAACATCATATATATATAGTATATGCATTCGTCTCAGGCAGTAATATGATCTCATCACAGAACATTGCAGCAGAAGATAACATATGAAATATTGGATATACTAGGACGTCCGTGTTTTATATCGAGCCTGTATAAAACACGGATTCCACGGTCGTGATGAATAGCCAAACCCACATCCCTAGACCCCTACGAGAGCGGCAAGTAACACTGCCAATTCTAGGGTTAAGAGACCCGGTCTCGACTCCTTGAGATGGCCTCCCATTAGACCTTAGAACCCGGTTACTTGTGCTCCCCTCCTCGGCTCTATCCTAATGCGGAAAAGTAAATAATATACAATGGTGACATCATCCTTAACCTGGAAGTGCCCCAATAAAAGAATATTACATACAATGAATTTTACATGAAAGAAAATAAACACCCTCATCTCACATAAAACCCCCGGCTATTCAGAACACGAAGATCCAATATAACATATCACAGCAACACATAATATCTCATATCATCAAGTAAGAAAGTATGCGTATCCCGATTGTCGTTGATGTATAGCAACAAAGCCGGCGATACACCACATACTACACTTACGGTCACAGAAAAGAAGGTGTAAAACTACAACATTTGGAATCCACAATCACTTTAGATATCTTAAATCCGAAATATCACATACTTCGCATTTCATGCCTAACTATATGAATTCCACATATTGTATCACATTCCAGATAAATAGACAATGTTAAACTTTCCGATCGAATAAACAAACACCCAAGATTTCCCAGATAGCTCAACACTTGAGTGGAGTTCAAAAATCCCAGAACATGTCACAGCCCCAGTGAACCAGCCGTAGAAGGGTCAAACCAACGCCTCACATGTGGCAATGCTAAACTACCACAAACCATATGGTTCAGTGGCGGTTTTGACGGTCACATAATCGAGTTAAGGTTACGTTCTTCTAGATGGTCCACAGATTCGCTTGCATGTTTTTCTGAAAGTTTTAAACTCAGGAAAAATCCAACACTTGAAAGTTTTCCGACAGGGGAAAAAGTGAGTTATTGATATCCGGCCGAACCTTTTAACACGTTCTAAATTACCCGGAAAAAACAAACGATGTTAAACTTTCTGATCGAATCTACGGATATATAAGATCTCCAGAAAACTCAACACTTGAGTAATATTAAAAATTCACAGAAGCATGTAGTAATACCTACGGATGTTACCTAGAAATATCTATCCCTGATAACCAAGTACGGCCGCGGAACCGCCGCGAAAAGCATGGTATTGCCGCGGTTCCGGGGCGACTTGAAAGAATTAGGGGTTCGTATTTCACAGTTATCCATAGAATCACTTGCTTAATTTTCTGAGTATTTTTAATAAGTAAAAAACCACCTTTTAAAAAAATTTCCAGAGAGGGGGTCAAATACAACGTTTCGGGGTTCGATCGGAATTTTAACTTCGTCTACACACCGCCTAATGCTCTAGCTAGGCTCTGATACCACTGTAGGGTTATTTGGCTCTAGAAAAAGGTTCTACAAGGCATCAACCATGACAAAATCAAAATTTTCAAGTGCCGAACAACCCAAGCAAGATCTTAGACTCGAGATTAGGTAAAAACAGTGAGCAAGTAAACAACTTTACTTCTAAGAGATAGGGATTACAATCTTTGTGTAAGTGCACGGCGGCGCCCCGGCCGTCAATCCGACGCCGGAGTGCGGAAGCGGTGATTTACTTTAACTTTTCAAACCGGCACCACCGCGTACTATATACCCGGATCGTGCCATTAATCTAGTCCTAGCTATCTAGAGAGGGGGTAGAGAGATATACCGAGCGATCCGTGTCCTTCGGTCTTCTCGTCGTCGTCCCGATCTCCCCGCGGAATCTCCGGTCTCCACCAAGTCGCCGGAAGGGCACCACGTCGCCTGCTTCTTTTACGGGCTTCCTCCTCTGGACCGAGGCAACTCGGGCACGAAGTTGGCGAGCCGACGTGCCCGAGGTTTGCTGTAGAATGTGTGTAGAACTCATGTCTCATTTTGGGGTTATGGAGTTGCCTTTGGTGGAGGAAAGGAACTCAGACTTTTGGAGATGAAGGTTTGGGAATTTTGTAGCATGAAAAAAGCAAAATTCCCACACCCAAAAATTTGGGCACCCCCTAAGGAGCTTGGCCGGCCATGAGATGGGAGAGGAGAGAATGAGTGAGGGAGTGAGTGAGCCAATAATGCAAGAGGGAATCAAATGATATCATGAAAAGAAAATGATCACAAACACAAACCCACACTCCACCATCCTCATCATCTCAACACAAAGTCAAGCCATCATGAAAGAAGAAGTCAAATGGTCAAGGGATGGTGCAACCATCATGATCCAACAATATGCAAAGACTCCTTTCCAAATTGCTTATTTGCACAAATGCAAATAAGCCCTCCTCCACCAATCTTCGGCCAATGAAAGATACAAAGAAATATGGCCGAAACGGAAAGCAAACTGGCAACTCCAGAAAACTGATCCGGTAATGAATTACAGGAAAACCCCGATACTGTGTATACACACCCGCATTTGTATTCCGACCGAAATACAAATGCAATGAGACAAAATCTACACTGTACTATATTAGGATCCGGCTTACACCAAAACCGGCTAGTATTATCCGTCCGATCCTGATCCGTGCAATACCGCACGTATCTGATCGAACCCTGCCATATATCGATACAGCCTCTAGTACAAACCGTCCGATCCTGATCCGTGCAATACCGCACGTATCTGATCGAACCCTGCCATATCTCCATACGGCCTCTACAGCGTTTCGCCCGAAACTTGAGTAACTGAATGTGGGGGACTCTAAAGACTCGTCAATACTATGGCTATGGATTTAACCACTAGCGTCAGAGGTATTAGCCATACTTGACGGGCCACCAGCTATTGACCAAAAGGGATGTCGATGAGCGAACTCATCCTGACATCCTACTGAGCCTGTCAGTGACAATATCCGTACAGTCTGGTCCGTTCGTCTATGAGCATCGCATGGCGGGCCTAGGGGGTTGGTAAAAGTCAGACCCCCAAAAGCGGTACAAGTTGTGTCGGAGTCTAGCCCAGAACACCCTGAGATACTACAAGAATACCTACCAGTAAATCTCCTGCCTTGGCCAAGGACTTCGTGTAATGGCTCTCCTAGACACAGCGCGACCTCGCCCCCAATACCGGGAGAGACGAATCCCTGAAGATCCGCTCACTGCCTCCATGTGGCTCGGGACTGTACCCAACTAAAACTTGTTTGCACGTCTCCTTTGAGCGTGGTAGGGTAGTAATCAAAGTACAGTGGGAACTCACACGAGACAAATAAAGATCCCCAGGTCGATGAACTAACCTGTACACGTGTCACCAGGGAACTTCTATCTGACGTCAGGTATAAGACCAACTAGCATGTTCCCGGCGAGTCCTGTCCGGTGTACTCATAACCCAATGAGCACCTGTATGCATCTTAGGTGAACCAACTGACACCAGTGGCTTGTGAGACCGACTACCGCCCCTCGTCGGGGTCTCGACTGTATACACTAGTCTACTCTGGAGTATCGATGCCCTGTCTCGAAACTCCCATGACTAGGGACTTTTTAAGGATGTGCTTATAGTGTAGGGTTCCTAGGCACCCTAATGAGGTCTCACAAGGCATCGAACATGCCATTTTCAAAAATTCTAGGTGCCGAGAGACCCGACTACGGATCGTAGACTAGATGTTTAGGCGAAAAAGAACTAGTTAACAACTTAACTAATGGGATATCGGAAATACAACCTTTGTAGATCCGGTGCTCCACCTCCATAGCTCCGCAACGAAGTCGTCTCCGCTGTCCAAAAAGAATCCGGGCTCTAGAGTCGGCTTCGTCGGAGAATAAGCGAGCTAGGTCGTCGATGTCCATGCCGAAGATGATCTACGTCGAGGCATCACTAAATCAAGCTCTGACTTCACCAAGTCAAGAAACTTGTGAAGTAAACACACTCTACTACTTGGCAAGAGGTAGAGGATGAAGAAATAGAAAGTGGGTAGACTTTAGATTTGGATTTCTCACTCATTTCCATCAATCACCATTGATGGACCATGCTTTCTTCACTTGAAGAAAGGAAGAAGAAGAAGAATATTGTTATGATAAGAATAATTAAAAATAGAAAAGAAAACAATTCTTATCATAAGCTAACCAAGGTTAGGTGTAGAGAATTAATTAGAGTTAAGTGGAATGGTTAGGTTAAAGCATGAGACAAAATGGTCACAAAGTCAAAGTCTTCATGAAGCTTCATGAAAGAACAAAAGAATTCCACCATTTTTTCTCTTTGCATTTCTTTTTCCAAAATCAATAAACAAATAAATAAATAAATGAATAAAAAGAATAAGGAAAAAGTAAACCCTAACCATTTCATTAACCAAGGTTTAATTCTTTACACTTAACCAAAAGGCATGCATCATCAAACATGATACACGCAAGTGCACAAAATCATATCGCATATGCAATGCACACAGCCGAGTGAGAAAATCCATCTAAAGTGAACCAATACTAGTTAACGCAAAGTAATATATCAAATATATAATTATGCATTAAATCATTAAATCAACACTTGTTTTAACGATCCGGTCATGTCGCACATAACCGACTGGTATCATCAGTAACAACTTATCGAATCAACACTTGATCCGATAACCCGGCTATATCGCATATAACCGATCAATGTCACATCGCGAGAATCAAATACAGTATCACATACTGGTATTATTCTCGGTCCCGCACATATCTCATATGCGCTCCTATCTCGTTTCGCTTGAGCCAGGAAACCTCTGTGTAGGACTCTAAAGACTCGTCAATACGCCGGAAGCAGGTGATGATCATATCAAACACCCACAAGCCGCAAGCGGTCTGCTAAACGTAACGGCCACCCGGGTATTGAGCGATCTGAAGATCGACGAGCAAGCCCGCTCACACTCCAGTGAATCCAACCAGTAACACTACCGTACAGTCCAGTTTCGTCGTCTGATATGTCGCATATCTCGCCTAGGGGTGGTAAACGTCAGACCCCAATAGCTCGATAAGTCGTGTCGATACGATGTCTATAACAATTCGAGAAACTACTGGTAACACTTACCAGTAAATCTCAGCAACCCTGGCCAGGGATTTCCTGTTATAGCCAATCGAACACAGCGCAACCTCAACCCCCTATACCGGGAGAGACGAATCCCCTCCTATCGCTCATTGCCTCCATGTGACTCGGGACTGTACCCAAAAACCATCGTTTTGCATGCCCTCTTGGACGTGGTAAGATGGAAATCAAAGCACAGTGGGAACCACACAAGACTCAATGACGATCTCGGGTCAACAGACTACTCTGTACCAGTGTCACCAGAGAACTGCCATCTGACGTGAGGTATAATACCATCTGGGAGTTCTCGGCGAGTCCGTCCAGTGTACCCAGTCTATACTGAGCACCCGTATATCATCCCCGATGTCAAACACCAATGGATATGGGATCATCCATCGCCCATCTGTATGGGTCAAGAAGGTATACGCTAGTCTACTCTGGTATATCGATGCCCCGTCTCGATACACCCACGACTAGGGACTTTGAAGGATGTACTTATGGACTACCATGTCCCCACTAGTATGATCCGCATCATAGTCCAGGTAGTCAAGTACACATCCTAAGGGCTTTACCAACATGTAATAGAGAGACAATCTGTGTACACGTTAAGGTAAAGAGCAACCAGATAGCATACTATCATGTCGAGCAAGAAAGTCCTCCCTATATATGTCCCATCATCCACTACAATATACATCCTATGTACAGTAATGGCCTCTAGGGCATACATATAACTAACAATCTACCACTTGCACTAGGGCCATCTGTAGCAGTGGTTGTAGTATCTCATACACAACCATCCCATAAAAGTCTCTCTCTGGGAATTGGCCTTCGTGAGTAGATCCGCCGTGTTGTCCTCTTAGTCTGCTCTCCTAACCTCGATCACCCTGGAAATCAACTATCTCCATGATCAGGTGACACTGCCTTAGAATATGTCTGGATCACTGATGGGACGAGGGTTCCTGGCATAAGCCACAACTCCATTGTCACACAATGGTAGGAACTAAGTTCATCTCATGAACTAATATACATCCAAACAGCTTCTTTGGTAGCATCTTAAGTAGCGATGGATCGTGCCTTTATCGTCTAGTATGCCACGGTATCTAGCTTGGAACTCTTCCAACATACCGTCCCTTTACTGAGGGTAAAGACAATGCCTGCGACTGACATTCAGTCGTCTTTATCACTCTGGAACACTTCCAGTGATTCTCCCCAGGATCGATTGATACCATCTCACTACTACTAGTGAGATTCCTAACATCCAATTAGATTTATCTCATAGATCCAAAACCAGGATTTAGTAGGTATCATATTGATCCTACACGGAGAACCTTGGTGATAAACGAAGATTGATCGAGCGTAGCATAGGAAACTCCTTTCTTATCAAGAGTATGTCATCCACGTACTCTATGAGGATCATCACCATACTCCCTACTACCTTTTTGTTTATACAAGGTTCATCTACCATTTTGATGATGTCAACTTCTTTGACTAAAGCATCAAAACAGACGTTCCAACTCCGCGATGCCTGCTTTATCTTATAAAACATCTTGCACACGTTTTCGCTGCTCCCACTGTCTACGAGGCCCTCTGGCTGTGTACTTATAGACGCACTTCTTCTAAAACAACATTAAGAAAAGCAGTCATGACACCCAACCACCAGATATCGTAGTCATGGTATGTAGCCGTGGCAAGTAGGAACTGGATGGACTTAAGCATAGGTATTGGAAAAGGTTTCATCATTATCCGTGCCTGGTTGATGACGAAAACCTTTAACAAGTCTAGCTTTGAAAGTCTTAACCTTTCCATTTACACCAAGTAATCTTCTCAAGATATACTTGCTCCTGATGGGGATTTAACCCTTCATATATAGCAACCAAAGTCCATACTTTGTTGGTGTACATGGATTCCATCTTAGATCACTAAGCATCCAGCCATTCTTACAAAGTCCCTACTCTTGATGGCCAGCTCGAAACTAGTTGGGTCATCATCTCATGATGCAATCCTCGCTCCCACTGTCATAGAGAAACCGAAGTATCTCTCAGGTGGGTGAGGAACCCTACTAGATCGGCGGAGAGGCTGAGGTTCGTTGGTATCTACTGAATCCTCTGGTTGTACCAAATCATCTGGTGTAGTTTGTATAGCTGGAACATTTCCAATTCTACATAACAGATCTTGCCTCGAGCTTGTCCGGATTTTGCTTTTAGACATAGGCCGGACAACCCCAAATCTTAACTGACTTAAGAGATGGGCTCTTCCCTTTCCATATCACATATGAAGTGGTAGGCACTGATTTGATTCGAACCCTATTCAATAGGTATGGATCTTCTCACGTGCATAACCCCCAAAGGGAAATAGGTAACTCAGTAGTACTCATCATAGAGCACACCATATCAAATAGGGTGTATCTGCTCCGCCCCGATATACCATCGTGCTATGGTGTATACAGAGGAGTAATGCTGAGAGAGAATCTCATTCTCCTTTAGAATAGTCCAGGATTTCCGTGCTCAAGTATTCTCCTCCTTGATCTCATCATAGGACATAATACTTATACCCGTATTTTGGTTCTCTACTTCTAACTTATATTCTGTGAATATCTCAAAAGGTTCGGACTTGTGTTTCAACAGGAACATAGGTCTGAATCTCGAAAGATCATCAGAGAACGTAATGAAGTATAAAGAACCAGTCCTGGCATGTGTAGACAGGGGACCTACATACATCAACATGTATCATCCCAAGAGTTCACTAACTCTTTCTCTGTTTCCAATAAACAGGGCTATGGTCATCTTATCTATGTGACATGACTGGCGAGTTTCATAAGATGTAAATTCAAACTAATTTAAATATGCATCTTTATGTAACTCCATCTAGTCGGGTCGCATTGATATGACCTAGTCTACAATACCTTAAGAAGAATTCGTTCATTTCTGAACTCTTCCTCTTGTGTGTGTTCTGTATACTAAGAACTGTAGTTTGATTTAGAACGTTAATGCTTTTAGACAACGTGCCTGAACCGATCAACTTTTGATATAGGAAATGTTCAAAACATTATCCAACAATACAAAATTATATCCTTTCTTTACTAATAAAGAAACTGATATGATTTTGTATATCAGGTTCGGTATCTAATAACATTCGTTCAGAATCAATGTATTACTATACAGGGTGACAGTGACCGACAGACTTGGCTGCAACACTTGCCCCGTTTTCTGCCTCATGAAACTTATCACCCGTTCTCAGTTTTTCTACCCTTTTGTAGCCCTATGTAACAGATTACATATCTGGGATCCTGATCCGGTAACATATACCAAGGATGCGGAGGATACTGAGAAACAGTTCTGTATAATGAACACACCCGAAGATGATGCATCAGCATGCACTCTCTTCGTTTGGGCGGCATGGGAAATCTGGTATTCCCCAATTTCCTGCTCTGTCTTATAACAATTATAAGTAGGAGCGGGACCAACGTTCCCCAGCTCAGTATAACAAGCGGGTTCGGTCAAATATCCGTTTTATTATCTTGATTAAGGCGTGATATGGTCGCTACCAGGAGAGAGAGAGAAGAAAACACTCAGCGTGCGCTCTTGCAAGAATAGATTGGTTATTATTTTATCTAATCAGGATGGCTCCCACTGCTTTTTATCAAATCTTCCTTCAAACCCTAAAAGGAAAGACTAGCCGGGATTAATTACACACTACAAGTTCGCCAATCTTTCAGCCAGGCCAGTGTCGGTACTTTGAGGGAGGTCCCCCGTGCTTTCGCACGAACCTAATTAATGTAAACCTCGTTTTCCCAGAGGCGTAACCTCGTTAACACCTTTCTAGACACCTACTTGATCAGCTAATTGCAATGTGTAAAACTCTCCCAGGAGTAACTCTTACTCGCAGCGGGTATCAGGATCCAACTATCTCATAGAAGGTATGCAATCTCATTGCAAATTTCAACACTTGAAATTCCCGATAGTATTTTTCCCCATAGCATCTATGTGACCTTAACATAGTCAACAAATCACAAGTGCTAGTCAAGTTCAACCCGTCATTTCCTGATTGAATTAAACTCACCCGCACGACCCTTAACATAGTCAACAAAGTCGCACGACTACCCTAATCCAATCACATCATATGCTTATGCAGATAAGCACTAATTAGCTACCGCACACTACGCCTTAACATAGTCAACAAACGTAGCACGAATACTAACTAGTACTTATCTGAAATGACGGAGGGCTACGACAGGTTTTTCTGAAAACCTATTGCGTAATGAACTTGATATCGTTGTAGGATCGAATGAATTTTGAAATGGAGTGTTTTTGAGGCTTTTCTAGTTTTGCTAAAGGAGTCACTCCCGGTGAAGGGATCGTCGGTCCTTTCCTCGTCGAATGAGGTGCGGGATATATCACATATATCACTATGCAAAGCAGAACACTTAAAAGCAATCAAAAGACAAACCGAGGGTGTAGCATCTGCCAGTTATTGCTAAAGGAGTCACTCCCGGTGAAGGGATCTCGGTCCTTTCCTTATCGAATAAGGTGCAGGATATATCACATATACCGCTGTGCATAGCAAGAACTGTAGCTACCTGTTTTATTTTGAAATTCGATTCTACAACATCTTAGGTTTCTTTTATTTCATTAATCATATTAATGAAGTCCCATCATTTAAGTACCTAAACATCACAGATAAATACGACGTACACTTATGCCATCCGCATTCGCCTCGATGCCCCCTCGTGCACCGTTAGGTTAGGTAACTAACGGCAGAGCGGGGCAGGGCTAGCGCGGGTGTAAAACATAAGTAACGGCTATATAATATATCATATATACTATATACTGTATCTATCACAGAACATCTAATGATCACATCACAGATATCGCAGCAGAAGAATCATATGAAATATTGGATATACTAGGACGTCCGTGTTTTCAATACGAGCCAGTATAAAACACGGATTCCACGGTCGTGATGAATAGCCAAACCCACACCCCTAGACCCCTACGAGAGCGGCAAGCAACCCTACCAATTCTGGAGTTAGCAGACCCGGACTCGACTCCTCGAGTTGGTCTCCCACTGGACTCCAGAACCCGGTTACTTGTGCCCTCCTCCTTGGGTCTATCCTAGTGCAGAAAAGTAAATAATATACAAAGGGTGACAACTTCCGCAACCTGGAAGTGCCCCAATAAAAGAATATTACATACAAGTTTTTACATGAATGAAAATGAAAAACACTCATCTCACATAAAACCCCCCGGCTATTCGAACACGACGATCCAATATAACATATCCAGCAACACATAATATCACATGTCATCAACGTAAGTAAATATGCGCATCCCAATTTTCGTTGACATATAGCAACGAAACCGGCGATATCACATATTACACTTACGGTCACAGAAAAGAAAGTGTAAAACTACAACAGTTGGAATCCGCAACCTCCTCAGACATCGCATGCCAGACCAAATGAATTTCATAGACATCGCATGCCTAACAATTATAAACCCCGCATTTTAGTCTCAAAATCGAAAACTCTTTTCAATATGAAGTCGGGAAATTCAACAGGATTCCCGACATCCTGATCGTGTACTCGTCGCAAATTTCAGTAGGCGGCCGCACCCCTGATACCGTCAACGAAGTGCACCAAGGCGGAACACCGCTACCGCGAGCACCGGGACGGATGCTTTCGGCGACGGGGTTCTCCTACAATCACTTGGTCGGGGCTATGGAGTGTAGCTGTCTATTAAGTTTACCCGGCGAGTATCCACGTACGCTACGTGATTGCGACGGACTTTTGATCACATCAAAATTCCGTGGCAACCGATCAAGTGAGACTAAATTGCTGTGTTTATAACATTCATTCCGTTATCACATAACTACTTGTGAATTCCAATTATTGTATCCCATTCCAGATAAACAGAAAATGTTAAACTTTTCGATCGAACAATCGAACACCCAAGTTTTCCCGATACAGATCAACACATGAAATAAGTCTAACAACATTCAGTTCGTGCCTCAGTACCAACGGTCCAGCCGTAGAAGGGTCAAGCCAACACCTCACATGTAGCACGCCGTACTGCCCCAAACCCGAAGGTTCAAAGGGCAGTTCAAGACGGTCACATAATCGAGTTAAGGTTTGTTGTCTTCTAGAGGGTCCATTGCGTTACTTGCACTACTTAGAACGTCGTTAAACTACGGAAAAATCCAACACTTGGAAATTTCCCGACAGGGGAAAAATTGGGTATTTATATCCGGTCGAACTTTTTAACATATTCAAAAATTTATCCGGAAAGCCACACAGAAAAAATTTGAAACCCCGATCGAATCTTTGATTCCCAATACAACCCAAAAATGCTCAACTGTTTACTGCATATTAAAAATTCCCAGAAAACTCAGCACTGGAAACTAAGAATTACTGTGCAAAATAATTTAAATACTGGGCCGTACGACCGCGGATCCGCCGCATGAGCCTTGCTCATGCCGCGGAAGCGCGGTGTAAAAGTGGAATTAGGTCCTCGAAATTTACAGTAATTCTTAGAAAACCCTGCTTGATTTTCTGGATATTTTTAATCATGAAAAATCCATAATTTTAAAATCTGGACAGAGAGCATTTTTGAATACGGGTTTCGGGTTCGTTCGGATTTCAAACTCCGTCGGGACTTCGCCTAAGGCTCTAGCTAGGCTCTGATACCACTGTATGGTTCCTAGGCACCCTAATGAGGTCTCACAAGGCATCGAACATGCCATTTTCAAAAATTCTAGGTGCCGAGAGACCCGACTACGGATCGTAGACTAGATGTTTAGGCGAAAAAGAACTAGTTAACAACTTAACTAATGGGATATCGGAAATACAACCTTTGTAGATCCGGTGCTCCACCTCCATAGCTCCGCAACGAAGTCGTCTCCGCTGTCCAAAAAGAATCCGGGCTCTAGAGTCGGCTTCGTCGGAGAATAAGCGAGCTAGGTCGTCGATGTCCATGCCGAAGATGATCTACGTCGAGGCATCGCTAAATCATGCTCCGACTTCACCAAGTCAAGAAACTTGTGAAGTAAACACACTCTACTACTTGGCAAGAGGTAGAGGATGAAGAAATAGGAAGTGGGTAGACTTTAGATTTGGATTTCTCACTCATTTCCATCAATCACCATTGATGGACCATGCTTTCTTCACTTGAAGAAAGGAAGAAGAAGAAGAATATTGTTATGATAAGAATAATTAAAAATAGAAAAGAAAACAATTCTTATCATAAGCTAACCAAGGTTAGGTGTAGAGAATTAATTAGAGTTAAGTGGAATGGTTAGGTTAAAGCATGAGACAAAATGGTCACAAAGTCAAAGTCTTCATGAAGCTTCATGAAAGAACAAAAGAATTCCACCATTTTTTCTCTTTGCATTTCTTTTTCCAAAATCAATAAACAAATAAATAAATAAATGAATAAAAAGAATAAGGAAAAAGTAAACCCTAACCATTTCATTAACCAAGGTTTAATTCTTTACACTTAACCAAAAGGCATGCATCATCAAACATGATACAAGCAAGTGCACAAAATCATATCGCATATGCAATGCACACAGCCGAGTGAGAAAATCCATCTAAAGTGAACCAATACTAGTTAACGCAAAGTAATATATCAAATATATAATTATGCATTAAATCATTAAATCAACACTTGTTTTAACGATCCGGTCATGTCGCACATAACCGACTGGTATCATCAGTAACAACTTATCGAATCAACACTTGATCCGATAACCCGGCTATATCGCATATTACCGATCAATGTCACATCGCGAGATTCAAATACAGTATCACATACTGGTATTATTCTCGTTCCCGCACATATCTCATATGCGCTCCTATCTCGTTTCGCTTGAGCCAGGAAACCTCTGTGTAGGACTCTAAAGACTCGTCAATACGCCGGCAGCAGGTGATGATCATATCAAACACCCACAAGCCGCAAGCGGTCTGCTAAACGTAACGGCCACCCGGGTATTGAGCGATCTGAAGATCGACGAGCAAGCCCGCTCACACTCCAGTGAATCCAACCAGTAACACTACCGTACAGTCCGGTCTCGTAGTCTGATATGTCGCATATCTCGCCTAGGGGTGGTAAACGTCAGACCCCAATAGCTCGATAAGTCGTGTCGATACGATGTCTATAACAATTCGAGAAACTACCGGTAACACTTACCAGTAAATCTCAGCAACCCTGGCAAGGGATTTCCTGTTATAGCCAATCGAACACAGCGCAACATCAACCCCCTATACCGGGAGAGACAAATCCCCTCCTATCGCTCATTGCCTCCATGTGACTCGGGACTGTACCCAAAAACCACCGTTTTGCACGCCCTCTTGGACGTGGTAAGATGGAAATCAAAGCACAGTGGGAACCACACAAGACTCTATGACGATCTCGGGTCAACAGACTACTCTGTACCAGTGTCACCAGAGAACTGCCATCTGACGTGAGGTATAATACCATCTGGGAGTTCTCGGCGAGTCCGTCCAGTGTACCCAGTCTCTACTGAGCACCCGTATATCATCCCCGATGTCAAACACCAATGGATATGGGATCATCCACCGCCCATTTGTATGGGTCGAGAAGGTATACGCTAGTCTACTCTGGTATATCGATGCCCCGTCTCGATACACCCACGACTAGGGACTTTGAAGGATGTACTTATGGACTACCATGTCCCCACTAGTATGATCCGCATCATAGTCCAGGTAGTCAAGTACACATCCTAAGGGCTTTACCAACATGTAATAGAGAGACAATCTGTGTACACGTTAAGGTAAAGAGCAACCAGATAGCATACTATCATGTCGAGCAAGAAAGTTCTCCCTATATATGTCCCAGCATCCACTACAATATACATCCTATGTACAGTAATGGCCTCTAGGGCATACATATAACTAACATATAGACCCCAGCTCCCACGTATATGATCGCCCTCATACTGCTGGTAGTGAAGCAAGAATCCTAGGGGCTCTATCAACGTGCAATAGTGACTTGTCAGGTCACCAAAAGCAGTACACGATGATAAAGATAAACCAGATAACATACTATCATCTTGAGTAAGACTGTCCTACTGGGATAGGTCCTCCCTCAATCATTGCAATCACGTGCCTGTGATCCAATAATTGACTCTGAGGGCACTATCTCTAACAATCTCCCACTTACACTCAAGGCTAATTATTGCGATGTCGCATACTCACAGCCCGTGTGATACCGAACACCCAACTCCTCTACTAGTCAGTCTCACAAATCCCGTTTGCGAACCTATTGCGTTCGAGGAATAGCCTCCGTGAGTGGATCCGCTTTGATGTTTCTTTCTATGTCTCTCTATATCTCAAGTTCGCGGAGAAATCCATCTCCCGAAATGAGCAATACCTGTCTTATAATGTGTCTAGATGTCTGATGGGACCTAGCTCATAAATGAACTCCAAATCCAAACTTCTTAGACTGTATCGTCAACTGAACTTAATCAGTGTCCTGCGCCATGCCTCCCTCAGTATTTCCTTGGACCACCTGTCCAGAATACTGCCCCTCGTCAGAAGGAAAACTATAACTCTGACAACCTCCTTGTCTTCCAGGTCACCTTGGAAGCCTGGAATGATAACTGTCTCCCGAACGAGGCTGTCGTTATCATATCTCTAGAACATCCACTTATGTTCTAAAACTGCTTCCGACTGTTTCTCTAGGATAGGATCAATGTCAACTTATTGCATCTAGTGCAAGAACAACATCTGGTTTGGTACTTGACATCTCATGATTGTCTCAATTGCCTAAGCAAGTGATCTGCCAATCATGCACATCCCTCTCCCCTTTAGTCTGTAAGACACCTTTAGAGAGGGTGACTCCATCACCTGCAGGTACACTACCATGCCAGGAGTCGTCCATTCTAAATACTCTTAGAATGCTGTCTAAGTACCCTTAATTGGGAAACCACCTAAATCTAGATCTAAAACCATAGATCTAGTAACCAGTATGTCTGATATAATGTCCAAGTCCCATGTGGAAAAACTACTGTGTGACGACCAAAGTATAACCGATCGTAGTATAGGAATACCACTTCCTACTCTGTGTATGTCATCCAAATACCATGACATCACACCCTACTACCTTCTCAACAGATCCATCCCCTATTCTGATGAAGTCAAACCTATGACTGTCACGTCAGAAATAGATGATCTATCTCCACTATATCTTCTTTAGTCTATAAACAGACATAAGCCACCTGTCCACCAATGCTTCCGCTGCTCCCACTGACTAAGACAACCCTCTGGCAGAGTCATATACACGTACACTTCTAAAGCTGGTTTAGAACGACGCTATACTCATCCTCCTGCCGGGTCTCACAGTCTGGAACAACAGCAATGGCAAGTCTGGGTAAACAAGAACCTCGCTGTCACCGTCCTTGAGGCTACCGGAGTACCTCTCGGGTGCCTGAGGTTACCCACCGTATCTGCGGAGTGGCCAATGGAATGTCAAACCAGATTGAATCTTTAGGTTCCTATCAAATCTTCAGTAATCGTTTGTGGTTCTGGAATCACTTCCAGTTCTACCATACTCCCACTAATGTTTTCTGAAAAAATCCATTTTTATTAAAACTGTGGCGAGTCTAGAACAATATCACTATTGATCTTCCAGATGGTAGAAAGTCAACCCTCGTCATAGCCTGGGTCAACCCACAAACAACCATTACAGAAACGTGCCTTGTGTTGTCCAGTGTCTGGTTTTAATCATAACCCGGACAACTCCCCGTACCTTAACAATGTTAAGATATGAACTGTACTATATCCAATATAGAACCAGAGGCACTGATTTAATTGAACTAGATTCAAATCATGCAGCTGTCTCCAGTGCATGTCAACTAAATGGAAAGAGGCCGATCAGCGTTACTTAACTTAGGAATGCTTCCAATTATGAGTAACCCGAAAGAGAAGCAAGTTCTCTTAATCACTACTATCAACTGAATACCCTACACAAGTATCTACATCTCCGTTCACTTTGAAGAATACCGATACTTGCAATATCTGGTTCTCTACTTTATTCAAATACCTATAACTTCTCAAAATTCGGACCCTGTGTTTCCACGAAACACCTGTCTAAAAACTAGAGAAGTCATAAGTTAACCGAATATAGTACGAGGACCAACCCCTCTGTCCTGATGGACCCTGGACAATATACAATACTCTGTATAAGTCCCTTGAGTCTGATAACTCATTCACTGTGTGTCGTAGGTTGAAAACTGTATTTATGGTTAAGAATAATTACACCGCTGTTTAATGCTCCTTACCTAACCATCCATTGATATAGGTAAATGTCATAGACATAATTTCAAAAAGGTATATCTCACTCTATGAAAATAGACGTACAGATATATCGATTTGAAATTGGTGCATAACAGCGGATATTCAAAACCAAATATTTGCCGACCGGCAAACAGCCCAGGTGATTTCCTCAAATATCACCAATTACAACGAATCCCGATATAATGAGGATGATCACCTAATTCCCAATAGCTTACTCCCACTCATCATCTGTAAAACCATACAGATGTGAGAATCATACCTGGTAAATACATACCCTGGAGCAAGTGTCTAACTGGGAAATCAGTTTTCCTTTAACTGTACACAGTGAAACTGAAACATTGAAATGTGTCGATGGGGTATCCTGGTATTCCCAGTAATGCCTCTTCCATTATCCAGATTCACAACTGTAACCGTGTAATTCTTTTCCATCTTTCTAAATCCCTTTCTATGTCTTTAGTCATTACCTTCTGTACACCCCTTTAGGCCAAATGGTTTTCTTCCTTCCCTACCGTTCGGCACTAGCCTATGGTTTGGAAGAAGACTATCCAATAAGCATAATGGGTGTACTGTCCTAATCCTAGGAACACTCGCAATGCGAGAGAAGGTGAAGATAAAAGACAACCGAATAAACCTTATTCTTATTTCTCCTGAACCAGAATCCATCCCCGAACTGGAACAAGTTCCTTTCGAGTTCGTATATAACCATACGATGGAGTATCCAATAAACTGTGGATCTTCGTAGTGATACGGAGTGTTCTAGAGAAATACAAAGGTGATTTAGGATTGGCGAAGAAATACTTGGTTTGGTCATGAATAGCAGTCGCAATTTACTTTGCCCTCTTACTAATCCCTTTCTTTGTCTTTACATAATACCTTCTGTACACCATCGTTAGACTAATTGGTTTTCTTCATTCCCTACCGGTCGGCACCCGCCTAAGGTTTGGAAGAAGACTATCCAATTTGCGTAATAGGTGTACTATCTCCTAAAACAAAGAGTACTCGCAACCTGAGAGAAGGTAAAAGGAAAAGACAACTGAATAGTCATATTCGTTTTCTCCGGAACCGGAAACCATCCTCGAATAAATCCCTTCGAGTTCGTATATAACCATACGATGGTTTTGTCCAATGGAAGTAGACGTTCGTAGTAATACGGGGTGTCCTGGAGAAAAGGGTAAAAATAGGAGTGGCAATGAGGTTTGCAACTCTGACAATCCAAAAGCCAGTGTTTAAGAAGGTTCGGTTAATTTTGGTCACTGAGTCATAGTCTTAGGGTCGGGTCAATGGTCGCTGCCAAAGAGAGAGAGAAGAAACACTCAGCGTGCACTCTATCCTAGATTAGAATGGTTACCAATTTATCTAATCTGGAAACCTCCCACTGTAACCTCAAATTCTCCTCCAAACCTGAAAGAAGAATTAGTCGGGATCACCCGAGGAGTAAACTAACTCATCAGTGGGAATCGGGATCCAACTATCATCGCATGATAATGTGATGGAATCCGCACACATCATCACACTCCAGAAGGCATGCGCATATCTGGCAAGTTTCAGTTTCTTTAGAAACTCCCGATGTGATTTTTTGCCCCATGCTCTTATGACCTTGACTTTGGCCAACAAATCATAAGTCACATGTCAAGTTCTACCCGTCATTCTCCAGGTTAATTTGAGCCCACCCGCACAACCCCTTGACTTTGGCCAACAAGGCTATACGACTGCCCCAAACCAACGCATCTATCTATGCTGCATATGAATACCCAACAGCTACCAAACACTGTGCCTTGACTTTGGCCAACAAACACAGCTTGAATACTATTGACCACCCATATGAAACGACGGAGGGATACGAATAGTTTCTGGCGAAAACCTTTAACGTAAAGAACTTGATATCATTGAAGGAACTGGATAGCTTTTAAAAATATAGTGACGAAAACCTTTGCTAAAGAGGTCACTCCCGGTGAAGGGATCTCGGCTCTTTCCCCGTAGAATGAGGTGTAGGATATTCGAACTGAATACCATGATGCAAAGCAAAAGTAATCGGCTATAGTGAAGTTATTGCCCTGACGCAAACTTTTTGTCCAAGGGATCACTCCCGGTGAAGGGATCTCGGCCCTTGCCTCGTCGACTGAGGAGCAGGATATTCCAACTGAATACCACGATGCAAAACAAAAGAGAACGTCCTTGCAATAACAGCTCTTTGAAAAGTGTTCCAACAACATCA
Organism: Agapanthus africanus; assembly: GCA_030015575.1. NCBI lineage: Eukaryota > Viridiplantae > Streptophyta > Magnoliopsida > Asparagales > Amaryllidaceae > Agapanthus > Agapanthus africanus. The sequence continues at coordinate 111,461,670 of CM057351.1, forward strand.
GATTAGGTTTGTTTTTAACTTGCATTGATCCGAATCAACGCAGTCCCATCAATTGATCACACCACAAAGAACGAAAATATAATGATGTACGTATATGCCATCCGCATTCGCCACTAGGTCCCGTCATTACCCGTTAGGTTAGCTAACTAACGACAGAGCAGGGATTGGACTAGCGCGGATGCAAAACATATACAACATCTACTAATATATATCAATATATAATTTTCGCTCAAGGCGTGATAAAATGCAACATCACAGAAATGTACAGCATCACAGAACAATACAGATATCTGGGATCCCCGGGTTTCACAGAGCCGCTACTGAAACCCGACGTTCCCCTGGTCGTGTGGATAGCCTGTGCAATGAAATCCTAGACCCCTACGGACGCGGCAAGTTACCCGCCAAAACCTGAAGCGAGGCAGCCCCTTTCAGCACCGTGAATGGACCACCCAGCACTTCACGGAATCCGGTAACTTGGGCACCCCTCCTGGGTCAACCTGTACCCCCTACGAGTGCGGCGAATAGCCCGCTAATTCTAGAGTGAAGCCCCCTCCGTATCAATGCCATGAGATGAGGGCTTGTTGCCCTCTAGAACCCGGCTATCCGTGCACCCCACCTTGGGGTAATCCTAGTACAGAAAGTAAAATATACATACTACGGGTACATCGACCGCAACCTGGTCGTGCCCCAAAATAATAATACAAACAGGCAGTGACGGCAGTCCACATGTCGGACGCTCGTCCCTCAATATCAAATGTACATAATACAACAAAAACTGTACTAGCATTGCATCCAGGCTATCCCCCATGACCAATCCGCAACATCACAGCAATGTACACAGAACATCAACGTGAATGTCACGTTCGCAAATCCGTCTAACCGGGCTATAGCAGTTAGACGGGATTTACCGATCAAGTGACATTCACGGTCGCAGATATAATGTAAATACTGTGAACTAATGTGTTTAAAATATCTGATCGATTAAATTTACCAAGTGGGCCCCAAAGCACTACTGTAGCACTTAAAGAAATTCTGGGCCCAAAAAGAATATTCCAAAACCCTAATTTCCCTGTCCAAGAACCTATGTAAAAAATTGGTCCAGTGAGGAGGCTAAGTGGCGGCGGAACCGCGGCCCAAGCATGGGTTTGGCCGCGGTTCCGTGGTGGTATGGTGAGATCACCCAACCAAAATTTCACAGAGTTCTTAGAATTCCCTGCACAGTATTCTGCAACTACCTGAAAATTTTTGGAGCCAAAAAAAATTCGACAGAAACTGATGCAATTTGAAAATGCAGTTTTAGAATTTTGTTCGATCGGAAAAGTAAACACATTAGACCAAGCTAGACTAGGTTAATGGCGAGGCTCTGATACCACTGTTAGTGCACGGCGGCGCCCCGGCCGTCAATCCGACGCCGGAGTGCGGAAGCGGTGATTTACTTTAACTTTTCAAACCGGCACCACCGCGGACTATATACCCGGATCGTGCCATTAATCTAATCCTAGCTATCAAGAGAGGGGGTAGAGAGATATACCGAGCGATCCGTGTCCTTCGGTCTTCTCCTCGTCGTCCCGATCTCCCCGCGGAATCTCCGGTCTCCACCAAGTCGCCGGAAGGGAACCATGTCGCCTGCTTCTTTTACGGGCTCTCGCCTCTGGACCGAGGAAACTCGGGCACGAATTTGGCGAGCCGACGTGCCCAAGGTTTGCTGTAGAATGTGTGTAGAACTCATGTCTCATTTTGGGGTTATAGAGTTGCCTTTGGTGGAGGAAAGGAACTCAGACTTTTGAAGATGAAAGTTTGGGAATTTTGTAGCATGAAAAGAGCAAAATTCCCACACCCAAAAATTTGGGCACCCCCTAAGGAGCTTGGCCGGCCATGAGATTGGAGAGGAGAGAATGAGAGAGGGAGTGAGTGAGCCAATAATGCAAAAGGGAATCAAATGATATCATGAAAAGAAAATGATCACAAACACAAACCCACACTCCACCATCCTCATCATCTCAACACAAAGTCAAGCCATCATGAAAGAAGAAGTCAAATGGTCAAGGGATGGTGCAACCATCATGATCCAACAATATGCAAAGACCCCTTTCCAAATTGCTTATTTGCACAAATGCAAATAAGCCCTCCTCCACCAATCTTCGGCCAATGAAAAGCGAACTGGCAACTCCAGAAAACTGATCCCGTAATAAATTATAGGAAAACCCTGATACTGTGTATACACACCCACATTTGTATTCCGACCGAAATACAAATGCAATGAGACAAAATCTACACTGTACTATACTAGGATCCGGCTTAAACCAAAACCGGCTAGTATTATCCGTCCAATCCTGATCCGTGCAATACCGCATGTATCTGATCGAACCCTGCCATATATCCATACGGCCTCTACTACAAACCGTCTGATCCTGATCCGTGCAATACCGCACGTATCTGATCGAACCCTGCCATATCTCCATACGGCCTCTACAGCGTTTCGCCCGAAACTTGAGTAACTGAATGTGGGGGACTCTAAAGACTCGTCAATACTATGGCTGTGGATTTAACCACTAGCACGTCAGAGGTATTAGCCATACGTGACGGGCCACCAGCTATTGACCAAAAGGGACGTCGATGAGCGAACTCATCCCGACACCCTACTGAGCCTGTCAGTGACAATATCCGTACAGTCCGGTCCGTTCGTCTATGAGCATCGCATGGCGGGCCTAGGGGGTTGGTAAAAGTCAGACCCTCAAAAGCGGTACAAGTCGTGTCGGAGTGTAGCCCAGAACACCCTGAGATACTACTGGAATACCTACCAGTAAATCTTTTTCTTTGGCCAAGGACTTCGTGTAATGGCTCTCCTAGACACAGCGCGACCTCACCCCCAATACCGGGAGAGACGAACTACTGAAGATCCGCTCACTGCCTCCATGTGGCTCGGGACTGTACCCAACTAAAACCTGTTTGCACGTCTCCTTTGAGCGTGGTAGGGTAGTAATTAAAGTACAGTGGGAACTCACACGAGACAAATGACGATCCCCAGGTCGATGAACTAACATGTACACATGTCACCAGGGAACTGCTATCTGACGTCAGGTATAAGACCAACTAGCATGTTCCCGGCGAGTCCTGTCTGGTGTACTCATAACCCAATGAGCACCTGTATACATCTTAGGTGAACCAACTGACACCAGTGGCTTGTGAGACCGGCCACCGCCCCTCGTCGGGGTCTCGACTGTATACACTAGTCTACTCTGGAGTATCGATGCCCTGTCTCGAAACTCCCACGACTAGGGACCTTTTAAGGATGTGCTTATAGACCCCAGCTCCCACGTATATGATCGCCCTCATACTGCTGGTAGTCAAGCAAGAATCCTAGGGACTCTATCAACGTGCAATAGTGACCTGTCAGGTCACCTAAAGCAGTACACGATGATATACATAAACCAGATAGCATACTATCATCTTGAGTAAGACTGTCCTCCTAGGATAGGTCCTCCCTCAATCATTGCAATCACGTGCCTGTGATCCAATAATTGACTCTGAGGGCACTATCTCCAACACTTTGTAGTCCGTTCCTTCGCTTCATAGGCTCCGTGTTGACGTCCCTTCGCTGCGATCATCATGAACTCCGACTCTCGAGTGGCTCCATGAGGTAAATGAGATACCTTACTTGTAGTCTTCATGATCTAAGATGATCTACCTTGTAGAATCTCTAACTCAAGATTACACTTCACTAAACAACTTATTAGATAAGTGAACACCCTAATCTAAGTGGCTAGAATAGATGAGGATGATGAAGTAGGTATTTAGCTCTCTTTTGTTTTCAATTTCTCACACTATATCATCACAAACACAAAAGCTAGTAAGCTTTTCAAGGAGGAAGAAGAAGATGAAACCTTTTGTGATGAATAATGAATTCTTGTTCTGGTTACAAATCCAACCTTGAGTTATGAATGAAGGGCTTAACTCATGTAGAGAATAAACCTAAGGTAAAGGGTTTGGGTTGGGTTAAGAAATATCTACACAAAATATCATAACAAAATATCTTAGCTAAAAACAAAGAAAGCTTCTTGAAGCTTCTTGAAAAAGCTAACCCAAATGCTAACCCAAATCAAACCCTAACTAGTTTAATCTCCACAAATCATGTTGCATTTGTAATCATAACTTGTTACAATATTATATATCACATATATAATATATTTTTGTAGCAAAAGAAAATAATACAATTAACATATATCGCATATATATCAATGTATTAACCTGTGAGAAAATGAATCAATAAAGGGAGCTAATATTAGTTAATCTAATGTAATATATCACATATATAATTATACATTAAATTATCGAATCAACACTTGATCCGACAATCCGGCTATATCGCATATAACCGACTAATATAACATGTACCAATTCATCGAATCAACACTTGATCCGATGACCCGGCTATATCACATATACCCGGCCGATATCATATATCGCGAGAATAGAATACGGTATCTCATATCGTATTATTCTCGGTCCCGCACATATCACATATGTGCTCCTACTCCGTTTTGCCTGAGTCAGGAAACCTCTGTGTAGGACTCTAAAGAATCGTCAATACGCCGGCAGTAAATGATGATCATATCAAACACCCACAAGCTGCAAGCGGCCAGCTAAACGTAACAGCCACCCAGGTATTGAGCGATCAGAAGATCAACAAGCAAGCCTGTACATTCTCCTATGAATCCAATCAGTAACACTACCGTAGAGTCCGGTCTCTTCGTCTTATATGTCGCATATCTCGTCTAGGGATGGTAAACATCAGACCCCAGTAACCGATAAGTCGTGTTGATGTAAGGCTCATAACGGGTCGAGAAACTATTGATAACTCTTACCAGTAAATCTCCATATGAGCCCTGGCCAGGGACTTCCAGTTATAGCCAATCGAACACAGCACAACATCAACTCCCTGTACCGGGATAGACGAATCCCCTCCTATAGCTCATTGCCTCCATGTGATTCGGGACTGTACCCAAAAGCCACCATTTTGCACGCCCTCTTGGACGTGGTAAGGTGGAAATCAAAGCACAGTGGGAATCACACAAGACTCTATGACGATCTCGGGTCTACAGACTAACCTGTAACAGTGTCACCGGAGAACTGCCATCTGACGTGAGGTATAATACCATCTGGGAGTTCTCGGCGAGTCCGTTCAGTGTACCCAGCCTCCACTGAGCACTCGTACACCATCTTTGATGTCAAAACACCGATGGATATAGGATCATCCATCGCCCATCATATGGGTCAAGATGCGTATACGCTAGTTTACTCTGGTGTATCGATGCCCTGTCTCGATATACCCTCGACCAGGAACAGTTATAGGATACACTCATTGACTACCATGGCCCCACTAGTATGATCTCATCATAGTCCTAGTAGTCGAGTACATATCCTAAGGGCTTTATCAACATGTGAGATCAAGACAGTAAACTAATACAAGTCAACATGTTAAGACAAAGTGAAACCAAATAGCATACTATTGTGTGGAGCAAGAAAGTCCTCTCTATATATATCCAAGCATCCACTATAATATACATCATATGTACAACATTGGCCTCTAGGGCATATATATAACTAACAGAATATTAAGTGCTTCCCGTCTGTAATGACGGAGGGCTACGAATGGTTTTTGGCAAAAAACCTTTAACGTAATGAACTTGATATCGTTGAAGGAACCGGATAGTTTTTTACAAACATATAGTGGCGAAAACCTTTTGCTAAAGAGGTCACTCCCGGTAATGGGATCTCGGCTCTTTCCTCATAGAATGAGGTGCAGGATATTCTCACTGAATACCGCGATGCAAAGCAAAAAGTAATCGACTATAGTGAAGTTATTACCCTGACGCAAACTTCTGCCCAAGCGGTCACCCCTGATGAAGGGATCTCGGCCCTTGCCTCGTCGAATGAGGTGCTGGATATTCATAACCGAATACCGCTGTGCAAAATAAAGAAAACATCCTTGTAATAACAGCTTTTGAAAATTTGTTCCAACAACATCGAATAGGTCTGTTTTCCTTGCATTGATCTAAATCAACACAGTCCCATCAATTAATCACACCACAAAAGAACGAAAATATGATGTACGTATATGCCATCCGCATTCGCCACTGGGTCCCATCATCACCCATTATGTTACTTAACTAACGACAGAGCGGGGACTGGACTAGCGCGGGTGTAAAACATATACAACATCTACTAGTATATATATTGCAATATACAATAATCACTCCAGGCGTGATAAATAAAACATCACAGATAAGCAATAAGCATCACAGAACAATACTGATAATCTGGGAGCCCTGGGTTTCCTTTGAGCCGCAACTGAAACCCGACGTTCCCCTGGTCATGTGGATAGCCTGTGCAATGAAAACCTAGACCCCTACGAGTGCGGCAAGTTACCCGCCAAAACCAGATGTGAGGCAGCCCCCTTCATCAAAGTGAATGAGCCACCCGACACTTCACGGAATCCGGTAACTCGAGCACCCCTCCTTGGGTCAACCTGTACCCCCTACGAGTGCGGCGAATAGCCCGCCAATTCTAGAGTGAGGCCCCCTCCTTCTCAACGCTATAAGATGCGAACCCGTTACCCTCAAGAACCCGGCTATCAGTGCACTCCATCGCGGGGTAACCATAGCACAGAAAAGAAAATATATACAACGGTGAGATCGACCTCAACTCGGTCGTGCCCCAAACAAATAATATACAAATAGGCAGTGACGGCAGTCCATATGTCTGACGCTCGCCCCCGCGATATCAAATGTACAAATGAAACTAAACTGTACTACCATTGCACCCAAGCTATCCACCATGATGAACCAGCCAACATCACAGCACAACACAGAACATCAACGTGAATGTCACGTTCGCAAACCCGTCTAAAAGAACTATAGCAATTAGACAAGTTGTACCGCTCTAATGATATTCACGGTTTCAGATAGTACTGCAAGTACTGTAAAAACTTTAAACAGTGTTAGAAATATCGACTTCGAAATAACCCCGAATAGCCCCCAAAACTGCAGATAAAACCATATCCAATCTGGGCTAAAATAAATAATACCATAAAACCAATATTCCATAAACTAGCACACACCCCAAATTTCAAGACCTAATTCATCGACGAGGCCGGCCTGGCCGGTTACTGTAGCAATCCCGCCGGCCTTGTTGATGAATTTGGGTCTCGGGTTTGGGGTATGTACTAGTTGTCATCTAATTAGTCTTCTGGAATTTTTTAAAATATTTTTAGAAGACCTGAAAAAAATCGACAGAGAATGGAATATTCATCGGGTACTGTTTGGGGTTGTTTCGGTTTTGATACTTTAACATCGTCTAAACTAGTATGCGGTTAATGGTGTTAGTGATATGTATGCCTTAGAGGCCATTACTATACATACGATGTATATTGTAGTGGATGTTTGGACATATATATGGAGGTCTTTCTTGCTCGACATGATAGTATGCTATCTAGTTGCTCTTTATCTTAACATGTACTCTGATTGTCTCTATGTTACATGTTGATAAAGCACTTAGGATGAGTACTTGACTACCAGGACTATGATGCAGATCATACTAGTGGGGACAATGTAGTCTCTAAGTGCATCCTTCAAATGTTCCTAGTCGTAGGTGTATTGAGACAGGGCATCGATATACCAGAGTAGACTAGCGTATAGCTTCTCGACCCATGTAGATGGGCGATGGATGATCCCATATCCATTGGTGTTTGACATCAGAGAAAGTATACGGGTGCTCAGTGGAGACTGGGTACACTGGACGGACTCGCCGAGAACTCCCAGAAGGTATTATACCTCACGTCAGATGGCAGTTCTCTGGTGACACTGGTACAGGTTAGTCTGCAGACCCGAGATCGTCATAGAGTCTTGTGTGATTCCCACTGTGCTTTGATTTCCACCTTACCACGTTCAAGAGAACATGCAAAATGGTGGCTTTTGGGTACAGTCCCGAATCACATGGAGGCAATGAGCGATAGGAGGGGTTTCGTCTCTCCCGGTATTAGGAGTTGATGTTGCGCTGTGCTCGATTGGCCATAACTGGAAATTCCTGGCCAGGGTTGCTGAGATTTACCGGTAAGTGTTATCAGTAGTTTCTCAAACTGTTATGGACCTCATATCGACACGACTTATCGGTTACTGGGGTCTGACGTTTACCACCCCTAGACTAGATATGCGACATATCAGACGAAGAGACCGGACTGTACGGGAGTGTTACTGGTTGGATTCATAGGAGAATGTACATGCTTGCTTTTTGAACTTCTGATTGCTAAATACCTGGGTGGCTGTTACGTTTAGCTGACCGCTTGCAGCTTGTGGGTGTTTGATATGATCATCACCTACTGCTGACGTATTGACGATTCTTTAGAGTCTTACACAGAGGTTTCCTGGCTCAGGCAAAACGGAGTAGGAGCACATATGTGATATGTGCGGGATCGAGAATAATACGTGTATGTGATAACGTATTCGATTCTCACGATATGTGATATCGGCCGGGTATATGTGATATAGCCGGGTCATCGGATCAAGTGTTGATTCTATGAACCGATACATTTTATATTAGTCGGTTATTTATGAAATAACTGGATTATCGGATCAAATGTTGATTCGATAATTTAATGTATAATAATATATTTGATATATTACATTACATTAACTAATATAATCTCACTTAAAGATTCTTTTTCTCACATGATAATACATTGATATATATGTGATATATGTTAATTGTATTAGTTTCTTTTGTTACAAAATATTGTATATGTGATATATAATATTGTAACATATTAGGGTTACAAATGCAACTAGGGTTTAGAGTTTAAACCATGCTAGAGTTTTAAATTAGGGTTAACATTTTATTATGGATAATTCATTTTCTTTTGGATAAGCTTTGAGGAAGCTTCATGATCCTTTGACTTTGTCCACCCTCTTTGTTTTATCCTTGATATTTGTTAACCTAAGTTTAACCCTAGCCTATGGTTAATTCTCTACATGATTTAGCCATGACACATATTAAACCAAGGTTGTATTTCTAACCTCAACAATAATTCATTTATCACTTGATATTCTTCTTCTTCTTCTTGATAAAAAAGCTTGCTTGATTTTTGCAAGTGATGATTGTTTGTGAGAAATAGAAAACAAAAGAGAGTAAAATTCCTACTTGATCATCCTCATCTATTCTAACCACTTAGATTAGGGTGTTTGCTTCATTAATACTTGATTAGTGAAGTGATAGCTTGGGTTTGAGATTCTTCAAGGTAGATCATCTTGGATTAGTGAAGTCTTCAAGCAAGGATGCATCATTCTTTTCATGGAGCCTCTCTAGAGTCCGGGTACTTGATGATCGCAGCGAAGGGACCTCAACACGGAGCTTATGAAGCGAAGGATCGAACTACAAAGGTTGTAATCCCTAACTCTTAGATGTTAAAGTGTTAACATGCTAGTATTGTTTGATTCTCTTGTTAAAGATCCTAGGTTTAGGGTTATCTATAATGGCAAAATTTTAAATTGGCATGTGAGATGCCACTCGAAACCTTGCTGCCGTTTTAGGTAATCCAACAAATGGGTTGACTCTGATACCATAATAATATATTTGTAGGTAACCCAACAAAGGGTTATCATTCTCTTCAAAAAATTTCCTCAATTTATCGGTATTTAATTATACCGAAATATTAAAATATTCATTTAAAATTAATATTAAATTATAAAAATTCCTCAAAATAATATTTTATTTTTTTGGAATGTTACAATCTTCCCCCCTTAAAGATATTCGGTCCCCGAATTTAAATTTAAAACCCTTCAAATACTAAAACATTTCAGTAAAAGACTAAGTCGTCGGGGCTCCGAACTCATCTATAGATAAAACGCATCAAAGCGCAATGCATGCGCATGAACAATGAGCAGATAACTCAAAATCAAAACTCCGTCAAGCATCCCGCAATCATCGGAGTCATGGTAAAGACACAAAGGTCAAATCCAAAACAAAATCAATATGATATAAATCAGAACTATACATGTAAATATCTAAAAGAAATGCATGCTAAACCTTTTCATGTTACTGTGCTATGCGTGTATCGCGGCACAGTGGCGGACGTCTATTGTAAGAAAATAACCATATACGTATATATATTTTGTTTAATATGTACGTTCCGCCGTTTTGAAAACAATTTAGAAGGGTTCCTTTGTTTTAAACATGTCGTGTCATATCAGACACGTAGGTAATACTGAGACTATAGTTCTCTTTTTGGAAATCCCTTCGGTAACTTATCAATGCATGCAAAATATATTCAGGTACTGTCCTCTGACTAGTCATGTTCAGTACGAAAACAAATAGCAGATATCATAAAAACGTACTGCTCTATAAGAAATAAATCCCAAAATGTATATAAGAATACCGCGTGCATCTGGTGCGCATGGAAATCAAAATCCACATATGTGCCATACATGTGCACAGAAACAAAATCTAGGTGCAACGGGTGTGCACGAAACATTTGTCATAGGCAACGTGTGTGCCTGACAGCAAAATCAGGTGCATCTGATATGCACGAAGAATCTCGATTTAGCGCATCTGGTGTGCACCAAAATCGTATTTCAAAACATGCGCTCAACACACGCGAAAATCCAAATCAGGTGCATCCATCATGCACGAATAAAATCTAAATCATGTACACTCAACATGCACGAAATCACGAAATCCAATATAAAGCGTCGAACATGCGCAAAGTCCAAATCAAATGCACGGAGTGCAAGAAATCAACATCGATATCAGAATCAAAATCGACGGTATACAATACGGCTCAATCAAAATCAGGTATACCGCGGTATATAATCTCCAACCATGTGCATCAACGTGCACAAATCAAATCTAAGCACAAAAGTGCATGAAAACTATGCTGAAAGCATAAGTTAAATCACATGCAAAACATAGGCATGAAATCAAAATCCATATGTCGAATGACATCAAATCAAAGTCAGGTGCAACTGAGGTGCACAAAATATAAATCCGGTGCAACAAAGGTACGAAATATAAATCTGGTGCGACAAACACACGAAATATAAAACTGGTGCATCCTGTGCAAGAAATACAAATACAGTGCATCCTGTGCACAAAACCTAAACAATAACTCAAATGCGTAGATAGCAACACCGAGTGTACCCAGGGGTAAAATCATAAACGTGTGCAACAGCGTGCACAAAACACATATCAATGCACTACAAGCACATATAAGCTATACCGAGTGCAAAAATCCAAATCGTGTGCATAACATGTGCACAAATTCAACCTGTAACGTTTTGAAAATCGTTTCGGTGAAATTTCGGAAAATCGGTAAAATAATGGGGTTTTCGGTAAAAAGTCAAAATACAAATATCTTTATTATAAAATTAAATATACATATTCTAGCTATGTAATTGCTAGTATTTGGTGTTTATTGAGCCACTGGTGAAATTTCAAATTTTCTGAAAAATTTTCCGAAATTAATTATTTTAATATTATTTTAAGCCGTCACTAATACACTTAATTAGGAAAAATTACAAATTGGAATGAGTTGAAACAAATTTTGTGAATCATAACACATTAAATAAAATTTTATCATATGGTTTCTGAAATGAAATGGTTTTCCAAAACGGTTTAGAAAATATCGAAGAAAAGAGGCTTTTTTGGTGAATTTAGTGTTAACGGGAATTGGGGTAATACATTTATCTTTTTCCCTAACCCACATACCCACACCTCACCCTCTCTCCCTCTCCCCATGTGGCCGGCCCCACCATGACAGCCCTCCCTCCCTCTCACTCTCCAATCACCAAGAAAAGCAAAGAAAAGAAAAGAAAAGAATAGAAAATGATAGAAAAAGAGTGGACTTTGACTAGATGTTACTTTCTCCACCTCACTCTCTCTCCTCCCTCACCTATTCCCTCCCCATTTCTGGCCGAACCTGCACCCCAACAGCAGCCCCTTTCCCCTCTTTGTTTCCATAAAAAAAAATCATCCAAAATGCTTCAAAAAATCCACAAAAATCAAGCTAAAATCCAAATCTAATCCCTACCCATTTATCATTTGCCCAACTTGCATGGATCTAGGGAACAAGTTGGCATTTTAGAGTCTTTGATTTTCATATTTTATCTCTTGATCATGAGGTATAATTCTAACCTTTTTGTTAAATTTTTGTTAATTGCTTTAGGTTAGCTTAATTAAATGTTTAATTAGGTTTTTAATTAGTTCTAAGTGCATGTTTTAAAATTCAAGAGAGGGGTTTGGATTCAAATTGGTATTTTGTGTTGTGAGATTATGTTTATGTGATGTAATTGACATATTAATATTATGCTAAAACTAATTTAGTTGTTAGTTGCAAAGGGTTAAATTTAAATTGTTGTAATTTTAAGAAATTGCAAACTAGGTTTTAGTGAAATTCATATATAATTGAGATTAAAATGTAATTATGTTTTTTTATGACATCATTAACATTATTATGAGTGGTTTAATATCTTAGGTTATGCAAAACCAAGTTTAATTGTTGAATTGTGAATTTTGCTTTAAAAGGTGTAAAAAATTGATATTTTTGCAAACTAGGATTTTGGAATTTATGCAAATTGATGAGAATAAATTATAGGAATGGTTTATATGACTTTGTTATGATATTTAGTGGATATTGTGGCCCCTAGATTCATTTATACATCGAGTTTTGTACTAAAACGGTTAATTTTGCTTGCTAGATTTTCGGAAAAATAACTTTTAAAGTGAGTTTGAGATTTTTGTGAATTGCAACCTAATTCACATTATAATTAGTGTTGTGAATGTGTAAATGGGTGTGTTTGGGTTTTTCTCGATGGTTTGACGTTTGTACATCGACATCGAGGGTTGCTTTAGCTATTCTTGCATGTGTAGACGATAGGTTTTGACCTCTGCGTGATACGCGTGCCGAATTGGTTTTCGTATACCGTTTCGATTTCGGATTTGGTTTTTATGCGATACGATATGTTGTGATATGTAGGTACCCCCATATGGACTTCGAGACGATAAGCAAGCGCGTGGCGACGTCGGCACCGGCGAGCGAGGACCAGGTGAGTAGATTTATATCTACGGGGAGAAGTCGGGTGGATGGCGTATAGCATTCTCGCAGTTCGTGGTGATGTATACGAATACGTATACACACACATATATATATATATATATATATTGTTTATATATTGTTTGAGTTATTGATGATAAATATGATTATGTGTTCATGGATTAGCTTTAGGTTAGTTGCGAAACCCTAGAGTAGTTGTTATACCCATATACGCACACAGACTTGCATATATTACTTTCTTGTGCGTAGATTGGGATGTGTATATGTGTATATTTGCGTGGGTATGGGACTATGCATATGTACACTCATATGCACATGCATAGATGATGAGGATAGTACTTGGGATTTAAGATGAGTCGATGAGATTTGATTTGAGGCCGTGAAATCGGTGATATAGCAGGGTTCGTATTTGAGATACGACATGACGTTGTAGCGGGTCATTGACGTAGTGTTTCACACAAGTGCATGCATACATAGGCGGTATCAGTATTGTACTAGACGTAGATCAGTACCCCGATCATGATATTTGATAAAGAGGATACCGGATTAATAGTATGATGAATGTGATATTGACCCGTACCCAGATTTCGGATGCCGTACGACGGATTTACGTACGAGCTATATATTGATGATTGATCCGCACTCTTGACTTGGGATGTCTGATTATAGATATGGTATCGGATATGATATTATTGAGGCGGGATCACCGACTATACATATACAGGTATGTATATGTATCGACTCAGATGATAGGCGGTTTCCTTACCTGTAGTTCAGCTTGTTAGTTCAGCCGTATAGTTTAGTATAGTTGTTAGATTAGATTAGACTCCTACCGATTTCAAAACTAGAGGATCGTGGGTATTTTAAAAGACATGTCACGGGATCCACGGATATTTCAAAAGACGTATCCTTTCTTAAAACCACCGTAGCCCTTATTTTCAAAACCCCACGATCCGTGTTATTTCAAATGGCACCATTGTTTAATATTTAGCTCCCGCTCATTTTGGTTGCTCGCTCCACATCGCATACATACATTGTTGATTCATATCATATTGTTGATATCATGCTGTTAGGACACCAGCACCATTACCGATGACGTGTATGTACCATGTACACTTACTTGCCGGCTCACACACATCTTTATCGGTAATTGCCATGCCACGAACACTTTAGAGAATACTATTTCATTTGACATAGGTTGTTTGCTAATAGTTTAGACATGCTATTAGTATGCTTGCCTTATATGTTTGTTTAGACATTATAGTTATTACTTGCTACTTCATGCATACTGTTATTCATCGCTATGCCGCATTCATGGATTCTCATGCTTATATTCATGGTTTTACATACTATTGATGATTTGGATTCGGGTTTCCATGAGATTTTCTGGATTTGGGGGAAAACTGCAAAAAAAAACATTTATAAACTTATTTCTCTCTTTTTAAATAAAAAGTGCGGTTTTCCCATGATGTATGAGTCGTCCACCATGAGTTTGCTGATAGATTTCGAGACCCGATTCGAGGAGTTGGATGAACCGTTTCGGGTACATGGTGGACCCGGTAAGGTACCCCGGGGCAAGAAGGTCGTGTTGCTGACGTTGAGCCTGGCAGGGGAGCACTACCTATTAGTGATATTACCCGACGCGTCGGATATCCGGAGGATACTGTCGTGGTCTTGAGATGGATGATAGGGGCCTGTCTGGACTGACGACGCCCTAGATATTGAGACATTGAGATTTTGAGATATTGAGGTATTGAGATTTGATGATACAGGCCAATCCGGATAGCCGGAGCCTGAGATTTTGAGACATTGAGATTTACGTTTTCTGTCGATGCTAGACTCGGTTGATGCTGATACCTCATTTTAAAAATACAAAGGAAATCTCACTAAATTATGGAAACAGTTTCTTCATTTACATGTATTCTGTTATCATGCATTCATACCTCATTCATATGATATATTGCTACCTGAGGCACTGACACGAGAACTTGGTATTACCGTTGCTTAGAGGTATACCCTAGCCATTGTTATAGGCTGCATGTTATATATATTTGAGGATATATTATGATCGTATGACCTAGGATTGCGTCATACATGCGCTTCTATTCGTAGATGTTTTTCTATTCACGAGTTGGCAACTCACCCCCGTTGTGCCACAGTTCTTGCAGGTTTCGCCGTACAGGTTTCATTACGGCTTTGCTGGCACTACTTCCATTTCCGGATGATTTGCTAGTAGGTGGGTTTATTTGTATCGTACCCATCATTATACCTTGTATACTATTATTTTGTTGTATCTAGAAGTTCCATCAACCAAACATGTATTTATTTTGAGATAGAGACCAATGATGTTATTCTTTCGACCTTAGAGTCGCGCGTTGTATTTCTATGGATTTCTTGTTGTTTTGAGTTTCCTTTTGAGTTTAGATCCTCGCCCTTGGCGTTGTATATTATTTTGCTTGTGTGGTTGTGACCGTCGATTGACGAAGTGCTAGCTCCCGCTTGGGGATGCCTTTTTTTTGATTTTGTATACTATTCATGTGTATCCCGTTTGGGGGCCAGTTTTTACAAAGGAGACTCTGCCGAAATTTTCAGAAAATACTTGATGTTTTTAAACAAAACGCATAATTCGGCTTATGCTTTTAAAACTACTTGTTTTAAGTTGGTTTTCCTTCACTCTACTACTTTTCTTGGTTTGGATTTCTGGGTTTTCGGCTTACTTAGAATACGTACGCCTCGAGAAGTTTCGTAGTTTAAGTGCCGGTCATATTCCGTAATTTCGGGACGTGACAAAGTTGGTATCAGAGCGTTAGGTTTTACCTTCGGAGCGTAGGATGACCCTTGGTTGATGGAATAGGTGACTAAAGTAGAGTGACGTACCGTGGGTATGTTCCGCGGCATACTTACGATACGCTACTCCACTTAAGAAGTCTTAGGATGTACATTTCTTTGTTCAGTATTATATTCATTCCTGATCTAGCCTCATCGGTACCGGTTATGGTTTTGCTGCCACGATTACGGGCAGGGAGAGCTACGGCTAGAGTTGCAGTCAGCATGAGCTCGTCAAGAACGAGGACTGACCAGGGCATGATTCCGGTGACACACGATTGCAGAGATGTGTCTTTTCTTTGTGTTTTCACGCCACGAGCGTTGGGTGGATTGCTGTGTGAGGTTACTCGGACGTGCCGATCAGTACCAGAAGATTGAGCCACTGACAGAGGCCAGCCAGATTTTGATGACCGTTGAGGTATTGCTTATTCCTGATGATTGAGGCACTGTTCAGTGTGCAGACGAGTGTGCCAGTCATTGCTGCGAATGGCGAGATATCGCCCCAGATGTTGGAGCTATTGCAGTACAGGTTGTACTAAGAGATGATAGAAGGTCGCTAGTCACCCGAGGATGAATGACTAGGACATATGGTTCGTTCGCCTATCCGATGAGAGGTCATCAGATAGATTGATTCCAGCTAGAGACGACTTCACGCGGAGACGTTGGGAGTCGACAGAGACGATCGAATGTCAGAAACCTATTATTCCAAGTTTAAAGTATTCAGAAGGGCATGCAGGCAATTCTATGAACCCTCTAGAAGAATGAAACCCTAACTCGACTTAATGACCGTGTGAAAGCCTTTGAACCTTAGGGTTTGCGGCAGTTCCATGGCGCCATTAGTGAGGCTTGGGTTTGCCCTTCTACGGCTCGACCATCGATGCTGTGGTACGTACTCGATACTATTAAACTATACCAAGATGTTGAGCTCTTAGGGGATTATGAGGTTTTGACGAATCGATCGGATGGTTCAACTTCATTCGGATGCTAGGTGGTGAGATGCATTTCTTGGGAGACTCCAGATACGAGGATAGCCGTTGGAGCTCAGTCCATGCAGCCACGACGAGACGAGTCCGAAGCAGTCGACATTAGGGAAAAGTAGAGTAAGAGGTTCGTATGAGATCTTGATGAGACGGCGTTCCACTCCGCCGACATCAGAGATGCGATACGCATGCCGAGGCATTGTACTTAGATATACCTTCCAGAAGGAGTCGCGATAAGTATGCAGCCGTTCCGGAACGAGAACAGATCTAGTAAGGGACGATGACTTCCGGACAGTTCGGCAGAGATGAGATTTGGGAGAGATTTCGACAGGACCTTTCTGGAATAATTTACGAGAAGACTTGGACCCAGGAGTGGTCATGTTACGCACACCAGCAGGCCGGAATTCAGGTTCGTCGATGAGACATGCTATGAGTGACCACGACAGTTGTCCAGAGATTCTTGGAGGATGTGCTTGAGCGGGACTATTCCGCCATACTTGATTTTGGTATTTTAAGCGATCTATTCGCATGATTTGGTTTTGATAGTCGAGTTTCATGATATCGTTTTCATGCGCCATTGTTGCACCTACTGAGTATTCATGATTTTTGCACAGTTGTTGCACTTGAGATAGTTTTCGTGCATTAGTTTCTCATGTTTGTGATTATATGGATTTCATACAGTTGAGTTGATTTTGTGCGTATGTACGCACACGATTTGGTTTTTGCACACGGTATAGTTCATATATACTTGCAGTGCAGTGTTATGTATGTTGTGCATTTAGATGCACTGGACTTCGATTTCGATTGTGATGTTCGATATTTGTTTTGTGCACCTTGTGCACCTTATTGGATTTTGCGCATGTTCGGCGCTTGATATTGGATTTCATGATTTCGTGCATAATGAATGCACCTGGTTTTGATTTTCGTGCATGTTGAGCGCATGTTTTGAGATGCGATTTCAGTGCACACCAGATGCACTAAATCGAGATTCTTCATGCATGTCAGATGCACCTAATTTTACTGTCAGGCACCCACGTTGCCCATGACAGATGTTTCGTGCACACCCGATGCACTTAGATGTTGTTTCTGTGAGCATGTATGGCACATATATGGATTTTGGTTTCCGTGCGCACCAGACGCACGTAGTATTCATATGCGTATTTTGGGATTGATTTCTTATAGAGCTGTACGTTTTTATGATATTTGCTATGTGTTTTCGTACTGAGCAGGACTAGTCAGAGGACAGTACCTGAATATATTTTGCATTCATTGATAGTTATTGAAGGGATTTCCAAAAGGCGAGCTATAGTCTCAGTATTTACCTACGTGTCTGATATGACACGAAATGTTTAAAACAAGGAGACCCTTCTAAATTGTTTCCAAAACGGTAGAACGTGCATATTAAACAAAGGATACATATAGATATGTAGTTATTTTCTTACAATAGACGTCCGCCACTGTGCAGTGCTGCGAGCATCGCACAGCGATTTGAAGAAGATTTGGCATGCATTGCTTCCAGATGTTTTAATGAGGTATATCATATTGATTTTCATTTTGGATTTAGACATTGTGTCTTCATCACGACTCCGATGATTGCGGGATGCTGGATGGAGTTTTGATTTTGAGTTACATGCTCATTTTTCATGTGCATGCACTATGCTATGATTTGTTTTATGTAATTATGACCTCGGAGCCCCGACGATTTGATGGTTTTGCTCAAATGTTTTAGTATTTAGGGGGAGTTTTAATTTAAATTCGGGGACCGAATTTCTTTAAGGGGGGAAGATTGTAACGTTTTGAAAATCGTTTCGGTGAAATTTCGGAAAATCGGTAAAATAAGGGGGTTTTCGGTAAAAAGTCAAAATACAAATATCTTTATTATAAAATTAAATATACATATTCTAGCTATGTAATTGCTAGTATTTGGTATTTATTGAGCCACTGGTGAAATTTCAAATTTTCTGAAAAATTTTCCGAAATTAATTATTTTAATATTATTTTAAGCCGTCACTAATACATTTAATTAGGAAAAATTACAAATTGGAATGAGTTGAAAAAAATTTTGTGCATCATAACAAATTAAATAAAATTTTATCATGTGGTTTCTGAAATGAAATGGTTTGCCAAAACGGTTTAGAAAATATCGAAGAAAAGAGGCTTTTTTTGGTGAATTCAGTGTTAACGGGAATTGGGTTAATACATTTATCTTTTTTCCTAACCCACACACCCACACCTCACCCTCTCTCCCTCTCCCCATGTGGCCGGCCCCACCATGACAGCCCTCCCTCCCTCCCTCTCTCCAATCACCAAGAAAAGCAAAGAAAAGAAAAGAAAAGAATAGAAAATGATAGAAAAAGAGTGGACTAGATGTTACTTTCTCCACCTCACTCTCTCTCCTCCCTCACCCATTCCCTCCCCATTTATGGCCCAACCTGCACCCCAACAGCAGCCCCTTTCCCCTCTTCTCCTCTCTTTGTTTCCATCAAAAAAATCATCCAAAATGCTTCAAAAAATCCACAAAAATCAAGCTAAAATCCAAATCTAATCCCTACCCATTTATCATTAGCCCAACTTGCATGGATCTAGAGAACAAGTTGGCATTTTAGAGTCTTTGATTTTCATATTTGATCTCTTGATCATGAGGTATAATTCTAACCTTTTTGTTAAATTGTTGTTAATTGCTTTAGGTTAGCTTAATTAAATGTTTAATTAGGTTTTTAATTAGTTCTAAGTGCATGTTTTAAAATTCAATAGAGGGGTTTGAATTCAAATTGGTATTTTGTGTTATGAGATTATGTTTGTGTGATGTAATTTACATATTAATGTTATGCTAAAACTAATTTAGTTGCTAGTTGCAAAGGGTTAAATTTAAATTCTTGTAATTTTAAGAAATTGCAAACTAGGTTTTAGTGAAATTCATATATAATTGAGATTAAAATGTAATTATATTTTTTTATGACATCATTAACATTATTATGAGTGGTTTAATATCTTAGGTTATGCAAAACCAAGTTTAATTGTTGAATTGTGAATTTTGCTTTAAAAGGTATTAAAAATTGATATTTTTGCAAACTAGGATTTTGGAATTTATGCAAATTGATGAGAATAAATTATAGGAATGGTTTATATGACTTTGTTATGATATTTAGTGGATATTATGGCCGCTATATTCGTTTATACATCGAGTTTTGTATTAAAACGGTTAATTTTGCTTGCTAGATTTTCGGAAAAATAACTTTTAAAGTGAGTTTGAGATTTTTGTGAATTGCAACCTAATTCATATTATAATTAGTGTTGTGAATGTGTAAATGGGTGTTTTTGGGTTTTTCTCGATGGTTTGACGTTTGTACATCGACATCGAGGGTTGCTTTAGCTATTCTTGCATGCGTAGACGATAGGTTTTGACCTCTACGTGATACGCGTGCCCAATTGGTTTTCGTATACCGTTTCGATTTCGGATTTGGGTTTTATGCGATACGATACGTTGTGATATGTAGGTACCTCCATGTGGACTTCGAGACGATAAGCAAGCGCGTGGCAACGTCGGCACCAGCGAGCGAGGACCAGGTGAGTAGATTTATATCTACGGTGGGAAGTCGGGTGGATGGCGTATAGCACCCCCGCAGTTCGTGGTGATGTATACGAATACGTATACACACACACACACATATATATATATATATATTGTTTATATATTGTTTGAGTTATTGATGATAAATATGATTATGTGTTCATGGATTAGCTTTGGGTTAGTTGCGAAACCCTAGAGTAGTTGTTATACCAACATACGCACACAGACTTGCATACATAACTTTCTTGTGCGCAGATTGGGATGTGTATATGTGTATATATGCGTGGGTATGGGACTATGCATATGTACATTCATCTACACATGCATGGATGATGAGGATAGTACTTGGGATTTAAGATGAGTCGATGAGATTTGATTTGAGGACGTGAGATCGGTGATATGGCAGGGTTCGTATTTGAGATACGACATGACGTTGTAGCGGGTCATTGACGTAGTGTTTCACACAAGTGCATGCATACATAGGCGGTATCAGTATTGTACTA
This sequence comes from Agapanthus africanus, assembly GCA_030015575.1. Taxonomy (NCBI): domain Eukaryota; kingdom Viridiplantae; phylum Streptophyta; class Magnoliopsida; order Asparagales; family Amaryllidaceae; genus Agapanthus; species Agapanthus africanus. The sequence continues at coordinate 111,482,652 of CM057351.1, forward strand.
GACGTAGATCAGTACCCCGATCATGATATTTGATAAAGAGGATACCGGATGAATAGTATGATTAATGTGATATTGACCTGTACCCAGATTTGGGATGCCGTACGACGGATTTACGTACAAGCTATATATTGATGATTGATCCGCACTCTTAACTTGGGATGTCTGATTATAGATATGGTATCGGATATGATATTATTGAGGTGGGATCTCTGACTATACATATACAGGTATGTATATGTATCGACTCAGATGATAGGCGATTTCCTTAACTGTAGTTCAGCTTGTTTGTAACGTTTCAGAAATCGTTTTGCGAATTTTCCCGTTTTAGGGCAAAATTGACGGTTTTTCCCGTTTTAACCCGATTTCGATAAAACGACCATATAAGCTTACCGACACCTAATTTGTCCAAAATAAAGCTTGTGCGCGAACTTTGGGAGTATTTGGAAGGTTTTGGTTCAGATAGATTTTTTCCCGAAAAAAAAATTATTTTAAGCGGTATTTTGTGCACGTAAATCGGGAAAATTTTTATTTTTTGAATATATTATTTTTGTCACTAAAATTATTTTAGAAGGTTCTTTTTAAATATCTAGATTTTATTTGGTGACAAATGGGTTGGATTTTAAAAAGAAAAGAAAAGAGTGAAAGGTGGCAAAATAGCATTTTTTATATTATTTACACTCTTTCCTAGCAATTTCCTCACTAATAATTCACAAAAATACCCTCGCACTCACCTTGGCCGACCTCAACACCCCCATTTCTGTCCTTAACAATTCTAAACTCAATTCTTCTCATTTTTCTTCAAAATAATCATGAATTATCCAAATAAATTCATAGAAATTCAAATAAATTCCAAAACCTTCATTCTCCTTCACTAATCCTTCATGGATCTTCATCAAAGCTTGGATTGGAGGATAAAATGATGGATTAAACTTCTTTTTGGTGTTCTTGAGGAGGTATAAATTCTTACCTTAATTTATAATTAATTTCTTTAATTTTAACTAGCTAATTTAGATAGCTATTTAAGTGCTTAATTTAGCTTTTAATTCATGATTAATTCATTATATTTGGTTTAATAAATTCATTTTAGGGTTAAATTTTGATTAAGTGATTAGTGTTTAATTCAAGTGTTAAATTGTGTTTTGGAAAAGATTAATCTAGTAGAAAGTGTTAAAATTTGTTAATAAGCATTTTGTTTCATTAAGCAAAATTGCTTACTAGATTTTTCCTAAAACTTAATTAAGCAAGTTTAAAAATATAAGATTGGTTTAGATAGCTTAGTTAAGCTATTTTAAGGTATTTGTAATTGTTAGATTTGTGTTATCCTGAATCTAGTGTGATATATTGCGATAGGTTGCTTACTAGATTTCGGGGTTTTTCCGACGTAGGGTTCGTTTGGTAGTTGCGAGGTTATATCCAGTGTATTCCTCGTAATTTTTGTGTTGTGTTGCGCGATCGGGACGATCGGGGTCCAGACTTGGTGTTTTGTAGTTTAGATACCCTAATTAGGGTTTTGGCCGGTATCGTGCGCGATAGATGCGCTAAGCGCGCAGTGTAATTTTCGGGGCATTATTCTTGCGTTTCGATATCTTTTCGTCGATGTAGAATATATGCTTATGTGATGTGTTGTGAAATTTTAGGTTCGCAAGCGTGGACTTCGGACGCTACGACAAGGGGAAAACAGGTGGTAGGCTTCATCTAGCTTGGAGCGTTGGTTAGTAGATTTAACATCTACAGGGGAATCGCCCGCATGGCGTTATGCGTCTGGGCTAGAAATATTTACATTGTCGCATATTCTATGTCATGTTTAGAATTGCGCATTTACCCTATTAGTTAGATTGTAGTGTGCCTGGACTAGTAGTAGTAGGACACTGCACATATTATTGACGATTCATGTTGCACGAGCACTGATTATATGCTACACACACCGTCAATAATTGCCATGTCACACATAAACCACTTATAGATGTTATATTGCTTGGTTAGGGACATTGTGACATTGATTCATACTGCTTATCATATATGGCATTTAGCATACATGTATTCCTATAGAGTATTGTACCATTAGTGATAGGTACATACACATTCCCTGTCATAGCTACAGGTGTACTTGCATTTTATACTTTACTTATACCTGATAGGTGTATCACATCATCATATAGGTAGATACCTATATTTCTGCTATACCATTCATGTGTTCATTTATATCTGGTGAATGCTATGTTTTTCTCTTATACGCTTTCATTACAGTTTTTATGTTGCGTATACTTTATTCATGGATTATCGCATTGTTATATGGATTTTTCATGATGTTTTCTGGATTTGGGGACCGTGGTAGTTCATGAAATTATGCATACATTGAAAAACCCGGTTTCCTTGATATGATATTATAGCATCCACCATGAGATTTATCGGTTCTGATATATGCCCGATTCGAGGAGTGAGGAGGCACCGTCTGCGGGTACATGGTGGGGCCCGGAGGTACCCCGAAGCAAGAACGATGTCGCGGTGCTAGGCGATGAGGCTTAGTGGAACCATACTTTCCGGTGACAGGACCATTGACTCATCGGCTATCGAGTGGATACCGACGGGAGTCATGTGCGTATGGATACGTCGAGAGGCGAGGGTCAGAGCTAGACACTCGAGCTATCGGGATAGCGTATGATACGTACTTATCAGGGGGCCAGTCATGGGGACAGCACCTGATGGATCAGTATTTCTGTGTCGATGCTTGACACATTGGTTTCATGGTATTTCTAATTACTCCTTTGTATATATAACAGGGGATTGAGCCGCTGTTATAAATACCCTTACACCAATATTAGTGGAATGGGACGCTAATATATGTGTATTGCCCTCATCATATTATTATGACATTATACTTAGGATGTTAGAACTGTGCTGGAGATTTATTTAGGGATTTGAGAGATCCACTGGGATTGGATGATGATATCGTACACACTAGAGATGTGAGATCCACTTAGTGTTGTACATTGATATAGATGAGATATACGGATATGGTACATACGAGCGATGTGAGATCCACTTGCTGTTGTACATTTGATATAGGTGAGATATACCTGATATTGTACAGACGAGATATGTGGGATCCACTAGCTGTTGTACATTTGACATATGTGACACTTAGATGATATGAGAGCCATTTGGTGAATGATTTGAGGAATTGGGATTTTGATTTGTCTTGCTGGATTGTGATCCTACCACGATGTCAGGATTCCGTGGAAATGACATATTTCACTCCATACCTCATCTTTATATACTTGTGCATTGTTCCATGTATTAGGAGTACCTATGAGTGTACCTTTCATGAGTGTTGCACATTTACTTTCTCATATCCCCAGTGCATGATTATTGCATACTGTTGTCATATCATTATTGCTTTACACATTGGTGGTACTTGTTAGTGTACTTTCCATTATTTCGTACTCATGACCTGTTATTACTGCAATTGTCATATATTAGATTCATGCTGTACGTACATTCTTGCGATTACCTGCATATGTTATTTACTATTCACGAGTTGGCAACTCACCCCCGTTGTGCCACAGGTGTTACAGAGTGTTCCCCAAAGTAGTCGAGGCTGGCTATTCATCTATCATCTTTTGCTACGGATACCGCATCAGCTCACAGTATGCAGTTTGCTTAGGTGGGTTTTGTGGTTATTCGTTGTATTGTATATTCGTTGTATCCCTGTACTCTCCATCTACTATTTTCATATTGACTTAGAGACTTGGTGAGGACGATATTGTGTATTATGTTGGATTTGTTGTCTTTTATACAGTATCATTTCTATCGTCTTCTATTTCTTCGCTACGGCGTCGTATATTTGTTGTGGTGGTTGTTTTCCGCCGTTGGGCGTGGATTTTGCTCCCGTTTGGGATGCTTTACTTGATATATATGTTGTAACCATTTTTGGGGCTAGCTTTTACAAAGGAGGTGCTGCCAAAATTTTAAAGAAAAAGTGGACTCTTTTAAAGAATTTGGGTTGTGATTTCAAATGTTTCAAAAACTTTTTATTATCTTTTCCGTATTTTTATGGTTTAGATTTCTGGGTTTTGGCTTTCTTTTACTGCGTTACGTCTGGAGGCGTTGCGTAGTATTAGGGCCGTCACGTGCCAATTTCGGGTCGTGACAAAGTTGGTATCAGAGCGTTAGGTTTTACCTTTCGGAGTGTAGGATGACCTTGGTATGATGGAGTAGGTAACCTAAGCGGAGTAACGTAGTGTGTGTATGTCTGCAGCATACTCACGATGCAGTATTTCGCCTAAAGTGACCTAAGTACAATTTGCTTGAAATTCCTTCTTTGATGATACATATCCTTGTGATTCGATTCCGTGTTCATATCGAATCCTATCTCTATTTATAGCCTTGCCATCGATAACTATGGGGACTCAGAGTGATGCAGTGAGGGCCGAGGTCAGAGTTAGCTCGGGTGAGACGAGCACTGACCAGGATGGCACTTTTGTTGCACAGGTGCAGACGGTTCAGCCTTCGACAGATCAGTTCGCTAGGCTTGTGACAGAGATGCAGGATTTGCGCCAGACGATGAGATCATTGGTTGATGCCATTAGAGCGCAGCGACAGGAGGTTGTCACCCCAGTTACTCAGTTGTTCCTTGGGATTAGCGTGCAGCAGTCTGTTACTTACGTAGCACCCGTGGATGTAGCCCCAGTCGACGAGACACGTATTCCAGAGACTTTGAGAGTTCCAGGACAGTGGAGGACCTATACAGGTGTGCCAGTCCAGGGACAGAGGTTCAGTCGTCGTGACAGGTTTCGTGCACGGCATGTGAGTACAAGAGGTGTGAGACGAGGATAGTCGTCTAGCTCTTATTCCCAGGATGGTCAGCAGTTTTCTTCCGGATGTTATCGATGCGGGAGTTTGGATCATCGGGTTAGAGTTTGTACTGAGCCACGTAGTTGCGAGACAGCTTTACCGCAGAGTGGAGGATTTCAGCCAGTTGTGGGTAGGAGACAGACACGAGGGTTTGTTTCTACTCAACCGGACGCCCGGACGTCCAGTGCAGATTTGTCAGGTATCCTTGTTCATGTTCGTTGATGTACTTGTTGGTTTTTCGCACTTTGTGCCGCGGTTGGGACGAGGATCGTGTTAGCTAGATCAGCCGTTTTGCTGTGTTAATTTCTGTCGGCGATTCTTTTATTGCGCGACACGTATTTCAGTCATATGCCAATCGGTGAGGAGATTTTGCCGTCATTGGATCCTTCTAGAGATGTTGGATTTGACATTCTCCTGGGCATGGATTGGTTAGCTACGTGTTAGGCGTCTGTGGACTACCGTGAGAAAACAGTCAGGATTTGTTTTCCCGGCGAGTCAGTTCTTGTTGTGCAGGTGGATAGTTGTACCGCCTCTCACAGCTCGAATTCAGCCTTTTTCGCTAGTCAGCTTTGGAGGAGATGTCGTGGATTCTTGGCGTTTATTCGAGATACCGGAGCCACGGTAGATTTGTTGGACCGGGTACTTATCGTGCAAGAGTTGTCCGACGATATTTCAGGAGAGCTAGCGAAATTCAGGGAGCTTAAGGATCTGCTGCAGAGTTGTTGTTGGAAGGTTTGTGTATCCGTGTGTTTCGCTTTTGGGAGCTCCTATTTCTGTTCTTCAGAGAGAAAGACGTCAGATTGCGGTTGTGGATTGATGGATCGTCAATTGAACCGGCTTACGGTGCGGTTAGGTATCATTTACCTCGCTTTGACGATTTCTTCGATCGGCTCCAGAGTGCGAGACTTTTTCTAAGTTTGTTTGGGATCAGGTCATCATTGTTGCGGGTTCGGAGTGGTGGCATTCCGAATACTGCTTTTGTGCGTGCTACGGACAGTTTGTGTTTTGGTGATGTCGTTGGACTCGCCAATGCCCTAGCAGCATTTGTTGATATGATGCACCAGATTTCTTCAGGCCGTTCCTCGACCGGTTGCTGTTGTGTTTTGACGACATTCTGGTCAATACTTTGTGTCTTCAGGAACAGGAGCAGCACTTGAGAATTTGTTTTACAGACATTGGGAGAGCCCCAGCTGTTTGCTAGATTCTCGGAGTGTTCCTTCAGGCTTGGTTGTGTTGACTCCTAGGTCTTGTAGTTACGGGAGACGGTTTCGTATGGTTCCGAGGGAGATCGAGACCGTACAGCTTAGGCCCAGACTTGGGTGCAGGACGGAGGTCCTTTGATTTTGGGCTTAGCAGGTTTTACCGCCGTTTCGTGCAGGATTACCAGAGTATTGTTGCACCGTTGACTGTACAGACCTGAAAGTAGGTTCTTTTCTTTGGACTGAGGCATGTGTACAGAGTTTTCGGCAGTTGAAGATTCAGTTAGCAACTGCATCAGTTCTTGCTTTTGATTCAGAGTCTGTGGTTGTGACAAGGTTGTGCTAAGTTAGTAATGCGTTTGTGTACCTGATGTTATCCGGTAGAGACGTGAAATCCTAGAGCAAGCACATCAGTCAACTCTCTATATTCATTCAAGTTCCGCCAATATTGACGTGACTGGTGAGATAGTTACGGGTGGACAGGAATGTAAAGAGAAATTTCAGGTTTCGTTTCAAGGTGTTGGTCTTGTTGTGCGTTTGTGTTAATTGTTTGCGGCAGTTGGGATCGTCACTCGCCATTGTTAGGATACTTCTTGATAGCTGTTATCAGAAGACATTACAATTGTCAACCTTTAGGTTAGACAGGTCGTGTCGATCACCAGTCTGTTTTTCTGACTCAGCGTAGTAGGATTTTTGGACCTTAGCTAGCCTATAGACTTCGGAGATGGTCCAGTTGGTTCAGGTCAGGATGAGTAGCCCAGTGCAGACAGAGGTCATATGCCGACCATGTTGGTCGCAGATTTGAGTTCGCAGTGGGAGATCATGTATTCCTACGGACTTTCCGATGAATGACATGTTGAGTTTTGGGAAGCTTATCTCAGGATTTTTGGTCCTTTTGAGATCCTTTAAGCGAGTTAGTTTTCGTTGCCTTTAATTTAGCACTTCCGCCCAGATTATCGATTTTTCACCCCGTTTTCATTGTGTTGATACTTGCAAATACCTTCATGACTTTCTCACATGATTCAGCACTAGACATTTAGTTTGGACGCGATCTTTCGTTCACCAGCAGCCAATTGTGTTAATGGCTAGGCAGGTGGAGAAACTTCGGTCAAAGGTCTTGCCATCTGTGGAGAGTTTTCTTGGACATAGCCGTATAGTGAGGGGATCACTTGGGAGGCTGCGAGCGAGATTTAGGAGTTTTGTACTCTTCTCTTTGAAGGTATGCTTGGTGAAAATTTTTAAATTCGGGGACGAATTTTTATAAGGGGGGGAGATTGTAACGTTTCAGAAATCGTTTTGCGAATTTTCCCGTTTTAGGGCAAAATTGACGGTTTTTCCCGTTTTAACCCGATTTCGATAAAACGACCATATAAGCTTACCGACACCTAATTTGTCCAAAATAAAGCTTGTGCGCGAACTTTGGGAGTATTTGGAAGGTTTTGGTTCAGATAGATTTTTTCCCGAAAAAAATATTATTTTAAGCGGTATTTTGTGCATGTAAATCGGGAAATTTTTTATTTTTTGAATATATTATTTTTGTCACTAAAATTATTTTAGAAGGTTCTTTTTAAATATCTAGATTTTATTTGGTGACAAATGGGTTGGATTTTAAAAAGAAAAGAAAAGAGTGAAAGGTGGCAAAATAGCATTTTTTATATTATTTACACTCTTTCCTAGCAATTTCCTCACTAATAATTCACAAAAATACCCTCGCACTCACCTTGGCCGACCTCAACACCCCCATTTCTGTCCTTAACAATTCTAAACTCAATTCTTCTCATTTTTCTTCAAAATAATCATGAATTATCCAAATAAATTCATAGAAATTCAAATAAATTCCAAAACCTTCATTCTCCTTCACTAATCCTTCATGGATCTTCATCAAAGCTTGGATTGGAGGATAAAATGATGGATTAAACTTCTTTTTGGTGTTCTTGAGGAGGTATAAATTCTTACCTTAATTTATAATTAATTTCTTTAATTTTAACTAGCTAATTTAGATAGCTATTTAAGTGCTTAATTTAGCTTTTAATTCATGATTAATTCATTATATTTGGTTTAATAAATTCATTTTAGGGTTAAATTTTGATTAAGTGATTAGTGTTTAATTCAAGTGTTAAATTGTGTTTTGGAAAAGATTAATCTAGTAGAAAGTGTTAAAATTTGTTAATAAGCATTTTGTTTCATTAAGCAAAATTGCTTACTAGATTTTTCCTAAAACTTAATTAAGCAAGTTTAAAAATATAAGATTGGTTTAGATAGCTTAGTTAAGCTATTTTAAGGTATTTGTAATTGTTAGATTTGTGTTATCCTGAATCTAGTGTGATATATTGCGATAGGTTGCTTACTAGATTTCGGGGTTTTTCCGACGTAGGGTTCGTTTGGTAGTTGCGAGGTTATATCCAGTGTATTCCTCGTAATTTTTGTGTTGTGTTGCGCGATCGGGACGATCGGGGTCCAGACTTGGTGTTTTGTAGTTTAGATACCCTAATTAGGGTTTTGGCCGGTATCGTGCGCGATAGATGCGCTAAGCGCGCAGTGTAATTTTCGGGGCATTATTCTTGCGTTTCGATATCTTTTCGTCGATGTAGAATATATGCTTATGTGATGTGTTGTGAAATTTTAGGTTCGCAAGCGTGGACTTCGGACGCTACGACAAGGGGAAAACAGGTGGTAGGCTTCATCTAGCTTGGCGCGTTGGTGAGTAGATTTAACATCTACAGGGGAATCGCCCGCATGGCGTTATGCGTCTGGGCTAGAAATATTTACATTGTCGCATATTCTATGTCATGTTTAGAATTGCGCATTTACCCTATTAGTTAGATTGTAGTGTGCCTGGACTAGTAGTAGTAGGACACTGCACATATTATTGACGATTCATGTTGCACGAGCACTGATTATATGCTACACACACCGTCAATAATTGCCATGTCACACATAAACCACTTATAGATGTTATATTGCTTGGTTAGGGACATTGTGACATTGATTCATACTGCTTATCATATATGGCATTTAGCATACCTGTATTCCTATAGAGTATTGTACCATTAGTGATAGGTACATACACATTCCCTGTCATAGCTACAGGTGTACTTGCATTTTATACTTTACTTATACCTGATAGGTGTATCACATCATCATATAGGTAGATACCTATATTTCTGCTATACCATTCATGTGTTCATTTATATCTGGTGAATGCTATGTTTTTCTCTTATACGCTTTCATTACAGTTTTTATGTTGCGTATACTTTATTCATGGATTATCGCATTGTTATATGGATTTTTCATGATGTTTTCTGGATTTGGGGACCGTGGTAGTTTATGAAATTATGCATACATTGAAAAACCCGGTTTCCTTGATATGATATTATAGCATCCACCATGAGATTTATCGGTTCTGATATATGCCCGATTCGAGGAGTGAGGAGGCACCGTCTGCGGGTACATGGTGGGGCCCGGAGGTACCCCGAAGCAAGAACGATGTCACGGTGCTAAGCAATGAGGCTTAGGGGAACCATACTTTCCGGTGACAGGACCATTGACTCATCGGCTATCGAGTGGATACCGACGGGAGTCATGTGCGTATGGATACGTCGAGAGGCGAGGGTCAGAGCTAGACACTCGAGCTATCGGGATAGCGTATGATACGTACTTATCAGGGGGCCAGTCATGGGGACAGCACCTGATGGATCAGTATTTCTGTGTCGATGCTTGACACATTGGTTTCATGGTATTTCTAATTACTCCTTTGTATATATAACAGGGGATTGAGCCGCTGTTATAAATACCCTTACACCAATATTAGTGGAATGGGACGCTAATATATGTGTATTGCCCTCATCATATTATTATGACATTATACTTAGGATGTTAGAACTGTGCTGGAGATTTATTTAGGGATTTGAGAGATCCACTGGGATTGGATGATGATATCGTACACACTAGAGATGTGAGATCCACTTAGTGTTGTACATTGATATAGATGAGATATACGGATATGGTACATACGAGCGATGTGAGATCCACTTGCTGTTGTACATTTGATATAGGTGAGATATACCTGATATTGTACAGACGAGATATGTGGGATCCACTAGCTGTTGTACATTTGACATATGTGACACTTAGATGATATGAGAGCCATTTGGTGAATGATTTGAGGAATTGGGATTTTGATTTGTCTTGCTGGATTGTGATCCTACCACGATGTCAGGATTCCGTGGAAATGACATATTTCACTCCATACCTCATCTTTATATACTTGTGCATTGTTCCATGTATTAGGAGTACCTATGAGTGTACCTTTCATGAGTGTTGCACATTTACTTTCTCATATCCCCAGTGCATGATTATTGCATACTGTTGTCATATCATTATTGCTTTACACATTGGTGGTACTTGTTAGTGTACTTTCCATTATTTCGTACTCATGACCTGTTATTACTGCAATTGTCATATATTAGATTCATGCTGTACGTACATTCTTGCGATTACCTGCATATGTTATTTACTATTCACGAGTTGGCAACTCACCCCCGTTGTGCCACAGGTGTTACAGAGTGTTCCCCAAAGTAGTCGAGGCTGGCTATTCATCTATCATCTTTTGCTACGGATACCGCATCAGCTCACAGTATGCAGTTTGCTTAGGTGGGTTTTGTGGTTATTCGTTGTATTGTATATTCGTTGTATCCCTGTACTCTCCATCTACTATTTTCATATTGACTTAGAGACTTGGTGAGGACGATATTGTGTATTATGTTGGATTTGTTGTCTTTTATACAGTATCATTTCTATCGTCTTCTATTTCTTCGCTACGGCGTCGTATATTTGTTGTGGTGGTTGTTTTCCGCCGTTGGGCGTGGATTTTGCTCCCGTTTGGGATGCTTTACTTGATATATATGTTGTAACCATTTTTGGGGCTAGCTTTTACAAAGGAGGTGCTGCCAAAATTTTAAAGAAAAAGTGGACTCTTTTAAAGAATTTGGGTTGTGATTTCAAATGTTTCAAAAACTTTTTATTATCTTTTCCGTATTTTTATGGTTTAGATTTCTGGGTTTTGGCTTTCTTTTACTGCGTTACGTCTGGAGGCGTTGCGTAGTATTAGGGCCGTCACATGCCAATTTCGGGTCGTGACATTGTTAGTTCAGCCGTATAGTTTAGTATAGTTGTTAGATTAGATTAGACTCCTACCGATTTCAAAACTAGAGGATCGTGGGTATTTTAAGAGACAGGTCAAGGGATCTACGGATATTTCAAAAGACGTATCCTTTCTTAAAACCACCGTAGCCCTTATTTTCAAAACCACACGATCCGTGTTATTTCAAATGGCACCATTGTTTAATATTTAGTTCCCGCTCATTTTGGTTTCTTGCTCCGCATCGCATACTTACATTGTTGATTCATATCCTATTGTTGATATCATGTTGTTAGGACACCAGCACCATTACCGATGACGCGTATGTACCACGTACACTTACTTGCCGGCTCACACACATCTTCATCGGTAATTGCCATGTCACGAACACTTTAGAGAATACTATTTCATTTGACATAGGTTGTTCGCTAATAGTTTAGACATGATATTAGTATACTTGCCTTATATGCTAGTTTAGACATTGTAGTTATTACTTGCTACTTCATGCATACTGTTATTCATCGCTATGCCGCATTCATGGATTCTCATGCTTATATTCATGGTTTTACATACTATTGATGATTTGGATTCGGGTTTCCATGAGATTTTCTGGATTTGGGGGAAAACCGCCAAAAAAAACATTTATTAACTTCTTTCTCTCTTTTTAAATAAAAAGTGCGGTTTTCCCATGATGTATGAGTCGTCCACCATGAGTTTGCTGATGGATTTCGAGACCTGATTCGAGGAGTTGGATGAACCGTTTCGGCTACATGGTGGACCCGGTAAGGTACCCCGGGGCAAGAAGGTCGTGTTGCTGACGTTGAGCGTGGCAGGGGAGCACTACCTACCGGTGATATTACCCGACACGTCGGATATCCGGAGGATACCGTCGTGGTCTTGAGATGGATAGTAGGGGCCGGTCTGGACTGATGGCGCCCTAGATATTGAGACATTGAGATTTCGAGATATTGAGATTTGATGATACAGGCCAGTCGGAATAGCCGGAGCCTGAGATTTTGAGACATTGAGATTTACGTTTTGTGTCGATGCTAGACACGGTTGATGCTGATTTCATTTATGATACCTCATTTTAAAAATAAAAAGGAAATCTCACTAAATTATGGAAACAGTTTCTTCATTTACATGTATTCTGTTTTCATGCATTCATACCCCATTCATATGATATATTGCTACCTGAGGCACTGACACGAGCACTTGGTATTACCGTTGCTTAGAGGTATACCCTAGCCATTGTTATAGGCTGCATGTTATATATATTTGAGGATATATTATGATCGTATGACCTAGGATTGCGTCATACATGCGCTTCTATTCGTAGATGTTTTTCTATTGACGAGTTGGCAACTCACCCCCGTTGTGCCACAGTTCTTGCAGGTTTCGCCGTACAGGTTTCATTACGGCTTTACTGGCACTACTTCCATTTCCGGGTGATTTGCTAGTAGGTGGGTTTATTTGTATCGTACCCATCATTATACCTTGTATACTATTATTCTGTTGTATCTAGAAGTTACATCAACCAAACATGTATTTATTTTGAGATAGAGACCAGTGATGTTATTCTTTCGACCTTAGAGTCGCGCGTTGTATTTCTATGGATTTCTTGTTGTTTTGAGTTTAGATCCTCGCCCTTGGCATTGTATATTATTTTGCTTGTGTGGTTGTGACCGTCGATTGACGAAGAGCTAGCTCCCGCTTGGGGATGCCTTTTTTTTTATTTCGTATACTATTCATGTGCATCCCGTTTGGGGGCCAGTTTTTACAAAGGAGACTCTGCCGAAATTTTCAGAAAATACTTGATGTTTTTAAACAAAACGCATAATTCGGCTTATGATTTTAAAACTACTTGTTTTAAGTTGGTTTTCCTTCACTCTACTACTTTTCTTGGTTTGGATTTCTGGGTTTTCGGCTTACTTAGAATACGTACGCCTCGAGAAGTTTCGTAGTTTAAGTGCCGGTCATGTTCCGTACTTTCGAGACGTGACACAACCCAATGGTATGAAATCCATGAAGTCATAAGCATGTGCAACCAAGGCACAAAACGATATCAGGTGCAATAACCATGCACAAATACGAATACCCAGTAGGTGCACAAAAACAAATATCATAGAACTCATCCATCAAGACCAAATCATGAATAAATCTCCCAAAATACCGAAATCCAAGGTGACGAATTCGTGATAATCGAATCACAAAATCACAAATCATAATTACCGTCGTCAATATATCCTCCTTCGAGGTCGAGAAGGTGTCGGTGCATCCAACGCTAGCAGCGCAAGATATCTACTTGCCTTTTACTCACGGTCTGGTGTCCTCTGTCTCTGGGCCCATATCTACTCTGTGGATTGCCAATTTCGTAATCAATCGGCTCATCGGCCCTGTCAGGTGTGCTAACGGGGACGATTCCGTCTTGGCACTTCTCTGGCCATCTCTCGGTCAATCCTCATGGCCACTCGTAAAGCAGCACGTCACTGGTGTCGGCCTCTAGTCCTCTAAATGCACATCACACATCTGCTCCTGGGTGCAATTTTTATTGCAGCAGTGTCCTGGAAGGAATCCTACTCCAGGTCTCTTCCGACCTCGCCTATGCCAAATTGTACGGAGGCTGGTACTCTTGCATAATTTCTTCTCGCTCGATGGACATCTGCGTCCTTAGCACAACATTTTCTCGGAACTGTTCGTATCCCAACGCCTCTGTAGACATATCCGACCTTTAATCTTAACGGGGAGTAACAATAGCTCATCAGCATCTCGCACGAACCTCTTGTCCCGCTTGTCTATATCATCGTCTACCTCGACGTCACGTCTCTATCTACGCACTGAAAATATTCTCGGCTACGGTCAATCCGAAGTCTCTCACACGAACTCGAAATCACGAACTCGGTATCTTCATCACTCTGTAGAAGATATCTGGCCGAATGCGTCCTCCGGAACTCGTCCCAATCTGCGGAGATATACTCCATACTCGTCCATTCTTAATCAATTCACCACGCATCTGGGTGGGGTCCTCTATCCGAACCTGGTCAACTATCTTGTCGACGATACCGAACTCTGGCCTGCTGGGTGTGCGCAATATGACCGCTCCTGGGTCTAAGTCTTCCCGTATAGTATTCCTGAAAGGTCCTGTCGAGGTCTCTCTCAAATCTCGTTTCTGCCAAATTGCCCGGAAGTTATCAACTTTTCTATACTCGTTTCTTGTTCCGGAATGGCTGCAATCTCATCGCGACTCTTCCTGGAAGGTATATCCATAATTAACTCCTCTGCATGCGTATCGCATCTCTGAAGTCAGCGGAGTGGAATGTCATCTCGTCGAAATCTCGTGCGAACTCTTTACTTCACTCTGCTCCAATGTTGACTGATTCGGACTCTTCTTCTCGTGGCTGCATGGACTGCTGATTGATCTCAAAAACTATCTATTACCGCAATCAAGAACGGCGTCGCTTTGCAGCTAGCCGGTGAGTACGGGTCGGTCCACAGGGATGTTGTTAATTCCCTAATCGCGCGAACGAGTTAATTCCGATGGGTGTTTGGATTTTTTATTAAATCTAATAACTAAATCTATCATTTATCTTGGGCAAAGAATTAAATTTAACTAGGGCAAAGAATTAAAAATCTAACTATCTAACTAGGGTAAGGAATTAAATTTAATCTAGGGCAGAGAATGAAAATTACCTAGGGCAAGAATTGAAATCACCTACTTACTTTACAGATGGCTTTCTCCAAACATTTATGCATGATTGTCAGATCTGAATAGATGATATGAAAAGAGGCATCGATGCTCTCCAAAAGAATTCTAAATTTTATTCATAAAAAGAGGCATGAGGGAGGCATAGCCTTTACAATGATTTAGAGTTCCTATTTATAGAGGATAGGAAACCCTAGGTTACAATTGATTCGCACGTCTACATTTACCAAAATATCCTTAGGAAGACCTAGTCAAAATAGACTCCAAGTTTTGGTAAAATTTTATGTCTCTATCTCTTTAAAAGGAAGTATTGGGCCTTGAAATTTCCTTTGTGGGCTCTTCTGTCTTTGGGCTTCCTTATTATTTGGTTCTTTTATTAAAATAGCTTCCATGTTTCTTCCAGATCTCCAGTGAATAATTGCGGTGGACTTTTAACCGTTTGCTTTGTAATCTTGGATCTTGCATTGCCTTGTACTTTGTGAATTTTATCTTTGATGTAGGCTTGATCAAGAGTCTTCTGTTTGTTGGTCAAAGTCCACTTTTGCATCGTCTTTTCATCGTTTTCACTGTTTTAGATCCAAGAACCTGTAACCTATAATATGTAGCAGACAAGCGTCAAAAGCACCTGTTTATTTGTAAAACGAATAAGAATGGGGAATATAATAATGCAATATTATGGTATGAACAAATACCCCTAAACTTATCTTTTGCTCGTCCTCGAGCAAACTTAGTTTTATTCTCTACAAAAACCTAACCGCACTTTCGTAGGGAAACGCGATTGCACTGAGCTCGTGCAACAAGCCGTTAAACCTATAGGTGTCCCTAGTACGAGGAGTGTTGTCTCCTGAGGGTTTTCAGTGGATACTACCCACAAAATCCTATGAATTCGGCTTTTCGACTTTAATTCTCCAATTAGGTTTTCTAACAAGGAATTCTATTATCGTCGACCCGTAAATTATCCACCCATATTCTTCACACTTCCTTATCATTTAACTTAAGATTATATATATCCTGCAGACCTACTTAGCTTTCGTCATTTCTTAAGTTTTCCTTCTAGGGTTCCAACTCCACTTAGGAATTTTTATCAACTCTACTAAAGATACAAGTTCTATTCTTCACTCCATTCTCTCATCTAAACTCCAATCACATACCCCTACGTGTGTGTATAAATCACCCCTCACTTGGAAATTCAAATCAAGCAATCATACTCTTGTCCGTTGTCCAAAGCACTTATTAATTGGTGAATTTAAATCAATTTTGCTTGCACATCCTTCATGCGACCGTTAATACTTCTTGAGGTACCAACGACCGATTACAAAATGCGTTTGCACATTAAAGTATAATTCCTAGTCTTGCAACACCCAAGGCTTTTAGCAGTGACTCCCAAACCAGTTGGTCTAAGGCACTAGGTGATGAAGCACCCTCGCTAAATATTTTTCTATTTTTGCAGCCTCAAGTAATTACAAAAACCAGTGTTCATTTTTTTTTCTTTATTCACTTTTTTTTTCTTCGTACTAAAGACTTTAGACAAGAGCATTTCAAGGTCTCCTCTACCATTCCAAGTTTCAAGGTGCGTGTTAGTGCAATTTGTAGGGTATACATTTTCAGAATCTAGACTTAAGTTAGGAATTATTTTTCAAACTTATACTCTAATAAAAATATCAATACTTAAGCCCAAGAAGTGAACTCAAAATTTGCCCATTTCTAAATAAACTACAAAGACATATACTTTCTACCGTTAAATTTTAAAGAAGGTTATTTTTAGGGTTTTTAATTTACTAAGTCTAATATTTAGTTGTTCCTAGCTAAGAAACCTATTTGTCAAACTTAAGTCAAATAAGGCCAAAATTTAATACATTAATTTTTATAATTTTTGAAAATTTTCAATTTTTTATGGGTTTTTAAAATAATTATGCAAATGCAAAAATATGTACAAATGAATGCGAAGGAAAAAGACGTACCGAGC
This sequence comes from Agapanthus africanus, assembly GCA_030015575.1. NCBI lineage: Eukaryota > Viridiplantae > Streptophyta > Magnoliopsida > Asparagales > Amaryllidaceae > Agapanthus > Agapanthus africanus. The sequence continues at coordinate 111,499,514 of CM057351.1, forward strand.
ATACCCCCAAACTTGAACTGGACAATGTCCTCACTGTCATGCTACACCAAGAGGGTCAAAATACCGGCACTCCCGTGTTTATTTATTTATAATTTTTTTATTTTATTGTTTTGAATTTTTTTTGTTATTTTTTTTATAGAAAAATAAAACAAAAAATATATGTACATATATACAAAGGTTCCCCCCAAATTTAATCTTGGCCTTACACAAGCCAAATGTTAACACCAACCATTCAAAAATCTTATCGTGGTAATGGTCGAGTTGGTGAAAGAATGGAGTAGAAAGAAAAGAGATGAGAAGCACACGAGACCGTGTGGAGGTATAAACGGGATACGGTCTCGGTGGGGGAGAAGAATGGCGGAAAAGAGAAAAAAGTAAATTACCATCTTGAGGATGTAAATCGAGTGAATAAATTAGCGCAATTTGTGATGACCGATGTGTTAAAAGCGATTGCGCTAATCTATCAATCCGTCGAGCAATAGGGTCAAATCCCTCAAGATTCGTAAGAAAGCATGGGTACGTCGAACTTGGAATAGGAGATGAAAGCGCAACGGTCACTTGCACGGTCGGAACAATGGAAGGTAGGGAAGGGAGTGAATTAGGGATAGTCTCATTCTCACCGTAGTAAACTGTCTCGAATTGGAAAGATTCCATTAATGGTTCGAAACAACTGTAAGCAACCGAGTCTGATGGTTCAACTAACTCATCTGAAATTGTAAAAGACTCAAACTCGGTCAGTGAGTCATCAACATCGTCCGGAAAAGTGAAACACTCGTACGTGTTATCGGCTCTGAGAACTGTGTCAGATTCAAAGTAAAAGTTTTCAAGCTCACAGTCGTCAAGCGTGATATTAGGCGTGGTCAGAACGATGGAAAGGAGGAAGGGTGATTTAGGTAAAGCTTCAAGAGGATGAATTGGAAAATCCGACACATCAAACAAAAATGATTCAACCTCAATATTATCCTCACTACTCTCCTCAATATTATCCTCATAATTCTCCTTAATACTTATCTCATCCATGCCATTATCATCAAAATAAAGACGCATATGAAGTTCGGGAGAAACAATTAATGACTCGGGATGATGAATTGGACATAAAATTTCAATCAAATCGACAAGTTCATCATCCGAAATATTCCCGGCGTCTATATCCTCAATCAAGTAAAAATCAATATTTTCTGACACCTCATCAAAAGCATGGATATTTATCGATTTAGGTTCTAGAGTGGAGGTGTAAAGGTAAAAAGGATTACGTGTGGTTTCACTCGAAAGGGGTTCTTCACAATCTGGCAAATCAAGCACTACAAAGTCGCACAACTCATCATTTTGGACACATGTTTGAAAATTGGAGTTGTTGGATTCAATTGGGCATGGGTAGGTTTGATTTGGAAATCCTCTCACATTCTCACTCTGTCCAACCGCCTCCTCATACATTGAAAAATTTGAAGCTAGTTGGAAACTAGCTACCGGTTCAGCAGGTTGCATAAGGGCGGCCATGGACGCTTCCACATTTCTCACCATTTTGTTTGTTGCTGCAATATAAGCCTCTAACGACTCTTCCAAACTAGACTTGGGTGGTGAGGGGGTTTCGGTAAAAGATTCGAAATTGTTTGGATATGTGAAACTCCCAAAAGGCTGTGTAGAAGCAGGGTCTAGTGAAGGTGGGAAAGTCGGGTAGGACTTGTAGGAAGTGGATGGTTGGATAGGATTAGGATCAACATGTGGATAAAAAGGTGGATGGACTTGTTGATTTCTAGAACTAGATGAGGGGAGAGGGGTGAAAGATCGTCTACGAGATTGAGCAATGTGCTCAGCAATGGACATCGGTTTAGGAGTTACAGCAGGACTTGAAAAAGTTGTGTCAACGTACGAAGGTGGTGAAGGTTGACATGGTTGACACAAAGTGGGTTGCAACGTCAAACTGTTTCTCCTAGACGCTTCTATTTGATCTTTCAAAGAAATTTTGGGCATGGACGGATCTTCCTTAAATCGACCGAAACAATTAACGTATGAAGCAAAGTTAGGTTCGGGATACCAAAGTTCGGCAAGAGATTTGTGATGTGGGGTACCCATGATATAAGAATGAGAAGATGAAGAAGGTAGGTGGTGGGGTGCAAGGATTTTACGTGACAAGTTGTAAGTTTTTTTATAATAAATTTTCCTTTTTTTTTCTTTCTTTTTTCTCTTTATTTGGAACTGTTTGCAAAAAAAAGATTTTCGATAAAGGGCTTTAACAAAAATGCAATCAACCACAAATGCACAATCAGGCCTAGATCTAGGGTCACCTAGGTCAGCTAGACAGCTCCTAACTGTTCCAAAGGGCTAGAAATAGGACCTCAAACCGCCTCTTCACCGCCAATTGCGGCCAGGTAAGTGGGAGGCTCCCCGCTACAAGTAGCGGTCCTAATTAAGTAACCACTTGCCCTAGACACACTTGCCTAGCAACCGCAAAATCAGGTTAGGATAAATGGTCGATGCCTATAACTAGTCCTCTGTCCTATTGAGCATGAAGTCCTTAGGGCTGAGTCTAGTATTTTTAATTAAGAATGGTCAATGCAAATGCCTTATGTGATTTCTGGGGTCCTGGGAAGGGTGATGAAATCCCCACCCAATCTGAATTGGTCAAAAGCCCCTTAAAGTCCGATTAAAGATATGCAAAACAGTAAATCACTTGGAATCAAATCTTTTTTTTGTGAATTTCAAAGTTTGCAAGTTTTCTAATTAAAATTTTCCTTTTTCCGCTTGCTCTTTATTTGGAAATTTTGCAAAAAGATTTTCGATAAAAGATATGCAAAACAAAAAATATTACTTGCAATCAGTTTCTATTTTAAGCGAGCGCAAAGAATCCTGCACAAGATTTGTTATTTGGAAGGGGAAAGATTTTTTTAAGCGCAAAGAATCCTGCAGGAGATTTTTTAGAAGATATATCGGAGATTTGCAGAGGAGGAGATTCGAAGACTTACAGGTTTTTTTTCGCTCTGAATCGACTAGGCCGCGGCGGTTCCGCAGCCAGAAGAGGTGTCCCGCGGCGGTTCCGCAGCCAGCTGGAGTTTTTTTTTACACCAGATCATCTCGGTTGACTTGTAGACTTGGTCCTCCAAATTTCTTCTGTTCCTCGGTTGTTGTGATCTTCTGTTGTTCCGATCGGTTTTTTTTTTCTGTTCAGCTTTCTGTAGATTTCCAGATCCGAATTTGTATATAGATCCTGCAAAATTCAAACAACAAAGTACCCTTTCCAAAATAACAGAAAATATATTTATATATTTTTTTGGATTTTTTCAGATTTTTATGATTTTTTAATTTTGATTAACCCGAAATTGCAAAAAGGAAATAACACTCCATCCCCGGCAACGGCGCCATTTGATTGATCTAAAAAACTACCTATTACCGCAATCAAGAACGACGTCGCTTTGCAGCTAGCCGGTGAGTACTGGTCAGTCCACAGGGATGTTGTGAATTCCCTAATCGCGCTAACGAGTTAATTCCGATGGGTGTTCGGATTTCTTATTAAATCTAATAACTAAATCTATCATTTATCTAGGGCAAAGAATTAAATTTAACTAGGGCAAAGAATTAAAAATCTAACTATCTAACTAGGGTAAGGAATTAAATTTAATCTAGGGCAGAGAATGAAAATTACCTAGGGCAAGAATTGAAATCACCTACTTACTTTACAGATGGCTCTCTCCAAACATTTACGCAGGGTTGTCAGATCTGAATAAATGATATGAAAAGAGGCATCGATGCTCTCCAAAAGAATTCTAAATTTTATTCATAAAAAGAGGCATGAGGGAGACATAGCCTTTACAATGATTTAGAGTTCTTATTTATAGAGGATAGGAAACACTAGGTTACAATTGATTCGCACGTCTACATTTACCAAAATATCCTTAGGAAGACCTAGTCAAAATAGACTCCAAGCTTTGGTAAAATTTTATGTCTCTGTCTCTTTAAAAGGAAGTATTGGGCCTTGAAATTTCCTTTGTGGGCTCTTCTGTCTTTGGGCTTCCTTATTATTTGGTTCTTTTATTAAAATAGCTTCCATGTTTCTTCCAGATCTCCGGTGAATAATTGCGGTGGACTTTTAACCGTTCTCTTTGTAATCTTGGACCTTGCATTGCCTTGTACTTTGCAAATTTTATCTTTGATGTAGGCTTGATCAAGAGTCTGACAAATAGTCCACTTTTGCATCGTCTTTTCATCGTTTTCACTGTTTTAGATCCAAGAACCTGTAACCTGTAATATGTAGCAGACATGCGTCAAAAGCACCTGTTTATTTTTAAAACGAATAAGAATGGGGAATATAATAATGCAATATTATCGTATGAACAACTGCGCTCCAACGACTATACTCGTATCTGGAGTCTCTCAAGCAAAGTGTCCCATCACATGATATCCGAATGATGTCGAACTATCCGATCGATTTGTCAGAACCTCATAATCCCCCAAGAGATCAACATATTGGGTACAGTTTAATAGTATTTCAGTACATACCACAACACCTGTGGACCAACCGTAGAAGGGCAAACCCAAGCCTCACAAATGGCACCGCTAAACTGCCGCAAACCCTAAGGTTCGAAGGCGTTCCATGGTCATTACGTCGAGTTAGGGTTTCATTCTTCTAGAGGGTCCATAGCATTACTTGCATTGTCTTCCGAATACTTTAAATGTCACGACCCGAAAGAGCTCGTGACTGGCCCTTGAACCATATGAAGTCTATATGACCCCATCTGATCCAAGTAAGCCAAAAGCCCAGAAATCTAAAACCATTTAAAGAGTAAATAAGGAAAACTGGTTTTAAGAAGTAAAGAAATCATGTTTCGAAAATCAAAGTTTTTAAATAACTAAGCCGAATATGCATTTTTAAAATGTGTAACCTTTCCTGAAAATTTCGGAAGAGTTTCCTTTGTAAAACCTAGCCCCGAACGGGGTACAACAAGAATAATATATATGAAATGATAAAAGGCATCCCCAAGCGGGAGCTAGCTCTTCGCCAATCGACGGTCACAACCACGCAAGCAATAATAACATACAACGGCAAAGGGCGAGGATCAAAACCAAAAAAAAGAAACTCAAAACAGCCAGAAACCGTAACACTACAAGCGCGACTCTAAGGTCGAAATAATACAACACTGTTTTCTAAGTCTGAAACAATATACAAGTTTTGGTTGATGGAATTTCTAGATACAATGAATAATACAGGAACAATGGCGGTTCTAATACAAAAGAACCCACCTACCAACGCAAGTCACCCATATGGAAGCAGTGTGCCAGAAATGCCGTTATGGAATCTGTACGGCAAAAACCTGCAAGGACTGTGGCACAACGGGGTTGAGTTGCCAACTCGTGAATAGAAAATATCTACAAGCAGAGATCGAATGTATGACCTATCCTAGATCAATACGATCAGATATAAATAAACCTCAATATGAATAAGTTTGAAGCATGCTAAACCGGCGATGTAATATCTATACATGAGGTAGTGCCAAATACCCGTGTCAGTGCCTCAGGTAATAACATGTCATAAATGTGAGGTATAATCAATGAAATCAATCTGCATCTACGTGGATCCCGTCCTCTCTTCACCCAAATGACAAAACCATCATGCATGTAAATATCATCAGCATATGCATGGAAATATGAGGATATAAACCACTTGTGTCCCTCGCGACAAGTCAAAATCATGGAACCGGAGTGCCCAGCATCGACACTCGAAAACATCATGAAAACCATGCCCAGCATCGGCACGTAAATCCTCATATAACGGGCTCCGTCAGTCCGGATCAGCCCACGGGCTCCGTCTGCGGAATCGGCCCTCGGCCCCAGCAGTACGCCCATATCCATCTATCGACTCTGGTCGGTACCCTCCGGATAACCGCCAGGTCCAACCAATCACCGGTAGGTACTCGCCACCCTGCTAGGCTCATCGTCTACTCCACGAAAAACATTTCTTGCCCCGGGGAACCATACCGGGTCCACCATGTACCCGCAATCGGCCTCATCCGCCTCCTCGAATCGGGTTTCACATGTCGTTCCCAGCACTGAGAAAACACATGGTGGATGCACTGAAATATCATATCAAGGGTAACCGGGTTTTAAACCAGTTACATATTCCCTTTTGAAACACCCACGGTTCCCAAAACCAGAAATATCATGGAAACAACATATCTCAATGCGTGTAATCAGAAAGCATGATGTATGTGACATGTAAAAGAAATGTAAGCACATCAGTCTGCCGTGCAAGAATCATATCCTAAATGCAACAGTACTACAGTGTAGTGACATGACAATTATCGATGATGAAGTGTGTGAGCCGGCAAACAGTGTACGTGAAACATACGCATCATCGATAATGGTGCCGGTGTCCTAGCAGCATGATTGTAATATATCAATAAACACAGGCAATGCAATGCAAATAGCAAGAATATGCGGAAATCGAATAATCAGTGCAACAGTAAGAACCTGCCTCAATAAATATTTCTTGCAGCCTTGCTTTTTGCAAAAGGACGAATCGGGGTTTTTGGTAAATTAAGAGCTACGGTGTTTTATGAAAAGATGTGTCGTTTGAAAATATCCGTAGAATCCCTTTTGCTTATCTTTAAAATATCCCCGATTCGTTAGTTTTGAAATAGGAATGACTCGGGTCTAGTCTAATGCCTACTATGCGAACTACGAACCCAACAATCAATTCAATCGGGAGGGGTATGAAAACCACCAAAATCTGAGTCAATACATACATTATCTCATCACATAACAGGTATCACTACCATCATATCACATCTCAATACGAACTCTGTCATATCGTCGAATCTCACGGCCTCAATCAAACCTCATCGACTCATCTCAATTCCACGTATCATCCTCAAATCTCGTATATGAACACATAGTCCCATACCCATGTGTAGATATACACACCATCATATGCGCACAGATAAATGAAAGAATGTATGCAAGTATGTATGTACGTGTATGTGTGAGTGCAACCACTACTTTAGGGTTCGCACTATACTAAACCAATATATCCTTATCATCAATAATTCCATTATTACCATCAATAATCCTAACAACACATAATAAATATATGTGTGTATACGTATTCGTATACATCACCACGGACTGCGGGGGTGCTATACGCCATCCACCCGACTTCTCCCCGTAGATATAAATCTACTCACCTTGCTTCTCGTGTGCCGATGCCGATGTCGCCATCTTCATCTTCTTCGCCTCAACATCACGTAGGGTACCTACAAGTATATCACAACGCTAAAGCACATGAAAATCACATCGGAAACAAAAGTAGCACACGCTACTCGCATAGGTAAAACCTATCGTCTCGCATGTAAACACGATCAATATCCACTTGTCGTTAACGTCCAAACGCCACCCGACAGAAACGAATCACCAAATACCAAAATCCATGTTAAAATAAGTCGTAAATCATACGCCAACTCATGAAAATCAACCCAGATTTTACCCTGATTGGAATCAGTCAAAACTAGACATACCCAGGGTCAAGACTACTTGAAATAGGGCCATGCACCAAAATCGAGACAATTCCCTCCTGCTCTGGCCGCAATTTGCGGCCAAAAGGAATTAATTGGTGGCCGTACTATGGAGTTGGGGGCTAGGGTTTGGTGTGGTGGTTCCATGGTGCGTGCACATCTCACTGTCAACTCAGTTTTATTTTTGGGTTCTCGGGGTGATAACAAATTCCTAAATACGATCACAGATTCACAGTTTTTCTTCGACATCGTCTCATAAATCCATATTCTGGTTTCAAGTCTCTAGTTTGATCCAAAATAACATCACACCAGGGGTTCTAAGGTCACCACAATCCTCAATTTCATCTTTAATTTCAGATCTCACATAAACCCTAACTTGAAGTTTCACAAATCCACCAAACAACACCACATCGATATGAAACTAGTATTGATGCACAAGAAATGAGATACTACTATAATAGGTGCAGAAATTACCTCCTTTGGCAACTCAAGAAAATTCTTGAGTTGCTCAAAGTCCTCCAAATCCAATCTTGCTAGGTTCAAAGTGTAGCTAGTGAGCTTGGGAGCAAGTTTTGTGAAGTTGGAATGGGGTTTTGGGGTTGATTTCATTGTGGATCTAGGGTTTCATGAAGAGGGAGAGAGAGGGAGAGGGGCAGCAGCAGCTCAAAGAGAGGGAGAGGAGAGAGAATGAGAAGGGGAAAATGATGGGAGTATGGTTCATAAAGTGAGGGTTGACTTGGTCTTTCTCTCTCTCATAATCATTCCAACCTTTTTCTTTCTTTTCTTTTCCCTTTCTTCTCACTCCAATAGTGAACCCAAATGAACAAACATCCCAATAGAAATGTAACACAAATGTAACAAGTGTGGAAAATGATATGTGCATATTTTTGCACAAAATGCTAAAAATCCGATTAGCGATTTTTAATTGCGATTAGCACTAAATTATCATATAACTAATCATAAAAACTTTAAAATGGCATAATTCCATAAAATACCCTATTTTAGAATTTTCCAAAATTTTCACCCATTTATTTGTATTTAATTATACCAGAATATTAAAATATTCATTAAAATAATATTAAATTATAAAAATTCCCAAAAATCATATTTTATTGTTTTGAAAACGTTACAATCTATCCCCCTTAAAGAAATTCGGTCCCCGAATTTAAATTTAAACCCCCAAATACTAAAATATTTCGATACAAATTCCAAGTCGTCGAGGCTCCGAACCGTCAATACATAAAACATCATAGCGCAATGCATGCGCATGAGTACTGAGCAAATAACTTAAAAGCAAACTCCGTCAAGCATTCCGTAATCATCGGAGTCATGGTAAAGACACAAATGTCAAATCCAATACAAAACCAATATGATATAGATCAGAACTATACATGTAAACATCCAGTCTATACATGTGAATAGCTGATGTAAATGCATGCCAAATCTTTTTAAATCGTCGTTCGATGCACGCAACACTGCACAGTGGCGGACATTTTTCGTAAGAAAAATAACTATATACGTATATATCCTTTGTTTACTATGTACGTTCCGCCGTTTTGAAAACAATTTAGAAGGGTCTCCTTGTTTTTAAAACGTTTTGTGTCATATCGGACACGTAGGTATATATGCTGAGACTATAGCTCGCTCTTTGGAAATCCCTTCGATAACTATCAATGCATGCAAAATATATCCAGGTACTGTCCTCTGACTAGTCCTGCTCAGTATGAAAACAAATATCCAATATCATAAAAATGTACTGCTCCAAAAGGAAAATCCCAAAAATGCACATAACACCACCCTGTGCGTCTGGTGCGCACAGAAATCAAAATCCATATATGTGCCATACAGGTGCACAAAACAACATCTAGGTGCAACAGGTGTGCACGAAGCATCTGTCATAGGCGACGTGTGTGCCTGACAGCCAAATCAGGTGCATCTGACATGCACGAAGAATCTCGATTTAGTACATCTGGTGTGCACAAAAATCGTATCTCAAAACATGCACCCAACATGCGCGAAAATCCAAGTCGGTGCATCCATCGTGCACGAATGAAAATCTAAACCTTGCGCACTCAACATGCACGGAATCACAAAATCCAATAGCAACGCCGAACATGCGTAAGTCCAATCAAAGCACGGAGTGTAAGAATCAATCATCAATATCAGGGTCAAAATCGACATATCGAATGACATCAAATCGAAGTCAGGTGCAACCGTAGTGTACAAAATATAAATCCGGTGCAACAAAGGCACGAAATATAAATCTGATGCAATAAACGCAAGAAACATAAAACTGGTGCGAAAAACGCACGAAGTATAGAACTGGTGCATCCCATGCACAAATACCAAGCAATAACTCAAATGCGTAAGCAGCAACACCAAGTATACCCAGGTATAAAGGAAATCATAAACATGTGCAACTGCGTGCACAAAACACATATCAATGCACTACAAGCAGATATAAGCTATACCGATTGCAAAATCAAATCATGTGCGTAACATATGCACAACCTCAAATCAACCGTATGAAATCCATGAAGTCATAATCAGGTGCAGCCAAGGCACGAAACGACATACAATGCAGCTCAATCAAAATCAGGTGTACCGCGATGGAAAATCTCACAACCTCGTGCATCAGTGTGGACAAATCAAATCAAAACACTAAAAGTACATGAAAACTATGCTGGAAGCGTAAATCAAATCACCGGCATAAAATAGGCATGAAATCACAATCAATACCTTAAGAGTAATAACTATGCGCAAGGTATAAATACCCAGTAGGTGCAACCATGGTGCACAAAATCAAATATCATGGAACTCAGTCATCAAGACTAAATCATGCGAATAGATTGCCCAAAATACCGAAATCCAAAGTGATGGATACGTGATAGTCAAATCACAAATTCACAAATCATAAATACCGCCATCGGTATATCTTCCTACGAAGTCGAGAAGGTGCCGGTACATCCAATGCTAGCGGTGCAAGATATCTACTTGCCTCTTGCTCGCGGCTGGCGTCCTTTGGCTCTGGTTCCTTATCTTCCCTGTGGATTACCAACCTCGCAATCCATCGGCTCATCGGCCCGGTCAGGTGTGCTAACAGGAACGATTCCGTTCTGGCATTTCTCTGGTCATCTCTCGGTCAATCCTCACGACCGCTCGTAAAGCAGCACATCTCACATCGGCTCCTGGTGCAAATCTTATTGCAGCAGTGTACTGGAAGGAATCCTGCTCAATGTCTCTTCTGATCTCGCCTAAGCCAAACTGTACGGAGGCTAGTACTCTGGCGTAATCCTTTCTCACTCTCTGGACATCTGCGTCCTTGGTACAACATCTACTCGGAAGCTGGTCACATCCCTGCGCCTCTGTATGCATATCTGACCTTTAATCTTAACGGGGTGTAGTAAAAGCTCGTCTGCATCTCACACGAACTTCCTGTCTCGCTTGTCTGTATCATCGACTATTTCGACGTCGCGTCTCTATCTGCGCACTGCAATTCCCTCGGCTACGGTCCATCCGAAGTCCCTCACACGGACTCAAAATCACGAACTCGGTATCTTCATCACTCAGTAGAAGATATCTATCCGAACACGTCCTCAGCGTGCATATCGCATCTCTGATGTCAGCGGAGTAGAACGTCATCTCGTCGAAATCTCATGCGAACTCTTTACTCTACTCTGCTTCAATATCGACTGATCCGGACTCATCTCATCATGGTTACACAGACTGCGCTCCAACGGCCATGCTCGTATCTGGAGTCTCCCAAGCAGTGTCCCATCATATGATATCCGAATGATGTCTAATTGTCCGATCGACTCGTCAGAACCTCATAATCTCCCAAGAGCTCAACACCTTGGGTACAGTTTGAAAGTATCGAGTAATACCACAGCATTGGTGGTCCAGCCGTAGAAGGGCAAACCCAAGCCTCACTAATGGCGCCGTGGAACCGCCGCAAACCCTAAGGTTCAAAGGCTTTCACACGGTCATTATGTCGAGTTAGGGTTTCATTCTTCTAGAGGGTCCATAAAATCGCTTGCATGTCTTTCCGAATACCTTAAACTTGGAAAATGAGTTCCTGACATTCGATCGTCTCAATCGACTCTCAACGAATCTGCGTGAAGTCGTCTCTAGCTGGAATAAATCAACCTGATGACCTCGCATCGGGGTAAGCGAACGAACCATATGTCCTAGTCATTCATCCTCGGTGACTAGCGACTCACCATCATATCTCTAAGTATATGCTCAAGCTGCAGTAGCTCCAATCATCTGGGCGATATCTCATCATTCGCAGCAACAACTGGCTCATTCGTTTATACGCTAAACGACTCAATTGTCCTAGATAAGCGATATATCAATGGTCATCACATCCTGGCTGGCCTCTATCAGTGGCTCAATCCTCTGGTACCGATCGGTACGCCCGAGAAATCTCGTAACAACGATCAGTCCAACGCTCATGGCGCGAAAGAACAATAAGACGACGCCTCTAAATGCAATCGTATGTCTCTGGAAACACGCCCTGGTCAGTCCTCGTCCACGACGAGCTCATGCTAACGCAACTCGAGCCGTAGCTCACTCTGCCCGTGCAATCGTGGCAGCAAAACCATAACCAGTATCGATAAGGATAGATCATAGGAAGGAATATAATACGGTGCAAGGAAATGTACATCCTAAGGTTTCTTAAGCGGAGTGGCATGTCGTAAATATGCCGCGGAACATACGTACGGTACGTCACTCTACTCATGCTACCTATTCCATCAACCAAGGGTCATCCTATGCGACGAAAGTTTGGGTATAATACCCCCTCGACTAAGTCTAAGTTCCTTAAGGCCAAGCCTAAGTTCTGTATATATATAACTACCTAGGCTCCACATAGTCAAACTTAGACTCGAACCAAGGTCAACCTAGCGCTCTGATACCAACTTTGTCACGGCCCGAAAGAGCACGTGACTGGCCCTTGAACCATATGAAGTCTATATGACCCTATCTGATCCAAGTAAGCCAAAAGCCCAGAAATCTAAAACCATTTAAAAAGTAAATAAGGAAAACTGGTTTTAAGAACTAAAGAAATCATGTTTCGAAAATCAAAGTTTTTAAATAACTAAGCCGAATATGCATTTTTAAAATGTGTAACCTTTCCTGAAAATTTCAGAAGTGTTTCTTTTGTAAAAACTGGCCCCGAATGGGGTACAAAAAGAATAATATATATGAAATGATAAAAGGCAACCCCAAACGGGAGCGAGCTCTTCTCCAATGGACGGTCACAACCACGCAAGCAATAATAACATACAATGCCAAAGGGCGAGGACCAAAACCCAAAATAAGAAACTCAAAACAGCCAGAAAACCGTAACACTACAAGCGCGACTCTAAGGTCGAAATAATACAACACTGTTTTCTAAGTCTGAAACAATATACAAGTTTTGGTTGATGGAATTTCTATATACAATGAATAATACAGGAACAATGGCGGTTCTGATATAAAAGAACCCACTTACCAACGCAAGTCACCAATATGGAAGCAGTGTGCCAGAAATGCCGCTATGGAATCTGTACGGCAAAAACCTGCAAGGACTGTGGCACAACGGGGGTGAGTTTCTAACTCGTGAATAGAAAATATCTACAAGCAAAGATCGAATGTATGGCCCATCCTAGGTCAATACGATCAGATATAAATAAACCCCAATATGAATAAGTCTGAAGCATGCTAAACTGGCAATGTAATCTCTATACATGAGGTAGTGCCAAATACCCGTGTCAGTGCCTCAGGTAATAACATGTCATAAATGTGAGGTATAATCAATGAAATCAATCTGCATCTACGTGGATCCCGTCCACTCGTCACCTAAATGACAAAACCATCATGCATGTAAATATCATGAGCATATGCATGGAAATATGAGGATATAAACCACCTGTGTCCCTCGCGACACGTCAAAATCATGGAACCGGAGTGCCCAGCATCGACACTCGAAAACATCATGAAAACCGTGCCCAGCATTGGCACGTAAATCCTCATATAACGGGCTCCGTCAGTCCGGATCAGCCCACGGGCTCCGTCTACGGAATCGGCCCTTGGCCCCAGCAGTACGCCCATATCCATCTATCGACTCTGGTCGGTATCCTCCGGATAACCGCTAGGTCCAACCAATCACCGGTAGGTACTCGCCACCCTGCTAGGCTCATCGTCTCCTCCACGAAAAACATTTCTTGCCCCGGGGAACCATACCGGGTCCACCATGTACCCGCAATCGGCCTCATCCGCCTCCTCGAATCGGGTTTCACATGTCGCTCCCAGCACCGAGAAAACACATGGTGGACGCACTGAAATATCATATCAAGGGTAACCGGGTTTTAAAATAGTTACATATTCTCTTTTGAAACACCCACGGTTCCCAAAACCAGAAATATCATGGAAACAACATATCTCAATGCGTGTAATCAGAAAGCATGATGTATGTGACATGTAAAAGAAATGTAAGCACATCAGCCTGTCGTGCAAGAATCATATCCTAAATGCAACAGTACTACAGTGTAGTGACATGGCAATTATCGATGATGAAGTGTGTGAGCCGGCAAACAGTGTACGTGGAACATACACATCATCGATAATGGTGCTGGTGTCCTAGCGGCATGATTTTAATATATCAATAAACACAGGCAATGCAATGTAAATAGCATGAATATCCGGAAATCGAATAATCAGCGCAACAGTAAAGAACCTGCCTCAATAAATATATCATGCAGCCTTGCCTTTTGAAAAATCGGGGTTTTTGGAAAATTAAGGGCTACGGTGTTTTATGAAAAGATGTGTCGTTTGAAACTATCCGTAGAATCCCTTTTGCTTAACTTTAAAATATCCCCGATTCGTTAGTTTTGAAATAGGTATGACTCGGGTCTAGTCTAATGCCTACTATGCGAACTACGAACCCAACAATCAAGTCAATCGGGAGGGGTGTGAAAACCACCTAAATCTGAGTCAATACATATATTATCTCATCACATAACACGTATCACTACCATCATATCACAGCTCAATACGAACTCTGTCATATCGCCGAATCTCACGGCCTCAATCAAACCTCATCGACTCATCTCAATCCCACGTATCATCCTCAAATCCAGTATATGAACACATAGTCCCATACCCATGTGCAGATATACACACCGTTATATGCGCACAGATAAATGAAAGAATGTATGCAAGTATGTGTGTACGTGTATGTGTGAGTACAACCACTACGCTAGGGTTCGCACTATACTAAACCAATACATCCTTATCATTAATAATTCCATTATTACCATCAATAATCCTAACAACACATAATAAATATATGTGTGTATACGTATTCGTATACATCACCATGGACTGCGGGGGTGGTATACGCCATCCACCCGACTTCTCCCCTTAGATATAAATTTACTCACCTTGCTTCTCGTGTGCCGATGCCGATGTCGCCATCTTCATCTTCGTCACCTCAACATCACATAGGGTACCTACAAGTATATCACAACGCTAAAGCACATGAAAATCACACCGGAAACCAAAATAGCACACGCTACTCGCATAGGTAAAAACCTATCGTCTCGTATGTAAACACGATCAATATCCACTTGTCGTTGATGTCCAAATGCCACCCGACAGAAACGAATAACCAAATACCAAAATACATGCTAAAACAAGTCGTAAATCATACGCCAACTCATGAAAATCAACCCAGATTTTACCCTGATTGGAATCAGTCAAAACTAGACATACCCAGGGTCAAGACTACTGGAAATAGGGCCATGCACCAAAATCGAGACAATTCCCTCCTGCTCTGGCCGCAATTTGCGGCCAGAAGGAATTAATTGGTGGCCGTACTATGGAGTTGGGGGCTAGGGTTTTGTGTGGTGGTTCCATGGTGCCTGCACATCTCACTGTCAACTCAGTTTTATTTTTGGGGTCTCGGGGTGATAGCAGATTCCTAAATACGATCACAGATTCACAGTTTTTCTCCGACATCGTCTCTTAAATCCGTATTCTGGTTTCAAGTCTCTAGTTTGATCCAAAATAACATCACACCAGGGGTTCTAAGGTCACCACAATCCTCAATTTCATCTTTAATTTCAGATCTTACATAAACCCTAACTTGAAGTTTCACAAATCCACCAAACAACACCATATCGATATGAAACTAGTATTGATGCACAAGAAATGAGATACTACTCTAATAGGTGCAGAAATTACCTCCTTTGGCAACTCAAGAAAATTCTTGAGTTGCTCAAAGTCCTCCAAATCCAATCTTGCAAGGTTCAAAGTGTAGCTAGTGAGCTTAGGAGCAAGTTTTGTGAAGTGGGAATGGGGTTTTGGGGTTGATTTCATTATGGATCTAGGGTTTCATGAAAAGGGAGAGAGAGGGAGAGGGCAGCAGCAGCTCAAAGAGAAGGAGAGGAGGAAGAATGAGAAGGGGAAAATGATAGGAGTATGGTTCATAAAGTGAGAGTTGAGTTGGTCTCTCTCTCTCTCATAATCATTCTAACCTTTTTCTTTTCTTTTCTTTTCCCTTTCTTCTCACTCCAATACAAGTGTGGAAAATGATATGTGCACATTTTTGCACAAAATGCTAAAAATCCGATTAGCGATTTTTAATCGCGATTAGCAGTAAATTAGCATATAACTAATCATAAAAACTTTAAAATGGCATAATTCCATAAAATACCCTATTTTAGAATTTTCCAAAATTTTCCCCATTTATTTGTATTTAATTATACCAGAATATTAAGATATTCATTAAAATAATATTAAATTATAAAAATTCCAAAAATCATATTTTATTATTTTGAAAACGTTACATTAAACTTGGAATCGAGTTTCTGACATTCGATCGTCTCTATCGACTCTCAACGAATCTGCGTGAAGTCGTCTCTAGCTGGAATCAATCTAACTGATGACCTCGCGTCGGGGTAAGCGAACAAACCGCATGTCCTAGTCATTCATCCTCGCGTGACTAGCGACTTACCATCGTATCTCTAAGTATATACTCATGCTGCAGTAGCTCCAACATCTGGGCAATATCTCGTCATCTGCAGCAACAACTGGCTCATTCGTCTTTACGCAGAACAACGCCTCAATCATCATTCATCATGAATAAGTGATACATCAATAGTCATCACATTCTGGCTGGCCTCTAGCAGTAGCCTGATCCTCTGGTGCCGATCAGTACATCCGGGAAAACTCGTAACAGCGATCTGTTAAACGCTTATGGCGTGAAAACGCTATAAAACGAAGCCTCTATGCAATCGTACGTCTTTGGAATCACGCCCTGGTCAGTCCTCGTCCGTGACGAGCTCAAGCTAACGCAACTCTAGCCATAGCTCTCTCTGCCCGTGTAATCGTGGCAGCAAAATCATAACCAATATCGATGAGGATAGATCATAGGAATGAATATAATACTGTGCAAGGAAATGTACATCCTAAGGTTTCTTAAGTGGAGTAGCCTATCGTAAGTATGCCGCGGAACATACGTACAGTACGTCACTCTACTCAAGCTACCTACTCCATCAACCAAGGTCATCCTACGCAACGAAAGTTCGGGTATAATACCCCCTCGACTAAGTCTAAGTTCCGTAAGGTCAAGCCTGAGTTCCGTATATATATAAACGCTCTGGGCTCCACATAGTCAAATTTAGACTTGAACCAAGGTTAACCTAACGCTCTGATACCAACTTTGTCATGACCCGAAAATAGCACGTGACAGGAACTTGAATCATATGAAGTCTATAGGACCCCATCTAATCCAAGTAAGCCAAAAGCCCGGAAATCTAAAACCATTTTGAGGAGTAAATAAGGAAAACTAGTTTTAAAGAAGTGTAGGAAACATGTTTCAAAAAAAAGGTTTTTAAAATAAGTAAGCCGAATATGCATTTTTAAAATCTCCAGTCTTTTCTGAAAATTTCGGCAGAGTTTCCTTTGTAAATATTGGGCCCCGAACGGGGTACAACAAGAATAATATATATGCAATGATAAAAGGCATCCCCAAGCGGGAGCTAGCTCTTCGTCAATCGACGGTCACAACCACGCAAGCAATATAATATACAACGCCAAAGGGCGAGGATCAAAACTCAAAAGGAAACTCAAAATCAGCATGAAAACCATAATACTACAACGCGCGACTCTAAAGTCGAAATAATACATAACTGGTTTTCTAAGTCTGAAACAATATACAAGTTTTGGTTGATGGAATTTCTAGATACAACTGAATAATACATATACAATGGTGGTTATGATGCAAAAGAATCCACCTACCAAAGCAAATCACCCGTGAGGTAAGTAGTGTGCCAGAAAAGCCGCAATGGAACCTGTACGGCAAAACCTGCAAGAACTGTGGCACAACGGGGCTGAGTTGCCAACTCGTGAATAGAAAACATCGTAGAGTAGAAATGGTATGCATGACACAATCCTAGGTCAATACGATCAATATATATATAAACCTCAAGTGAATAAGTCTGAAGCATGATAAGGTGGCAATGTAACATCTATACATGAGTGTAGTGCCAAGTGCTCGTGCCAGTGCCTCAGGTAAAAACATATTATAAATATAAGGTATGATCAAGGTCGACTATATCATGAAGTCTATGAATATGTGGATATCATCCAACTATGTGATCAATGTCATCAATATCAACTATATGTATGTATGTGTGTGTGTGGATTTCGTCCACGTGTCATCCAATGACAATACGCATCATGCATGTAAATATCATAAAGCATATGCATGGAAGTATGAGGATGTAAATCAACATGTGTCGCTCGCGACATATCAAATCATGGAACCTGAGTGTCAAGCATCGACACTCTAAAACATCATGGAACTGGTACCTAGCATCGGTACATAAATCCTTATATATATAGGGCTCCGTCAGTCTGGATCGGCCCGTCTCATCTCTCAACTCCGGTCGGTATCCCCCAGATATCAGCCGAGCTCAACACAATCACCGGTTGGTTGTGTTGGAGATAGTGCCCTCATAGTCAATTGTTGGATCGCAGGTACGTGATTGCAATGATCGCGGAGGACCTATATCGGTAGGACAGTCTTACTCGAAATGATAGTATGCTATCTGGTTTGCCTTTATCAGTCGTGTACATGTTCAGGTGACTGATTACATGTTACACTTTGATAGAGCCCTTAGGATCTTGCTTTACTACCAACAGTATGATGGCGATCATATACGTGAGAGTTGGGTAGTTTATATGCATATCCTTAATTGTGGTCCCTAGTCGTGGGAGTTTCGAAACAGGGCATCGATACTCCGGAGTAGACTAGTGTGTACAGTCGAGACCCCGACGAGGGGCGGTGGCCGGTCTCACAAGCCACTGGTGTCAGTTGGATCACCTAAGATGTATACAGGTGCTCATTGGGTTATGAGTACACCGGACAGGACTCGCCGGGAATCTGCTAGTTAGTACTATACCTATCGTCAGATAGCAGTTCCCTGGTGACATGTGTACAGGTTAGTTCATCGACCTGAGGTCGTCATTTGTCTCGTGTGAGTTCCCACTGTGCTTTGATTTGTACCCTACCACGGCTCAAAGGAGTCGTGCAAACAGGTAGTTTTTGGGTACAGTCCCGAGCCATATGGAGGCACGTGAGCGGATCGGCAGGGGATTCGTCTCTCCCGGTATTGGGGGCGAGATCGTGCTCTGTCTGGGAGAGCCATTACACATAGCCCAAGGCCGTGGCAGGAGATTTACTGGTAGGTACTCCAATAGTATCTCAGGGTGTTATTGGGCTACACTCCGACACGACTTATACTTCTATTGGGGGTCTGACGTTGCTAGCCCCCTAGGCAGATATGCGATACTCATAGACGAACAGACCGGACTGTATATACATTGTCACTGTTAGGCTCAGTAGGGTTTCCGGATGAGTTCGCTCATCGGCCTCCCTTGAGGTCAGTCCATGGGCAGCCGTTACGCATTGCTAGTGCCGCTGACGGTTTGTGGTTAAACCCACTGCCAGGGTACTGACGAGTCATTAGAGTTCCCCACAGACAATTTTCCAAGTTCGGGCGAAACGTTGTAGAGGCCGTATGGTTTTATGGCAGGGTTCGGAAAATGCACGTGCGTTTACGCACGTGTTATTTTTCGGGCAGCTGATACTGGTCGGCTTTCGTTTAAGCCGGATCCGAGTATTATATTGAGTAGGTATAATATCTTTGTCTCAGTTGCATTTGTATTCGGTCGTAATACAAATGCGGGTATATTTATACAGTTTCGGGGTTATCCTGAAAGTCGTTTCAGGATCACTTTTGGAAGTTGCCAGTTTCCAGTTTTCTATCAGCCGTCTTTTAACATATGGTTAAAGAAGGATTTATCTTTTCTTGGATGAGGGTGAGTCATGCTTCTAGAAAGTTCTAGAAAGGGTGACTTGACATGATGAGTCATTAGTGCTTTAATGGAGCCATTAATGCAATGGTGACTAGGTTAATGAATCACCATTTGCATTAATGAGGTTTTGTTTGCTTAAGGATATTTGTTCTTGATATTTTGAGTGAGAAGCTTTTTATGGTCACCCTCTTCTCTCCTACACTCACCTCCCTCCATCTATATATGGCCGGCCCCTCCTCTCACTCACTCACTTGAGGTTTCACTTGAAAAGATTATGATAGATTTTGGGGTGTATGGAATTTCACAGCTCATTTCATTCCATCACCCGATTCCCTCGGCAACTTCATTAACCGATCGTCCACGGATTTGGACGAAGTGAGACAAAGTCATCTACTCATTCTCTACATCATTCTTGGTCGTCTCTTTTATCAAACTTGACGACCGAGTTGCCTCGAGTCAGAGGCGGGAGCCCGTTTAAAGAATCAGAGACGTGGTGCCACCTGGACGAGCAGATCGGAGATCGATGAGATCGGAGTAGCCTCAACGGAGCGTGGGATGATGGTTAAAGAACGAAGGACTCGGATCGTTCGGTATAACCCTTCTACACTCTTTACAGTTTGTTAGTTTAGCAATAATGGAAGATCCGGGTTAAAGTATACGATAGCGCCTGTTAAAAAGATTTTGTTCCGCATTGGGCGTCTGTAGACGGCCGGGGCGCTACCGTAGACTCACAGTGGTATCATAGCCTCACCATTTTGCTATACTAACTTGTGCTAACGCGTTTAAAACATCGATCGAACCGGAAATCAAAAACTGCAAAATCCAAGTTCTGAGTTTCTGTCGATTTTAAAAGGGTTCCAAAACTAATTTTACATATCATAGAAAATTCAGCAGGGTTTTAGTAGAGCACCGACAAAATTTGGGCACGCGATTCCACCAAACCGCCGCGGAATCGCGGCCAAACCCATTGTTTGGCCGCGCATCCGCGGCCACTTGGTGAGATCATGCTCCCAAATTTTAATAGTATGTTCTCCTCTGGAAATTGGGGTTTTTGGTATATATCTTTTAGGCCCAGATTTTATTACTGTTCAGCAGATTTGCGTGGGGCCCACTTTGTGATATTTAGTCGGTCGAAATTTAAACTTGTTAGTTTACAGTGCTTACATTATATCTCCGACCGGGAATGTCATTTGATCGGTAAACCGCGTCTGATTGCTATAGTTCTTTTAGACGGGTTTGCGAACGTGACATTCGCGTTGATGTTCTGTGTTGTGCTGTGATGTTGCGAATTTGTCGTGGTGGATAGCAGTGTGCAATGGTAGTACAGTTTGAGTTTATTTGTACATTTGATATTGCGGGGCGAGCGTCCAACATGTGGACTGCCGTCACTTCCTGTTGTATAATATTCTTTTGGGGCACGACCAGGTTGCGGTCGATGTACCTTGAAAGGTTCCTAGGCACCCTAATGAGGTCTCACAAGGCATCGATCATGCCAATTTCAAATTTTAACGGTGCCGAGAAACCCTAGAACGGATCGTCGGCTAGATTTCTAGGAGAAACGATAACTAGTTAACACTTAACTAAGAGAATACGGAAATGCAACCTTTGTAGATCCGGTGCTCCACCTCCATAGCTCCGCAACGAAGTCCCCTCGCTGTCCAAATGAATTCCCGGGCTCAAGCGTCGGCTTCGTCGGAGAAATGGCGAGCTAGGTCATCGATGTCCATGCCGAAGATGATCTACGTCGAGACATCGCTAAATCAAGCTCCAACTTCACCAAGTCAAGAAAACTTGTGAAGGAAACACACTCTACTACTTGGCAAGAGGTAGAGGATGAAGAAATAGAAAGTGGGTAGACTTTAGAATTGGATTTCTCACTCATTTCATCAATCCACCATTGATGAAGTGAAGGTTTCTTCTTTGAAGATGAAGAAGAAGAAGAAGATAATGAATATGATAAGTTAATTAAATTAGAATAGAAAATCAAAACTTATCATAAACAAAACCATAGTTAGGTGTAGAGAGTGGACTATGGTTAAATGGAGTGGTCAGGGTTAAGCATGAGACAAAATGGTGACTTAGTCAAACCTTCATGAATCTTCATGAAAGAAACAAATGAAAGCCACCATTTTCTCTTTATGCATTTTATTTTCCAAAAAAGGATAAATGAAATAAATAAATGAATAAGTAAAAACAAAACCCTAACCATTACACAACCATGGTTTAATCTTTACACTAAACCAATTTTGCATGTATCATCAAACATGATACAATCAAATACACAAAACTATATCGAATATACAATGTGCACAAGCGAGTGAGAAAATCCATTTAAAGTGAACCAATATTATTTAATGCAATGTAATATATCAAATATATAATTATACATTAAATCATTAAATCAACACTTGATTTAACGATCCGGTCATATCGCATATAACCGACTAATATCCAATGTATCGGCTTATCGAATCAACCCTCGAATCGATAACTAGGTTATATCGCATATAACCAATCGATACATTCATCGCGAGAATAGAATACGGTATCACATACACGCATTATTCTCGGCCCCGCACATATCTCATATGCGCTCCTATTTCGTTTCGCTTGAGCCAGGAAACCTCTGTGTAGGACTATAAAGACTCGTCAATACGCCGGCAGCAGGTGATGATCATATCAAACACCCACAAGCCGCAAGCGGTCTGCTAAACGTAACGGCCACCCGGGTATTGAGCGATCAGAAGATCGACGAGCAAGCCCGCTCACACTCCAGTCAATTCAACCAGTAACACTACCGTACAGTCCGGTCTGATCGTCTGATATGTCGCATATCTCACCTAGGGGTGGTAAACGTCAGACCCCAATAGCTCGATAAGTCGTGTCGATATGAGGTTTATAACAATTCGAGAAACTACTGGTAACACTTACCAGTATATCTCAGCAACCCTGGCCAGGGATTTCCTGTTATAGCCAATCGAACACAGCACGACATTAACTCCCTATACCGGGAGAGACGAATCCCCTCCTATCGCTCATTGCCTCCATGTGACTCGGGACTGTACCCAAAAACCACCGTTTTGCACGCCCTCTTGGACGTGGTAAGATGGAAATCAAAGCACAGTGGGAACCACACAAGACTCTATGACGATCTCGGGTCAACAGACTACTCTGTACCAGTGTCACCAGAGAACTGCCATCTGACGTGAGGTATAATACCATCTGGGAGTCCTCGGCGAGTCCATCCAGTGTACCCAGTCTCTACTGAGCACCCGTATATCATCTCCGATGTCAAACACCAATGGATATGGGATCATCCATCGCCCATCTGTATGGGTCGAGAAGGTACACGCTAGTCTACTCTGGTATATCGATGCCCCATCTCGATACACCCACGACTAGGGACTTTGAAGGATGTACTTATGGACTACCATGTCCCCACTAGTATGATCCGCATCATAGTCCAGGTAGTCAAGTACACATCCTAAGGGCTTTACCAACATGTAACAGAGAGACAATCAGTGTACACGTTAAGGTAAAGGTCAACCAGATAGCATACTATCATGTCGAGCAAGAAAGTCCTCCCTATATATGTCCCAGCATCCACTACAATATACATCCAATGTACAGTAATGGCCTCTAGGGCATACATATAACTAACAATCTCCCACTTGCACTAGGGCCATCTGTAGCAGTGGTTGTAGTATCTCATACTCAACCATCCAATAAAAGTCTCTCTCTGGGAATAGGCCTTCGTGAGTGGATCCGCCGTGTTGTCCTCTGAGTCTACTCTCCTAACCTCGATCCCTTAGAGATCAACCATCTCCATGATCAAGTGATACTGCCTTAGAATATGTCTGGATCACTGATGGGACCTGCGTTCCTTGGCATAAGCCATAACTCCATTGTCTCACAATGGTAGGAACGTAGTTCATCTCATGAACCAATATACATCCAAACAGCCTCTTTGGTAGCATCTTAAGTAGCGATGTATCCAGCCTTTATCGTCTAGTATGCCACGGTATCTTGCTTGGAACTCTTCCAACATACCGTCCCTTTACTGAGGGTAAAGACAATGCCTGCGACTGACATTCAGTCATCTTTATCACCCTGGAACACTTCCAGTGATTCTCCCCAGGATCTATTGATACCATCTTACTACAACTAGTGAGTGTCCTAACATCCAATTAGATCTATCTCATAGATCCAAAACCCAGGATTTAGGAGGTATCAATCTGATCCTACACGGAGAATCTTTGTGATAAACGGAGATTGATCGAGCGTAGCATAAGAAACTCCTTTCTTATCAAGAGTATGACATCCACGTACTGTACGAGGATTGTCACCATACTCCCTACTACCTTTTTGTATATACAAGGTTCATCCACCATTTTGATGATGTCAAACTCTTTGACTAACGCATCAAAACAGACGTTCCAACTCCGCGATGCCTGCTTTATCCTATAAAGCATCTTGTACACGTTTCCGCTGCTCCCACTGTCTACGAGGCCCTCTGGCTGTGTACTTACAGACGTTCTCTTCTAAAACATCATTTAGAAAAACAGTCATGACACCCAACCGCCAGATTTCATAGTCATGGTATGTAGCCGTGGCAAGTAGGATCTGGATGGACTTAAGCATAGGTATTGGAAAAGGTTTCATCATTATCCACGCCAGGTTGATGACGAAAACCTTTAACAAGTCTAGCTTTGAAAGTCTCAACTTTTCCATATACACCAAGTAATCTTCTCAAGATATACTTGCTCCTGATGGGGATTTAACCCTTCAGATATAGCAACCAAAGTCCATACTTTGTTGGTGTATGAGGATTCCTTCTCAGATCACTAAACATCCAGCCATTCTTACAGAGTCACACTCCTGATGGCCAGCTCGAAACTAGTTGGGTCATCATCTTATGACGCAATCCTCGCTCCCACTTTATAGAAAAACCGAAGCATCTCTCAGGTGGGTGAGGAACCCTACTAGATCGACGGAGAGGCTGAGGTTCGTTGGAATCTACTGAATCCTTTGGTTCTGTCAAATCATCAGCTGCAGTTTGCATAGCTGGAACCTTTCCAGTTGTACATTACAGACCTTGCCTCGAGCTTGTCCGGATTTTGCTTTTAGACATTAGCCGGACAACCCCAAATCTTAACTAGCTTAAGACATGGGCTCTTCCCTTTCCATATCACATAAGAAGCGGTAGGCAACAGATTTGATTCGAACCCTATTCAATAGGTATGCAGCTTCTCAAGCGCATAACTCCCATAAGTAAATAGGTAACTCAGTAGTACTCATCATAGAGCGCACCTTATCATATAGGGTGTGATTGCTCCACCCCGATATACCATCGTGCAATGGTGTATACGGAGGAGTAATGCTGAGAGAGAATCTCATTCTCCTTTAGAATAATCCAGGAATTCCGTGCTCAAGTATTCTCCTCCTTGATCTCATCATAGGACATAATACTTATACCCATATTTCTGGTTCTCTACTTCTAACTTATATTCTGTGAATATCTCAAAAGGTTCGGACTTGTGTTTCAACAGGAACATATGTCTGAATCTAAAGAGATCATCAGAGAACGTAATGAAGTATAAAGAATCAGTCTTGGTATGTGTAGACAGGGGACCTACATACATCAACATGTATGATCCCAAGAGTTTACTAACTCTTTCTCTGTTTCCAATAAACGGAGCTATGGTCATCTTATCTTTGTGACATGACTGGCAAGTTTCATAAGATGTAAATTCAAACTAATTTAAATATGCATCTTTATGTAACTCTAGCTAGTCGGGTCACATTGATCTGACCTAGTCTACAATACCTCAAGAAGAATTCGTTCATTTCTGAACTCTTCCTCTTGTGTGTGTTCCATATACTAAGAACTGTAGTTTGATTTAGAACATTAATGCTTTTAGATAACGTGCCTGAACCGATCAACTTTTGATATAGGAAATGTTCAAAACATTATCCAACAATACAAAATTTTATCATTTCTTTACTAATAAAGAGAGTGATATGATTTTCTATATCAGGTTCGGTATCTAATAACATTCGTTCAGAATCAATGTATTGGTAATACAGGGTGACAGTGACCAACAGACTTGGCTGCAACACTTGCCCCGTTTTCTGCCTCATGAAACTTATCACCCGTTCTCAGTTTTTCTACCTTTTTGCAGCCCTATGTAATAGATTACATATCTGGGATCCTGATCCGGTATCATATACCAAGGATGCAGAG
Organism: Agapanthus africanus; assembly: GCA_030015575.1. Classification (NCBI taxonomy): domain Eukaryota; kingdom Viridiplantae; phylum Streptophyta; class Magnoliopsida; order Asparagales; family Amaryllidaceae; genus Agapanthus; species Agapanthus africanus. Next base: position 111,525,626 of record CM057351.1, read on the forward strand.
GATACTGAGAAATAGTTCTGTATAAAGAACACACCCGAAGATGATGCATCAATATGCACTCTCTTCTTTTGGGCGGCACGGGAAATCTGGTATTCCCCAATTTCCTGCTCTGTCTTATAACAATTATAAGTTGGAGCGGGACCAACTTTCCCCAGCTCAGTATAACAAGCTGGTTCGGTCAATAATCCGTATTATTATCTTGATTAAGGCGTGATATGGTCGCTACCTGGAGAGAGAGAGAAGAAAACACTCAGCGTGCGCTCTTGCAAGAATAGATTGGTTATTATTTTATCTAATCAGGATGGCTCCCACTGCTTTTTATCAAATCTTCCTTCAAACCCTAAAAGGAAAGACTAGCCGGGATTAATTACACACTACAAGTTCGCCAATCTTTCAGCCAGGCCAGTGTCGGTACTTTGAGGGAGGTCCCCCGTGCTTTCGCACGAACCTAATTAATGTAAACCTCGTTTTTCCAGAGGCGTAACCTCGTTAACACCTTTCTAGACACCTACTTGATCGGCTAATTGTAATGTGTAAAACTCTCCCAGGAGTAACTCTTACTCGCAGCGGGTATCGGGATCCAACTATCTCATAGAAGGTATGCAATCTCATTGCAAATTTCAACACTTGAAATTCCCGATAATATTTTGCCCCTAGCACCCTATGACCTTGACGGAGGCCAACAAACCATAGGCTACTAGTCAAGTTCAACCCGTCATTTCTTGATTGAATCAAACCCACCCGCACGACCCTTGACGGAGGCCAACAAGGTCGCACGACTACCCTAACTCAATCTGCATCATATGCATAAGCAGATAAATACTGGTTAGCTACCGCACACTGCGCCTTGACGGAGGCCAACAAACGCAGCACGAATACTAAACAGCACTTATCTGAAATGACGGAGGGCTACGACAGGTTTTTCTGAAAACCTATTGCGTAATGAACTTGATATCGTTGTAGGATCGAATGATTTTGAAATGGAGTGCTTTTGAGGATTTTCTAGTTTTGCTAAAGGAGTCACTCCCGGTGAAGGGATCGTCGGTCCTTTCCTCGTCGAATGAGGTGCGGGATATATCATATATATCACTGTGCAAAGCAAAAAACACTTAAAAGCTATCAAAAGACAAACCGAGTGTGTAGCATCTGCCAGTTATTGCTAAAGGAGTCACTCCCGGTGAAGGGATCTCGGTCCTTTCCTCATCGAATAAGGTGCAGGATATATCACATATACCGCTGTGCAAAGCAAGAACTGTAGCTACCTGTTTTATTTTGAAATTCGATTCTACAACATCTTAGGTTTCTTTTATTTCATTAATCACATTAATGAAGTCCCATCATTTAAGTACCTAAACATCACAGATAAATACGACGTACACTTATGCCATGCGCATTCGCCTCGATGTCCCCTCGTGCACCGTTAGGTTAGGTAACTAACGACACAGCAGGGCAGGGCTAGCGCGGGTGTAAAACATAAGTAACTCCTATATAATATATCATATATACTGTATCTATCACAGAACATCTCATGATCACATCACAGATATCGCAGCAGAAGAATCATATGAAATATTGGATATACTAGGAAGTCCGTGTTTTCAATACGAGCCAGTATAAAGCACGGATTCCACGGTCATGATGAATAGCCAAACCCACACCCCTAGACCCCTACGAGAGCGGCAAGCAACCCTACCAATTCTAGAGTTAGGAGACCCGGACTCGACTCCTCGAGTTGGTCTCCCACTGGACTCCAGAATCCGGTTACTTGTGCCCTCCTCCTTGGGTCTATCCTAGTGCGGAAAAGTAAATAATATACAAAGGGTGACAACTTCCGCAACCAGGAAGCGCCCCAATAAAAGTATATTACATACAAGTTTTTACATGAATGAAAAAGAAAAACACCCATCTCACATAAAAACCCCCGGCTATTCAAACACGACGATCCAATATAACATATCCAGCAACACATAACATCACATGTCATCAACGTAAGTAAACATGCGCATCCCAATTGTCGTTGACATATAGCAACGAAACCGGCGATATCACATATTACACTTACGGTCACAGAAAAGAAAGTGTAAAACTACAACAGTTGGAATCCACAACCACCTCAGACATCGCATGCCTGACCGAATGAATTACTTAGACATCGCATGCCTAACAATTATAAACCCTGCATTTTAGTCTCATTATCGAAAACTCTTTTCAATATCAAGTCGGGGAATTCAACAAGATTCCCAAAATCCTGATCGAATGCTCGTCGCAAACTTCAGTAGACGGCCACCCCCCCGATACCGTCGACAAAGTGCACCAAGGCGGAACACCGCTACCGCGAGCACCCGACCGGATGCTTTCGGCGACGGGGTTCTCCTACAGTCACTTGGTCGGGGCTATGGAGTGAGGCTGTCTATTAAGTTTACCCGGCGAGTATCCGCGTACGCTACGTGATTGCGATGGACTTTTGATCACATCAAAATTCCGTGGCAACCGATCAAGTGAGACTAAACTGCTATGTTTATAACATTCATTCAGTTATCTCATAACTACTTATGAATTCCAATTATTGTATCACATTCCGGATAAATAGAAAATGCTAAACTTTTCGATCGAACAATCGAACACCCAAGTTTTCCGATACAGCTCAACACATGAAATAAGTCTAACAACATTCAGTTCGTGCCTCAGTACCAACGGTCCAGCCGTAGAAGGGTCAAGCCAACGCCTCACATGTGGCACGCCGTACTGCCCCCAAACCCGAAGGTTCAAAGGGCAGTTCAAGACGGTCACATAATCGAGTTAAGGTTTGTTGTCTTCTAGAGGGTCCATCGCGTTACTTGCACTACTTAGAACGTCGTTAAACTACGGAAAAATCCAACAATTGGAAATTTCCCGGCAGGGGAAAAAGTAGGTATTTATGTCCGGTCGAAATTTTTAACATATTCTAAAATATCCGAAAAACACATAGACAAAATTAGACAATCCGATCGAATGTACGAACTCCTAATACAACCCAAAAAACTCAACTCTTGATTTCAGATAAAAAAATTCCCAGGAAAACCAGCACTGCAAAATAGGAATTACTGTGCAAAATTGAATGCCTAATAAGACAAAACGGCCGCGGAACCGCCGCATTAGAATGCTAATGCCGCGGTTCCGCCGCACTTTTGAGGGATCATTAGTTACTTTTTGCACCGTAATTCTTAGAATTTCCTGCTGATTTTTCTGCATATTTTTAATTCTCAAAAATCCACGAAAACAGAAAATGTCCAGAGAGCACTTTCAAGTCGGGGTTTCGGGTCGATCGGACTTCTAACTCCGTCTACGCATCGCCTAAGGCTCTAGCTAGGCTCTGATACCAGTGAAAAGTTCCTAGGCACCCTAATGAGGTCTCACAAGGCATCGATCATGCCAATTTCAAATTTTAACGGTGCCGAGAAACCCTAGAACGGATCGTCGGCTAGATTTCTAGGCGAAACGATAACTAGTTAACACTTAACTAAGAGAATACGGAAATACAACTTTTGTAGATCCGGTGCTCCACCTCCATAGCTCCGCAACGAAGTCCCCTCGCTGTCCAAATGAATTCCCGGGCTCAAGCGTCGGCTTCGTCGGAGAAATGGCGAGCTAGGTCGTCGATGTCCATGCCGAAGATGATCTACGTCGAGGCATCGCTAAATCAAGCTCCAACTTCACCAAGTCAAAAAAACTTGTGAAGGAAACACACTCTACTACTTGGCAAGAGGTAGAGGATGAAGAAATAGAAAGTGGGTAGACTTTAGAATTGGATTTCTCACTCATTTCATCAATCCACCATTGATGAAGTGAAGGTTTCTTCTTTGAAGATGAAGAAGAAGAAGAAGATAATGAATATGATAAGTTAATTAAATTAGAATAGAAAATCAAAACTTATCATAAACAAAACCATAGTTAGGTGTAGAGAGTGGACTATGGTTAAATGGAGTGGTCAGGGTTAAGCATGAGACAAAATGGTGACTTAGTCAAACCTTCATGAATCTTCATGAAAGAAACAAATGAAAGCCACCATTTTCTCTTTATGCATTTTATTTTCCAAAAAAGGATAAATGAAATAAATAAATGAATAAGTAAAAACAAAACCCTAACCATTACAGAACCATGGTTTAATCTTTACACTTAACCAATTTTGCATGTATCATCAAACATGATACAATCAAGTGCACAAAACTATATCGAATATACAATGTGCACAAGCGAGTGAGAAAATCCATTTAAAGTGAACCAATATTAGTTAATGCAAAGTAATATATCAAATACATAATTATACATTAAATCATTAAATCAACACTTGATTTAACGATCCGGTCATATCGCATATAACCGACTAATATCCAATGTATCGGCTTATCGAATCAACCCTCGATTCGATAACTAGGTTATATCGCATATAACCAATCGATACATTCATCGTGAGAATAGAATACGGTATCATATACACGCATTATTCTCGGTCCCGCACATATCTCATATGCGCTCCTATTTCATTTCGCTTGAGCCAGGAAACCTCTGTGTAGGACTCTAAAGACTCGTCAATACGCCGGCAGCAAGTGATGATCATATCAAACACCGACAAGCCGCAAGCGGTCTGCTAAACGTAACGGCCACCCGGGTATTGAGCGATCAGAAGATCGACGAGCAAGCCCGCTCACACTCCAGTGAATCCAACCAGTAACACTACCGTACAGTCCGGTCTGATCGTCTGATATGTCGCATATCTCACCTAGGGGTGGTAAACGTCAGACCCCAATAGCTCGATAAGTCGTGTCGATATGAGGTCTATAACAATTCAAGAAACTACTGGTAACACTTACCAGTATATCTCAGCAACCCTGGCCAGGGATTTCCTGTTATAGCCAATCGAACACAGCACGACATCAACTCCCTATACGGGGAGAGACGAATCCCCTCCTATCGCTCATTGCCTCCATGTGACTCGGGACTGTACCCAAAAACCACCGTTTTGCACACCCTCTTGGACGTGGTAAGATGGAAATCAAAGCACAGTGGGAACCACACAAGACTCTATGACGATCTCGGGTCAACAGACTACTCTGTACCAGTGTCACCAGAGAACTGCCATCTGACGTGAGGTATAATACCATCTGGGAGTCCTCGGCGAGTCCGTCCAGTGTACCCAGTCTCTATTGAGCACCCGTATATCATCTCCGATGTCAAACACCAATGGATATGGGATCATCCATCGCCCTTCTGTTTGGGTCGAGAAGGTACACGCTAGTCTACTCTGGTATATCGATGCCCCATCTCGATACACCCACGACTAGGGACTTTGAAGGATGTACTTATGGACTACCATGTCCCCACTAGTATGATCCGCATCATAGTCCAGGTAGTCATGTACACATCCTAAGGGCTTTACCAACATGTAACAGAGAGACAATCAGTGTACACGTTAAGGTAAAGGTCAACCAGATAGCATACTATCATGTCGAGCAAGAAAGTCCTCCCTATATACCAGCATCCACTACAATATACATTCAATGTACAGTAATGGACTCTAGGGCATACATATAACTAACATACCTGTTGTACTATTTTTCCATTTCTGTACTAGGTTTTGCCCCGCGACGGAGTGCACAGATAGCTGGGTTCTGGAGGGGCAACGGATCCGCATCTCATGGCTTTGAGAGGCAGAGGGGCCCCACTCTAGAATTGGCAGACTATTCGCCGCACTCGTAGGGGGTACCGGTTGACCCAAGGAGGGGTGCCCAAGATTACCGGATTCCGTGAAGTGCGGGGTGGTCCATTCGCTTTGCTGTAGGGGGCTGCCTCGCTTCAGGTTTTGGCGGGTAACTTGCCGCACCCGTAGGGGTCTAGGTTTCATTGCACAGGCTATCCACACGACAGGGGAACGTCGGTTTTCAGCAGCGGCTCTGTGAAACCCGGGGATCCCAGATTATCTGTATTGTTCTGTGATGCTTATTACTTTTCTGTAATGTTGCATATTATCACGCCTGGAGCGATTATTGTATATTGGTTTATATACTATTAGATGTTGTATATGTTTTACACCCGCGCTAGTCCAGTCCCTGCTCTGTCGTTAGTTAAGTAACCTAACGGGTGATGACGGGACCCAGTGACGAATGCAGATGGCATATACGTACATTTTATTTTCGTTCTTTTCTGGTGTGATCGAATGATGGGACTGCGTTGATTCTGATCAATGCAAAGGAAAACAAACCTGTTTGCAGTTGTTGGAACAATTTAAAAAGTGTTATTGCAAAGACGTTTCCTTTTGTTATGCATAGCGGTATTCAGTGGAATATCCTGCACCTCATTCGACGGGGCAAGGGCCGATATCCCTTCACCGGGACTGACCCCTTGGGCAGAAGTTTGCGTCAGGGTAATAACTTCACTATAGTCGATTACAAGTTGCTTTGCATAGCGGTATTCAGTGGAATATCCTGCACCTCATTCCACGAGGAAAGAGCCGAGATCCCTTTACCGGGAGTGACCTCTTTAGAAAAAGGTTTTCGCTACTATATTTTAAAAAGCTATCAGGTTCCTTCAGCGATATCAAGTTCGTTACGTTAAAGGTTTTTCGCCAAAAACCAGCCGTAGCCCTCCGTCATTTCATATGAATGGTCAGTAGTATTCAAGCTATGTTGGTCTGGCCCTTAGCTAGGACATAGTGATTGGTAGCTGCTGGGGTGTTCATATGTTGCATAGATAGATGCGTTGGTTTGGGACAGTCGTACAGCCTTGTTGGCCCTTAGTCAAGGGCGAGTACGGGTGGGTTCAAATTAACAAGATAATGATGGGAAGAACTTGACATGTGACTTATGATGGGTTGGCCCTTAGTCACGATCATAAGAGCATGGGGTAAAAATCACATCGGGAGTTTCTAAAGAAACTGAAACTTGCCAGGCATGCGCATGCCTTCTGGAGTGTGATAACGCGAGTGGATTCCGTCACGTTATCATGCGATGAGAGTTGGATCCCGATTCCCACTGATGAGTTGTTTTACTCTTCGGGTAATCCTGATTGATTCTTCTTTCAGAATTGGAGGAGAATTTGACAGGATAGTGGGAGGTTTCCGGATTAGATAAAGTGATAACCATTCTGATCTAGGTTAGAGTGCACGCAGAGTGTTTCTTTTCTCTCTCTCTTTGGTAGCGACCTTTGACCGACCCTAGACTATGACTCAGTAACCAAGTTGACCGAACCTTCTTAAAATACTGGCTTTTGGATTGTCTGAGTTGCATAAGTCATTCCACTCCTTCTTTTACCCTTTGAATTTCTCAGAACACCCGTATTATTACGGATATCCACTTCCATTGGATAAATCCATCGTATGGTTATATACGAACTCGAAGGGACTTCTTCGAGGATGGATCCAGGTTCAGGAGAAATAGAATTGGTTTATTCAGTTGTCTTTTATTATCACCTTCTCTCAGGTTGTGAGGGCTCCTTGGTTTAGGAGAGTACACCTATTACGCTTATTGGATAGTCTTATTCCAAACCATAGGCTGGTGCCGAAAGGTAGGGAATGAAGAAAACCAATTAGCCTAAGTAGGGTGTGCAGAAGGTAATATGTAAAGACAAAATAAAGGGATTAGAAAGAGGGCAAAGTAAATTGCGACTGTTATCATTCACGACCAAACCGCGTACTTCATCGCCACTCCTATTTCACCTTTAAAAGAATAAGGTCTTATTCAGATGTCTTTTATCATCACCTTCTCTCAAGATACGAGTACTCCTTGGTTTTGGAGGGTACACCTATTATGCTTACTGGATAGTCTTCTTCCAAACCATAGGCTGGTGCCGAACGGTAGGGAAGGAAGAAAACCATTTAGCCTAACGATGGTATACAGAAGGTAACGACTAAAGACAAATAAAGGGATTTGGAGAGATGGCAATAAAATATACTGTTGAAATCATGAATTGGATTATGGAAGAGGCATTGCTATGAATACCAGGATACCCCTACGAAACATTTTCTTGTTTCAGTGCATTGTTAAAGAAAAACTGTTTTCCCGATTAGACACTTACTCCAAGGGTATGTATTTACCAGGTTTCATTCTCATATCTGTATGGTTTTACAGATGATGAGTGGGAGTAAGTTATTGGGAATTAGGTGATTATCCTCATTATATCGGAATTCGTTGTAATTGGTGATATTTGAGGAAATCTCCAGGGTACAGTTTTCAACCTACGACGCACAGGTTTTGAGTTGACAACTCAGCCGACTTATACAGAGTATTGTATGTTGTCCGGTGTCCTTCAGGACAAAGGGGTAGGTCCTCGTGCTATGTTCTGTTTACTTATAACTTCTCTAGTATTTAGACAAGTGTTTCGTAGAAATACAAGGTCTAAGTTTTGAGAAGTTGTGGGTATAAGAATAAAGTAGAGAACCAGGTATCACAAGTATCGGGATTCTTCAAAGAGATCGAAGATGTAGATTCTTGTGATTGGTATTCAGATGATAGTGATGGTTTTGAGAAACGTATTTCTCTTTCAGGTTACTCATAATTGGATGGATTCCTAAGTTGAGTAATGCTGATTAGCCTCTTTCCATTAAGTTGATATGCACTGGAAACAGCTGCATGGTTTGAATATGGTTCCAATAAAATAAGTGCCAAAGTTTCTATATTGGATATAGAATAGTTTGTACCTTAAAAGATGATAAGGTACGGGGAGTTGTCCAGCTTATGCTTAAAACCAGACTCTGGATAACTCAGGGCACGTTTCTGTAATGGTTGTTTGTGGGTTGACCCTGGCTATGACGAGGGTTGATATTCTACCATTTAGAAGATCAATAGTGATATTGTTCTTGACTCGCCACAGTTTTAGTAAAAATGGATTTTTTCAGAAAACAGTAGTGGGAGTATGGTAGAACTGGAAGTGATTCCAGAACCGCGAACGATTACCGAAAATTTAATAGGACCTATATATTCAATCAGGTTTGACATTCCATTAGCCACTCCGCAGATATGGTGGGTAACCTCAGACACCAGAGAGGTACTCCGGTAGCCTCAAGGACAGTGACAGGGAGGTTCTTATCTACCCAGACTTGACACTACTGTTGTTCCAGGCTATGAGACCTGGTAGGAGGGTTGTCGTAGTCAGTGGGAGCATCGGAAGCATAGTGGGCAAGTAGCTTATGTCTATTTATAGACTAGAGCAGTTATAGCGGAGATAGATCATCTAATTTTGATATGACAGTCATGGGTTTGACTTCAATCAGAATAGGGGATGGATCTGTTAAGGAGGTAGTAGGGTGTGATGTCATGGTATCTGGATGACAAACACAGAGTAGGAAGTAAAATTCCTATACTACGATCGGTTGTACTGTGGTCGTCACACAGTTGTTTCTCCAGACAGGATATGGATATAATATTTGACATTCTGGTTTCTGGATCTATGGCTTTAGACCTGGATTTGGGTAGTTTCCCAATGTAGGTACTTTGACAGATATTCTAATGGTTTTTAGAATAGTTGACTCCTAGCATGGTGGTATACCTGCAGGTGATGGAGTCACCCTCTCTAAAGGTGTTGTATAGACTAAAGGGGAGAGGCATGTGTATGATTGACAGATCACTTGCTTAGGCAATTGAGTCAATCGTGAGATGTCAAGTACCACACCAGATGTTGTTTTTGCACTAGATGCAATAAGTTTGTATTAATCCAATCCTGGAGAAACATAAGGAAGAAGTTTTAGAACATAAGTACATGTTCTACGGATTTGATGACGGCAGCCTCTTTTGGGAGACGGTTATCATTCCAGGCTTCAAAGGTGACATGGTTGACAGAGTGATTGTCAGAGTTATAGTTTATCCCTCTGACGAAGAGGGACAGTATTATGGACAGGTGGTCCAAGAGAATACTGTGGGAGGCATGGTGCCTGATACTGATTAGGTTCAGTGATCGATACAGTCTAAGAAGTTTGGATTTGGAGTTCATTTATGAACTAGGTCCCATCTGATATCCAGACATATTCTAAGACAGGTATTACTCAATTCGGGAGATGGCTTTCTCCGCGAATTTGAGATTAAGTGAGATATAGAAAGAAACATCTAGGCGGATCCACTCACTGAGGCTATTTCTCGAACACAATAGTTTTACAAACGGGCTTTGTGAAACTGATTAGTAGAGGAGTTGGATGTTCGGTTTCACACGGGCTGTGAGTAGTCGACATTGCAATAATTAGCCTTGAGTGCAAGTGGGAGATTGTTGGAGATAGTACCCTCATAGTCAATTATTGGATCGCAGGTACGTGATTGCAATGATTGCGGAGGACCTATACCGGTAGGACAGTCTTACTCGAAATGATAGTATGCTATCTGGTTTGCCTTTATCAGTCGTGTACATGTTCAGGTGACTGATTACATGTTACACTTTGATAGAGCCCTTAGGATCTTGCTTTACTACCAACAGTATGATGGCGATCATATACGTGAGAGTTGGGTAGTTTATATGCATATCCTTAATTGTGGTCCCTAGTCGTGGGAGTTTCGAGACAGGGCATCGATACTCCGGAGTAGACTAGTGTGTACAGTCGAGACCCCGACGAGGGGCGGTGGCCGGTCTCACAACCCACTGGTGTCAGTTGGATCACCTAAGATGTATACAGGTGCTCATTGGGTTATGAGTACACCGGACAGGACTCGCCGGGAATCTGCTAGTTAGTACTATACCTATCGTCAGATAGCAGTTCCCTGATGACATGTGTACAGGTTAGTTCATCTACCTGAGGTCGTCATTTGTCTCGTGTGAGTTACCACTGTGCTTTGATTTCTACCCTACCACGGCTCAAAGGAGTCGTGCAAACAGGTAGTTTTTGGGTACAGTCCCGAGCCATATGGAGGCAGGTGAGCGGATCGGCTAGGGATTCGTTTCTCCCGGTATTAGGGGCGAGATCGTGCTGTGTCTAGGAGAGCCATTACACATAGCCCACGGCCGTGGCAGGAGATTTACTGGTAGGTACTCCAGTAGTATCTCAGGGTGTTATTGGGCTACACTCCGACACGACTTATACTGCTATTGGGGGTCTGACGTTGCTAGCCCCCTAGGCAGATATGCGATACTCATAGACGAACGGACCGGACTGTATATACATTGTCACTGTTAGGCTCAGTAGGGTTTCCGGATGAGTTCGCTCATCGGCCTCCCTTGAGGTCAGTCCATGGGCAGCCGTTACGCATTGCTAGTGCCGCTGACGGTTTGTGGTTAAACCTACTGCCAGGGTACTGACGAGTCATTAGAGTTCCCCACAGACAGTTTCCCAAGTTCGGGCGAAACGTTGTAGAGGCCGTATGGTTTTATGGCAGGGTTCGGAAAATGCACGTGCGTTTACGCACGTGTTATTTTTCGGGCAGCTGATACTGGTCGGCTTTGGTTTAAGCCGGATCCGAGTATTATATTGAGTAGGTATAATATCTTTGTCTCAGTTGCATTTGTATTCGGTCGTAATACAAATGCGGGTATATTTATACAGTTTCGGGGTTATCCTGTAAGTCGTTTCAGGATCACTTTTGGAAGTTGCCAGTTTCCAGTTTTCTATCAGCCGTCTTTTAACATTCGGTTAAAGACGGATTTATCTTTTCTTGGATGAGGGTGAGTCATGCTTCTAGAAAGTTCTAGAAAGGGTGACTTGACATGATGAGTCATTAGTGCTTTAATGGAGCCATTAATGCAATGGTGACTAGGTTAATGAATCACCATTTGCATTAATGAGGTTTTGTTTGCTTAAGGATATTTGTTTTTGATATTTTGATTGAGAAGCTTTTTATGGTCACCCTCTTCTCTCCTACACTCACCTCCCTCCATCTATATATGGCCGGCCCCTCCTCTCACTCACTCACTTGAGGTTTCACTTGAAAAGATTATGATAGATTTTGGGGTGTATGGAATTTCACAGCTCATTTCATTCCATCACCCGATTCCCTCGGCAACTTCATTAACCGATCGTCCACGGATTTGGACGAAGTGAGACAAAGTCATCTACTCATTCTCTACATCATTCTTGGTCGTCTCTTTTAGCAAACTTGACGACCGAGTTGCCTCGAGTCAGAGGCGGGAGCCTGTTTAAAGAATCAGAGACGTGGTTCCACCTGGACGAGCAGATCGGAGATCGACGAGATCGGAGTAGCCGCAACGGAGCGTGGGATGATGGTTAAAGAACGAAGGACTCGGATCGTTCGGTATAACTTTTCTACACTCTTTACAGTTTGTTAGTTTAGCAATAATGGAAGATCCGTGTTAAAGTATACGATAGCGCCTGTTAAAAAGATTTTGTTCCGCATTTGGCGTCTGTAGACGGCCGGGGCGCTACCGTAGACTCACAGGTAGTACTCCCCTGCCGGGCTCACCGTCTAGCATTTACGAGTCTTCTTGCCCCGGGGTACCTCACCGGGTCCACCATGTACCCGCAGACGGTGCCTACCACTCCTTGAATCGGGTTTCACATGCCACTCTCAGAATCGAGAAAACACATGGTGGACGCATTGAAATATCATATCAAGGGTAACCGGGTTTTTCAAACAATACATACCTTCTTTTAAAATACCCACGGTTCCCAAATCCAGAAATATCATGGAAACAACATATCTCAAATCGTATAATCAGAAAGCATGATGTATGCGACATATAAAAGAAATGTAAGCATATCAGTATATCATGCAACATGGAATAGTAATTTGCACATATTTAGGGAAGAATGCTTCATTAAAATGAATCAGTTTTAAAAAGAATCTTGCGGTTCCCAAATCTCCAAATCAAGCCAGCATCATCTATGTATGTGCAAATATGTATGTGTATGAGTATGGATGTACAATAGATGTGTGCACAAGTATGAGTGTACAATATGTTAGCACACGAGTATGGATGTACAATAGATGTCTGTACAAGTATGAGTGTACAATATGTAAGTACACGAGTATGGATGTACAATAGATGTGTGCACAAGTATGAGTGTACAATATGTAAGTACACGAGTATCGATGTACAATAGATGTGTGCACAAGTATGAGTGTACAATATGTAAGTACACGAGTATGGATGTACAATAGATGTGTGCACAAGTATGAGTGTACAATATGTAAGTACACGAGTATGGATGTACAATAGATGTGTGCACAAGTATGAGTATACAATATGTAAGTACACGAGTATGGATGTACAATAGATGTGTGCACAAGTATGAGTGTACAATATGTAAGTACACGAGTATTCCATGCAAGGCTCATATCCTGAATGCAACAGTACTAAAGTGTAGTGACATGGCAATTATCGATGATGAAGTGTGTGAGCCGGAAAGAAAGTGTACGTGGAACATATGCATCATCGATAATGGTGCTGGTGTCCTAACAGCATGATTTTAATATAACAATAACCATTTGCACCTGCAATGCGATGTGAATAACAAGAATATGCAGAAATCGACTAATAAATGCAACAGTGACGCATCTGCATCAATATAAAAAGGTCATACAGTTTGCCATTTGAAATAAGACGAATCGTGGTTTTTAGAAAAATAAGGGATACGGTATTTTTAAGAAAAGATACGTCTTTTGAAAATATCCGTAGAATCCCTTTGCCTGTCTTTAAAATACTCCCGATTCGTTAGTTTTTGAAATATGTATGACATCGGCCTAGCCTAACATCTACTAGCAAACTACAGCTCTAACTGACAAGTCAATCGAGAGGGGTATGAAAACCACCTAAATCTGAGTCGATATAAATATATATATAAAATATATTAGTCGGTGATCCCGCCTCAAAGGTACCGCGTACGATACAATATCACATGACATCCTCGATTCATGAGTGCGGATCTATCATCAATATGAAGCTCGTACGGTAAATCATCGTACGACATCCCAAAAGCTGGGTACGGGTCAATATCACATTCCTCTCATCAATTATCAGGTATCCTTATCATCATATCCCATGATCTGTGGTACTGATCTAAGTCTAGTACAAATCGATACTATCTATATAAGAATAAGTGCGTGTGTGAAACACGCGTCTAAAGGCCCGCTAAAATCTCATGTCGTATCCCAAATATGAGTCACATCAAATCACCGATATCATGGCACTATACCCAATCTCATCGACTCATCTCCAAATATCATACACTATCCTCTATCATCACGGTATAGGTATAACAAGCAAGCATGTGTGTGTGTGTGGGTGTAAACCTATTCTAGGGTTCGCAACTAGGAAACTGTACTAGTTTACATCTAAACCCGAATCTATCCATAATACACCTAATCACATCTAGAATATTCATAACACACTTAACGCTATCATACGTATATATATATAGTATATATATATATAATACTAAGTATCGAACTGCGGGGGTGCTATATGCCATCCACCCGACTTCCCCCGTAGATGTAATCTACTCAGCTTGATCTTGCTTGCCGATGTCAATGTCGCCACCATCTTCTTCATCGTCTCGGATCACCGTGGGGGTACCAACATGTCACACGTATCGCATCGCATTAAAACCAAATCGAAACCAAAACGACACACGAAAACCAAAATGATACGCTTAAAAGCTTATAGGTTAGAACCTATGGTTAGCTCTCGCAAAACAACCCAATAACACTCGGGATAGATGTACAAACATCGAGTGACCGAGTACAAATACAAATATCAAATCTTAAATCCATAACATCATGAAACATATGGCAGCAACCCAGAAAAGTGTTTCCAGATTTTGTATAAGGTGAAAACTAGGTTCCGAAACAACACAAGAGTGGTATATAGTGTACATACGACCTATGGAAATAACCTGGACACACTCACCCACCATGGGGCCGGCCACTTCCCTATAAAAAACCAGCCTCCTCGGTTTTGGTGAATACTTGGGGCCTCGTACTTGCAGGGGGGTTTCCTATGGTCTCAATTGGGTCCCTGGAGTTGTTTATTTATCTCGTAAATGTTCCAGTTCATTCCAGATTTCCCTGCACGCTCATATACCTCACAAACCGACATGCAAAGTTCGTTAAATCCGTATTTTGGGTTTCTGGTTGGGTTAGGTCTGGTTCTTGGACAATTGGGGAGTTTAAGGTCACTACTTAAGTCCAATTACACAACCACAACTCAAAATAACCTTAATCCTTTCTAGGTTAATCCAAAGTTCGCCAAACTTCGCCAAATCGAAACCAAACATGAAAAGAGGCTTAAGAAATCGAAACACTACGCTTTTTGTGAAAGAATATACCTCAGTTAGCACCCATGAATCCTCCATAGCGCCAAAATGAAAGCTTTCTTGGTCCATTGGGTAGCTAGAGGGCTTATGCACCTTTTTTGGGAAATGGGGTTTGAGTTTTGAAGTGTTTTTCATGGAGTTTTAGGGATGGTTGAAGATGGAGGAGGAGGAAGGGGCAGCAGCAGCAGCAGTAGCACAAGGGGAAAGAGAGGGGAGAGAAATGAGTGAGGAAAATGATGGGGGATGGCTCATGACAAAGGGTTGACCCCTCACCCACTCCTTCTCTCTCTAATCATACCTCCATATTATAATCTTATCCTTTTCTTTTCCATTTTCATTCTCACATCAATAGTAACCCCAAAATACCAAGCCATGCACCCAAAACATGTAGGGAAATGCAACCGTATGTCTACTGTAGCGCCCCGGCCGTCTATCCGAGGCCAAAATGCGGAAACGAAAACTTTTCAAAAACTTGAAACCGGCGCTATCGTGTACTCAAATCCCGGATCGAACCATTAACCTACAACTAGCAACTAGAGAAAGGGTTGGAAAGCAATACCGATCGATCCGTGTCCTTCGATCTTTGGCCACCATCCCAAGCTCCTCGCGGCATCTCCGGTCACGATCTCCTCATCGGAAAGGGCACCACATCATCGAGTCTTTTTACGGGCTCCCGCTTCATCCGAAGCAACTCGGGCATGAAGTTCGCTAGCCGACATGTCAAAGGTGAAGTAGAGAATGTGTGTGACAACTTTGTCTCTTGCCTCCATTGTATGGATGGTGGTTAGAGAAGATGCCATTAATGGAGGTTGTGAGCTAGAGGAAGATGAAGAAGAGGAGCCTTTTTCTTTTTTGTGTTATCTATGATAAAATGAGAGAGTGAAAGTGAAAAATACAAGAGCTAACCCTCTCTCATGGCTGCCCTCCCTCTCACCTCTTATCATATCAACACACAAATCAAACTATAATGTGACATATGCACATAAAAAGAGACCATGAGTCACTACCCTTGCACATCCCACATTAAAAGCACTCCATCATAACCTTGAGCTCACAATTTCCATTTGTAAACATTAACCCAAATGTTTACAACAATAAAAAAGATACTACAACATCTAAAGTAACTCGTGACAGATCACAAGGATACCCCTCACCTGTATATACATACCTGCATCCGCATTCCGACCGAATGCGAATGCGATGAGACTAAAGTAATCCAACAAATCTAATACTAGGATCCGGCTTAAACTAAAGCCCACTAGTATGATCCGCCCGATCATGATCCGTGCACTACTGCACGTATATGATCGAACCCTGCCATATATCATACGGCCTCTACAACGTTTCGCACGAAACTTGAGAAACATTTTGTGGGGGACTCTAAAGACTCGTCAATACTTTGGCTGTGGATTTAACCACTAGCTCGTCAGAGGTACTAGCCGTACGTAACGGGCTACCAGGTATTGACCAAAAGGGAGGTCGATGAGAGAACTTATCCTGACACCCTACTGTGCCTGTCAGTGACAATATACGTACAGTCCGGTCCGTTCGTCTATGAGCATCGTATGGAGGGCCTAGGGGGTTGGTAAAAGTCAGACACCCAAAAGCGGTACAAGTCGTGTCGGAGTGTAGCCCATAACACCCTGAGATACTACTGGAATACCTACCAGTAAATCTCCTGCCTTGGCCAAGGTCTTCGTGTAATGGCTCTCCTAGACACAGCGCGATCTCATCCCCAATACCGGGAGAGACGAAACCCCTGCCGATCCGCTCACTGCCTCCATGTGGCTCGGGACTGTACCCAACTAAAACCTGTTTGCACGACTCCTTTGAGCCATGGTAGGGTAGTAATCAAAGCACAGTGGGAACTAACACGAGACAAATGACGATCTCAGGTCGATGAACTAACCTGTACACATGTCACCACGGAACTGCTATCTGACGTCTGGTATAATACCAACTAGCATGTTCCTGGCGAGTCCTGTCCGGTGTACTCATAACCCAATGAGCACCTGTATACATCTTAGGTGAACCAACTGACACCAATGGCTTGTGAGACCGGCCACCGTCCCTCATCAGGGTCTCGACTGTATACACTAGTCTACTAATGGAGTATCGATGCCAAGTCTAGAAACTCCCTCAACTAGGGACCACTTTAATGATGTGCTTATAGACCCCAGCTCCCATGTATATGATCGCCATCATACTGCTGGTAGTCAAGCAAGAATCCTAAGGGCTCTATCAACGTGTAATAGCGACCTATAAGGTCACCTAAAGCAGTACACGATGATAAAGATAAACCAGATAGCATATTATCATCTTGAGTAAGACTGTCCTACCGGTATAGGTCCCCCCCTCAATCATTGCAATCACGTGCCTGTGATCCAATAATTGACTCTGAGGGCACTATATCCAACAATCTCCCACTTGCACTCAAGGCTAATTATTGCGATGTCGCATATTCACAGCCCGTGTGATACCGAACACCCAACTCCTCTACTAATCAGTCTCACAAAGCCCGTTTGCGAAACTATTGCTTTCGAGGAACAGCCTCAGTTAGTGGATCCTCCCTGATGTTTCTTTCTATATCTCTCTTTATCTCAAGTTCGCGGAGAAAGCCATCTCCCGAAATGAGCAATACCTGTCTTAGAATATGTCTGGATATCTGATGGGACCTAGTTCATAAATGAACTCCAAATCCAAACTTCTTAGACTGTATCGTCAACTGAATTTAATCACTGTCCTGCTCCCGCCTCCCTCAGAATCCGCTTGGACCACCTGTCCAAACTGCTGCCCCTCTTCAGAGGGAAACTATAACTCTGACACTCACTCTGTCATCCAGGTCACCTTGGAAGCCTGGAATGATAACCGTCTCCCGAAGAAGGCTGCCGTTATCAGATCCCTAGAACATGCACTTATGTTCTAAAACTGCTTCCGAACGTTTTTCCAGGATTGGATTAGTATCAACTTATTGCATCTAGTGCAAAAACAACGTCTGGTGTGGTACTTGACATCTCATGATTGACTCAATTGCCTAAGCAAGTGATTTGCCAATCATGCACATCCCTCTCCCCTTTAGTCTATAAGACATCTTTAGAGAGGGTGACTCCATCACCTGCAGGTACACTACCATGCCTGGAGTCGTCCATTCTAAAGTACTTTTAGAATGCTGTCTAAGTATCCATATTTGGAAACTACCCAAATCTAGATCTAAATGCATAGACCTAGTAACCAGAATCTCTTATATAATATCCAATTCCTATGTGGAGAAACCACTGTGTGACAACCAAAGTATAACCGATTGTAGTATAGGAATTTCACTTCCTATTCTGTGTATGTCATCCAAATACCAGGACATCACACCCTACTACCTTCTTAACAGATCCATCCCCTATTCTGATGAAGTCAAACCTATGACTGTCACATCAGAAATAGATGATCTATCTCTGCTATATCTGCTTTAGTCTATAAATAGACATAAGCAACTTGTCCACTATGCTTCCGCTGCTCCCACTGACTACGACAACCCTCTGGCAGAGTCATATACACGTGCACTTCTAAAGCCAGTTTAGAACGACGCTATACTCATCTTCCTGCCGGGTCTCACAGTCTGGAACAACAGCAATGGCAAGTCTGGGTAAACAAGAACCTCCTTGTCACCGTCCTTAAGGCTACCGAAGTACCTCTCGGTTGCTTGAGGTTAACCACCATATCTGCGGAGTAGCCAATGGAATGTCAAACCAGATTGAATCTTTAGGTTCTTATTAAATTTTCAGTAATCGTTTGCGGTTCTGGAATCACTTCCAGTTCTACCATACCCCCACTACTATTTTCTGAAAAAATACATTTTACTAAAACTGTGGCGAGTAAAGAACAATATCACTATTGATCTTCCATATGGTAGAGAGTCAACCTTCGTCATAGCCCGGGTCAACCCAAAAACAGCCATTACAGAAACGTGCCTTGAATTATCCAGAGTCTGGTTTTAAGCATAAGCCGGAAAAATCCTCGTACCCTAACATTTTTAAGATATGAACTATTCTATATCCAATATAGAAACAGAGACACTGATTTAATTGGAACCAGATTCAAATCATGCAGCTGTCTCCCGTGCATGTCAACTAAATGGAGAGAGGCCGATCGACATTACTCAACTTAGGAGTGTTTCCAATTATGAGTAACCTGAAAGAGAAGCAAGTTTATCAAAAACCATTACTATCAACTGAATACCATACATAAGTATCTACATCTTCAATTATCTTGAAGAATCCTGATACTTGCAACACCTGGTTCTCTGCTTTATTCTTATACCTGTAATTTCTAAAAACTTAGACCTTGTTTTTCTACGAAACACCTGTCTAAAAACTAGAGAAGTCATAAATAAACAGAATATAGTACGAGTACCAACCCCTCTGTCCTAATGGACACTAGACAACATACATTACTCTGTATAAGTCCCTGAGTCTAATAACTAAATCCCTGTGTGTCGTAGGTTGAAAACTGTACTTATGGTTAAGAAGAATTACACCGCTGTTCAATACTCCTTACCTAACCATCCACCGATATAGGTAAATGTCATGGAAATAATTTCAAAAGGTTATATCTCACTTTATAAAAATAAACGTACAGATATATCAATTTGAAATTGGTGCATAGCAACGGATATTCAAAACCAAATATTTGCCGTCCGGCAAACAACCCAGGCAATTTCCTCAAATATCACCAATTACAACGAATCCCGATATAATGAGGATGATCACCTAATTCCCAATAACTTACTCCCACTCATCATCTGTAAAACCATACAGATGTGAGAATCATACCTGGTAAATACATACCCTAGAGCAAGTGTCTAATTGGGAAATCAGTTTTCTATTAACAATGCACAGTGAAACTGAAACATGAATATGTTTCGAAGGGGTATCCGGGTATTCCTAGTAATCCCTATTCCATTATCAGATTCACAATTGTAACCGTATATTTGTTTGCCATCTCTCCAAATCCCTTTATATGTCTTTAGTCATTACCTTCTGTACACCCCGTTAGGCTAAATGGTTTTCTTCCTTCCCTACCGTTCGGCACCGACCTATGGTTTGGAAGAAGACTATCCAATAAGCATAATAGGTGTACCGTCCTAATCCAAGGAGCACTCTTAACCTGAGAGAAGCTGAAGATAAAAGATAACTGAATAAAACCTTATTCCTATTTCTCCTTAACCAGAATCCATCCCCGAACTGGAACAAGTTCCTTCGAGTTCGTATCTAACCATACGATGGAGTATCCAAATAACTATGGATCTTTCTAGTGATACGGAGTGTCCCGGAGAAATACAAAGGTGAAGTAGGAGTGGCGATGAAATACTTGGTTTGGTCGTGAATAGCAGTCGCAATTTACTTTGCCCTCTTACTAATCCCTTTATTTGTCTGAACTTATTACCTTCTTCACACTATCGTTAGGCTAATTGGTTTTCCTCATGCCCTACCTTTCGGCACCTGCCTATGGTTTGGATGAAGACTATCCAATAAGTGTAATAGGTGTGATGTCCTAATCCAAGGAGCACTTGCTACCTGAGAGAAGGTAAAAGGAAAAGACAACTGAATAGTCCTATTCGTTTTCTTAGAAACCGGAAACCAACCTCGAATAAGTTCCTTAGAGTTTGTATATAACCATACGATGGTTTTATCCAATGGAAGTGGATGTTCGTAGTAATACGGGGTGTTATGGAGAAAAGGGTAAAAGTAGGAGTGACAATGAGGTATGCAACTCTGACAATCCAAAAGCCAGTATTTAAGAAGGTTCGGTTAACTTGGTCACTGAGTCATAGTCAAGGGTCAGGCTATGGTCGCTGCCAAAGAGAGAGAGAAAAGAAACACTCTGCGTACACTCTAACCTAGATCAGAATGGTTACCACTTTATCTAATCAGGAAACCTCCCACTGTATCGTCAAATTCTCCTTCAAACCTGAAAGAAGAATTAATTGTCACCCGAGGAGTAAACCAACTCATCAGTAGGAATCGGGATCCAACTATCATCGCATGATAACGTGATGGAATCCACTCACGTTATCATACTCCAGAAGGTATGCGCATATCTGGCAAGGTTCAGTTTCTTTAGAAACTCCCGATGTGATTTTTACCCCATGCTCTTATGACCTTGACGAAGGTCAACAAATCATAAATCACATGTCAAGTTCTACCCATCATTGTCCAGGTTAATTTGAACCCACCCGTATAAGCCCTTGATGAAGGCCAACAAAGCTATCCGGTTGTTTCAACGATATCAAGTTCATTACGTTAAAGGTTTTTCGCCAAAAACTATTCGTAGCCCTTCGTCATTTCAGACGGGTAACACTTAGTATTCATGCTATGTTTGTTGACCTTCGTCAAGGCATACTGAATGGTAGCTGCTTGTTGCCTTTCTGCTGCATAGATAGATGCGTTGGGGTGCACGGATAGCCGGGTTCTAGAGGGCAACGGTCCCGCATCTGAAGCGAGGCATCCCCCTTCAACAAAGTGAATGGACCACCCAGCTACCTTCTTAACAGATCCATCCCCTATTCTGATGAAATCAAATCTATGACTGTCACATAAGAAATAGATGATCTATCTCCGCTATTCCCGCTTTAGTCTATAAATAGACATAAGCCACTTGTCCACTATGCTTCCGCTACTCTGATACCATGTAAGTCTACGGTAGCGCCCCGGCCGTCTATCCGAGGCCAAAATGTGGAAACGAAAACTTTTCAAATAATTGAAACCAGCGCTATCGTATACTCAAATCCCGGATCGAACCATTAGCCTACAACTAGCAACTAGAGAAAGGGTTGGAAAGCTATACCGATCGATCCGTGTCCTTCGGTCTTTGGCCACCATCCCAAGCTCCTCGCGGCATCTCCGGTCTTGATCTCCTCGTCGGAAAGGGCACCACATCATCGAGTTGTATTTTTCATACTCACTCTCTCTTATATGATCATACAAAAGATAAGAAAGAAAGGCTCATTCTTCTTCTTGTTCCTCTAGCTCACAACTTCCATATGATAACCCGGCTATCCGTGCACCCCTTTATTGTTGTAAACATTTGGGTTAATGTTTACAAATGGAAATTATGAGCTAGAAATCATCATGAGGTGCATTTTGTAAGTTCACGGCGGCGCCCCGGCCGTCGATCCGACGCCGGAAACGCGGAAACGAAAAACTTTGCGAAACTTGCAAACCGGCACCACCGCGCACTATCAGCTCGGATCGGGCCATTAACCTGGCTACTAGCAAATTAAAAGATGGGCGGAGAGTTATACCAAGCCATCCGTGTCCTTCAGTCTTCGTCTCCACTCCGATCTCCCGCGGAATCTCCGTTCGTCACCTCCTCGTCGGAAATGGCACTACGTAGCCAAATTCTTTTACGGGCTCCCACCTCTGGACCGAGGCAACTCGGGCGCGAAGTTGGCTAGCCGACGCGTCCAAGATTTGCTGTAGACTAGTGTAGAATGGTTGTCTCTTGGGGTTATAGAAGTTGCCATGGTGATGGAGGAATGATCAATGAACTTTGGAGAGGGTTTTTTTTTTTGGAATTTTGCCAACAAGCAAAATGAGATATGAATTATTCCCCTCATCAAAAACGAACCTCTCTCTCTACCATCTAATGTGGCCGGCCCCCTTAACCAAATGGTGGAGGGAAGCCAAAAAAAGAAAACATAAGGGAGGTGAGTGTAGGAAAAGGCAAAAGGTGACCACATCCAAAAGGCAATGATAACATTATCAAATCAACTTCTAATCCATTCTAATCTCATTAATGCTAAACCATCATGAAAAAGCAAAGATTCTTAACCTATCATAATGCCACAAATGCAAGAAAACCCTCCACACAAGATAATTTGCACAACTGCAAATAACCCCCTCCATCGGAAAAGTCCGGCCGGGAAGGAACAAAGGAAAACTGGCCGGAACAGAATGCAAACTGGCTACTTCAGAAAACTGATCCCGTAATAAATTACAAGGAAACCCCGCGACTGCATATACATGCATGCATTTGTATTCCCACTGAACACAGATGCAAAGAGACAAAATCTACACTATCTAATACTAGGATCCGGCTTAAGCCAAAACCGGCTAGTAAAAACCGTCCGATCACGATCCGTGCAATACCGCACATATCTAATCGAACCCTGCCATATCTCCATATGGCCTCTACAACGTTTCGCCCGAAACTTGAGTAACTGTGTGTGGGGGACTCTAAAGACTTGTCAATACTATGGCTGTGGATTTAACCACTAGCACGTCAGAGGTATTAGCCATATATGACGGGCTACCAGCTATTAACCAAAAGGGACGTCGATGAGCGAACTCATCCTGACACCCTACTGAGCCTGTCAGTGAAAATATCCGTACAATCCATTCCGTTGGTTTATGAACATCGCATGGCGGGCCTAGGGGGTTGGTAAAAGTCAGACCCCCAAAAGCGGTACAAGTCGTGTCGGAGTGTAGCCCAGAACACCCTGAGATACTACTGGAATACCTACCAGCAAATCTCCTGCCTTGGCCAAGGACTTTTCATGTTCTGGCTCTCCTAAACACAGCACGACCTCACCCCCAATACCGGGAGAGACGAACCCCTGCAGATCCGCTCACTGCCTCCATGTGGCTCGGGACTGTACCCAACTAAAAGATCCCTAGTCGTGGGAGTTTCGAGACAGGGCATCGATTCTCCAGAGTAGACTAGTGTATACAGTCGAGACCCCGACGAGGGGCGGTGGCCGGTCTCACAAGCCACTGGTGTCAGTTAATTCACCTAAGATGTATACATGTGCTCATTGGGTTATGAGTACACCGGACAGGACTCGCCGGGAACCTGCTAGTTGGTATTATACCTGACGTCAGATAGAAGTTCCCTGGTGACATGTGTACAGGTTAGTTCATCGACCTGAGATCGTCATTTTTCTCGTGTGAGTTCCCACTGTGCTTTGATTACTACCCTACCACGCTCAAAGGAGACGTGCAAACAGGTTTTAGTTGGGTACAGTCCCGAGCCACATGGAGGCAGTGAGCGGATCTGCAGGGGTTCGTCTCTCCCGGTATTGGGGGTGAGGTCGCGCCGTGTCTAGGAGAGCCAGAACATGAAAAATCCTTGGCCAAGGCAGATGGTAGGATTCACCTAGTGTGGAGCGTAGGTGAGTAGATTTAATATCTACAGGGGAATCTCCCGCATAGCGTTATGCGTCTGGGCTAGGATTCTAATACCTGTCGCATATTCTACATCGTTGTTAGAATTGCGCCTTTACCATATTTCCTTGATATAGTTGAACTGTGACTAGCAGTCGTAGGACACTGCACATATTATTGACGGTTCATGTTGCACGAGCACGGATTGTATGCTACACACACACCGTCAATAATTGCCATGTCGCACACAACCCCTTGTAGATACTATATTGCTTATCATATATGACATCTAGTTTATCGGTATACCTTGCACATATTTTACTTATACCCGGGGGATACCCTTCATATTCTACTTATACCCAGGGGGGTATACGACATCTTTTACTTATAGGTAGACATTTCACTGTTATATATACTTAGGAGTAAAATATCATGAAAACAATGTGTCAAGTATCGAGACAGAAATGCTGATCTATCAAGTGTTGTCACCATGACTGGCACACTGATAGGTACGTATCACACGCTATCCGAAAACCACGAGTGCCTAGCTCTGACCCTCGTCTTTCCACGTATACATACGTACATGACTCCCGTCGGTATCCCCATGATAACCGCCGAGTCATTGGTAATGTCACCGGAGTGTATGGTTCCCCTGCCAGGCTCAATCGGCAAGGTCCATCAATCGTCTTGCCCCAGGGTACCTCCGGGCCTCACCATGTACCCTCATACGGCCCCCTACTCCTCGCATGGGGTATATATATCAGAACCGATAAATCTCATGGTGGATGCTGAAATATCATATCAAGGGAAGCCGGGTTATCAATGCATAATTTCATGAACTACCACGGTCCCCAAATCCAGAAAAGATCATGAAAAATCCATATCTCAATGCGAAAATCCATAAATATAATATATGCAACATAAAACTGAAATGTTAGCATATAAGGAAAAGCCGCTAATTAACTGCAACAAGTTAATATAAAATATCATGCAGTTCCTATTTTCTCCAATTTTAAATAACATCAAGTAAAGGTAAACATGTAGCCATAACTGATATATGCGTAAACATAAAGGTATAGCAAGATATAGATATCTACCTATCAGAAATGATGTAATATACCCCCCGGGTATAAGTGAAGTATGTATGCAAAGTATACATGTAGCTATGTTTTTATGTGTATATGTACCTATCACTAATTATACAATACCCTATAGGTATACAGGTAACTAGCATGTAAGTATGTCAAGGCATATGTGTAAGCATATAGGTATACAGGTATGCTATAAGTCATATGCATAAAGAAATATGAATCAATGTCTCAATGTTCCTAACCAAACTATATCATATCTACAAGTGGGTTGTGCATGTCATGGTAATTATTGACGGTGTGTGTGGCATACAATCAGTGCTCATGCAACATGAGCCGTCAATAATAGTGCAGTGTCCTAAGGATACTAGTCCAAACACACCAATTAACTAAGCAGTAGGGTGTATACGCAATTCTAAATATGAAATAGAATATGCGACAAGTTAAGTCATTTCTAACCCAGACGCATAACGCCATGCGGGCGATTCCCCTGTAGATGTTAAATCTACTCACCAACGCTCCTGGCTAAGTGAAGCCTACCACCTGTTTTCCCTTTGTCGTAGTGTCCGAAGTCCCTGCCTGCGCACCTAAAATTTCACAAACATATCACATAAGCTAAATATCCTACATCGACGAAAAGAAAAAGAAACGCAAGGATAACGCTCTGAAAATTACACTGCGCACTTAGCACATCTATCGCGCACGACATCGTCAAAAACCCTAACTAGGGTCGCTAAACTATGAAACACTAAGTCTAGACTCCGATCGTCCCGATCGCGCAACACAACACAATTAAATGCGAGGAATATATTAGAAATCACCTCGCAACGACCAATTGAAACCACGTCGGAAAACCCCCGAAATCTAGTAAACAACTTATCGTAATAATTCATACTAGAACAAAGCTAACACAAATCTAGCGATTATAAATATCTTATATTAGCTTAACTAAGCTATCCAAACCATTTCAAAATTTTTTACACTTGCTAATTAAGTTTTAGCAAAAACCTAGTAAGCAAAATATCATTTTATCACAAAACAACAACTTTTTACCTAACTAGTATTTACAAACATCACTAATTAACAAGATTAGACCATTCAAATCAATACTATAATTTTTAATCTTATCTAATTAGAATTAGCAAAAGTCTAGTTTGTAATTAAGCTAATTAGGTAATTAGGAAAATATCATTTAACAAATTAGCCACTTGATTAAGTTTTCATCAAGCTTAACTTACTAGTTAACCTTTTTGCTAATCAAAACCTTAACTTGATTATCAAAAACCCCTTTCTAGAATTTTAAACATGCATTAAAATAGCTTTAAATTAACAACTAAAAAGCTAATTAATGATTTAAAACAAGAATTAAGCATTAGGGTTAGGGTTTTATACCTCCAAAATGATTCAAAAACTTGCAACAAAACACCAAATCTAAGCATCCAAAATGAAATCTTCCATGATGATCCAAGCTTAGTTTGAGTTCAAGAATGAAGGGTTTTGATTTATAAAAGAGTTTGTGGGAATTATTAGTGATTTTTGATGATCCTAATGAAGCAAAATGAGATAGAAATGGAGGGGAAAAATTTGGGGCAGCAAAGGAAGTGGCCGGCCAAAGCAACGAGGGGGTTTTGTGAAAAATGAAGAATGTTCTAGCAAAGTAATTCAATTAATGCCATTTAATGCAAATGCCACCTTTTATTTTCTTTTCTTTTCTTTTTAAAATTTAATTCCATTGACCAAAAAAAATCTAGATATTTAAAGATAAGGTTCTACAATAATTGTAGTGATGATTTCTAATGATTCTCATTTAGAAAAAAATTCCCGTTTTACGTGCATATTTTACCGGCTAAAATAATATTTTATTTGGGAAAAATTCTATCTGAACCAAAACCTCCCATATACCCCCAAAGTTCTCGCACCAGTTTTATTTTAGCTAAAATAGGTGCCGACAAGTTTCTACGGACGTTTGATCGAAATCGGGTTAAAACGGAAAATACCGACTATTTTGCCCTAAAACGTAAAAATTCGCAAAACGATTTCTAAAACGTTACAGATGATCTATTTCTGATGTGACAGTCATAGGTTTGACTTCATCAGACTAGGAGATGGATCTGTTAAGAAGGTAGTGGGGTGTGATGTCCTGGTATTTGGATGACATACACAAAGTAGGAAGTGAAATTCCTATACTGCGATCGGTTATACTTTGGTTGTCACACAGTGGTTTCTCCACATAGGATATGGATATTATATCAGATATTCTGGTTACTAGATCTATGGTTTTAGATTTAGATTTGGGTAGTTTCCCAATCTGGGTACTTAGACAACATTCTAAAGGTGTTTTAGAATGGACGACTCCTAGCATGGTAGTATACCTGCAAGTGATGGAGTCACCCTCTCTAAAGGTGTCTTACAGACTAAAGGGGAAATGGATGTGTATGATTGGCAGATCACTTGCTTAGGCAATTGAGTTGATCATGAGATGTCAAGTTCCACACCAGATGTTGTTTTTGTACGAGCTGCAATAAGTTGATATTGATCCAATCCTGGAGAAACGTTCGGAAGCTGTTTTAGAACATAAGTGGATATTCTAGGGATATGATAAGAACAGCCTCTTTGAGGAGACAATTATCATTCCAGGCTTCCAAGGTGACCTGGATGACAAAGTGACTGTCAGAGTTGTAGTTTTTCCTCTGACGAGGGGCAGTACTTTTGACATGTGGTCCAAGCGGATACCGAGGGAGGCATGGAGCAGGATACTGATTAAATTCAGTTGACGATACAGTCTAAGAAGTTTGGATTTGGAGTTCATTTATGAACTAGGTCCCATCAGATATCCATACATATTCTAAGACAGGTATTGCTCATTTCGGGAGATGGCTTTCTCCGCGAACTTGAGATAAAGAGAGACATAGAAAGAAACATCAGGGAGGATCCACTCACTGAGGCTATTCCTCGAACACAATAGTTTCGCAAACGGGCTTTGTGATACTGATTAGTAGAGGAGTTGGGTGATCGGTATCACACGGGCTGTGAGTATGCGACATCACAATAATTAGCCTTGAGTGCATGTTGGAGATTGTTGGATATAGTGTTAGTTATATGTATGCCCTAGAGGCCATTACTGTACATTGGATGTATATTGTAGTGGATGCTGGGACATATATAGGGAGGACTTTCTTGCTCGACATGATAGTATGCTATCTGGTTACCCTTTACCTTAACGTGTACACTGATTGTCTCTCTGTTACATGTTGGTAAAGCCCTTAGGATGTGTACTTGACTACCAGGACTGTGATGCGGATCATACTAGTGGGGACATGGTAGTCTATAAGTACATCCTTCAATGTCCCTAGTCGTGGGTGTATCGAGACGGGGCATCGATATACCAGAGTAGACTTGCGTATACCTTCTCGATCCATACAGATGGGCGATGGATGATCCCATATCCATTGGTGTTTGACATCGGAGATGATATACGGGTGCTCAGTGCAGACTGGGTACACTAGACGGACTCGCCGAGAACTCCCAGATGGTATTATACCTTACGTCAGATGGCAGTTCTCTGGTGACACTGGTACAGAGTAGTCTGTTGACCCGAGATCGTCATAGAGTCTTGTGTGGTTCCCACTGTGCTTTGATTTCCACCTTACCACGTCCATGAGGGCGTGCAAAACGGTGGTTTTTGGGTACAGTCCCGAATCACATGGAGGCAATGAGCGATAGGAGGGGATTCGTCTCTCCCGGTATAGGGAGTTGATGTTGCGCTGTGTTCGATTGGCTATAACCGGAAATCCCTGGCCAGGGTTGCTGAGATTTACTGGTAAGTGTTACCAGTAGTTTCTCGAATTGTTATAGACCTCATATCGACACGACTTATCGAGCTATTGGGGTCTGACGTTTACCACCCCTAGGCGAGATATGCGACATATTAGACGATCAGACCGGACTGTACGGTAGTGTTACTGGTTGGATTCACTGGAGTGTGAGCGGGCTTGCTCGTCGATCTTCTGATCGCTCAATACCCGGGTGGCCGTTACGTTTAGCAGACCGCTTGCGGCTTGTGGGTGTTTGATATGATCATCATCTGCTGCCGGCGTATTGACGAGTCTTTAGAGTCCTACACAGAGGTTTCCTGGCTCAAGCGAAACGAAATAGGAGCGCATATGAGATATGTGCGGGACCGAGAATAATGCGTGTATGTGATACCGTATTCTATTCTCGCGATGAATATATCGAATGGTTGTATGCGATATAACCTAGTTATCGAATCGAGGATTGATTCGATAAGCCGATACATTGGATACTAGTAGGTTATATGCGATATGACCGGACGTTAAATCAAGTGTTGATTTAATGATTTAATGCATAATTATATATTTGATATATTCCTTTGCATTAACTAGTATTGGTTCACTTTAAATGGATTTTCTCACTTGGATTGTGCACATTGTATATGTGATATACTTTTGTACACAAGTTTGTATCATGTTTGATGATGCATGCAAACTTGGGTTTGTGTAAAGACTAAACCATGGTCATATGAATGGTTAGGGTTTTGTTTTCTTTTTCATTTATCTTATTTATTTATTCATTTTGGAAAATGATAAGCATAAAGAGAAAATGGTTGCTAATTTTGTTTCATATTGAAGCTTCATGAAGCTTTGACCATATGACCATTTTGTCTCATGCTTAACCCTAACCATTCCACTCAACCATGATTCATTCTCTACACTTGACCATGGTTATATTATGATAAGATTTATTATTCTTTTCATAATTCTTATCATAAGATTATCATCTTCTTCTTCAAGAAGAAAACCTAGACTTCATCAATGGTGACTTGATGAAATGAGTGAGAAATCCAATTCTAAAGTCTACCCACTTCCTATTTCTTCATCCTCTACCTCTTGCCAAGTAGCAGAGTGTGTTTTCTTCACAAGTTTCTTGACTTGGTGAAGTTGGAACTTGATCTAGTGATGCCTCGACGTAGATCATCTTCGGCATCGTAGTCGACGACCTAGCCCGGTCTTTTCTCCGATGAAGCCACCGTGAGAGCCATGGTTAGATTTGGACAGCGGAGAGGACTTCATCACGGAGCTCTGGAGGTGGAGAACCGGATCTACAAAGGTTGTATTTCCATTTACCTAGTTAAGTTGTTTACTAGTTTCATTTTATCGCCTAAACTTCTAGCCAACGATCCGTATTAGGGTTTCTCGGCACCGTATTTTTGAAATTGGCATGGTTGATGCCTTGTGAGACCTCTTGAGAGTGCCAAGGAACCCTACATATAGTGCCCTCAGAGTCAATTATTGGATCACAGGCACGTGATTGCAATGATTGAGGGATGACCTATGCCGGTAGGACAATCTTACTCAAAGATGATAGTATGCTATCTGGTTTATCTTTATCATCGTGTACAGCTTTAGGTGACCTTACAGGTCGCTATTACATGTTGATAGAGCCCTTAGGATTTTTGCTTGACTGCCAGCAGTATGATGGCGATCATATACGTGGGAGCTGGGGTCTATAAGCACATCCTTAAAGTGGTCCCTAGTCGTGGGAGTTTCGAGACTGGGAATCGATACTCCATTAGTACACTAGTGTATACTGTCGAGACCCCGACCAGGGGCGGTGGCCGGTCTCACAAGCCATTGGTGTCAGTTGGTTCACCTAAGATGTATACAGGTGCTCATTGGGTTATGAGTACACCGGACAGGACTCGCCGGGAACATGCTAGTTGGTATTATACCTGACGTCAGATGGCAGTTCCCTGGTGAAATGTGTACAGGTTAGTTCATTGACCTGAGATCGTCATTTTTCTCGTGTGAGTTCCCACTGTGCTTTGATTACTACCCTACCATGGCTCAAAGGAGTCGTGCAAACAGGTTTTAGTTGGGTACAGTCCCGAGCCATATGGAGGCAGTGAGCGGATCGGCAGGGGTTTCGTCTCTCCCGGTATTGGAGGTGAGATCGCGCTGTGTCTAGGAGAGCCATTACACGAAATCCTTGGCCAAGGCAGGAGATTTACTGGTAGGTATTCTAGTAGTATCTCAGGGTGTTCTGGGCTACACTCCAACACGACTTGTACCGATTTTGGGGGTCTGACTTTTACCAACCCCCTAGGCCAGCCATTTGATGCTCATAGACGAACGGACTGGACTGTATGGATATTGTCACTGACAGGCTTAGTAGGGTGTCAGGATGAGTTCCCTCATCGACCCCCCTTTTGGTCAATACCCGGTAGCCCGTTACGTACAGCTAGTACCACTGACGTGCTAGTGGTTAAATCCACAGCCAGTGTATTGACGAGTCTTTAGAGTCCCCCACAGACAGTTTCTCAAGTTTCGGGCGAAACGTTGTAGAGGCCGTATGATATATGGCAGGGTTCGATAATATACGTGCAGTAGTGCACGGATCATGATCTAGCGGATCATACTAGTGGGCTTTGGTTTAAGCCGGATCCTAATATTAGATTTGTTGGATTACTTTAGTCTCATCGCATTCGCATTCGGTCGGAATGCGGATGCAGGTATGTATATACAGGTGAGGGGTATCCTTGTGATCCGTCACCAGTTTACTTTAGATGTTGCCGTATCTTTTTTATTATTGGAAACATTTGGATTAATGTTCAAAAATGGAAATTGTGAACTTAAGTCATCATTAGAAGCCTTAATTGTGACACATGCACAAGTGATGACTCATGGTCTCTTTCTTTGTGCATGTGTCACATTATTTGATGGATTTGAGTGTTGATATGAAAATGAGAGAGAGAGAGGGGCTGCCATGATATGGTTTTGGTCTTGTATTTTTTCATAACACTCTATCTTTTTATCATAAGATAACACAAAAAAGACAAAGGCTCCTCCTCTTCTTCTTCCTCTAGCTCATAACCTCCATTAATGGCATCATCTCTAACCTCCATCCATACAATGGATGCAAAAGACAAAGTTGCCACACACATTCTCTACTTCATCTGGACACGTCGGCTAGCGAACTACGTGCCCGAGTTGCTTCGGATGAAGCGTGAGCCCGTAAAATGACTCGATGATGTGGAGCCCTTTCCGACGAGGAGATCGAGACCGGAGATGCCGCGAGGAGCTTGGGATGGTGGCCAAAGACCGAAGGACACGGATCGATCGGTATAGCTTTCCAACCTTTTCTCTAGTTGCTAATTGTAGGTTAATGGTTCGATCCGGGATTTGAGTACACGATAGCGCCTGTTTCAAGTTTTTGAAAAGTTTTCGTTTCCGCATTTTAGTCTCGGATAGACGGCCGGGGCGCTACCGTAGACTTACATGGTATCAGAGCAGCGGAAGCATAGTGGACACATGGCTTATGTCTCTTTATAGACTAAAGTGGTAATAGCGGAGATAGATCATCTATTTTTGATGTGACAGTCATAGGTTTGACTTCATCAGAATAGGGGATGGATCTGTTAAGAAGGTAGTAGGGTGTGACTCGTGACGGATCACTACCCTTGCACATCCCACATTAAAAGCACTCCATCATAACCTTGAGCTCACAATTTCCATTTGTAAACATTAACCCAAATGTTTACAACAATAAAAAAGATACGACAACATCTAAAGTAACTCGTGACAGATCACAAGGATACCCCTCACCTGTATATACATAGCTGCATCCGCATTCCGACCGAATGCGAATGCGATGAGACTAAAATAATCCAACAAATCTAATACTAGGATCCGGCTTAAACCAAAGCCCACTAGTATGATCCGCCCGATCATGATCCGTACACTACTGCACGTATGTGATCGAACCCTGCTATATATCATACGGCCTCTACAACGTTTGGCCCGAAACTTGAGAAACAGTCTGTGGGGGACTCTAAAGACTCGTCAATACTTTGGCCATGGATTTAACCACTAGCTCGTCAGAGGTACTAGCCGTACGTAACGGGATACCAGGTATTGACCAAAAGGGATGTCGATGAGCGAACTCATCCTGACACCCTACTGAGCCTGTCAGTGACAATATCCGTATAGTCCGGTCCATTCGTCTATGAGCATCGCATGGCGGGCCTAGGGGGTTGGTAAAAGTCAGAACCCCAAAAACGGTATAAGTCGTGTCGGAGTGTTGCCGAGAACACCCTGAGATACTACTGGAATACCTACCAGTAAATTTCTTGCCTTGGCCAAGGACTTCGTGTAATGGCTCTCCTAGACACAGCGCGATCTCACCCCCAATACCGGGAGAGACGAAACCCCTGCAGATCCGCTCACTGCCTCCATGTGGCTCGGGACTGTACCCAACTAAAACCTGTTTGCACGACTCCTTTGAGCCGTGGTAGGGTAGTAATCAAAGCACAGTGGGAACACACACAAGACAAATGAAGATCTTAGGTCGATGATCTAACCTGTAGACATGTCACCAGGGAACTGCCATCTGACATCAGGTATAATACCAATTAGCATGTTCCCGGCGAGTCCTGTCCGGTGTACTCATAACACAATGAGCACATGTATACATCTTAGGTGAACCAAATGACACCAATGACTTATGAGACCGTCCACCGCCACTCATCGGGGTCTCGACTGTATACACTAGTCTACTAATGGAGTATCGATGCCCAGTCTCAAAACTCCCACGATTAGGGACCACTTTAAGGATGTGCTTATAGAACCCAGCTCCCACGTATATGATCTCCCTCATACTGCTGGCAGTCAAACAAGAATCCTAAGGGCTCTATCAACGTGTAATAGCGACCTGTAAGGTCACCTAAAGCAGTACACGATGATAAAGATAAACCGATAGCATACTATCATCTTGAGTAAGACTGTCCTACCGGTATAGGTCCTCCCTCAATCATTGCAATCACGTGCCTGTGATCCAATAATTGACTCTGAGGGCACTATATCCAACAGCAACAAGTGTAGAAAAAGATATGGTGCATGTTTTGCACAAAATACGCTTAAAGCGCGATTAGCGATTTGTAATCGCGATTAGCACTAAATTAGTGTCAAATTAATCTTAAAAACTTAAAATTTGCATAATTCACATAAAACAGGCTCTTTTAGTAATTTCTAAAATTTTTAAAATTTCCCCCCAATTTATCGGTATTTAATTATACCGAAATATTAAAATATTCATTTAAAATTAATATTAAATTATAAAAATTCCCCAAAATAATATTTTATTTTTTTGGAATGTTACACTAAGTAGGCTAATAGAAACGACATTGCAAGACCTTCTGTGCCGTCTTTCGAGGACCAAAGTGACCCCCACATGCCTGATCATGACAAAAAGATAGAACACTCTTGAATTTATCGTTGGGAACACACCTGTGAATGATCTGGTCTGGAAAATATTAAACAGATATGGTTCATCCCAGTAAAAATGTTTTACTTGGGTTAGAAATCGATGTTTCTCCTGTTTCGACCATTCATAGGGAATAAGTCCCGTAGCAAGATAATTCACAATATTCCCGAACCAAGGTTCAATGGATACTTTCAAGAGTTGTTCGTCTGGAAAAGAATCATTGATTGGCAGGGTCAGAGGTGAAGAAGAGATGCGCGACAGTTGGTCGGCTACAACGTTTTCACATCCTTTCTTATCTTTAATAATAAGATCAAATTCTTATAATAGAAAGATCCAACGTATTAGCCTACCTTTAGCATGCTTCTTTGCCAAAAGATGTTTCAAGGCGGAGTGGTCAGTATACACAACAATTGGTGAGCCGATCAAGTACGGACTGATTTTTTCTAATGCAAATACAACCGCCAAAAGTTCTTTTTCGGTAGTTGTATAATTAATTTGAGCATCGTTCATGGTCTTACTTGATTAATAGATCACGTGTGGCATATTTTCAATATGTTGTCTTAAGACTGCACCAACTGCAAAATCTGATGCATCACACATAAGCTCAAACGAGTGGTTCCAATCTGGAGAAAATAGAGTGGGGGCTGTAGTGAGAGAGATTTGAGTGATTCAAATGCAGCCTCACAATCCGAGTCAAAGTGAAAGGTTGTGTCCTTGGCCAAGAGAAGAGTTAAAGGTCTAGCAATTTTGCTAAAATCCTTAATGAATCTCCTGTAAAAGCCTCCATGGCCAAGAAAGGATCGTATATCCTTGACGCAATTGGTATGAGGAAGGTTTTGAATGATATTTATTTTAGCTCTGTCAACCTCAATGCCTTTTCGTGAAATCACTTGTCCAAGCACAATTCCCTCTTGGACCATGAAATTGCATTTTCCCCAATTCAAGGTTAAGTTCTTCTCTTTAAAACGAGTAAGAACTGCGTCAAGATGTGATAAGCAGTCAACAAAAGAATCTCCAAATATCGAGAAATCGTCCATGAAAATCTCCAGAAAATTCTCGACCATGTCCGAGAATATCCCCAACATACACCGCTGAAATATAGCGGGAGCATTACATAACCCAAAAGGCATGCGTCTATAAGCAAAAGTACCAAAAGGACAAGTAAATGTGGTTTTGTCTTGATCCTTTTTGGCAATAGGGACCTGGTTATAGCCAAAGTATCCGTCCATGAAGCAGTAATATTCACGTCCAACCAAGCATTCTAGCATCTGGTCAATAAAAGGTAGAGGAAAGTAGTTTTTCCTCGTTGCGGCATTGAGTTTTCTATAATCAATACATACACGCCACCCAGTTTGAGTGCGTGTCTGGATTAACTCATTTGCCTCATTTGTTACGAACGTAATGCCAAATTTCTTAGGGACGACATGAATTGGACTTACCCATTGGCTATCGGTGATTGGGTAAATGATACCATTGTCAAGGCATTTGACGATTTCTTTCTTTACCACATCCTTCATTACGGGATTTAACCGTCTCTTTGGTTCTCAGGTTGGCTTGGCTTCATCCATCAGATGTATATGATGTTCAACTATTAAGGGACTAATCCCTTTGATGTCAGCCATAGTCTAACGAAACACCTGCCTATTAGATCTCAATACCGTCAAAAGATCATTCTCTTGCTCTAAGGCTAGAGAAGCTGATATGATAACAGGTAAAGACTCGTTCTCACCTAAATATGCATATTTAAGATGAGAAGGTAATAATTTGAGATCTAATGCTGGCGGAGAAACTATAGAAGGTAGGGTCAGCGATTGATATTCAGATTCATAAAGAAGCTCATAGCCTGTATAGGATACAGACTCGGAAGGTGATGAGTCAAGAGTTTCATAATCAAGAGTGGAAAGAGTGTCCTCACTAAGATGTGAAAGATCAAACATTGATGTGTTAGTGTCGTCGAGATTTTCAAAGCACGGTTCATTAACTTCGCAGCTTTCGAAAGCAATCTCGTGGACAGAACAGACATCAAGTATGTAAGCAGAGGGTTCAGAAGGCTGACTTCCAATTTTGTAGATGTTCAGTTCAATTGTCATTTTTCCAAAAGATAGGTTCATTGAACCGTTTTGACAATTAATGGCAGCATTGGAAGTGGCAAGGAATGGTCGACCCAAAATCATCGGAATTTGGTTCCGTGGGTTTATTACAGGTTGTGTATCGAGAACAATAATGTCCATAGGGAATATGAATTCCCCGACTTTTATCAACACATACTCCAATTCACCCCTAGGTTTGGTGATTGAACGGTCTTCCATTTGGAGAGTTCAATGAGTTGGTTTCAACTCTCGAATCCCTAACTGCTCATAAACAGAATATGGAAGCAGGTTAACAATTGCGCCCAGGTCAAGTAAAGCACGGTTAATGTTTTTACCCCCAATAGAAATCGATATCGTAAGACCTCCTGGGTCCTTACGTTTCTTTGGTAACTGTGGGGTAAAAGTAGTGCTAACATTATTGGTCATGAAGACCTTCTTCGGCACTTGAGTCTTCCTCTTCCTAGTGAACAAGTCTTTGAGAATTTTCTCATAAGCGGGGACTTGTTGAATAGCATCTAGGAGAGGGATGTTGATGTTAACCTGTTTGAACATTTCCATAATCTTCTTCATATGTGGACTCGATTTATTACCCCTTAACCGATTCAGATAAGGAGCTATATCAATAATAGCTGGGTCTATCATTGGAGAAGGTGGTGTGTGTGGAACTGATCCCAGAATAGGAGTGGGTATCATCTTTGGTGGAGTAGAAGAGGTATGCTGAGGGTTCGAGCCTTGAGGAAAACGAAGAATAGGCTCGCAAGAAAATGGTGGGGTAGATAAAGTAGGATCAGAAGTAGAAGTGGATGTGGAAGGAAAAGTGGAAGTGGAAGCTGGGGTGTTATTGATATATTTTTCATTATCATCAATCTCTTTACCGACTTGATTGTTCAGCACTCTTTCAGATCTCAACGTTGTAATGGCATTCACATTGTAGTGTTGTGAATGACCAGGATTCGGTAGGGGTTGAGACGGAAGTTTCCCTTTCTCTCTAGCACTCATATCGGCTTTTAATTGTGCTATTTGTGCTTCCATCGATTTTATATTCTCAGCTTAGGAGGCGAAGTTTTTATTTATATCATCGACAGAAGAGTTAACCTCAGCCGAAACTTGCATGAAATTTTTCAGAATCAAATTCATGGTTTATGTGAGTGAAGAGGAGTCATCAGTACCAGTCAATTGCAAAGAATTATGCGGTGCAGAAGTGTTGACCGGATTTTGAAAATTTTGTGATTGATAGGGGTGCTGACTCAGTTGTAGTGGTTGCTGTTGTTGTGGAGGGACCCTTTGAAAGTTGTTTTGGTTTGGAACCATGTTTTGATTTTGGTGTTGGTTCCAATCAAAGTTAGGGTGATTCCTCCAACCCTGATTATAAGTGGAAGAATACGGATCGTTCCTAGGTCTTTGTTGGAAAGTAGCATTGGTATGCTCTTGACCTTGAAACGGAGAATTTAGAGGACATTCTTCCGTAAGATGAGATGGATCATAACAACATCCACATACAGTTTTGGAGAGTGACATCTGATTTAGGGAGGCTGGTAAAAATTTATGTTCCATAGTTTCGAGTTTCTTTTGCATTGCTGCCATTTCAGCTCTAACTACTATGAAAACATCAAGTTGATGAATGCCACCCCTAGACGATGATTGGTTTACACTCTCCCACTGTAAAGTTCTTTCAGCGAAATCTTCTAGAAATCTCCAGGCTTCACCATCATCTTTATTCATGAAGGTGCCTTGACACATGGATTCAAGACTCTGTTTTGTTATAGGATTAATGCCCTCATATATGATTCTGCACAGATCCCATCTAGGAATTCCGTGATGAGGACATTGAACTAACAGATCCTTGAAGCGTTCAAAACACTTCGAAAATGGTTCATTTGGAAGCTGGGTAAATTGATTTATTTCGCTACGGACTCGAGCTGTCTTATGATTAGGGTAGAATTTCTTTAGGAAAGCTGTTACGAATTCTCCCCAATTTGAAATAGAATGTGCGGCTGTGTTATAAAGCCACTTCTCGGCTATATCGCACAGAGTAAACGTGAGAAGACGTAATCTCATAGCATCCACAGAAAGCTGTGAAGTACCCATCATTGTGCATACATTTTCAAATTTGGTAATAAAGACGTATGCGTATTCAGACTCGTGACCGTGATATTTGGGTAAAAGATTGATGTATTGAGGTTTTATTTCAAAGTTGTCCCCATTGGCCGGTGGAATGGTGAGACAGGTCGAAAGAGGACCGCGCATAGGGTAGCATCTCTCTTGGAGAGAGATGCGGGGCGGATTCTGCGCACCTGCGGACGGTGACAGAGTAGTGTTAAAGAAGTTCGATGGAGAATCGTCCATCGAAGTGGATGTGATAGTAGATGAAGAAAAAGTATACGTAGAATTACCGAGTTCGAAGTAGATAGGAGGAACGCAGACAAGACGAGTACTAGAATCCCGTGTCCAGCCGAGCATGCACTAAATGGTTTAG
Source organism: Agapanthus africanus (assembly GCA_030015575.1). NCBI lineage: Eukaryota > Viridiplantae > Streptophyta > Magnoliopsida > Asparagales > Amaryllidaceae > Agapanthus > Agapanthus africanus. Next base: position 111,564,934 of record CM057351.1, read on the forward strand.
CACAAGTGGCAGCGTTGTGATAATTAGAGAAAAGATGGATTGGTGTTTGCTTTGAAAAATACGGATTTTTGAAAAATTCACACAAACAATGCACAAGCAACCCTAACTCTAATGGTCACCTAGGTCAAATCTCTAGACTACTCCTAGACTTCCAGAAGACAAGTCGCAAGATAGATCCTCTACTGCCTCTTTGCCCCTTCTGTGGCCAAGTAAGTGCCAGGTAAGTGGGAGGTTCTCGGCTAAATAAGTAGCGGGCCTAATTAAGTAACCACTTGCCTTAGACACACTTGCCTAGACAACACAAAAGAAACGCGGATAAACAGTAGATTACCCACGACCTTCGTCTGTCCTAAATGAGCGCGACGGTCCTTAGAGTCTTGTCTAGATTTCTTTTAAATAATGAGGGTGATGCGGATGCAAGTTTGTGATTTCCGGGGCTTAGGAAGGGTAATGAAATCCCCACCTAATCTGAATTTGGTCTTTTCCCCCTTAATTTCCGTGTTAAAATATGCAAACAACCAAGATCAAACAAGCAACAATTTTTCTTTTTGCAGCGCTGCGAATTTTGCAAAGAAACCTGCAGAAATTGGTTAATGGAATAGAGAATGGAAGAGATAAGAAAGTCAGAGATGGACCTAAAATATTTGGTGTACTTAATCCCTCAATTTACCGCGCTTCCGCCGCATAAACAACACTAATGCCGCTGATCCGCGGCCCGTTCATGAGATCCCTGCACAAAAATTGGTGCAGATGCTCCTGTCCCTTCACTGTGCTCTCTGAGATGACCTGAAATTTTTTTTCCTTCGCTCCAGAGATTCCAGATTCCATTGCAATAATTCACAACATATCGTTAAGCACTTGATGCGAATTTTGATCTAAAAATTCTGATGTAATAATAAAATTTTTCAACTCAAATTGCAAAAAACGAACAAATTAGCACACGATCCTCGGCAACGTCGCCATTTGATTGAATCGATTTCCGTGTCGTGTTTTGAAAATTGTAAAAGATCACAACCAAAGAAATTTGTAAACTATAATTAATTAACGGTGTCTTTTGTAGGTTCGTTTAGCGAGTGCAGATCGTCCACAGAGAAAGCGTGAATTTGTTCAAAATCGTTTTATTTGAGTTGAAAATAAAAGATAAAAGAAAATGATTCAATATTTGTGAGATTTTAGTTTCAAGAACATAAAGAAATAGATCTAAAATCAAGAATTAATAAAGATCAAGAAAATGTCCAAACCAATTGAATTCTCAAGATTTGTAAAGTAGCTTGTAGGAATCGAGCAAATTGATAGTGATGATGAATACTAATGATTACGAATTCTTATCTATTGAGGATTTGTTGCAAGATCGATGACGATCAACGGGGTTTAGGGATCTATTGAAGAAATCAGGGTTTCTCCTTCACCATCCCTTGTCCTTTCATTGATTATCATTCAAATTCTAGCCTCTAGCAAATTAAATCACTGATCATTGATCTCTAATTTGGAGCGAAAACATTCAAAAAAGCGATCTCGCTCAAATTAGGTCTTCGATGATTCAATTTTCTAAAGTTTACAAAACTCATAAGGCTTAAGAATCGTTCAAGAATTTCCTCATCATCATCTACCTATTCTCTCGATTCCGCTACAAGCGGAGATTTCACTCAAACATCATGAAAAAGGAAAGAATCTAGAATCGGTAGCTTTTCATAATGCAAGAATGTAAAGAAATGCAAGATTTATAATTTTCACCTTTATTAATCGACGATTAGGTACAATCCACTCAAAGATTACAAGATTTGAGGAAGTAACTTAATCCGCCGAAATTAGCTTCGCATCGATCTTCTTGAGTCGCGGATCATCGTAGATCTCTTGCTCGGATGAAGATCGGCATTGCTCAAAAGGATCATCATTTGCTTGCTTGAGTCGCTTCTCGTTGAATCTTGATTTGGCTTTGGAATTGGATTTGGGCTATGGTTTTGAGTTACAAGTTGTGTCACTCAACTTGTGTGTGAAATGATGGATAATGTTGAACAACCTTTGTAATGAAGCCATAGGTGCCCTTTTATAGTTTTCCCTTTAGCTTCCCCTAGAAGCTATGTCAATCTTCCCTTGGAAGCTAGGTAGTTGTAGAGAAGTTTCTAGATTAAGGTAGTTAGCTAGCTTGCATGAGAAGCCTTTCTGTTGGAGGGAAGCTTCTGGAGATTTGAAGTGTCTTGAAGAAGTTTGGCCGTTGATAAGGTGCCACGTCTGAAACTTTCTGCCGCCGATGAGTCTGAACGGCCGCGGATCCTCGGCGGATCGGCCTGACTCGGCCGCGGATCCGCGGCCATCTGGTGGAGTTGCTGCATGAAATTTCCAGTGCTGATTTGTGTTGGCATTTATGGCACTTTACTGATATTTAGAATATTTTTAGACTTTCTTTTTTACTGCCAGATCACAAGTCTTGGAATTGATGTATTTTATCAGCACTTTTAGCAGTTCCGGCTCTTTTACCTAGAGAATTTCCTGTACACAATCTTGAGACAGGTGTTGAGATATACAGATCATGCGAATAGTAATAAACACTTAATTTCCCTTTAGAATGGTGATTGATTATAAATTCCGATTGTGTCGTGTAACTCGAATAAGTTTCTTTGTGTCGGTATTTAGAAAATGAATAAAATTCACAATCAAAGAATTATTTTGACCGCAATCAACTACGGTGTCAGATGTAGATCGTTAGTGAGTGCGGATCGTCCTCAGGGATTGTGCGATTCGTTTGTATATTTGATTTGTTTGAATCAAAAATTTAATGAAAAGAAAACAAACAATTCATGATTTAAAGTTGAAGTTCAAGAATTAGAAAATATAGATCTAATAACAAGAAAACGATAGAATCAAGAATTGAGAGTTTGATGATTTTTCCAACCAAATATCAAGAATCGAAATGAGGCTCGTAGGAATCGATCGGATCTATAGATGTGATGTAATCTCACGATGACGTATTCTTATCCTTCGATGAGTTGATACTAGATCGATGATGATCGACGAGAATTAGGGGTTTCTAGAGAAACTAGGGTTTCATCTTTTATCCCTTGTTCTTTCGTCGATATCATTCACATTCTAGCCTCTAGTAAATTCAAGAAACGATCATAGATCCCCAATTTCGAGCGATAACAATCAAGAAAGTATCGCAACGAAACTAGGTCATCGATTATTGAACTTGCTAGGGTTTACAAAACTCGTAGGACTCAAGAATCGTTTTAAGATTTGTTACATCATCATTCTATTGATCTTATCGACTCCTCGACGAGCGGAGTTTTACTCAAACATCACAACAAGAACTACAATTACAAATTGAGATCGAATCATGATACAAGAATTTAAAGAAAGAAAGATTAAATAATTTCACCTTTTATTTATATCAACAATTTTCGTTACAATCACTCAAGAACTACAAGAGGAAGAACTCGATCGTCGATTTGGCTTCGCTTGTCTCCGTGAGTCGCGGATCGGCTTGGATCACTTGCTCGATTGAAGATCAGCTCCGCTCTTAAAAGGTTGAAGGGCTTCTCGCTTGATTTGGTACTCCGAATCTTGAATTTTGATTGGAATTAGGGTTAGGGTTTCGCACAAGTCTTGTCACTAGACTTGTGGAAGAAGATGGAGATTAAAGATTGAACTAATGATTAGAGATTATTGAACAGCTAAGGATTGAGCTCCTTTAACCCTAGGTCTAGGCTTTTATTTATAGATTTCCCAAAACCCTAGATCTAGGATTTGAATTTTAAGTTTCCCTCCAAAAGTTTGTTGAGGAGAAGCTTCTAGAAATAGTTTGTTAGGAGCTTGATTAGCTTAATCAAGATTAGGTTGCTTAATGATCTTTGCTGATCTGGTAGAAGCTTCGAGAGTTCTCTGGAATTTGAAGTATATTTCTGAGCTGTAGCCAGTGAGATAGGAATAATGAAGCAAAATTGGAGTGCTGACGTGGCAATACCGCCGCGGATCCGCGGCACGTGCCTCATTATGCTGCGGATCCGCGGTCACGTGACAAGGACACAGTGCCATTTTTCTTCTGTTGCTTTGGGATTCCTTTAGGGTATGTATCTTATATGTTGATTCTCAAAATGCTTTCCAGATTACTTCCAGATCTTTAGCGTTTGAGTTGGCGTATTTTTGATCAGCTTCTTTTGGCTTTGTTCCTGCAATTTCCTGCATAATTTCTCGAGACAAGTGTTGCGCAATACAGGGATGATGCGATGCCATCAAATACAGTCAATTTCCCTAGAAATGCCGGTTTTAAAGTCTAACACATGTAATCTGATATTTTACGACTGATTTGCTAATATGTGTGATATGAATGCCGAACACTTCTAGATGAGTGCAGATGAGTGCAAATGATAGGGAAATTCCCGTGTTAAAAATGCAGTATTTTCGACTGATCAAATTCCCCCAAACTTATTTTCGATCGTCTCGAGCGAACTTTTTATTAAAAAGAAGGAGAAAATAAAGAAAGAGAAAAACTAACGAGCACACTTTCGTAGGCAACATGATTGCACTGAGCACGTGCAACAAGCCTTTAAACCTCTAGGTGTCCCTAGTAGGAGGACTGTTGTCTCCTGAGAGTTTTCGGCGGATTGCACCCACAAAATCCAATAATAAAAGGAAGATCATGAATATTACATTTAAAGAAAAGAATTGTAAAAGAAAGGCTTCGAAAATTAGGGTTTCCAACTAAGCTAGTTTTTCGGTTGTCATGAGCCCTATCTTAATGGTCATGAAAAGATGTCGGAAAATCACGTCCTCCCTCAATAAAAACATCGTCTTATTCTTCTTTCCTATCTTTCTTCCAAACATCGATCATATAACCCTGCGTGTGTGTAAAGACATCTCTACACCCGGAGAATTCAATTCAAGCTATCATACTCTTGCCCATCAGCCTCAGTACTTTTTAATTAATGAATATTTAGATGAGATTTCTCACACACTTTCATGCGACCGTTAATACTTCTTGAGGTACTAACCGACCGATTACTCCTGTGCTTGCTTACTTGGTGTATTTTCCTCGTCTTGCACCACCTCAGGCATAGCAGTGACTCCCAGACCAGTTGGCCTTAGGGCACTAGGTGAAGAAGCACCCTCGCTATATATTTTTTTATTGCCCTCGGTGATAACAAAACCAGTGTCCATTTTTCTCACCACTTTATATTTTCTTCATTTCATTTTTTTTATTTCCTTCATACTTTTGGCTTTAAGACAAGAGCATTTCAAGGTATCCTCTACTATCCCAGGCTTTAAGACGTGTGTAAGTGCGAATAGCAGGGTATCAACGTTCAAAATGTTTGGCTTCCAGAATAGAAACTATTTTTCAGACTTATTTTTATCCTTAGATTAGTGACGTATTTCATCTTACTAACGCTTGGGACAACGGCTCATAACTACTTATTACTAGTTCGTATAAGAAAACTTCTAATTTTCTTGGTTTTCTTTAAATTTTTCTAATCTCATGGATGTAATTTTTCATTATCTAAACTTTCATTATCTTATTTCTGTACAAAAAATGTTGAAATGTTAAAATATTTTTATATTTTGAAATTTTTTCAATTTTTATAGATTTTGAAATTTTTTAAATTTTTATAAGTTTTTAAAGAAATGTTTTGTGCTTATGCAAATGATGCAAAAATAAGCACAAACCTCCCCCCAAACTTGTTTTCAATAGTGTCCTCACTGTTGCTAACAGCTATATCTACAAAACCTGTAAGTCTGGGAGGAATTATTAGTGGGGGCAAAATATATAAGTGAAGAACTTCCCCCAAACATACTCTTTTCACTCACCTCCATTCAAAAGATGATGCAGTGATATGCAGGACATGAAGGTGAGACGGAGGAATTTTAATCCAAATAAAATGGCTCCTGTAAGAACAGGAGCTCCTCCGTGGGGTCAGTGGAAAAATACGGCTTTAGTCTATGTCCATTCACTTTGAAGGAGGTGCCGTTTTTAACATTTTCTACTTCTACTGTCCCGTGCGGGTATACAGTCCGCACAACAAAAGGTCCGTTCCACCGAGATCGGAGCTTACCCGCGTGAAGGTGTAGTCGTGAATCATAAAGAAGGACTTGTTGACCTTGTGTAAATGTTTTCCTCAAAATGTTTTTATCGTGAAAAACCTTAGTCCTATTCTTTATGATCACAGCGTTATCATAAGCTTCATCGCGGAGTTCGCTTAGCTCATTTATTTGCAGCTTCCGAAAGTTGTAAGCTTGGTTTAGATCAAAATTATTTTCTTTAATAGCCCACAATGCTTTATGCTCAATCTCGACGGGTAAATGACATGCCTTCCCAAACACTATCCTATATGGAGACATCCCTAGGTCGGTTTTAAATGCAGTTCGGAATGCCCAAAGAGCATCCGTCAGTTTAGTCGACCAGTCTTTTCTATTCTTAGCAACAATCTTGTCCAGGATTAGTTTGATCTATCTGTTTGAGATTTCAGCCTGCCCGCTTGTTTGGGGATGATAGGGTGTAGAAAGTCGGTGGTTGATTGAGTATTTCCGCATCAAAGTCTCGAAAGACCTGTTGCAGAAATGTGTCCCATTATCGCTAATAATAGCGCGTGGGTGTCCAAATCGCGAAAAGATATTCTCTTTCAAGAACTTAATGACAACTTTCCTGTCATTAGTGCGACATGGAATGGCTTCAACCCACTTTGAGACATAATCAACCGCCAGCAGTATGTATAAATTCCCAAAGGAGCTGGGAAAGGGACCCATAAAATCAATGCCCCAAACATCAAATATTTCAACAACCAGAATGGGTTGCTGAGGCATTTCATTTCTCTGGGAGATTCTGCCCGTGTACTGACATTGTGTACAGGTTTTGCAATGCTCAAATGCGTCCTTGAATAAGGTCGGCTAATAAAATCCACATTGCAAAACCTTCTCCGCCGTCTTTTTAGGACCGAAGTGACCCCCGCAGGCCTGATCATGACAAAAAGAAAGAACACTCTTGAACTCTTCTTTTGGGACACACCGGCGAATGATCTGATCAGGACAATACTTAAACAAATATGGATCGTCCCAGTAAAAGTGTTTTACTTGGGATAGAAAACAGTATTTGTCCCGTTTTGACCAATCGCTGTGTATCAGTCCCGTGACAAGATAGTTCACAATATCCCTGAACCATGGTTCATTGGATATGCTCAAGAGTTGTTCGTCAGGAAACGAATCGTTGATCGGCAGGGTCACAGGGGAAGACGAGATGCGTGAAAGATGGTCGGCTACTACGTTTTCACATCCTTTCTTGTCTTTGATAACAAGATCAAATTCTTGTAACAGAAGGATCCAACGTATTAGTTGACCTTTTGCATTTTTCTTCGCCAGAAGATGTTTTAAGGCGGAATGGTCAGTGTACACAACTATAGGAGAGCCAATTAAGTAAGGCCTGAATTTTTCTAATGCAAATACAAACGCTAAAAGTTCTTTTTCGGTGGTTGTATAATTGATTTGTGCATCATTCAGGGTCTTACATGCATAGTATATTACGTGTGGCATCTTTTCGATGTGCTGTCCTAAGGCTGCACCTACTGCAAAATCGGATGCGTCACACATTAGCTCAAAGGGGTAGTCCCAATTTGGAGACGATAGAACGAGGGCTGAAGTGAGTGAGTATTTAAGTGACTCGAAAGCTGTCTCACAGTCCGTGTCAAAATGGAAGGTCGTATCCTTGGCCAGGAGAAGAGTTAAAGGTCTAGCAATTTTGCTAAAGTCCTTAATGAATCTTCTATAAAAGCCCGCATGGCCAAGGAAAGATCGAATATCTTTGACGCTTTTGGGATGAGGGAGGTTTTGAATGACATCTATCTTAGCTCTGTCAAACTCAATGCCTTTCTGTGAAATAACATGTCCAAGTACAATTCCTTCTTGGACCATGAAATGGCATTTTTCCCAGTTCAAAGTTAAGTTCTTCTCTTTGCAACGAGTAAGAACAGCGTCAAGATTCGCTAGGCAATCAGAAAAAGAGCCTCCAAAAATCGAGAAATTGTCCATAAAGATCTCCAGAAAATTCTCTACCATATCAGAGAATATCCCCATCATACACCACTGAAAGGTAGCGGGAGCATTGCATAGCCCGAAGGGCATGCGACTGTAAGCAAAGTTACCAAAAGGACAAGTAAAAGTTGTTTTATCTTGATCCTTTTTGGCGATGGGGACCTGATTATAGCCTGAGTATCCGTCCATAAAACAATAATACTCTCGTCCCGCTAAGCGTTCCAGCATTTGATCAATGAATGGTAGAGGAAAGTGGTCTTTCCTCGTGGCAGCATTGAGTTTTCTATAATCGATGCATACACGCCACCCAGTTTGGGCGCGTGTCTGAATCAACTCATTTGCCTTATTGGTAATAAAAGTGATGCCGGATTTCTTAGGAACAACATGTATAGGACTAACCCATTGGCTATCGGGGTATATAATACCATTATCTAGGCATTTGACGACCTCTTTCATCAGAGCTTCCTTCATGACGGGATTCAACCGTCTCTGTGGTTCTCGGGTTGGTCTGGCATCATCCATCACATGTATATGATGTTCAACTATCAAGGGACTAATCCCTTTGATGTCCGCCATACTCCAACCAAACGCCTCTTTGTTAGATCTCAATACCGATAAAAGTGCATTCTCTTGCTCTAATGCTAGAGAAGCGGATATTATTACCGGTAAAGACTCATTCTCACGTAAATACGCATATTTAAGATGAGAAGGTAAAATTTTGAGATCTAATTCAGGCGGAGAAATGATAGAAGGAGGGATCATCGAGTGATTTTTGGATTTACAAAGAAGCTCAGAGCCTGTGAAAGATACAGACTCGGGTGGAGAAAAGTCAGGAGTGTAGGAAAAGTGTCCTCGATAAGATCATGTGTAAAGTCAAACAGATATGTGGTAATTTTGTCGAGATCAGTAAAGCATAGTTCCTCAGCTCCGCAACTATCGGGAGCAATCTCGTGGACAGAGCACATATCGAGAATATGAGCAGAGGGTTCTGATGGTTGACTTCCAACTTTGTAGATGTTTAGTTCAATGGTCATATTTCCAAATGAAAAGTTCATTGAACCATTTCTACAGTTTATAACAGCGTTGGAAGTGGCAAGGAAAGGACGACCCAGAATCACCGGAATTTGGCCTCGGGGGTTTGCTACAGGCTGTGTGTCGAGTACAATAAAGTCAACAGGGAAAACAAATTCCCCGACCTTTATCAACACATCCTCTAGTTCATCCTTTAGTTTGGTGATTGAACGGTCTGCCATTTGGAGAGTGCAGTGAGCAGGTTTCAGCTCTCTAATCCCTAGTTGCTCATATACAAAATATGGAAGTAGGTTAACACTTGCGCCAAGGTCTAAAAGAGCACGATTTATGTTTTTACCCCCAATAGAAATCGATATTGTAGGACATCCTGGGTCCTTTCGTTTCTTTGGTAGCTGGGGAATAAAAGCAGTGCTAATATTATTAGACATAAATACCTTCTTCGGCACTTGAGTCTTCCTCTTCCTAGTGCACAAGTCCTTAAGAATTTTCGCATAAGCGGGGACTTGTTGAATCGCATCTAGGAGAGGGATGTTGATGTTAACCTGTTTGAATATTTCCATAATTTTCTCCATATGAGGACTCGTTCTATTACCCCTTAACCGATTCGGGTAAGGAGCTTTCGTAATAAGCGTCAGGTCCATCATAGGAGAAGGAAGAGGGGGTAGACGAGATCCCAAAAGAGGAGTGGGGACCGTCTGTGGAGAACTATAAAGGTTGGGCTGAGGTGTCGAGCCTAGTGGGAAATGGAGAATAGGCTCTCGAGAAGGTGGTAGGGTAGAAGAACAAGGATCAGAAGTAGAAGCGTGTGTGTGAGGAAAGGTCTCAGCCGGGGTGTTATTGATAGGATTTTCAATATCATCAATTCCTTCCCCGACATGATTGTTCAGCACTCTTCCCGATCTCAACGTTGTGACGACATTTACATTGTAATGCCCAGGATTCTGTAGGGGTTGAGAAGGAAGTTTCCCTTTTTCTCTCGCACTCATCTCGGCTTTAAGTCGTGCTATTTCAGCTTCCATCGATCTGATACTCTCAGCTTAGGACGCTGAGTTTTTCTTTATCTCACTGATAGAAGTTCTAACCTCAGCCGAAACCTTTATGAAATTTGACAAAAGTGATTTCATGGTTTGAGTGAATTGAGAGAGTTCGTCAGAACCGGTCAACTGCATAGGATTAGACTGTGCAGGAGTGTTGACCTGGTTGTCGAAATTTTGTGACTGGTAGGGGTGCTGAGTGAGTTGAAGTGGTTGCTGTTGTGGTGGAAGAGCCCTTTGAAAATTGTTTTGGCTTGGAACCGTGTTTTGAGATTGTTGTTGGTTCCAAGCAAAATTCGGGTGATTCCTCCAACCCTGATTGTACGTGGAAGAATATGGATCGTTTATAGGTCTTTGAAATGCGGCATTTGTATGCTCGTGACCTTGAAACGCAGATTTTAATGGACATTCTTCCGTTAAATGAGACGGATCAGAACAGCAGCCACATACAGTTTTGGGGAGTGACATTGGGATTAGGGAGGCTGCAGAAAATTTGTGTTCCATAGCGTCGAGCTTATTTTGCATTGCTGCCATCTCAGCTTGAACACCTATGGACACATCTATTTGGTGCACGCCACCCCTATTCAATGGTTGGGTTCCACTCTCCCACTGTAGTGATTTTTCAGCGAACTCTTCTAAAAACTTCCATGCTTCCCCATCATCCTTGGTCATAAAAGTACCTTGACACATATTTTCAAGGTTCTGTTTAGTGTTTGGGTTAATGCCCTCATAAATGATTCGGCAAAGATCCCATCTCGGGATGCCGTGATGAGGACATTTAACCAATAGATCCTTGAAACGTTCAAAGCATTTTGAAAATGATTCAGTAGGGAGCTGGGTAAATTGATTCAGTTCGCTACGGATTCGAGCTGTCTTTTGCATTGGGTAAAATTTCTTAAGGAATGTCGCGACGAATTCTTCCCAATTCGTGATAGAGTGTGCGGTAGTGTTATATAGCCACTTCTCGGCTATATCGCACAAAGTAAATGAAAGAAGTCGTAGACGCATAGCATCCACTGAAAGTTGTGACGTACCCATCATTGCGCATACATTTTCAAATTTGGTAATGACAACGTAAGCGTCCTCAGTCTCGAGTCCGTGGAATTTGGGTTAAAGGTTGATGTATTGGGGTTTAATTTCAAAATTATCCCCGTTGGCTGGTGGAATGGATAAGCAGGTCGAAAGAGGACCTCGCAGTGGATAGCACCTCTCTTGGAGAGAGATGCGGGGTGGATTCTGCGCACCAACGGACGGCGGCAAATTAGGGTTAAAGAAGTTCGATGGAGGTGGATCCATCGATGTGGGTGTGGTAGTGGGTAAAGAAGAAGTAAATGGAGAAATACCGACTTCGGAGTCGATAAAGGGTACGCGGACTAAACGGGCACTAGAATCCCGTATCCAGCCTATCTTGTACTAAAAAGGGTTAGTACAAGTGGCTGCGTTGACTTATAATTAGGGGTAATGAATGAATGAATGCGGTGTTTGTTTTTGAAAAGTGGACGGATTTTTGAAAATATGATGCAACACAACAAATGCAGCACACAAAACCCTAATTTTATGGGTCGCCTAGGTCAGATCTCTAGACCGCTCCTAACTGCCAGAAGACAAGACGCAGGATAAATCCTCCACTGCCTCTTTGTCTCTCCTGTGGCCAGGTAAGTGCCAGGTAAGTGGGAGGTTCTCCACTACGTAAGTAGTGGGCCTCATTAAGTAACCACTAGCCTTCGACACACTTGCCTAAACACCACAAGAGAAACGCGGATACGCAATGAATTACCCACAGCCTTCTTCTGTCGTAAGTGAGCGCGACGGTCCTTAGAGTCATCTCTAGATCTTTTTTAGTTAATTGGGGTAAATGCGGATTCAAGTTTGCGATTTTCGGGGCTTAGGAAGGGTAATGAACTCCCCACCTAATCTGAATTTGGTCTTTGCCCCTTAATGTCCGTATTAATTATGCAAACAACCACAAGAATCAAAACAAGCACAATTTAATTTTGCTAATTGCGCGCTGCGATTATTTGCAAAGAAACCTGCACAAAATGTTATTGGAGCAGATGAGGAAGAAGATAAGAGAGTTAGGATTTACCTGAGAAATTTTGAAGCAGAGATGCAGCTACAGTACTGCGGTTCCGCCGCAATAGCCGTCTTAGACTGCGCTTCCGCGGTTGAATGATGGGAACACTGCACCAAATTTTAGCAGGGCGCTTCTGTGCACTCCCTTAGTACTCTGGTATATTCCAAAAATTATTTCAGTTGCACCGAAAGCTCCAGATCTCCTTGCAATAAACTACAATAAATCGTTTAGGGTTTGTGCGAATTTTGATCTCAAAAATGTAATGGAATAAATCTTTCAATTCAAATTTCAATATGAAACGAATTAGCGCGCGATCCCCGGCAACGGCGCCATTTGATTGATTATAAATTCCGATTGTGTCGTGTAACTCGAATAAGTTTCTTTGTGTCGGTATTTAGAAAATGAATAAAATTCACAATCAAAGAATTATTTTGACCGCAATCAACTACGGTGTCAGATGTAGATCGTTAGTGAGTGCGGATCGTCCACAGGGATTGTGCGATTCGTTTGTATGTTTGATTTGTTTGAATCAAAAATTTAATGAAAAGAAAACAAACAATTCATGATTTAAAGTTGAAGTTCAAGAATTAGAAAATATAGATCTAATAACAAGAAAACGATAGAATCAAGAATTGAGAGTTTGATAATTTTTCCAACCAAATATCAAGAATCGAAATGAGGCTCGTAGGAATCGATCGGATCTATAGATGTGATGTAATCTCACGATGACGTATTCTTATCCTTCGATGAGTTGATACTAGATCGATGATGATCGACGGGAATTAGGGATTTCTAGTGAAACTGGGGTTTCATCTTTTATCTCTTGTTCTTTCGTCGATATCATTCACATTCTAGCCTCTAGTAAATTCAAGAAACAATCGTAGATCCCCAATTTCGAGCGATAACAATCAAGAAAGCATCGTAACGAAACTAGGTCATCGATTCTTGAACTTTCTAAGGTTTACAAAACTCGTAGGACTCAAGAATCGTTTTAAGATTTGTTACATCATCATTCTATTGATCGTCTCGAGTCCTCGACGAGCAGAATTTTACTCAAACATCACAACAAGAACTACAATTACAAATTGAGATCGAATCATGATACAAGAATTTAAAGAAACCAAGATTAAAGAATTTCACCTTTTATTTATATCAACAATTTTCATTACAATCGCTCAAGAACTACAAGAGGAAGAACTCGATCGTCGATTTGGCTTCGCTTGTCTCCGTGAGTCGCGGATCGGCTTGGATCAATTGCTCGATTGAAGATCGACTCCGCTCCTAAAAGGTTGAAGGGCTTCTCGCTTGATTTGGTACTCGGAATCTTGAATTTTGATTGGAATTAGGGTTAGGGTTTCGCACAAGTCTTGTGTCACGACCCGAAAGAGCACGTGACTGGCCCTTGAACCATATGAAGTCTATAGGACTCCATCTGATCCAAGTAAGCCGAAAGACCAGAAATCTAAAACCATTTTAAGGATAAATAAACAACAAGCAATACACTATGCAACGCCGAATGGCGAGGACCAAAATTTAAAAGAAAACCCAGATAAGCATGAAAACTGCAACACTACTTAAGCGCGACTCTAAGGTCGAAATAATACATCACTAGTGTCTGAGTCAGAAACAATATACAAGTCTTTAGTTGATGGAAATTCTAGATACAATGAATAATTTAAGTACAATGGTGGTTCTTGATGCAAAAGAAACCACCTACCAAATGCAATTCACCCGCAAGGAAGCAATGTGCCAGAAATGCCGCAATGAAACCTGTACGGCAAAACCTGCAAGAACTGTGGCACAACGGGGGTGAGTTGCCAACTCGTGAATAGAAAATATCTACAAGCAGAAATTGGAAGCATGACATAAACCTAACTCATAACGATCATATATAATATAAACCTCAAATGAATAAGTTTGAAGCATAGTAAAGTGGCAATGTAACATCAGAACATAAGTGTAGTGCCAAGTACTCGTACCAGTGCCTCACGTAACAATATATCACGAATATGATGTATGTATGCGGTAAAATGAAAACAGGAGATATCATGAATTAAATCATCAGGAAATCAACGTCGTGCATTGACACAAACTATATATCTCAATATCAAATGAAACCCATATATCATGCATCCGACATGTATGCAGCATTCATGAAGGTACTCTATCAGGTATTACTAATATGTGATGCAATGCATATACAATAAATATGGGGTAGGGGAGATATAATATACCATCGACCATAAAGGCCCCGAGCACATAGGCTCCTCTCCAATCGAGCTCATAGGCTCCGAGCACATAGGCTCCTCTCACATCGAGCTCATAGGCTCCGAGCACATAGGCTCCTCTCACATCGAGCTCATAGGCTCCGAGCACATAGGCTCCTCTCACATAGAGCTCATAGGCTCCGAGCACATAGGCTCCTCTCACATCGAGCTCCTATGTAAATCTGCATAGATCATCATGATAATATATTAAGTATGCGTATATATATATCAGCGTCCCATACCACTAATATATATATACTCTATGGGTATACATATATATTTCAGTGTCCCATACCACTGATATATATACGCAGGAGTAAAATAATCCAGAATCATCATATGCAACCATATCACAGTGCGAAATCCATGAATTATAATACATGCACTATGAAACACTAATATGAGCATGGAACTTGTAAAGACATATACACAAGGAATATAAATCAATAACATATAAGCATGCAATGCAATGCGAGCCGTAGAGTGAAGAGTAAATGAATAGTAACGCAGCTTGCCATTTGAAATAAGTATGACTCGGGTCTAGTCTAACATCTACTATGCAAACTACAGATCTAAGTATCAGGTCAACCGGGAGGGGTATGGAATCCACCTAAATATGAGTCGGTATATATATATAGTCGGTGATCCCGCCTCAATAGTATCGCGTACGATACAGTATATCATATGGCATTCTCAAGTCATGAGCGCGGATCTAACATTAATATAAAGCTCGTACGGTAAATCGTCGTACGGTATCCCAATAGCTGGGTACGGTCAATATCACATTATCTCATCGAGTACCTGGTATTCTTATCATCATAACACATAATCTGGGATACTGAATCTAAGTCCAGTACAAATCGATACCATTTATATAATTATGAAGGCAGGGGTAAGACACATGCCCAAAGGCCCGCTAAGAATCACATATCGTATCCCAAATAGGAATCATATCAAATCACCGATCTCAACGCACCAAGCCCAATATCATCGACTCATCTCCAAAGTCATCCAATATCATCATCAACGCAATGTAAGTATAGTGAATATGCAAGGGTGTGCGTGTGGGTGTAAACCTATTCTAGGGTTCGTGGCTATGAACTACACTAGTTTACTTCTAATCCTAAACTATCCATAAAACACCTAACACAATATCCATGACACACTAGAACTATAATATATAGTATATCAACTACGGACTGCGGGGGTGCTATACGTCATCCCCCGACTTCCCCCTGTAGATATAATCTACTCACCTTGGGTCTTCATTTGTCGACGTCGCCACACGCTTTCTTATCGTCCCGAAGTCTTCATGGGGTACCTACACAGCAAGTATCGTATATACGCAATTAAAACCAAAACCAAGCTAAAACGGCACATGAAATCCAAAACGATACGATAAGGGGCCTATAGGTGAGAACCTATGGCACGCCTTCAAAACCATCAATAAACCCTCTATATCGTCGTATAAACGCCAAATAGTCGAGGTAAAACGAAACACACCAATGCAGAAATGAAAATACGGAATACGGAAACTAAAATCCAAAACAGCAACTCATGAAATATGTCCCAGATTTTACCAGAGATCAATTTATACAAATCTATATATACCAAGGGCCTAAAGTAAGCATGTAGGAGCTACAGAACAAACAAGAGGCAAAATGGTGGGACCCAGGCCGCAATTTGCGGCCAAAGAGATGAAATTGGCGGCCTGAAAAGGGAGTTGGGGGCTAGGGCTTTGGTGGTAGCTCTCTGGGTGCTTACACATATCACTGTCCACCAAATATTATTTTAGGGGTCTCGGGGTGTTAGCAGATTCTTAATAACAGTGACAGATTCCAGTTTTTCCCCAATATCGGTTTCTAAAATCCGTATTCTGGATTTTGGCTTCAGGTTAGGGTCTCAATTTAGGCACTATGGTGTTTATATAACCTCAACTGAGCTTAATTTCCCAATACAACACAAATTTCTCTCAAACCCTAACTAGGTTTCATCAAATCCATAATTTCACACAATATCGATTCTATAACAACATTAGGGTAAAGGGAATGCTAGAATTAAGCTAATGTTTCAGAAATTACCTCAATTGGCAACTCAAGAATTTTCTTGAGTTGCCCCTAGTGGCCAAACTCCATGCTTTCTTGGTCCATCTTGTAGGTCTCGGGCTTGTGCACACATTTAATGAAATGGAGATTGGATTTTGGTGTAGTTTTAGAAGTGTTTTGGAGCTTGAAGAGGGGAGGGGATGAGGTGCAGGAGCAGCAGGAGGAGGAAGAAGAGGGAGGAAAATGTGAGGAAAACAATTGGCTAAGTCTTTTGGTCAATGGTGCCCCATGCCTCTCTTTCTCACCAACCCCCATTTTCTTTATTCTTTTCTCTTTTCTTTCTCTTTTCCTTTTTCTTTTCCTCCAAAACCCTTCTCACAAGAATAGTAGCTCCAAATAACATGAAAGAAAATGCACAAGTGTGATAAAAATGATATGTGCAAGTTTTGCACAAAAAGCCAAAAAATCCGATTAGCGATTTTTAATCGCGATTAGCATTAAATTAGCATATAATTAATCACAAAAAACTTTAAAATGTCATAATTCTCTAATTTACCCTATTTTAGAATTTTCCATAATTTTTCTCAAATTTTTCCTATTTATTTGTATTTAATTATACCGAATTATTAAAATATTCAATAAAATAATATTAAATTATAAATATTCCCTAAAATTAATATTTTATCTTTTCTGAAAATGTTACATCTTGTCACTAGACTTGTGGAAGAAGATAGAGATTAAAGATTGAACTAATGATTAAAGATTATTGAACAACTAAGGATTGAGCTCCTCTAACCCTAGGTCTAGGCTTCTATTTATAGATTTCCCAAAACACTAGATCTAGGATTTGAATTTTAAGTTTCCCTCCAAAAGTTTGTTGAGGAGAAGCTTCTAGAAATAGTTTGTTAGGAGCATGATTAGCTTAATCAAGATTAGGTTGCTTAATGATCTTTGCTGATCTGGTAGAAGCTTCGAGAGTTCTCTGGAATTTGAAGTATATTTTTTAGCTGTAGCCACTGAGATAGGAATAATGAAGCAAAATTGGAGTGCTGACGTGGCAATACTGCCGCGGATCCGCGGCACGTGCCTCCTTATGCCGCGGATCCGCGGTCACGTGACAAGGACACAGTGCCATTTTTCTTCTGTTGCTTTGGGATTCCTTTGGGGTATGTATCTGATATGTTGATTCTTAAAATGGTTTCCAGATTACTTCCAGATCTTTAGCCTTTGAGTTGGCGTATTTTTGATCAGCATCTTTTGGCTTTGTTCCTGCAATTTCCTGCATAATTTCTCGAGACAAGTGTTGCGCAATACAGGGATTATGCGATGCCATCAAATACAGTCAATTTCCCTAGAAATGCCGGTTTTAAAGTATAACACATGTAATCTGATATTTTACGACTGATTTGCTAATATGTACGATATGAATGCCGAACAATTCTAGATTAGTGCAAATGATAGGGAAATTGCCGTGTTAAAAATGCAGTATTTTCGACTGATCAAATGTCGATTATAACTATAACACAGTGTATTTGGTATTTTCCAGATGAATTCGTAATCTGTGTTATAATTACAATAAACACCTATATATGAATGATAAGAGTAGGGAAATTAACATGTTGAGAATGCACTATTCTCGACTGATCATATAGCATGAACACAGACGAAAATTGGTGCAATTTTGGCAAACTTTGGCCTGCCACATGAGGCTAAATTCCGGCCTGCTCGGGTGAACAGTGCATCTGGGCTTCAATTTTTGCCTGTGTTCCAGTGAGTGGGTTTTGGTGTTTCAGGTGTTGTTTGTTTTTGTTAATTTTGCATGAGATGTGATCTTACACTATAAGCAATTCGGAGTGTTTCATATTCGTAGTTTTTACCTTGTTTCGGGTATTCACATATTGTCTAGGCGAAGTTAAAAAGTTCGATCGAATGTCAAAAATCCATTTTTCCAAGTTTAACGTATTCGGAAAATTATGCAAGTAATTCTATGAACCCTCTAGAAGAATGAAACCCTAACTCGACTTTTTGGATCGCGGAACCGCGGTCATACCCTAGGGTTTGCCGCAGTTCCGTGGCGACATGAGTGAGGCATGGGTTTGCCCTTCTACGGCTGGTGCATAGGTACTGTGGCATGTTCTGGGTATTATTGAACTGTGCTCAAGTGTTGAGCTGTCGGGAAATTGTGGGACTTTGATGAATCGATCGAAAAGTTTAACGTCGTCCGGATATCATGTGATGGGATACAATACTTGGAATCCACACAAATTTGAATTTTATAAATCTAGCAGTTTAGTCTCATTTGATCGGTTGCCACGGGATTTTGATGCGATCTAAAGTCCGTCGCAATCACGTAGCTTACGTGGATACTCGCCGGGTAACCTTATTAGATAGCCACGCCCCATAGCCCGGACCAAGTGACTGTAGGAGAACCCCGTCACCAAAAGCATCCGTTCGGGTGCTCGCGGCCACGGTGCTCCGCCTTACTGCACTTCATCGATGACTTCGGGGGTGCAGCCATATGCTAAAGTTTCCGACGAGCATTCGATCAGGATGTCGGGAATCTTGTTGAATTCCACAACTTGATATTGAAAAGTGTTTTCAAGATCGAGACTAAAATACGGGGTTTATAATTGTTAGGCATGTGATGTCTAAGGAATTCATTTGGTTAGGCATGAAATCCAAAGTATGAGATACGTTGGGTTTATGGTGTCTAAGGTGGTTGCAGATTCCAATTGTTGTAGTTTTCACTTTCTTTTCTGTGACCGTAAGTGTAATATGTGGTGTATCGCCGGTTTTAATTGCTATACATCAACGACAATTGGGATACACATATTTACTTACGTTGATGACATGTGATGTTATGTGTTGTTGTGATATGTTATATTGGATCGTCGTGTTTGAATAGCCGGGGGTTTTATGTGAGATGAGAGTTTTTCATTTTCTTTCATGTAAAATTCATTGTATGTAATATTCTTTTATTGGGGCACTTCCGGGTTGAGGATGATGTCACCATTGTATATTATTTACTTTTCCGCATTAGGATAGACCCAAGGCAGCGAGGACAAGTAACCGGGTTCTAGGGTCCAGTGGGAGACTATCTCGAGGAGTCGAGACCGGGTCTCCTAACTCTAGAATTGGTAGGGTTTCTTGCCACTCTCGTAGGGGTTTAGGGATATGGGTTTGGCTATTCATCACGACTGTGGAATCCGTGTTTTATACTGACTTAATTTAAAACCCAGAAATCCTAGTATATCCAATATTTCATATGTTGTGTTCTGCTGTGATATTCTTTGATGTAATCACTGTATATGTTGAGATAGATACTGGATATAGTATATGTGATATATTATATGAACGTTGCTTATGTTTTACACCTACGCTAGCCCTGCCCAGCTCTGCCGTTAGTTACCTAACCTAACGGTGCACGAGGGGACATCGAGGAGAATGCAGATGGCATAAGCGTACGTTGTATTTATCTGTGATGTTTAGGTAACTTAAAATGATGGGACTTCATTAATGAGATTAATGAAAGAAAATAAACCTAAAGATGTTGTGGAATCGAATTTTCAGAAACAGGTAGCTCTAGTTGTTGTTTTGCATAGCGGTATTCCTTGTAGAATATCCTGCACCTTATTCGATAAGGAAAGTGCCGAGATCCCTTCACCGGGAGTGACCTCTTTAACAATAAATGGCAGAAGCTACAACCCTCGGTTTCGTATTTTGATTGCTTCTATAGTTTTTGCTTTGCATAGTGGTATTTGTGAAATATCCTGCACCTTATTCGATAAGGAAAGAGCCGAGATCCCTTCACCGGGAGTGACCTCTTTAGCAAAACTAGTAAAAGCCTAAAAAACACTCTGTTTAAATCATTTGATTCTACAACGATATCAAGTTCATTACGGAAAAGGTTTTCAAAAAAACCTGTCGTAGCCCTCCGTCATTTTAGATAAGTAATAGTTAGTATTCGTGCTGCGTTTGTTGGCCTTTGTCAAGGCGTAGTCTGCGGTAGCTGATAACTGCTTATCTGCATAAGCATATGATTCGATTGAGTTAGGGTATGTTAGTGTATATGCCGTAGGGGACATTATTGTATCATACTAGTTTGTATATTACTTAATGGATGCTTGGGATATTCATATATATATAACAGTCTTGCTAAACATGGTAGTATGCTACTTGGTTTTTCTATCTTAATATGTGAGTATACGTATTGATAGAGCTCTTAGGATCTTGCTTGACTACCAGCGTTGTGATGGCAGTCACACTAGTGGGGACTGGGTGGTCTACAAGCACATCCTTATTCAGGTCCCTAGTCGTAGGATTATCGAGACAGGGCATAGATACTCCGGAGTAGACTAGTGTGTACGCTTCTCATCCCAGTTGGGGAGATGGTCTGTCCCACAGCCGTCAGTACGTTGTACTGGAGATAGTATGCAGGTGCTCGTTAGGTTACGGGTACACCGGACAGGACTCACAGGGAACTGTTGGTTGGTTTTATACCAGTCGTCAGTGAACAGTTCCCAGGTGACATGAGTACAGCATAGTCCGCAGACTTGACACTGCTACTTTGCCTCAAGTGTGTCCCACTATTCTTAGATTTCTACCCTACCACGGCACAAAGGAGTCATGCAAACAGGTAGCATTTGGGTGTAGTCCCGAGCACTTGGAGGCAGTGGCGGTTAGACAGGATTTGTCTCTCCCGGTATTGGGGGTTGATATCGCGTTGTGTCAGAGAGCCATTACGCAAAGTCCCTGGCCAGGGCAAGCGAGATTTGCTGGAAGGTTCCAGTAGTTTCTCAGGGTGTAATGGGCTTCACTACGACACGACTTATACCGCTATTAAGAGACTGACGCTTGCCGCCCCCTAGGCCCGATATGCGATAGTCTTAGACGAACAGACCGGACTGTACGAAGATTGTCACATCAGACTTAGTAGGAGTTCGGATGGGTTTCCTCATCGGCCTTCTTATCGACATCTACCTGGGGACCGTTACGTACAGCTAGTGTCGCTTGCGGTCTGTGGTTAAACACATTGCCAGCGTAGTAGTCGAGTCTCTACAGTCCCACACAGAGAGTTTCCCTACTCCAGGCGAAACGATATAGAGGTCGTATGGTTTAACGACAAGGGTTCGGACGCATACGTGTGTTTACGCACGTACGACATCCGGACAGTTTTTACTATCCGGTTTTGGTTTTAGCCAGTTTCTAGTATCCGGTTATTGGATTTATACAATCTAAAGTTTTTCCGTGTTTTCACGGATAGGAGGGACGTTCTCGTAATTGCACGAGAAGCTTCTAGAAGATGGTGACTTGGGGGTTAACTGTAAGTGCACGGCGGCGCCCCGGCCGTCAATCCGACGGCCAAATGCGGAAGCGGTGATAAACATTTAATTTTGCGAACTTAGCAAACCGGCACCACCGCGCACTAGACACCCGGATCGAACCATTAACTAGTCCTAGCTAACTACAAGACGGGTTAGAGATATACCGAGTGATCCGAGTCCTCCAGTCTTCTCGTCATCGTCCCGATCTCCCGCGGAAAATCCTGTCTCCATGTCGTCGCCTCCTCGCCGGAAGGGCACCACATCGCCTGCGTCTTTTACGGGCTCCCGCCTCAATACCGAGGCAACTCGGGCATGAAGCTGGCAAGTCGACATGCCCAAGATTTGCTGTAGAATGTAGTGTAGAGGCTATGTCTCATTTGGGGTTTTTATTACCTTTGAAGATGATGGAGGAATCAAGATAAGGAAAAATGGTGCTTGCATTTTTCCTAGCATGAAATGAGATCAAGAAAAATGCCACCACTACTACAAATAAGGGTTGCCCCTACGGATTTATCGGTAGGGGCAACCCACTGCCCCTACGGATATATACGTAGGGGAGAAAAAAGACCCCGTAGGTGCAAAGGCCGCAGGTGCAAGTTGAGGCCCTGAACTTGCCCCTACGGACAAATTCAAGCCCCTACGGATATATCGGTAGGTGTTATAGCCCCTACGGAGTACCCCGTAGGGGTAATAAAATCATATATGTAATTTTTTTTTTGAATATATTGTATATACCTACGGATATATCCGTAGGTCCTTTTTCTACCCCTACGGATACATCCGTAGGGGATATAAAGTAGCCCCTACGAATACGTCCGTAGGGGCCATTCCCAACACCCTGCACTGAGATCGGGGGGAAAAATATCAGGAAACCTGATATTTTGCCCCTACGGATAAATTCGTAAGGGATAAACAATTGCCCCTACGGACATATCCGTAGGTCCTCTACCAACACCCTGCACTGATATCAGGTGGGAAAATATCAGGTTTCCTGATAGTTTGCCCCTACGGATAACACCGTAGGGGCAACGTATGTACCTGCGGCTTAATCCGTAGGTACATATTGTCTGTATTTTTTTTTTAAAAATGGGCTGCTAGATTTTTTCCCGTCCTGTGCACAATACTATATACATCAATCAAATCATATATTGCAGTATTCATAATCACATCTCACGCATATATATAATATACAAAAGAAACCCAAAAACTGAATATGATATAAATACAAACCAATATCAATATCGTTTCAAAATGTAGTACAATGTGATATAAATACATGTTTCAAAAAATAAGAACCAAAAAGCTACCCTAGTTCGGTCCAGCTCCACCTCCGAATAACGTTAGAATAACGCGCGCCTGCTCATCGGTCAATACACTCTGCAATGCTGCATATAAGGGAGTCTGAGCGGCATGTAGAGCTGGCGATGTGGTCTGCGCAGCAGCCGTCGAGGTAGTCGCTTGCGGAGCCGCGGCTGCGGGAGTCTGAGTGGGCGGTGGAGCTACAGGAGCTGTCTGCGGAACCGCAGCCGATGTAGTGGCTTGCGGAGCCGCAGCCGAAGGAGATGCATGTGTAAGAAGCGTGCAAGAACTGTGTATTATTCGAATTCGTTTCATTATTAAGTTATTTCGAAACCCTGTTTGGATATCTAGTTTGGAAAAGCGTTGTTTATTTTAATTACATATGTATGTATGATTAATCAAACTTAAGTCTAAAACCAAATAAGCTCAAGCTACGTACTAATTATGGATATGTTGATATGTATATAATATGAAATGATATTTTACTATAAAGTAGTATACATACCAGCATCTCCTTCAACTCCTGAACGGTGGCCCTCAAGCTATCCAGTTCCTGATGGACATGCCGGCCACTGGAGACGGAGGAAGTAACCGCCGGGGTGGAGTCCAACCTCATATGGGCCCTGCTAGGGCCCAATCCCCGGCCTCTCTCCCAACCTCCGTGGTGCCCTCCGTGTGCGGCGTCCAGAACTGGGGTCAGCAGCCTCGGATCGTTCTGTCCGGTAAAATCGATCCCCGAGGCCTGGGCCTGCTCAACCACCCGCTCCTACACCCACATTAAGCAGTAAAGTATAAGTATAAAATTTAAACTTGAACCTTCCAAAACTAAAATTTCAAATTTGGGTAGAAAAAATATTAACACTTACGCAGTACTCCTGGGTAGCGACGTCGGGACATCGAAGCTCGCCCGTGGCGGGATCTGTCGAGGTGCCGTGGACGGCAAGATATGCGGACAGCACGCTCGGTGTACCACCTGACGCCACGGTCCGAGATGTCTGCAATATTAGAAAGTAACTCTTAATATTAGAAATATTAGAGAATAACTCTTAATATTGCAGAATATTAGAGAATAACTCTTAATTTACCGATAACTCCATGGCTCGAGTAATGTTCCTCGAGCCACCTGTGTAAGTGGGGCGACCCCTCTTCGCCGACTTCCTGTTCTCCGTATTCTGAGCGGCCTGTTTCTGCACAACGCATTAACATTTAGTTTTCTAATTAAGAAACACAAAGAAATAAATTATATCATAAATAATGAATTAAATTTAAAATACATACTTGTTTGCGTTCGGAGTCGAAATAAGCGCACAATAGAGGCCATGTCTCTACGTCGACTCTCGCAAACGCCGGAGTAGATAGGAGGGCCGCTCTCTCTTCCTCGGGGGTCGCTATCCACAGGGAGTAGCAGTCGGCCTTCAGCTCATTCCTGTTGTATCGGACCTTGGCCTGCATGTTCTTCATCAGGCCATTGTACAGAGCATGAAGGTCGAGCACCCTCCCCGAGTGATCAGGGTCGGCTACAGGCTGAAAATCGTAATCCAACTGAAAATACAAAAAAAAACATTGTTATTAGATTGCAAGTGTTAATAATAAATATATTGGATAGATCAAATGAAAATATATATTAATACATACCCGAGCCTGATCAAAGAAGAGGGCGAATGAGCGCTGGTGCTGCTCGCCCCACTCAACGTGAAGTGGATAGTTCTTCACGATCCGGCTCTCGTCCCCCAAATACCGGCCGAACCTCTCGGCATGAGGACCGGTATAGCGATAGTCAAGGGTAAAAAATAGGGGGAATGCTGCCTCCCCCCTAGCTCTATCAGGCCTCAGCCTATGGGACTGATTCGGGCCTCGAGTCCCCTTCTGGGGATGGAGAGGCCCTGCGTCTGCACGAAATATCAAGACAATCAATAATAAGACAAAGTTGTATTAAGAAATCAAGGTTAAACAAAAATTCAAGTGTGATATATACCTCCGGTGATTAGCGCACGAGCCTGGGCCCGAGCAGCAGCACGAGCGGGACGATAGTTCCTTCGGTGAGGAACAACCGGGGTCCCGGACCCGGACGCATCCCCTCCAACTATAAAATAAACATCGACGCTAAATCTCCATGAAGTTCATATTTATTCTATATAGCATATGTAAAATAAATAAATATTTTAAATTTATTCATACTAACCTGCAGACGATGCGGAGGGTATGGAAGCGGCAGGAGTGGCCCCTGTGGAAGGTGTGGACGCACCACCTATAATTAGACAATTAAAAATAGATTTTATAAGTAATTGCAAAAAGAATGTGTAGATCAATAATATAACGTTCTAAATCAATATGCATGAACTATAGGACATATAAACATACCCGCAGGTGCGGTGGTGTCACCACCTACAGCTAGACAATAATAAAAATTGCTAAGTAAGAGCAAAAGGAATGTGTATATTTATGATATAGCATTCTAAATCAATATACATACACTATATGATATATAAACATACCTGGAGGAGCGGGGGTGGCCTCTGTCCCAGATGTGGACGCATCACCAACAACTAGACAATTAAAAATAGATTTTATAAGTAATTGCAAAAAGAATGTTTAGATCAATAATATAACGTTCTAAATCAATATGCATGCACTATAGGACATATAAACATACCCGCAGGTGCGGTGGTGTCACCACCTACAGCTAGACAATAATAAAAATTGCTAAGTAAGAGCAAAAGGAATGTGTATATTTATGATATAGCATTCTAAATCAATATACATACACTATATGATATATAAACATACCTGGAGGAGCGGGGGTGGCCTCTGTCCCAGATGTGGACGCATCACCAACAACTAGACAATCAAACATTGACAATATAAGTAATTTTGACATAAACAGGCATGGATATCTTTAATATTAAATTGAAAATGGATATGCGTGCAGTATACCTGGATGGGTGGCAAAATCCACACGGAAGGAGGCATCCGAAGGGGTCTCCGATCTGGGTGCAAGACCGGCCCTCTGAAGCTCCCTACGGAGCTCTCCGGGCGGCAGAACCGCTCTGCCTCTGCCTCTGCCGCGGCTGGAGCTCCTGCCACCCCTCGCTGCTCCTGACATCGTCATCAAATCTAGATAAACGGTTCGTGGACGCATTAGACAATCGTTAAAAGTATTGACTATATATGATCTAGAGCGTAAAATGTGAAGTAATAATATAACATTACTGATAACCTTTTTCGTTTCGTGGGTGCATCATACATATCTACTTGGATTTCATCGTCGATGTCATTTTTAACCCACGTAACTTCATGATCGGTCGAAGACAACCCGTCCTTCGAAACAGACGGTCGGAGCACTTTAAGCCTTCTCTCTTCTTCGTCCTCATCGCTGTCCTCGTATTCTGGGACATCGTAGACATCTCTAGGTTTCCATCGGCATACAACACTCCACCCCGGATGCTTCAAACACTGTGAGTAGTATACTTGGAACGCTTGGTTCGGAAAGATAAACGGATCGTCCTGACCGTAAAATCGAAGTGTGTTCACACTGGTCAATCCATATTCAACTTTCCATGTCCCAAGACTGCTTCTCCACCTGTTTGTATCGGTTCGCGGATCGTACCAAGTACAGTGGAATATATAAAAGGGTTCTGATCGTCCGGGATAGTGGATGCCGAGTATACAAATTAAGTACCCATAGTAAATCACACCGTCCGATCCTACCGTCGCAATACCACTATTCTGAGTGATTCTAGATGTTTGTATGTCCTTAACTTCGAATTTGTATCCAAGGACACCAAATCCTTTGTAATGTGCAACCTCCATACTAGGAAATTGAGCTAATCATCTTGAATCACTCTCAAATGATGCAGACAAGTTCGGATCGTGGATCTAACAAAACAAATTTTACGATAAATACATAATGATACAAGTTTAGATTAAAACTGATAGCAATAAAATGTAATTCGAATAACTTACATGCTCTGTGACCCAATCACAAAAATTATCCTGATGGTATTTTTCCAAACGCTCTTCGTTCCAATCAGGATGCCCCTCACGTACCTCGTTAAAATGAGTTCTGTTTTCGACAAATAATTGTGACATTAATATTATGTCATTTCATACACACACAAACACAGATATAACAATTAATCCAAAAGAACTTACTCTCTAATTTGTTCAAGACATACGCAATTAAGCAAGATAAACCGGTATATCTTGTTGATAAACATAGTGTCTACCCTCTTATACTCGGCTTTACCATATGGCCCGTCTTGAATTCTTCGTGGTCGGTTAAGCCTTGTCTCAATGTTCTCGTCCAGATAGCGGGAACAAAATGTGGTTGCTTCATCAAGAAGATAACCTTGCATGATAGAACCCTCTGGTCGATTTTTATTGCGTATATACTTCTTAAGAGTGTAAAGGTACCTAATGAGAATATGTTGAATAAATAAACACGGGCATACATGACAAAAATAAATTTATAAATTGCGCGAAACGAAAAATTACACGTACCTCTCGACGGGATACATCCATTGATATTGTACCGGTCCGGCTAACTTCGCCTCAGTTGCAAGATGAACCGTCAAGTGTATTATGATATCGAAGAATGACGGTGGGAAAATACGCTCAAACTTGCAAAGTATCAACGCAATAGAATTTTCTAGTTTATCCAGCGTCGCAACCTCCAGCGTTTTAGCACACAACTCCCTGAAAAAACAACATAGGTTGTTGATTACTAGACCAACCGAGTCGGGGAGAGAAGTCCTGAGGGCTAATGGAAGAAGGTGCTCCATGATAACATGGTGGTCATGACTTTTCAGCCCATCGATCTTGCCCTTCACAATTTTTATTTTCTTGCTGAATGATCCTGAGAAACCTATGGGGACTTTCAAATCATGCAACACCTGCAGGAATCTTTTCTTCTCCGGTTGTGACATATGATAAGCGGCATTGGGAAGTACAAACTTGCCCGGTTTACCCGCTACCGGTTTAGGGTGCAGTTCAATTCTTATTCCCCACTCTTGTAGATCCATCCGGGCATTCATGTTGTCTTTCGATTTCCCGTCTTTACACAGAAGCAAGTTAAGTATGTGCTCTGATACTCCCTTCTCTATATGCATGACGTCCAGACAATGACGCACTGAATTTGTAGACCAGTACAGAAGCTCGAAGAAAATGCTTAACTTGTTCCAATATTGTGGTTTGACCTGTCTCGTCGGATCCATCCCGAAGGTCACGTTATTGTAACCATCCCATTTAGCAGTCACGTCCTCTCCGGACAATGGGGATGGAGGCCCAAGAAGCTCCTGATGACCATCAAAGTGAACCGTGTCTAACCTATAGGGGTGGTCTGGAGGCAGAAAACGTCGATGGCCGCAATAACAAACCTTCCTGCTAAAATTCAAAAATTTTGATGTTGTGTGTTCATGGCAATGAGGACAAGCTTTGTGACCATGTACGGACCAACCTGAAAGCATTCCATACGCAGGAAAGTCATTAATTGTCCACATTAAAGCCGCACGCAGTATGAAGGTTGTATTTGTGTTTGAATCATATGTCTCTACACCATCAATGAACAAAGTTTTCAGCTCCTCAATCAGAGATCGGAGATAGACGTCGATATTGTTCCCCGTTGAGTTTGGTCCGTCGATAAGAAGATGAATCATAAAGTATGATTGGTCCATAGCCAACCAAGGCGACAGATTATAAATTATCATTACAATGGGCCATGTACTGTGACTTCCAGCCATATAGTCGAATGGGCAGAAGCCATCGGCAGCCAGTCCGAGCCGGACATTGCGGGGATCGCTACTGAATATTGTGTGCCTCCTATCGAAATCCTTCCATGCCGGTGAATCTCTTGGATGGCTCATTTTTCCATTTTCGCTTGGAGGAGCACGGTGATGCCAAATCATTGCCTCGGCTGTTTTCTTGCACCTGAATAGCCTCTGTAGCCTCTGTGTTATGGGAAAATATCGTGCTATCTTCACAGGTATATCAGGCTTCTTATCAGAATCTTTCGGCTTATACCTGGCCTCTCCGCATGTTGGACACTCTTTCAAATCTGAATTCTCTTTCCGGTACAACACGCAATTTTTAGGACATGCTTGAACCTTCTCGCACTTTAGACCCAAATCAGACATCATTTTCTGGGCTTCGTACCAGCTTTCGGGCACATTATTTCCCGGAGGCATAGAATCTTTCAAGAACGAAAGAAGCATTGTGAATGACTTGTTGCTCCATCCATTCAGGCACTTAATTTGGAAAAGTTGGACGAACCATGAGAGGGTGGAATACTTCGCATTCTCATAAATTGGTTTCCTAGCATCATTCATGAAATTTTCATATTTATCCGCACGCGGTCCTTGACCGGAAGGAATGTCTTCTTCGGTACGAATAGATTCACCTAGGGCAGCCTCTACCATATCCTCCATTTCTTCTGATGGAAATAAATTTCCGTATCCTGCCATATTACCGAATTCTTCTTCTTCTCCTGCCGCATTATCGTGTTCTCCTTCTTCTACCGCAGTACTGCATTCTTCTCCTTCCCCGTGATATTTCCAAATTGAATAAAGTCTAGTAAACCCATGTTTTACAATATGAAGCTCTGCCAATTCTACCTTCTGCCAGTACTTATTGCCACATCTATCGCACGGACAGAGAATCTTCTCTATTATGATCTTATTATGTGCTCGTGCAAATTCAAGGAAAGCAGCAACTCCTGCGACAAACTTAGGTTGCATACGTTGTTTCCAATCCACATACATCCAGTCCTTAACTCTGACGTACTTATGGGCCATGTTAGACTGAATAACATATAAATTGTAGGTTATGCTGACTATATTGAGAAATATAAGAACGGGATAGTTACTGACAAAGGAGAAAATCCATGTATATGCTTTGTTTGTGCGTTTGTCGTTGAAAAGAATAAATTATCGCACGTTATGTTGACCGATAGACGGGGACTAAGTGGCGCTTTTAGTTTCATATATGGGTATCGATGGGAATATGAAGGTTTCATATTATCATATATTGGTTTTAACCCGAACATCTCGAATCGCTCTCTGATTATGCGTTTGTATGTATGTGTTCCGGCTGTCGGGGGTAGGCTTCTATCCCATTAAGAATGTATAGAGCGAATGCCCATCACTTGTGCTTTCAACCGTTTCGAGTAAATTTCGGCAGCACCTCCCCGCTGTTCTCCGAGTAAACTGTAATAGAATAGATAATCATTTCAAAGCTGTGAAACAACGTTGAAATGAACATCTAATCTATCTTTGTACACGGAGAACCAGCGGAAAGGTACCGACGAAATATCTCGAAACAGATGAAAACACAAGTGAATGAAGGCGTTTGCTTTATACATTCTTAACTTGTCCACACGGGACAAATCTATGGGTTACCATACGATTGAATTTTCTCGTCGCGTAGACTATACGACGGTTGTTAGTATCGAGCTATACTGTCCGATATTTAACAACCTTCGTATAGTTCTAGGTCACGACGAGCATCGCACGTATGTTAACCGATAGACGGGGACTAAGTGGCGCTTTTAGTTTCATATACGGGTATCGATGGGAATATGATGGTTTCATATCATCATCGAGTATCATATATTGGTTTTAACCCGAACATCTCGAGTCGCTCTCTAATTATGCGTTTGTATGTATGTGTTCCGGCTGTCGGGGGTAGGCTTCTATCCCATTAAGAATGTATAGAGCGAACGCCCATCACTTGTGCTTTCAACCGTTTCGAGTAAATTTCGGCAGCACCTCCCCGCTGTTCTCCGAGTACACTGTAATAGAATAGATAATCATTTCAAAGCTGTGAAACAACGTTGAAATGAACATCTAATCTATCTTTGTACACGGAGAACCAGCGGAAAGGTACCGACGAAATATCTCGAAACGGATGAAAACACAAGTGAATGAAGGTGTTTGCTTTATACATTCTTAACTTGTCCACACGGGACAAATCTATGGGTTACCATACGATTGAATTTTCTCGTTGCGTAGACTATACGACGGTTGTTAGTATCGAGCTATACTGTCCGATATTTAACAACCTTCGTATAGTTCTAGGTCACGACGAGCATCGCACGTATGTTAACCGATAGACGGGGACTAAGTGGCGCTTTTAGTTTCATATACGGGTATCGATGGGAATATGAAGGTTTCATATCATCATCGAGTATCATATATTGGTTTCATATTATTTATAGTTTACTTTATTTTATTTAATATATATAATTAAATATATTGATAAATAATATTTGCAACAGAGAATCAAATTACCGAAATGCCCCATTTCATCTCCAAAGCTATTTATTTCCCCCAAATTAAAACCCCTCCAAAATCCCAAAAGAACCTTTCTATCTATATCAAAAAATTGAAGCGGCAAGCAGTGCCATTTCCTTCTCTTCTCCCAAAACCCAGCTCGCCTTCAATCTCTCCAACTCATCCTAACCCCATCCCAGCCCCAGCCGAACCCCAACCCAACACCAAACCCTAACCCGGCCTAACCCTAACTCCAACCCAGCCCCAGCCGAACCCCAACCCCAACACCAAACCCCAACCGAAACCCTAACCCTAACCCTAACACCAACACCAGTCGTCGAACCCCAACCGCCGATCGAACCCGTACCCTAACCCTAATCCTAACCCTAACCACAACCGATACCTAATCCTAACCCTCATTGATCGCTACCCTAACATCATTATAATAATGTTTAACTAATTACCTGTAGGCGACGACGGAGACGCAATCGGCGACGACAAGGGCGGTGGCGACAACGAGAACGGAGCACGGTGGCGACCACGAGATCACTGCGCAGGTGTGGCGACGACGATTCGGCTTGGATTCGGTGACGACGAGATCACTGCGGCGGCGGCGGCGACGACGATCTCGATTTGGGAAAATTTGGTTTCGCGCGAGAAAAGGAAAAAGAAATAATCAGCGTAGGGATCGATCTCTTAAATCCCTATTTATATTCCCCTACGGATATACCCGTAGGTGCTTGGTTTGCGCCACCGTAGGGGCAAAAAACACTTTAAGATTTAATGAATTTTAAATAAATATTGAACGACCGTAGGGGCAACCACTTTGCCCTACGTATTAATCCGTAGGGCCAAAATTTTATTGCCCCTACGGATGATATTATCCGTAGGGGCAACCCCTTATTTTACTAGTGCACAAGCTCAAAAATGAAACTCTCTCCTTTTCTTCTGTCAAGTGTAGCCTCTCTCCTCAAGTTAGAATAGTGGAGGAAAGAATATCAAACCATAACAAGAAGGGAGGTGAGTGTAGGAAAAGAGAATGGGTGACCACATCCAAACATCATGATAACAAAACTCAAATCAATTTCTAATCCTTTCATATCTTAATTAATGCAAAGGAAAAGACTAAGAAAGCATCTCATGATTATGAACTATCATGAAGCCCCACAAATGCAAGATACCCCCTCCACAAATGTTATTTGCAAACTTGCAAATAACCCCCTCCATCGGAAAAGTCCGACTGGGAAAGAACAAAGGAAAACCGGCCGAAACGGAATGCAAACTAGCAACTCCAGAAAACTGGTCCCGTAATAAATTACAGGAAAACCCCGATACTGTGCATACACACCTGCATCTGTATACCGACCGGATACAAATGCAATGAGACAAAATCTACACTGTACTATACTAGGATCCGGCTTAAACCAAAGCCGGCTAGTAATACCCGTCCGATCCTGATCCGTGCAATACCGCACGTATCTGATCGAACCCTGCCATATATCCATACGGCCACTAGTACAAACCGTCCGATCCTGATCCGTGCAATACCGCACGTATCTGATCGGACCCTGCCATATCTCCATACAGCGTCTACAGCGTTTCGCCCGAAACCTTAAGTAACTGTAAGTGTGGTGGACTCTAAAGACTCGTCAATACTATGGTTGTGGATTTAACCACCAGCACGTCAGAGGTATAAGCCAATACGTGACGGCCACCAGCTATTGACCAAAAGGGACATCGATGAGCGAACACATCCTGACACCCTACTGAGCCTGTCAGTGACAATATCCGTACAGTCTGGTCCGTTCGTCTATGAGCATCGCATGGAGCGCCTAGGGGGTTGGTAAAAGTCAGACCCCCAAAAGCGGTACAAGTCGTGTCGGAGTGTAGCCCAGAACACCCTGAGATACTACTGGAATACCTACCAGTAAATCTCCTGTCTTGGCCAAGGACTTCGTGTAATGGCTCTCCTAGACACAGCACGACCTCACCCCCAATACCGGGATAGACGAACCCCTGAAGATCTGCTCACTGCCTCCTTGTGGCTCGGGACTGTACCCAACTAAAACCTGTTTGCACGTCTCCTTTGAGCGTGGTAGGGTAGTAATCAAAGTACAGTGGGAACTCACACGAGACAAATGACGATCCCTTGGTCGATGAACTAACCTGTACACATGTCACCAGGGAACTGCTATCTGACGTCAGGTATAAGACCAACTAGCATGTTTCCGGCGAGTCCTGTCCGGTGTACTCATAAGCCAATGAGCACCTGTATACATCTTAGGTGAACCAACTGACACCGGTGGCTTGTGAGACCGGCCACCGCCCCTCGTCGGGGTCTCGACTGTATACACTAGTCTACTCTGGAGAATCGATGCCCTGTCTCGAAACTCCCACGACTAGGGACCTTTTAAGGATGTGCTTATAGACTACCAGCTCCCACGTATATGATCGCCCTCATACTGCTGGCAGTCAAGCAAGAATCCTAGGGGCTCTATCAACGTGCAATAGCGACCTGTCAGGTCACCTAAAGCAGTACACGATGATAGAGGTAAACCAGATAGCATACTATCATCTTGAGTAAGACTGTCCTACCGGGATAGGTCCTCCATCAATCATTGCAATCACGTGCCTGTGATCCAATAATCGACTCTGAGGGCACTATCTCCAACAATCTCCCACTTGCACTCAAGGCTAATTATTGCGATGTCGCATACTCACAGCCCGTGTGATACCGAACACCCAACTCCTCTACTAGTCAGTCTCACAAAGCTCGCTTGTGAAACTATTACGTTCGAGGAATAGCCTTAGTGAGTGGATCCGCCTAGATGTCTCTTTCTATGTCTCTCTATTGTTGGAGATAGTGCCCTCATAGTCAATTATTGGATCGCAGGTACGTGATTGCAATGATTGCGGAGGACCTATACCGGTAGGACAGTCTTACTCAAGATGATAGTATGCTATCTGGTTTGCCTTTATCAGTCGTGTACATGTTCAGGTGACTGATTACATGTTACACTTTGATAGAGCCCTTAGGATCTTGCTTTACCACCAACAGTATGATGGCGATCATATACGTGAGATTTGGGTGGTTTATACGCATATCCTTAATAATGGTCCCTAGTCGTGGGAGTTTCGAGACATGGCATCGATACTCCGGAGTAGACTAGTGTGTACAGTCGAGACCGTGACGAGGGGCGGTGGCCGGTCTCACAAGCCACTGGTGTCAGTTGGATCACCTAAGATGTATACAGGTGCTCATTGGGTTATGAGCACACCGGACAGGACTCGTCGGGAATCTGCTGGTTAGTATTATATCTATCGTCAGATAGCAGTTCCCTGGTGACATGTGTAAAGGTTAGTTCATCGACCTGAGGTCGTCATTTGTCTCGTGTGAGTTCCCACTGTGCTTTGATTTCTACCCTACCACGGCTCAAAGGAGTCGTGCAAACAGGTAGCTTTTGGGTACAGTCCCGAGCCATATGGAGGCACGTGAGCGGATCGGCAGGGGATTCGTCTCTCCCGGTATTGGGGGCGAGATCGTGCTGTGTATAGGAGGGCCATTACACAAAGCCCACGGCCGTGGCAGGAGATTTACTGGTAGGTACTCCAGTAGTATCTCAAGGTGTTATTGGGCTTCACTCCGACACGACTTATACTGCTATTGAGGGTCTTGCGTTACTAGCCCCCTAGGCAGATATGCGATACTCATAGATGAACAGACCGGACTGTATATACATTGTCACTGTTAGGCTCAGTAGGGTTTTCCGGATGAGTGCGCTCATCGGCATCCCTTGAGGTCAGTCAATGAGCAGCCGTTACGCATTGCTAGTGCCGCTGACGGTTTGTGGTTAAACCCACTGCCAGGGTACTGACGAGTCATTAGAGTCCCCCACAGACAGTTTCCCAAGTTCGGGCGAAACGTTGTAGAGGCCGTATGGTTTTATGGCAGGGTTCGGAAAATGCACGTGCGTTTACGCACGTGTTATTTTTCGGGCAGATAATACAGGTCGGCTTTGGTTTAAGCCGGATCCGAGTATTATATTGAGTAGGTATAATATCTTTGTCTCAGTTGCATTTGTATTCGGTCGTAATACAAATGCGGGTATATTTATACAGTTTCGGGGTTATCCTGAAAGTCGTTTCAGGATCACTTTTGAAAGTTGCCAGTTTCCAGTTTTCTATCAGCCGTCTTTTAACATTCGGTTAAAGACGGATTTATCTTTTCTTGGATGAGAGAGAGTCATGCTTCTAGAAGCTTCTAGAAGGTTCTAGATGATGACTAGGCTTCATGACTCATTAGTGCATTAATGAGTTTTTGATGATGTGTTTAATGACTCATGCTTTGATATTAATGGTTTTGTTTTCCTTAGGATATTTGTTCATAATATCTTTTGCTTAAGGTTACTCTCCCCTCTCCTACGGTCACCTCCCTCTTGCATATAAAGTAGCCGGCCCCCTCCTCTCTCACTTGCACTTGATGGTTTTCATTTGTGAAAAGATTATGATAGATTTTGGGGTGTATGGAATTTCACAGTTCATTTCATTCCATCACCCAATTCCCTCGGCAACTTCATTAACCGATCGTCCACGGACTTGGACGAAGTGAGACAAAGTCATCTACTCATTCTCTACATCATTCTTGGTCGTCTCTTTTAGCAAACTTGACGATCGAGTTGCCTCAAGTCAGAGGCGGGAGCCCGTTTAAAGAATCGTCGACGTGGTGCCACCTCGACGAGGATATCGGAGATCGACGAGATCGGAGCAGCCGCAACGGAGCGTGGGATGATGGTTGAAGAACGAAGGACTCGGATCGTTCGGTATAACCTTTCTACACTCTTTACAGTTTGTTAGTTTAGCAATAATGGCAGATCCGGGTTAAAGTATACGATAGCGCCAGTTTAAAAGTTTTTGTTCCGCATTTGGCGTCTGTAGACTGCCGGGGCGCTAGCGTAGACTTACAGTGGTATCAAAGCCTCACCATTTTGCTATACTAACTTGTGCTAACGTGTTTAAAATATCGATCGAACCGGAAATCAAAAATCGCAATTTTTTAGCTTGACAGTTTCTGTTAATTTTAAAACTGGTCAAAATGACATTTGGACCATACCAGAAAATCAAGCAGGGTTTTTTAGGAATACTGCAGAAATTCGACAAAGTGAGTCGACTTTTCCGCCGCGGATCCGCGGCCCAAGCATGGGTTTGGCCGCGGAACCGCCGCAGGAAAGTGACTTCACTCGGCCAAATTTCTACAGTGAATTCTATGATGGAAATTAGGATTTTTGGTATATATCGTTTGGGCCCAGGTATTGTTACTGTTCACCAGTAAGTCGTGGGGCCCACTTTTTTGATATTTGGTCGATCGAAATTTAAACACGTTAGTTTACAGTGCTTACATTATATCTCCGACCGGGAATGTCATTTGATCGGTAAACCACGTCTGATTGCTATAGTTCTTTTAGACGGGTTTGCGAACGTGACATTCGCGTTGATGTTCTGTGTTGTGCTGTGATGTTGCGGATTTGTCGTGGTGGATAGCAGTGTGCAATGGTAGTACATGTTGAGTTTATTTGTACATTTGATATTGCGGGGCGAGCGTCCAACATGTGGACTGCCGTCACTGCCTGTTGTATAATATTCTTTTGGGGCACGACCAGGTTGCGGTCGATGTACCTATTGTACTATTTTTCATTACTGTACTAAGTTTTGCCCCGAAACGGAGTGCACGGATAGCCGGGTTCTGGGGGGCAACGGGTCCGCATCTCATGGCTTTGAGAGGCAGAGGGGTCCCACTCCAAAATTGGAAGACTATTCGCCGCACTCGTAGGGGGTACAGGTTGACCCAAGGAGGGGTGCCCAAGATTACCGGATTCCGTGAAGTGCTGGGTGGTCCATTCACTATGCTGTAGGGGGCTGCCTCGCTTCAGGTTTTGGCGGGTAACTTGCCGCACCCGTAGGGGTCTAGGTTTCATTGCACAGGCTATCCACACGACATGGGAACGTCGGGTTTCAGCAGCGGCTCTGTGAAACCCGGGGATCCCAGATTATCTGTATTGTTCTGTGATGCTTATTACTTTTCTGTAATATTGCATACTATCACGCCTGGAGCGATTATTGTATATTGGTTTATATACTATTAGATGTTGTATATGTTTTACACCCGCGCTAGTCCAGTCCCCGCTCTGTCGTTAGTTAAGTAACCTAACGAGTGATGACGGGACCCAGTGACGAATGCGGATGGCATATACGTACATTTTATTTTCGTTCTTTTCTGGTGTGATTAAATGATGGGACTGTGTTGATTCTGATCAATGCAAAGTAAAACAAACCTGTTTACAGTTGTTGGAACAAATTTAAAAAGTGTTGTTACAAAGACGTTTCCTTTTGTTATGCATAGCGGTATTCAGTGGAATATCCCGCACCTCATTCGACGGGGCAAGGGTTGATATCCCTTCACCGGGACTGACCCCTTGGGCAGAAGTTTGCGTCAGGGTAATAACTTCACTATAGTCGATTACAAGTTGCTTTGCATAGCGGTATTCAGTGGAATATCCTGCACCTCATTCCATGAGGAAAGAGCCGAGATCCCTTTACCGGGAGTGACCTCTTTAGCAAAAGGTTTTCGCCACTATATTTTAAAAAGCTATCAGGTTCCTTCAGCGATATCAAGTTCACTACGTTAAAGGTTTTTCGCCAAAAACCAGCCGTAGCCCTCCGTCACTTCTTTTGGGTATTCAGTAGTATTCAAGCTATGTATTTTGACCTAACGCTAAGGCATAGTGTTTGGTAGCTGCTGGGTATTCAATTGTTGCATAGATAGATGAGTTAGTTTGGGACAGTCGTTCTGCCGATTGGCCAAAGTCAGGGGCATGTGCGGGTGGGTTCAAATTGACAAGATAGTGACGGGTAGAACTTGGCATGTGACTTATGACATTTTGACCTAACGCCAAGGTTATAAGAGCATGGGGCAAAAACTATATCGGGAGTTTCTAAAGAAACTGAAACTTGCCAAGTATGCGCATACCTTCTGGAGTATGAGTAACGTGGATGCATTCCATCACGTTATCATGCGATGAGAGTTGGATCCCGATTCCCACTGATGAGTTGGTTTACTCTTCGGGTAATCCCGATTGATTCTTCTTTAGGTTTGGAGGAGAATTTGACAGGACAGTGGGAGGTTTCCGGATTAGATAAAGTGATAACCATTCTGATCTAGGTTAGAGTGCACGCAGAGTGTTTCTTTTCTCTCTCTCTTTGGCAGCGACCTTTGACCGACCCTAGACTATGACTCAGTGACCAGGTTGACCGAACCTTCTTAAAAATACTGTCTTTTGGATTGTCTATGTTGCATAAGTCATTGCCACTCCTTCTTTTACGCTTTGCATTTCTCAGAACACCCGTATTGCTACGGATATCCACTTCCATTGGATAGATCCATCGTATGGTTATATACGAACTCGAAGGGACTTCTTCGAGGATGGATCCAGGTTCAGGAGAAATAGAATTGGTTTATTCAGTTGTCTTTTATTATCACCTTCTCTCAGGTTGCGAGAGCTCTTTGGTTTAGGAGAGTACACCTATTACGCTTATTGGATAGTCTTATTCCAAACCATAGGCTGGTGCCGAAAGGTAGGGAATGAAGAAAACCAATTAGCCTAAGTAGGGTGTGCAGAAGGTAATATGTAAAGACAAAATAAAGGGATTAGAAAGAGGGCAAAGTAAATTGCGACTGTTATCATTCACGACCAAAACCGCGTACTTCATCGCCACTCCTATTTCACCTTTAAAAGAATAAGGTATTATTCAGTTGTCTTTTATCATCACCTTCTCTCAGTTGCGAGTACTCCTTGGTTTAGGAGGGTACACCTATTATGCTTACTGGATAGTCTTCTTCCAAACCATAGGCTGGTGCCGAACGGTAGGGAAGGATGAAAACCATTTAGCCTAACGATGGTGTACAGAAGGTAACGACTAAAGACAAATAAAGGGATTTGGAGAGATGGCAATAAAATATACGGTTGAAGTCATGAATTGGATTCTGGAAGAGGCATTGCTATGAATACCAGGATACCCCTACGAAACATTTTCATGTTTCAGTGCATTGTTAAAGAAAAACTGTTTTCCCGATTAGACACTTACTCCAAGGGTATGTATTTAACAGGTTTCATTCTCATATCTGTATGGTTTTACAGATGATGAGTGGGAGTAAGATATTGGGAATTAGGTGATTATCCTCATTATATCGGAATTCGTTGTAATTGGTGATATTTGAGGAAATCGCCAGGGTACAGTTTTCAACCTACGACGCACAGGTTTTGAGTTGTTTAACTCAGCGGACTTATACAGAGTATTGTATGTTGTCCAAGTGTCCATCAGGACAAAGGGGTAGGTCCTCGTACTATGTTCTGTTTACTTATAACTTCTCTAGTATTTAGACAAGTGTTTCGTAGAAATACAAGGTCTAAGTTTTGAGAAGTTATGGGTATAAGAATAAAGTAGAGAACCAGGTATCACAAGTATCGGGATTCTTCAAAGAGATCGAAGATGTAGATTCTTGTGATTGGTATTCAGATGATAGTGATGGTTTTGA
This sequence comes from Agapanthus africanus, assembly GCA_030015575.1. NCBI lineage: Eukaryota > Viridiplantae > Streptophyta > Magnoliopsida > Asparagales > Amaryllidaceae > Agapanthus > Agapanthus africanus. The sequence continues at coordinate 111,604,876 of CM057351.1, forward strand.
GAAACGTGTTTCTCTTTCAGGTTACTCATAATTGGATGGATTCCTAAGTTGAGTAATGCTGATTAGCCTCTTTCCATTAAGTTGATATGCACTGGAGACAGCTGCATGATTTGAATATGGTTCCAATTAAATAAGTGCCAAAGTTTCTGTATTGGATATAGAATAGTTCGTACCTTAAAAGATATTGAGGTACGGGGAGTTGTCCAGCTTACGCTTAAAACCAGACTCTAAATAACTCAGGGCACGTTTCTGTAATGGCTGTTTGTGGGTTGACCCTGGCTATGACGAGGGTTGATATTCTACCATTTGGAAGATCAATAGTGATATTGTTCTTGACTCGCCACAGTTTTAGTAAAAATGGATCTTTTTCAGAAAACAGTAGTGGGAGTATGGTAGAACTGGAAGTGATTCCAGAACCGCGAACGATTACGGAAAATTTAATAGGATCTATATATTCAATCAGGTTTGACATTCCAATAGCCACTCCGCAGATATGGTAGGTAACCTCAGACACCCGAGAGGTACTTCGGTAGGCTCAAGGACGGTGACAGGGAGGTTCTTATCTACCAAGACTTGACACTACTGTTGTTCCAGGATATGAGACCCGGTAGGAGGGTTGTCGTAGTCAGTGGGAGCAATGGAAGCATGGTGGGCAAGTAGCTTATGTCTATTTATAGACTAGAGCAGTTATAGCGGAGATAGATCATCTAATTTTGATATGACAGTCATGGTTTTGACTTCAATCAGAATAAGGGATGGATCTGTTAAGAAGGTAGTAGGGTGTGATGTCATGGTATCTGGATGACATACACAGAGTAGGAAGTAAAATTCCTATACTACGATCGGTTATACTGTGGTCGTCACACAGTTGTTTCTCCAGACAGGATATGGATATAATATTTGACATTCTGGTTTCTAGATCTATGGTTTTAGATCTGGATTTGGGTAGTTTCCCAATGTGGGTACTTTGACAGATATTCTAATGGTTTTTGGAATAGTTGACTCCTAGCATGGTGGTGTACCTGCAGGTGATGGAGTCACCCTCTCTAAAGGTGTCTTACAGACTAAAGGGGAGAGGGATGTGCATGATTGGCAGATCACTTGCTTAGGCAATTGAGTCAATCATGAGATGTCAAGTACCACACCAAATGTTGGTTTTGCACTAGATGCAATAAGTTTGTATTAATCCAATCCTGGAGAAATATAAGGAAGCAGTTTTAGAACATAAGTACATGTTCTACGGATTTGATGACGGCAGCCTCCTTCGGGAGACGGTTATCATTCCAGGCTTCAAAGGTGACATGGTTGACAGAGTGATTGTCAGAGTTATAGTTAATCCCTCTGACGAAGAGGGACAGTATTATGGACAGGTGGTCCAAGAGGATACTGTGGGAGGCATGGTGCCGGATACTGATTAGGTTCAGTGATCGATACAGTCTAAGAAGTTTGGATTTGGAGTTCATTTATGAACTAGGTCCCATCAGATATCCAGACATATTCTAAGACAGGTATTACTCGATTCGGGAGATGGCTTTCTCCGCGAACTTAAGATTTAGAGAGATATAGAAAGAAACTTCTAGGCGGATCCACTCACTAAGGCTATTTCTCGAACACAATAGTTTTACAAACGGGCTTTATGATACTGATTAGTAGAGGAGTTGGATGTTCGGTTTCACACGGGCTGTGAGTAGTCAACATCGCAATAATTAGCCTTGAGTGCAAGTGGGAGATTGTTGGAGATAGTGCCCTCATAGTCAATTATTGGATCGCAGGTACGTGATTGCAATGATTGCGGAGGACCTATACCGGTAGGACAGTCTTACTCAAGATGATAGTATGCTATCTGGTTTGCCTTTATCAGTCGTGTACATGTTCAGGTGACTGATTACATGTTACACTTTGATAAAGCCCTTAGGATCTTGCTTTACCACCAACAGTATGATGGCGATCATATACGTGAGAGTTTGGTGGTTTATACGCATATCCTTAATAATGGTCCCTAGTCGTAGGAGTTTCGAGACAGGGCATCGATACTCCGGAGTAGACTAGTGTGTACAGTCGAGACCCCGACGAGGGGCGGTGGCCGGTCTCACAAGCCACTGGTGTCAGTTGGATCACCTAAGATGTATACAGGTGCTCATTGGGTTATGAGTACACCGGACAGGACTCGCCGGGAATCTGCTGGTTAGTATTATATCTATCGTCAGATAGCAGTTCCCTGGTGACATGTGTACAGGTTAGTTCATCGACCTGAGGTTGTCATTTGTCTCGTGTGAGTTCCCACTGTGCTTTGATTTCTACCCTACCACGGCTCAAAGGAGTCGTGCAAACAGGTAGCTTTTGGGTACAGTTCCGAGCCATATGGAGGCACGTGAGCGGATCGGCAGGGGATTCGTCTCTCTCGGTATTGGGGGCGAGATCGTGCTGTGTATAAGAGAGCCATTACACAAAGCCCACGGCCGAGGCAGGAGATTTACTGGTAGGCACTCCAGTAGTATCTCAGGGTGTTATTGGGCTTCACTCCGACACGACTTATACTGCTATTGGGGGTCTGGCGTTACTAGCCCCCTAGGCAGATATGCGATACTCATAGATGAACGGACCGGACTGTATATACATTGTCACTGTTAGGCTCAGTAGGGTTTTCCGGATGAGTGCGCTCATCGGCATCCCTTGAGGTCAGTCCATGGGCAGCCGTTACGCATTGCTAGTGCCGCTGACGGTTTATGGTTAAACCCACTGCCAGGGTACTGACGAGTCATTAGAGTCCCCCACAGACAGTTTCCCAAGTTCGGGCGAAACGTTGTAGAGGCCGTATGGTTTTATGGCAGGGTTCGGAAAATGCACGCGCGTTTACGCACGTGTTATTTTTCGGGCAGATAATACTGGTCAGCTTTGGTTTAAGCCGGATCCGAGTATTATATTGAGTAGGTATAATATCTTTGTCTCAGTTGCATTTGTATTCGGTCGTAATACAAATGCGGGTATATTTATACAGTTTCGGGGTTATCCTGAAAGTCGTTTCAGGATCATTTTTGGAACTTGCCAGTTTCCAGTTTTCTATCAGCCGTCTTTTAACATTCGGTTAAAGACGGATTTATCTTTTCTTGGATGAGAGAGAGTCATGCTTCTAGAAGCTTCTAGAAGGTTCTAGATGATGACTAGGCTTCATGACTCATTAGTGCATTAATGAGTTTTTGATGATGTGTTTAATGACTCATGCTTTGATATTAATGGTTTTGTTTTCCTTAGGATATTTGTTCATAATATCTTTTGCTTAAGGTTACTCTCCCCTCTCCTACGGTCACCTCCCTCTTTCATATAATGTGGCCGGCCCCCTCCTCTCTCACTTGCACTTGATGGTTTTCATTTGTGAAAAGATTATGATAGATTTTGGGGTGTATGGAATTTCACAGTTCATTTCATTCCATCACCCAATTCCATCGGCAACTTCATTAACCGATCGTCCACGGACTTGGACGAAGTGAGACAAAGTCATCTACTCATTCTCTACATCATTCTTGGTCGTCTCTTTTAGTAAACTTGACGATCGAGTTGCCTCAAGTCAGAGGCGAGAGCCCGTTTAAAGAATCGTCGACGTGGTGCCACCTCGACGAGGATATCGGAGATCGACGAGATCGGAGCAGCCGCAACGGAGCGTGGGATGATGGTTGAAGAACGAAGGACTCGGATCGTTCGGTATAACCTTTCTACACTCTTTACAGTTTGTTAGTTTAGCAATAATGGCAGATCCGGGTTAAAGTATACGATAGCGCCAGTTAAAAGTTTTTTGTTCCGCATTTGGTGTCTTTAGACTGCCGGGGCGCTAGCGTAGACTTACATCTATATCTCAAGTTCGCGGAGAAAGCCATCTCCCGAAATGAGCAATACCTGTCTTAGAATGTCTGGATGTCTGATGGGACCTAGCTCATAAATGAACTCCAAATCCAAACTTCTTAGACTGTATCGTCAACTGAACTTAATCAGTATCCTGCGCCATGCCTCCCTCAGTATCTGCCTGGATCACCTGTCCAGAATACTGCCCCTCGTCAGACGGAAAACTATAAATCTGACAATCACCCTGTCGTCCATGTCATCTTGGAAGCCTGGAATGATAACTGTCCCCTTAATGAGGCTGTCGTTATCATTTCCCTAGAACATCTACTTATGTTCTAAAGTTGCTCCCGACTGTTTCTCCAGGATTGGATCAATATCAACTTATTGCATCTAGTGCAAGAACAACATCTGGTGTGGTACTTGACATCTCATGATTGACTCAATTGCCTAAGCAAGTGATCTGCCAATCATGCACATCCCTCTACACTTTAGTCTATAAGACACCTTTAGAGAGGGTGACTCCATCACCTGCAGGTACACTACCGTGCCAGGAGTCGTCCATTCTAAATACTCTTAGAATGCTGTCAAAGTACCCTGATTGGGAAACCACCCAAATCTAGATCTAAAACCATAGATCTAGTAACCAGTATGTCTGATATAATGTCCAAGTCCCATGTGGAGAAACCACTGTGTGACGACCAAAGTATAACCGATCGTAGTATAGGAATATCACTTCCTACTTTGTGTATGTCATCCAAAACCCGGATATCACACCCTACTACATTCTCAACAGATCCATCCCCTATTCTGATGACGTCAAACCTATGATTGTTACATCAGAAATAGATGATCTATCTCCGCTATATCTGCTTTAGTCTATAAATAGACATAAGCCGGATGTCCACCAATGCTTCCGCTGCTCCCACTGACTACGACAACCCTCTGGCAGAGTCATATAGACGTGCACTTCTAAAGCTAGTTTAGAACGACGCTATACTCATCCTCCCACCGGGTCTCGCAGCCTGGAACAACAGCAATGGCAAGTGTGGGTAAACAAGAACCTCCCTGCCACCGTCCTTGAGGTTACCGGAGTACCTCTCCGGTGCCTGAGGTTACCCACCGTATCGGCGGAGTGGCCAATGGAATGTCAAACCAGATTGAATCTTCAGGTTCCTATCAAATCATCAGTAATCGTTTGTGGTTCTGGAATCACTTCCAGTTCTACCATACTCCCACTACTGTTTTCTGAAAAAATCCATTTTTAATAAAACTGTGGCGAGTCAAGAACAATATCACTATTGATCTTCCAGATGGTAGAAAATCAACCCTCGTCATAGCCTGGGTCAACCCACAAACAACCATTACAGAAACGTGCCTTGAGTTGTCCAGTGTCTGGTTTTAATCATAAGCCGGACAACTCCCCGTACCTTAACATTGTTAAGATATGAACTGTTCTATATCCAATATAGAACCAGAGGCACAGATTTAATTGAACCAGATTCAAATCATGCAGCTGTCTCCAGTGCATGTCAACTAAATGGAAAGAGGCTGATCAGCGTTACTCAACTTAGGAATGCTTCCAATTATGAGTAACCTGAAAGAGAAGTAAGTTCTCTTAGTCATTACTATCAACTGAATACCATACACAAGTATCTACATCTTCGATCACTTTGAAGAATCCCGATACTTGCGATACCTGGTTCTCTACTTTATTCAAATACCTATAACTTCTCAAAATTCGGACCCTGTGTTTCCACGAAACACTTGTCTAAAAACTAGAGAAGTCATAAGTAAACCGAATATAGTACGAGGACCAACCCCTCTGTCCAGATGGATCCTGGACAACATACAATACTCTGTATAAGTCCCTTGAGTCTGATAACTCATTCACTGTGTGTCGTAGGTCGAAAACTGTACTTATGGTTAAGAAGAATTACACCGCTGTTTAATGCTCCTTACCTAACCATCCACTGATATAGGTAAATGTCATCGACATAATTTCAAAAAGTATATCTCACTCTATGAAAATAGACGTACAGATATATCGATTTGAAATTGGTGCATAACAGCGGATATTCAAAACCAAATATTTGCCGACCGGCAAACTACCCAGGTGATTTCCTCAAATATCACCGATTATAACGAATCCCGATATAATGAGGACGATCACCTAATTCCCAATAACTTACTCCCACTCATCATCTGTAAAACCATACAGATGTGAGAATCATACCTGGTAAATACATACCCTGGAGCAAGTGTCTAATCGGGAAATCAGTTTTCCTTTAACAGTACACAGTGAAACTGAAACATTGAAATGTTTCGATGGGGTATCCTGGTATTCCTAGTAATGCCTCTTCTATTATCTAGATTCACAAATGTAACCGTGTAATTCTTTGCCACCTCTCCAAATCCCTTTTTATGTCTTTAGTCATTACCTTCTGTACACCCCTTTAGGCCAAATGGTTTTCTTCATTCCCTACCGTTCGGCACCAGCCTATGGTTTGGAAGAAGACTATCCAATAAGCATAATGGGTGTACTGTCCTAATCCTAGGAGCACTCGCAAAGCGAGAGAAGGTGAAGATAAAAGACAACCGAATAAACCTTATTCCTATTTCTCCTGGACCAGAATCCATCCCCGAACTGGAAAAAGTTCCTTTCGAGTTCGTATATAACCATACGATGGAGTATCCAATAAACTATGGATCTTCGTAGTGATACGGAGTGTTCTGGAGAAATACAAAGGTGATTTAGGATTGGCGAAGAAATACTTGGTTTGGTCGTGAATAGAAGTCGCAATTTACTTTGCCCTCTTACTAATCCCTTGCTTTGTCTGAACTTAATACCTTCTGCACACCGTTCAGGCTAATTGGCTTTCTTCATTCCCTGCCGGTCGGCACCTGCCTATGATTTGGAAGAAGACTATCCAATTTGCGTAATAGGTGTACTATCTCCTAAGCCAAGGAGTACTCGCAATCTGAGAGAGAAGGTAAAAGGAAAAGACAACTGAATAATCCTATTCGTTTTCTCCAGAACCAGAAACCATCCTCGAATAAATCCCTTCGAGTTCGTATATAACCATACGATGGTTTTGTCCAATGGAAGTGGACGTTCGTAGTAATACGGGGTGTCCTGGAAAAAAAAGGGTAAAAGTAGGAGTGGCAATGAGGTTTGCAACTCTGACAATCCAAAAGCCAGTGTTAAGAAGGTTCGGTCAACTTGGTCACTGAGTCATAGTCTAAGGGTCGGGTCAATGGTCGCTGCCGAAGAGAGAGAGAAAAGAAACACTCAGCGTGCACTCTATCCTAGATCAGAATGGTTACCAATTTATCTAATCTGGAAACCTCCCACTGTACCTCAAATTCTCCTCCAAACCTAAAAGAAGAATTAGTCGGGAATACCCGAGGAGTAAACCAACTCATCAGTGGGAATCAGGATCCAACTATCATTGCATGATAACGTGACGGAATCCGCTCACGGTGTCACACTCCAGATGGTATGCGCATATCTGGCAAGTTTCAGTTCTTTTGAAACTCCCGATGTGGATTTTTACCCCATGCACTTATGACCTTGACTTTGGACAACAAATCATAAGTCACATGTCAAGTTCTACCCGTCATTCTCCAGGTTGATTTGAATCCACCCGTACCTACCCTTGACTTTGGCCAACAAGGCAGTACGACTGTTCCAAACCAACGCATCTTTCTATGCTCCATATGAATAACCAACAGCTACCAAACACTGTGCCTTGACTTTGGCCAACAAACACAGCTTGAATACTATTGACTACCCATATGAAACGACAGAGGGCTACGAATGGTTTCTGGCGAAAACCTTTAACGTAAAGAACTTGATATCGTTGAAGGAACTAATAGCTTTTAAAAATATAGTGACGAAAACCGTTGCTAAAGAGGTCACTCCCGGTGAAGGGATCTCGGCTCTTTCGCCGTAGAATGAGGTGCAGGATATTCCATCTGAATACCGCGATGCAAAGCAAAAGTAATCGGCTATAGTGAAGTCATTGCCCTGACGCAAACTTTTTTTCCAAGGGGTCACTCCCGGTGAAGGGATCTCGGCCCTTGCCTCGTCGACTGAGGAGCAGGATATTCCAACTGAATACCACGATGCAAAACAAAAGAGAACGCCCTTGCAATAACAGCTTTTTGAAAAGTGTTCCAACAACATCAGATTAGGTTTGTTTTTTTTTTTTTAACTTGCATTGATCCGAATCAATGCAGTCCCATCAATTGATCACACCACAAAGAACGAAAATATATTGATGTACGTATATGCCATCCGCATTCGCCACTGGGTCCCGTCATTACCCGTTAGGTTAGCTAACTAACGACAGAGCGGGGACTGGACTAGCGCGGATGCAAAACATATACAACATCTACTAATATATATACCAATATATTATATTCGCTCAAGGCGTGATAAGAAATACAACATCACAGAAATGTACAGCATCACAGAACAATACAGATATCTGGGATCCCCGGATTTCACAGAGCCACTACTGAAACCCGACGTTCCCCTGGTCGTGTGGATAGCCTGTACAACGACAACCTAGACCCCTACGGGCGCGGCAAGTCACCCGCCAAAACCTGAAGCGAGGCAGCCCCCTTCAGCACCGTGAATGGACCACCCAGCACTTCACGGAATTCGGTAACTTGGGCACCCCTCCTGGGTCAACCTGTACCCCCTACGAGTGCGGCGAATAGCCCGCCAATCCCAGAGTGAAGCCCCCTCCGTCTCAATGCCATGAGATGCGGGCCCGTTGCCCTCCAGAACCCGGCTATCCGTGCACCCCTCCGCGGGGTAATCCTAGTACAGAAAGTAAAATATACATACAACGGGTACATCGACCAAAACCTGGTCGTGCCCCAAAATAATAATACAACAAGGCAGTGACGGCAGTCCACATGTCGGATGCTCGCCCCGCAATATCAAATGTACATAATACAACAAAACTGTACTACCACTGCAACCAGGCTATCCCCCCACGACCGATCCGCAACATCACAGCAAAATCACAGAACATCAACGTGAATGTCACGTTCGCAAATCCGTCTAACCGGGCTATAGCAGTTAGACAGGATTTACCGATCAAGTGACATTCGCGGTCGCAGATATAATGTAAAAACTGTGAACTAATGTGTTTAAAATATCCGATCGATCAAAATTTACCAAGTGGGCCCCCAATTACTACTGTAGCACATCAAGATATTCTGGGCCCAAACATAATATTCCAGAAACCCTATTTTCACCCCAGAAGCCCACTGGAAAAATTCGACACATCGATCCCTCCATACGGTGGCGGAACCGCGGCGCCAAGTGGGGTTTGGCCGCGGTTCCGCGCTTCCCTTGAAAGATCAACGTCTCGAATTTCTCCAGAATTCTTAGGACTTCCAGTACATCAGTTTTCGACAACCTGAAAAATTTTTAGACTTCAAAAAATTTCGACATAAACTGATGTGAAGAAAAATACGGTTTTTGGAATTTTGGTCGATCGGAAATACAAACACATTAAACAAAGCTAGACTATGTTAATGGCGAGGCTCTGATACCACTGTAAGTGCACGGCGGCGCCCCGGCCGTCAATCCGACGGCGAAATGCGGAAGCGTTGATAAACTTTTAATTTTGGGAACTTAGCAAACCGGCACCACCGCGCACTAGACACCCGGATCGAACCATTAACTGGTCCTAGCTAACTACAAGACGGGTTAGAGATATACCGAGTGATCCGAGTCCTCCGGTTTTCTCGTCATCGTCCCGATCTCCCGCGGAAAATCCTGTCTCCATGTCGTCGCCTCCTCGCCGGAAGGGCACCACATCGCCTGCGTCTTTTACGGGCTCCCGCCTCAATACCGAGGCAACTCGGGCTTGAAACTGGCAAGTCGACATGCCCAAGATTTGCTGTAGAATGTAGTGTAGAGGCTATGTCTCATTTGGGTTTTTTGTTACCTTTGAAGATGATGGAGGAATCAAGATAAGGAAAAATGGTGCTTGCATTTTTCCTAGCATGAAATGAGATCAAGAAAAATGCCACAAGCTCAAAAATGAAACTCTCTCCTTTTCTTCTCTCAAGTGTAGCCTCTCTCCTCAAGTTACAATGGTGGAGGAAAGAATATCAAACCATAACAAGAAGGGAGGTGAGTGTAGGAAAAGAGAATGGGTGACCACATCAAAACATCATGATAACAAAACTCAATTCAATTTCTAATCCTTTCATATCTTAATTAATGCAAAGGAAAAGACTAAGAAAGCATCTCATGATTATGAACCATCATGAAGCCCCACAAATGCAAGATACCCCGTCCACAAATGTTATTTGCAAACTTGCAAATAACCCCCTCCATCGGAAAAGTCCGGCCGGGAAAGAACAAAGGAAAATCGGCCGGAACGGAATGCAAACTGGCAACTCCAGAAAACTGGTCTCGTAATAAATTACAGGAAAACCCTGATACTGTGTATACACACCCGCATCTGTATACCGACCGAATATAAATGCAATGAGACAAAATCTACACTGTACTATACTAGGATCCGGCTTAAACCAAAGCCGGCTAGTAATACCCGTCCGATCCTGTTCCGTGCAATACCGTACGTATCTGATCGAACCCTGCCATATATCCATACGGCCACTAGTACAAACCGTCCGATCCTGATCCGTGCAATACCGCACGTATCTGATCGGACCCTGCCATATCTCCATACGGCGTCTACAGCGTTTCGCCCGAAACCTTGAGTAACTGTAAGTGTGGTGGACTCTAAAGACTCGTCAATACTATGGTTGTGGATTTAACCACCAGCACGTCAGAGGTATAAGACAATACGTGACGGGCCACCAGCTATTGACCAAAAGGGACGTCGATGAGCGAACTCATCCTGACACCCTACTGAGCCTGTCAGTGACAATATCTGTACAGTCCGGTCCGTTCGTCTATGAGCATCGCATGGCGGGCCTAGGGGGTAGGTAAAAGTCATACCCCTAAAAGCGGTACAAGTCGTGTCGGAGTGTAGCCCAGAACACCCTGAGATACTACTGGAATACCTACCAGTAAATCTCCTGCCTTGGCCAAGGACTTCGTGTAATGGCTCTCCTAGACACAGCACGACCTCACCCCCAATACCGGGAGAGACGAACCCCTGAAGATCTGCTCACTGTCTCCATGTGGCTCGGGACTGTACCCAACTAAAACCTGTTTTCACGTCTCCTTTGAGCGTGGTAGGGTAGTAATCAAAGTACAGTGGGAACTCACACGAGACAAATGACGATCCCCAGGTCGATGAACTAACCTGTACACATGTCACCAGTGAACTGCTATCTGACGTCAGGTATAAGACCAACTAGCATGTTCCCGGCGAGTCCTGTTCGGTGTACTCATAACCCAATGAGCACCTGTATACATCTTAGGTGAACCAACTGACACCAGTGGCTTGTGAGACCGGCCACCGCCCCTCGTCGGGGTCTCGACTGTATACACTAGTCTACTCTGGAGAATCGATGCCCTGTCTCGAAACTCCCACGACTAGGGACCTTTTAAGGATGTGCTTATAGACTTCCAGCTCCCACGTATATGATCGCCCTCATACTGCTGGCAGTCAAGCAAGAATCCTAGGGGCTCTATCAACGTGCAATAGCGACCTGTCAGGTCACCTAAAGCAGTACACGATGATAGAGGTAAACCAGATAGCATACTATCATCTTGAGTAAGACTGTCCTACCGGGATAGTCCTCCATCAATCATTGCAATCACGTGCCTGTGATCCAATAATTTACTCTGAGGGCACTATCTCCAACTTAAGGTGGCATATGCATTAAATGAGATTAGTGAGTCATTTGAGTGATTCATCCATGTCATTAATGCATCATAAATGCTTAATGACTCATGGAGATGAATCACCCTCTTGTATTTATTAAGCATGATGATTAATCCTTTATTTTCTTTTATTGGATAAATGATAATGCTTGATATATATTATGATAGATCATTATCTCATCTCACACTCTCACTCACTTTCTCTCTCCTCAAGCTCTCCCACTTCAAACCCTAATCCTCCCCTCTCATGTGTTGAGACCAAGGATTAGAGTAGACTACTTAACCCTTAACCATTCTCTATATCACCTAGGTTACTTAGATTAGCGATTTAAGAAACCAAGTTACCTCAAGTTAGAGGTGAAGCTTGTAGTAAAGCTCTCGGGTGGATCTTCTACTACATAGAGAAGGCCGGAGAGGACGTGGAGAACGACAAGACGAAGGACTCGGTTCTTAAGGTATAACACTTATCATAGTAGTTAACTCTTTTATGGTTTCTTGTTAGTTATTGTTTATGCAAAGATTCTCGGTTAGTCGATGTTTACTCCTAAAACAAGATCGTTTTTAATTATTCCGCCTCCCCGTAAGTCGTGGGGTGTTGTACCTCGACTTACAGTGGTATCAGAGCCTCGCTAAACAATAATTAACTCATTAGTAAAGTCTTATGAATTTCGAACGCAAAACGAACCAAAAAATGACATCGATATCACAAGTTTCTGTCGAATTTTAAACAAGCTCTAAAAATTTTTCAGGTTGCTGCAGAGTAACAACTATAGAAAGATAAGAACACTGGAGAAAAATGGGTTAGTGAATCGGCCATACAGCCGCGGAACCGCGGCCGATCCCACCGATCCGCCGCGGATCCGCGGCCGAGTTGGGGCCGATTCGACCCAGTTTGCTCCTGTTATTCTTTTGTGATATTGTTGTGTTTTCTGGAATGTTTATTTTCTGCTCAAGTCTCAGGTTCACAGAGAAGTTTTGGGAGTAGATCTGATATGTTTGCACGGTCGAAATCTTACGAAGTTTGCTAATATGATTATATCTGTGATTGTATAATGTGTTCGTAAACCTCCCCTAACTGCTAGTATGTCGTTTGGCAGGGGGTTGCACATTTCTGTAATGGTTTTTACTGTTTGTGGTTGTGAACTGTATTGGACTGTTGTGATGTTTAGCCGGGGTTTAAGATGGGTTGTTATATTCATTCATTCAATGTAATTATAATATGTTGTAATATTATTTTGCGGGGCGCATCCAGGTTGCGGTTGTAGCTACCGTTGTATTATTTCATTTTACTGTTTTTGCTCCTAGGATAGACCCAAGGTGGGGTGCACAAACTACCGGGTACTTTGAAGTGTTTAGTGGCCTACTCACTTTGTTGAGGGAGACCGCTTCACTTCGGGTATTTGGCGGGTAGTTTTCCATACCCGTAGGGGTCTGGGGTGGGGTAATGGCTATTCATCACAACTGTGTAATCCGTCTTTTGTTACAGGCTCAATACAAACGCGGATTGCTTACAAATCCAATAAAGTTCATATGAGATTTGGAATGCCTATTATTGCGTCTGACGAATGTACAATATCTATATATGATAGCTATTTAGACGTCACTTATGTTTTACACCCACTCTAGCCCAGCCCCCGCTCTGTCGTTAGTTAAGTAACCTAACAGGTGATGACGGGACCCCGTGGCGAATGCGGATGGCATAAGAGGACGTTGTATTTTCGTTGTTTTCTGCAATGATAGGTTAATGATGGGACGCATTATTTATAATGCAAAGAAAATAAACCAAAAAGTTGAATCATTGGAACAATTTAAAAGAAACCACTCGGTTATTTTAAAACAGATGATATTTTTTAATTCCGGAGCTTTAACCACTCCTTTTAAAAGCTATCAGGTTCCTTCGGTCATATCAAGTTCACTACGTTCACGGTTTCGCCAAAACCATTCGTAGCCCTCCGTCATTTTATTTGGGTATTCAATAGTATTCAAGCTATGTATTTTGACCTAACGCCAAGGCATAGTGTTTGGTAGCTATTGGGTATTCATTTGTCGCATAGATAGATGAGTTAGTTTGGGACAGTCGTATTATCATTTTGGCCGAACGTCAAGGATATGTACGGATGGGTTCAAATTAACAAGATAATGATGGGTAGAACTTGACATGTGACTTATGACATTTTGACCTAACGCCAAGGTCATAAGAGCATGGGGCAAAAACCTATATCGGGAATTTCTAAAGAAACTGAAATTTGCAAAGAGATGCATACAATTTGGAGTTTGATGAATGTTGGTAGCATTCCTTCAACATTATCATACGATGATATTTGGATCCCGATCCTACTGTGAGTATATGCTACTCATCAGGATATTCGTCACTTAACGATCAATGCTATAAACCAAGTAGGTGTCAAGAAAGGTGTCAGCGGGGTTACGCCCACAGAGAAAAGAGGTTATTTAATTAAGGAATTTCGCGAAAACGTTGGAAAACCTCCATCGAAGTATCGACACCAGCCTGGCTGAACGGTTAAGCAAGTATTGTATAGTGAGAATAGTCCTGGCTAATTCTTCTTTTATGGTTTGAGGAAGGATTCGAGAAACAGTGGGAGCCATCCAGTTTAGATAAATTAAAAACCATTCTAAAATTGTAAGAGCATCATGCTAAAGAGTTTTCTTCTCTCTCTCCTAATTGCAGCGACCCTGAAAATGACTGGACTTAATTTACTTTTAGAGAAAAATATACTGACAGGGCCAAACTATAAAGATTGGCTGCGGAATGTCAAAATGGCTTTGGCCTATGAGAAATTGGGGTACGTCCTCACCGCTAGGGCACCTGCTGTCCCTGGTCCCAAATACAGTAATGCGGATAAGGAAATCCGCAAAACCTGGGAGTATGATTGCGCGAAAGCCAAGTACATCATGCTTGCCTCGATGAACAATGAACATCAGAGGAGGCATGAGGATATGGAACCAGATGCCATATTTCTCCATACAAAGGAACTTTATGGAGAGCAATCTCGTATAGCAAGATACGAGACCTCTAAGAACTTGTTTCGAGCGAGGTTGGCTGTCGGATCATCAGTAGGAGAACATGTCCTAAAGATGATTGGCTACATAGAATAGCTCGCAGACCTTGGGACGACTTTGGATAATGAGCTCTATATAGACCTTATTCTCCAGTCCGTTCCTTCCACCTACGCCCAGTTTATTCTGAACTTCAACATTCAAAGAAAAGAAGTTGAACTTCCGGAACTCCTTAAAATGTTGAGGAGTGCAGAGGGCACCTTGCAGAAGGCAAAGGAAACACCCGCTATGTTTGTTAGCGGTGCTTCTTCTTCCGGGTCCAAGGCTAGGGCCAAAGGAAGGAAAAAGAAGGCCGCCACCGAACCTAGAGGTGTAAGTAAGGTGGGAGGGAAGGGAAAGAAAAAGTTTGCGGTACCAGTAGTGGGCCAGGATGAGTGCTTCCATTGTCACAGGAAAGGGCACTGGAAGAAAGATTGCAAGGCGTGGAACGCCAAGAACCAGGAACCGAAGCAAGCTGTGGATTCGACATCAGGTGTGTTTGTAATTGAGAATTGTCTGTCAATTAACTCTACTTCCTGGGTATTGGATACCGGATCAGGATCTCATATTTGCAATTCATTACAGGCACTGAGAAACCGTAGAGTGCTGAAGGATGGTGATATGACCCTGATGGTTGCTAACGGAGCTAGCGTGGGAGCTGTGTCCGTAGAGGATTATCACCTGAGATTAACGAGTGGACACATTTTGGTTTTACATAACTGTTTTTGTGTACCCAGCTTAACGTGTAATATCATATATGTTTCCTTGTTATCAAATAAAGGTTATGATTTCACGTTTTTAAGTGATGTTGTTAACATCCACCTTAATCATAGTTTGATTGGGTCCGGTACACTGGATAACGGTATATATGTGTTAAACCAACTCCAAATTTTCAACGTCCAGAACACACTAAAAAGAAAGTCTCCAGATTTAAATAAAGCTTTCTTATGGCATTGTAGACTGGGTCACATCAATGAGAAAAGGTTGACTAAGTTACATAGAGAAGGATATTTGGACTCGTTCGAATATCAAACTTATGCCACTTGTCAATCTTGTCTCAAAGAAAAGATGACAAAGACTCTATTTACTGGACATGGAGTAAGAGCGAGCGAGCTCTTAGGACTCATACACAGCGATGTGTGTGGTCCAATGTCTATACATGCAAGAGGTGGTTTTTCCTATTTCTTTACTTTCACGGATGATTACTCAAGGTACGGATTCATTTATCTGATGAAACATAAATCCGAGGCTTTTGAGAAATTCCAAGAGTTTAAGAATGAAGTAGAAAACAAAACCGGAAAAAGTATCAAGACACTAAGATCTGATCGAGGTGGTGAATACTTGAGTGCCGAGTTCCTAGGTTACCTAAAAGAGAAAGGAATTCTCTCTCAGCTTACTTCTCCATACACTCCACAGCATAACGGTGTATCGGAGAGACGGAATGGAACCCTATTGGATATGGTACGTTCCATGATGAGTAATGCTGAGTTACCGCGATCTTTTTGGGGTTATGCTCTAGAATCAGCGGCTTATCTTTTGAACATGGTACCTACCAAAACTGTGCCTACCACTCCATATCAGATGTGGAGTGGGAAGAAACCCCATCTTCAGTATATAAAGATTTGGGGATGTCCAGCTTTTGTTAAAAAGCAGCATGTGGACAAGCTCGAGGCACGATCAGTAAAGTGTAAGTTTGTGGGATATCCAAAGAACTCCAGGGGGTATCTATTCTATTACGCAGAGGAACAAAAGGTATTTGTTTCTCGTAATGCCCATTTTCTAGAACATCAGTTTTTAGAAAAGGAAACAAGTGGGAGCGAAATAGAACTGGAAGAAATTCCAGAACCACAAACTAATACTGAAAGTTTGGTAGAACAAGTAGTTCAAGAAGAACAGGATATTGCCGCACCCCTCCGCAGGAGTAGTAGGCCGTCTCATCCGCCAGAGAGATACTACGGTTTTCTCATAGATGGGGATAGAGAGGATTACATCATAGATGATGATGAACCTACTGGCTTCAAGCAGGACGTCCAGAGCGGTGACTCGGTACGATGGCTAGACGCAATGCGGACCGAAATGGAGTCCATGCACACCAACAAAGTATGGACTTTGGACTTTGCTCCAGATGGGGTAAAACCCATAGGATGCAAATGGATCTTCAAGAAAAAGATTGGTGTAGATGGACAGGTGGAAACCTATAAGGCTAGACTTGTTGCAAAGGGTTTTCGTCAAAGACCTGGTTTGGACTATGACGAAACCTTTTCTCCAGTGGCTATGCTCAAATCCATTCGGGTCCTTCTTGCTATTGCTGCCTTCCATGATTATTAAATCTGGCAGATGGACGTAAAGACGGCTTTTCTGAATGGAAATTTAGAAGAATGCATCTATATGGATCAGCCAGAGGGTTTCAATCAGAGTGGGAGCAGCGGGAAAGTATGCAAGTTGCTTAAGTCCATTTATGGACTAAAGCAGGTATCGCGGAGTTGGAATATCTGTTTTGATGAAACAGTCAAAGAATATGACTTTATCAAAAATCCAGATGAACCGTGCATATATAGTAAAGTTGTAGCAAGAACTGTCGTATTTCTCGTCTTGTACGTGGATGACATTCTATTGATAGGAAATGACATTCCTATGCTACAATCTGTCAAAGGATTCTTGTCACACAGGTTCTCCATGAAAGACCTTGGTGATGCCTCTTACATTCTGGGGATCCGGATCTATCGTGATAGATCCAAGAGGATGTTGGGACTTTCGCAGTCCAGGTTTATCGACACTGTACTGAAAAGATTCAGTATGGAAGATTCTAAGCGTGGTAATCTACCGGCTTGTCACGGAATCACCCTATCCAAAGAAATGTCTCCCAAGAATGATTTGGAAAGGGAACGCATGTCTATTATACCCTACGCTTCTACGGTAGGCTCTATAATGTATGCGATGTTGTGCACCAGACCAGATGTAGCTTACGCCCTAAGCGTGGTAAGCCGGTATCAGTCAGACCCAGGGGAGAAGAACTGGATAGTGGTAAAGAACATTCTCAAGTACCTGATGAGGACAAAGGAGATGTTCTTGGTTTACGGCGGAAAAGACCTCAGGATGGAGGCCAATGCTGATTCTGACTTCCAGAGTGATAAGGACGATTCCAAGTCCATGTCAGGTTATGTATTTACCCTCAATGGAGGGGCGGTGTGCTGGAAGAGTTCCAAGCAGGACACCGTTGCTGACTCGACGATGGAAGCAGAGTATATTGCTGCTTGCGATGCCGCAAAAGAAGCGGTCTGGATGAAGAAGTTCCTAACAGAACATCAGGTGGTTCCTACCATTGTTGATCTAATACCTCTGTATTGCGAAAACAACGGAGCTATAGCTTTAGCAAAGGAATCAAGGTCCCATCAGAAGTCCAGACACATCTTAAGGCGGTATCACCTGATCAAGGAGATCATTGATCGTCGGGAGATCGAGGTTCAGAGAGTTTCTATTGAAGAGAACGTTGTTGATCCATTCACAAAGTCCCTACCTCAGATTCAGTTCGAGAGGCTACTCGAGATCATCGGCCTTCGATATGCCTGTACATGGCCCTAGTGCAAGTGGGAGATTGTCAGTGTATATGCCCTAGGGGCCATTATTGTATCATACTTGTTTGTATATTACTTAATGGAAGCTTGGGATATTCACATATATATAACAGTCTTGCTAAATATGGTAGTATGCTACTTGGTTTTTCTATCTTAATATGTGTGTATACGTATTGATAGATCTCTTAGGATCTTGCTTGACTACCAGCGTTGTGATGGCAATCACACTAGTGGGGTCTGGGTAGTCTACAAGTACATCCTTATTCAGTTCCCTAGTCGTAGGATTATCGAGACAGGGCATCGATACTCCGGAGTAGACTAGTGTGTACGCTTCTCATCCCAGTTGGGGAGATGGTCTGTCCCACAGCCGTCAGTACATCATACCGGAGATAGTATGCAGGTGCTCGTTAGGTTACGGGTACACCGGACAGGACTCACAGGGAACTGTTGGTTGGTTTTATACCAGTCGTCAGTGAACAGTTCCTAGGTGACATGAGTACAGCATAGTCCGCAGACTTGACACTGCTACTTCGTCTCAAGTGTGTCCCACTGTTCTTAGATTTCTACCCTACCACGGCTCAAAGGAGTCGTGCAAACAGGTAGCAGTTGGGTGCAGTCCCGAGCACTTGGAGGCAGTGGCGGTTAGACAGGATTCGTCTCTCCCGGTATTGGGGGTTGATATCGCACAGTGTCAGAGAGCCATTACGCAAAGTCCCTGGCCAGGGCAAGCGAGATTTGCTAGTAGGTTCCAGTAGTTTCTCAGGGTATAATGGGCTTCACTTCGACACGACTTATACCGCTATTAGGGGACTGACGCTTGCCGCCCCCTAGGCCCGATATGCGATAGTCTTAGACGAACAGACCGGACTGTACGGAGATTGTCACATCAGACTCAGTAGGAGTTCGGATGGGTTTCCTCATCGGCCTTCTTATCGACATCTACCTGGGGACCGTTAAGTACAGCTAGTGCCGCTTGCGGTCTGTGGTTAAACCCACTGCTAGCGTAGTAGTCGAGTCTCTAGAGTCCCACACAGAGAGTTTCCCTACTCCAGGCGAAACGATATAGAGGTCGTATGGTTTTACGACAAGGGTTCGGACGCATACGTGTGTTTACGCACGTACGACATCCAGACAGTTTTTACTAGCCGGCTTTGGTTTAAGCCAGTTTCTAGTATCCGGTTATTGGATTTATACAGTCTAAAGTTTTTCCGTGTTTTCACGGATAGGAGGGGCGTTCTCGTAATTGCGCGAGTAGCTTCTAGAATATGGTGACTTGGGGGTTAAGGTGGCATATGCATTAAATGAGTTTAGTGAGTCATTTGAGTGATTCATCCATGTCATTAATGCATCATAAATGCTTAATGACTCATGGAGTTGAATCACCCTCTTTTATTTATTAAGCATGATGATTAATCCTTTATTTTCTTTTTTTGGATAAATGATAATGCTTGATATATATTATGATAGATCATTATCTCATCTCACTCTCTTGCTCACTTTCTCTCTCCTCAAGCTCTCCCTCTTCAAACCCTAATCCTCCCCTCTCATGTGTTGAGACCAAGGATTAGAGTAGACTACTTAATCCTTAACCATTCTCTATATCACCTAGGTTACTTAGATTAGCGATTTAAGAAACCTAGTTACCTCAAGTTAGAGGTGAAGCTTGTAGTAAAGCTCTCGGGTGGATCTTCTACTACATAGAGAAGGCCGGAGAGGACGTGGAGAACGACAAAACGAAGGACTCTGTTCTTTAGGTATAATCACTTATCATAGTAGTTAACTCTTCTATGGTTTTTGTTAGTTATTGTTTATGCAAAGATTCTCGGTTAGTCGATGTTTACTCCTAAAACAAGATCGCTTTTCATTATTCCGCCTCCTCGCAAGTCATGGGGTGTTGTACATCGACTTACAGGGTAGTCGTGCGACCTTGTTGGCCTTTGTCAAGGGTCGTGCGTGTGGGTTTAATTCAATCAGGAAATGACGGGTTGAACTTGACTTGCATCCAATGGTTTGTTGGCCTTTGTCAAGGTCATAGAAGGTTAGGGGAAAAATATTATTGGGAATTTCAAGTGTTGAAATTTGCAATGAGATTGCATACCTTCTATGAGATAGTTGGATCCCGATACCCACTGCGAGTAAGAGTTACTCCTGGGAGAGTTTTACACATTACAATTAGCCGATCAAGTAGGTGTTTAGAAAGGAGTTAACGGGGTTACGCACCTGGGAAAACGAGGTTTATTTTAATTAGGTCCGTGCGAAAGCACGGGGAACCTCCCTCAAAGTACCGGCAGTGGCCTGACTGAAAGATTGGCAAACTTGTAGGGTGAAATTAATTCTGGCTAGTCTTTCCTTTTAGGTTTTGAAGAAAGATTTGTTAAAAACAGTGGGAGCCATCCTGATTAGATAAAATAATAACCAATCTAATCTTGCAAGAGTTTACGCTGAGTGTTTTCTTCTCTCTTTCTCCAAGTAGAGACCATGTCACGCCTTAATCAAGATAATAATACGGATGTATTGACCGAACCCGTTTATTATACTGAGCTGGGGAACGTTGGTCCCGCTCCAACTTATAATTGTTATAAGACCGAGGAGGAAAAGGGGATTACCAGGATTCCTGTGCCGCCCAAACGAAGAAAGTGCATGCTGATGCATCTTCTTCAGGTATGTTCAATACCGAGAACTGTTTCTCAGTTTCCTTTACGTCCTGGGTATGAGATACCGGATCAGGATCCCACATATGTAATCTGTTACATGTGCTACAGATAGGTAGAGAACTGAGAATGGGTATAAGTTTTAAGAGTTAGAAACGGTGCAATTGTTGCAGCCAAGTTGTTGGCAGTTATCACCCTGTATTACCAAATACATTAATTCTGAACGAATGTTATTAGATACCGAACCTGATATACAACATCATATCAGTTTTTTTGTTTAGTAAAGAAGGATATAATTTTTTATTGTTGGATAATGTTTTGAACATTTCCTATATCAAGAGTTGATCGGTTCAGGCACGTTATCAAAAAGCATATACGTTCTAAATCAAACCACAGTTCTTAACGTAAAACACACACATAAGGGGAAGAGTTCAGAAATGAACGAATCCTTCTTGAGGCATTGTAGACTAGGTCATATCAATGCGACCCGACTAGCTAAGTTACATTAAGATGCATATTTAAATAAGTTTGAATTTACTTCTTGTGAAACTTGTCGGTCATGTCACAAAGATAAAATGACCATAGCTCCGTTTATTGGAAACAGAGAAAGAGTTAGTGAACTCTTGGGATTGATACATAGTGATGTGTGTTGGTCCCCTGTCTACACATGCCAAGACTGGTTCTTTGCTCTTCATTACATTCACTGATGATCTCTTAAGATTCGCACATGTGTTCCTGTTGAAACACATGTCTGAAGCTTTTGAGAAATTCAAAGAATATAAGTTAGAAGTAGAGAACCAAAACGGTTATAAGTATTATGTCCTATGATGTGATCAGGGTGGAGAATACTTGAGCACGGAATTCCTGGACTATTCTAAAGGAGAATAAGATTCTCTCTCAGCATTACTCTTCCGTATACACCACAACACGTCGGTGTATCGGGGTGGAGCAATCTCACTCTTTGAGATATGGTGTGCTCTATGATGAATACTACTGAGAAGCCTATTTCCTTTTAGGGGTTATGCACTTGAGAAGCTGCAGACCTATTGAATAGGGTTCCAATCAAATCGGTGCCTACCATTCCATATGTGATATGTTATGGGAATAACCCATCTCTTAAGTAAGTTAAGATTTGGGTTGTCCGGCCTATGTGAAAAGCTAAATCCGGACAAGCTTGAGGCAATGTCAGTTCTGTGGAAGTTTGTTGGATATCCCGAGCATTCGTAAGGGAATATCTTCTACCGCACTGAGGAGCAAAAGGTGTTTTGTTTCTAAGCATGCCACCTTTTGAAAAAGGATTTTCTTGTGAAGAAATTAGTGGACATGAGGTAGAACTTGAAGGAGTTCCAGCTATACAAACTGCAGCTGATGATTTGGTATAACCAAAGTATTCAATAGTTCCCGACGAATCTCAGCCTCTCCACCGATCTGGTAGGGTTCCTCATCCACTTGAGAGATACTTCGGTTTTCTCTATGACAGTGGGAGCGAGGATGGAATCATGAGATGATGACCCAACTAGTTTCGAGCAGGCCATCAGGAGTGGGACTCTGTAAGAATGGCTGGATGCTAAGCGATCTGAGATGGAATATATATATTGTTGGATATATGTATGCCCCAGAGGCCATTATATGATAATGGATGTATTTATACATGTATGTATATATATATATATATATATATATTCAGTGTACATTCTTGCTCGACATGATAGTATGCTATCTGGTTCTTCTTTATCAGACATGTTGACTTGATCATTCTTTTATTCATTCATACATGTTGATAAAGCCCTGAGGATATTTGCTTGACTACTGTGATTATGATGGAGATCATACTAGTGGGACGTCTGTAGTTTATAAGCATATCCTAAAATGTCCCTAGTCGTAGGTGTATCGAGATGGGGCATCGATATACCAGAGTAGACTAGCCTATATGATACTAGACCCATATGATGGGCGATGGATGTTCCCACATCCATTGATGTTTGACATCGAGATCATATACAGGTGCTCAGTGGTGACTGGGTACACTGGACGGACTCGCCGAGAACTCCTATATGGTATTATATCTATCGTCGGATAGCAGTTCTCAGGTGACACTGGTACAGGTTAGTCTGTAGACCCGAGATCGTCATAGAGTCTTGTGTGTTCTTCCACTGTACTTTGATTACCACCCTACCACGGCTCTGCTGAGTCGTGCAAACAGGTGGCTTTTGGGTACAGTCCCGAGACACACAAAGACGTTGAGAGATAGGAGGGGTTTCATCTCTGCCGGTATTCGGGGTTGATGCTGTGCCGTGTACGATTGGCTATATCAGTAAGTCCCTGGCCAGGGCTGTTGAAATTTATTGATAAGTGTTATCAGTAGTTTCTCGATCTGTTATAGACCATTCATCGGCACGACTTATTGAGTTATTATGGTCGACGTAACCATCCCTAGACTCGATATGCAGCATATCCGACGAAGAGACCGGACTGTACGGTAGTGTTGCCGGTTGGCTCGACGGGAGTTGTAACATGTTCGCTTGTTTTCTTCTGATCGCTCAATACCCGGGTGGCCGTTACGTTTAGCTGACCTCTTACGGTTTGGGGGTGCTTGATATGATCATCACCCACTGTCGGCGTATTGACGAGTCTTAGAGTCCCACAATGGAGTTACCTAGTCCAGGCGAAACGATGTGGTGTGCATATGAGATATGCGCAGGGATCCGATTAAATGCGCGTATGTGATACCGTATATTAATCGGGCGGTTTGCTATTAGTCGGGTCGTATGTGATATGACCGGTTTGCTAAATCAAGTGTTGATTTATCAATGACCATTAGCTTTTTCACTTTAAACCCTTCTTGTCTTTTGTTGTATGCATGCGTGTACGCATTTAATCTCTTTGATGCACATATGGATGTGCATGCACTCATACATGCATACACAATTCTATCATGGTTGATGATACATGAGATGGTGGCAATATAAGACTCACACCTTGTTATATATATGTTGATATTTATTTTTGGATAAATGGAATTGGATAATTACTCATGGTTGATTATTTTATCTCCCCCACTAACCATTGTGTTAACCATGAGTTATTTTCCATGGACATTTTGCATCCAAAAGAAAATATCTTGATATTTATAAACTAGAGTTAAGAGTGAGAAGGAGAAAATATATATATTTTTGTTTCTCATTCTTATCTTTATCTTTTATCATTATCTCTTGAGCTCTCATTTGCCATCATCTTCTTCCTACACTCTCTTGCTCTCTAGCTTTCATTAGTGAGCAATAGAGTGATCAAGTTAGGGTTTTGAAGTGAGAAAACAAACCACATCACCATTCTACACTACTCTTGCCCATTAGTTTAGAGTGTTGTCTTCCATTTCTTCTCTTGATAAAGTGAAGCCTTGAGCTTGGACAAAGAGGACTCCGGGTAGATCGTCGTGGACTTGGAGGATCTCAAGAAAGCTTCTTTCAACCCTCAAGTGGCCAAGAAGTCTAGCGTCGGGAGCTACAAAGGTTGTATTCTCAAACCCTAGGCTTTTACTACTTGTGGATTGTGATATAGTTTTGTGTTACCCTAGCTTTTCCAGTATGATCCTTAGAATGTTTTCTTTAGCACCCTATATTTTTTAATATGGCATGTGTGTTGCTACCAAACCCTAGTAGTGGTGCTGTAGAAAACCCTTCATGGTACCAGAGCCTAACTAGAAGCCTAGATGATGTTACGACAATACGAAAACGAAAACTTCCGCAAAAATAAGATATTAGAAAAACCCATGAATTGCTCTCTGTAAATTTTTTAAAAAGTGGCTTGAAAATTATTTAAACAACTGCAGAGAGACAATTAAGAGAATATAAGAACACATGTGCAAAACGAGAGGGGGTGACCGGTTTTTGGCCGGCGGCCAAGAGGGAATTTCCGGCGTCGCCGACCCATCTTGCTCCCCTCCTCATTGTTTTGCACCAGTGCTCTTTACATGTTGATCTGGGGTTTCTGGTATTGTTTATAAAGTCCAGAATTGTATGTGATGTAAGTTTGGTATTGGGCTCTTTGCGGAATAGATCGTATTCGTATTTTTATAGCATTGTATTGGTAACGTTGGCGACGTTAAACAGGTCGATCGAATTATCAAACACTCGTATTTTCCAGGTTGAACGTACTCGATATATAATGCAGGTATTCCTATGGACCCTCTACAAGAGAGTAACCCTAACTCGAGATGTGACCACCAAACCACGACTGAACCTTAGGGTTTACCGTAGTTAGTGGCGCCACAAATGAGGCTTGGGTCTGCCCTTCTACGGTTGGTCCATTAAATACCGTGGCATGGATTTTGGGTATTGTTTAATGGTGCTCAAGTGTTGAGCTTGCTGGGGAATGCGGGTGTTCGTTAATTCGATCGAAGTGTTTAACATCGCCTAGTAGTATATGATACTTGTTTCTGCGACCGTAAGCGTAGTATGCGTATCTCCGGTTTCGTTGCTATATGTCAACGGCAATTGGGGTACGCATACTTGCTTACGTTGATGACATGTGATGTTATGTGTTGCTGTGTTGTGATGTATAGGGTTGTCGTGATCGAATAGCCGGGTTTTTTTTTGTGAGATGGGAGTTTTACTTTTCATTCATGTAAAATTCATTTGCAATGTAATATTTTTTTATTTGGGGGCACTTCCGGGTTGAGGATGATGTCACCATTGTTGTATATTATTTACTTTTCCGCGTTAGGATAGACCCAAGGAGGAGAGCACAAGTGACGGGGTTCTAGAGTCCAGTGGGAGACCATCTCGAGGAGTTGAGACCGGGTCTCCTAACTCTAGAATTGGTAGGGTCGCTTGCCGCTTTCGTAGGGGTCTAGGGTGTGGGATTGGCTATTCATCACGACTGTGGAATCCGTATTTTCTATTGTTGGCTAAATGCTAAATACGGACGTCCTAGTATATCCTATATTATCATATCTGTGTTTCTGCTGCCTATATTCTGTGATGTGATCGTTTAATATATCTGAGACGAATGCTATATTATATATGAGATATATAATAGACGTTGCTTATGTTTTACACCCGTGCTAGTCCCGTCCCGGTATGCCGTTAGTTAAGTAACCTAACGGTGCATAACGGAACATTGCGGCGAATGCGGTTGGCATAAGCGTACGTTGTATTTTCGTTTCTTTTCTGTGATTGGCTTAAGGACTTAAATGATGGTACAACATTAATATGATTAATGTGAAGAAAAATAAACCTAAAAAGATGTTGTAGAATCGGATTTGAAAACCACTCGGCTTTTTACGAAAAAGCTACATTTCAAAACTGTACGGTTACTAGGCACAGTCAAAAGGTTCTACAAGGGATCAACCATGACAAAATCAAATTTTTCATGTGCCGAACAATCCTAACCAAGATCTTAGACTAGAGATTAGGCGAAACAAAGCAAGTAAACAGCTTTACTTCTAAGAGTTAGGGATTACAACCTTTGTAGTCCGTTCCTTCACTTCTAAATCTCCGTGTTGAGGTCCCTTCGCTGCGATCATCGAGTACCCGGACTCTAGAGAGGCTCCATGAAGAGAAAGATGCAAGCTTGCTTCCGATCTTCGATAACAAGGATGATCTACCTTGAAGAAACTTAAGCCCAAGCTTTTGCTTCACTAAACAAGTATTAGCAAAGCAAACACCTTAATCTAAGTGGCTAGAATAGATGAGGATGATGAAATAGGAATTTAGCTCTCATTTGTTTTCTTTATCTAACTCATTTTCATCACTTTTGAAAAAGCTAGAAAGTTTTTCATCAAAGAGGAGGAAGAAGAAGAAGCAAAACCATTTGTGATGAATAATGAATCAAGTGAGGTTAGAAATGCAACCATGGGTTAAGTATGAAGACTTAACCCATGTAGAGAATTAACTATGGTTAAAGGGTTGGGTTAAAGAAATATCTTTGCAAAATATCACAAATTATCAAGGTCAAAGTCAAAGCTTCAAGAAGCTTCTTGAAAGCTTCATGAAAGTTTAACCCTAATCCAAACCCTAACCATATTTAAACTCCACAAATCATGTTGCATTTATAACCATAACATGTTACAATATTATATATCACATATACAATATTTATTGTAACAAAATAAAATAATACAATTAACATATATCACATATATATCAATGTATTACCCGAGTGAGAAAAAGAATCTTTAAGTGAGCTAATATTAGTTAATGTAATTTAATATAACAAATATATAATTATACATTAAATTATCGAATCAACACTTGATCCGATAATCCGGCTATTTCACAAATAACCGACTAATATAATTTGTATCAGTTCATCGAATCAACACTTGATCCGATGACCTGGCTATATCACATATACCCGGCTATATCACATATACTCGGCTGATATCTCATATTGCGAGAATCTAATACGGTATCGCATACACGTATTATTCTCGGTCCCACACATATCACATATGTGCTCCTACTCCGTTTTGCCTGAGCCAGGAAACCTCTGTGTAGGACTCTAAAAAATTGTCAATACGCCGGCAGTAGTTGATGATCATATCAAACGCCCACAAGTTGCAAGCGGTCAGCTAAACGTAACAGCCACCCAGGTATTGAACGATCAGAAGATCAACAAGCAAGCCTGTACATTCTCCTGTGAATCCAATCTGTAACACTCCCGTACAGTCCGGTCTCTTCGTCTGATATGTCGCATATCTAGCCTAGGGGTGGTAAACGTCAGACCCCAGTAGCTTGATAAGTCATGTCGATATGAGGACCATAACAGTTCGAGAAACTACTGATAACACTTACCAGTAAATCTAGACAACCCTGTCCAGGGATTTCTAGTTATAGCCAATCGAACACAGCGCAACATCAACTCCCTATACCGAGAGAGACGAAACCCCTCCTATCGCTCATTGCCTCTATGTGATTCGGGACTGTACCCAAAAGCCATCTTTTTGCACGCCCTCTTGGACGTGGTATGATGGAAATCAAAGCATAGTGGGAATCACACAAGACTCTATGACAATCTCGGGTCTACAGACTAACCTGTACCAGCGTCACCAGAGAACTGCCATCTGACGTGAGGTATAATACCATCTGGGAGTTCTTGGCGAGTCCGTCCAGTGTACCCAGTCTCCACTGAGCACCCGTATACCTTCTCTGATGTCAAACACCAATGGATATGGGAGGCGGCATCGCCCATCATATGTGTCAAGAAGCGCATACGCTAGTCTACTCTGGTATATCAATGCCTTGTCTCGATACACCTACGACTAGGAACATTTGAATGATGTACTTTGCGACTACACTGTCCCTACTAGTATGCTCCGCATCATAGTCCTGGTAGTCAAGTACTCATCATAAGGGCTTTATCAACAAGTAACATAGAGACAATTAGAGTACATGTTAAGATAAAGAGTAACCAGATAGCATACTATCATGTCGAGCAAGAAAGTCCTCCCAATATATGTCCAAGCATCCACTACAATATACATCGTATGTACAGTAATGGCCTCTAGGGCATACATATAACTAACAATCTCCCACTTGCACTAGGGCCATCTGTTGTGGTATCGTATACCAAACATGCAGCCGTGGTTGAAGTATCTCATACTCAACCTTCCTATAAAAGTCTCTCCTGGGAAATATGCCTTTGTGAGTGGATCCACGCTGTTGTCCTCTGTGTCTACTCTCCTAACCTCGATCTCCCTGGAGATCAACCATCTCCATGATTAGGCGATACTGCTTAAGAATATGTCTGGTTCTCTGATGGGACGGGGGTTCCTAGGCATAAGCCACAACTCCATTGTCACACAATGGTAGGAACTAAGTGTTAGTTGTATGTATGCCCTAGAGGCCAGTATTGTACAGATGATGTATATTATATTGGATGCTTGGACATATATAGAGAGGACTTTCTTGCTCGATATGATAGTATGCTATCAGGTTGCTCTTTATCTTAACATGTATACTTGTCTCTTGATACAGTCTTATAGTTATATGTTGGTAAAGCCCTTAGGATGTGTACTTGACTATCTGCACTATGATGAAGATCATACTAGTAGGGAAAGAGTAGTCCATAAGTACATCCTTTAATGTTCCTAGTCGTAGGTATATCGAGACAGGGCATCGATATACCAGAGTAGACTAGCGTATACGCTTTTCGACCCATGAGATGGGCGATGGATGATCCCATATCCATTGGTGTTTGACATCAGAGATGGTATACGGGTGCTCAGTGATGACTTGGTACACTGGACGGACTCGTCGAGAACTCCCAGATGGTATTATACCTCACGTCAGATGGCAGTTCTTTGGTGACACTTGTGCAGGTTAGTCTGTAGACCTGAGAACGTCATAGAGACTTGTGTGATTCCCACTGTGCTTTGATTTCCACCTTACCATGCCCATTAGGGCGTGCAAAACGGTGGTTTTTGGGTACAGTCCCGAGTCACATGGAGGGAATAAGCGATAGGAGGGGTTTCGTGTCTCCCGGTATTGGGGGTTGATGTTGCGCTGTGCTCGACTGGCCATAACAGGGAAGTCCCTGGCCAGGGCTGATATAGAGATTTACTGGTAAGTGTTACCAGTAGTTTCTCGACCCGTTATGAGCCTCATATCGGCACGACTTATCGGTTATTGGGGTCTGACGTTTACCACCACTAGACTTGATATGCGACATATCAGACGAGGAGACCGGACTGTACGGGAAGTGTTACCAGCAGGCTTTTACAGGAGTTAGAGCGGGCTTGCTTGCTGATCTTCTGATCGCTCAATGCCCGGGTGTCCGTTACGTCCAGCTAGTACCACTGATGGCTTGTGGGTGCTTGATGTGATCATCACCTACTGCCGGCGTATTGACGAGTCTGTAGAGTACTGGCTCAGGCAAAATGAAATAGGAGTACGTATGTGATGTGTGCGGGACCGAGAATAATGCGTGTATGTGATACCGTATTCTATTCTCGCGACTTTTTGTATCGGTCGGTTATATATATGATATAGCCGGGTTATCGAATCAAGTGTTGATTCGATAAGTCGATACAATGGATATTAGTCGGTTATATGAGATATGACCGGATTATTAAGTCAAGTGTTGATTTAATAATTTAGTGTATAATTGTATATTAGATATACTAGTTTACATTAACTAACACTTGTTGACTTAAGGATTTTTCCTCACATGTGCACAACTTTAATATATATGTGATATATATTAAAAATGTGTTTTCATTTAGTATCATGGTTGATGATACACATGACTTGGGTGTATGAGACTTACACCATGCTATTTATTATGTTGGGTTTTAAAATTTAAAGTAATTACAAAATTAGTGGAGGATTAGCAAAATGCATGAAGCTTGTGGAAGCTTGTGGATGCATTGACTAAGTCCACTAAGTTTGTTTTTACTATGGATATTTGTTAACCCAACCATAAGGATTAGCCATGGTTATGTCTCTACATGAGTTAGTATATGATACTCACTGACCATGGTTAGCTTTCTCACTTGATCATTATCTCTTCTCATTTTATTTTCTTCAACTTCTTCCTTGAGCTAAAAAGCTCTCTAGGGTTTTATCCAAAGTGAGAAATATTGTGAGAAACTAAATTCTAAAGTGAACCCACTTCCTATTTCTCCATCCTTTACTAGACAAGCATTTTAGTTTAGGGTGTTTGCTTCACTAATTCTCTAGTTAGTGAAGTAGAAGCTTGAGTTGGCATCCCCTCGACGTAGATCATCTTCGGCCTCGAAGACATCAAGCAAGGACGCTCCTTTAGGCTCGTGAAGCCATGCAAGAGTCCGGGAGAACCACGATCGCAGCGAAGGGACTTCAACAAGGAGCTAAAGAAGTGAAGGACCGATCTACAAAGGATGTATTTCGTATTCACTTAGTCATAGATGCTATTTACATGCATGTGAAACCCTAATTTTCTAGCAAAGATTTTGTTTAGGGTTGTTAGGCACGGCTAAAATTTTAATCGGGCATGGTTGATGCTTTCTTAACCCTTGTTAGAGTGCCTAGTAACCCTACAGTGGTATCAGAGCCTAGCTAGAGCATTAGGCGACTTGTATACGGAGTTAAAACCCCGATCGAAACCCGAAACGCAAATTTAACCCCCTCTCTGGACAATTTCTAAAAATGTGATTTTTTCTGAATTAAAAATGCCTTAAAAAATCAGCAGGGAAATATAAGAATTGTAGTGAAAAACGAGAGCATACACTGTACAAACCGCCGCGGAACCGCGGCCGTACCGCGCTTGGGCCGCGGATCCGTGGCAGCACAGAAGAATTATGCCCTAGTTTTTACACTATAATTTCTATTTCCGTTATTTGTATTTTCTGGGTATTTTTAAAATGACTCAAGTGTTGAGTGTTCTGGGGATTATTTTGTATTCGTTGATTCGATCAGAATATTTAATTTCGTTATGTTTTCCGAATATTTAGAAACTATTAAAATGTTCGAACGGATATCATTAACTCATTATTTCCCGGCACGAAAAACTTTCAAGTGTTGAATTTTTTCTTGAGTTTAAATCTTTCGGAAAAACGTGCATGTAACACGATGGACCCTCTAGAAGACAACAAAGCTTAACTCGATTATGTGACCGTCTTGAACTGCCTTTTGAACCTTAGGGTTTGGGGAAGTACGGCGTGCCACATCTGAGGCGTTGGCTTGACCCTTCTACGGTTGGACCGTTGGTACTGTGACGTATTCTGGAATTTTTGAACTCCTCTCAAGTGTTGAGCTATTTAGGAAATCTTGGGTATTTGATTATTCAATCGGAAAGTTTAATACTGTCTATTTATCTGGAATGCGATACAATATCTGGAATTCATATAGTTAGGCATGAAATACGAAGTATGGGATATTTCGGATTTAGATGTCTAATGAGATGGTGGATTCCAAATGTTGTAGTTTTACACTTTCTTTTATGCGACCGTAAGTGTAATATGTGTTATCGCCGGTTTCGTTGCTATATGTCAACGACAATTGGGATGCGCATATTTACTTACGTTGATGACATGTGATATCATGTGTTGCTGGATATGTTATATTGGATCGTCGTGTTATGAATAGCCGGGGTTTTTTTATGTGAGATGATGGTTTTTATTTTCATTCATGTAAAATTAAATGTATGTAATATTCTTTTATTGGGGCACTTCCGGGATGAGGTTGATGTCACCATTTGTATATTATTTACTTTTCCGCACTATGATAGACCCAAGGAGGATAGCACAAGTAACCGGGTTCTAGAGTCCGGTGGGAGACCAACTCGAGGAGTCGAGTCCAGGTCTCCTCACTCTAGTATTGGTAGGGTTGCTTGACGCTCTCGTAGGGGTCTAGGGGTGTGGGTTTGGATATTCATCGCGACCGTGGAATCCGTGTTTTATATAGGCTCAAAATAAAACACGGACGTCCTAGTATATCCAATGTTTTATATGTTTCTTCTGCTGCGATATCTGTGATGTGATCATTTGATATGTTGTGATAAATACTGTATATAGTATATATGATATATTATATAGACGTTACTTATGTTTTACACCCGCGCTAGCCCTGCCCCGCTCTGCCGTTAGTTACTTAACCTAACGGTGCACGAGGGGACATCGAGGCGAATGCGGATGGCATAAGTGTACGTCGTATTTATGTTAGTTATATGTATGCCCTAGAGGCCATTACTGTACATGCGATGTATATTGTAGTGGATGCTAGGACATATATAGGGAGGACTTTCTTGCTCGACATGATAGTATGCTATCTGGTTGTACTTTATCTTAACATGTACTCTGATTGTCTCTATATTACATGTTGATAAAGCCCTTAGGATATGTACTCGACTACTGGGACTATGATGAGATCATACTAGTGGGGCCACGGTAGTCGACGAGTACATCCTATAACTGTTCCTAGTCGAGGGTGTATCGAGACAGGGCATCGATACACCAGAGTAGACTAGCGTATACGCATCTTGACCCATATGATGGGTGATGGATGATCCAATATCCATCGGTGTTTGACATCAAGGATGGTGTACGGGTTCTCAGTGGAGACTGGGTACACTGGACGGACTCGCCGAGAACTCCCAGATGGTATTATACCTCACGTCAGATGGCAGTTCTCCGGTGACACTGGTACAGAGTAGTCTGTTGAACCGAGATCGTCATAGAGTCTTGTGTTATTCCCACTGTGCTTTGATTTCCATCATACCACGTCCAAGAGGGCGTGCAAAAAGGTGGCTTTTGGGTACAGTCCCGAATCACATGGAGGCAATGAGCGATAGGAGGGGATTCGTCTCTCCCTGTCACGACCCAAGTTTGGATGTGACAGGCACTCAGATTATATCATATCTAAATATATGCACAATCCAAGTAAGCCAAAAACCAAGATAAAAATACCTTATTTCGGAATTATTTAGGAAAATTTAGTTTTTAAGTAAAAATCTCAAGTTATGAAGTTAATTCATTTAAACAGTAATAAGGTTAAGTTTAGTTGCATTCCGAGTTGGAATCAACAATGTTAACAATAAACATGAATATAAACATATAATGAACATCACTGAATCTCATAAAGAAAGAAGTTATGAAACTGATGAACCGATCTCAACTATACATATATATACCATCTCTCATTTCTAAGTCAAAATACAAGTCTGATGGAGTCTTTCTAGATACAAAAGTACAAAACTCAAAAGGGAGGTTACTACACATGTAACCTACCGATCAAAAGATGAAATACGACCGCAAAAGTGATCCTGCCTCGCAGCTACCCGTCCACTCTATCCCTGCAAGGAACTGTGGCACAACGGGGATGAGTTGCCAACTCAGTGAATACGACTAACATATAACGGCGAATAAAGTAAATATGACAATCATGCTACTAAATATGAATCATTATGATATATGAGTATATGTGAAATCCAACAATAAATCTCATTATACTTCTGAAATCACAACTCAAGTAAATCATTTCTCGGTGTCCATCAACGACACAAATTCTTCATTTCTTATAGGCATCATTCCCCGAATGATCCTATACTCATAATATCGGTCGTTATCCTCTAGATACACGCCGTATTTCTATAACCAACTCCGGTATCGAGTAACCTCGCTAGGCTCCCCCGTCTCAATACGGCTATCCTGCCCCTCGGTCTCGACCGGGTCCACCCTGTATCCAACTGTATATCTCCCCCACTCAGTATGGATAACGTAAATCCGCGACCGTATATCTCCCCCACTCGGTCCGGAATAAAACCAAAACAGAAATCAACTCAGGGTGGACATGTCACATCAATCATGAAAACTGGATTTATGTAGTAGTATTCAAAAACTCAAAATCATAAATCCTCAATTCTGCATCTATCTCATATCCAACATGGAAGTACGCATAAAGCAACAGGATGTAAATAATGAATTCTACCAATATACTTGACATATGAAATACAATATAATCCATGTTAATAAGTATGATATTTAAGTGTATGTGACATGGCAATATCGACGAGGTGTGTGTAGCATATAAGATGTGCACGTGGCATGACTCGTCGATACTTGTGAAGTGTTCTACAACTAAGCAACATACAAGTATTTTAATGAATGAAATTCTAATAATTAAACATGATGATATGAATATCACATTAAGTAAAACCATGGGCGAAACACGCCATATTTACTAAATTCCCCGGTAGATGATTAGTCTACTCACCGGAAAGTCGAATCTACTCCGGAATCGCTAATCCTTTCCCTTTCCTCGCGGCTTCCGTATTCCTTGTATCCGCGTCTAAATATACCAATATAACGTATATAAGCAAACTAGCTACGGAAATAGAAAACACGCTATCCCTCTTATATGTTACCTATTATCTGATTGTCAAGTTATTAAAGCACTTAATCTCGCTGGATTTTTAACTTAAATCTGTACTGGTTCAGAAATTAAAACGCGACTTGATTTCATTTCCGACATATCTTCCCAGATTTAGACTACAGTGAAACTAAGTTAAATCAACAGTACCAAAATGGCCTAAATTGTATACTGTAGACTACCCATAAAACCAAAACCCCAAATTTCCTCCACTTGGCCGGCGACGCCGGCCAAAACCCTTCTGTCGCCGGCCCAAAACCGGCCCCCCATGGTCGTTCTCTTGTGGTGTGTTCTAGTTGTTACCTACATCATTTCTACTCTGTTGAATTTATTTTATTAAGTTCCAAATTAAAGCAGATATTAACAGACTCTGAATTTAGCTAAATACGATATTATGTAACCTATCTAAACTTTAGTTAATTAAACTACAGAGCTTTTCTCTACTAGGTTTAAGAAAATTACCCTCCTAATTTGCTGTAGGAATAACCCTCCAAGATCTACAAGCTCCTCCTAGCTTGATGAAGAACTACCACCAAGAACAAGCTCCTCAATCCTCTTCTTCTTCCTCTTATTTCTTTCCTCCTTTACTTTTCTTTTCTTTTTATTTTCTTTCAGTTTTTGATTCTGAAATTAACTGAATTTGAGCTATTTGTATGGGAGGAGGAAGGGATAAGGCTAAGGAGGTGGTGTCAAGCTTTGAAGGGTGTAGGTTTCATGCAAGTAGGAGGTGGAAAAGAGAGGTTGCATGAAGCATGAGGTGTTTTTGATTTATCATCTAATTTTCTTTTGATTTATTTTGAATTTAATTTCAGAACTGAATTGATATACTTTATTCACTTAAACCCTTGACAAAACCCTATTTGCATAGAACCTAACTTTGCAATTTAACCCCTCACAACTAACTTATTATAAAACCCATCTTTTATTAAAATGAAGCTAAAATTTTCATTAAAACCCTTTTAACTTATTTATATTACATTCTAACATTCTAATTTAATTTGTATTACATATAACTTATGAAGATTGACATATTTGGTTTTAACCAATTTGTGATTTATCAGCTTATTCTTATTTTAATTAAATTTGTTTATTTCTAACTTTTTCCTAATTGTTACACTCCCGGTATAGGGAGTTGATGTTGTGCTGTGTTCGATTGGCTATAACCGGAAATCACTGGCCAGGGTTGCTGAGATTTACTGGTAAGTGTTATCAGTAGTTTCTCGAACTGTTATAGACCTCATATCGACACGACTTATCGAGCTACTGGGGTCTGACGTTTACCACCCCTAGGCGAGATATGCGACATATCAGACGACGAGACCGGACTGTACGGGAGTGTTACTGTTTGGATTCACAGGAGAATGTACAGGCTTGCTTGTTGATCTTCTGAGCGCTCAATACCTGGGTAGCTGTTACGTTTAGCTGACCGCTTGCCGCTTGTGGGTGTTTGATATGATCATCACTCACTGCCGGCATACTGACGATTCTTTAGAGTCCTACACAGAGGTTTCTTGACTCAGGCAAAACGGAGTAGGGGCACATATGCGATATGTGCGGGACAGAGGATAATGCGATATGTGATACCGTATTATATTCTCGTGATATTTGATATCAGCCGGGTCATCGGATCAAGTGTTGATTCGATGAATCGGTATGGATAAATATTAGTCGGTTATATGCGATATAGCCGGATTGTCGGATCAAGTGTTGATTCGATAATTTAATGTATAATAATATATTTGATATATTAAATTACATTAACTAATATTTGCTCACTAAAAGATTCTTTTTCTCACTCGGGTAATACATTGATATATATGCGATATATGTTAATTGTATTATTTTATTTGGTTACAATAAATATTATATATGTGATATATAATATTGTAACATGATATGATAACTAATGCAACATGTTTAGTAAAGATTAATCAAGATTAGGGTTTGATTTGGGTTAATGGTTTCTAGATGATTCTAGAAGGTTTTTGTTTTGTCATGGAAAATATATTTACTTATGACTCATTCTTAACTCAACCCAAAACCCTAACCCTTGGTTAATTCTCTACAATGGTTAAGTGAACCATGGTTGCATAATTGATCATTATCTCCTTTTCCTATTCATCACAAAAGGATTATTATTATTCTTCATCATCTTCTTCCTTCTTCTTCTTTGCTTGAAATGGTTTCTTGCTTTGATTTTTGTGATGGATAAATATGAGAAAAAGATAAATAAAGAGAGCAAAAATCCTACTTCATCATCCTCATCTTCCCTTGCCATTTAGATAAGGGTGTTCACATCATTTCATGAGTGTTAGCTTGTGTTAAAGAAACTTCAAGGTAGATCATCTTAGTATCGAAGATCGGAAGCAAAGGTTGCGTCTTTCTCTTCGTGGAACCTCTCGAGAGTCCGGATCCCGATGATCGCAGCGAAGGGACCACAACACGGAGCATATGAAGTGAAGGACCGGATCTACAAAGGTTGTAATCCCTCTCACTTAGTGTTAAAGTGTTTAGCATGCTTGTTTTCGCCTAATCTCTATTTTAAAGTTCCGTATTCGGGTTGTTCGGCACGGCTAAATTTTTAATCGGGCATGGTTGATGCCTCGTAGACCCTTGTGCGCGTGCCTAGCATCCCTACAGTGGTATCAGAGCCAAGCTAGAGCTTTAGGCGAAGTCTAGACGAAGTTTAAAGTCCGATCGAACCCGAAACCCCGACTCCAAAATGCTCTCTGGAAATTTTCTGAAAATTTGGATTTTTGTCAATTAAAAATTTCTAAAAAATTCAGCAGGGTCTTATTAGAATTACCATGAAATTCGAGGGCTGATTCGTCAAAAGTGCGGCGGAACAGCGGCAGAAGCCTGGCTTCTGCGGCGGTTCCGCGGCCATTTGATGACGTCACCCCTCCTATTTTGCACAGTAATTCCTATTACACAGTGCTGAGTTCTCTGGGAATTTTTAATATTTATTCTACAGTTGAGTTTTCTGAGGTTGTTTTGGGGATTCGATGTTTTGATCGGAGTATTAGATTTTGTCTATGTGGTTTTCCGGATAATTTTAGAAACTGTTAAAAAGTTCGAACGGATATCAATAACTCACTTTTTCCCCTGTCGGAAAATTTTTCAAAAGTTTGATTTTCTCCTCGTGTTTAAGAATGTTCTCAGTCGTCCAAGTAACTCGATGGACCCTCTAGAAGACAACAAACCTTAACTCGATTATGTGACCGTCTTGAACTGCCTTTTGAACCTTAGGGTTTCGGGCAGTACGGCGTGCCACATGTGAGGCATTGGCTTGACCCTTCTACGGCTGGACCATTGGTACTGTGGCATGTGATGAATGTTTTTAAACTGATTTCAAGTGTTGAGATATATTGGGGAAATCTTGGGTGCTTGATGATTCGATCGGAAAGTTTAACTTTTTCTATTTATCTGGAATGTGATACAATTTTTGGAATCCACGGGTAGTTATGAGATAACTGATTTGAATATTATAGACATAGCAGTTTAGTCTCAGATGATCGGTTGCCACGGAATTTTGATGCGATCAAAAGTCCGTCGCAATCATGTAGCGTACGCGGATACTCGCCGGATAAACTTAATAGACAGCTACACCCCATAGCCCCGACCAAGTGACTGTAAGAGAACCCCGTCGCCGAAAGCATCAGTTCGGGTGCTCGCGGCAGCGGTGTTCCGCCTTAGTGCACTTCGTCGACGGCATCTGGGGGTGCGGCCGTCTACTAAAGTTTGCGACGAGCATTCGATCAGGACGTCGGGAATCTTGTTGAATTGCCCGACTTGATATTGAAAAGAGTTTTCGATAATGAGACTAAAATGCGGGGTTTATAATTGTTAGGCATGTGATGTCTAAGGAATTCATTTGGTTAGGCATGCGATGTCTAAAGAGGTTGCGGATTCCAACTGTTGTAGTTTTACACTTTCTTTTCTGTGACCGTAAGCATAGTATGTGGTGTATCGCCGGCTTCGTTGCTATACATCAACGACAATCGGGATACGCATACTTGCTTACGTTGATGATATGAGATATTATGTGTTGCTGTGATATGTTATATTGGATCGTCGCGTTTTGAATAGCCGGGGGTTTTATGTGAGATGAGAGTTTTTTCTTTTTCATTCATGTAAAATTCATTTGTATGTAATATTCTTTTATTGGGGCACTTCCAGGTTGCGGAAGATGTCACCGTTGATGTATATTATTTACTTTTCCGCATTAGGTAGACCCAAGGAGGGGAGCATAAGTAACCGGGTTCTAGGGTCCAGTGGGAGACCATCTCGAGGAGTCGGGACCGGGTCTCCTAACCCTAGAATTGGCAGTGTTACTTGCCGCTCTCGTAGGGGTCTAGGGATGTTGGTTTGGCTATTCATCGCGACCGTGGAATCCGTGTTTTATACTGGCTCGTATTGAAAACACGGACGTCCTAGTATATCCAATATTTCATATATGTTCTTCTGCTGCAATGTTCTGTGATGAGATCATATTACTGCCTGAGACGAATGTTTATATTTTATATATATGAGATATATGTTATATTGCAGATTTCGTTTCAAAAGAGATGCTTGCGAAGCATAAATAAAATGGGACTTCATTAATGAGATTAATGAAATAAAAGAAACCTAAGATGTTGTAGAAACTTGTTTAAAAACTGGTAGCTCTAGTTCTTGCTTTGCATAGCGGTGTTCCTTGTAGAACATCCCGCACTTTATTCGATAAGGAAAGGACCGAGATCCCTTCACCGGGAGTGACTCCTTTAGCAATAACTGGCAAATGCTACAACCCTCGGTTTGTCTTTTGATTGCTTCTATAGTTTCTGCTTTGCACAGTGATATATATGATATATCCCGCACCATATTCGATGAGGAAAGGGCCGACGATCCCTTCACCGGGAGTAACCCCTTTAGCAAAACTAGAAAAGCTTCAAAAACACTCCATTTAAAATCACTCGATTCTACAACGATATCAAGTTCATTACGCAAAGGGTTTTCTTAAAAAACCCGTCGTAGCCTTCCGTCATTTCAGATAAGTTGTATATAGTATTCGTGCTGCATTTGTTGGCTTTCGTCAAGGTGCAGTGTGCGGTAGCTATATGCTGCTTATCTGCTAGCATTCGATGCGATTGGATTAGGTTATTCGTACGGCGTTGTTTGGCATGCGTCAAGGGTCGTGCGGGTGGGTTTAATTCAATCAAGAAATGTACGGGTTGAACTTGACTAGCGGACTATAGGTTGTTTGGCATGCGTCAAGGTCATAGCACGCTAGGGGTAAAATATTATTGGGAATTTCAAGTGTTGAAATTTGCAATGAGATTGCATACCTTCTATAAGATAGTTGGATCCCGATACCCGCAGCGAGTAAGAGTTACTCCTGGGAGAGTTTTATACATTACAATTAGCCGATCAAGTAGGTGTCTAGAAAGGTGTTAACGGGGTTACGCCTCTGGGAAAATGAGGTTTACTTTAATTAGGTTCGTGCGAAAGCACGGGGGACCTCCCTCAAAGTACCGACACTGGCCTGGCTGAAAGATTGGCGAACTTGTAGCGTGTAATTAATCCCGGCTAATCTTTCCTTTTAGGGTTTGAAGGAAGATTTGATTAAAACAGTGGGAGACATCCTGATTAGATATATTATATAACCAATCTAATCTTGCAAGAGCATACGCTGAGTGTTTTCTTCTCTCTCTCTCCAGATAGCGACCATATCACGCCTTAATCAAGATAATAAAACAGATATATTGACCGAACCCGCTTGTTATACTGAGCTGGGGAACGTTGGTCCCGCTCCAACTTATAATTGTTATAAGACAGAGAAGGAAATTGGGGAATACCAGATTTCCCGTGCCGCCCAAACGAAGAAAGTGCATGTTGATGCATCATCTTCGGGTGTGTTCATTACACAGAACTGTTTCTCAGTATCCTTTACGTCCTGGGTATATGATACCGGATCAGGATCCCGTATATGTAATCTGTTACATGGGCTACAGATAGGTAGAGAACTGAGAACGGGTGATAAGTTTCATGAGACAGAAAATGGTGCAAGTGTTGCAGCCAAGTCTGTTGGTCACTGTCACCCTGTATTACCAGAATACATTGATTCTGAACAAATGTTATTAGATACCGAACCTGATATACAAAATCATATCAGTCTCTTTATTAGTAAAGAAAGGATATAATTTTGTATTGTTGGATAATGTTTTGAACATTTCCTATATCAAGAGTTGATCGGTTCAGGCACGTTATCTAAAAGCATTGACGTTCTAAATCAAACTACAGTTCTTAGTATAAGGAACATACACAAGAGGAAGAGTTCAGAAATGAATGAATCCTTCTTGAGGCATTGTAGACTAGGTCATATCAATGCGACCCGACTGGCTGAAGTTACATTTAGATGCATATTTAAATTAGTTTGAATTTACATCTTATGAAACTTGTCGGTCATGTCACAAAGATAAGATGACCATAGCTCTGTTTATTGGAAACAGAGAAAGAGTTAGTGAACTCTTGGGATTGATACATGTTGATGTGTGAAAGGTCCCCTGTCTACACATGCCAAGATCGGTTCTTTCTACTTCATTACATTCTCTGATAATCTCTCAAGATTCAGACATATGTTTCTATTGAAACACAGGTCCGAACCTTTTGAGTATTCACAGAATATAAATTAGAAGTAGAGAACCAAAATACGGGTAAAAGTATTATGTCCTTTGATATGATCAAGGAGGAGAATACTTGAGCACGGAATTCCTGGACTATTCTAAAAGAGAATGAGATTCTCTCTCAGCATTACTCCTCCGTATACACCACAACACGTCGGTGTATCGGGTTAGAGCCAGAGCACCCTATGTAATATGGTGTGCTCTATGATGAGTACTACTGAGTTTCCTATTTCCTTTAGGGAGTTATGCACTTGTGAAGTTGCATACCTATTGAATAGGGTTCAAATCAAATCAGTTGCCTACCACTTCATATGTGATATGGAAAGGGAAGAGCCCATATCTTAAGCTTGTTAAGATTTGTGGTTGTCCGGCCTATGTCTAAAAGCAAAATCCGGACAAGCTCGAGGCAAGGTCTGTAATGTAGAACTGGAAATGTCCCAGCTATACAAAAAAAAACAGCTGATGATTTGGTAGAACCAAAGCATTCAATAGTAACCAATGAACCTCAGCCTCTCCGCCGATCTAGCAGGGTACCTCAACCACCTGAGAGATACTTCGGTTTCTCTATGACAGTGGGAGCGAGGATTGCATTATGAGATGATGACCCAACTAGTTTCGAGCTGGCCATCAGGAGTATGACACTGTAAGAATGGCTGGATGCTTATCGATCTGAGATGGAATCCTTATACACCAACAAAGTATGGACTTTGGTTGCTTTATCTGAAGGGTTAAATCCCCATCAGGAGCAAGTATATCTTGAGAAGATTACTTGGTGTACATGGAAAATTTGAGACTTTCAAAGATAGACTTGTTAAAGGTTTGCATCATAGACCAGGTATGGATTATGTTGAAACCTTTTCTAAGGATCTATGCTTAAGTCCATCCAGATCCTACTTGCCACGGCTACATACCATGACTACGATATCTGGTGGTTGGGTGTCATGACTGCTTTTCTAAGTGATGTTTTAGAAGAGAACGTCTATAAGTACACAGCCAGAGGGCTTCGTAGATAGTAGGAGCAGCGGAAACATGCACAAGATGTTTTATATGATAAAACAGGCATCGCGGAGTTGGAACATCTGTTTTGATGTGGTAGTCAAAGTGTTTGACTTCATCAGAATGGTAGATGAACCATGTATATACGAAAAGGTAGTAGAGAGTATGGTGGTGATCCTCGTAGAGTACGTGGATGAC
Source organism: Agapanthus africanus (assembly GCA_030015575.1). Lineage (NCBI taxonomy): Eukaryota > Viridiplantae > Streptophyta > Magnoliopsida > Asparagales > Amaryllidaceae > Agapanthus > Agapanthus africanus. Next base: position 111,647,530 of record CM057351.1, read on the forward strand.
ATACCCTTGATAGGGAAGGAGTTTCCTATGCTACACTCGGTCAATCTCCGCTTATCACAAGGATTCTCCATATAGGATCAAAGTGATACCTCCTAAATCCTGGGTTTTGGATCTATGAGATAGATCTAATTGGATGTTAGGATACTCACTAGTTGTAGTGAGATGGTATCAATCAATCTTGGGGAGAATCACTGGAAGGGTTCCAGGGTGATAAGGACGACTGAATGTCAGTTGCAGGCATTGTCCATACCCTCCGTGGAGGGACGTTATGTTGGAAGAGTTCCAAGCTAGATACCGTGACATACTAGACGATTAAAGGCAAGATACATCGTTACCAAGGATGCTACCAAGGAGGCAGTCTGGATATATATAAGTTCATGCGATGAACTTCGTTCCTACCATTGTGTGACAATGGAGTTGTGGTTTTAGCCAAGGAACTACCGTCCCATCAGAAATCCAGATATAATTCTTAGGCAGTATCACCTGATCAAGGAGATGGTTGATCTCCAAGATGATCGAGGTTAGGAGAGTAGATGCAGAGGACAACAGCGCGGATCCACTCACAAAGGCCTTTTTCCCAGTAGAGACTTTTATGGGATGGTTGAGTATGAGATACTTCAACCGCAGCTAATTGTTGGGTATTCGATACCATAACAGATGGCCCTAGTGCAAGTGGGAGATTATTAGTTATATGTATGCCCTAGAGGCCATTACTGTACATGCGATGTATATTGTAGTGGATGCTAGGACATATATAGGGAGGACTTTCTTGCTCGACATGATAGTATTCTATCTGGTTGTACTTTATCTTAACATGTACTCTGATTGTCTCTATATTACATGTTGATAAAGCCCTTAGGATATGTACTCGACAACTGGGACTATGATGAGATCATACTAGTGGGGCCACGGTAGTCGATGAGTATATCTTATAACTGTTCCTAGTCGAGGGTGTATCGAGACAGGGCATCGATACACCAGAGTAGACTAGCGTATACGCATCTTGACCCATATGATGGGCGATGGATGATCCCATATCCATCGGTGTTTGACATCAAGGATGGTGTACGGGTGCTCAGTGGAGACTGGGTACACTGGACGGACTCACCGAGAACTCCCAGATGGTATTATACCTCACGTCAGATGGCAGTTCTCCGGTGACACTGGTACAGAGTAGTCTGTTGACCCGAGATCGTCATAGAGTCTTGTGTGATTCCCACTGTGCTTTGATTTCCATCAAACCACGTCCAAGAGGGCGTGCAAAAAGGTGGCTTTTGGGTACAGTCCCGAATCACATGGAGGAAATAAGCGATAGGAGGGGATTCGTCTCTCCCGGTATAGGGAGTTGATGTTGTGCTGTGTTCGATTGGCTATAACCGGAAATCCCTGGCCAGGGTTGCTGAGATTTACTGGTAAGTGTTATCAGTAGTTTCTCGAACTGTTATAGACCTCATATCGACACGACTTATCGAGCTACTGGGGTCTGACGTTTACCACCCCTAGGCGAGATATGCGACATATCAGACGGCGAGACCGGACTGTACGGGAGTGTTACTGTTTGGATTCATGGGAGAATGTACAGGCTTGCTTGTTGATCTTCTGAGCGCTCAATACCTGGGTAGCTGTTACGTTTAGCTGACCGCTTGCAGCTTGTGGGTGTTTGATATGATCATCACCCACTGCCGGCATACTGACGATTCTTTAAAGTCCTACACAGAGGTTTCTTGACTCAGGCAAAACGGAGTAGGGGCACATATGTGATATGTGGGGGACCGAGGATAATGCGATATGTGATACCGTATTATATTCTCGCGATATTTGATATCAGCCGGGTCATCGGATCAAGTGTTGATTCGATGAATCGGTACGGATAAATATTAGTCGGTTATATGCGATATAGCCGGATTGTCGGATCAAGTGTTGATTCGATAATTTATTGTATAATAATATATTTGATATATTAAATTACATTAACTAATATTTGCTCACTAAAAGATTCTTTTTCTCACTCGGGTAATACATTGATATATATGCGATATATGTTAATTGTATTATTTTATTTGGTTACAATAAATATTATATATGTGATATATAATATTGTAACATGATATGATAACTAATGCAACATGTTTAGTAAAGATTAATCAAGATTAGGGTTTGATTTGGGTTAATGATTTCTAGATGATTCTAGAAGGTTTTTGTTTTGTCATGGAAAAGATATTTACTTATGACTCATTCTTAACTCAACCCAAAACCCTAACCCTTGGTTAATTCTCTACAATGGTTAAGTGAACCATGGTTGCATAATTGATCATTATCTCCTTTTCCTATTCATCACAAAAGGATTATTTTTATTGTTCATCATCTTCTTCCTTCTTCTTCTTTGCTTGAAATGGTTTCTTGCTTTGATTTTTGTGATGGATAAATATGAGAAAAAGATAAATAAAGAGAGCAAAAATCCTACTTCATCATCCTCATCTTCCCTTGCCATTTAGATGAGGGTGTTCACATCATTTCATGAGTGTTAGCTTCTGTTAAAGAAACTTCAAGGTAGATCATCTTAGTATCGAAGATCGGAAGCAAAGGTTGCGTCTTTCTCTTCATGGAACCTCTCGAGAGTCCGGATCCCGATGATCGCAGCGAAGGGACCACAACACGGAGCATATGAAGTAAAGGACCGGATCTACAAAGGTTGTAATCCCTTTCACTTAGTGTTAAAGTGTTTCGCCTGCTTGTTTTCGCCTAATCTCTAGTTTGAAGTTCCGTATTCGGGTTGTTCGGCACAGCTAAATTTTTAATCGGGCATGGTTGATGCCTCGTAGACCCTTGTGCGCGTGCCTAGCATCCCTACAATTTATCTGTGATGTTTAGGTGACTTAAATGATGGGACTTTATTAATATGATTAATGAAAGAAAAGAAACCTAAAAGATATTGTAGAATCAAATTTTTCAAAAAGGGTAGCTACAGTTTTTGCTTTGCATAGCGATATATATGATATATCCCGCACCTTATTCGATGAGGAAAGAGCCGAGATCCCTTCACCGGGAGTGACCTCTTTAGCAAAACTGGCAGATGCTACAACACTCGGTTTGTCTTTTGATTGCTTTTGGAGTTTTTGCTTTGCATAGCGATATATATGATATATCCTATACCTTATTCCATAAGGAAAGAGTCGAGATCCCTTCACCGGGAGTGACCTCTAGCAAAACTAATAAAAGCCTCAAAATCACTCCATTTCAAAATTCACTTGATTCTACAACGATATCAAGTTCATGGCGCAATGGGTTTTCAGAAAAACCTGTCGTAGCCCTCTGTCATTTCATATAAGTCCTACTTAGTATTCGTGCTACGTTTGTTGACCTCCGTCAAGGCGTAGTGTGCGGTAGCTAACTAGTATTTATCTGCTTATGCATATGATGCAGATTGGATTAGGGTAGTCGTACGACCTTGTTGACCTCCGTCAAGGGTCGTGCGGGTGGGTTTGATTCAATCAAGAAATGACGGGTTGAACTTGACTTGCACCCTGTAGTTTGTTGACCTCCGTCAAGGTCATGGGATGCTTGGGGCAAAATATTATCGGGAATTTCAAGTGTTGAAATTTGCAATGAGATTGCATACCTTCTATGAGATAGTTGGATCCCGATACCCACTGCGAGTAATTGTTACTCCTGGAAGAGTTTTACACAGGACAATTAGCCGATCAAGTAGGTGTCTAGAAAGGTGTCAACGGGGTTACGCCTCTGGGGAAAACGAGGTTTACTTTAATTAGGACCGTGCGAAAGCACGGGGAACCTCCCTCAAAGTACCGACACTGGCCTAGCTGAAAGATTGGCGAAGTTGTAGAGTGTAATTAATCCCGGCTAGTCTTTCCTTTTAGGGTTTGAAGGAAGATTTGATAAAAACAGTGGGAGCCATCCTGCTTAGATAAAATAATAACCAATCTGATCTTGCAAGAGCATACGCTAAAGTGTTTTCTTCTCTCTCTCTCCAGGTAGCGACCATATCATGCCTTAATAAAGATAATAATATGGATGTATTGACTGAACCCGCATGTTATACTGTGCTGGAGAACGTTGGTTCCGTTCTTTCTTATAAAAGTTATAAGACTGAACAGGATATAGGGGAATACCAGGATTCCCATTCCACCCGAATGAAGAAAGTACATGTTGATGCATTTTCTTCGGGTGTGTTCGTTACAGAGAACTGTTTCTCCATTTGCTCTACGTCCTTGGTATTAGATACCGGGTCAGGATCCCATATATGTAATCAGTTATATGGGCTTAGGAAAGGTAGAGAACTTGGAGAAGGTGATAAAGACATAAGGGTTAGAAATGGTGCAATTGTTGCAGCTAAAACCGTCGGGGAATATCACCTTGTATTGCCAACTGGTAATACATTGATTATGAATGAATGCTATTACAAGCCGAACCTGATATGCAACATTATATCGGTTTCTTTATTGAGTAAAGAGGGATATAATTTTGTATTATAGGATAATGTTATGAACATTTTCCTTAACCAAAAGTTGGTTGGATCAGGCACGTTGTGCAATGGCATTTATGTTCTAAATCAATCAACAGTTCTGAGCATAACAAACACACACAAGAGGAAGAGTTCAGAACTGAACGAATCCTTCTTGTGTCATTGTATACTGGGTCACATCAATGCGACACGACTAGCTAAGTTGCATAAGGATGGATATTTGAAACCGTTCGAATTTTCATCTTATGACACTTGCCAGTCATGTCTCAAAGGCAAGATGACCAAAACTCCGTTTACGAGACACGGAGAAAGAGTTACCGAACTCTTGGGTCATTTCTTAAAGGCAAGATGACCAAAACTCCGTTTACGAGACACAGAGAAAGAGTTACCGAACCCTTGGGACTGATACATAGTGATGTATGCGGACCCATGTCTACACATGCCAGGGATGGTTCTTCGTACTTCATTACATTCACTGACGATCTCTCTAGATTCGGATATGCGTTCCTGATGAAAAACAAATCAGAAGCTTTTGAGAAATTTAGAGAATATAAACAAGAAGTAGAGAACCAAACCGGGAAAAGTATTAAAATCCTTCGATCTGACCGAAGAGGTGAATACTTGAGCAATGAATTCCTGGACTTCCTAAAAGAGAATGGGATTCTCTCTCAGCTATCTCCTTCATATACACCACAACAGAAAGGTGTATCGGAATGGAGGAACCGCACCCTATTAGATATGGTGCGCTTTATGATGAGTATAGCTGAGTTGCCTATTTCCTTCTGGGGATATGCACTGGAGACAGCAGCATGCCTACAGAATAGGGTTCCTACCAAATCTGTGCCTACCACCCCATATGAGATATGGGAGGGGAAGAGACCATATCTTAATTTTATTAAGATATGGGGTTGCCCGGCTTATGTCAAAAGACAAAAACCGGACAAACTCGAGGCAAGGTCTGTTTTGTGTAAGTTTGTTGGATATCCCAAACATTCACGAGGGTATATCTTCTACCACAGTGAGGAACAAAGAGTGTTTGTTGCTCAACACGCCACCATTTTAGAAAAGGAATTTCTTGCAAAAGAGATTAGTGGCTCTGAGGTAGAACTGGAAGTGGTTCCAGCTGTACAAACAACAACATAAGATTTGGTGGAACCAGAGGATTCGGTAGTTCCCGATGAACCCCAGCCACTCCGCAGATCTAGTAGGGTTCCTCACCCACCTGAGAGATACTACGTTTTTCTCATGGATGGTGGGAGCGAGGATTGCATCATGGTTGATGATGACCCAACTAGCTTCGAACAGGCCATCACGAGTGGGGACTCAGTGAAATGGCTGGATGCAATGCGGTCCGAGATGGAATCCATGTACACTAACAAAGTATGGACTTTGGAAAATGCTCTTGAAGGGGTAAAACCCATTGGGAGCAAGTGGATCATCAAGAAAAAACATGGTGTAGATGGGAAAGTGGAGACTTTCAAAGCTAGACTTGTTGCAAAAGGTTTTCGTCAAAGACCAGGTGTGGACTATGACGAAACCTTTTCTCCAGGGGTTATGCTTAAATCCATCTGGATCATGCTTGCCATTGCTGCATATCATGACTACGAAATCTGGCAAATGGATGTTACGACAGCATTTCTAAATGGTGATTTAGAAGAGTGCGTGTAGATGACACAGCCATAGGGCTTCGTAGATAGGGAGAGCAGCGGGAAGGTGTGCAAGCTGCTTAAATCCATTTATGGATTAAAGCAAGCATCGCGGAGTTGGAACATCTTCTTTGACGTCGTTATCAAAGAGTTTGATTTCGTCAAAAATGTAGATGAACCTTGTATCTACAAGAAGGTGGCAGAGAGTAAGGTTGTCTTCCTCTTATTGTACGTGGACGCCATACTCTTGATAGGAAGTGACATTCCTATGCTGCAATCGGTCAAGCTCTTCTTATCACAAAGATTCTCAATGAAAGATCTAGGTGATGCCTCCTGCATACTGGGAATTATGATTTATAGAGATAAATATAAAAGGATATTAGGATTGTCCCAATCCAGGTACATTGACACCATACTAAAAAGGTTTAGCATGGAAGAGTCCAAACGTGGGTTTTTACCCACGATCTCAGGGCTCACTCTGTCCAAAGAGATGTCTCCCAAGACTGATTTGGAGAGAGCTCGCATGCAAGGGATACCCTATGCTTCGGCTGTAGGCTCTATCATGTACGTGATGCTATGTACCAGACCCAATGTAGCATACTCACTAAGTGTAGTGAGTAGGTATCAAGCTGATCCTAGAGAGAGTCACTGGACAGCTATGAAGAGCATTCTCAAGTACTTATGAAGGACTAAAGAGATGCTCTTGGTGTATGGTAACGGAGAACTCCATGTGGAGTCCTTTACCGATTCGAGCTTCAGAGTGATAAGGACGACTCTAAGTCGCACTGGGGATTTGTCTTTACCCTTTACGGAGGGGAGGTTAGCTGGAAGAGTTCCAAGAAGGAAACCGTGGCAGACTCGATGATGGAGGCTGAATACATCGCTGCCAACGATGCTGCCAAAGAGGCTGTTTGGAACAAGAAGTTCATTACTGAACTTGGAGTGGTTCCATCCATTGAGCATCCAATACCTTTGTATTGTGATAACAATGGAGCGGTGGCTTTGGCCAAGGAACCCAGGTCCCATCAGAGATCCAGGCATATTCTGAGCCGGTATCACCTGATCCGGGAGATAGTTGATCGCCGGGAGATCGAGGTCAGGAGAGTTGACACGAAGAACAACACAGCGGATCCACTCACGAAGGCCATTCCCCAGATACAATTTGAGAGACTCTTCGGGATGCTTGGTATGCGATACTACAGCAGCTGGCCCTAGTGTAAGTAGGAGATTGTTAGTTGTATGTATGCCCTAGAGGCCAGTATTGTACAGATGATGTATATTATATTGGATGCTTGGACATATATAGAGAGGACTTTCTTGCTCGATATGATAGTATGCTATCTGGTTGCTCTTTATCTTAACATGTATACTTGTCTCTTGATACTGTCTTATAGTTACATGTTGGTAAAGCCCTTAGGATGTGTACTTGACTATCTGGACTATGATGCAGATCATACTAGTGGGGACAGAGTAGTCCATAAGTACATCCTTTAATGTTTATAGTCGTAGGTATATCGAGACAGGGCATCGATATACCAGAGTAGACTAGCGTACACGCTTCTCGACCCATGAGATGGGCGATGGATGATCCCATATCCATTGGTGTTTGACATCAGAGATGGTATACGGGTGCTCAGTGATGACTGGGTACACTGGAAGGACTCGCCGAGAACTCCCAGATGGTATTATACCTCACGTCAGATGGCGGTTCTCTGGTGACACTTGTGCAGGTTAGTCTGTAGACCCGAGATCGTCATAGAGTCTTGTGTGATTCCCACTGTGCTTTGATTTCCACCTTACCACGTCCATGAGGGGGTGCAAAACGGTGGTTTTTAGGTACAGTCCCAAGTCACATGGAGGCATTGAGCGATAGGAGGGGTTTCGTCTCTCCCGGTATTGGGGGTTGATGTTGCGCTGTGCTCGATTGGCCATAACAGGGAAGTCCCTGGACAGGGCTGATATAGAGATTTACTGGTAAGTGTTACCAGTAGTTTCTCGACCCGTTATGAGCCTCATATCGGCACGACTTATCAGTTATTGGGGTCTGACGTTTACCACCCCTAGACTTGATATGCGACATATCAGACGAGGAGACCGGACTGTACGGGAAGTGTTACCAGCAGGATTTTACAGGAGTTAGAGAGGGCTTGCTTGCTGATCTTCTGATCGCTCAATGCCCGGGTGGCCGTTACGTCCAGCTAGTACCACTGATGGCTTGTGGGTGCCTTATGTGATCATCACCGACTGCCGGCGTATTGCCGAGTCTTTAGAGTCCTACATAGAGGTTTTACTGGTTCAGGCAAATCGAAATAGAAGCACGTATGTGATATGTGCGGGACCGAGAATAATGCGTGTATGTGATACCGTATTCTATTCTCGCGACTTTTTGCATCGGTCGGTTATATATATGAATTAGCCGGGTTATCGAATCAAGTGTTGATTCGATAAGTCGATACAATGGATGTTAGTCGGTTATATGAGATATGACCGGATTATTAAGTCAACTGTTGATTTAATAATTTAGTGTATAATTGTATATTAGATATACTAGTTTACATTAACTAACACTTGTTCACTTATGGATTTTTTCTCACATGTGCACAACTTTAATATATATGTGATATATATTAAAAATGTGTTTTCATTTTGTATCATGGTTGATGATACACATGACTTGGGTGTATGAGACTTACACCAAGCTATTTATTATGTTGGGTTTTAATATTTAAAGTAATTACAAAATTAGTGGAGGATTAGAAAAATGCATGAAGCTTGTGGATGCATGGACTAAGTCCACTAAGTTTGTTTTTACTATGGATATTTGTTAACCCAACCATAAGGATTAGCCATGGTTATGTCTCTACATGAGTTAATATATGATACTCACACACCATAGTTAGCTTTCTCACTTGAACATTATCTCTTCTCATTTTATTTTCTTCATCTTCTTCTTTGAGCTAAAAAGGTCTCTAGGATTTGATCCAAAGTGAGAAACATTGTGAGAAACTAAATTGTAATGTGAACCCACTTCGTATTTCTCCATCCTCTACTAGACTAGCATTTTAGTTTAGGGTGTTTGCTTCACTAATTCTCTAGTTAGTGAAGTAGAAGCTTGAGTTGGCATCCCCTCGACGTAGATCATCTTCGGCCTCGAAGACTTCAAGCAAGGATGCTCCTTTAGCCTCGTGAAGCCATGCAAGAGTCTGGGAGAACCACGATCGCTGCGAAGGGACTTCAACAAGGAGCTAAAGAAGTTAAGGACCGATCTACAAAGGTTGTATTTCGTATTCACTTAGTCATAGATGCTATTTACTTGCATGTGAAACCCTAATTTTCTAGCAAAGATCTTGTTTAGGGTTGTTAGGCACGGCTAAAATTTTAATCGGGCATGGTTGATGCTTTCTTAACCCTTGTTAGAGTGCCTAGTAACCCTACACTAAGTTCATCTCATGAATTATTATATATATATCCAGACTGCCTCTTTGGTAGCATCCTTGGTAGTGATTTATCCTGCCTTTACCGTCTAGTAAGTCACGGTATCTAGCTTGGAACTCTTCCAACATACCGTCCCTTCACTGAGGGTAAAGACAATGCCTGCGACTGACATTCAGTCGTCCTTATCACGCTGGAACCTTTCCAGTGATTCTCCCCAGGATCGATTGATATCATCTCACTACACTAGTGAGAATCCTAACATCCAATTAGATCTATCTCATTGATCCATTAACCCTAGATTTAGGAGGTATCACCTTGATCTTATATGGAGAATCCTTGTGATAAGAGGAGATTGACCAATCGTAGCATAGGAAACTCCTTCACTATCAAGAGTATGTTATCCACGTACAATACGAGGATCACCACCATACTCCCTACTACCTTTTTGTATATACAAGGTTCATCTACCATTTTGATGAAGTCAAACTCTTTGACTACTATATCAAAACAGACGTTCCATTGTCTACGAAGGTTCACATAAAACTTCTTGCACACGTTTCCGCTGCTCCCATTGTCTACGAAGCCCTCTGGTTGTGTACTTATAGACGCTCTCTTCCAAATCAACATTTAGAAAAGCAGTCAGGAAACCCAACTACCAGATATCGTAGTCATGGTATGTAGCCGTGGCATGTAGGATCTGGATGGACTTAAGCATAGCTTTGAAAGTCTCAACTTTTCCATGTACATTAAGTAATCTTCTCAAGATATACTTGCTCCTGATAGGGATTTAACCCTTCAGATAAAGCAACCAAAGTCCATACTTTGTTGGTGTATAAGGATTCCATCTCAGATCGCTAAGTATCCAGCTATTCTCACAAAGTTCCAACTCCTAATGGCCTGCTCGGAACAAGTTGGGTCATCATCTCATGATGCAATCCTCGCTCCTACTGTCATAGAGAAACCGAAGTATCTCTCAGGTGGATGAGGAACCCTACTAGATCGGCGGAGAGGCTGAGTTTCGTTAGAAACTATTGAATCCTTTGGTTCTACCAAATCATCAGCTACAGTTTGTATAGCTGGAACTTTTTCCAGTTCTACCTCATGACCACTAATTTCTTCACAAGAAATTCCCTTTCACAAAGGTGGCATGCTGAGAAACAAAACATCTTTTGTTCCTCAGTTTGGTAGAAGATATTCCCTTGCGAATGCTTGGGATATCCAACAAACTTCCACAGAACTGACCTTGCCTCGAGCTTGTCTGGATTATGCTTTTAGACATAGGCCGGACAACCCCAAATCTTAACTTACTTAAGATATGGGCTCTTCCCATACCATATCACATATGGAGTTGTAGGCAACTGATTTGATTGGAACCCTATTTAATAGGTACGCAGCTTCACAAGTGCATAACTCCCAAAAGGAAACTAGGAAACTCAGTAGTACACATTATAGAGCGCACCATATCAAATAGGGTGTGATTGCTCCGCCCCGATACACCGACGTGCTGTGGTGTATACGGAGGAGTAATGCTGAGAGAGAATCTCATTCTCCATTAGAATATTCCAGGAATCCCGTGCTCAAGTATTCTCCTCCCTGATCACATCAAAGGACATAATACTTATACCCGTTTTGGTTCTCTACTTCTAACTCATATTCATTGAATTTCTCAAAAGGTTCAGACTTGTGTTTCAACATGAACACATGTGCGAATCTTGAGAGACCATCAGTGAATATAATAAAGTATAAAGAGCCGGTCCTGGCATGTGTAGATAGGGGACCTTACATACATCATCATGTATCAATCCTAAGAGTTCACTAACTCTTTCTCGATTTCCAATAAACAGAGCTGTGGTCATCTTATCTTTGTGACATGACCGGCAAGTTTCACAAGATGTAAATTCAAACAAATTTAAATATGCATCTAAATGTAACTTCAGCTAGTCGAGTCGCATTGAAATGACTTAGTCTACAACACCTCAAGAAGGATTTGTTCATTTCTGAACTCTTCGTCTTGTGTGTGTTCTGTACGTTAAGAATTGTTGTTTGATTTAGAACGTCTATGCTTTTGATAACGTGCCTGAACCGATCAACTCTTGATATAGGAAATGTTCAAAACATTATCCAACAATACAAAATTATATCCTTCTTTACTAATAAAGAGACTGATATGATGTTGTATATCAGGTTCGGTATCTAATAACATTCATTCAGAATCAATGTATTCTGGTAATACAGGGTGATAACTGCCAACTTACTTGGCTGCAACACTTCCACCGTTTCCAATTCTTGAAACTTATCACCCGTTCTCAGTTATCTACCTATCTGTAGCCTATGTAACAGATTACATATCTGGGATCCTAATCCGGTATCTCATACCCAGGACGTAAAGGATACTGAGAAAACAGTTCTCGGTAATGAACACGCACGAAGAAGATACATCAGCATGCACTTTCTTCGTTTGGGCAGCACGGGAATTCTGGTAATCCCCTATTTCCTGCTCGGTCTTATAACAATTATAAGTTGGAGTGGGACCAACGTTCCCTAGCGCAGTATAACAAGCGGGTTCGGTCAATACATCCGTATTATTTTCTTGATTAAGGCGTGACATGGTCGCTACCTGGAGAGAGAGAGAAGAAAACACTGAGCGTGCGCTTTTGTAAGATTAGATTGGTTACTAATATATCTAATCAGGATGGATCCCACTGTTTTAGTCAAATCTTCCTTCAAACCCTAAAAAGAAAGACTAGCCGGGATTAAGTACACCCTACAAGTTCGCCAATCTTTCGGCCAGGCCAGTGTCGGTACTTTGAAGGAGGTTCCCCGTGCTTTCGCACGGACCTAGTTAAAGTAAACCTCGTTTTCCCAGGGGCGTAACCCCGTTAACACCTTTCTAGACACCTACTTTGATCGGCTAATTGTAATGTGTAAAACTCTCCCAGGATTAACTCTTACTCACAGTGGGTATCGGGATCCAACTATCTCATAGAAGGTATGCAATCTCATTGCAAATTTCAACTCTTGAAATTCCCAATTATATTTTGCCCCTAACGTGCTATGACCTTGACGAATGCCGAACAACCCATAGCCCGTTAGCCAAGTTCAACCCGTACATTTCCTGTTTGAATTAAACCCACCCGCACGACCCTTGATTAATGCCCAACAACGCCGTACGAATACCCTAATCCAATCGAATCGTATGCTAGCAGATAAGCACTAGTTAGCTACAGTACACTACGCCTTGACGAATGCCAAACTACCGCAACACGGATACTAAGTAGTACTTATCTGAAATGACGGAGGGCTACGACAGCTTTTTAAGAAAACCCTTTGCGTAATGTACTTGATATCGTTGTTGAATTGAGTGATTTTTGAATGGAATGTTTTTGAGGCTTTTCTAGTTTTGCTAAAGAGATAACTCCCGGTGAAGGGATCTCGGCTCTTTCCTTATCGAATAAGGTGCAGTATATTTCGCAAATACCACTATGCAAAACAAAAACTATAGAAGCAATCAAAAGGCAAACCGAGTGTGTAGCATCTGCTAGTTTCGCTAAAGAGGTCACTGCCGGTGAAGGGATCTCGGCTCTTTCCTTCTCGAATAAGGTTCAATATATTTCGCAAATACCACTATGCAAAGCAAAAACTATAGAAGCAATCAAAAGACAAACCGAGTGTGTAGCATCTGCTAGTTTCGCTAAAAAGGTCACTCCCGGTGAAAGGATCTCGGCTCTTTCCTTATCGAATAAGGTGCTGGATATTCTACAAGGAATACCGCTATACAAAGCAAGAACTAGAGCTACCAGTTTTTAAACAAGTTTCTACAGCATCTTTAAGTTTCTTTTATTTCATTAATCCCATTAATGAAGTCCTATTTTATTATGCTTCACAAGCATCACGTTTGAAACGAAATCAACAATATACAATATATATCTCATATATATAATATAAACATTCATCTCAGGCAGTAATATGATCTAATCACAGAACATTGCAGCAGAAGAACATTTATGAAATATTGGATATACTAGGAGGTCCGTGTTTTAATACGAGCCTGTATAAAACGCGGATTCCACGGTCGTAATGAATAGCCAAACCCACATCCCTAGACCCCTACGACAGCGGCAAGCAACCCTGCCAATTCTGGGGTTAGGAGACCCGGTCTCGACTCCTCGAGATGGACTCTCACTAGACCCTAGAACCCGGTTACTTGTGCTCCCCTCCTTGGGTCTGACTAATGCGGAAAAGTAAATAATATACAATGGTGACATAAACCTCATACCGGAAGTGCCCCAATAAAAGAATATTACATACAATGAATTTTACATGAATGAAAATAAAAACCCTCATCTCACAAAAAAACCCCGGCTATTCAGAACACGACGATCCAATATAACATATAACGGAAACACATAATATCTCATATTATCAACGTAAGTAAATATGCGTACCCCAATTGTCGTTGATGTATAGAAACGAAACCGGCAATACACCACATATTACACATACGGTCACAGAAAAGAAAGTGTAAAACTACAACAGTTGGAATCCGCAAGCACCTTAGACATCTCATGCTTAACCAGATGAATTCCTTAGACATCGCATGCCTAACAATTATAAACCCCGCATTTTATTCTCAATATCGAAAACTCAAATTCGGGAAATTCAACAAGATTCCCGACATCCTGATCGAATGCTCGTCGGAAACTTTAGTAGACGGCCGCACCCCCGATATCATCGACGAAGTGCACTAAGGCGGAACACCGCTGCCGCGAGCACCTGAACGGATGCTTTTGGCGATGGGGTTCTCCTACTGTCACTTGGTCGGAGCTTTGGGGCGTGGCTATCTATTAAGTTTACCCGGCGAGTATCCGCGTACGCTACGTGATTGCGACGGACTTTTGATCGCATCAAAATCCCGTGGCAACCGATCATCTGAGACTAAACTGCTAGATTTATAACATTCAAATTAGTTATCTCATAACTACTTGTGGATTCCAAATATTGTAACACATTCCAGATAAATAGACATTGTTAAACTTTCCGATCGAATAAACAAACACCCAAGATTTCCCAAATAGCTCAACACTTGAGCGGAATTCAAAAATTCCAGAACATGTCACAGCCCCAATGAACCAGCCGTAGGAGGGTCAAACCAACGCCTCACATGTGGCAACGCTAAACTACCACAAACCCTAGGGTTCAAGTGGCAGTTTTGACGGTCACATAATCGAGTTAAGGTTACGTTCTTCTAGAGGGTCCACAGATACGCTTGCATGATTTCCCAAAAATTTTAAACTCGTGAAATAATCCAACACATGAAAGTTTTCCGATAGGGGAAAAAGTGAGTTATTGATATCCGTTCGATCTTTTTAACACGTTCTAAATTACCCGAAAAAAACTTAAATGAAATTAAACTTTCCGATCGAATCAACGAATACAAAAGATCTCCAGAAAACTCAACACTTGAGTAGAATTAAAAATTCCCAGAAGCAAGCAGAATTACCTACGGATGTTACTGTGTAAAAAACTGACCCTAATACCCCTGAACGGCCGCGGAACCGCCGCGCAAGGAAGGGTATTGCCGCGGTTCCACGGCGCTTTAAGGGGATTAGGGGGTCGTTTTTCACAGTAACCCTTAGAATTCCCTGCTTAATTTTCTGAGAATTTTTAATACAGAAAAAATCAACATTTTAAAAAATTTCCAGGGAGGGGGTCAATAGTGATGTTTCGGGGTTCGATCGAACTTTAAACTTCGTCAAGACTTTGCCTAAAGCTCTAGCTTGGCTCTGATACCACTGTAGGGTTACTAGGCACAGTGACAAGGTTCTACAAGGTATCAACCATGCCAAAATAAAATTTTTCATGTGCCGAACAACCCTAACCAAGATCTTAGACTAGAGATTAGGCGAAACAAAGCAAGTAAACAACTTTACTTCTAAGAGTTAGGGATTACAACCTTTGTAGTCTGTTCCTTCACTTCTAAAGCTCCGTGTTGAGGTCCCTTCGTTGCGATTATCGAGTATCCGGACTCTAGAGAGGCTCCATGAAGAGAAAAATGCAAGCTTGCTTCCGATCTTCGATAACAAAGATGATCTACCTTGAAGAAACTAAAGCCCAAGCTTTTGCTTCACTAATCAAGTATTAGCAAAGCAAAAACCCTAATCTAAGTGGCTAGAATAGATGAGGATGATGAAGTAGGAATTTAGCTCTCATTTTTTTTCTTTATCTCACTTATTTTCATCACTTTTGAAAAAGCTAGAAAGCTTTTCATCAAAGAGGAAGAAGAAGAAGAAGCAAAACCATTTGTGATGAATAATGAATCAAGTGAGGTTAGAAATGCAACCATGGGTTAAGTATGAAGACTTAACCCATGTAGAGAATTAACTATGGTTAAATGGTTGGGTTGGGTTAAAGAAATATCTTTGCAAAATATCACAAAATATCAAGGTCAAAGTTAAATCTTCAAGAAGCTTCTTGAAAGCTTCATGAAAGTTTAACCCTAATCCAAACCCTAACCATATTTAAACTCCACAAATCATATTGCATTTATAACCATAACATGTTACAATATTATATATCACATATACAATATTTATTGTAACAAAATAAAATAATACAATTAACATATATCACATATATATCAATGTATTACCCGAGTGAGAAAAAGAATCTTTAAGTGAGATAATATTAGTTAATGTAATTTAATACATCAAATATATAATTATACATTAAACTATCGAATCAACACTTGATCCGATAATCCGGCTATTTCACAAATAACCGACTAATATAATCTGTATCAGTTCATCGAATCAACACTTGATCCGATGACCCGGCTATATCACATATACCCGACCAATATCTCATATTGCGAGAATCTAATATGGTATCGCATACACGTATTATTCTCGGTCCCGCACATATCACATATGTGCTCCTACTCCGTTTTGCCTGAGCCAGGAAACCTCTGTGTAGGACTCTAAAGAATCGTCAATACTCCAGCAGTAGGTGATGATCATATCAAACACCCACAAGCTGCAAGCGGTCAGCTAAACGTAACAGCCGCCCAGGTATTGAGCGATCAGAAGATCAACAAGCAAGCATGTACATTCTCCTATTAATCCAATCAGTAACACTCTCGTATAGTCCGGTCTCTTCGTCTGATATGTCGCATATCTCGCCTAGGGATGGTAAACGTCAGACCCCAGTAGCTTGATAAGTCATGTCGATATGAGGTCCATAACAGTTCGAGAAACTACTGATAACACTTACCAGTAAATCTCGACAACCTTGGTCAAGGATTTCTAGTTATAGCTAATCGAACCCAGCGCAACATCAACTCCCTATACCGGGAGAGACGAAACCTCTCCTATCGCTCATTTCCTCCATGTGATTCGGGACTGTACCCAAAAGCCACCTTTTTGCACGCCCTCTTGGACGTGGTATGATGGAAATCAAAGCACAGTGGGAATCACACAAGACTCTATGACGATCTCGGGTCTGCATACTAACCTGTACTAGTGTCACCAGAGAACTGCCATCTGACGTGAGGTATAATACCATCTGGGAGTTCTTGGCGAGTCCGTCCAGTGTACCCAGTCTCCACTGAGCACCCGTATACCTTCTCTGATGTCAAACACCAATGGATATGGGAGGCGGCATCGCCTATCATATGGGTCAAGAAGCGCATACGCTAGTCTACTCTGGTATATCGATGCCCTGTCTCGATACACCTACGACTAGGAAAATTTAAAGGATGTACTTGGCGACTACACTATCCCCACTAGTATGATCCGCATCATAGTCCTGGTAGTCAAGTACTCATCCTAAGGGCTTTATCAACATGCAACATAGAGACAATCAGAGTACATGTTAAGATGAAGAGTAACCAGATAGCATACTGTCATGTCGAGCAAGAAAGTCCTCCCTATATATGTCCAAGTATCCACTACAATATACATCGTATGTACAGTAATGGCCTCTAGGGCTTACATATAACTAACAAAAACTTGCGGAGCTTAAGCTACTCCTTTTGACAAAAAACCTTTTGATTCTACGACGATATCAAGTTCAAAGCGTTAAAGATTTTCTTAAAAATCATCCGCAACCCTCCGTCATTTTAGGAAGTAGAGTACTTAGTATTCGTGCTACGTTTGTTGACCTTAGCCAAGGTATAGTGTACGGTAGCTAAGTGATGTCTTTCTACAATGCATATGATGCAGATTAATTGGGACAGGCATATGACTTTGTTGACCTTAGCCAAGGGTCATGTGAACGGGTCTAATTAATCAAGAAATGACGGGTTGAAATTGACTAGTGCTTGGGATTTGTTGACCATAGCCAAGGTCATGAGTGCTAGGGGTAAAAACCACATCGGGAGTTTCAAGAGTTGAAATTTACAATGAGATTGCATACCTTCCATATGATGGTTGGATCCCGATCCCACTGTGGGCAATAGTTGCTCCCAGGAGAGTTTTGCAGTTTACAATTAGCTAACCTACTAGGTGTCTAGAAAGGTGTTAACGGGGCTACGCCTCTGGGAAGACGAGGTTTATATTAATTAGGTCCGTGCGAAAGCACGAGGAAACTCCCTCAAGTACCGACACTGGCCTGGCTGAACGGTTGGCAAAGTTGTAGACTGTAATTAATCCTGGCTAGTATTCTTTTTAAGGTTTGAAAGAAAAACTTGATTAAAGCAGCGGGAGACATCGATTAGATAAGATAATAACCAATCTGATCTTTGCAAGAGCTTTCGCTGAGTGTATTCTTTTCTCTCTCTTAATAGCAGATACCAATGACAGGATTCAAGCTTCTACTAGATAAAAATAAACTCAATGGGACCAATTATAAAGAATGGATGAGGAATCTTAACATTGCCTTGACTTATGATAAGGTATCATATGTCCTCACGGCTCCGGCCCCGCCCGTCCCAGGTCCTAAATCTTCGGTTGCAGATAAGGAAGTCCGCAAGACATGGGACGCTGACTGTGCTACAGCCAAGTTCCTCGCGCTTGCATCGATGGATAACACACATCAGAAGCAGCATGAGAATATGGACGTACATGCCATATTTCTCCATACAAAGGAGTTGTATGGATAACATTCCGACGTATTACGATACGAAGCATCCAGAAAACTGTTTCAGATGTGAATGGCCCCTGGCACACTAGTAGGAGACCAAGTTCTGAAGATGATAGCTCTCATAGAAGAGCTTGAGGACCTTGGATAGATAATGGACAATGAGCAATAAAAGGATATTATTCTGCAGTCTCTCCCCTCCACCTTTGCTCAATTTACAGTTAACTTCAACATGCACAACATGGAGAAGGAACTACCTGAACTCCTTAATATGTTAAGGAGTGCAGGGACCACGTTGAAGTCAGTGAAGACTCCCGTTTTGAGTATTGGGCCATCTTCCACCTCTCGCCCGAAGGCTAAGGCCAAAGGAAAGATGAAGAAGAAACCCACCAAACCTAAGGGTGGAGTCAAAATGTTAAGGGGAAAAGACAAGTCCAAAGCTGGGGAATCAGGGAAAGGGGAATGTTATCACTGCCACAAAACAGGATACTGGAAGCGCAACTGCACCGAGTACTTGGATCTCAAGAAGAAGCATGGGGATGCTTCCGCTTCAGGTGTGTTTGTGAAAGAAAACTATTTTTCAATAAACTCTGCTTCCTGGGTATTAGATACCGGTTCAGGTTCTCACATTTGCAATTATATGCAGGGGCTGAGAAATAGCAAGGTTTTGAAGACATGTGACCATACTCTCCGCTTTGTAAATGGTTCCAATATACATACAGTTGCAGTGGGAGAGTATCACTTGGGGTTGCCGTCTAGGTGTGTATTGGTTTTGAACCCATGTTATTATATACCTAGTATGCTTTATTATATAATATACGTTTCTTTGTTAGACAATGAAGGATATAATTTTGTATTGCAGAACAATGTTATGAACATTCACCTGAATCAAATGTTGGTTGGGTATGGTATACTTAATAACATGATATACGTCCTAAATCAATACAAAGTTTTCAGCATACAACACACTAATAAAAGAAAACTTTCAAAAATAAATGATGCTTTTCTTTGGCACTATAGACTTGGTCATATTAACGAAAGAAGACTAAACAAGTTACACAAAGATGGATATTTAAACCCTTTTGAATATAAATCTTATGCGACTTTCCAGTCATGTATCAGGGGATAAATGACTAAAACTCCGTTTACAGGACACGGAGAAAGAGCTACTGAGCTCTTAAGCCTCATACATAGTGATGCATGTGGACCAATGTCTACACAGGGTAGAGGCGTTTTTTCATACTTCATTACTTTCACTGATGATTTCTCAAGATTCGGTCATGTATTTTTATTAAAGCACAAGTCCGAAGCTTTCGAGAAATTCACTGAATATAAACTCGAAGTAGAAAAACAAACCGTCTTGATTATCAAAATGCTTCGATCAGATCGAGGTGGGCAGTATCTCAGTACAGAGTTTGCAGACTTCCTAAAAGAGAATGGGATTCTCTCTCAGCTCACTCTTCCTTACACACCACAGCACAACGGTGTGTCAGAACGACGGAATCGGACCCTATTAGATATGGTCCGTTCTATGATGAGTGATGCTGAGTTACCCGTCTCATTTTGGGGGCATGCATTGGAGACTGCAGCATTTCTACTGAACATGGTCCCAACCAAAACCTTGTCTACCACGCCATATGAGATATGGCATGGGATGAGACCATCTCTTAAACGAATTAAGATTTGGGGTTGTCCGGCCTATGTTAAAAAGCAGAATCCGAACAAACTCGAGACACGGTCGGTCATGTGTAATTTTGTGGGATATTCAAAGAATTCTTATGGATATTTTTTCTACCACAAGGAGGAACAAAAAGTGTTTGTTTCTCAGTATGCCACATTCTTGAAAAAAGTATTTTTCACAAGTAATACTGATGGCAGTGTGGTAGATCTAGAAGAGGTTCTAGAGACACAAACTACAAATGAAAACTTGGTTGAACTGGCTGTTGCAACAGAAACTAAAGAACCTCGCCCACTCCGTAGGTATGGTAGGACTTCTCGCCTACCGGAGAGGTACTACGGTTTCGTTATTGATGGTGAAAGAGAAGACTGCATCATGGATGATGATGATCCTACCAGCTTTCAGCAACCTATCACGAGTGGAGACTCTGTGAAGTGGCTGGCTGCCATGAGATATGAAATGGAGTCTATGTACACCAACAAAGTATGGACTTTGGACGTTGTACCCCCTGGGGTAAAACCTATGGGGTGCAAATGGATCTTTAAAAGAAAGATTGGTGTAGATGGGCAGGTAGAGACCTCTAAGGCAAGACATGTGGCGAAGGGTTTTCATCAAAGACCAAGTCTGGACTATGATGAAACTTTTTCTCCCGTAGCCATGCTTAAGTCCATTCGGATCCTACCTGCTATTGCTGCTCACCACGACTATGAAATCTGGCAGATAGACATTAAAACAGCATTTCTAAATGGAGATTTAGAAGAATGCGTTTATATGGATCAGCCAGAGGGCTTCATTGACATTGGGAGCAGCGGGAAAGCATGTAGATTGCTTAAATCAATTTTGTTAATGTATATGCCCTAGAGGCCATTACTGTATCATCATAGTTTGTATATTACTTAATGGAAGCTTGGGATATTCACAGTTGTAACAACATTATTGCTCAAAATAGTATTATGCTACTTGGTTTGTTTCTACTTCAATATGTACTTATGTTTCTTTTAACATATCGCCTATGCATATTAGCAGAGCCCTTAGGATCTATGCTTGATTACCAGCATTGTGATGGCAGTCACACTAGTGGGGGCTGGGTAATCTACAAGCACATCCTTATACAGGTCCCTAGTCGCGGGATTATCGATACAGGGCATCGATACTCTAGAGTAGTCTAGTGTATATGCTTCTCTTCCCAGCCTGGGAGATGGTCTGTCCCACAGCCATCGGTACGCCGTACTGGAGATAGTATGCAGGTGCTCATTAGATTGTGAGTTATACTGGACGGACTCATTGGGAACTACTGGTTGGTTATATACCTATCGTCAGATAGCAGTACCCAGGTCACATGAGTACAGCTTAGTCCGTTGACTTGACACTGCTACTTCGCCTCAAATGTGTTCCCACTATTCTTAGATTACTAACCTACCACGGCTCTACTAAGTCGTGCAAATAGGTAGTAGTTGGGTGCAGTCCCGAAGCACTTGGAGGCAGTTGCGGTTAGATAGGATTCGTCTCTCCCGGTATTAGGGGTTGATATCGCGCTGTGTTCGGAACGCCATTACACATACACCCTGGCCAGGGCAAGCGATATTTACTGGTAGGTACTCCACTAGTTTCTCAGGGTGTATTGGACCGTACTCCAACACGACTTATACCACTATTAGGGGTCTGACGTTTACCGCCCCGAGGCCCGATATGCGATACTCTTAGACGGACAGACCGGACTGTACGGAGATTGTCACATACAGACTCAGTAGAAGTTCGGATGAGTTATGCTCATTGTCTTTCTTATCGACAATACCTGGGGACCATTACGTACAGCTAGTACCGCTTGCGGGCTGTGGTTAAACCCACTGCCAGCGTAGAGTCGAGTCTTTAGAGCCTCACACAGAGCATTTCCCTGCATCGGGCAAAACGTGTAGATATCGTATGATTTTACGAAAGGGTTTGATCGTGCGCACACTCGTGCACGCACGATGAGTCGGACGGACATTAATAGTGGGCTTTGGTTTAAGCCGGATCCTAGTATTGTACTGATGGATTTTCTTCGTTTTCGGTATTCGTATTTTTCGGAATTCGAATACAGGTACGTATGTACGGACGATGAGTGTTTTTGTAATTTATTCAAAGATGCTTCTAGAAGATGATATTTCATATATGTATTTTTCATTTTGGATTAAATGATTTATGCAATATGACATGGTAGAAATGAGGTGGAAATTGCATGATATCGAGCATGGCTAAATGTGACACATGGTGGATTTTGAAGTCATGACTCATTTGGTTGTAAATTGAACCCTAATTACTATTATTCATTTAATTTATTAGATGAATAATAGATAGTGTTCAGTTTAGAACCATAAGAAAGGACACACTCTCTCTCATACATTTTCTCACTAGCTTTTTCTAAAAATATCTTCTTCTTCCTCAAATCTTAGAATACTCATGAGTTGAGTTACCTAGGAAGAAATAAAAAGACTCCTCAATCCATCTACACCATCTACACAATCTAGATCATTTAGTTTAGTAAACTACTCGATCTAGTTTCTTTAGTTTAGAAGAAAAAGCTTAGTGCACAAACGTTCGGGTGGATCATCTAGGATTCGAGCAAGCCGACGAGGAGTCGACATCCGTACCACTTCAAGGAGTTCGTGCAGGTGAGGAGGACAGCGAGATAAGGAGAAGAAGGAGCAGGTTTCTTGAGGTATAATTTCTGTACTTTGTTTATACTTCTTTTGCTTTTGCTAGATACGGTTTAGATTAAGATCATGGCTTTTAGTCGATGTTATGATGCTAAAATTATCGTTTTTTACACCTTCCGCCTCCCCGCGATTCCGCGGGGTGCATACCATCGACTTACAGTGGTATCAGAGCCAACTAAACCTAATCTAGCATGTTAGCAAGTAGTAGAACATCGATCGTCGGAAAAACCGGAAAACTAAATACCGAAAACCCTACATTCTGTCGATTTTCAAAACTGTCTGTAAAATTATTTCAGTATCATGAAAAATACATGCAGGGTTTTCTAAGATGACATAAGAAATTCATGCCTCTGAATCGCCAAGACAGTCGCGGATCCGCGGCAAAATCGTCTTTCTGCGGCGGAACCACGGCCGAGTCTTGGCCAATTCAACTCGGATTTATTCTGTTGTATCTTAATTTTGGTATTATGATTTCTGGAATATTTGGTTTCTACCCAGTAAGTTTCCAAGTGCTACTTTGTAATTACGGTAGATACGGAAAATATGTTTCAATCGAATTCCTATTGTACTTAGCTAATTGGTTCTTCTGTTTTGTTATATGTGTTTTAAACGTCGACTAATTGCTATACGACTGTTAGTAGAGGTTTCACATATCTGTTGGTTTGTGTATATAAACATTTTCTGATTATCGATGATGAATAGCCGGGGTTGTTAGATGAGCGTTTTTATCTTTCATTCATCTAAATTGTAAAATTGATGTAATATTATTTCGCGGGGCACATCCGGGTTGAGGTTGTAGCCACCATTGTATTATTTTATTTTTACTGTTTTCTTCTCCTAGGATAGACCCAAGGTGGGGTACACAAACTACCGGGTTCTTTTAAGTGGCGTACTCACTTTGTTGAGGGAGGCTGCTTCACTTCTGGAATTTGGCGGGTAGTTTGCCATACCCGTAGAGGTCTGGGGTGGGGTTTGGTTATTCATCGCGACCGTGGGATCCGTGTTTCGTTGCAGGCTTAAACGAAACGCGGCATTCCTAGTATATGCGAAATGTTTATCTGTGACTGGAATGATTATTATTGCATGAGATGATTGTAAAATATCTATATATGGTATATAGTAGTCGTCACTTATGTTTTATATCCGCGCTAGCCCAGCCCCCTCTCTATCGTTAGTTAAGTAACCTAACGGGTGATGACGGGGCCTCGTGGCGAATGCGGATGGCATAAGAGGACGTGATATTTTTTTTTTCAATTCTCTCTGTAATGATAGGTGTAAATGATGGGAATGAATTAGAATAATGCAAAGCAAATAAACCAAAGTTAAATCGTAAGAACAAATTTGAAAACTACTCGGTTTTTTCAAAACAGCAAACTTTTAAATGCGGAGCTTAAACTACTCCTTTTTTTAAAGCTATCAAGTTCCTTCGATTATATCAAGTTCACTACGTTCACGGTTTTACCAAAACCATTCGTAGCCCTCCGTCATTTCATATGAATAGTCAATAGTATTCAAGCTATGTTTGTTGGCCAAAGTCAAGGCATAGTGATTGGTAGATGTTGGATATTCATATGAAGCATAGATAGATGTGTTAGTTTGGGACAGTTGTTCTGCTTTGTTGGCCAAAGTCAAGGGTAGGTACGGGTGGGTTCAAATTAACCTGGAGAATGACGGATAGAACTTGACATGCGACTTATGATTTGTTGTCCAAAGTCAAGGTCATAAGAGCATGGGGCAAAAATCCACATCGGGTGTTTTCTAAAGAAACTGAAACTTTCTAGTGTTGCATACCATTTGGAGTGTGATAATTTTGGTAGGATTCCTTCAGCTTTATCACACAATGATATTTGGATCTCGATCCTACTGTGAGTATATGCTACTCCTCGGGAGATTTTTTCACTAAAACGATCAATACTATAAACCAAGTAGGTGTCTAGAACGGTGTTAGCGGGGCTATGCCTCCAGGGAAAAGAGGTTTTGTAATTAAGGAACTTCGTGAAAGCGTTGGAAAACCTCCCTCGAAGTACCAACACTAGCCTGGCTGAACGGTTAAGCAAGAATTGTACGGTGAGATAAAATCTTGACTAATTCCTCTTTTCTGGTTTGAGGAGGGATTCGAGAAACAGTGGGAGCCATCCTGTTTAGATAAACTAAAAACCATTCTAAACTTGCCAGAGAATCATGCTAAAGTGTTTCTTCTCTCTCTCCTAATTGCAGCGACCAAACATGACGGGCCTTAAGTTGCTTTTCGATAAAAACATGTTGACAGGGCCAAACTATAAAGATTGGTTCAGGAATGTCAAGATGGCTATAACTTATGACAAGTTGGGCTATGTCCTTACTACAAAATCCCCTGCTGTCCCAGGCCCAGACTCCAGTGTCGCGGACAGGGAAATCTGTAAGACTTGGGAGATTGACTGCGAGAAGGCCATGTGCCTCGTGCTTGCCTCTATGGAGAATGAACATCAGAGGAGGCACGAGAATATGGACCTAGAATCCATATTCCTCCATACAAAGGAATTATATGGAGAGCAATCTCGTATCGCAAGATACGAGACCTCGAAGAAACTGTTTCAAGCGAGGTTGGCCGTCGAATCATCTGTCGGGGACCACGTCCTTAATATGATTGGCTACATTGAGGAGCTCGCAGACCTCGGGACCACGTTAGAGAATGAGTTGTATACAGACTTGATTCTCCAATCCCTTCCTTCCACATACGCCCAGTTTATTTTGAATTTTAATATTCAAAGTAAAGAAGTTGAACTTCCGGAACTTCTCAATATGTTGAGGAGTGCTGAGGGCACCCTGCAGAAAGCAAGGGAAACACCCGCTCTATTTGTTGGTGGTACTTCTTCTTCCAGGTCCAAGGCGAAAGCCAAAGGAAAGAAGAAGAAGGCCCCCACCAAAGCGAGAGGAGGTGTTGGTAAGGTGGAAGCAATTGGAAAAGCAAAAGTTGGTGGGCAAACTGTAGGGAAGGAAGAATGCTTTTATTGTCACAAGAAGGGCCATTGGAAGAAGGATTGCAGGGCCTGGAAAGCCCAGAACCAGGGAGAGAAGCAGGTTGTGGCTTCGGCTTCTGGTGTGTATGTTATTGAAAACTGTGTGTCAATTAACTCTACTTCCTGGGTATTAGATACCGGTTCAGGATCTCTTATCTGTAATTCTTTGCAGGCACTGAGAAGCCGTAGAGTTTTAAAGGCAGGTGATATGACCCTCAGAGTTGCAAACGGAGCAAGCATGGATGCTGTGTCCGTGGGGGAATATCACTTAGGATTGACTAATGGACACGTTTTGGTTTTGCGCAACTGTTATTATGTACCTAGTTTGACTTTTAATATCATATCAGTATCTTTAATGTCTAAAGAAGGTTATGATTTTGCATTTGTAAGCGATGTCGTAAACATCCACCTTAATCATAACTTGATTGGGTCGGGTACATTAAACAACGGTATATACGTATTAAACCAACCGCAGATTTTCAATGTCCAGAATACACACAAAAGAATGTCTCCAGAAATTAATCATGCTTTCTTATGGCATTGTAGACAGGGTCACATCAATGAAACACGATTGACTAAGTTGCATAAAGAAGGATATTTGGATCCGTTCGAGTATCAATCTTATGCAACTTGTCAATCTTGTCTCAAAGGAAAGATGACAAAGACTCCATTCATTGGACAAGGAGTAAGAGCAAGCGAGTTCTTGGGACTCATACACAGCGATGTATGTGGTCCAATGTCTACACATGCACGAAGCGGTTATTCTTACTTCATTACTTTTACGGATGATTTCTTAAGGTACGGACATGTCTTCCTGATGAAGCATAAATCCGAAGCTTTTGAGAAATTCCGGGAATATAAGAATGAACTGGAAAACCAAACCGGCAAAAGTATCAAGACACTGAGATCTGATCAAGGTGGTGAATACTTGAGTGTCGAGTTCCTGAATTACTTAAAAGAGAATGGAATTCTCTCTCAGCTTACTCCTCCAATACACTCCACAACACAATGGTGTATCGGAGAGGAAGAACAGAACCCTATTGGATATGGTTCATTCCATGATGAGTAATGCTGAGTTACCGCGATCCTTTTGGGGTTATGCACTAGAATCAGCTGCATATCTTTTGAACCGGGTTCCTACTAAGACAGTGCCTACCACACCATATCAGATGTGGAGTGGGAAGAAACCCTATCTTAAACACTTTAAGGCATGGGGATGTCCAACTTTTGTTAAAAAGCAGCATACGGACAAACTCGAGGCACGCTTAGTACAGTGCAAGTTTGTGGGATATCAAAGAACTCTAAGGTTATTTTTTCTATTACACAGAGGAACAAAAGGTTTTTGTTTCTCGTCATGCCTGCTTCTTGGAAACTGAATTTTTAGAAAATCAGATAAGTGGGAGCACAATAGAACTGGAGGAAATTCTAGAACCCCAAGCTATTACTGAAAGCATAGTGGAACAAGAAAATTTCGAAAGAACAGGACATTACCGCACTACTCCGCCGGAGTAGAATGTTTTCTCATCCGCCCAAGAGATACTACGGATTTCTCATAGACGAGGATAGAGAGGATTGCATCATTCATAATGATGAGCCAACTAGCTTCCAGCAAGCCATTCCTAGCAGAGACTCGATAAAATGGCTAGATGCAATGCGGACCGAGATGGAGTCCATGTACACTAACAAAGTATGGACTTTGGACTTTGCTCCAGAAGGGGTAAAACCCGTTGGCTACAAATGGATCTTCAAAAGTAAGATTGGTGTAGATGGACCAGTTGAAACCTATAAGGCTAGACTTGTTGCAAAATATTTTCGTCAAAGACCTGGTTTGGACTATGATGAAACCTTTTCTTCAGTGGCTATGCTCAAATCCATTCGAATTATTCTTGCCATTGCTGCCTTCTACAATTATGAAATCTGGTAGATGGACGTAAAGACGGCTTTCCTTAATGGATAATTGGATGAGTGCGTCTATATGGATCAGCCAGAAGGTTTTAATTAGAATGGGAGCAGCGAGAAAGTGTGCAAGCTGCTTAAGTCCATTTATGGACTAAAGCAGGCATCGCGGAGTTGGAACATCTGTTTTGATGAAACAGTCAAAGACTTTGACTTTATCAAAAATCCAGATGAACCATGCTTATATAGTAAGATTGTAGAGAGAACCGTTGTGTTCCTTGTATTATACGTAGAGGACAATCTCTTGATAGGAAATGACATTCCTACCCTACAATCTGTCAAAAGATTTTTATCACAAAGGTTCTCTATGAAAAACCTGGGTGATGCCTCTTACATACTGGGGATTCGGATCTATCGTGATAGATCAAAGAGGATGTTGGGACTTTCACAGTCCAGGTATATCGACACCATACTGAAAAGATTCAGTATGGAAGATTCTAAACGTGGTAACCTACCGGTTTGTTACGGAGTCACCTTTCCAAAAAGATGTCTCCCAAGACTAATTTGGAAAGGGATCGCATGTCTATTATACCCTACGCTTCTGCAGTAGGCTCTATAATGTATGCATTGTTGTGTACCAGAACAGATGTATCTTATGCACGAAGCGTGGCAAGCTGGTATCAGTCAGACCCAGGAAAGAACCACCGGATAGCAGTAAAGAACATTCTCAAGTACCATAGAAGGACTAAGGATATGTTCTTGGTGTATGGCGGAAAAGACCTCCAGATCGAGGCTTTTGATGACTCCAGCTTCCAGAGCGATAAGGATGACTCCAAGTCCATGTCGGGTTATGTCTTCACCCTCAACGGAGGGGCGGTAAGTTGGAAGAGTTCTAAACAAGATACCGTTGCTGACTCAACTATGGAAGCAGAGTATATTGCTGCTTCTGACGCCGCAAAAGAAGCAGTCTGGATGAGGAAGTTCTTAACAGATCTTCAGGTGGTTCCGTCCATTGTTGGTCCAATACCTCTGTATTGTGACAACAACGGGGCTATAGCTTTAGCAAAGGAACCCAAGTCCCATCAAAAGTCCAGACACATCTTGAGGCGGTATCACCTGATTTGGGAGATCGTGGATCGCCGGGAGATCGAGGTTCGGAGAGTTGCTACAGAGGACAACGCTGCAGATCCATTCACAAAGGCTATTTCTCAGACGCAGTTCGAGAGGCTATTCGAGATGATAGGTCTGCGATATGCCAGTACATGGCCCTAGTGCAAGTGGGAGATTGTTAGTGTATATGCCCTACATGCCATTACTGTATCATACTAGTTTGTATATTACTTAATGGAAGCTTGGGATATTCACAGTTGTAATAACATTCTTGCTTAAAATAGTAGTATGCTACTTGGTTTGTTTCTACTTCAATATGTACTTATGTTTCTTATAACATATCGCCTATGCATATTGGTAGAGCCTTTAGGATCTATGCTTGATTACCAGCGTTATGATGGCAGTCACACTAGTAGGGGCTGGGTAATCTACAATCACATCCTTATACAGGTCCCTAGTCGCGGGGTTATCGATACAGGGCATCGATACTCCAGAGTAGACTAGTGTATACGCTTCTCTTCCCAGCATGGGAGATGGTCTGTCCCACAGCCATCGGTACGTCGTACTGGAGATAGTATGCAGGTGCTCATTAGGTTGTGAGTTATACTGGACATACTCATTGGGAACTGCTGGTTCGTTATAAACCTATCGTCAGATAGCAGTACCCAAGTGACATGATTACAGCTTAGTCCATTGACTTGATACTGCTACTTCACCTCAAGTGTGTTCCCACTGTTCTTAGATTACTACCCTACCACGGCTCTACTGAGTCGTGAAACAGGTAGTAGTTGGGTGCAGTCCCGAAGCACTTGGCGGCAGTGGCGGTTAGATAGGATTCGTCTCTCCCAGTAATGGGGGTTGATATCGCGTTGTGTTCGGAACGCCATTATACATAGTCCCTGGCCAGGGCAGGCGAGATTTAATGGTAGGTACTCTAGTAGTTTCTCAGGGTGTATTGGACCGTACTCCTACACGACTTATACATCTATTAGGGGTCTGACGTTTACCGCCCTCCTAGGCCCGATATGCGATACTCTTAGACGGATAGACCGGACTGTACGGAGATTGTCATATACAGACTCAGTAGAAGTTCAGATGAGTTATGTTCATTGGCTTTCTTATCGACAATACCTGGGGACCGTTACGTACAGCTAGTACCGCTTGCGACCTGTGGTTAAACCCACTGCCAGCATAGAGTCGAGTCTTTAGAGTCCCCCACAGAGCGTTTCCCTGCATCGGGCAAAACGTGTAGATATCGTATGGTTTTACGAAAGGGTTTGATCACGTGCACGCACGATGAGTCGGACGGACAATACTAGTGGGCTTGGTTTAAACCGGATCCTAGTATTGTACTGATGGATTTTCTTCGTCTTCGGTATTCGTATTTTTCGGAATATGAATATATGTACGTTTGTACGGACGAGGGGAGTTTTTATAATTTATTCAAAGATGCTTCTAGAAGATGATATTTCATATATGTATTTTTCATTTTGGATTAAATGATTTATGCATTATGACATGGTAGAAAAGAGGTGGAAATTGCATGATATTGAGCATGGCTAAATGTGACAGATGGTGGATTTTGAAGCCATGACTTATTTGGTTGTAAATTGAACCCTAATTAGTATTATTCATTTAATTTATTAGATGAATAATAGATAGTGTTCAATTTAGAACCATAAGAAAGGACACTCTCTCTGTCATACATTTTCTCGATAGCTTTTACTAAAAATAACTTTTTCTTCCTCAAATCCTAGAATACTCATGAGTTGAGTTACCTAGGAAGAAATAAAAGACTCCTCAATCCATCTACACCATCTACACAATCTAGATCATTTAGTTTAGCAAACTACTTGATCTAGTTTCTTTAGTTTATAAGAAAAAGCTTGGTGCACAAACGTTCTGGTGGATCATATAGGATTCGAGCAAGCCAACGAGGAGACGACATCCGTACCACTTCGAGGAGTTCGTGCAGGTGAGGAGGACAGCGAGATAAGGATAAGAAGGACCAGGTTTCTTGAGGTATAATTTATGTACTTTGTTTATACTTATTTTGCTTTTGCTAGATACGGTTTAGATTACGATAATGGCTTTCAGTCGATGTTATGATGCTAAAATTATCGTTTTTTACACCTTCCGCCTCCCCGCGATTCCGCGGGGTGCATAGCATCGACTTACACATTTATGGATTAAAGGAGGCATCACGGAGTTGGAACATCTGTTTTGATGATGTTATCAAAGAGTTTGATTTCTTCAAAAATCCAGATGAACCTTGTGTTTATAAGAAGACTGTAGGGAGAGTTGTCACAATCCTCGTATTGTACATGGATGACATTCTTCTAATAGGAAATGATATTCCTATGCTACAGTCGGTCAAATCTTCCTTGTCACTAAGGTTCTCCATGAAAGACCTGGGTGATGCCACATACATTCTGGGCATTCGGATCTATAGGGATAGATCCAAAAGGTTATTGGGATTGTCCCAAACCAGGTACATAAACTGTAAGTCCACGTTGCTCACCCCGGTTCTTACGAGGAGGCGGAAACGGTGAAAAACAATAATTTGGAGCAAAGGCAACATGGAATAAAAGCCGGATCTTTGCTAAACTAGAAACTAACAAACTACTAGAGGCTTTAACTACTATGCTGTAGAAAATATACCTCACGAAACCGGTCCTTCGGGTCTTCTCTCCGCTGTCCGGCTCGTCCATCCACGCTCCGAGGGTCGATCCGGATCTTGGTCACTTCCGCAGCCTTCTTGAGTTGAAGACGATCCACCCGAGAGTTGTACACCGAGCTCCACCTCAAGCCAAGGCAACTAGGGCAACGAGATCGCTAATCTAGATGCCCTAGGTTGTGTAGAAGAGAAAGATGGAAGTGTTTGTCTATGCGGATTCTTTTTCTCTCAACACATGAGATCAAAAGAATTTATCAAGAGGAGGAAAAAGGAGGAGATCAAGCAACCATGGAGCTTTTCTTTTCTTCTCACTTTCAAGAGAGAGAATGAGAAGAGAATAATGAAAAAGGATTAACTAAAGAAAATGAACCATGGTTGCAATAATACACAAAAACCATCATTACTAATCCTATCATGATAAAGTTGATGGCACTAATGACTTGACCATTTTCATAACTCAAGAAATAAAAAGAAAATCAAAGAAGAGTGTAGACCTCTCATGAAGGTCAATAGTCAACTCCGGTCAACGGGTCAACAAAGTCAAGAGAGGTCAAGGTGGTCAAATAGTCAATGCAATTAGCCATCACTAAACTCTCACTAAAAGGATTAGTAAACAATGTCTCCGGCTCATAATGGTTTTGACCAAACGAATTGTCAAAACCCTAATGAGCTACCACATAACGGTTTTGGCCGAACCAACTGCCAAAACCCTAATGGGGCACCTCCACCTTTATCGCTCCTCAAAACTGTGCATACACACCCGCATCCGCATTCCGTAGAATGCGAATGCACAGAAGACAAATCAAATCCATCCGTGCAATACTAAGATCCGGCTTAATCCAAAGCCCACTAGTATTGCCTGCCCGAACAGCATACACACATAAGTGCACGTAAGTGATCGCTGCACTGCCGTAAAACCATACGGCCTCTACACGTTTCGCTCAGTGCAGGGAAACTCTCTGTGTGGGACTCTAAAGACTCGACACTACACTGGCAGTGGGTTTAACCACAGACCGCAAGCGGTACTAGCTGTACGTAACGGTCCCCTGGTAGATGTCGATAAGAAGGCCGATAAAGTAAACCCATCCGAACTCCTACTGAGCCTGTATGTGACAATCTCCGTACAGTCCGGTCTGTTCGTCTGATACATCGCATGGCGGGCCTAGGGGGGTGGTGAACGTCGGTCTGCTAATAGCGGTACAAGTCGTGTCGGAGTGTAGCCCAGAACACCCTGAGATAACACTGGAAACCTACCAGTATATCTTACTTGCCCTGGCCAGGGACTACTCGTGTAATGGCTCTCCTAGACACAGCGCGATGTCAACCCCCAATACCGGGAGAGACGAATCCTGTCTAACCGTCACTGCCTCCAAGTGCTTCGGGACTGCACCCAACTACTACCTGTTTGCACGACTCCTTTGAGCTGTGGTAGGGTAGTAATCTAAGTACAGCAGGAACACACTCGAGGCGAAGTGACAGTGTCAAGTCAGGGGACTAAGCTGTACTCATGTCACCTGGGAACTGATAACTGACGATAGGTATAATACCAACCAACACTTCCCGACGAGTCCTATCTGGTGTACTCGTAACCTAACGAGCACCCGCATACTATCTCCAGTAAGACATACTGATGGCTGTGGGACAGACCATCTCCCCCGCTGGGATGAGAAGCGCATACGCTAGTCTACTCCGGAGTATCGATGCCCTGTCTCGATAGTCCTATGACTAGGGACCTATATAAGGATGTGCTTATGGATTAGCCAGCCCCCACAAGTATGACTGCCAGCACAACGCTGGTAATCAAGCAAAGATCCTAAAGGCTCAACTAATATGTATAAGCGATATGCTAAAAGAAACACATGCACATATTGAAGCAGAAACAAACCAAGTAGCATACTACTATTTTGAGCAAGATTGTCT
Organism: Agapanthus africanus; assembly: GCA_030015575.1. Lineage (NCBI taxonomy): Eukaryota > Viridiplantae > Streptophyta > Magnoliopsida > Asparagales > Amaryllidaceae > Agapanthus > Agapanthus africanus. Next base: position 111,681,145 of record CM057351.1, read on the forward strand.
ATACAGCTGTGAATATCCCAAGCATCCATTAAGTAATATACAAGCTAGTATGATACAGTAATGGCCTCTAGGGCATATACACTAACAATCCCCCACTTGCACTAAGGCCATGCACTGGTGTATCGAAGACCTATCATCTCGATCGGCCGCTCGAACTGAGTCTAGGGTAGGGCCTTCGTGCGTGGATCTGCAGTGTTGTTCTCCGTATTTACTCTCTTCACCTCGATCTCCCGGCGATCTACGATCTCCCTGATCAGGTGGTACCGCCTCAAAATGTGCCTGGACTTCTGATTGGACCTGGGTTCCTTCGCTAAAGCTATACGCCGTTGTTGTCGCAATACAGTTGTATTGGATCAACAATGGTAGGAACCACCTGAAGCTCCGTGAGGAACTTCTTCATCCAGACAGCTTCCTTTGAGGCATCGCAAGCAGCTATGTACTCCGCTTCCATGGTTGAGTCTGCAATGGTCTCCTTCTTGGAACTCTTCCAGCAAACCGCCCTTCCATTGAGGGTAAAGGAATAACCCGACATGGACTTGGAGTCATCCTTGTCACTCTGGAAGCTGGAGTCAGCAAAGGCCTCAAGCTGGAGGTCTTTTCCTCCATACACCAAGAACATCTCCTTAGTTCTTCTCGGGTACTTGAGAATGTTCTTTACCGCTATCCAGTGTTTCTCCCCTGGGTTAGACTGATACCGGCTTACAACGCTTAATGCCTATGCTACATCTGGTCTGGTACATAACATCGCATACATTATAGAGCCTACCGCAGAGCGTAGGGTATAATAGACATGCGATCCCTTTCTAAATCAGTCTTGGGAGACATCTCTTTGGAGAGGGTGATCCCGTGACAAGCCGGTAAATTACCGCGCTTGGAATCTTCCATACTGAACCTTTTCAGTATGGTGTTGATGTACCTTGACTGTGAAAGTCCCAACATCCTCTTAGATCTATCACGATAGATCTGGATCCCCAGAATGTAGTTGGCATCGCCCAGGTCCTTCATGGAGAACCTCTGCGACAAGAATCCTTTGACTGACTGTAGCATAAGAATATCATTTCCTATTAGTAGAATGTCATCCACGTACAAGACGAGGAATACCACAGTTCTCCCTACAATCTTACTGTAAATGCATGGTTCATCTGGGTTTTTGATAAAGTCGAATTCCTTGACAGTATCATCAAAGCAGATGTTCCAACTCCGCGATGCCTGCTTAAGTCCATAGATGGACTTTAGCAACTTGCACACTTTACCGCTGTTCCAACTCTGAATGAATCCCTCTGGCTGATCCATATAGACGCACTCTTCCAAATATCCATTTAGGAAATCCGTCTTTACGTCCATCTGCCAGATTTCATAATCGTGGAGGGCAGCAATGGCAAGAAGGATCCGAATGGATTTCAGCATAGCCACTGGAGAAAAGGTCTCGTCATAGTCCAAACCAGGTCTTTGACGAAAACCCTTTGCAACAAGTCTTGCTTTATAGGTCTCAACTTTCCCATCTACACCATTCTTCTTTCTGAAGATCCATTTGCAGCCTACGAGTTTTACCCCTTCTGGAGCAAAATCCAAAGTCCAAACTTTGTTGGTGTACATGGACTCCATCTCGGCCAGCATTGCATCCAGCCATTTTACCGAGTCGCCGCTCTGAATGGCTTGCTGGAAGCTAGCAGGCTCACCATAATCCATAGTGCAATCCTCTCTATCCCCATCTATGAGAAAACCGTAGTATCTCTCGGGCGGATGAGACTGCCTACTACCCTTGCGGAGTGGCGCTGGGATGTCTGGTTCTCTTGAAACTTCTGGTTCCTTCAATCTTTCAGTAATAGTTTGTGGTTCTGGAATTTCTTCGAGTTCTATTGCGCTCCCACTTATCTGATTTTCTAAAAATTCAGTTTCCAAGAAGTGGGCATGCTGAGAAACAAAAACCGTTTGTTCCTCTGCGGAATAGAAAAGATACCCCCTGGAGTTCTTTGGGTATCCCACAAACTTACACAGTACTGAGAGTACCTCGAGCTTGTCCGCATACTGCTTTTTTACAAAAGCCGGACATCCCCATGTCTTAAGGTACTTGAGACAGGGTTTCTTCCCACTCCACATCTAATATGGGGTGGTAGGAACAGTCTTGGTTGGAGCCTTGTTCAAGAGATATGCAGCTGTTTCTAGCGCATAACTCCAGAAAGATCGCGGCAACTCAGCCTTACTCATCATGGAACGAACCATATCCAATAGGGTTCGATTCCGCCTTTCCGATATACCGTTGTGTTGTGGTGTGTATGGAGGAGTAAGCTGAGAGAGAATTCCATTCTCTTTTAAGTAGCCCAGAAACTCGGCACTCAAGTATTCACCACCTCGATCAGATCTCAGTGTATTGATACTTTTGCCTGTTTGTTATTCAACTTCATTCTTGTAGTCTTGAAATTTCTCAAAGGCCTCGGATTTGTGTTTCATCAAGAAGACATGCCCATACCTAGAGAAATCATCTGTGAAAGTAATGAAGTATGAATAACCACTTCGTGCATGTGTAGACATTGGACCACACACATCACTGTGTATGAGTCCCAAGAGCTCGCTTGCTATTTCTCCGTGTCCAGTGAACGGAGTCTTTGTCATCTTTCCCATGAGACAAGATTCACAAGTTGCATAAGACTGATACTCGAACGGATTCAAGTATCCCTCTTTATGTAACTTTGTTAACCGTGTCTCATTAATGTGACCCAGTCTACAATGCCTTAAGAAAGCCTGATTTGTTTCCGGAGACTTTCTTTTAAGTGTGTTCTGGACACTGAAGATCTGAGCTTGATTCAATACGTATATTCCGTTTTGTAATGTACCTGACCCAATCAGAACTTGATTTAGGTGGATGTTGACTACATCGCTTACAAAAGTAAAATCATATCCTTCCTTAGAAATTAAGGATACAGATATGATATTACAAGTCGCACCTGGTACATAAAAATAGTTACGCAGAATCAATATCTGCCCAGTTGTCAGACCTAGATGATATTCCCATACGGATTCAGCATACATGCTCATTTCGTTAGCAACCCTGAGAGTCATATCACCTTTCCTGATAACCCTATGGTTTCTCAGAGCCTGTAACGAATTACAGATATGAGATCCTGATCCGGTATCCAATACCCAGGAAGTAGGGTTAACTGACATACAGTTCTCAATTACAAACACACCCGAAGCCGAAGCCACAACATGCTTCGAATTATGGCTACTGGCTATACTAGCCCTGCAATCCTTCTGCCAATGTTCATTCCTGTAACAATAGCAACGTCCCTCTTTCACTATATCCATTCCCGAAACTTCTGCCCTTCCCTTTCTTTCTACTTCCCTGGTTTCCTTCAGGGTAGTAGGTAGAGACTGTTGAACTAAGTCAGCATCTGACCCGTTCTTCAACGTGGTCTTCAGGTCCGTGAGCTCAAAAGAGCTGGTCTCTGTAAGGACGTTGCCCCCTACAGATGACCCGATGGCCAACCTCGCTGGAAGCAATTCGTTCGAGGTCTCATATCTTGCGATACGAGATTGCTCTCCATATAAATCTTTGTTATGGAGGAAGATAGAAACTAAGTCCATCTTCTCGTGCTGCCTCTGGTATGTACCATCAACTGAGGCTAACATGAGGCACTTGGCTTTCGCACAGTCTTCTTCCGATGTTCTACGGATATCAATATCCGTGACAGGGGAAACTGGACCTGAGACGGTAGGGGTTGGATCAGTCAAAAGGTGTCCCAGCTTGTTATGGGCAATGGACATCTGGACAGACCTTTGCCAGTCATAACAGTCAGATTCAGTCAATTTATTATCTAGATGTAACCTAGGTGCGGTCACTGGGTCGCTGCAATTAAGAGAGAGAGAAGAAAACATTTATCATGATGCTCTTGCAAGTTTAGATTGGTTTTTAATTTATCTAAACAGGATGGCTCCTACTGTCTCTCGAATCCCTCCTTAAACCATAAAGGAAGAATTAGTCGGGATCAATCTCACCGTACAATACTTGCTTAACCGTTCAGCCAGGTCAGTGTCGGTACTTCGAGGGAGGTTTTCCAACGCTTTCGCGAAGTTCCTTAATTAAGTAACCTCTTTTCCCTGTGGGCGTAGCCCCGCTAACACCTTTCAAGACACCTACTAGGTTTATAGCATTGATCGTTAAGTGAGAAAGTTCCCGAGGAGTAGCACATACTCAAAGTAGGATCGGGATCCAAATATCATCGCGTGACAAAACTGAAGGAATCCTACCAGAATCATCACACTCCAAATGGTATGCAGCTCTAGCAAGTTTCAGTTTCTTTAGAAACTCCCAATGTGGATTTTTGCCCCATGCTCTTATGACCTTGACGAAGGTCAATAAATCATAAGTCACATGTCAAGTTCTACCCGTCATTGTCCAGGTTAATTTGAACCCACCCGTACATACCCTTGACGAAGGTCAACAAGGTAATACGACTGTCCCAAACCAATGCATCTATCTATGCTACATATGAGCACCCAACAGCTACCAATCACTATGCCTTGACGAAGGTCAACAAACATAGCTTGAATACTATTGAATATCCATACGAAATGACGGAGGGCTATGAATGGTTTTGGCGAAACCGTGAATGTAGTGAACTTCATATAATCGATGGAACGAGATAGCTTTTAAAAGGAGTGGCTCAAGCTCCGCGTTTTAAAAAGCTGGTTTTTGAAAAGAACCGAGTGGTTTTGAAAGTGTTCCAACGACTTTTACTTGGTTTATTTTCTTGCATTAATTCCAATGTGTCCTATCATTTAAACCTACCATTACAGAAAACAACCAAAATATGGCGTACGCTTATGCCATCCGCATTCGCCATGGGGTCCCGTCATCACCCGTTAGGTTACTTAACTAACGACAGAGCGGGGGCTGGACTAGCGCGGATGCAAAACATAAGCAACGCCTAAATAGATATCATATATAGATATATAGCAATGATAGCCAATCCAGATCACAGATGAACACTTTGGATATACTAGGAACCCGCGATTCGTTCGATCCTGCAACGAAAAGCGGATTACACGATCGCGATGAATAGCCAAACCCCACCCTAGACCCCTACGGGTGCGGCAAACTACCCGCCAAGTACCCGAAGCGAAGCAAACTCCCTCAACCTGTCAGTAGGCCACTCTGCACTTCGAGATACCCGGTAGTTTGTGCACCCCACCTTGGGTCTATCCTAGGAGCAAAAACAGTAAAAAGAAAGTATACAATGACGGCTACAACCCCGACCCGGTTGTGCGGCCATACAAATAATATTACATCAATTTACAATTTTTACAATGAATGAAAGAAAAAGAAACTCTCATCTCACATCCATTCCCGGCTATTCATCCGCGACAATCCAACGAGTTCATATACACAAACCATCAACATTACAGATCACAGATATGTATAACCCCCACTAATCGACGTATAGCGATTAGCGGACGTTCAATACATATATCACATCACAGAAAATATCTATTATCCAAAGTCTACGGAATATCGATCACAAATACGGATTTGTAACCACCCCAAAAGTCATTTTGTTCTCTGGAAAATCTGGGTAGAAACAACATGTATTAAAAATCCCAAAACAACCAAATAAGAACACTGCAACAAAATGGAGTCGCGGCCGAGACAACTCGGCCGCGGTTCCGTGGCTAAACCCATAGTTTGGCCGCGTTTCCGCGGTGAGTTGGCCGAGTCAGAGGCTCATTTTTGCTGTGTGTTCTATAAAAACCCTGAGACGATTTTTCATGTTTGTCAAAAAATTTTTTGAATAGTATAAAAAATCGACAGAAAGTTGGGTTTTGTCGGATGTGTTTTGCGACTTTTTTCCGATCGATATTCTAAATACTTTGCTAACTTGCTAGTTTATGTTTAGCTAGGCTCTGATACCACTGTAAGTCCACGTTGCTCACCCCGGTTCTTACGAGGAGGCGGAAACGGCGAAAAACAATAATTTGGCGCAAAGGCAACATGGACTAAAAGCCGGATCTTTGCTAAACTAGAAACTAACAAACTACTAGAGGCTTTAACTACTATGCTGTAGAAAATATACCTCACGAAACCGGTCCTTCGGGTCTTCTCTCCGCTGTCCGGCTCGTCCATCCACGCTCCGAGGGTCGATCTGGATCTTGGTCACCTCCGCGGCCTTCTTGAGTCGAAGACGATCCACTCGAGAGTTGTACACCGAGCTCTACCTCAAGCCGAGGCAACTAGGGCAACGAGATCGCTAATCTAGATGCCCTAGATTGTGTAGAAGAGAAAGATGTAAGTGTTTGTCTATGTGGATTCTTTTTCTCTCAACACATGAGATCAAAAGAATTTATCAAGAGGAGGAAGAAGGAGGAGATCAAGCAACCATGGAGCTTTTCTTTTCTTCTCACTTTCAAGAGAGAGAATGAGAAGAGAATAATGAAAAAGGATTAACTAAACAAAATGAACCATGGTTGCAATAATACACAAAAACCATCATTACTAATCCTATCATGATAAAGTTGATGGCACTAATGACTTGACCATTTTCATAACTCAAGAAATAAAAAGAAAATCAAAGAAGAGTGTAGATCTCTCATGAAGGTCAACGGTCAACTCCGGTTAACGGGTCAACAAAGTCAAGAGAGGTTAAGGTGGTCAAATGGTCAATGCAATTAGCCATCACTAAACTATCACTAAAAGGATTAGTAAACAATGTCTCCGGCTCATAATGGTTTTGACCAAACGAATTGTCAAAACCCTAATGAGCTGCCACATAACGGTTTTGGCCGAACCAACTGCCAAAACCCTAATGGGGCACCTCCTCCTTTATCGCTCCTCAAAACTGTGCATACACACCCGCATCCGCATTCCGTAGAATGCGAATGCACAAAAAACAAATCAAATCCATCCGTGCAATACTAAGATCCGGCTTAAACCAAAGCCCACTAGTATTGCCTGCCCGAACAGCATACGCACATAAGTGCACGTAAGTGATCGTAGCCCTGCCGTAAAACCATACGGCCTCTACATGTTTCGCTCAGTGCAGGGAAACTCTCCGTGTGGGACTCTAAAGACTCGACACAACGTTGGCAGTGGGTTTAACCACAGACCGCAAGCGGCACTAGCTGTACGTAACGGTCTCCAGGTAGATGTCGATAAGAAGGCCGATGAGGTAAACCCATCCGAACTCCTACTGAGCCTGTATGTGACAATCCCCGTACATTCCGGTCTGTTAATCTGATACATCGCATGGTGGGCCAAGGGAGGTGGTGAACATCAGTCCCCAAATAGCGGTACAAGTCATGTCGGAGTGTAGCCCAGAACACCCTAAGATAACACTGGAAACCTACCAGTATATCTCGCTTGCCCTGTCCAGGGACTACTCGTGTAATGGCTCTCCTAGACACAGCGCAATGTCAACCCCCAATACCGGGAGAGACGAATCCTGTCTAACCGTCACTGCCTCCAAGTGCTTCGGGACTGCACCCAACTACTACCTATTTGCATGACTCCTTTGAGCCATGGTAGGGTAGTAATCTAAGTGCAGTGGGAACACACTCGAGGCTAAGTGACAGTGTCAAGTCAGCGGACCAAGCTGTACTCATGTCACCTGGGAACTGATAACTGACGATAGGTATAATACCAACCAATAGTTCCCGACGAGTCCTGTCCGGTGTACTCGTAACCTAACGAGCACCCGCATACTATCTCCAGTACGACGTACTGATGGCTGTTGGACAGACCATCTCCCCCGCTGGGATGAGAAGCGCATACGCTAGTCTACTCCGGAGTATCGATGCCCTGTCTCGATAGTCCTACGACTAGGGACCTGCATAAGGATGTGCTTATGGATTACCCAGCCCCTACAAGTATGACTGCCATCACAACGCTGGTAATCAAGCAAAGATCCTAAGGGCTCGACTAATTTGTATAAGCGATAGCTAAAAGAAACACATGTACATATTGAAGCAGAAACAAACCAAGTAGCATACTACCATTTTGAGCAAGATTGTCTATACAGCTGTGAATATCCCAAGCTTCCATTAAGTAATATACAAGCTAGTATGATACAGTAATGGCCTCTAGGGCATATACACTAACACCTCTTGTGTGTGTTTTGTATATTAAGGACTGTATTTTGATTGAGAATGAATATGCCATTATATAACGAGCCTGATCCAATCAACTTTTGATTCAGGAATATGTTCATAACATTATCCTGTACTACAAAATTATATCTTTCTTTACTTAATAAAGAAACTGATATAATATTGCACATCATGTTCGGTATATAATAGCACTCATTCAGAATCAGTGTACTACTACTTGGTAATACTAGGTGATATTCGCCAACTGCTTTTGCTGCAATACTTGCACCATTCCCTACTAAAACGGAACGATCACCTTTTCCCAGTTCTCTACCTTTACGTAGCCCATGTAACAATTTATATATGTGGGATCCCGATCCGGTATCTAATACCCAGGACGTAGGGTGAACAGAGAAACAGTTCTCAATAACTAACACACCCGAAGAAGATGCATCAACATGCATGTTCTTTATTTGGGCAGCATGAGAATCCATATATTCTCCTGTTTCCTGTTCAGTCTTATAACTCTTATAAGAAAGAACGGGACCAACGATCCCCTACTCAGTATAATAAGCGGGTTCAGTCAATACATCCATATTACTATCTTGATTATGGCCTAACATGGTCGCTACCTGGAGAGAGAGAGAAGAAAAACACTTTAGCGTACGCTCTTGCAAGATTAGATTGGTAATTATCTTATCGAATCAGGATGTCTCCCACTATTTTTTTATCAAATCTTCCTACAAACCCTAAAAGGTAAGATTAACCGGGATTAATTACACCCTACAATTTCGCCAATCTTTCAGCCAGGCCAGTGTCGGTACTTTGAGGGAGGTTCCCCGTGCTTTCGCACAGACCTAATTAAAGTAAACCTCATTTTCCCAGAGGCGTAACCCCGTTGACACCTTTCTAGACACCTACTTGATCGGCTAATTGTCCTGTGTAAAAGTCTCCCAGGAGTAACAATTACTCGTAGTGGTTATCGGGATCCAACTATCTCATAGATGGTATGCAATCTCATTGCAAATTTCAACACTTGAAATTTCCGATAATGCTTTTGCCCTTAACATGCTATGACCTTGACGAATGCCAAACAACCCATAGTGCGCATGTCAAGTTCAACCCGTACATTTCGTGATTGAATTAAACCCACCCGCACGACCCTTGACGAATGCCAAACAACGCCGTACGAATACCCTAATCCAATCGCATCATTTGCTACAGATAAATAGTAATAGCTACCGTACACTAAGCCTTGACGAATGCCAAACTACCGTAACACGAATACTAAGTAATATCTATCTAAAATGTCGGAGGGCTACGCAGGTTTTTCAGAAAACCATGAGTGTAATGAACTTGATATCATTGTAGAATCGAGTGAATTTTGAAATGGAGTGATTTTGAGGCTTTCATTTGTTTTGCTAAAGAGGTCACTCCCGGTGAAGGGATCTCGTCTCTTTCCTTATGGAATAAGGTGCAGGATATATCATATATATCGCTATGCAAAGCAAAAAACTCCAAAAGCAATCAAAAACCAAACCGAGTGTTGTAGCATCTGCCAGTTTTGCTAAAGAGGTCACTCCCGGTGAAGGGATCTCGGCTCTTTCCTCATCGAATAAGGTACAGGATATATCATATACATCGCTATGCAAAGCAAAAACTGTAGCTACCCTTTTTGAAAATTTGATTCTACAACATCTTTTAGGTTTCTTTTCTTTTTATTAATCTCATTAATAAATCCCATCAGCTTATGCTTCTTAAGCATCATAGATAAATACGACGTACATTTATGCCATCCGCATTCGCCTCGATGTCCCCTCGTGCACTGTTAGGTTAGGAAACTAACGTCAGAGCGGGGCAGGGCTAGCGCGGGTGTAAAACATAAGTAACGTCTATATAATATATCATATATACTATATACAGTATCTATCACAACATATCAAATGATCACATCACAGATATCGCAGCAGAAGAATCATATGAAATAATGGATATATTAGGAGGTCCGTGTTTTATTTTGAGCCTCTATAAAACACAGATTCCACGGTCGCGATAAATAGCCAAACCCACACCCTTAGACCCCTACGAGAGCGGCAAGAAACCCTTCCAATTCTAGAGTTAGGAGACCCGGACTCGACTCCTCGAGTTGGTCTCCTACCGGACTCTAGAACCCGGTTACTTGTGCTCTCCTCCTTGGGTCTACCTAATGCGGAAAAGTAAATAATATACAATGGTGACATCATCCTCATCCCGGAAGTTCCCCAATAAAAGAATATTACATACATTTAATTTTAGATGAATGAAAATAAAAACCCTCATCTCACATAAAACCCCTGGCTATTCTGGAACGCGACGATCCAATATAACATATCCAGCAACACATAACATCACATGTCATCAACGTAAGTATGCGCATCCCAATTGTCGTTGACATATAGCAACGAAACCGGCGATATCACATATTGCACTTACGGTCGCAGAAAAGAAAGTGTAAAACAACAATATTTGGAATCCACAATCTCATTAGACATCGTAAATCCGAAATGTCCTATACTTCGCATTTCATGCCTAACTATATGAATTCCAGATATTGTATTACATTCCAGATAAATAGACAGTATTAAACTTTCCGATCGAATAATCAAATACCCAAGATTTCCTAAACAGCTCAACACTTGAGCGGAGTTCAAAAATTCCAGAATACGTCACAGTACCAACGGTCCAACCGTAGAAGGGTCAAGCCAACGACTCACATGTGGCACGCCGTACTGCCCCAAACCCTTAGGTTTAGAGGCGGTTCAGACGGTCATATAATGGAGTTAGGTTTATGTTCTTCTAGAGGGTCCATCGCGTTACATGCACGTTTTTCCGAAAGATTTAAACTCAAGAAAAAATTCAACACTTGAAGGTTTTTCGTGTCGGGAAAAAGCGAGTCAATGATATCCGTTCGAACATTTTAATACTTTCTAAATTATCCGGAAAACAGAACGAAATTAAATTTTCCGATCGAATCAATGTATACAAAATAATCCCCAGAACACTCAACACATGAGGCAGATTAAAAATACCCAGAAAGATACACTAGCAGATACGGGTATTACTGTACAAAAACCAAAGCAAAAGCTCACTGTACGGTCGCGGATCCGCGGCACAAGCAGGCTATTGCCGCGGTTCCGCGGCGGTCCGTACGAGTTACTTTGTCGTTTTTCATTGTAATACCTATAATTCCCTGATGAATTTTTTAGGTATTTTTAATACAGAAAAACCACATTTTTAAAAAATGTCTAGAGAGGGGGTCATTTTGACGTTATGGGGTTCGTTCGGAGTTTTCACTTCATAAACATGTCGTCTAATGCTCTATCTGGGCTCTGATACCACTGTAAGGTTACTAGGCACTCTAATAAGGTTCTACAAGGCATCAACCATACCTGATTAAAATTTTAGCCGAGTCGAATAACCCTAAACAAGATCTTTGCTAGATAATTAGGGTAACACATGCAAGTAAATAACATTTATCACTAAGTGAATACGAAATACAACCTTTGTAGATCGGTCCTTCACTTCTAAAGCTTCTTGTTATAGTCCATTCGTTGCGATCATGGTTCTCCCGGGCTCTTGCATGGCTTCACGAGGCGAAAGAAGCGTCCTTGCTTGAAGTCTTCGAGGCCGAAGATGATTTACGTCGAGGGAATACCAACTCAAGCTACTACTTCACTAACTAGAGAATTAGTGAAGCAAACACCCTAAACTAAAGTGCTAGTCTAGTAGAGGATGGAGAAATAAGAAGTGGGTTCACTTTAGAATTTGTTTTCTCACAATGTTTCTCACTTTGGATCAAACCCTAGAGAGCTTTTTAGCTCAAGGAAGAAGATGAAGAAATAATATGAGAAAGATAATGATCAAGTGAGTGAGCTAACCATGGGTGAGTGAGTATCATATACTAACCCATGTAGAGACATAACCATGGCTAATCCTAATGGGCGGGTTAACAAAAATCTAAAGTAAAGACAAAGTTAGTGGACTTTGTCAAAGCAAAGCAAGCTTCTACAAGCTTCATGCTCTTTCCAAATCTCCACTAATTTTGTAATTCCTTAAATAATTATAACCCACCATAATAAATAGAATGGTGTATGTCTTACACACCCATGAATGATGTATCAACAACCATGATACAAAAAGAAAACACATTTTAATATATATCACATATATATTAAAGTTGTGCACATGTGAGAAAAAACCTTAAGTGAACAAATGTTAGTTAAAGTAAATTAGTATATCATATATACAATTATACACTAAATTATTAAATCAACACTTGACTTAATAATCCGGTTATATCTCATATAACCGACTAACATCCAATGTATCGACTTATCGAATCAACACTTGATTTGATAACCCGGCTATATCACATATAACCGACCGATACAAAAAGTCACGAGAATAGAATACGGTATCACATACACGCATTATTCTCGGTCCCGCAAATATCACATATGCGCTCCTATTTCATTTTGCCCGAGCCAGTAAAACCTCTATGCAGGACTCTAAAGACTCGTCAATACGCCGGCAGTAGGTAATGATCACATCAAGCACCCACAAGCCGTCAGCGGTACTAGCTGGACGTAACGGCTACCCGGGTATTGAGCGATCAGAAGATTAGAAAGCAAGCCTGCTCCAACTCCTGTAAAAGCCTAACGGTAACACTTCCCGTACAGTCCGGTCTCCTCGTCTGATATGTCGCATATCAAGTCTAGGGGTGGTAAACGTCAGACCCCAATAACCGATAAGTCGTGCCGATCTGAGGCTCATAACGGGTCGAGAAACTACTGGTAACACTTACCAGTAAATCTCTAAATCAGCCCTGGCAAGGAACTTCCCTGTTATGGCCAATCGAGCACAGCGCAACATCAACCCCCAATACCGGGAGAGACGAAACCCCTCCTATCGCTCATTGCCTCCATGTGACTCGGGACTGTGCCCAAAAACCATCGTTTTGCAGGCCCTTTTGGACGTGGAATGGTGGAAATCAAAGCACAGTAGGAATCACACAAGACACTATGACGATCTCGGGTCTACAGAATAACCTGTACAAGTGTCACCAGAGAACTGCCATCTGACGTGAGGTATAATACCATCTGGGAGTTCTCGTCGAGTTCGTCCAGTGTACCCAGTCTCCACTGAGCATCCGTATACCATCTCTGATGTCAAAAACCAATGGATATGGGATCATCCTGTAAGTCCACGTTACCCGTCACCGGTTCTTTGGGGTTGCGGAAATGGTGAAAAACGATTTTTTCGGTGGAGGTAACATGGACTCAAAAAACGGATCTTTGCTAAACAAACTATCTAACAACCTAGCTAAGAGTTTAGCTACTATGTTAGGGGTTATACCTAATCTTGAACTCCTTCTCTTCAACTACTTGTGGTGGTCGGATCGGCCTCACCTCGTCGTCTCCTTATGCCGAAGATGAATCCACCCGAAAGCTTCTACCTTTGGCTCCAACCTCAATCTAGAGGAAACTAAAATCCTTGGCTTGCTAGACCATGGACCTTAGAAAGAGTAGAGAAGTGTTTTAGGGTTTTATCTCTATGGTTCTTGCTTCTCAACACATGAGATAATAGAACCATGAACTAGAGAGAGAGCAAGAGGAAGAGGGAGAGCTTGAGGATGAGAGAGAATGAGAATGATAGAATGAGCAAGACTTTTCTCACCCTTGCCCTCATAATCCAAAATAATCATAACAAATAATAATAATTGAGTATTATGTGATGGTTCATATCATATCAAAATGGAAATATCATATCATGCACCTATTTTGTAAAGTATAACAAGCAAGCAAAAGTCTTTGCAATGAAATGATAGCCATTGTAATGATGATGGTCAACAAGTCCAACCTAGTCAACCGGTCAACTATGTCAACAAGTCAACAAACTCAACCTTTCAACCCAACCATGGCACAATAATAATTAATTAATATTATCATTAATCATATTTCTTATTCTCATTAGGGTTTAGCAAAAGTCAACAGTCAATAACCCTAATGAGAATCCTCTGCCTCTATCTCCCTGTCAACTGTGCATACACACCCGCATTGTTAGTGTTTATGCCCTAGAAGGCCATTACTGTATCATACTAGCTTGTATATTGCTTAATGGAAGCTTGGGATATTCACATGTATATAACAGTCTTGCTAAACATGGTAGTATGCTACTTGGTTTTTCTATCTTAATATGTGAGTGTACGTATTGATAGAGCTCTTAGGATCTTGCTTGTCTACCAGCGTTGTGATGGCAGTCACACTAGTGGGGGCTGGGTAGTCTACAAGCACATCCTTATTCAGGTCCCTGGTCGTTGGATTATCGAGACAGAGCATCGATACTCCGGAGTAGACTAGTGTGTACGCTTCTCATCCCAGTTGGGGAGATGGTCTGTCCCACAGCCGTCAGTACGTCGTACTGGAGATAGTATACAGGTGCTCGTTAGGTTACGGGTACACCGGACAGGACTCACAGGGAACTGTTGGTTGGTTTGATACCAGTCGTCAGTAAACAGTTCCCAGGTGACATGAGTACAGCGTAGTCCGCAGACTTGACACTGCTACTTCGCCTCGAGTGTGTCCCACTGTTCTTAGATTGCTACCCTACCACGGCTCAAAGGAGTCGTGCAAACAGGTAGCAGTTGGGTGCAGTCCCGAGCACTTGGAGGCAGTGGCGGTTAGACAGGATTCGTCCCTCCCGGTATTGGGAGTAGATATCGTGCTGTGTCAGAGAGCCATTACGCAAAGTCCCTGGCCAGGGCAAGCGAGATTTGCTGGTAGGTTCCAGTAGTTTCTCAGGGTGTAATGGGCTTTACTCCGACACGACTTATACCGCTATTAGGGGACTGACGCTTGCCGCCCCCCTAGGCCCGATATGCGATAGTCTTGGACGAACGGACCGGACTGTATGGAGATTGTCACATCAGACTCAGTAGGAGTTCGGATGGGTTTACTCATCGGCCTTCTTATCGACAACTACCTGGGGACCGTTACGTACAGCTAGTGCCGCTTGCGGTCTGTGGTTAAACCCACTGCCAGCGTAGTAGTCGAGTCTCTAGAGTCCCACACAGAGAGTTTCCTACTCTAGGCGAAACGATATAGAGGTTGCATGGTTTTGCGACAAAGGGTTCGGACGCATACGTGCGTTTACGCACGTACGACTTCCGGACAGATTTTACCAGTCGGCTTTGGTTTAAGCCAGTTACTGGTATCCGGTTATTGGATTTTTACAGTCTAAAGTTTTTCCGTATTTTTACGGATCGGAGGGGCGTTCTCGTAATTACTCGAGAAGCTTCTAGAAGATGTGACTAAGGAGGTTTGTTTTGGAAAGAGAGTGAGTCATAGTGGTGATTCATTCACTTCATTAATGCACATTTATTGCTTAATGACTCATGTTAATGAATCATCACAAGATATTTTGTGAAGCATGCTTATTCATTTCCTTTATTGATTTTTAGATAATAAGAATGCTTCATAATAATATGATACACTCTCTCTCTTCTCTCATTATCATATCACACATTCTCTCTCCTCAAGCTCTCATCTTCTAACCCTAATCCTTAATCCTCATGTGTTGAGATCAAAGGATTAGTTAGACTAAACAATCCATAACCCTCACTCTATATCATTCTCTCATCTTTGATTAGCAATCAAAGTTGATTAGTTACCTCAAGTTAGAGGTTTAGCTTGGAGTTTTGCTCTCGGGTGGATCGTCTACTACCTAGAGAAGGCCGAGGAGAACAAAGGAGGACGTAAAGGAGAAGGACCGGTTCATTAGGTATAATCCCTAATCTCTTATGAAAAGAAACTCATAGAATACGGTTATTTATAGTTTAGCTTCGATTCAAGCGGTTAGTCGATGTTCGTTGTTTAAACTTGATTGTTTTTGAAAATTCCGCCTCCCCATAAGTACTGGGGTGAAGTACATCGACTTACAGTGGTATCAGAGCCTCGCTAAACACTAAATAACTTAATCGCAAATTTGTACGAATTTCGAACGAAAAAACGAACCCGGAAAACCCTAATTCTGTTATGTTTCTGTCGAACTTAAAATAAAGTCCTAAAATTTTTCTGGTGTGTTCAGAGAGCAAGAAAGGGGTCCAGGAGAACACCCAAGAAATTCGAGCCCATGAATCGACAACTCGGCCGCGGAAGCGCGGCGGATCGGTGGGATCCGCCGCGCTTCCGCGGCGCTTTGGCCGAGTCATGGACTCGTCTTTCTTGTGTGGGTCCCCTGTGACATTTGGGGTTTTCTGGAATATTTAATTATTGCTCAGGTTACTGTTTAACAGAGCAGATTTTGGAGCAATATTGAAGTTGTTTATTCGATCGAAAAATACAGTATTTGCGTATTGGATTATATCTGTGATTGTTTGATGTGTTCGTAAACCTCCCCCAACTGCTAGTATGTCGGTTGGCAGGGGGTTGCACATTTCTGAAATGGTTATAACTGTTTGTGCATATAAACTGTATTGGACTGTTGTGGTGTATAGCCGGGGTTAGCAATGGGTTATTGGATAATTCATTTGTTGTAAATGTAATTTGTTGTAATATTATTTTCGCGGGGCACTTCCAGGTTGCGGTTGTAGCCACCGTTGTATTATTTCATTTTACTGTTTTTGCTCCTAGGACTGACCCAAGGTGGGGTACACAGACTGCCGGGTGGGTAGTTTGCCGTACCCGTAGGGGTCGAGGGTGGGGTAAACGGCTATTCATCACAACTGTGTAATCTGTCTTTTCTTGCAGGCTCAAAAGAAATACAGATTGCTTGCAAATCCAATATTGTTTATCTGTGTTCTGGAATGAATATCATTGCGTCAGACGAATGTAAAATATCTATATTATGATAGCTATTTAGACGCCACTTATGTTTTACACCCGCGCTAGCCCAGCCCCCGCTCTGTCGTTAGTTAAGTAACCTAACGGGTGATGACGGGACCCCGTGGCGAATGCGGATGGCATAAGAGGACGTTGTATTTTCGTTGTTTTCTGCAATGATAGGTTAATGATGGGACGCATTATCTATAATGCAAAGTAAAACAAACCAAAGTTTAAATCGTTGGAACAATTTAAAAGAAACCACTCGGTTATTTTTAAAAACAGATATTTTTAAATGCGGAGATTTAACCACTCCTTTTAAAAGCTATCAGGTTCCTTCGGTTATATCAAGTTCACTACGTTCACGGTTTCGCCAAAACCAGTCGTAGCCCTCCGTCATTTCATTTGGGTATTCGGTAGTATTCAAGCTATGCACTTTTGGCCAACGTCATGGCATAGTGTTTGGTAGCTGCTGGGTATTCATTTGTTGCATAGATAGATGAGTTGGTTTGGGACAGTCGTATTATCATTTGGCCAACGTCAGGGATATATACGGATGGGTTCAAATTAACAAGATAATGATGGGTAGAACTTGACATGTGACTTATGACATTTTGACCAACGCCAAGGTCATAAGAGCATGGGGTAAAAACTAATATCGGGAATTTCTAAAGAAACTGAAATTTGCAAAGAACCAAGTGCATACCATTTTGAGTTTGATGAATGTTGGTAGCATTCCTACAACATTATCAGACGATGATATTTGGATCCCGATCCTACTGTGAGTATATGCTACTTATCAGGATATTCGTCACTTAACGATCAATGCTATAAACCTAGTAGGTGTCCAGAAAAGTGTCAGCTGGGTTACGCCCCCAGAGAAAAGAGGTTACTTAATTAAGGAACTTCGCGAAAGCGTTGGAAAACCTCCCTCGAAGTATCGACACCGGCCTGGCTGAACGGTTAAGCAAGTATTGTACGGTGAGAATAGTCTTGGCTAATTCTTCTTTTATGGTTTGAGGAAGGATTCGAGAAACAGTGGGAGCCATCCAGTTTAGATAAACTAAAAACCACTCTAAACTTGCAAGAGCATCATGCTAAAGTGTTTTCTTCTCTCTCTCCTAATTGCAGCGACCCTGAAAATGACTGGACTTAAGTTACTTTTAGAGAAAAATATACTGACGGGGCCAAACTATAAAGATTGGCTGCGGAATGTCAAGATGGCTTTGACCTATGACAAACTGGGGTACGTCCTCACCGCTACGGCACCTGCTGTCCCTGGTCCCAAATCCAGTAATGCGGATAAGGAAATCCGCAAAACCTGGGATTTAGATTGCGCGAGAGCCAAGTGCATCGTGCTTGCCTCGATGAACAATGAACATCAGAGGAGGCACGAGGATATGTCCCTAGATGGCATATTTCTCCATACAAAGGAACTTTATGGAGAGCAATCTCGTATAGCAAGATACGAGACCTCTAAGAAATTGTTTCGAGCGAGGTTGGCTGTCGGGTCATCGGTAGGTGAACATGTCCTACAGATGATTGGCTATATAGAAGAGCTCGCAGACCTTGGGACAACTTTGGATAATGAGCTCTATACAGACCTTGTTCTCCAGTCCCTTCCTCCCACCTACGCCCAGTTTATCCTCAACTTCAATCTTCAAGGAAAAGAAGTTGAACTTGCGGAACTCCTGAACATGTTAAGGAGTGCAGAGGGCACCTTGCAGAAGGCAAGGGAAACACCCGCTATGTTTGTTGGCGGTGCATCTTCTTCCGGGTCCAAGGCTAGGGCCAAAGGAAGGAAGAAGAAGGCCGCACCCAAACCTAGAGGAGGTGTTAGTAAGGTGAGAGGGAAGGGAAAGCAAAAGAAAGCAGCACCGGTAGTTGGCCTGGATGAGTGCTTCCATTGTCACAGGAAAGGGCACTGGAAGAAGGATTGCAAGGCGTGGAACGCCAAGAACCAGGAACCGAAGCAGGCTGTGGCTTCGACTTCAGGTGTGTTTGTAATTGAGAATTGTCTGTCGATCAACTCTACTTCCTGGGTATTGGATACCGGGTCAGGATCTCATATTTGCAATTCATTGCAGGCACTGAGAAACCGTAGAGTGCTGAAGGAAGGTGATATGATCCTCAGGGTTGCTAACGGAGCTAGCGTGGGAGCTGCGTCCGTCGGGGATTATCACCTAGGATTGACGAGTGGACACATTTTGGTTTTACATAACTGTTATTTTGTACCCAGCTTAACGTGTAATATCATATCAGTTTCCTTGTTATCAAATAAAGGTTATGATTTCACGTTTGTAAGAGATGTTGTCAACATCCACCTTAATCATGGTTTGATTGGGTCCGGTACTCTAAATAACGGCATATATGTGTTAAACCAACTCCAAATTTTCAATGTCCAGAACACACTAAAAAGAAAGTCTCCAGATTTAAATAAAGCTTTCTTATGGCATTGTAGACTGGGTCACATCAATGAGAGAAGGTTGACTAAGTTGCATAGAGAAGGATATTTGGACACGTTCGAATATCAAACTTATGACACTTGTCAATCTTGTCTCAAAGGAAAGATGACAAAGACTCCATTCACTGGACAAGGAGTAAGAGCGAGCGAGCTCTTAGGACTCATACATAGTGATGTATGCGGTCCAATGTCTACACATGCGAGAGGTGGTTATTCCTACTTCATTACTTTTACAGATGATTTCTCTAGGTATGGATATGTTTTCTTAATGAAGCATAAATCAGAGGCCTTTGAGAAATTCCTGGAATTCAAGAATGAAGCGGAAAACCAAACAGGCAAAAGTATTAAGACACTGAGATCTGATCGAGGTGGAGAATACTTAAGTGCCGAGTTCCTAGGTTACCTAAAAGAGAAAGGAATTCTCTCTCAGCTTACTCCTCCATACACTCCACAGCACAACGGTGTATCGGAGAGACGGAATCGAACCCTATTAGATATGGTACGATCCATGATGGGTAATGCTGAGTTACCGCGATCTTTCTGGGGATATGCGCTAGAATCAGCGGCATATATTTTGAACAGAGTTCCTACCAAAACTGTGCCTACCACACCATATCAGATGTGGAGTGGGAAGAAACCCTATCTTCAGTATATAAGGATTTGGGGATGTCCAGCTTTTGTCAAAAAGCAGTTTGTGGACAAGCTCGAGGCACGATCAGTAAAATGTATGCTTGTAGGATATCCAAAGAACTCCAAGGGATATTGCTTCTATTACGCAGAAGAACAAAAGGTTTTTGTTTCTCGTAATGCCCATTTTCTAGAACAACAAGTTTTAGAAAAGGATACAAATGGGAGCGAAATAGAACTGGAAGAAATTCCAGAACCATAAGCTGCTACTGAAAGTTTGGTAGAACCAGAGGTTCAAGAAGAACAGAACATTCCCGCACCCCTCCGCAGAAGTAGTAGGCCGTCTCATCCGCCTGAGAGATACTACGGTTTTCTCATTGACGGGGATAGAGAGGATTGCATCATAGATGATGATGAACCTACTGACTTCCAACAGGCCATCAAGAGCGGCGACTCGGTACGATGGCTAGATGCAATGCGGACCGAGATGGAGTCCATGTACACCAACAAAGTATGGACTTTGGACTTTGCTCCAGATGGGGTAAAACCCATAGGATGCAAATGGATCTTCAAGAAAAAGATTGGTGTAGATGGACAGGTGGAAACCTATAAGGCTAGACTTGTTGCAAAGGGTTTTCGTCAAAGACCTGGTTTGGACTATGACGAAACTTTTTCTCCAGTGGCTATGCTCAAATCCATTCGGGTCCTTCTTGCTATTGCTGCCTTCCATGATTATGAAATCTGGCAGATGGACGTAAAGACGGCTTTTCTGAATGGAAATTTAGAAGAGAGCGTCTATATGGATCAGCCAGAGGGTTTCAATCAGAGTGGGAGCAGCGGGAAAGTATGCAAGCTGCTTAAGTCCATTTACGGACTAAAGCAGGCATCGCGGAGTTGGAACATCTGCTTTGATGAGACAGTCAAAGAATATGACTTTATCAAAAATCCAGATGAACCGTGCATATATAGTAAAATTGTGGCCAGAAGTGTCGTATTCCTCGTCTTGTACGTGGATGACATTCTATTGATAGGAAATGACATTCCTATGCTACAATCTGTCAAAGGATTCTTGTCACACAGGTTCTCCATGAAAGACCTGGGTGATGCCTCTTACATTCTGGGGATCCGGATCTATCGTGATAGATCCAAGAGGATGTTGGGACTTTCGCAGTCCAGGTATATCGACACTGTACTGAAAAGATTCAGTATGGAAGATTCTAAGCGCGGTAATCTACCGGCTTGTCACGGAATCACCCTCTCCAAAGAGATGTCTCCCAAGACTGATTTGGAAAGGGAACGCATGTCTATTATACCCTACGCTTCTGCGGTAGGCTCTATAATGTATGCGATGTTGTGTACCAGACCAGATGTAGCTTACGCACTAAGCGTGGTAAGCCGGTATCAGTCAGACCCAGGGGAGAAACACTGGATAGCAGTAAAGAACATTCTCAAGTACCTGAGGAGGACTAAGGAGATGTTCTTGGTTTACGGCGGAAAAGACCTCAGGTTGGAGGCCTTTGCTGATTCCGGCTTCCAGAGTGATAAGGACGATTCCAAGTCCATGTCGGGTTATGTCTTTACCCTCAATGGAGGGGCGGTGTGCTGGAAGAGCTCCAAGCAGGACACCGTTGCTGACTCGACGATGGAAGCGGAGTATATAGCTGCTTGCGATGCCGCAAAAGAAGCAGTCTGGATGAAGAAGTTCCTAACAGAACTTCAGGTGGTTCCTACCATAGTTGATCCAATACCTCTGTATTGCGACAACAACGGAGCTATAGCTTTAGCGAAGGAACCAAGGTCCCATCAGAAGTCCAGACACATCTTGAGGCGGTATCACCTGATCAGGGAGATCATTGATCGTCAGGAGATCGAGGTTCGGAGAGTTGCTTCAGAAGAGAACATTGCTGATCCATTCACGAAGGCCCTTCCTCAGATTCAGTTCGAGAGGCTGCTCGAGATCATTGGTCTGCGATATGCCAGTACATGGCCCTAGTGCAAGTGGGAGATTGTTAGTGTTTATGCCCTAGAAGGCCATTACTGTATCATACTAGCTTGTATATTGCTTAATGGAAGCTTGGGATATTCACATGTATATAACAGTCTTGCTAAACATGGTAGTATGCTACTTGGTTTTTCTATCTTAATATGTGAGTGTACGTATTGATAGAGCTCTTAGGATCTTGCTTGTCTACCAGCGTTGTGATGGCAGTCACACTAGTGGGGGCTGGGTAGTCTACAAGCACATCCTTATTCAGGTCCCTGGTCGTTGGATTATCGAGACAGAGCATCGATACTCCGGAGTAGACTAGTGTGTACGCTTCTCATCCCAGTTGGGGAGATGGTCTGTCCCACAGCCGTCAGTACGTCGTACTGGAGATAGTATACAGGTGCTCGTTAGGTTACGGGTACACCGGACAGGACTCACAGGGAACTGTTGGTTGGTTTGATACCAGTCGTCAGTAAACAGTTCCCAGGTGACATGAGTACAGCGTAGTCCGCAGACTTGACACTGCTACTTCGCCTCGAGTGTGTCCCACTGTTCTTAGATTGCTACCCTACCACGGCTCAAAGGAGTCGTGCAAACAGGTAGCAGTTGGGTGCAGTCCCGAGCACTTGGAGGCAGTGGCGGTTAGACAGGATTCGTCCCTCCCGGTATTGGGAGTAGATATCGTGCTGTGTCAGAGAGCCATTACGCAAAGTCCCTGGCCAGGGCAAGCGAGATTTGCTGGTAGGTTCCAGTAGTTTCTCAGGGTGTAATGGGCTTTACTCCGACACGACTTATACCGCTATTAGGGGACTGACGCTTGCCGCCCCCCTAGGCCCGATATGCGATAGTCTTGGACGAACGGACCGGACTGTATGGAGATTGTCACATCAGACTCAGTAGGAGTTCGGATGGGTTTACTCATCGGCCTTCTTATCGACAACTACCTGGGGACCGTTACGTACAGCTAGTGCCGCTTGCGGTCTGTGGTTAAACCCACTGCCAGCGTAGTAGTCGAGTCTCTAGAGTCCCACACAGAGAGTTTCCTACTCCAGGCGAAACGATATAGAGGTTGCATGGTTTTGCGACAAAGGGTTCGGACGCATACGTGCGTTTACGCACGTACGACTTCCGGACAGATTTTACCAGTCGGCTTTGGTTTAAGCCAGTTACTGGTATCCGGTTATTGGATTTTTACAGTCTAAAGTTTTTCCGTATTTTTACGGATCGGAGGGGCGTTCTCGTAATTACTCGAGAAGCTTCTAGAAGATGTGACTAAGGAGGTTTGTTTTGGAAAGAGAGTGAGTCATAGTGGTGATTCATTCACTTCATTAATGCACATTTATTGCTTAATGACTCATGTTAATGAATCATCACAAGATATTTTGTGAAGCATGCTTATTCATTTCCTTTATTGATTTTTAGATAATAAGAATGCTTCATAATAATATGATACACTCTCTCTCTTCTCTCATTATCATATCACACATTCTCTCTCCTCAAGCTCTCATCTTCTAACCCTAATCCTTAATCCTCATGTGTTGAGATCAAAGGATTAGTTAGACTAAACAATCCATAACCCTCACTCTATATCATTCTCTCATCTTTGATTAGCAATCAAAGTTGATTAGTTACCTCAAGTTAGAGGTTTAGCTTGGAGTTTTGCTCTCGGGTGGATCGTCTACTACCTAGAGAAGGCCGAGGAGAACAAAGGAGGACGTAAAGGAGAAGGACCGGTTCATTAGGTATAATCCCTAATCTCTTATGAAAAGAAACTCATAGAATACGGTTATTTATAGTTTAGCTTCGATTCAAGCGGTTAGTCGATGTTCGTTGTTTAAACTTGATTGTTTTTGAAAATTCCGCCTCCCCATAAGTACTGGGGTGAAGTACATCGACTTACACGCATCCGCGTTCCGAGGAACACAAATACAAGTGAGATAAAACCAATCCCAAAACGTGCACTAGGATCTGGCTTATACCAAAGCCCTCTAGTGATAACTGCCCGGACACTAAACGTGCACAAGTCAACGGATGTGACCGAACCCTGTCGCAAAACCATGCGACCTCTACTCTTTTGCCTCAAGGCGAATAACTCTCTGTGTGGGACTCTAAAGACTCGACACTACGCTGGCAGTGGGTTTAACCACAGACCGCAAGCGGCACTAGCTGTGCGTAACGGACCCTAGGTAGATGCCGATAAGAAGACGGACGAGGTGAAACCCATCTGAACTCCTACTAAGCCTGAATGTGACAATCTCCGTACAGTCCGGTCTGTTCGTCTGAGAATATCGCATGGAGGGCCTAGGTGGAGGTAAACGTCAGTCCCCTAATAGCGGTACAAGTCGTGTCGGAGTGTAGCCTAGAACACCTTGAGATAACACTGGAAACCTACCAGTATATCTCGCTTGCCCTGGCCAGGGACTTTGTGTAATGGCTCTCCTAGACACAGCGCGATATCAACCCCCAATACCGGGAGAGACGAATCCTGTCTAACCGTCACTGCCTCCAAGTGCTTCAGGACTGCACCCAACTACTACATGTTTGCACGACTTCTTTGAGCCGTGGTAGAGTAGTAATCAAAGTACAGTGGGAACACACTCGAGGCGAAGTGACAGTGTCAAGTCTGCGGACTAAGCTGTACTCATGTCACCTGGGAACTGATAACTGACGATAGGTATAGTACCAACCAACAGATCCCGACGAGTCCTATCCAGTATACTCGTAACCTAACGAGCACCCGAATACTATCTCAAGTACGACGTACTGACGGCTGTGGGACATACCATCTCCCATGCTGAGATGAAAAGCGCATACGCTAGTCTACTCTGGAGTATCGATGCCCTGTCTCAATAGTCCTACGAATAGGGACCTGTATAAGGATGTGCTTGTGGATTACCCAGCCCCCACGAGTGTGACTGCCATCACAACGCTGGTAATCAAGCAAAGATCCTAAGGTCTCCACTAATGTGTATAGGTGATATACTAAAAGAAACACATGTACACATTAAAGTAGAAACAAACCAAGTAGCATACTGCTGTTTTGAGCAAAATTCTCTATACAACTGTGAATATCACAAGTTTCCATTAAGTAATATACAATCTAGTATGATACAGTAATGGCCTCTAGGGTATATACATTAACAATCTCCCACTTGCACTAAGGCCATGTACTGGTGTATCGAAGAACTATCATCTCGATCAGCCGCTCGAACTGAGTCTTGGGTAAGGCCTTCGTGAGTGGATCAGCAGTGTTATCTTCCGTATTTACTCTCTTCACCTCGATCTCTCGGCGATCTACGATCTCCCGGATCAGGTGGTACCGCCTCAAAATGTTCCTGGACTTCTGATGGGACCTGGGTTCCTTCGCTAAAGCTATAGCGCCATTGTTGTCACAATACAACGGTATTGAATCAACACTGGTAGGAACCACCTGAAACTCCGTGAGGAACTTCTTCATCCAGACAGCTTCCTTTGCGGCATCGCAAGCAGCTATGTACTCCGCTTCCATAGTTGAGTCAGCAACGGTTTCCTGCTTGGAGCTCTTCCAGTAAACCGCCCCTCCATTGAGGGTAAAGACATAACCCGACATGGACTTGGAGTCATCCTTGTCACTTTGGAAGCTGGAGTCAGCAAAGGCCTCGATCTGGGGGTCTTTTCCGCCATACACCAAGAACATCTCCTTAGTTCTTCTCAGGTACTTGAGAATGTTCTTTACCGCTATCCAGTGCTTCTCCCCTGGGTCCAACTGATACCGGCTTACAACGCTCAATGCGTATGCTACATCTGGTCTGGTACACAACATTTCTTACATGATAGAGCCTACCGCAGATGCGTTTGGTATTGATGACATGCGAGCCCTTTCCAAATCAGTCTTGGGAGACATCTCTTTGGAGAGGGTGATTCCGTGACAAGCCGGTAGATTACCGCGCTTGGAATCTTCCATACTGAATCGTTTCAGTATGGTGTCAATGTACCTGGACTGTGAAAGTCCCAACATCCTTTTAGATCTATCACGATAGATCTGGATCCCCAGAATGTAGTTGGCATCGCCCAGGTCCTTCATGGAGAACCTCTGTGACAAGAATCTTTTGACTGACTGTAGCATAGGAATATCATTTCCTATTAGGAGAATGTCATCGACGTACAAGACGAGGAATACCACATTTCTCCCTACAATCTTACTGTAAATGCATGGTTCATCTGGGTTTTTGATAAAGTCGAATTCTTTGACAGTATCATCAAAGCAGATGTTCCAACTCCGCGATGCCTGCTTCAGTCCATAGATGGACTTGAGCAACTTGTACACTTTACCGCCGATCCCACTCTGAATGAATCCCTCTGGCTGATCCATATAGACGCACTCTTCCAAATTTCTATTTAGGAAAGCCATCCTTACGACCATCTTCCAGATTTCATAATCGTGGAAAGCAGCAATGGCAAGAAGGATCCGAATGGATTTGAGCATAGCTACCGGAGAAAAGGTCTCGTCATAGTCCAAACCAGGTCTTTGACAAAAACCCTTTGCAACAAGGCTTGCTTTATAGGTTTCGACCTGCCCATCTACACCAATCATCTTTCTGAAGATCCATTTGTAGCCTATGGGTTTTACCCCTTCTGGAGCAAAGTCCAAAGTCCAAACTTTGTTGGTGTACATGGACTCCATCTCGGTCCGCATTGCATCCAGCCATTTTACCGAGTCATTGCTCTGAATGGCTTGCTGGAAGCTAGTAGGCTCATCATAATCAATAGTGCAATCCTCTCTATCTTCGTCTATGAGAAAGCCGTAGTATCTCTCGGACGAATGAGACTGCCAACTACTCCTGCAGAGCGGCACAGGAATGTCCGGTTCTCCTGAAACTTGTGGTTTTTCCAAGATTTCAGTAATAGCTTGTGGTTTTGGAATTTCTTCCAGTTCTATTGCGCTCCCACTTATCTGATTTTCCAAATATTCAGTTTCCAAGAAGTGGGCATGCGGAGAAACAAAAACTTTTTGTTCTTCCGCGGAATAGAAAAGATACCCTCTGGAGTTTTCTGGGTATCCCACAAACTTACACAGTACTGAGCGTGCCTCGAGCTTGTCCGCATGCTGCTTCTTTACAAAAGCTGGACATCCTCATGTCTTAAGATACTTAAGACAGGGTTTCTTCCTACTCCACATCTGATATGGGGTGGTAGGCACAGTCTTGGTTGGAGCCTTGTTCAAGAGATATGCACCTGTTTCTAGTGCATAACCCCAGAAAGATTGCGGTAACTCAGCCTTACTCATCATGGAACGAACCATATCCAATAGGGTTCGATTCCGCCTTTCAGATACACCGTTGTGTTGTGGTGTATATGGAGGACTACGCTGAGAGAGAATTCCATTATCTTTTAAGTAGTCTAGAAACTCGGCACTCAAGTATTCACCACCTCGATCAGATCTCAGTGTCTTTATACTTTTGCCTGTTTGTTTTTCAACGTCATTCTTGTATTCCCGAAATTTCTCAAAGGCCTCGGATTTGTGCTTCATTAAGAAGACATGTCCATACCTAGAGAAATCATCTGTGAAAGTAATGAAGTATGAATAACCACTTCGCGCAAGTGTAGACATTGGACCCCACACATCACTGTGTATGAGTCCCAAGAGCTCGCTCGCTCTTACTCCGTGTCCAGTGAACGGACCCTTTGTCATCTTTCCCATGAGACAAGATTCACAAGTGGCATAAGACTGATACTCGAACGGATTCAAGTATCCCTCTTTATGTAACTTAGTTAATCGTGTCTCATTAATGTGACCCAGTCTACAATGCCATAAGAAATCCTGATTTGTTTCCGGGGACTTTCTTTTAAGTGTGTTCTGGACATTGAAAATCTGAGCTTGATTTAATACGTATATCCTGTTTTCTAATGTACCTGACCCAATCAGAACTTGATTTAGGTGGATGTGGACCACATCGCTTATAAAAGTAAAATCATATCCTTCCTTAGAAAGTAAGGATACAGATATGATGTTACAGGTCGCACCTGGTACATACAAACAGTTATGCAGAATCATTATCTGCCCTGTTGTCAGTCCAAGATGATATTCCCCTACGGATTCAGCGTCCATGCTCATTACGTTAGCAACCCTGAGAGTCATATCACCTTTCTTGATAACCCTACGGTTTCTCAGAGCCTGTAACGAGTTACAGATGTGAGATCCTGATCCGGTATCCAATACCCAGGAAGTAGGGTTAACTGACACACAGTTCTCTACTACAAATGTTAGTGTTTATGCCCTAGAAGGCCATTACTGTATCATACTAGCTTGTATATTACTTAATGGAAGCTTGGGATATTCACATGTATATAACAGTCTTGCTAAACATGGTAGTATGCTACTTGGTTTTTCTATCTTAATATATGAGTGTACGTATTGATAGAGCTCTTAGGATCTTGCTTGTCTACCAGCGTTGTGATGGCAGTAACACTAGTGGGGGCTGGGTAGTCTACAAGCACATCCTTATTCAGGTCCCCGGTCGTTGGATTATCGAGACAGAGCATCGATACTCCGGAGTAGACTGGTGTGTACGCTTCTCATCCCAGTTGGGGAGATGGTCTGTCCCACAGCCGTCAGTACGTCGTACTGGAGATAGTATACAGGTGCTCGTTAGGTTACGGGTACACCGGACAGGACTCACAGGGAACTGTTGGTTGGTTTGATACCAGTCGTCAGTAAACAGTTCCCAGGTGACATGAGTACAGCGTAGTCCGCAGACTTGACACTGCTACTTCGCCTCGAGTGTGTCCCACTGTTCTTAGATTGCTACCCTACCACGGCTCAAAGGAGTCGTGCAAACAGGTGGCAGTTGGGTGCAGTCCCGAGCACTTGGAGGCAGTGGCGGTTAGACAGGATTCGTCCCTCCCGGTATTGGGAGTAGATATCGTGCTGTGTCAGAGAGCCATTACGCAAAGTCCCTGGCCAGGGCAAGCGAGATTTGCTGGTAGGTTCCAGTAGTTTCTCAGGGTGTAATGGGCTTTACTCCGACACGACTTATACCGCTATTAGGGGACTGACGCTTGGCGCCCCCCTAGGCCCGATATGCGATAGTCTTGGACGAACGGACCGGACTGTATGGAGATTGTCACATCAGACTCAGTAGGAGTTCGGATGGGTTTACTCATCGGCCTTCTTATCGACAAACTACCTGGGGACCGTTACGTACAGCTAGTGCCGCTTGCGGTCTGTGGTTAAACCCACTGCCAGCGTAGTAGTCGAGTCTCTAGAGTCCCACACAGAGAGTTTCCTACTCCAGGCGAAACGATATAGAGGTTGCATGGTTTTGCGACAAAGGGTTCGGACGCATACGTGCGTTTACGCGCGTACGACTTTCGAACAGTTTTTACCAGTCGGCTTTGGTTTAAGCCAGTTACTGGTATCCGGTTATTGGATTTTTACAGTCTAAAGTTTTTCCGTATTTTTACGGATCGGAGGGGCGTTCTCGTAATTACTCGAGAAGCTTCTAGAAGATGTGACTAAGGAGGTTTCTTTTGGATAAGAGAGTGAGTCATGGTGGTGATTCATTCATTTCATTAATGCACATTTATTGCTTAATGACTCATGCTAATGAATCACCACTAGATATTTCATGAAGCATGCTTATTCATTTCTTTTTATTCATTATTGAAAAATAAGAATGCTTCATAATATTATGATACACTCTCTCTCTTCTCTCATTATCTAAACTCACATTCTCTCTCCTCAAGCTCTCATCTTCAAACCCTAATCCTTAATCCTCATGTGTTGAGATCAAAGGATTAGTTAGACTAAACAATCCATAACCTTCACTCTACATCATCCTTTCATCTTTGATTAGCAATCAAAGTTGATTAGTTACCTCAAGTTAGAGGTTTAGCTTGGAGTTTCGCTCTCGGGTGGATCGTCTACTACCTAGAGAAGGCCGAGGAGAACAAAGGAGGACACAAAGACGAAGGACTAGTTTCGATCGGTATAATCCCTTAACACTATAGTTTAGTTTAGCTATGTGTTTGGTTATTATTTGTTTAGCTTCGATTCAAGCGGTTAGTCGATGTTCGTTGTTTAAACTTGATCGTTTTTGAAAATTCCGCCTCCCCATAAGTACTGGGGTGTACTACATCGACTTACAGTGGTATCAGAGCCTCGCTAAACAATAAATAACCTAGTTGCAAATTTGTACGAATTTCGAACGGAAAAACGAAGCCGGAAAACCCTAATAAAAATCAGTTTCTGTCGAATCCAAAATGATGTCCAAAAATTTTTCAGGGATGTTCAGAAAGCTTGACATGGGTCCAGGAGAACACCCAAGAAAATTGGGCCCATGACTCGGCTAAAGCGCCGCGGAAGCGCGGCGGATCCCACCGATCCGCCGCGGTTCCGCCGCCGAGTTGCCGAGTCATGATCCCAAATTTTTTGTGTGGGTCCCCTGTGATATTTAGTGTTTTCTGGAATATTTAATTATTGCTCAGGTTACTGTTTAACAGAGCAGATTTTGGAGCAATATTGATGTTGTTTATTCGATCGAATTGTACAGTATTTGCATATGGGATTATATCTGTGATTGTTTAATGTGTTCGTAAACCTCCCCCAACTGCTAGTATGTCGGTTGGCAGGGGGTTGCACATTTCTGAAATGGTTATATCTGTTTGTGCATATAAACTGTATTGGACTGTTGTGGTGTATAGCCGGGGTTTGCAATGGGTTACTGTTTAATTCATTTGTTGTAAATGTAATTTGTTGTAATATTATTTTTGCGGGGCACTTCCAGGTTGCGGTTGTAGCCACCGTTGTATTATTTCATTTTACTGTTTTTGCTCCTAGGACTGACCCAAGGTGGGGTACACAGACTGCCGGGTGGGTAGTTTGCCGTACCCGTAGGGGTCGAGGGTGGGGTAACGGCTATTCATCACAACTGTGTAATCTGTCTTTTCTTGCAGGCTCAAAAGAAATACAGATTGCTTACAAATCCAATATTGTTTATCTGTGTTCTGGAATGAATATCATTGCGTCAGACGAATGTAAAATATCTATATTTATTGTAGCTATTTAGACGTCACTTATGTTTTACACCCGCGCTAGCCCAGCCCCCGCTCTGTCGTTAGTTAAGTAACCTAACGGGTGATGACGGGACCCCGTGGCGAATGCGGATGGCATAAGAGGACGTTGTATTTTCGTTGTTTTCTGCAATGATAGGTTAATGATGGGACGCATTATCTATAATGCAAAGTAAAACAAACCAAAGTTTAAATCGTTGGAACAATTTAAAAGAAACCACTCGGTTATTTTTAAAACAGATATTTTTAAATGCGGAGACTTAACCACTCCTTTTAAAAGCTATCAGGTTCCTTCGGTTATATCAAGTTCACTACGTTCACGGTTTCGCCAAAACCATTCGTAGCCCTCCGTCATTTCATCTGGGTATTCAGTAGTATTCAAGCTATGTATTTTGACCTAACGCCAAGGCATAGTGTTTGGTAGCTGCTGGATATTCATTTGTTGCATAGATAGATGAGTTAGTTTGGGACAGTCGTATTATCATTTTGGCCGAACGTCAAGGATATATACGGATGGGTTCAAATTGACAAGATAATGATGGGTAGAACTTGACATGTGACTTATGACATTTTGACCTAACGCCAAGGTCATAAGAGCATGGGGAAAAAACTTATATCGGGAATTTCTAAAGAAACTGAAATTTGCAAAGAGATGCATACCATTTTGAGTTTGATGAATGTTGGTAGCATTCCTACAACATTATCAGACGATGATATTTGGATCCCGATCCTACTGTGAGTATATGCTACTTATCAGGATATTCGTCGCTTAACGATCAATGCTATAAACCTAGTAGGTGTCCAGAAAAGTGTCAGCGGGGTTACGCCCCAAGAGAAAAGAGGTTACTTAATTAAGGAACTTCGCGAAAGCGTTGGAAAACCTCCCTCGAAGTATCGACACCGGCCTGGCTGAACGGTTAAGCAAGTATTGTACGGTGAGAATAGTCTTGGCTAATTCTTCTTTTATGGTTTGAGGAAGGATTCGAGAAACAGTGGGAGCCATCCAGTTTAGATAAACTAAAAACCACTCTAAACTTGCAAGAGCATCATGCTAAAGAGTTTTCTTCTCTCTCTCCTAATTGCAGCGACCCTGAAAATGACTGGACTTAAGTTAATTTTAGAGAAAAATATACTGACGGGGCCAAACTATAAAGATTGGCTGCGGAATGTCAAGATGGCCTTGACCTACGACAAATTGGGGTACATCCTCACCGCTACGGCACCTGCTGTCCCTGGTCCCAAATCCAGTAATGCGGATAAGGAAATCCGCAAAACCTGGGATTTAGATTGCGCGAGAGCCAAGTGCATCGTGCTTGCCTCGATGAACAATGAACATCAGAGGAGGCACGAGGATATGTCCTTAGATGGCATATTTCTCCATACAAAGGAACTTTATGGAGAGCAATCTCGTATAGCAAGATACGAGACCTCAAAGAAATTGTTTCGAGCGAGGTTGGCTGTCGGGTCATCGGTAGGTGAACATGTCCTACAGATGATTGGCTATATAGAAGAGCTCGCAGACCTTGGGACGACTTTGGATAATGAGCTCTATGCAGACCTTGTTCTCCAGTCCCTTCCTCCCACCTACGCCCAGTTTATCCTCAACTTCAATCTTCAAGGAAAAGAAGTTGAACTTGCGGAACTCCTGAACATGTTAAGGAGTGCAGAGGGCACCTTGCAGAAGGCAAGGGAAACACCCGCTGTGTTTGTTGGCGGTGCATCTTCTTCCGGGTCCAAGGCTAGGGCCAAAGGAAGGAAGAAGAAGGCCGCACCCAAACCTAGAGGAGGTGTTAGTAAGGTGAGAGGGAAGGGAAAGCAAAAGAAAGCAGTACCGATAGTTGGCCAGGATGAGTGCTTCCATTGTCACAGGAAAGGGCACTGGAAGAAGGATTGCAAGGCGTGGAACGCCAAGAACCAGGAACCGAAGCAGGCTGTGGCTTCGACTTCAGGTGTGTTTGTAATTGAGAATTGTCTGTCGATCAACTCTACTTCCTGGGTATTGGATACTGGGTCAGGATCTCATATTTGCAATTCATTGCAGGCACTGAGAAACCGTAGAGTGCTGAAGGAAGGTGATATGATCCTCAGGGTTGCTAACGGAGCTAGCGTGGGAGCTGCGTCCGTCGGGGATTATCACCTAGGATTGACGAGTGGACACATTTTGGTTTTACATAACTGTTATTTTGTACCCAGCTTAACGTGTAATATCATATCAGTTTTCTTGTTATCAAATAAAGGTTATGATTTCACGTTTGTAAGAGATGTTGTCAACATCCACCTTAATCATGGTTTGATTGGGTCCGGTACTCTAAATAACGGCATATATGTGTTAAACCAACTCCAAATTTTCAATGTCCAGAACACACTAAAAAGAAAGTCTCCAGATTTAAATAAAGCTTTCTTATGGCATTGTAGACTGGGTCACATCAATGAGAGAAGGTTGACTAAGTTGCATAGAGAAGGATATTTGGACACGTTCGAATATCAAACTTATGACACTTGTCAATCTTGTCTCAAAGGAAAGATGACAAAGACTCCATTCACTGGACAAGGAGTAAGAGCGAGCGAGCTCTTAGGACTCATACACAGTGATGTATGCGGTCCAATGTCTACACATGCGAGAGGTGGTTTTTCCTATTTCATTACTTTCACGGATGATTACTCAAGATACGGATTCATTTATCTGATGAAACATAAATCCGAGGCTTTTGAGAAATTCCAAGAGTATAAGAATGAAGTAGAAAACCAAACCGGCAAAAGTATAAAGACACTTAGATCTGATCGAGGTGGTGAATACTTGAGTACCGAGTTCCTAGGTTACCTAAAAGAGAAAGGAATTCTCTCTCAGCTTACTCCTCCGTACACTCCACAGCATAACGGTGTGTCGGAGAGACGGAATCGAACCCTATTGGATATGGTACGATCCATGATGAGTAATGCTGAGTTACCGCGATCTTTCTGGGGACATGCGCTAGAATCAGCGGCATATCTTTTGAACATGGTACCTACCAAGACTGTGCCTACCACTCCATATCAGATGTGGAGTGGGAAGAAACCCCATCTACAGTATATAAAGATTTGGGGATGTCCAGCTTTTGTTAAAAAGCAGCATGTGGACAAGCTCGAGGCACGATCAGTAAAGTGTTTGTTTGTGGGATATCCAAAGCACTCCAGGGGATATCTATTCTATTACGCAGAGGAACAGAAGGTATTTGTTTCTCGTAATGCCCATTTTCTAGAACATCAGTTTTTAGAAAAGGAATCAAGTGGGAGCGAAATAGAACTGGAAGAAATTCCAGAACCACAAACTGCTACTGAAAGTTTGGTAGAACCAGAGGTTCAAGAAGAACAGAACATTCCCGCACCCCTCCGCAGGAGTAGTAGGCCGTCTCGTCCGCCTGAGAGATACTACGGTTTTCTCATAGACGGGGATAGAGAGGATTGCATCATAGATGATGATGAACCTACTGACTTCCAGCAGGCCATCCAGAGCGGCGACTCGGTACGATGGCTAGATGCAATGCGGACCGAGATGGAGTCCATGTACACCAACAAAGTATGGACTTTGGACTTTGCTCAGATGGGGTAAAACCCATAGGATGCAAATGGATCTTCAAGAAAAAGATTGGTGTAGATGGACAGGTGGAAACCTATAAGGCTAGACTTGTTGCAAAGGGTTTTCGTCAACGACCTGGTTTGGACTATGATGAAACTTTTTCTCCAGTGGCTATGCTCAAATCCATTCGGGTCCTTCTTGCTATTGCTGCCTTCCATGATTATGAAATCTGGCAGATGGACGTAAAGACGGCTTTTCTGAATGGAAATTTAGAAGAGAGCGTCTATATGGATCAGCCAGAGGGTTTCAATCAGAGTGGGAGCAGCGGGAAAGTATGCAAGCTGCTTAAGTCCATTTACGGACTAAAGCAGGCATCGCGGAGTTGGAACATCTGTTTTGATGAGACAGTCAAAGAATATGACTTTATCAAAAATCCAGATGAACCGTGCATATATAGTAAAGTTATGGCCAGAAGTGTCGTATTCCTCGTCTTGTACGTGGATGACATTCTATTGATAGGAAATGACATTCCTATGCTACAATCTGTCAAAGGATTCTTGTCACACAGGTTCTCCATGAAAGACCTGGGTGATGCCTCTTACATTCTGGGGATCCGGATCTATCGTGATAGATCCAAGAGGATGTTGGGACTTTCGCAGTCCAGGTATATCGACACTGTACTGAAAAGATTCAGTATGGAAGATTCTAAGCGCGGTAATCTACCGGCTTGTCACGGAATCACCCTCTCCAAAGAGATGTCTCCCAAGACTGATTTGGAAAGGGAACGCATGTCTATTATACCCTACGCTTCTGCGGTAGGCTCTATAATGTATGCGATGTTGTGTACCAGACCAGATGTAGCTTACGCACTAAGCGTGGTAAGCCGGTATCAGTCAGACCCAGGGGAGAAACACTGGATAGCAGTAAAGAACATTCTCAAGTACCTGAGGAGGACTAAGGAGATGTTCTTGGTTTACGGCAGAAAAGACCTCAGGTTGGAGGCCTTTGCTGATTCCGGCTTCCAGAGTGATAAGGACGATTCCAAGTCCATGTCGGGTTATGTCTTTACCCTCAATGGAGGGGCGGTGTGCTGGAAGAGCTCCAAGCAGGACACCGTTGCTGACTCGACGATGGAAGCGGAGTATATAGCTGCTTGCGATGCCGCAAAAGAAGCAGTCTGGATGAAGAAGTTCCTAACAGAACTTCAGGTGGTTCCTACCATAGTTGATCCAATACCTCTGTATTGAGACAACAACGGAGCTATAGCTTTAGCGAAGGAACCAAGGTCCCATCAGAAGTCCAGACACATCTTGAGGCGGTATCACCTGATCAGGGAGATCATTGATCGTCAGGAGATCGAGGTTCGGAGAGTTGCTTCAGAAGAGAACATTGCTGATCCATTCACGAAGGCCCTTCCTCAGATTCAGTTCGAGAGGCTGCTCGAGATCATTGGTCTGCGATATGCCAGTACATGGCCCTAGTGCAAGTGGGAGATTGTTAGTGTTTATGCCCTAGAAGGACATTACTGTATCGTACTAGCCTGTATATTACTTAATGGAAGCTTGGGATATTCACATGTATATAACAGTCTTGCTAAACATGGTAGTATGCTACTTGGTTTTTCTATCTTAATATATGAGTGTACGTATTGATAGAGCTCTTAGGATCTTGCTTGTCTACCAGCGTTGTGATGGCAGTCACACTAGTGGGGGCTGGGTAGTCTACAAGCACATCCTTATTCAGGTCCCCGGTCGTTGGATTATCGAGACAGAGCATCGATACTCCGGAGTAGACTGGTGTGTACGCTTCTCATCCCAGTTGGGGAGATGGTCTGTCCCACAGCCGTCAGTACGTCGTACTGGAGATAGTATACAGGTGCTCGTTAGGTTACGGGTACACCGGACAGGACTCACAGGGAACTGTTGGTTGGTTTGATACCAGTCGTCAGTAAACAGTTCCCAGGTGACATGAGTACAGCGTAGTCTGCAGACTTGACACTGCTACTTCGCCTCGAGTGTGTCCCACTGTTCTTAGATTGCTACCCTACCACGGCTCAAAGGAGTCGTGCAAACAGGTGGCAGTTGGGTGCAGTCCCGAGCACTTGGAGGCAGTGGCGGTTAGACAGGATTCGTCCCTCCCGGTATTGGGAGTAGATATCGTGCTGTGTCAGAGAGCCATTACGCAAAGTCCCTGGCCAGGGCAAGCGAGAATTGCTGGTAGGTTCCAGTAGTTTCTCAGGGTGTAATGGGCTTTACTCCGACACGACTTATACCGCTATTAGGGGACTGACGCTTGCCGCCCCCCTAGGCCCGATATGCGATAGTCTTGGACGAACGGACCGGACTGTATGGAGATTGTCACATCAGACTCAGTAGGAGTTCGGATGGGTTTACTCATCGGCCTTCTTATCGACAAACTACCTGGGGACCGTTACGTACAGCTAGTGCCGCTTGCGGTCTGTGGTTAAACCCACTGCCAGCGTAGTAGTCGAGTCTCTAGAGTCCCACACAGAGAGTTTCCTACTCCAGGCGAAACGATATAGAGGTTGCATGGTTTTGCGACAAAGGGTTCGGACGCATACGTGCGTTTACGCGCGTACGACTTTCGAACAGTTTTTACCAGTCGGCTTTGGTTTAAGCCAGTTACTGGTATCCGGTTATTGGATTTTTACAGTCTAAAGTTTTTCCGTATTTTTACGGATCGGAGGGGCGTTCTCGTAATTACTCGAGAAGCTTCTAGAAGATGTGACTAAGGAGGTTTCTTTTGGATAAGAGAGTGAGTCATGGTGGTGATTCATTCATTTCATTAATGCACATTTATTGCTTAATGACTCATGCTAATGAATCACCACTAGATATTTCATGAAGCATGCTTATTCATTTCTTTTTATTCATTATTGAAAAATAAGAATGCTTCATAATATTATGATACACTCTCTCTCTTCTCTCATTATCTAAACTCACATTCTCTCTCCTCAAGCTCTCATCTTCAAACCCTAATCCTTAATCCTCATGTGTTGAGATCAAAGGATTAGTTAGACTAAACAATCCATAACCTTCACTCTACATCATCCTTTCATCTTTGATTAGCAATCAAAGTTGATTAGTTACCTCAAGTTAGAGGTTTAGCTTGGAGTTTCGCTCTCGGGTGGATCGTCTACTACCTAGAGAAGGCCGAGGAGAACAAAGGAGGACACAAAGACGAAGGACTAGTTTCGATCGGTATAATCCCTTAACACTATAGTTTAGTTTAGCTATGTGTTTGGTTATTATTTGTTTAGCTTCGATTCAAGCGGTTAGTCGATGTTCGTTGTTTAAACTTGATCGTTTTTGAAAATTCCGCCTCCCCACAAGTATTGGGGTGTACTACATCGACTTACAACAAACACACCCGAAGCCGAAGCCACAACATGCTTCGAATTCTGGCTACTGGCTTTGTTAGCCCTGCAATCATTCTGCCAATGTTCATTCCCGTAACAATAGGAACATCCCTCTTTTACTACATCCTGTCCCGAAACTTTTGCCCTTCCCTTTCCTTCTTCTTCCCTGGTTTCCTTCAGGGTATAAGTAGAGGGCAGGGACTGTAGAATCAAGTCAGTATTTGACCCGTTCTCCAACGTGGTCTTCAGGTCCGTGAGCCTAAAATAGCTGGTCTGTATAAGGACGTTGCCCCCTACAGATGACCCGACAGCCAACCTCGCTTGAAGCAATTCGTTCGAGGTCTCATATCTTGCGATACGAGATTGCTCTCCATATAAATCTTTGTTATGGAGGAAGATAGAAACTAAGTCCATCTTCTCGTGCTGCCTCTGGTTTGCACCATCAACTGAGGCTAACACGAGGCACTTGGCTTTCGCACAGTCTTTTTCCGATGTCATACGGATGTCAATGTCCGTGACAGGGGAAACTGGTCCTGAGACGGCAGGGGTTTTATTAGTTAAGAGGTGTCCCAGCTTGTCATGGGTAATGGACATCTGAACAGACCTTTGCCAATCATAACTGTCAGGTTCAGTAACTTTATTATCTAGATGTAACCTATGTGTGGTCACTGGGTCGCTGCAATTAAGAGAGAGAAAAGAAAACACTCAGCATGTTGCTCTTGCAAGTTTAGATTGGTTTTTAATTTATCTAAACAAGATGGCTCCCACTGTTTCTCGAATCCCTCCTCAAACCAAAAAGGAAGAATTAGTCAGGATCAATCTCACCGTACAATACTTGCTTAACCGTTCATCCAGTCTAGTGTCGGTACTTCGAGGGAGGTTTTCCAATGCTTTCGCGAAGTTCCTTAATTAAATAACCTCTTTTCCCTAGGGGCGTAGCCCCGCTAACACCTTTCTTGACACCTACTTGGTTTATAGCATTGATCGTTAAGTGAGAAAGTTCCCGAGGAGTAGCACATACTCAAAGTAGGATCGGGATCCAAATATCATCGCGTGACAAAACTGAAGGAATTCTACGAGAATCATCATACTCCAAATGGTATGCAGCTCTGGCAAGTTTCAGTTTCTTTAGAATCTCCCAATGTGGATTTTTGCCCCATGCTCGTATGACCTTGACGAAGGTCAACAAATTATAAGTCACATGTCAAGTTCTACCCGTCATTGTCCAGGTTAATTTGAACCCACCCGTATATACCCTGGACGAAGGTCAACAAGGTAATACGACTGTCCCAAACCAACACATCTATCTATGCTACATATGAATAC
This sequence comes from Agapanthus africanus, assembly GCA_030015575.1. Classification (NCBI taxonomy): domain Eukaryota; kingdom Viridiplantae; phylum Streptophyta; class Magnoliopsida; order Asparagales; family Amaryllidaceae; genus Agapanthus; species Agapanthus africanus. The sequence continues at coordinate 111,720,472 of CM057351.1, forward strand.
CCAACAGCTTCCAATCACTATGCCTTGACGAAGGTCAACAAACATAGCTTGAATACAATTGAAAATTCATACAAAACGACGGACGACTACGAATGGTTTTGGAGAAACCGTGAACGTAGTGTACTTGATATAATCGAAGGAACCATGTGTTGGAGATAATGCCCTCAGAGTCAATTATTGGATCACAGGTACGTGATTGCGGTGATTGAGGGAGGACCTATCCCGGTAGGACAGTCTTACTCGAGATGATAGTATGCTATCTGGTTTACCTTTATCATCGTGTACTGTTTTAGGTGACCTGACACGTCGCTATTACACGTTGATAGAGCCCCTAGGATTCTTGCTTGACCACCAGCAGTATGAGGGCGATCATATAAGTGGGAGCTGGGGTCTATAAGCATATCCTGAAATGGTCCCTAGTCGTGTGAGTTTCGAGACAGGGCATCGATACTCCATAGTAGACTAGTGTATACAGTCGAGACCCCGACGAGGGGCGGTGGCCGGTCTCACAAGCCACTGGTGTAAGTTGGATCACCTAAGATGTATACAGGTGCTCATTGGGTTATGAGTACACCGGACAGGACTCGCCGGGAACATGCCAGTTGGTCATATACCAGACGTCAGATGGCAGTTCCCTGGTGACATGTGTGCAGGTTAGTTCATCGACCTGGGGATCGTCATTTGTCTTGTGTGAGTTCCCACTGTACTTTGATTACTACCCTACCACGGCTCAAAGGAGTCGTGCAAACAGGTTTTAGTTGGGTACAGTCCCGAGCCACATGGAGGCAGTGAGCGTATCTTCAGGGGTTCGTCTCTCCCGGTATTGGGGGTGAGGTCGTGCTGTGTCTAGGAGAGCCATTACACGAAGCCCTCGGCCGAGGCAAGGAGATTTACTGGTAGGTATTCCAGTAGTATCTCAGGGTGTTCTGGGCTACACTCCGACACGACTTGTACCGCTTTTGGGGGTCTGACTTTTACCAACCCCCTAGGCCCGCCATGCGATGCTCATAGACGAACGGACCGGACTGTACGGATATTGTCACTGACAGGCTCAGTTGGGTGTCGGGGTGAGCTTCCTCATCGACGTCCCTTTTGGTCAATTGCTGGTGGCCCGTCACGTATTAGCTTATACCTCTGACGTGCTAGTGGTTAAATCCACAGCCATAGTATTGACGAGTCTTTAGAGTCCACCACACTTTCAGTTACTCAGCTTTCGGGCGAAAGGTTGTAGAGGCCGTATCGAGATATGGCAAGGTCCGATCAGATACGTGCGGTATTGCACAGATCAGGATCGGACAGTCTGTACTATAGGCCGTATGGTTATATGGCAGGGTTCGATCAGATACGTGCGGTATTGCACGGATCAGGATCGAACAGATATTACTAGCCGGTTTTGGTATAAGCCGGATTCTAGTATAGTACAGTGGAGATTTTGTCTCATTGCATTTTGTATTTCGGTCGAAATACAGATGCGGGTGTGTATGCACAGTATCGGGGTTTTCCCGTAATTTATTACGGGACCAGTTTTCTGGAGTTGCCAGTTTGCCTTTCGTTTCGGCCAATTTCCATTGTTCCGTTCATTGGCCGAAGATTGGTGGAGGAGGGTTTATTTGCATTGTTGCAAATAAGTATTTGTGGAGGGGGTATTTGCTTATATTTGTATCATGATGGTTTCATGATGGAGCCCATCCCTTGACTTTTCTTATGTTCATGCTTGCTTGACTTTCCTTATCATGATGGCTTGACTTTGTTAGCATCATGGTTGTTGTTGATGGTTGTGTGGAGTGTTGGATTTGTTGCTATCATTTTCTTCACATGATAACTCCACACTTTCTTTTTCTAGCATGTTGATTTACCCTCCCCTTGGACTTTCTCTCTCTAATCACACTTGGTGGGTGGGGGGGGGGGGGGGCGGCCATTCCTAGGAGATGGCAAGGGATTCATTTCATTTTGTAGAGAAAAAAAAATGTTACTCTCATTCCTTTTTGTATGCTACATTTTTCCCTCTCTAAAAAGTTCTTCTTCCTCCACAAAATGGCAATTCCACAAACCCCAAGAGAGACAATAGCTCACTACATATTCTACAACGAACCTTGGGCACGTCGAGTAGCCGGCTTCGTGCCCGAGTTGCCTCGGCATTGAGGTGGGAGCCCGTAAACGATGAAGGCGATGTGGTGCACTTCCGGCGACGAGGAGGAGACGGACGGAGATCCCGCAAGAGATCGGGACGACGACGAGAAGACCGGTGGACTCGGATCTGTCGGTATACTTCTCTTCCCTATTTTGTTTGTAGCTTAGACTTGTTAATGGTTACGATCCGGATGTTTAGTGCGCGGTGGTGCCGGTTTGCTAAGTCCGCAAAATTAAAGTTTTTCACCGCTTCCGCATTCCGGCGTCGGATTGACGGCCGGGGCGCCGCCGTGCACTTACAGTGGTATCAGAGCCTCGCCATTAACATAGTCTAGCTTGGTGTAATGTGTTTTTCTGTTTCGATCGATCGAATGTTCCAAAACTGCATTTTAGTTCGAATCAGTTTCTGTTGAAAATTTTTGGTCTCGAAAAATTTTTCAAGTTGTAAAATATTGATGTACTGGAAAATCTAAGAGTTCTGTAAAAATTTGACGAAGTAACTCCACAGTGGGAGCGCGGAAGCGCCGCGCAAACCCCATTCCCGCGGCCCTTCCGCCGCGCACTATTCACATCACTTCACCAAATTTTTTCAGAGGCCTTCTGGGCTTAAAATTTGGGTTTTGGAATATTAAAATTGGGCCCAGGATTTCTGTGAGTGCTACAGTTTTGATTGAGGGCCCACTTGTTAATTTTTGATCGATCGGATATTTTAAACACATTTTTCACAGTATTTACATTATATCTGCGACCGTGAATGTCACTCGATCGGTAAATCCTGTCTAACTGCTATAGCCCGGTTAGACGGATTTGCGAACGTGATTTTCACGTTGATGTTTTGTTTTTGCTGTGATGTTGCGGATTGGTCGTGCGGATAGCCTGGTTGCAATGCTAGTACAGTTGTGGTGGTATTATGTACATTTGATATTGCGGGGCGAGCGTCCGACATGTGGACTGCCGTCACTGCCTGTTTGTATTATTATTTTGGGACACGACCTGGTTGCGGTCGATGTACCCGGTGTATGTATATTTTACATTCTGTACTAGGATTACCCCGCGGTGGGGTGCACGGATAGCCGGGTTCTGGAGGGCAACAAGCCCGCATCTCATGGCATTGAGACGGAGGGGGCTTCACTCTAGAATTGGCGGGCTATTCGCCGCACTCGTAGGGGGTACAGGTTGACCCAGGAGGGGTGCCCAAGTTACCGGATTCCGTGAAGTGCTGGGTGGTCCATTCACGGCGCTGAAGGGGGCTGCCTCGCTTCAGGTTTTGGCGGGTAACTTGCCGCGCCCGTAGGGGTCTAGGATTTCATTGCGCATGCTATCCGCACGACCAGGGGAACGTCGGGTTTCAGCGGCTCTGTGAAACCCGGGGATCCCAGATATCTGTATTGTTTCTGTGATGCTATTCATTCTCTGTGATGTTGCATTTTTTTCACGCCTTGAGCGAAATATAATATATTGGTATATATATTAGTAGATGTTGTATATGTTTTTCATCCGCGCTAGTCCAGTCCCCGCTCTGTCGTTAGTTAGCTAACCTAACGGGTAATGACGAGACCCAGTGGCGAATGCGGATGGCATATACGTACATCTGTATATTTTCGTTCTTTTTGGTGTGATCAATTGATGGGACTGCATTGATTCGGATCAATGCAAGTTTAAAAACAAACCTAATCTGATGTTGTTGGAACACTTTTCAAAAAGCTGTTATTGCAAGGACGTTCACTTTTGTTTTGCATCGTGGTATTCAGTTGGAATATCCTGCTCCTCAGTCGACGAGGCAAGGGCCGAGATCCCTTCACCGGGAGTGACCCCTTGGACAAAAAGTTTGCGTCAGGGCATTAACTTCACTATAGCCGATTACTTTTGCTTTGCACCGTGGTATTCAGTTGGAATATCCTGCACCCCATTCTACGGGGAAAGAGCCGAGATCCCTTCACCGGGAGTGACCTCTTTAGCAACGGTTTTCGTCACTATATTTTCAAAAAGCTATCCGTTCCTTCAACGATATCAAGTTCATTACGTTAAAGGTTTTCGCCAGAAACCATTCGTAGCCCTCCGTCGTTTCAGACGGGTAGCACGTAGTATTCATGCTATGTTTGTTGACCTTCGTCAAGGCATAGTGTATGGTAGCTGCTTGTTACCTTTCTGCTGCAAAGATAGATGCGTTGGTTTGGGACAGTCGTATAGCCTTGTTGACCTTCGTCAAGGGCTTGTACGGGTGGATTCAGATTAACCCTGGATAATGACGGGTAGAACTTGACATGTGACTAATGATTTGTTGACCTTCGCCAAGGTCATAAGAGCATGGGGCAGAAATCACGTCGGGAGTTTCAAAAGAACCGAAACTTGCCAGATATGCGCATACCTTCTAGAGTGTGATGATGTGAGCGGATTCCGTCACGTTATCATGCGATGATAGTTGGATCCCGATTCACACTGATGAGTTAGTTTACTCCTCGGGTGACCCCGACTAATTCTTCTTTCAGGTTTGGAGGAGAATTTGAGGTACAGTGGGAGGATTCCAGATTAGATAAATTGGTAACCATTCTGATCTAGGTTAGAGTGCACGCTGAGTGTTTCTTTTCTCTCTCTCTTTGGCAGCGACCATTGACCCGACCCTTAGATTTTGACTCAGTGACCAAGTTGACCGAACCTTCTTAAACACTGGCTTATGGATTATCAGAGTTGCAGACCTCATTGCCACTCCTACTTTTACCCTTTTCTCCGGAACACCCCGTATTACTACGAACGTCCACTTCCATTGGACAAAACCATCGTATGGTTAGATACGAACTCGAAGGGATTTATTCGAGGATGGTTTCCGGTTCTGGAGAAAACGGATAGGATTATTCAGTTGTCTTTTCCTTTTACCCTCTCTCAGGTTACGAGTACTCCTTGGTTTAGGGGTAGTACACCTATTACGCAAATTGGATTGTCTTCTTCCAAACCTTAGGCTGGTGCCGACCGGTAGGGAATGAAGAAAACCAATCAGCATAACGATGGTGTGCAGAAGGTATTAAGTTAAGACAAAGCAAGGGATTAGTAAGAGGGCAAAGTAAAATGCAACAGATATTCATGACCAAACCAGGTATTTCTTCGCCAATCCTAAAATCACCTTTGAATTTCTCCAGGACACTCCGTATCACTACGAAGATCCACAGTTTATTGGATACTCCATCGTATGGTTATATACGAACTCGAAAGGAACTTGTTCCTGTTCGGGGATGGATTCTGGTTCAGGAGAAATAGGAATAAGAGTTATTCAGGTGTCTTTTATCTTCACCTTCTCTCACATTGCGAGTGTTCCTAGGATTGGGACAGTACACCCATTATGCTTATTGGATAGTCTTCTTCCAAACCATAGGCTGGTGCCGAACGGTAGGGAAAGAAGAAAACCATTTGGCCTAAAGGGGTGTGCAGAAGGTAAAGACTAAAGGCAAATGAAGGGATTTGGAGAGGTGGCAAAGAATTACACAGTTACAGTTGTGAATCTGGATACTGGAAGAGGCATTACTAGGAATACCAGGATACCCTATCGAAACATTTCGATGTTTCAGTTTCACTGTGTAATGTTAAAAGAAAACTGATTTCCCGATTAGATACTTACTCCAGGGTATGTATTTACCAAGTATGATTCTCACATCTGTATGGTTTTACAGATGATGAGTGGGAGTAGGTTATTGGGAATTGGGTGATCATCCTCATTATATCGGGATTCGTTGTAATCGGTGATATTTGAGGAAATCACCTGGGCTGTTTGCCGGTCGGCAAATATTTGGTTTTGAATATCCGCTTTTATGCACCAATTTCAAATTGATATATCTGTACGTCTATTTTCATAGAGTGAGATATACCTTTCTGAAATTATGTCTATGACATTTACCTATATCAGTGGATGGTTAGGTAAGGAGCATTAAACAGCGGTGTAATTCTTCTTGACCATAAGTACAGTTTTCAACCTACGACACACAGTGAATGAGTTATCAGACTCAAGGGACTTATACAGAGTATTGTATGTTGTCCAGGGTCCATTAGGACAGAGGGGTTGGTCCTCGTACTATATTCGGTTTACTTATGACTTCTCTGGTTTTTAGACAAGTGTTTCGTGGAAACACAGGGTCCGAATTTTGAGAAGTTATGGGTATTTGAATAGAGTAGAGAACCAGGTGTAGCAAGTATCGGGATTCTTCAAAGAGATCGAAGATGTAGATATTTGTGTATGGTATTCAGTTGATAGTAATGATTAAGAGATCTTGCTTCTCCTTCAGGTTACTCATAATTGGAAGCATTCCTAAGTTGAGTAACGCTGATCGGCCTCCTTCCATTTTGTTGACATGCACTGGGAACAGCTGCATGATTTGAATCTGGTTCAATTAAATCAGTGCCTCTGGTTCTATATTGGATATAGTACAGTTCATATCTTAACATTGTTAAGGTACGGGGAGTTGTCCGGTTTATGCTTAAAACCAGACATTGGACAACTCAAGGCACGATTCTGTAATGGCTGTTTGTGGGTTGACCCAGGCTATGACGAGGGTTGACTTTCTAACATCTGGATGAACAATAGCAATATTGTTCTAGACTCGCCACAGTTTTATTAAAAATGGATTTTTTCAGAAAACAGTAGTAGGAGTATGGTAGAACTGGAAGTGATTCCAGAACCACAAACGATTACTGAAGATTTGATAAGGAACCTAAAGATTCAATCTGGATTGACATTCCATTGGCCACTCCGCAGATAAGGTGGGTAACTTCAGGCACCCGAGAGGTACTACGGTAGCCTCAAGGACGGTGACAGGGAAGTTCTTGTTTACCCACAATTACCATTGCTGCTGTTCCAGGCTGCGAGACCCGGTGGGAGGATGAGTATAGCGTCGTTCTAAACTAGTTTTAGAAGTGTACGTCTATATGACTCTGCCAGAGGGTTGTCGTAATCAGTGGGCGCAGCGGAAGCATTGGTGGACAGGTAGCTTATGTCTATTTATAGACTAAAGCAGATGTAGCGGAGATAGATCATCTATTTCTGACGTGACAGTCATGGGTTTGACTTCATCAGAATAGGGGATGGATCTGTTGAGAAGGTAGTAGGGTGTGTGATGTCATGGTATTTGGATGACATACACAGAGTAGGAAGTGAAATTCCTACACTACAATCGGTTATACTTTGGTCGTCACACAGTGTTTTCTTCACAAAGGAAATGGATTTTATATCAGACATACTGGTTACTAGATCTATGGTTTTAGATCTAGATTTGGGTGGTTTCCCAATCAGGGTACTTTGACAGCATTCTAAGAGTATTTAGAATGGACGACTCCATGCACGGTAGTGTACCTGCAGGTGATGGAGTCACCCTCTCTAAAGGTGTCTTACAGACTAAAGGGGAGAGGGACGTGCATGATTGGCAGATCACTTGCTGAGCCAATTGAGTCAATCATGAGATGTCAAGTACCACACCAGATGTTGTTCTTGCACTAGATGCAATAAGTTGACATTGATCCAATTCTGGAGAAACAGTAGGAAGCAGTTTTAGAACATAAGTGAATGTTCTAGGGATATGATAACGACAGCCTCATTCGGGAGACAGTTATCATTCCAGGCTTCCAAGGTGACTTGGACGACAAGGAGGTTGTCAGAGTTATAGTTTTCCCTCTGACGAGGGGCAGTATTTTGGACAGGTGGTCCAAGGCAATACTGAGGGTGGCATGGCGCAGGATACTGATTAAGTTCAGTTGACGATACAGTCTAAGAAGTTTGGATTTGGAGTTCATTTATGAGCTATGTCCCATCAGACATCCAGATACATTCTAAGACAGGTATTGCTCATTTCGGGAGATGGTTTTCTCCGCGAACTTGAGATATAGAGAGACATAGAAAGAAACAACAAAGCGGATCCACTCACTGAGGCTATTCCTCGAACGCAATAGTTTCGCAAACGAGCTTTGTGAGACTGACTAGTAGAGGAGTTGGGTGTACGGTATCACACGGGCTGTGAGTATGCGACATCGCAATAAATAGCCTTGAGTGCAAGTGGGAGATTGTTGGAGATAATGCCCTCAGAGTCAATTATTGGATCACAGGTACGTGATTGCGGTGATTGAAGGAGGACCTATCCCGGTAGGACAGTCTTACTCGAGATGATAGTATGCTATCTGGTTTACCTTTATCATCGTGTACTGTTTTAGGTGACCTGACACGTCGCTATTACACGTTGATAGAGCCCCTAGGATTCTTGCTTGACCACCAGCAGTATGAGGGCGATCATATAAGTGGGAGCTGGGGTCTATAAGCATATCCTGAAATGGTCCCTAGTCGTGTGAGTTTCGAGACAGGGCATCGATACTCCATAGTAGACTAGTGTATACAGTCGAGACCCCGACGAGGGGCGGTGGCCGGTCTCACAAGCCACTGGTGTAAGTTGGATCACCTAAGATGTATACAGGTGCTCATTGGGTTATGAGTACACCGGACAGGACTCGCCGGGAACATGCCAGTTGGTCATATACCAGACGTCAGATGGCAGTTCCCTGGTGACATGTGTGCAGGTTAGTTCATCGACCTGGGGATCGTCATTTGTCTTGTGTGAGTTCCCACTGTACTTTGATTACTACCCTACCACGGCTCAAAGGAGTCGTGCAAACAGGTTTTAGTTGGGTACAGTCCCGAGCCACATGGAGGCAGTGAGCGTATCTTCAGGGGTTCGTCTCTCCCGGTATTGGGGGTGAGGTCGTGCTGTGTCTAGGAGAGCCATTACACGAAGCCCTCGGCCGAGGCAAGGAGATTTACTGGTAGGTATTCCAGTAGTATCTCAGGGTGTTCTGGGCTACACTCCGACACGACTTGTACCGCTTTTGGGGGTCTGACTTTTACCAACCCCCTAGGCCCGCCATGCGATGCTCATAGACGAACGGACCGGACTGTACGGATATTGTCACTGATAGGCTCAGTTGGGTGTCGGGGTGAGCTTCCTCATCGACGTCCCTTTTGGTCAATTGCTGGTGGCCCGTCACGTATTGGCTTATATCTCTGACGTGCTAGTGGTTAAATCCACAGCCATAGTATTGACGAGTCTTTAGAGTCCACCACACTTTCAGTTACTCAGCTTTCGGGCGAAAGGTTGTAGAGGCCGTATCGAGATATGGCAAGGTCCGATCAGATACGTGCGGTATTGCACAGATCAGGATCGGACAGTCTGTACTATAGGCCGTATGGTTATATGGCAGGGTTCGATCAGATACGTGCGGTATTGCACGGATCAGGATCGAACAGATATTACTAGCCGGTTTTGGTATAAGCCGGATTCTAGTATAGTACAGTGGAGATTTTGTCTCATTGCATTTTGTATTTCGGTCGAAATACAGATACGGGTGTGTATGCACAGTATCGGGGTTTTCCCGTAATTTATTACGGGACCAGTTTTCTGGAGTTGCCAGTTTGCCTTTCGTTTCGGCCAATTTCCATTGTTCCGTTCATTGGCCGAAGATTGGTGGAGGAGGGTTTATTTGCATTGTTGCAAATAAGTATTTGTGGAGGGGGTATTTGCTTATATTTGTATCATGATGGTTTCATGATGGAGCCCATCCCTTGACTTTTCTTATGTTCATGCTTGCTTGACTTTCCTTATCATGATGGCTTGACTTTGTTAGCATCATGGTTGTTGTTGATGGTTGTGTGGAGTGTTGGATTTGTTGCTATCATTTTCTTCACATGATAACTCCACACTTTCTTTTTCTAGCATGTTGATTTACCCTCCCCTTGGACTTTCTCTCTCTAATCACACTTGGTGGGTGGGGGGGGGGGCCGGCCATTCCTAGGAGATGGCAAGGGATTCATTTCATTTTGTAGAGAAAAAAAAAATGTTACTCTCATTCCTTTTTGTATGCTACATTTTTCCCTCTCTAAAAAGTTCTTCTTCCTCCACAAAATGGCAATTCCACAAACCCCAAGAGAGACAATAGCTCACTACATATTCTACAACGAACCTTGGGCACGTCGAGTAGCCGGCTTCGTGCCCGAGTTGCCTCGTCATTGAGGTGGGAGCCCGTAAACGATGAAGGCGATGTGGTGCACTTCCGGCGACAAGGAGGAGACGGACGGAGATCCCGCAACAGATCGGGACGACGACGAGAAGACCGGAGGACTCGGATCTGTCGGTATACTTCTCTTCCCTATTTTGTTTGTAGCTTAGACTTGTTAATGGTTACGATCCGGATGTTTAGTGCGCGGTGGTGCCGGTTTGCTAAGTCCGCAAAATTTAAGTTTTTCACCGCTTCCGCATTCCGGCGTCGGATTGACGGCCGGGGCGCCGCCGTGCACTTACACCATGATAGCTTTTAAAAGGAGTGTCTTAAGCTTCGCGTTTAAAAGTTGTTTTTGAAAAGAAACCGAGTGGTTTTTGAAATTGTTCCAACGACTTTTACTTGGTTTATTTTCTTGCATTAATTTTAATGAGTCCCATCATTTAATCCCACCATTGCAGAAAACAACGAAATTATGACGTACGCTTATGCCATCCGCATTCGCCATGGGGCCCCGTCATTACCCGTTAGGTTACTTAACTAACGACAGAGCGGGGGCTGGACTAGCGCGGATGCAAAACATAAGCAACGCCTAAATAGATATCTTATATAGATATACACATTCGTCACATGCAATGATAGCCATTCCAGATCACAGATGAACACATTGGATATACTAGGAATCCGCATTCCGTACGAGCCTGTAACGAAGAGCGGATTACACGGTCGTGATGAATAGCCAAGACCTCACCCTAGACCCCTACGGGTGCGGCAAACTACCCGCCAAGTACCCGAAGTGAAGCAACCTCCCTCAACACCGTGAGTAGGCCACTCGGCACTTCGAGATACCCGGTAGTTTGTGCACCCCACCTTGGGTCTATCCTAGGAGCAAAAACAGTAAAAGAAATTATACAATGAAGGCTACAACCCCATCCCGGTTGTGCGGCCATATAAATAATATTACATCAATTACAAATTACATGAATTGAAAGAAAAAGAAAAGTCTCATCTCACAACCCCCGGCTATTCATCTGCGACAATCCAATGAATTCATATACACATACCATAAACATTACAGATCACAGATATGTATAACACCCACTAATCGATGTATAGAGATTAGCAGACGTTCAATACATATATCACATCACAGATATAACCCTTTAGCTTAAGTCTTTAGAAGTTCGATCAAAATACGGATTTTTAAACCCCAAAAGCAAATTTTGCTTTCTGTAAAATCTGGGCAGAAAAAACATATTGTAAAAATCCCAAAACACCCCCAGAAAAACACTGCAGGAAAATTGTGCCACGACCGAATCAACTCGGCCGCGGATCCGCGGCGGGAGCACGCTCCTGCCGCGGTTCCGCGGCGCTTTGACCGAGTTAGTGGACCAATTTTCTTGCTTGTTCTTTAAAAACCCTGAGCCGATTTTTAGTACATGATTTATTATTTTTTGAACAGAAAACAAAATCGGTAGAAAGTTGATATTTCCGGCGTATTTTGTGACTTTTTCTCCGATCGAACTTCTAGTTACTTTGCTAACATGTTAGATACTTTGTTTAGCTAGGCTCTTATACCACTGTAAGTCCACGTTACCCGTCCCCGGTTCTTTGGGGTTGCGGAAATAGTGAAAAACGATTTTTTCGGTGGAGGTAACATGGACTCAAAAAATGGATCTTTGCTAAACAAACTATCTAACAACCTAGCTAAGAGTTTAGCTACTATGTTAGGGGTTATACCTAATCTTAAACTCCTTGTGGTGGTCGGATCGGTCTCACCTCGTCGTCTCCTTGTGCCGAAGATGGATCCACCCGAAAGCTTCTACCTTTGGCTCCAACCTCAATCTAGAGGAAACTAAAATCCTTGGCTTGCTAGACCTTGGACCTTAGAAAGAGTAGAGAAGTGTTTTAGGGTTTTATCTCTATGGTCCTTGTTTCTTAACACATGAGACAATAGAACCATGAACTAGAGAGAGAGCAAGAGGAAGAGGGAGAGCTTGAGGATGAGAGAGAATGAGAATGATAGAATGAGCAAGACTTTTGTCACCCTTGCTCTCATAAACCAAAATAATCATAACAAATAATAATAATTGAGTATTATGGGATGGTTCATATCATATCAAAATGGCAATATCATTTCATGCACTCATTTTGTAAAGTATAACAAGCAAGCAAAAGTCTTTGCCATGAAATGATAGCCATTGTAATGATGATGGTCAACAAGTCCAACCTAGTCAACCGGTCAACTAAGTCAACAAGTCAACAAAGTCAACCTTTCAAACCAACCATGGCACAATAATACTTAATTAATATTATCATTAATCATATTTCTTATTCTCATTAGGGTTTAGCAAAAGTCAACAGTCAATAACCCTAATGAGAATCCTCTGCCTCTGTTTCTCTATCAGCCGTGCATACACACCCGCATCCGCGTTCCGAGGAACACGAATACAAACGAGATAAAACCAATCCCAAAACGTACACTAGGATCTGGCTTAAACCAAAGCCCGCTAGTAATAACTGCCCGGACACTAAACGTGCACAAGTGCACGGATGTGACCGAACCCTTTCGCAAAACCATCCGACCTCTACTCTTTTGCCTAAAGGCGAATAACTCTCTGTGTAGGAATCTAAAGACTCGACACTATGCTAGCAGTGGGTTTAACCACAGACCGCAAGTGGCACTAGCTATGCGTAACGGACCCCAGGTAGATGCCGATAAGAAGACGGACGAGGTGAAACCCATCTGAACTCCTACTGAGCCTGAATGTGACAATCTCCGTACAGTCCGGTCTGTTCGTCTGAGAATATAGCATGGCGGGCCTAGGGGGCGGTAAACGTCAGTCCCCTACTAGCGGTACAAGTCGTGTCGATGTGTAGCCCAGAACACCCTGAGATAACACTGGAAACCTACCGGTATATCTCGCTTGCCCTGGCCAGGGACTTTGTGTAATGGCTCTCCTAGACACAGCACGATATCAACCCCCAATACCGGGAGAAACGAATCCTGTCTAACCGTCACTGCCTCCAAGTGCTTCGGGACTGCATCCAACTACTACCTATTTGCATGAATCCTTTGAGCCGTGGTAGGGTAGTAATCAAAGTACAGTGGGAACACACTCGAGGCGAAGTGACAGTGTCTAGTCAGCGGACTAAGCTGTACTCATGTCACCTGGGAACTGATAACTGACGATAGGTATAGTACCAACCAACAGTTCCCGACGAGTCCTGTCCAGTGTACTCGTAACCTAACGAGCACCCGCATACTATCTCAAGTACGACGTACTGACGGCTGTGGGACAGACCGTCTCCCATGCTGGGATGAGAAGCGCATACGCTAGTCTACTCTGGAGTATCGATGCCCTGTCTCGATAGTCCTACGACTAGGGACCTGTATAAGGATGTGCTTGTGGATTACCTAGCCCCCACGAGTGTAACTGCCATCACAACGCCGATAATCATGCAAAGATCCTAAGAGCTCCACTAATGTATATAGGTGATATACTAAAAGAAACACATGTACACATTATAGTAGAAACAAACCAAGTAGCATACTACTATTTTGAGCAAGATTGTCTATACAACTGTGAATATCCCAAGCTTCCATTAAGTAATATACAAACTAGTATGATAGAGTAATGGCCTCTAGGGCATATACATTAACACATCTATCGCCCATCCCATGGGTCGTCAAGCGTATACGCTAGTCTATTCTGGTATATTGATGCCCTGTCTCGATACACCCACGACTAGGAATATTAAAGGATGTACTTATGGACTACTCTGTCCCCACTAGTATGATCTGCATCATAGTCCAGGTAGTCAAGTACACATCCTAAGGGCTTTATCAACATGTAACTATAAGACAGTATCAAGAGACAAGTATACATGTTAAGATAAAGTGCAAACAGATAGCATACTATCATATCGAGCAAGAAATTCCTCTCTATATTTGTCCAAGCATCCAATATAATATACATCATCTGTACAATACTGGCCTCTAGGGCATACATACAACTAACACCCACATCCATTGATGTTTGACATCGAGATCGTATACGGGTGCTCAGTGATGATTGGGTACACTGGTACTGGTTAGTCTGTAGACCCGAGATCGTCATAGAGTCTTGTGTGTTCTCCCACTATACTTTGATTACCACCCTACCACGGCTCTGCTGAGTCGTGCAAACAGGTGGCTTTTGGGTACAGTCCCGAGACACACGAAGACGATGAGCGATAGGAGGGGTTTCGTCTCTCCCGATATTGGGGGTTGATGTTGTGCTGTGCACGATTGGCTATATCAGTAAGTCCCAGGCGAGGGCTGTTGAGATTTACTGATAAGTGTTATCAGTAGTTTCTCGATCTGTTACAGACCATTCATCAGCACGACTTATTGAGTTATTGGGGTTGACGTTACCATCCCTAATCGATATGCAGCATATCTGATGAAGAGACCGGACTGTACGGTAGTGTTGCCGGTTGGCTCGACGGGAGTTGTGGCATGTTTGCTTATTTTCTTCTGATCGCTCAATACCCGGGTGGCCGTTACGTTTAGCTGACCTCTTGCGGCTTGGGGGTGCTTGATATGATCATCATCCACTGCCAGCGTATTGACGAGTCTTAGACTCCCACAATGGAGTTACCTAGTCCAGACGAAACGATGTGGTGCGCATATGAGATATGCGCAGGGACCAGATTAAATGCGCGTATGTGATACCGTATATTAATCGGGCGGTTTTCTATTGGTCGGGTCGTATGTGATATGACTGGTTTGCTAAATCAAGTGTTGATTTATCATTGACCATTAGATTTTTCACTTTAAACCCTTCTTGTCTTTTGTTGTATGCATGCGTGTATTCATTTATTCTCTTTGATACACATATGGATGTGCATGCACTCATACATGCATACACAATTCTATCATGGTTGATGATACATGAGATGGTGGCAATATAAGACTCACACCTTGTTATATATATGTTGATATTTATTTTTGGATAAATGGAATGGGATAATTACTCATGGTTGATTATTTTATTTCCCCCACTAACCTTTGTGTTAACCATGAGTTATTTTCCATAGACATTTTGCATCCAAAAGAAAATATCTTGATATTTATAAACTAGAGTTAAGAGTGAGAAGAAGAAAATATATATATTTTTTCTTTTCTCATTCTTATCTTTATCTTTTATCATTATCTCTTGAGCTCTCATTTGCCATCATCTTCTTCCTCCTCTCTCTTGCTCTCTAGCTTTCATTAGTGAGAAATAGAGTGATCAAGTTAGGGTTTTGAAGTGAGAAAACAAACCACATCACCATTCTACACTACTCGTGCCCATTAGTTTAAAGTGTTGGCTTCTATTTCTTCTCTTGATAAAGTGAAGCCTTGAGCTTGGACAAAGAGGACTCCGGGTTGATCGTCGTGGACTTGGAGGATCTCAAGCAAGCTTCTTTCACCCCTCAAGTGGCCAAGGAGTCTAGCGTAGGGAGCTACAAAAGTTGTATTCTCAAACCCTAGGCTTTTACTACTTGTGGATTGTGATATAGTTTTGTGTTACTCTAGCTTTTCTAGTATGATCCTTAGAATGTTTTTTTAGCACCCTATATTTTTTAATATGGCATGTGTGTTGCTACCAAACCATAGTAGTGGTGCTGTAGAAAACCCTTCATATACACTAACAAAGTATGGACTTTGGTTGCTTTATCCGAAGGGTTAAATCCCCATCAGGAGCAAATATATCTTGAGAAGATTACTTGGTATGGATGGAAATGTTGAGACTTTCAAAGCTAGACTTATTGCAAAAGGTTCTCGTCATCGACCAGGTGTGGATTATGATGAAACCTTTTCTCCAGTAGCTATGCTTAAGTCAATCCGGATCCTACTTGCCACTGCTAGATACCACAACTATGATATCTTGCGGTTGGGTGTCAAGACTGCTTTTCTAGATAGTGATTTAGAAGAAAGCGTCTATGAGTACACAGCCATAGGGCTTCGTAGACAGTGGGAGCAGCGGAAACGTGTGCAAGTTTCTTTATGGGTTAAAGCAGGCATCGCGGAGTTGGAACGTCTGTTTTGATGTGGTAGTCAAAGAGTTTGACTTCATCAAAATGGTAGATGTACCTTGTATATATACAAAAGGGTTGTAGAGAGTAAGGTGGTCTTCCTCGTAATGTAGGTGGAAGACATACTCTTGATAGGAAAGGAAAGGAGTTTCCTATGCTACACTCGGTCAATCTCCTTTTATCACAAGGATTCTCCATATAGGATCAAGGTGATACCTCCTAAATCCTGGGTTTTGGATCTATGTGATAGATCTAAGTGGATGTTTGGAATCTTACTAGGCGTAGTGTGTTGGTATCAATCGATCCTTGGGAGAATCACTGGATAGCTTCCAGGGTGGTAAGGATGACTGAATGTCTGTCACATGCATTGTCTTTACCCTCAGTGGAGGGATGGTATGTTGGAAGAGTTCCAAGCTAGATACCGTGGCAACATAGACGATAAGGGGCGGATACATCGCTACCAAGGATACTACCAAAGAGGTAATCTGGGTAAATATTAGTTCATGATATGAACTTCATTCCTACCATTGTGTGACAATGGAGTTGTGGCTTATGCCTAGGAACCCCCATCCCATCAGTGACCTAGACATATTCTAAGGCAGTATCACTTGATCATAGAGATGGTTGATCTTTAGGGAGATCGAGGTTAGGAGAGTAGACACAGAGGACAACAGGGCGGATCCACTCACAAAGGCCTATTCCCAGGAGTGACTTTTATTGGATGGTTAAGTATGAGATACTTTAACCACTGCTGATTGTTGGGTATTGGATGCTACAACAGATGAACCTAGTGCAAGTGGGAGATTATTAGTTATATGTATCCCCTAGAGACCATTACTGTACATACGATGCATATTGTAGTGGATGCTTGGAAATATATAGGGATGGCTTTCTTGCTCAACATGATAGTATGCTATCTTGTTTCTCTTTACTTTAACATGTACATTGATTGTCTCTATGTTACGTGTTGATAAAAACCTTAGGATAAGTACTTAACTACCAGGATTATGAAGCAGATTATACTAGAGGGGACATGGTAGTCGTCAAGTACATCCTTCAAATGTTCCTAGTCGAGGGTGTATCGAGACAGGGCATCGATATACCAGAGTAGACTAGCGTATAGCTTCTCGACCCATGTAGATGGGTGAAGGATGATCCCATATCCATTGGTGTTTAACATCAGAGATAGTATACGGGTGCTCAGTGGAGACTGGGTACACTGAACGGACTCGCTGAGAACTCCTAGATGGTATTATACATATCGTCAGATAGTAGTTCTCTGGTGACACTGGTACAGGTTAATCTATAGACCCGAGATCGTCATAGAGTCTTGTGTGATTCCCACTGTGCTTTGATTTCCACCTTACCACGTTCAAGAGAACGTGCAAAACGGCGGCTTTTGGGGTACAGTCCCGAATCACATGGACGCAATGAGAGATATGAGGGGTTTCGTCTCTCCCGGTATTGGGAGTTGATGTTGCGCTGTTCTCGATTGGCTATAATAGGAATTCCCTGGCCAGGGCAGCTTCAGAGATATACTGGTAAGTGTTATCAGTCGTTTCTCGACCCGTTATGAGCCCTACATGGGCACGACTTATCGAGTTACTAGGGTCTGACGTTCACCACCCCTAGAAGAGATATGCGACATATCAGACGAAGAGACCAGACTGTACGGTAGTGTTACGGATTGGATTCGCAGGAGTATGAACAGGCTTGCTTATTGATCTTCTGATCGCTCAATACCCGGGTGGACGTTATGTTTAGCAGACCGCTTGCGGCTTGTGGGTGTTTGATATGATCATCATCTACTGTCGGCATATTGACGAGTCTTTAGAGTCCTACACAGTGGTTTCCTGGCTCAAGCGAAACGGAGTAGGAGCATATATATGATATGTGCGGGACCGAGATTGATACAAGTATGTGATACCGTATTGTATTCTCGCGATATGTGATATCGTACGGATATATGTGATATAGTCGGGTTATCGAATCAAGTGTTGATTCGGTAAATTTATATTATTGATATTAGTCGGTTTTATGTGATATAGCCGGATTAATAAATCAAGAATTGATTTGATAATCTAATCTATAATTATATATTTGATATATTACATTACATTAACTAGTATTATCTCACTTATGATTTCTTTTCTCACTAGTTTGTGCATGTGTATATATGTGATATATATTAGTGTACAAAATATTGTGTCATGTTTGATGATACATGCAAGATGAGTGTATGAGACACACACACATGCTTATGATGATAATTAGGGTTTTTATTCATTTTGGTAATTACAAAATGGTTGGAAATTGTCAAGGCATGCAGCTTGTAGAAGCTTGTTCTTTGCATTGACCAAGTCCACTCTTTTGTTTTGCCAAAAATATTTATTAACCCAACCTATTATCCTAACCATGGTAATGTCTCTGCAAGGGTTAACATATGATTCTTAACTCACCTATGGTTGCTATTATTCACTTGTGAATTATCATGAGAGTTTTCTTCTTCTTATTCCTCAAAGCTTTCTAGCTTCAATGGAGATGTGAGGAAAAATGTGAGAAAATCAAATCTAATGTGAGTCCACTTCCTACTTCATCATCCTCTACTACTTGCCATTTAGTATAGGGTGTTTGCTTCACTAATTCCATAATTATTGAAGAGGTATCTTGGTTTAGTGTCTCCTCGACGTAGATCATCTTCGGCTTCGAAGACTTTGATGCAAGCATGTTCATTTCTTCATGGGAGCCTCTCTAGAGTCCGGGAGTTCATGATCGCAGCAAAAGCGACTACTACATGGAGCTAATGAAGTAAATGACCGGTCTACAAAGGTTGTATTCCTTGTTCACTTTACTTGCAAAGTAGTTTTCATTTCGCATTTTCTAGTTTAACGATTCTAAGTTAGGGTTAGCTAGAACGGCAAATTTTTGAATTTGGTATGGTCGATGCCTCGCGAAACCTTGCTGCCGTGCTAGGCGCCCCTACAGTTGATGGGCGATGGATGATCCTATATCCATTGGTGTTTGACATCAGAGATGGTATACGGGTGCTCAGTGGAGACTGGGTATACTGGACGGACTCGTCGAGAACTCTCAGATGGTATTATACCTCACGTCAGATGGCAGTTCTCTGGTGACACTGGTATAGGTTAGTTTGTCGACCCGAGATCGTCATAGAGTCTTGTGTGATTCCCAGTGTGCTTTGATTTTCACCATACCACGGTCAGGAGATCGTGCAAAAAGGTAGTTTTTGGGTACAGTCCCGAGTCACATGGAGGCAATGAGAGATAGGAGGGGATTCGTCTATCCTGGTATTGGGGGTTGATGTTGCGCTGTGCACGATTGGCTATAACAGGAAGTCCCTGGCCAGGGCTGATTTGGAGATATACTAGTAAGTGTTATTTATAGTTTCTCGACACGTTATGATCCTCACATCGGCACGACTTATCGAGTTTTTAGGGTATGACGTTTACCACCCTAAACGAGATATGCGACATATCAGACGAAGAGACCGGACTGTACGATAGTGTTACAGATTGGATTCATAGGAGTATGAGTAGGCATGCTTGTTGATCTTCTGATCGCTCAATACCCGGGTGGCCGTTACGTTTAGCAGACCGCTTGCGGCTTGTGGGTGTTTGATATGATCATCACCTACTGCCGGCGAATTGACGAGTCTTTAGAGTCCTACACAGAGGTTTCCTGGTTCATGCGAAACAGACTAGGAGCACATATGTGATATGTGCGGTACCGAGATTAATGCGCGTATGTGATAGCTCATTCTATTCTTGCGATTTGTGTTGTCGATCGGTTATATGTGATATAGCCGGGTTATCGAATCAAGTGTTGATTCGATAAGTTGATACACATGATATTAGTCGGTTTTATGTGATATAGCCGGATTATTAAATCAAGTGTCGATTTAATAATTTAATGTATAATCATATATTTGATATATTAACTTACATTAACTAATATTAGCTCACTTAAGAATTCTTTTTCTCACTTGTGTACACATGGTATGTATGTGATATATATTGATGTACATCTTTTGTGTCATGCTAGATGCCGCATGCTACTTGGGTGTATGAGACTTACACCATGCTTATAATAATGGAATGGTTTTATTTATTTTAAGTTAATCAAAATTAGTAGGCAATTAGTCACATGGTTCAAGCTTGTGGAACCATTAACCAAGTCCACTAATTTTGTTTTACTTGTAGATATTTATTAACCTAACCATTATTAGTTAGACATGGTTTATTCTCTACATGGGTTAGTGTATGACACTAACTCACCCATGGTTGCTATTCTCACCTCATGAGTTCATTCTCATCTCTTGACTTCATCTTCTTCATCCTTGAGAAAAAGCTAGCTTGCTTTTTCCAAAGTGAGAAAATATTGTGAGAAAAATAAAATTAAAGTGAGCCCACTTCCTACTTCATCATCCTCTACTATTATCCATTTAGTTTAGGGTCTTTGCTTCACTAATTTCACCATTAGTGAAGAGGTAGCATGAGCTCGAGTCTCCTCGACGTAGATCATATTCGGACTCGAAGACTTCGAGCAAGCTTGTTCATTTCTCAGGGAGAACCCTTTCTAGAGTTCGGGAGATCATAACTCGCAGTGAAGGGACTACTACACGGAGCTTTTGAAGTGAAAGACCGGTCTTCAAAGGTTGTATTCCTCATTCACTTAGATATAAAGTGGTTTACATTTTGTATCGTCGGATTTTCTAATAAAGATTCTAGGGTTAGGGTTAGCTAGAACGGCAAATTTTTGAAATTGGCATGGACGATGCCTCCCGAAACTTTGCTGCCGTGCTAGACAACCCTGCAGTGGTAAAAGAGCCATGCTAGAAAATTAGACGATGTTTGTAAGATTACGAAACCGAAACGACTCTGAAACTTGAAACAAAACAACCCAGTTTCTGTCGAATTTATAAAGTCTTCAAAATTTTTTTTAAACAAGTACAGAATGGTGTATGAGATACAACATGAACACTACCAAAATTTGGTCCAATTTCATCACAATGTGGTCGGCCACAATGTGATTAAAACCGGCGAGCTCGGGTCAATTTTGGTGTTTGGGCTTCAAATTTTCATTGTGTTCCAATCAATGGGTTTTGGTATTTCAGGTGTTGTTTGTTTTTGCTAATTTTTCATGTGATGTCAACTTTCTGTAAAGGAAATTCGGAGTGTTTCGCAGTCATAATTCTAACATGTATTCGGGTTATTTATACGATGTTAAAATGTTTGAAAGGATATTAATAACCCATATTTTCCCTCACTGAAATTTTCCAAGAGTTGGATTTTTTCGAGTTTGAAATTTTCAGAAAATCATGTAAGAGATTCCGTGGACCCTCTAGAAGAACGATACCCAAACTCGACTTTTTTGGATCGCGGAACCGCAGTGATACTGTAACATTTTGAAATATTTTAGATAACGAATTACTTTATTTATTTAATTAAAACATTTATTTTATTTTGTGGTAATATAAAGGTCTTTTAAAATGTGGTAGAATAGATTAGTAAAGAAATAGTTTGTTTTTACAATAAGAAGTGTCAAGAAGGGGTTTAGTGAAAAGTTTAATTAATTATGGAAATTGGAATTTTGTGGGGGGTTATGTGTAAGAGGGTAAAGGCCATGGTTATGCTTAAATCACACTTTGGTATAACATAACTTTGGTGACACTTCATGCATACACCTCCTCCTTGCATGAAAATACCATCCCTTTATGCTTACACCTCCTACTCCTCTCATCCCACCTCCACCTCTCAATCTCCACCACATGCTTTCTCTACATAACACACACACACACATGTTGGAACTCCATAGCATCTTCAAACTGAACTCTTATCAAATTCTTCAATCACTTACACCCAATTCCAAAGTGTTCCTAATATCAAAAGAGAAGAAGAAAAGCAAGGTAGTAGGGATATTTTACCACAACCCTCTAGCTAGGATCTTTGAGCTTGAGCTTCTTAGAGGGAGCTTTTTCAGTGATCTTTCTATAGGTATAATTTCAACCCTGCAACTTAAGTTCAGTGCTGTTTTATTTTAGAAATCGGATATCGTATTTATATAAGTTTAGCCTCTGTTTGAATCTGCTATAGTTTAGATAATAATTAACACAATCAAACAGTGCCATCACCTTCTAAAATGGACCTAGAATAAACCATAGGAGTACGAACAAATTACCTCAGAATTTGGCCGGCGGCAAGAAGGTAAAATCCGAGCTCGCCGGATTTGTAGAGGAGTGGGGTGTTGTAATTTTTAGGGTATCTCTCTATAGGTGTTTAGGTATGTTTGTGTAGGGTTATCTCTGCACGCGCACAAGGTTCTACGAGGCATCAACCATGCCCGATTTAAAAATTTGCCGTGCCGAACAACCCGAAGCCGGATCTTTAAACTAGAGATTAGGCGAAAACTAACATTCTAAACACTTTAACACTAAGTGAGAGGGATTACAACCTTTGTAGATCCAGTCCTTCACTTCATAAGCTCCGTGTTGAGGTCCCTTCGCTGCGATCATCGGGTTCCGGACTCTCGAGAGGTTCCACGAAGAGAAAGATGCAGTCTTGCTTCCGATCTTCGATACAAAGATGATCTACCTTGAAGTTTCATTAACACAAGCTAACACTCACTTAAATTGAGTGAACACTCTCATCTAAAGGGCAAGGGAAGATGAGGATGATGAAGTAGGATTTTTGCTCTCTTTATTTATCTTTTCCTCACATTTATTCATCACTTGGAAAAAAAGCTAGTAAGCTTTTTCCATGAAGAAAGAAGAAGGAAGAAGATGATGAATAAGAATGAATTATCATTTGTGATGAATAATAAAAAGTTATCATAATCATTTATGCAACCATGGTTGTAGTAACCTATGTAGAGAGTTTACTAGGGTTAGATTACAAAATAAAATAATACAATTAACATATAAACATATATATAAATGTATTACCCGAATGAGAAAAAGAATCTTTAAGTGAGATAATATTAGTTAATGTAATTTAATACATCAAATATATAATTATACATTAAATTATCGAATCAACACTTGATCCGATAATCCGTCTATTTCATAAATAACCGACTAATATAATCTGTATCAGTTCATCGAATCAACACTTGATCCGATGACCCGGCTATATCACATATACCCGACCGATATCTCATATTGCGAGAAACTAATACGGTATCGCATACACGTATTATTCTCGGTCCCGCACATATCACATATGTGCTCCTACTCCGTTTTGCCTGAGCCAGGAAACCTCTGTGTAGGACTCTAAAGAATCGTCAATATGCCGGCAGTAGGTGATGATCATATCAAACACCCACAAGCTGCAAGCGGCCAGCTAAACGTAACAGCCGCCCAGGTATTGAGCGATCAGAAGATCAACAAGCAAGCCTGTACATTCTCCTATGAATCTAATCAGTAACACTCTCGTATAGTCCGGTCTCTTCGTCTGATATGTCGCATATCTCGCCTAGGGATGGTAAACGTCAGACCCCAGTAGCTTGATAAGTCATGTCGATATGAGGTCCATAACAGTTCGAGAAACTACTGATAACACTTACCAGTAAATCTCGACAACCCTGGCCAAGGATTTCTAGTTATAGCCAATCGAACACAGCGCAACATCAACTCCCTATACCGGGAGAGACGAAACCCCTCCTATCGCTCATTGCCTCCATGTGATTCGGGACTGTATCCAAAAGCCACCTTTTTGCATGCCCTCTTAGACGTGGTATGATGGAAATCAAAGCACAGTGGGAATTACACAAGACTCTATGACGATCTCGGGCCTACATACTAACCTGTACCAGTGTCACCAGAGAACTGCCATCTGACGTGAGGTATAATACCATCTGGGAGTTCTTGGCGAGTCTGTCCAGCGTACCCAGTCTCCACTGAGAACCCGTATACCTTCTCTGATGTCAAAAACCAATGGATATGGGAGGCGGCATCGCCTATCATATGGGTCAAGAAGCGCATACGATAGTCTACTCTGGTATATCGATGCCCTGTCTCGATACACCTGCGACTAGGAAAATTTGAAGGATGTACTTGGCGACTACACTGTCCCCACTAGTATAATCCGCATCATAGTCCTGGTAGTCAAGTACTCATCCTAAGGGCTTTATCAACATGCAACATAGAGACAATCAGAGTACATGTTAAGATGAAGAGTAACCAGATAGCATACTATCATGTCGAGCAAGAAAGTTCTCCCTATATATGTCCAAGCATCCACTACAATATACATCGTATGTATAGTAATGGCCTCTAGGGCGTACATATAACTAACAAAAACTTGCGGAGCTTAAGCTACTCCTTTAGAAAAAAAACCTTTTGATTCTACGATGATATCAAGTTCAAAGCGTTAAAGATTTTCTTAAAAATCATCCGCAACCCTCCGTCATTTTAGGAAGTAGAGTACTTAGTATTCGTGCTACGTTTGTTGACCTTAGCCAAGGTGTATTGTACGGTAGCTAAGTGATGTCTTCCTACAATGCATATGATGCGGATTAATTGGGACAAGCATATGACTTTGTTGACCTTAGCCAAGGGTCATGTGAACGGGTCTAATTAATCAAGAAATGACGGTTGAACTTGACTAGTGCTTATGATTTGTTGACCATAGCCAAGGTCATGAGTGCTAGGGGTAAAAACCACATCGGGAGTTTCAAGAGTTGAAATTTGCAATGAGATTGCATACCTTCCATATGATGGTTGGATCCTGATCCCACTGTGGGCAATAGTTGCTCCCAGGAGAGTTTTGCAGTTTACAATTAGCTAACCTATTAGGTGTCTAGAAAGGTGTTAACGGGGCTACGCCTCTAGGAAGACGAGGTTTATATTAATTAGGTTCGTGCGAAAGCACGGGGAACCTCCCTCAAGTACCGACACTGGCCTGGCTGAACGGTTGGCAAAGTTGTAGACTGTAATTAATCCTGGCTAGTTTTCTTTTTAAGGTTTGAAAGAAAAACTTGATTAAAGCAGTGGGAGACATCGATTAGATAAGATAATAACCAATCTGATCTTTGCAAGAGCTTTCGCTGTGTGTATTCTTTTCTCTCTCTTAATGGCAGATACCAATGACAGGATTCAAGCTTCTATTAGATAAAAATAAACTGAATGGGACCAATTATAAAGAATGGCTGAGGAATCTTAACATTGCCTTGACTTATGATAAGGTATCATATGTCCTCACGGCTCCAGCCCCGCCCGTCCCAGGTCCTAAATCTTCGTTTGCGGATAAGGAAGTCCGCAAGAAATGGGACGCTGACTGTGCTACAGCCAAGTTCCTCGCGCTTGCATCGATGGATAACACATATCAAAAGCAGCATGAGAATATGGACGTACATGCCATATTTCTCCATACAAAGGAGTTGTATGGAGAGCAATCCCGCGTATTACGATACGAAGCATCCAGAAAACTGTTTCAGATGTGAATGGCCCCTGGCACACTAGTAGGAGACCATGTTCTGAAGATGATAGCTCTCATAGAAGAGCTTGAGGACCTTAGATAGACAATGGACAATGAGCAATATACGGATATTATTCTGCAGTCTCTCCCCTCCACCTTTGCTCAATTTATAGTTAACTTCAACATACACAACATGGAGAAGGAACTACCTGAACTCCTTAATATGTTAAGGAGTGCAGGGACCACGCTGAAGTCAGTGAAGACTCCCGTTTTGAGTATTGGGCCATCATCCTCCTCTCGCCCGAAGGCTAAGGCCAAGGGAAAGATGAAGAAGAAACCCACCAAACCTAAGGGTGGAGTCAAAAAGGTTAAGGGGAAAAGACAAGTCCAAAGCTGGGGAATCAGGGAAAGGGGAATGTTATCACTGCCACAAAACAGGACACTGGAAGCGCAACTGCACCGAGTACTTGGATCTCAAGAAGAAGCATGGGGATGCTTCCGCTTCAGGTGTGTTTGTGACAGAAAACTGTTTTTCAATAAACTCTGCTTCCTGGGTATTAGATACCGGTTCAGGTTCTCACATTTGCAATTCTATGCAGGGGCTGAGAAATAGCAAGGTTTTGAAGACATCTGACCATACTCTCCGCGTTGTAAATGGTTCCAATATACATAAAGTTGCCGTGGGAGAGTATCACTTGGGGTTGCCGTCTAGGTGTATATTGGTTTTGAACCCATGTTATTATGAACCTAGTATGCTTTGTTATATAATATCCGTTTCTTTTTTAGACAATGAAGGGTATAATTTTGTATTGCCGAACAATGTTATGAACATTCACCTGAATCAAAAGTTGGTTGGGTATGGTACACTTAATAACAGGATATACGTCCTAAATCAACACACAGTTTTCAGCATACAACACACTAATAAAAGAAAACTTTCAGAAATAAATGATGCTTTTCTTTGGCACTATAGACTTGGTCATATTAACGAAACAAGACTAAACAAGTTACACAAAGATGGATATTTAAACCCTTTTGAATATAAATCTTATGCGACTTTCCTGTCTTGTATCAAGGGTAAAATGACTAAAACTCCGTTTACAGAGCACGGAGAAAGAGCTACTGAGCTCTTAAGCCTCATACATAGTGATGTATGTGGACCAATGTCTACACAGGCTAGAGGCGGTTTTTCATACTTCATTACTTTCATTGATGATTTCTCATGATTCGGTCATGTATTTTTATTAAAGCAAAAGTCCGAAGCTTTCGAGAAATTCACTGAATATAAACTCGAAGTAGAAAAACAAACCGGCTTGAGTATCAAAATGTTTCGATCAGATCGAGGTGGGGAGTATCTCATTACAGAGTTTGCAGACTTCCTAAAAGAGAATGGGATTCTCTCTCAGCTCACTCTTCCTTACACAACACAGCACAACGGTGTGTCAGAATGACGGAATCGGACCCTATTAGATATGGCCCGTTCCATGATGAGTGATGCTGAGTTACCCGTCTCATTTTGGGGGCATGCATTGGAGACTGCAGCATTTCTACTGAACAGGGTCCTAACCAAAACCGTGTCTACAACGCCATATGAGATATGGCATGGGATGAGACCATCTCTTAAACGAATTAAGATTTGGGGTTGTCCGGCCTATGTTAAAAAGCAGAATCCGGACAAACTCGAGACACGGTCGGCCATGTGTAATTTTCTGGGATATCTAAAGAATTCTTATGGATATTTTTTCTACCACAAGGAGGAATAAAAGGTGTTTGTTTCTCAGTATGCCACATTCTTGAAAAAAGAGTTTTTCACAAATGATACTGATGGCAGTGTGATAGATCTAGAAGAGGTTCTAGAGAGACAAACTACAAATGAAAACTTGGTTGAACCGGCTGTTGCAACAGAAACTAAAGAACCTCGCCCACTCCGTAGGTCTGGTAGGACTTCTCGCCTACCGGAGAGGTACTACGGTTTCCTTATTGATGGTGAAAGAGAAGACTGCATCATGGAGGATGATGATCCTACCAGCTTTCAGCAACCTATCACGAGTGGAGACTCTGTGAAGTGGCTGGCTGCCAGGAGATATGAAATGGAGTCTATGTACACCAACAAAGTATGGACTTTGGACGTTGTACCCCCTGGGGTAAAACCTGTGGGGTGCAAATGGATCTTTAAAAGAAAGATTTGTGTAGATGGGCAGGTAGAGACCTATAAGGCAAGACATGTGGCGAAGGGTTTTCGTCAAAGACCAAGTCTGGACTATGATGAAACTTTTTCTCCCGTAGCCATGCTTAAGTCCATTCGGATCCTACCTGCTATTGCTGCCCACCACGACTATGAAATCTGGCAGATGGACATTAAAACAGCATTTCTAAATGGAGATTTAGAAGAATGTGTTTATATGGATCAGCCAGAGGGCTTCATTGACAGTGGGAGCAGCGGGAAAGCATGTAGATTGCTTAAATCAATTTTGTTAGTGTATATGCCCTAGAGGCCATTACTGTATCATCATAGTTTGTATATTACTTAATGGAAGTTTGGGATATTCACAGTTGTAATAACATTATTGCTCAAAATAGTAGTATGCTACTTGGTTTGTTTCTACTTCAATATGTACTTATGTTTCTTTTAACATACCGCCTATGCATATTAGTAGTGTTAGTGTATATGCCCTAGAGGCCATTACTGTATCATACTAGTTTGTATATTACTTAATGGAAGCTTAGGATATTCACCTTGTATAAACAATCTTGCTCAAAATAGTAGTATGCTACTTGGTTTGTTTCTACTTCAATGTGTACATGTGTTTATTTTAGTATATCACCTATACACATTAGTGGAGCCCTTAGGATCTTTGCTTGATTACCAGCGTTGTGATGGCAGTCACACTAGTGGGGGCTGGGTAATCTATAAGCACATCCTTATGCAGGTCCCTAGTCGCAGGACTATCGAGACAGGGCATCGATACTCCGGAGTAGACTAGCGCATGCGCTTCTTATCCCAGTATGGGAGATGGTCTGTCCCACAGCCGTCAGTACGTCGTACTTGAGATAGTATGTGGGTGCTCGTTAGGTTACGGGTACACTGGACAGGACACGTCGGGAACTGACTAGTTGGTATTATGCCTATCGTCAGTTATCAGTTCCCAGGTGACATGAGATAGTCCGCTGACTTCACACTGTCGCCTCGAGTGTGTTCCCACTGCACTTTGAATACTACCCTACCACGGCTCAAAGGAGTCGTGCAAACAGGTAGTAGTTGGGTGCAGTCCTGAGGCACTTGGAGGCAGTGACGGTTAGACAGGATTCGTCTCTCCAGGTATTGGGGGTTGACATCGCGCTGTGTCTAAGAGAGCCATTACACGAGTAGTCCCTGGCCAGGGAAAATGAGATATACTGGTAGGCTTCCAGTGTTATCTCAGGGTGTTTTGGGCTTCACTCCGACACGACTTGTACCGCTATTGGGGGACTGACGTTTACCGCCCCCTAGGCCCACCATGCGATGTATCAGACGAACAGACCGGACTGTACGGAGAATGTCACATTCAGACTCAGTAGGAGTTCGGATGGGTTTCGCCTCGTCAGTCTTCTTGTCGGCATCTACCTGGAGACCGTTACGCACAGCTAGTGCCGCTTGCGGTCTGTGGTTAAACCCACTGCCAGCGTAGTGTCGAGTCTTTAGAGTCCCACACAGAAAGTTGTTCGCCTTTAGGCAAAAGAGTAGAGGTCGCATGGTTTTGTGACAGGTCGCATGGTTTTGCCACAAGGTTCGGTCACATCCGTGCACTTGTGCACGTACAGTGTCCGGACAGTTTACACTAGTGGGCTTTGGTTTAAGCCAGATCTCCTAGTGTACCTTTTGGGATTGGATTTATCCAGTATGCATTCGTGTTCCTCGGAACGCGGATGCGGGTGTGTATGCACAGTTGACGGAGAGACAGAGGCAGAGGATTCTCATTAGGGTTGTTGACAGTTGACCGTTGACTATTGACTTTTTGCTCAACCCTAATGAGAATATGATATGTGATTAACAATTATATTAATTAAGTATTATGGTGACACGGTTATTGAGGGGTTGACTTTGTTGACTTGTTCACTTTGTTGACCGGTTGACTAGGCTTGACTAGTTGACCATCATGATAACAATAGCTATCATTTCATGGCAAAGACTTTTGCTTGCTTGCTGTTTTGTGCAAAATGAGTGCATGAAATGATATGGCTATGGTTGCTTAAACCATCACATAATACTTAATTGATATGATGTGTTATGATGCTTTTGGATTATGAGAGCCAAATGAGAAAAGTCTTCTCTCATTCTTTCATGCTCACTCTCTCTCTTTTTTTTGAGCTCTCATCTACTTCCTCTTGCTCTCCCTCTCTTAGTCTATGGTTCACTTGTCTCATGAGTTGAGCACCAAGAACCATAGATAAAATCCCAAACAAACTCTTCTCTACTCACTCTAGTTCACAAGGTTTAGCAAACCGAGTGAACTAGTTTCTTCAAAGTTCGAAGAAGGAGCCAAAGGTTGAAGCTTTCAGGTGGATCTATCTTCGGCGCAAGGAGACGACGGGGAGAAGCCGATCCGGACAACCATCGAGGCTTGAAGACGAAGGAGTTCGTGATAAGAAAGGTATAAACCCACTAACCGAGTAGTTAGCAATTCCTAGTTAGGTTGTTAGTTAGATGTTTAACAAAGATCCGGGTCTTTAAGTCCATGTTACCACCTCTAAGAAAATTGTTTTTCATCAAATTCCGCATGCCCGAAAGTATCGGGAGAGGTAGCATGGACTTACAGTGGTATCAGAGCCTAGTTAAACTCTATCTAACTTGTTAGCAAAGTAGGTAGAAGATCGATCAAAGAAAAGTCGCAAAACGAACCCAAAACTGCCAAGTTTCTGCCGAAATTTTTTCTGTTCAAAAGTTGATAATTTTCATCTTAAAAATCGGCTCAGGCTTTTGTTAGAATAACCACCAAAATTGGTCCCACGAACCGTTCAAAGCGCCGCGGAAACGCGGCGGGAGCACGCTCCCGCCGCGGTTCCGCGGCCGAGTTGACTCGGCCGAGGTCCATCTTTGGTGCAGTGTATTTCTGGGTTTGTTTTGGGATTTTTGGAATATGTATTTTCTGCCCAGATTTTCCAGAACGAAAATTTTGTATTGGGGGCCTATAAATCCGTATTTTTTATCGAACTTCTAAAAGACTTAAGCTGACGGGTTTTTCTGTGATGTGATATTTGTATTGAACGTCTGCTAATCGCTATATGTCGATTGGTGGGGGTTATAAAAATCTGTGATCTGTAATGTCATTGGAATGTGTATATGAATTCATTGGATTGTCGCGGGTGAATAGCCGGGGGTTGTGAGACGAGAGTTTTCTTTTGTTTCAATTCATGTAAATTTGTAAATTGATGTAATAATTATTTGTATGGCCGCACAACCGGGTCGGGGTTGTAACCGTCATTGTATAATTTCTTTTTACTGTTTTTGCTCCTAGGATAGACCCATGGAGGGGGTGCACAAACTACCGGGTATGCCGAAGTGCCGAGTGGCCTACTCATGGGGATGAGGGAGGTTGCTTCGCTTCGGGTACTTGGCGGGTAGTTTGCCGCACCCGTAGGGGTCTTGGGTGGGGTTTTTGGCTATTCACCGCGACCGTGTAATCTGCTTTTCGTTACAGGCTCGTACGAATTGCAGCTTCCTAGTATATCCAATGTGTTCATCTGTGATCTGAAATGTCTATCATTGCAATATATCTATATATGATATTATTTAGGCGTTGCTTATGTTTTACAGCCGCGCTAGCCCAGCCCCCGCTCTGTCCTTAGTTAAGTAACCTAACGGGTAATGACGGGGCCCCGTGGCGAATGCGAATGGCATAAGCGTACGTCATATTTTGGTTGTTTTCTGCAATGGTAGGATTAAATGATGGGACGCATTAAAAGAACTAATGCAAGAATATCACGCATTAAAAGAACTAATGCAAGAAAATAAACCAAGTAAAAGTCGTTGGAACACTTTCGAAAAACCACTCGGTTCTTTTCAAAACTAACTTTTAAATGCGGAGCTTGATCCACTCCTTTTAAAAGCTATTTCGTTCCTTCGATTATATCAAGTTCACTACGTTCAAGGTTTCGCCAAAACCATTCGTAGCCCTCCGTCGTTTCGTATGAATATTCAATAGTATTCAAGCTATGTTTGTTGACCTTCGTCAAGGCATAGTGATTGGTAGCTGTTGGGTGTTCATATGTAGCATAGATAGATGCGTTGGTTTGGGACAGTCGTATTACCTTGTTGACCTTCGTCAAGGGTATATACGGGTGGGTTCAAATTAACCTGGATAATGTCTGGTAGAACTTGACATGTGACTTATGATTTGTTGACCTTCGTCAAGGTCATAAGAGCATGGGGCAAAAATCCACATCAGGAGTTTCAAAAGAACTGAAACTTGCTAGCACTGCATACCATTTGGAGTGTGATGATTCTGGTAGGATACCTTTAGTTTTGTCACGCAATGATATTTGGATCCCGATCCTACTGTGAGTATATGCTACTCCTCGGGAAATTTCTCACTTAACGATCAATGCTATAAACCAAGTAGGTGTCTAGAAAGGTGTTGGCGGGGCTACGCCCCCAGGGAAAAGAGGTTCTTAAATTAAGGAACTTCGCGAAAGCGTTGGAAAACCTCCCTCGAAGTACCGACACCAGCCTGGCTGAACGGTTAAGCAAGAATTGTACGGTGAGATTGAACCTGACTAATTCTCCCTTTTTGGTTTGAGGAGGGATTCGAGAGACAGTGGGAGCCATCCTGTTTAGACAAATTAAAAATCAATCTAAACTTGCAAGAGCATCATGCTGAGTGTATTCTTCTCTCTCTCTTAAATGCAGCGACCCTGTGACCACACCTAGGTTACATCTAGATAATAAGATGACTGAACCTGACTGTTTTGACTGGAAAAGGTCTGTCCAGTTGTCCATTGCCCATGACAAGCTGGGACACCTCTTAACTAATCAAATCCCTGCCATCTCAGGTCCAGTTTCCCCTGTCACGGATGTTCACATCCGCAGGAAATCGGAAAAGGATTGTGCGAAAGCCAAGTGCCCCGTGTTAGCCTCAGTTGATGGTGCAAACCAGAAGCAGCACGAGAAGATGGACTCAGTTTCTATCTTCCTCCATAACAAAGTTTTATATGGAGAGCAATCTCGTATCGCAAGATATGAGACCTCGAACGAATTGCTTCAAGCGAGGTTGGCTGTCGGGGCATCTGTAGGGGGCAACGTCCTTACAGAGACCAGCTATTTTGAGCTCACGGACCTGGAGACCACGTTGGAGAATGGGTCAAGTACTGACCTAATTCTACAGTCCCTGCCCTCTGCTTATACCCTGAAGGAAACCAGGGATGAAGACGGAAAAGGAAGGGCAAAAGTTTCGGGACTGGATATGATTAAAGAGGGATGTTCCTATTGTAACGGGAATGAACATTGGCAGAAGGATTGCAGGGCTTGCAAAGCCAGTAGCCAGAATTCGAAGCATGTTGTGGCTTCGGCTTCGAGAGTGTTTGTGATTGAGAACTGTATGTCAGTTAACCCTACTTCCTGGGTATTGGATACCGGATCAGGATCTCATATCTGTAATTCGTTACAGGCTCTGAGAAACCGTAGGGTTATCAGGAAAGGTGATATGACTCTCAGGGTTGCTAACGGAATGAGCATGGATGCTGAATCCGTAGGGGAATATCATCTTGGACTGACAACTGGGCAGATATTGATTTTGCGTAACTGTTTGTATATACCAGATGCGACTTGTAATATCATATCTGTATCCTTACTTTCTAAGGAAGGATATGAATTTACTTTTGTAAGCGATGTAGTACACTTCCACCTAAATCAAGTTCTGATTGGGTCAGGTATATTACAGAACGAAATATACGTGTTAAATCAAGCTCAGATTTTCAGTATCCAGAACACACTTAAAAGAAAGTCTCCGGAAACAAATCAGGCTTTCTTATGGCATTGTAGACTGGGTCACATTAATGAGACACGATTAACTAAGTTACATAAAGAAGGGTACTTGAATCCGTTCGAGTATCAGTCTTATGCCACTTGTGAATCTTGTCTCATGGGAAAGATGACAAAGACTCCGTTCACTGGACGCGGAGAAAGAGCGAGAAAGCTCTTGGGACTCATACACAGTGATGTGCGTGGTCCAATGTCTACACATGCGCGAAGTGGTTATTCATACTTCATTACTTTCACAGATGATTTCTCTAGGTATAGACATGTCTTCTTAATGAAGCACAAATCCGAGGCCTTTGGGAAATTTCAAGAATACAAGAATGAAGTTGAAAAACAAACCGGCAAAAGTATCAAGATTCTAAGATCGGATCGAGGTGGAGAATACTTGAGTGCCGAGTTTCTGGGCTACTTAAAAGAGAATGGAATTCTCTCTCAACTTACTCCTCCATACACACCACAACACAACGGTGTATAGGAAAGGCGGAATCGGACCCTATTGGATATGGTTCGTTCGATGATGAGTAAGGCTGAGTTACCGCGATCTTTCTGGGGTTATGCACTAGAAGCAGCTGCATATTTCTTGAACAAGGCTCCAACCAAGACCGTGCCTACCACCCCATATCAGATGTGGAGTGGGAAGAAACCCTGTCTTAAGTATCTTAAGGTATGGGGATGTCCAGCTTTTGTAAAAAAGCAGCATGCGGACAAGCTCGAGGCACGCTCAGTACTGTGTAAGTTTGTGGGATACCCAAAAAACTCCAGAGGGTATCTTTTCTATTCCGCAGAAGAACAAAAAGTTTTTGTTTCTCCGCATTCCCACTTCTTGGAAACTGAATTTTTGGAAAATCAGATAAGTGGGGGCGCAATAGAACTGGAAGAAATTCCAGAACCACAAGCTGTTACTGAAATCTTGGATGAGCCAGACGTTTCAGGAGAACCGGACATTCCTACACCGCTCCGCAGAAGTAGTAGGCAGTCTCATCCGCCCGAGAGATACTTCGGTTTACTCATAGATAGGGATAGAGAGGATTGCACAGTTAATTATGATGAGCCTACTAGCTTCCAGCAAGCCATTCAGAGCGGTGACTCGGTAAAATGGCTGGATGCAATGCGGACCGAGATGGAGTCCATGTACACCAACAAAGTTTGGACTTTGGACTTTGCTCCAGAAGGGATAAAACCCGTAGGCTGCAAATGGATCTTCAGAATGAAGATTGGTGTAGATGGGCAGGTTGAAACCTATGAAGATAGGCTCGTTGCAAAGGGTTTTCGTCAAAGACCTGGTTTGGACTATGACGAGACCTTTTCTCTAGTAGCCATGCTTAAATCCATTCGGATCCTTCTTGCCATTGCTGCCTTCCACGATTATGAGATCTGGCAGATGGACGTAAAGACGACTTTCCTAAATGGAAATTTGGAAGAGTGCGTCTATATGGATCAGCCAGAGGGATTCATTCAGAGTGGGAGCAGCGGTAAAGTGTGCAAGTTGCTCAAGTCCATCTATGGACTTAAGCAGGCATCGCGGAGTTGGAACATCTGCTTTGATGATACTGTCAAAGAATTCGACTTTGTCAAAAACCCAGATGAACCATGCATTTACAGTAAGATTGTAGGGAGAAATGTGGTATTCCTCGTCTTGTACGTCGATGACATTCTCCTAATAGGAAATGATATTCCTATGCTACAGTCAGTCAAAGGATTCTTGACGCAGAGGTTCTCCATGAAGGACCTGGGCGATGCCAACTACATTCTGGGGATCCAGATCTATCGTGATAGATCTAAGAGGATGTTGGGACTTTCACAGTCAAGGTACATTGACACCATACTGAAACGATTCAGTATGGAAGATTCCAAGCGCGGTAATCTACCGGCTTGTCACGAAATCACCATCTCCAAAGAGATGTCTCCCAAGACTGATTTGGAAAGGGCTCGCATGTCATCAATACCCTACGCATCTGCGGTAGGCTCTATTATGTATGCGATGTTATGTACCAGACCAGATGTAGCATACGCATTGAGGGTTGTAAGCCGGTATCAGTCGAACCCAGGGGAGAAACACTGGTTAGCAGTAAAGAACATTCTCAAGTACCTGAGAAGGACTAAGGAGATGTTCTTGGTGTATGGCGGAAAAGACCTCCAGATTGAGGCCTTTGCTGACTCCAGCTTCCAGAGTGACAAGGATGACTCCAAATCCATGTCGGGTTATGTCTTTACCCTCAATGGAGGGGCGTTTTGCTGGAAGAGTTTCAAGCAGGAAACCGTTGCTGACTCAACCATGGAAGCGGAGTACATAGCTGCTTGCGATGCCGCAAAGGAAGCTGTCTGGATGAAGAAGTTCCTCACGGAACTTCAGGTGGTTCCTACCAGTGTTGATCCAATACCGCTGTATTGTGACAACAACGGCGCTATAGCTTTAGCAAAGGAACCCAGGTCCCATCAGAAGTCCAGGCACATTTTGAGGCGGTTCCACCTGATCAGGGAGATCATTGATCGCCGGGAGATCGAGGTAAAGAGAGTAAATTCAGAATATAACACTGCAGATCCACTCACAAAGGCCCTACCCCAGACTCAGTTTGAGCGGCTGATCGAGATGATAGGTCTTCGATACGCCAGTACATGGCCTTAGTGCAAGTGGGAGATTGTTAGTGTATATGCCCTAGAGGGCATTACTGTATCATACTAGTTTGTATATTACTTAATGGAAGCTTGGGATATTCACCTTGTATAAACAATCTTGCTCAAAATAGTAGTAAGCTACTTGGTTTGTTTCTACTTCAATGTATAAATGTGTTTATTTTAGTATATCACCTATACACATTAGTGGAGCCCTTAGGATCTTTGCTTGATTACCAGCGTTGTGATGGCAGTCACACTAGTAGGGGCTGGGTAATCTATAAGCACATCCTTATGCAGGTCCCTAGTCGCAGGACTATCGAGACAGGGCATCGATACTCCGGAGTAGACTAGCGCATGCGCTTCTCATCCCAGTGTGGGAGACGGTCTGTCCCACAGCCGTCAGTACGTCGTACTTGAGATAGTATGCGGGTGCTCGTTAGGTTACGGGTACACTGGACAGGACTCGTCGGGAACTGACTAGTTGGTATTATGCCTATCGTCAGTTATCAGTTCCCAGGTGACATGAGTACAGCTTAGTCCGCTGACTTGACACTGTCACTTCGCCTCGAGTGTGTTCCCACTGCACTTTGATTACTACCCTACCACGGCTCAAAGGAGTCGTGCAAACAGGTAGTAGTTGGGTGCAGTCCCGAGGCACTTGGAGGCAGTGACGGTTAGACAGGATTAGTCTCTCCCGGTATTGGGGGTTGACATCGCGCTGTGTCTAGGAGAGCCATTACACGAGTAGTCCCTGGCCAGGGAAAACGAGATATACCGGTAGGCTTCCAGTGTTATCTCAGGGTGTTTTGGGCTTCACTCCGACACGACTTGTACCGCTATTAGGGGACTGACGTTTACCGCCCCCTAGGCTCGCCATGCGATGTATCAGACGAACAGACCGGACTGTACGGAGAATGTCACATTCAGGCTCAGTAGGAGTTCAGATGGGTTTCGCCTCGTCAGTCTTCTAGTCGGCATCTACCTGGGGACCGTTACGCACAGCTAGTGCCGCTTGCGGTCTGTGGTTAAACCCACTGCCAGCGTAGTGTCGAGTCTTTAGAGTCCCACACAGAAAGCTGTTCGCCTTTAGGCAAAAGAGTAGAGGTCGCATGGTTTTGCGACAGGTCGTATGGTTTTGCGACAGGGTTCGGTCACATCCGTGCACTTGTGCACGTACAGTGTCCGGACAGTTTACACTAGTGGGCTTTGGTTTAAGCCAGATCCTAGTGTACCTTTTGGGATTGGATTTATCCAGTATGCATTCGTGTTCCTCGGAACGCGGATGCGGGTGTGTATGCACAGTTGACGGAGAGACAGAGGCAGAGGATTCTCATTAGGGTTGTTGACAGTTGACCGTTGACTATTGACTTTTTGCTCAACCCTAATGAGAATATGATATGTGATTAACAATTATATTAATTAAGTATTATGGTGACATGGTTATTGAGGGGTTGACTTTGTTGACTTGTTGACTTTGTTGACCGGTTGAATAGGCTTGACTAGTTGACCATCATGATAACAATAGCTATCATTTCATGGCAAAGACTTTTGCTTGCTTGCTCTTTTATGCAAAATGAGTGCATGAAATGATATGGCTATGGTTGCTTAAACCATCACATAATACTTGATTGATATGATGTGTTATGATGCTTTTGGATTATGAGAGCCAAATAAGAAAAGTCTTCTCTCATTCTTTCATGCTCACTCTCTCTCTTGTTTTTGAGCTCTCATCTCCTTCCTCTTGCTCTCCCTCTCTTAGTCTATGGTTCACTTGTCTCATGAGTTGAGAACCAAGAACCATAGATAAAATCCCATACAAACTCTTCTCTACTCACTCTAGTTCAGAAGGTTTAGCAAACCGAGTGAACTAGTTTCTTCAAAGTTCGAAGAAGGAGCCAAAGGTTGAAGCTTTCAGGTGGATCTATCTTCGGCGCAAGGAGACGGCGGGGAGAAGCCGATCCGGACAACCATCGAGGCTTGAAGACGAAGGAGTTCGAGACAAGAAAGGTATAAACCCCCTAACCGAGTAGTTAGCAACTCCTAGTTAGGTTGTTAGTTAGATGTTTAACAAAGATCCGGGTCTTTAAGTCCATGTTACCACCTCTAAGAAAAATTTTTTTCATCAAATTCCGCATGCCCGAAAGTACCGGGAGAGGTAGCATGGACTTACAAGTAGAGCCCTTAGGATCTATGCTTGATTACCAGCGTTGTGATGGTTGTCACACTAGTGGGGGCTGGGTAATCTACAAGCACATCCTTATATAGGTCCCTAGTCGCGGGATTATCGATACAGGGCATCGATACTCTAGAGTAGACTAGTGTATATGCTTCTCTTCCCAGCCTGGGAGATGGTCTGTCCCACAGCCATCGGTATGCCGTACTAGAGATTGTATGCAGGTGTTCATTAGGTTGTGAGTTATACTGGACGGACTCATTGGGAACTGCTGGTTGGTTATAAACCTATCGTCAGATAGCAGTACCCAGGTGACATGAGTACAGCTTAGTCCGTTGACTTGACACTGCTACTTCGCCTCAAGTGTGTTCCCACTGTTCTTAGATTACTACCCTACCACGGCTCTACTAAGTCGTGCAAACAGGTAGTAGTTGGGTGCAGTCCCGAAGCACTTGGAGGCAGTGGCGGTTAGATAGGATTCGTCTCTCCCGGTATTAGGGGTTGATATCGCGCTGTGTTCGGAACGCCATTACACATAGTCCCTGGCCAGGGCAAGCGAGATTTACTGGTAGGTACTCCAGTAGTTTCTCAGGGTGTATTGGACCGTACTCTGACACGACTTATACCACTATTAGGGGTCTGACGTTTACCGCCCCCTAGGCCCGATATGCGATACTCTTAGACGGACAGACCGGACTGTACGGAGATTGTCACATACAGACTCGGTAGAAGTTCGGATGAGTTATGCTCATTGGCTCTCTTATCGACAATACCTAGGGACCATTACGTACAGCTAGTACCGCTTGCGGCCTGTGGTTAAACCCACTGCCAGCGTAGAGTCGAGTCATTAGAGCCTTACACAGAGTGTTTTCCTGCATCGGGCAAAACGTGTAGATATCGTATGGTTTTACGAAAGGGTTTGATCACGTGCTCACACTCGTGCACGCACGATGAGTCAGACGGACAATACTAGTGGGCTTTGGTTTAAGCCGGATCCTAGTATTGTACTGATTGATTTTCTTCGTCTTCGTTATTCGTATTTTTCGGAATACGAATACAAGTACGTATGTACGGACGATGAGCGTTTTTGTAATTTATTCAAAGATGCTTCTAGAAGATGATATTTCATATATGTATTTTCATTTTGGATTAAATGATTTATGCATTATGACATGGTAGAAATGAGGTGGAAATTGCATGATATCGAGCATGGCTAAATGTGACACGTGGTGGATTTTGAAGCCATGACTCATTTGGTTGTAAATTGAACCTTAATTACTATTATCCATTTAATTTATTAGATGGATAATAGATAGTGTTCAGTTTAGAACCATAAGAAAGGACACACTCTCTCTCATACATTTTCTCACTAGCTTTTTCTAAAAATATCTTCTTCTTCCTCAAATCCTAGAATACACATGAGTTGAGTTACCTAGGAAGAAATAAAAAGACTCCTCAATCCATCTACACCATCTACACAATCTAGATCATTTAGGTTAGCAAACTACTTGATCAGGTTTCTTTAGTTTAGAAGAAAAAGCTTGGTGCACAAACGTTCGGGTGGATCATCTAGGATTAGAGCAAGCCGACGAGGAGTCGCCATCCGTACCACTTCAAGGAGTTCGTGCAGGTGAGGAGGACAGCGAGATAAGGAGAAGAAGGACCAGGTTTCTTGAGGTATAATTTCTGTATTTTGTTTATACTTCTTTTGCTTTTGCTAGATACGGTTTAGATTATGATCATGGCTTTCAGTTGATGTTATGATGCTAAAATTATCGTTTTTTACACCTTCCGCCTCCCCGCGATTCCGCGGGGTGCATAGCATCGACTTACAGTGGTATCAAAGCCAACTAAACCTAATCTAGCATGTTAGCGAGTAGTAGAACTTCGATCGTCGGAAAAACCGGAAAACTAAATACCGAAAACCCTACATTCTGTCGATTTTCAAAACTGTCTGTAAAATTATTTCAGTATCATGAAAAATACATGCAGGGTTTTCTAAGATGACACAAGAAATTCGAGCCTCTGAATCGCTAAGACAGATGCGGATCCACGACAGAATCGTCTTTCTGCGGCGGAACCACGGCCGAGTCATGGCCAATTCAACTCGGATTTATTCTGTTGTATCTTAATTTTGGTATTATGATTTCTGGAATATTTGGTTTCAACCCAGTAAGTTTCCAAGTGCTGGTTTGTAATTACGGTAGATACGGAAAGTATGTTTCAATCGAATTCCTATTGTACTTAGCTAATTGGTTCTTCTGTATTGTTATATGTGTTTTAAACGTCGACTAATTGCTATACGATTGTTAGTAGAGGTTGCACATATCTGTTGGTTTGTGTATATAAACATTTTCTGATTGTCGTTGATGAATAGCCGGGGATGTTAGATGAGCGTTTTTATCTTTCATTCATCTAAACTGTAAAATTGATGTAATATTATTTCGTGAGGAACATCCAGGTTAAGGTTGTATCCACCGTTGTATTATTTTCCTTTTACTGTTTTCTTCTCCTAGGATAGACCCAAGGTGGGATACACAAACTACCGGGTTCTTTGAAGTGCCGAGTGGCCTACTCACTTTGTTGGGGGAGGCTTCTTCACTTTTGGAATTTGGCGGGTAGTTTGCCATACCCGTAGGGGTCTGGGGTGGGGTTTGGCTATTCATCGTGACCGTGGGATCCGTCTTTCGTTGCAGGCTTAAACGAAACGCGGCATTCCTAGTATATCCGAAATGTTTATCTGTGACTGGAATGATTATTATTGCATGAGATGATTGTAAAATATCTATATATGGTATATAGTACGCGTCACTTATGTTTTACATCCGCGCTAGCCCAGCCCCCGCTCTGTCGTTAGTTAAGTAAACTAACAGGTGATGACGGGGCCTCGTGGCGAATGCGGATGGCATAAGAGGACGTGATATTTTTTTTTCAATTCCCTCTGTAATGATAGGAGTAAATGATGGGACTGCATTAGATTAATGCAAAGCAAATAAGCCAAAGTTAAATTGTTGGAACAAATTTGAAAACTACTCGGTTTTTTCAGAACAGCAAACTTTTAAATGCTGAGCTTAAACCACTCCTTTTTTAAAGCTATCAAGTTCCTTCGATTATATCAAGTTCACTACGTTCATGGTTTTACTAAAACCATTCGTAGCCCTCCGTCATTTCATATGAATAGTCAATAGTATTCAATCTATGTTTGTTGGCCAAAGTCAAGGCATAATGATTGGTAGCTGTTGGATATTCATATGAAGCATAGATAGATGTGTTAGTTTGGGACAATCGTACTGCTTTGTTGGCCAAAGTCAAGGGTAGGTACCGGTGGGTTCAAATTAACCTGGAGAATGACGGATAGAACTTGACATGCGACGTATGATTTGTTGGCCAAAGTCAAGGTCATAAGAGCATGGGGAAAAAATCCACATCGGGAGTTTTCTAAAGAAACTGAAACTTTCTAGTGTTGCATACCATTTGGAGTGTGATAATTTTGGTAGGATTCCTTCAGCTTTATCGCACAATGATATTTGGATCCCGATCCTACTGTGAGTATATGCTATTCCTCGGGAGATTTTTTCACTAAAACGATCAATGCTATAAACCAAGTAGGTGTCTAGAACGGTGTTAGCGGGGCTATGCCTCCAGGGCAAAGAGGTTTTGTAATTAAGGAACTTCGCGAAAGCGTTGGAAAACCTCCCTCGAAGTACCAACACTAGCCTGGCTGAACGGTTAAGCAAGAATTGTACGGTGAGATAAAATCTTGACTAATTCCCCTTTTCTGGTTTGAGGAGGGAAACAGTGGGAGCCATCCTGTTTAGATAAACTAAAAACCATCCTAAACTTGCAAGAGAATCATGCTAAAGTGTTTCTTCTCTCTCTCCTAATTGCAGCGACCAAACATGATGGGCCTTAAGTTGCTTTTAGATAAAAACATGTTGATAAGGCCAAACTATAAAGATTGGTTCAGGAATGTCAAGATGGCTATAACTTATGACAAGTTGGGCTATGTCCTTACTACAAAAGCCCCTGCTGTCCCAGGCCCAGACTCCAGTGTCGCGGACAGGGAAATCTGTAAGACCTGGGAGATTGACTGCGAGAAGGCCATGTGCCTCGTGCTTGCCTCTATGGAGAATGAACATCAGAGGAGGCACGAGAACATGGACCTAGAATCCATATTCCTCCATACAAAGGAATTATATGGAGAGCAATCTCGTATCGCAAGATACGAGACCTCGAAAAAACTGTTTCCAGCGATGTTGGCCGTCGGATCATCTGTCAGGGAACACGTCCTTAAGATGATTGGTTACATTGAGGAGCTCGCAGATCTCGGTACCACGTTAGAGAATGAGCTGTATACAGACTTGATTCTCCAATCCCTTCCTTCCACCTATGCCCAGTTTATTTTGAATTTTAATATTCAAAGTAAAGAAGTTGAACTTCTGGAACTTCTCAACATGTTGAGGAGTGCTGAGGGCACCCTGCAGAAAGCAAGGGAAACACCCGCTCTATTTGTTGGTGGTACTTCTTCTTCCAGGTCCAAGGCGAAAGCCAAAGGAAAGAAGAAGAAGGCCCCCACCAAAGCGAGAGGAGGTGTTGGTAAGGTGGAGCAAATGGAAAAGCAAAAGTTGGTGGGCAGACTGTAGGGAAGGAAGAATGCTTTTATTGTCACAAGAAGGGCCATTGGAAGAAGGATTGCAGGGCCTGGAAAGCCCAGAACCAGGGAGAGAAGTAGGTTGTGGCTTCGAATTCAGGCGTGTATGTTATTGAAAACTGTCTGTCAATTAAATCTACTTCCTGGGTATTAGATACCGGTTCAGGATCTCTTATCTGTAATTCTTTGCAGGCACTAAGAAGCTGTAGAGTTTTAAAGGCAGGTGATATGACCCTAAGAGTTGCAAACGGAGCAAGCATGGATGCTGTGTCCGTGGGGGAATATCACTTAGGATTGACTAATGGACACGTTTTGGTTTTGCGCAACTATTATTATGTACCTAGTTTGACTTGTAATATCATATCAATATCTTTAATGTCTAAAGAAGGATATGATTTTGTATTTGTAAGCGATGTCGTAAACATCCACCTTAATCATAACTTGATTGGTGATTGATTGAAATTCTCGTTGTGTGTTTAAGAAAATGAATATAGAATCACAACAAAAAATATTTGACTGCAATCAATAACGGTGTCCGATGTAGCGCGTTAGTAAGTGCGGATCGTCCACAGAGATTGCGCGATTCGTTCTTATTTTGTTTTGTTTGAATCGAAATTTTAATGAAAAGAAAACAAACAATTCATGATTTAAAGTTTGAAGTTCAAGAATTAGAAAATCTAGATCTAATAACAAGAAAACGATAGAATCAAGAATTGAGAGTTTAATGATTTTTTCCAACCAAATATCAAGAATCGAAAGGAGGCTCGTAGGAATCGATCGGATCTATAGATGTGATGTAATCTCACGATGATGTATTCTTATCCATCGATGAATTGATACTAGATCGATGATGATCGATGAGAATTAGGGATTTCTAGTGAAACTTGGGTTTCATCATTTATCCCTTGTTCCTTCGTCAATATCATTCACATTCAAGCCTCTACTAAATTCAAGAAACGATCGTAGATCCCCAATTTCGAGCGATAACAATCAAGAAAGCATTGCAACGAAACTAGGACATCGATTCTTGAACTTGCTAGGGTTTACAAAACTTGTAGGACTTAAGAATCGTTTTAAGATTTGTTACATCATCATTCTATTGATTGTCCCGACTCCTTAACGAGCGGAGTTTTACTCAAACATCACAACAAGAATTACAATTACAAATTGAGATCGAATCATGATGCAAGAATTTAAAGAAAGCAATATTAAAGAATTTCACCTTTTATTTATATCAACAATTTCATTACAATCGCTCAAGAACTACAAGAGGAAGAACTTGATCGTCGATTTGTCTTCGTTCGTCTCCGTGAGTCACGGATCGGCTTGGATCACTTGCGATTGAAGATTGGCTCCACTCCTAAAAGGTTGAAGGCTTCTCGCTTGATTTGGTACTCGGGATCTTGAATTTGGATTGGAATTAGGGTTAGGGTTTCGCACAAGTCGTGTCACTCAACTTGTGGAAGAAGATGAGAGAGTAAAGATTAAGGATTAGAGATTAAGGAAGAATTGAACCACTAAGGATTAGAGATTAAGATTAACCCTAGGTCTAGGCTTCTATTTATAGACTTCCCAAAATCC
This sequence comes from Agapanthus africanus, assembly GCA_030015575.1. Lineage (NCBI taxonomy): Eukaryota > Viridiplantae > Streptophyta > Magnoliopsida > Asparagales > Amaryllidaceae > Agapanthus > Agapanthus africanus. The sequence continues at coordinate 111,765,153 of CM057351.1, forward strand.
TAGATCTAGGATTTGAATTTTGAATTTCCCTCCAAAAGTTAGTTAGAGGGAGAGGCTTCTAGAAGTAGTTAGTTAGAAGAGAGCTTCTAGAAATAGTTTGTTAGGAGCTTAATTAGGATTAGCTTAATTAATCATCTTTACTGATCTAGCAGAAGCTTCGAGAGTTCTCTGGAATTTGAAGCATGTGAAATGAATGTGGGCCCTGAGAGAGGAATATTGAAGCAAAGTTGAGGAGGTGATGTGGCTAGACTGCCGCGGAACCGCGACGCAAGCCGGCTCTGGCCGCGGTTCCGCGGCCAAGTATTGGCATCAGGGCTTGGGCTCTCTTCTGCTGGATTGGGATGATGTTTGGGCCTGCTTCTGATATGTTGAATTTTATTTGGCCTTCTATATTGCTACCAGATCTTTAGCCTTTGAGTTGGCGTATTTTTTATCAGCTTCTTTTGGCTTTGTTCCTGCAATTTCCTGCATAAATCTTGAAACAAGTGTTGCGCAATACAGGGATGATGCGATGCCATGATAAACACACAATTTCTTCGGAAATGTCGGTTTTAGAGTATAACACATGCAATCTGGTATTTCAGGACTGTTTTGCTAATATGTGCAATATGAATACCGAACATTTCTAGATGAGTGCAAATGATAGGGAAATTGCCGTGTTAAAAATGCAGTATTTTCGACTGATCAAATTCCCCCAAACTTATTTTCAATCGTCTCGAGCGAACTTTTTATTAAAAAGAGAAAGAGAAAATAAAGAAAGAGAAAAACTAACTAGCACACTTTCGTAGGCAACACGATTGCACTGAGCACATGCAACAAGCCTTTAAACCTCTAGGTGTCCCTAGTAGGAGGAGTGTTGTCTCCTGAGGGTTTTCAGCGGATTGCACGCACAAAATCCAATAATAAAATGAAGACCGTGAATATTACATTTAAAGACAAGAATTGTAAAAGAAAAGCCTCGAAAATTAGGGTTTCCAACTAAGCTAGCTTTTCTGTTGTCATGAGCCCTATCTTAATAGTCATGAAAAGATATTAGAAATCACGTCCTCCCTCAATAAAACATCGTCTTATTCTTCATTCCTATCTTTCGTCCAAACATCGATCATATAACCCTACGTGTGTGTAAAAGATATCCCTACACCCGGAGAATTCAATTCAAGCTATCATACTCTTGCCCATCAGCCTCAGTACTTTTTAATTAATGAATATTTAGATGAGATTGCTCACACACTTTCATGCGACCATTAATATTTCTTGAGGTACTAACCGACCGATTACTCATGTGCTTGCTTATTTGGTGTATTTTCCTCGTCTTGCACCACCTCAAGCATAGCAGTGACTCCCAGACCAGTTGGCCTTAGGGCACTAGGTGAAAAGGCACCCTCGCTATATTTTTTTTATTGCCGCATTGGCGATAACAAAACCAGTGTTCATTTTTCTCACCACTTTATATTTTCTTCATTTTTTATTTCCTTCATACTTTTGGCTTAAAGACAAGAGCATTTCAAGGTATCCTCTACTATCCCAGGCTTTAAGACGTGTGTAAGTGCGAATAGCAGGGTATCAACGTTCAAAATGTTTGGCTTCCAGAGTAGAAACTATTTTTCAGACTTATTTTTATCCTCAGATTAGTGACGTCCTTCATATTACTAACCCTTGGGACAACGGCTCATAACTACTTATTACTAGTTCGTTTAAGAAAACTTCTAATTTTCTTGGTTTTCTTAAATTTTTCTAATCTCATGGATGTAATTTTTCACTATCTAAACTTTTATTATCTTATTTATGTACCAAAAATATTTTTATATTTTGAAAATTTTTAAAATTTTTATAGGTTTTAAAAATGTTTTGTGCTTATGCAAAGTAAGATGCAAATGATGCGAAAATAAGCACAAACCTCACCCAAACTTGTTTTCAACAGTGTCCTCACTGTTGCCATCTGCTAAATCTCGAAAAACCTATAATCTTGGGAGGAATTTATTAGCGGGGGCAAAATTTTTAAGTGAAGATCCTCCCCCAAACTTATTTTTGGCTCATCATTTTGTAAAAAATTTCTTTTCAAGAGCCAGAAAAAATGCCCCCCCAAACTTGAGTTATGCAATGTTAATCTTTTGAAAATCACATGAGGGGGTCAAAAATCAGTGGTCGATGCCAAGCTTTGCAAAGACCGAATGTTAACACCAACCATTCAAAAATTTTATCAATGCAGTGCTCTGGTTGGTGGAAGAAGAAGTGGGGAAAGGTTAAGTGGTGGAATTGAATGTGTGTGCGTCTCGTTTTGGAGAGACGATGCAGTGTATGTGATGGATTACTCGCATTCTTTTTACAGTTCAGAAGAAGGGGTGGAGGTTCAATTTCATTGATTGGGAGATGATTCATCTCAACACCCGTGTCATTTAAAAATACAAGTTCATCAGCGAAGATTTCCTCAAAAGTTCCATCCATACCCCGATGAATAATGTCATCACAAATCGCGGGGTGATCTTCAGACTCCAAAAACAGTTCATAATCAGTGTTAATTGTTGACCCGGACATCTCGGTGGAAGAGTCCGTATGTGTATGATACATAGTTGGGTCAAACAATAACGTATGAAAAGAGTCAAGATCGATATCAGGAGGATCATCAAATGCGCTGCTGTCGACATCCATTAAGTCGACAGAACAGACATGAGCAGTAGGTTCGGAGGGTACACTTCCCAACTTGTAAATGTTCCGCTCTATTGACCTATTCCCGAAGGATAGGGTCATAGAACCGTTACGACAGTTGATAATAGCATTGGAAGTGGCCAAAAAGGGGCGACCTAAAATCACCGGAATTTGGTTCCGTGGGTTCGCTACAGGCTGTGTATCAATTACAATAAAGTCCACAGGGAATATGAATTCCCCGATTTTTATTAACACATCCTCCAGTTCACCCCTAGGTTTGGTGATTGATCGGTCAACCATCTGGACAGTTATGCTCGAGGGCTTTAACACTCTGATACCTAGTTGCTCGTAAACAGAATATGGAAGCAAGTTAACAGTAGCGCCAAGGTCTAGTAGAGCACGGTTGATGTATTTTTCCCCAATAGAAATGGAAATAGTTGGTCAACCAGGGTCCTTACGTTTCCGTGGTACTTGTTGGGGGAAAGCCGTGTCTACAGTCTTTGCCATAAAAATCTTCTTGGGCACTTAAGTCTTCCTCTTCCTAGTGCACAAGTTCTTAAGAGTTTTCGCATAGGACAGAACTTGTTGGATAGCATCTAGGAGAGGGATGTTGATGTTAACTTGCTTAAACATGTCCATAATCTTCTCCATATGTGGACTCAATGTGTTAGCCCTTAACCGATTAGGATAAGGTGCTTTAGCAATAAGCGCTGGGTCCATCATAGGAGAAGGAAGTGTGTGTGGACCCGATCCAAGAATAGAAGTGGGGATCGTCGGTGGTAGACTAGAAGAGATGGGCTGAGGTGACGAGCCTTGTGGGAAACGAAGAATAGGCCCGCAAGAAGGTGGTGGGGTAGAAGAACTGGGGTCAGAATTAGAAGTAGAAGAGGAAGGAAAGGTCTCAGGCGGGGTGCTATTGATTGATTTTTTTGTATCATCAAACTCTTCCCTAACATGATTGTCAAGCACTCTTCCAGATCTCAACGTGATTGCACTCATATGATGTGAATAGCCAGGATTGGGCAAAGGTTGAGCTGGAAGTTTCCCTTTCTCTCTTGCACTCATTTCGGTTTTTAATCGTGCAATTTCTTCTTCCATTGATTTAATACTCTCGCTTTGGGACGCAGAGTTTTTCTCAATTTTATCGTCAAAAGACTTCATTTCAGCCGAAACTTGCATGATATTTGTTAAGACCAAATTCATGTATTGTGCAAATGAAGAGGATTCATCAGTCCCGGTCAACTGTAAAGGACTAGACAGTGCAGGTGTGTTGACCGGATTTTGAAAGTTATGTGTTTGGAAGGGGTGCTGACTGAATTGAAGTTGTGGGTGCTGTTGTGGTGGAGGGACCCTTTGGAAATTGTGTTGGTTTGGAACCGTGTTTTGATTGTGTTGTTGGTTCCAAGCAAAATTAGGGTGATTCTTCCAACCCTGATTATATGTGGAAGAAAATTGATCGTTTCTAGGTCTTTGAAATGCGGCATTGGTATGCTCGTGACCTTGAAACAGAGAATTTCGTAGACATTCTTCCGTCAAATGAGAAGGATCAGAACAGCAGCCACATACAGTTTTGGAGAGTGATATTTATATTAGGGAGGTTAAAAATTTGTTTTCCATAGTCTCGAGTTTCTTTTGCATAGCTGAAATGTCAGCTCTAACTCCTATGGAAATATTATTGCCATCCCTAGACGATTGACTCACACCCTCCCACTGTAAAGATTTTTCAGCGAAATCTTCTAGGAATTTCAAGGCTTCCCCATCATCTTTGGTCATGAAGTTGCCTTGACACATGGATTCAAGGGTCTGTCTTGTGCTAGGATTAATGCCCTCATAAATGATTCGGCACAGTTCCCATCTCAGGATGCCGTGATGTGGACATTGGACTAACAGATCGTTGAAGCGTTCAAGACATTTTGAAAATGGTTCATTTGGAAGCTGGGTGAATTGATTGATTTCGCTGAGGACTCGAGCTGTCTTATGATGTGGGTAGAATTTCTTAAGGAATGCTTTGACGAATTCTTCCCAGTTTGAAATGGAATGTGCGGTAGTGTTATACACCCACTTCTCGGCTATATCGCACAAGGTGAATGGGAGAAGACGTAGACGCATAACATCCATAGAAAGCTGTGAGGTACCCATCATTGCGCATACATTTTCAAATTTGGTGATAAATGCATATGCGTCTTCAGACTCGAAACCGTGAAATTTTGGTAGAAGGTTGATGTATTGGGGTTTTATTTGAAAATTTTCCCCGTTGGCTGGTGGAATGGAAAGACAGGTGGAAAGGGGACCTCGTGTTGGATAGCACCTCTCTTGGAGAGAGATGCGAGGTGGATTCTGCGCACCAACGGACGACGGCAGATTAGTGGAAAAGAAGTTCGATGGAGACGGATCCATCGATGTGGGTGTGGTGGTGGGTAAAAGAAAGGGTAAATGTAGAAATACCGACTTTTGGGTCGATCGGGGAAACGCGGACTTAACGGGCAATAGAATCCCGTGTCCAGCCTATCTTGCACTAAAAAGGATTAGTACAAGTGGCAGCGTGAATTTATAATTAGGGGAATGATGAAAGAATGCGGTGTTTGTTTTGAAAATTGGACGGATTTTTTTTTGAAAATATGATGCAACACAACAAATGCAACACACAAAACCCTAATTCTAGTGGTCACCTAGGTCAAACTCTAGACCGATCCTAACTGCCAAAAGACAAGTCGCAGGATAAATCCTCCACTGCCTCTTTGTCTGTCCTGTGGCCAGGTAAGTGCCAGGTAAGTGGGAGGTTTTCCACTACGTAAGTAGTGGGCCTAATTAAGTAACCACTAGCCTTCGACACACTTGCCTTAGACACCACAAGAGAAACGCGGATAAGCAATGAATTACCCACGGCCTTCTTCTGTCCTAAGTGAGCGCGACGGTCCTTAGAGTCATCTCTAGATATTTTTTAGTTAATTAGGATAAATGCGGATGCATTTATTGCGATTTTTGGGGCTTAGGAAGGGTAATGAACTCCCCACCTAATCTGGATTTGGTCTTTGCCCCTTAATATCCGTATTAATTATGCAAACAGCCACAAAGATCAAAACAAGCACAATTTAATTTTTCTTTTTGCGCGGCGCTGCGATTTTTGTAAAGAAACCTGCATAAAATGTTAATTGGAGCAGATTTGAGAAGGAGATAAGAAATATAGAGCTTACAGAGAAATTTTGGAGCAGTGATGAGATGGTCCCGCAGCGGAATCGCGGTATTAGCTTCCTTACGCTGCAGAAACGCGGTGTTGTGAAGAGATCACTGCACTGACATTTCACACAAGGCCCCTGTTCACTCCCCAAGCTCTCTGGAATATTCTGAAAAAAATTTCCACAGCTCCAATGATTCCAGATTTCCTCACACAAATCACAACAACTCGTATTAGTGTTTGCACGAATTTTGATCACAAAATTGTAATGGAATAAATCTTTCAATTCAAATTTCAATATAAAACGAATTAGCGCGCGATCCCCGGCAACGGCGCCATTTGATTGATTCAAACAATTTTGAGATCACTTAGGACAACGAGCGGAGTTTTACTCAAACATCACAACAAGAACTACAATTACAAATTGAGATCGAATCATGATGAAAGAATTTAAAGAAAGCAAGATTAAAGAATTTCACCTTTTATTTATATCAACAATTTCATTACAATCGCTCAATAACTACAAGAGGAAGAACTCGATCGTCGATTTGGCTTCGCTCGTCTCCGTGAGTCGCGGATCGGCTTGGATCACTTGCTCGATTAAAGATCGGCTCCGCTCCTAAAAGGTTGAAGGCTTCTCGCTTGATTTGGTACTCGGGATCTTGATTTTGGATTGGAATTAGGGTTAGGGTTTCGCACAAGTCGTGTCACTCAACTTGTGGAAGAAGATGAGAGAGTAAAGATTAAGGATTAGAGATTAAGGAAGAATTGAACCACTAAGGATTAGAGATTAAGATTAACCCTAGGTCTAGGCTTCTATTTATAGACTTCCCAAAACCCTAGATCTAGGATTTGAATTTTGAATTTCCCTCCAAAAGTTAGTTAGAGGGAGAGGCTTCTAGAAGTAGTTAGTTAGGAGGAAGCTTCTAGAAATAGTTTGTTAGGAGCTTAATTAGGATTAGCTTAATTAATCATCTTTACTGATCTGGCAGAAGCTTCGAGAGTTCTCTGGAATTTGAAGCATGTGAAATGAATGTGGGCCCTGAGAGAGGAATATTGAAGCAAAGTTGAGGAGGTGACGTGGCAAGACGGCCGCGGAATCGCGGCGCAAGCCTGCTCCGGCCGTGGTTCCGCGGCCAAGTATTGGCTTCAGGGCTTGGGCTCTCTTCTGCTGTTTTGGGATGATGTTTGGGCCTGCTTCTGATATGTTGAATTTTATTTGGCCTTCTGTATTGCTACCAGATCTTTAGCCTTTGAGTTGGCGTATTTTTGATCAGATTCTTTTGGCTTTGTTCCTGCAATTTCCTGCACAAATCTCGAAACAAGTGTTGCGCAATACAGGGATGAAGCGATGCCATGATAAACACACAATTTCCTCAGAAATGTTGGGTTTAAAGTATAAAACATGCAATCTGGTATTTCAGGGCTGTTTTACTAATATGTGCAATATGAATACCGAACAATTCTAGATGTGTGTAAATGATAGGGAAATTGCCGTGTTAAAAATGCAGTATTTTCGACTGATCAATTGGGTCGGGTACATTAAACAACGGTATATACGTATTAAACCAACCGCAGATTTTCAATGTCCAGAATACACACAAAAGAAAATCTCCAGAAATTAATCATGCTTTCTTATGGCATCGTAGACTGGGTCACATCAATGAAACACGATCGACTAAGTTGCATAAAGAAGGATATTTGGATCCGTTCGAGTATCAATCTTATGCAACTTGTCAATCTTGTCTCAATAGAAAGATGACAAAGTCTCCATTCACTGGACTAGGAGTAAGAGCAAGCGAGTTCTTCGGACTCATACACAACGATGTATGTGGTCCAATGTCTACACATGCACGAAGCGGTTATTCTTACTTCATTACTTTTACGGATGATTTCTCAAGGTACGGACATGTCTTCCTAATGAAGCATAAATCCGAAGTTTTTGAGAAATTCCGGGAATATAAGAATGAAGTGGAAAACCAAACCGGAAAAAGTATCAAGACACTGAGATCTAATCGAGGTGGTGAATACTTGAGTGCCGAGTTCCTGAATTACCTAAAAGAGAATGGAATTCTCTCTCAGCTTACTCCTCCATACACTCCACAACACAATGGTGTATCGGAGAGGAAGAACAGAACCCTATTGGATATGGTTCATTCCATGATGAGTAATGCTGAGTTACCGCGATCCTTTTGGGGTTATGCACAAGAATCAGCTGCATATCTTTTGAACCGGTTTCCTACTAAGACAGTGCCTACCACACCATATCAGATGTGGAGTGGGAAGAAACCCTATCTTAAACACTTTAAGGCATGGGGATGTCCAGCTTTTGTTAAAAAGCAGCATACGGACAAACTCGAGGCACGCTCAGTACAGTGCAAGTTTGTGGGCTATCCAAAGAACTCTAAGGGTTATTTTTTCTATTACGCAGAGGAACAAAAGGTTTTTGTTTCTCGTCATGCCTGCTTCTTGGAAACTGAATTTTTAGAAAATCAGATAAGTGGGAGCGCAATAGAACTGGAGGAAATTCTAGAACCACAAGCTATTACTGAAAGCATAGTGGAACAAGAAAATTTCGAAAGAACAGGACATTACCGCACTACTCCGCAGGAGTAGTAGGTTTTCTCATCCGCCCGAGAGATACTACGGATTTCTCATAAACGGGGATAGAGAGGATTGCATCATTGAAAATGATGAGCCAACTAGCTTCCAGCAAGCCATTCGTAGCAGAGACTCGATAAAATGGCTAGATGCAATGCGGACCGAGATGGAGTCCATGTACACTAACAAAATATGGACTTTGGACTTTGCTCCAGAAGGGGTAAAACCCGTTGGCTGCAAATGGATCTTTAAAAGTAAGATTGGTGTAGATGGACAGGTTGAAACCTATAAGGCTAGACTTGTTGCAAAATGTTTTCGTCAAAGACCTGGTTTGTTCTATGATGAAACCTTTTCTTCAGTGGCTATGCTCAAATCCATTCTGATTATTCTTGCCATTGCTGCCTTGTACGATTATGAAATCTGGTAGATGGACGTAAAGACGGCTTTCCTTAATGGACATTTGGATGAGTGCGTCTATATGGATCAGCCAGAAGGTTATAATCAGAGTGGGAGCAGCGAGAAAGTGTGCAAGCTGCTTAAGTCCATTTATGGACTAAAGCAGGCATCGCGGAGTTGGAACATCTGTTTTGATGAAACAATCAAAGACTTTGACTTTATCAAAAATCCAGATGAACCATGATTATATAATAAGATTGTAGAGAGAACTGTTGTGTTCCTTGTATTATACGTAGACGACATTCTCTTGATAGAAAATGACATTCCTACCCTACAATCTGTCAAAAGATTCTTATCATAAAGGTTCTCTATGAAAGACCTGGGTGATGCCTCTTACATACTGGGGATTCGGATCTATCGTGATAGATCAAAGAGGATGTTAGGACTTTCACAGTCCAGGTATATCGACACCATACTGAAAAGATTCAGTATGGAAGATTCCAAACGCGGTAACCTACCGGTTTGTCACGGAGTCACCTTTCCAAAGAGATGTCTCCCAAGACTAATTTGGAAAGGGATCACATGTCTATTATACCCTACGCTTCTGCAGTAGGCTCTATAATGTATGCGTTGTTGTGTACCAGACCAGATGTATCTTATGCACTAAGCGTGGTAAGCTGGTATCAGTCAGACCCAGGAGAGAACCACCGGATAGCAGTAAAGAACATTCTCATGTACCTGAGAAGGACTAAGGATATGTTCTTGGTGTATGGCGGAAAAGACCTCCAGATCGAGGCTTTTGATGACTCCAGCTTCCAGAGCGATAAGGATGACTCCATGTCCATGTCGGGTTATGTCTTCACCCTCAACGGAGGGGCGGTATGTTGGAACAGTTCCAAACAAGATACCGTTGCTGACTCAACCATGGAAGCGGAGTATATTGCTGCTTTTGACGCCGCAAAAGAAGCAGTCTGGATGAGGAAGTTCTTAACAGATCTTCAGGTGGTTCCGTCCATTGTTGGTCCAATACCTCTGTATTGTGACAACAACGGGGCTATAGCTTTAGCAAAGGAACCCAAGTCCCATCAAAAGTCCGGACACATCTTGAGGCGGTATCACCTGATTAGGGAGATCATGGATCGCCGGGAGATCGAGGTTCGGAGAGTTGCTACAGAGGACAACGCTGCGGATCCATTCCCAAAGGCTATTTCTCAGACGCAGTTCGAGAGGCTATTCAAGATGATAGGTTTGCGATATGCCAGTACATGGCCCTAGTGCAAGTGGGAGATTGTTAGTGTATATGCCCTACATGCCATTACTGTATCATACTAGTTTGTATATTACTTAATGGAAGCTTGGGATATTCACAGTTGTAATAACATTCTTGCTTAAAATAGTAGTATGCTACTTGGTTTGTTTCTACTTCAATATGTACTTATGTTTCTTATAACATATCGCCGATGCATATTAGTAGTGTTGGATACATATACCCTAGAGGCCTTCGTTGTATAGGATACTGGGATATGTATGTACATAACAGTCTTGCTTAATATGATAGTACGCTATTTGGTTTGTCTTTATCTTAACGTATGATATATTTTGCGTAGTATTCATATATGTATACATGTTGATAAAGCCCTTAGGATGTTTGCCTGACTTCCGGCGTTATGATGGCAGTCATACTAGTGGGAGCTGGATAGTCAATAGGCACATCCTTAGATGTCCCTGGTCGCAGGAGTATCGAGACTGGGCATTGATACTCCAGAGTAGACTGGTGTATACATATCTAGACCCTGAGGAGGGGCGATGGATTGGTCCCGCAGCCATTGGTGGAGTGCACCTAAGATTGTATACAGATGCTCAACAGGTGTGAGTACACCGGACAGGACTCGCCGAGAACTGACTGGATGGTATTTATACCTAACGTCAGATAGCAGTTCTCAGGTGACATGTGTGCAGATAGTCCGTTGACTTAAAGTCGTTATTTGTCTCGTGTGAGTTCCCACTGTGCTTTGCTTACTACCCTACCACGGTTCAAAGGAGTCGTGCAAACAGGTTTTAGTTGGGCACAGTCCCGAGCCACGTGGAGGCAGTGAGTGACTGTTAGGGATTCGTCTCTCCCGGTATAGGGAGTTGATATCGTACAGTGATCGGTTGGTCATTACCATAAGTCCCTGGCCAGGGCTGATTGAGAATTACTGATAAATTGATCAGTAGATTCTCGGATGGTGATAGTGCCATACCGACACGACTTGTACGGTTATTAGGGGTCTGACGTTCACCACCTCCCTAGACCATACATGCGATACTCTTAGACGAACAGACCGGACTGCACGGATATTGTCACGCACAGGCTCAGTAGGAGTTCGGATGGGTATCCTCACCGGCCTTCTTATCGACATCTACCTGGGGACCGTTACGTACAGCTAGTGCCGCTTGCGGTCTGTGGTTAAACCCACTGCTAGCATAGTAGTCGAGTCTTTAGAGTCCCACACAGAGTTTTCCCAACTCCAGGCGAAATGATATAGAGGTCGTACGGTTTTACGACAGGGGTTCGGACGAATACGTGTTTAAAAGCACGTACGACATTCGGACAGTTTTTACTAGACGGCTTTGGTTTAAGCCAGATTCTAGTATAAGGTTATTGGATTTATACAGTCTTTAGTTTTTCCGTGCTTTCATGGATGCGAAGGGCATTCTCGTAATTATTCGAGAAGCTTCTAAAAGGAGGGTGACTATGGAGGTTAAGGTGGCATTTTCATTAAAAGGAGGGTGACTATAGTTATACTGGCTCGTATTGAAAACACAGACGTTCTAGTATATCCAATATTTCATATGATTCTTCTGCTGCGATATCTGTGATGTGATCATGTGATGTTCTGTGATAGATACAGTATATAGTATATATGATATATTATATAGGCGTTACTTATGTTTTACACCCGCGCTAGCCCTGCCCCGCTCTGTCGTTAGTTACCTAACCTAACGGTGCACGAGGGGACATCGAGGCGAATGTGGATGGCATAAGTGTACGTTATATCTATCTGTGATGTTTAGGTACATTAAATGATGGGACTTCATTAATATTATTAATGAAATAAAAGAAACCTAAGATGTTGTAGAATCGAATTTCAAAATAAAACAGGTAGCTATAGTTCTTGCTTTGCACAGCGGTATATACGATATATCCTGCACCTTATTCGATGAGGAAAGGACAGAGATCCCTTCACCGGGAGTGATTCCTTTAGCAATAACTGGCAGATGCTACACACTCGGTTTGTCTTTTGATAGCTTTTAAGTGTTTTTGCTTTGCACAGTGATATATGTGATATATCCCGCACCTCATTCGACGACGAAAGGACCGACGATCCCTTCACCAGGAGTGACTCCTTTAGCAAAACTAGAAAAGCCTCAAAAACACTCCATTTCAAAATTCATTCAATCCTACAACGATATCAAGTTCATTACGCAATAGGTTTTCAGAAAAACCTGTCGTAGCCCTCCGTCATTTCAGATAAGTAGTAGTTAGTATTCGTGCTACGTTTGTTGGCCTTTGTCAAGGCGCAGTGTGCGGTAGCTAACTGGTGCTTATCTGCTTATGCATATGATGCAGATTGGGTTAGGGTAGTCGTGCGACCTTGTTGGCCTTTGTCAAGGGCCGTGCGGGTGGGTTTAATTCAATCAGGAAATGACGGGTTGAACTTGACTAGCATCCTATGGTTTGTTGGCCTTTGTCAAGGTCATAGGAGGTTAGGGGCAAAATATTATCGGGAATTTCAAGTGTTGAAATTTGCAATGAGATTGCATACCTTCTATGAGATAGTTGGATCCCGATACCCGCTGCGAGTAAGTGTTACTCCTGGGAGAGTTTTATACATTACAATTAGCCGATCAAGTAGGTGTCTAGAAAGGTGTCAACGAGGTTACGCCTCTGGGAAAACGAGGTTTACATTAATTAGGTTCGTGCGAAAGCATGGGGGACCTCCCTCAAAGTACCGACACTGGCCTGGCTGAAAGATTGGCGAACTTGTAGTGTGTAATTAATCCAGGCTAGTCTTTCCTTTTAGGGTTTGAAGGAAGATTTGATAAAAAGCAGTGGGAGCCATCCTGATTAGATAAAATAATAACCAATCTATTCTTGCAAGAGCGCACGCTGAGTGTTTTCTTCTCTCTCTCTCCTGTTAGCGACCATATCACGCCTTAATCAAGATAATAATACGGATTAATGACCGAACCCGCTTGTTATACTGAGCTGGGGAACGTTGGTCCCGCTCCAACTTATAAATGTTATAAGACAGAGCAGGAAATTGGGGAATACCAGATTTCCCGTGCCGCCCAAACGAAGAGAGTGCATGCTGATGCATCATCTTCGGGTGTGTTCATTACAAAGAACTGTTTCTCTGTATCCTCTACGTCCTGGGTATGTGATACCAGATCAGGATCCCAGATATGTAATCTGTTATATAGGGCTACAGAAAGGTAGAGAACTGAGAATGGGTGATAAGTTTCATGAGGCAGAAAACGGGGCAAGTGTTGCAGCCAAGTCTGTTGGTCACTGTCACCCTGTATTGTAATACATTGATTCTGAACAAATGTTATTAGATACCGAACATGATATACAAAATCATATCAGTCTCTTTATTAGTAAAGAAATGATAAAATTTTGTATAGTTGGATAATGTTTTGAACATTTCCTATATCAAAAGTTGATCGGTTCAGGCACGTTGTCTAAAAGCATTGACGTTCTAAATCAAACTACAGTTCTTAGTATGTGGAACACACATAAGAGGAAGAGTTCAGAAATGAACGGATCCTTCTTAAGGTATTGTAGACTAGGTCATATCAATGTGACCCGACTAGCTAGAGTTACATAAAGATACATATTTAAATTAGTTTGAATTTACATCTTGTGAAACTCGCCAGTCATGTCACAAAGATAAGATGACCACAGCTCTGTTTACTGGAAACAGAGAAAGAGTTAATAAACTCTTGGGATGATACATGTTGATGTATGTAGGTCCCCTGTCTACACATACCAGGACTGGTTCTTTATACTTCATTACGTTCTCTGATGATCTTTCGAGATTCAGACCTATGTTCCTGTTGAAACACAAGTCCGAACCTTTTGAGATATTCACAGAATATAAGTTAGAAGTAGAGAACCAAAATATGGGTATAAGTATTATGTCCTATGATGAGATCAAGGAGCAGAATACTTGAGCACGGAATTCCTGGATTATTCTAAAGGAGAATGAGATTCTCTCTCAGCATTACTCCTCCGTATACACCATTGCATGATGGTATGTCGGGGCGGAGCAGATACACCCTATTTGATATGGTGTACTCTATGATGAGTACTACTGAGTTACCTTTTTCCTTAAGGGGGTTATGCACTTGAGAAGTTGCATACCTATTGAATAGGGTTTCAATCAAATCAGTTGCCTACCACTTCATATGTGATATGGAAAGGGAAGAGCCCATATCTTAAGTTAGTTAAGATTTGGGGTTGTCCGGCCTATGTCTAAAAATCAAAATCCGGACAAGCTCGAGGCAAGGTCTGTAATGTAGAACTGGAAATGTTCCAGCTATACAAACTGCAGCTGATAATTTGACAGAACCAAAGGATTCAGTAGATGCCAACGAACCTCAGCCTCTCCGCCGATCTAGTAGGGTTTCTCACCCACCTGAGAGATACTTCGGTTTCTCTATGACAGTGGGAGCGATGATTGCATCATGAGATGATGACCCAACTAGTTTCGAGCAGGCCATCAGGAGTGAGACTCTGTAAGAATGGCTGGATGCTTAGCGATCTGAGATGAAATCCTTATACACCAACAAAGTATGGACTTTGGTTGCTATATCTGAAGGGTTAAATCCCCATCAGGAGCAAGTATATCTTGAGAAGATTACTTGGTGTACATGGAAAAGTTGAGACTTTCAAAGCTAGACTTGATAAAGGCTTTCATCATCAACCAGGCGTGGATAGTGGTGAAACCTCTTCAAGTAGCTATGCTTAAGTCCATCCAGATCCTACTTGCCATGGCTACATACCATGACTACGATATCTGGTGGTTGGGTGCCATGAGTCCTTTTCTAAATAACGATTTAGAAGAGAAGGTCTATAAGAACACAGCCAGAGGGCTTCGTAGACAGTGGGAGCAGCGGAAACGTGTGCAAGATGCTTTATAGGATAAAGCAGGCATCGCGGAATTGGAACATCTGTTTTGATAGATTAGTCAAGGAAGTTGACATCATCAAAATGGTAGATGAACCTTGTATAAACAAAAAGGTAGTAGAGAGTATGGTGGTGATCCTCGTAGAGTACGTGGATGACATACTCTTGATAAGAAAGGAGTTTCTTATGCTACGTTCGATCAATCTCCGTTTATCACAGAGATTCTCCATATAGGATCACTGGAAGTGTTCCAGAGTGATAAAGACGACTGAATGTCAGTCGCAGGCATTGTCTTTACCCTCACTAAAGGGACGGTATGTTGGAAGAGTTCCAAGCTAGATACCGTGACATACTAGACGATAAAGGCAGGATACATCGCTACTAAAGATGCTACCAAAGAGGCTGTTTGGATGTATAATGGTTCATGAGATGAACTATGTTACTATCATTGTGAGACAATGTAGTTGTGGCTTATGCCAAGGAACGTCCGTCCCATCAGTGAACCGGATATATTCTAAGGCAGTATCACCTGATCATGGAGATGGTTGATCTCCAGGGTGATCGAGGTAAGGAGTGCAGACTCAGAGGACAACACGGCGGATCCACTCACGAAGGCCTATTCCCAGAGAGAGACTTTTATGGGATGGTTGAGTATGAGATACTACAACCACTGCTACAGATGGCCCTAGTGCAAGTGGGAGATTGTTAGTTATATGTATGCCCTAGAGGCCATTACTGTACATTGGATGTATATTGTAGTGGATGCTGGGACATATATAGGGAGGATTTTCTTGCTCGACATGATAGTATGCTATCTGGTTGCTCTTTACCTTAACGTGTACACAGATTGTCTCTCTATTACATGTTGGTAAAGCCCTTAGGATGTGTACTTGACTACCTGGACTATGATGCGGATCATACTAGTGGGGACATGATAGTCCATAAGTACATCCTTCAAAGTCCCTAGTCGTGGGTGTATCGAGACGGGGCATCGATATACCAGAGTAGACTAGCGTATACCATCTCGACCCATACAGATGGGCGATGGATGATCCCATATCCATTGGTGTTTGACATCAGAGGAGATATACGGGTGCTCAGTAGAGACTGGGTACACTGGACGGACTCGCCGAGAACTCCCAGATGGTATTATACCTCACGTCAAATGGCAGTTCTCTGGTGACACTGGTACAGAGTAGTCTGTTGACCCGAGATCGTCATAGAGTCTTGTGTGGTTTCCACTGTGCTTTGATTTCCATCTTACCACGTCCAAGAGGGCGTGCAAAACGGTGGGTTTTGGGTACAGTCCCGAGTCACATGGAGGCAATGAGTGATAGGAGGGGATTCGTCTCTCCCGGTATAGGGGGTTGATGTTGCGCTGTGTTCGATTGGCTATAACAGGAAATCCCTGGCCAGGGTTGCTGAGATTTACTGGTAAGTGTTACCAGTAGTTTCTCGAATTGTTATAGACCTCATATCGACACGACTTATCGAGCTATTGGGGTCTGACGTTTACCACCCCTAGGCAAGATATGCGACATATCAGACGATCAGACCGGACTGTACGGTAGTGTTACTGGTTGGATTCACTGGAGTGTGAGCGGGCTTGCTCGTCGATCTTCTGATCGCTCAATACCCGGGTGGCCGTTACGTTTAGCAGACCGCTTGCGGCTTGTGGGTGTTTGATATGATCATCACCTGCTGCCGGCGTATTGACGAGTCTTTAGAGTCCTACACAGAGGTTTCCTGGCTCAAGCGAAACGAAATAGGAGCGCATATGAGATATGTGCGGGACCGAGAATAATGCGTGTATGTGATACCGTATTTCATTCTCGCGATCAATGTGTCGAATGGTTGTATGCGATATAACCTAGTTATCGATTCAAGCGTTGATTCGATAAGCCGATACATTGAATACTAGTCGGTTGTGTGCGATATGACCGGATCATTGAATCAAGTGTTGATTTAATGATTTAATGCATAATTATATATTTGATATATTACTTTGTGTTAACTAGTATTGGTTCACTTTATATGGATATTCTCACTTGGTTTGCACAAGTTGTATATGTGATATACTTTTGTGCACTTGATTGTGTCATGTTTGATGATACATGTTAACTTGGATTTGTGTAAAGATTAAACCATGGTTGTGAGAGTGGTTAGGGTTTTGTTTATTCACTTATTATCTTTTTATTCATTTATTCATTCTTTTTGGAAAAATGATAAGCATAAAAGGAAAATGGTTGCTAATTTTGGATTCTAGTTGAAGCTTCTTGAACTTTTGACTATGTGACCATTTTTGTCTCATGCTTAACCCTAACCACTTCATTTAACCTTAGTTTAGTCTCTACACTTTACCATGGTTATTATTATGATAAGTATCCTTTTCTTTTTCTTTTTTATTAACTTATCATAATGATAATCTTCTTCTTCTTCATCTTATTCCTTGAAGAAAACCTTACCTCATCAATGGTGGATTGATGAAATGAGTGAGAAATCCAATTCTAAAGTCTACCCACTTCCTATTTCTTCATCCTCTACCTCTTGCCAAGTAGTAGAGTGTGTTTTCTTCACAAGTTTCTTAACTTGGTGAAGTCGGAGCTTGATTTAGCGATGCCTCGACGTAGATCATCTTTCGCATGGACATCGACGACCTAGCTTGCCCATTCTCCGACGAAGCCGACGCTAGAGCCCGGGAACTCTTATGGACAGCGAGGGGACTTCGTTGCGGAGCTATGGAGGTGGAGCAAATGGATCTACAAAGGTTGTATTTCCGTATTCCCTTAGTTAAGTGTTAACTAGTTAGCTTATTCGCCTAGAAATCTAGTCTACGATCCGTAGTCGGGTCTCTCGGCACCCATAATTTTTGAATTTGGCATGATCGATGCCATGTGAGACCTCACTTGAGTGCCTAGGAACCCTACAGTGGTATCAGAGCCTAGCTAGAGCCTTAGGCGAAGTCTAGACCGAATTTGAACTCCGATCGAATCAAAACCAAAACCCTAAAATTGCTCTCTGTCCTTTTTTCAAAATCTGGGATTTTTCGCAATTAAAAATATTCAGAAAATCAAGCAGGGTTTATTAGGAATTACTGTAAATTTCATGGGCCCAATTCAACTTTTCCACCGCGGTTCCGCGGCATGAGCGAGGCTCATGCGGCGGTTCCGCGGCCGTACGGCCGACTTATTTTATGTTATTTGCACAGTAATTCTTTATTTCCAGTGCTTCTTTTTCTGGGAATTTTTAATATTTTTTCAAGAGTTGAATTTTCTGGAGTTGTTTTCGGGATTCGGTGTTTCGATCGGGGTATCAAATTTTGTCTATTTGCCTTTCCGGATAAATTTTAGAATATGTTAAAAAAGTTCGACCGGATATAAGTACCCAATTTTTCCCCTGTCGGGAAATTTCCAAGTGTTGGATTTTTCCGTAGTTTAACGACGTTCTAAGTAGTGCAAGTAACTCAATGGACCCTCTAGAAGACAACAAACCTTAACTCGATTATGTGACCGTCTTGAACTGCCCTTTGAACCTTCGGGTTTGGGGAAGTACGGCGTGCCACATATGAGGCGTTGGCTTGACCCTTCTACGGCTGGACCGTTGGTACTGAGGCACGAACTGAATGTTGTTAGACTTATTTCATGTATTGAGCTGTTTCGGGAAAACTTGGGTATTCGACTATTCGATCGGAAAGTTTGACATTTTCTATTTATCCGGAATGGGATACAATAATTGGAATTCACAATAAGTTATGAGATAACTGAATGAATGTTATAAACGTAGCACTTTAGTCTCACTTGATCGGTTGCCACGGAATTTTGATGTGATCAAAAGTCCGTCGCAATCACGTAGTGTACGCGGATACTCGCCGGGTAAACTTAATAGACAACCTCACTCCATAGCCCCGACCAAGTGACTATAGGAGAACCCCGTCGCCGAAAGTATCCGTTCGGGTGCTTGCGGCAGCGGTGTTCCGCCTTGGTGCACTTCGTCGACGGTATCGGGGGTGCGGCCGCCTACTAAAGTTTGCGACGAGCATTCGATCAGGATGTCGGGAATCCTGTTGAATTCCCCGACTTGATATTGAAAAGTGTTTTCGATTTTGAGACTAAAATGCGGGGTTTATAAATGTTAGGCATGCGATGTCTAAGTAATTCATTTGGTCAGGCATGCGATGTCTGAGGTGGTTGCGGATTCCAACTGTTGTAGTTTTACACTTTCTTTTCTGTGACCGTAAGTGTAATATGTGATATCGCCGGTTTCGTTGCTATATGTCAACGACAATTGGGATGCGCATATTTACTTACGTTGATGACATGTGATGTTATGTGTTGCTGGATATGTTATATTGGATCGTCGTGTTCGAATAGCCGGGGGTTTTTATGTGAGATGAGTGTTTTTTCATTTTCATTCATGTAAAAACTTGTATGTAATATTCTTTTATTGGGGCACTTCCAGGTAGCGGAAGTAGTCACCGTTTGTATATTATTTACTTTTCCGCACTAGGATAGACCCAAGGAAGGGAGCACAAGTAACCGGGTTCTGGAGTCCAGTGGGAGACCAACTCGAGGAGTCGAGTCCGGGTCTCCTAACTCTAGAATTGGTAGGGTTGCTTGCCGCTCTCGTAGGGGTCTAGGGGTGTGGGTTTGGCTATTCATCAAGACCGTGGAATCCGTGTTTTATACTGGCTCGTATTGAAAACACAGACGTCCTAGTATATCCAATATTTCATATGATTCTTCTGCTGCGATATCTGTGATGTGATCATGTGATGTTCTGTGATAGATACAGTATATAGTATATATGATATATTATATAGGCGTTACTTATGTTTTACACCCGCGGTAGCCCTGCCCCGCTCTGTCGTTAGTTACCTAACCTAACGGTGCACGAGGGGACATCGAGGCGAATTCGGATGGCATAAGTGTACGTCATATCTATCTGTGATGTTTAGGTACATTAAATGATGGGACTTCATTAATATGATTAATGAAATAAAAGAAACCTAAGATGTTGTAGAATCGAATTTCAAAATAAAACAGGTAGCTACAGTTCTTGCTTTGCACAGCGGTATATACGATATATCCTGCACCTTATTCGATGAGGAAAGGACCGAGATCCCTTCACCGGGAGTGATTCCTTTAGCAATAACTGGCAGATGCTACACACTCGGTTTGTCTTTTGATAGCTTTTAAGTGTTTTTGCTTTGCACAGCGATATATGTGATATATCCCGCACCTCATTCGACGAGGAAAGGACCGACGATCCCTTCACCAGGAGTGACTCCTTTAGCAAAACTAGAAAAGCCTCAAAAACACTCCATTTCAAAATTCATTCGATCCTACAACGATATCAAGTTCATTACGCAATTGGTTTTCAAAAAAACCTGTCGTAGCCCTCCGTCATTTCAGATAAGTAGTAGTTAGTATTCGTGCTGCGTTTGTTGGCCTTTGTCAAGGCGCAGTGTGCGGTAACTAACTGGTGCTTATCTGCTTATGCATATAATGCAGATTGGGTTAGGGTAGTCGTGCGACCTTGTTGGCCTTTGTCAAGGGCCGTGCGGGTGGGTTTAATTCAATCAGGAAAAGACGAGTTGAACTTGACTAGCATCCTATGGTTTGTTGGCCTTTGTCAAGGTCATAGGAGGTTAGGGGCAAAATATTATCGGAAATTTCAAGTGTTGAAATTTGGAATGAGATTGCATACCTTCTATGAGATAGTTGGATCCCGATACCCGTTGTGAGTAAGTGTTACTCCTGGAAGAGTTTTATATATTACAATTAGCCGATCAAGTAGGTGTCTAGAAAGGTGTCAATGAGGTTACGCCTCTGGGAAAACGAGGTTTACATTAATTAGGTTCGTGCGAAAGCACGGGGGACCTCCCTCAAAGTACCAATACCGGCCTGGCTGAAAGATTGGCGAACATGTAGTGTGTAATTAATCCCGGCTAGTCATTCCTCTTAGGGTTTGAAGGAAGATTTGATAAAAAGCAGTGGGAGCCATCCTGATTAGATAAAATAATAACCAATCTATTCTTGCAAGAGCGCACGCTGAGTGTTTTCTTCTCTCTCTCTCCTGGTAGCGACCATATCACGCCTTAATCAAGATAATAATACGGATTAATGACCGAACCCGCTTGTTATACTGAGCTGGGGAACGTTGGTCCCGCTCCAACTTATAAATGTTATAAGACAGAGCAGGAAATTGGGGAATACCAGATTTCCCGTGCCGCCCAAACGAAGAGAGTGCATGCTGATGCATCATCTTCGGGTGTGTTCATTACAAAGAACTGTTTCTCTGTATCCTCTACGTCCTGGGTATGTGATACCAGATCAGGATCCCAGATATGTAATCTGTTATATAGGGCTACAGAAAGGTAGAGAACTGAGAATGGGTGATAAGTTTCATGAGGCAGAAAACGGGGCAAGTGTTGCAGCCAAGTCTGTTGGTCACTGTCACCCTGTATTGTAATACATTGATTCTGAACAAATGTTATTAGATACCGAACATGATATACAAAATCATATCAGTCTCTTTATTAGTAAAGAAATGATAAAATTTTGTATAGTTGGATAATGTTTTGAACATTTCCTATATCAAAAGTTGATCGGTTCAGGCACGTTGTCTAAAAGCATTGACGTTCTAAATCAAACTACAGTTCTTAGTATGTGGAACACACATAAGAGGAAGAGTTCAGAAATGAACGGATCCTTCTTAAGGTATTGTAGACTAGGTCATATCAATGTGACCCGACTAGCTAGAGTTACATAAAGATACATATTTAAATTTGTTTGAATTTACATCTTGTGAAACTCGCCAGTCATGTCACAAAGATAAGATGACCACAGCTCTGTTTACTGGAAACAGAGAAAGAGTTAATAAACTCTTGGGATGATACATGTTGATGTATGTAGGTCCCCTGTCTACACATACCAGGACTGGTTCTTTATACTTCATTACGATCTCTGATGATCTTTCGAGATTCAGACCTATGTTCCTGTTGAAACACAAGTCCGAACCTTTTGAGATATTCACAGAATATAAGTTAGAAGTAGAGAACCAAAATATGGGTATAAGTATTATGTCCTATGATGAGATCAAGGAGCAGAATACTTGAGCACGGAATTCCTGGATTATTCTAAAGGAGAATGAGATTCTCTCTCAGCATTACTCCTCCGTATACACCATTGCACAATGGTATGTCGGGGCGGAGCAGATACACCCTATTTGATATGGTGTGCTCTATGATGAGTACTACTGAGTTACCTTTTTCCTTAAGGGGGTTATGCACTTGAGAAGTTGCATACCTATTGAATAGGGTTTCGATCAAATCAGTTGCCTACCACTTCAAATGTGATATGGAAAGGGAAGAGCCCATATCTTAAGTTAGTTAAGATTTGGGGTTGTCCGGCCTATGTCTAAAAAGCAAAATCCGGACAAGCTCGAGGCAAGGTCTGTAATTTAGAACTGGAAATGTTCCAGCTATACAAACTGCAGCTGATAATTTGACAGAACCAAAGGATTCAGTAGATGCCAACGAACCTCAGCCTCTCCGCCGATCTAGTAGGGTTTCTCACCCACCTGAGAGATACTTCGGTTTCTCTATGACAGTGGGAGCGAGGATTGCATCATGAGATGATGACCCAACTAGTTTCGAGCTGGCCATCAGGAGTGAGACTCTGTAAGAATGTCTGGATGCTTAGCGATCTGAGATGAAATCCTTATACACCAACAAAGTATGGAATTTGGTTGCTATATCTGAAGGGTTAAATCCCCATCAGGAGCAAGTATATCTTGAGAAGATTACTTGGTGTACATGGAAAAGTTGAGACTTTCAAAGCTAGACTTGATAAAGGCTTTCATCATCAACGAGGCGTAGATAGTGGTGAAACCTCTTCAAGTAGCTATGCTTAAGTCCATCCAGATCCTACTTGCTACGGCTACATACCATGACTACGATATCTGGTGGTTGGGTGCCATGAGTCCTTTTCTAAATAACGATTTAGAAGAGAAGGTCTATAAGAACACAGTCAGAGGGCTTCGTAGACAGTGGGAGCAGCGGAAACGTGTGCAAGATGCTTTATAGGATAAAGCAGGCATCGCGGAATTGGAACATCTGTTTTGATAGATTAGTCAAGGAAGTTGACATCATCAAAATGGTAGATGAACCTTGTATAAACAAAAAGGTAGTAGGGAGTATGGTGGTGATCCTCGTAGAGTACGTGGATGACATACTCTTGATAAGAAAGGAGTTTCTTATGCTACGTTCGATCAATCTCCGTTTATCACAGAGATTCTCCATATAGGATCACTAGAAGTGTTCCAGAGTGATAAAGACGACTGAATGTCAGTCGCAGGCATTGTCTTTACCCTCACTAAAGGGACAGTATGTTGGAAGAGTTCCAAGCTAGATACCGTGACATACTAGACGATAAAGGCAGGATACATCGCTACTAAAGATGCTACCAAAGAGGCTGTTTGGATGTATAATGGTTCATGAGATGAACTATGTTCCTACCATTGTGAGACAATGGAGTTGTGGCTTATGCCAAGGAACGTCCGTCCCATCAGTGATGCAGACATATTCTAAGGCAGTATCACCTGATCATGGAGATGGTTGATCTCCAGGGTGATCGAGGTAAGGAGTGCAGACTCAGAGGACAACACGGCGGATCCACTCACGAAGGCCTATTCCCAGAGAGAGACTTTTATGGGATGGTTGAGTATGAGATACTACAACCACTGCTACAGATGGCCCTAGTGCAAGTGGGAGATTGTTAGTTATATGTATGCCCTAAAGGCCATTACTGTACATTGGATGTATATTGTAGTGGATGCTGGGACATATATAGGGAGGATTTTCTTGCTCGACATGATAGTATGCTATCTGGTTGCTCTTTACCTTAATGTGTACACAGATTGTCTCTCTATTACATGTTGGTAAAGCCCTTAGGATGTGTACTTGACTACCTGGACTACGATGCGGATCATACTAGTGGGGACATGGTAGTCCATAAGTACATCCTTCAAAGTCCCTAGTCGTGGGTGTATCGAGACGGGGCATCAATATACCAGAGTAGACTAGCGTATACCTTCTCGACCCATACAGATGGGCGATGGATGATCCCATATCCATTGGTGTTTGACATCAGAGGAGATATACGGGTGCTCAGTAGAGACTGGGTACACTGGACGGACTCGCCGAGAACTCCCAGATGGTATTATACCTCACGTCAGATGGCAGTTCTCTGGTGACACTGGTACAGAGTAGTCTGTTGACCCGAGATCGTCATAGAGTCTTGTGTGGTTCCCACTGTGCTTTGATTTCCATCTTACCACGTCCAAGAGGGCGTGCAAAACGGTGGTTTTTGGGTACAGACCCAAGTCACATGGAGGCAATGAGCGATAGGAGGGGATTCGTCTCTCCCGGTATAGGGGGTTGATGTTGCGCTGTGTTCGATTGGCTATAACAGGAAATCCCTGGCCAGGGTTGTTGAGATTTACTGGTAAGTGTTACCAGTAGTTTCTCGAATTGTTATAGACCTCATATCGACACGACTTATCGAGCTATTAGGGTCTGACGTTTACCACCCCTAGGCAAGATATGTGACATATCAGACGATCAGACCGGACTGTACGGTAGTGTTACTGGTTGGATTTACTGGAGTGTGAGCGGGCTTGCTCGTCGATCTTCTGATCGCTCAATACCCGGGTGGCCGTTACGTTTAGCAGACCGCTTGCGGCTTGTGGGTGTTTCATATGATCATCACCTGCTGCCGGCGTATTGACGAGTCTTTAGAGTCCTACACAGAGGTTTCCTGGCTCAAGCGAAATGAAATAGGAGCGCATATGAGATATGTGCGGGACCGAGAATAATGCGTGTATGTGATACCGTATTTCATTCTCGCGATCAATGTGTCGAATGGTTGTATGCGATATAACCTAGTTATCGATTCAAGCGTTGATTCGATAAGCCGATACATTGAATACTAGTCGGTTGTGTGCGATATGACCGGATCATTGAAGCAAGTGTTGATTTAATGATTTAATGCATAATTATATATTTGATATATTACTTTGCGTTAACTAGTATTGGTTCACTTTATATGGATATTCTCACTTGGTTTGCACATGTTGTATATGTGATATACTTTTGTGCACTTGATTGTGTCATGTTTGATGATACATGTTAACTTGGATTTGTGTAAAGATTAAACCATGGTTGTGAGAGTGGTTAGGGTTTTGTTTATTCACTTATTATCTTTTTATTCATTTATTCATTCTTTTTGGAAAAATGATAAGCATAAAAGGAAAATGGTTGCTAATTTTGGATTCTAGTTGAAGCTTCTTGAACTTTTGACTATGTGACCATTTTTGTCTCATGCTTAACCCTAACCACTTCATTTAACCTTAGTTTAGTCTCTACACTTTACCATGGTTATTATTATGATAAGTATCCTTTTCTTTTTCTTTTTAATTAACTTATCATAATGATAATCTTCTTCTTCTTCATCTTCTTCCTTGAAGAAAACCTTACCTCATCAATGGTGGATTGATGAAATGAGTGAGAAATCCAATTCTAAAGTCTACCCACTTCCTATTTCATCATCCTCTACCTCTTTTCAAGTAGTAGAGTGTGTTTTCTTCACAAGTTTCTTGACTTGGTGAAGTCGGAGCTTGATTTAGCGATGCCTCGACGTAGATCATCTTCGGCATGGACATCGACGACCTAGCTTGCCCATTCTCCGACGAAGCCGACGCTAGAGCCCGGGAACTCTTATGGACAGCGAGGGGACTTCGTTGCGGAGCTATGGAGGTGGAGCAAACGGATCTACAAAGGTTGTATTTCCGTATTCCCTTAGTTAAGTGTTAACTAGTTAGCTTATTCGCCTAGAAATCTAGTCTACGATCCGTAGTCGGGTCTCTCGGCACCCATAATTTTTGAATTTGGCATGATCGATGCCATGTGAGACCTCACTTGAGTGCCTAGGAACCCTACAATAATGAATCAATCTCTTTGAATAAATGAAGCATGGTGAATAATCATTTAATTGATATTATTTGATAATTCATTATGTATCATATATTGAAGTGAGAAGGATTTGATTCTCATTATTCTCTCCACCTTCTCTCTCTTCAAGCTCTCTTTCCTTCTCCAAACCCTAATCCTACCACTCATGAGTTGAGTACAAGGATTAGTAAAGACTAAACACTCCATAACCTAACTCTACATCAACCTAGTTACTTTGGTTAGCAACTTAAGAAACAAAGTTACCACAAGTCTTGAGGTGTAGCTTGGATTAGGGTACTCGGGTGGATCATCTATCACGGATAGAAGGCCGAGGAGGACATAGAGATCACAAAGACGAAGGACTAGAATCATTTGGTATAATCTCTTCACATAGTAGCTTAGAACTCTATGTTTATCGTTAAGTATTGTTTAGAAAAGATCTTCGGTTGGTCGATGTATGCTACCAAACAAGATTGTTTTTCATATTTCCGCCTCCCCACAACTCGTGGGGTGTTGCACATCGACTTACAGTGGTATCAGAGCCTCACTAAACAATAATTAACAAACTTGCAAAATTGTATGAATTTCGAACGGAAAAACAAACCGGAAAACCCCGATATCTTGTAGTTTCTGTCGAATTTTAAACGAGGCAAAAAAAATTTTTCAGGGACCTCCAGAATGACCAGCATGAGAATATAAGAACACCCAAGAAAAATGGCCTCCTGAATCATCCAAAGCGCCGCGGAACCGCGGCCGATCCCATCGATCCGCCACGGTTCCGCCTCCGAATTGGGGCCGATTCAGCTCAGTTTTCTTCTGTGCCTTCTTTGTGATATTTGGGATTTTCTAGTATGATTTTATTTTTGCTCAGGTTTCAGATTTACAGAGAAGTATTGAAGAAAAATTAAATGTGTTTAATCGATCGAAATTATACGATGTTTGCTTGTTTGATTATATCTGTTTTGTATTATGTGTTCGTAAACCTCCCCTAACTGCTAGTATGTCGGTTGGCAGGGGGTTGCACATATCTGTGATGTTATTTATAACTGTTTGTATATATAAACTGTATTGGACTGTTGTGATGATTAGCCGGGTTTTGTGATGGGTTATTGTATTAATTCGTTCGATGTAATTGTAATAAGTTGTAATATTATTTTGCGGGGCACATCCAGGTTGTGGTTGTAGCCACCGTTGTATTATTTCTTTTTACGGTTTTTGCTCCTAGGATAGACCCAAGGTGGGGTGCACAAACTACCGGGTATTTCGAAGTGTTTAGTGGCCTACTCACGTCGTTGAGGGAGACCGCTTCACTTCGGGTACTTGGCGGGTAGTTTGCCGTACCCGTAGGGGTCTTGGGTGGGGTAATGGCTATTCATCACAACTGTGTAATCTGTATTTCGTTGCAGGCTCAAAAGAAACGCGGATTGCTTGCAAATCCAATATTGTTTATCTGTGAACTGGAATGCCTATTATTGTGTCTGACGAATGTACAATATCTATATATGATAGCTATTTAGACGTCACTTATGTTTTACACCCGCGCTAGCCTAGCCCCCGCTCTGCCGTTAGTTAAGTAACCTAACGGGTGATGACGGGACCCCGTGGCGAATGCGGATGGCATAAGAGGACGTTGTATTTTCGTTGTTATATGTAATGATAGGTTAAAGATGGGACGCATTATTTTTTAATGCAAAGAAAAGAAAACCTAAACTGAATCGTTGGAGCAATTTCTAAAAACCACTCGGTTTTCTTGAAAAAGCAAAACTTTAAATGCCGAGCTTAAACCACTCCTTTTAAATAAAAGCTATCTTAGTTCCTTCGATCAAGTCAAGTTCACTACGTTAACGGTTTTTTGCCAAAAACCAGCCGTAACCCTCCGTCGTTTCAAATAGACAGCACATCGTATTCATGCTATGCTTGTTGGCCTACGTCAAGGCATAGTGTATGGTAGCAGTGTGTGTGCCTATTTGCTGCATAGATAGATGCATTAGTTTAAGACAGACGTACACCTTGTTGGCCTACGTCAAGGGCTTGTACGATGTACTTAGATTGATCAGGACAACGACGGGTAGAACTTGACTTGCGTCTTATGACTTGTTGGCCTACGTCAAGGTCTATAAGAGCTTTGGGTAAAAATCATATCGGGAGTTTCAAACATAAAGGAAACTTGCAGATTAAGCATACCTTCTGGAGTGTGATGACTATGTGGCTTCCATCTAGTGCATCATGCAATGATAGTTGGATCCCGATCCCACTGATGAGTAGGATTACTCTCGGGAAACATTCTCACTTAACAATCAATGCTATAAACCAAGTAGGTGTCCAGAAAGGTGTTAGAGGGGCTACGCCTCCAGGGAAAAGAGGTTATTTAATTAAGGAACTTCGCGAAAGCGTTGGAAAACCTCCCTCGAAGTACCAACACTAGCCTGGCTGAAAGGTTAAGCAAGTATTGTGACGTGTGATTAAATCCTGACTAGTTCTTCTTTTAGGTTTTGAAGAAGGATTTGAGGGAACAGTGGGAGCCATCATGTTTAGATAAACTAATAACTAATCTAAACTTGCAAGAATCATATGCTGAGTGTTTTTCTTTTCTCTCTCTCTAGCAGCGAACATGACAGGATTAAAACTATTACTTGAGAAAAATATACTGACCGGACAGAACTATAAAGATTGGCTAAGGAACGTCAACATTGCGCTGAGTTATGACAAAGTAGCATATGTTACCACCGCTGTTCCTCCCCTTATCCCTGGACCAGATTTCTCAGTTGTGGACAAGGAAGTTCGCAAAACTTGGGATCTGGATTGTGAGCGAGCTAAGTGTATCGTGCTGGCGTCCATGAACAATGAACTCCAGAAACATCACGAGAGTATGGATATTGTATCCATCTTCCTCCATGTAAAGGAATTATATGGAGAACACTCCCATATCGCAAGGTACGAGACCTCAAGGAAACTCTTCCAGATGAGGTTAGCTCCAGGATCGCCTGTAGGAGAGCACGTCCTCAAAATGATAAGCCTCATTAAGGAACTCGCAAATCTGGGATGCGTGCTAGAGAATGATTTGTATATCGACTTGATTTTGCAGTCCCTTCCCCACACCTTCTCTCAGTTCGTGCTTAGCTTCAACATGCACGAAATGGAAGCTGATCTTCCAAAGCTCCTCAACATGTTGAGGGTAGCAGAGACCTCCTTGAAAAAGGAGAAGACCCCCGTTCTGTATGTCGACCAATCATCCTCTTCTAAATCTAAAGCGAAAGCTAAAGGGAAGAAGAAGATGAAAGCCACCAAACCGAAGGGTGGGGTCAAGAAGGTGCAGGGAAGGAACAAGGCAGGAAGGGTGAAAGCGGATATAAACGAATGCCATTATTGTCACAAGCAAGGGCACTGGAAGAAGGACTGTATGGCCTTCAAGGCAAAGGACACGAAGCAAGCGGTTGCTTCTGCTTCAGGTGTGTTCGTAATCGAATATTGTTTTTTAGTAAACTCTACTTCATGGGTACTTGATACCGGTTCTGGTTCTCACATCTGTAATTCATTGCCGGATCTGAGAAATAGTAGAGTACTGGGGGTAGGTGATATGACTCTCCGGATGGGCAATGGAATGCATGTATATGTTGTTGCAATAGGGGAGTATCACCTAGGGTTGACTAGTGGACACGTTTTGGTGTTGTACAGCTGTTTTTGTATTCCCAGTATGCTGTGTAATATTATATCAGTATCTTTGTTGTCTAATAAAGGATATAATTTTGCGCTTGAAAGTAATGTCATGAACATTCTCCTAAATCAAGAACTGATTGGGTATGGCACACTGGAAAACGACATATACATACTTAATCAACCTCGAATTTTCAATATTCAAAACACACATAAAAGAAAGGCTCCAGATTCAAATCAATCCTTCTTATGGCATTGTAGACTTGGTCATATAAACGAAACAAGGTTGACTAAGTTACATAAAGATGGATATCTAGATCCGTTTGAATATTCATCATATGCAACTTGTCAATCATGTATCAAAGGAAAAATGACCAAATCTCCGTTCTCCGGACACGGAGCAAGAGCTACTGAACTCTTAGGACTTGTACACTGTGATGTATGTGGTCCAATGTCTATGCATGCACGAAGCGGTCACTCCTACTTCATCACTTTTACTGATGACTTCTCCAGGTATGGACATGTGTTCTTAATGAAACATAAATCAGAGACCTTTGAGAAGTTTAAGGAGTATAAAAATGAAGTAGAGAAACAAACTGGTAAAAGCATCAAGACACTTCGATCTGATCGAGGTGGAGAATACTTAAGTACCAGTTTCCTTGAATACTTAAAAGAGAATGGAATTCTCTCTCAGCTTACTCCACCTTATACACCTCAGCATAATGGTGTATCAGAAAGGAGGAATCACACGCTATTAGATATGGTGCGCTCAATGATGAGTAGTGTTGAGTTACCACTTTCCTTCTGGGGATTTGCTCTAGAATCAGCGGCATACTTATTGAATAGAGTTCCAACTAAGTTTGTGACTACCACTCCATATGAAATGTGGAGCGGGAAGAGACCATATCTCAAGTATATTAAGATATGGGGGTGCCCGGCATATGTTAAAAAGCATAAACCGGACAAGCTCGAGTCACGATCGGTTTTGTGCAAGTTTGTAGGATACTCCAAACATTCAAGGGGGTACATGGTCTACCACACTGAAGAACAACATGTGTTTGTCGCTCGCCACATTGTCTTCTTAGAGAGCGAATTTCTTGCAAAAGAAATTAGTGGGAGCGCGGTAGAGCTGGAAGAAATTCCAGAACCTCAAACTGCTACCGAGGACTTAGAAGAACCTCAGATTTCAATAGAACATGACGAACCAACGCCACTCCGCAGATCTAGTAGGTTTTCTCATCCTCCAGAGAGATACTATGGTTTTCTTCTAGATGTGGATCGAGAGGATTGTATCATCGACGATGATGAGCCTACTAGTTTTCAGCAGGCTATCACGAGTATTGACTCGATGAAGTGGCTGGATGCTCTGCGATCCGAAATGGAATCCATGTACACCAATAAAGTATGGACTTTAGAAGTTGCTCCTCCTGGGGTTAAACCAGTTGGATGCAAATGGATCTTCAAAAAGAAGATTGGTGCACTTGGACAAGTGGAAACCTACAAAGCTAGACTCGTTGCAAAAGGTTTTCCTCAAAGACCAGGACTGGACTATGATGAAACCTTTTCACCTGTAGCTATGCTTAAATCCATTCGGATCCTGCTTTCCATTGCTGCCTTCCATGACTATGAAATCTGGCAGATTGACGTGAAAACAGCTATTTTAAATGGACATTTAGAAGAAAGTGTTTACATGGATCAACCAGAAGGTTTCTTAGACAGTGGGAGCAACGGAAGGGTGTGCAGGTTGCTTAAATCCATTTTTGGATTAAAGCAAGCATCGCGAAGTTGGAACATCTGCTTTGATGAGACAGTCAAAGAGTTTGACTTTATCAAAAATGTAGATGAACCATGTATTTATAGGAAGATTGTAGAAGGAGCAGTAGTCTTCCTCGTTTTGTACGTCGACGACATACTACTGATAGGGAATGATATCCCTATGCTACAATCAGTAAAACTCTTCTTGTCACAGAAATTCTCCATGAAAGACTTGGGTGATGCAACCTACATTTTGGGCATTAAGATCTATCGTGATAGATCTAATAGAATGTTGGGACTTTCACAGTCCAGGTATATTGACACTATACTAAAGAGATTTAGTATGGAAGATTCCAAGCGCGGTAACATGCCCGCTTGTCACGGGATCACCCTCTCCAAAGAGATGTCTCCCAAGACTGATGAAGAGAGGGATCGCATGAGCATTTTACCCTACGCTTCGGCGGTAGGATCTATAATGTATGCGATGTTATGTACAAGACCAGATGTAGCTTACGCATTTGGTGTGGTAAGCAGGTAGCAGTCTGAACTTGGTGAGAAACATTGGATAGCGGTAAAGAACATTCTCAAGTACCTAAGAAGGACTAAAGAGATTTTTTTGATTTACGGTAATGGAGACCTCCAGGTAGAGGCTAAAACCGACTCTGGCTTCTAAAGTGACAAAGATGATTCTAAATCCATTTCGGGTTTTGTGTTTACCCTCAATGGAGGGGCGGTATGTTGGAAGAGTTCCAAACAGGATACCGTCGCATACTCAACTATGGAGGCTGAGTATATAGCTGCTAGTGAAGCCGCAAAAGAGGCTGTCTGGATGAGTAAGTTCATTTCAGAACTTCAGGTGGTTCCGTCCATTGCCAATCCAATACCTTTGTATTATGATAACAATTGGGCCGTAGCATTGGCAAAGGAACCCAGGTCCCATCAGAAATCCAGGCATATCTTAAGGCGTTTTCACCTGATCAGGGAGATCGTTGATCGTCGGGAGATTGAGGTACGGAGAGTGGATACAAAAGACAACACGGCAGATCCATTCACAAAGGCCATTCCTCAAGTTCAGTTCGAGAGGCTGTTTGAGATGTTGGGCATGCGGTACTCCAGCAACTGGATATAGTGAATACAATGGGTACTCATTGCGCCAATTATAGGCCCTAGTGCAAGTGTGAGATTGTTGGATATATATGCCCTAGAGGCCTTCATTGTATAGGATACTGGGATATGTATGTACATAACAGTCTTGCTTAATATGATAGTACGCTATTTGGTTTGTCTTTATCTTAACGTATGATATATTATGCGTAGTATTCATATATATATACATGTTGATAAAGCCCTTAGGATGTTTGCCTGACTTCCGGCGTTATGATGGCGGTCATACTAGTGGGAGCTGGATAGTCAATAGGCACATCCTTTGATGTCCCTGGTCGCAGGAGTATCGAGACTGGGCATTGATACTCCAGAGTAGACTAGTGTATACATATCCAGACCCTGAGGAGGGGCGATGGATTGGTCCCGCAGCCATTGGTGGAGTGCACCTAAGATTGTATACAGATGCTCACCAGGTGTGAGTACACCGGACAGGACTCGCTGAGAACTGACTGGATGGTATTTATACCTAACGTCAGATAGCAGTTCTCAGGTGATATGTGTACAGATAGTCCGTTGACTTAAAGTCGTCATTTGTCTCGTGTGAGTTCCCACTTTGCTTTGATTACTACCCTACCACGGTTCAAAGGAGTCGTGCAAACAGGTTTTAGTTGGGCACAGTCCCGAGCCACGTGGAGGCAGTGAGTGACTGTTATGGATTCGTCTCTCCCGGTATAGGGAGTTGATATCGTACAGTGATCGGTTGGTCATTACCATAAGTCCCGGGCCAGGGCTGATTGAGAATTACTGATAGATTGATCAGTAGATTCTCGGATGGTGATAGAGCCATACCAACACGACTTGTACGGTTATTAGGGGTCTGACGTTCACCACCTCCCTAGACCATACATGCTATACTCTTAGATGAACAGACCGGACTGCACGGATATTATCACGCACAGGCTCAGTAGGAGTTCGGATGGGTATCCTCACCGGCCTTCTTATCGACATCTACCTGGGGACCGTTACGTACGGCTAGTGCCGCTTGCGGTCTGTGGTTAAACCCACTGCCAACGAAGTAGTCGAGTCTTTAGAGTCCCACACAGAGTTTTCCCAACTCCAGGCGAAATGATATAGAGGTCGTACGGTTTTACGACAAGGGTTCGGACGAATACGTGTTTAAACGCACGTACGACATTCGGACAGTTTTTACTAGACGGCTTTGGTTTAAGCCAGATTCTAGTATCAGGTTATTGGATTTATAGAGTCTTTAGTTTTTCCGTGTTTTCACGAATGCGAAGGGCGTTCTTGTAATTATTCGAGAAGCTTCTAGAAGGAGGGTGACTAAGGAGGTTAAGGTGGCATTTTCATTAATTGCTTTGTGTGACTCATTTATATGATTCATCATAGCATTAATGCTTCATTAATGATCTAATGAATCACTCTCTTTGAATAAATGAAGCATGGTGAATAATCATTTAATTGATATTATTTGATAATTCATTATGTATCATATATTCAAGTGAGAAGGATTTGATTCTCATTATTCTCTCCACCTTCTCTCTCCTGAAGCTCTCTCTCCTTCTCCAAACCCTAATCCTACCACTCATGAGTTAAGTACAAGGATTAGTAAAGACTAAACACTCCATAACCTAACTCTACATCATCTTAGTTACTTTGGTTAGCAACTAGAGAAACAAAGTTACCTCAAGTCTTGAGGTGTAGCTTGGATTAGGGTACTCGGGTGGATCATCTATCATGGATAGAAGGCCGAGGAGGACATAGAGATCACAAAGACGAAGGACTAGAATCATTTAGTATAATCTCTTCACATAGTAGCTTAGAACATTATGTTTATCGTTAAGTATTGTTTAGAAAAGATCTTCGGTTAGTCGATGTATGCTACCAAACAAGATTGTTTTTCATATTTCCGCCTCCCCGCAACTCGTGGGGTGTTGCACATCGACTTACAAGTAGAGCCTTTAGGATCTAAGCTTGATTACCAGCGTTATGATGGCAGTCACACTAGTAGGGGCTGGGTAATCTAAAAGCACATCCTTATACAGGTCCCTAGTCGCGGGATTGTCGATACAGGGCATCGATACTATAGAGTAGACTAGTGTATACGCTTCTCTTCCCTGCATGGGAGATGGTCTGTCCCACAGCCATCGGTATGTCGTACTGAAGATAGTATGCAGGTGCTCATTAGGTTGTGAGTTACACTGGACGGACTCATTGGGAACTGCTGGTTGGTTATAAACCTAGCGTCAGATAGCAGTACCCATATGACATGAGTACATCTTAGTCCATTGACTTGACACTGCTACTTCGCCTCAAGTGTGTTCCCACTGTTCTTAGATTACTACCCTACCACGGCTCTACTGAGTCGTGCAAACAGGTAGTAGTTGGTTGCAGTCCCGAAGCACTTAGAGGCAGTGGCGGTTAGATAGGATTCGTCTCTCCCGGTATTGGGGTTGATATCGCGTTGTGTTCGGAATGCCATTATACATAGTCCCTGGCCAGGGCTCGCGAGATTTTCTGGTAGGTACTCCAGTAGTTTCTCAGGGTGTATTGGACCGTACTCCTACACGACTTATACCTCTATTAGGGGTCTGACGTTTACCACCCTCCTAGGCCCGATATGCGATACTCTTAGACAGACAGACCGGACTGTACGGAGATTATCACATACAGACTCAGTAGAAGTTCAGATGAGTTATGCTCATTGGCTTTCTTATCGACAATACCTGGGGACCGTTACGTACAGCTAGTACCGCTTGCGGCCTGTGGTTAAATCCACTGCCAGCGTAGAGTCGAGTCTTTAGAGTCCCACACAGAGCGTTTCCCTGCATCGGGCAAAATGTGTAGATATCGTATGGTTTTACGAAAGGGTTTGATCACGTGCGCACACTCGTGCACGCACGATGAGTCGGACGGACAATACTAGTGGGCTTTGGTTTAAACCGGATCCTAGTATTGCACTGATGGATTTTCTTCGTCTTCGGTATTCGTATTTTTCGGAATACGAATATAGGTACGTTTGTACGGACGAGGGTGTTTTTGTAATTTATTCAAAGATGCTTCTAGAAGATGATATTTCATATATGTATTTTTCATTTTGGATTAAATAATTTATGCATTATGACATGGTAGAAATGAGGTGGAAATTGCATGATATTGAGCATGGCTAAATGTGACACATGGTGGATTTTGAAGCAATGACTCATTTGGTTGTAAATTGAACCCTAATTACTATTATTCATTTAATTTATTAGATGAATAATAGATAGTGTTCAGTTTAGAACCATAAGAAAGGACACACCCTCTCTCATACATTTTCTTACTAGCTTTTTCTAAAAATATCTTGTTCTTCCTCAAATCCTAGAATACTCATGAGTTGAGTTACCTAGGAAGAAATAAAAGACTCCTCAATCCATCTACAGCATCTACACAATCTAGATCATTTAGTTTAGCAAACTACTTGATCTAGTTTCTTTAGTTTAGAAGAAAAAGCTTGGTGCACAAACGTTCGGGTGGATCATATAGGATTCGAGCAAGCCGACGAGGAGAAGACATCCGTACCACTTCGAGGAGTTTGTGCAGGTGAGGAGGACAGCGAGATAAGGATAAGAAGGACCAGGTTTCTTGAGGTATAATTTATGTACTTTGTTTATACTTCTTTTTCTTTTGCTAGATACGGTTTAGATTACGATCATGGCTTTCAGTCGATGTTATGATGCTA
Organism: Agapanthus africanus; assembly: GCA_030015575.1. NCBI lineage: Eukaryota > Viridiplantae > Streptophyta > Magnoliopsida > Asparagales > Amaryllidaceae > Agapanthus > Agapanthus africanus. The sequence continues at coordinate 111,801,409 of CM057351.1, forward strand.
AAATTATCGTTTTTTATACCTTCCGCCTCCCCGCGATTCCGCGGGGTGCATAGCATCAACTTACACATTTATGGATTAAAGGAGGCATCACGGAGTTGGAACATCTGTTTCGATGATGTTATCAAAGAGTTTGATTTCTTCAAAAATCCAGATGAACCTTGTGTTTATAAGAAGACTGTAGGGAGAGTTGTCACATTCCTCGTATTGTACGTGGATGGTATTCTTCCGATAGGAAATGATATTCCTATGATACAGTCGGTCAAATCTTTTTTGTCACTAAGGTTCTCCATGAAGGACCTGGGTGATGCCACATACATTCTGGGCATTCGGATCTATAGGGATAGATCCAAAAGGATATTGGGATTGTCCCAAACCAGGTACATAAACACCATCCTAAAAATGTTTAGTATGGAAGACTCCAAGCGGGGTGCCTTACCTGCTTGCCATGGGGCCACTCTCTCTAAGGAGTCTCGCCCAAAGACCTATGAAGAGAGAGCTCGCATGAGCATTATACCTTATGCATCGGCAGTAGGATCTTGTCACGACCCGAAAGTACGGAACATGACCGGCACTTAGGCTATGAACGTCTCAAGGTCTATGTGCTCTAAGTAAGCCGAGCACAGAAATCCAAACCAAGAAAAGTAGTAGAGTATAGGAAAAACCATTTTTTAATCATCCAGTTACAACATAATATACAACGCCTAAAGGTGAGGATCACATCAGAAAAGGAAACTCAACAGCATGAAATCCACAGAAATATAACGCGCGACTCTAAGGTCGGAAGAATATACATCACTGGTCTCTATCTCAAATAAATACATGTTTGGTTGATGGAACTTCTAGATACAACTGAAACATAATATACAATGTATAATGATAGGTATGATACAAATAACCCATCCACTAGCAAGTCATCCGAAGGAAGTAGTGCCCGCAAAGCCGTAATGAAACCTGTACGGCAACACCAGCAAGAAACTGGGGCACAACGGGGGTGAGTTGCCAACTCGTGAGTAGAAAAAGATCTACGAACAGAAATCGCATGTATTACACAATCCTAGGTCATACGATCATAATATATAATCCTCAAATATATAACCAGCAACCTATAACAATGGCTAGGATAAATATCTAACCCAAGTATAACCCCATGTGCCTGTGTCAGTGCATCAGGTGGCAATGTATCATATGGATGATGTATGAATGCATGAAACAGAATACATGTACTGAAGAAAACTGTTTTCATAAATTAGTGAGATTTCTGTATTTTAAAATGAGGTATCATAATGAAATCAGCATAAAACAGTGCCTAGCATCGGCACAAAACATAAATCTCAATATCTCGATATCTCTGTATCACAATCTCTGTACCTCAATATCTCAGAATCTCAATGTCTCAATCACAATATCTAGGGCGCCGTCAGTCCAGACCGGCCCCTACCATCCATCTCATGACCACGACGGTATCCTTCGGATATCCGACACGTCGGGTAATATCATCGGTCGGTCGTGCTCCCCTGCCAGGCTCAACGCCATCTCCTGTGATCTTCTTGCCTCGGGGTACCGCACCGGGCCCACCATGTACCCAAAACGGTTCATCCGCCTCCTCGAATCGGGTCTCGAAATCCATCAGCAAAACTCATGGTGGACGACTCATACATCATGGGAAAACCGCATTTTTATTTAAAAAGAGTGAAAGCAGTTATATATGTTTTGCGGCTTTCCTCCAAATCCTGGAAATATCATGGAAATCCGAATCATCAATAGCATGTAAACCATGAATATAAGCATGAGAATCCATGAGTGCAGCATATAATGAATAACAGTATGCATGATGTGAAAAGTTATAACTACAATGTCAAGCTGGCATATAAGGCAAGCATATTAATATCATGTCACTACTAGCTAACAAGCTAAATCAAGCAATAATATTTTCTAAGTGTTCGTGACATGGCAATTACCGATGAAGATGTGTGTGTGCCGGCAAATAAGTGTATGTGGTACATCCGCATCATTGGTAATGGTGCTGGTGAGCATGATATCAATAATGGAATATGAATCACAACAGTATGCGATGTAGAGCAACAATAATAAAGTGCGGGAGCTGAATACTAACACAATGATGGCTGAACTGCATCTAATGTTATAAGAGTCATATGGCTACACCACTATAAGGCTGAGCTAAAACTAACAGTAGGTAAGGGAAACCACCTAACCTCTGAGTCGATACATATATATATATATATATAGCCGGTGATCCCGCCCCGATAATATCACATCCGATACCATATCTCTATAATCAGTTATTCCCAAATCTAGAGTGCAGATCAAAAATCAAATTACAGCTCGTACGTAAATCCGTCGTACGGCATCCCCAAATCTGGGTACGGGTCAATATCACATTCGTCATATCATTCATCTGGTATCCTCTTTATCAATGATCAAATCCGGGTACTGACCTATGTCTAGTACAAAGCTAATATCGTCTCAATAATTATGATCTGACTACTGATCGACAGTCTCGTATGAATCGATATCATCAGCACATATCATCTCAAGGAGTGAACATCGCCGAATGCGGCCTATCATACTAATCTTGTCATATCATATCATGTCATATCCTATCTCGTATCATAATCACATGTCGATCATTTTATATATATATCACTATTCCTATGGCATCATTATCCCCAAATCCGCTAAAGCATCAAGACGTATCTCAAATATGAATTTTACCATATCACCGATATCATAATCTCGGATCAAATATCATCGACTCACCCCAAACCCAAGAATCAACCTCAACTCCGTATGTGAGCACATAGTCCCATACCCATGTGACCAAAATCAATATAGAATCCCATAACCACATATGAAATAAGGACGTATGCAAGTATGTATGTGTGTATATGTATGTGTAGTGCATCCACTACCCTAGGGTTTCGCGACACTAAGTCATCCAACACACTAATGTCCATTCTAAACATCATCACAAATCCCAAATAACATATAATAATTGTTAGTGTGTATACGCATCCGTATACATCACTACGAACTGCGGGGTGCTATACGCCATCCACCCGACTTTTCCCCGTAGATATAAATCTACTCACCTTTCTTTATGCGTGCCGGTGCCGATGTCGCCATTGCATCTCCAACGCCTCGACGCCACGTGAGTACCTACAAGAATATCACACGCTAAAACACATGAAAACCATGTCGGAAGCCAAAATGGTGCACGCTACGCCCATAGGTAAAAACCTGTGGCCTCATGTGCTAACGCAGCCAATATCCACTGTCATTGACGTCCAAACGTCACCCGACAGAACGAATCATCGAATACCAAAAACCCATACGAAAACAAGTCATAAATCATACGCCAACTCATGAAAATCAACCTAGATTCTATCCTGGTTGGAACCAGACAAAACTAGACATACCCAGGGTCAAGTCTATAAGTAAAAGAGCCGTGCACGCAAAACGAGGGGGTTTCCTCCTGCTATGGCCGCAAATTGCGGCCAGAAGGAATATATCTGCGTCCTGAAATGGGAGTTGGGGGCTAGGTATTTGGGTGTTGGTTTCTATCTGCCTGCACATCCTACTGCCAAGTCAAAATTATTTTAGGAGGTCCGGGTTGATAGCAGTTTCTAGAAAGGTCACAAAGTCGACAAAATCGCTAAATTACGCCAAGTCGAAACTTTCAGGTATCTTACTGGAAATCTGGGGTAATCTTGGTTAAACTGGTCTCAAATACACCTAATAAGGTTACCCTAATGATCAAAACCATCACTTGGCCACATCTCACTCGAATTTATCTAAACTAGCACTAATCTACTTAATAACACTAAGTTTCAGCCAATTATCCATAACTTAACAAGATATGAGTTGGGTTGCAAGATTATACCTCACGGAAATCCTCGGATGTAGGAGAAGAGAAGAAGGAGGAGGTGAAGGGGAGTGAGTTGCTGCTACTGAGCTCCTGCAGCAGCTTCTAGTGTTGTTACTGTTGCTGTTCTGGGCTGAAGCTGCAATACTGTTGCTGCTGTAGTTATTTTTGTTGCTGTTGTTTTGGTGTTGTGGTAGTGTTTGGGTTGCTATTGCAGCTGCTACTACAGTTGTAATTGTAATAGGGTGCTGATATTTGAATGAAGTTGTTGCTGCACTGCTGTTTTCACAACAGTTGCTGATGCTGCATCTGCTTCTTGCAATTTCTTTCTTTTTCCTTGTTGCTGTTTGCAGCAACTACTGGCAGGGGCTGTTGTGGTTGTTGTTTGATGTTGGGGTGTGGTGGTGTGGTTGGTTATGAAGCTGATGTTGAGGATATTGGGGCTGAAGTGTTCTTTAAAGGGGGCTGATGTGTTGATAAAGGGGGCTGATATGTTACATCAGCTGCTGTTGCAGCAGATGTGGCTGAATGTGTGCTGATGATGTTGGGTGTGGGTGCTGATGTTAGTGTATAGGTGTTGGGCTAAGGTGTTAGGGCTAAGGTGTAGGGTTGGCTGATGTATATGTTGTTGGATATATGTATGCCCTAGAGGCCATTATGTGATAGTGGATGTATCTATACATGTATATATATTCAGTTTGCATTCTTGCTCGACATGATAGTATGCTATCTGGTTCTTCTTTATCTGACATGTTGATTTGATCATGCTTTTATTCATTCATACATGCTGATAAAGCCCTGAGGATATCGGCTTGACTACTCTGATTATGATGGAGATCATACTAGTGGGATATCTGTAGTCTATAAGCATATCCTAGAACGTCCCTAGTCGTAGGTATATCGAGACGGGGCATTGACATACCAGAGTAGACTAGCGTATATGATACTAGACCCATACGATGGGCGATGAATGTTCCCACATTCATCGATGTTTGACATCAAGATCATATACGGGTGCTCAGTGGTGACTGGGTACACTGGACGGACTCACCGAGAACTCCTATATGGAATTATATCTATCGTCGGATAGCAGTTCTCAGGTGACACTGGTACAGGTTAGTCTGTAGACCCGAGATCGTCATAGAGCCTTGTGTGTTCTCCCACTGTACTTTGATTACCACCCTACCACGGCTCTACTGAGTCGTGCAAACAGGTGGCCGTTGGGTACAGTCCCGAGACACACGAAGGCAATGAGCGATAGGAGGGGTTTCGTCTCTCCCGATATTGGGAGTTGATGCTGTACTGTGCCCGACTGGTTATATCAGTAAGTCCCTGGCCAGGGCTGCTGAGATTTGCTGATAAGTGTTATCAGTGGTTTCTCGATCTGTTATAGACCATTCACCGGCATGACTTGTTGAGTTATTGGGGTCGACGTGACCATCCCTAGGCTCGATATGCATCATATCTGACGAAGAGACCGGACTGTACGGTAGTGTTGCCGGATGGCTCGACGGGAGTTGTAGCAGGTTCGCTTGTTGTCTTCTGATCGCTCAATACCCGGGTGGCCGTTACGTTTCGCTGACCGCTTGCGGCTTGAGGGTACTTGAAATGATCATTACCCTCTGCCGGCGTATTGACGAGTCTTAGAGTCCCACAAAGGAGTTACCCAGTCCAGGCGAAACGTTGTGGTGCGTGTATGCGATATGCGCATGCACCCGATTGAAATGTGCGTATATGATATTGAACATTGATCGGGTGAACTGCTTTTGGTGGGGTCATATGAGATATGACCGGATTGATAAATCAAGTGTTGATTTATCATTTAACCATTAGTTTTCTCACTTAAAACCTTTTCTTGAATGATGGATGTGTGCATGCATGTGTGCTTTTCTTTCTTTCTTTCATGCTAGTTTCATGCACATGTGGATGTGCATACATGCATACATACATACACCCATCCATCATGGTTGTTAGCATATGGAAATGGTGGCAATATAAGACTCACACCATGGATTATATAATGGATTATTATTTGATTTTGGATTTAAAAAGAAAATGAAAAGAAAAGGATAATCATTCTTGCTTCTACATTCTTCCTTTGACCTAACCATGCTCAACTACCACTAACCTATGGTTACCCTTCTCTTTATCATTCAAAACTCAAGTTAAATAATGTCTCCATCACTTTAACCATGGTTCATAGCATGAAGGAATAAAATATATATTGATGTATTTCTTTTTCTTCACTAGAGTTATCTTTTTACCTCTTGTCAAAAATTGCCACCATCTTCTTCCTCTTGCTCTTTTGCTCTCTAGTTTTTTCTAGTGAGCAAATACCACTTAAAGATAGGTTTTTGAAGTGGGAAACCTAACCACAACATCATTCTACACAAGCTTAGCCGTTTTGTTTAGAGTGTTCTCTTCGGTTTGACGAAGTTGCGAGCTTGGACGGAGATCTCCGTGGTGGATCGTCGTGGACACAAGGGGACTTCAAGAGGACCTTCGTTCAACACCCTAGAGACCAAGGAGTCCAGCGAAAGGGAGCTACAAAGGTTGTAGTCTCGAAACCCTAGATTAGTTCGCTTTTTATTTCGAAACCCTAATTTTCTAGGATCGATTCCTTTGCATGTTCGTTTAGCACTATAAAAATTTAAACTTTGGGTCATGTGATGCTTCAAAACTCTTCATAGGGTGCTAAACAAACCTTACATTGGTATCAGAGCCGACCTAGAACATTAGGCGATGTTTTTACGAAGTGAAAACCCCGATCGGACAAAAATACGGTATTTTAGGGTGCTCTCTGGAAATTTTCTAAAATTTGACAATTTGCAGAATTAAAAATATGTAAAAAATACAGCAGGAAAAAATAAGGATTACGGTACAAAATTTATTTCATGAACAGTGATTCTCGCCGCGGAAACGCGGCCTAAGCTTCCTTAGGCCGCGGTTCCGCGGCCGTATATATGAATTGATGCATACTTTTTGTACAGTAATTCATGAATCTGCTTGTATAAATTTTTGGATATTTTTAATCTGTATTTGGTTTTGAAAAATTCTGGAGGTGGTTTTGGACTCGTCAATTCGATCGGGATTTTCATTTCGTAGCTTTTCCGGGTAAATTGGAAAGTATTGAAGTGTTTGAACGAGTATCATTTACTCACTATTCACGGGGTTTAAATAGTTTGGAAATACGTGCAAGTCTTTTTGCGGTGGTCCCTCTAGAAGACAACAAACCTTAACTCGATTATGTGACCGTCTCGAACTGCCCTTTGAACCCTAGGGTTTGGGGCAGTACGGCGTGCCACATATGAGGCGTTGGCTTGACCCTTCTACGGCTGGACCGCTACTATTGTGTCACACTCCGGATTTTTTGAACCCTGCTCAAGTGTTGAGCTTTAGTGAATCTTGGGTGCTTGATCGTTTGTTCGAAAACTTTAATACTGTCTGTTTGTCTGGAATGTAATACAATATGTGGAATTCATATAGTGTAGGCATGAAATACGAAATATGTGATATTTCGCATTTATGATGTCTAAAGAGAATCTGGAATCCAAATATTGTAGTTTTACACTTTCTTTTCTGTGACCGTAAGTGTAGTATGTACGATATCGCCGGTTTCGTTGCTATACATCAACGACAATCGGGGTACGTATACTTACTTACGTTGATGATATGTGATATTATGTGTTGCTGAGATATGATGTGCAGGATTGTCGCGATCGAATAGCCGGGGTTTTTTTGTGAGATGAGAGTTTTATATTTTCATTCATGTAAATTCAAATGTAATGTAATATTCTTTTATTTAGGGCACTTCCAGGTTGAGGTTGTGTCACCAGTGTTGTATATTATTTACTTTTCCGCATTAGGATGGACCCTAGGAGGGGAGCACAGGTGACCGGGTTCTGGGGTTCAGTGGGAGGCCATCTCGAGGAGTCGAGACCGGGTCTCCTAAACTCCAGGATTGGTAGGGTCACTTGCCGCTCTCGTACGGGTCCAGGGTGTGGGCTTGGCTATTCATCGCGACTGTGGAATCCATATTTTCTATTCTGGCTAAATACTAAATACGGACGTCCTAGGATATCCCACGTTATATCTATGTTTCTGCTGCCTGTGTTCTGTGATATCTGAGACGAATGACATATTATATATATGATATATAGTAGACGTTGCTTATGTTTTACACCCGCGCTAGTCCCGTCCCGTTATGCCGTTAGTTAAGTAACCTAACGGTGCATAACGGAACATTGCGGCGAATGCGGATGGCATAAGCGTACGTGTTATTTTCGTTTCTTTTCTGTGATTGGCTTAAGGACTTAAATGATGGGATTACATTAATGTGATTAATGTAAAGAAAATAAACCTAAAAAGATGTTGTAGAATCAGATTTAAAAACTACTCGGCTATTTATGAAAAAGCTACCTTTCAAAACTGCGGAGCTTAAGCCACTCCTTTTGAAAACTGTTTGATTCTAGAAGGATATCAAGTTCAAAGCGTTAAAGATTTTCTTAAAAATCATTCGCAACCCTCCGTCATTTTAGGAAGTAGAGTACTTAGTATTCGTGCTACGTTTGTTGAATTTAGTTAAGGCGTAGTGTACGGTAGCTAAGTGATGTCTTCCTACACTGCATATGATGCAGATTAATTAGGACATTCATGCGACTTTGTTGACCATAGTTAAGGGTCATATGGGTGGGTCTAATTGATCAAGAAATGACGGGTAGAACTTGACTAGTACTTATGATTTGTCGACCATAGTTAAGGTCATAAGTACTAAGGATAAAAATTACATCGGGAATTTCAAGTGTTGAAATTTGCAATGAGATTGCATACCTTCCATGTGATGGTTGGATCCCGATCCCACTGTGGGCAATAGTTGCTCCTAGGAGAGTTTTACAGTTTACAATTAGCTAACTCATTAGGTGTCTAGAAAGGTGTTAACGGGGCTCCGCCTCTGGGAAAACGAGGTTTACTCTAATTAGGTCCGTGCGAAAGCACGGGGAACCTCCCTCAAAGTACCGACACTGGCCTGGCTGAACGGTTAGCGAAGTTGTCGACTGTAATTAATCCTGGCTAGTTTTTCTTTTTAAGGTTTGAAAGAAAAACTTGATAAAAAGCAGTGGGATACATCGATTAGACAAGATAATAAACCAATCTAATCTGTGCAAGAGCTTTCGCTGAGTGTATTCTTTTCTCTCTCTTAATGGCAGATACCCATAACTGGACTCAAGCTTTTACTAGATAAAAATAAACTGAATGGGACCAACTATAAAGACTGGCTGAGGAATCTGAAAATCGCCTTGATTTATGATAAAGTATCATATGTCCTCACGGCTTCAGCCCCGCCCGTCCCAGGTCCAAAATCCTCAGTTGCGGACGTTGAAGTCCGCAAGACATGGGACGCTGACTGTGCCAGGGCCAAATGCCTCGCGCTTGCATCGATGGACAATACACATCAAAAGCAGCACGAGAATATGGGCATTCAAACCATATTTCTCCATACAAAGGAGTTGTATGGAGAGCAATCCCGCGTATTGCGATACGAAGCATCAAAAAAACTGTTTCAGATGCGAATGGCCCCTGGCACACCAGTAGGAGACCATGTTTTGAAGATGATAGCTCTTATAGAAGAGCTTGAGGACCTTGGATGGACAATGAACAATGAACAATATATAGATATTATTCTGCAGTCCCTCCCCTCCACCTTTGCTCAGTTCATAGTGAACTTTAACATGCATGGCGTGGAAAAGGAACTCCCTGAACTCCTTAATATGTTAAGGAGTGCAGAGAGCACTCTGAAGTCAGCAAAGACTCCCGTTATGACTATTGGACAGTCTTCTTCTTCTCGCCCGAAAGCTAAGGCCAAGGGAAAGAAAAAGAAGAAACCCACTAATCCTAAGGGCGGAGTCAAAAAGGTGAAGGGAAAGGGAAAGTCCACAGCTGGAGACCCGGGGAAAGGCGAATGTTTTCATTGCCACAAGACAGGACATTGGAAGCGCAATTGCACGGAGTACTTAAGTCTCAAGAAGAAGCATGGTGATGCTTCCGCTTCAGGTGAAAACTGTTTTTCTATAAACTCTGCTTCCTGGGTATTGGATACCGGTTTAGGTTCTCACATTTGCAATTCTATGCAGGGGCTGAGAAATAGCAAGGTTTTGAGGACAGGTGACCATACTCTCCGCGTTGGAAATGGTTCCAATGTACATACAGTCGCAGTGGGAGAGTATCACTTGGGGTTGCCATCTGGATGTATTTTGATTTTGAATCCATGTTATTTTGTACCAAGTATGCTATGTAATATAATATCCGTTTCTTTGTTGGACAATGAAGGGTATAATTTTGTGTTGCAGAACAATGTTATGAACATTCACCTAAATCAAATGTTGGTTGGGTATGGTACACTTAATAACGGAATATATGTCCTAAATCAACACACAGTTTTCAGTATACAACACACTAATAAAAGAAAACTTTCAGAATTAAATGAAGCTTTTCTTTGGCATTGTAGACTTTGTCATATTAACGAAACAAGACTAAACAGGTTACACAAAGATGGATATTTAAACTCTTTTGAATATAAATCTTATGCAACTTGCCAGTCTTGTATCAAGGGTAAAATGACCAAAACTCCGTTTACCGGACACGGAGAAAGAGCTACTCAGCTCCTGGGCCTCATACATAGTGATGTATGTGGGCCTATGTCTACACAGGCTAGAGGCGGTTTTTCATACTTCATTACATTCACTGACGATTTCTCAAGATTCGGTCATGTATTTTTATTAAAGCACAAGTCCGACGCTTTCGAGAAATTCATTGAATATAAACAAGAAGTAGAAAAACAAATCGGCTTGAGTATTAAGATGCTTCGATCAGATCGAGGTGGAGAGTATCTCAGTAGAGAATTTGCAAACTTCCTAAAAGAGAATGGGATTCTCTCTCAGCTCACTCCTCCTTACACACCACAGCACAACGGTGTGTCAGAACGACGGAATAGGACCCTATTAGATATGGTCCGATCCATGATGAGTGACGCTGAGTTACCAGTCTCGTTTTGGGGACATGCATTGGAGACTGCTGCGTTTCTGCTAAACAGGGTTCCAACCAAAGTCGTGTCTACCACACCATATGAGATATGGAATGGGAAGAGACCATCTCTTAAAAGAATTAAGATTTGGGGTTGCCCGGCCTATGTTAAAAAGCAGAATCCGGACAAACTCGAGACACGGTCAGTCATGTGTAACTTTGTGGGATATCCAAAGAATTCTTATGGATATCTGTTCTACCACAAAGAGGAACAAAAGGTATTTGTTTCTCAGTATGCCACATTCTTAGAAAAAGAGTTTTTCACAGATAAAGATAATGGCAAGGTAGTAGATCTAGAAGAGGATCTGGAGACACAAACTACAAATGACGATTTGGTTGAACCGACTGTTGCAACAGAAACTGAAGAACCTTGGCCACTCCGTAGGTCTGGTAGGACTTTTCGCCCACCGGAGAGGTACTACGGTTTCCTCATTGATGGTAACGGAGAAGATTGCATCATGGATGATGATGATCCTACCAGTTTTTCAGCAAGCTATCACGAGTGGTGACTCTGTGAAGTGGCTGGATGCCATGAGATCCGAAATGGAGTCTATGTACACCAACAAAGTATGGACTTTGGACGTTGTACCTCCTGGGGTAAAACCTGTAGGGTGCAAATGGATCTTTAAAAGAAAGATTGGTGTGGATGGGCAGGTAGAGACCTATAAGGCAAGACTTGTGGCGAAAGGTTTTCGGCAAAGACCAGGTTTGGATTATGACGAAACTTTTTGGCCCGTAGCCATGCTTAAATCCATTCGGATCCTACTTGCTATTGCTGCTCACTACGACTATGAAATCTGGCAGATGGACGTTAAAACAGCATTTCTAAATGGAGATTTAGAAGAGTGCGTTTATATGGATCAGCCAGAGGGCTTCATTGACAGTGGGAGCAGCGAGAAAGCATGTAGATTGCTTAAATCCATATATGGGTTAAAGCAGGAATCTCGGAGTTGGAACATCTGTTTCGATGATGTTATCAAAGAGTTTGATTTCATCAAAAATCCAGATGAATCTTGTGTTTATAAGAAGGCTGTAGGAAGAGCTGTCACATTCCTCGTATTGTACGTGGATGATATTCTTCTGATAGGAAATGATATTTCTATGCTACAGTCGGTCAAATCATTCTTATCACTATGGTTCTCCATGAAGGACCGGGGTGATGCCACATACATCCTGGTCATAAGGATCTATAGGGATAGATCCAAAAAGTTATTGGGATTGTCCCAACCCAGGTACATCAACACCATCCTAAAGAGGTTTAGTATGGAAGACTCCAAGCGGGGTGCCTTACCCGCTTGCCATGGAGTCACTCTCTCCAAGGATTCTTGTCCAAAGACCGATGAAGAGAGAGCTCGGATGAGCATTATACCTTATGCTTCAGCAGTAGGATCTATAATGTATGCGATGTTATGTACACGCCCAGATGTAGCTTATGCACTTAGTGTTGTAAGCAGGTATCAATCCAACCCAGGGGAGAACCACTGGACAGCTGTGAAGAACATTCTTAAGTACTTACAAAGAACTAAAGAATTGTTCTTGGTGTATGGTAATACAGATCTCCAAATGGAGGCCTTTACCGATTCGAGCTTCCAGAGCGATAAGGATGACAGCAAATCTATCTCAGGGTTTGTATTTACCCTCAATGGAGGGGCGGTAAGTTGGAAGAGTTCCAAACAAGATACCGTTGCAGACTCTACGACGGAAGCTGAGTACATTGCTGCAGATGATGCCGCCAAGGAAGCCGTCTGGATGAAGAAGTTCCTCTCGGAGCTAGGAGTAGTTCCAACCATTATTGATCCAATACCTTTGTATTGTGACAATAATGGGGCGATGGCGTTAACCAAGGAGCCCAGATCCCATCAGCGGTCCAGACATATCCTGAGGTGCTTTCATTTGATCCGGGAGATTGTAGATCGCCGCGAGATCGAGATTAAGAGAGTAGACACAAAGAACAACGCCGCGGATCCACTCACCAAGGCCCTCCCTCAGCCACAGCATGAGCGACTTTTTGAGATGTTGGGTATGAGATACGCCAATAACTGGCCTTAGTGCAAGTGGGAGATTGTTGGATATATGTATGCCCTATAGGCCATTATGTGATAGTGGATGTATCTATACATGTATATATATTCAGTTTGCATTCTTGCTCGACATGATAGTATGCTATCTGGTTCTTCTTTATCTGACATGTTGATTTGATCATGCTTTTATTCATTCATACATGCTGATAAAGCCCTGAGGATATCGGCTTGACTACTCTGATTATGATGGAGATCATACTAGTGGGACATCTGTAGTCTATAAGCATATCCCAGAACGTCCCTAGTCGTAGGTATATCGAGACGGGGCATTGATATACCAGAGTAGACTAGCGTATATGATACTAGACCCATACGATGGGCGATGAATGTTCCCACATTCATCGATGTTTGACATCAAGATCATATACGGGTGCTCAGTGGTGACTGGGTACACTGGACGGACTCACCGAGAACTCCTATATGGAATTATATCTATCGTCGGATAGCAGTTCTCAGGTGACACTGGTACAGGTTAGTCTGTAGACCCGAGATCGTCATAGAGCCTTGTGTGTTCTCCCACTGTACTTTGATTACCACCCTACCACGGCTCTACTGAGTCGTGCAAACAGGTGGCCGTTGGGTACAGTCCCGAGACACACGAAGGCAATGAGCGATAGGAGGGGTTTCATCTCTCCCGATATTGGGAGTTGATGCTGTACTGTGCCCGACTGGTTATATCAGTAAGTCCCTGGCTAGGGCTGCTGAGATTTGCTGATAAGTGTTATCAGTAGTTTCTCGATCTGTTATAGACCATTCACCGGCATGACTTATTAAGTTATTGGGGTCGACGTGACTATCCCTAGGCTCGATATGCATCATATCTGACGACGAGACCGGACTGTACGGTAGTGTTGCCGGATGGCTCGACGGGAGTTGTAGCAGGTTCGCTTGTTGTCTTCTGATCGCTCAATACCCGGGTGGCCGTTACGTTTAGCTGACCGCTTGCGGCTTGTGGGTACTTGATATGATCATTACCCTCTGCCGGCGTATTGACGAGTCTTATAGTCCCATAAAGGAGTTACCCAGTCCAGGCGAAATGTTGTGGTGCGCGTATGCGATATGCGCATGCACCCGATTGAATTGTGCGTATATGATATCGAACATTGATCGGGTGAACTGCTTTTGGTGGGGTCATATGAGATATGACCGGATTGATAAATCAAGTGTTGATTTATCATTTAACCATTAGTTTTCTCACTTAAAACCTTTTCTTGAATGATGGATGTGTGCATGCATGTGTGCTTTTCTTTCTTTCTTTCATGCAAGTTTCATGCACATGTGGATGTGCATACATGCATACATACATACACCCATCCATCATGGTTGTTAGCATATGGAAATGGTGGCAATATAAGACTCACACCATGAATTATATAATTGATTATTATTTGATTTTTTATTTAAAAAGAAAATGAAAAGGAAAGGATAATCATTCTTGCTTCTACATTCTTCCTTTGACCTAACCATGCTCAACTACCACTAACCTATGGTTATCCTTCTCTTTATCATTCAAAACTCAAGTTAAATAATGTCTCCATCACTTTAACCATGGTTCATAGCATGAAGGAATAAAATATATATTGATGTATTTCTTTTTCTTCACTAGAGTTATCTTTTTACCTCTTGTCAAAAATTGCCACCATCTTCTTCCTCTTGCTCTTTTGCTCTCTAGTTTTTTCTAGTGAGCAAATACCACTTAAAGATAGGTTTTTGAAGTGAGAAATCTAACCACAACATCATTCTACACAAGCTTAACCGTTTTGTTTAGAGTGTTCTCTTCGGTTTGACGAAGTTGCGAGCTTGGACGGAGATCTCCGTGGTGGATCGTCGTGGACACAAGGGGACTTCAAGAGGACCTTCGTTCAACACCCTAGAGACCAAAGAGTCCAGCGAAAGGGAGCTACAAAGGTTGTAGTCTCGAAACCCTAGATTAGTTCGCTTTTTATTTCGAAACCCTAATTTTCTAGGATCGATTCCTTTGCATGTTCGTTTAGCACTATAAAAATTTAAACTTAGGGTCATGTGATGCTTCAAAACTCTTCATAGGGTGCTAAACAAACCTTACATATGTGAGTGTGAGAGAAGGATGGGAGTGAAATGAAAGGGAGTGATATGAGTGAGAGGGGGTGTGAAGAGCACAAAGGGTAATGAAGAATGAGATGGATCATGGCACACCCTAGCCCCCTCTCTCTCACTTGCTAAATGTTGCATGCTCAAGCCATCATGGCGCTCTCTCTCTCTATCTCTCTATCCCCCCTTAACACAAGTCAACCCCCACTTAATCCAATCCCTAAACAAGCTAAACCCTTAATTAACCCGCTTAATTTAACCAAATGGTTTAGACCCACCCTGGTCATCTAAGCATGGTTCAACCCTAGCCCACCAAGAATCCAAAACATAAAACAAGTGTGACAAGTGTGGAAAATGTTATGTGTACATTTTTGCACAAAAAAAACCAAAAATCCAATTAGCGATTTTTAATCGCGATTAACATTAAAATAGCATTTACTTAACCATAAAAGCTTAAAAATAACATATTTCCACAAAATACCCTATTTAAGAATTTTCCAAAATTTTCTCCGGAATTTTCACCATTTATCGGTATTTAATTATACCGACTATTAAAATATTCATTAAAAATTAATATTAAATTATGAAAATTCCCAAAAAATAATATTTTATTTTTTTGAAATGTTACAGATCTATAATGTATGAGATGTTATGTACAGCCCATATGTAGCTTATGCACTTAGTGTAGTAAGGAGGAATCAATCCAACCCAGGGGAGAATCTCTGTATAGCTGTGAAGAACATTCTTAAGTACTTGCGAAGGACTAAGAAATTGTTCTTGGTGTATGGTAATGAAGATCTCCAAATGGAGGCCTTTACCGATTCGAGCTTCCAGAGTGATAAGGACGACATCAAATCTATCTCTGGGTTTGTATTTACCCTCAATGGAGTGGCGGTAAGTTGGAAGAGTTCCAAACAGGATACCGTTGCAGACTCTACAATGGAAGCTGAGTACATTGCCGCAAATGATGCCGCCAGGAAGCCGTCTGGATGAAGAAGTTCGTCTCGGAGCTAGGAGTAGTTCCAACCATTATTAATCCAATACCATTGTATTGTGATAATAATGGGGCTATGGCGTTAGCCAAGGAGCCCAGGTCCTATCAGCGGTCCAAACACATCCTGAGGCATTTTCATTTGATGCGGAAGATTGTAGATCACCGCGAGATCGAGATTAGGAGAGTAGACACAAAGAATAACACTGCGGATCCACTCACCAAGGCCCTCCCTCAGCCGCAGCATGAGCGACTTTTTGAAATGTTGGGTATGAGATACGCCAATAACTGGCCATAGTGCAAGTGGGAGATTGTTGGATATATGTATGACCTAGAGGCCATTATATGATAATAGATGTATTTATACATGTATATATATATATATATATATATATATATATATATATTCTGTGTATATTCTTGCTCGACATGATAGTATGATATCTGGTTCTTCTTTATCTGACATGTTGACTTGATCATGATTTTATTCATTCATACATGTTTATAAAGCCCTGAGGATATTTTCATGACTACTGTGATTATGCATACTAGTGGGACGTCTGTAGTTCATAAGCATATCCTGAAATGTCCCTAGTCCTAGGTGTATCGAGATGGGGCATCGATATACCAGAGTAGACTAGCGTATATGATATTAGACCCATATGATGGGCGATGGATGTGTAAGTGCACGGCGGCGCCCCGGCCTCCATCCCGAGGCCAAAATGCGGAAGCGGTGATAAACTTTAATTTTGCGAACTTAGCAAACCGGCACCACCGCGCACTAAAACCCGGATCGAACCATTAACTAGTCCTAGCTAACTACAAGATGAGGAAGAGAGATATACCGAGTGATCCGAGTCCTCCGGTCTTCTCGCCGTCGTCCCGATCTCCCACGGAATGTCCGGTCTCCACCTTCTCGCCGGAAGGGCACCACGTCGCCTGCATCTTTTACGGGCTCCCACCTCTATACCGAGGCAACTCGGGCACGAAGTTGGCGAGCCGACATGCCCAAGGTTTGCTGTAAAATGTGTAGTGCTCAAGTCTCATTCGGGGTAGAGGATGTTGCCTTATGGTGGAGGTAATGAGATGTAAGCTCTTTGAGATGAATAATGGGATTTTGCAAGCATCAAGAGACCAAAAATGCATCACCCAATTTTTTTGGACAGCCCCCTCTAATGTGGCCGGCCTTCTCATGGGAGTGGAGAGAATGAGAGAGGGAGTGAGTGAGAGGAATGGTATGTGATCATGCAAGAAAGAGAAAAGCTCATCATGATGAATAATCATCACACAAAACCAACACTCCAAATCAACCATCATCACCAAAAGGTCATGCCATCATGACACTACAAGACTAGCCATGATGACTAAAGAAAGTCAAGCAATGATGGTGCAAGTATCATGATACAAAAATATGCAAAGACCCCCTTCCAAATTGCTTATTTGCACAAATGCAAATAAGCCCTCCTCCACCAATCTTCGGCCATTGAAAGATACAAATGAAAATGGCCGAAACGGAAAGCAAACTGGCAACTCCAGAAAACTGGTCCCGTAATAAATTACAGGAAAACCCCGATACTGTATATACACACCCGCATTTGTATTCCGCCCGAAATACAAATGCAATGAGACAAAATCTACACTGTACTATACTAGGATCCGGCTTAAACCAAAGCCGGCTAGTAAAATCCGTTCGATCCTGATTCGTACAATACCGCACGTATCTGATCGAACCCTGCCATATACCCATACGGCCTCTAGTACAAACTGTCCGATCCTAATCCGTGCAATACCGCACGTATCTGATCGGACCTTGCCATATCTCCATACGGCCTCTACAGCTTTTCGCCCGAAAGCTTGAGTAACTGAAAGTGTGGTGGACTCTAAAGACTCGTCAATACTATGGCTGTGGATTTAACCACTAGCACGTCAGAGGTATAAGCCAATACGTGACGGGCCACCAGCTATTGACCAAAAGGGACGTCGATGAGCGACTCATCCTGACACCCTACTGAGCCTGTCAGTGACAATATCCATACAGTCCGGTCCGTTCGTCTATGAGCATCGCATGGCGGGCCTAGGGAGTTGGTAAAAGTCAGACCCCCAAAAGCGGTACAAGTCGTGTCGGAGTGTAGCCCAGAACACCCTGAGATACTACTGGAATACCTACCAGTAAATCTCCTTGCCTCGGCCGAGGGCTTCGTGTAATGGCTCTCCTAGACACAGCGCGACCTCACCCCCAATACTGGGAGAGACGAACCCCTGAAGATGCGCTCACTGCCTCCATGTGGCTGGGGACTGTACCCAACTAAAACCTGTTTGCACGACTCCTTTGAGCCGTGGTAGGGTAGTAATCAAAGTACAGTGGGAACTCACACGAGGCAAATGACAATCCCCGGGTCGATTAACTAACCTGTACACATGTCACCAGGGAACTACTATCTGACGTCAGGTATAAGACCAACTAGCATGTTCCCGGCGAGTCCTGTCCGGTGTACTCATAACCCAATGAGCACCTGTATACATCTTAGGTGATCCAACTGACACCAGTGGCTTGTGAGACCGGCCACCGCCCCTCGTCGGGGTCTCGACTGTATATACTAGTCTACTCTGGAGTATCGATGCCCTGTCTCGAAACTCCCACGACTAGGGACCTTTTAAGGTGTGCTTATAGACTACCAGCTCTCACATATATGATCGCCCTCATACTGCTGGTGGTCAAGCAAGAATCCTAGGGGCTCTACCAATCGTGTAATAGCGACCTGTCGGGTCACCTAAAGCAGTACACGATGATAAAGGTAAACCAGATAGCATACTATCATCTCGAGTAAGACTGTCCTATCGAGATAGGTCCTCTATCAATCATTGCAATCACGTGCCAGTGATCCAATAATTGACTCTGAGGGCACTATCTCCAACAGGATGTTCCCACTGTAAGGTTACTAGGCATTCTAATAAGGTTCTACAAGGCATCAACCATGCCCGATTAAAATTTTAGCCGTGCTGAATAACCCTAAACAAGATCTTTGCTTGATAATTAGGGTAACACATGCAAGTAAATAACATTTATCACTAAGTGAATACGAAATACAACCTTTGTAGATCGGTCATTCACTTCTAAAGCTTCTTGTTGTGGTCCCTTCGCTGCGATCATGGTTCTCCCGGGCTCTTGCATGGCTTCACGAGGCGAAAGAAGCGTCCTTGCTTGAAGTCTTCGAGGCCAAGGATGATCTACGTCGAGGGAATACCAACTCAAGCTACTACGTCACTAACTAGAGAATTAGTGAAGAAAACACCCTAAACTAAAGTGCTAGTCTAGTAGAGGATGGAGAAATAGGAAGTGGGTTCACTTTAGAATTTATTTTCTCACAATGTTTCTCACTTTGGATCAAACCCTAGAGAGCTTTTTCGCTCAAGGAAGAAGATGAAGAAATAATATGAGAAAGATAATGATCAAGTGAGTGAGTATCATATACTAACTCATGTAGAGACATAACCATGGCTAATCCTAATGGTTGGGTTAACGAAAATCTAAAGTAAAGACAAAGTTAGTGGACTTTGTCAAAGCAAAGGAAGCTTCTACAAGCTTCATGCTCTTTCTAAATCTCCACTAATTTTGTAATTACCTTAAATAATTATAACCCACCATAATAAATAGAATGGTGTATGTCTTACACACCCATGAATGATATATCAACAACCATGATACAAAAAGAAAACACATTTTAATATATATCACATATATATTAAAGTTGTGCACATGTGAGAAAAAACCTTAAGTGAACAAATGTTAGTTAATGTAAATTAGTATATCATATATACAATTATA
Source organism: Agapanthus africanus (assembly GCA_030015575.1). Lineage (NCBI taxonomy): Eukaryota > Viridiplantae > Streptophyta > Magnoliopsida > Asparagales > Amaryllidaceae > Agapanthus > Agapanthus africanus. The sequence goes on from CM057351.1 coordinate 111,821,340, forward strand.
CACTAAATTATTAAATCAACACTTGACTTAATAATCCGGTTATATCTCATATAACCGACTAACATCCAATGTATCGACTTATCGAATCAACACTTGATTCGATAACCCGGCTATATCACATATAACCGACCGATACAAAAAGTCGCGAGAATAGAATACGGTATCACATAAACGCATTATTCTCGGTCCCGCACATATCACATATGCGCTCCTATTTCATTTTGCCCGATCCAGGAAAACCTCTATGTAGGACTCTAAAGGATTGTCAATACGCCGGCAGTATGTGATGATCACATCCAGCATCCACAAGCCGCCAGCGGTACTAGCTGGACGTAACGGCTACCCGCGTATTGAGTGATCAGAAGATCAGAAAGCAAGCACGCTCCAACTCCTGTAAAAGCCTAACGGTAACACTTCCCGTACAGTCCGGTCTCCTCGTCTGATATGTCGCATATCAAGTCTAGCGGTGGTAAACGTCAGACCCCAATAACCGATAAGTCGTGCCGATCTGAGGCTCAAAGCGGGTCGAGAAACTACTAGTAACACTTACCAGTAAATCTCTAAATTGGCCCTGGCCAGGGACTTCCCTGTTATGGCCAATCGAGCACAGCGCAACATCAACCCCCAATACCGGGAGAGACGAAACCCCTCCTATCGCTCATTGCCTCCATGTGACTCGGGAATGTACCCAAAAACCACCGTTTTGCATGCCCTCTTGGACGTGGTAAGGTGGAAATCAAAGCACAGTGGGAATCACACAAGACACTATGACGATCTCGTGTCTACATACTAACCTGTACAAGTGTCACCAGAGAACTGCCATCTGACGTGAGGTATAATACCATCTGGGAGTTCTCGGCGAGTCCGTCCATTGTACCCAGTCTCCACTGAGCACCCGTATACCATCTCTGATGTCAAACACCAATGGATATGGGATCATCCATCACCCATCTCATGGGTCGAGAAGCGTATACGCTAGTCTACTCTGGTATATCGATGCCCTGTTTCGGTACACCTACGACTAGGAACATTAAAGGATGTACTTATGGACTACTCTGTCCCCACTAGTATGATCTGCATCATAGTCCAGGTAGTCAAGTACACATCCTAAGGGCTTTACCAACATGTAACTATAAGACAGTATCAAGAGACAAGTATACATGTTAAGATAAAGTGCAACCAGATAGCATACTATCATATCGAGAAAGAAAGTCCTCTCTATATATGTCCAAGAATCCAATATAATATACATCATCTGTACAATACTGGCCTCTAAGGCATACATACAACTAACAATCTCCCACTTGCACTAGGGCCAGCTGCTGTAGTATCGCATACCAAGCATCCCGAAGAGTCTCTCAAACTGTATCTAGGGAATGGCCTTCGTGAGTGGATCCGCAGTGTTGTTCTTCTTATCAACCCTCCTGACCTCGATCTCCCGGCGATGAACTATCTCCCGGATCAGGTGATGCCGCCTCAGAATATGCCTAGATCGCTGATGGGACCTGGGTTCCTTGGCCAAAGCCACCGCTCCATTGTTATCACGATACATAGGTATTGGATGCTCAATGGATGGTACCACTCCAAGTTCAGTAATGAACTTCTTGATCCAGACAGCCTCTTTGGCCGCATCGTTGGCAGCGATGTATTCAGCCTGCATCGTCGAGTCTACCACAGTTTCCTGCTTGGAACTCTTCCAGCTAACTACCCCTCCGTAAAGGGTAAAGACAAATCCTGAGTGCGACTTAGAGTTGTCCTTAACACTATGGAAGCACGAATCGGTAAAGGACTCCACTTGGAGTTCTCAGTTACCATACACCAAGAGCATCTCTTTAGTCCTTCGTAAGTATTTGAGAATGGTCTTCACAGCTGTCCAGTAACTCTCTCCAGGATCAGCTTGATACCTACTAACTATACTTAGTGAGTGTGCTACATCGGGTCTGGTACATAGCATCGCGTACATGATAGAGCCTACAGCCGAAGCATAGGGTATCTCTTGCATGCGAGCTCTCTCTAAATCAGTTTTGGGAGACATCTCTTTGAAGATAGTGAGCCCTGAGATCGTGGGTAAGTTCCCATGCTTGGATTCTTCCGTACTAAACCTCTTTAGTATGGTGTCAATGTACCTGGACTGGGACAATCCCATTATCCTTTTTGATCTATCTCTATAGATCATAATTCCCAGTATGCAGGAGGCATCACCTAGATCTTTCATTGAGAATCTTTGTGATAAGAAGAGCTTGACCGATTGCAGCATAGGAATGTCATTTCCTATCAAGAGTATGTCGTCCATGTACAATACGAGGAAGACAACTTTACTCTCTTCCACCTTCTTGTAGATACAAGGTTCATCTACGTTTTTGACGAAATCAAACTCTTTGATAACGACGTCAAAGCGGATGTTCCAACTCCGCGATGCTTGTTTTAATCCATAAATTGATTTAAGCAGCTTGCACACCTTCCCGCTGCTCCCACTAGCTACGAAGCACTCTGGCTGAGTCATGTACACGCTCTCTTCTAAATTACCGTTTAGAAAGGCGGTCTTAATATCCATTTGCCAGATTTCGCAGTCATGATATGCAGCGATGGCAAGCATGATCCGGATGGATTTAAAAATAGCCACTGGAGAAAAAGTTTCGTCATAGTCCACACCTGGTCTTTGACGAAAACCCCTTGCAACAAGTCTAGCTTTGAAAGTCTCCATTTTCCCATCTACACCAAGTTTTTTCTTGAAGATCCACTTGCTCCCAATGGGTTTTACCCCTTCAGGAGCATCTTCCAAAGTCCATACTTTGTTGGTGTACATGGATTCCATATCGGACCGCATAGCATCCAGCCATTTCACTGAGTCCCCACTCGTGATGGCCTGCTCGAAGCTAGTTGGGTCATCATCTTCCATGATGAAATCCTCGCTCCCACCATCAATGAAAAAACCGTAGTATCTCTAAGGTGTATGAGAAACCCTGCTAGATCGGCGGAGAGGCCGGGGTTCGTCGGGTACTACTGAATCCTCTAGTTCTACCAACTCTTCTGTTATAGTTTGTGTCGCTGGAACCTCTTCCAGTTCTACCTCAATGCCACTAATCTGTTTCACAAGAAAACCTTTTTCTAAGAAAGTGGCATGTCGAGAAACAAACACCTTTTGTTCCTCGGGATGGTAGAAGATATACCCTTGTGAATTTTTGGGATATCCTACAAACTTACATAAGACAGATCTTGCCTCGAGTTTGTCCGGATTTTGTCTTTTGACATAGGCCGGACAACCCCATATCTTAACATACTTAAGAGATGGTCTCTTCCCTTTCCATATCTCATATGGAGTAGTAGGAACTGATTTGGTAGGAACCATATTCAATAGGTGTATGGCTGTCTCAAGCGCATACCCCCAGAAGGAAATAGGAAACTCAGCAGTGCTCATCATAGTGCGCACCATATCTAATAGCGTGCGATTCCTCCGTTCCGATACACCGTTGTGCTGTGGTGTATAAGGAGGAGTAAGCTGAGAGAGAATCCCATTCTCTTTTAGATAATCCAGAAAATCATTGCTCAAGTATTCTCCTCCTCGATTAGATCGAAAGATCTTAATACTTTTGCCCGTTTGGTTCTCTACTTCGTGCTTATATTCTATGAATTTCTTAAAAGCTTCAGACTTGTGTTTTATCAGGAACACATGTCCGTATCTAGAGAGATGGTCAGTGAATGTAATGAAGTAGGAAGAACCGTTCCTGGCATGCGTAGACATAGGACCGCATACATCACTATGTACCAGTCCTAAGAGTTCCGTAACTCTTTCTCCACGTCCACTAAACGGAGTTTTGGTCATTTTTCCTTTGAGACATGAATGGAAAGTATCATAAGATGATAATTCGAACAGATTCAAATATCCATCCTTAAGTAACTTAGCTAGCCGTGTCGCATTGATATGACCAAGTCTACAATGCCACAAGAAGGATTCGTTCATTTCTGAACTCTTCCTCTTGTATGTGTTTTGTGTATTAAGGACTGTATTTTGATTGAGAATGAATATGCCATTATGTAACGGGCCTGATCCAATTAACTTTTGATTCAGGAATATGTTCATAACATTATCCTGTACTACAAAATGATATCCTTCTTTACTTAATAAAGAAACTGATATAATGTTGCACATCATGTTCGGTATATAATAGCACTCATTCAGAATCAGTGTACTACTACTTATTAATACTAGGTGATATTCGCCAACTGCTTTGGCTGCAATACTTGCACCATTCCCTACTTGAACGGAACGATCACCTTTTCCCAGTTCTCTACCTTTACGTAGACCATGTAACAATTTACATATGTGGGATCCCGATTCGGTATCTAATACCCAGGACGTAGGGTGAACTGAGAAACAGTTCTCAATAACTAACACACCCGAAGAAGATGCATCAACATGCATGTTCTTTATTTGGGTGCCATGATAATCCAGATATTCTCCTGTTTCCTGTTCAGTCTTATAACTCTTATAAGAAAGAACGGGACCAATGATCCACTGCTCAGTATAATAAGCGGTTTCGGTCAATAGATCCATATTATTATCTTGATTATGGCCTGACATGGTCGCTACCTGGAGAGAGAGAGAAGAAAAACACTTTAGCGTACGCTCTTTCAAGATTAGATTGGTTATTATCTTATCTAATCAGGATGTCTCCCACTCTTTTTTATCAAATCTTCCTTCAAACCCTAAAAGGTAAGATTAGCCGGGATTAATTACACACTACAATTTTGCCAATCTTTCAGCCAAGCCAGTGTCGGTACTTTGAGAGAGGTTCCCCGTGCTTTCGCACGGACCCAATTAAAGTAAACCTCGTTTTCCCAGAGGCGTAACCCCGTTGACACCTTTCTAGACACCTACTTGATCGGCTAATTGTCCTATGTAAAACTATCCCAGGAGTAACAATTACTCGTAGTGGTTATCGGGATCCAACTATCTCATAGAAGGTATGCAATCTCATTGCAAATTTCAACACTTGAAATTCCCGATAAAGCTTTTTCCCCTAACATGCTATGACCTTGACGAATGCCAAACAACCCATAGTGCGATAGTCAAGTTCAACCCGTACATTTCTTGATTGAATTAAACCCACCCGCACGACCCTTGACGAATGCCAAACAACGCCGTACGAATACCCTAATTCAATCGTATCATATGCTACAGATAATTAATAAATAGCTACCGTACACTACGCCTTGACGAATGCCAAACTACCGTAACACGAATACTAAGTAATATCTATCTGAAATGTCGGAGGGCTACGCAGGTTTTTTAGAAAACCATGAGTGTAATGAACTTGATATCGTTGTAGAATCGAGTGAATTTTGAAATGGAGTGATTTTGAGGCTTTCATTTGTTTTGCTAAAGAGGTCACTCCCGGTGAAGGGATCTCGGCTCTTTCCTTATTGAATAAGGTGCAGGATATATCATATATATCTCTATGGAAAGAAAAAAAACTCCAAAAGCAATCAAAAACCAAACCGAGTTTGTAGCATCTGCCAGTTTTGCTAAAGAGGTCACTCCCGGTGAAGGGATCTCGGCTCTTTCCTCATCGAATAAGGTGCAGGATATATCATATATATCGCTATGCTAAGCAAAAACTGTAGCTACCCTTTTTGAAAATTTGATTCTACAACATCTTTTAGGTTTCTTTTCTTTTTATTAATCTCATTAATAAATCCCATCAGCTTATGCTTCCTAAGTATCATAGATAAATACGACGTACACTTATGCCATCCACATTCGCCTCGATGTCCCCTCATGCACTGTTAGGTTAGGTAACTAACGGCAGAGCGGGGCAGGGCTAGCGCGGGTGTAAAACATATGTAACGTCTATATAATATATCATATATACTATATACAGTATCTATCACAACATATCAAATGATCGCATCACAGATATTGCAGCAGAAGAATCATATGAAATAATGGATATATTAGAAGGTCCGTGTTTTATTTTGAGCCTCTATAAAACACGGATTCCACGGTCGCGATAAATAGCCAAACCCACACCCTTAGACCCCTACGAGAGCGGCAAGAAACCCTTCCAATTCTAGAGTTAGGAGACCCGGACTCGACTCCTCGAGTTGGTCTCCCACCGGACTCTAGAACCCGGTTACTTGTGCTCTCCTCCTTGGGTCTACCTAATGCGGAAAAGTAAATAATATACAATGGTGACATCATCCTCATCCCGGAAGTGCTCCAATAAAAGAATATTACATACATTTAATTTTACATGAATGAAAATAAAAACACTCATCTCATATAAAACCCTCGGCTATTCTGAAACGCGACGATCCAATATAATATATCCAGCAACACATAACATCACATGTCATCAACGTAAGTATGCGCATTCCAATTGTCGTTGACATATAGCAACGAAACCGGCGATATCACATATTGCACTTACGGTCGCAGAAAAGAAAGTGTAAAACTACAATATTTGGAATCCACAATCTCATTAGACATCGTAAATCCGAAATATCCCATACTTCGCATTTCATGCCTAACTATATGAATTCCAGATATTGTATTACATTCCAGATAAATAGACAGTATTAAACTTTCCGATCGAATAATCAAATACCTAAGATTTCCTAAATAGCTCAACACTTGAGCGGAGTTCAAAAATTCCAGAATATGTCACAGTACCAACGGTCCAACCGTAGAAGGGTCAAGCCAACGCCTCACATGTGGCACGCCGTACTGCCCCAAACCCTTAGGTTTAGAGGCGGTTCAGACGGTCACATAAACGAGTTAAGGTTTGTGTTCTTCTAGAGGGTCCATCGCGTTACATGCACGTTTTTCCGAAAGTTTTAAACTCGAGAAAAAATTCAACACTTGAAGGTTTTTCGTGTCGGGAAAAAGCGAGTCAATGATATCCATTCGAAAATTTTAAGACTTTCTAAATTATCCGGAAAACAGAACGAAATTAAATTTTCCGATCGAATCAATGTATACAAAATAATCCCCAGAACACTCAACACTTGAGGCAGATTAAAAATACCCAGAAAGATACACTAGCAGATACGGGTAATACTGTATAAAAACCAAAGCAAAAGCTCACTGTACGGCCGCGGATCCGCGGCACAAGCAGGCTATTGCCGCGGTTCCGCGGCGGTCCGTACGAGTTACTTTGTAGTTTTTCACAGTAATACCTATAATTCCCTGCTGAATTTTTTAGGTATTTTTAATACAGAAAAAACCACATTTTTAAAAAATGTCCAGAGTGGGGGTCATTTTGACGTTACGGGGTTCGTTCGGAGTTTTAACTTTGTAAACATGTCATCTAATGCTCTAGCTAGGCTCTGATACCACTGTAAGGTTACTAGGCACTCTAATAAGGTTCTACAAGGCATCAACCATGCCCGATAAAAAATTTAGCCGTGTTAACCCTAAACAAGATCTTTGATAGATAATTAGGGTAGCACATGCAAGTAAATAACATTTATCACTAAGTGAATACGAAATACAACCTTTGTAGATCGGTACTTCACTTCTAAAGCTTCTTGTTGTGGTCCCTTCGCTGCGATCATGGTTCTCCCGGGCTCTTGCATGGCTTCACGAGGCCAAATAAGCGTCCTTACTTGAAGTCTTCGAGGCCGAAGATGATCTACGTCGAGGGAATACCAACTCAAGCTACTACTTCACTAACTAGAGAATTAGTGAAGCAAACACCCTAAACTAAAGTGCTAGTCTAGTAGAGGATGGAGAAATAGGAAGTGGGTTCAATTTAGAATTTTTTTTCTCACAATGTTTCTCACTTTGGATCAAACCCTAGAGAGCTTTTTAGCTCAAGGAAGAAGATGAAGAAATAATATGCGAAAGATAATGATCAAGTGAGTGAGCTAACCATGGGTGAGTGAGTATCATATACTAACTCATGTAGAGACATAACCATGGCTAATCCTAATGGTTGGGTTAACAAAAATCTAAAGTAAAGAAAAAGTTAGTGGACTTTGTCAAAGCAAAGCAAGCTTCTACAAGCTTCATGCTCTTTCAAAATCTCCACTAATTTTGTAATTACCTTAAATAATTATAACCCACCATAATAAATAGAATGGTGTATGTCTTACTCACCCATGGATGATGTATCGACAACCATGATACAAAAAGAAAACACATTTTAATATATATCACATATATATTAAAGTTGTGCACATGTGAGAAAAAACCTTAAGTGAACAAATGTTAGTTAATGTAAATTAGTATATCATATATACAATTATACACTAAATAATTAAATCAACACTTGACTTAATAATCCGGTTATATCTCATATAACCGACTAACATCCAATGTATCGACTTATCGAATCAACACTTGATTCGATAACCCGACTATATCACATATAACCGACCGATACAAAAAGTCGTGAGAATAGAATACGGTATCACATACACACATTATTCTCAGCCCCGCACATATCACATATGCGCTCCCATTTCGTTTTGCCCGAGCAAGTAAAACCACTATGTAGGACTCTAAAGACTCGTCAATACGCCGGCAGTAGGTGATGATCACATCAAGAACCGACAAGCCGTCAGCGGTACTAGCTGGACGTAATGGCTACCAAGGTATTGAGCGATCAGAAGATCAGCAAGCAAGTCCGCTCCAACTCCTGTAAAAGCCTAACGGTAACACGTCCCGTACAGTCCGGTCTACTCGTCTTATATGTCGCATATCAAGTCTAGGGGTGGTAAACGTCAGACACCAATAACCGATAAGTCGTGCCGATCTGAGGCTCATAACAGGTCGAGAAACTACCGGTAACACTTACCAGTAAATCTCTAAATCAGCCCTGGCAAGGAACTTCCCTGTTATGGCCAATCGAGCACAGCGCAACATCAACCCCCAATACAGGGAGAGACGAAACCCCTCCTATCGCTCATTGCCTCCATGTGACTCAGTACTGTACCCAAAAACCATCGTTTTGCACGCCCTCTTAGACGTGGTAAGGTGGAAATCAAAGCACAGTGGGAATCACACAAGGCACTATGACGATCTCGGGTCTACAGACTAACCTGTACAAGTGTCACCAGAGAACTGCCATCTGACGTGAGGTATAATACCATCTGGGAGTTCTCGGCGAGTCTGTCCAGTATACCCAGTCACCACTGAGCACCCGTATACCATCTCTGATGTCAAACACCAATGGATATGGGATCATCCTGTAAGTCCACGTTACCCATCACCGGTTCTTTGGGGTTGCGGAAATGGTGAAAAATGATTTTTTCGGTGGAGGTAATATGGACTCAAAAAACGGATCTTTGCTAAACAAACTATCTAACAACCTAGCTAAGAGTTTAGCTACTATGTTAGGGGTTATACCTAATCTTGAACTCCTTCTCTTCAACTCCTTGTGGTGGTCGGATCGGCCTTACCTCGTCGTCTCCTTGTGCCGAAGATGGAACCACCCGAAAGCTTCTACCTTTGGCTCCAACCCCAATCTAGAGGAAACTAAAATCCTTGGCTTGCTAGACCTTGGACCTTAGAAAGAGTAGAGAAGTGTTTTAGGGTTTTATCTCTATGGTTCTTGCTTCTCAACACATGAGATAATAGAACCATGAACTAGAGAGAGAGCAAGAGGGAGAGGGAGAGCTTGAGGATGAGAGAGAATGAGAATGATAGAATGAGCAAGACTTTTCTCACCCTTGCTCTCATAATCCAAAATAAATAATAATAATTGAGTATTATGTGATGGTTCATATCATATCAAAATGGCAATATCATTTCATGCACCCATTTTGTAAAGTATAACAAGCAAGCAAAAGTCTTTGCAATGAAATGATAGCCATTGTAATGATGATGGTCAACAAGTCCAACCTAGTCAACCGGTCAACTAAGTCAACAAGTCAACAAAGTCAACCTTTCAACCCAACCATGGCACAATAATACTTAATTAATATTATCATTAATCATATTTCTTATTCTCATTAGGGTTTAGCAAAAGTCAACAGTCAACAACCCTAATGAGAATCCTCTGCCTCTGTCTCCCTGTCAACCGTGCATACACACCCGCATCCTCGTTCTGAGGAACACGAATACAAACGAGAGAAAACCAATCCCAAAATGTGCACTAGGATCTTGCTTAAACCAAAGCCCGCTAGTGATAACTGTCCGGACACTAAACGAGCCCAAGTCCACGGATGTGACCGAACCCTGTCGCAAAACCATGCGACCTCTACTCTTTTGCCTAAAGGCGAATAACTCTCTTTGTGGGACTCTAAAGACTAGACACTATACTGGCAGTGGGTTTAACCACAGACCGCAAGCGGCACTAGCTGTGCGTAACGGACCCCAGGTAGATGCCGATAAGAAGACGGACGAGGTGAAACCCATCTGAACTCCTACTGAGCCTGAATGTGACAATCTCCGTACAGTCCGGTCTGTTCGTCTGAGAATATTGCATGGCGGGCCTAGGGGGCGGTAAACGTCAGTCCCCTAATAGCGGTACAAGTCGTGTCAGAGTGTATCCCAGAACACCCTGAGTGTAACATTCCAAAATAATAAAATATTATTTTTAGGAATTTTTATAATTTAATATTATTTTATTGATTATTTTAATATTAAATTTATAATTAAATATCGATAAATGGGAAAAAATTTGAAAAAAATATGGAAAATTCAAAAATTATGTATTCTATGGAAATTAGTCATTTTTAAGTTTTTATGAGTATTTATATACTAATTTAGTGCTAATCGCGATTAAAAATCGCTAATCGGATTTTTTTTTGGCTTTTTGTGCAAAACTTGCACATATCATTTTTGGACTTGTGTCACATTTTCTTACCATGGTTTTATTTTGGGATCACTATTCGTGTGAGAAGGATTTGGATTAAAGGATAAAGAAAAAGAAAATGAGAAATAGGTATGGTGAGAAGAGAGGGTAGGTGAGGACTTTTGACTTAAACCTTAGCCTTTTCCCTTGGTTTTCCTCTCATTTTCCCCCCTCTTCCTGAGCTGCTGCTGCTGCTCCTGCCATTCATTTTCCCCCCATCATCAAGCCCTCTAATCACCTCAAAAATCACTCCAAAACCCCACCCTCATTTCATTAAAAAGATGCACATGCTCGAGATCTACGCAATAGACCAAGAAAGCATGGATTTTGGCCACTAGGGGCAACTCAAGAAAATTCTTGAGTTACCAAATGAGGTAATTACTGAACCATTAGCTTACTTTTAGCCTTACTTTTACCCCTATGCAGGTTTAGAATCGAAATCGGATGATTTGTTGATTTTAGGAAAAACTAGTAAGGGTTTGAGGAAATTATGAGTTGTGATGGGAAATTGAGTTCAGTGGAGACCCTATTTTGACCAAGCCCCTGACCTGACACAACCTGAAACCCAAAAATACGGAATTACGGGACTTTCATGTCGGTTTGTGAGTGTTTAGTGTGTGCAGGGAAATCTGGAATGTACTGGGACTTTTTCAGGAAAATTAAACAACACCAGGGACCCAATTGAGACCCAAGGAGACCACCGTATGCAGACGAACCCCATTGGACATAGGGGGGCCGGCCAGGCCGGTTTTTAAGGGTATGTGGCCGGCCCCTCTGTGATGAAAGGTGTCCATGTTGCTTCTGTAGATCACATACTCCCTGCATATCACCCCAGAGTTGTTTATTTGCCCTGTTTTGGCCTGAGTCAAAATCTGGGATCGTTTTCTTGGGTTGTTGTTTTACTTTTAGTTTTGGTTTTCCGTATTTGGATTTCCAGATTTTGATAATTTTGTGTTATCACGATTGTGCGACGTTTATACGTCAATATTGAGTGATTCCGGGTTGTTTTGCGAAGGCTAACCGTAGGTTCTAACCTATAGGCCTTTTAGCGTATCGTATTGGTTTTAGCGTGCCGTTTCAAGTTTTGATTTGGTTTTGATGCGATGCGATACGTGTGATATGTGTAGGTACCCCGCGACGATCCGAGGCGATGCAGAAGATGACGGTGACATCGACACCGACACGCAGGATACAGGTGAGTAGATTTATATCTACGGGGAGAAGTCGGGTGGATGGCATATAGCACCCCCGTAGTTCGTGGTGATGTATACGAATACGTATACACATAGATATTGATTATATGTTGTTGATTATTGATGATAAGATGGACATTTGGTATTTTTGGATTGGTTTAGTGTAGTTGCGAAACCCTAGAGTAGTGGTCGCACTCACACACGCACGCACACACATACTTGCATACATTCTTTCTTTTATATGTGCGTATTTGGGATCATATTTATGTGTTCACATGGGTATGGGACTATGTGTTCATATACTGGATTTGAGATGAGTCGATGAGATTGGGCTTGAGGCCAGGAGATCGGTGATGTGATTTGGTTCGTATTGAGATACGACATGATGTTTTAGCGGGTCTTTTGACGTAGTGATTCTTACACCTGCATGCATACATATATGGTATCAATATTGTACTAGACGTAGATCAGTACCCCGATCATGACATTTGATAAAGAGGATACCAGATAAATAGTATGATGAATGAGATATTGACCCGTACCCAGATTTGGGATGCCGTACGACGGATTTACGTACGAGCTATATTTTGATGATTGATCCGCACTCTTGACTTGGGATGTCTGATTATAGATATGATATCGGATATGATATTATTGAGGCGGGATCACCGACTAATATATATACAGGTATGTATATGTATCGACTCAGATGTTAGGCGGTTTCCTTACCTGTAGCTCAGCTTGTTAGTTCAGCCGTATAGTTCAGTGTAGTTGTTAGATTAGATTAGACTCCTACCTATTTCAAAACTAACGAATCGTGGGTATTTTAAAAGACAGCCCAAGGGATCCTACGAATATTTCAAAAGACGTATTTTTTCATAAAAACACCGTAGCCCCTATTTTCAAAACCCCATGATTCGTGTGTTTTCAAAAGGCACCATTTGTAGGACTTTTATTAGATTAATTCAGATTAGTTATAGTTGCGTCTAGTTTTCAGCTACCACTCATTATTGTGGTTCGCTTCGCATCACATGCTTATATTATGTTTCGTACTACATTATTGATATCATGCTGTTAGGACACCAGCACCATTACCGATGATGCGTATGTACCACGTACACTTACTTGCCGGCTCACACACATCTTCATCGGTAATTGCCATGCCACGTACACTTTAGAAATACTATTGCATTGATATAGGTTGTTAGCTAATAATTTAGACAGGATATTAGTGTACTCGCCTTATGTGCTAGATTAGATATTGTAGTTATTACCTGCTACTTCATGCATACTGTTATTCATTGTTATGCCGCATTCATGGATTCTCATGCATATATTCACTATTTTTACGTGTTATTGAGGTTTTGGATTTGGATTTCCTTGAGATTTTCTGGATTTGGAGGAAAACCGCAAAAACACAAATAAACATTTTCTCTCTTTTAAAATAAAAAGTGCGGTTTTCCCATGATGTATGAGTCGTCCACCATGAGTTTGCTGATGGATTTGGAAACCCGATTCGAGGAGACGGATGAACCGTTTCGGGTACATGGTGGACCCGGTGAGGTACCCCGGGGCAAGAAGCGCGTGATGATGACGATGTGAGCCTGGCAGGGGAGCACTACCTACCGGTGATTTTACCCGACGCGTCGGATATCCGGAGGATACCGTCGTGGTCTTGAGATGGATGGTAGGGGCCGGTCTGGACTAACGGCGCCCTAGATATTATGATTGAGACATTGCGATTTCGAGATTTTGAGGTACAGAGACTGTGATACAGAGATACCGAGATATTGGGATTACGTTTTGTGCCGATGCTAGGCACTGTTTTATGCTGACTTCATTACGATACCTCATTTTAAAAATACAAAGGAAATCTCACTAAATTATGAAAATAGTTCTTCATTTACAGGCATTCTGTTTTCATGCATTCATACCTCATTCATATGATATATTGCTACCCTTGGGCACTGACACGGGCACATGGGATTACACTCGGGTTAGATATTTACCCTAGCCTTGTTATAGGCTGCTGGTTATATATATTTGAGGATGTATATTGATCGTATGACCTAGGATTGCGTCATACATGCGATTTCTATTCGTAGATATTTTTCTATTCACGAGTTGGCAACTCACCCCCGTTGTGCCCCAGTTTCTTGCAGGTTTGCCGTACAGGTTTCATTACGGCTTTGCGGGCACAGTTTCGTTCGGGTGACTTGCTAGTAGGTGGGTTTTTGGTATCGTACCCATCATATTACCTTGTATATTATTATTCAGTTGTATCTAGAGGTTCCATCAACCAAACATGTATTTATTTGAGATAGAGACCTGTGTTGTTTATCCTATCGACCTTAGAGTCGTGTTTTGTATTTATACGGATTTCATGCTGTTTTGAGTTTCCTTTTCTGTGGTGATCCTCGCCTTTCGGCGTTGTATATTATATTGCTTGCATGGTTGGGACCGTCGATTGACGAAGAGCTAGCTCCCGCTTGGGGATGCATTTTCCTTTATATATGCTTTATCAGGTTTTGTACCCGTTTTGGATCAGTTTTTACAAAGGAAACTCTGCCGAAATTTTTAGAAAAGAATTGTGATTTTAAAATGCATATTTCGGCGTATTTTGCAAAACTACTAGATTTAAATTGGTTTTCCTCCACTCTACTACTTTTCTTAGTTTGGATTTCTGGGTTTTCGGCTTACTTAGATTACGTACGCCTCGAGACGTTTCGTAGTTTAAGTGTCGGTCATGTTCCGTACTTTCGGGTCGTGACAAAGTTGGTATCAGAGCGTTAGGTTTTACCTTCGGAGCGTAGGATGACCCTTGGTTGATGGAATAGGTGACTAAAGTAGAGTGACGTACCGTTGGTATGTTCCGCGGCATATTTACGACACGCCACTCCGCTTAAGAAGCCTTAGGATGTACATTTCCTTGTTCAGTATCATATTCATTCCTAATCTAGCTTCTTCGGTACCAGTTTGGTTTTGCTGCCATGATTACGGGCAGGGAGAGCTACGGCTAGAGTTGCGGTCAGCACGAGCTCGTCACGAACGATGACTGACCAAGGCATGATCCCGGCGACACACTATTGTAGAGATGTGTCCTTTGATTGTGTTTTGCGCCACGAGCGTTGGATGGATCGCTGTTTGAGACTTCTCGGACGTGCAGATTAGCACTAGAGGATTGAGCCACTGACAGAGGCCAGCCAGATTTTGATGACCGTTGGTGGATTGCTTACTCATGATGATTGAGGCATGGTTCAGCATGCAGACGAGTGAGCCAGTTATTGCTGCGAACAACGAGATATCGCCCAGATGTTGGAGCTATTGCAGTACAAGTTGTATGAAGAGATGATAGAAGGTCGCTAGTCACCGATGATGAATGACTAGGACACATGGATTGTTCGCTACCCCGATGCGAGGTCATCAGATAGATTGATTCCAGCTAGAGACGACTTCACGCGGAGACGTTGGGAGTCGACAGAGACGATCGAATGTCAGAAACCTATTATTCCAAGTTTAAAGTAGTCGGAAAGACATGCAGGCAATTCTATGGTCCCTCTAGAAGAATGAAACCCTAACTCGACTTAATGACCGTATGAAAGCCTTTGAACCTTAGGGTTTACGGCAGTTCTACGGCGCCATTAGTGAGGCTTGGGTTTGCCCTTCTACGGCTGGACCACCGATGCTGTGGTATGTACTCGATACTATTAAATTGTCCCCAAGATGTTGAGCTCTTGGGGGATTATGAGGTTTTGACGATTCGATTGGATGGCTCGACTTAATTCGGATGCTAGGTGGGGAGATGCAATTCTTGGGAGACTCCCGATACGAGGATAGCCGTTGGAGCTCAGTCCATACAGCCACGACGAGACGAGTCCGAAGCGGTCGACCTTAGAGAAAAGTGGAGTAGGCGGTTCGTACGAGATCTTGATAAGATGACGTTCTACTCCGCCGACATCAGAGATGCGATACGCCTGCCGAGGCATTGTACTTGGATATACCTTCCAGAAGGAGTCGCGATGAGTATGCAGCCGTTCCGGAGCAAGAAACAGATATAGTAAAGGACGATGACTTCCGGACAGTTAGGCAGAGACGAGACTTGGAAGAGACCTTGAGCAGGATTCCTTCCAGGATATTGCTGCAATGATATTTGCACCCAGGATTAGATGTGTCACGTGCATTCAGAGAGCCAGAGGCCGACGCCAGTGACATGCTGCTTGACGAGTGGTAGTGAGGATGGACCGAGAGATGACCAGAGAAGTGCCAAAACGGAATCGTCCCCGTTAGCACACCTGACAGGGCCGATGAGCCGATGGATCGTGAGATTGGTAATCCCCAGGGAAGATAAGGATAATTCTGAAATAAGTTACGAGAAGACCTAGACCCAGAGTGGTCATTGTTACGCACACCAGCAGGCCAGAGTTCAGGATCGTCGACGAGATATGCTATGAGTGACCATGACAGTTAGCCAGAGATTCTTGGAGGATGTGCTTGAGCGGGACAATCTCGCCATGCTTGTTTTCAGTATTGTTGGGCGATTTATTCGCTTGATTTAATTTTGATGATTGGGTCTCATGATATTTGTTTTCATGCCCCATGGTGGCACTTGCTGAGTATTTACGATTTTTGCACAGTTGTTGCACTTGATATCGTTTTTGAACCTTGGTTTCCCATATATATGATTTCATGGGTTTTATACATTTGAGTTGATTTTGTGCGTATGCACGCACACGATTTGGTTTTTTTTGCACTCTGTATAGTTTACATATGCTTGCAGTGCAGTGACATGTATTTTGTGCACTTAGTTGCACTGGACTTCGATTTCGATTAGGATGTACGATGTTTGTTTGTGCACTTTATGCACTTGATTGGATTTTTTGCGTGTTTCGGCGCTTGATATTGGATTTCATGATTTCGTGCATGATGGATGCACCGGATTTGGATTTTAGCGCATGTTGGGCTCATGTTATGAGATACGATTTTGGTTGCACACCAGATGCACTAAATCGGGATTTTTCGTGCATGTCAGATGCACCTGTTTTTGCTGTCAGGCACACATTTGGCCCATGACAGATGCTTCGTCCACACCCGATGCACTTAGATGTTGTTTCTGTGCACATGTATGGCACATTTATGGATCTTGATTTCCGTGCGCACCAGACGCACGTAGTATTCATATGTATATTTTGGGATTGATTTCTTATGAAGCGGTACGTTTTTATGATGATTTCTATATGTTTTTATACTGAGCAGGACTAGTCAGAGGACAGTACCTGAGTATATTGTGCACGCATTGATATATTTCAAAGGGATTTCCAAAAGCGAGCTATAGTCTCTTTATTTACCTACGTGTCTGATATGCCACGAAAACGTTTAAAACAGGGAACCCTTCCAAATTGTGTTCAAAAACAGTGGATCGTGCATACTAAACAAAAGATATATAAGTATATGGCTATTTTCTGATAAAGACGTCCGCCACTGTGCAGCGTTATGCGCATCGCACAGCAACTTAAAAGATTTGGCACGCATTTACTACAGATATTTACGTGTATAGTTTCGAGTTGAATCATATTGGTTTCATATTGGATTTGGCATTATGGCTTTACCATAACTCCGATGATTGCGGGATGCTTGACGGAGTTTTGTTTTCGAGTTATCTACTCGTTACTCATGCGCATGCATTGCGCTATGATGCGTTTATGTATTGATGATTTCGGAGCCCCGACGACTTGGATTTTTTTTTTATTGAAATGTTTTTGGAAATTGGGGGTTTAAATTTAAATTCGGGGACCGAATTTCTTTAAGGGGGGAAGATTGTAACATTCCAAAATAATAATATATTATTTTTAGGAATTTTTAAAATTTAATATTATTTTATTGATTATTTTAATATTAAATTTATAATTAAATATCGATAAATGGGAAAAAATTTGAAAAAAAATTGGAAAATTCAAATATTATGTATTCTATGGAAATTAGTCATTTTTAAGTTTTTATGAGCATTTATATACTAATTTAGTGCTAATCGCGATTAAAAATCGCTAATCAGATTTTTTTTTGGCTTTTTGTGCAAAACTTGCACATATCATTTTTGGACTTGTGTCACATTTTCTTACCATGGTTTTATTTTGGGATCACTATTGGTGTGAGAAGGATTTGGATTAAAGGATAAAGAAAAAGAAAATGAGAAATAGGTATGGTGAGAAGAGAGGGTAGGTGAGGACTTTTGACTTAAACCTTAGCCTTTTCCCTTGGTTTTCCTCTCATTTTCCCCCCTCTTCCTGAGCTGCTGCTGCTGCTCCTGCCATTCATTTTCCCCCCATCATCAAGCCCTCTAATCACCTCAAAAATCACTCCAAAACCCCACCCTCATTTCATTAAAAAGATGCACAAGCTCGAGATCTACGCAATGGACCAAGAAAGCATGGATTTTGGCCACTAGGGGCAACTCAAGAAAATTCTTGAGTTGCCAAATGAGGTAATTACTGAACCATTAGCTTAGTTTTAGCCTTACTTTTACCCCTATGCAAGTTTAGAATCGAAATCGGGTGATTTGTTGATTTTAGGAAAAACTAGTAAGGGTTTGAGGAAATTATGAGTTGTGATGGGAAATTGAGTTCAGTGGAGACCCTATTTTGACCAAGCCCCTGACCTGACACAACCTGAAACCCAAAAATACGGAATTACGGGACTTTCATGTCGGTTTGTGAGTGTTTAGAGTGTGCAGGGAAATCTGGAATGTACTGGGACTTTTTCAGGAAAATTAAACAACACCAGGGACCCAATTGAGACCCAAGGAGACCACCCTATGCAGACGAACCCCATTGGACATAGGGGGGCCAGCCAGGCCGGTTTTTAAGGGTATGTGGCCGGCCCCTCTGTAATGAAAGGTGTCCATGTTGCTTCTGTAGATCACATACTCCCTGCATATCACCCCAGAGTTGTTTATTTTCCCTGTTTTGGCCTGAGTCAAAATCTGGGATCGTTTTCTTGGGTTGCTGTTTTACTTTTAGTTTTGGTTTTCCGTATGTGGATTTCCAGATTTTGATAATTTTGTGTTATCTCGATTGTGCGACGTTTATACGTCTATATCGAGTGATTCCGGGTTGTTTTGCGAAGGCTAACCGTAGGTTCTAACCTATAGGCCTTTTAGCGTATCGTATTGGTTCTAGCGTGCCGTTTCAAGTTTTGATTTGGTTTTGATGCGATGCGATACGTGTGATATGTGTAGGTACCCCGCGACGATCCGAGGCGATGCAGAAGATGACGGTGACATCGACACCGACACGCAGGATACAGGTGAGTAGATTTATATCTACGGGGAGAAGTCGGGAGGATGGCGTATAGCACCCCCGCAGTTTGTGGTGATGTATACGAATACGTATACACATAGATATTGATTATATGTTGTTGATTATTGATGATAAGATGGACATTTGGTATTTTTGGATTGGTTTAGTGTAGTTGCGAAACCCTAGAGTAGTGGTCGCACTCACACACGCACGCACACACATACTTGCATACATTCTTTCTTTTATATGTGCGTATTTGGGATCATATTTATGTGTTCACATGGGTATGGGACTATGTGTTCATATACTGGATTTGAGATGAGTCGATGAGATTGGGCTTGAGGCCAGGAGATCGGTGATGTGATTTGGTTCGTATTGAGATACGACATGATGTTTTAGCGGGTCTTTTGACGTAGTGATTCTTACACCTGCATGCATACATAAATGGTATCAATATTGTACTAGACGTAGATCAGTACCCCGATCATGACATTTGATAAAGAGGATACCAGATAAATAGTATGATGAATGAGATATTGACCCGTACCCAGATTTGGGATGCCGTACGACGGATTTACGTACGAGCTATATTTTGATGATTGATCCGCACTCTTGACTTGGGATGTCTGATTATAGATATGATATCAGATAAGATATTATTGAGGCGGGATCACCGACTAATATATATACAGGTATGTATATGTATCGACTCAGATGTTAGGCGGTTTCCTTACCTGTAGCTCAGCTTGTTAGTTCAGCCGTATAGTTCAGTGTAGTTGTTAGATTAGATTAGACTCCTACCTATTTCAAAACTAACGAATCGTGGGTATTTTAAAAGACAGCCCAAGGGATCCTACGAATATTTCAAAAGACGTATTTTTTCATAAAAACACCGTAGCCCCTATTTTCAAAACCCCATGATTCGTGTGTTTTCAAAAGGCACCATTTGTAGGACTTTTATTAGATTAATTCAGATTAGTTATAGTTGCGTCTAGTTTTCAACTACCGCTCATTATTGTGGTTCGCTTCGCATCGCATGCTTATATTATGTTTCGTACTACATTATTGATATCATGCTGTTAGGACACCAGCACCATTACCGATGATGCGTATGTACCACGTACACTTACTTGCCGGCTCACACACATCTTCATCGGTAATTGCCATGCCACGTACACTTTAGAAATACTATTGCATTGATATAGGTTGTTAGCTAATAATTTAGACAGGATATTAGTGTACTCGCCTTATGTGCTAGATTAGATATTGTAGTTATTACCTGCTACTTCATGCATACTGTTATTCATTGTTATGCCGCATTCATGGATTCTCATGCATATATTCACTATTTTTACGTGTTATTGAGGTTTTGGATTTGGATTTCCTTGAGATTTTCTGGATTTGGAGGAAAACCGCAAAAACACAAATAAACATTTTCTCTCTTTTAAAATAAAAAGTGCGGTTTTCCCATGATGTATGAGTCGTCCACCATGAGTTTGCTGATGGATTTGGAAACCCGATTCGAGGAGACGGATGAACCGTTTCGGGTACATGGTGGACCCGGTGAGGTACCCCGGGGCAAGAAGCGCGTGATGATGACGATGTGAGCCTGGCAGTGGAGCACTACCTACCGGTGATTTTACCCGACGCGTCGGATATCCGGAGGATACCGTCGTGGTCTTGAGATGGATGGTAGGGGCCGGTCTGGACTGACGGCGCCCAAGATATTATGATTGAGACATTGCGATTTCGAGATTTTGAGGTACAGAGACTGTGATACAGAGATACCGAGATATTGGGATTACGTTTTGTGCCGATGCTAGGCACTGTTTTATGCTGACTTCATTACGATACCTCATTTTAAAAATACAAAGGAAATCTCACTAAATTATGAAAACAGTTCTTCATTTACAGGCATTCTGTTTTCATGCATTCATACCTCATTCATATGATATATTGCTACCCTTGGGCACTGACACGGGCACATGAGATTACACTCGGGTTAGATATTTACCCTAGCCTTGTTATAGGCTGCTGGTTATATATATTTGAGGATGTATATTGATCGTATGACCTAGGATTGCGTCATACATGCGATTTCTATTCGTAGATATTTTTCTATTCACGAGTTGGCAACTCACCCTCGTTGTGCCCCAGTTTCTTGCAGGTTTGCCGTACAGGTTTCATTACGGCTTTGCGGGCACAGTTTCGTTCGGGTGACTTGCTAGTAGGTGGGTTTTTGGTATCGTACCCATCATATTACCTTGTATAATATTATTCAGTTGTATCTAGAGGTTCCATCAACCAAACATGTATTTATTTGAGATAGAGACCTGTGTTGTTTATCCTATCGACCTTAGAGTCGTGTTTTGTATTTATAGGGATTTCATGCTGTTTTGAGTTTCCTTTTCTGTGGTGATCCTCGCCTTTCGGCGTTGTATATTATATTGCTTGCGTGGTTGGGACCGTCGATTGACGAAGAGCTAGCTCCCGCTTGGGGATGCATTTTCCTTTATATATGCTTTATCAGGTTTTGTACCCGTTTGGGATCAGTTTTTACAAAGGAAACTCTGCCGAAATTTTTAGAAAAGAATTGTGATTTTAAAATGCATATTTCGGCGTATTTTGCAAAACTACTTGATTTAAATTGATTTTCCTCCACTCTACTACTTTTCTTGGTTTGGATTTCTGGGTTTTCGGCTTACTTAGATTACGTACGCCTCGAGACGTTTCGTAGTTTAAGTGCCGGTCATGTTCCGTACTTTCGGGTCGTGACACTGAGATAACACTTGAAACCTACCAGTATATCCCGCTTGCCCTGGGCAAGGACTTTGTGTAATGGCTCTCCTAGACACAGCGCGATATCAATCCCCAATACCGGGAGAGACGAATCCTGTCTAACCGTCACTGCCTCCAAGTGCTTCGGGACTGCACCCAACTACTACATGTTTGCACGACTCCTTTGAGCCATGGTAGTGTAGTAATCAAAGTACAGTGGGAACACACTCTAGGCGAAGTGACAGTGTCAAGTCAGCGGACTAAGCTGTACTCATGTCACTTGGGAACTGATAACTGACGATAGGTATAGTACCAACCAACAGTTCCTGACGAGTCCTATCCTGTATACTCGTAACCTAACGAGCACCCGCATACTATCTCAAGTACGACGTACTGACGGCAGTGGGACAGACCGTCTCCCATGCTAGGATGAGAAGCGCATACGCTAGTCTACTCCGGAGTATCGATGCCCTGTCTCGATAGTCCTACGAATAGGGACCTGTATAAGGATGTGCTTGTGGATTACCCATCCTCCACGAGTTTGACTGCCATCACAACGCTGGTAATCAAGCAAAGATCCTAAGGTCTCCACTAATGTGTATAGGTGATATACTAAAAGAAACACATGTACATATTAAAGTAGAAACAAACCAAGTAGCATACTGCTGTTTTGAGAAAGATTGTCTATACAGCTATGAATATCCCAATCTTCCATTAAGTAATATACAAACTAGTATGATACAGTAATGGCCTCTAGGGCATATACACTAACAATCTCCCACTTGCACTAAGGCCATGTACTGGCGTATCGAAGAACTGTCATCTCGATCAGCCTCTCGAACTGAGTCTGGGGTAAGGCCTTCGTGAGTGGATCAGCTGTGTTATCTTCCGTATTTACTCTCTTCACCTCGATCTTCCGGCGATCTACGATCTCCCTGATCAGGTGGTACCGCCTCAAAATGTTCCTGGACTTCTGATGGGACCTGGGTTCCTTCGCTAAAGCTATAGCGCCGTTGTTGTCACAATACAGCAGTATTGGATCAACACTGGTAGGAACCACCTGAAGCTCGGTGAGGAACTTCTTCATCCAGACAGCTTCCTTTGCGGCATCGCAAGCAGCTATGTACTCCGCTTCCATAGTTGAGTCAGCAACGGTTTCCTGCTTGGAGCTCTTCCAGCAAACCGCCCCTCCATTGAGGGTAAAGACATAACCCGACATGGACTTGGAGTCATCCTTGTCACTTTGGAAGATGGAGTTAGCAAAGGCCTCGATCTGGAGGTCTTTTCCGCCATACACCAAGAACATCTCCTTAGTTCTTCTCAAGTACTTGAGAATGTTCTTTACCGCTATCCAGTGCTTCTCCCCTGGGTCCGACTGATACCGACTTACAACGGTCAATTCGTATGCTACATCTGGTCTGCTACACAACATCGCATACATGATAGAGCCTACTGCAGATGCGTTTGGTATTGATGACATGCGAGCCCTTTCCAAATCAGTCTTGGGAGACATCTCTTTGGAGAGGGTGATTCCGTGATAAGCCGGTAGATTACCGCGCTTGGAATCTTCCATACTGAATCGTTTCAGTATGGTGTCAATGTACCTGGACTGTGAAAGTCCCAACATCCTTTTAGATCTATCACGATAGATCTGGATCCCCAGAATGTAGTTGGCATCGCCAAGGTCCTTCATGGAGAACCTCTATGACAAGAATCCTTTGACTGACTGTAGCATAGGAATATCATTTCCTATTAGGAGAATGTCATCGACGTACAAGACGAGGAATACCACATTTCTCCCTACAATCTTACTGTAAATGCATGGTTCATCTGGGTTTTTGATAAAGTCGAATTCTTTGACAGTATCATCAAAGCAGATGTTCCAACTCCGCGATGCCTGCTTCAGTCCATAGATAGACTGGAGCAACTTGCACACTTTACCGCCGATCCCACTTTGAATGAATCCCTCTGGCTGATCCATATAGACGCACTCTTCCAAATTTCTATTTAGTAAATCCGTCTTTACGTCCATCTGCCAGATTTCATAATCGTGGAAGGCAGCAATGGCAAGAAAGATCCGAATGGATTTGAGCATAGCTACCGGAGAAAAGGTCTCGTCATAGTCTAAACCAGGTCTTTGACGAAAACCCTTTGCAACAAGCCTAGCTTTATAGGTTTCGACCTGCCCATCTACACCAATCTTCTTTCTGAAGATCCATTTGCAGCCTATGGGTTTTACCCCTTCTGGAGCAAAGTCCAAAGTCTAAACTTTGTTGGTGTACATGGACTCCATCTCGGTCCGCATTGCATCCAGCCATTTTACCGAGTCATTGCTCTGAATGGCTTGCTGGAAGCTAGTAGGCTCATCATAATCAATAGTGCAATCCTCTCTATCCCCGTCTATGAGAAAACCGTAGTATCTCTCGGGCGGATGAGACTGCCTACTACTCCTGCGGAGCGGCGCAGGAATGTCCGGTTCTCTTGAAACGTCTGGTTCTTCCAAGCTTTCAGTAATAGCTTGTGGTTCTGGAATTTCTTCCAGTTCTATTGCGCTCCCACTTATCTGATTTTCCAAAAATTCAGTTTCTAAGAAGTGGGCATGCGGAGAAACAAAAACTTTTTGTTCTTCCGCGGAATAGAAAAGATACCCTCTGGAGTTCATTAGGTATCCCACAAACTTACACAGTACTGAGCGTGCCTCGAGCTTGTCCGCATGCTGCTTCTTTGCAAAAGCTGGACATCCCCATGTCTTAAGATACTTAAGACAAGGTTTCTTCCCACTCCTCATCTGATATGGGGTGGTAGGCACAGTCTTGGTTGGAGCCTTGTTCAAGAGATATGCAGCTGTTTCAAGTGCATAACCCCAGAAAGATTGCGGTAACTCAGCCTTACTCATCATTGAATGAACCATATCCAATAGGGTTCGATTCCGCCTTTCATATACACCGTTGTGTTGTGGTGTGTATGGAGGAGTACGCTGAGAGAGAATTCCATTCTCTTTTAAGTAGTCCAGAAACTCGGCACTCAAGTATTCACCACCTCGATCAGATCTCAGTGTCTTTATACTTTTTCCTGTTTGTTTTTCAACTTCATTCTTGTATTCCCGAAATTTCTCAAAGGCCTCGGATTTGTGCTTCATTAAGAAGACATGTCCATACCTAGAGAAATCATCTGTGAAAGTAATGAAGTATGAATAACAACTTCGCGCATGTGTAGACATTGGACCACACACATCACTGTGTATGAGTCCTATGAGCTCGCTCGCTCTTACTCCGTGTCCAGTGAACGGAGTCTTTGTCATCTTTTCCATGAGACAAGATTCACAAGTGGCATAAGACTGATACTCGAACGGATTCAAGTATCCCTCTTTATGTAACTTAGTTAATCGTGTCTCATTAATGTGACCCAGTCTACACTGCCATAAGAAATCCTGATTTGTTTCCGGAGACTTTCTTTTAAGTGTGTTCTGGACACTGAAAATCTAAGCTTGATTTAATACGTACATCCCGTTTTCTAATGTACCTGACCCAATCAGAACTTGATTTAGGCGGATGTGGACCACATCGCTTACAAAAGTAAAATCATATCCTTCCTTAGAATGTAAGGATACAGATATGATGTTACGGGTCGCACCTGGTACATACAAACAGTTACGCAGAATCAATATCTGCCCAGTTGTCAGTCTAAGATGATATTCCCCTACGGATTCAGCGTCCATGCCCATTCCGTTAGCAACACTGAGAGTCATATCACCTTTCTTGATAACCCTACAGTTTCTCAGAGCCTGTAACGAGTTACAGATGTGAGATCCTGATCTGGTATCCAATACCCAGGAAGTAGGGTTAACTGACATACAGTTCTCTACTACAAACACACCCGAAGCCGAAGCCACAACATGCTTCGAATTCTGGCTACTGGCTTTGCTAGCCCTGCAATCCTTCTGCCAATGTTCATTCCCATAACAATAGGAACATCCCTCTTTTACTACATCCAGTCCCGAAACTTTTGCCCTTCCCTTTCCTTCTTCTTCCCTGGTTTCTTTCAGGGTATAAGCAGAGGGCAAGGACTGCAGAATCAAGTCAGTATTTGACCTATTCTCCAATGTGGTATTCAGGTCTGTGAGACTAAAATAGCTGATCTCTGTAAGGACGTTGCCCCTACAGATGACCCGACAGCCAACCTCGCTTGAAGCAATTCGTTCGAGGTCTCATATCTTGCGATACGAGATTTCTCTCCATATCAATCTTTGTTATGGACGAAGATTGAAACTGAGTCCATCTTCTCGTGCTGCCTCTGGTTTGCACCATCAACTGAGGCTAACACGAGGCACTTGGCTTTCGCACAGTCTTTTGCCGATGTCATACGGATGTCAATGTCCGTGACAGGGGAAACTGGTCCTGAGACGGCAGGGGTTTTATTAGTTAAGAGGTGTCCCAGCTTGTCATGGGTAATGGACATCTGGACAGACCTTTGCCAATCATAACAGTCAGGTTCCGTCATTTTATTATCTAGATGTAACCTATGTGTGGTCACTGGGTCGCTGCAATTAAGAGAGAGAGAAGAAAACACTCAGCATGATGCTCTTGCAAGTTTAGATTGGTTTTAATTTATCTAAACAGGATGGCTCCCACTGTTTCTCGAATCCCACCTCAAACCAAAAAGGAAGAATTAGTCAGGATCAATCTCACCGTACAATACTTGCTTAACCGTTCAGCCAGGCTAGTGTCGGTACTTCGAGGGAGGTTTTCCAACGCTTTCACGAAGTTCCTTAATTAAATAACCTCTTTTCCCTGGCGGAGTAGCCCCGCTAACACCTTTCTTGACACCTACTTGGTTTATAGCATTGATGGTTAAGTGAGATAGTTCCCGAGGAGTAGCATATACTCAAAGTAGGATCGGGATCCAAATATCATCGCGTGACAAAACTGAAGGAATCCTACCAGAATCATCACACTCCAAATGGTATGCAGCGCTAGCAAGTTTCAGTTTCTTTAGAAACTCCCGATGTGGATTTTTGCCCCATGCTCTTATGACCTTGACGAAGGTCAACAAATTATAAGTCACATGTCAAGTTCTACCCGTCATTGTCCAGGTTAATTTGAACCCACCCGTATATACCCTTGGCGAAGGTCAACAAGGTAATACAACTTTCCCAAACCAACACATCTATCTACCCTACATATGAATACCCAACAGCTACCAATCACTATGCCTTGACGAAGGTTAACAGACATAGCTTGAATACTATTGAATATTCATACGAAATGACGGAGGGCTACGAATGGTTTTGGCGAAACCGTGAATGTAGTCAACTTGATATAATCGAAGGAACCTTGATGGCTTTTAAAAGGAGTGGCTTAAGCTCCGCGTTTAAAAGTTGTTTTTGAAAAGAAACCGAGTGGTTTTTGAAATTGTTCCGACTTTTACTTGGTTTATTTTCTTGCATTAATTTTAATGCGTCCCATCATTTAATCCCACCATTGCAGAAAACAACGAAAATATGATGTACGCTTATGCCGTCCGCATTCGCCACGGGCCCCATCATTACCAGTTAGGTTACTTAACTAACGACAGAGCGGGGGCTGGACTAGCGCGGATGCAAAACATAAGCAACGCCTAAATAGATATCATATATAGATATACACATTCGTCACATACAATGATAGCCATTCCAGATCACAGATGAACACATTGGATATACTAGGAATCCGCATTCCGTACGAGCCTGTAACGAAGAGCGGATTACACGGTCGCGATGAATAGCCAAGACCCCACCCTAGACCCCTACGGGTGCGGCAAACTACCCGCCAAGTACCCGAAGCGAAGCAACCTCCCTCAACACCGTGAGTAGGCCACTCGACACTTCGAGATACCCGGTAGTTTGTGCACCCCACCTTGGGTCCATCCTAGGAGCAAAAGCAATAAAACAAATTATACAATGACGGCTACAACCCCATCCCGGTTGTGCGGCCATATAAATAATATTACATCAATTACAAATTACATGAATTGAAAGAAAAAGAAAACTCTCATCTCACAACCCCCGACTATTCATCCGCGACAATCCAATGAATTCATATACACATACCATCAACATTACAGATCACAAATATGTATAACCACCACTAATCGACGTATAGCGATTAGCAGACGTTCAATACATATATCACATCACAGATATAACTCGTTAGCTTAAGTCTTTAGAAGTTCGATGAAAATACGGATTTTTAAACCCCAAAAACAAATTTTGCTTTCTGTAAAATCTGGGCAGAAAAAACATATTGTAAAAATCCCAAAACACCCCCAGAAAAAAACTGCAGGAAAATTGTGCCACGACCGAGTCAACTCGGCCGCGGATCCGTGGCGGGAGAACGCTCCTGCCGCGGTTCTGCGGCGCTTTGACCGAGTTAGTGGACCATTGTTCTTGCTTGTTCTTTAAAAACCCTGAGCCGATTTTTAGTACATGATTTATTATTTTTTGAATAGAAAACAAAATCGGCAGAAAGTTGATATTTCGGGCGTATTTTGCGACTTTTTCTCCGATCGAACTTCTAGTTACTTTGCTAACATGTTAGATATTTTGTTTGGCTAGGCTTTGATACCACTGTAAGTCCACGTTACCCGTCCCAGGTTCTCTGGGGTTGCGGTAATGGTGAAAAACGATTTTTTCCGTGGAGGTAACATGGACTCAATAAATGGATCTTTGCTAAACAAACTATCTAACAACCTAGCTAAGAGTTTAGCTACTATGTTAGGTGTTATACCTAATCTTGAACTCCTTGTGGTGGTCGGATCGGCCTCACCTCGTCGTCTCCTTGTGCCGAAGATGGATCCACCCGAAAGCTTCTACCTTTGGCTCCAACCTCAATCTAGAGGAAACTAAAATCCTTGGCTTGCTAGACCTTGGACCTTAGAAAGAGTAGAGAAGTGTTTTAGGGTTTTATCTCTATGGTTCTTGCTTCTCAACACATGAGACAATAGAACCATGAACTAGAGAGAGAGCAAGAGGAAGAGGGAGAGCTTGAGGATGAGAGAGAATGAGAATGATAGAATGAGCAAGACTTTTCTCACCCTTGCTCTCATAATCCAAAATAATCATAACAAATAATAATAATTGAGTATTATGTGATAGTTCATATCATATCAAAATGGCAATATCATTTCATGCACTCATTTTGTAAAGTATAACAAGCAAGCAAAAGTCTTTGCCATGAAATGATAGCCATTGTAATGATGATGGTCAACAAGTCCAACCTAGTGAACAGGTCAACTAAGTCAACAAGTCAACAAAGTCAACCTTTCAAACCAACCATGGCACAATAATAATTAATTAATATTATCATTAATCATATTTCTTATTCTCATTAGGGATTAGCAAAAGTCAACAGTCAACAACCCTAATGAGAATCCTCTGTCTCTGTCTCTCTTTCAACCATGCTTACACACCAGCATCCGCGTTTCGAGGAACACGAATACAAACGAGATAAAACCAATCCCAAAACGTACACTAGGATCTGGCTTAAACCAAAGCCCGCTAGTGATAACTGCCCGGACACTAAACGTGCACAAGTGCACGGATGTGGCCGAACCCTGTCGCAAAACCATGCGACCTCTACTCTTTTGCCTAAAGGCGAATAACTCTCTGTGTGGGACTCTAAAAACTCGACACTACGCTGGCAGTGGGTTTAACCACAGACCGCAAGTGGCAATAGCTGTGCGTAACGGACCCCTGGTAGATGCCGATAAGAAGACGGACGAGGTGAAACCCATCTGAACTCCTACTGAGCCTGAATGTGACAATCTCCGTACAGTCCGGTCAGTTCGTCTGAGAATATCGCATGGCGGGCCTAGGGGGCGGTAAACGTCAGTCCCCTAATATCTGTACAAGTCGTGTCGCAGTGTAGCCCAGAACACCCTAAGATAACACTGGAAACCTACCAGTATATCTCGCTTGCCCTGGCCAAGGACTTTGTGTAATGGCTCTCCTAGACACAGCGCGATATCAACCCCCAATACCGGGAGAGACGAATCTTGTCTAACCGTCACTGCATCCAAGTGCTTCGGGACTGCACCCAACTACTACCTGTTTGCACGACTCCTTTGAACCGTGGTAGGGTAGTAATCAAAGTACTGTGGGAACACACTCGAGGCGAAGTGACAGTGTCAAGTCAGCGGACTAAGCTGTACTCATGTCACCTGGGAACTGATAACTGACAATAGATATAGTACCAACCAACAGTTCCTGACGAGTCCTGTCCAGTGTACTCGTAACCTAACGAGCACCCGCATACTATCTCAAGTACGACATACTGACGGCTGTGGGACAGACCGTCTCCCATGCTGGGATGAGAAGCGCATACGCTATTCTACTCCGGAGTGTCGATGCCCTGTCTCGATAGTCCTACGACTAGGGACCTGTATAAGGATGTGCTTGTGGATTACCTAGCCCCCACGAGTGTGACTGCCATCACAACGCTGGTAATCAAGCAAAGATCCTAAGGGCTCCACTAATGTGTATAGGTGATATAATAAAAGAAACACATGTACACATTATAGTAGAAACAAACCAAGTAGCATACTACTAGTTTGCGCAAGATTGTCTATACAACTGTGAATATCCCAAGCTTCCATTTAGTAATATACAAACTAGTATGATACAGTAATGGCCTCTAGGGCATATACACTAACACATCCATCGCCTATCTCATGGGTCGAGAAGCGTATACTCTAGTCTACTCTGGTATATCGATGCCCTGTCTCAATACATCTACGACTAGGAACATTAAAGGATTTACTTATGGACTACTCTGTCCCCACTAGTATGATCTGCATCATAGTCCAGGTAATCAAGTACACATCCTAAGGGCTTTACCAACATGTAACTATAAGACAGTATCAAGAGACAAGTATACATGTTAAGATAAAGTGCAACCAGATAGCATACTATCATATCGAGCAAGAAAGTCCTCTCTATATTTTTCCAAGCATCCAATATAATATACATCATCTCTACAATACTGGCCTCTAGGGAATACATACAACTAACACCCATATCCATTGATGTTTGACATCGAGATCGTATACGGGTGCTCAGTGGTGATTGGGTACACTGGACAGGCTCGCCGAGAACTCATATATGGTATTATATCTATCGTCGGATAGCAGTTCTCAGGTGACACTGGTACTGGTTAGTCTGTAGACCCGAGATCGTCATAGAGTATTGTGTGTTCTTCCACTGTACTTTGATTACCACCCTACCACGGCTTTGCTGAGTCATGTTAACAGGTGGCTTTTGGGTACAGTCCCGAGACACACGAAGAGGATGAGCGATAGGAGGGGTTTCGTCTCTCCCGATATTGGGGGTTGATGCTGTGCTGTGCACGATTGGCTATATCAGTAAGTCCCTGGCCAGGGCTGTTGAGATTTACTGATAAGTGTTATCAGTAGTTTCTCGATCTGTTATAGACTATTCATCGGCACGACTTATTGAGTTTTTGGGGTCGACATTACCATCCCTACTCGATATGCAGCATATCTGATGAAGAGACCGGACTGTACGGTAATGTTGCCGGTTGGCTCGACGGGAGTTGTGACAGGTTTGCTTGTTTTCTTCTGATCGCTCAATACCCGAGTGGCCGTTACGTTTAGCTGACCTCTTGCGGCTTGGGGGTGCTTGATATGATCATCATCCACTGCCAGCGTATTGACGAGTCTTAGACTCCCACAATGGAGTTACCTAGTCCAGGCGAAACGATGTGGTGCGCATATGAGATATGCGTAGGGACCCGATTAAATGCGCGTATGTGATACCGTATATTAATCGGGCGGTTTGCTATTGGTCGGGTCGTATGTGATATGACCGGTTAGCTAAATCAAGTGTTTATTTATCATTGACCATTAGCTTTTTCACTTTAAACCCTTCTTGTCTTTTGTTGTATGCATGCGTGTATGCATTTATTCCCTTTGATGCACATATGGATGTGCATGCACTCATACATGCATACACAATTCTATCATGGTTGATGATACATGAGATGGTGGCAATATAAGACTCACACCTTGTTATATATATGTTGATATTTATTTTTGGATAAATGGAATTGGATAATTACTCATGGTTGATTATTTTTTTTCCCCCACTAACCTTTGTGTTAACCATGAGTTATTTTCCATGGCCATTTTGCATCCAAAAGAAAATATCTTGATATTTATAAACTAGAGTTAAGAGTAAGAAGGAGAAAATATATATATATTTTCTTTTCTCATTCTTATCTTTATCTTTTATCATTATCTCTTGAGCTCTCATTTGCCATCATCTTCTTCCTCCTCTCTCTTGCTCTCTAGCTTTCATTAGTGAGCAATAGAGTGATCAAGTTAGGGTTTTGAAGTGAGAAAACAAACCACATCACCATTCTACACTACTCTTGCCCATTAGTTTAAAGTGTTGGCTTCTATTTCTTCTCTTGATAAAGTGAAGCCTTGAGCTTGGACAAAGTGGACTCCGGGTGGATCGTCGTGGAATTGGAGGATCTCAAGCAAGCTTCTTTCACCCCTCAAGTGGCCAAGGAGTCTAGCGTAGGGATCTACAAAGGTTGTATTCTCAAACCCTAGGCTTTTAGTACTTGTGGATTGTGATATAGTTTTGTGTTACTCTGGCTTTTCTAGTATGATCCTTAGAATGTTTTTTTAGCACCCTATATTTTTTAATATGGCATGTGTGTTGCTACCAAACCCTAGTAGTGGTGCTGTAGAAAACCCTCATATACACTAACAAAGTATGGACTTTGGTTGCTTTATCTGAAGGGTTAAATCCCCATCAGGAGAAAATATATCTTGAGAAGATTACTTGGTGTAGATGGAAAAGTTGAGACTTTCAAAGCTAGACTTATTTCAAAAGGTTCTCGTCATAGACCAGGTGTGGATTATGATGAAACCTTTTCTCCAGTAGCTATGCTTAAGTCCATCCGGATCCTACTTGCCACTGCTACATAACATAACTATGATATCTGGCGGTTGGGTGTCATGACTGCTTTTCTAGATAGTGATTTAGAAGAAAGCGTCTATAAGTACACAGCCATAGGGCTTCGTAGACAGTGGGGGCAGCGAAAACGTGTGCAAGTTGCTTTATGGGTTAAAGCAGGCATCGCGGAGTTGGAACGTCTGTTTTGATGTGGTAGTCAAAGAGTTTGACTTCATCAAAATGGTAGATGGACCTTGTATATATACAAAAGGGTTGTAGAGAGTAATGTGGTCTTTCTCGTAATGTACGTGGAAGACATACTCTTGATTGGAAAGGAAAGGAGTTTCCTATGCTACACTCGGTCAATCTCCTCTTATCACAAGGATTCTCCATAGAGGATCAAGGTGATACCTCCTAAATCCTGGGTTTAGGATCTATGAGATAGATCTAAGTGGATGTTAGGATTCTTACTAGGCGTAGTGTGTTAGTATTAATCGATCCTGGGGAGAATCACTGGATAGCTTCCAGGGTGGTAAGGATGACTGAATGTCTGTCACATGCATTGTCTTTACCCTCAGTTGAGGGATGGTATGTTGGAAGAGTTCCAAGCTAGATACCGTGGCAACATACACGATAAGGGCCGGATACATCTCTACCAAGGTTACTACCAAAGAGGTAATCTGGGTAAATATTAGTTCATGATATGAACTTCGCTCCTACCTTTGTGTGACAATGGAGTTGTGGATTATGCCTAGGAACCACCATCACATCAGTGACCTAGACATATTCTAAGGCAGTATCACTTGATCATGGAGATGGTTGATCTTTAGGGAGATCGAGGTTAGGAGAGTAGACACAGAGGACAACAGGGCGGATCCACTCACAAAGGCCTATTCCCAGGAGAGACTTTTATGGGATGGTTAAGTATGAGATACTTCAACCACTGCTGATTGTTGGGTATTGGATACTACAACAGATGACCCTAGTGCAAGTGGGAGATTGTTAGTTATATGTATCCCTTAGAGGCCATTACTGTACATACGATGCATATTGTAGTGGATGCTTGGAAATATATAGGGAGGACTTGTAAGTCCACGTTGCTCACCCCGGTTCTTACGGGGAGGCGGAAACGGCGACAAACAATTATTTAGCGCAAAGGCAACATGGACTAAAAGCCGAATCTTTGCTAAACTAGAAACTAGCAAACTACAAGAGGTGTTAACTACTATGCCGTAGAAATTATACCTCACGAAACCGGTCCTTCGGATCTTCTCTCCGCTGTCCGGCTCATCCATCAACGCTCCGAGGGTCGATCCGGATCTTGGTCACCTCCGCGGCCTTCTTGAGTCAAAGACGATCCACCCGAGAGATGTACACCGAGATCCACCTCGAGCCGAGGCAACTAGGGCAACAAGATCGCTAGTCTTGAAGTCCTAGGTTATGTAGAAGAGGTTGATGGAAGTATATGTCTATGTGGATTCTTTTTCTCTCAACACATGAGATCAAAAGAATATTTCAAGAGGAGGAAGATGAAGGAGATCAAGCAACCATGGAGCTCTCTTTCTTTCTTCTCACTTGCAAGAGAGAGAGTGAGAAAAAGAGAAAATGAAAAAATCAACTAAAGAAAAAAGGCACCATGGTTGCAATAATACTAAACAACATCATTGCAAATCCTATCATGATAAAGTTGATGGCTACATTGACATGACCATTATCATGATCCAAAATGAAAAAGAAAACCAAAGAAGAGTGTAGACCTTTCATGAAGGTCAAGATCAACTTTGGTCACCGGGTCAACAAAGTCAAGAGTGGTCAAGGTGGTCAAATGGTCAAAGCAATTAGCCATCATAAAATTATCACTGAAAAGATTAGTAAGTAATGTCTCCGGCTCATAATGGTTTTGAACCGAACGAATTGCCAAAACCCTAATGAGCCTGCCACATAGCGGTTTTGGCCGAACCATCTGCCAAAACCCTAATGAGGCACCTCCCCTTTCATTGCTCCTCAAAACTGTGCATACACACCCGCATCCGCATTCCGTAGAATGAGAATGCACAGAAGACAAAACGAATCCATCCATGCAATACTAGGATCCAGTTTAAACCAAAGCCCACTAGTATTGCCTGCCCGAACAGTATACGCACACACAAGTGCATGTAAGTGATCGCAGCCCTGCCGTAAAACCATACAGCCTCTACACGTTTCGCTCAATGCATGGAAACTCTCTGTGTGGGACTCTAAAGACTCGACCCTACGCTGGCAGTGGGTTCAACCACAGACCGCAAGCGGCACTAGCTGTACGTAACGGTCCCCAGGTAGATGTCGATAAGAAGGCCGATGAGATAAACCCATCCGAACTCCTACTGAGCCTGTATGTGACAAACTCCGTACAGTCCGGTCTGTTCGTCTGATACATCGCATGGCGGGCCTAGGGGGTGGTGAATGTCAGTCCCCCAATAGCGGTACAAGTCGTGTCGGAGTGAAGCCCAGAACACCCTGAGATAACACTGGAAACCTACCAGTATATCTCTCTTGCCCTGGCAAGGGACTACTCGTGTAATGGCTCTCCTAGACATAGCGCGATGTCAACCCCCAATACCGGGAGAGACGAATCCTGTCTAACCATCACTGCCTCCAAGTGATTCGGGACTGCACCCAACTACTACCTGTTTGCACGACTCCTTTGAGCAGTAGTATGGTAGTAATCAAAGTACAGTGGGAACACACTCGAGGCGAAGTGACAGTGTCAAGTCAACGGACTATGATGTACTCATATTACCTAGGAACTGATAACTGACGATAGGTATAATACCAACCAACAGTTCCCGACGAGTCCTGTCCAGTATACTCGTAACCTAACGAGCACCCGCATACTATCTCCAGTACGACCTACTATTGGCTGTGGGACAGACCACCTCCCGAGCTGGGATAAGAAGCGTATACGCTAGTCTACTACGGAGTATCGATGCCCCGTCTCGATAGTCCTACGACTAGGGACCTGTATAAAGTGTTATTGTATATGCCCTAGAGGACATTACTCTATCATACTAGTTTGTATATTACTTAATGGAAGCTTGGGATATTCAACTTGTATAGACAATCTTGCTCAATATAGTAGTATGCTACTTGGTTTGTTTCTACTTCAATGTGTACATGTGTTTATTTTAGTATATCACCTATACACATTAGTGGAGCCCTTAGGATCTTTGCTTGATTACCAGCGTTGTGATGGCAGTCACACTAGTGGGGGCTGGGTAATCTATAAGCATATCCTTATGCAGGTCCCTAGACGCCGGACTATCGAGACAGGGCATCGATACTCCGGAGTAGATTAGCGTATGCGCTTCTCATCCCAGAGTGGGAGACGGTCTGTCTCACAGCCGTCAGTACATCATACTTGAGATAGTATGCGGGTGCTCGTTGGGTTACGAGTACACTGGACAGGACTCGTCGGGAAATGTTGGTTGGTACTATACCTATCGTCAGTTATCAGTTCCCAGGTGACATGAGTACAGCTTAGTCCGCTGACTTGACACTGTCACTTCGCCTCGAGTGTGTTCCCACTATACCTAGATTACTACCCTACC
The DNA here is from genome assembly GCA_030015575.1 of Agapanthus africanus. Classification (NCBI taxonomy): domain Eukaryota; kingdom Viridiplantae; phylum Streptophyta; class Magnoliopsida; order Asparagales; family Amaryllidaceae; genus Agapanthus; species Agapanthus africanus. The sequence continues at coordinate 111,857,952 of CM057351.1, forward strand.
ACGGCTCAAAGGAGTCGTGCAAACAGGTAGTAGTTGGGTGCAGTCCCGAAGCACTTGGAGGCAGTGACGGTTAGACATGATTCGTCTCTCCCGGTATTGGGGGTTGACATCGCGCTGTGTCTAGGAGAGTCATTACACAAGTAGTTCCTGGCCAGGGCAAGCGAGATATACTGGTAGGTTTCCAGTGCTATCTCAGGGTGTTCTGGGCAACACTCCAACACGACTTGTACCGCAATTAGGGGAGTGACGTTTACCACCCCCTAGGCCCGCCATGCGATGTATCAGACGAACAGACTGGACTGTACTGAGATTTTCACATTCTGGCTCAGTAGGAGTTCAGATGGGTTTCACCTCGTCAGTCTTCTTGTCGGCATCTACCTAGGGACCGTTACGCACAGCTAGTGCCGCTTGCGGTCTGTGGTTAAACCCACTACCAGCGTAGTATCGAGTCTTTAGAGTCCCACACAGAAAGCTATTCTCCTTTAGGCAAAAGAGTAGAGGTCGCATGGTTTTGCGACAGGTCGTATGGTTTTGCGACAGGGTTCGGTCACATCCGTGCACTTGTGCACGTTCGGTGTCCGGACAGTTAACACTAGCGGGCTTTGGTTTAAGCCAGATACTAGTGTATATTTTGGGATTGGTTTTATCTCGTTTGTATTTCGTGTTCCTCGAAACGCTGATGCGGGTGTGTATGCACAGTTGACAGAGAGACAGAGGCAGAGGATTCTCATTGGGGTTGTTGACTGTTGACTGTTGACTATTGACTTTTGGCTAAACCCTAATGAGAATAAGAAATATGATTAACAATAATATTAATTAAGTGTTATAGTGACATGGTTGTTGAGGGGTTGACTTTGTTGACTTTGTTGACCGGTTGACTAGGTTGGACTAGTTGACCATCATCATGACAATGGCTATCATTTCATGGCAAAGACTTTTGCTTGCTTGTTTATTTATGCAAAATGAGTGCATGAAATGATATAACCATTTTCACTTGAACCATCACATAATACTTGATTACTATTTTGTTATGATGGTTTTGGATTATGAGAGCTTGGATGGCAAAAGAGTTACTCATTCTCTCATTTCATTTCTCTCTCTTGCTTGAGCTCTCCCTCTTGCTCTTCCTCTTGCTCTCTCTGTACTTCAAGAAAACACCCTCTCATGAGTTGAGAAACATTGCCTTAGAGATAAAAGAAAACCCATATCACTTCTCTACTCATCATAGTTTAGAAGGTTTGGCAAACCAAGTGTTCTAGTTTCTTCAAGTTCGAAGAAGAAGCCAAAGGTAGAAGCTTTCAGGTGGATCCATCTTTGGCGCAAGGAGACGACGAGGTGAGGCCGATCCGTACACCGAAAAGAGTTGAAGACGAAGGAGTTCAAGAAAGATATAGCCCCCTAACCGAGTAGGTAAAACTCAAGTTAGGTTGTTAGGTAGTTGTTTAACAAAGATCCGTATTTTGAGTCCATGTTACCACCACTTGAAAAATCGTTTTTCATCATTTCCGCAAGCCCGTAAGTACCGGGAGAAGTAATGTGGACTTACAGTGGTATCAGAGCCTAGTTAAACACTATCTAACATGTTAGCAAAGTAACTAAAAGTTCGATCGAAGAAAAAGTCGCGAAACGAACCCGTAAAATCAAGTTTCTGCCGATTCTGTTTTCTGTTCAAAAAATGATAAATCTTACACTAAAAATCAGCTCAGGCTTTTGTTTAAACACCCAAGAAAATCGGTCCAACGAACCGGTCAAGTCGCCGCGGAAACGCGGAGGGAGCATGCTCCCGCCGCGGTTCCGCGGCCGAGTTGACTCGGCCGTGGCACAATTTTGCTGCTGTGTGTTTCTGGGGTTGTTTTGGGATTTTTAAAATATGTTTTTTCTGCCCAGATTTTCCAGAAAGAAAAATTAGTTTTTGGGGCTTGAAAATCCGTATTTTGAACGAACTTCTAAAGACTTAAGCTGACGGGTATATATCTGTGATGTGTTATATGTATTGAACATCCGCTAATCGCTATACGTCGATTAGTGGGGGTTATACGTATCTGTGATCTGTAATGTTGATGGTATGTGTATATGAATTCATTGGATTGTCGCGGATGAATAGCCGGGGGTTGTGAGATGGGAGTTTTTCCTTTTATCTTTCAATTCATGTAATATGTAAATTGATGTAATATTATTTTTGGCCGCACAACCGGGTCGGGATTGTAGCCGTCATTGTATAATTTCTTTTTACTGTTTTTGCTCCTAGGATAGACCCAAGGAGGGGTGCACAAACTACCGGGTATCTCGAAGTGCCGAGTGGCCTACTCACGGTGTTGAGGGAGGTTGCTCCGCTTCGGATATTTGGCGGATAGTTTGCCGCACCCGTAGGGGTTAGGGTGGGGTATTGGCTATTCATCGCGACCGTGTAATCCGCTTTTCGTTACAGGCTCGTACGAATTGCCGAATCCTAGTATATCCAATGTGTTCATCTGTGATCTGAAATGGCTATCATTGCAATATATCTATGTATGATATTATTTAGGCGTTGCTTATGTTTTGCATCCGCGCTAGTCCAGCCCCCGCTCTGTCCTTAGTTAAGTAACCTAACGGGTAATGACGGGGCCCCGTGGCGAATGCGGATGGCATAAGCTACGTCATATTTTGGTTGTTTTCTGCATTGGTAGGATTAAATGATAGGACGCATTGGAATTAATGCAAGAAAAATAAACCAAGTAAAAGTCGTTGGAACACTTTCAAAAACCACTCGGTTTCTTTTCAAAAATAACTTTTAAACGCGGAGCTTAAGCCACTCCTTTTAAAAGCTATCTCGTTCTTTCGATTATATCAAGTTCACTACGTTCACGGTTTCGCCAAAACCATTCGTAGCCCTCCGTTGTTTCACATGGATGGTCAATAGTATTCAAGCTATGTTTGTTGGCCAAAGTCAAGGCATAGTGATTGGTAGCTATTGGGTATTCATGTGCAGCATAGATAGATGTGTTTGTTTGGGGCAGTCGTTCTACCTTGTTGGCCAAAGTTAAGGGTATGTGCGGGTGGGCTCAAATTAACCTGGAGAATGACGGGTAGAACTTGACATGTGACTTATGATTTGTTGGCCAAAGTCAAGGTCATGAAAGCATGGGGCAAAAATCCACATCGGGAGTTTCAAAAGAACTGAAACTTGCTAGAGCTGCATACCATTTGGAGTGTGATGATTCTGGTTGGATTCCTTCAGTTTTGTCACGCAATGATATTTGGATCCCGATCCTACTGTGAATATATGCTACTCCTCGGGAAATTTCTCACTTAACGATCAATGCTATAAACCAAGTAGGTGTCTAGAAAGGTGTTAGCGGGGCTACGCCCACAGGGAAAAGAGGTTATTTAATAAAGGAACTTCGCGAAAGCGTTGGAAAACCTCCCTCGAAGTACCGACACCAGCCTGGCCGAACGGTTAAGCAAGTATTGTACGGTGAGATTGATCCTGACTAATTCCTCCTTTTTGGTTTGAGGAGGGATTCGAGAGACAGTGGGAGCCATCCTGTTTAGACAAATTAAAAACCACTCTAAACTTGCAAGAGCATCATGCTAAAGTGTTTCTTCTCTCTCTCATAATTGCAGCGACCAAACATCATGACCGGACTTAAGTTATTACTAGATAAAAACATACTGACAGGGCTAAACTACAAAGATTGGCTCAGGAATGTCAAAATGGCAATCACTTATGACAAGTTGGGGTATCTCCTTACCACCAAAGCTCCCCCTGTCCCAGGTCCTAAAACCAGCGTCGCGGATAGGGAAATCCATAAGACCTGGGAAATCGATTGCGCGAAGGCCAAGTGCCTCGTGCTTGCCTCTATGGACAACGAACATCAGAGGAGGCACGAGAATATGGACCTCGGATCCATATTTCTCCATACAAAAGAACTGTATGGAGAGCAATCTCATATCGCAAGATACGAAGTGTCGAAGAAGCTATTTTCGGCAAGGTTGGCCATCGGATCATCGGTAGCGGAACACGTGCTTAAGATGATTAGCTTCATTGAGGAGCTCGCGGACCTTGGGACCACGTTAGAGAACGAGCTCTATACGGACTTGATTCTCCAGTCCCTTTCTTCCACTTACGCCCAGTTTATACTGAACTTCAACTTGCAACAAAAAGAAGTTAAACTTTCAGAGCTCCTCAACATGCTGAGGAGTGCAGAAGGAACCCTACAGAAAGGTAGGGAAACATCCACTTTGTTTGTAGGAGGATCTTCATCTTCTAGGTCCAAGGCGAAAGCCAAGGGAAAGAAGAAGAAAGCCCCCGCCAAACCAAGGGGCGGTGTTAGTAAAGTGGATATGAAGGGAAAGGTAAAAGCAACAAAGATAGCGGGGAAGCTTATAGGGAAGGAAGAGTGCTTTTTCTTTCATAAGAGTGGGCACTGGAAGAAAGATTGCTGGGCTTGGAAAGGCAGAACACAGGATCTGAAGCAAGTTGCGGCTTCAGCTTCAGGTGTGTATGTTATTGAAAACTGTCTATCAATAAACTCTACTTCCTAGGTATTGGATACCGGATCAGGATCTCATATCTGTAATTCTTTGCAGGCGATGAGAAACCGTAGGGTTTTGAAGGCAGGTGACATGACCCTCAAAGTTGCAAACGGAGCTAGCATGGATGCTAAGGCCGTGGGGGACTATCACCTGGGAATGTCAGATGGACATGTTTTGGTTTTACGTAATTGCTTTTTTGTACCCAATGCAACTTGTAATATCATTTCTGTATCTTTAATTTCTAAAGAAGGTTATGAATTTGCGTTTGTAAGTAATGTTGTAAACATTCACCTTATTCAAGTTCTGATTGGGTCAGGTACATTAAGCAATGGTATATACCTATTAAACCAACCACATATTTTCAATGTCCAGAATACACACAAAAGAAAGACTCCGGAAATAAATCAGACTTTCTTATGGCATTGTAGACTGGGTCACATCAATGAGAGAAGGTTGACGAAGTTGCATACAGAAGGATATTTGGATCCGTTCGAATATCAATCATATGCAATTTGTCAATCCTGTCTCAAAGGAAAGATGACAAAGACTCCGTTCACTGGACACGGAGTGAGAGCGAGCGAGCTCTTGGGACTCGTACACAGCGACATGTGCGGTCCAATGTCTACACATGCGCGAAGCGGTTATTCTTACTTCATTACTTTTACGGATGACTTTTCAAGGTACGGTTATGTCTTCTTAATGAAACATAAATCCGAAGCCTTTGGAAAATTCCAGGAATATAAGAATGAAGTAGAAAAACAAACCGACAAAAGTATCAAGACACTAAGATCTGATCGAGGTGGTGAATACTTGAGTGCCGAGTTCCTAGATTACTTAAAAGAGAATGGAATTCTCTCTCAGCTTACTCCTCCATTCACTCCGCAACATAACGGTGTATCAGAGAGACGGAACCGAACCCTTTTGGATATGGTACGGTCCATGATGAGTAACGCTGAGTTACCGCGATCATTCTGGGGATATGCACTAGAATCAGCTGCATACCTTTTGAACCGAGTTCCAACTAAGACTGTGCCTACCACACCATATCAGATGAGGTGTGGGAAGAGACCCTATCTTAATCACATTAAGACATGGGGATGTCCAGCTTTTGTCAAAAAGCAGCATGCGGACAAGCTCGAGGCACGCTCAGTACAGTGCAAGTTTGTGGGATATCCAAAGAACTCTAAGGGATATTTCTTCTATTGCGAAGAGGAACAAAAGATTTATGTTTCTCGTCATGCCCACTTCTTGGAAACTGAGTTTTTGGAAAATCAGATAAGTGGGAGCGCAATAGAACTGGAAGAAATTCCAGAACCACGAGCTGTTACTGAAAGCTTAGTAGAACCAGAGGGTTCGAAAGATCATGACATTCCTGCGCCGCTCCGCAAGAGTAGTAGGCAATCTCATCCGCCCGAGAGATACTACGGTTTTCTCATAGACGGGGATAGAGAGGATTGCATCATTGATTATGATGAGCCGACTAGCTTCTAGCAGGCCATTCAGAGCGTTGACTCGGTAAAATGGCTGGATGCAATGCGGACCGAAATGGAGTCCATGTACACCAACAAAGTATGGACGTTGGACGTTGCTCCAGATGGAGTAAAACTCGTAGGATGCAAGTGGATCTTCAAAAGGAAGATTGGTGTAGATGGACAGGTTGAGACCTATAAAGCTAGACTGGTTGCAAAGGGTTTTCGTCAAAGACCTGGTTTGGACTATGACGAGACCTTTTCTCCAGTAGCTATGCTGAAATCCATTCGGATCCTTCTTGCCATTGCTGCCTTCCACGATTATGAGATTTGGCAGATGGACGTTAAGACCGCTTTTCTAAATGGAAATTTAGAGGAGTGTGTTTATATGGACCAGCCAGAGGGTTTCATTCAGAGTGGGAGCAGCGGAAAGGTGTGCAAGTTGCTTAAGTCCATCTACGGACTAAAGCAGGCATCGCGGAGTTGGAACATCTGTTTTGATGAGACGGTGAAAGAATTTGGCTTTATCAAAAATCCAGATGTACCATGCATCTATAGTAGATTTGTAGCGAGAACTGTAATATTCCTCGTTTTATACGTGGATGACATTCTCTTAATAGGAAATGACATTCCTATGCTACAATCTGTCAAAGTGTTCTTGTCACACAGGTTCTCCATGAAAGACCAGGGTGATGCCTCATACATTCTGGGGATCCGGATCTATCGTGACAGATCCAAGAGGATACTGGGACTCTCACAGTCCAGGTACATCGACACCATACTGAAAAGATTCAGTATGGAAGATTCCAAGCGCGGTAATCTACCGGCTTGTCACGGGATCACCCTTTCCAAAGAGATGCCTCCCATGACTGATTTAGAAAGGGATCGCATGTCTATTATACCCTACGCTTCTGCGGTAGGCTTTATAATGTATGCGATGTTGTGTACCAGACCAGATGTAGCTTATGCACTGAGTGTGGTATGCCGGTATCAGTCAAACCCTGGGAAGAAACATTGGATAGCAGTAAAGAACATTCTCAAGTCTCTGAGAAGGACTAAGGAGATGTTCTTGGTGTATGGCGGAAAAGACCTCCAGATCGAGGCCTTTGCTGACTCCAGCTTCCAGAGTGACATGGATGATTCCAAGTCCATGTTGGGTTATGTCTTTACCCTCAATGGAGCGGCGGTATGTTGGAAGAGTTCCAAACAGGAAACCGTTGCTGACTCGACGATGGAAGCGGAATATATCGCTGCTGCAGATGCCGCAAAAGAAGCCGTCTGGATAAGGAAGTTCTTAAGTGAACTTCAGGTGGTTCCTTCCATTGTTGATCCAATACCTCTGTATTGCGAAAACAACGGGGCTATAGCTTTAGCAAAGGAACCCAGGTCCCATCAGAAGTCCAGACACATCTTGAGGCGGTATCACCTGATCAGGGAGATCGTGGGTCTCCCGGAGATCGAGGTTCTGAGAGTCTCTACGGAAGATAACACTGATGATCCACTCACAAAGGCCTTACTCCAGACTCAGTTCGAGCGGCTGATCGAGATGATAGGTCTTCGATACGCCAGTACATGGCCTTAGCGCAAGTGGGAGATTGTCAGTGTATATTCCCTAAAGGCCATTACCGTATCATACTAGTTTGTATATTACATAATGGAAGCTTGGGATATTCACCTTGTATAGACAATCTTGCTCAATATAGTAGTATGCTACTTGGTTTGTTTCTACTTCAATGTGTACATGTGTTTATTTTAGTATATCACCTATACACATTAGTGGAGCCCTTAGGATCTTTGCTTGATTACCAGCGTTGTGATGGCAGTCACACTAGTGGGGGCTGGGTAATCTATAAGCACATCCTTATGCAGGTCCCTAGTCGCAGGACTATCGAGACAGGGCATCGATACTCCGGAGTAGACTAGCGTATGCGCTTCTCATCCCAGTGTGGTAGACGGTTTGTCTCACAGACGTCAATACGTCGTACTTGAGATAGTATGCGGGTGCTCGTTGGGTTACGAGTACACTGGACAGGACTCGTCGGGAACTGTTGGTTGGTACTATACCTATCGTCAGTTATCAGTTCGCAGGTGATATGAGTACAGCTTAGTCCGCTGACTTGACACTGTCACATCGCCTCGAGTGTGTTCCCACTGTACTTAGATTACTACCCTACCACGGCTCAAAAGAGTCGTGCAAACAGGTAGTAGTTGGGTGCAGTCCCGAAGCACTTGGAGGCAGTGACGGTTAGACAGGATTCGTCTCTCCCGGTATTGGGGGTTAACATCGCGCTGTGTCTAGGAGAGCCATTACACGAGTAGTCCCTGGCCTGGGCAAGCGAGATATACAGGTAGGTTTCCAGTGCTATCTCAGGGTGTTCTGGGCTACACTCCGACACGACTTGTACCGCTATTAGGGGACTGACATTTAACGCCCCCTAGGCCCGCCATGCGATGTATCAGACGAACAGACCGGACTGTACAGAGATTGTCACATTCAGGCTCAGTAGGAGTTCAGATGGGTTTCACCTCGTCAGTCTTCTTGTCGGCATCTACCTGGGGACCGTTACGCACAGCTAGTGCCGCTTGCGGTCTGTGGTTAAACCCACTGCCAGCGAAGTGTCGAGTCTTTAGAGTCCCACACAGAAAGCTATTCGCCTTTAGGCAAAAGAGTAGAGGTCGCATGGTTTTGCTACAAGTCGCATGGTTTTGCGACAGGGTTCGGTCACATCCGTGCACACTTGTGCACGTTTGGTGTCCGGACAGTTAACACTAGCGGGCTTTGGTTTAAGCCAGATCCTATTGTATATTTTGGTATTGGTTTTATCTCGTTTGTATTTCGTGTTCCTCGGAACGCGGATGTGGGTGTGTATGCACAGTTGACAGTGAGACAGAGGCAGAGGATTCTTATTGGGGTCGTTGACTGTTGACTGTTGACTGTTGACTATTGACTTTTGGCTAAACCCTAATGAGAATAAGAAATATGATTAACAATAATATTAATTAAGTGTTATAGTGACATGGTTGTTGAGGGGTTGACTTTGTTGACTTTGTTGACCGGTTGACTAGGTTGGACTAGTTGACCATCATCATGAAAATGGCTATCATTTCATGGCAAAGACTTTTGCTTGCTTGTTTATTTATGCAAAATGAGTGCATGAAATGATATAGCCATTTTGACTTGAACTATCACATAATACTTGATTACTATTTTGTTATGATGGTTTTGGATTATGAGAGCTTGGATGGCAAAAGAATTACTCATTCTCTCATTTCATTTCTCTCTCTTGCTTGAGCTCTCCCTCTTGCTCTTCCTCTTGCTCTCTCTCTAGTTCAAGGCAACACCCTCTAATGAGTTGAGAAACATTGCCTTAGTGATAAAAGAAAACACATATCACTTGTCTACTCATCCTAGTTCACAAGGTTTAGCAAACCAAGTGTTCTAGTTTCTTCAAGTTCGAAGAAGAAGCCAAAGGTAGAAGCTTTCAGGTGGATCCATCTTCGGCGCAAGGAGACGACGAGATAAGGCCGATCCGTACACCAGAAAGAGTTGAAGACGAAGGAGTTCAAGAAAGGTATATCCCCCTAACCGAGTAGGTAAAACTCTAGTTAGGTTGTTAGGTAGTTGTTCAACAAAGTTCCGTATTTTGAGTCCATGTTACCACCTCTTGAAAAATTGTTTTTCATCATTTCCGCAAGCCCGTAAGTACCGGGAAAGGTAACGTGGACTTACATAAGGATGTGCTTGTAGATTACCCAGCCCCCACTAGTGTGACTGCCATCACAACACTGGTAATCAAGCAAAGATCCTAAGGGCTCTGCTAATATGTATAAGCGATATGCTAAAAGAAACACATGCACATATTGAAGTAGAAACAAACCAAGTAGCATACTACCATTTTGAGCAAGATTGACTATACAACTGTGAATATCCCAAGCTTCCATTAAGTATTATACAAGCTAGTATGATACAGTAATGGCCTCTAGGGCATATACACAAACAATCTCCCACTTGCACTAAGGCCATGTACTGGTGTATCGAAGACCTATCATCTCGATCAGCCGCTCGAACTGAGTCTGGGTAAGGCCTTCGTGAGTGGATCAGCAGTGTTATCTTCCGTATTTAATCTCTTCACCTCGATCTCCCGGCGATCAACGATCTCCCTGATCAGGTGGTACCGCCTCAAAATGTGCCTGGATTTCTGATGGGACCTGGGTTCCTTCGCTAAACCTATAGCGCCGTTGTTGTCACAATACAGCGGTATTGGATCAACAATGGTAGGAACCACCTGAAGCTCTATGAGGAACTTTTTCATCCAGAAAGCTTCCTTTCCGGCATCGCAAGCAGCTATGTACTCCGCTTCCATAGTTGAGTCAGCAACGGTTTCCTGCTTGGAGCTCTTCCAGCAAACCGCCCCTCCATTGAGGGCAAAGACATAACCCGACATGGACTTGGAGTCATCCTTGTCACTCTGGGAGCGGGAGTCAGCAAAGGCCTCGATCTGGAGGTCTTTTCCTCCATATACCAAGAACATCTCCTTAGTCCTTCTCAGGTACTTGAGAATGTTCTTTACTGCTATCCAGTGTTTCTCCCCTGGGTCCGACTGATGCCGGCTTACAACGCTTAATGCATATGCTACATCTGTTCTGGTACATAACATCGCATACATTATAGAGCCTACCGCAGTTGCGTAGGGTATAGATGACATGCGAGCCCTTTCCAAATCAGTCTTGGAAGACATCTTTTTGGAGAGGGTGATTCCGTGACAAGCCAGTAGATTACCGCGCTTGGAATCTTCCATACTAAATCGTTTTAGTATGGTGTCTATGTACCTCGACTGTGAAAGTCCCAACATCCTCTTAGATCTATCACGATAGATCTGGATCCCCAGAATGTAGTTGGCATCGCCCAGGTCCTTCATGGAGAACCTCTGTGACAAGAATCCCTTGACTGACTGTAGCATAGGAATATCATTTACTATTAGGAGAATGTCATCCACGTACAAGACGAGGAATACCACAGTTCTCCCTTCAATCTTACTGTAAATGCATGGTTCATCTGGGTTTTTGATAAAGTCGAATTCCTTGACAGTATCATCAAAGCAGATTTTCCAACTCCGCGATGCCTGCTTCAGTCCATAGATGGACTTGAGCAACTTGCATACTTTACCGCTGCTCCCACTCTGAATGAATCCCTCCGGCTGATCCATAAAGACGCACTCTTCCAAATTTCCATTTAGGAAAGCCGTCTTTACGTCCATCCGCCAGATCTCATAATCGTGGAAGGCAGCAATGGCAAGGAGGATCCGAATGGATTTGAGCATAGCCACTGGAGAAAAGGTCTCGTCATAGTCCAAACCAGGTCTTTGATGAAAACCCTTTGCTACAAGTCTAGCTTTATAGGTTTCAACCTGCCCATCTACACCAATCTTCTTTCTGAAGATCCATTTGCAGCCTACGGGTTTTACCCCTTCTGAAGCAAAGTCCAAAGTCCAAACTTTGTTGGTGTACATGGACTCTATCTCGGTCCGCATTGCATCCATCCATTTTACTGAGTCACCGCTCTGAATGGCTAGCTGGAAACTAGTAGTCTCACCATAGTCAATGGTGCAATCCTCTCAATCCCGGTCTATGAGAAAACCGTAGTATCTCTCGGGCGGATGAGACTGCCTACTACTCCTGTGAAGTGGCGCTGGGATGTCCGGTTCTCCTGAACCTTCTGGTTCTTCCAAGCTTTCAGTAATAGCCTGTGGATCTGGAATTTCTTCCTGTTCTACTGCGCTCCCACTTTCACCTTTTTCTAAAAACTGATGTTCCAGAAAGTGGGCATGACGAGAAACAAAAACCTTTTGTTCCTCTGCGTAATAGAAGAAATATCCCCTGGAGTTCTTTGGGTATCCCACAAGCTTACACAGTACTGAGTGTGCCTCGAGCTTGTCCGCATGCTGCTTTTTTACAAAAGCTGGACATCCCCATATCTTCACATATTGAAGATGGGGTTTCTTCTCATACCACATCTGATATGGTGTGGTAGGCATAGTCTTGGAGGGAACCTTGTTCAAGAGATATGCAGCTGATTCTAGTGCATAACCCCAGAAGGATCGCGGCAACTCAGCCTTACTCATCATGGAACGAACCATATCCAATAGGGTTCGATTCATCCTTTCCGATACACCGTTGTGTTGTGGTGTGTATGGAGGAGTAAGTTGAGAGAGAATTCAATTCTCTTTTAAGTAGCTCAGAAACTCGGCACTCAAGTATTCATGTAAGTCGATGTAGTACACCCCAGTACTTATGGGGAGGCGGAATTTTTCAAAAACGATCAAGTTTAAACAACGAACATCGACTAACCGCTTGAATCGAAGCTAAACAAATAATAACCAAACACATAGCTAAACTAAACTAAAGTGTTAAGGGATTATACCGATCGAAACTAGTCCTTCGTCTTTGTGTCCTCCTTTGTTCTCCTCGGCCTTCTCTAGGTAGTAGACGATCCACCCGAGAGCGAAACTCCAAGCTAAACCTCTAACTTGAGGTAACTAATCAACTTTGATTGCTAATCAAAGATGAAAGGATGATGTAGAGTGTAGGTTATGGATTGTTTAGTCTAACTAATCCTTTGATCTCAACACATGAGGATTAAGGATTAGGGTTTGAAGATGAGAGCTTGAGGAGAGAGATTGTGAGATAAGATAATGAGAGAAGAGAGAGAGTGTATCATAATATTATGAAGCATTCTTATTTTTCAATAATGAATAAAAAGAAATGAATAAGCATGCTTCATGAAATATCTAGTGATGATTCATTAGCATGAGTCATTAAGCAATAAATGTGCATTAATGAAATGAATGAATCACCACCATGACTCACTCTCTTATCCAAAAGAAACCTCCTTAGTCACATCTTCTAGAAGCTTCTCGAGTAATTACGAGAACGCCCCTCCGATCCGTAAAAATACGGAAAAACTTTAGACTGTAAAAATCCAATAACCGGATACCAGTAACTGGCTTAAACCAAAGCCGACTGGTAAAAACTGTCCGAAAGTCGTACGCGCGTAAACGCACGTATGCGTCCGAACCCTTTGTCGCAAAACCATGCAACCTCTATATCGTTTCGCCTGGAGTAGGAAACTCTCTGTGTGGGACTCTAGAGACTCGACTACTACGCTGGCAGTGGGTTTAACCACAGACCGCAAGCGGCACTAGCTGTACGTAACGGTCCCCAGGTAGTTGTCGATAAGAAGGCCGATGAGTGAACCCATCCGAACTCCTACTGAGTCTGATGTGACAATCTCCATACAGTCCGGTCCGTTCGTCCAAGACTATCGCATATCGGGCCTAGGGGGGCGGCAAGCGTCAGTCCCCTAATAGCGGTATAAGTCGTGTCGGAGTGAAGCCCATTACACCCTGAGAAACTACTTGAACCTACCAGCAAATCTCGCTTGCCCTGGCCAGGGACTTTGCGTAATGGCTCTCAGACACAGCACGATATCTACTCCCAATACCGGGAGGGACGAATCCTGTCTAACCGCCACTGCCTCCAAGTGCTCGGGACTGCACCCAACTGCTACCTGTTTGCACGACTCCTTTGAGCCGTGGTAGGGTAGCAATCTAAGAACAATGGGACACACTCGAGGCGAAGTAGCAGTGTCAAGTCTGCGGACTACACTGTACTCATGTCACCTGGGAACTGTTTACTGACGACTGGTATCAAACCAACCAACAGTTCCCTGTGAGTCCTGTCCGGTGTACCCGTAACCTAACGAGCACCTGTATACTATCTCCTGTACGACGTACTGACGGCTGTGGGACAGACCATCTCCCCAACTGGGATGAGAAGCGTACACACCAGTCTACTCCGGAGTATCGATGCTCTGTCTCGATAATCCAACGACCGGGGACCTGAATAAGGATGTGCTTGTAGACTACCCAGCCCCCACTAGTGTGACTGCCATCACAACGCTGGTAGACAAGCAAGATCCTAAGAGCTCTATCAATACGTACACTCACATATTAAGATAGAAAAACCAAGTAGCATACTACCATGTTTAGCAAGACTGTTATATACATGTGAATATCCCAAGCTTCCATTAAGTAATATACAAGCTAGTATGATACAGTAATGGCCTTCTAGGGCATAAACACTAACAATCTCCCACTTGCACTAGGGCCATGTACTGGCATATCGCAGACCAATGATCTCGAGCAGCCTCTCGAACTGAATCTGAGGAAGGGCCTTCGTGAATGGATCAGCAATGTTCTCTTCTGAAGCAACTCTCCGAACCTCGATCTCCTGACGATCAATGATCTCCCTGATCAGGTGATACCGCCTCAAGATATGTCTGGACTTCTGATGGGACCTTGGTTCCTTCGCTAAAGCTATAGCTCCGTTGTTGTCGCAATACAGAGGTATTGGATCAACTATGGTAGGAACCACCTGAAGTTCTGTTAGGAACTTCTTCATCCAGACTGCTTCTTTTGCGGCATCGCAAGCAGCTATATACTCCGCTTCCATCGTCGAGTCAGCAACGGTGTCCTGCTTGGAGCTCTTCCAGCACACCGCCCCTCCATTGAGGGTAAAGACATAACCCGACATGGACTTGGATTCGTCCTTATCACTCTGGAAGCCGGAATCAGCAAAGGCCTCCAACCTGAGGTCTTTTCCGCCGTAAACCAAGAACATCTCCTTAGTCCTCCTCAGGTACTTGAGAATGTTCTTTACTGCTATCCAGTGTTTCTCCCCTGGGTCTGACTGATACCGGCTTACCACGCTTAGTGCGTAAGCTACATCTGGTCTGGTACACAACATCGCATACATTATAGAGCCTACCGCAGAAGCGTAGGGTATAATAGACATGCGTTCCCTTTCCAAATCAGTCTTGGGAGACATCTCTTTGGAGAGGGTGATTCTGTGACAAGCCGGTAGATTACCGCGCTTAGAATCTTCCATACTGAATCTTTTCAGTACAGTGTCGATATACCTGGACTGCGAAAGTCCCAACATCCTCTTGGATCTATCACGATAGATCCGGATCCCCAGAATGTAAGAGGCATCACCCAGGTCTTTCATGGAGAACCTGTGTGACAAGAATCCTTTGACAGATTGTAGCATAGGAATGTCATTTCCTATCAATAGAATGTCATCCACGTACAAGACGAGGAATACGACACTTCTGGCCACAACTTTACTATATATGCACGGTTCATCTGGATTTTTGATAAAGTCATATTCTTTGACTGTCTCATCAAAACAGATGTTCCAACTCCGCGATGCCTGCTTTAGTCCGTAAATGGACTTAAGCAGCTTGCATACTTTCCCGCTGCTCCCACTCTGATTGAAACCCTCTGGCTGATCCATATAGACGCTCTCTTCTAAATTTCCATTCAGAAAAGCCGTCTTTACGTCCATCTGCCAGATTTCATAATCATGGAAGGCAGCAATAGCAAGAAGGACCCGAATGGATTTGAGCATAGCCACTGGAGAAAAAGTTTCGTCATAGTCCAAACCAGGTCTTTGACGAAAACCCTTTGCAACAAGTCTAGCCTTATAGGTTTCCACCTGTCCATCTACACCAATCTTTTTCTTGAAGATCCATTTGCATCCTATGGGTTTTACCCCATCTGGAGCAAAGTCCAAAGTCCATACTTTGTTGGTGTACATGGACTCCATCTCGGTCCGCATTGCATCTAGCCATCGTACCGAGTCGCCGCTCTGGATGGCCTGCTGGAAGTCAGTAGGTTCATCATCATCTATGATGCAATCCTCTCTATCCCCGTCTATGAGAAAACTGTAGTATCTCTCAGGCGGACGAGACGGCCTACTACTCCTGCGGAGGGGTGCGGGAATGTTCTGTTCTTCTTGAACCTCTGGTTCTACCAAACTTTCAGTAACAGCTTGTGGTTCTGGAATTTCTTCCAGTTCTATTGCGCTCCCACTCTTCTGATTGACTAAAAATTCAGTTTCTAAGAAGGTGGCATGACGAGAAACAAAGACCTTTTGTTCCTCTGCGTAATAGAAATAATATCCCTTGGAGTTCTTTGGATATCCCACAAGCTTACACAGTACTGATCGTGCCTCGAGCTTGTCCACATGCTGCTTTTTTACAAAAGCTGGACACCCCCATGTCCTAAAATGTTTTAGACAGGGTTTCTTCCCACTCCACATCTGATATGGTGTGGTAGGCACAGTCTTGGTTGGAACCTGGTTTAAAAGATATGCTGCTGATTCTAGCGCATAACCCCAGAAAGATCGCGGTAACTCAGCATTACTCATCATGGATCGTACCATATCCAATAGGGTTCGATTCCGTCTCTCCGATACACCGTTGTGCTGTGGAGTGTATGGAGGAGTAAGCTGAGAGAGAATTCCTTTCTCTTTTAGGTAACCTAGGAACTCGGCACTTAAGTATTCTCCATCTCGATCAGATCTTAGTGTCTTAATACTTTTGCCTGTTTGGTTTTCCGCTTCATTCTTGAATTCTAGGAATTTCTCAAAGGCCTCTGATTTATGCTTCATTAAGAAAACATATCCATACCTAGAAAAATCATCTGTAAAAGTAATGAAGTAGGAATAACCACCTCTCGCATGTGTAGACATTGGACCGCATACATCACTGTGTATGAGTCCTAAGAGCTCGCTCGCTCTTACTTCTTGTCCAGTGAATGGAGTCTTTGTCATCTTTCCTTTGAGACAAGATTGACAAGTGTCATAAGTTTGATATTCGAACGTGTCCAAATATCCTTCTCTATGCAACTTAGTCAACCTTCTCTCATTGATGTGACCCAGTCTACAATGCCATAAGAAAGCTTTATTTAAATCTGGAGACTTTCTTTTTAGTGTGTTCTGGACATTGAAAATTTGGAGTTGGTTTAAAACATATATGCCGTTATTTAGAGTACCGGACCCAATCAAACCATGATTAAGGTGGATGTTGACAACATCTCTTACAAACGTGAAATCATAACCTTTATTTGATAACAAGGAAACTGATATGATATTACACGTTAAGCTGGGTACAAAATAACAGTTATGTAAAACCAAAATGTGTCCACTCGTCAATCCTAGGTGATAATCCCCGACGGACGCAGCTCCCACGCTAGCTCCGTTAGCAACCCTGAGGATCATATCACCTTCCTCCAGCACTCTACGGTTTCTCAGTGCCTGCAATGAATTGCAAATATGAGATCCTGATCCGGTATCCAATACCCAGGAAGTAGAGTTGATCGACAGACAATTCTCAATTACAAACACACCTGAAGTCGAAGCCACAGCTTGCTTCGGTTCCTGGTTCTTGGCGTTCCACGCCTTGCAATCCTTCTTCCAGTGCCCTTTCCTGTGACAATGGAAGCACTCATCCAGGCCAACTACCGGTGCTGCAATCTTTTTCTTTCCCTTCTTTCCCACCTTACTAACACCTCCTCTAGGTCTGGGTGCGGCCTTCTTCTTCCTTCCTTTGGCCCTAGCCTTGGACCCGGAAGAAGATGCTCCGCCAACAAACATAGCGGGTGTTTCCCTTGCCTTCTGCAAGGTGCCCTCCGCACTCCTTAACATGTTCAGGAGTTCCGCAAGTTCAACTTCTTTTCCTTGAAGATTGAAGTTGAGGATAAACTGGGCGTAGGTGGGAGGAAGGGACTGGAGAACAAGGTCTGTATAGAGCTCATTATCCAAAGTCGTCCCAAGGTCTGCGAGCTCTTCTATATAGCCAATCATCTGTAGGACATGTTCACCTACCGATGACCCGACAGCCAACCTCGCTCGAAACAATTTCTTAGAGGTCTCGTATCTTGCTATACGAGATTGCTCTCCATAAAGTTCCTTTGTATGGAGAAATATGCCATCTAGGGACATATCCTCGTGCCTCCTCTGATGTTCATTGTTCATCGAGGCAAGCACGATGTACTTGGCTCTCGCGCAATCTAAATCCCAGGTTTTGCGGATTTCCTTATCCGCATTGCTGGATTTGGGACCAGGGACAGCAGGTGCCGTAGCGGTGAGGACGTACCCCAGTTTGTCATAGGTCAAAGCCATCTTGACATTCCGCAGCCAATCTTCATAGTTTGGCCCCGTCAGTATATTTTTCTCTAAAAGTAACTTAAGTCCAGTCATTTTCAGGGTCGCTGCAATTAGGAGAGAGAGAAGAAAACTCTTTAGCATGATGCTCTTGCAAGTTTAGAGTGGTTTTTAGTTTATCTAAACTGGATGGCTCCCACTGTTTCTCAAATCCTTCCTCAAACCATAAAAGAAGAATTAGCCAAGACTATTCTCACCGTACAATACTTGCTTAACCGTTCAGCCAGGCCGGTGTCGATACTTCGAGGGAGGTTTTCCAACGCTTTCGCGAAGTTCCTTAATTAAGTAACCTCTTTTCTCTGGGGGCGTAACCCCGCTGACACTTTTCTGGACACCTACTAGGTTTATAGCATTGATCGTTAAGTGACGAATATCCTGATAAGTATCAAGTACTCACAGTAGGATCGGGATCCAAATATCATCGTCTGATAATGTTGTAGGAATGCTACCAACATTCATCAAACTCAAAATGGTATGCATCTCTTTGCAAATTTCAGTTTCTTTAGAAATTCCCGATATAGGTTTTTGCCCCATGCTCTTATGACCTTGACTAAGGGCCAACAAATCATAAGTCACATGTCAAGTTCTGCCCATCATTATCCTGTTGATTTGAACCCATCCGTATACTCTTGACTAAGGGCCAACAAAGTAATACGACTGTCCCAAACCAACTCATCTATCTCTGCAACAAATGAATACCCCAGCAGCTACCAATCACTATGTCTTGACTAAGGGCCAAACAAACATAGCTTGAATACTACTGACCATTCATAAGAAATGACGGAGGGCTACGACTGGTTTTGGCGAAACCGTGAACGTAGTGAACTTGATATAACCGAAGGAACCTGATAGCTTTTAAAAGGAGTGGTTAAATCTCCGCATTTAAAAATATCTGTTTTTAAAATATAACCGAGTGGTTTCTTTTAAATTGTTCCAACGGTTTAAACTTTGGTTTATTTTACTTTGCATTATAGATAATGCGTCCCATCATTAACCTATCATTGCAGAAAACAACGAAAATACAACGTCCTCTTATGCCATCCGCATTCGCCACGGGGTCCCGTCATCACCCGTTAGGTTACTTAACTAACGACAGAGCGGGGGCTGGGCTAGCGCGGGTGTAAAACATAAGTGGCGTCTAAATAGCTATCATAATATAGATATTTTACATTCGTCTGACGCAATGAAATTCATTCCAGAACACAGATAAACAATATTGGATTTGCAAGCAATCTGTATTTCTTTTGAGCCTGCAAGAAAAGACAGATTACACAGTTGTGATGAATAGCCGTTACCCCACCCTCGACCCCTACGGGTACGGCAAACTACCCACCCGGCAGTCTGTGTACCCCACCTTGGGTCAGTCCTAGGAGCAAAAACAGTAAAATGAAATAATACAACGGTGGCTACAACCGCAACCTGGAAGTGCCCCGCGAAAATAATATTACAACAAATTACATTTACAACAAATGAATTAAACAAATAACCCATTGCTAACCCCGGCTATACACCACAACAGTCCAATACAGTTTATATGCACAAACAGATATAACCATTTCAGAAATGTGCAACCCCCTGCCAACCGACATACTAGCAGTTGGGGGAGGTTTACGAACACATTAAACAATCACAGATATAATCCAATACGCAAATACTGTACAATTCGATCGAATAAACAACTTCAATATTGCTCCAAAATCTGCTCTGTTAAACAGTAACCTGAGCAATAATTAAATATTCCAGAAAACCCCAAACACCAGAGAGGACCCACCCATGAAAAATGAGCCCATGACTCGGCAACTCGGCCGCTGAAGCGCGGCGAATCGGTGCAATCCGCCGCCCTTCCGCGGCGCTTTAGTCGAATCATGTGCTCGAATTTCTTGGGTGTTCTCCTGTGGTCATGTCAAGCTCTCTGAACACACCTGAAAAATTTTCTGACTTGATTTTAACTTCGACAGAAACTTGACAGAATTAGGGTTTTGCGGCTTTGTTTTTCCGTTCGAAATTCGTACAAATTTGCAATTAAGTTATATATTGTTTAGCGAGGCTCTGATACCACTGTAAGTCGATGTAGTACACCCCAGTACTTATGGGGAGGCGGAATTTTTCAAAAACGATCAAGTTTAAACAACGAACATCGACTAACCGCTTGAATCGAAGCTAAACAAATAATAACCAAACACATAGCTAAACTAAACTAAAGTGTTAAGGGATTATACCGATCGAAACTAGTCCTTCGTCTTTGTGTCCTCCTTTGTTCTCCTCGGCCTTCTCTAGGTAGTAGACGATCCACCCGAGAGCGAAACACCAAGCTAAACCTCTAACTTGAGGTAACTAATCAACTTTGATTGCTAATCAAAGATGAAAGGATGATGTAGAGTGTAGGTTATGGATTGTTTAGTCTAACTAATCCTTTGATCTCAACACATGAGGATTAAGGATTAGGGTTTGAAGATGAGAGCTTGAGGAGAGAGAATGTGAGATAAGATAATGAGAGAAGAGAGAGAGTGTATCATAATATTATGAAGCATTCTTATTTTTCAATAATGAATAAAAAGAAATGAATAAGCATGCTTCATGAAATATCTAGTGATGATTCATTAGCATGAGTCATTAAGCAATAAATGTGCATTAATGAAATGAATGAATCACCACCATGACTCACTCTCTTATCCAAAAGAAACCTCCTTAGTCACATCTTCTAGAAGCTTCTCGAGTAATTACGAGAACGCCCCTCCGATCCGTAAAAATACGGAAAAACTTTAGACTGTAAAAATCCAATAACCGGATACCAGTAACTGGCTTAAACCAAAGCCGACTGGTAAAAACTGTCCGAAAGTCGTACGCGCGTAAACGCACGTATGCGTCCGAACCCTTTGTCGCAAAACAATGCAACCTCTATATCGTTTCGCCTGGAGTAGGAAACTCTCTGTGTGGGACTCTAGAGACTCGACTACTATGCTGGCAGTGGGTTTAACCACAGACCGCAAGCGGCACTAGCTGTACGTAACGGTCCCCAGGTAGTTGTCGATAAGAAGGCCGATGAGTAAACCCATCCGAACTCCTACTGAGTCTGATGTGACAATCTCCATACAGTCCGGTCCGTTCGTCCAAGACTATCGCATATCGGGCCTAGGGGGGCGGCAAGCGTCAGTCCCCTAATAGCGGTATAAGTCGTGTCGGAGTGAAGCCCATTACACCCTGAGAAACTACTGGAACCTACCAGCAAATCTCGCTTGCCCTGGCCAGGGACTTTGCGTAATGGCTCTCAGACACAGCACGATATCTACTCCCAATACCGGGAGGGACGAATCCTGTCTAACCGCCACTGCCTCCAAGTGCTCGGGACTGCACCCAACTGCTACCTGTTTGCACGACTCCTTTGAGCCGTGGTAGGGTAGCAATCTAAGAACAGTGGGACACACTCGAGGCGAAGTAGCAGTGTCAAGTCTGCGGACTACGCTGTACTCATGTCACCTGGGAACTGTTTACTGACGACTGGTATCAAACCAACCAACAGTTCCCTGTGAGTCCTGTCCGGTGTACCCGTAACCTAACGAGCACCTGTATACTATCTCCAGTACGACGTACTGACGGCTGTGGGACAGACCATCTCCCCAACTGGGATGAGAAGCGTACACACCAGTCTACTCCGGAGTATCGATGCTCTGTCTCGATAATCCAACGACCGGGGACCTGAATAAGGATGTGCTTGTAGACTACCCAGCCCCCACTAGTGTGACTGCCATCACAACGCTGGTAGACAAGCAAGATCCTAAGAGCTCTATCAATACGTACACTCACATATTAAGATAGAAAAACCAAGTAGCATACTACCATGTTTAGCAAGACTGTTATATACATGTGAATATCCCAAGCTTCCATTAAGTAATATACAAGCTAGTATGATACAGTAATGGCCTTCTAGGGCATAAACACTAACAATTCACCACCTCGATCAGATCTCAGTGTCTTGATACTTTTGCCTGTTTGTTTTTCAACTTCATTCTTGTATTCCCGAAATTTCTCAAAGGCCTCGGATTTGTGCTTCATCAAGAAGACATGCCTATACCTAGAGAAATCATCTATGAAAGTAATGAAGTATGAATAACCATTTCGCGCATTTGTAGACATTGGAAAACACACATCACTGTGTATGAGTCCCAAGAGCTCACTTGCTCTTTCTCCGTGTCCAGTGAACGGAGTCTTTGTCATCATTCCCATGAGACAAGATTCACAAGTGGCATAAGACTGGTACTCGAACGGATCCAAGTATCCTTCTTAATGTAACTTTGTCAACCGTGTCTCATTAATGTGACCCAGTCTACAATGCCATAAGAAAGCCTGATTTAATTCCGGAGACTTTCTTTTAAGTGTGTTCTGGACACTGAAGATCTAAGCTTGATTCAATACGTATATTCCATTTTGTAATGTACCTGATCCAATCAGAACTTGATTTAGGTGGATGTTGACTACATCGCTTACAAAAGTAAAATCATATCCATCCTTAGAAAGTAAGGATACAGATATGATATTACAAGTCGAGCCTGGTACATAAAAACAGTCACGCAGAATCAATATCTGCCCAGTTTTCAGTCCTAGATGATATTTCCTTACAGATTCAGCATACATGCTCATTCCGTTAGCAACCCTGAGAGTCATATCACCTTTCCTGATAACCTTACGGTTTCTCAGAGCCTGTAACGAATTACAGACATGAGATCCTGATCCGGTATCCAATACCCAGGAAGTAGGGTTAACTGACATACAGTTCTCTATTACAAACACACCCGAAGCCGAAGCCACAACATGCTTCGAATTCTGGCTACTGGCTTTGCAAGCCCTGCAATCCTTCTGTCAATGTTCATTCATGTAACAATGGGAACATCCTTCTTTTACTACATCCAGTCCCAAAACATCTGCCCTTCCCTTTCTTTCTACTTCCCTGGTTTCCTTCAGGGTAGTAGGTAGAGACTGTTGAACTAAGTCAGCATCTGACCCGTTCTTCAATGTGGTCTTCAGGTCCGAGAGCTCAAAAGAGCTGGTCTCTGTAAGGACGTTGCCCCCTACAGATGACCCGATAGCCAGCCTCGCTGGAAGCAATTCGTTCGAGGTCTCATATCTTGCGATACGAGATTGCTCTCCATATAAATCTTTGTTATGGAGGAAGATAGAAACTAAGTCCATCTTCTCGTGCTGCCTCTGGTTTGCACCATCAACTGAGGACAACACGAGGCACTTGGCTTTCGCACAGACTTCTTCCGATGTCCTACGGATATCAATATCCGTGACAGGGGAAACTGGACCTGAGACGGCAGGGGTTGGATTAGTTAAGAGGTGTCCCAGCTTGTCATGGGCAATGGACATCTGGACAGACCTTTGCCAGTCAAAACAGTCAGATTCAGTCATTTTATTATCTAGATGTAACCTATGTCTTGTCACTGGGTCGCTGCAATTAAGAGAGAGAGAAGAAAACACTTTAGCATGATGCTCTTGCAAGTTTAGATTGGTTTTTAATTTATCTAAACAGGATGGCTCCCACTGTCACTCGAATCCCTCCTCAAACCATAAAGGAAGAATTAGTCGGGATCAATCTCACCGTACAATACTTGCTTAACCGTTCAGCCAGGCTGGTATCGGTACTTCGAGGGAGGTTTTTTAACGCTTTCGCGAAGTTCCTTAATTAAGTAACCTCCTTTCCCTATGGGCGTAGCCCCGCTAACACCTTTCTAGACACCTACTTGGTTTATAGCATTGATCGTTAAGTGAGAATGTTCCGGAGGAGTAGCATATACTCACAGTAGGATCGGGATCCAATTATCATCGTGTGACAAAACTGAAGGAATCCTACTAGAATCATCACACTCCAAATGGTATGCAGCGCTAGCAAGTTTCAGTTCTTTTGAAACTCCCGATGTGGATTTTTTCCCCATGCTCTTATGACCTTGACGAAGGCCGACATATCATAAGTCATATGTCAAGTTCTACCCGTCATTGTCCAGGTTAATTTGAACCCACCCGTACATACCCTTGACGAAGGCCAAAATAGTAGTACGACTGTCCCAAACCAACGCATCTATCTATGCTACAGATAAATATTCAGCAGCTACCAATCACTATGCCTTTGCGAAGGTCAAAATACATAGCTTGAATACTACTGACTATTTAACTGAAATGACGGAAGGCTACGAATGGTTTTGGAGAAACCGTGTACGTAGTGAACTTGATATAATCGAAGGAACCTGATAGCTTTTAAAAGGAGTGGTTCAAGCTCCGCGTTTAAAAGCTGTCTTTTGAAAAGAACCGAGTGGTTTTGAAAGTGTTCCAACGACTTTTACTTGGTTTATTTTCTAGCATTAATTCCAATGCGTCCCATCATTTAATCTTACCATTGCAGAAAACAACGAAAATATGACGTACGCTTATGCCATCCGGATTCGCCACGGGGTCTCGTCATCACCCGTTAGGTTACTTAACTAACGACAGAGCGGGGGCTCGCGGATGCAAAACATAAGCAACGCCTAAATAGATATCATATAGATATATATAAACATTCGTCGCATACAATGATAGCCATTCCAGATCACAGATGAATACATTGGATATACTAGGAATCCGCAATTCGTACGAGCCTGTAACGAAGAACGGATTACACGGTCGCGATGAATAGCCAAAACCCCACCCTAGACCCCTACGGGTGCGGAAAACTACCCGCTAAGTACCCGAAACGAAGCAACCTCCCTCAACACCATGAGTAGGCCACTCGGCACTTCGAGATACTCGGTAGTTTGTGCACCCCACCTTGGGTCTATCCTAGGAGCAAAAACATGAAAAAGAAATTATACAATGACGGCTACAACCCCAACCCGGTTGTGCGGCCAAACAAATAATATTACATCAATTTACATATTACAAGAATTGAAAGAATAAGAAAACTCTCATCTCCCAACCCCCGGCTATTCATCCGCGACAATCCAACGAATTCATATACACATACCATCAACATTACAGATCACAGATATGTATAACCCCCACTAATCGACGTATAGCGATTTGCAGACGTTCAATACATATAACACATCACAGATAATATCCATTAGCTAAAGTCTACAGAATATCGATCAAAATACGGATTTGTAACCACCCCAAATGTCAATTTGTTCTCTGGAAAATATGGGTAGAAACAACATGTATAAAAATTCCCAAAATAACCAAATAAAAACACTGCAGAAAACCCGGTCCACGGCCGAGTCAACTAAGCCGCCGATCCGCGGCGCTTTGACCGAGCCACTGGATCGTTTTTCTACTGTGTTTTTACAAAACCCTGAGACGATTTTTCATGTATGTCAAATTACTTTTTGAGCGGTATAAAAAATTGACAGAAAGTGGATTTTTCCCGGACGTGTTTTGTGATTTTTTTCCGATCGATATTCTAAATACTTTGCTAACTTGCTAGTTTATGTTTAGCTAGGCTCTGATACCACTGTAAGTCCACGTTGCTCACCCCGGTTCTTACGTGGAGGCGGAAACGGAGAAAAACAATTATTTAGCGCAAAGGCAACATGGACTAAAAGCCAGATCTTTGGTAAACTAGAAACTAGCAAACTACAAGAGGCGTTAACTACTATGCCGTAGAAATTATACCTCACGAAACCGGTCCTTCGGGTCTTCTCCGCTGTCCGGCTCATCCATCCATGCTCCGAGGGTCGATCCGGATCTTGGTCACCTCCACGGCCTTCTTGAGTCGAAGACGATCCACCCGAGAGGTGTACACCGAGCTCCACCTCGAGCCGAGGCAACTAGGGCAACAAGATCGCTAGTCTTGAAGTCCTAGGTTATGTAGAAGAGGTTGATGGAAGTATTTGTCTATGTGGATTATTTTTCTCTCATCACATGAGATCAAAAGAATATTTCAAGAGAAGGAAGATGAAGGAGATCAAGCAACCATGGAGCTCTCTTTCTTTCTTCTCACTTGCAAGAGAGAGAGTGAGAAAAAGAGAAAATGAAAAAATCAACTAAAGAAAAAAGGAACCATGGTTGCAATAATACTAAACAACATCATTACAAATCCTATCATGATAAAGTTGATGGCTACATTGACATGACCATTATCATAATCCAAAATGAAAAATAAAACCAAAGAAGAGTGTAGATCTTTCAAGAAGGTCAAGGTCAACTTTGGTCAACGGGTCAACAAAGTCAAGAGTGGTCAAGGTGGTCAAATGGTCAAAGCAATTAGCCATCATAAAATTATCACTGAAAAGATTAGTATGTAATGTCACCGGCTCATAATTGTTTTGAACCGAACGAATTGCCAAAACCCTAATGAGCCTGCCACATAGCAGTTTTGGCCGAACATCTGCCAAAACCCTAATGAGGCACCTCCCCTTTCATCGCTCCTCAAAACTGTGCATACACACCCGCATCCACATTCCGTAGAATGAGAATGCACAGAAGACAAAACGAATCCATCCATTCAATACTAGGATCCGACTTAAACCAAAGCCCACTAGTATTGCCTGCCCGAATAGCATACGCACACACAAGTGCACGTAAGTGATCGCAGCCCTGCCGTAAAACCATACGGCCTCTACATGTTTCTCTCAATGCAGGGAAACTCTCTGTGTGAGACTCTAAAGACTCGACACTACGCTGGCAGTGGGTTCAACCACAGACCACAAGCGGCACTAGCTGTACGTAACGGTCCCTAAGTAGATGTCGATAGGAAGGCCGATGAGATAAACCCATCCGAACTCCTACTGAGCCTGCATGTGACAATCTCCGTACAGTCCGGTCTGTTCGTCTGATACATCGCATGGCGGGCCTATGGGGTGGTGAACGTCAGTCCCCCAATAGCGGTACAAGTCGTGTCGGAGTGAAGCCCAGAACACCCTGAGATAACACTGGAAACCTACCAGTATATCTCGCTTGCCCTGGCCAGGGACTACTCGTGTAATGGCTCTCCTAGACACAGCGCGATGTCAACCCCTAATACCGGGAGAGACGAATCCTGTCTAACCGTCTCTGCCTCCGAGTGCTTCAGGACTGCACCCAACTACTACCTGTTTGCACGATTCCTTTGAGCCGTGGTAGGGTAGTAATCAAAGTACAGTGGGAACACACTCGAGGCGAAGTGACAGTGTCAAGTCAACGGACTATGCTGTACTCATGTCACCTGGGAACTGATAACTGACGATAGGTATAATACTAACCAACAGTTCCCGACGAGTCCTGTCCAGTGTACTCGTAACCTAACGAGCACCCGCATACTATCTCCAGTACGACGTACTGATGGCTGTGGGACAGAACACCTCCCGAGCTGGGATGAGAAGCGTATACGCTATTCTACTCTGGAGTATCGATGCCCCGTCTCGATAGTCCTGCGACTAGGTGTAAGTCCACGTTGCCCACCCCGGTCCTTACGGGGAGGCGGAAAACATAATAAAAATTGGATTTTTAATGACTTAGGCAACATGGACCTTGCTTGTGAGGATCTTTACTAAACTAAAACTAGCTAAAGAAAACTAACAACTAGCTAAGTTGTAGAAAGGTTATACCTTGAGCTCGAACTCCTTCTCTCCTTGCTCGTCGGAATGGTAGAAAGGCCTCACCTTGCTTGTCTTCTTCCGTCAAAGAAGGATCCACCCGAAAGCCTCGACCTTTAGCTTCAACTCCAAGCTAGGAGTAACTAGAGTGCAAGAAATGCTAAGACTTGAACCCTAGAAGTGAGTAGAGAAGATCAAGTGAAGGTTTTTCTCAAGCTTTTTTGTTTCTCAACACATGAGAGGGAGAGAGCTTGAGGGAGAGGATGAGCAAGAGAGAGAAAAGATATGAGAGAGTGAATTATTAGTGAGCCATTCTCACTAATATGTGTGTGTTATTTTAATTAATTAATTAGCAAGAAAATTGTCATGGTTTAATCAAGAGGTGACCATTATCATTTCACTTATTAATGCAAATTGCAAGGATCAAAGATCATCTTCCAAATGAAATGATCATGGTCAAATTGTCAACTTGGTCAACAAGTCAATGAAGTCAAAAGGTCAACAACAACAACCATGCACAATAATTAAGCTAATTATTAATTAACAATAATACACACAAAAGCAATAGGGTTAATAAAATGACAATAGTCATTAACCCTAAACAAGGTCCTCTCCCTCAATCTCAAGGAACTGTGCATACGCACCCGCATTCGTGATCCGAGGAACACGAACACAATGAGAAAAACCAATCTCAAATCATATACTAGGATCCGGCTTAAACCAAAGCCCGCTAGTATAAACTGTCCGGACAGCAAACGTGCACAAGTGCGCGGATGCGAACGAACCCTGTCGCAAAACCATGCGACCTCTACTCATTTTTCCTAAAGGCGAATAGCTCTCTGTGTGGGACTCTAAAGACTCGACACTACGCTGGCAGTGGGTTTAACCACATACCGCAAGCGGCACTAGCTGTACGTAACGGTCCCCAGGTAGATGTCGATAAGAAGACTGACGAGGTGAACCCCATCTGCACTCCTACTGAGCCTGTATGTGACAATCTCCGTACAGTCCGGTCTGTTCGTCTGATACATCGCATGGCGGGCCTAGGGGGGCGGTGAACGTCAGTCCCCTAATAGCGGTACAAGTCGTGTCGGAGTGTAGCCCAAAACACCCTGAGATAACACTGGAAGCCTACCAGTATATCTCGCTTGCCCTGGCCTGGGACTACTCGTGTAATGGCTCTCCTGGACACAGCGCGATGTCAACCCCCAATACCGGGAGAGACGAATCCTGTCTAACCGTCACTGCCTCCAAGTGCTTCGGGACTGCACCCAAAAACTACCTGTTTGCACGACTCCTCTGAGCCGTGGTAGGGTAGTAATCAAAGTGCAGTGGGAACACACTCGAGGCGAAGTGACAGTGTCAAGTCAGCGGACTAAGCTGTACTCATGTCACCTGGGAACTGATAACTGACGATAGGTATATTACCAACCAACAGTTCCCGACGAGTCCTGTCCAGTGTACTCGTAACCTAACGAGCACCCGCATACTATCCCAAGTACGACGTACTAACGGCTGTGGGACTGACCGTCTCCCATACTGGGATAAGAAGCGCATACGCTAGTCTACTCCGGAGTATCGATGCCCTGTCTCGATAGTCCAACGACCAGGGACCTGTATAAGGATGTGCTTATAGATTACCCAGCTCCCACGAGTGCGAGCGCCATCACAACGCTGGTAATCAAGCTAAGATCCTAAAGGCTCTACTAATATGTATACCAGCAATATGCTAAAAGAAACACATGCACATATTAAAGCAGAGACAAACCAAGTAGCATACTACCATTTCGAGCAAGATTGTATATACAACTGTGAATATCCCAAGCTTCCATTAAGTAATATACAAACTAGTATGATACAGTAATGGCCTCTAGGGCATATACACTAACAATCTCCCACTTGCACTAAGGCCATGTACTGGCGTATCGAAGACCTATCATCTCGATCAGCCGCTCGAACTGAGTCTGGGGTAGGGCCTTCGTGAGTGGATCTGCAGTGTTATTCTCCGAATTTACTCTCTTCACCTCGATCTCCTGGCGATCTATAATCTCCCTGATCAGGTGATACCGCCTCAAAATGTGCCTGGACTTCTGATGGGACCTGGGTTCCTTCGCTAAAGCTATAGCTCCGTTGTTGTCGCAATACAGCGGTATTGGATCAACAATGGTAGGAACCACCTGAAGCTCCGTGAGGAACTTCTTCATCCAGACAGCTTCCTTTGCGGCATCGCAAGCAGCTATGTACTCCGCTTCCATAGTTGAGTCAGCAACGGTCTCCTGCTTGGAACTCTTCCAGCAAACCGCCCCTCCATTGAGGGTAAAGACATAACCCGACATGGACTTGGAGTCATCCTTGTCACTCTGGAAGCTGGAGTCAGCAAAGGCCTCAAGCTGGAGGTCTTTTCCGCCATACACCAAGAACATCTCCTTAGTCCTTCTCAGGTACTTGAGAATGTTCTTTACCGCTATCCAGTGTTTCTCCCCTGGGTTTGACTGATACCGGCTTACAACGCTCAATGCGTATGCTACATCTGGTCTGGTACACAACATCGCATACATTATAGAGCCTACCGCAGAAGCGTAGGGTATAATAGACAAGCGATCCCTCTCTAAATCAGTCTTGGGAGACATCTCTTTGGAGAGGGTGATCCCGTGACCAGCCGGTAGATTACCGCGCTTGGAATCTTCCATACTGAACCTTTTTAGTATGGTGTCGATGTACCTTGACTGTGAAAGTCCCAACATCTTCTTAGATCTATCACGATAGATCTGGATCCCCAGAATGTAGTTGGCATCGCCCAGGTCCTTCATGGAGAACCTCTGTGACAAGAATCCTTTGACTGACTGTAGCATAGGAATATCATTTCCTATTAGGAGAATGTCATCCACGTACAAGACGAGGAAAACCACAGTTCTCCCTACAATCTTACTGTAAATGCATGGTTCATCTGGGTTTTTGATAAAGTCGAATTATTTGACAGTATCATCAAAGCAGATGTTCCAACTCCGCGATGCCTGCTTAAGTCCATATATGGACTTTAGCAACTTGCACACTTTACCGCTGCTTCCACTCTGATTGAATCCCTCCGGCTGATCCATATAGACGCACTCTTCCAAATTTCCATTTAGGAAAGCCGACTTTACGTCCATCTGCCAGATTTCATAATCGTGGAAGGCAGCAATGGCAAGAAGGATCCGAATGGATTTCAGCATAGCCACTGGAGAAAAGGTCTCGTCATAGTCCAAACCAGGTCTTTGACGAAAACCCTTTTGCAACAAGTCTAGCTTTATAGGTCTCAACCTGCCCATACCAATCTTCTTTCTGAAGATCCATTTGCATCCTACGGGTTTTACCCCTTCTGGAGCAAAGTCCAAAGTCCAAACTTTGTTGGTGTACATAGACTCCATCTCGGCCCGCATTGCATCCAGCCATTTTACCGAGTCGCCGCTCTGGATGGCTTGCTGGAAGCTAGTAGGCTCACCATAATCCATGGTGCAATCCTCTCTATCCCCGTCTATGAGAAAACCGTAGTATCTCTCGGGCGGATGAGACTGCCTACTACTCCTGCGGAGTGGCGCTGGGATGTCCGGTTCTCTTGAAACTTCTGGTTCTTCCAAGCTTTCAGTAATAGCTTGTGGTTCTGGAACTTCTTCCAGTTCTATTGCGCTCCCACTTATCTGATTTTCTAAAAATTCAGTTTCCAAGAAGTGGGCATGCTGAGAAACAAAAACCTTTTGTTCCTCTGCGGAATAGAAACAATACCCCCTGGAGTTCTTTGGGTATCCCACAAACTTACACAGTACTGAGCGTGCCTCGAGCTTGTCCGCATGCTGCTTTTTTACAAAAGCTGGACATCCCCATGTCTTAAGGTACTTAAGACAGGGTTTCTTCCCACTCCACATCTGATATGGGGTGGTAGGCACAGTCTTGGTTGGAGCCTTGTTCAAGAGATATGCTGCTGTTTCTAGCGCATAACCCAAGAAGGATCGCGGTAACTCAGCCTTACTCATCATGGAACGAACCATATCCAATAGGGTTCGATTCCGCCGTTCCGATACACCGTTGTGTTGTGGTGTGTATGGAGGAGTAAGCTGAGAGAGAATTCCATTCTCTTTTAAATAGCCCAGAAACTCGGCACTTAAGTATTCACCACCTCGATCAGATCTTAGTGTCTTGATACTTTTGCCTGTTTTTTTTTCAACTTCATTCTTGTATTCTTGAAATTTCTCAAAGGCCTCGGATTTGTGCTTCATCAAGAAGACATGCCCATACCTAGAGAAATCATCTGTGAAAGTAATGAAGTATGAATTACCACTTCGCGCATGTGTAGACATTGGACCGCACACGTCGCTGTGTACGAGTCCCAAGAGCTCGCTCGCTCTTTCTCCGTGTCCAGTGAACGGAGTCTTTGTCATCTTTCCCATAAGACAAGATTCACAAGTGGCATAAGACTGATACTCAAACGGATTTAAGTATCCCTCTTTATGTAACTTTGTTAACCGTGTCTCATTAATGTGACCAAGTCTACAATGCCATAAGAAAGCCTGATTAGTTTCCGGAGACTTTCTTTTAAGTGTGTTCTGGACACTAAAGATCTGAGCTTGATTCAATACATATATACCGTTTTGTAATGTACCTGACCCAATCAGAACTTGATTTAGGTGGATGTTAACTACATCGCTTACAAAAGTAAAATCATATCCTTCCTTAGAAATTAAGGATATAGATATGATATTACAAGTCGCACCTGGTACATAAAAACAGTTACGCAGAATCAATATCTGCCCAGTTGTCAGTCCTAGATGATATTCCCCTACGGATTCAGCATACATGCTCATTCCGTTAGCAACCCTGAGAGTCATATCACCTTTCCTGATAACCCTACGGTTTCTCAAAGCCTGTAACGAGTTACAGATATGAGATCCTGATCCGGTATCCAATACCCAGGAAGTAGGGTTAACTGACATACAGTTCTCTATCACAAACACACCCGAAGCCGAAGCCACAACATGCTTCGAATTCTGGCTACTGGCTTTACAAGCCCTGCAATCCTTCTGCCCATGTTCATTCCCGTAACAATAGGAACATCCCTCTTTTACTGCATCCATTCCAGAAATTTCTGCCTTTCTCTTTCTTTCTACTTCCCTGGTTTCCTTCTGGGCAGTAGGCAGAGACTGTTGAACTAAGTCAGGATCTGACCCGTTCTTCAACGTGGTCTTCAGGTCCGAGAGCTCAAAAGAGCTGGTCTCTGTAAGGACGTTGCCCCCTACAGATGACCCGATAGCCAACCTCGCTGGAAGCAATTCGTTCGAGGTCTCATATCTTGCGATACGAGATTGCTCTCCATATAAAACTTTGTTATGGAGGAAGATAGAAGCGGAGTCTATCTTCTCGTGCTGCCTCTGGTATATACCATTAACTGAGGCTAACACGAGGCACTTGGCTTTCGCACAGTCTTCTTCCGATGTCCTACGAATATTGATATCCGTGACAGGGAAAACTGGACCTGAGACGGCAGGGGTTGGATCAGTCAAGAGGTGTCCCAGCTTGTCTTGGGCAATGGACATCTGGACAGACCTTTGCCTGTCGCAACAGTCAGATTCAGTCATCTTATTATCTAGATGTAACCTAGGTGCGGTCATTGGGTCGCTGCAGTTAAGAGAGAGAGAAGAAAACACTTAGCATGATGCTCTTGCAAGTTTAGATTGGTTTTTAATTTATCTAAACAGGATGGCTCCCACTGTCTCTCGAATCCCTCCTCAAACCATAAAGGAAGAATTAGTCGGGATCTTTCTCACCGTACAATACTTGCTTAACCGTTCAGCCAGGCCAGTGTCGGTACTTCGAGGGAGGTTTTCCAACGCTTTCGCGAAGTTCCTTAATTAAGTAACCTCTTTTCCCTGTGGGCGTAGCCCCGCTAACACCTTTCTAGACACCTACTTGGTTTATAGCATTGATCGTTAAGTGAGAAAGTCCCCGAGGAGTAGCATATACTCACAGTAGGATCGGGATCCAAATATCATCGCGTGATAAAACCGAAGGAATCCTACCAGAATTATCACACTCCAAATGGTATGCAGCGCTAGCAAGTTTCAGTACTTATGAAACTCCCGATGTGGATTTTTGCCCCATGCTCTTATGACCTTGACGAAGGTCAACAAATCATAAGTCACATGTCAAGTTCTACCCGTCGTTATCCAGGTTAATTTGAATCCACCCGCACATACCCTTGACGAAGGTCAACAAGGTAGTACGACTGTCCCAAACCAACGCATCTATCTATGCTACATATGAACACCCAACAGCTACCAATCACTATGCCTTGACGAAGGTCAACAAACATAGCTTGAATACTATTGAATATCCATACGAAACGACGGAGGGCTACGGATGGTTTTGGCTAAACCGTGAACGTAGTGAACTTGATATAATCGATGGAACGAGATAGCTTTTAAAAGGAGTGGTTCAAGCTCCGCGTTTAAAAGTTTAGTTTTGAAAAGAACCGAGTGGTTTTCAAAGTGTTCCAATCGACTTTTACTTGGTTTATTTTCTTGCATTAGTTCTTTTAATGCGTCCCATCATTTAATCCTACCATTGCAGAAAACAACCAAAATATGACGTACGCTTATGCCATTCGCATTCGCCACGGGGCCCCGTCATCACCCGTTAGGTTACTTAACTAACGACAGAGCGGGGGCTGGGCTAGCGCGGCTGTAAAACATAAGCAACGCCTAAATAGTTATTATATATAAATATATAGAAATGATAGACATTACAGATCACAGATGAATACATTGGATATACTAGGAATCCGCAATGCGTTCGAGCCTGCAACGCAAAGCGGATTACACGGTCGCGGTGAATAGCCAATACCCCACCCAAGACCCCTACGGGTGCGGCAAACTACCCGCCAAGCACCCGAAGCGAAGCAACCTCCCTCACCACCGTGAGTAGGCCACTCGGCACTTCGAGATACCCGGTAGTTTGTGCACCCCCTCCATGGGTCTATCCTAGGAGCAAAAACAGTAAAAAGAATTATACAATGACGGCTACAACCCCGACCCGGTTGTGCGGCCATACAAATAATATTATTACATCAATTTACATGTTACAAATGAATGAAAGAAAAACAACGCTCATCTCACATCCACCCCGGCCATTCACCCGCGACAATCCAATCCATTCATATCCACAAACCAATAACAATCACAGATCATGTATAACCCCGACTAATCGTCTTATAGAGATTAGCCGACGTTCAATACATGCAAGCATTACAGATATAACCGATGTAGTTAAAGTGTAGTGAAGTTCCGAAAAATACGGATTTATAGGCCCCCAAAAGTAAATTTTAGTTCTGGAAAATCTGGGCACATATAATATATCCTAAAAATCCCAAAATCAACACAGACAGACACTGCACGAAAAACGATGCAGAGAAGACGACAAACCGCGGCGCTTCCGCGGCACATGCCTACCTCGTGCCGCGGAAGGGCGGCGGTTTGAACGAATCACTGTGCCGTTTTTCGTTGGTGTTCATAAAAAACCCTGAGCCGAATTTACAAATATAAAGTTTTTCATTTAGAGCAGAAAAAATTTTAACAGAAACTAGGGTTTTTCAAAAGTTTTGGATTTTCCGGTTTCGAAACTTCTTTACACTTCACTACCTAGCTAGTTTGAGTTTAGTTAGGCTCTGATACCACTGTAAGTCCACGTTGCCCACCCCGGTCCTTACGGGGAGGCGGAAAACATAATAAAAATTGGATTTTTAATGACTTAGGCAACATGGACCTTGCTTGTGAGGATCTTTACTAAACTAAAACTAGCTAAAGAAAACTAACAACTAGCTAAGTTGTAGAAAGGTTATACCTTGAGCTCGAACTCCTTCTCTCCTTGCTCGTCGGAATGGTAGAAAGGCCTCACCTTGCTTGTCTTCTTCCGTCAAAGAAGGATCCACCCGAAAGCCTCGACCTTTAGCTTCAACTCCAAGCTAGGAGTAACTAGAGTGCAAGAAATGCTAAGACTTGAACCCTAGAAGTGAGTAGAGAAGATCAAGTGAAGGTTTTTCTCAAGCTTTTTTGTTTCTCAATACATGAGAGGGAGAGAGCTTGAGGGAGAGGATGAGCAAGAGAGAGAAAAGATATGAGAGAGTGAATTATTAGTGAGCCATTCTCACTAATATGTGTGTGTTATTTTAATTAATTAATTAGCAAGAAAATTGTCATGGTTTAATCAAGAGGTGACCATTATCATTTCACTTATTAATGCAAATTGCAAGGATCAAAGAGCATCTTCCAAATGAAATGATCATGGTCAAATTGTCAACTTGGTCAACAAGTCAATGAAGTCAAAAGGTCAACAACAACAACCATGCACAATAATTAAGCTAATTATTAATTAACAATAATACACACAAAAGCAATAGGGTTAATAAAATGACAATAGTCATTAACCCTAAACAAGGTCCTCTCCCTCAATCTCAAACAACTGTGCATACGCACCCGCATTCGTGATCCGAGGAACACGAACACAATGAGAAAAACCAATCTCAAATCATATACTAGGATCCGGCTTAAACCAAAGCCCGCTGGTATAAACTGTCCGGACAGCAAACGTGCACAAGTGCGCGGATGCGAACGAACCCTGTCGCAAAACCATGCGACCTCTAATCATTTTGCCTAAAGGCGAATAGCTCTCTGTGTGGGACTCTAAAGACTCGACACTACGCTGGCAGTGGGTTTAACCACAGACCGCAAGCGGCACTAGCTGTACGTAACGGTCCCCAGGTAGATGTCGATAAGAAGACTGACGAGGTGAACCCCATCTGCACTCCTACTGAGCCTGTATGTGACAATCTCCGTACAGTCCGGTCTGTTCGTCTGATACATCGCATGGCGGGCCTAGGGGGGTGGTGAACGTCAGTCCCCTAATAGCGGTACAAGTCGTGTCGGAGTGTAGCCCAAAACACCCTGAGATAACGCTGGAAGCCTACCAGTATATCTAGCTTGCCCTGGCCAGGGACTACTCGTGTAATGGCTCTCCTGGACACAGCGCGATGTCAACCCCCAATACCGGGAGAGACGAATCCTGTCTAACCGTCACTGCCTCCAAGTGCTTCGGGACTGCACCCAAAAACTACCTGTTTGCACGACTCCTCTGAGCCGTGGTAGGGTAGTAATCAAAGTGCAGTGGGAACACACTCGAGGCGAAGTGACAGTGTCAAGTCAGCGGACTAAGCTGTACTCATGTCACCTGGGAACTGATAACTGACGATAGGTATATTACCAACCAACAGTTCCCGACGAGTCCTGTCCAGTGTACTCGTAACCTAAAGAGCACCCGCATACTATCCCAAGTACGACGTACCAACGGCTGTGGGACAGACCGTCTCCCACACTGGGATGAGAAGCGCATACGCTAGTCTACTCCGGAGTATCGATGCCCTGTCTCGATAGTCCAACGACCAGGGACCTGTATAAGGATGTTCTTATAGATTACCCAGCTCCCACGAGTGCGAGCGCCATCACAACGCTGGTAATCAAGCAAAGATCCTAAGGGCTCTACTAATATGTATACCAGCAATATGCTAAAAGAAACACATGCACATATTAAAGCAGAGACAAACCAAGTAGCATACTACCATTTCGAGCAAGATTGTATATACAACTGTGAATATCCCAAGCTTCCATTAAGTAATATACAAACTAGTATGATACAGTAATGGCCTCTAGGGCATATACACTAACACTAGGGACCTGTATAAGGATATGCTTGTAGATTACCCAGCCCCCACTAGTGTGACTGCCATCACAACGCTGGTAATCAAGCAAAGATCCTAAGGGCTCTACTAATATGTATAAGCGATATACTAAAATAAATGCATGCACATATTGAAGTAGAAACAAACCAAGTAGCATACTACCATTTTGATCAAGATTGTCTATACAACTGTGAATATCCCAAGCTTCCATTAAGTAATATACAAGCTAGTATGATACAGTAATGGCCTCTAGGGCATATACACTAACAGGACTTTCTTGCTCAACATGATAGTATGCTATCTTGTTGCTCTTTATCTTAACGTGTACACTGATTGTCTCTATGTTACGTGTTGATAAAACCCTTAGAATGTGTACTGGACTACCAGGATTTTGATGCAGATCATATTAGAGGGTACATGGTAGTCGTCAAGTACATCCTTCAAATGAACCTAGTCGAGGGTTTATCGAGACAGGGCATCGATATACCAGAGTAGACTAGCGTATAGCTTCTCGACCCATGTAGATGGGCGATGGATGATCCCATATCCATTGGTGTTTGACATCAGAGATAGTATAAGGGTGTTCAGTGGAGACTGGGTACACTGAACGGACTTGCCAAGAACTCCTAGATGGTATTATACATATCGTCAAATAGTAGTTCTCTGGTGACACTGGTACAGGTTAATCAATAGACCCGAGATCGTCATAGAGTCTTGAGTGATTCCCACTGTGCTTTGATTTCCACCTTACCACGTTCAAGAGAACGTGCAAAACGGTGGCTTTTGGGAACAGTCCCGAATCACATGGACGCAATGAGCGATATGAGGGGTTTCGTCTCTCCCGGTATTGGGAGTTGATGTTGCGCTGTTCTCGATTGGCGATAACAGGAAGTCCCTGGCCAGGGCTGCTTCAGAGATATACTGGTAAGTGTTATCAGTCGTTTCTCGACCCGTTATGAGCCCTACATGGGCACGACTTATCGAGTTACTGGGGTCTGACGTTTACCACCCCTAGACGAGATATGCGACATATCAAACGAAGAGACCAGACTGTATGGTAGTGTTACTGATTGGATTCGCAGGAGTATGAACAAGCTTGCTTGTTGATCTTCTGATCGCTTAATACCCGGGTAGACGTTATGTTTAGCAGACCGCTTGCGGCTTGTGGGTGTTTGATATGATCATCATCTACTGTCAGCGTATTGACGAGTCTTTAGAGTCCTACACAGAGGTTTCCTGGCTCAAGCGAAACGGAGTAGGAGCACATATATGATATGTGCGGGACCGAGATTGATAGGAGTATGTGATACCGTATTGTATTCTCGTGATATGTGATATCGGACGGGTATATGTGATATAGTCGGGTTATCGAATCAAGTGTTGATTCGGTAAATTTATATTATTGATAATAGTCGGTTTTATGTGATATAGCCGGATTAATAAATCAAGAATTGATTTGATAATCTAATGTATAATTATATATTTGATATATTACATTACATTAACTAGTATTAGCTCACTTATGATTTCTTTTCTCACTAGTTTGTGCATGTGTATATATGCGATATATATTAGTGTACAAAATATTGTGTCATGTTTGATGATACATGCAAGATGGGTGTATGAGACACACACACATGCTTATGATGATAATTAGGGTTTTTATTCATTTTGGTAATTACAAAATGGTTGGAAATTGTCAAGGCATGAAGCTTGTAGAAGCTTGTTCTTTGCATTGACCAAGTGCACTCTTTTGTTTTGCCAAAGATATTTATTAACCCAACCTATTATCCTAACCATGGTAATGTCTCTACAAGGGTTAACATATGATTTTTAACTCACCCATGGTTGCTATTATTCACTTGTGAATTATCATGAGAGTTTTCTTCTTCTTATTCCTCAAAACTTTCTAGCTTCAATGGAGATGTGAGGAAAAATGTGAGAAAATCAAATCTAAAGTGAGTCCACTTCCTACTTCAACATCCTCTACTACTTGCCATTTAGTATATGTTGGAGATAGTGCCCTCAGAGTCAATTATTGGATCACAGGCGCGTGATTGCAATGATTGAAGGAGGACCTATCCCGGTAGGACAGTCTTACTCGAGATGATAGTATGCTATCTGGTTTACCTTTATCATCGTGTACTGCTTTAGGTGACCTGACATGTCACTATTGCACGTTGATAGAGCCCCTAGGATTCTTGCTTGACTGCCAGCAGTATGAGGGCGATACGTGGGAGCTGGTAGTCTATAAGCACATCCTTAAAAGGTCCCTAGTCGTAGGAGTTTCGAGACAGGGCATCGATTCTCCAGAGTAGACTAGTGTATACAGTCGAGACCCCGACGAGGGGCGGTGGCCGGTCTCACAAGCCACTGGTGTCAGTTGGTTCACCTAAGATGTATACAGGTGCTCATTGGGTTATGAGTACACCGGACAGGACTCGCCGGGAACATGCTTGTTGGTCTTATACCTGACGTCAGATAGAAGTTCCCAGGTGACATGTGTACAGGTTAGTTCATCGACCTGGGGATCGTCATTTGTCTCGTGTGAGTTCCCACTGTGCTTTGATTACTACCCTACCACGCTCAGAGGAGACGTGCAAACAGGTTTTAGTTGGGTACAGTCCCGAGCCACATGGAGGCAGTGAGCGGATCTTCAGGGGTTCGTCTCTCCCGGTATTGGGGGTGAGGTCGCGCTGTGTCTAGGAGAGCCATTACACGAAGTCCTTGGCCAAGGCAGGAGATTTACTGGTAGGTATTCCAGTAGTATCTCAGGGTGTTCTGGGCTACACTCCGACACGACTTGTACCGCTTTTGGGGGTCTGACTTTTACCAACCCCCTAGGCCCGACATGCGATGCTCATAGACGAACGGACCGGACTGTACGGATATTGTCACTGACAGGCTCAGTAGGGTGTCAGGATGAGTTCGCTCATCGACGTCCCTTTTGGTCAATAGCTGGTGGCCCGTTACGTATTGGCTTATACCTCTGACGTGCTAGTGGTTAAATCCACAGCCATTGTATTGACGAATCTTTAGAGTCCACCACACTTTCAGTTACTCAAGCTTTCGGGCGAAACGCTGTAGAGGCCGTATGGAGATATGGCAGGGTTCGATCAGATACGTGCGGTATTGTACGGATCGTGATCGGACGGTTTTTACTAGCCGGCTTTGGCTTAAGCCGGATCCTAGTATTTGACAGTGTAGATTTTGTCTCTTTGCATTTGTGTTCAGTGGGAATACAAATGCGGGCATGTATTTGCAGTAGCGGGGTTTTCCTGTAATTTATTACGGGATCAGTTTTCTGAAGTTGCCAGTTTGCATTCCGTTCCGGCCGGTTTTCTTTTATTCCTTCACGGCCGGACTTTTCGATGGAGGGGTTATTTGCAAGTTCGCAAATAACTTTTTGTGGAGGGCTTCCTTGCATATTGTTGCTTCCTCATCATGAGATGCTTTTCTTGTCCATTTCCATTGCATTTATTAGATTGGAAATGAAAAGATTGAAGTGGATGGAATTGTGGGAAGAGTGTGAATTATTCTTGCATTATCTTTTCTTTTCCTTCTTGATTTATTCTATTTTTTATTTTTTCCTCACCTGGAATTTGAATTGGCCGGCCACTTTTCCAGCAAGAGGAAAAGATTGATTTTGAGGGAGAGGTTTAATTTGTTTGGAATAATTCATTCACTTTATTTTGGTGGACCCCCCCTTTTGTGAGAGTGCTGTTGCTTTGTGAGGATATATTTCTTTTGGCTTGGGTTTTTAATTGAGAGAGATCACCACTTGCAACATTTTTCCAGCGAGCACAAAAGGAGTTTTGATTTTTGGCCGAGCTCTTTTTTCCTTGCTTGCTCCATTATTCCCTCAAGCATCCATGAAAATTCTTATGCATAAATTCCTCCAAAAATGGCAACCTCATAAACCCCAAAGAGTCATGGCTACTACACTATTCTACAGCATTCCTTGTGTAAGTCGATGTAGTACACCCCAGTACTTGTGGGGAGGCGGAATTTTCAAAATCGATCAAGTTTAAAGAACGAACATCGACTAACCGCTTGAATCGAAGCTAAACTATAAATAACCGTACACAAAGAGTTTCTTATCAATTGTGTTTAGGGATTATACCTAATGAAACCGGTCCTTCGTCTTTGTGTCCTCCTTTGTTCTCCTCGACCTTCTCTAGGTAGTAGACGATCCACCCGAGAGCAAAACACCAAGCTACACCTCTAACTTGAGGTAACTAATCTACTTTGATTGCTAATCAAAGAAGAAAGGATGATATAGAATAAAGGTAATGGATGTTTAAGTCTAACTAAA
Source organism: Agapanthus africanus (assembly GCA_030015575.1). NCBI lineage: Eukaryota > Viridiplantae > Streptophyta > Magnoliopsida > Asparagales > Amaryllidaceae > Agapanthus > Agapanthus africanus. Next base: position 111,899,622 of record CM057351.1, read on the forward strand.
CCTTTGATCTCAACACATGAGGATTAAGGATTAGTCTCTTGAAGATGAGAGCTTGAGGAGAGAGATTGTGAGATGAGATAATGAGATGAGAGAGAGTGTATCATAATATATTATGAAGCATTCTTATTAAAGAATAATGAATAATAGAAATGAATAAGCATGCTTCATAAATGAAAAGAGGTGATTCATTAACATGAGTCATTAAGCATTTATGGTGCATTAATGATCATGATGAATCACCCTCATGACTCACTAATCTTATCCAAAGCTTATGTCACCTTAACCTCCTTAGTCACATCTTCTAGAAGCTTCTCGTACAATTACGAGAACGCCCCTCCAATCCGCAAAAATAAGGAAAATCTTTAGACTGAAAAAATCCAATAACCGGATACCAGTAACTGGCTTAAACCAAAGCCGACTGGTAAAAACTGTCCGAAAGTCGTACGTGCGTAAACGCACGTATGCGTCCGAACCCTTTGTCGCAAAACCATGCGACCTCTATATCGTTTCGCCTGGAGTAGGAAACTCTCTGTGTGGGACTCTAGAGACTCGACTACTACGCTGGAAGTGGGTTTAACCACAGACCGCAAGCGGCACTAGCTGTACGTAACGATCCCCAGGTAGTTGTCGACAAGAAGGCCGATGAGAAAACCCATCCGAACTCCTACTGAGTCTGATGTGACAATCTCCATACAGTCCGGTCCGTTCGTCCAAGACTATCGCATATCGGGCCTAGGGGGGCGGCAAGCGTCAGTCCCCTAATAGCGGTATAAGTCGTGTCGGAGGGAAGCCCATTACACCCTGAGAAACTACTGGAACCTACCAGCAAATCTCGCTTGCCCTGGCCAGGGACTTTGCGTAATGGCTCTCTGACACAGCACGATATCTACTCCCAATACCGGGAGGGACGAATCCTGTCTAACCGCCACTGCCTCCAAGTGCTCGGGACTGCACCCAACTGCTACCTGTTTGCATGACTCCTTTGAGCCGTGGTAGGGTAGCAATCTAAGAACAGTGGGACACACTCGAGGCGAAGTGGCAGTGTCAAGTCTGCGGACTACGCTGTACTCATGTCACCTGGGAACTGTTCACTGACGACTGGTATCAAACCAACCAACAGTTCCCTGTGAGTCCTGTCCGGTGTACCCGTAGCCTAACAAGCACCTGTATACTATCTCCAGTACGACGTACTGACGGCTGTGGGACAGACCATCTCCCCAACTGGGATGAGAAGCGTACACACCAGTCTACTCCGGAGTATCGATGCTCTGTCTCGATAATCCAACGACCAGGGACCTGAATAAGGATGTGCTTGTAGACTACCCAGCCCCCACTAGTGTGACTGCCATCACAACGCTGGTAGACAAGCAAGATCCTAAGAGCTCTATCAATACGTACACTCACATATTAAGATAGAAAAACCAAGTAGCATACTACCATGTTTAGCAAGACTGTTATATACATGTGAATATCCCAAGCTTCCATTAAGTAATATACAAGCTAGTATGATACAGTAATGGCCTTCTAGGGCATAAACACTAACAATCTCCCACTTGCACTAGGGCCATGTACTGGCATATCGTAGACCAATGATCTCGAGTAGCCTCTCGAACTGAATTTGAGGAAGGGCCTTCGTGAATGGATCAGCAATGTTCTCTTCTGAAGCAACTCTCCGAACCTCGATCTCCTGACGATCAATGATCTCCCTGATCAGGTGATACCGCCTCAAGATGTGTCTGGACTTCTGATGGGACCTTGGTTCCTTCGCTAAAGCTATAGCTCCGTTGTTGTCGCAATACAAAGGTATTGGATCAACTATGGTAGGAACCACCTGTAGTTCTGTTAGGAACTTCTTCATCCAGACTGCTTCTTTTGCGGCATCGCAAGCAGCTATATACTCCGCTTCCATCGTCGAGTCAGCAACGGTGTCTTGCTTGGAGCTCTTCCAGCATACCGCCCCTCCATTGAGGGTAAAGACATAACCCGACATGGACTTGGAATCGTCCTTATCACTCTGGAAGCCGGAATCAGCAAAGGCCTCCAACCTGAGGTCTTTTGCGCCGTAAACCAAGAACATCTCCTTAGTCCTCCTCAGGTACTTGAGAATGTTCTTTACTGCTATCCAGTGCTTCTCCCCTGGGTCTGACTGATACCGGCTTACCACGCTCAGTGCGTAAGCTACATCTGGTCTGGTACACAACATCGCATACATTATAGAGCCTACCGCAGAAGCGTAGGGTATAATAGACATGTGTTCCCTTTCCAAATCAGTCTTGGGAGACATCTCTTTGGAGAGGGTGATTCCGTGACAAGCCGGTAGATTACCGCGCTTAGAATCTTCCATACTGAATCTTTTCAGTACAGTGTCGATATACCTGGACTGCGAAAGTCCCAACATCCTCTTGGATCTATCACGATAGATCCGGATCACCAGAATGTAAGAGGCATCACCCAGGTCTTTCATGGAGAACCTGTGTGACAAGAATCCTTTGACAGATTGTAGCATAGGAATGTCATTTCCTATCAATAGAATGTCATCCACGTACAAGACGAGGAATACGACACTTCTGGCCACAACTTTACTATATATGCACGGTTCATCTGGATTTTTGATAAAGTCATATTCTTTGACTGTCTCATCAAAACAGATGTTCCAACTCCGCGATGCCTGCTTTAGTCCGTAAATGGACTTAAGCAGCTTGCATACTTTCCCGCTGCTCCCACTCTGATTGAAACCCTCTGGCTGATCCATATAGACGCTCTCTTCTAAATTTCCATTCAGAAAAGCCGTCTTTACGTCCATCTGCCAGATTTCATAATCATGGAAGGCAGCAATAGCAAGAAGGACCCGAATGGATTTGAGCATAGCCACTGGAGAAAAAGTTTCGTCATAGTCCAAACCAGGTCTTTGACGAAAACCCTTTGCAACAAGTCTAGCCTTATAGGTTTCCACCTGTCCATCTACACCAATCTTTTTCTTGAAGATCCATTTGCATCCTATGGGTTTTACCCCATCTGGAGCAAAGTCCAAAGTCCATACTTTGTTGGTGTACATGGACTCCATTTCGGTCCGCATTGCATCTAGCCATCGTACCGAGTCGCCGCTCTGGATGGCCTGCCGGAAGTCAGTAGGTTCATCATCATCTATGATGCAATCCTCTCTATCCCCATCTATGAGAAAACCGTAGTATCTCTCAGGAGGATGAGACGGCCTACTACTCCTACCGAGGGGTGCGGGAATGTTCTGTTCTTCTTGAACTTCTGGTTCTACCAAACTTTCAGTAGCAACTTGTGGTTCTGGAATTTCTTCCAGTTCTATTTCGCTCCCATTAGTATCCTTTTCTAAAACTTGTTGTTCTAGAAAATGGGTATTACGAGAAACAAAAACCTTTAGTTCCTCTGCGTAATAGAAACAATATCCCTTGGAGTTCTTTGGATATCCTACAAGCATACATTTTACTGATCGTGCCTCGAGCTTGTCCACAAACTGCTTTTTGACAAAAGCTGGACATCCCCAAATCCTTATATACTGAAGATAGGGTTTCTTCCCACTCCACATCTGATATGGTGTGGTAGGCACAGTTTTGGTTGGAACTCTGTTCAAAATATATGCCGCTGATTCTAGCGCATATCCCCAGAAAGATCGCGGTAACTCAGCATTACTCATCATGGATCGTACCATATCCAATAGGGTTCGATTCCGTCTCTCCGATACACCGTTGTGCTGTGGAGTGTATGGAGGAGTAAGCTGAGAGAGAATTCCTTTCTCTTTTAGGTAACCTAGGAACTCGGCACTTAAGTATTCTCCACCTCGATCAGATCTCAGTGTCTTAATACTTTTGCCTGTTTGGTTTTCCGCTTCACTCTTGTATTCCAGGAATTTCTCAAAGGCCTCTGATTTATGTTTCATTAAGAAAACATATCCATACCTAGAGAAATCATCTGTAAAAGTAATGAAGTAGGAATAACCACCTCTCGCATGTGTAGACATTGGACCACATACATCACTGTGTATGAGTCCTAAGAGCTCGTTCGCTCTTACTCCTTGTCCAGTAAATGGAGTCTTTGTCATCTTTCCTTTGAGACAAGATTGACAAGTGTCATAAGTTTGATACTCGAACGTGTCCAAATATCCTTCTCTATGCAACTTAGTCAACCTTCTCTCATTGATGTGACCCAGTCTACAATGCCATAAGAAAGCTTTATTTAAATCTGGAGACTTTCTTTTTAGTGTGTTCTGGACATTGAAAATTTGGAGTTGGTTTAAAACATATATGCCGTTATTTAGAGTACCGGACCCAATCAAACCATGATTAAGGTGGATGTTAACAACATCTCTTACAAACGTGAAATCATAACCTTTATTTGATAACAAGGAAACTGATATGATATTACACGTTAAGCTTGGCACAAAATAACAGTTATGTAAAACCAAAATGTGTCCACTCGTCAATCCTAGGTGATAGTCCCCGACGGACGCAGCTCCCACGCTAGCTCCGTTAGCAACCTTTAGGGTCATATCACCTTCCTTCAGCACTCTACGGTTTCTCAGTGCCTGCAATGAATTGCAAATATGAGATCCTGATCCGGTATCCAATACCCAGGAAGTAGAGTTGATCGACAGACAATTCTCAATTACAAACACACCTGAAGTCGAAGCCACAGCTTGCTTCGGTTCCTCGTTCTTGGCGTTCCACGCCTTGCAATCCTTCTTCCAGTGCCCTTTCCTGTGACAATGGAAGCACTCATCCTGGCCAACTATCGGTACTGCTTTCTTTTTATTTCCCTTCCCTCCCACCTTACTAACACCTCCTCTAGGTCTGGGTGCGGCCTTCTTCTTCCTTCCTTTGGCCCTAGCCTTGGACCCGGAAGAAGATGAACCGCCAACAAACATAGCGGGTGTTTCCCTTGATTTCTTCAAGGTGCCCTCTGCACTCCTTAACATGTTCAGGAGTTCCGGAAGTTAAACTTCTTTTCTTTGAAGGTTGAAGTTTAGGATAAACTGGGCGTAGGTGTGAGGAAGGGACTGGAGAATAAGGTCTGTATAGAGCTCATTATCCAAAGTCGTCCCAAGGTCTGCGAGCTCTTCTATATAGCCGATCATCTGTAGGACATGTTCACCTACTGATGACCCGACAGCCAACCTCGCTCGAAACAAGTTCTTAGAGGTCTCGTATCTTGCTATACGAGATTGCTCTTCATAAAGTTCCTTTGTATGGAGAAATATGCCATCTAGGGACATATCCTCGTGCCTCCTCTGATGTTCATTGTCCATCGAGGCAAGCACGATGCACTTGGCTCTCGCGCAATCTAAATCCCAGGTTTTGCGGATTTCCTTATCCGCATTGCTGGATTTGGGACCAGGGACAGCAGGTGCCGTAGCGGTGAGGACGTACCCCAGTTTGTCATAGGTCAAAGCCATTTTGACATTCCGCAGCCAATCTTTATAGTTTGGCCCTGTCAGTATATTTTTCTCTAAAAGTAACTTAAGTCCAGCCATTTTCAGGGTCGCTGCAATTAGGAGAGAGAGAAGAAAACTCTTTAGCATGATGCTCTTGCAAGTTTAGAGTGGTTTTTAGTTTATCTAAACTGGATGGCTCCCACTGTTTCTCGAATCCTTCCTCAAATCATAAAAGAAGAATTAGCCAAGACTATTCTCACCGTACAATACTTGCTTAACCGTTCAGCCAGGCCGGTGTCGATACTTCGAGGGAGGTTTTCCAACGCTTTCGCGAAGTTCCTTAATTAAATAACCTCTTTTCTCTGGGGGCGTAACCCCGCTGACACTTTTCTGGACACCTACTAGGTTTATAACATTGATCGTTAAGTGACGAATATCCTGATAAGTAGCATATACTCACAGTAGGATCGGGATCCAAATATCATCATCTGATAATGTTGTAGGAATGCTACCAACATTCATCAAACTCAAAATGGTATGCATCTCTTTGCAAATTTCAGTTTCTTTAGAAATTCCCGATATGGATTTTTGCCCCATGCTCTTATGACCTTGGCGTTGGTCAAAATGTCATAAGTCACATGTCAAGTTCTACCCATCATTATCTTGTTAATTTGAACCCATCCGTATATATCCCTGACGTTGGCCAAATGATAATACGACTGTCCCAAATCAACTCATCTATCTATGCAACAAATGAATACCCAGCAGCTACCAAACACTATGCCATAACGTTGGCCAAAACTGCATAGCTTGAATACTACTGAATACCCAAATGAAATGACGGAGGGCTACGACTGGTTTTGGTGAAACCGTGAACGTAGTGAACTTGATATAACCGAAGGAACCTGATAGCTTTTAAAAGGAGTGGTTAAATCTCCGCATTTAAAAAATATCTGTTTTAAAAATAACCGAGTGGTTTCTTTTAAATTGTTCCAACGATTAAAACTTTGGTTTATTTTCTTTGCATTATAGATAATGCGTCCCATCATTAACCTATCATTGCAGAAAACAACGAAAATACAACGTCCTCTTATGCCATCCGCATTCGCCACGGGGTCCCGTCATCACCCGTTAGGTTACTTAACTAACGACAGAGCGGGGGCTGGGCTAGCGCGGGTGTAAAACATAAGTGACGTCTAAATAGCTACAATAAATATAGATATTTTACATTCGTCTGACGCAATGATATACATTCCAGAACACAGATAAACAATATTGGATTTGCAAGCAATCTGTATTTCTTTTGAGCCTGCAAGAAAAGACAGATTACACAGTTGTGATGAATAGCCGTTACCCCACCCTCGACCCCTACGGGTACGGAAAACTACCCACCCGGCAGTCTGTGTACCCCACCTTGGGTTAGTCCTAGGAGCAAAAACAGTAAAATGAAATAATACAACGGTGGCTACGACCGCAACCTGGAAGTGCCCCGCAAAAATAATATTACAACAAATTACATTTACAACAAATGAATTAAACAATAACCCATTGCTAACCCCGGCTATACACCACAACAGTCCAATACAGTTTATATGCACAAACAGATATAACCATTTCAGAAATATGCAACCCCCTGCCAACCGACATACTAGCAGTTAGGGGAGGTTTACGAACACATTAAACAATCACAGATATAATCCAATATGCAAATACTGTACAATTTTGATCGATTAACCAACATCAATATTGCTCCAAAATCTGCTCTGTTAAACAGTAACCTGAGCAAATATTAAATATTCCAGAAAACCCCAAATATTACACAGAAGCAACAGAAGAAAAATCGGCTCCTGACTCGCCAACTCGGCGGCGGAAGCGCGGCGACTCAGTAGGCTGAGGCCGCGGTTCCGCGGCGAGTTAGGCGATTCAGGCGACTGTTTTTCTTGGGTGTTCTTCTGGTGTCTTTTCAAGCTCTCTGAACTCACCTGAAAAATTTTTGGACATCATTTAAATTTCAACAGAAACTTGCATTTTTTAGGGTTTTCCGGCTTCGTTTTTCCGTTCGAAATTCGTACAAATTTGCAATTAAGTTATTTAGTGTTTAGCGAGGCTCTGATACCACTGTAAGTCGATGTAGTACACCCCAGTACTTGTGAGGAGGCGGAATTTTCAAAATCGATCAAGTTTAAAGAACGAACATCGACTAACCGCTTGAATCGAAGCTAAACTATAAATAACCGTACACAAAGAGTTTCTTATCAATTGTGTTTAGGGATTATACCTAATGAAACCGGTCCTTCGTCTTTGTGTCCTCCTTTGTTCTCCTCGACCTTCTCTAGGTAGTAGACGATCCACCCGAGAGCAAAACACCAAGCTACACCTCTAACTTGAGGTAACTAATCTACTTTGATTGCTAATCAAAGAAGAAAGGATGATATAGAGTGAAGGTAATGGATGTTTAAGTCTAACTAAACCTTTGATCTCAACACATGAGGATTAAGGATTAGTCTCTTGAAGATGAGAGCTTGAGGAGAGAGAATGTGAGATGAGATAATGAGATGAGAGAGAGTGTATCATAATATATTATGAAGCATTCTTATTAAAGAATAATGAATAATAGAAATGAATAAGCATGCTTCATAAATGAAAAGAGGTGATTCATTAACATGAGTCATTAAGCATTTATGGTGCATTAATGATCATGATGAATCACCCTCATGACTCACTAATCTTATCCAAAGCTTATGTCACCTTAACCTCCTTAGTCACATCTTCTAGAAGCTTCTCGTACAATTACGAGAACGCCCCTCCAATCCGCAAAAATACGGAAAAACTTTAGACTGAAAAAATCCAATAACCGGATACCAGTAACTGGCTTAAACCAAAGCCGACTGGTAAAAACTGTCCGAAAGTCGTACGTGCGTAAACGCACGTATGCGTCCGAACCCTTTGTCGCAAAACCATGCGACCTCTATATCGTTTCGCCTGGAGTAGGAAACTCTCTGTGTGGGACTCTAGAGACTCGACTACTACGCTGGCAGTGGGTTTAACCACAGACCGCAAGCGGCACTAGCTGTACGTAACGGTCCCCAGGTAGTTGTCGATAAGAAGGCCGATGAGAAAACCAATCCGAACTCCTACTGAGTCTGATGTGACAATCTCCATACAGTCCGGTTCGTTCGTCCAAGACTATCGCATATCGGGTCTAGGGGGGCGGCAAGCGTCAGTCCCCTAATAGCGGTATAAGTCGTGTCGGAGGGAAGCCCATTACACCCTGAGAAACTACTGGAACCTACCAGCAAATCTCGCTTGCCCTGGCCAGGGACTTTGCGTAATGGCTCTCTGACACAGCACGATATCTACTCCCAATACCGGGAGGGACGAATCCTGTCTAACCGCCACTGCCTCCAAGTGCTCAGGACTGCACCCAACTGCTACCTGTTTGCACGACTCCTTTGAGCCGTGGTAGGGTAGCAATCTAAGAACTGTGGGACACACTCGAGGCGAAGTAGCAGTGTCAAGTCTGCGGACTACGCTGTACTCATGTCACCTGGGAACTGTTCACTGACAACTGGTATCAAACCAACCAACAGTTCCCTGTGAGTCCTGTCCGGTGTACCCGTAACCTAACGAGCACCTGTATACTATCTCCAGTACGAAGTACTGACGGCTGTGGGACAGACCATCTCCCCAACTGGGATGAGAAGCGTACACACCAGTCTACTCCGGAGTATCGATGCTCTGTCTCGATAATCCAACGACCAGGGACCTGAATAAGGATGTGCTTGTAGACTACCCAGCCCCCATTAGTGTGACTGCCATCACAACGCTGGTAGACAAGCAAGATCCTAAGAGCTCTATCAATATGTACACTCACATATTAAGATAGAAAAACCAAGTAGCATACTACCATGTTTAGCAAGACTGTTATATACATGTGAATATCCCAAGCTTCCATTAAGTAATATACAAGCTAGTATGATACAGTAATGGCCTTCTAGGGCATAAACACTAACACCTTGGACGCGTCGGCTAGCCAACTTCGCGCCCGAGTTACCTCGGTCAAGAGGTGGGAGCCCGTAAAAGATTTTGGCGATGTGGTGCCCGTTTCGACGAGGAGGTGACGGACGAAGTATCCGCGGGAGATCGGAGTGGCGAGAAGACCGGAGGACTCGGATCACTCGGTATATCTCTCTTCCCTATCTTGTAGTTTGCTAGGACTAGTTAGTGGTTCGATCCGGGTTTAGTGCGCGGTGGTGCCGGTTTGCTAAGTTCGCAAAATTAAAGTTTATCACCGCTTCCGCATGTGGCCGTCGGATTGACGGCCGGGGCGCCGCCGTGCACTTACAGTATAGGGTGTTTGCTTCACTAATTCCATAATTATTGAAGAGGTAGCTTGGGTTAGTGTCTCCTCGACGTAGATCATCTTCGGCTTCGAAGACTTCGATGCAAGCATGTTCATTTCTTCATGGGAGCCTCTCTAGAGTCCGGGAGTTCATGATCGCAGCAAAGGGACTACTACATGGAGCTATTGAAGTGAAGGACCGGTCTACAAAGGTTGTATTCCTTGTTCACTTTACTTGCAAAGTAGTTTTCATTTCATTCCGTCGCATTTTCTAGTTTAACGATTCTAAGTTAGGGTTGGCTAGAACGGCAAATTTTTTAATTTGGCAGGGTCGATGCCTCCCGAAACCTTGCTGCCGTGCTAGGCGACCCTACAGTTGATGGGCAATGGATGATCCCATATCCATTAGTGTTTGACATCAGAGATGGTATACGGGTGCTCAGTGGAGACTGGGTACACTGGACGGACTCGTCGAAAACTCTCAGATGGTGTTATACCTCACGTCAGATGGCAGTTCTCTGGTGACACTGGTATAGATTAGTTTGTTGACCCGAGATCTTCATAGAATCTTGTGTGATTCCTAGTGTGCTTTGATTTCCACCATACCACGGTCAAGAGATCGTGCAAAAAGGTGGTTTTTGGGTATAGTCCCGAGTCACATGGAGGCAATGAGAGATAGGAGGGGATTCGTCTATCCTGGTATTGGGGGTTGATGTTGCTCTGTTCATGATTGGCTATAACAGGAAGTCCCTGGCCAGGGCTGATTTGGAGATATACTGGTAAGTGTTATTTATAGTTTCTCGACCCGTTATGATCCTCACGTCGGCACGACTTATCGAGTTATTAGGGTATGACGTTTACCACCCCTAAACGAGATATGCGACATATCAGACGAAGAGATCGGACTGTACGATAGTGTTACTGATTGGATTCGTAGGAGTATGAGTAGGCATGCTTGTTGATCTTCTGATCGCTCAATACCCGGGTGGCCGTTACGTTTAGCAGACCGCTTGCGGCTTGTGGATGATTGATATGATCATCACATACTGTCGGCGTATTGACGAGTCTTTAGAGTCCTACACAGAGGTTTCCTAGTTCATGCGAAACAGAGTAGGAGCACATATATGATATGTGCGGTACCGAGATTAATGCGCGTATGTGATAGCTCATTCTATTTTCGCGATTTGTGTTGTCGATCGGTTATATGTGATATAGCCGGGTTATCGAATCAAGTGTTGATTCGATAAGTTGATACACATGATATTAGTCGGTTTTATGTGATATAGCCGGATTATTAAATCAAGTGTCGATTTAATAATTTAATGTATAATTATATATTTGATATATTAACTTAAATTAACTAATATTAGCTCACTTAAGAATTATTTTTCTCACTTGTGTATACATGGTATATATGTGATATATATTGATGTACATCTTTTGTGTCATGCTAGATGCCGCGTGCTACTTGGGAGTATGAGACTTACACCATGCTTATAATAATGGAATGGTTTTATTTATTTTAAGTTAATCAAAATTAGTAGGTAATTAGTCACATGGTTCAAGCTTGTGGAACCATTGACCAAGTCCACTAATTTTGTTTACATGTATATATTTATTAACCTAACCATTATTAGTTAGCCATGGTTTATTCTCTACATGGGTTAGTGTATGACACTAACTCACCCATGGTTGCTATTCTCACCTCATGAGTTCATTCTCATCTCTTGACTTCATCTTCTTCATCCTTGAGAAAAAGCTAGCTAGCTTTTTCCAAAGTGAGAAAATATTGTGAGAAAAATAAAATTAAAGTGAGCCCACTTCCAACTTCATCATCCTCTACTATTATCCATTTAGTTTAGGGTGTTTGCTTCATTAATTTCACCATTAGTGAAAAGGTAGCATGAGCTCGAGTCTCCTCGACGTAGATCATCTTCTGCCTCGAAGACTTCGAGCAAGCTTGTTCATTTCTCAGGGAGAACCCTTTCTAGAGTTCGGGAGATCACAACTCGCAGTGAAGGGACTACTACACAGAGCTTTTGAAGTGAAAGATCGGTCTACAAAGGTTGTATTCCTCATTCACTTAGATGTAAAGTGGTTTACATTTTGTATCGTCGGATTTTCTAATAAAGATTCTAGGGTTAGGGTTAGCTAGAACGGCAAATTTTTTAAATTGGCATGGACGATGCCTCCCGAAACTTTGCTGCCGTGCTAGACAACTCTGCAGTGGTAAAGGAGCCATGCTAGAAAATTAGACGATGTTTGTTAGATTACGAAACCGAAACGACTCAGAAACTTGAAACAAAACAACCCAGTTTTTGTCAAATTTATAAAGTCTTCAAATTTTTTTAAAAACAAGTTCAGATTGGTGTATGAGATACAACAAGAACACTACCAAAATTTGGTCCAATTTCATCACATTGTGGCCGACCACAATGGCATTAAAACCGGTGAGCTCGGGTCAATTTTGGTGTTTGGGCTTCAAATTTTCATGGTGTTCCAGTCAATGGGTTTTGGTGTTTCAGGTGTTGTTTGTTTTTGCTAATTTTTCATGTGATGTCAACTTTCTGGAAAGGCAATTCGGAGTGTTTCACAGTCATAATTCTAACATGTAATCGGGTTATTTAGACGATGTTAAAATGTTTGAAAGGATATTAATAACCCATATTTTCCATCACTGAAATTTTCCAAGATTTGGATTTTTTCGAGTTTGAAATTTTCAGAAAATCATGCAGAAGATTCTGTGGACCCTCTAGAAGAACGATACCCAAACTCGACTTTTTTGGATCGCGGAACCGCTGTGATACTGTAACATTTTGAAATATTTTAGATAATGAATTATTTTATTTATTTAATTAAAACATTTATTTTATTTTGTGGTTATACAAAGGTCTTTTAAAATGTGGTAGAATAGATTAGTAAAGAAATAGTTTGTTTTAACAATAAGAAGTGTCATGAAGGGGTTTTGTGAAAAGTTTAATTAATTGTGGAAATTAGAATTTTGTGGGTGGTTATGTGTAAGAGGGTAAAGGCCATGGTTAAGCTTAATTCACACTTTGGTATAACATAACTTTGGTGACACTTCATGCATACACCTACTCCTTGCATGAAAATACCACCCCTTCATTCTTACACCTCCTACTCCTCTCATGCCACCTCCACCTCTCAATCTCCACCACATACTTTCTCTACATAACACACACACACACACATGTTGGAACCCCTTAGCATCTTCAAACTGAACTCTTATCAAATTCTTCAATCACTTACACCCAATTCCAAAGTGTTCCTAATATCAAAAAAGAAGAAGAAAAGCAAGGTACTAGGGATATTTTACCACAACCCTCTAGCTAGGATCTTTGAGCTTGAGCTTCTTGGAGGGAGCTTTTTCAGTGATCTTTCTATAGGTATAATTTCAACCCTGCAACTTAAGTTCAGTACTGTTTTATTTTAGAAATCGGATATCGTATTTAGATAAGTTTAGCCTCTGTTTGAATCTGCTATAGTTTAGATAATAATTAACACAATCAAACAGTGCCATCACCTTATAAAATGGACCTAGAATAAACCATAGGAGTACGAACCAATTACGTCAGAATTTGGCCGGCGACAAGAAGGTAAAATCCGAGCTCGCCGGATTTGTAGTGGAGTGGGGTGTTGTAATTTTTAGGGTATCTCTCTGTAGGTTTTTAGGTATGTTTGGTATTGTTTATTTAAGTTAATTTTTCAGTAGTTAAATCTGTAAGCTAGTATCATTTTTGGAGTAAAATTCTATACACGACACGTAGCATGTTTAGTTGTGCAGTATCATAAACTAGGATTTTGTGATATCTAGCTTATTTCATTTGAATATGGAATAAATAGATATAAGGACTAGAAAAACTAGCAACACCATAAGCATCATAGGACCACCATGAGACTTAACTTAGAGACCAAGCCCCTAAGTCATTGGTTGACCCGGCGACATTTAGGAAAATTCCGAGCTCGCCGGCCCCCCTTGGGTATTTGGTGTTGGTTTTTCTTCTGTGCCTTTGTATGGGAAAATTATGATTTTTATTACTGTTTGATTTCTCCCAACATTCATACAGAGAAATCTGAGAGTGTTTAGTTGGGTTGTATTTAAAGTTTCCGACATTTCGATATGATTTTCCGTATTTCTGTACTGCAACTGAAACGTTGACGTTCGTACGTTAAGTTCAGGGGCAATTGATCATCTTTGGGGCAAGTGAACTCTAGGTTCTAACCTACGGGTGTTTAGCTCGTTGTTTTGGTTTTCAATATGATATTTACATCGATGTGATTTAAATACGATTATAGGTGCGATCGCGAAGGATTCTGAGACGGAGTTGACGACTTAGCAGCATGGATTTCAGCAAGCTCATCAAGTTGGTGAGTAGATTTACATCTACGGGGGAAGTCGGGTGGATGGTGTAGGGTTCCTAGGCACTCTAACAAGGTTCTACAAGGCATCAACCATGCCCGATTAAAAAATTAGACGTGCCGAACAACCCTAACAAAGATCGTATACTAGAAATTATGCGAAAACTAGTAAGCTAAACAACTTTAACACTAAGTGAAACGGATTACAACCTTTGTAGATCCGGTCCTTCATTTCTAAAGCTCCATGTTGACGTCCTTTCACTGCGATCATCGTGATCCCGGACTCTAGCGATGGTTTCCTCAGAGAAATGAGCGGGCTAGGTCGTTGACTTCGAGGCCGAAGATGATCTACGTCGAGGAGACTCAAACTCAAGCTCCATCTTCACCAGGTCAAGAACATTGTGAAGAGAACACCCTAAACTAAATGGAAAGTAGTAGAGGATGATGAAATAGGAAGTGGGTTCACTTTGAATTTGTATTTCTCACTCTATTTCTTCACTTGAAAATTTCTAGCAAGCTTTTCTACTTCTTGAAGAAGAAGAAAAAGAAAGAAAAGAATAAGAATGAAATGAATTATGAAAAAAAAGAATAATCAAGTGAAGTCTATCATAATGCAACCATGGGTGAGTTTACCTTTGTAGAGACTAAACCATAGTTTGAGGTAATGGTTTGGTTAATGAAAATCTTATGCAAAACAAAATGAGTGGACTTTGTCAAAGATGCTTAAAAGCTTCATGAAGCTTCAAGCCAAGACAAAGAAAACCACCATTTTGTTTTACCAAAATAATTAAAAACCCAAACCATTATCTTAAATATGGTGTAAGTCATACACACACCCAAGTTTGCATGTATCATCAATCATGATACAAACTAGTGCACAAACATATATCACATATACAACTTGTGCACATCAAGTGAGAAAATCAATCTTAAGTGAACCAATACTAGTTAATGCAAAGTAATATATCAAATATATAATTATACATTACATCATTAAGTCAAAACTTGATTTAATGATCCGGTCATATCGCATATAACCGACTAATATCTAGTGTATCAATATATCGAATCAACACTTGATTCGGTAACCCGGCTATATCTCATATAACCATCCAATGATACAAATCGCAGGAATAGAATACAGTATCACATACTGGTATTACTCTCGGTCCCGCACATATCTCATATGCGCTCCTATTTCGTTTTGCTTGAGCCAGGAAACCTCTGGGTAGGACTCTAAAGACGCGTCAATACGCCAGCAGTAGGTGGTGATCATATCAATCACCCACAAGCCGCAAGCACTCTGCTAAACATAACGACCACCCAGGTATTGAGCGATCAAAAGATCAACGAGCAAGCCTGCTCATACCCCTGCGAATCCAATCAGTAACATTTACCGCACAGTCCGGTCTGTTCATCTGATATGTCGCATATCTCGCCTAGGGGTGGTAAACGTTAGACCCCGGTAGCTTGATAAGTCATGCCGATGTAAGGTCCATAACAAGCGTGAAACCACTAATAACACTTACCAGTAAATCACTCCAACCCTAGCCAGCGATTTCCAGTTATGGCCAGTCGAGCATAGCGTAACATCAACCCCGAATACCGGGAGAGACGAATCCCCTCCTATCGCTCATTGCCTCTATGTGAATCGGGACTGTACCCAAACCACCTGTTTGCACGACTCAGTAGAGCCGTGGTAGGGTGGAAATCAAACCACAGTGGGAGACACACAAGACTCTATGACGATCTCGGGTCAACAGACTAAGCTGTACCAGTGTCTTCAGAGAACTGCCATATGACGTGAGGTATAATACCATCTGGGAGTTCTCGGCGAGTCCGTTCAGTTGACCCAGTCACCACTGAGCACCCGCATACCATCTCTGATGTCAAACACCAATGGATATGGGATCATCCATCGCCCATCACATGGGTCGAGAAGATATACGCTAGTGTACTCTCGAATATCGATGCCCCGTATCGATATTCCCACGACTAGGAACATTGAAGGATATACTCATGGACTACCCAGGCCCCACTAGTATGATCTGCATCATAGTCCTGCAAGTCGAGTACACATCCTAATGGCTTTATCAACATGTAACAGAGAGACAATAAGTGTACATATTAAGATAAAGAGCAACCAGATAGCACACTATCATGTCGAGCAAGAAAGTCCGCCCTATATATGTCCCAGCATCCACTACAATATACATCTCATGTACAACAATAGCCTCTAGGGCATACATATAACTAACAATCTCCCACTTACACTAAGGCCATCTATAGCAGTGGTTGTAGTATCTCATACTCAACCATCCCATAAAAGTGTCTCTCTGGGAAAAGGCCTTTGTGAGTGGATCCGCCATGTTGTCCTCTGAGTCTACTCTCCTAACCTCGATCTCCCTGGAGATCAATTATCTCCATTATCAGGTGATACTACCTTGGAATATGTCTGGGTCACTGATGGGACCGTGGTTCCTGGGTCAAAACCATACTTCCATTGTCACACAATGGTAGGAACCTAGTTCATCTCATGAACTAATATACACCCAAACTGCCTCTTTGGTAGTATCTTTGATAGCGATGTCACCAGACATTATCGTCTAGTCTACCACGGTATCTAGCTTGGAACTCTTCCAACATACCGCCCCTCCACTGAAGGTAAAGACAATGCATGTGACTAACATTCAGTCAACCTTACCACCCTGGAAGATGTCCAGTGATTCTCCCCAGGATCGATTTATACCATCTCACTACACCTAGTGAGAATCCTAATATCCATTTAGATCTATCTCATAGATCCAAAACCCAGGATTTAGGAGGTATCACTTTTATCCTTTTTGTAGAATCCTTGTGATAAGAGGAGGTTGACCGTGCGTAGCATTGGAAACTCTTTTCAAATCAAGAGTATGTTTTCCATGTATAATACGAGGATGACCACCTTACTCTCTACTACCTTTTTGTATGTACAAGGTTCATCTACTATTTTGATGAAGTCAAACTCCTTGACTACCACATCAAAACAGATGTTCCAACTCCGCGATGCCTACTTTATCATACAAAGCATTTTGCACACGTTTCCGCTGCTCCCACTGTTTACGAAGCCCTCTGGCTGCGTTCTTATAGATGTTCTCTTCTAAATCAATATTTAGAAAAGCAGTCATGACACCCAACCACCAGATATCGTAGTCATGTTATGTAGCAATGTCAAGTAGGATCCGGATGGACTTAAGCATAGGCACTGGAAAAAGGTTTCATCATTATCCATGCCTGGTCGATGACGAAAACCTTTAACAAGTATAGCTTCGAAAGTCTCAACTTTTCCATCTACACCATGTAATCTTCTCAAGATATACTTGCTCCTGATGGGGATTTAACCCTTCAGATATAGCATCCAAAGTCCATACTCTGTTGGTGTACATGGATTCCATCTCAGATCGCTAAGCATCCAGCCATTCTTACAGAGTCATCACTCTCGATGGCCTGCTCAAAACTAGTTGGGTCATCATCTCATGATGCAATCCTCGCTCCCACTGTCATCGAGAAACCGAAGTATCTCTCAGGCGGATGAGGAACCCTGCTAGATCGGTGGAGAGGCTGAGGTTCATCGGGGACAATTTAACCCTTTGGTTCTATCAAATCATCAGCTGTAGTTTGTATAGCTGGAACTCCTTCCAGTTGTACAGAACTGACCTTGCCTTGAGCTTGTCCGGATTTCGCTTTTGACATAGGCCGGACAACCCCAAATCTTAACTTGCTTAAGAGATGGGCTCTTCCCATACCATATCTCATATGGAGTGGT
Organism: Agapanthus africanus; assembly: GCA_030015575.1. NCBI lineage: Eukaryota > Viridiplantae > Streptophyta > Magnoliopsida > Asparagales > Amaryllidaceae > Agapanthus > Agapanthus africanus. The sequence continues at coordinate 111,917,550 of CM057351.1, forward strand.
AGACACTGATTTGATTCGAACCCAATTCAATAGGTATGCTTCTTCTCAAGTGCATAACCCCCAAAAGGAAACAGGTAACTCAGTAATACTCATCATAGAGCACACCATATCTCATATGGTGTGATTGCTCCACCCCGATACACCTATGTGTTATGGTGTATACGAAGGAGTAATGCTAAGAGAGAATCTCATTCTCGTTTGGAATAGTCCAGGAATTCCATGCACAAGTATTCTCCCCCGTGATCTCATCATAGGACATAATACTTCTATCCGGTTTTGGTTCTCTACTTCTATCTTACATTCTTTGAATTTCTCAAAAGTTTCTGACATGTGTTTCAGTAGGAACATGTGTCCGAATCTTGAGAGATTCTCATTGAATGTAAGGAAGTATAAAGAACCAGTCCTGGCATCTGCAGACAGGGGACCTTCATACAACACTATGTATCAGTCCCAAGAGTTTACTAACTCTTTCTCTGTTTCTAGTGAACGGAGCTTTGTTCATCAAATCTTTGTGACATGACTGGCAAGTTTCACAAGTTGTAAATTCAAACCGATTTCAATATGCATCTAAATGCAGCTTTAGCCAGTCGGGTCGCATTGATATGACCTAGTCTACAATACCTCAAGAAGGAATCGTTCATTTCTGAACTCTTCCTCTTGTGCGTGTTCTGTACGTTATGAACTGTGGTTTGATTTAGAACGTCTATGCTTTTAGATAACGTGCCTGAACCGATCAACTCTTGATATAGGAAATGTTCAAAACATTATCCAACAATACAAAATTATATCCTTCTCTAATAAAGAGAGACTGATATGATGTTGTATATCAGGTTCGGTATCTACAAACATTCGTTCAGAATCAATGTGTTCTAGTAATACAGGATGATAACTATCAACAGACTTGGCTGCAACGCTTGCACCGTTTCTATCTTATGAAATTTATCACTCGTTCTCGGTTCTCTACCTATCTGTAGCCCATGTAACAGATTACATTTGCGGGATCCTGATCCGGTATCTAATACCCAGGACGTAGAGGATACAGAGAAACAGTTCTATGTAATGAATACACCCGAAGAAGATGCATCGTCATGCACTTTCTTCGTTTGGTTGGCATGGGAATCCTGGTATTCCCCTAAAACCTGCTCGGTCTTATAACAATTATAAGTTGGAGCGGGACCAACGTTCCCCAGCTCAGTATAACAAGCGGGTTCGGTCAATACATTCATATTATTATCTTGATTAAGGCGTGACTTGGTCGCTACCAGGAGAGAGAGAGAAGAAAACACTCTACGTGCGCTCTTGCAAGATTAGATTGGTTATATATTTTATCTAATCAGGATGGCTCCCACTGTTTCTATCAAATCTTCCTTCAAACCCTAAAAGGAAAGACTAGCCGGGATTAATTACACTCTATAAGTTCGCCAATCTTTCAGCCAGACCAGTGCCGGTACTTTGAGGGAGGTTCCCCGTGATTTCGCACAGACCTAATTAAAATAAACCTCGTTTTCCCAGGGGCGTAACCCCGTTGACACCTTTCTAGACACCTACTTGATCGGCTAATTGCAAAGTGTTAAACTCTCCGAGGAGTAACAATTACTCGGAGTGGGTATCGGGATCCAACTATCTCATAGAAGGTATGCAATCTCATTGCAAATTTCAACACTTGAAACTCCCGATAAAGGTTTTTACCCCTAGCACTTATGACCTTAACTATGGTCAACAAATCATAAGCACTAGTCAAACTCTACCCGTCATTTCGTGATTAATTAGACCCACCCACATGACCTTTAACTAAGGTCAATAAAGTCACATGACTGTCCTAACTAATCGCATCATATGCTGTGTAGGAAGACATCACTTAGCTACCGTACACTTTGCCTTGACAATGGTCAACAAACACAACACGAATACTAAGTACTCTACTTCCTAAAATGACGGAGGGTTGCGGATGGTTTTTACGAAAACCTTTCACGCTTTGAACTTGATCTCGTTGCGGAATCAAATGGTTTTAAATAGAGTGTTTTTGAGGATTTCGCTAGTTTCGCTAAAGAGGTCACTCCCGGTGAAGGGATCTCGACTCTTTCCTCATCTAATAAGGTGCTGGATGTTCTACAAGGAACACCGCTATGCAAAGCATGAAATATAAAAGCAATCAAAAGACAAACCGAAGGTTGTGGCATCTGCTAGTTATTGCTAAAGAGGTCACTCCCGGTGAAGGGATCTCGGCTCTTTCCTTATCGAATAAGGTGCTGGATGTTTTACAAGGAACACCGCTATGCAAAGCAACAACTAAAGCTACCTAATTTTTGAAATTCGATTCCACAACATCTTTTAGGTTTATTTTCTATCATTAATCTCATTAATGAATGCCCATCATTTGAGTCCACCTAAACATCACAGATAAATACAACGTACACTTATGCCATCCGCATTCGCCTCGATGTCCCGTCTGCACCGTTAGGTTAGGTAACTAACGACAGAGCGGGGCAGGGCTAGCGCGGGTGTAAAACATAAGCAACGTCTATATAATATATCATATATACTATATACAATATCTATCTGAACATATCACATGATCACATCACAGATAACGCAGCAGAAAACAACATATGAAATATTGGATATACTAGGACGTCCGTATTTTATTTTGAGCCTGTATAAAACACGGATTCCACGGTCGTGATGAATAGCCAATCCTAAATCCCTAGACCCTACGAGAGCGGCAAGCAACCCTACCAATTCTAGAGTTAGGAGACCCGGACTCGACTCCTCGAGATGGTCTCCCACTGGACCCTAGAACCCGGTTACTTGTGCTCCCCGCCTTGGGTCTATCCTAATGCGGAAAAGTAAATAATATACAATGGTGACATCATCCTCAGCCTGGAAGTGCCCCAATAAAAGAATATTACATACAATGAATTTTACATGAATGAAAAAGAAAAAACTCTCATCTCACATAAAAAACCCCGGCTATTAATACACGACGATCCAATATAACATATCCAGCAACACATAATATCACATATCATCAATGTAAGTAAATATGGGTATCCCAATTGTCGTTGATGTATAGCAACGAAACCGACGATACACCACATATTACACTTACGGTCGCAGAAAAGAAAGTGTAAAACTACAACAGTTGGAATCCACAACCTCCTTAGACATCGCATGCCTAACCAAATGAATTCCTTAGACATCGCATGCCTAACTATTATAAACCCCGCATTTTAGTCTCAATATCGAAAACACTTTTCAATACCAAGTCGGGCAATTCAAATAGATTCCCGACATCCTGATCGAATTCTTGTCGCAAACTTTAGTAGACGGCCGCACCCCCGGATGCCGTCGACGAAGTGCACTAAGGAGGAACACCGCTACCGCGAGCACCCGAACGGATGCTTTTGGCGAAGGGGTTCTCCTACAGTCACTTGGTCGGGGCTATGGGGCGTGGCTATCTATTAAGTTACCCGTCAAGTATCCGCGTACTCTACGTGATTGCAACGGACTTTTGATCACATCAAAATCCCGTGGCAACCGATCAAGTGAGACTGAACTACTAGATTTATAACATTCAAATTAGTTATCTCATAACTACATGTGGATTCCAAATATTGTATCACATTCCAGATAAAATAGACAATGTTAAACTTTCCGATCGAATAATCAAACACCCAGGTTTTCCCAAATGGTTCTCAACACTTGAGGGGAGTTTAAAAACATCCATCACCTGCCACAGTACCAATGGTCCAGCCGTAGAAGGGTCAAGCCAACGCCTCACATGTGGCAACGCCGTACTTCCCCAAACCCTAAGGTTCAAAAGGCAGTTCAAGACGGTCACATAATCGAGTTAAGGTTTGTTGTCTTCTAGAGGGTCCATCACGTTACTTTCACGACTTAGAACGTTCTTAAACTACGGAAAAAATCCAACACTTGGAAATTTTTCGGCAGGGGAAAAAGTGAGTTATTGATATCCGTTCGAACTTTTTAGCATGTTCTAAAATTACCAGGACAAACTAAAACGAAGTTAAATTATCCGATCGAATCAACGAGTCCCCAATACAACCCTAAGAAAACTCAACACTAGAGTGGAATTAAAAATTCCCAGAAAAAATTGACAAGAAAGGACCTAAGAATAAATATATGAAGTATGAGAGACTAAGTCATAATTTTGGCCGCGGAACCGCCGCCAAACCCTTGGTTTGGCCGCGGTTCCGCGGTCATATAACAGCATCAGTGGGCCATACTTCACAGCAATTCTTAGTTTTTTCTGCTTAATTTTCTGAGCATTTTTAATTCATAAAAAATCACATTTTTGAAAATTGTCCAGAGAAGGGTTCGTATCGGGGTATCCGGGTTCGATCGGACTTTAAACTTCGCTCAGACTTCGCCTAAAGCTCTAGCTTGGCTCTGATACCACTGTAGGGTTCCTAGGCACTCAAACAATGTTCCACAAGGTATCAACCATGCCCGATTCAAAAATTAGACGTGCCGAACAACCCTAACCAAGATCGTATACTAGAGATTATGCGAAAACTAGCAAGCTAAACAACTTTAACACTAAGTGAAACGAATTACATCCTTTGTAGATCCGGTCCTTCACTTCTAAAGCTCCATGTTGACGTCCCTTCGCTGCGATCATCGTGATCCCTGACTCTAGCATTGGTTTCCTCAGAGAAATGAGCAGGCTAGGTCGTTGACTTCGAGGCCGAAGATGATCTACGTCGAGGAGACTCAAGCTCAAGCTCCATCTTCACTAGGTCAAGAACTTTGTGAAGAGAACACCCTAAACTAAATGGCAAGCAGTAGAGGATGATGAAATAGGAAGTGTTGGTTGTATGTAAGCCCTAGAGGCCAGTATTGTACAGTTGATGTATATTATATTGGATGCTTGGACATATATAGAGATGACTTTCTTGCTCGATATGATAGTATGCTATCTGGTTACTCTTTATCTTAACATGTACACTAGTCTCTTTAAACTGTCTTATGGTTGCTTGTTGGTAAAGCCCTTAGGATGTGTACTTGACTACCTGGACTATGATGCAGATCATACTAGTGAGGACATGGTAGTCCATAAGTACATCCTTCAAGGTCCCTAGTCGTGGGTGTATCGAGACGGGGCATCGATATACCAGAGTAGACTAGCGTATACGCTTCTCGACCCATGAGATGGGCGATGGATGATCCCATATCTATTGGTGTTTGACATCAGAGATGGTATATGGGTGCTCAGTGGAGACTGGGTACACTGGACGGACTCGCCGAGAACTCCCATATGGTATTATACCTCACGTCAGATGGCAGTTCTCAGGTGACACTTGTGCAGGTTAGTCTGTAAACCCGAGATCGTCATAGAGTCTTGTGTGATTCCCACTGTGCTTTGATCTCCACCTTACCACGTCCATGAGGGCGTGCAAAACGGTGGTCTTTGGGTACAGTCCCGAGTCACATGGAGGCAATGAGCGATAGGAGGGGTTTCGTCTCTCCCGGTATTGGGGGTTGATGTTGCGCTGTGCTCGATTGGCCGTAACAGGGAAGTCCCTGGCCAGGGCTGATCAGAGATATGCTGGTAAGTGTTACCAGTAGTTTCTCAACCCGTTATGAGCCTCATATCGACACGACTTATCGAGCTATTGGGGTCTGACGTTTACCACCCCTAGGTGAGATATGCGACATATCAGACGATCAGACCGGACTGTACGGTAAGTGTTACTGGTTGGATTCACAGGAGTGTGAGCAGGCTAGCTCGTCGATCTTCTGATCGCTCAATACCCGGATGGCCGTTACGTTTAGCAGACCGCTTGCGGCTTGTGGGTGCTTGATATGATCATCATCTGCTACCGGCGTATTGACGAGTCTTTAGAGTCCTACACAGAGGTTTCCTGGCTCAAGCGAAACGAAATAGGAGCGCATATGAGATATGTGCGGGACCGAGAATAATACCAGTATGTGATACTGTATTCGATTCTCACGATTTGTAACATTGATCGGTTATATGCGTTATAGCCGGGTTATCAGATCAAGTGTTGATTCGATAAGTTGTTACTATTGATATTAGTCGGTTATATGCGATATGACCGGGTCGTTAAATCAAGTGTTGATTTAATGATTTAATGTATAATTATATATTTGATATATTACTTTACATTAACTAATATAGGTTCACTTTAAATGGATTTTCTCACTTGATGTGCATGATGTATATGTGATATACTTTTGTGCACTTGTATGTATCATGTTTGATGATGCATGTTTATATGGTTAAGTATAAAGAATAAAACCATGGTTAAGTAGATAATTAGGGTTTTTTTTTTAATCACTCATTTATTTATCCATTCCTTTTTATTTAAATAATTTTATGAAAACAAAATGGTTTTCCTTTTTGTCATGAAGCTTGATGAAGCTTCATGAAGGTTTGACTCAAAGACCATTTTGTCTTCATGCTAAACCCTAACTATTCCCACTTACCATGGTTTGCTCTCTACACTTAACCTTAGTTATATTATGATAAGTATTGATTTTATTTCATTATTGAAAAAGACTTATCATAATTCTAGCTCATCTTCTTCTTCATCTTCAAGTTTGAAACCTTGAGGCCATCAATGGCAACTTGAGCTTAAGAGTGAGAAAGCTTAAGAGTGAGAAATCCAATTCTAAAGAGAACCCACCTCCTATTTCTTCATCCTCTACCTCTCGCCAAGTAGTAGAGTGTGTTTTCTTCACAAGTTTCATCACTTTGTGAAGTGGGAGCTTGATCTAGCGATGCCTCGACGTAGATCATCTTCGGCATCGCCGTCGATGACCAAGCCCGTTCATTCTCCGATGAAGCCGACGCTAGAGAACGGGGTTAGACTTGGACAGCGAGGAGACTTCGTTGCGGAGCCGTGGAGGTGGATATCCGGATCTACAAAGGTTGTAATTTCCGTATTCTAGTAGTTAAGTGTTAACTAGTTTATCTTTTCGCCCAGATTTCTAGCAACGATCCGTTAACTAGGGTTTCTCGGCACCATATTTTTGTAAAATGGCATGTTCGATGCCTTGTGAGACCTCTATAGGATGCCTAGGAACCCTACAGTGGTATCAGAGCCTAGCTAGAGCCTTAGGCGAAGTCTAGATGGCGTTTGAAGCCCGAACGAATCCGAAACCCCAAACCAAACATACTCTCAGTCCTTTTCCTAAAATCGGGGATTTTTCCACATTATAAATATGCAGAAAAATCTGCAGGCTAATCTAAGAGTTACTGTGAATTTCGATGGACTAATTCCATCAAAGAGCCGCGGATCCGCGGCACGAGCATGGCTCGTGCGGCGGATGCGCGGCGCTTTTGTCGTTTTGTGCATTTTAATTTTCACAGTAATTCTCATTTTTCTGTGGTGGTTTTCCTGGGAATTTTTTAATATTCATTAAAGAGTTGAATTTTCTAGGGTTGTTTTGGAGATTCGGTATTTCGATCGGATTATCAAATTTCGTCTTTTGTGTATTTCCGGATAATTTTCAGAATATGTTAAAAAGTTCGACCGGATATAAATACCCAATTTTTCCCCTGTTGGGAAATTTCCAAGTGTTGGATTTTTCCGTAGTTTAACGACGTTCTATGTAGTGCAAGTAACGCGATGGACCCTCTAGAAGACAACAAACCTTAACTCGATTATGTAACCGTCTTGAACTGCCCTTTGAACCTTCGGGTTTGGGGCAATACGGCGTGCCACATGTGAGGCGTTGGCTTGACCCTTCTATGGCTGGACCGTCGGTACTGAGGCACGAACTGAATGTTGTTAGACTTATTTCATGTGTTGAGCTGTATCGGGAAAACTTGGGTATTCGACTGTTCGATCGGAAAGTTTAACATTTTCTGTTTATCTGGAATGTGATACAATAATTGGAATTCACAAACAGTTATGTGATAACTGAATGAATGTTATAAATCTAGCGGTTTAGTTTCACTTTATATTGAAAAGTGTTTTCGATAATGAGACTAAAATGCGGGGTTTATAACTATTAGGCATGTGATGTCTAAGTATTTCATTTGATTAGGCATGTGATGTCTAAAGAAGTTGCGGATTCCAATTGTTGTAGTTTTACACTTTCTTTTCTGTGACCGTAAGTGTAGTATGTTCATATCGCCGGTTTCGTTGCTATACGTCAGCGACAATTGGGGTTGCATACTTACTTACGTTGATGGCATGTGATGTTATGTGTTGCTGGATATGTTATATTGGATCGTCGTGTTCGAATAGCCGGGGGGTTTTTATGTGAGATGAGTGTCTTTCATTTTCATTCATGTAAAAACTTGTATGTAATATTCTTTTATTTGGGGCACTTCCAGGTAGCGGAAGTTGTCTCCTTTTGTATATTATTTACTTTTCCGCATTAGGATAGACCCAAGGAGGGGAGCACAAGTAACCGGGTTCTGGGGTCCAGTGGGAGACCAACTCGAGGGGTCGAGTCCGGGTCTCCTAACCCTAGAATTGGCAGGGTTGCTTGCCGCTCTCGTAGGGGTCTAAGGGTGTGGGATTGGCTATTCATCACGACCGTGGAATCCGTGTTTTATACTGGCTCGTATTGAAAACACGGACGTCCTAGTATATCCAATATTTCATATGTTCATTCTGCTGCGATATCTGTGTTGTGACTCTGTGATGGATATAGTATATAGTATATATGATATATTATATAGACGTTACTTATGTTTTACACCCGCGCTAGCCCTGCCCTACTCTGTCGTTAGTTACCTAACCTAACGGTGCACGAGGGGACATCTAGGCGAATGCGGATGGCATAAGTGTACGTCATATCTATCTGTGATGTTTAGGTATTTAAATAATGGGACTTCATGAATGTGATTAATGAAAGATAAGAAACCTAAGATGTTGTGGAATCGAATTTTAAAATAAAACAGGTAGCTACAGTTCTTGCTTTGCACAGTGGTATATATGATATACCCTGCACCTTATTCGATGAGGAAAGGACCGAGATCTCTGCACCGGGAGAGACTCCTTTAGCAGTAACTGGCAGATGCTACACACTCGGTTTGGTTTTGATTGCTTTTAAGAGTTTTTGCTTTGCACAGTGATATATATGATATATCCCGCACCTCATTCGACGAGGAAAGGACCGAGATCCCTTCACCGGGAGTGACTCCTTTAGCAAAACTGGAAAAGCCTCAAAATCACTCCATTTCAAAACTTCATTTGATTCTACAACGATATCAAGTTCATTACGCTCATGGTTTTATGAAAACCTGCGTAGCCCTCCGTCATTTCAGATAAGTACTACTTAGTATTCATGCTACGGTAGTTTGGCATTCGTCAAGGCGTGGTGTACGGTAGCTAACTAGTATTTATCTACTTATGCATATGATGCAGATTGGATTAGGGTATTCGTACGGCGTTGTTTGGCATTCGTCAAGGGTCGTGCGGGTGGGTTTAATTCAATCAAGAAATGTACGGGTTGAACTTGACTAGTGGACTATGGGTTGTTTGGCATTCGTCAAGGTCATAGAACACTAGGGGTAAAATATTATCGGGAATTTCAAGTGTTGAAATTTGCAATGAGATTGCATACCTTCTATGAGATAGTTGGATCCCGATACCCACTGCGAGTAAGAGTTACACCTGGGAGAGTTTTACACATTGCAATTAGCTGATCAAGTAGGTGTCTAGAAAGGTGTAAACGGGGTTACGCCTCTGGGAAAACGAGGTTTACATTAATTAGGTTCGTGCGAAAGCACGGGGGACATCCCTCAAAGTACCGACACTGGCCTGGCCGAAAGATTAGCGAACTTGTAGTGTGTAATTAATCCCGGCTAATCTTTCCTTTTAGGGTTTGGAGGAAGATTTGATAAAAAGCAGTGGGAGCCATCCTGATTAGATAAGATAATAACCAATCTGATCTTGCACGAGCATACGCTAAAGTGTTTTCTTCTCTCTCTCTCCAGGTAGCGACCAGTTCATGCCTTAATCAAGATAATAATATGGATGTATTGACCGAACCCGCATGTTATACTGTGCAGGGAAACGTTGGACCCGTTCTATCTTATAAGTGTTATAAGAATGAACAGGAAACAGGAGAATATCTGGATTCTCACACCGCCCAAACGGAGAACATGCATGTTGATGCATCATCTTCGGGTGTGATTGTCATTGAGAACTGTTTCTCAGTTCACCCTACGTCCTGGGTATTAGATACCGGATCAGGATCCCACATATGTAAGATGTTACATGGGCTGCGAAAAGGTAGAGAATTGGGAAAAGGTGATCATTCCGTTCAAGTAGGGAACGGTGCAAATGTTGCAGCCAAAGCAGTTGGCGAATATCACCTTGTATTACCAAGTGGTGATACAATAATTCTGAATAAGTGCTATTATATACCAAACATGATGTGCAACATTATATCTGTTTCTTTATTGAGTAAAGAAGGATATAATTTTGTAGTAAAGGAAAATGTTATGAACATATTCCTAGATCAAAAGTTGATTGCATCAGGCTCGCTACATAATTGCATATTCATTCTAAATCAAAATACAGTTCTCAATATACAAAACACACACAAGAGGAAGAGTTCAGAAATGAACGAATCCTTCTTGTGGCATTGTAGACTTGGTCATATCAATGCGACACGACTGGCTAAGTTACATAAGGATGGTTATTTGAATCCGTTCGAATTATCATCTTATGATACTTGCCATTCATGTCTCAAAGGAAAAATGACCAAAGCTCCGTTTAGTGGACACGGAGAAAGAGTTACGGAACTCTTAGGACTGGTACATACTGATGTATGCGGTCCCATGTCTACCCTTGCCAGGAACGGTTCTTCCTACTTCATTACATTCACTGACGATCTCTCTAGATACGGGCATGTGTTCCTATTGAAACACAAGTCTGAAGCTTTTGAGAAATTCAGAGAATATAAGCACGATGTAGAGAACCAAACGGGCAAAAGTATTAAGATCCTTCGATCTGATCGAGGAGGAGAATACTTGAGCAATGAGTTACAAGATTATCTAAAAGAGAATGGGATTCTCTCTCAGCTTACTCCACCTTATACACCACAGCACAACGGTGTATCGGAACGAAGGAATCGCACCCTATTAGATATGGTGCGTTCAATGATGAGTACAGCTGAGTTACCTATTTCCTTCTGGGGGTATGAGCTTGAGACAGCCATACACCTATTGAATATGGTTCCTACCAAATCAGTGCCTACCAATCCATATGAGATATGGAAAGGGAAGAGACCATCTCTTAAGTATGTTAAGATATGGGGTTGTCCAGCCTATGTCAAAAGACAAAATCCGGACAAACTCGAGGCAAGATCTGTCTTATGTAAGTTTGTAGGATATCACAAAAATTCACAGGGGTATATCTTCTACCATCCCGAGGAACAAAAAGTGTTTGTTTCTCGGCATGCCACTTTCTTAGAAAAAGGTTTTCTTATGAAACAGATTAGTGGCATTGAGGTAGAACTGGAAGAGGTTCCAGCAACACAAACTGCAACAGAAGACTTGATAGAACCAGAGGATTCAGTAGAACTCGACGAACCCCAGCCTCTCCGCCGATCTAGTAGGGTATCTCGTCCACCTGAGAGATACTACGGTTTTCTCATTGACGGTGGAAGCGAGGATTGCATCATGGAGGATGATGACCCAACTAGTTTCGAGCAGGCCATCACGAGTGGTGACTCAGTGAAATGGCTGGATGCTATGCGGTCCGAGATGGAATGCATGTACACCAACAAAGTATGGACTTTGGATGTTGCTCCTGAAGGGGTAAAACCCATTGGGAGCAAGTGGATCTTCAAGAAGAAACTTGGTGTAGATGGGAAAGTGGAGACTTTCAAACCAAGACTTGTAGCAAAGGGTTTTCGTCAAAGACCAGGTGTGGAGTATGACGAGACCTTTTCTCCAGTGGCTATGCTTAAATCCATCCGGATCATTCTTGCCATCGCTGCTTATCATGATTACGAAATCTGGCAAATGGATGTTAAGACCACCTTTCTAAACGGTGATTTAGAAGAGTGCGTGTACATGACTCAGCCAGAGGGCTTCGTAGATAGTGGGAGCAGCGGGAAGGTGTGCAAGCTGCTTAAATCCATTTATGGATTAAAGCAAGCATCGCGGAGTTGGAACATCTGCTTTGACGTCGTTATCAAAGAGTTTGATTTCGTCAAAAACCCAGATGAACCTTGTATCTACAAGAAGGTGGCAGAGAGTAAGGTTGTCTTCCTCATATTGTACGTGGACGACATACTCTTGATAGGAAATGATATTCCTATGCTGCAATCGGTCAAGCTCTTCTTATCACAAAGATTCTCGATGAAATATCTTGGTGATGCCTCCTGCATATTGGGAATCAGGATCTATAGAGATAGATCCAAACGGATTTTGGGATTGTCCCAATCCAGGTACATTGACACCATACTAAAGAGGTTTAGTATGGAAGAGTCCAAGCGTGGGAACTTACCCACGATCTCTGGAGTCACTCTATCCAAAGAGATGTCTCCCAAGACTGATTTGGAGAGAGCTCGCATGCAAGGGATACCCTATGCTTCGGCAGTAGGCTCTATCATGTATGCGATGCTATGTACCAGACCCGATGTAGCATACTCACTAAGTATAGTGAGCAGGTATCAAGCTGATCCTGGAGACAGTCACTGGACAGCTGTGAAGAGCATTCTCAAGTACTTACGAAGGACTAGAGATATGTTCTTGGTGTATGGTAACGGAGAACTCCAAGTGGAGTCCTTTACCGATTCGAGCTTCCAGAGTGATAAGGACGACTCTAAGTCGCAGTCGGGCTTTGTCTTTACCCTTTACGGAGGAGCGGTTAGCTGGAAGAGTTCCAAGCAGGAAACCGTGGCAGACTCGACGATGGAGGCTGAATACATCGCTGCCAACGATGCTGCCAAAGAGGCTGTCTGGATCAAGAAGTTCATTACTGAACTTAGAGTGGTTCCATCCATTGAGCGTCCAATACCTTTGTATTGCGATAACAATAGAGCAGTGGCTTTGGCCAAGGAACCCAGGTCCCATCAGCGGTCCAGGCATATTCTGAGGCGGTATCACCTGATCCGGGAGATAGTTGATCGCCGGGAGATCGAGGTTAGGAGGGTTGACATGAAGAACAACACGGCGGATCCACTCACGAAGGCCATTCCCTAGATACAGTTTGAGAGACTCTTCGGGATGCTCGGTATGCGATACTACAGCAGCTGGCCCTAGTGCAAGTGCGAGATTGTTGGTTGTATGTATGCCCTAGAGGCCAGTATTGTACAGATGATGTATATTATATTGGATGCTTGGACATATATAGAGATGACTTTCTTGCTCGATATGATAGTATGCTATTTGGTTACTCTTTATCTTAACATGTACACTAGTCTCTTTAAACTGTCTTATGGTTGCATGTTGGTAAAGCCCTTAGGATGTGTACTTGACTACCTGGACTATGATGCAGATCATACTAGTGAGGACATGGTTGTCCATAAGTACATCCTTCAAGGTCCCTAGTCGTGGGTGTATCGAGACGGGGCATCGATATACCAGAGTAGACTAGCGTATAAGCTTTTCGACCCATGAGATGGGCGATGGATGATCCCATATCCATTGGTGTTTGACATCAGAGATGTTATACGGGTGCTCAGTGGAGACTGGGTACACTGGACGGACTCGCCGAGAACTCCCAGATGTTATTATACCTCACGTCAGATGGCAGTTCTCAGGTGACACTTGTGCAGGTTAGTCTGTAGACCCGAGATCATCATAGAGTCTTGTGTGATTCCCACTGTGCTTTGATCTCCACCTTACCACGTCCATGAGGGCGTGCAAAACGGTGGTCTTTGGGTACAGTCCCGAGTCACTTGGAGGCAATGAGCGATAGGAGGGGTTTCGTCTCTCCCGGTATTGGGGGTTGATGTTGCGCTGTGCTCGATTGGCCGTAACAGGGAAGTCCTTGGCCAGGGCTGATCAGAGATATGCTGGTAAGTGTTACCAGTAGTTTCTCGACCCGTTATGAGTCTCATATCGACACGACTTATCGAGCTATTGGGGTCTGACGTTTACCACCCCTAGGTGAGATATGCGACATATCAGACGATCAGACCGGACTGTACGGTAAGTGTTACTGGTTGGATTCACAGGAGTGTGAGCGGGCTAGCTCGTCGATCTTCTGATCGCTCAATACCCGGATGGCCGTTACGTTTAGCAGACCGCTTGCGGCTTGTGGGTGCTTGATATGATCATCATCTGCTACCGGCGTATTGACGAGTCTTTAGAGTCCTACACAGAGGTTTCCTGGCTCAAGCGAAACGAAATAGGAGCGCATATGAGATATGTGCGGGACCGAGAATAATACCAGTATGTGATACTGTATTCGATTCTCGCGATTTGTAACATTGATCGGTTATATGCGTTATAGCCGGGTTATCGGATCAAGTGTTGATTCGATAAGTTGTTACTATTGATATTAGTCGGTTATATGCGATATGACCGGGTCGTTAAATCAAGTGTTGATTTAATGATTTAATGTATAATTATATATTTGATATATTACTTTACATTAACTAATATAGGTTCACTTTAAATGGATTTTCTCACTTGATGTGCATGATGTATATGTGATATACTTTTGTGCACTTGTATGTATCATGTTTGATGATGCATGTTTATATGGTTAAGTATAAAGAATAAAACCATGGTTAAGTAGATAATTAGGGGTTTTTTTTTTAATCACTCATTTATTTATCCATTCCTTTTTATTTAAATAATTTTATGAAAACAAAATGGTTTTCCTTTTTGTCATGAAGCTTGATGAAGCTTCATGAAGGTTTGACTCAAAGACCATTTTGTCTTCATGCTAAACCCTAACTATTCCCACTTACCATGGTTTGCTCTCTACACTTAACCTTAGTTATATTATGATAAGTATTGATTTTATTTCATTATTGAAAAAGACTTATCATAATTCTAGCTCATCTTCTTCTTCATCTTCAAGTTTGAAACCTTGAGGCCATCAATGGCAACTTGAGCTTAAGAGTGAGAAAGCTTAAGAGTGAGAAATCCAATTCTAAAGAGAACCCACCTCCTATTTCTTCATCCTCTACCTCTCGCCAAGTAGTAGAGTGTGTTTTCTTCACAAGTTTCATCACTTTGTGAAGTGGGAGCTTGATCTAGCGATGCGTCGACGTAGATCATCTTCGGCATCGTCGTCGTTGACCAAGCCCGTTCATTCTCCGATGAAGCCGACGCTAGAGCCCGGGGTTCGACTTGGACAGTGAGGAGACTTCGTTGCGGAGCCGTGGAGGTGGATATCCCGATCTACAAAGGTTGTAATTTCCGTATTCTAGTAGTTAAGTGTTAACTAGTTTATCTTTTCGCCTAGATTTCTAGTAACGATCCGTTAACTGGGGTTTCTCGGCACCATATTTTTGTAAAATGGTATGTTCGATGCCTTGTGAGACCTCTATAGGATGCCTAGGAACCCTTTCAGGAAGTGGGTTCACTTTGTATTTGGATTTCTCACTCTATTTCTTCACTTGAAAATTTCTAGCAAGCTTTTCTTCTTCTTGAAGAAGAAGAAGAAGAAAGAAAAGAATAAGAATGAAATGAATTATGAAAAAAAAGAATAATCAAGTGAAGTCTATCATAAAGCAACCATGGTTGAGTTTACCTTTGTAGAGACTAAACCATAGCTTGAGGTAATGGTTTGGTTAATGAAAATCTTATGCAAAACAAAATGAGTGGACTTTGTCAAAGATGCTTAAAAGCTTCATGAAGCTTCAAGCCAAGACAAAGAAAACCACCATTTTGTTTTACCAAAATAATGAAAAACCCAAACCATTATCTTAAATATGGTGTAAGTCATACACACACCCAAGTTTTCATGTATCATCAATCATGATACAAACTAGTGCACAAACATATATCACATATACAACTTGTGCACATCAAGTGAGAATATCAATCTTAAGTGAACCAATACTAGTTAATGTAAAGCAATATATCAAAAATATAATTATACATTACATCATTAAGTCAACACTTGATTTAATGATCCGGTCATATCGCATATAACCGACTAATTGTTAGCGTATATGCCCTAGAGGCCATTACTGTATCATACTAGTTTGTATATTACTTAATGGAAGCTTGGGATATTCATAGTTGTATATACAATCTTTCTCAAAATAGTAGTACGCTACTTGGTTTGTTTCTACGTCAATGTGTATATGTGTTTATTTTAGTATATCACCTATACACATTAGTGGTGCCCTTAGGATCTTTGCTTGATTACCAGTGTGGTGATGGCAGTCACACTAGTGGGGGCTGGGTAATCTATAAGAACATCCTTATGCAGGTCCCTAGTCACAGGACTATCGAGACAGGGCATCGATACTCCGGAGTAGACTAGTGTATGCGCTTCTCATCCCAGTGTGGGAGACGGTCTGTCCCACAGCCGTCAGTACGTCGTACTTGAGATAGTATGCGGGTGCTCGTTAGGTTACGAGTACACTGGATAGGACTCGTCGGGAACAAACTGGTTGGTATTATACCTATCGTCAGTTATCAGTTCCCAGGTGACATGAGTACAGCTTAGTCCGCTGACTTGACACTGTCACTTCGCCTCGAGTGTATTCCCACTGTACTTTGTTTACTAACCTACCACGGCTCAAAGGAGTCGTGCAAACAGGTAGTAGTTGGGTGCAGTCCCGAAGCATTTGGAGGCAGTGACGGTTAGACAGGATTCGTCTCTCCCGGTATTGGGGGTTGACATCGCGCTGTGTCTAGGAGAGCCATTACACGAGTAGTGTAGGATTGCTAGGCACGCGCACAAGGGTCTACGAGACATCAACCATGCCCGATTCAAAATTTAGCCGTGCCGAACAACCCGAATACGGAACTTTAAACTAGAGTTTAGGCGAAAACTAACATGCTAAACATTTTAACACTAAGTGAGAGGGATTACAACCTTTGTAGATCCGGTCCTTCACTTTATATGCTCCGTGTTGTGGTCCCATCGCTGCGATCATCGGGATCCGGACTCTCGAGAGGTTCCACGAAGAGAAAGACGCAACATTTTCTTCCGATCTTCGATACTAAGATGATCTACCTTGAAGTTTCTTTAACACAAGCTTACACTCACTAAGATGAGTGAACACTCTCATCTAAAGGGCAAGGGAAGAAGAGGATGATGAAGTAGGATTTTTGCTCTCTTTATTTATATTTTTCTCACAATTATTCATCACCTTTGAAAAATCAAGCAAGCTTTTTCTTGAAAAGAGAATGAAGAAGAATATGAACAATAATAGAAATCCTTTTGTGATGAATAGAAAAAGAGATGATAATGATTAATAAAGCAACCATGGTTGCTAAACCATTGTAGAGAATAAACCAAGGGTTAGGGTTTGGGTTGAGTTAAAGATGAGTCATGAGTAAATATCTTTCACAAAACAAAATGAAAAGCTTCTAGAATCAACTAGAAGGTTTAACCCTAATCCAAACCCTAATCAAGTTTAAACTCCACTAAACAAGTTGCATTAGTTATCATATCATGTTATAATATTATATATCACATATATAATATTTATCGTAACAAAATAAAATAATACATTTAACATATATCGCATATATATCAATGTATTACCCAAGTGAGAAAAAGAATCTTTTAGTGAGCAAATATTAGTTAATGCAATTTAATATATCATATATATATATTATTATACATTAAATTATCGAATCAACACTTGATCCGACAATCCGGCTATATCGCATATAACCGACTAATATTTATCCGTACCGATTCACCGAATCAACACTTGATCCGATGACCCGGCTGATATCAAATATCGCGAGAATAGAATATGGTATCACATATCGCATTATCCTCGGTCCCGCACATATCACATATGTGCTCCTACTTCGTTTTGCCTGAGTCAAGAAACCTCTGTGTAGGACTCTAAAGAATCGTCAATACGCCGGCAGTAGGTGATGATCATATCAAACACCCACAAGCTGCAAGCGGTCAGCTAAATGTAACAGCTACCCAGGTATTGAGCGTTCAGAAGATCAACAAGCAAGCCTGTAACTTCTCCTGTGAATCCAAACAGTAACACTCCCGTACAGTCCGGTCTCGTCGTCTGATATGTCGCATATCTCGCCTAGGGGTGGTAAACGTCAGACCCCAGTAGCTCGATAAGTCGTGTCGATATGAGGTCTATAACAGTTCGAGAAACTACTGATAACACTTACCAGTAAATCTCAGCAACCCTGGCCAGGGATTTCCGGTTATAGCCAATCGAACACAGCACAACATCAACTCCCTATACCGGGAGAGACGAATCCCCCCTATCGCTCATTGCCTCCATGTGATTCGGGACTGTACCCAAAAGCCACCTTTTTGCACGCCCTCTTGGACGTGGTATGATGGAAATCAAAGCACAGTGGGAACCACACAAGACTCTATGACGATCTCGGGTCAACAGACTACTCCGTACCAGTGTCACCGGAGAACTGCCATCTGACGTATGGTATAATACCATCTGGGAGTTCTCGGCGAGTCCGTCCAGTGTACCCAGTCTCCACTGAGCACCCGTACACCATCCTTGCTGTCAAACACCGATGGATATGGGATCATCCATCGCCCATCATATGGGTCAAGATGCGTATACGCTAGTCTACTCTGGTGCATCGATGCCCTGTCTCAATACACCCTCGACTAGGAACAGTTATAGGATGTACTCGTCGACTACTTTGGCCCCACTAGTATGATCTCATCATAGTCCCAGTAGTCGAGTACATATCCTAAGGGTTTTATCAACATGTAATATAGAGACAATCAGAGTACATGTTAAGATAAAGTACAACCAGATAGCATACTATCATGTCGAGCAAGAAAGTCCTCCCTATATATGTCCTTGCATCCACTATAATATACATCGTATGTACAGTAATGGCCTCTAGGGCATACATATAACTAACAATCTCCCACTTGCACTAGGGCCATCTGTTATGGTATCGCATACCCAACAATTAGCTGCGGTTGTAGTATCTCATACTCAACCATCCCATAAAAGTCTCTACTGGGAAAAAAGGCCTTTGTGAGTGGATCCGCGCTGTTGTCCTCTGTGTCTACTCTCCTAACCTCGATCTTCCTGGAGATCAACCATCTCCATGATCAGGTGATACTGCCTAAGAATTATATCTGGATTTCTGATGGGACGGTAGTTCCTTGGCTAAAGCCACAACTCCATTGTCACACAATGGTAGGAACGAAGTTCATCTTATGAACTTATAAATATCCAGACTGCCTCTTTTGTAGTATCCTTGGTAACGATATATCTTGCCTTTAATCGTCTAGTATGTCACGGTATCTAGCTTGGAACTCTTCCAACATACCGTTCCTCCACGGAGGGTATAGACAATGCCTGCGACTGACATTCAGTCGTACTTATCACCCTGGAACCTTTCCAGTGATTCTCCCCAGAATCGATTGATACCATCTCACTACATCCAGTGAGTATCCTAACATCCAATTAGATCTATCTCATAGATCCAAAAACCCAGGATTTAGGAGGTATCACTTTGATCCTATATGGAGAATCCTTATGATAAGCGGAGATTGACCGAGCGTAGCATAGGAAACTCCTTCCCTATCAAGAGTATGTCATCCACGTACTCTACGAGGATCACCACCATACTATCTACTATCTTTTTGTATATACAAGGTTCATCTACCATTTTGATGAAGTCAAACTCTTTGACTACCACATCAAAACAGATGTTCCAACTCCGCGATGCCTGCTTTATCACATAAAACAACTTGCACACGTTTCCGCTACTCCCACTATCTACGAAGCTTTCTGGCTGTGTACTTATAGACGCTCTTTTCTAAAACATCATTTAGAAAAGCAGTCATGACACCCAACTACCAGATATCGTATTCATGGTATGTAGCCGTGGCAAGTAGGATCTGAATGGACTTAAGCATAGATCCTTAGAAAAAGTTTCAACATAATCCATACCTGGTCTATGATGCAAACCTTTAACAAGTCTAGCTTTGAAAGTCTCAACTTTTCCATGTACACCAAGTAATCTTCTCAAGATATACTTGCTCCTGATGGGGATTTAACCTTTCAGATAAAGCAACCAAAGTCCATACTTTGTTGGTGTATAAGGATTCCATCTCAGATCGATAAGCATCCAGCCATTCTTACAGAGTCCCACTCCTGATGGCCAGATCGAAACTAGTTAGGTCATCATCTCATGATGAAATCCTCGCTCCCACTGTCATAGAGAAACCGAAGTATCTCTCAGGTGGGTGAGAAACCGTACTAGATCGGCGGAGAGGCTGAGGTTCGTTGGAAACTATTGAATCCTTTGGTTCTACCAAATCATCAGCTGCAGTTTGTATAGCTGGAACCTTTCCAGTTCTACATAACAGACCTTGCCTCGAGCTTGTCCGGATTTTGCTTTTAGACATAGTCCGAACAACCCCAAATCTTAACAAGCTTAAGATATGGGCTCTTCCCTTTCCATATCATATATGAAGTGGTAGGCAACTGATTTGATTTGAACTCTATTCAACAGGTATGCAGCTTCTCAAGTGCATAACTCCCAAAAGGAAATAGGAAACTCAGCAGTACTCATCATAGAGCACACCATATCAAATAGGGTGCTATTGCTCCGCCCCGATACACCGAGGTGCTGTGGTGTATACGGAGGAGTAATGCCGAGAGAGAATCTCATTCTCCTTTAGAATAGTCCAGAAATTCCGTGCTTAAGTATTCTCCTCCTTGATCTCATCAAAGGACATAATACTTGTACCCGTATTTGGTTCTCTACTTCTAACTTATATTCTGTGAATATCTTAAAAGGTTCGGACTTGTGTTTCAACTGGAACATATGTCTGAATCTTGAGAGATCATCAGAGAATGTAATGAAGTACAAAGAACCGGTCTTGGCATGTGTAGACAGGGGACCTTTCATACATCAGCATGTATCAATCCCAAAAGTTCACTAACTCTTTCTCTGTTTCCAACAAACAGAGCTGTGGTCATCTTATCTTTATGACATGACCGGCAAGTTTCACAAGATGTAAATTCAAACTAATTTAAATATGCATATATATGTAACTTCAGCCAGTCGGGTCACATTGATATGACCTAGTCTACAATACCTCAAGAAGGATTCGTTCATTTCTGAACTCTTCCTCTTGTGTGTGTCCCGTATACTAAGAACTATAGTTTGATTTAGAACGTCAATGCTTTTAGATAACGTGCCTGAACCGATCAACTCTTGATATAGGAAATGTTCAAAACATTATCCAACAATACAAAATTATATCCTTTCTTTACTAATAAAGAGACTGATATGATTTTGTATATCAGGTTCGGTATCTAATAACATTTGTTCAGAATCAATGTATTCTGGTAATACAGGGTGATAGTGACCAACAGACTTGGCTGCAACATTTGCACCGTTTTCTGTCTCATGAAACTTATCACCCGTTCTCAGTTCTCTACCTTTCTGTAGCCCATGTAACAGATTACATATGCGGGATCCTGATCCGGTATCACATACCCAGGACGTAAAGGATACTGAGAAACAGTTCTCTGTAATGAACACACCCGAAGATGATGCATCAGCATGCACTTTCTTCGTTTGGGCGGTACGGGAATTCTGGCAATCCCCAATTTCCTGCTCTGTCCTATAACAATTATAAGTTGGAGCGGGACCAACTTTCCCCAGCTCAGTATAACAAGCGGGTTCGGTCAATATATCCCTTTTATTATCTTAATTAAGGCGTGATATGGTCGCTACCTGGAGAGAGAGAGAAGAAAACACTCAGCGTATGCTCTTGCAAGATTAGATTGGTTATCTAATATATCTAATCAGGACGGCTCCCACTGTTTTTATCAAATCTTCCTTCAAACCCTAAAAGGAAAGACTAGCCGGGATTAATTACACGCTACGAGTTCGCCAATTTTTCAGCCAGGCCAGTGTCGGTACTTTGAGGGAGGTCCCCCGTGCTTTCGCACGAACCTAATTAAAGTAAACCTCGTTTTCCCAGAGGCGTAACCCCGTTAACACCTTTCTAGACACCTACTTGATCTGCTAATTGTAATGTGTAAAACTCTCCCAGGAGTAACTCTTACTCGTAGCGGGTATTGGGATCCAACTATCTCATAGAAGGTATGCAATCTCATTGCAAATTTCAACATTTGAAATCCCCAATAATATTTTACCCCTAGCGTCCCATGACCTTGATGCAGGCCAACAAACCACAGTCCGCTAGTCAAGTTCAACCCGTTATTTCTTGATTGAATTAAACCCACCCGCACGACCCTTGACGCAGGCCAACAAAGTCGCACGACTACCCTAATCCAATCTGTATCATATGCATAAACAGATAAATACTAGTTAGCTACCGCACACTACGCCTTGACGCAGGCCAACAAACGTAGCACGAATACTAAGTAGGACTTATCTGAAATGACGGAGGGCTACGACAGGTTTTTAAGAAAACCTATTGCGTAATGAACTTGATATTGTCGTAGAATCGAGTGATTTTAAGTGGAGTGTTTTTGAGGCTTTTCTAGTTTTGCTAAAGGGGTCACTCCCGGTGAAGGGATCGTCGGCCCTTTCCTCATCGAATAAGGTGCAGGATATATCATATATACCGTTGTGCAAAGCAAGAACTATAGAAGCAATCAAAAGACAAACCGAGTTTGTAGCATCTGCCAGTTATTGCTAAAGGAGTCACTCCCGGTGAAGGGATCTCGGTCCTTTCCTTATCGAATAAGGTGTTGGATATTCTACAAGGAACACCGCTATGCAAAGCAAGAACTAGAGCTACCAGTTTTTATAAACAAGTTTCTACAACATCTTAGGTTTCTTTTAATTCATTAATCTCATTAATGAAGTCCCATTTTATTATGCTTCACAAGCATCACTTTTGAAACGAAATCAGCAATATAACATATATCTCATATATATAATATAAACATTCGTCATAGGCAGTAATATGATCTCATCACAGAACATTGCAGCAGAAGAACATATATGAAATATTGGATATACTAGGACGTCCGTGTTTTCAATACGAGCCAGTATAAAACACGGATTCCACGGTCGCGATGAATAGCCAAACCCGCATCCCTAGACCCCTACGAGAGCGGCAAGTAACACTCCCAATTCTAGGGTTAGGAGACCCGGTCTCGACTCCTCGAGATGGTCTCCCACTGGACCCTAGAACCCGGTTACTTGTGCTCCCCGCCTTGGGTCTACCTAATGCGGAAAAGTAAATAATATACAACGGTGACATCTTCCGCTACCTGGAAGTGCCCCAATAAAAGAATATTACATACAAATGAATTTTACATGAATGAAAAAGAAAAACTCTCATCTCACATAAAACCCCCGGCTATTCAAAACGCGACGATCCAATACAACATATCACAGCAACACATAATATCTCATATCATCAACGTAAGCAAGTATGCGTATCCCGATTGTCGTTGATGTATAGCAACGAAGCCGGCGATACACCACATACTACGCTTACGGTCACAGAAAAGAAAGTGTAAAACTACAACAGTTGGAATCCGCAACCTCCTTAGACATCGTATGCCTAACCAAATGAATTCCTTAGACATCGCATGCCTAACAATTATAAACCCCGCATTTTAGTCTCATTATCGAAAACTCTTTTCAATGTCAAGTCGGGCAATTCAACAAGATTCCCGACGTCCTGATCGAATGCTCGTCGCAAACTTTAGTAGACGGCCGCACCCCCAGATGCCGTCGACGAAGTGCACTAAGGCGGAACGCCGCTGCCGCGAGCACCCGAACGGATGCTTTCGGCGACGGGGGTCTCCTACAGTCACTTGGTCGGGGCTATGGGGCGTAGCTGTCTATTAAGTTTATCCGGCGAGTATCCGCGTACACTACGTGATTACGACGGACTTTTGATCACATCAAAATTCCGTAGCAACCGATCATCTGAGACTAAACTGCTATGTCTATAATATTCAAATTAGTTATCTCATAACTACCTGTGGATTCCAAATATTGTATCACATTCCAGATAAATAGAAAAAGTTAAACTTTCCGATCGAATCATCAAACACCCAAGATTTCCCCAATATATCTCAACACTTGAAATCAGTTTAAAAACGTCCATCACATGCCACAGTACCAATGGTCCAGCCGTAGAAGGGTCAAGCCAACGCCTCACATGTGGCACGCCGTACTGCCCCAAACCCTAAGGTTCAAAGGGCAGTTCAAGACGGTCACATAATCGAGTTAAGGTTTGTTGTCTTCTAGAGGGTCCATCGAGTTACTTGCACGACTTAGAACATTCTTAAACACGAGGAAAAATCCAACTTTTGAAAAATTTTCCGACAGGGGAAAAAGTGAGTTATTGATATCCGTTCGAACTTTTTAACAGTTTCTAAAAGTTATCCGGAAAACCATATAGACAAAATCTGATACTCCGATCGAAACATCGAATCCCCAAAATAACCCCAGAAAACTCAACTGTAGAATAAACATTAAAATTACCCAGAAAACACAGGGGTTAATTATAAACATTACTGTGCAAAGAGGAGTCAACGAGTCAACAGTGTTGCCGCGGAACCGCCGCGCCACGTGGGCTTGGGCCACGGTTCCGCGCCGTTATGACGGAGTTAGGTCTCCGTTTTTCACAGTATTTCATAAAAAACCCTGCTTGATTTTCTGCATATTTTTAATATTGAAAAATCCCAGTTTTTGAAAATTGGACAGAGAGCATGGAAAAAATGGGGTTTCGGGTTCGTTCGGATTTCAAACGTCGTCTAGACTTCGCCTAAAGCTCTAGCTTGGCTCTGATACCACTGTAGGGCTGCTAGGCACGCGCACAAGGGTCTACGAGGCATCAACCATGCCCGATTTAAAATTTAGCCGTGCCGAACAACCCGAATACGGAACTTTAAACTAGAGATTAGGCGAAAACTAACATGCTAAACATTTTAACACTAAGTGAGAGGGATTACAACCTTTGTAGATCCGGTCCTTCACTTCATATGCTCCGTGTTGTGGTCCCTTCGCTGCGATCATCGGGATCCGGACCCTCGAGAGGTTCCACGAAGAGAAACACGCAGCCTTTGCTTCCGATCTTCGATACTAAGATGATCTACCTTGAAGTTTCTTTAACACAAGCTTACACTCACTAAGATGAGTGAACACTCTCATCTAAAGGGCAAGGGAAGATGAGGATGATGAAGTAGGAATTTTGCTCTCTTTATTTATATTTTTCTCACAATTATTCATCACATTTGAAAAATCAAGCAAGCTTTTTCTTGAAAAGAGAATGAAGAAGAAGATGACCAATAATAGAAATCCTTTTGTGATGAATAGAAAAAGAGATGATAATGATTAATAAAGAAACCATGGTTGCTAAACCATTGTAGAGAATAAACCAAGGGTTAGGGTTTGGGTTGAGTTAAAGATGAGTCATGAGTAAATATCTTTCACAAAACAAAATGAAAAGCTTCTAGAATCAACTAGAAGGTTTAACCCTAATCCAAACCCTAATCAAGTTTAAACTCCACTAAACAAGTTGCATTAGTTATCATATCATGTTACAATATTATATATCACATATATAATATTTATCGTAACAAAATAAAATAATACATTTAACATATATCGCATATATATCAATGTATTACCCGAGTGAGAAAAAGAATCTTTTAGTGAGCAAATATTAGTTAATGCAATTTAATATATCATATATATATTATTATACATTAAATTATCGAATCAACACTTGATCCGACAATCCGGCTATATCGCATATAACCGACTAATATTTATCCGTACCGATTCACCGAATCAACACTTGATCCGAAGACCCGGCTGATATCAAATATCGCGAGAATAGAATATGGTATCACATATCGCATTATCCTCGGTCCCGCACATATCACATATGTGCTTCTACTTCGTTTTGCCTGAGTCAAGAAACCTCTGTGTAGGACTCTAAAGAATCGTCAATACGCCGGCAGTAGGTGATGATCATATCAAACACCCACAAGCTGCAAGCGGTCAGTTAAACGTAACAGCTACCCAGGTATTGAGCGCTCAGAAGATCAACAAGCAAGCCTGTAACTTCTCCTGTGAATCCAAACAGTAACACTCCCGTACAGTCCGGTCTCGTCGTCTGATATGTCGCATATCTCGCCTAGGGGTGGTAAACGTCAGACCCCAGTAGCTCGATAAGTCGTGTCGATATGAGGTCTATAACAGTTCGAGAAACTACTGATAACACTTACCAGTAAATCTCAGCAACCCTGGCCAGGGATTTCCGGTTATAGCCAATCGAACACAGCACAACATCAACTCCCTATACCGGGAGAGACGAATCCCCTCCTATCGCTCATTGCCTCCATGTGATTCGGGACTGTACCCAAAAGCCACCTTTTTACACGCCCTCTTGGACGTGGTATGATGGAAATCAAAGCACAGTGGGAACCACACAAGACTCTATGACGATCTCGGGTCAACAGACTACTCCGTACCAGTGTCACCGGAGAACTGCCATCTGACGTATGGTATAATACCATCTGGGAGTTCTCGGCGAGTCCGTCCAGTGTACCCAGTCTCCACAGAGCACCCGTACACCATCCTTGCTGTCAAACACCGATGGATATGGGATCATCCATCGCCCATCATATGGGTCAAGATGCGTATACGCTAGTCTACTCTGGTGCATCGATGCCCTGTCTCGATACACCCTCGACTAGGAACAGTTATAGGATGTACTCGTCGACTACCGTGGCCCCACTAGTATGATCTCATCATAGTCCCAGTAGTCGAGTACATATCCTAAGGGCTTTATCAACATGTAATATAGAGACAATCAAAGTACATGTTAAGATAAAGTACAACCAGATAGCATACTATCATGTCGAGCAAGAAAGTCCTCCCTATATATGTCCTAGCATCCACTACAATATACATCGTATGTACAGTAATGGCCTCTAGGGCATACATATAACTAACAAGTAGTCCCTGGCCAGGGCAAGCGAGATATACTGGTAAGCTTCCAGTGTTATCTCAGGGTGTTTTGGGCTTCACTCCGGCACGACTTGTATCGCTATTAGGGGACTGACATATACCGCCCCCTAGGCCCGCCATGCGATGTATCAGACGAACAGACCGGACTGTACGGAGACTGTCACATTCAGGCTCAGTAGGAGTTCAGATGGGTTTCACCTCGTCAGTCTTCTTGTTGGCATCTACCTGGGGACCGTTACGCACAGCTAGTGCCGCTTGCGGTCTGTGGTTAAACCCACTGCCAGCGTAGTGTCGAGTCTTTAGAGTCCCACATAGAAAGCTATTCACCTTTAGGCAAAAGAGTAGAGGTCGCATGGTTTTGCGACAGGGTTCGGTCACATCCGTGCACTTGTGCACGTTTAGTGTCTGGACAGTTAACACTAGCGGGCTTTGGTTTAAGCCAGATCCTAGTGTACGCTTTGGGATTGGTTTTATCTAGTATGTATTCGTGTTCCTCGGAACGCGGATGCGGGTGTGTATGCACAGTTGACGGAGAGACAGAGGCAGAGGATTCTCATTTGGGTTGTTGACTGTTGACTATTGACTTTTTGCTAAACCCTAATGAGAATATGATATATGATTAACATTAATATTAATTAAGTATTATAGTGACATGGTTGTTGAGGGCTTGATTTTGTTGACTTGTTGACATTGTTGACCGGTTGACTAGGTTGGACTAGTTGACCATCATCATGACAATAGCTATCATTTCATGGCAAAGACTTTGCTTGCTTGTTTATCTTGTGCAAAATGAGTGCATGAAATGATATGGCTATTGTAGCTTACACCATCACTAATACTTGATTGCTATTATTGGTCATGATGGCTTTGGATTATGAGAGCCAAGAGAGAAAAGTCTTGCTCATTCTATCATTTCCATTCTCTCTCTTGGCTTGAGCTCTCACCCTCTTCCTCTTGCTCTCCCTTTCTCTCTAGTCTATGGTTCATTTGTCTCATGAGTTGAGAAGCAAGAACCATAGAGAAAAATCCCAACACACTCTCCTCTACTCACTCTTGTTCACAAGGTTTAGCAAACTGAGTGAACTAGTTTCTTCAAAGTTTGAAGAAGAAGCCAAAGGTAGAAGCTTTCGGGTGGATCGATTTTCGGCGCAGGGAGACGACGGGGTGAAGCCGATCCGTACAACCATCAAGTGTAGAAGACGAAGGAGTTCAAGAAAGCAAGGTATAACCCCCTAATCGAGTAGTTAACTACTCCTAGTTAGGTTGTTAGGTAGATAGTTTAACAAAGATCCGGTTTGAGTCCATGTTGCCGCCTCTAGAAAATTGTTTTTCATCAAATTCCGCATGCCCGTAAGTACCGGGAGAGGCAGCATGGACTTACAGTGGTATCAGAGCCTAGTTAAACTCTATCTAACATGTTGGCAAAGTAACTAGAAGATCGATCAAAGAAAAAGTCGCGAAACGAACCCGATATGTCAAGTTTCTGCCGAATTTTTTTCTATTCAAAAAATGATAAATTTCATCTTAAAAATCGGCTCAGGCTTTTTATTAAACACCCACAAAATTTGGATTTTTGGAATATGTCTTTTCAGCCCAGATTTTCCAGAAAAAAAATTTTGTTTTTGGGGCATAAAAATCTGTATTTTTGATCGAACTTCTAAAGACTTAAGCTGACGGGTTTTTATCTGTGTTGTGATATTTGTATTGAACGTCTGCTAATCGCTACATGTCGATTAGTGGGGGTTATACAGATCTGTGATCTGTAATGTTATAGGTATGTGTATATGAATTCATTGGATTGTCGCGGGTGAATAGCCGGGGGTTGTGAGACGAGAGTTTTCTTTTCTTTCAATTCATGTAAATTTGTAAATTGATGTAATAATTATTTATATGGCCGAGCAACTGGGTCGGGGTTGTAGCCTGTAGGGTTCCTAGGCACTCTAGTAAGGTCTCTAAAGGCATCTACCATGCCAATTTCAAAAATTCGGTGCCGAGAAACCCTAATGTACGGATCGTTTGCTAGATTTCTAGGCGAAAAAGTAAACTAGTTAACACTTAACTAATAGATACGGAAATACAACCTTTGTAGATCCGTTTGTCCACCTCCACGGCTCCGAGATGAGGTCCTCTCCGCTGTCCAAATCAAATCCGGGCTCTAGCGTCGGCTTCATCGGAGAATAGGCGAGCTAGGTCGTCGATGTCCATGCCAAAGATGATCTATGTCGAGGCATCGCTAGATCAAGCTCCACCTTCACCATGTCTTGAAAACTTGTGAAGGAAACACACTCTACTACTTGGCAAGAGGTAGAGGATGAAGAAATAGGAAGTGGGTAGACTTTAGTTTTGGATTTCTCACTCTAATTCATCAATCACCATTGATGAAGTCAAGGTTTCTTCTTTTGTTCAAGGAAGAAGAAGAAGAAAAGATATGATAAGATTAATTAGAAAAGAAAAGAATAAACCATCCTTATCATAATTGTAACTATGGTTATGTGTAGAGAATTGACCAAGGTTAAAGGAATGGTTAGGGTTAAGGTTTCATGAAGCTTCCACTAAACAACAAAAAAAGCCACCATTCTTTTCTCCTTTTTTCCATCTATTTTCCAAAATGAATAAATAGATAAATAAATGAGAAAAGGATATAAAACCCTAATCATAAGTTTAACCATGGTTTAATTCTTTACACTTAACCAAGTAAACATGTATCATCAAACATGATACAATAAAATGCACAAAAACTATATCACATATACAACTTGTACATCCAAGTGAGAAAATCCTTCTAAACTGAACCGATACTAGTTAATGCAAAGTAATATATCAAATATATAATTATACATTAAATCATTAAATCAAACACTTGATTAACGATCCGGTCATATCACATATAACCGACTAATATCAACAGTAACATCTGATCGAATCAACACTTGATCCGATAACTCGGCTATATCGCATATAACCGATCAATGTCACAAATCGCGAGAATCAAACACAGTATCACATACTGGTATCATTCTCGGTCCCGCACATATCTCATATGCGCTCCTATTTCGTTTTGCTTGAGCCAGGAAACCTCTGTGTAGGACTCTAAAGACTCGTCAATACGCCGGCAGCAGGTGTTGATCATATCAAACACCCACAAGCCGCAAGCGGTCTGCTAAACGTAACGGCCACCCGGGTATTGAGCGATCTGAAGATCGACGAGCAAGCCCGCTCACACTCCAGTGAATCCAACCAGTAAAACTACCTACAGTCCGGTCTGATCGTCTGATATGTCGCATATCTTGCCTAGGGGTGGTAAACGTCAGACCCCAATAGCTCGATAAGTCGTGTCGATATGAGGTCTATAACAATTCGAGAAACTACCGGTAACACTTACCAGTAAATCTCAGCAACCCTGGCCAGGGATTTCCTGTTATAGCCAATCGAACACAGCGCAACATCAACTCCCTATACCGGGAGAGACGAATCCCCTCCTATCGCTCATTGCCTCCATGTGACTCGGGACTGTACCCAAAAACCACCGTTTTGCACGCCCTCTTGGACGTGGTAAGATGGAAATCAAAGCACAGTGGGAACCACACAAGACTCTATGACGATCTCGGGTCAACAGACTACTCTGTACCAGTGTCACCAGAGAACTGCCATCTGACGTGAGGTATAATACCATCTGGGAGTTCTCGGCGAGTCCGTCCAGTGTACCCAGTCTCTACTGAGCACCCGTATATCATCTCCGATGTCAAACACCAATGGATATGGGATCATCCATCGCCCATCTGTATGGGTCGAGAAGGTACACGTTAGTCTACTCTGGTATATCGATGCCCCGTCTCGATACACCCACGACTAGGGACTTTGAAGGATGTACTTATAGACTACCATGTCCCCACTAGTATGATCCGCATCATAGTCCAGGTAGTCAAGTACACATCCTAAGGGCTTTACCAACATGTAATAGAGAGACAATCAGTGTACACGTTAAGGTAAAGTTCAACCAGATAGCATACTATCATGTCGAGCAAGAAAGTCCTCCCTATATATGTCCCAGCATCCACTACAATATACATCCTATGTACAGTAATGGCCTCTAGGGCATACATATAACTAACAATCTCCCACTTGCACTAGGGCCATCTGTAGCAGTGGTCGAAGTATCTCATACTCAACCATCCCATAAAAGTCTCTCTCTGGGAATAGGCCTTCGTGAGTGGATCCGCTGCGTTATCCTCTAAGTCTGCTCTCCTTACCTCGATCACCCTGGAGATCAACCATCTCCATGATCAAGTGAAACTGCCTTAGAATAAGTCTGGATCACTGATGGGACCGGCGTTCCTCGGCATAAGCCACAACTCCATTGTCTCACAATGGTAGTAACGTAGTTCATCTCATGAACTAATATATACCCAAACATCCTCCTTGGTAGCATCTTAAGTAGCGATGTATGCAGCCTTTATCGTCTAGTATGTCACGGTATCTAGCTTGGAGCTCTTCCAACATACCGTCCCTTTACTGAGGGTAAAGACAATGCCTGCGACTGACATTCAGTCGTCTTTATCACCCTGGAACACTTCCAGTGATTCTTCCCAGGATCTATTGATATCATCTCACTACAACTAGTGAGAATCCTAACATCCAATTAAATCTATCTCATAGATCTAAAACTCAGGATTTAGGAGGTATCATTTTGATCCTTCACGGAGAATCTTTGTGATAAACGGAGATTGATCGAGCGTAGCATAAGAAACTCCTTTCTTATCAAGAGTATGTCATCCACGTACTCTACGAGGATCACCACCATACTCCCTACTACCTTTTTGTTTATACAAGGTTCATCTACCATTTTTGATGATGTCAAACTCTTTGACTAAGACATCAAAACAGACGTTCCAACTCCGCGATGCCTGCTTTATCCCATAAAACATCTTGCTCGTGTTTCCGCTGCTCCCACTGTTTACGAAGCCCTCTGGCTGTGTTCTTATAGACATTCTCTTCTAAATCATTATTTAGAAAAGCAGTCATGGCACCCAACCACTAGATATCGTAGTCATGGTATGTAGCCGTGGCAAGTAGGATCTGGATGGGCTTAAGCATAGCTACTTGAAAAAAAGGTTTCATCATAATCCACGCCTGGTACATGATGCAAACTTTTAACAAGTCTAGCTTTGAAAGTCTCAACTTTTCCACGTACACCAAGTAATCTTCTCAAGATATACTTGCTCCTGATGGGGATTTAACCCTTCAGATATTGCAACTAAAGTCCATACTTTGTTGGTGTATAAGGATTCCATCTCAGATCGCTAAACATCCAGCCATTCTTACAGAGACTTACTCCTGATGGCCTGCTCGAAGCTAGTTGGGTCATCATCTCATGATGCAATCCTCGCTCCCACTGTCATAGAGAAACAGAAGTATCTCTCAGGTGGGTGAAGAACCCTACTAGATCGGCGGAGAGGCTGAGGTTCGTTGGAATCTACTGAATCCTTTGGTTCTACCAAATCTTCTACTGTAGTTTGTATAGCTGGAACCTTTCCAGTTCTACATAACAGACCTTGCCTCGAGCTTGTCCGGATTTTGCTTTTAGACATAGGCCGGACAACCCCAAATCTTAACTAGCTTAAGACATGGGCTCTTCCCTTTGCATATCATATATGAAGTGGTAGGCAACTGATTTGATTAGAACCCTATTCAATAGGTATGCAGCTTCTTAAGTTCACAACTCCCTTAAGGAAAAAGGTAACTCAGTAGTACTCATCATAGAGCACACCTTATCAGATAGGGTGTGATTGTTCCGCCCTGATATACCATCGTGCTATGGTGTATACGGAGGAGTAATGCTGAGAGAGAATCTCATTCTTCTTTAGAATAGTCCAAGAATTCCGTGCTCAAGTATTCTGCTCCTTGATCTCATCAAAGGACATAATACTTTTACCCGTATTTTGGTTCTCTACTTCTTTCTTATATTCTGTGAATATCTCAAAAGGTTCGGACTTGTGTTTCAACAGGAACATATGTCTGAATCTCGAGAGATTATCAGAGAATGTAATGAAGTAAAAAGAACCGGTCTTGGTATGTGTAGACAGGGGACTTACATACATCAACATGTATCATCCCAAGAGTTCACTAACTCTTTCTCTGTTTCCAGTAAACGGAGCTATGGTCATCTTATCTTTGTGACATGACTGGCGAGTTTCACAAGATGTAAATTCAAACTGATTTAAATATGCATCTAAATGTAACTTCAACTAGTCGGGTTGCATTGATATGACCTAGTCTACAATACCTCAAGAAGGATTCGTTCATTTCTGAACTCTTCCTCTTGTGTGTGTTCTGTATACTAAGAACTGTAGTTTGATTTAGAACAATAATGCTTTTAGATAACGTGCCTGAACCGATCAACTTTTGATATAGGAAATGTTCAAAACATTATCCAACAATACAAAATTTTATCATTTCTTTACTAATAAAGAGACAGATATGATTTTGTATATCAGGTTCGGTATCTAATAACATTCGTTCAGAATCAATGTATTACAATACAGGGTGACAGTGACCAACAGACTTGGATGCAACACTTGCCCCGTTTTCTGCCTCATGAAACCTATCACCCGTTCTCAGTTTTTTTACCCTTTTGTAGCCCTATGTAACAGATTACATATCTGGGATCCTGATCCGGTATTATATACCCATGATTCAGAGGATATTGAGAAACAGTTCTGTGTAACGAACACACCCGAAGATGATGCATCAGCATGCACTCTCTTCGTTTGGGCGGCACGGGAAATCTGGTATTCCCCAATTTCCTGCTCTGTCTTATAACTATTATAAGTTGGAGCGGGACCAACGTTCCCCAGCTCAGTATAACAAGCGAGTTCGGTCAATAATCCGTATTATTATCTTGATTAAGGCGTGATATGGTCGCTACCTGGAGAGAGAGAGAAGAAAACACTCAGCATGCGCTCTTGCAAGAATAGATTGGTTATTATTTTATCTAATCAGGATGGCTCCCACTGCTTTTTATCAAATCTTCCTTCAAACCCTAAAAGGAAAGACTAGCCGGGATTAATTACACACTACAAGTTCGCCAATCTTTCAGCCAGGCCAGTGTCGGTACTTTGAGGGAGGTCCCCCGTGCTTTCACACGAACCTAATTAATGTAAACCTCGTTTTCCCAGAGGCGTAACCCCGTTGACACCTTTCTAGACACCTACTTGATCGGCTAATTGTAATGTATAAAACTCTCCCAGGAGTAACTCTTACTCGCAGCGGGTATCGGGATCCAACTATCTCATAGAAGGTATGCAATCTCATTGCAAATTTCAACACTTGAAATTCCCGATAATATTTTGCCCCGAACGATCTATGACCTTGACAAGGTCAACAAACCATAGACCGCAAGTCAAGTTCAACCAGTCATTTCTTGATTGAATCAAACCCACCCGCACGACCCTTGACAAGGTCAACAAGGCCGCACGACTACCCTAACCCAATCTGCATCATATGCATAAGCAGATAAATACTGGTTAGCTACCGCACACTGCGCCTTGACAAGGTCAACAAATGCAGCACGAATACTAAACAGGATTTATCTGAAATGACGGAGGGCTACGACAGGTTTTTCTTAAAACCTATTGCGTAATGAACTTGATATCGTTGTAGGATCGAATGAATTTTGAAATGGAGTGTTTTTTAGGCTTTTCTAGTTTTGCTAAAGGAGTCATTCCCGGTGAAGGGATCGTCGGTCCTTTCCTCGTCGAATGAGGTGCGGGATATATCATATATATCGCTGTGCAAAGCAGAACTTTTAAAAGCTATCAAAAGACAAACCGAGTGTGTAGCATCTGCCAGTTATTGCTAAAGGAGTCACTCCCGGTGAAGAGATCTCGGTCCTTTCCTCATCGAATAAGGTGCAGGATATATCACATATACCGCTGTGCAAAGCAAGAACTGTAGCTACCTGTTTTATTTTGAAATTCGATTCTACAACATCTTAGGTTTCTTTTATTTCATTAATCTCATTAATGAAGTCCCATCATTTAATGTACCTAATCATCCCAGATAAATACGACGTACACTTATGCCATCCGCATTCGCCTCGATGTCCCCTCGTGCACCGTTAGGTTAGGTAACTAACGACAGAGCGGGGCAGGGCAAGCGCGGGTGTAAAACATAAGTAACGGCTATATAATATATCATATATACTATATACTGTATCTATCACAGAACATCACATGATCACATCATAGATATCGCAGCAGAAGAATCATATGAAATATTGGATATACTAGGACGTCCGTGTTTTCAATACGAGCCTGTATAAAACACGGATTCCACGGTCGTGATGAATAGCCAAACCCACACCCCTAGACCCCTACGAGAGCGGCAAGCAACCCTACCAATTCTGGAGTTAGGAGACCCGGACTCGACTCCTCGAGTTGGTCTCCCACTGGACTCCAGAACCCGGTTACTTGTGCTCCCCTCCTTGGGTCTATCCTAGTGCGGTAAAGTAAATAATATACAAACGGTGACAACTTCCGCAACCTGGAAGCGCCCCAATAAAAGAATATTACATACAAGTATTTACATGAATGAAAATGAAAAACACTCATCTCACATAAAAAAAACCCGGCTATTCTGACACGACGATCCAATATAACATATCCAGCAACACATAACATCACATGTCATCAACGTAAGTAAATATGCGCATCCCAATTGTCGTTGACATATAGCAACGAAACCGGCGTTATCACATATTACACTTACGGTCACAGAAAAGAAAGTGTAAAACTACAACAGTTGGAATCCGCAACCTATATAGACATCGCATGCCTAATCAAATGAATTCCTTAGACATCGCATGCCTAACAATTATAAACCCCGCATTTTAGTCTCAAAATCGAGAACTCTTTTCAATATCAAGTCGGGGAATTCAACAAGATTCCCGACATCCTGATCGAATGCTCGTCGCAAACTCCAGTAGGCGGCCGCACCCCCGATACCGTCGATGAAGTACACCAAGGCGGAACACCGCTACCGCGAGCACCCGAACGGATGCTTTCGGCGACGGGGTTCTCCTACAGTCACTTGGTCGGGGCTATGGAGTGAGGCTGTCTATTAAGTTTACCCGGCGAGTATCCGCGTACGCTACGTGATTGCGACGGACTTTTGATCACATCAAAATTCCGTGGCAACCGATCATGTGAGACTAAACAGCTATGTTTATAACATTCATTCGGTTATCTAAACTGCGAAGTCCAGACGGAATCTGAAACCCGAACGAACCCGAAACCCCTGTAGGGTTCCTAGGCACTCTAGTGAGGTCTCTAAAGGCATCTACCATGCCAATTTCAAAAATTCGGTGCCGAGAAACCCTAATGTACGGATCGTTTGCTAGATTTCTAGGCGAAAAAGTAAACTAGTTAACACTTAACTAATAGATACGGAAATACAACCTTTGTAGATCCGTTTGTCCACCTCCACGGCTCCGAGATGAGGTCCTCTCCGCTGTCCAAATCAAATCCGGGCTCTAGCGTCGGCTTCATCGGAGAATAGGCGAGCTAGGTCGTCGATGTCCATGCCGAAGATGATCTACGTCGAGGCATCGCTAGATCAAGCTCCACCTTCACCATGTCTTGAAAACTTGTGAAGGAAACACACTCTACTACTTGGCAAGAGGTAGAGGATGAAGAAATAGGAAGTGGGTAGACTTTAGTTTTGGATTTCTCACTCTAATTCATCAATCACCATTGATGAAGTCAAGGTTTCTTCTTTTGTTCAAGGAAGAAGAAGAAGAAAAGATATGATAAGATTAATTAGAAAAGAAAAGAATAAACCATCCTTATCATAATTGTAACTATGGTTATGTGTAGAGAATTGACCAAGGTTAAAGGAATGGTTAGGGTTAAGGTTTCATGAAGCTTCCACTAAACAACAAAAAAAGCCACCATTCTTTTCTCCTTTTTCCATCTATTTTCCAAAATGAATAAATAGATAAATAAATGAGAAAAGGATATAAAACCCTAATCATAAGTTTAACCATGGTTTAATTCTTTACACTTAACCAAGTAAACATGTATCATCAAACATGATACAATAAAATGCACAAAAACTATATCACATATACAACTTGTACATCCAAGTGAGAAAATCCTTCTAAACTGAACCGATACTAGTTAATGCAAAGTAATATATCAAATATATAATTATACATAAAATCATTAAATCAAACACTTGATTTAACGATCCGGTCATATCACATATAACCGACTAATATCAACAGTAACATCTGATCGAATCAACACTTGATCCGATAACCCGGCTATATCGCATATAACCGATCAATGTTACAAATCGCGAGAATCAAACACAGTATCACATACTGGTATCATTCTCGGTCCCGCACATATCTCATATGCGCTCCTATTTCGTTTGTCTTGAGCCAGGAAACCTCTGTGTAGGACTCTAAAGACTTGTCAATACGCCGGCAGCAGGTGATGATCATATCAAACACCCACAAGCCGCAAGCGGTCTGCTAAACGTAACGGCCACCCGGGTATTGAGCGATCTGAAGATCGACGAGCAAGCCCGCTCACACTCCAGTGAATCCAACCGGTAACACTACCGTACAGTCCGGTCTGATCGTCTGATATTGTTAGTTATATGTATGCCCTAGAGGCCATTACTGTACATAGGATGTATATTGTAGTGGATGCTGGGACATATATAGGGAGGACTTTCTTGCTCGACATGATAGTATGCTATCTGGTTACACTTTACCTTAACGTGTATACTGATTGCCTCTCTATTACATGTTGGTAAAGCCCTTAGGATGTGTACTTGACTACCTGGACTATGATGTGGATCATACTAGTGGGGACATGGTAGTCCATAAGTACATCCTTCAAAGTCCCTAGTCGTGGGTGTATCGAGACGGGGCATCGATATACCAGAGTAGACTAGCGTATACCTTCTCGACCCATACAGATGGGCAATGGATGATCCCATATCCATTGGTGTTTGAAATCAGGGATGATATACGGGTGCTCAGTAGAGACTGGGTACACTGGACGGACTCGCCGAGAACTCCCAAATGGTATTATACCTCACGTCAGATGGCAGTTCTCTGGTGACACTGGTACAGAGTAGTCTGTTGACCCGAGATCGTCATAGAGTCTTGTGTGGTTCCCACTATGCTTTGATTTCCATCTTACCACGTCCAAGAGGGCGTGCAAAACGGTGGTTTTTGGGTACAGTCCCGAGTCACATGGAGGCAATGAGCGATAGGAGGGGATTCGTCTCTCCCGGTATAGGGAGTTGATGTTGCGCTGTGTTCGATTGGCTATAACAGGAAATCCCTGGCCAGGGTTGCTGAGATTTACTGGTAAGTATTACCAGTAGTTTCTCGAAATGTTATAGACCTCATATCGACACGACTTATCGAGCTATTGGGGTCTGACGTTTACCAACCCTAGGCAAGATATGCGACATATCAGACGATCAGACCGGACTGTACGGTAGTGTTACTGGTTGGATTCACTGGAGTGTGAGCGGGCTTGCTCGTTGATCTTCTGATCGCTCAATACCCGGGTTGCCGTTACGTTTAGCAGACCGCTTGCGGCTTGTGGGTGCTTGATATGATCATCACCTGCTGCCGGCGTATTGACGAGTCTTTAGAGTCCTACACAGAGGTTTCCTGGCTCAAGCGAAACGAAATAGGAGCGCATATGAGATATGTGCGGGACCGAGAATAATGCATGTATGTGATACCGTATTTTATTCTCGCGATCAATGTGTCGAATGGTTGTATGCGATATATCCTAGTTATCGATTCAAGCGTTGATTCGATAAGCCGATACATTGTATACTAGTCGGTTGTGTGCGACATGACCGGATCATTGAATCAAGTGTTGATTTAATGATTTAATGCATATTTATATATTTGATATATTACTTTGCATTAACTAGTATTGGTTCACTTTAAATGGATTTTCTCACTCGGATGTGCGCATTGCATATGCGATATGATTTTGTGCACTTGCCTGTATCATGTTTGATGATACATGCCTTTTGGTTAAGTGTAAAGAATTAAACCTTGGTTAATGAAATGGTTAGGGTTTACTATTTCCTTATTCATTTATTCATTTATTTATTCTTTTGGTAATAGAAAAGCAAAAGAGAAAAATGGTGGCTTTCTTTATATGTATTATGAAGCTTCATGAAGAATTTGACCAAGTGACCATTTTGTCTCATGCTTAACCTTGACCATTCCATTCAACCATGATTAACTCTCTACACATTACCATGGTTACATTATGATAAGTATTCTTATTATTTCCTTTTTAGAAATAACTTATCATAATATTCATCTTCTTCTTCTTCATCTTCTTTAAAGAAGAAAGCTTACTTCATCAATGGTGAATTGAGCAAATGAGTGAGAAATCCAATTCTAAAGTTTACCCACTTCCTATTTCTTCATCCTCTACCTCTTGCCAAGTAGTAGAGTGTGTTTCCTTCACAAGTTTTCTAGACTTGATGAAGTTTGAGCTTGATCTAGCGATGCCTCGACGTAGATCATCTTCGGCACGTCGTCGATGACCTAGCCCGCTCTTTCTCCGATGAAGCCGACGCTAGAGCCCGGGACTTGATATGGACAGCGAGGAGACTTCATTGCGGAGCCGTGGAGGTGGAGCACCGGATCTACAAAGGTTGTATATCCGTATTCTCATAGTTAAGTGTTAACTAAATTGTTTTTCGCCTAAACTTCTAGCCGACGATCCGTACTCGGGTTTCTCGGCACCGTTAAAATTTTAATTTGGCATGATCGATGCCTTGTGAGACCTCACTAGGGTGCCTAGGAACCTTTCAGTGGTATCAGAGCCTAGCTAGAGCCTTAGGCGAAGTCTAGACGGAGTTTGAAGTCCGAAAGAACCCGAAACCCGATCACAAAATTGCTCTCTGTCCTTTTTTCAAAAACTGGGATTTTTCCATATTAAAAATATGCAGTAAAATCAGCAGGTACTTCTAAGGCAGACTGTAAAATTCGGTTCCCTAATTCCAACAGTGCACCGCGTTTCCGCGGCACGAGCATGGCTCGTGCGGCGGAAACGCGGCCGTTTTGTCTTTTGTGGCATCCAAATTTGTACAGTAATTCATAAAATGCAGTGCTGGTTTTCCTGGGTGTTTTTAATATTTTTTTCAAGAGTTGAATTTTTCTGGGTTGTTTTGGGGATTCGAATGTTCGATCGGATTATCAAATTTTGTCTGTGTGGCTTTCCGGATAAATTTTAGAATATGTTAAAATGTTCGACCGGATATAAATACCCAATTTTTCCCATGTCGGGAAATTTCCAAGTGTTGGAATTTTCCGTAGTTTAATGACGTTCTAAGTAGTGCAAGTAACGCGATGGACCCTCTAGAAGACAACAAACCTTAACTCGATTATGTGACCGTCTTGAACTGCCCTTTGAACCTTCGGGTTTGGGGCAGTACGGCATGCCACATGTGAGGCGTTGGCTTGACCCTTCTACGGCTGGACCGTTGGTACTGAGGCACGAACTGAATGTTTTTAGACTTGTTTCATGTGTTGATCTGTATCGGGAAAACTTGGGTGTTCGATTGTTCGATCGAAAAGTTTGACATTTTCTATTTATCCGGAATGGGATACAATAATTGGAATTCACAATAAGTTATGAGATAACTGAATGAATGTTATAAACATAGCAGTTTAGTCTCACTTGATCGGTTGCCACGGAATTTTGATGTGATCAAAAGTCCGTCGCAATCACGTAGGATACGCGGATACTCGCCGGGTAAACTTAATAGACAGCTACACTCCATAGCCCCGACCAAGTGACTGTAGGAGAACCCCGTCGCCGAAAGCATCCGTTCTGGTGCTCGCGGTGGCGGTGTTCTGCCTTGGTGCACTTCGTCGACGGCGTCGGGGGTGCGGCCGCCTACTAAAGTTTACGACGAGCATTCGATCAGGATGTCGGGAATCCTGTTGAATTCCCCGACTTGATATTGAAAAGTGTTTTCGATTTTGAGACTAAAATGCGGGGTTTATAATTGTTAGGCATGTGATGTCTAAGTAATTCATTTGGTCAGGCATGCGATGTCTGAGGTGGTTGCGGATTCCAACTGTTGTAGTTTTACACTTTCTTTTCTGTGACCGTAAGTGTAATATGTGATATCGCCGGTTTCGTTGCTATATGTCAACGACAATTGGGATACGCATATTTACTTACGTTGAAGACATGTGATGTTATGTGTTGCTGGATATGTTATATTGGATCGTCGTGTTTGAATAGCCTGGGGTTTTTATGTGAGATGAGTGTTTTTCATTTTCATTCATGTAAAAACTTGTATGTAATATTCTTTTTATTGGGGCGCTTCCAGGTTGCGGAAGTTGTCACCCGTTGTATATTATTTACTTTTCCGCACTAGGATAGACCCAAGGAGGAGGGCACAAGTAACCAGGTTCTGGAGTCCAGTGGGAGACCAACTCGAGGAGTCGAGTCCGGGTCTCCTAACTCTAGAATTGGTAGGGTTGCTTGCCGCTCTCGTAGGGGTATAGGGGTGTGGGTTTGGCTATTCATCACGACCGTGGAATCCGTGTTTTATACTGGCTCGTATTGAAAACACGGACGTCCTAGTATATCCAATATTTCATATGTTTCTTCTGCTGCGATATCTATGATGTGATCATGAGATGTTCTGTGATAGATACAGTATATAGTATATATGATATATTATATAGCCATTACTTATGTTTTACACCCACGCTAGCCCTGCCCTGCTCTGTCGTTAGTTACCTAACCTAACGATGCACGAGGGGACATCGAGGCGAATGCGGATGGCATAAGTGTACGTCGTATTTATCTGTGATGTTTAGGTACATTAAATGATGGGACTTCATTAATGAGATTAATGAAATAAAAGAAACCTAAGATGTTGTAGAATCGAATTTCAAAATAAAACAGGTAGCTACAGTTCTTGCTTTGCACAGCGGTATATATGATATATCCTGCACCTTATTCGATAAGGAAAGGACCGAGATCCCTTCACCGGGAGTGACTCCTTTAGCAATAACTGGAAGATGCTACACACTCGGTTTGTCTTTTGATTGCTTTTAAGAGTTTTTTCTTTGCACAGTGATATATATGATATATCCCGCACCTCATTCGACGAGGAAAGGACCGACGATCCCTTCACCGGGAGTGACTCCTTTAGCAAAACTAGAAAAGCCTCAAAAACGCTCCATTTTAAAATTCATTCAATCCTACAACGATATCTAGTTCATTACGCAACAGGTTTTCAGAAAAACCTGTCGTAGCCCTCCGTCATTTCAGATAAGTCCTATTTAGTATTCGTGCTACGTTTGTTGACCTCCGTCAAGGCGTAGTGTGCGGTAGCTAACTAGTATTTATCTGCTTATGCATATGATGCAGATTGGATTAGGGTAGTCGTGCGGCCTTGTTGACCTCCGTCAAGGGTCGTGCGGGTGGGTTTAATTCGATCAAGAAATGACGGGTTGAACTTGACTAGTAGCCTATGGTTTGTTGACCTCCGTCAAGGTCATAGGGTGCTAGGGGCAAAATATTATCGGGAATTTCAAGTGTTGAAATTTGCAATGAGATTGCATACCTTCTATGAGATAGTTGGATCCCGATACCCGCTGCGAGTAATTGTTACTCCTGGGAGAGTTTTACACATTACAATTAGCCGATCAAGTAGGTGTCTAGAAAGGTGTCAACGGGGTTACGCCTATGGGAAAACGAGGTTTACATTAATTAGGTTCGTGCGAAAGCACGGGGGATCTCCCTCAAAGTACCGACACTGGCCTGGCTGAAAGATTGGCGAACTTGTAGTGTGTAATTAATCCCGGCTAGTCTTTCCTTTTAGCGTTTGAGGGAAGATTTGATAAAAAGCAGTTTGAGCCATCCTGATTAGATAAAATAATAACCAATCTATTCTTGCAAGAGCGGACGCTGAGTGTTTTCTTCTCTCTCTCTCCAGGTAGCGACCATATCACGCCTTAATCAAGATAATAATACGGATTATTGACCGAACCCGCTTGTTATACTGAGCTGGGGAACGTTGGTCCCGCTCCAACTTATAATTGTTATAAGACAGAGCAGGAAATTGGGGAATACCAGATTTCCCGTGCCGCCCAAACGAAGAGAGTGCATG
This sequence comes from Agapanthus africanus, assembly GCA_030015575.1. NCBI lineage: Eukaryota > Viridiplantae > Streptophyta > Magnoliopsida > Asparagales > Amaryllidaceae > Agapanthus > Agapanthus africanus. The sequence goes on from CM057351.1 coordinate 111,960,796, forward strand.
CTGATGCATCATCTTCGGGTTTGTTCATTACAAAGAACTGTTTCTCAGTATCCTCCGCATCCTTGGTATGTGATACCGGATCGGGATCCCAGATATGTAATCTGTTACATAGGGCTACAAAAGGGTAGAAAAACTGAGAACGGGTGATAAGTTTCATGAGACAGAAAACGGGGCAAGTGTTGCAGCCAAGTCTGTCGGTCACCGTCACCCTGTATTGTAATACATTGATTCTGAGCGAATGTTATTAGATACCGAACATGATATACCAAATCATATCACTCTCTTTGTTAGAAAAGAAAGGATATAATTTTGTATTGATGGATAATGTTTTGAACATTTCCTATATCAAAAGTTGATCGGTTCAGGCACGTTATCTAAAAGCATTAATGTTCTAAATCAAACTACAGTTCTTAGTATACAGAACACACACAAGAGGAAGAGTTCAGAAATGAACGAATCCTTCTTGAAGCATTGTAGACTAGGTCATATCAATGCGACCCAACTGGCTGGAGTTACATTTAGATGCATATTTAAATCTGTTTGAATTTACATCTTGTGAAACTCGCCAGTCATGTCACAAAGATAAGATGACCAGAGCTCCGTTTATTGGAAACAGAGAAAGAGTTAATGAACTCTTGGGATGATACATGTTGATGTATGTAAGTCCCCTGTCTACACATACCAAGACCGGTTCTTTTTACTTCATTACATTCTCTGATAATCTCTCAAGATTCAGTCATATGATCCTGTTGAAACATGAGTCCGAACCTTTTGAGATATTCACAGAGTATAAGCGAGAAGTAGAGAACTAATACGGGTATAAGTATTATGTCCTTTGATGTGATCAAGGAGGAGAATACTTGAGCATGGAATTCCTGGACTATTCTAAAGGAGAATGATATTCTCTCTCAGCATTACTCCTCCGAATACACCATAGCACGATGGTATATCGGGGCGGAGCAATCACACCCTATATGATAAGGTGTGCTCTATGATAAGTACTACTGAGTTACCTTTTTCCTTAAGGGAGTTATGCACTTAGGAAGTTGCATACCTATTGAATAGGGTTCGAATCAAATCAGTTGCCTACCACTCCATATGAGATATGGTATGGGAAGAGACCATGTCTTAAGTCAGTTAAGATTTGGGGTTGTCCGGCCTATGTCTAAAAGAAAAAACCGGACAAGCTCGAGGCAAGGTCTGTAATGTAGAACTGGAAAAGTTCCAGCCATACAAACTGCAGCAGATGATTTGATGGAGCCAAAGGATTCAGTAGATGCCAACGAACCTCAGCCTCTCCTCCAATCTAGTAGGGTTCCTCACCGACCTGAGAGATACTTCGGTTGCTCTATGACAGTGGGAGCGAGGATCGCATCATGAGATGATGACCCAACAAGTTTCGAGCTGGCCATCAAGAGTAGGGACTCTATAAGAATGGCTGGATGTTTAGCGATCTGAGATGGAATCCTTATACACCAACAAAGTATGGACTTTAGTTGCTATATCTGAAGGGTTAAATCCCCATCAGGAGCAAGTATATCTTGAGAAGATTACTTGGTGTACATGGAAAAGTTGAGACTTTCAAAGCTAGACTTGTTAAAAGTTTGCATCATTTACCAGGCGTGGATTATGATGAAACCTTTTTTCAAGTAGCTATGCTTAAGTCCATCCAGATCCTACTTGCCACGGCTACATACCATGACTACGATATCTGGTGGTTGGGTGTCATGACTGCTTTTCTAAATGATGTTTTAGAAGAGTGCGTCTATAAGTACACAGCCAGAGGGCTTCGTAGACAGTGGGAGCAGCGGAAACGTGTGCAAGATGCTTTATAGGATTAAAGCAGGCATCGCGGAGTTGGAACATCTGTTTTGATGGATTAGTCAAAGAAGTTGACATCATCAAAATGGTAGATGAACCTTGTATATACAAAAAGGTAGTAGGGAGTATGGTGACGATCCTCGTAGAGTACGTGGATGGCATACTCTTGATAGGGAAGGAGTTTCCTATGCTACGCTCGGTCAATCTCCGCTTATCACATATATTCTCCATATAGGATCAAAGTGATACCTACTAAATCCTGGATTTTGGATCTATGAGATAGATCTAATTGGATGTTAGGATACTCACTAGTAGTAGTGAGATGGTATCAATCGATCCTGGGGAGAATCACTAGAAGTGTTCCAGAGTGATAAAGACGACTGAATGTCAGTCACAGGCATTGTCTTTACCCTCAGTAAAGGGACGGTATGTTGGAAGAGTTCCAAGCTAGATACCGTGACATACTAGACGATAAAGGCTGGATACATCGCTACTTAAGATGCTACCAAAGAGGATGTTTGGGTGTATATTAGTTCATGAGATGAACTACGTTCCTACCATTGTAAGACAATGGAGTTGTGGCTTATGCCAAGGAACGCCGGTCCCATCAGTGATCCAGACTTATTCTAAGGCAGTATCACCTGATCATGGAGATGGTTGATCTCCAGAGTGATCGAGGCAAGGAGAGCAGACTCAGAGGATAACATGGCGGATCCACTCACGAAGGCCTATTCCCAGAGAGAGACTTTTATGGGATGGTTGAGTATAAGATACTGCAACCACTGCTATAGATGGCCCTAGTGCAAGTGGGAGATTGTTAGTTATATGTATGCCCTAGAGGCCATTACTGTACATAGGATGTATATTGTAGTGGATGCTGGGACATATATAGGGAGGACTTTCTTGCTCGACATGATAGTATGCTATCTGGTTACACTTTACCTTAACGTGTATACTGATTGCCTCTCTATTACATGTTGGTAAAGCCCTTAGGATGTGTACTTGACTACCTGGACTATGATGCGGATCATACTAGTGGGGACATGGTAGTCCATAAGTACATCCTTCAAAGTCCCTAGTCGTGGGTGTATCGAGACGGGGCATCGATATACCAGAGTAGACTAGCGTATACCTTCTCGAACCATACAGATAGGCAATGGATGATCCCATATCCATTGGTGTTTGACATCAGGGATGATATACGGGTGCTCAGTAGAGACTGGGTACACTGGACGGACTCGCCGAGAACTCCTAGATGGTATTATACCTCACGTCAGATGGCAGTTCTCTGGTGACACTGGTACAGAGTAGTCTGTTGACCCGAGATCGTCATAGAGTCTTGTATGGTTCCCACTGTGCTTTGATTTCCATCTTACAACGTCCAAGAGGGCGTGCAAAACGGTGGTTTTTGGGTACAGTCCCGAGTCACATGGAGGCAATGAGCGATAGGAGGGGATTCGTCTCTCCCGGTATAGGGAGTTGATGTTGCGCTGTGTTCGATTGGCTATAACAAGAAATCCCTGGCCAGGGTTGCTGAGATTTACTGGTAAGTGTTACCAGTAGTTTCTCGAAATGTTATAGACCTCATATCGACACGACTTATCGAGCTATTGGGGTCTGACGTTTACCACCCCTAGGCAAGATATGCGACATATCAGACGATCAGACCGGACTGTACGGTAGTGTTACTGGTTGGATTCACTGGAGTGTGAGCGGGCTTGCTCGTCGATCTTCTGATCGCTCAATACCCGGGTGGCCGTTATGTTTAGCAGACCGCTTGCGGCTTGTGGGTGCTTGATATGATCATCACCTGCTGCCGGCGTATTGACGAGTCTTTAGAGTCCTACACAGAGGTTTCCTGGCTCAAGCGAAACGAAATAGGAGCGCATATGAGATATGTGCGGAACCGAGAATAATGCGTGTATGTGATACCGTATTTTATTCTCGCGATCAATGTGTCGAATGGTTGTATGCGATATATCCTAGTTATCGATTCAAGCGTTGATTCGATAAGCCGATACATTGTATACTAGTCGGTTGTGTGCGACATGACCGGATCATTGAATCAAGTGTTGATTTAATGATTTAATGCATATTTATATATTTGATATATTACTTTGCATTAACTAGTATTGGTTCACTTTAAATGGATTTTCTCACTCGGATGTGCGCATTGCATATGCGATATGATTTTGTGCACTTGCTTGTATCATGTTTGATGATACATGCCTTTTGGTTAAGTGTAAAGAATTAAACCTTGGTTAATGAAATGGTTAGGGTTTACTATTTCCTTATTCATTTATTCATTTATTTATTCTTTTGGAAATAGAAAAGCAAAAGAGAAAAATGGTGGCTTTCTTTATATGTATTATGAAGCTTCATGAAGACTTTGACCAAGTGACCATTTTGTCTCATGCTTAACCTTGACCATTCCATTCAACCATGATTAACTCTCTACACATTACCATGGTTACATTATGATAAGTATTCTTATTATTTCCTTTTTAGAAATAACTTATCATAATATTCATCTTCTTCTTCTTCATCTTCTTCAAAGAAGAAAGCTTACTTCATCAATGGTGAATTGAGCAAATGAGTGAGAAATCCAATTCTAAAGTTTACCCACTTCCTATTTCTTCATCCTCTATCTCTTGCCAAGTAGTAGAGTGTGTTTCCTTCACAAGTTTTCTAGACTTGATGAAGTTGGAGCTTGATCTAGCGATGCCTCGACGTAGATCATCTTCGGCACGTCGTCGATGACCTAGCCCGCTCTTTCTCCGATGAAGCCGATGCTAGAGCCCGGGACTTGATATGGACAGCGAGGAGACTTCATTGCGGAGCCGTGGAGGTGGAGCACCGGATCTACAAAGGTTGTATATCCGTATTCTCATAGTTAAGTGTTAACTAGATTGTTTTTCGCCTAAACTTCTAGCCGACGATCCGTAGTCGGGTTTCTCGGCACCGTTAAAATTTTAATTTGGCATGATCGATGCCTTGTGAGACTTCACTAGGGTGCCTAGGAACCTTTCAGATATGTCGCATATCTTGTTTAGGGGTGGTAAACGTCAGACCCCAATAGCTCGATAAGTTGTGTCGATATGAGGTCTATAACAATTCGAGAAACTACCGGTAACACTTACCAGTAAATCTCAGCAACCCTGGCCAGGGATTTCCTATTATAGCCAATCGAACACAGCGCAACATCAACTCCCTATACCGGGAGAGACGAATCCCCTCCTATCGCTCATTGCCTCCATGTGACTCAGGACTGTACCCAAAAACCACCGTTTTGCACGCCCTCTTGGACGTGGTAAGATGGAAATCAAACCACAGTGGGAACCACACAAGACTCTATGACGATCTCGGGTCAATAGACTACTCTGTACCAGTATCACCAGAGAACTGCCATCTGACATGAGGTATAATACCATCTGGGAGTTCTCGGCGAGTCCGTCCAGTATACCCAGTCTCTACTGAGCACCCGTATATCATCTCCGATGTCAAACACCAATGGATATGGGATCATCCATCGCCCATCTGTATGGGTCGAGAAGGTACACGCTAGTCTACTCTGGTATATCGATGCCCCGTCTCGATACACCCACGACTAGGGACTTTGAAGGATGTACTTATAGACTACCATGTCCCCACTAGTATGATCCGCATCATAGTCCATGTAGTCAAGTACCCATCCTAAGGGCTTTACCAACATGTAATAGAGAGATAATCAGTGTACACGTTAAGGTAAAGTTCAACCAGATAGCATACTATCATGTCGAGCAAGAAAGTCCTCCCTATATATGTCCCAGCATCCACTACAATATACATCCTATGTACAGTAATGGCCTCTAGGGCATACATATAACTAACATAGCCGTCATTGTATAATTTCTTTTTACTGTTTTTGCTCCTAGGATAGACCCATGGAGGGGGTACACAAACTACCGGGTATCCCGAAGTGCCGAGTGGCCTACTCACGGAGTTGAGGGAGGTTGCTTCGCTTCGGGTACTTGGCGGGTAGTTTGCCGCACCCGTAGGGGTCTTGGGTAGGGTATTGGCTATTCACCGCGACCGTGTAATCTGCTTTTCTTTACAGGCTCGTACGAATTGCGGGTTCCTAGTATATCCAATGTATTCATCTGTGATCTGAAATGGCTATCATTGCAATATATATCTATATATGATATTATTTAGGCGTTGCTTATATTTTACAGCCGCGCTAGCCCAGCCCCCGCTCTGTCGTTAGTTATGTAACCTAACGGGTAATGACGGGGCCCCATGGCGAATGCGAATGGCATAAGCGTATGTCATATTTTGGTTGTTTTCTTCAATGGTAGGATTAAATGATGGGACGCATTAAAAGAACTAATGCAAGAATAACACGCATTAAAAGAACTAATGCCAGAAAATAAACCAAGTAAAAGTCGTTGGAACACTTTCGAAAAACCACTCGGTTCTTTTCAAAACCAACTTTTAAATGCGGAGCTTGAGCCACTCCTTTTAAAAGCTATCTCGTTCCATCGATTATATCAAGTTCACTACGTTCACGGTTTTGCCAAAACCATTCGTAGCCCTCCGTCGTTTCACATGAATGGTCAATAGTATTCAAGCTATGTTTGTTGGCCAAAGTCAAGGCATAGTGATTGGTAGCTATTGGGTATTCATGTGCAGCATAGATAGATGCGTTGATTTGGAACAGTCGTACTGCCTTGTTGGCCAAAGTCAAGGGTAGGTACGGGTGGATTCAAATTAACCTGGAGAACGACGGGTAGAACTTGACATGTGACTTATGATTTGTTGGCCAAAGTCTAGGTCATAAGAGTATGGGGAAAAAATCCACATCGGGAGTTTCATAAGTACTGAAACTTGCTAGATATTTGTAGCGTGATGATTCTGGTAGGATTCCTTCAGTTTCATCATGCAATGATATTTGGAACCCGATCCTACTGTGAGTATATGCCACTCCTCGGGAAATTTCTCACTAAACGATCAATGCTATAAACCTAGTAGGTGTCTAGAAAGGTGTTAGCGGGGCTACGCCCCCAGGGAAAAGAGGTTCTTAAATTAAGGAACTTCGCGAAAGCGTTGGAAAACCACCCTCGAAGTACCGACACTAGCCTGGCTGAACGGTTAAGCAAGAATTGTACGGTGAGATTGATCCTGACTAATTCTTCCTTTTTGGTTTGAGGAGGGATTCGAGAAACAGTGGGAGCCATCCTGTTTAGACAAACTAAAAACCACTCTAAACTAGCAAGAGCATCATGCTGAGTGTTTCTTCTCTCTCTCCTAATTGCTGCGACCAATCGACATGACTGGACTTAAGTTACTTCTAGATAAAAACATACTGACAGGGCCAAACTACAAAGATTGGCTCAGGAATGTCAAAATGGCAATCACTTACGACAAGATGGAGTATCTTCTTACCACCAAATCTCCCCCTGTCCCAGGTCCCACCTCCAACGTCGCGGATAAGGAAATCCGTAAGACTTGGGAGATCGATTGCGCGAAGGCTAGGTGCCTCGCACTTGCCTCTATGGACAACGAACATCAGAGGAGGCACGAGAATATAGACCTCGAATCCATATTTCTCCATACAAAAGAACTGTATGGAGAGCGATCTCGTATCACAAAATACGAAGTTTCGAAGAAGTTATTTTCGGCAAGATTGGCCGTCGGATCATTGGTAGCGGAACACGTGCTTAAGATGATTGGCTACATAGAAGAGCTCGCGGACCTTGGGACCACGTTGGAGAATGAGCTCTATACGGACTTGATTCTCCAGTCCCTTCCTTCCACTTACGCCCAGTTTATCCTAAACTTCAACTTACAAGAAAAGGAGGTTGAACTTTCAGAACTCCTCAACATGTTGAGGAGCGCAGAGGGCACCCTACAGAAAGGTAGGAAAACATCCACTTTGTTTGTAGGAGGATCTTCCTCTTCGTCCAAGGCGAAAGCCAAGGGAAAGAAGAAGAAAGCCCCCGCCAAACCAAGGGGCGGTGTTAGTAAATTGGATATGAAGGGAAAAGCAAAAGCAAAAGCAACAAAGAAAGCGGGGCAGCTTGTGGATAATGAAGAATGCTTCTATTGTCATAAGAAGGGACACTGGAAGAATGATTGCAGGGCATGGAAGGCCAGAACACAGGATCTGAAGCAGGTTGCGGCTTCAGCTTCAAGTGTGTATGTTATTGATAACTGTCTTTGTTAGTTGTATATATGCCCTAGAGGCCAGTATTGTACAGATGATGTATATTATATTGGATGCTTGGACATATATAGAGATGACTTTCTTGCTCGATATGACAGTATGCTATCTGGTTGCACTTTATCTTAACATGTACACTAGTCTCTTTAAACTGTCTTTTAGTTACATGTTGGTAAAGCCCTTAGGATGTGTACTTGACTGCCTGGACTATGATGCAGATCATACTAGTGGGGACATGGTAGTCCATAAGTACATCCTTCAAGGTCCCTAGTCGTGGGTGTATCGAGACGGGGCATCGATATACCAGTGTAGACTAGCGTATACGCTTCTCGACCCATGAGATGGGCGATCAATGATCCCATATCCATTGGTGTTTGACATTAGAGATGGTATACAGGTGCTCAGTGGAGACTGGGTACACTGGACGGACTCGCCGAGAACTCCCAGATGGTATTATACCTCACGTCAGATGGCAGTTCTCAGGTGACACTTGTGCAGGTTAGTCTGTAGACCCGAGATCGTCATAGAGTCTTGTGTGATTCCCACTGTGCTTTGATCTCCACCTTACCACGTCTATGAGGGCGTGCAAAACGGTGGTCTTTGGGTACAGTCCCGAGTCACATGGAGACAACGAGCGATAGGAGGGGTTTCGTCTCTCCCGGTATTGGGGGTTGATGTTGCTCTGTGCTCGATTGGCCGTAACAGGGAAGTCCCTGGCCAGGGCTGATCAGAGATTTGCTGGTAAGTGTTACCAGTAGTTTCTCGACCCGTTATGAGCCTCACATCGGCACGACTTATCGGTTATTGGGGTCTGACATTCACCACCCCTAGACTTGATATGCGACATATCAGACGAACAGACCCGACTGTACGGTAAGTGTTACTGGTTGGATTCACAGGAGTATGAGCGGGCTAGCTCGTCGATCTTCTGATCGTTCAATACCCGGATGGCCGTTACGTTTAGCAGACCGCTTGCGGCTTGTGGGTGATTGATATGATCATCATCTGCTATCGGCGTATTGACGAGTCTTTAGAGTCCTACACAGAGGTTTCCTGGCTCAAGCGAAACGAAATAGGAGCGCATATGAGATATGTGCAGGAGCGAGAATAATGCGTGTATGTGATACCGTATTTCATTCTCGCGATAAATGTTTCGATTGGTTATATTCGATATGACCTAGTTATCGAATCATTGATTCGATAAATCGATACATTGGATACTAGTCGGTTATGTGCGACATGACCGGATCATTGAATCAAATGTTGATTTAATGATTTAATGTATAATTATATATTTGATATATTACTTTGCATTAACTAGTATTGGTTCATTTTAAAAGGATTTTCTCACTTGATGCACATTGTATATGTGATATATTTTTGTGCACTTGTTTGTATTATGTTTGATGATACTTGCTCACTTGGGTTTGTGTAAAGATTAAACCATGGTTATATGAATGGTTAGGGTTTTGATTATTTACTTAGTTATTTATTTATTTATTCATTTTGGAAATTATTAAGAATGGTGGCTTATTTTGTTTTTATGTTGAAGCTTCTTGAAGCTTTGAACAAGTCCACCATTCTTATCTTATCCTTAACCCTAACCATTCCAACTAACCTTAGTTTAATCTCTACACTTGACCATGGTTAGTATATGATAAGTATTCATATTAGTTTCATTTTTAAATAAGAAACTTATCATATTCTTTCTTCTTCTTCATCTTCTTCTTCAAGAAAAGCTTGATGCCATCAATGGCAACTTGAGTTCTAAAGTGAGAAATCCAATTCTAAAGTGAACCCACCTCCTATTTCTTCACCCTCTACCTCTTGCCAAGTTGTTTTGGGTGTTTTCTTCACAAGTTTTACAAATTTGTGAAGTCGGAGCTTGAACTTGTGATGCCTCGACGTAGATCATCTTCGGCACGAAGCCGACGACCTAGTTCGCCCCTTTCTCCGATCAAGCCGACGATTGAGTCCGGGATTCGAGATGGACAGCGAGAGGACACTTACGTGGAGCCAAGGAAGTGGATATCCGGATCTACAAAGGTTGTAGCTTCTTATCTTTAGTTAAGTATTTGACTAGATTAGTATATCGCCTAGAATTCTAGTCGACGATCCGTATTAGGGTTTCTCGGCACCCATAAAATTAAAAATTGGCATGGTTGATGCCTTGTGAGACCTCCTTGGAGTGCCTAGGAACCCTACAGTGGTATCAGAGCCTAGCTAGAGCCTTAGGCGAAGTCTAGACGACGTTTGAAACCCGAACGAACCCGAAACCCTAAAACCCAAGTGCTCTGGACTTTTTCTAAAATCTGGGATTTTTCTAGATTAAAAATGCTTAAAAAATTCAGCAGAGAATTCTAAGAATTACGGTGCCATTTGTTTCCAATGAACAGTGAAGTGTGCGGCGGAACCGCGGCAGAAGCATGGCTTCTGCGGCGGTTCCGCGGCCTAGTGATGACGTCAGCCCTCCTACGTTGCACAGTAATTCATCATTTCTTCAGCTGAGTTTTATGAGTATTTTTAATATTTATTCAAGAGTTGAATTTTCTGGGGTGTTTTAGAGCTTCGATGTTTCGACCGGATTATCAAATTTCGTCTTTGTGTATTTCCGGATGACTTTAGAATATGTTAAAAAGTTCGACCGGATATAAATACCCACTTTTCCCCTGCCGGAAATATATCCAAGTGTTGGACTTTTGTGTGGTCTAAGGACGTTCTGAGTAGTGCAAGTAACGCGATGGTCCCTCTAGAAGACAACAATCCTTAACTCGATTATGTGACCGTCTTGAACTGCCCTTAGAACCTTCGGGTTTGGGGCAGTACGGCGTGCCACATGTGAGGCGTTGGCTTGACCCTTCTACGGCTGGACCGTTGGTACTGAGGCATGAAGTGAATGTCTTTGAACCTATTTCATGTGTTGAACGGTTTCGGGAAAACTTGGGTGTTCGAATGTTCGATCGGAAAGTTTAATATTTTCTATTTATCCGGAATGGGATACAATAATTGGAATTCACAAACAGTTATGAGATAACTGAATGAATGTTATAAATCTAGCAGTTTAGTCCCACATGATATTGAAAAGAGTTTTCGATAATGAGACTAAAATGCGGGATTTATATCTGTTAGGCATGTGATGTCTAAGTATTTCATTTGATTAGGCATGCGATGTCTAAAGAAGTTGCGGATTCCAATTGTTGTAGTTTTACACTTTCTTTTCTGTGACCGTAAGTGTAATATGTGATATCGCCGGTTTCGTTGCTATATGTCAACGACAATTGGGATGCGCATATTCACTTACGTTGATGACATGTGATGTTATGTGTTGCTGGATATGTTATATTGGATTGTCATGTTCGAATAGCCGGGTTTTTTTTTATGTGAGATGAGTGTTTTTCATTTTTCATTCATGTAAAAACTTTTATGTAATATTCTTTTATTTGGGGCACTTCCAGGTAGCGGAAGTTGTCACCTTTTGTATATTATTTACTTTTCCGCATTAGGATAGACCCAAGGAGGGGAGCACAAGTAACCGGGTTCTGGGGTCCAGTGGGAGACCAACTCGAGGAGTCGAGCCCGGGTCTCCTAACCCTAGAATTGGCAAGGTTGCTTGCCGCTCTCGTAGGGGTCTAGGGGTGTGGGATTGGCTATTCATCACGACCGTGGAATCCGTGTTTTATACTGGCTCGTATTGAAAACACGGACGTCCTAGTATATCCAATGTTTCATATGTTTCTTCTGCTGCTTTATCTGTGATGTGATCATGTGCTGTTCTGTGATAGATTTAGTATATAGTATATATGATATATTAGATAGACGTTACTTATGTTTTGCATCCGCATTAGCCCTGCTCTGCTCTGTCGTTAGTTACCTAACCTAACAGTGCACGAGGGGACATTGAGGCGAATGCGAATGGCATAAGTGTACGTCGTATTTATCTGTGATGTTTAGGTACTTAAATGATGGGACTTCATTAATGTGATTAATGAAAGATAAGAAACCTAAGATGTTGTGGAATCAAATTTTAAATAAAAAAGGTAGCTACAGTTCTTGCTTTGCACAGCGATATATATGATATATCCCGCACCTTATTCGATGAGGAAAGGACCGAGATCCCTTCACCGGGAGTGACTCCTTTAGCAATAACTGGCAGATGCTACAAACTCGGTTTGTTTTTTGATTGCTTTTAAGAGTTTTTTCTTTGCATAGCGAAATATATGATATATCCCGCAACTTATTCGATGAGGAAAGGACCGAGATCCCTTCACCGGGAGTGACTCCTTTAGCAATAACTGGCAGATGCTACAAACTCGGTTTGTTTTTTGATTGCTTTTAAGAGTTTTTGCTTTGCATAGCGATATATATGATATATCCCGCACCTCATTCGACGAGGAAAGGACCGAGATCCCTTCACCAGGAGTGACTCCTTTAGCAAAACTAGAAAAGCCTCAAAATCACTCCATTTCAAAACTTCATTTGATTCTACAACGATATCAAGTTCATTACGCTCATGGTTTTCTGAAAACCTACGTAGCCCTCCGTCATTTCAGATAAGTACTACTTAGTATTCGTGCTACGGTAGTTTGACATTCGTCAAGGCGTAGTGTACGGTAGCTAACTAGTATTTATCTGCTTATGCATATGATGCAGATTGGATTAGGGTATTCGTACAGCGTTGTTTGGCATTCGTCAAGGGTCGTGCCGGTGGGTTTAATTCAATCAAGAAATGTACGGGTTGAACTTGACTAGTGGACTATGGGTTGTTTGGCATTCGTCAAGGTCATAGAACACTAGGGGTAAAATATTATTGGGAATTTCAAGTGTTGAAATTTGCAATGAAATTGCATACCTTCTATGAGATAGTTGGATCCCGATACCCACTGTGAGTAAGAGTTACTCCTGGGAGAGTTTTACACATTGCAATTAGCTGATCAAGTAGGTGTCTAGAAAGGTGTCAACGGGGTTACGCCTTTGGGAAAATGAGGTTTACATTAATTAGGTTCGTGCGAAAGCATGGGGGACCTCCCTCAAAGTAACGACAATGGCCTGGCTGAAAGATTGGCGAACTTGTAGTGTGTAATTAATCCCGGCTAGTCTTTCCTTTTAGGGTTTGAAGGAAGATTTGATAAAAACCAGTGGGAGCCATCCTGATTAGATAAGATAATAACCAATCTGATCTTGCACGAGCTTACGCTAAAGAGTTTTCTTCTCTCTCTCCAGGTAGCGACCATTTCATGCCTTAATCAAGATAATAATATGGATGTATTGACCGAACCCGCATGTTATACTGTGCAGGGGAACGTTGAACCCGTTTTATCTTATAAGTGTTATAAGAATGAACAGGAAACAGGAGAATATCTGGATTCTCACACCGCCCAAACGGAGAACATGCATGCTGATGCATCATCTTCGGGTGTGTTTGTCATTGAGAACTGTTTCTCAGTTCACCCTACGTCCTGGGTATTAGATACCGGATCAGGATCCCACATATGTAAGATGTTACATGGGCTGCGAAAAGGTAGAGAACTGGGAAAAGGTGATCATTCCGTTCAAGTAGGGAACGGTGCAAATGTTGCAGCCAAAGCAGTTGGCGAATATCACCTAGTATTACCAAGTGGTGATACAATAATTCTGAATGAGTGCTATTATATACCGAACATGATGTGCAACATTATATCAGTTTCTTTATTGAGTAAAGAAAGATATAATTTTGTAGTACAGGATAATGTTATGAACATATTCCTAGATCAAAAGTTGATTGCATCAGGCTCGTTACATAATGGCATATTCATTCTAAATCAAAATACAGTCCTCAATATACAAAACACACACAAGAGGAAAAGTTCAGAAATGAATGAATCCTACTTGTGGCATTGTAGACTTGGTCATATCAATGCGACACGACTGGCTAAGTTACATAAGGATGGTTATTTGAATCCGTTCGAATTATCATCTTATGATACTTTCCATTCATGTCTCAAAGGAAAAATGGCCAAAGCTCCGTTTAGTGGACACGGAGAAAGAGTTTCTGAACTCTTAGGACTGGTACATAGTGATGTATGCGGTCCCATGTCTACCCATGCCGGGAACGGTTCTTCCTACTTCATTACATTCACTGACGATCTCTCTAGATACGGGCATGTGTTCCTAATGAAACACAAGTCTGAAACTTTTGAGAAATTCAGAGAATATAAGAAAGAAGTAGAGAACCAAACGGGAAAAAGTATTAAGATCCTTCGATCTGATCGAGGAGGAGAATACTTGATCAATGAGTTCCAAGATTATCTAAAAGAGAATGGGATTCTCTCTCAGCTTACTCCACCTTATACACCACAGCACAACGGTGTATCGGAACGAAGGAATCGCACCCTATTAGATATGGTGCGTTCAATGATGAGTACAGCTGAGTTACCTATTTCCTTCTGGGTTTATGCGCTTGAGACAGCCATACACCTATTGAATATGGTTCCTACCAAATCAGTATCTACCACTCCATATGAGATATAGAAAGGGAAGAGACCATCTCTTAAGTATGTTAAGATATGAGGTTGTCCAGCCTATGTCAAAAGACAAAATCCGGACAAACTCGAGGCAAGATCTGTCTTATATAAGTTTGTAGGATATCCCAAAAATTCACAAGGGTATATCTTCTACCATCCCGAGGAACAAAAGGTGTTAGTTTCTCGACATGCCACTTTCTTAGAAAAAGGTTTTCTTATGAAACAGATTAGTGGCATTGAGGTAGAACTGGAAGAGGTTCCAGCAACACAAACTATAACAGAAGACTTGGTAGAACCAGAGGATTCAGTAGTACCCGACGAACCCCAGCCTCTCCGCCGATCTAGCAGGGTTTCTCGTCCACCTGAGAGATACTACGGTTTTCTCATTGACGGTGGAAGCGAGGATTGCATCATGGAGGATGATGACCCAACTAGCTTCGAGCAGGCCATCACGATTAGGGACTCAGTGAAATGGCTGGATGCTATGCGGTCTGAGATGGAATCCATGTACACCAACAAAGTATGGACTTTTGAAGTTGCTCCTGAAGGGGTAAAACCCATTGGGAGCAAGTGGATCTTCAAGAAGAAACATGGTGTAGATGGGAAAGTGGAGACTTTCAAAGCTAGACTTGTTGCAAAGGGTTTTCATCAAAGACCAGGTGTGGACTATGACGAAACCTTTTCTCCAGTGGCTATTCTTAAATCCATCCGGATCATGCTTGCCATCGCTGCATATCATGACTACGAAATCTGGCAAATGGATGTTAAGACCGCCTTTCTAAACGGTGATTTAGAAAAGTGCGTGTACATGACTCAGCCAGAGGGCTTCGTAGACAGTGGGAGCAGCGGGAAGGTGTGCAAGCTGCTTAAATCCATTTATGGATTAAATCAAGCATCGCGGAGTTGGAACATCTGCTTTGACGTCGTTATCAAAGAGTTTGATTTCGTCAAAAACCCAGATGAACCCTGTATATACAAGAAGGTAGCAGAGAGTAAGGTTGTCTTCCTCGTATTGTACGTGGACGACATACTCTTGATAGGAAATGATATTCCTTTGCTGCAAGCGGTCAAGCTCTTCTTATCACAAAGATTCTCAATGAAAGATCTTGGTGATGCCTCCTGCATATTGGGGATAAGGATCTATAGAGATAGATCCAAACGGATATTGTGATTGTCCCAATCCAGGTGCAATGACACCATACTAAAGAGGTTTAGTATGGAAGAATCCAAGCGTGGGAACTTGCCCACGATCTCTGGAGTCACTCTCTCCAAAGAGATGTCTCCCAAGACTGATTTGGAGAGAGCTCGCATGCAAGGGATACCCTATGCTTCGGCTGTAGGCTCTATCATATATGTGATGCTATGTACCAGACCCGATGTAGCATACTCACTAAGTATAGTGAGCAGGTATCAAGTTGATCCTGGAGA
This sequence comes from Agapanthus africanus, assembly GCA_030015575.1. NCBI lineage: Eukaryota > Viridiplantae > Streptophyta > Magnoliopsida > Asparagales > Amaryllidaceae > Agapanthus > Agapanthus africanus. Next base: position 111,976,747 of record CM057351.1, read on the forward strand.
GAGTCACTGGACAGCTGTGAAGAGCATTCTCAAGTACTTGCGAAGGACTAAAGAGATGCTCTTGGTGTATGGTAACGGAGAACTCCAAGTGGAGTCCTTTACCGATTCGAGCTTCCAGAGTGATAAGGACGACTCTAAGTCGCAGTCGGGATTTGTCTTTACCCTTTACGGAGGGGCGGTTAGCTGGAAGAGTTCCAAGCAGGAAACTGTGGCAGACTCGATGATGGAGGCTGAATACATCGCTGCCAACGATGCTGCCAAAGAGGCTGTCTGGATCAAGAAGTTCATTACTGAACTTGGAGTGGTTCCATCCATTGAGCATCCAATACCTTTGTATTGCGATAACAATGGAGCGGTGGCTTTGGCCAAGGAACCCAGGTCCCATCAGCGATCCAGGCATATTCTGAGGCGGTATCACCTGATCCGGGAGATAGTTGATCGCCGGGAGATCGAGGTCAGGAGGGTTGACACGAAGAACAACACGGCGGATCTACTCACGAAGGCCATTCCCCAGATACAGTTTGAGAGACTCTTCGGGATGCTCGGTATGCGATACTACAGCAGCTGGCCCTAGTGCAAGTAGGAGATTATTAGTTGTATGTATGCCCTAGAGGCCAGTATTGTACAGATGATGTATATTATGTTGGATGCTCGGACATATATAGAGATGACTTTCTTGCTCGATATGATAGTATGCTATCTGGTTGCACTTTATCTTAACATGTACACTAGTCTCTTTAAACTGTCTTTTAGTTACATGTTGGTAAAGCCCTTAGGATGTGTACTTGACTGCCTGGACTATGATGCAGATCATACTAGTGGGGACATGGTTGTCACGACCCGAAAGAGCACGTGACTGGCCCTTGAACCATATGAAGTCTATAGGGCTCCATCTGATCCAACTAAGCCAAAAGCCCAGAAATCTAAAACCAAGTTAAGGATAAATAAACAACAAGCAATACTATACAACGCCGAAAGGCGAGGATGAAAATTCAAAAGAAACCCAGATAAGCATGAAAACTGTAACACTACTAAGCGCGACTCTAAGGTCGAAATAATACATCACTAGTGTCTGAGTCTGAAACAATATACAAGTTTTGGTTGATGGAATCTCTAGATACAATGAATAATACATGTACAATGGCGGTTCTGATACAAAGAACCCACCTACCAAGCAAATCACCCGCAAAGGAAAGCAGTGTGCCAGAAATGCCGCTATGGAACCTGTACGGCAAACCTGCAAGAACTGTGGCACAACGGGGGTGAGTTGCCAACTCGTGAATAGAAAATATCTACAAGCAGAAATCGAAAGCAAGACATAATCCTAGGTCAATACGATCAGTATATAACATAACCCTCAAGTGAATAAGTCTGAAGCATAGTAAAGTAGCAATGTAACATCTAAACATAAGTGTAGTGCCAAGAACTCGCGCCAGTGCCTCACGTAATAACATATCATATATATGATGTATGTATGCGGTAAAATGAAAACAGAAGATATCATCAATGAAATCATCAGGAAATCAATGTCGAGCATCGACGCAAACTATATATCTCAATATCAAGTGAATCCCATCTATCGTGTATCCGATATGTATGCAACATGCATGAAGGTACTCTACTACATGATGCAATGCATATAAAATAAATGTGGGGTAGGGGAGATATAATATACCATCGGCCATAAAGGCTCCTCTCATATCGAGCACATAGGCTCCTTTCATACATCGGCCATCCGTCAGTCCGGGTCAGCCCTCTGTCAATATATCGGGCATCCGTCAGTCCGGGTCAGCCCTCTCTCAATATATCGGGCATCCGTCAGTCCGGGTCAGCCCTCTCTCAATATGTCGGGCATCCGTCAGTCCGGGTCAGCCCTCTCTCAATATGTCGGGCATCCGTCAGTCCGGGTCAGCCCTCTCTCAATAAATCGGGCATCCGTCAGTCCGGGTCAGCCCTCTCTCAATATATCGGGCATCCGTCAGTCCGGGTCAGCCCTCTCTCAATATGTCGGGCATCCGTCAGTCCGGGTCAGCCCTCTCTCAATATGTCGGGCATCCGTCAGTCCGGGTCAGCCCCCTCTCAATATGTCGGGATGCATATATAAGTTTGCATAGATCATCGTGATGATATATTTAAGTATGCGTATATATATATATCAGCGTCCCATACCACTAATATATATATACTCTAGGGGTACACATATATATTTCAGCGTCCCATACCACTGATATATATATGCAGGAGTAAAACAATCTAGAATCATCATATGCAACCATATCACAGTGCGAAATCCATGAATTATAATACATGCAACAAGAACACTAATATAAGCATGCAACTATGTAAAGGCATGTGCACAAGGAATATGAATCATTAACATATGCAAGCAATGTGGATAGCAGGAATATGCGGACATTGAATAATCGACGTAACAGTAAAGAATCTACACCCATATGTACATGTCATGCGGTTATACCCTTTGAAAATGAATGACTCGGGTCTAGTCTAACATCTACTGTGCAGCTACAGATCTAAGTATCAAGTAAATCAGGAGGGGTAAGGACACCACCTAAGTCTGAGTCGATATAAACATATATATATATATATATACATAAAATAGTCAGTGATCCCTCCTCAATAGTATCGCTTACAATACAGTATATCTTATGACAATCCTCAAGTCATGAGTGCGGATCTATCATCAACATAAAGCCCGTACGGTAAATCGTCGTACGGTATCCTAATAGCTGGGTACGAGTCAATATCACATTATCTTATCAAGTACCTGATATTCTTATCATCATAACACATAATCTGGGATACTGAATCTAATTCTAGTACAAATCGATACCATCTATATAATTACGAATGCGGGGGTAAAACACACATCCCAAGCCCGCAAGAATCACATATCGCATCCCAATTACGAATCATATCAATCACCGATCTCACGGCACCAAGCCCAATATCATTGACTCATCTCCAAGGTCATCCATTATTATCATCAACGCAGTGTAAATATAGAGAATATGCAAGGGTGTGCGTGTGGGTGTAAACCTATTCTAGGGTTCGTGGCTATGAACTACACTAGTTTACTTCTAAGCCTAAACTATCCATAAAACACCTAACACAATATCCATGACACACTGTAACTATCATGTATAGTATATCAACTATGGACTGCTGGGGTGCTATACGTCATCCCCCGACTTCCCCCTGTAGATATAATCTACTCACCTTGCGTCTTTATATGTGGATGTCGCCACGCGCTTTCTTGCCGTCCCGAAGTCTTCATGAGGTACCTACATATCAAGGTATCGCATATGCGCATTAAAACCATCTCAAAGCTAAAACGGCACATGAAATCCCAAACGATACTATAAGGGGCCTATAGGTTAGAACCTATGGCATGCCTTCAAAACCATCAATAAATCCTCTATATCGTCGTATAAACGCCAAATAGTCGAGGCAAAACACGATACACAATTGCAGAATTAAAAATACGGAATACGGAAACACGAATCCAAAACAGCAACTTAGGAAATATGTCCCAGATTTCACCCTAGGTCCAATTAGACAATTCTATATATACCAGGGGCCTAATCTACAGATAAGGAAACACCAAAACCAAAATGAGCCAAATTGGTGGGGTCCAGGCCGCAAATTGCGGCCAAATGGGTAAAATTTGGGGCCGGGAAAAGGAGTTATGGGCTGGGGTCTTGGTGGTAGCTTCCTGGGTGCCTGCACATACTACTGTCCAATCAATTTTATTTTAGGGTGTCTCGGGTGATAGCAAATTCAATATACTCATTACAGATTGCACAAATTTTCCGATATCGGTTTCTAAAATCCATATTCTGGTTTTTGGTTTCAGGTTAGGGTCTCAATTCATACACTAGGGTGTTTATATAACCTCAACTGAGCTCAATTTCACAATACAACACAAGTTTCCCTCAAACCCTAACTAGGTTTTCTTTAACTCCACAAAATCAACAATATCGGTTCTAAACTAAACATGGGGTATAAGTAATGCATAAACCAAGCTAATGATCCAGAAAATACCTCATTTGGCAACTCAAGAATTTTCTTGAGCTGCCCCTAGTGGCCAAAATCCATGCTTTCTTGGTCCATCGGGTAGGTCTTGAGCTTGTGCATCCTTTTAGTGAAATGGGTGTAGGGTTTTAGTGTTGTTTTGAATGTGTTTAGAGGGGTTTAATAGGGGAGGGAAATAAGGAGCAGCAGCAGCAGCAAGGTTGAAGAGGGAGAGAAGGATGAGTGAAGGAAATGAAGGAGATGGTTAAGTCTTGGTCAAAGGTTACCTTCTCTCTCTCATTCATACCTCATTATCTTATTCCTTTCTCTTTTCCTTTTTCTTTTCTTTTTCCTTAAAACAAACCCTTCTCACCTAAATAGTAACCCCAAAGCAAACCATGGTGAAAATGCACAAGTGAAGAGAAAAAGATATGTGCATATTTTGCACAAAATTGCTAAAAACCGATTAGCGAGTTTTAATCGCGATTAGCACTAAATTAGTGTCAAACTAACCACAAAAACTTTAAGATGTCATAATTCTCTAATTTACCCTATTTTAGAATTTTCCATAATTTTCCATAATTTTTCCCCATTTATTTGTATTTAATAATTCCAAAATATTAAAATATTCAATAAAATAATATTAAATTATAAAAATCCCAAAATTAATATTTTATCTTTTTTTGAAATGTGACAATCTACCCCCCTTAAAGAAATTCGGTCCCCGAATTAAATTTAAACCCCCAATACTAAAACTTTTCAGTAACAATCCAATTTGTCGGGGCTCCGAAAACATAAATACATAGCGAATATCGTAAAAATGTACTGCTCTACTAGAAATCAATCCCCAAAATGCATATGTAAGAATATCCTGTGCGTCTGGTGCACAAGGAATCAAAATCCATATATGTGTCAAACAGGTGTACAAAACAATATCTAGGTGCAACTAGTGTGCACGAAACAAATATCATTAAACTCAGTCATCAAAACTAAATCATGCAAACAGAACGCCCAAAATACCGAAATCCAAAAGGACGGATACGTGATAATCGAATCACAAAATCACAAATCATAATACCGTCGTCGGTAGTTCCTCCTTCAAGGTCGAGAAGGAGTCGGTGCATCCCCAGCTAGCAGCGCAAGATATCTACTTGCCTCTTGCTCACGGTCTGACGTCCTCTGACTCTGGGTCCTTATCTTCTTTGCGGATTACCTATCTCACAGTAAATCGGCTCATTGGCCCTGTCAGGTGTGCTAACGGGGACGATTCCGTTCTGGCACTTCTCTGGTCACCTCTCGGTCAATCCTCACGACCACTCGTAAGGCAGCATATCACTGGCGTCGGCCTCTGGCTCTCTGAATGCACATCACACATCTGATCCTGGGTGCAAACATCATTGCAGCCGTGTCCTAGAAGAAATCCTGCTCAGGGTCTCTTCCAATCATGCCTATGCCGATCTGTGCAGAGGCTGGCTCTCTCTTGCATAATCTCTTCTCACCCGATAGACATCTGTGTCCTCAGCACAATATTTTCTCGGAAATTGGTCGCATCCCAACGCCTCTGTAAGCACATCACGTCATTGGTCTCGACGGAAAGTAATGACTGCTCGTCAGTGTCTCACACGAACCTCTTGTCCGCTTGTCCGTATTTCCGTCCACTTCGACGTCACGGCATGCTATCTACGCACTGCACTGTTCTCGGCCACGGTCAATCCGAATCTCTCGCACGGACTCGAAATCGCGTACTCTGTAGCTTCACCATTCTATAGAATATGTCTGGCCGAACAGGTTCTCGGAAACGCGTCCCAACCATCGGAGGAATACTCAATACTCGTCCATCCTTGATCAATCCGCAACGCATCTGGGTAAGTTCCTTTATCCGAACCGGGTCAACGACCTTGTCGATGACGCCGAGCTCTGGCCTGCTGGGTGCGCGCAATATGACCACTCCTGGATCTAGGTATTCTCGTATCGTATTCCAGAAAGGTCCTGTCGAGATTTCTCTCTCAAATCTCATTCCTGCCGGATTGCCCGGAAGTCATCATCCATCGCTGAAGCCAATTCTTATTCCGGAATGGCTGCATACTTATCGCGCCTCTTTCTGGAAGATATATCCATATACAACGCCTCTGGGTGCATATCACATCTCTGATGTCAGCGGAGTGGGACGTCATCTCGTCGAAATCTCTTGCGAACTCTTTTATTCACTCCGCTCCAATGTCGACTGATTCGGACTCGTCTCATCGTGGCTGCATGGACTGTGCTCCAACGGCTATACTCGTATCTGGAGTCTCCCAAGCAAAGCATCCCATCACGTGATATCCGAATGATGTCGAACATTCGATCGACTCGTCAGAACCTTTTAATCCCCCAAGAGATCAACATCTTGAGTACAGTTTAATAGCATCGAGTACATGCCACAGCGTCGGTGGTCCAGCCGTAGAAGGGCAAACCCAAGACTCACTAATGGCGCCGCGGAACTGCCGCAAACCCTAAGGTTCAAAGGCTTCCACACAGTCATTAAGCCGAGTTAGGGTTTCATTCTTCTAGAGGGTCCATAGAATCACCTGCATGTCTTTCCGTATACTTTAAACTTGGAAAATGGGTTTCTGACATTCGATCGTCTCTATCGACTCTCAACGAACCTGCGTGGAGTCGTCTCTAGCTGGAAACAATCTATCCGATGACCTCGCATCGGTAAACGAACGAACCAAATGTCCTAGTCATTCTTCCTCAGGTGACTAGCGACTCGCTATCATCTCTCTAAGTATATGCTCACGCTGCAGTAGCTCCAACCATCTGGGCGATATCCAGTCATTTGCAGCAGCAACTGGCTAATTCGCCTGTACGCCGAACAACGCCTCGATCCTCCAGGAAAGGCGACACATTGGCGGCCATCTCTGAATCGGTCTGCTCTAGATCTGAGTAAGACTCTCCACACTGGAAATCTTCAACTCAACTGGGCCCGCTCCGGCGCATAAATCGGACGAATCTCCTTCGTCTCTCAAATCGGGTAGAAAAGCTATCATCTGTCTCATATCCGCCTGGAAGCTCCGATAATCTCAGCTCGTAAGCTCCGGAAGCGACATCCTGTCAATCTCAGCAACAGCTGGTCCATCTGTCTGCACGGTAGGCGACATCATAATCTCTGAGGTATGTTGTACATCAACAGTCCTCTCTCAACTGGCAGCTCTAACAATGCCCCGATCATCCGGTGCAAAACCAAGCACTCGCCTCAACTAGAGGTCACAATCACCAATACTAACTCGAGACATTCCCATGTCACTAGAAAACACAATGGTCGGCCCTCGTACCAGACGAGCTCACCCTGACCGTAACCCTAGCAGCAGCCCAAACTGCGCTCAAACATGGTGACAGGAACCTCAATCGAGTATCGAAGAGAGCAGATCAATGGAAAGAAAGAGAACAACAGATCCAGAGTGGATACATGATCATAGGAAGGAACAACATCAATGGAGGTATGGTCATGAACTAATAGAATCGGGGATCTCAAATGGATGTATAATCATGGATGTAAAGAGAATCACTGATCTCGAAAATATGTACATCCTAAGGTTCCTTAAGCGGAGTGGCGTGTCGTAAGTATGCCGCGGAACATACCAACGGTACGTCACTCTACTTTAGTCACCTATTCCATCAACCAAGCGTCATCCTACACGACGAAAGTTCGGGTCTAATACCCCCTCGACTAAGTCTAAGTTCCGTAAGGTCAAGCCTAAGTTCCGTATATATATAACACCCTACGCTCCACATAGTCAAACTTAGACTCGAACCAAGGTCAACCTAGCGCTCTGATACCAACTTTGTCACGACCCGAAAGAGCACGTGACTGGCCCTTGAACCATATGAAGTCTATAGGGCTCCATCTGATCCAAGTAAGCCAAAAGCCCAGAAATCTAAAACCAAGTTAAGGATAAATAAACAACAAGCAATACTATACAACGCTGAAAGGCGAGGATCAAAATTCAAAAGAAACCCAGATAAGCATGAAAACTGTAACACTACTAAGCGCGACTTTAAGGTCGAAATAATACATCACTAGTGTCTGAGTCTGAAACAATATACAAGTTTTGGTTGATGGAATCTCTAGATACAATGAATAATACATGTACAATGGCGGTTCTGATACAAAGAACCCACCTACCAAGCAAATCACCCGCAAAGGAAAGCAGTGTGCCAGAAATGCCGCTATAGAACCTGTACGGCAAACCTGCAAGAACTGTGGCACAACGGGGGTGAGTTGCCAACTCGTGAATAGAAAATATCTACAAGCAGAAATCGAAAGCAAGACATAATCCTAGGTCAATACGATCAGTATATAACATAACCCTCAAGTGAATAAGTCTGAAGCATAGTAAAGTAGCAATGTAACATCTAAACATAAGTGTAGTGCCAAGAACTCGCGCCAGTGCCTCACGTAATAACATATCATAAATATGATGTATGTATGCGGTAAAATGAAAACAGAAGATATCATGAATGAAATCATCAGGAAATCAATGTCGAGCATCGACGCAAACTATATATCTCAATATCAAGTGAATCCCATCTATCGTGTATCCGATCTGTATGCAACATGCATGAAGGTACTCTACTACATGATGCAATGCATATAAAGTAAATGTGGGGTAGGGGAGATATAATATACCATCGGCCATAAAGGCTCCTCTCATATCGAGCACATAGGCTCCTTTCATACATCGGGCATCCGTCAGTCCGGGTCAGCCCTCTCTCAATATATCGGGCATCCGTCAGTCCGGGTCAGCCCTCTCTCAATATATCGGCCATCCGTCAGTCCGGGTCAGCCCTCTCTCAATATGTCGGGCATCCGTCAGTCCGGGTCAGCCCTCTCTCAATATGTCGGGCATCCGTCAGTCCGGGTCAGCCCTCTCTCAATAAATCGGGCATCCGTCAGTCCGGGTCAGCCCTCTCTCAATATATCGGGCATCCGTCAGTCCGGGTCAGCCCTCTCTCAATATGTCGGGTATCCGTTAGTCCGGGTCAGCCCTCTCTCAATATGTCGGGCTTCCGTCAGTCCGGGTCAGCCCCCTCTCAATATGTCGGGATGCATATATAAGTTTGCATAGATCATCGTGATGATATATTTAAGTATGCGTATATATATATATATATATATCACTGTCCCATACCACTAATATATATATACTCTAGGGGTACACATATATATTTCAGCGTCCCATACCACTGATATATATATGCAGGAGTAAAACAATCTAGAATCATCATATGCAACCATATCACAGTGCGAAATCCATGAATTATAATACATGCAACAAGAACACTAATATAAGCATGCAACTATGTAAAGGCATGTGCACAAGGAATATGAATCCTTAACATATGCAAGCAATGTGGATAGCAGGAATATGCGGACATTGAATAATCGACGTAACAGTAAAGAATCTACACCCATATGTACATGTCATGCGGTTATACCCTTTGAAAAAGAATGACTCGGGTCTAGTCTAACCTCTACTGTGCAGCTACAGATCTAAGTATCAAGTAAATCAGGAGGGGTAAGGACACCACCTAAGTCTGAGTCGATATAAACATATATATATATATACATAAATTAGTCAGTGATCCATCCTCAATAGTATCGCTTACAATACAGTATATCATATGACAATCCTCAAGTCATGAGTGCGGATCTATCATCAGCATAAAGCCCGTACGGTAAATCGTCGTACGGCATCCCAATAGCTGGGTACGGGTCAATATCACATTATCTTATCAAGTACCTGGTATTCTTATCATCATAACACATAATCTGGGATACTGAATCTAATTCTAGTACAAATCGATACCATCTATATAATTATGAATGCGGGGGTAAAACACACATCCCAAGCCCGCAAGAATCACATATCGCATCCCAATTACGAATCATATCAATCACCGATCTCACGGCACCAAGCCCAATATCATTGACTCATCTCCAAGGTCATCCATTATTATCATCAACGCAGTGTAAATATAGAGAATATGCAAGGGTGTGCGTGTGGGTGTAAACCTATTCTAGGGTTCGTGGCTATGAACTACAGTAGTTTACTTCAAGGCCTAAACTATCTATAAAACACCTAACACAATATCCATGACACACTGTAACTATCATATATTGTATATCAACTACGGACTGCGGGGGTGCTATACGTCATCCCCCGACTTCCCCCTGTAGATATAATCTACTCACCTTGCGTCTTTATATGTGGATGTCGCCACGCGCTTTCTTGCCGTCCCGAAGTCTTCATGAGGTACCTACACATCAAGGTATCGCATATGCGCATTAAAACCATCTCAAAGCTAAAACGGCACATGAAATCCCAAACGATACTATAATGGGCCTATTGGTTAGAACCTATGGCACGCCTTCAAAACCATCAATAAATCCTCTATATCGTCGTATAAACGCCAAATAGTCGAGGCAAAACACAATACAAAATTGCAGAATTAAAAATACGGAATACGGAAACACGAATCCAAAACAGCAACTTAGGAAATATGTCCCAGATTTCACCCTAGGTCCAATTAGACAATTCTATATATACCATGGGCCTAATCTACAGATAAGGAAACACCAAAACCAAAACGAGCCAAATTGGTGGGGTCCAGGCCGCAAATTGCGGCCAAATGGGTAAAATTTGCGGCCGGGAAAAGGAGTTATGGGCTGGGGTCTTGGTGGTAGCTTCCTGGGTGCCTGCACATACTAATGTCCAATCAATTTTATTTTAGGGTGTCTCGGGTGATAGCAAATTCAATATACTCATTACAGATTGCACAAATTTTCCGATATCGGTTTCTAAAATCCATATTCTGGTTTTTAGTTTCAGGTTAGGGTCTCAATTCATACACTAGGGTGTTTATATAACCTCAACTGAGCTCAATTTCACAATACAACACAAGTTTCCCTCAAACCCTAACTAGGTTTTCTTTAACTCCAAAAAATCAACAATATCGGTTCTAAACTAAACATGGGGTATAAGTAATGCATAAACCAAGCTAATGATCCAGAAAATACCTCATTTGGCAACTCAAGAATTTTCTTGAGTTGCCCCTAGTGGCCAAAATCCATGCTTTCTTGGTCCATCGGGTGGGTCTTGAGCTTGTGCATCCTTTTAGTGAAATGGGGGTAGGGTTTTAGTGTTGTTTTGAATGTGTTTAGACGGGTTGAAGAGGGGAGGGAAATGAGGAGCAGCAGCAGCAGCAAGGTTGAAGAGGGAGAGAGGGATGAGTGAAGGAAATGAAGGAGATGGTTAAGTCTTGGTCAAAGGTTACCTTCTCTCTCTCACCCATACATCATTATCTTATTCCTTTCTCTTTTCCTTTTTCTTTTCTTTTTCCTTAAAACAAACCCTTCTCACCTAAATAGTAACCCCAAAGCAAACCATGGTGAAAATGCACAAGTGAAGAGAAAAAGATATGTGCATGTTTTGCACAAAATTGCTAAAAACCGATTAGCGAGTTTTAATCGCGATTAGCACTAAATTAGTGTAAAACTAACCACAAAAACTTTAAGATGTCATAATTCTCTAATTTACCCTATTTTAGAATTTTCCATAATTTTCCCCCATTTATTTGTATTTAATAATTCCAAAATATTAAAATATTCAATAAAATAATATTAAATTATAGAAATTCCCAAAATTAATATTTTATCTTTTTTTGAAATGTTACAATGGTATTCCATAAGTACATCCTTCAAGGTCCCTAGTCGTGGGTGTATCGAGACAGGGCATCGATATACCAGTGTAGACTAGCGTATTCGCTTCTCGACCCATGAGATGGGCGATGGATGATCCCATATCCATTGGTGTTTGACATCAGAGATGGTATACGGGTGCTCAGTGGATACTGGGTACACTGGACGGACTCGCCGAGAACTCCCAGATGGTATTATACCTCACGTCAGATGGCAGTTCTCAGGTGACACTTGTGCAGGTTAGTCTGTAGACCCGAGATCGTCATAGAGTCTTGTGTGATTCCCACTGTGCTTTGATCTCCATCTTACCACGTCCATGAGGGCGTGCAAAACGGTGGTCTTTGGGTACAGTCCCGAGTCACATGGAGACAATGAGCGATAGGAGGGGTTTCGTCTCTCCCGGTATTGGGGGTTGATGTTGCGCTGTGCTCGATTGGCCGTAACAGGGAAGTCCCTGGGCAGGGCTGATTAGAGATTTACTGGTAAGTGTTACCAATAGTTTCTCGACCCGTTATGAGCCTCACATCGGCACGACTTATCGGTTATTGGGGTCTGACGTTCACCACCCCTAGACTTGATATGCGACATATCAGACGAACAGACCGGACTGTACGGTAAGTGTTACTGGTTGGATTCACAGGAGTATGAGCGGGCTAGCTCGTCGATCTTCTGATCGTTCAATACCCGGATTGCCGTTATGTTTAGCAGACCGCTTGCGGCTTGTGGGTGATTGATATGATCATCATCTGCTACCAGCGTATTGACGAGTCTTTAGAGTCCTATACAGAGGTTTCCTGGCTCAAGCGAAACGAAATAGGAGCGCATGTGAGATATGTGCAGGAGCGAGAATAATGCGTGTATGTGATACCGTATTTCATTCTCGCGATAAATGTTTCGATTGGTTATATTCGATATGACCTAGTTATCGAATCATTGATTCGATAAATCGATACATTGGATACTAGTCGGTTATGTGCGACATGACCGGATCATTGAATCAAATGTTGATTTAATGATTTAATGTATAATTATATATTTGATATATTACTTTGCATTAACTAGTATTGGTTCATTTTAAAAGGATTTTCTCACTTGATGCACATTGTATATGTGATATATTTTTGTGCACTTGTTTGTATCATGTTTGATGATACTTGCTCACTTGGGTTTGTGTAAAGATTAAACCATGGTTATATGAATGGTTAGGTTTTGATTATTTACGTAGTTATTTATTTATTTATTCATTTTGGATATTATTAAGAATGGTGGCTTATTTTGTTTTTATGTTGAAGCTTCTTAAAGCTTTGAACAAGTCCACCATTCTTATCTTATCCTTAACCCTAACCATTCCAACTAACCTTAGTTTAATCTCTACACTTAACCATGGTTAGTATATGATAAGTATTCATATTAGTTTTATTTTTAAATAAGAAACTTATCATATTCTTTCTTCTTCTTCATCTTCTTCTTCAAGAAAAGCTTGATGCCATCAATGGCAACTTGAGTTCTAAAGTGAGAAATCCAATTCTAAAGTGAACCCACCTCCTATTTCTTCACCCTCTACCTCTTGCCAAGTTGTTTTGGGTGTTTTCTTCACAAGTTTTACAAATTTGTGAAGTCGGAGCTTGAACTTGTGATGCCTCGACGTAGATCATCTTCGGCACGAAGCCGACGACCTAGTCCGCCCCTCTCTCCGATCAAGCCGACGATTGAGTCCGGGATTCGAGATGGACAGCGAGAGGACGCCTACGTAGAGCAAAGGAAGTGGATATCCGGATCTACAAAGGTTGTAGCTTCTTATCTTTAGTAAAGTATTTAACTAGATTAGTATATCGCCTAGAATTCTAGTCGACGATCCGTATTAGGGTTTCTCGGCACCCATAAAATTCGAAATTGGCATGGTTGATGCCTTGTGAGACCTCCTTGGAGTGCCTAGGAACCCTACAGTCTTTCAATAAACTCTACTTCTTAGGTATTGGATACCGGATCAGGATCTCATATCTGTAATTCTTTGCAGGAGTTGAGAAACCGTAGGTTTTTGAAGGCAGGTGACATGACCCTCAAAGTTGCAAACGGGGCTAGCATGGATGCTAAGGCCGTGGGGGACTATAAACTGGGAATGTCAGATGGACATGTTTTGGTTTTGCGTAATTGCTTTTTTGTACCCAACGCAACTTGTAATATCATTTCTGTATCTTTGGTTTCTAAAGAAGGTTATGAATTTGCGTTTGTAAGTAATGTTGTAAACATTCACCTTAATCAAGTTCTGATTGGGTCAGGTACATTGAGCAATGGTATATACGTATTAAACCAACCACAGATTTTCAATGTCCAGAATACACACAAAAGAAAGTCTCCAGAAATCAATCAGACTTTCTTATCGCATTGTAGACAGGGTCACATCAATGAGAGAAGGTTGACTAAGTTACATACAGAAGGATATTTGGATCCGTTCGAATATCAATCGTATGCTACTTGTCAATCCTGTCTCAAAGGAAAGATGACAAAGACTCGGTTCACTGGACACGGAGTAAGAGCGAGCGAGCTTTTGGGACTCGTACACAGTGACGTGTGCGGTCCAATGTCTACACATGCGCGAAGCGGTTATTCTTACTTCATCATGACTTTTCAAGGTACGGTTATGTCTTCTTAATGAAACATAAGTCCGAAGCCTTCGGAAAATTCCAGGAATATAAGAATGAAGTAGAAAAACAAACCGGCAAAAGTATCAAGATTCTAAGATCGGATCGAGGTGGTGAATACTTGAGTGCCGAGTTCCTGGACTATTTAAGAGAGAACGGAATTCTCTCTCAGCTTACTCCTCCATACACTCTGCAACATAACGTTGTATCGGAGAGACGGAACCGAACCCTATTAGATATGGTACGGTCCATGATGAGTAACGCTGAGTTACCGCGATCATTCTGGGGGTATGCGCTAGAATCAGCTGCATACCTTTTGAACCGAGTTCCAATTAAGACTGTGCCTACTACACCATATGAGATGTGGTGTGGGAAGAGACCCTATCTTAATCACATTAAGACAAGGGGATGTCCAGCTTTTGTCAAAAACCAGCATGCAGACAAACTCGAGGCACGCTCAGTACAGTGCAAGTTCGTGGGATATCCAAAGAACTCCAAGGGATATTTCTTCTACTGCGAAGAGGAACAAAAGGTTTTTTGTTTCTCGTCTTGCCTACTTCTTCGAAACTGAGTTTTTGGAAATCCAGATAAGTGGGAGCGCAGTATAACTGGAAGAAATTCCAGAACCACGAGCTATTAATGAAAGCTTAGTAGAACCAGAGGGTTCAAAAGAACAGGACATTCCTACGCCACTCCGCAGGAGTAGTAGGCAGTCTCATCCGCCCGAGAGATACTATGGTTTTCTCATAGACGGGGATTGAGAGGATTGCATCATAGATTATGATGAGCCTACTAGCTTCCAGCAGGCCGTTCAGAGCGTTGACTCGGTAAAATGGCTGGATGCAATGCGGACCGAAATGGAGTCCATGTACACCAACAAAGTATGGACGTTGGACATTGCTCCAGATGGGGTAAAACCCGTAGGATGCAAGTGGATCTTCAAAAAGAAGATTGGTGTAGATGGACAGGTTGAGACCTATAAATCTAGACTTGTTGCAAAGGGTTTTCGTCAAAGACCTGGTTTGGACAATGACAAAACCTTTTCTCCAGTGGCTATGCTGAAATCCATTCGGATCCTTCTTGTCGTTGCTGCCTTCCACGATTATGAGATTTGGCAGATGGACGTAAAGACCGCTTTTCTAAATGGAAATTTAGAGGAGTGTGTCTATATGGACCAGCCAGAGGGTTTCATTCAGAGTGGGAGCAGCGGAAAGGTGTGCAAGTTGCTTAAGTCCATTTATGGACTAAAGCAGGCATCACGGAGTTGGAACATCTGTTTTGATGAGACGGTCAAGGAATTTGGCTTTATCAAAAATCCAGATGAACCATGCATCTATAGTAGATTTGTAGCGAGAACTGTAGTATTCCTCGTTTTATACGTGGATGACATTCTCTTAATAGGAAATGACATTCCTATGCTATAATCTGTCATGAGGTTCTTGTCACACAGGTTCTCCATGAAAGACCTGGGAGATGCCTCTTACATCCTGGGGATCCGGATCCATCGTGATAGATCCAAGAGGATATTAGGACTTTCACAGTCCAGGTACATCGACACCATACTGAAAAGATTCAGTATGGAAGATTCCAAGCACGGTAATCTACCAGCTTGTCACGGGATCACCCTCTCCAAAGAGATGTCTCCCGAGACTGAATTGGAAAGGGATCGCATGTCTATTATACCCTACGCTTCTGCGGTAGGCTCTATAATGTATGCGATGTTGTGTACTAGACCGGATGTAGCTTATGCACTGAGTGTAGTAAGCCGGTATCAGTCAAACCCTGGGGAGAAACACTGGATGGCGGTAAAGAACATTCTCAAGTACCTGAGAAGGACTAAGGAGATGTTCTTGGTGTATGGCGGAAAAGACCTCCAGATCGAGGCCTTTGCTGACTCCAGCTTCCAGAGTGACAAGGATGATTCCAAGCCCATGTCGGGTTTTGTCTTTACCCTCAATGGAGGGGCGGTGTGTTGGAAGTGTTCCAAACAGGAAACCGTTGCTGACTCGACTATGGAAGCGGAATACATCGCTGCATCTGATGCCGCAAAAGAAGCCGTCTGGATGAGGAAGTTCTTGAAAGAACTTCAAGTGGTTCCGTCCATTGTTGATCCAATACCTCTGTATTGCGACAACAACGGGGCTATAGCTTTAGCGAAGGAACCCAGGTCCCATCAGAAATCCAGACACATCTTGAGGCGGTATCACCTGATCTGGGAGATCGTGGATCGCCAGGAGATCGAGGTTCGGAGGGTAGCTTCAGAAGATAACACAGCAGATCCATTCACCAAGGCCTAGCCCTAGACTTAGTTCGAGCGGCTGATCGAGATGATAGGTCTTCGATACGCCAGTACATGGCCTTAGTGCAAGTGGGAGATTGTTAGTGTATATGCCCTAGAGGCCATTACTATATCATACTAGTTTGTATATTACTTAATGGAAGCTTAGGATATTCACGGTTGTATATACAATCTTGCTCAAAATAGTAGTATGCTACTTGGTTTGTTTCTACTTCAATGTGTACATGTGTTTATTTTAGTATATCACCTATACACATTAGTGGAGCCCTTAGGATCTTTGCTTGATTACCAGCGTTGTGATGGCAGTCACACTAGTGGGAGCTGGGTAATCTATAAGCACATCCTTATGCAGGTCCCTAGTCGCAGGACTATCGAGACAGGGCATCGATACTCCGGAGTAGACTAGCGTATGCGCTTCTCATCCCTGTGTGGGAGACGGTCTGTCCCACAGCCGTCAGTATGTCGTACTTGAGATAGTATGCGGGTGCTCGTTAGGTTACGAATACACTGGACAGGACTCGTCGGGAACTGACTGGTTTGTATTATACCTATCGTCAGTTATCAGTTCCCAGGTGACATGAGTACAGCTTAGTCCGCTGACTTGACACTGTCACTTCGCCTCGAGTGTGTTCCCACTGTACTTTGATAACTACCCTACCACGGCTCAAAGGAGTCGTGCAAACAGGTAGTAGTTGGGTGCAGTCCCGAAGCATTTGGAGGCAGTGAAGGTTAGACAGGATCCGTCTCTCCCGGTATTGGGGGTTGACATCGCGCTGTGTCTAGGAGAGCCATTACACGAGTAGTCCCTGGCCAGGGCAAGCGAGATATACTGGTAGGCTTCCAGTGTTATCTCAGGGTGTTTTGGGCTTCACTCCGGCACGACTTGTACCGCTATTAGGGGACTGACGTTTACCGCCCCTAGTCCCGCCATGCGATGTATCAGACGAACAGACCGGACTGTACGGAGACTGTCACATTCTGGCTCAGTAGGAGTTCAGATGGGTTTCACCTCGTCAGTCTTCTTGTCGGCATCTACCTGGGGACCGTTACGCACAGCTAATGCCGCTTGCGGTCTGTGGTTAAACCCACTGCCAGTGTAGTGTCGAGTCTTTAGAGTCCCACACAGAAAGATATTCGCCTTTAGGCAAAAGAGTAGAGGTCGCATGGTTTTGCGACAGGGTTCGGTCACATCCGTGCACTTGTGCACGTTTAGTGTCCGGACAGTTAACACTAGCGGGCTTTGGTTTAAGCCAGATCCTAGTGCATGCTTTGGGATTGGTTTTATCTAGTATGTATTCGTGTTCCTCGGAACGCGGATGCGGGTGTGTATGCACAATTGACGGAGAGACAGAGGCAAAGGATTCTCATTAGGGTTGTTGACTGTTGACTATTGACTTTTTGCTAAACCCTAATGAGAATATGATATATGATTAACATTAATATTAATTAAGTATTATAGTGACATGGTTGTTGAGGGGTTGACTTTGTTGACTTGTTGACTTTGTTGACCGGTTGACTAGGTTGGACTAGTTGACCATCATCATGACAATAGCTATCATTTCATGGCAAAGACTTTTGCTTGCTTGTTTATCTTGTGCAAAATGAGTGCATGAAATGATATGGCTATTGTAGCTTAAACCATCACTAATACTTGATTGCTATTATTGGTTATGATGGCTTTGGATTATGAGAGCCAAGAGAGAAAAGTCTTGCTCATTCTATCATTTCCATTCTCTCTCTTGGCTTGAGCTCTCACCCTCTTCCTCTTGCTCTCCCTTTCTCTCTAGTCTATGGTTCATTTGTCTCATCAGTTGAGAAGCAAGAACCATAGAGAAAAATCCCAACACACTCTCCTCTACTCACTCTAGTTCATAAGGTTTAGCAAACCGAGTGAACTAGTTTCTTCAAAGTTCGAAGAAGAAGCCAAAGGTAGAAGCTTTCGGGTGGATCGATCTTCGGTGCAAGGAGACGACGGGGTGAAGCCGATCCGTACAACCATCAAGTGTAAAAGACGAAGGAGTTCAAGAAAGCAAGGTATAACCCCCTAACCGAGTAGTTAACTACTCCTAGTTAGGTTGTTAGGTAGATAGTATAACAAAGATCCGGTTTGAGTCCATGTTGTCGCCTCTAGAAAATTGTTTTTCATCAATTTCCGCATGCCCGTAAGTACCGGGAGAGGCAGCATGGACTTACACTAATATCTAGTGTATCAATATATCGAATCAACACTTGATTCGGTAACCAGGCTATATCTCATATAACCGTCCAATGATACAAATCGCGAGAATAGAATACAGTATCACATACTGGTATTATTCTCGGTCCCGCGCATATCTCATATGCGTTCCTATTTCGTTTTGCTAGAGCCAGGAAACCTCTGTGAAGGACTCTAAAGACTCATCAATACGCCGGCAGTAGGTGGTGATCATATCAATCGCCCACAAGCCGCAAGTGGTCTGCTAAACGTAACGGCCACCCGGGTATTGAGCGATTAGAAGATCAACGAGCAAGCCTGCTCACACCCCTGCGAATCCAATCAGTAACACTTACCGCACAGTCCGGTCTGTTCGTCTGATATGTCGCATATCTCGCCTAGGGGTGGTAAACGTCAGACCCCAGTAGCTTGATAAATCATGCCGATGTAAGGTCCATAACAAGCGTGAAACCACTGATAACACTTACCAGTAAATCACTGCAACCCTGACCAGGGATTTCCAGTTATGGCCAGTCGAGCATAGCGCAACATCAACCCCCAATACCGAGAGAGACGAATTCCCTCCTATCGCTCATTGCCTCCATGTGAATCGGGACTGTACCCAAAAACCACCTGTTTGCACGACTCAGTAGAGCCGTGGTAGGGTGGAAATCAAAGCACAGTGGGAGACACCCAAGACTCTAGGACGATCTTAGGTCAACAGACTAAGCTGTACCAGTGTCACCAGAGAACTGCCATCTGACGTGAGGTATAATACCATCCGGGAGTTCTCGGCGAGTCCGTTCAGTGTACCTAGTGACCACTGAGCACCCGCATACTATCTTTGATGTCAAACACCAATGGATATGCGATCATCCATCGCCCATCATATGGGTCGAGAAGATATACGCTAGTCTACTCTGGAATATCGATGCCCCGTCTCCATATTCCCACGACTAGGAACAATGAAGGATGTACTCATGGACTACCCAGGCCCTACTAGTATGATCTGCATCATAGTCCTGCAAGTCGAGTACACATCCTAAGGGCTTTATCAACATGTAACAGAGAGACAATAAGTGTACATGTTAAGATAAAGAGCAAACAGATAGCGCACTATCATGTCGAGCAAGAAAGTCCTCCCTATATATGTCCTAGTGTAACATTTTCAAAAAAGATAAAATATTAATTTTGGGAATTTTTATAATTTAATATTATTTTAATGAATATTTTAATATTTTGGAATTATTAAATACAAATAAATAGGAAAAATTATGGAAAATTATGGAAAAATTCTAAAATAGGATAAATTAGAGAATTATGCCATTTCTAAGTTTAATTGATTAGTTTGACACTAATTTAGTGCTAATCGCGATTAAAAATCGCTAATCGCTTTTTAGCCTTTTTGTGCAAAATATGCACACATCACTTTTTTTTAACACTTGTGCATTTTTATTGCCATGGTTGTTTTGGGGCTACTATTTGAGTGAGAAGAGTTTTAAAAGAAAAGAAAATAAGGAAAAGAAAAGAGAAAAGAATAAAGAATTGGAGAGTGGGTGAGAGAGAGAGGTATGGGCTTCATTTGACTTAAAACCATTAGCCATTTTTCCCTTATTTCCCTCCCTCTTCTTCCTTCCTCCTACTGCTGCTCCTCCCTCACTTCCCTCCCCTCTTCAACCCCTCACAACACCTTCAAAACAACCCCAAAACCCCAATCCCATTTCACTAAAAAGATGCACAAGCTCAAGACCTACATGATGGACCAAGAAAGCATGGATTTTGGCCACTATGGGCAACTCAAGAAAATTCTTGAGTTGCCAAATGAGGTATTTTCTGGATCAATAGCTTGGTTTATGCATTACTTATACCCCATGTTTAGTTTAGAACCGATATTGTTGATTTTGTGGAGTTAAAGAAAACCTAGTAAGGGTTTGAGGGGAACATGTGTTGTATTGTGAAATTGATCTCAGTTGAGGTTATATAAACACCCTAGTGTATGAATTGAGACCCTAACCTGAAGCCAAAAACCAGAATACGGATTTTAGAAACCGATATCGGAAAATTTGTGCTATCTGTAATGAGTATATTGAATCTGCTATCACTCGAGACACCCTAAAATAAAATTGATTGGACAGTAGTATGTGCAGGCACCCAGGGAGATACCACCAAATCCCTAGCCCCTAATTCCCTTTCCAGGACGCCAATTTATTCACTTTGGCCGCCAATTGCGGCCTGGGTCCCACCATTTTGTCTTGTTTTTCTGCTGTAGCTCCTACATGTTCATGTTAGGCCCCTGGTATATATAGATTTGTATAAAGTGACCTAGGGTGAAATCTGGGACATATTTCCTAAGTTGCTGTTTTGGATTCGTGTTTCCGTATTCCGTATTCCGTATTTTTGATTCTGCAATTGTGGATTTTGTTTTGCCTCGATTATTTGGCGTTTATACGACGATATAGAGGATTTATTGATGGATTTGAAGGCGTGCCATAGGTTCTCACCTATAGGCCCCTTATCGTATCGTTTTGGATTTCATATGCCGTTTTAGCTTTGATTTGGTTTTAATGCGCATATACGATATTTTGATGTGTAGGTACCCTATGAAGACTACGGGACGACGAGCAAACGCGTGGTGACATCGAAAGATGGAGACGCATGGTGAGTAGATTATATCTACAGGGGGAAGTCGGGTGGATGGCGTATAGCACCCCCGCAGTCCGTAGATAGTATACTATGTAGTTTATTTACGTGATAGTTGTAGTGTGTTATGGTTAGTTAGAGATAAAAATAACTAGCGTAGTTCCTAGTTGCGAGCTCTAGGATAGAGGTACACCAGCACGCTCAACCTTGCATATTCATTATACTTGCACTGTGTTTGATGATATGGGATGACTTTGGAGATGAGTCGATGATGTGGGCTTTGTGCCGCGAGTTTGGTGATTTGATATGATTCATATTTGGGATATGACTTGTGATTCTTGCGGGCTTGGGATGTGAGTTTATCCTCGCATGCATACTTTATTGATGGTATTGATTTGTACTAGACATAGAGTATTACCCCAGATTATATGATCTGATGATAGTGATACCTGTTATGTGATGAGATAGTGAGATGTTGACCCGTATCCAGCTATTGGGATGCCGTACGTTGATTTACCGTACGAGCCGATATTGATGATAGATCCGCGCTCATGAATAGAGGAGGTCATATGATATACTGTATCGTACGCGATACTATTGATGCCGAATCACCGAATATTATATCTATATATGTATCGACTCAGATTTAGGCGGTTTCCATACCCCTCCCGACTTATTTGATACTTAGATCCGTAGTTTGCATAGTAGATGTTAGACTAGACCGAGGCATACCTATTTCAAAAACTATGAATCAAGGGTATCTTAAAAGACAAACAAAGGGATTCTGCGAATACTTAAAAGGCGTATCTTTTCTTAAAAACGTCGCATCCCTTATTTTACTAAAACCCTGATTCGTCTTATTTCAGAAGGCATCACTGCATGACTTATAAATATTGATGTAATTTCTTCACTGTGGTGTTGATTATTTGACAATCGCATTTTCATGCTATTCGCATCGCTTGCATATGTTTATTGCTACTGTTATCATGCTGTTAGGACACCAGCACCATTATCGATGATGCGTATGTTTCACGTACACTGTTTGCCGGCTCACACACTTTATCATCGATAATTGCCATGCCAGTACACTGTAGTACTGTTGCATTCATGATATGATTCTTGCTTGGCATGTTGTACACTTATACCTGTACACAAACATAGATGATTCTGACTTGATTAGAGATTGAGGACCGCAAGATATTCTTTAAAACTGATTCATTCTAAAGGAGCGGTTTCCCTCGACATATGCACATTACTATTCATATGTGACATGACTTGATATTCATACCTGATACATATATCACATTGCATCATAATATTGTAGCTCATTTATATGTGACATGACTTGATATTCGTACCTGATACATATATCACATCGCATCATAATATTGTAGCTCATTTATATGTGACATGACTTGATATTCATACTTGATGCATATATCACATCGGATCATTATGGTATAGCTTATCTTTATGTAACTTGACATGATATCTATATTTGACGCACATATCATATCGGATCATTGACTTGCATTTTGGTTTGGATTTTATGTGATTTCTGGATTTGGGAACCGAGGCTATTTCAAATATGTAATCATTTAAAACCCGGTTCTCTTGATATGATATTTCGGTGCGTCCACCATGTGTTTTCTCGGGGCTAGAGTGATATATGTGAACCCGAATCGAGGAGCTGGTTGAGGCCGATTACGGGTACATGGTGGACCCGGTATGGTACCCCGGGGCGAGAACGGTTTCGCTGTGTAGTAGACGGTGAGCCCGGCAGAGGGACTACTACCTACCGGTGATTGTATTTTAGCTCGGCAGATATCTGGGGGATACCGACCGTAGTTGAGAGATGGATGTGGGCTGACCCGTACTGTCGGGGCCGAGGGCTGATACCGCAGACGGAGCCCCACATGGATGAGGATATGGGCTGACCCGTACCTGCCGGGGCCGAGGGCCGATACCGCAGACGGAGCCCCATGTCGTCGACGAGGATTTACGTGTCGATGCTTAGCACGGGTTTCATGATGTTTTCCATGATTTTGTTTATATCCTCATATTTGCATAATTGCTGCTTATTGTCATTGGGTGACGGGTGGACGGGTTCCACGTTTATTGTCATTGGGTGACGGGTGGACGGGATTCCACGTATATACAGACTTGTATCATATACAGACATAGATCATATAAAGATATAGATCATATACAGATATAGATCATATACAGACATAGATCATATACAGACATGGATCCTATACAGACTGGATTTACATTGATCACACTTTATTTGTATATATAACAGGGCATGAGGGCGCTGTTATATATACCCTTACACCAATATTAGTGGTATGCCACGCTAATATATGTGTAATGACACTTCGTCATTTTTACTTCATGCAGACATACCTTATACTGATGACATTATTACCTGAGTACCTGGCACTACATACATGATTAGATGTTACATTGCCACTTTATCATGTTTCAGATGTACTCTTGTGGTTATATTACTGATTGTTGACCTAGGTTTATGTCTTGCATTCGGTTTCTGCTTGTAAATATTCTCTATTCACGAGTTGGCAACTCACCCCCGTTGTGCCACAGTTCTTGCAGGTTTTGCCGTACAGGTTCCTTTGCGGTATTTCTGGCACATTGCTTCCTTGAGGATGAATTGCTTTTGGTAGGTGGGTTCTTCTGCATCAAGAACCACCATTGTACTTGTATTATTCATTGTATCTAGAATTTCCATCAACCAAAATTGTATATTGTTTCAGACTCAGACTTTAGTGATGTATTATTTGGCCTTAGAGTCGCGCTTAGTAGTATTGCGGTTTTCATGCTTACTGTGTTTCTTTTGGATTTGATCCTCGCCTTTCGGCGTTGTATATTATATTGCATGTGTGGTTGTGACCGTCAATTGACGAAGAGCTAGCTCCCGCTTGGGGATGCCTTTTATCATTGTATATATGTTGTGCTTGTTGTACCCCGTTCGGGGCCAGTATTTACAAAAGAAACTCTGCCGAAATTTTTAGAAAAGACTTTACACTTTTAAAAATGTACATTCGGCTTAGTTATTTAAAAACCTTGACTTCAAACATGTTTTCCTTCACTTCTTTAAAAACCAGTTTTCTTTACTTACTCTTTAAATGGTTTTAGATTTCTGGGCTTTTGGCTTACTTGGATCAGGTGGAGTCCTATAGACTTCATATGGTTCAAGGGCCAGTCACGTGCTCTTTCGGGTCGTGACAAAGTTGGTATCAGAGCGCTAGGTTAACCTTGGTTCGAGTCTAAGTTTGACTATGTGGAGCCTAGGGCGTTTATATATATACGGAACTTAGGCTTGACCTTACGGAACTTAGACTTAGTCGAGGGGGTATTAGACCCGAACTTTCGTCGTATTAGGATGACTCTTGGTTGATGGAATAGGTGACTAAAGCAGAGTGACGTACCGTTGGTAAGTTCCGCGGCATACTTACGACACGCCACTCCGCTTAAGGAACCTTAGGATGTACATATTTTCGAGATCAGTGATTCTCTTTATATCCATGATTATACATCCATTTGAGATCCCCGATTCTATTAGTTTCATGATCATACCTTCATTGATGCTGTTCCTTCCTATGATCATGTATCCACTCTGGATCTGTTGTTCTTTTTCTTGCCATTGATCTGTTCTCTTCGATACTCGATTGAGGTTCCTGTCGCCATGTTTGAGCGCAGTTTGGGCTGCTGCTAGGGTTACGGTCAGGGCGAGCTCGTCTGGTACGAGGGCCGACCATTGTGTTTTCTGGTGACATGGGAACGTCTCGAGTTAGTATTGGTGATTGTGACTTCTAGTAGAGGCGAGTGCTTGGTTTTGCACCGGATGATCGGGTCATTGTTAGAACTGCCAGTTGAGAGAGGACTGTTGATGTACAACATACCTCAGAGATTATGATGTCGCCTACCGTGCAGACAGATGGACCAGCTGTTGCTGAGATTGACAGGATGTCGCTTTCGGAGCTTACGAGCTGAGATTGTTGGAGCTTCCAGGCAGATATGAGACAGATGATAGCTAGTCTACCCGATTTGAGAGACGAGGGTGATTCGCCCGATTTATGCACCGGAGCGGGCCCAGTTGAGTTGAAGATTTCCAGTGTGGAGAGTCTTACTCAGATCTAGAGCAGACCGATTCAGAGATGGCCGCCAATGTGTCACCTTTCCTGGCGGATTGAGGCGCTGTTCGGCGTACAGGAGAATGAGCCAGTTGCTGCTGCAAATGACGAGATGTCGCCCAGATGGTTGGAGCTACTGCAGCATGAGCATATACTTAGAGATATGATGGACGGTCGCTAGTCACCTGAGGACTAATGACTAGAACATGTGGTTCGTTCGTTTACCGATGCGAGGTCATCAGATAGATTGTTTCCAGCTAGAGACGACTTCACGCAGGTTCGTTGAGAGTCGATAGAGACGATCGAGTGTCAGGAGCCCATTTTCCAAGTTTAAAGTATACGGAAAGACATGCAGGTGATTCTATGGACCCTCTAGAAGAATGAAACCCTAACTCGACTTAATGACCGTGTGAAAGCCTTTGAACCTTAGGGTTTATGGCAGTTCCGCGGCACCATTAGTGAGGCTTGGGTTTGCCCTTCTATGGCAGGACCACCGACGCTGTGGCATGTACTCGATACTATTAAACTGTACTCAAGATGTTGATCTCTTGGGGGATTATAATGTTCTGACGAGTCGATCGAATGTTTCGACATCTTTCGGATATCATGTGATGGGATGCATTGCTTGGGAGACCCCAGATACGAGTATAGCCGTTGGAGCACAGTCCATGCAGCCACGATGAGACGAGTCCGGAATCAGTCGACATTGAAGCAGAGTGAAGGAAAGAGTTCGCAAGAGATTTCGACGAGATGACGTTCCACTCCGCTGACATCAGAGATGTGATACGCACCCAGAGGTGTTGTATATGGATATATCTTCCAGAAAGAAGCGCGATAAGTATGCAGCCGTTCCGGAATAAGAATTTGCTTCAGCAATGGATGATGACTTCCGGGCGATTCGGCAGGAATGAGAATTGAGAGAGAAACCTCGAAAGGACCTTTCTGGAAAGCGATACGAGAAGACCTAGACCCAGGGGTGGTCATATTACGCACACCCAGCAGGCCAGAGTTCGGCATCGTCGACAGGGTAGTTGATGAGGTTCGGATAAAAGAACTTACCCAGATGCATTGCAAATTGATCAAGGACGGACGAGTGTTGAGTATTCCTCCGATGATTGGGACGTGTTCCCGAGGACCTTTTCGGCCTGACATCTTCTACAGAATGATGAAGCTACAGAGTACGCGATTTCGAGTCCGTGCGAGAGACTTCAGATTGACCGTGGCCGAGAATAGTGCAGTGCGTAGTAGCTTGGCGTGACGTCATAGTGGACGACGATAGAGACAGGTGGAACCAGAGGTTCGGGCGAGACGCTGACGAACTGTCATTACTTTCCGTCGAGACCCGAGACCTGATATGCTTACAGAGACGTTGGGATGCGACCAATTTCCGAGAAAATATTGTGCTGAGGACACAGATGTCTATTGAGTGAGGAGAGATTATGCAAGAGAGCCAGCCTCCGTACAGTTCGGCATAGGCAAGATTGGAAGAGACCTTGAGCAGGATTCCTTCCAGGACATTGCTGCAATGATGTTTGCACCCAGGATCAGATGTGTGATGTGCTTTCAGAGAGCCAGAGGCCGACGCCAGTGATGTGATGCTTTATGAGTGCTCGTGAGGATTGACCGAGAGGTGACCAGAAAAGTGCCAGAACGGAATCGTCCCCGTTAGCACACCTGACAGGGCCGATGAGCCGATTGACTGCGAGATAGGTAATCCGCAGAGAAAATAAGGACCCAGAGTCAGAGGACGCCAGACCGTGAGCAAGAGGCAAGTAGATATCTTGCGCTGCTAGCAGTGGATGCACCGACTCCTTCTCGACCTTGAAGGAGGAACTACCGACGACGGTATTATAATTTGTGATTTTGTGATTCGATTATCACATATCCGTCATTTTGGATTTCGGTATTTTGGGCGTTCTGTTTGCATGATTTAGTTTTGATGACTGAGTTTCATGATATTTGTTTCATGCACCCACTGGATATTTATGTTTTGCGCATAGTTATTACATTTGAGATATTGATTGAGATTTCACGCCTATCTTATGCAGTGGTTTGATTTACACTTCCGGCATAGTTTTCATGCACCTTTAGTGTTTTGATATACGATTTTGGTGCACGCCAGATGCACTAAATCGGGATTCTTCGTGCATGTCACATGCACCTGATTTTTTTTCTGTCAGGCACACACGTTGCCTACGACAGATGTTTCGTGCACACCAGTTGCACCTAGATGTTGTTTTGTACACCTGTTTGACACATATATGGATTTTTATTCCTTGCGCACCAGACGCATAGGATATTCTTATATATGCATTTTGGGGATTGATTTCTAGTAGAGCAGTACATTTTTATGATATTCTCTATGTTTTGATGTCTACGGAGCCCCGACAAAATGGATTATTACTGAAATTGTTTTAGTATTGGGGGTTTAAATTTAAATTCGGGGACCGAATTTCTTTAAGGGGGGTAGATTGTAACATTTTCAAAAAAGATAAAATATTAATTTTGGGAATTTTTATAATTTAATATTATTTTAATGAATATTTTAATATTTTGGAATTATTAAATACAAATAAATAGGAAAAATTATGGAAAATTATGGAAAAATTCTAAAATGGGTAAATTAGAGAATTATGCCATTTCTAAGTTTAATTGATTAGTTTGACACTAATTTAGTGCTAATCGCGATTAAAAATCGCTAATCGGTTTTTAGCCTTTTTGTGCAAAACATGCACACATCACTTTTTTTTAACACTTGTGCATTTTTATTGCCATGGTTGTTTTGGGGCTACTATTTGAGTGAGAAGAGTTTTAAAAGAAAAGAAAATAAGGAAAAGAAAAGAGAAAAGAATAAAGAATTGGAGAGTAGGTGAGAGAGAGAGGTATGGGCTTCATTTGACTTAAAACCCTTAGCCATTTTTCCCTCATTTCCCTCCCTCTTCTTCCTTCCTCCCCCTGCTGCTCGTCCCTCACTTCCCTCCCCTCTTCAACCCCTCACAACACCTTTAAAACAACCCCAAAACCCCAATCCCATTTCACTAAAAAGATGCACAAGCTCAAGACCTACATGATGGACCAAGAAAGCATGGATTTTGGCCACTAGGGGCAACTCAAGAAAATTCTTGAGTTGCCAAATGAGGTATTTTCTGGATCATTAGCTTGGTTTATGCATTACTTATACCCCATGTTTAGTTTAGAACCGATATTGTTGATTTTGTGGAGTTAAAGAAAACCTAGTTAGGGTTTGAGGGGAACTTGTGTTGTATTGTGAAATTGAGCTCAGTTGAGGTTATATAAACACCCTAGTGTATGAATTGAGACCCTAACCTGAAGCCAAAAACCAGAATACGGATTTTAGAAACCGATAACGGAAAATTTGTGCTATCTGTAATGAGAATATTGAATCTGCTATCACTCGAGACACCCTAAAATAAAATTGATTGGACAGTAGTATGTGCAGGCACCCAGGGAGATACCACCAAATCCCTAGCCCCCAATTCCCTTTCCAGGCGGCCAATTTATTCACTTTGGCCGCCAATTGCGGCCTGGGTCCCACCATTTTGTCTCGTTTTTGTGCTGTAGCTCCTACATGTTCATGTTAGGCCCCTGGTATATATAGATTTGTATAAAGTGACCTAGGGTGAAATCTGGGACATATTTCCTAAATTGCTGTTTTGGATTCGTGTTTCCGTATTCCGTATTTTTGATTCTGCAATTGTGGATTTTGGTTTGCCTCGACTATTTGGCGTTTATACGACGATATAGAGGATTTATTGATGGTTTTGAAGGCGTGCCATAGGTTCTCACCTATAGGCCCCTTATCGTATCGTTTTGGATTTCGTATGCCGTTTTAGCTTTGATTTGGTTTTAATGCGCATATACGATATTTTGATGTGTAGGTACCCTATGAAGACTACGGGACGACGAGCAAACGCGTGGTGACATCGAAAGATTGAGACGCAAGGTGAGTAGATTATATCTACAGGGGGAAGTCGGGTGGATGGCGTATAGCACCCCCGCAGTCCGTAGATAGTATACTATGTTGTTTATTTACGTGATAGTTGTAGTGTGTTATGGTTAGTTAGAGATAGAAATAACTAGCGTAGTTCCTAGTTGCGAGCTCTAGGATAGAGGTACACCAGCACGCACAACCTTGCATATTCATTATACTTGCACTGTGTTTGATGATATGGGATGATTTTGGAGATGAGTCGATGATGTGGTCTTTGTGCCGCGAGATCGGTGATTTGATATGATTCATATTTGGGATATGACTTGTGATTCTTGCGGGCTTGGGATGTGTGTTTACCCCCGCATGCATAATTTATTGATGGTATCGATTTGTACTAGACATAGAGTATTACCCCAGATTATATGATCTGATGATAGTGATACCTGTTATGTGATGAGATAGTGAGATGTTGACCCGTAGCCAGCTATTGGGATGCCGTACGATGATTTACCGTACGAGCCGATATTGATGATAGATCCGCGCTCATGAATAGAGGAGGTCATATGATATACTGTATCGTACGCGATACTATTGAGACGGAATCACCGACTATTATATCTATATATGTATCGACTCAGATTTAGGCGGTTTCCATAACCCTCCCGACTTATTTGATACTTAGATCTGTAGTTTGCATAGTAGATGTTAGACTAGACCGAGGCATACCTATTTCAAAAACAATGAATCAGGGGTATCTTAAAAGACAAACAAAGGGATTCTGCGAATACTTAAAAGGCGTATCTTTTCTTAAAAACATCGCATCCCTTATTTTACTAAAACCCTGATTCGTCTTATTTCAAAAGGCATCACTGCATGACTTATAAATATTGATGTAATTTCTTCACTGTGGTGTTGATTATTTGACTTTCGCATTTTCATGCTATTCGCATCGCTTGCATATGTTTATTGCTACTATTATCATGCTGTTAGGACACCAGCACCATTATCGATGATGCGTATGTTTCACGTACACTGTTTGCCGGCTCACACACTTCATCATCGATAATTGCCATGCCACTACACTGTAGTACTGTTGCATTCATGATATGATTCTTGCTTGGCATGTTGTACACTTATACCTGTACACAAACATAGATGATTCTGACTTGATTAGAGATTGAGGACCGCAAGATATTCTTTAAAACTGATTCATTCTAAAGGAGCGGTTTCCCTCGACATATGCACATTACTATTCATATGTGACATGACTTGATATTCATACCTGATACATATATCATATTGCATCATAATATTATAGCTCATTTATATGTGACATGACTTGATATTCATACCTGATACATATATCACATCGCATCATAATATTGTAGCTCATTTATATGTGACATGACTTGATATTCATACTTGATGCATATATCACATCGGATCATTATGGTATAGCTTATCTTTATGTAACTTGACATGATATCTATATTTGACGCACATATCATATCGGATCATTGACTTGCATTTTGGTTTGGATTTTATGTGATTTCTGGATTTGGGAACCGAGGCTATTTCAAATATGTTATCATTTAAAACCCGGTTCCCTTGATATGATATTTCGGTGCGTCCACCATGTGTTTTCTCGGGGCTAGAGTGACATATGTGAACCCGAATCGAGGAGCTGGTTGAGGCCGATTACGGGTATATGGTGGACCCGGTATGGTACCCCGGGGCGAGAACGGTTTCGCTGTGTAGTAGACGGTGAGCCCGGCAGAGGGACTACTACCTACCGGTGATTGTATTTGAGCTCGGCGGATATCTGGAGGATACCGACCGGAGTTGAGAGATAGATGTGGGCTGACCCGTACTGTCGGGGCCGAGGGCCGATACCGCAGACGGAGTCCCATATGGATGAGGATATGGGCTGACCCGTACCTGCCGGGGCCGAGGGCCGATACCGCAGACGGAGCCCCATGTCGTTGACGAGGATTTACGTGTCGATGCTTGGCACGGGTTTCATGATGTTTTCCATGATTTTGTTTATATCCTCATATTTGCATAATTGCTGCTTATTGTCATTGGGTGACGGGTGGACGGGTTCCACGTTTATTGTCATTGGGTGACGGGTGGACGGGATTCCACGTATATACAGACTTGTATCATATACAGACATAGATCATATACAGATATAGATCATATACAGACATAGATCATATACAGACATGGATCCTATACAGACTGGATTTACATTTATCACACTTCACTTGTATATATAACAGGGCATGAGGGCGCTGTTATATATACCCTTACACCAATATTAGTGGTATGGGACGCTAATATATGTGTAATGACACTTCGTTATTTTTACTTCATGCAGACATACCTTATACTGATGACATATTATTACCTGAGTACCTGGCACTACATACATGATTAGATGTTACATTGCCACTTTATCATGTTTCAGATGTATTCTTGTGGTTATATTACTGATTGTTGACCTAGGTTTATGTCTTGCATTCGGTTTCTGCTTGTAGATATTCTCTATTCACGAGTTGGCAACTCACCCCCGTTGTGCCACAGTTCTTGCAGGTTTTGCCGTACAGGTTCCTTTGCGGTATTTCTGGCACATTGCTTCCTTGAGGATGAATTACTTTTGGTAGGTGGGTTCTTCTGCATCAAGAACCACCATTGTACTTGTATTATTCATTGTATCTAGAATTTCCATCAACCAAAATTGTATATTGCTTCAGACTCAGACTTTAGTGATGTATTATTTGGCCTTAGAGTCGCGCTTAGTAGTATTGCGGTTTTCATGCTTACTGTGTTTCTTTTGGATTTGATCCTCGCCTTTCGGCGTTGTATATTATATTGCATGTGTGGTTGTGACCGTCAATTGACGAAGAGCGAGCTCCCGCTTGGGGATGCCTTTTATCATTGTATATATGTTGTGCTTGTTGTACCCCGTTCGGGGCCAGTATTTACAAAAGAAACTCTGCCGAAATTTTTAGAAAAGACTTTACCCTTTTAAAAATGCACATTCGGTTTAGTTATTTAAAAACCTTGACTTCAAACATGTTTTCCTTCACTTCTTTAAAAACCAGTTTTCTTTACTTACTCTTTAAATGGTTTTAGATTTTTGGGCTTTTGGTTTACTTGGATCAGGTGGAGTCCTATAGACTTCATATGGTTCAAGGGCCAGTCACGTGCTCTTTCTAGTCGTGACACCTAGCATCCACTACAATATACATCTCATGTACAGCAATGGCCTCTAGGGCATACATATAACTAACAGATGGCGTATAGCACCCCCATAACTTATTAATAGTATTACGATATCTAGTTAGTTTAGTATTTATTCAAGATATTGATATAGTATCGCATCTAGTATGTCCTCCATTTGCATATAGTTTTAAATGAGATACGTACGTGATGTTAGATCCGTACGATATGGATATGGTTTGATGTATTTGTGCGAAGGATCATGCTGTATTTAAGATGACACAGTTATAGTGATACGATGAGGTATTATACGAGAAATTATTTGTATTGGAAATGATGAGATTCATATGCCGAATAACGACCAAGTTTTCTTTTAGACTGGTAGAGTTAGATTATATTCCAATTTTGGATGTAATACTTGTGTGAGCTATATTCTTTTAAAAACTACGATCCGTTTCTTTTTTAATGATAAAATACAAGGATGCGGTGCTAATTTCCAAAACGAATATCTATTTTAACCGAAGGCAGCTTCCTTATCTCAAAACCAACATTTCGTTCCATTTTCAAAGATAATGGTATAGCTTATAACGGGTAATCATAGTTATTAGTTACGCTTAGATTTACTTTACATGTTCGCGTTATATTTATCGATAGTATACGTTTCCGTAATACGAACACTCTGATAGAACACTGCACAATTACCAATGAGTACAATGATGCACAAGCACGTACCTATATGTTACACTACAACTCATTGGTACTGCCATGTCATTGTAGAACCGTTCTGTTATATAATGCGTATGTATATATGTTAATATGAATAGGTTATTACACCGTAGAACACTTGCAAAAATACTAATGATTGCCATGTTGCACGAGCACAGACGCGTATTCTACACTACACATCATTAGTAGTGTCATGACAGAGTAAAATTGATATCATTATGCTTATATGATTTAATTATGCAATCTTTCTTTATTACCTGTTGTATTTGATTCTTATGGATTTTCTGGAGATTTTACTCCTGATGATATATATCGGTGGTATTGGACATTGTTATATATGTATATATATAATATATCATCAGAATGATCTATACAAGTATTCTCATTCTGTACTTGATATTTTTGGAGATGATGAATTGGAGTCCACCATAAGCTTTATGTTTTCTGAGTATTTTATTCCGAATCGAGTGGGGGCTATACGGTTTCGGATTTGTTATTATTCGGACTGAGTGGGGGGGCTATACAGTAGGATACATGGTGGACCCGGTTCGAGGCCGAGGGGCAGGATAGCCGCATTATAGGCGGGGAGACTAACGAGGATACTCGATATCGGATATAGAGATTAGCACGGAAGATATCCAGGGGATACTGACCGGGGTTCGATTGGGCACGGCGGATATCCAGGGGATACCGACCGGGGCTATGGATATCGGGTGGCGATCATCTGTTGAGATGGTGCCGACAGTATCTGTATTTACGTGTCGATGCTGGACACGAGAGATTTCTGATTTCGATGTCGATACCGGACATCCATATATATTGATATTATTGTTATCATGAGGTACATAGATAGATTTCATTTATTGGATTTGACTAGGACTGATCTGGGGGACAATACCTATATATATATATATATATATTCTACTTGGGGTTGCATGACAGTTAGTGTTGCATTATGATACATACGCATATCATATTATATTAGTTCAGATGATGGTAGTAATATACTTATGACCTAGGTATCGTCATGCTTTTCGATTTCTACCTTTAGATGTACTTTTATTCACTGAGTTGGCAACTCATCCACGTTGTGCCACAGTTTCTTGCAGGTTTTACCGCTGGGTTATCAGCGGCTTGGGCACACATTCCTTTTGGTGATTGATTGGTAAGTGGGTTATTATTGTATCGTACTCATTCTTGATTATTCTTATATTCTTGCATCTAGTGGAAACTCCATCAACTTAGAAATGGTATATTGTGGACATAGAAGCGAGACTTAGAAATTGTGATGTCGCACTCTTTGGAGTCGACTTCTGATATACATTGTTGGTTGCTCCGTCTTTTGGACGTGGAGGCTAGCTCCTGTTGGGATGCTATTTTATAGTTGTAGTTGTATCTGGTTTTTATGCAAAATTTACAAAGGAGGTGCTGTCGAATTTCAAAACGTCATAGATGATTTTCAATATACTTAGTTAAATTTAAATGTTATTTAAACTGATTCCATCTGATGACTATTTTAAACTCACCTCTAATATTTTAAAAAGGGTTTAGATTCCGGGTTTCGGCTTACTTGAACCATGTCGACGTCCTTAGATGTCACGTGATTTAAGTGCCGGTCACATGCCACATTTGGGTCGTGACAGATACCCTAGGGTTTGCCGCAGTTCCGTGGCGACATGAGTGAGGCATAGGTCGGCCCTTCTACGGATGGTTCATAGGAGCTGTGGCAGTTTCTGGGAACTTTTTGAACTCCGCTCAAGTGTTGAGCTTGTTGGGAAATTTTGGGTGCTTGCTTATTCGATCGAAATGTTTAACTTCGTCTTGCTATCTGTGATTGTGATACAATAATTGGAAACTATTTAGTTGCGTGCAAGTTTAACATTTCGGTCTCGGGTGAAATCGGGAATCTTGTTGAATTACCCGACTTCTTTTGAAAAGTGTTTTCATAGTTGATACCTAAATGTAAGATTAGCATTGTTAGGCATGAAATCCAGAATATGTGATATTTCGGGTTTATGATGTCTAAGGGCAGTGACGATTCCAATTGTTGTAGTTTTTCACTTTCTTTTCTGCGATGGTAAGTGTAATATGTGGAGTATCGCCGGTTTCGTTGGTATATGTCAACGACAATTGGGATACGCATATTTACTTACATTGATGACATGTGATGTTATGTGTTGCTGGGATATGTTATATTGGATCGTCGTGTTTGAATAGCCAGGTTTTTTTTTATGTGAGATGAGAGTTTTTCATTTTCATTCATGTAAAAACTTGTATGTAATATTCTTTTATTGGGGCACTTCCGGGTTAAGGAAGATGTCACCGTTGATGTATATTATTTATTTTTCCGCATTAGGATAGACCCAAGGAAGGGAGCAGAAGTAACCGGGTTCTGGAGTCCAGTGGGAGGTCATCTCGAGGAGTCGAGTCAGGGTCTCCTAACTCTAGAATTGGTAGGGTTACTTGCCGCTCTCGTAGGGGTCTAAGGATGTGGGTTTGGCTATTCATCACGACCGTAGAATCCGTGTTTTATACAGGCTTAATATAAAACCCGGAAATCCTAGTATATGCAATATTTCATATGTTGTTTTCTGCTGCGATATTCTGTGATGTGATCACTTTATATGATGAGATAGATACTGTATATAGTATATGTGATATATTATATAGACGTTGCTTATGTTTTACACCCGCGCTGGCCCTGCCTCGCTCTGCCGTTAGTTACCTAACCTAACGGTGCATAAGGAGACATCGAGGCGAATGCGGATGGCATAAGCGTACGTTGTATTTATCTGTGATGTTTAGGTAACTTAAAATGATGGGACTTCATTAATGAGATTAATGAAAGAAAATAAACATAAGATGTTGTGGAATCGAATTTTCAAAAACAGGTAGCTCTAGTTGTTGTTTTGCATAGCGGTATTCCTTGTAGAATATCCTGCACCTTATTCGATAAGGAAAGAGCCGAGATCCCTTCACCAGGAGTGACCTCTTTAGCACTAACTGGCAGATGCTACAACCCCCAGTTTTGTCTTTTGATTGCTTCTATATTTTTTTCTTTGCATGGTGGTATTTGTGAAATATCCTACACCTTATTCGATAAGGAAAGAGCCAAGATCCCTTCACCGGGAGTGACCTCTTTAGCGAAGCTAGCAATGCCTAAAAAACACTCCATTTAAATCGTTTGATTCTACAACGATATCAAGTTCATTACGCAAAAAGTTTTCTTAAAAACCTGTCGTAGCCCTCCGTCATTTCAGATAAGTAATAGTTGGTATTCGTGCAGCGTTTGTTGGCCTCTGTCAAGGTGTAGTGTGTGGTAGCTGATTAGTGCTTATCTGCAAAGCATATGATGCGATTGAGTTAGGGTAGTCGTGCGACCTTGTTGACCTATGTCAAGGGTCGTGCGGGTGGGTTTAATTCAATCATGAAATGACGGGTTGAACTTGACTAGCAGCCTATGGTTTGTTGACCTCAATCAAGGTTATAGGACGCTAGTGGAAAAATTATTGGGAATTTCAAGTGTTGAACTTTGCAATGAGATTGCATACCTTCTATGTGATAGTTGGATCTCGATACCCACTGCTAGTAAGAGTTACTTTTGAGAAAGTTTTACACATTACAATTAGCCGATCAAGTAGGTGTCTAGAAAGGTGATAACGGGGTCACTCCCCTGGGAAAATGTGGTTTATTTTAATTAGGTCCATGAGAAAGCACGCAGAACCTTCCTCAAAGTACCGACATTGGCCTGGCCGAAAGATTGGCGAACTTGTAGGGTGTAATTAATCCCGGCTAGTCTTACCTTTTAGGGTTTGAAGGAAGACTTGATAAAAACAGTGGGAGCCATCTTGATTAGATAAAATAATAACCAATCTAATCTTGCAAGAGCATACGCTGAGTGTTTTCTTCTCTCTCTCTCTCCAGCTCGCGACCATGTCACGCCTTAATCAAGATAATAATATGGATGTATTGACTGAACCCGCTTGTTATACTGAGCTGGGGAACGTTGGTCCCTCTCCAACTTATAATTATTATAAGACCGAGCAGAAAATAGGGGATTGCCAGAATTCCCATGCCGCCCAAACGAAGAAAATGCATGTTGATGCATCTTCTTCGGGTGTGTTCAATACCGAGAACTGTTTTTCAGTATCCTCTACGTCCTGGGTATGTGATACCGGATCAGGATCCCGCAAATGTAATATGTTACATGGGCTACAGACATGTAGAGAACTGGGAATGGGTGATAAATTTTTAAAAGTTGGAAACGGTGCAATTGGTGTAGCCAAGATGTTGGCGGTTATCACTCTGTATTACCAAATACATTGATTCTAAACGAATGTTATTAGATACCGAACCTGATATGCAACATTATATCAATCTCTTTATTTACTAAAGAAGGATATAATTTTGTATTGTTGGAAAATATTTTAAACGTTTTCCATATCAAGAGTTGATCGGTTCATGTAGGGTTGCTATGCACGCGCACAAGGGTCTACGAGGCATCAACCATGCCCGATTAAAATTTTAGCCGTGCCGAACAACCCGAATACGGATCTTTAAACTAGAGATTAGGCGAAAACTAGCATGTTAACAACTTTAACACTAAGTGAGAGGGATTACAACCTTTGTAGATCCGGTCCTTCACTTCATAAGCTCCGTGTTGTGGTCCCTTCGCTGCGATCATCGGGTTCCGGACTCTCGAGAGGTTCCACGAAGAGAAAGATGCAACCTTTGCTTCCGATCTTCGATACAAAGATGATCTACCTTGAAGTTTCGTTAACACAAGCTAACACTCATGAAATGATGTGAACACCCTCATCTAAATGGCAAGGGAAGATGAGGATGATGAAGTAGGATTTTTGCTCTCTTTATTTATCTTTTTCTCACATATTTTCATCACAAATATCAAAGTAAGAAAGCTTTTCAAGCAAAGAAGAAGAAGGAAGAAGATGAACAATATGATAGATTTCCTTTTGTGATGAATAGAAAGAATTAATATGATAAATAATGCAACCATGGTCAACTAAACTCATGTAGAGAATTAACTAGGGTTAGGGTTTGGGTTGGGTTAAAGCATGAGTCACTTGAAAATATCTTTCACAAAACAAAACCAAAACCTTCTAGAATCATCTAGAAAGCTTAACCCTAATCCAAACCCTAATCATGTTTAAACTCCACTAAACATGTTGCATTAGTTATCATATCATGTTACAATATTATATATCACATATATAATATTTATTGTAACCAAAAAAAATAATACATTTAACATATATCGCATATATATCAATGTATTACCCGAGTGAGAAAAAGAATCTTTTAGTGAGCAAATATGAGTTAATGTAATTTAATATATCATATATATTATTATACATTAAATTATCGAATCAACACTTGATCCGACAATCCGGCTATATCGCATATAACCGACTAATATTTATCCGTACCGATTCATCGAATCAGCACTTGATCCGATGACCCGGCTGATATCATATATCGAGAGAATAAAATACGGTATCTCATATCGCATTATCCTCGGTCCCGCACATATCACATATGTGCTCCTACTCCGTTTTTCCTGAGCCAAGAAACCTCTGTGTAGGACTCTAAAGAATCGTCAATACGCCGGCAGTAGGTGATGATCATATCAAACACCGACAAGCTGCAAGCGGTCAGCTAAACGTAACAGCTACCCAGGTATTGAGTGCTCAGAAGATCAACAAGCAAGCCTGTAACTTCTCCTGTGAATCCAAACAGTAACACTCCCGTACAGTCCGGTCTCGTCGTCTGATATGTTGCATATCTCGCCTAGGGGTGGTAAATGTCAGACCCCAGTAGCTTGATAAGTCGTGTCGATATGAGGTCTATAACAGTTCGAGAAACTACTGATAACACTTACCAGTAAATCTCAGCAACCCTGGCCAGGGATTTCCGGTTATAGCCAATCGAACACAGCACAACATCAACTCCCTATACCGGGAGAGACGAATCCCCTCCTATCGCTCATTGCCTCCATGTGATTCGGGACTGTACCCAAAAGCCACCTTTTTGGACGCCCTCTTGGACGTGGTATGATGGAAATCAAAGCACAGTGGGAATCACACAAGACTCTATGACGATCTCGGGTCAACAGACTACTCTGTACCAGTGTCACCGGAGAACTGCCATCTGACGTGAGGTATAATACCATCTGGGAGTTCTCGGCGAGTCCGTCCAGTGTACCCAGT
This sequence comes from Agapanthus africanus, assembly GCA_030015575.1. Lineage (NCBI taxonomy): Eukaryota > Viridiplantae > Streptophyta > Magnoliopsida > Asparagales > Amaryllidaceae > Agapanthus > Agapanthus africanus. The sequence goes on from CM057351.1 coordinate 112,016,582, forward strand.
CTCTACTGAGTACCCGTACACCATCCTTGATGTCAAACACCGATGGATATGGGATCATCCATCGCCCATAATATGGGTCAAGATGCGTATACGCTAGTCTACTCTGGTGCATCGATGCCCTGTCTCGATACACCCTTGACTAGGAACGGTTATAGGATGTACTCATCGACTACCGTGGCCCCACTAGTATGATCTCATCATAGTCCCAGTAGTCGAGTACATATCCTAAGGGCTTTATCAACATGTAATATAGAGACAATCAAAGTACATGTTAAGATAAAGTACAACCAGATAGCATACTATCATGTCGAGCAAGAAAGTCCTCCCTATATATATCCAAGCATCCATTACAATATACATCGTATGTACAGTAATGGCCTCTAGGGCATACATATAACTAACAATATCCCACTTGCACTAGGGCCATCTGTTGTGGTATCACATACCCAACAATTAGCTGCGGTTGAAGTATCTCATACTCAACCATCCCGTAAAATTCTCTACTGGGAAAAAGGCCTTTGTGAGTGGATCCGCGCTGTTGTCCTCTGTGTCTACTCTCCTAACCTCGATCTCCCTGGAAATCAACCATCTCCATGATCAGGTGATACTGCCTAAGAATTATATCTGGATTTCTGATGGGACGGTAGTTCCTTGGCTAAAGCCACAACTCCATTGTCACACAATGGTAGGAACGAAGTTCATCTTATGAACTTATATATATCCAGACTGCCTCTTTGGTAGCATCCTTGGTAACGATGTATCTTGCCTTTAATCGTCTAGTATGTCACGGTATCTAGCTTGGAACTCTTCCAACATACCGTCCCTCCACGGAGGGTATAGACAATGCCTGCGACTGACATTCAGTCGTCCTTATCAGCCTGGAACCTTTCCATTGATTCTCCCCAGGATCGATTGATACCATCTCACTACAACTAGTGAGTGTCCTAACATCCAATTAGATCTATCTCATAGATCCAAAACCCAGGATTTAGGAGGTATCACTTTGATCCTATATGGAGAATCCTTGTGATAAGCGGAGATTGACCGAGCGTAGCATAGGAAACTCCTTCCCTATCAAGAGTATGTCATCTACGTACTCTACGAGGATCACCACCATACTCTCTACTACCTTTTCGTATATACAAGGTTCATCTACCATTTTGATGAAGTCAAACTCTTTGACTACCACATCAAAACAGATGTTCCAACTCCGCGATGCCTGTTTTATCATATAAAACATCTTGCACACGTTTCCGCTGCTCCCACTGTCTACGAAGCCCTCTGGCTGTGTACTTATAGACGTTCTCTTCTAAAACATCACTTAGAAAAGCAGTCATGACACCCAACCACCAGATATCATAGTCATGGTATGTAGCCGTGGCAAGTAGGATCTGGATGGACTTAAGCATAGATCCTTAGAAAAGGTTTCAACATAATCCATACCTGGTCTATGATGCAAACCTTTAACAAGTCTAGCTTTTAAAGTCTCAACTTTTCCATGTACACCAAGTAATCTTCTCAAGATATACTTGCTCCTGATGGGGATTTAACCCTTCAGATAAAGCAACCAAAGTCCATACTTTGTTGGTGTATAAGGATTCCATCTCAGATCGATAAGCACCCAGCCATTCTTACAGAGTCCCACTCCTGATGGCCAGCTCGAAACTAGTTGGGTCATCTTCTCATGATGCAATCCTCGCTCCCTGTCATAGAGAAACCGAAGTATCTCTCAGGTGGGTGAGGAACCCTACTAGATCGGCGGAGAGGCTGAGGTTCGTTGGAAACTATTGAATCCTTTGGTTCTACCAAATCATCAGCTGCATTTTGTATAGTTGGAACCTTTCCAGTTGTACATAACAGACCTTGCCTTGAGCTTGTCCGGATTTTGATTTTAGACATAGTCCGGACAACCCTAAATCTTAACAAACTTAAGATATGGGCTCTTCCGTTTCCATATCACATATGAAGTGGTAGGCAACTGATTTGATTTGAACCCTATTCAATAGGTATGCAACTTCACAAGTGCATAACGCCCAAAAGGAAATAGGAAACTCAGTATTACTCATCATAGAGCACACCATATCACATAGGGTGCTATTGCTCCGCCCAGATACACCGACGTGCTGTGGTGTATACGAAGGAGTAATGCTGAGAGAGAATCTCATTCTCCTTTTGAATAGTCCAGGAATTCCGTGCCCAAGTATTCTCCTCCTTGATTTCATCAAAGGACATAATACTTATACCCGTATTTGGTTCTCTACTTCCTACTTATATTCTGTGAATAACTCAAAAGTTTCGGACTTGTGTTTCAACAAGAACATATGTCTGAATCTTGAGAGATTATCAGAGAATATAATGAAGTACAAAGAACCGGTCTTGGCATGTGTAGACAGGGGAGTTTCATACATCATCATGTATTATTCCCAAGAGTTCACTAACTCTTTCTCTGTTTCCAATAAACAGAGCTGTGGTCATCTTATCTTTGTGACATGACCGGCAAGTTTCAAAAGATGTAAATTCAAACTAATTTAAATATGCATCTATATGTAACTTCAGCCAGTCGGGTCGCATTGATATGACCTAGTCTACAATACCTCAAGAAGGATTCATTCATTTCTGAACTCTTCCTCTTGTGTGTGTTCCGTATACTAAGAACTGTAGTTTGATTTAGAACGACAATGCTTTTAGATAACGTGCCTGAACCGATCAACTCTTGATATAGGAAATGTTCAAAACATTATCCAACAATACAAAATTATATCCTTTCTTTACAAATAAAGAGACTGATATGATTTTGTATATCAGGTTCGGTATCTAATAACATTTGTTCAGAATCAATGTATTCTGGTAATACAGGGTGACAGTGACCAACAGACTTGGCTGCAACACTTGCACCGTTTTCTATCTCATGAAACTTATCACCCGTTCTCAGTTCTCTACCTATCTGTAGCCCATGTAACAGATTACATATACGGGATCCTGATCCGGTATCACATACCCAGGACGTAAAGGATACTGAGAAACAGTTCTGTGTAATGAACACACCTGAAGATGATGCATCAACATGCACTTTCTTCGTTTGGGCGGCACGGGAAATCTGGTATTCCCTAATTTCCTGCTCTGTCTTATAACAATTATAAGTTGGAGCGGGACCAACGTTCCCCGGCTCAGTATAACAAGCTGGTTCGGTCAATATATCCGTTTTATTATCTTGATTAAGGCGTGATATGGTCGCTACCTGGAGAGAGAGAGAAGAAAACACTCAGCGTATGCTCTTGCAAGATTAGATTGGTTATCTAATATATCTAATCAGGATGTCTCCCACTGTTTTAATCAAATCTTCCTTCAAACCCAAAAAGGAAAGACTAGCCAGGATTAATTACACGCTACAAGTTCGCTAATCTTTCAGCCAGGCCTGTGTCGGTACTTTGAGGGAGGTCCCCCGTGGTTTCGCACGAACCTAATTAAAGTAAACCTCGTTTTCCCAGAGGCGTAACCCCGTTAACACCTTTCTAGACACCTACTTGATCGGCTAATTGTAATGTGTAAAACTCTCCCAGGAGTAACTTTTACTCGCAGCGGGTATCAGGATCCAACTATCTCATAGAAGGTATGCAATCTCTTTGCAAATTTCAACACTTGAAATTCCCAATAATATTTTACCCCTAGCGTCCTATGACCTTGACGGAGGTCAATAAACCATAGGCTACTAGTCAAGTTCTACCTGTCATTTCCTGATTGAATTAAACCCACCCGCACGACCCTTGACGGAGGTCAACAAGGCCGCACGACTACCCTAATCCAATCTGCATCATATGCATAAGCAGATAAATACTAGTCAGCTACCGTACACTACGCCTTGACGGAGGTCAACAAACGTAGCACGAATACTAAGAAGGACTTATCTGAAATGACGGAGGGCTACGACAGGTTTCTAAGAAAACCTTGAGCGTAATGAACTTGATATCGTTGTAGAATCGAGTGATTTTAAATGGAGTGTTTTTGAGGCTTTTTTTAGTTTTGCTAAAGGGGTCACTCCCGGTGAAGGGATCGTCGGCCCTTTTCTCATCGAATAAGGTGCAGGATATATCATATATACCGCTGTGCAAAGAAAGAACTATAGAAGCAATCAAAAGACAAACCGAGGGTTGTAGCATTTGCCAGTTATTGCTAAAGGAGTCACTCCCGGTGAAGGGATCTCGGTCCTTTCCTTATCGAATAAGGTGCTGGATGTTCTACAAGGAACACCGCTATGCAAAGCAAGAACTAGAGCTACCAGTTTTTAAAACAAGTTTCTACAACATCTTAGGTTTCATTTATTTCATTAATCTCATTAATGAAGTCCCATTTTATTATGCTTCGCAAGCATCACATTTGAAACGAAATCTGCAATATAACATATATCTCATATATATAATATAAACATTCGTCACAGGAAGTAGTATGATCTCATCACAGAACATTGCAGCAGAAGAACATATATGAAATATTGGATATACTAGGACGTCCGTGTTTTCAATACGAGCCTGTATAAAACACGGATTCCACGGTCGCGATGAATAGCCAAACCCACATCCCTAGACCCCTACGAGAGCGGCAAGTAACACAGCCAATTCTAGGGTTAGGAGACCCGGTCTCGACTCCTCGAGATGGTCTCCCACTGGACCCTAAAACCCGGTTACTTGTGCTCCCCTCCTTGGGTCTACCTAATGCGGAAAAGTAAATAATATACAACGGTGACATCTTCCGCAACCTGGAAGTGCCCCAATAAAAGAATATTACATACAAATGAATTTTACATGAATGAAAAAGAAAAACTCTCATCTCACATAAAACCCTCGGCTATTCAAACGCGACGATCCAATACAACATATCACAGCAACACATAATATCTCATATCATCAACGTAAGAAAGTATGCGTATCCCGATTGTCGTTGATGTATAGTAACGAAGCCGGCGATACACTACATACTACGCTTACGGTCACAGAAAAGAAAGTGTAAAACTACAACAGTTGGAATCCGCAACCTCCTTAGACATCGCATGCCTAACCAAATGAATTCCTTAGACATCACATGCCTAACAATTATAAACCCCGCATTTTAGTCTCATTATCGAAAACTCTTTTCAATATCAAGTCGGGCAATTCAACAAGATTCCCGACATCCTGATCGAATGCTCGTCGCAAACTTTAGTAGACGGCCGCACCCCCAGATGCCGTCGACGAAGTGCACTAAGGCGGAACACCGCTGCCGCGAGCACCCGAACGGATGCTTTCGGCGACGGGGTTCTCCTATAGTCACTTGGTCGGGGCTATGGGGCGTAGCTGTCTATTAAGTTTACCCGGCGAGTATCCGCGTACGCTACGTGATTGCGACGGACTTTTGATCACATCAAAATTCCGTGGCAACCGATCATCTGAGACTAAACTGCTATGTTTATAATATTCAAATCAGTTATCTCATAACTACCTGTGGATTCCAAATATTGTATCACATTCCAGATAAATAAACAAAGTTAAACTTTCCGATCGAATCATCAAACACCCAAGATTTCCCCAATATATCTCAACACTTGAAATCTGTTTAAAAACATCCATCACATGCCACAGTAATAAGGGTCCAGCCGTAGAAGGGTCAAGCCAACGCCTCACATGTGGCACGCCGTACTGCCCCAAACCCTAAGGTTCAAAAGGCAGATCAAGACGGTCACATAATCGAGTTAAGGTTTGTTGTCTTCTAGAGGGTCCACCGCGTTACTTGCACGACTTAGAACGTTCTTAAACACGAGGAAAAATCCAACTTTTGAAAAAATTTCCGACAGGGGAAAAAGTGAGTTATTGATATCCGTTCGAACTTTTTAACAGTTTCTAAAAGTTATCCGGACAAACTAAACAAAGTTATAATATCCGATCGAAACAACGAGTCCCCAATACAACCCAGAAAACTCAACAGTTGAATAAATATTAAAAATTCCCAGAAAATACAGCACTAAAAGATAAGAATTACTGTGCAAATCACGTGTGAAGAATCGACTTTATGACCGCGGAACCGCCGCACATGCTAGGGTGGGGCCGCGGTTCCGCGGCGCTTTAGTCGAATTGCGCTCACGTGCTTCACAGTAACTCATATAATTCCCTGCTATAATTTTTGGATATTTTTAATTTGGAAAAAACCACAGTTTTGAAAAATTTCCTGAAACTAGGGTACATCGGGTTTTCCGGGTTCGATCGGACTTTAAACTTCGCCTAGACTTCGCCTAAAGCTCTAGCTTGGCTCTGATACCACTGTAGGGTTGCTATGCACGCGCACAAGGGTCTACGAGACATCAAGCATGCCCGATTAAAATTTTAGCCGTGCCGAACAACCCGAATACGGATCTTTAAACTAGAGATTAGGCGAAAACTAGCATGTTAACAACTTTAACACTAAGTGAGAGGGATTACAACCTTTGTAGATCTGGTCCTTCACTTCATAAGCTCCGTGTTGTGGTCCCTTCGCTGCGATCATCGGGTTCCGGACTCTCGAGAGGTTCCACGAAGAGAAAGATGCAACCTTTGCTTCCGATCTTCGATACAAAGATGATCTACCTTGAAGTTTCGTTAACACAAGCTAACACTCATGAAATGATGTGAACACCCTCAACTAAATGGCAAGGGAAGATGAGGATGATGAAGTAGGATTTTTGCTCTCTTTATTTATCTTTTTCTCACATATTTTCATCACAAATATCAAAGCAAGAAAGCTTTTCAAGCAAAGAAGAAGAAGGAAGAAGATGAACAATATGATAGATTTCCTTTTGTGATGAATAGAAAGAATTAATATGATAAATAATGCAACCATGGTCAACTAAACTCATGTAGAGAATTAACTAGGGTTAGGGTTTGGGTTGGGTTAAAGCATGAGTCACTTGAAAATATCTTTCACAAAACAAAACCAAAACCTTCTAGAATCATCTAGAAAGCTTAACCCTAATCCAAACCCTAATCATGTTTAAACTCCACTAAACATGTTGCATTAGTTATCATATCATGTTACAATATTATATATCACATATATAATATTTATTGTAACCAAATAAAATAATACATTTAACATATATCGCATATATATCAATGTATTACCCGAATGAGAAAAAGAATCTTTTAGTGAGCTAATATTAGTTAATTTAATTTAATATATCATATATATTATTATACATTAAATTATCGAATCAACACTTGATCCGACAATCCGGCTATATCGCATATAACCGACTAATATTTATCCGTACCGATTCATCGAATCAACACTTGATCCGATGACCCGGCTGATATCATATATCGCGAGAATAGAATACGGTATCTCATATCGCATTATTCTCGGTCCCGCACATATCACATATGTGCTCCTACTCCGTTTTGCCTGAGCCAAGAAACCTCTGTGTAGGACTCTAAAGAATCGTCAATACGCCGGCAGTAGGTGATGATCATATCAAACACAGACAAGCTGCAAGCGGTCAGCTAAACGTAACAGCTACCCAGGTATTGAGCGCTCAGAAGATCAACAAGCAAGACTGTAACTTCTCCTGTGAATCCAAACAGTAACACTCCCGTACAGTCCGGTCTCGTCGTCTGATATGTTGCATATCTCGCCTAGGGGTGGTAAACGTCAGACCCCAGTAGCTTGATAAGTCGTGTCGATATGAGGTCTATAACAGTTCGAGAAACTACTGATAACACTTACCAGTAAATCTCAGCAACCCTGGCCAGGGATTTCCGGTTATAGCCAATCGAACACAGCACAACATCAACTCCCTATACCGGGAGAGACGAATCCCCTCCTATCGCTCATTGCCTCCATGTGATTCGGGACTGTACCCAAAAGCCACCTTTTTGCACGCCCTCTTGGACGTGGTATGATGGAAATCAAAGCACAGTGGGAATCACACAAGACTCTATGACGATCTCGGGTCAACAGACTACTCTGTACCAGTGTCACCGGAGAACTGCCATCTGACGTGAGGTATAATACCATCTGGGAGTTCTCGGCGAGTCCGTCCAGTGTACCCAGTCTCTACTGAGCACCCGTACACCATCCTTGATGTCAAACACCGATGGATATGGGATCATCCATCGCCAATCATATGGGTCAAGATGCGTATACGCTAGTCTACTCTGGTGCATCAATGCCCTGTCTCGATACACCCTCGACTAGGAACAGTTATAGGATGTACTCATCGACTACCGTGGCCCCACTAGTATGATCTCATCATAGTCCCAGTAGTCGAGTACATATCCTAAGGGCTTTATCAACATGTAATATAGAGACAATCAAAGTACATGTTAAGATAAAGTACAAGCAGATAGCATACTATCATGTCGAGCAAGAAAGTCCTCCCTATATATATCCAAGCATCCATTACAATATACATCGTATGTACAGTAATGGCCTCTAGGGCATACATATAACTAACAGTTCAGGCACTTTATGTAAAGGGATATACGTTCTAAATCAAACCACAGTTCTTAACGTACAGAACACACACAAGAGGAAGAGTTTAGAAATGAACGAATTCTTTTTGAGGCATTGTAGACTGGGTCATATCAATGCGACCCAACTAGCTAAGTTACATTAAGATGCATATTTAAATTAGTTTGAATTTACATCTTGTGAAACTTCCCAGTCATGTCACAAAGATAAAATGACCACAACTTCATTTTCTGGAAAGAGAGAAAGAGTTAATGAACTCTCGGGATTGATAAATGATGATGTATGAGGTCCCCTGTCTACACATGCCAGGATTGGTTCTTTATACTTCATTACATTGACTGATGATCTCTAAAGATTCGGACATATGTTCCTGTTGAAACACAAGTCTGAAGCTTTTGAGAAAATCAATGAATATAAGTCAGAAGTAAAGAACCAAAACGGGTATAAGTATTATGTCCTTTGATGTGATTAGGGAGGAGAATATTTGAGCACGGAGTTCCTGGACTATTCTAAAGGAGAATGAGATTCTCTCTCGGCATTACTCCTCCGAATACCCCACAACACGTCGATGTATTGGGATGGAGCAATCGCACCCTATTAGATATGGTGCGCTCTATGATGAATACTACTGAGTTGTCTGTTTCCTTTTAGGGAGTTATGCACTTGAGAAGTTGCATACCTATTGAATATAGTTCCAGCCAAATCAGGTGCCTACCACTCCATATGAGATATGGTATAGGAAGAGCACATCTGTTAAGTAAGTTAAGATTTGGGGTTGTCCGGCCTATGTCTAGAAGCAAAATTCGGACAAGCTCGAAGCAAGGTCAGTTCTGTGGAAGTTTTTTGGATATCCCAACCATTCGCAAGGGAACATCTTCTACCACACCGAGGAACAAAAGGTGCTTTATTTCTCGGCATGCCACCTTTTTAGAAAATGAATTTATTTTGGAAAGAATTTTATGGTCATGAGGTAGAACTGGAAGGAGTTCCAGCTATACAAATTACAGCTGAAGATTTGGTAGAACCGGAAGATTCAATAGCTCCCGACGAACCTCAGCCTCTCCGCCGATCTGGTAGGGTTCCTCACCCACCTGAGAGATACTTCGGTTTTCTCTATGACAGTTGGAGCGAGGATTGCATCATGAGAAGATGACCCAACTAGTTTCGACCAGGCCATCAAGAGTAGGGACTCTGTAAGAATGGCTGGATGCTAAGCGATCTGAGATGGAATCCATATACACTAACAAAGTATGGACTTTGGTTGCTATATCTGAAGGGTTAAATCTCCATCAGGAGCAAGTATATCTTGAGAAGATTACTTAGTGTAGATGGAAAAGTTGAGACTTTCAAAGTTAGAATTGTTGCAAAAGGCTCTCATCGTCGACCAGGTGTGGATAATGATGTGTCACGACCCGCAAGTTACGGAACGCGACCAGCACTTAAGTTACGAAACGTCTCAAGGCGTCCGTAAAATAAGTAAGCCGAAGCCCAGAATACAAAACCCAATTAAGATTTTTAGAGTGAAGGAAAACCAAATAATTTAAGCATTTACCTCATTAACTAATCAATTAGCCCTTATTCCAGAATTCCAGCAGAATATAAAAGAAATCAGTGCATGAGGAATAACATGTCGACTCAAGTGAGCTCGACCCAGATACATCATAAATAAATCCTCAAGTCTCACAATCTCACATCTAGGTCAATATACAGTCATCCGAATAAAACAGGTACAACTGAACTGATAGTAGCAATAGTAGATACAGTAGAAACGGTAGCGACAGTAGATACCGTAGATAGCAGTAGATACGGTAGCGACAGTAGAAACTGTAGATGGAGTACTCTAGATACAATGAGCATAAATAAGGTGGTACAAACTGATAATAACCCACCTATGAGCAAAAGCTTCTAGTCCAGGCAAGAAGTACAAATGAAGCAAAGGTATCCGCCGCTACAGTGCTGACGGAATGGACCTGCAGAGAAGCTGTGGCACAACGGGGGTGAGTTGCCAGCTCGTGAGTAATAGATAACATTTACTAAGGCTATCGTATGCATGCACACAAGTGTCCTGGCATTCCTAAAAACAGGTATAGCTACATGTACTAGCAGTTATGTATGCATCAACAGTATACTAGCAAGTATATATGTCACATGGAGGTGATAACAGGTATGTATGCCACATGAAAATACAATCAAGTGTGTATGAGAATTATTTTTCCCTTGTTTTGAAACTTCCCTTTTTAAACATCAGTAATAATATCCAGGAAAACATGTAAAAATCCGTGTCTAGCAACGACACCTCAAAACTGAACAAATCTCATATATCCATGTCCAGTATCTCTGGCCTCAGCTATCCGGCTGATCCATATCAAAATCCTTATCTCAATCCAGCAGCCACGGTCGGTATCCTCTGGATATCCGCCGTGCCAAATGAAATCACCGGTAGGTAATCCGTCCCCTGCCAGGCTCAACGCCATCATCTGCGATCTTCTTGCCCCGAGGTACCATACCGGGCCCACCATGTACCCGAGACGGTTCATCCACCTCCTCGAAACGGGTCTCAAAACCACAGCAAACTCATGGTGGACGACACTTTACATCACTAGAAAACCGCAACTTTTATTTTTAACAAATATCATTTGAAATCTTGCGGCTTTCCCCCAAAATCCAGAAATATCATAAATCTCATGAAATTGTCATAGATACATATGCCGACGATTATGAATGCTTATGGTATCAATTTAAGTACTTATTTCAATGTCACATTTCTAAGTAGTTAACATGTTTCAGATTTAAAGTTATTTAGTGTCGTGACATGGCAATTACCAGGGTGTGTGTATTCACATGAATAGTGCTCGTGCAACATATAAAACCTGGTAATGGTGCATGTGTCCTATAATGAATCTGCGTATATGGAACATCATATAGATACTAACAACAGCAATTAACATGCAAGTTTTATCATTTTTACTCCAATGTTACCAGTAATACCAAGTCTACTAAATCTATCGGGCGACTCGCGCCATCCAAACGATTGTCCCCCGTAGATGTTAAATCTACTCACCAGTGGTCCTGTGCTAAGTGTGTCCGACCACCTGTTTTCCCTTTTCAGCTGCGCTTGAAGTTCCTGCCGGCGAACCTAGAATTCACATGAGTCACCATATAAGGAAAAGTCATGCAAAACGCAATATATCGACAAAAGGGATACGCGTGAGTGAAACCAAACGCGTGTGCACACGACGCGATGCGACGCGACGCGATGCGCACAAACCTACCTGAATTAGAACTGACACGCTGTGTCGCACAGCGCGCCACAGAACCATGCGTATCACGCGCGTGTCGCACAAGTCTTAAAATATGGAAAACACGTAACTAGTTCCAGATTTTGCCTCAGGCCTAAACTTATCAACAATGCCAAACTTAGTAAAATACCTACAGACCCCTACTCACACAAACACACACACTCATCTCACACAGGGGGCCGGCGTCGCCGGCCTGGGAAGAAGGGGCCGCCGGCCAAACCCCGGCCAAATGGGTCCGGGTCCCACTCAAAAATAACCACAAAACCAGATAGTTTTTTAAGAAACCTGTTTTTGGTAAACTTTTTGCCAAAAACCCCACATTAACACTTAATCACTACTAATCCTGACCTCAGGTGTTACAGTCTTCCCCACTTAAGAAAATTCGTCCCCGAATTTTAAAATATGCAACTACGCATACCTTCAAAAAGATGAGGGAATTTCGTCCGCATTTCTCCCTCGGCCTCCCAAGCGATCTCCTCACTGCTCGGGCTGCGCCAAAGAACTTTCACAGACGGCAGGACCTTTGATCGAAGTTTCTTCACTTGCCGATCTAAAATTTCAACTGGCTGCACGGTGAACGAAAGATCGGGTTCGAGCTGAACGGTCTGATGCTGAATCACGTGGGAAGGATCATGAAGATAACGGCGTAGCATCGATATGTGGAAAACGGGATGAACATCTGAAAAACTAGGTGGAAGAGCTAAACGATACGCAACAGCGCCGACACGCTCGAGAATCTCGAAGGGACCTACGAATCTAGGGCTAAGCTTCCCCTTTCGCCCAAAACGCATCACGCCCTTCATCGGAGAGATTCTTAGAAAAACATGGTCGCCAACTGCGAACTCTAATTTGCGACGGCGTCTGTCTGCATATGATTTCTGCCTGCACTGGACTGCTCTCATCCGGTCTCGGATTAGCTGTACTTTCTCGGTCGTCTCCTGCACGATCTGTGGTCCGAAGATACTGCTTTCGCTCAACTCGGTCCAACAAACGGGCGATCTACATCTTCTTCCATACAATGCCTCGAAAGGTGCCATCTGAATAGTATCCTGGAAACTGTTGTTATAGGAGAACTCTACTAGAGGTAAATGACAATCCCAGCTACCTCGGAAGTCTAAAACACACGCTCGAAGCATGTCCTCGAGAGTCTGAATGGTTCGCTCTGACTGTCCGTCGGTCTGCGGATGAAATGCTGTGCTAAAACTCAAACGAGTGCCCAAAGCCTTTTGAAGTTTCTGCCAAAGTCGGCTGGTGAACTGAGTTCCTCGATCTGACACGATACAAGTCGGTACGCCATGCAATCGTACGATCTCATCGATGTAAATCTGGGCATACTGAGTGAAGCTAAAAGTTGTCTTCACTGGCAGGAAGTGAGCCGCTTTCGTCAATCGATCCACGATAACCCAAATGGAGTCGTACCCTCGACTGGTCCTGGGTAGACCCACAACGAAATCCATCGAAATCTGCTCCCATTTCCACTCTGGAATGGGTAACGGCTGTAGTTCTCCTGCTGGTCTCTGGTGCTCGGCTTTGACTTGCTGACAAGTCAGGCATCTTGATACGAACTCCGCGATGTCCCTCTTCATTCCGTCCCACCAGTAGGTCTCTCTCAAATCATGGTACATCTTGGTGGAACCTGGGTGGACACTATACGCCGATCGGTGTGCTTCCTCAAGAATATCGCGCCGCAATCCCTCAGCATTTGGTATTCACAGTCTGGATCCAAATCGTAAAATTCCCTGTTTATCAACCACGAACTCGGAAAATTTGCCATGTCCCATCTGTGCTATGATCTCTGAACAACGGTCATCGCTGCGCTGTGCTTCATATATACGGTCAAGCAATTGTCGGCGCGCACGAACATGCGCGAGCTGTCCCCCTGTTGGAGTGAACTCGAACTCAACTCGGCTGTCGCATAAAATCTGCCAATCTGCTGATGACTGCCTCTGCACTGCGCACATATAAGATAGATTATCCCCGGGCCTCCTGCTCAAAGCATCAGCCACTACATTTGCCTTGCCCGGGTGGTACAAGATTTCGCAGTCATAGTCCTTCACCAACTCCATCCAACGACGCTGTCTGAGGTTGAGATCTCGCTGCTGAAATATGTATTTTAAGCTCTTGTGGTCTGTGAATATTTGGCACGACTCGCCATATAGGTAATGTCGCCAAATCTTTAGTGCAAAGACCACTGCAGCCATCTCCAAATCGTGAGTAGGGTAGTTCTGTTCATGTTTCTTCAATTGCCGCGAAGCATACGCGATTACCCTGTCATGCTGCATCAATACACATCCTAGCCCTACTAGCGAAGCATCACAGTAAACCACAAATCCGCCTGATCCCGAAGGCAAAGATAATACTGGCGCCGTAGTCAAACATGTCCGCAGCTGCTGAAAACTGCGCTCGCATTCTTCCGTCCAAACGAAAGGAACTCCCTTCCAGGTCATACCTGTCAAAGGTGCAGCAATACGGGAGAAATCCTGTACAAATCTCCTGTAGTAGCCTGCAAGGCCTAGAAAACTACGGATCTCAGTAACCGATGTCGGTCTGGGCCACTGCTGGACGGCCTCGATCTTCTTCGGGTGCACACATATGCCGTCTCTCGTAATCACGTGACCCAAGAATCCGACGCTGTCTAGCCAGATGGCACACATGGAAAATTTTGCGAAAAGCTGGTGTTCCCTCAAGGTCTGTAAAGTAATCCGCAAATGCTGCTCGTGCTCCTCTCGGCTCCGGGAATACACCAAAATATCGTCGATGAACACGATGATGAACAAGTCAAGATACGGCCTGAATGTACGGTTCATCAAATCCATGAATGCAGCTGGGGCGTTGGTGAGTCCGAACGACATCACCAAAAATTCATAGTGGCCATAGCGTGTACGGAAGGCTGTCTTCGGTACATCCTCCTGTCGGACTTGCAGCTGGTGATATCCTGATCGTAAGTCGATCCTAGAAAAATATCCCGCACCCTAAAGCTGGTCGAACAAATCATCAATGCGTGGCAACGGATATTTGTTCCGTACGGTAACCTTGTTCAGCTGGCGGTAGTCGATACATAAGCGTAAACATCCGTCCTTCTTCTTGACAAACAGGACCGGAGCACCCCATGATGAAACGCTAGGTCGAATAAGTCCCTTATCTAACAAATCTTGCAGCTGAACCTTCAATTCACTAAGTTCCGTCGGGGCCATTCGATAAGGCGGTATAGAAATAGGTTCCGAGCCAGGAATTAAATCAATACAGAACTCGATATCGCGCTCAGGCGGCAGTCCAGGAAGCTCATCAGGGAAAACATCAGGGAATTCACAAACAACCGGGACCTGGTCCAACGGTACATCTGTAGCTCTAGTATCACTGACATAAGCCAAGAATCCCTGACATCCCTTCCTTAATAACTGAACAGCATGAAGAGAAGAAATCAACATGTGAGGGGTGGCACCACGGTCCCCCTTCACAACAAAAACCGACTCGCCGGGAAAACAAAATCTAACTGTCTTCTCACGGCAGTCCACAGACGCATAGCACGTGGCTAACCAGTCCATGCACAAAAGAATGTCGAAGTCCAACATCTCCAGAAGGATCAAGTCGACAGGCAGCTCTCGCTCGCCAATACGAACAGTACAGGATCGGAAAACGTGCCTAGCAACAAAGGACTCTCCCATAGGAGTGGTCACAACAAGTGGCTGATCAAGCAAACCGGACTCTCTACCCAAACTCGGTACAAAGTGTGTGGAAACATAAGAGTGCGTGGATCCGGGATCAAATAACACGTGTGCATCAACAGAACAAACTGATAGAGTACCTGTAACGACGGCATTGGATGCCTGCGCATCCTGGGGTGTTAATGCAAAAACTCGGGCCTGACCTCCTCCGATAGCGGGCTGACCTCGGCCTCGGCCTCTGCCTCCTCGTCCTCTCTGGATTGGTGCGCCACGTCCACGGCCTCTGGGTACACCTAACTGGCGTGGAGCATTGGCTGTGGCAGGAAATATGGCTCTCTGAGGAGGGGGCGGTGATGGAGGTAGAGTCACATGCGGAACGGTCGTTGCTCCCTGTCGCCTTGCTGGACAGTCTCTAACACGATGGTGCAGACTCCCGCATCCAAAGCATCCTGGCGACGACTGCTGTCCCTGTGTATACGATCCATATAGATGACCTCGTCCAAATCCTCTGCCGGTCCTATCTCTTGGAAGGAATCTGGCATGATGCCTCTGATCTGGCGTGCCAGTACGAATCCTCTTCGGCCCGGTAACAGCTGAAGTTGCTGAAATACGTGCCTCCATCCGTAAAGCTGTATTCATAGCTGCCGAATAGGTATCGAAATGCTGGGCGCCAATGGCAAGATATAACTGGGCATCCAGTCCTTGTATAAACCTCTTCACTCTCTTCTCTTCGGTATCTACTAGATACGGAGCATATCGGGACAACTGTGTAAACTGAACGTCATACTCAGACACCGTCATCCCCGATGTCTTGACCAAGGCCTCGAAACTACGAGCTCTGACGTCGCGAACGCTTTCCGGGAGGAATCGGGCAAGAAAAACTGCTGTGAACTCGGTCCAGGTCATGGGCGATAGACCTGCAGCTCGACCCCTCAGAACGGACTCCTACCATATTTGTGCGAGACCCTCTAGTTGGAAACTCGCAAGCTCTACCCAGCGATCATCGGAACATCTCAGCGAACGGCAAATCCTGGCCAACCTGTCAAGGAACGTCTGCGGGTCCTCTGAAGCATCGGTACCCGTAAAAACTGGAGGTCTCAGCCTCATGAAATCCTGTAGCGAAACCGGGATGGTCACGGTGTTAGTAGTAGGAGCAGGTATCACAGTAGTCTGGGATGCAGTGGGTACGTCCTCCGGCCTCGGTGCATGACTGGCCGCAACGAAGGATCCTACCATCTGACGTAGCTCCTGCATACTCCCCATCATCTGTCGCAACTCCTCCATACCAGTCTCGAGTCTATCCATACGGCCTGGGGAAGGTGGATCAGTTTGTCCCTGCGGTGTAGGCATACTACCCTGCTCAGTCCTAGTCTCGGATGAGCCAGCTCGAATCTCATTTCGGGCGGCAGCCCTCTGTGGTCTGGTAGTCTTTGGCGGCATAGTAGCTGGTACAGGAACAAGAATAAGATCGTAGAATACACGGAATTGAAGAAGGAATTTCAAACAAGTATATCCTAAAGTCACCTAGGCGGAGTATCGCAACGCAAGTATGCCGCGGACATACGTACGCTACGCTACCCTGCTTAAGTCACTTACTCCATCTACTAAGGGTCATCCTACACTCAGAAAGGTGAAACCTATCGCTCTGATACCAACTTTGTCACGACCCGCAAGTTACGGAACGCGACCGGCACTTAAGTTACGAAACGTCTCAAGGCGTCCGTAAAATAAGTAAGCCGAAACCCAGAATACAAAACCCAATTAAGATTTTTAGAGTGAAGGAAAACCAAATAATTTAAGCATTTACCTCATTAACTAATCAATTAGCCCTTATTCCAGAATTCCAGCAGAATATAAAAGAAATCAGTGCATGAGGAATAACATGTCGACTCAAGTGAGCTCGACCCAGATACATCATAAATAAATCCTCAAGTCTCACAATCTCACATCTAGGTCAATATACAGTCATCCGAATAAAACAGGTACAACTGAACTGATAGTAGCAATAGTAGATACAATAGAAACGGTAGCGACAGTAGATACCGTAGATAGCAGTAGATACGGTAGCGACAGTAGAAACTGTAGATGGAGTACTCTAGATACAATGAGCATAAATAAGGTGGTACAAACTGATAATAACCCACCTATGAGCAAAAGCTTCTAGTCCAGGCAAGAAGTACAAATGAAGCAAAGGTATCCGCCGCTACAGTGCTGACGGAATGGACCTGCAGAGAAGCTGTGGCACAACGGGGGTGAGTTGCCAGCTCGTGAGTAATAGATAACATTTACTAAGGCTATCGTATGCATGCACACAAGTGTCCTGGCATTCCTAAAAACAGGTATAGCTACATGTACTAGCAGGTATGTATGCATCAACAGTATACTAGCAAGTATATATGTCACATGGAGGTGATAACAGGTATGTATGCCACATGAAAATACAATCAAGTGTGTATGAGAATTATTCTTCCCTTGTTTTGAAACTTCCCTTTTTAAACATCAGTAATAATATCCAGGAAAACATGTAAAAATCCGTGTCTAGCAACGACACCTCAAAACTGAACAAATCTCATATATCCATGTCCAGTATCTCTGGCCTCAGCTATCCGGCTGATCCATATCAAAATCCATATCTCAATCCAGCAGCCACGGTCGGTATCCTCTGGATATCCGCCGTGCCAAATGAAATCACCGGTAGGTAATCCGTCCCCTGCCAGGCTCAACGCCATCATCTACGATCTTCTTGCCCCGAGGTACCATACCGGGCCTACCATGTACCCGAGACGGTTCATCCACCTCCTCGAAACGGGTCTCAAAACCACAGCAAACTCATGGTGGACGACACTTTACATCACTAGAAAACCGCAACTTTTATTTTTAACAAATATCATTTGAAATCTTGCGGCTTTCCCCCAAAATCCAGAAATATCATAAATCTCATGAAATTGTCATAGATACATATGCCGAAGATTATGAATGCTTATGGTATCAATTTAAGTACTTATTTCAATGTCACATTTCTAAGTAGTTAACATGTTTCAGATTTAAAGTTATTTAGTGTCGTGACATGGCAATTACCAGAGTGTGTGTGTTCACATGAATAGTGCTCGTGCAACATATAAAACCTGGTAATGGTGCATGTGTCCTATAATGAATCTGCGTATATGGAACATCATATAGATACTAACTACAGCAATTAACATGCAAGTTTTATCATTTTTACTCCAATGTTACCAGTAATACCAAGTCTACTAAATCTATCGGGCGACTCGCGCCATCCAAACGATTGTCCCCCGTAGATGTTAAATCTACTCACCAGTGGTCCTGTGCTAAGTGTGTCCGACCACCTGTTTTCCCTTTTCAGCTGCGCTTGAAGTTCCTGCCGGCGAACCTAGAATTCACATGAGTCACCATATAAGGAAAAGTCATGCAAAACGCAATATATCGACAAAAGGGATACACGTGAGTGAAACCAAACGCGTGTGCACACGACGCGATGCGACGCGACGCGACGCGCACAAACCTACCTGAATCAGAACTGACACGCTGTGTCGCGCAGCGCGCCACAGAACCATGCATATCACGCGCGTGTCGCACAAGTCTTAAAATATCGAAAACACGTAACTAGTTCCAGATTTTGCCTCAGGCCTAAATTTATCAAATCAACAATGCCAAACTTAGTAAAATACCTACAGACCCCTACTCACACAAACACACACACTCATCTCACACAGGGGGCCGGCGTCGCCGGCCTGGGAAGAAGGGGCCGCCGGCCAGACCCCGGCCAAATGGGTCCGGGTCCCACTCAAAAATAACCACAAAACCAGATAGTTTTTTAAGAAACCTGTTTTTGGTAAACTTTTTGCCAAAAACCCCACATTAACACTTAATCACTACTAATCCTGACCTCAGGTGTTACATGATGAAACCTTTTCTAGTGCCTATGCTTAAGTCCATCCGGATCCTACTTGCCATTGCTACATACCATGACTACGGTATCTGGTGGTTGGGTGTCCGGACTGCTTTTCTAGATAGTGATTTAGAAGAGAGCGTCTATAAGTACACAGCCAGAGGGCTTCGTAGACAGCGGGAGCAGCGAAAACGTGTGCAAGTTGCTTTACGGGTTAAAGAAGGCATCACGGAGTTGGAACATCTGTTTTTATATAATAGTCAAAGTGTTTGACTTCATCAAAATGGTAGATGAACCTTGTATATACAAAAAGGTAGTAGAGAGTAAGGTGGTCTTCCTCGTAAAGTACGTGGATGACATACTCTTGTTAGGAAAGGAGTTTCCTATGCTACGCTTGGTCAATCTCCTCTTATCACAAGGATTCTCCATATAGGATCACGGTGATACCTCCTAAATCCTGGGTTTTAGATCTATGGGATAAATCTAAATGGATGTTAGGATTCTCAATAGATGTAATGAGATGGTATCAACAGATCCTGAGGAGAATCACTGGATAGCTTCCAGGGTGGTAAGGACGACTGAATATCAGTCACAGGCATTGTCTTTATCCTTAGTGGAGGGACGATATGTTGGAAGAATTCCAAGCTAGATACCTTGGCAATCTAGACGATAAAGGCTGGATACATCGCTACCAAAGATGCTACCAAAGAGGAAGTCTGGGTGTTTATTAGTTCATGAGATGAACTTCGTTCCTACCATTGTGTGACAATGGAGTTATGGCTTAGGCGTAGGAACCCCCATCCCATAAGTGATCCAGACATATTCTAAGACAGTATCACCTGATCATGGAGATGGTTGATTCCAGGGAGATCGAGGTTAGGAGAGTAGACTCAAAGGACAACACAGTGGATCCACTCACGAAGGCCTTTTCCAAAAAGTGTCTTTTATGGGATACTACAACTACTGCTATCTGATGGTCTTAGTGCAAGTGGGAGATTGTTAGTTATATGTATGCCCTAAAGGCCATTACTGTACATGAGATGTATATTGTAGTGGGTTCTTGGACATATATAGGCAGGACTTTTTTGCTCAACATGATAGTATGCTATTTGGTTGCACTTTATCTTAACATGTACACTGATTTTCTCTCTGTTGCATGTTGATAAAGCCCTTAGGATGTGTACTTGACTACCTGGATTATAATGCGGATCATACTAGTGGGACAAAGTTAGTCGGTAAGTACATCCTTTAATGTCCCTAGTAGTGGGAGTATCGAGACGGGGCATCGATATACCAGAGTAGACTAGCGTATAGCTTCTCGACCTATGTTGATGGGCGATGGATGATCACATATCCATTGGTGTTTGACATCAGAGATGGTATACGGGTGCTCAGTGGAGACTGGGTACACTGAACGTGTAGGGTTACTAGGCACACGCACAAGGGTCTATAAGGCATCATCCATGCCCGATTTAAAATTTAGCCGTGCTGAACAACCCTAAACCAAGATCTTAGACTAGAGATTAGGCGAAACAAAGCATGTTAAACACTTTAACATCTAAGAGTTTGGGATTACAACCTTTGTAGTCCGGTCCTTCACTTCATAAGCTCCGTGTTGTGGTCCCTTCGCTGCGATCATCAAGTTCCGGACTCTCGAGAGGCTCCACGAAGAGAAAGAGGCAAGCATGCTTCCGATCTTCGATAACAAAGATGATCTATCTTGAAGTTTCATTAACACAAGCTCTCACTCACTAAATGAAGTGAACACCCTAATCTAAATGGCTAGAATAGATTAGGATGATAAAGTAGGATTTTAGCTCTCATTTATTTTCATTAACTTGCTAATTTTCATCACTTTATAAAAAGCTAGAAAGCTTTTCATGAAAGAAGGAAGAAGGAAGAAGAAGAATAATCAACCCTTTTTTGATGAATAATGAAACTCATATGTGAGCTTAAAATTGCAACCATAGTTAAGAATGAATCCTTAACTCATGTAGAGAAACAACCATGGTAAAGGGGTTTGGGTTAGGTTAAGAAAATATCTTCACAAAATATCTTAACCAAAACAAAAAACAAAGCTTCTACAAACTTCTAGAAAAGTTTAACCTAAATCAAACCCTAACCATGTTTAATCTCCACTAAACATGTTGCATTAATAACCATATCATGTTACAATATTATATATCACATATAATATCGCATATATATCAATGTATTACCCGAGTGAGAAAAAGAATCTTTTAGTGAGCTTATATTAGTTAATGTAATTTAAAATATCAAATATATAATTATACATTAAATTATCGAATCAACACTTGATCCGATAATCCGGCTATTTCAAAAATAACCGACTAATATAATCTGTATCAATTCATCGAATCAACACTTGATCCGATGACCCGGCTATATCACATATACCCGGCCGATATCTCATATCGCGAGAATCTAGTACGGTATCACATACACATATTGTTCTCGGTCCCGCACATATCACATATGTGCTCCTACTCCGTTTTGCCTGAGCCAAGAAACCTCTGTGTAGGACTCTAATGAATCGTCAATACGCCGGCAGTAGGTGATGATCATATCAAAAACCCATAAGCTGCAAGCGGTCAGCTAAACGTAACAGCCACCCAGGTATTGAGCGCTCAGAATATCAACAAAACAAGCCTGTACATTCTCCTGTGAATCCAGTCAGTAACACTCCCATACAATCCGGTCTCTTCGTCTGATATGTCGCATATCTCGCCTAGGGGTAGTAAACTTCAGACCCCAGTAGCTTGATAAGTCGTGTCGAAATGAGGTCTATAACAGTTCGAGAAACTACTGATAACACTTACCAGTAAATCTCAGCAACCCTGGCCAGGGATTTCTAGTTATAGCCAATCGAACACAGCACAACATCAACTCCTTATACCGGGAGAGACGAATCCCCTCCTATCGCTCATTGCCTCTATGTGATTCGGGATTGTACCCAAAAGCCACCTTTTTGCACGCCCTCTTGGACGTGGTATGATGGAAATCAAAGCACGGTGGGAATCACACAAGACTCTATGACGATCTCGGGTCAACAGACTACTCTGTACCAGTGTCACCGGAGAACTGCCATCTGACGTGAGGTATAATACCATCTGGGAGTTCTCGGCGTGTCCGTCCAGTGTACCCAGTCTCCACCGAGCACCCGTATACCTTCTCTAATGTCAAACACCAATGGATATGGGATCATCCATCGCCCATCATATGGGTCAGGAAGCGCATACGCTAGTCTACTCTGGAGTATCGATGCCCTGTCTCGGTACTCCCACGACTAGGAACATTTGAAGGATGTACTTGGTGACTACACTGTCTCCACTAATATGATCCGCATCATAGTCGTGGTAGTCAAGTACTCATCCTAAGGGCTTTATCAACATGTAACATAGAGACAATCAGAGTACATGTTAAGATAAAGAGTAACCAGATAGCGTACTATCATGTCGAGCAAGAAAGTCCTCCCTATATATGTCCTAGCATCCACTACAATATATATCGTATGTACAGTAATGGCCTCTAGGGAATACTTATAACTAACAATCTCCCACCTGCACTCGGGCCATCTGTTGTGGTATCACATACCCAACAAATAGCTGCGGTTGAAGTATCTCATACTCAACCATCCAATAAAAGTCTCTACTGGGAAAAAGTCCTTTGTGAGTGGATCCGTGCTGTTGTCCTCTGTGTCTACTCTCCTAACCTCGATCTCCCTGGAGATCAACCATCTCCATGATCAGGTGATACTTCCTAAGAATTATATCTGGATTTCTGTTGGGACGGGGGTTCCTTGGCATAAGCCACAACTCCATTGTTACACAACGGTAGGAACGAAGTTCATCTCATGAACTTATATATATCCAGACTGCCTCTTTGGTAGCATCCTTGGTAACGATGCATCTTGCCTTTAATCGTGTAATATGTCACGGTATCTTGCTTGGAACTCTTCCAACATATCGTCCCTCCACTGAGGGTAAAGACAATACCTGCGACTGACATTCAGTCGTTCTTATCACCCTGGAACACTTCCAGTTATTCTCCCTAGGATCGATTGATACCATCTCAGTACAACTAGTGAGAATACTAAAATCCAATTAGATCTATCTCATAGATCCAAAACCCAGGATTTAGGAGGTATCACTTTGATCCTATATGGAGAATCTTTGTGATTAGAGGAGATTGACCGAGCATAGCATAGGAAACTCCTTCCCTATCAAGAATATGTCATCCACGTACTCTACGAGGATCACCACCATACTCTCTACTACCTTTTTGTATATACAAGGTTCATCTAACATTTTGATGAAGTCAAGCTTTTTGACTACCACATCAAAACAGACGTTCCAACTCCGCGATTCTTGATTTATCACATAAAACATCTTGCTCACGTTTCCGCTACTCCCACTGTCTACGAAGCCCTCTGGCTGTGTACTTATAGACGCTCTCTTCCAAATCATCATTTAGAAAAGCAGTCATGACACCCAACCGCCAGATATCGTAGTCATGGTATGTAGCCGTGGCAAGTAGGATCTTGATGGACTTAAGCATAGCTTTGAAATTCTCTACTTTTCGATGTACACCAAGTAATCTTCTCAAGATATACTTGCTCCTGATGGGGATTTAACCCTTCAGATAAAGCAACCAAAGTTCATACTTTGTTGGTGTATAAGGATTCCATCTCAGATCGCTAAGCATCCAGCCATTCTTACAGAGTCCCACTCCTGATGGCCTGCTCGAAACTAGTTGGGTCATCATCTCATGATGCTATCCTCGCTCAAACTGTCATAGAGAAACCAAAGAATCTCTCAGGTGGGTGAGGAACCCTACTAGATCGACGGAGAGGCTGAGGTTCGTTGGTTACAATTGAATCCTTTGGTTCTACCAAATCATCAGCTGCAGTTTGTATAGCTGGAACTCCTTCCAGTTCCCCCTCATGACCACTAATTTCTTCACAAGAAATTCCCTTTCACAAAGGTGGCATGCTGAGAAACAAAATATCTTTTGTTCCTCGGTTAGGTATAATATATTCCCTTGCGAATGCTTGGGATATCAACAAACTTCCACAGGACTTACTTTGCCTCGAGCTTGTCCGGATTTTGCTTTTAGACATAGGCCGGACAACCCCAAATCATAACAAACTTAAGATATGGGCTCTTCCCATTCCATATCACATATGACGTGGTAGGTAACTGATTTGGTTGGAACCCTATTCAATAGGTATGCAGCTTCTCAAGTGCATAACTCCCAAAAGGAAATAGGAAACTCAGTAGTACTCATCATAGAGCGCACCATATCAAATAGGATGTGATTGCTCCTCCCCGATACACCGACGTGCTGTGGTGTATACGGAGGAGTAAGGCTGAGAGAGAATCTCATTCTCCTTTATAATAGTCCTGGAATCCCGTGCTCAAGTATTCTCCTCCTTGATCTCATCAAAGGACATAATACTTATACCCGTTTTTGGTTCTCTACTTCTAACTTATATTCTGTGATTATCTCAAAAGTTTCGGACTTGTGTTTCAACAGGAACATATGCCTGAATCTTGAGAGATCATCAGTGAATGTAATGAAGTACTAAGAACCGGTCTTGGCATGTGTAGACAGGGGACCTTCATACATCAGCATGTATCAATCCGAAGAGTTCACTAACACTTTCTCTGTTTCCAATAAACGGAGCTGTGGTCATCTTATCTCTGTGATATGACTGGAAAGTTTCATAAGATGTAAATTCAAACTAATTTAAATATGCATCTATATGTAACTTCAGCTAGTCAGGTCGCATTGATATGACCTAGTCTACAATGCCTCAAGAAGGATTCGTTCATTTCTGAACTCTTCCTCTTGTGTGTGTTCTGTACATTAAGAACCGTGGTTTGATTTAGAACGTCAATACTTTTAGATAACGTGCCTGAACCGATCAACTCTTAAAATAGGAAATGTTCAAAAAATTATCCAACAATACAAAATTATATCCTTCTTTACAAATAAAGAGACTGATATGATGTTGTATATCAGGTTCGGTATCTAATAACATTCGTTCAGAATCAATGTATTCTGGTAATACAGGGTGATAACTACCAACAGACTTGGCTGCAACACTTGCACCGTTTCTATCTCATGAAATTTATCATCCGTTCTCAGTTCTCTACCTATCTGTAGCCCATGTAACAAATTACATATGTGGGATCCTGATCCGGTATCTCATACCCAGGACGTAAAGGATACTGAGAAACAGTTCTCGGTAATGAACACACCCGAAGAAGATGCATCAGCATGCACTTTCTTCGTTTGGGCGGCACAGGAATTCTGGTAATCCCTAATTTCCTGCTCTGTCTTATAACAATTATAAGTTGGAGCGGGACCAACGTTCCCTTGCGCAGTATAACAAGCGGGATCGGTCAATACATCCCTATTATTATCTTGATTAAGGCGTGATGTCGTCACTACCAGGAGAGAGAGAGAGAGAGAGAGAGAGAGAAGAAAACACTCAGCGTGCACTTTTACAAGATTAGATTGGTTATCAATTTATCTCATAAGGATGTCTCCCACTGTTTTAGTCAAATCTTCCTTTAAACCCTAAAAGGAAAGACTAGCCGGGATTAATTACACCTTACAAGTTCGCCAATCTTTCAGCTAGGCCAGTGCCGGTACTTTGAGGGAGGTTCCCCGTGCTTTTGCACGGACCTAATTAAAATAAATCTCGTCTTCCCAGGAACGTAACCCCATTGACACCTTTCTAGACACCTACTTGATCGGCTAATTGTAATGTGTAAAACTCTCCCAGGAGTAACTCTTACTCGCAGCGGGTATCGGGATCCAACTATCTCATAGAAGGTATGCAATCTTATTGCAAATTTCAACACTTGAAATTCCCAATGATATTTTACCCCTAGCATCCTATAACCTTGACGAAAGACAACAAACCATAGGCTACTAGTCAAGTTCAACCCGTCATTTCCCGATTGAATTAAACCCACCCGCACGACCCTTGACGAAAGCCAACAAAGTCGCACGACTACCCTAACTCAATCTCATCATATGCTTATACAGATAAGCATAAATAGCTACCGCACACTACACCTTGACGAAAGCCAACAAACATAGTACGAATACTATGAAGTACTTATATGAAATGACGGAGGGCTACGACAGGTTTTTAAGAAAACCCTTTGCGTAATGAACTTGATATCGTTGTAGAATCGAGTTATTTTAAATGGAGTCTTTTTTAGGCCTTTTCTAGTTTTGCTAAAGAGGTCACTCCCGGTGAAGGGATCGTCGGCTCTTTCCTCATCGAATATGGTGCAGGATATTTCACAAATATCACTATGCAAAGCAAAAACTATAGAAACAATCAAAAGACAAACCGAGTTTGTAGCATCTTCCAGTTTTGCTAAAGAGTTCACTCCCGGTGAAGGGATCTCGGCTCTTTCCTTATCGAATAAGTTGCTGGATGTTCTACAAGGAACACCGCTATGCAAAGCAAGAACAAGAGCTACCCGTTTTTAAACAAGCTTCTACAACATCTTTAGGTTTCATTTATTTCATTAATCTCATTAATGAAGTCCATTTTATTTTGCTTCACAAGCATCACATTTGAAATGAAATCTGCAATATAACATATATCTCATATATATATAATATAAACATTCGTCTCAGACAGTAATATGATCTCATCACAGAACATTGCAGCAGAAGAACATATATGAAATATTGGATATACTAGGACGTCCGTGTTTTAATAGGAGCATGCATAAAACACGGATTCCACGGTTGCGATGAATAGCCAAACCCACATCCCTAGACCGCTACGAGAGCGGCAAGCAACACTGCCAATTCTAGGGTTAGGAGACCCGGTCTCGACTCCTCGAGATGGTATCCCACTGGACCCTAGAACCCGATTACTTGTGCTCCCCGCCTTGGGTCTACCTAATGCGGAAAAGTAAATAATATACAATGGTGACATCATCCTCAGCCCGGAAGTGCCCAATAAAAGAATATTACATACAATGAATTTTACATGAATGAAAAAGAAAAACTCTCATCTCACATAAAACCCCCGGGTATTCAAAACGCAACGATCCAATATAACATATCACAGCAACACATAACATCACATATCATCAACGTAAGTAAATATGCGTATCCCAATTATCATTGATGTATAGCAACGAAGCCGGCGATACACCATATATTACGCTTACGGTCACTGAATAGAATGTGTAAAACTACAACAGTTGGAATCCGCAACCTCCTTAGATATCGCATGCCTAACCAAATGAATTCCTTAGACATCGCATGCCTAACAATTATAAACCCCGCATTTTAGTCTCAATATCGAAAACACTATTCATATCTAGTAGGCCAATTCAACAAGATTCCCGAAAATACTGATCGAATGATCGTCGCAAACTTTAGTAGACGGTCGCACCCCCTGATGCCGTCGACGAAGTGCACTAAGGCGGAACACCGCTGCCGCGAGCACCCGAACGGATGCTTTTGGCGACGGGGTTCTCCTACAGTCACTTGGTCGGGGCTATGGGGAGTGGCTATCTATTAAGTTTACCCGGCGAATATCCGCGTACGCTACGTGATTGCGACGGACTTTTGATCACATCAAAATTCCGTGGCAACCGATCATCTGAGACTGAACTGCTAGATTTATAACATTCAAATTAGTTATCTCATAACTATTTGTGGATTCCAAATATTGTATCACATTCCAGATAAATAGACAATGTTAAACTTTCCGATCGAATAAACAAACACCCAAGTTTTCCCAAATAGTTCTCAACACTTGAAATTAGTTTAAAAACATCCATCACATGCCACAGTACCAATGGTCCAGCCGTAGAAGGGTCAAGCCAACGCCTCACATGTTGCAACGCCGTACTGCCCCAAACCCTAAGGTTCAGAGGCAGTTCAAGATGTTCACATAATTGAGTTCAGGTTTGTTGTCTTCTAGAGGGTCCACCGCGTTACTTGCACGACTTAGAACGTTCTTAAACTACGGAAAAATCCAACACATGGAAATTTTCCGGCAGGGGAAAAAGTGAGTTATTGATATCCGTTCGAACTTTTTAACACGTTCTAAAATTATCCGGAAAAACTTAAACGGAGTTAAACTTTCCGATCGAATCAACGAGCTCCCAATACAACCCAGAAAACTCAACACTTGAGTAGGATTAAAAATTCTCAGAAACAACAGGAAGTACTTACGGATGTTAGTGTATAAAAACTATCCCTCAATCTACAGTACTTGCCCCGGAACTGCCGCCAATGCCTTGGTTTGGTCGTGGTTCCGCGGCTCTTTAAATGATTTAGGGGGTCATTTTTCACATGTCTCCATAGAATTCCCTACTGATTTTTTTGAGTATTTTTAATATGAAAAATATCAACTTTTTGAAAAATTTCCAGAAACTAGGGTTTTATGGGTATTCGGAGTTCGATCGGACTTTAAATTTCGCCTAGACTTCGCCTAAAGCTCTAACCTGGCTCTGATACCACTGTAGGGTTACTAGGAACACGCACAAGGGTCTATAAGGCATCAACCATGCCCGATTTAAAATTTAGCCGTGCCGAACAACCCTAAACCAAGATCTTAGACTAGAGATTAGGCGAAACAAAGCATGTTAAACACTTTAACATCTAAGAGTTTGGGATTACAACCTTTGTAGTCCGGTCCTTCACTTCATAAGCTCCGTTTTGTGGTCCCTTCGCTGCGATCATCAAGTTCCGGACTCTCGAGAGTCTCCACGAAGAGAAAGACGCAAGCTTGCTTCCGATCTTCGATAACAAAGATGATCTACCTTGAAGTTTCATTAACACAAACGCTCACTCACTAAATGAAGTGAACACCCTAATCTAAATGGCTAGGATAGATTAGGATGATGAAGTAGGATTTTAGCTCTCATTTATTTTCATTAACTCACTCATTTTCATCACTTTATAAAAAGCTACAAAGCTTTTCATGAAAGAAGGAAGAAGGAAGAAGAAGAACAATCAACCCTTTTGTGAGAATAATGAAAATCATATGTGAGGTTAGAAATGCAACCATAGTTAAGAATGAATCCTTAACTCATGTAGAGAAACAACCATGGTAAAGGGGTTTGGGTTAGGTTAAGGAAATATCTTCACAAAATATCTTAACCAAAACAAAAAGCAAAGCTTCTAGAAACTTCTAGAAAAGCTTAATCTAAATCAAACCCTAACCATGTTTAATCTCCACTAAACATGTTGCATTAATAACCATATCATGTTACAATATTATATATCACATATATAATATTTATTGTAACAAAATAAAATAATACAATTAACATATATCGCATATATATCAATGTATTACCCGAGTGAGAAAAAGAATCTTTTAGTGAGCTTATATTAGTTAATGTAATTTAATATATCAAATATATAATTATACATTAAATTGTCGAATCGACACTTGATCCGATAATCCGGCTATTTCACAAATAACTGACTAATGTAATCTGTATCAATTCATCGAATCAACACTTGATCCGATGACCCGGCTATATCACATATTCCCGACCGATATCTCATATCACGAGAATTTTGTACGGTATCACATAAACGAATTGTTTTCGGTCCCGCACATATCACATATGTGCTACTACTCCGTTTTTCCTGAGCCAAGAAACCTCTGTATAGGACTCTAAAGAATCGTCAATACGCCGGCAGTAGGTGATGATCATATCAAACACCCACAAGCTGCAAGCGATCAGCTAAACGTAACAGCCACCCAGGTATTGAGCGCTCAGAAGATCAATAAGAAAGCCTGTACATTCTCCTGTGAATCCAGTCAGTAACACTCCCGTACAGTCCGGTCTCTCCGTATGATATGTCGCAGTCTCGCCTAGGGGTGGTAAACGTCAGACCCCAGTAGCTTGATAAGTCGTGTCGATATGTGGTCTATAACAGTTCGAGAAACTACTGATAATACTTACCAAAAAATCTCAGCAACCCTGGCCAGGGATTTCCAGTTATAGCCAATCGAACACAGCACGACATCAACTCCCTATACCGGGAAAGACGAATCCCCTCCTATCGCTCATTGCTTCCATGTGATTCGGGACTGTACCAAAAAGACACCTTTTTGCACGCCCTCTTAGACGTGGTATGATGGAAATCAAAGCACAGTGGGAATCACACAAGACTCTATGACGATCTCGGGTCAACAGACTACTCTGTACCAGTGTCACCGGAGAACTGCCATCTGACGTGAGGTATAATACCATCTGGGAGTTCTCGGTGAGTCCGTACAGTGTACCCAGTCTCCACTGAGCACCCGTATACCTTCTCTGATTTCAAACACCAATGGATATGGGATCATCCATCGCCCATTATATGGGTCAAGAAGCGCATACGCTAGTCTACTCTGGAGTATCTATGCCCTGTCTCGGTACTCCCACGACTAGGAACATTTGAAGGATGTACTTGGCGACTACTCTGTTTCCACTGGTATGATCCGCATCATAGTCCTGGTAGTCAAGCACTCATCCTAAGGGCTTTATCAACACGTAACATAGAGACAATCAGAGTACATGTTAAGATAAAGAGTAACCAGATAGCGTACTATCATGTCAAGCAAGAAAGTCCTCCCTGTATATGTCCAAGCATCCACTACAATATACATCATATGTACAGTAATGGCCTATAGGGCATACATATAACTAACAGAACGGACCCGCCGAGAACTCCCAGATTGTATTATACCTCACGTCAAATTGCAGTTCTCTGGTGACACTGTTACAGGTTAGTCTCTCGACCCGAGATTGTCATAGAGTCTTTGTGATACCCACTGTTCTTTAATTTCCACCATACCACGGTCAAGAGATCATGCAAAATGGTAGGTTTTGGGTACAGTCCCGAGTCACATTGAGGCAATGAGCGATAGGAGGGGTTCGTCTTTCCCGGTATTGGGGGTTGATGTTGCGCTGTGCACGATTGGCTATAACAGGAAGTCCCTGTCCAGGACTGATTTGGAGATATACTAATAAGTGTTATCAGTAGTTTCTCGACCCGTTATGAGCCTCACATCGGCACGACTTATCGAGTTATTGGGGTCTGACGTTTACCACCCATAGACGAGATATGCGACATATCAGACGAAGAGACCGGACTGTACGGTAGTGTTACAGATTAGATTCGCAGGAGTATGAGCAAGCATGCTTGTTGATCTTATGATCGCTCAATACCCGGGTGGCCGTTACGTTTAGCAGACCGCTTGCGACTTGTGGGTGTTTGATATGACCATCACCTACTGCCGGTGTATTGAAGAGTCTTTAGGGTCCTACACAGAGGTTTCCTGGTTCATGCGAAATGGAGTAGGAGCACATATGTGATATGCGCGTTACCGAGATTAATGCGCGTATGTGATACCGCATTCTATTCTCATGATTTGTGTTGTCGACCGGTTATATGTTATATAGCCGGGTTATCGAATCAAGTGTTGATTCGATATGTTGATACACATGATATTAGTCGGTTGTATGTGATATAGCCGGATTATTAAATCAAGTGTTTATTTCATAATTTAATGTATAATTATATATTTGATATATTAACTTACATTAACTAATATTAGCTCACTTAAGAATTCATTTTCTCACTTGTGTACACATGGTATATATGTGATATATATTGATGTACATCTTTTGTGTCATGCTAGATGCCACATGCTACATGGGTGTATGAGACTTACACCATGCTTATAATAATGGATTGATTTTATTTATTTTAAGTTAATCAAAATTATTAGGTAATTAGTCACATGGTTCAAGCTTGTAGAAGCTTCTGGAACCATTGACCAAGTCCACTAATTTTTTTTTACATGTAGTTATTTATTAACCTAACAATTATTAGTTTGCCATGGTTTATTCTCTACATGGGTTAGTGTATGACACTAACTCACCGATGGTTGTTATTCTCACCTCATGAGTTCATTCTCATCTCTTGACTTCATCTTCTTCATCCTTGAGAAAAAGCTTTCTAGCTTTTTCCAAAGTGAGAAAATATTGTGAGAAAAATAAAACTAAAGTGAGCCCACTTCCGACTTCATCATCCTTTACTATTAGCCATTTAGTTTAGGGTGTCTGCTTCACTAATTTCACCATTAGTGAAGAGGTAGTATGAGCTCGAGTCTCCTCGACGTAGATCATCTTCGGCTTCGAAGACTTCGAGCAAGCTTGTTCATTTCTCCGGGAGAACCCTTTCTAGAGTTCGGGAGATCACAACTCGCAGCGAAGGGACTACTACACGGAGCTTTTGAAGTGAATGACCGGTCTACAAAGGTTGTATTCCTCATTCACTTAGATGTAAAGTAGTTTAAATTTTGTATCTTCGGATTTTCTAGTAAATATTCTAGGGTTAGGGTTAGCTAGAACGGCAAATTTTTGAAATTGGCATGGACGATGCCTCCCGAAACCTTGCTGTCATGCTAGACAACCCTGCAGGAACTTCAATCTGACAATAGGTATAATACCAACTGGCATGTTCCCGGCGAGTCCGTCCGGTGTACTCATAACCCAATGAGCACCTGTATACTATCTTAGGTGAACCTACTGATACCAATGGCTTGTGAGACCGGCCACCGCCCCTCTTCGGGGTCTCGATCCGTTTACACTAGTCTACTCTCGGAGTATCGATGCCCAGTCTCGAAACTCCCATGACTAGGGACACTTTAAGTATATGCTTATAGACTACCCAACTCTTACGTATATGATCTCCATCATACTGCTGGTAGTCAAGCAAGAATCCTATGGGCTCTATCAACATGTAATAATGATCTGTAAGGTCACCTGAAGCATGTACACGATGATAAAGACAAACCAGATAGCATACTATAATCTCGAGTAAGACTGTTCTACCGGTATAGGTCTTCCCTCAATCATTGCAATCACATGCCTGTGATCAAATAATGGACTTGAAGGCACTATAGCCAACAAGTAGACCCGGTCTCGACTCTACGAGATGGTGTCCCACTGGACTCTAGAACCCGGTTACTTATGCTCTCCTCCTTGGGTCTATCCTAATGCGGAAAAGTAAATAATATACATCAATGGTGACATCATCCTCAACCCGGAAGTGCCCCAATAAAAGAATATTACATACAAGTTTTTACATGAATGAAAATGAAAATCTATCATCTCACATAAAAACCCCGACTATTCAAAACATGACGATCCAATATAACATATCACAGCAACACATAACATCACATGTCATCAACGTAAGTAAATATACGTATCCCAATTATCGTTGACATATAGCAACGAAACTGGCGATACACCACATATTACACTTACGGTCGCAGAAAAGAAAGTGAAAAACTACAATAATTGGAATCCGCAACCACCTTAGACATCATAAATCCAATGTATCACATACTTTGGATTTCATGCTTAACCAAATGAATTCCTTAGACATCACATGCCTAACAATTATAAACCCCGCATTTTTGTCTCGATATTGAAAACACTTTCCAATTACTAGTCGGGTAATTCAACAAGATTCCCGATAACCTGATCGAATGCTCGTTGGAAACTTTAATAGATGGCCGCACCCCCAATGCCTTCGACGAAGTGCACTAAGGCGGAACACCGCGGCCGTGAGCACCCGAACAGATGCTTTTGGCGATGGGGTTCTCCTACAGTCACTTGGTCGGGGCTATGGGGCGTGGCTATCTAGTAAGGTTACCCGGCGAGTATCCGCGTATACTACGTAATTGCGACGGACTTTTGATCCACATCAAAATTCTGTGGCAACACATCAAATGAGTTTAACTTGCTAGATTTATAAAATTCAAATCAGTTTTCACAAAACCGATTATGTGGATTCCAAATATTGTATCACAATCACAGATAACTAGACGATGTTAAACTTTTCGATTGAATGAAAAAACACCCAAAATTTCCCAAAGAGCTCAACACTTGAGCGGAGTTTAAATAATACCCAGAACATGCCACAACACCTATGGACCAACCGTAGAAGGGTCAACCCTTGCCTCACTTATGGCGCTGCGGAACTACCACATACCCTAGGGTTTGGTGGCGGTTCCGACGGTCACAGAATCGAGTTAGTGTTTCGTTCTTCGAGTGGGTCCACATAATCACCTGCATGATTTTCTAAAGATTTTAAACTTGGAAAAATCCAACATTTGAAAAATTTCCAGCGAGGGAGAAAATGGGTTATTGATATCCGTTCGAACTTTTTAACGTCGTCTAAATAACCCGTAACGATGTTAGAATTAAGACTACGAAACACTCTGAATTGCCTTTACCGAAATATAACATCACATAAAATATCAGTAAAAGCAAGCAATACCTGAAACACCAAAACCCAGAGACTGGAACACCAAAAAAATTGAAGCCATAATGCATCTAAAGAAACCGGCCAGCTCGGATTTTCCCTTCATGTCGCCGGCCAAAATCCGGTGAAGGGGGCTCAAATTTCTGTGGTGTTCATGTTACATCTCATATAACATTCTGCAATTGCTTAAAAAAATTTTAGACACTCTGAAAATTTCGACAGAAACTAGGTTTTTAATTCCTGTGTTTCGGTTTCGTAATTCTACAAATATCATCTAATTGTCTAGCATGGCTCTGATACCACTACATGGTTCCCTAGGTCGCCGCTAGGTTTCGGGAGGCATCGACCATGCCATTTTATAAAAATTTGCCGCGCTAAAGAACCCTAACTTAGAATCTTAACTAGAGAATTAAACGAAACAACATGTAAACATCTTTAAATCTAAGTGAACAAGGAATACAACCTTTGTAGACCGGTCCTTCACTTCAATAGCTCCGTGTAGTAGTCCCTTCGCTCAAAGTAGTGAACTCCCGGACTCCAGAAAGGCTCCACAAGATGAACGGAACATGCTTGCTTGAAGTCTTCGAGGCCGAAGATGATCTACGTCGAGGAGACACCAACTCAAGCTACCTCTTCACTAATGTGGAATTAGTGAAGCAAACACCCTAAACTAAATGGCTAGTATAGTAGAGGATGATGAAGTAGGAATTTTGCTCACTTTAGATTTATTTTTCTCACAATATTTCTTCACCACGAGAAAAGTAAGAAAGCTTTTTCTTGATGAAGAAGAAGATGAAAATGGAGAAGAGAATGAAAACACATTACGTGAGAATAGCAACCATGGGTGAGTTTGTATCATATACTAACTCATGTAGAGACTAAACTATGGCTAAGGATAATGATTAGGTTAATAAATATCTTAAGTAAAACAAATTAGTGGGCTAAGTCAATGGACACTACAATCTTCTACAAGCTTCAACCATGACTGATTGCACCAATTTTTGAATTACTAAAATAAATAAAAACCTTTAATTATCAAGAGCATGGTGTGAGTCTCAAACACCAATGAAGCATGTGGCATCAAGCATGACAAAAAAATTGTACATTAATATATATCACATATATACTATATGCACACAAGTGAGAAAAAGAAATGTTTAAGTGAGCTAATATTAGTTAATGTAATTCAATATAACAAATATATAATTATACATTAAATTATTAAATCAACACTTGATTTAATAATCCGGCTATATCACATACAACCGGCTAATATCAAATGTAACAACCTATCAAATCAACAATTGATCCGATAACCCGGCTATATCACATATAACCATCCGATATCACATATCGCGAGAATAGAATACGGTATCATATACATGTATTAATTTAGGTCCCGCACATATCACATATGTGCTCCAACTTCGTTTCGCCTGAGCCAGGAAACCACTGTGTAGGACTCTAAAGACTCGTCAATACGCCGGCAGTATGTGGTAATCATATCAGTCACCCACAAGACGCAAGCGGTCTGCTAAACGTAATGACCACCTGGGTATTGAGCGATCAGAAGATCAACAAGCAAGCCTTCTCATACTCCTGCGAATCCAATCAGTAACACTACCGTACAGTCCGGTCTCTTCGTCTGATATGTCGCATATTACTGCCTGGGGGTGGTATAACGTCAGACCCCAATAGCCTGATAAGTCATGCCGATATAAGGTCCATAACGGTTCGAGAAACTAATGATAACACTTACCAGTAGATCTCAGCAACCCTGGCCAGGGAGTTCCTGTTATGGCCCATTAAGCATAGCGCAACATCAACCCCCAATACAGGGCGAGACGAAATCCCTCTGATCGACACGATTTATTACATTTTAATACCGCTCATTTCCTATCATTTTGATAATAAATAGTTCTATTAATCTCTCTCTACTAATTAGTACAGAATATAGGTACACAGGCAAAAACATTGGAGACGGTACACAACATGAACTGAAATGATGGTTTTTAACCAGAACTACAAACGGGCAGAGAACAGATCAAGATTAAAAGAGTTTTCAACAAAGAAAGAGTGTGACCAAGTGTGAACATGTGTGAACATGGACTTACCAAGCATACAAATAGGCATTGCCATGATTTGCTCTCTGTTCATTGCTCCAGAATTCACCCATGTGAGAATTAGACTAAATTGCAATTACAGGGAGGCATTCAACTAACCAGAAGACTTATGTACCAAGGTGGGCCCCATCGTCCAAGTCTAGGCCGCCAATATAGTCAATTTGGCAGCAATTTTCGGCCAAGTTGGAACCGTTTTGTCTCTTCCAAGTTCTGTAGGTCCCTTATTGTGTATTTAGTCCACCTGTGGTTGCAACTTTTGATTTTGGGTTTCCTATAAATAGCAGATCTCAGATTTAGATCAAGGGAGGTCATTTTTGAAGAGAATAATGTGTATTTTTTTTATAGCTTCTTCTTCTTCCCTCTTTGAGCTCTCACTTGAGTGCTCCATTAAGGAGGTTAAAGTTGCTATTTATCTTGTATCTCAAGCCCTCCATTTTGTTAATAAAGAATTGCACTTTCTTTTGTTTAACTTCTTGTTCTCATGTTTTTCTTTTGTGTTTCATTTTTCTATTTTATGATGTTTGAGTAGTTCTTTATGGTTGTGGTGATGGTGAGGATGTGAGATGAACGGCTTTGCCTGCCTCCATCTCTTGTTAATGTTTAATGTGCTCAAACTGTGATTATAATCTTAAGATTGCTAAATGAATGTGTTTGATATGGTATGTTGATTTTGATGGTTACTTGCAACCTATATCACAAACCATATTCTCTCATAATCAACATTTTGCAAGGTTAAGATTAGAATCAATTTAGTGTTAAGGTTGCTAAGCATTAGATATGGTATTTTGTTAACAAGTTGATTGACACACTTCTTGGTTTCATATAACCTATACTATCACAAACCACTTAGCAAGATTAACTCTAAAACCACTTGCTCTCATGTGCTAATTTGTGTATTTGATGTTGATATATGCTTGCTAACCCTTATGCTTAGTGTTGATACTTCAAGCTTGGACACACAAACGGTAAGTGAGCCAAGACGGATTCGTTTCGTATCTTGTTTCGAACTTCGATATTTTGATGATTTGTGCTTCGCAACCGCATTGAAAAGTCATGCATCATGTCGGGATCAACACAAGGATGGACAACTCATGATCAAGGGAGCGCCGAAGAAATCGCTGCGATTCAACCATCCGAGCCAAAGCCACGGCCACCTTTCTTTCTAACCTTGTTTCTATATTTCCGTATTTTAGTTTTAGTGACAACCAACCCAATTATTTTGTTCCTTGAACCTTAAGCGACACTACCTAATCTCCAATTCCATGTGGATCGACCCGTACTTGCCGGCTCGCTACAACGCGCCGTGCACTTGCGGTTTATAAATTTTAAAACGAGAACGATCTCGCGTGCGCATTATTTCCAAAACTGATTCTATTTCCAAAATATACGCGTTGGCGCATGCGGGTGAATTCCCAACAAGTTTTTGGCGCCGTTGCTGGGGAGTTGGAAGTTATTAGGTATTGTTATTTCTGGTTCGTACCAACAAACTAACTATTAACTCATTTTTTTTCAAAACTAACAAAACACTAACTTTTCAAACATTTGTTCTCTGTCTTTTTGATCTGCTGTCACACTGTGTTTAATTATAAGATCTTGCATATAACATTAGGACACTAATAGGACAAGAAGCACACAGTAAAAAGTTGGTGCCGCCATTCAAAAATCTGGCCGCAAATAAATTCTCTTTGGCCGCAAATTGCTTCCTATCTGCCTCCAATTGTCCCATTTTTTTGGTTGTTTACTTCTTCGTCCCATTTGCGATCTATTAGTATATGCAAAATTTCACATTTGTGTGTGTGCAGGAATTGGGGCAGATATATCGCTTTTGGCACTAAATATCGTATTTTCCGACATTTCAGGTTTTTACGGAATTACGACCAGCGATCGTACGGAGCGAGGCTCAAATGTAATTTCAAGACATTAGTGAAGTATAGTGCCAGACATCCGGGTAGTTTGACCCGCGCAAGCGAACATTCAACGACTCGGATCACTTTCAAAGTGGTTTTCTTAAAACAAATCATATCGGTACGTATTTCCTAACACCTTCGCTCGAATCCGACGCAGTCCAATAATTCTATCTGTTGCAGGATTCTTCGCACAATTTTGCCGCCAAATTGAACAAGAGAACTAACCGTATTTCTTGCAGCGCATAATACTTAACTGAAAAAGATTGATTTAATTGATTAATTTTCTTAAATTCTTTTATTGATTGCGCATTGCATATTAATATGGATTTTAAGGGCATAAATGACTAAACAAGATACGGTAAAGGATTTCATCATTTTTTTTCCGTAGCCCACAAATCACAAAACTGCATTTTTGCATACTCCCAGTAATTTAAAATCAACTAGAATTTTGACCTTAAGGACATCACGCACATTAGGAGAAGTTAACTGTGTTTAGAACACCGCTTAACGGTATATCTTTTACGGGGTGTCAAGGCAAGCGTTCAAGAGAAAGGGTTATTTAATTAAGGAACTTCGCGAAAGCGTTGTAGAACCTCCCCTTCTCTCTTGCACTTACCTGGCTTCGTGATCCGTATATCATGAGCCCGTTTCTCGACACAGTTTTATTTCGACAATCAGGTTCTTGAGCAGGTCTAGTTGACTAGCATACCATAGAATGCTAGGGGTGTGATATTCTTTATTTTTATGACATTTGTGCATCTTGTTAATATCGGCGATACACAATACAATTCATTTTTTCACGATTCTTATTCTTTTGTTTATACTCAGTCCCAATCCATTTGTTTAAATTGCCACGATTCATCCCACATTCATAATAATTGTCCTCTTGTAAGGGGTGACCAACCGTCCCAAATTTTTGAAAACGGCCACCCACCTAACACCCCTGAACCCAGTCCCACTTCAAACCTTGACCAGATGATTGAAGATTTAGAGAGATAGGTTGACAGAATGAAGGCTCTAGCATCACCACCATCACAACCCCTTCAACCCGAAACAATTGAACCATCTTTAGGGAGTGATAGTGAGATGGATGCTAGGCTGACCGCTTTAGAGTTAGGTATTGAAGTGATGACTGCAGTCGAGAATCAATCAGCTTCCACGTTATCCCAATTCATACAACAGTCTGAGCAATTATTTCTTGCGCATGCCCAATCTTTGGCTAACATAGAGGAACAAGTGAAACATTTAGCTGTAAAGATTCTAAGGAATGAGCACAATCAATCGGATCCGAATAATGTGAATGTCTGTCATCTAGGAAGTCACCCGAGAGAGTTAAATGATCAACCAAATTTTGATGATTTCATAGATAATGATACGATTGAATTGACTGAGTGTTGCCAGGACACACAAGCAAACCCTCTAAGTCAGTCCACCACTAGCCTTCAGGTATCCACTTAGCCTCTTGTCACTTGCCAGGACACATAAGCAAACCCTCTAAGCGCGTTATATTCTATGGATTTCCTGCTGTTTGAGTTCCTTCTGTTGTGATCCTCGCCTTTAGGCGTTGTATATTATGTTGCAAACTGGTTGATTTTAAAATGGTTTTCCTACACTCTACTACTTTTCTTGGTTTTGATTTCTGAGTTTTCGGCTTACTTAGAACACGTACGGCTTAAGACTTTCGTAGTCTAGGTGCCGGTCATATTTCGTAAATTTCGGGACGTGACAGAAACACTGTCATAAACTCAGCCCAGGTCATAGGAGCAAGACTTGCGACTCTGCCTCTCTCCAACGACTCACACCACTTCTGGGCCAGACCCTCCAGCCGGAAACTCGCAAACTCTACCCATCTCTCATT
The DNA here is from genome assembly GCA_030015575.1 of Agapanthus africanus. NCBI lineage: Eukaryota > Viridiplantae > Streptophyta > Magnoliopsida > Asparagales > Amaryllidaceae > Agapanthus > Agapanthus africanus. Next base: position 112,057,173 of record CM057351.1, read on the forward strand.
GGAGCATCAGAGCGAACGATAAATCCTGGCCATCCGGTCGATAAACGACTGCGGATCCTCAGTATTATCTGTGCCAGTAAACACTGGAGGTCTCAGCCTTATAAAATCTGTCAGTGACACAGTAATAACATTCGGAGCTTTAACTGCAGCTACCAGAACGGTAGGTACCATCGTGGTCCCTGCAACGGGTGGAACAACTGCCGACCCCTGCGCTCGAATGGCCTCTACCAAAGTCCCCATCATCTGGCGCAGGTCCTGCATACCAGCCCCAAACATAGCAATATGCTCCGGTACAACAGGTGTACCGCCCTAGTTAGTACTCGCCTCTGATGAGTTAACTCTGATCTCAGCCCTCGCGGTCGCTCTCTGTGCCTTCGTAGTCTTCGGCGGCATATAGGCTGGAAATTGAAACAAGATTCGATAAGGAAACAGGAATCGAATTACAAGGATGTATATCATCACGGAGGAAAATCAATCAATAACTCCTAAGGTCGCTTAGGCGGAGTACCGTGTCGTAAGTATGCCGCGGAACATACACACGCTACGTCACTCTGCTTAAGCTACCTACTCCATCATACCAAGATCAACCTACACTCCGAAAGGTAAAACCTAACGCTCTCATACCAACTTTGTCACGACCCAAAATTTGGCCCGTAACCGGCACCTAAACTACGTAACGTCTACAGGCGTACGCAACACAAGTAAGCCGAAACCCAGAAATCTAAACCACCAAAATCTGGATCAACGGAGAAAAACATAGTTTTAACATTTGGAAAAAAAACACAAGTAAAATCTCTAACTCTAGTTTTCCTTCATAAAAAAATTCGGCAGCACCTCCTTTGTAAAAAGCAGCCCCGAAAACAGGTACAACATAGATAAAATATAAAGCATCCCGAATGGGAGCAAAATCACGCCCAACGGAGGAAACAATCGCCACAACATGTATACGATGCCGAAGCGAAGAAATATCAAAGAAAAGACCGCAATAAGAAGTAAACTTTCCAACATAACCGGCTCCTACGAGCACGGCACCCAAAGTCACCAAAATATACAATACAGAATCCTCACAAGTCGTCTCTAAGTCATATACAAACAGTGGTAGATGGAGAATACTAGATCCAACAAAAGATATACAATGTACAAGAAGATAACCGCAAACCCACCTAAAAGCAAAGGCCTCACTGCCTGACGTAGCGGTATCCTCAAAAGTAGAGATGATAAGACGCCCTGCCGCGACTACTCTGAGGGTAAGTCCTGCAAAACACTGTGGCACAACGGGGGTGAGTTGCCAACTCGTGAATAGCAATTAACATCATACTGTAATCGCGAGTATGCACGAACAGCGATCTATCTATCACATGTAATCCGATAGCATAAGTATGAAAAGTGAATATGCAGCAATCATGTAAAGGTACATCATCAGGGTACTACAACTACATGAAACAATGCATAACAACAATAATCCTGAGTGTGTGGGATGATACAATAAAATCTCATGCAAAATCATCAGCTTGGAAAAACACCAGTGTCCCTCACTGACACATCAAATCCCAAATTCTCAGGCACCGCATCCAAAGATCGGCTCTCACATCCTGTAAGTCTCATGGAACCTGAGTGTCAAACATCGACACCCGAAACATCATGAAAACATATCCCTATGTGTATATATATACGTATATAAGTATGAGGATATCAACCCCGTATGTCCATCGACGATACATAAAAATCATGGAAAACCTGAGTATCTAACACCTAAACTCGAAACATCATGAAACCCGTTTCTAGCATCGACACGTAAATCCTCATAACTCAAGCGCTGTCACCATGACTGTCCTGACGATATGTCGTACATCACTCCCAACGATAACCGCCGAGTCCAAATACAGTCACCGGTAGGTACTTTCCCACCTTCCAGGCTCATCGTCTGTACCACGAACATCTTGCCGAGGGGAACCGTACCGGGCCCCACCACACGGCCCACTCACTCCTCGCATCGGGTATATATCACAAATCTCAGAACCGAGAAATCTCATGGTGGACGCATCAAATATCATATCAAGAGAAACCGGGTTTTCAAACAATACATAGTTTCTTGAAAATACCCCCACGGTTCTCAAATCCATAAATCATATGAAATCCATATCTCAATGCATAAATCCATTTAAAACAGATATATGCAACATAAAACATCAATATGAGCATATAAAGGGAAAACCGCTCTTTTAAATGAATCCAGCTTTAAAATATATCTTGTGGTTCCTAAAATCCTCCGAAAACAAATGCTGCATCATATGAGGTGTACATGTAACTATAGCAAGGTTTAAGTATCTACATGTAAGCAAGTAGGTATGTTGCATTTCATAAGCGTAATGATCAATAACTCAATATCACATATCAAAACAATACCACTTAGGGTATATACAACTAAAGCAACATATGTGGTATACATGTCAGTATGTGTGCATGGTGTACATGTAACTGAAATTGAGTATGTGAGTGTAATGTCAATATATATGCATGATGTACCAGTAGCCATAACAAGATATACGTCAAGTGGAATAAGGGTCACTACCTCAACTATTCCTGCCCAATGCAATATCACGTATGTATGTGTTTGTGCGTGTCATGGCAATTACAGACGGTGTGGGTGTAGCATACAATTTAGTGCTCATGCAACATGAACCGTCAGTAATGTGTTATATCTACAGATACGAGTCAGGTACAAAATGTAATGCTGTGCAATGACATTCATATGAAAGTAACTAATAGGCAAATACTTGCAGCTATCATATCATATCTGCCCCGACGCATAACGCCATACGGGCGATTTCCCCGTAGATGTTAAATATACTCACCAAAGGTCTCCAGCTATGAAAATCCGACCACCTGCTTCCCCTTGTTCACAGCGTCCGAATTCCCCGCTTGCGACGCTATATTTCCACAAACACAAGAAATAGTGCAAACATCTCAGAAATCGACCAATATAACGTAAAACTACGTATTAAATAACGCATCAACACTAAACTAACTTCCGAGTGTACGTCTAGTGGCTAAAATGCGTAACGATACCACAAAACCTACCCAAGTACAGCAGCTGCACAAGATCACGATTCGTGTTACAACACGTAACACGCGGACTCAAAACACTAGTTTATAGGTAAACGATCCCAGATTTTGCATACTGTAAATACTAAAAAAGTAAACAGTACCAAACACCCCTAACCCACAGCAGACTGCTACCTACAAAAGCCAAACCCCGGCACCTCCCTCCATCGCCGGCGTCACCGGAATTTTGCCTAGGGTCGCCGGCCGAGGCCGGTGGGTGGGTCTCGTGTCTCAGGTGGTGCTCCAGGGTCACTAGTTCATCACTATAAATTTGTTTGATTTTTCTGTAAAAATCCCAGGTGACAGCAGTTCACAGAGGCTCTAAAAGACATTAAAAACCCGATATTGCACTAATCGATATTGAAAGTGTTCTAAACCATAATCAACGAGCTATACAATATAAAAACTCCTATTTATCAGTGTAGGGATTATACCTATCAATTTTAGCTCACAAGATCCAAGCTTTACTAGTTTCCAAGTGATCCAAGAGCAAGGACCAAGACTTGAAGTATATTTTGGAATTTTGGAGAATTTTGAGTTTGGAATGATGAAAAATGGAAGGGAAATGATCAAAAGCAGTAGAGGAGGAAGGGATCTCGGCCAAGTGAGGTGGGTGAGGAATTGTGTAGGGTTTTCTAGGAATTTCTAACAATAAATGCAATTTAATGCATTCTCACAACACATGCACACATGCATGCACCTCATTTCTTTGATTCTTTTCTTTTCTTTATTCTAAATTATAATTCCAAACAAATATCTATATAAAGTGAGAAGGTTTTGGTTTAACTCAAAGTTAAATTTGAAGAAAATATCGCTATAGAGAAATTTCCCAAAATGTCAATACCGAATTAAAATAATATTAAAATTGGGAAAAATTCTAATTGAACCAAAACGTCCCATATACCCCCAAAGCTTGCGCACTAGCTTTATTTTAGCTAAACTAGGTGCTGGAAAGTCTATATGGTCGTTTGAACACAGTCGGGTTAAAACGGAAAATACCGACAATTTAACCCTAAAACGGAAAAATTCTCATAACGATTTCTAAAACGTTACAGTTTGGTATTGCTTGTTTTCTTGGTTTCTGCTCCAGATTAAATCTGGGACCAACTACCTATATTTTTTTAGTATTGTGACTTGCGTGGCACGTACGTTCCGAGTCTAGGTTTGGTGTCTGCTGTGTATCACATCCAATCGGGGTGGTTTCGGACGTTAGCACACACGTTTTGGTGCTTCGAGTGCACACGCGTTTAGCTTGTGGCGCTAGTTTTCTTGTATGGTCTTGACATCGCGTTTGTAAGAATATTAGCCTTATGTGTGTTTTATTGTGTAGTTCTAGGATTGGTCGCGGAGACATCGGACGCGGCAAGGAAAAGAAAAGTGGTGATTGGATCAGACTAGCTGAGGCGTTCCGGTGAGTAGATGTACACATCTACGGGGGAATCGTCTTGATGGCGCAAGACGCCCGATAGTTAGAATTTCTATTAGTACTTGCACTTATATGCATAGTTCCTAGTTTTTCATCTCGTTGCATCGCATCATCTTTTATGTATATATGTCATATCATCTCATAGGACACTTTCACCATTACCATTGGTTTATGCAGCACGGGCACTATTCATATGGACACACACGCCTTGGTAATTGCTATGCCACGAACACTATATAACTTGTTTAAATTAGAATCTAAAACAATTGCACCATATATGATTTGTAAACCTGTACTTGTTTGTTCAATTCATCAGGATGGATACGTAGGATTGCTAGTCATATGCATATACCTCATTGCATCATCATTCATGCATAGTCTTCTAGTCACACATCGTATTTCATATTGTTGATACCATAGGCATTCATCATCACCGACATGTGCACATATGGTGATTTTTCTTGAAGATTTCAGTATTATGAAATTTCTGTATTTTTGGGAAAACCGCAAGAATTTTATAAACCTGTTATCATTTTAATAATGCAAGTTACGGTTTTCTCGTGATATGATGTATGTGTCGTCCACCATGAGATTTTTCGGTTCTTAAGCGGTATCATACACCCGATTCGAGGAGGAGGAGGAACTGTCTGTGGGTGCATGGTTGACCCGGTGCGGTACCCCGGGGCAAGATGGTCGTAGATGATGGCGTTGAGCCCGGCAGGGGAGCACTACCGACCGGTTATTTGTGACGCGGCGGATATCCGGAGGATACCGACATAGTCGTGAGATTTGAGATGGGCCAGTCCAGATTGCCGGAGCTCAAGATATTGAGATATTGATACATTGAGACGGGCCAGTCCGGATTGTCGAAACCCAAGATATTGAGATATTGAGACATCGAGGTATGAGACTTGAGATGTCGAGACAATGAGATATTCATACTTGGTGTCGATGCTTGACATAGATTTCTATTGATTTCATTGATGATACCACAGTTAAATTACAGAAGTTTTACTAAGATAAGAATACAGATTTTCTCGTACTAAACATATTCAGATCTCGTGTTGATTATGCATTCATGTTGCATACATACTTGTGCATCACATCACTTTAGTATAGTTAGGCTGTGACGAAATTGTGTGCATGCTTACAATAGCTTTATTAGATGTTACTTACTACCTACGAGTTGGCAACTCACCCCCGTTGTGCCACAGTATTTTGCAGGTCCGACCCGTCAGCACTGTAGCGGCGGGCGCACTTCCTCATTTCGTTCCTTTTGCTTGGACTTGCGGCATTGTTCGTCGGTGGTTTGCGAGGATATTTTGTTTCCACCTTGTATTATCATTGTATCTATTGTACTCCATCTACCGTATTTACCACTTTTACCATTGTATTTGCGACTTAGAGAGGAGACCGTGAGATTTGTATATATATATGTTGTTTCTCTGGTGTCGAGCTCCCTTGAGCCGACGTGATACTTTCTTATCTGTAGGGTTCCTAGGCACTCTTGTGAAGGTTCATAAGGCATCAAACATGCCCGGATTAAATTTTAGACGTGCCGAACAACCCAAAGCCGGGATCTTTGCTAGATTATTAGGGTTTAACATGCAAGAAGATAACTTTTATCTAAGTGTGAGGGATAACAACCTTTGTAGTCCGCTCCTTCACTTCACAAGCTCCGAGTAGAAGTCCCTTTGCCGCGATCCACGATCTCCCGGACTCATGAGAGGCTCCACGACTCGAACGATCCATGTTAGCTCGAAGTATTCCAAATCTCCGATGATCTACCTTGAAGTTGCTACGGCTCAAGCTTTCTCACTCTAAAGAGATGAACACACTAATCTCATGGGCTAGATGAGATGAGGATGAGAGAGTAGTAATTTTGCTTTCTTTTTATATCATTTTCTCATATTATTTCATCACTTAAGGATTTTCTAGCAAGCTTTTCAAGAGAGAAGAAGATGATAATGGAAAATCAATAATCCTATTAATCCTTTTGTGATGAATAGAATATAAACCATATGATTGAATTGCAAACCATGGTCAAGGATGAGTGGTCAAGATTTTGTAGAGAAATAACTAGAGTTAGGGTTTGGTTGAGTTAAAGAAAGTGTCATCCTAAATATCTTAAGAATGACAAAAGAAAAAGCTTCTAGAAGATGCATGAAACATCTAACCCAAATCAAACCCTAATCTCAATTAATCCTCCTTAAACATGTTTAACAATTAATCATAACATGTCACAATAATATATATCACATATATATTATATATTTGCAACAAAAGAAAATAATACTATTAACATATATCGCATATATATCAATGTATCATCCAATTAGAAAATGAAATAATAAAGCGAGCCAATATTAGATAATGTAATACAATATATCATATATATTATTATACATTAAATCATCGAATCAACACTTGAATCGATGATCCGGCTATATCAAATATTACCGACTAATATATCATGTACCGATTCATCGAATCAACACTTGATCCGATGTCCCGGTTCATATCTAAATATCGCGAGAATATAATACGCTATCCCATATCGCATTATTCTCGGTCCTGCACATATCACATATGTGCCTCTACTCCGTTTCGCCTGAGCCAAGAAACCTCTGTGTAGGACTCTAAAGAATCGTCAATACGCCGGTAGCAGGTGATGATCATATCAAACACCCACAAGCTGCAAGCGGTCAGCTAAACGTAACAGCCACCTAGGTATTGAGCGATCAGAAGATCAACAAGCTAGCCTGTGCGTTCTCCTGTGAATCCGATCAGTAACACTCCCGTACAGTCCGGTCTGTTCGTCTGATATGTCGCATATCAAGTCTAGGGGTGGTATACGTCAGACCCCAGTAACCGATAAGTCATGTCGATGTATGGCTCATAATGGGTCGAGAAACTACTGGTAACACTTACCAGTAAATCTCTATATCAGTCCTGGCCAGGGACTTCCAGTTATAGCCAATCGAACACAGCACAACATCAACTCCGTATACCGGGAGAGACGAATCCCCTCCTATCGCTCATTTCCTCCATGTGATTCGGGACTGTACCCAAAAGCCACCGTTTTGCACGCCCTCTTGGACGTGGTAAGGTGGAAATCAAAGCACAGTGGGAATCACACAAGACTCTATGACGATCTCGGGTCTACAGACTACCCTGTACCAGTGTCACCGGAGAACTGCCATCTGACGTGTGGTATATCACCATCTGGGAGTTCTCGGCGAGTCCGTCAAGTGTACCCAGTCTCCACTGAGCACCCGTACACCATCTCTGATGTCAAAAACCGATGGATATGGGATCATCCATCGCCCATCATATGGGTCAAGATGCGTATACGCTAGTCTACTCTGGCGTATCGATGCCCTGTCTCGATATACCCTCGACTAGGAAAAATTATAGGATGTACTCATCGACTACCGCGGCCCCACTAATATGATCTCATCATAGTCCCAGTAGTCGAGTACAGATCCTAAGGGCTTTATCAACATGTGAGAGTAAAACAGTAAACCAATACAAGTCAACATGTTAAGATAAAGTGAAACCAAATAGCATACTATCATGACGAGCAAGAAAGTAATCTCTATATATATCCAAGCATCCATTATAATATACATCATATGTACAACAATGTCCTCTAGGGCATATACATAACTAACAATCTCCCACTTGCACTAAGGCCAGCTGCTGTAGTATCGCATACCTAGCATCCCGAATAATCTCTCAAAATGTATCTGGGGAATAGCCTTCGTGAATGGATCCGCAGTGTTGTCCTTCGTATCTACTCTCCTGACCTCGATCTCCCGGCGATCAACTATCTCCCTGATCAGGTGATACCGCCTCAGAATATGTCTGGACTTCTGATGGGACATGGGTTCCTTGGCTAACGCCACAGCTCCATTGTTATCGCAATACAGAGGTATTGGATGCTCAATGGATGGAACCACACCAAGTTCACTAATAAACTTCTTGATCCAGACAGCCTCTTTGGCAGCATCGTTGGCAGCGATGTATTCAGCCTCCATCGTCGAGTCTGCAACGGTATCCTGTTTGGAACTCTTCCAACATACCGCCCCTCCATTGAGGGTAAAGACAAAACCCGAATGCGACTTAGAGTCGTCCTTATCACTTTGGAAGCTGGAATCGGTAAAGGACTCCACCTGGAGTTCTCCGTTACCATACACAAAGAACATCTCCTTAGTCCTTCGTAAGTACTTGAGAATGTTCTTCACTGCTGTCCAATGACTCTCTCCAGGATCTGCTTGATACCGACTCGCTACACTTAGTGAGTATGCTACATCGGGTCTGGTACATAGCATCGCATACATGATAGAGCCTACTGCTGAAGCATAGTGTATCCCTTGCATGCGAGCTCTCTCCAAATCAGTCTTGGGAGACATCTCTTTGGAGAGAGTGAGTCCAGAGATCGTGGGTTGGTTCCCACGCTTGGATTCTTCCATACTAAACCTCATTAGTATGGTGTCAATGTACCTGGATTGGGAAAATCCCAATATCCGTTTAGATCTATCTCTATAGATCATGATTCCCAATATGCAGGTGGCATCACCTAGATCTTTCATTGAGAATCTCTGTGATAAGAAGAGCTTGACTGATTGCAGCATAGGAATATCATTTCCTATCAAGAGTATGTCATCCACGTACAATACGAGGAATACAACCTTACCCTCTGCTACCTTCTTATAGATACAAGGTTCATCTATATTTTTGATGAAGTCAAACTCTTTGACTACAACATCAAAACAGATGTTCCAACTCCGCGATGCTTGCTTTAACCCATAAATGGATTTAAGCAGCTTGCACACGTTTCCGCTGCTCCCACTATCTATGAAGCCCTCTGGCTAAGTCTTGTACACGCTCTCATCTAAATCACCGTTTAGAAAGGCGGTCTTAACATCCATTTGCCAGATTTCGTAGTCATGGTATGCTGCAATGGCAAGTAAGATCCGGATGGACTTAAGCATAGCCATTGGAGAAAAGGTTTCGTCATAGTCCACACCTGGTCTTTGACGAAAACCTTTTGCTACAAGTCTAGCTTTGAAAGTCTCAACCTTTCCATCTACACCAAATTTCTTTTTAAAGATCCACTTGCTCCCAATGGGTTTTACCCCTTCAGGAGCATTTTCCAAAGTCCATACTTTGTTGGTGTACATGGATTCCATCTCAGATCGCATTGCATCCAGCCATTTCACAGAGTCACCACTCGTGATGGCCTGCTCGAAACTAGTCGGTTCATCATCATCCATGATGCAGTCCTCGCTTCCACCATCAATGAGAAAACCGTAGTATCTCTCAGGTGGACGAGAAACCCTACTAGATCGGCGGAGGGGCTGGGGTTCGTCGTGTACTACTGAATCCTCTGGTTCCAATAAATCATCAGTTGTAGTCTGTGGTGCTGGAACCTCTTCCAGCTCTACCTCTTTGCCACTAATTTCTTTTTCGAGAAATTCCTTTTCTAAAAAGGTGGCATATTGAGAAATAAACACTTTTTGTTCCTCAGCGTGATAGAATATATACCCATAAGAATCTTTTGGATATCCTACAAACTTACATATACCTGATCTTGCCTCGAGTTTGTCCGGATTTTTCTTTTTAACATAGGCCGGACAACCCCATATCTTAACTCGTTTAAGAGATGGTCTCTTCCCATTCCATATCTCATATGGAGTGGTAGGCACCGATTTAGTTGGAACTCTATTCAATAGATATGTGGCTGTTTCCAGCGCATAACCCCAAAAGGAGATAGGTAACTCAGCAGTGCTCATCATAGAGCGCACCATATCTAATAGGGTGTGATTCCTTCGCTCCGATACACCGTTGTGCTGTGGTGTATAAGGAGGAGTAAGCAGAGAGAGAATCCCATTCTCTTTTAGATATTCCCGAAACTCATTACTTATGTATTCACCTCCTTGATCAGATCGAAGAATCTTAATACTTTTGCCCGTTTGATTCTCTACTTCGTGCTTATAATCTCTTAATTTCTCAAAAGCTTCAGACCTGTGTTTCATCAGGAACACATGTCCGAATCTAGAGAGATCGTCAGTGAATGTAATGAAGTAGGAAGAACCGTTCCTGGCATGCGTAGACATGGGACCGCATATATCACTATGTACCAGTCCTAAGAGTTCGGTAACTCTTTCTCCGTGTCCACTAAACGGAGCTTTGGTCATTTTTCCTTTGAGACATGAATGGCAAGTATCACAAGATGATAATTCGAACGGATTCAAATAACCATCTCTATGTAACTTAGCCAGTCGTGTCGCATTGATATGACCAAGTCTACAATGCCACAAGAAGGATTCGTTCATATCTGAACCTTTCCTCTTGTGTGTGTTTTGTATATTTAGAACTGTATTCTGATTTAGAATGAATATGCCATTATGTAACGAGCCTGATGCAATCAACTTTTGATATAGGAATATGTTCATAACATTATCCTGTACTACAAAATTATATCCCTCTTTACTCAATAAAGAAACTGATATAATGTTGCACATCATGTTCGGTATATAATAGCACTCATTTAGAATCAGTGTATTACGACTTGGCAATACAAGGTGATATTCGCCAACTGCTTTGGCTACAATACTTGACCGTTCCCTACTTGAACGGAATGATCACCTTTTCCCAGTTCTCTACCTTTACGTAGCCCATGTAACTGTTTACATATGTGGGATCCTGATCCGGTATCTAATACCCAGGACGTAGGGTGAACTGAGAAACAGTTCTCAATAACTAACACACCCGAAGAAGATGCATCAACATGCATGATCTTTTGGGCGGTGTGAGAATCCAGATATTCTCCTGTTTCCTGTTCAGTCTTATAACTTTTATAAGAAAGAACGGGTCCAACATTCCCTTGCTCAGTACAATAATCGGGTTCAGTCAATACATCAATATTATTATCTTGATTATGGCCTGACATGGTCGCTACCTGGAGAGAGAGAGAAGAAAACACTTTAGCGTATGCTCTTGCAAGATTTGATTGGTTATTATCTTATCTAATCAGGATGTCTCCAACTGTTTTTATCAAATCTACCTTCAAACCCTAAAAAGGTAAGATTAGCCGGGATTAATTAAACCTTACAATTTCGTCAATCTTTCAGCCAGATCAGTGTCGGTACTTTGAGAGAGGTTCCCTGTGCTTTCGCACGGACCTAATTAAAGTAAACCTCGTTTTCCCAGAGGCGTAACCCCGTTAACACTTTTCTAGACACCTACTTGATCGGCTAATTGTCCTGTGTAAAACTCTCCCAGGAGTAACACTTACTCGCAGTGGGTATCGGGATCCAACTATCTCATAGGAGGTATGCAATCTCATTGCAAATTTGAACGCTTGAAATTCCCGATACTATTTTTACCCCTAGTGTCTTATGACCTTAACTATGGTCAACAAATCATAAGCACTAGTCAAGTTTTACCCGTCATTTCTTGATAAATTTAGACCCACCCACATGACCCTTAACTATGGTCAACAAAGTCATATGACTGTCCTAATAAATCACATCTTATGTTATATAGGAAAACATCACTTAGCTACCGTACACTGCGCCTTAACTATGGTCAACAAACGCAGCACGAATACTAAGTACTCTATTTTCCTAAAATGACGGAGGGTTACGCAGGTTTTTCAGAAAACCCCGAGCGTAATGAACTTGATATCGTCGTAGAATCGAGTGTTTTTGAAAAGGAGTGTTTTTGAGGCTTTTCTTAGTTTCGCTAAAGGGGTCACTCCCGGTGAAGGGATCGTCGGCCCTTTCCTCATCGAATAAGGTGCAGGATATATCATATATACCGCTGTGCAAAGCAAAACACTAAAAGCAATCAAAAGACAAACCGCGTTTTGTAGCATCTGCCAGTTTCGCTAAAGGAGTCACTCCCGGTGAAGGGATCTCGGTCCTTTCCTCATCGAATAAGGTGCGGGACATATCATATATGTCACTGTGCAAAGCAAAACTGTAGCTACCCTTTTTATAAAGTTTTGATTCTACAACATCTTTAGGTTTCTTTTCTTTTTATTAATCTCATTAATTAAATCCCATCAGCTTATGCTTCCTAAGCATCACAGAAGAAACGAAAGCAGTAAAATTTATATATCAGCATATATATATAGTATAAGCATTCGTCTCAGGCAGTAATATGATCTCATCACAGAACATTGCAGCAGAAGAACATATATATGAAATATTGGATATACTAGGACGTCCGTGTTTTTAATACGAGCCTGTATAAAACACGGATTCCACGGTCGCGACGAATAGCCAAACCCACATCCCAAGACCCCTACGAGAGCGGCAAGTAAAACTGCCAATTCTAGGGTTAGGAGACCCGGTCTTGACTCCTCGAGATGGCCTCTCACTGGACCCTAGAACCCGGTTACTTGTGCTCCCCTCCTTGGGTCTACCTAATGCGGAAAAGTAAATAATATACACTGGTGACATCAACCGCAACCTGGAAGTGCCCCAAATAAAAGAATATTACATTACAAATGAATTTTACATGAATGAAAATAAAAACCCTCATCTCACATAAAACCCCCGGCTATTCTGATCGCGACGATCCAATATAACATATCACAGCAACACATAATATCTCATATCATCAACGTAAGTAAATATGCGAATCCCAATTGTCGTTGGCATATAGCAACGAAACCGGCGACATCACATATTACACTTACGGTCACAGAAAAGAAAGTGTAAAACTACAATATTTGGAATCCACAATCACTTTAGACATCGTAAATCCGAAATATCACATACTCCGCGTTTCATGCCTAACTCTATGAATTCCACATATTGTATCACATTCCAGATAAATAGACAGTATTAAACTTTCTGAACAAATAATCAAACACCCAAAATTTCCCAAAGTGCTCAACTCTTGAGCGGAGTTCAAATGATCCCAGAATATGTTACGGTACCGGTGATCCAGCCGTAGAAGGGTCAAGCCGACGCCTCACATGTGGCACGCCGTACAGCCCCAAACCCGAAGGTTCAAAAGGCAGTTCAAGACGGTCACATAATCGAGTTAAGGTTTGTTGTCTTCAAGAGGGTCCACCGCTTAACTTGTAAAATTTTTCCGAAAGATTTAAACCTAGTAAAAATTCAACGCTTGAAAGTTTGCCGTATAGGGAAATAGTAAGTTAATGATATCCGTTCAAATAATTTAACAGTTTCTAAATATCCGGAAAGAAATACGAACTTAAAAATTCCGATCGAATCTACTATTACAAAAGAAACCCCAGATTTAAACAATACTGGAATCACTGTTAAAAATATCCAGAAGCCTCAACAAGTACCTACGGTTATTACCAGGAAGCCACGTGTCGCCAATCGATCAATCCGCAGCGGAACCGCTGCGCAAGGCATGCTTGCGCCGCGGTTCCGCCGCCGTTTGATCGAATTGGGGGCTCGGGCTTCTTGGTAATTCTTAGAATTCCCTGCTGATTTTTTTACATATTTTTAATTCAGAAAAATCCCAAAATTTAAAAAATTTCCAGAGAGGGGGCTTTTTGTGTCGTTTCGGGTTCGATCGGAGTTTTAACTTCGTAAACACATCGCCTAATGCTCTAGCTAGGCTCTGATACCACTGTAGGGTTCCTAGGCACTCTTGTGAAGGTTCGTAAGGCATCAAACATGCCCGGATTAAATTTTAGACGTGCCGAACAACCCAAAGCCGGGATCTTTGCTAGATTATTAGGGTTTAACATGCAAGAAGATAACTTTTATCTAAATGTGAGGGATTACAACCTTTGTAGTCCGCTCCTTCACTTCACAAGCTCCGAGTAGAAGTCCCTTTGCCGCGATCCACGATCTCCCGGACTCATGAGAGGCTCCACGACTCGAACGATCCATGCTAGCTCGAAGTATTCCAAATCTCCGATGATCTACCTTGAAGTTGCTACGGCTTAAGCTTTCTCACTCTAAAGAGATGAACACACTAATCTCATGGGCTAGATGAGATGAGGATGAGAGAGTAGTAATTTTGCTTTCTTTTTATATCATTTTCTCATATTATTTCATCACTTAAGGATTTTCTAGGAAGCTTTTCAAGAGAGAAGAAGATGATAATGGAAAATCAATAATCCTATTAATCATTTTGTGATGAATAGAATATAAACCATATGATTGAATTGCAAACCATGGTCAAGGATGAGTGGTCAAGATTTTGTAGAGAAATAACTAGAGTTAGGGTTTGGTTGAGTTAAAGAAAGTGTCATCCTAAATATCTTAAGAATGACAAAAGGAAAAGCTTCTAGAAGATGCATGAAACATCTAACCCAAATCAAACCCTAATCTCAATTAATCATCCTTAAACATGTTTAACAATTAATCATAACATGTCACAATAATATATATCACATATATATTATATATTTGCAACAAAAGAAAATAATACTATTAACATATATCGCATATATATCAATGTACCAACCAATGAGAAAATGAAATAATAAAGCGAGCCAATATTAGATAATGTAATACAATATATCATATATATTATTATACATTAAATCATCGAATCAACACTTGAATCGATGATCCGGCTATATCGAATATTACCGACTAATATATCATGTACCGATTCATCGAATCAACACTTAATCCGATGTCCCGGTTCATATCTAAATATCGCGAGAATATAATACGCTATCCCATATCGCATTATTCTCGGTCCTGCACATATCACATATGTGCCTCTACTCCGTTTCGCCTGAGCCAAGAAACCTCTGTGTAGGACTCTAAAGAATCGTCAATACGCCGGTAGCAGGTGATGATCATATCAAACACCCACAAGCTGCAAGCGGTCAGCTAAACATAACAGCCACCCAGGTATTGAGCGATCAGAAGATCAACAAGCTAGCCTGTGCGTTCTCCTGTGAATCCGATCAGTAACACTCCCGTACAGTCCGGTCTGTTCGTCTGATATGTCGCATATCAAGTCTAGGGGTGGTATACGTCAGACCCCAGTAACCGATAAGTCGTGTCGATGTATGGCTCATAACGGGTCGAGAAACTACTGGTAACACTTACCAGTAAATCTCTATATCAGCCCTGGCCAGGGACTTCCAGTTATAGCCAATCGAACACAGCACAACATCAACTCCGTATACCGGGAGAGACGAATCCCCTCCTATCGCTCATTGCCTCCATGTGATTCGGGACTGTACCCAAAAGCCACCGTTTTTCACGCCCTCTTGGACGTGGTAAGGTGGAAATCAAAGCACAGTGGGAATCACACAAGACTCTATGACGATCTCGGGTCTACTGACTACCCTGTACCAGTGTCACCGGAGAACTGCCATCTGACGTGTGGTATATCACCATCTGGGAGTTCTCGGCGAGTCCGTCAAGTGTACCCAGTCTCCACTGAGCACCCGTACACCATCTCTGATGTCAAACACCGATGGATATGGGATCATCCATCGCCCATCATATGGGTCAAGATGCGTATACGCTAGTCTACTCTGGTGTATCGATGCCCTGTCTCGATATACCCTCGACTAGGAACAATTATAGGATGTACTCATCGACTACCGCGGTCCCACTAGTATGATCTCATCATAGTCCCAGTAGTCGAGTACAGATCCTAAGGGCTTTATCAACATGTGAGAGTAAAACAGTAAACCAATACAAGTCAACATGTTAAGATAAAGTGAAACCAAATAGCATACTATCATGACGAGCAAGAAAGTCATCTCTATATATATCCAAGCATCCATTATAATATACATCATATGTACAACAATGGCCTCTAGGGCATATACATAACTAACAATGACACGTGGCTTTTCTGGTAATGACCGTAGGTACACTGTAGGGTTCCTAGGCACTCTTGTGAAGGTTCATAAGGCATCAAACATGCCCGGATTAAATTTTAGACGTGCCGAACAACCCAAAGCCGGGATCTTTGCTAGATTCTTAGGGTTTAACATGCAAGAAGATAACTTTTATCTAAGTGTGAGGGATTACAACCTTTGTAGTCCGCTCCTTCACTTCACATGCTCCGAGTAGAAGTCCCTTTGCCGTGATCCACGATCTCCCGGACTCATGAGAGGCTCCACGACTCGAACGATCCATGCTAGCTCGAAGTATTCCAAATCTCCGATGATCTACCTTGAAGTTGCTACGACTCAAGCTTTCTCACTCAAAAGAGAAGAACACACTAATCCCATGGGCTAGATGAGATGAGGATGAGAGAGTAGTGATTTTGCTTTCTTTTTAAATCATTTTCTCATTTTATTTCATCACTTAAGGATTTTCTAGCAAGCTTTTACAAGAGAGAAGAAGATGATAATGGAAAATCAATAATCATAATAATCCTTTTGTGATGAATAGAATATAAACCATATGATTGAATTTTAAACCATGGTCAAGGATGAGTGGTCAAGATTTTGTAGAGAAATAACTAGAGTTAGGGTTTGGTTAGGTTTAGAAATGTGTCATCACAAAATATCTAAACCATGACAAAATAAAAAGCTTCTAGAAGGTGCAAGAAGCTACTAACCCTAATCAAACCCTAACCTCAATTAATCATCCTTAAACATGTTTAACAATTAATCATATCATGTCACAATAATATATATCACATATATATTATATGTTTGCAACAAAAGAAAATAATACAATTAACATATATCGCATATATATCAATGTATCATCCACTGAGAAAATGAAATAATAAAGCGAGCCAATATTAGATAATGTAATACAATATATCATATATATTATTGTACATAAAATCATCGAATCAACACTTGAATCGATGATCCGGCTATATCGAATATTACCGACTAATATATCATGTATCGATTCATCGAATCAACACTTGATCCGATGTCCCGGTTCATATCTAAATATAGCAAGAATATAATACGGTATCCCATATCACATTATTCTCGGTCCTGCACATATCACATATGTGCCTCTACTCCGTTTCGCCTGAGCCAAGAAACCTCTGTGTAGGACTCTAAAGAATCGTCAATACGCCGGTAGCAGGTGATGATCATATCAAACACCCACAAGCTGCAAGCTGTCAGCTAAACGTAACAGCCACCCAGGTATTGAGCGATCAGAAGATCAACAAGCTAGCCTGTGCATTCTCCTGTGAATCCGATCAGTAACACTCCCGTACAGTCCGGTCTGTTCGTCTGATATGTCGCATGTCAAGTCTAGGGGTGGTATACGTCAGACCCCAGTAACCGATAAGTCGTGTCGATGTGTGGTTCATAACGGGTCGAGAAACTACTGGTAACACTTACCAGTAAATCTCTATATCAGCCCTGGCCAGGGACTTCAAGTTATAGCCAATCGAACACAGCACAACATCAACTCCCTATACCGGGAGAGACGAATCCCCTCCTATCGCTCATTGCCTCCATGTGATTCGGGACTGTACCCAAAAGCCACCGTTTTGCATGCCCTCTTGGACGTGGTAAGGTGGAAATCAAAGCACAGTGGGAATCACACAAGACTCTATGACGATCTCGGGTCTACAGACTACCCTGTACCAGTGTCACCGGAGAACTGCCATCTGACGTGTGGTATATCACCATCTGGGAGTTCTCGGCGAGTCCGTCCAGTGTACCCAGTCTCCACTGAGCACCCGTACACCATCTCTGATGTCAAACACCGATGGATATAGGATCATCCATCGCCCATCATATGGGTCAAGATGCGTATACGCTAGTCTACTCTGGTTTATCGATGCCCTGTCTCGATATACCCTCGACTAGGAACAGTTATAGGATGTACTCATCGACTACCGTGGCCCCACTAGTATGATCTCATCATAGTCCCAGTAGTCGAGTACAGATCCTAAGGGCTTTATCAACATGTGAGAGTAAAACAGTAAACCAATACAAGTCAACATGTTAAGATAAAGTGAAACCAAATAGCATACTATCATGACGAGCAAGAAAGTCCTCTCTTTATATATCTAAGCATCCATCATAATATACATCATATGTACAACAATGGCCTCTAGGGCATATACATAACTAACAATCTCCCACTTGCACTAAGGCCAGCTGCTGTAGTATCACATACTTAGCATCCCGAATAATCTTTCAAACTGTATCTGGGGAATAGCCTTCGTGAATGGATCCGCAGTGTTGTCCTTCGTATCTACTCTCCTGACCTCGATCTCCCGGCGATCAACTATCTCCCTGATCAGGTGATACCGCCTCAGAATATGTCTGGACTTCTGATGGGACCTGGGTTCCTTGGCCAAAGCCACAGCTCCATTGTTATCGCAATACAGAGGTATTGGATGCTCAATGGATGGAACCAAACCAAGTTCACTAATGAACTTCTTTATCCAGACAGCCTCTTTTGCAGCATCGTTGGCAGCGATGTATTCAGCCTCCATCGTCGAGTCTGCAATGGTATCCTATTTGGAACTCTTCCAACATACCGCCCCTCCATTGAGGGTAAAGACAAAACCCGAATGCGACTTAGAGTCGTCCTTATCACTTTGGAAGCTGGAATCGGTAAAGGACTCCACCTGGAGTTCTCCGTTACCATACACCAAGAACATCTCCTTAGTCCTTCGTAAGTACTTGAGAATGTTCTTCACTGCTGTCCAATGATTCTCTCCAGGATCTGCTTGATACCGACTCACTACACTTAGTGAGTATGCTACATCGGGTCTGGTACATAGCATCGCATATATGATAGAGCCTACTGCCGAAGCATAGGGTATCCCTTGCATGCGAGCTCTCTCCAAATCAGTCTTGGGAGACATCTCTTTGGAGAGAGTCAGTCCAGAGATCGTGGGCTGATTCCCACGCTTGGATTCTTCCATACTAAATCTCTTTAGTATGGTGTCAATGTACCTGGATTGGGACAATCCCAGTATCCGTTTAGATCTATCTCTATAGATCATGATTCCCAATATGCAGGAGGCATCACCTAGATCTTTCATTGAGAACTCTTTGATAAGAAGAGCTTGACTGATTGCAGCATAGGAATATCATTTCCTATCAAGAGTATGTCATCCACGTACAATACGAGGAAGACTACCTTACCCTCTGCTACCTTCTTATAGATACAAGGTTCATCTATATTTTTGATGAAGTCAAACTCTTTGACTACAACATCAAAACAGATGTTCCAACTCCGCGATGCTTGCTTTAACCCATAAATGGATTTAAGCAGCTTGCACACCTTTCCGCTGCTCCCACTATCTACGAAGCCCTCTGGCTGAGTCATGTACACGCTCTCTTCTAAATCACCATTTAGAAAGGCGGTCTTAACATCCATTTGCCAGATTTCGTAGTCATGGTATGCAGCAATGGCAAGTAAGATCCGGATGGACTTAAGCATAGCCACTGGAGAAAAGGTTTCGTCATAATCCACACCTGGACGTTGACGAAAACCCTTTGCTACAAGTCTAGCTTTGAAAGTCTCAACTTTTCCATCTACACCAAATTTCTTTTTAAAAATCCACTTGCTCCCAATGGGTTTTACCCCTTCAGGAGCATTTTCTAAAATCCATACTTTATTGGTGTACATGGATTCCATCTCAGATCGCATTGCATCCAGCCATTTCACAGAGTCACCACTCATGATGGCCTGCTCGAAACTAGTCGGTTCATCATCATCCATGATGCAATCCTCGCTTCCACCATCAATGAGAAAACCGTAGTATCTCTCAGGTGGACGAGAAGCCCTACTAGATCTGCGGAGAGGCTGGGGTTCGTCGGGTACTACTGAATCCTCTGGTTCCACTAAATCATCTGTTGTAGTTTGTGTCGCTGGAACCTCTTCCAGTTCTACCTCATTGCCATCAATTTCTTTCATAAGAAAACCTTTTTCTAAGAAAGTAGCATGTCGAGAAACAAACACCTTTTGTTCCTCGGGGTGGTAGAAGATATACCCTTGTGAATTTCTGGGATATCCTACAAACTTACATAAGACTGATCTTGCCTCGAGTTTGTCCGGATTTTGTCTTTTGACATAGGCTGGACAACCCCATATCTTAACATACTTAAGAGATGGTCTCTTCCCTTTCCATATCTCATATGGAGTGGTAGACACAGATTTGGTAGGAACCATATTTAATAGATGTATGGCTGTCTCAAGCGCATACCCCCAGAAGGAAATAGGTAGCTCAGCCTCGCTCATCATAGAGCGCACCATATCTAATAGGGTGCGATTCCTCCGCTCGGATACACCGTTGTGCTGTGGTGTATAAGGAGGAGTAAGCTGAGAGAGAATCCCATTCTCTTTTAGATAATCTAGGAACTCACCGCTTAAGTATTCACCTCCTCGATCAGATCGAAGAATCTTAATACTTTTGCCCGTTTGGTTCTCTACTTCGTGCTTATATTCTCTGAATTTCTCAAAAGCTTCAGACTTGTGTTTCATCAGAAACACATGTCCGTATCTAGAGAGATCGTCAGTGAATGTAATGAAGTAGGAAGAACCGTTCCTGGCATGCGTAGACATGGGACCGCATACATCACTATGTATCAGTCCTAAGAGTTCAGTAACTCTTTCTCCGTGTCCACTAAACGGAGCTTTGGTCATTTTTCCTTTGAGACATGAATGGCAAGTATCATAAGATGTAATTCGAACGGAATCAAATAACCATCTTTATGTAACTTAGCCAGTCGTGTCGCATTGATATGACCAAGTCTACAATGCCACAAGAAGGATTCGTTCATGTCTGAACTTTTCCTCTTGTGTGTGTTTTGGATATTTAGGACTGTATTCTTATTTAGAATGAATATGCCATTATGTAACGAGCCTGATGCAATCAACTTTTCATCTAGGAATATGTTCATAACATTATCCTGTACTACAAAATTATATCCTTCTTTACTTAATAAAGAAACAGATATAATGTTGCACATCATGTTCGGTATATAATAGCACTCATTTAGAATCAGTGTATTACGACTTGGTAATACAAGGTGATATTCGCCAACTGCTTTGGCTACAATACTTGCACCGTTCCCTACTTGAACGGAATGATCACCTTTTCCCAGTTCTCTACCTTTACGTAGCCTATGTAACTGTTTACATATGTGGGATCCTGATCCGGTATATAATACCCAGGACGTAGGGTGAACTGAGAAACAGTTCTCAATAACTAACACACCCGAAGAAGATGCATCAACATGCATGTTCTTTTGGGCGGCGTGAGAATCTAGATATTCTCCTGTTTCCTGTTCAGTCTTATAACTCTTATAAGAAAGAACAGGTCCAACGTTCCCTTGCTCAGTACAATAATCGGGTTTAGTCAATACATCAATATTATTATCTTGATTATGGCCTGACATGGTCGCTACCTGGAGAGAGAGAGAAGAAAACACTTTAGCGTATGCTCTTGCAAGATTAGATTGGTTATTATCTTATCTAATCAGGATGTCTCCCACTGTTTTTATCAAATCTACCTTAAAACCCTAAAAGGTAAGATTAGCCGGGATTAATTACACCCTACAATTTCGTCAATCTTTCAGCCAGATCAGTGTCGGTACTTTGAGGGAGGTTCCCCGTGCTTTCGCACGGACCTAATTAAAGTAAACCTCGTTTTCCCAGAGGCGTAACCTCGTTAACACTTTTCTAGACACCTACTTGAATGACTAATTGTCCTGTGTAAAACTCTCCCTGGAGTAACACTTACTCGCAGTGGGTATCGGGATCCAACTATCTCATAGGAGGTATGCAATCTCATTGCAAATTTCAACGCTTGAAATTCCCGATAAAACTTTTACCCCTAGTGTTCTATGACCTTGACGAATGCCAAACAACCCATAGTCCACTAGTCAAGTTCAACCCGTACATTTCTTGATTGAATTAATCCCACCCGTACGACCCTTGACGAATGCCAAACAACGCCGTACGAATACCCTAATCCAATCTGCATCATATGCATAAGCAGATAAATACTAGTTAGCTACCGTACACTACGCCTTGACGAATGCCAAACTACCGTAGCACGAATACTAAGTAGTACTTATCTGAAATGACGGAGGGCTACGCAGGTTTTTCAGAAAACCTTGAGCTTAAAGAACTTGATATCGTCGTAGAATCATGTGTTTTTGAAAAGGAGTGTTTTTTAGGCTTTTCTTAGTTTCGCTAAAGGGGTCACTCCCGGTGAAAGGATCGTCGGCCCTTTCCTCATCGAATAACGTGCAGGATATATCATATATACCGCTGTGCAAAGCAAAACACTAAAAGCAATCAAAAGACAAACCGCGTTTTGTAGCATCTGCCAGTTTCGCTAAAGGAGTCACTCCCGGTGAAGGGATCTTGGTCCTTTCCTCATCGAATAAGGTGCAGAATATATCATATATATCACTGTGCAAAGCAAAACTGTAGCTACCCTTTTTATAAAGTTTTGATTCTACAACATCTTTAGGTTTCTTTTCTTTTATTAATCTCATTAATAAAAATCCCATCAGCTTATGCTTCCTAAGCATCACAGAAGAAACGAAAGCAGTAATATTTATATATCAGCATATATATATAGTATAAGCATTCGTCTCAGGCAGTAATATGATCTCATCACAGAACATTGCAGCAGAAGAACATATATGAAATATTGGATATACTAGGACGTCCGTGTTTTCAATACGAGCCTGTATAAAACACGGATTCCACGGTCGCGGCGAATAGCCAAACCCACATACCAAGACCCCAACGAGAGCGGCAAGTAACACTGCCAATTCTAGGGTTAGGAGACCCGGCCTCGACTCCTCGAGATGGCCTCCCACTGGACCCTAGAACCCGGTTACTTGTGCTCCCATCCTTGGGTCTACCTAATGCGGAAAAGTAAATAATATACACTGGTGACAGCAACCGCAACCTGGAAGTGCCCCAAATAAAAGAATATTACATTACAAATGAATTTTACATGAATGAAAATAAAAACCCTCATCTCACATAAAACCCCCGGCTATTTAGAACGCGACGATCCAATATAACATATCACAGCAACACATAATATCTCATATCATCAACGTAAGTAAATATGCGCATCCCAATTGTCGTTGACATATAGCAACGAAACCGGCGATATCACATAATACACTTACGGTCACAGAAAAGAAAGTGTAAAACTACAATATTTGGAATCCACAATCTCTTTAGACATCGTAAATCCGAAATATCACATACTCCGCATTTCATGCCTAACTCTATGAATTCCACATATTGTATCACATTCCAGATAAATAGACAGTATTAAACTTTCCGAACAGATAATCAAACACCCAAAATTTCCCAAAGTGATCAACTCTTGAGCGGAGTTCAAATAATCCCAGAATATGTCACAGTACCGGTGATCCAGCCGTTGAAGGGTCCAGCCAACGCCTCACATGTGGCACGCCGTACTGCCCCAAACCCGAAGGTTCAAAAGGCAGATCAAGACGGTCACATAATCGAGTTAAGGTTTGTTGTCTTCTAGAGGGTCCACCGCTTAACTTGTACAATTTTCCGAAAGATTTAAACCCAGTAAAAATTCAACGCTTGAAAGTTTGCCGTACCGGGAAATAGTAAGTTAATGATATCCGTTCAAATAATTTAACAGTTTCTAAATATCCGGAAAGAAATACGAACTTAAAAAATTCCGATCGAATCTACTATTACAAAATAAACCCTAGATTTAAACAATACTGGAATCACTGTTAAAAATATCCAGAAGCCTCAACAAATACCTACGGTTATTACCAGGAAGCCACGTGTCGCCAATCGATCAATCCGCCGCGGAACCGCCGCGCAAAGCATGCTTGCGCCGCGGTTTCGCCGCCGTTTGATCGAATTGGGGGCTCGGGTTTTATGGTAATTCTTAGAATTCCCTGCTGATTTTTTTACATATTTTTAATTCAGAAAAATCCCAAAATTTTAAAAATTTCCAGAGAGGCGGCTTTTTCCGCCGTTTCGGGTTCGATCGGAGTTTTAACTTCGTAAACACATCGCCTAATGCTCTAGCTAGGCTCTGATACCACTGTAGGGTTCCTAGGCACTCTTGTGAAGGTTCATAAGGCATCAAACATGCCCGGATTAAATTTTAGACGTGCCGAACAACCCAAAGCCGGGATCTTTGCTAGATTATTAGGGTTTAACATGCAAGAAGATAACTTTTATCTAAGTATGAGGGATTACAACCTTTGTAGTCCGCTCCTTCACTTCACAAGCTCCGAGTAGAAGTCCCTTTGCCGCGATCCACGATCTCCCGGACTCATGAGAGGCTCCACGACTCGAACGATCCATGCTAGCTCGAAGTATTCCAAATCTCCGATGACCTACCTTGAAGTTGATACGACTCAAGCTTTCTCACTCAAAAGAGAAGAACACACTAATCCCATGGGCTAGATGAGATGAGGATGAGAGAGTAGTAATTTTGCTTTCTTTTTAAATCATTTTCTCATTTTATTTCATCACTTAAGGATTTTCTAGCAAGCTTTTACAAGAGAGAAGAAGATGATAATGGAAAATCAATAATCATAATAATCCTTTTAAGATGAATAGAATATAAACCATATGATTGAATTGTAAACCATGGTCAAGGATGAGTGGTCAAGATTTTGTAGAGAAATAACTAAAGTTAGGGTTTGGTTAGGTTTAGAAATGTGTCATCACAAAATATCTAAACCATGACAAAATAAAAAGCTTCTAGAAGGTGCAAGAAGCTACTAACCCTAATCAAACCCGAACCTCAATTAATCATCCTTAAACATGTTTAACAATTAATCATATCATGTCGCAATAATATATATCAGATATATATTATATATTTGCAACAAAAGAAAATAATACAATTAACATATATCGCATATATATCAATGTATCATCCACTAAGAAAATGAAATAATAAAGCGAGCCAATATTAGATAATGTAATACAATATATCATATATATTATTGTACATTAAATCATCGAATCAACACTTGAATCGATGATCCGGCTATATCGAATATTACCGACTAATATATCATGTACCGATTTATCGAATCAACACTTGATCCGATGTCCCGGTTCATATCTAAATATCGCGAGAATATAATACGGTATCCCATATCGTATTATTCTCGGTCCTGCACATATCACATATGTGCCTCTACTCCGTTTCGCCTGAGCCAAGAAACCTCTGTGTAGGACTCTAAAGAATCGTCAATACGCCGGTGGCAGGTGATGATCATATCAAACACCCACAAGCTGCAAGCGGTCAGCTAAACGTAACAGCCACCCAGGTATTGAGCGATCAGAAGATCAACAAGCTAGCCTGTGCGTTCTCCTGTGAATCCGATCAGTAACACTCCCGTACAGTCCGGTCTGTTCGTCTGATATGTCGCATATCAAGTCTAGAGGTGGTATACGTCAGACCCCAGTAACCGATAAGTCGTGTCAATGTGTGGCTCATAACGGGTCGAGAAACTACTGGTAACACTTACCAGTAAATCTCTATATCAGCCCTGGCCAGGGACTTCCAGTTATAGCCAATCGAACACAGCACAACATCAACTCCCTATCCCGGGAGAGACGAATCCCCTCCTATCGCTCATTGCCTCCATGTGATTCGGGACTGTACCCAAAAGCCACCGTTTTGCACGCCCTCTTGGACGTGGTAAGGTGGAAATCAAAGCACAGTGGGAATCACACAAGACTCTATGACGATCTCAGGTCTACAGACTACCCTGTACCAGTGTCACCGGAGAACTGCCATCTTACGTGTGGTATATCACCATCTGGGAGTTCTCGGCGAGTCCATCCAGTGTACCCAGTCTCCACTGAGCACCCGTACACCATCTCTGATGTCAAACACCGATGGATATGGGATCATCCATCGCCCATCATATGGGTCAAGATGCGTATACGCTAGTCTACTCTGGTGTATCGATGCCCTGTCTCGATATACCCTCGACTAGGAACAGTTATAGGATGTACTCATCGACTACCATGGCCCCACTAGTATGATCTCATCATAGTCCCAGTAGTCGAGTACAGATCCTAAGGGCTTTATCAACATGTGAGAGTAAAACAGTAAACCAATACAAGTCAACATGTTAAGATAAAGTGAAACCAAATAGCATACTATCATGACGAGCAAGAAAGTCCTCTCTGTATATATCTAAGCATCCATCATAATATACATCATATGTACAACAATGGCCTCTAGGGCATATACATAACTAACACTTACTTTGTGTTTTATATGCATATTTTGCTCGATTATTATACATATTGCTCGTGGTTGTGATTCCGCCGTTGGCGAAGAGCTAGCTCCCGCTTGGGGATGCCTTATTCTTTATTTATATTCATTTTCATGCTTTGTACCCGTTTGGGGGCCAGTATTTACAAAGGAGACTCTGCCGAAATTTTCGGGAAAATATGATGTTGCTTTAAGTGTTTAATGCGACTTAATTGGTTAAAATCGTTTTCTTGAAACAAGTTTTCCTTCACTCTAATTGTTAAATAGTTTAGTTTTCTGGGCTTTGGATTAATTAGATTACGTTGCGCCTTAAGACGTTTCGTAGTTTAAGTGCCAGTCACGTTCCGTACCTTCGGGTCGTGACATATGGGATCATCCATCGCCCATCATATGGGTCGAGAAGCGTATACGCTAGTCTACTCTGGAATATCGATGCCCCGTCTCGATTCTCCCATGACTAGGAACATTTGAAGGATGTACTTACCGACTACCTCTGCCCCACTAGTTTGATCTGCATCATAATCCTGGTAGTCAAGTACTCATCCTAAGGGCTTTATCAACATGTAATAGAGAGACAATAAGTGTACATGTTATGATAAAGAGCAACTAAATAGCATACTATCATGTCGAGTAAGAAAGTCCTCCCTATATATGTCCAAGCATCCACTATAATATACATCATATGTATAATAATGGCCACTAGGGCATACATATAACTAACAGAGTATGGACAAGCTTGCTTGTTGATCTTCTTATCGCTCAATACCTAGGTAGCCGTTACGTCCAGCTAGTACCGCTGACGGCTTGTGGGTGACTGATGTGATCATCACTTAATAATGGCGTATTGACGAGTCTTTAGATTCCCACACAGAAGTTTCCTGGTTTAAGAGAAACGAAGTAGGGCACATATGTGATATGTGTAGGGGCCTGATTAAATATGTGTATGTGACACCGTATTCTAATCTGGCTGTTATATGATATCGGTTAGGTTATATGTGATATAACCGGATTATCGAATCATGTGTTGATTTGATAATGTGATATACAAATAAATGATATTAGTCAGCTATATGTGATATAACCGGATTATTAAATCAAGTGTTGATTTAATAATATGACATATATTATATTTGATATAATTATATCTTAACTAATATTATTAGCTCACTAAATATTTTCATACATGTATTAATATATATATATATATATATATTTGATATATATATATATATATAAATATGTATATAATGAAGCATGGCATGGTGTGATTTACTTTTTTTAGAAAATAGAAAATGAGGTGGAAATTGAAGAGAATGGGGTGAAGCATAGCTTGATGAATATTATATTCATCTTACTTTACCATTGAAGCATGGCTTCAATTTTATAATTGAAGAATATGTGTGCTTCAATAAGTGAGTTTTTTTACAAGCCATTCTACACTTCATCATTTTCATGTTAGTGTATATGCCCTAGGGGCCATTATTGTATCATACTAGCTTGTATATTACTTAATGGAAGCTTGGGATATTCACAGTTATATTAAAAGTCTTGCTAAACATGGTAGTATGCTACTTGGTTTATGTCTATCTTAATATGTGTATATGTTAGCATATCGCGAATACATATTGATAGAGCCCTTAGGATCTTGCTTGAATACTAGCGTTGTGATGGCAGTCACACTAGTGGGGTCTGGGTAGTCTACAAGCACATCCTTTTTCAGGTCCCTAGTCGTAGGATTATCGAGACAGGGCATCGATACTCCGGAGTAGACTAGTTTGTACGCTTCTCATCCCAGTTGGGGAAATGGTCTGTCCCACAGCCATTAGTACGTTGTACTGGAGATAGTATACATGTGCTCGTTGGGTTACGGGTACACCGGACAAGACTCGCAGGGAACTGTTGGTTAGTATTATACCCATCGTCAGTTAACAATTCCCAGGTGACATGAGTACAGCATAGTCCGCAGACTTGACACTGCTGCTTCGTCTCGAGTGTGTTCCCACTGTTCTTAGATTGCTACCCTACCACGGCTCAAAGGAGTCGTGCAAACAGGTAGCAGTTGGGTACAGTCCCGAAGCACTTGGAGGCAGTGGCGGTTAGACAGGATTCATCTCTCCCGGTATTGGGAGTTGATATCGCGCTGTGTCTGGAGAGCCATTACGCAAAGTCCTTGGCCAGGGCAAACGAGATTTACTGGTAGGATTTCCACTAGCTTCTCAAGGTGTAATGGGCTTCGCTCCGACATGACTTAAACCGCCTTCAGGGGACTGACATTTGCCGCCCCTAGGCCCGATATGCGATAGTCCTAGACGAACAGACCGGACTGTACGGAGATTGTCACATCAGGCTCAGTAGGAGTTCGGATGGGTTTCCTCATCGGCCTTCTTATCGACATTTACCTAGGGACCGTTACGTACAGCAAGTATCGCTTGCGGCCTGTGGTTAAACCACTGCCAGCGTAGTAGTCTAGTCTTTAGAGTCCTACACAGAGAGTTTCCCTGCTTCGGGCGAAACGATATAGAGGTCGTATGGTTTTACGACAGGGTTCGGACATGCACGTGCATTTATGAACGTACGATTGTCGGACAGATTTTACTAGAGGGCTTTAGTTTAAGCCAGATTCTAGTATTGGATCATTAGATTTATACAGTCTCAGTATTTTCGTGTTTTCACGGATAGGAAGGGCGTTCTTGTAATTGGTCGAGAAGCTTCTAGAAAAATGATCAGTTGGAGGCTTAGGTGGAATTTGCATTAAATGGATTAATGACTCATGGTGTGATTCATCAAAAGGAGTTCATGATGCATTTATTGCTTAATGACTCATGAGATGAATCACACAATGTGGGTTAATGAAGCATGGTTTATATTATTATTTGTTATTCATTTAATAATTATTATGCTTCATATATTCACTAATGAGATATTATTTCATGATGATTCTCACTCTCACCTTCTCTCTCCTCAAGCTCTCTCTCTCTCTCTTCAAGAACTAACCCTAACCTCTCATGTGTTTAGATCCAAGGGTTAGCAAGACTAATAGATCCATAATCCTCTTCTTTATCCTCTAGGTTACTTTGATTGGCACTCATAGAACCTAGTTACCTCAAGTGAGAGGTTAAAGCTTGGAGAAGTAGCTCTCGGGTGGATCTTCTATCACATCGAGGAGGCCGACGAGGAGGTGATCAAAAAGAACAAGAAGGACTTGATTCATTAGGTATAATCATTTTTCATAGTAGCTAATCACTTCTATGTTGTTGTTAGTTAGGGTTTGGCAAAGATCCGTAAAGTTTGTCGATGTTAGTTTAAACAAAATGATTGTTTTACCTATTCCGCCTCCCCGCATCATGTGGGGTGTCTAACGTCGACTTAAAGTGGTATCAGAGCCTCGCTAAACCATAAATAACTTGTTAGCAAAGTCGTTAGAAATTCGATCGCAAAACGAACCCGAAAAAACATCATTTTAACCTAGTTTCTGCCGATTTTAAAACGGGGTCTAAAATTTTTTTAGAGACCCTTAAAAATACAAGCAGGGAATTATAAGATTACTGGAGAAATTTGGGATCGTGACTTGGACAAACCGCCGCGGAACCGCGGCCGATCCAAGCGATCCGCCGCGGATCCGCGGCCGAGTTGAAGCCGAGTCAGCCCAAATTTGCCCAGTAACTCTTCTGTGTTGATGTTGTATTTTTTGGGAAGTTTTATTTCTTCTCAGGTTTCATGTGCACAGAGAATTGTTTTGAGTAGAATCATTTGTGTTTGCTTGATCGAAATTCTAAGTTTTTTGGCTAACTTGATTATATCTGTGATGTGTTTAATGTGTTCGTAAACCTCCCCTAACTGCTAGTATGTCGGTTAGCAGAGGGTTGCACATTTCTGTAATGGTCTTTACTGGTTTGTGTTTGTGGACTTGTTGGATTGTCGTGAATGGATAGCCGGGGATGTGAGACGAGTGTTTCTTTCATTCAAATGTAATTTCTAAATTGTTGTAATATTCTTTTGCGGGGCACATCCGGGTTGAGGTTGTAGCCACCGTTGTATTATTTCATTTACTGTTTTCCGCTCCTAGGATAGACCCAAGGTGGGGTGCACAAACTACCGGGTACTTTGAAGTGTTTAGTGGCCTACTCACGTTGTTGAGGGAGACCGCTTCACTTCGGCTACTTGACGGGTAGTTTTCCGTACCCGTAGGGGTCTAGGGTGGGGTTTTGGCTATTCATCGCGACTGTGTAATCCGTCTTTCATTGCAAGCTCAAAAAAGAATGCGGATTCGTAGAAAATCCAATATATTCATCTGCGATCTGGAATGACTATTATTGCGTCTGACGAATGTACAATATCTATATATGATATCTATTAGGCATCACTTATGTTTTGCACCCGCGCTAGCCCAGTCCCCGCTCTGTCGTTAGTTAAGTAACCCAACGGGTGAATGACGGGGCCCAGTGGCGAATGCGGATGGCATAAGAGGACGTTGTATTTTCGTTGTTTTCTGCAATGATAGGTTAATTGATGGGACACATTATATTAATGCAAAGAAAATAAACCAAAGTTGAATTGTTGGAACAGTTTAAAAGAAACCACTCGGTTATTTTTAAAATAGAAGATATTTTTAATTGCGGAGCTTAACCACTCCTTTTAAAAGCTATCAGGTTCCTTCGATCATATCAAGTTCCCTATGTTCACGGTTTCGCCAAAACCATTCGTAGCCCTCCGTCATTTCATTTTGGTATTCAGTAGTATTCAAGCTTAGTATTTTGACCAACGCCAAGACATAGTGTTTGGTAGCTGCTTGGTATTCATTTGTTGCATAGATAGATGAGTTGCTTTGGGACAGTCGTATTACCATTTGGCCAACGTCAGGGGTATGTACGGATGGGTTCAAATTAACAAGATAATGATGGGTAGAACTTGACATGTGACTTATGACATTTTGACCAACGCCAAGGTCATAAGAGCATGAGGAAGAAATTTATATCGGGAATTTCTAAAGAAACTGAAATTTGCAAAGAGTTGCATACCATTTGGAGTGTGATGGTTTTGGTAGGATTCCTTCAGCTTTATCACACGATGATATTTGAATCCCGATCCTACTGTGAATATCCGCTACTCATCAGGAGATTAATCACTTAACGATCAATGCTATAAACCAAGTAGGTGTCGAGAAAGGTGTCAGCGGGGCTACGCCCCCAGAGAAAAGAGGTTATTTAATTAAGGAACTTCGCGAAAGTGTCGTAAAACCTCCCTCGAAGTACCGACACCGGCCTGGCTAAACGGTTAAGCGAGTATTGTACGGTGAGAATAGTCCTAACTAGTTCTTCCTTTTTGGTTTGAGGAGGGATTCGAGAAATAGTGGGAGCCATCCATTTTAGATAAACTGAAAACCACTCTAAACTTACAAGAGCATCATGCTAATGTGTTTCCTCTCTCTCTCCTAATTGCAGCGACCCTGAACATGACATGCCTTAAGTTACTATTAGATAAAAATATTTTGACAGGGCCAAGCTATAAATATTGGTTCCGGAATGTTAAGATGGTTATTACTTTTGATAAATTGGGGTATGTCCTTACTACTAAGGCACCTGCTGTCCCTGGTCCAGAATCCAATGTCGC
Source organism: Agapanthus africanus (assembly GCA_030015575.1). NCBI lineage: Eukaryota > Viridiplantae > Streptophyta > Magnoliopsida > Asparagales > Amaryllidaceae > Agapanthus > Agapanthus africanus. The sequence continues at coordinate 112,089,511 of CM057351.1, forward strand.
GGATAAGGAAATCCGCAAGACATGGGAGTTAGATTGCGCGAAGGCCAAATGCATCGTGCTTGCCTCTAAGAATAATGAACATCAGAGGATGCACGAGAATATGAACCTTGAGTCCATATTTCTCCACACAAAGGAACTGTGTGGAGAGCAATCTCGTATAGCTATATACGAGACCTCGAAGAACTTGTTTCAGTCGAGGATGGCCGTCGGATCATCTGTAGGAGAACATATCCTTAAGATGATTGGCTATATAGAAGAGCTCGCGGACCTCGGGACAACATTAGAGAATGATCTGTATACAGACTTTATTCTCCAGTCCCTTCTTTCCACATACGCCCTGTTTATTCTGAATTTCAACATTCAAAGAAAAGATGTTGAACTTCCAGAACTACTTAACATGTTGAGGAGTGCAGAGGGCACCTTGCAGAAAGCAAGGGAAACACCCACTATGTTTGTTTGCGGTGCTTCCTCTTCCGGGTCTAAAGCAAGGGCCAAAGGAAGGAAGAAGAAGGCCGCTACCAAACCAAGAGGTGGTGTTGGTAAGGTGTGAGTTAAGGGAAATGCAAAGGTTGCGGTGCCAGTTGTCACGGCCCGAAAGTACGGAACATGACCGGCACTTAAACTACGAACGTCTCGAGGCGTACGTAATCTAAGTAAACCGAAAACCCAGAAATCTAAACCAAGAAAAGTAGTAGAGTGCAGGAAAAACCAACTTAAAGCAAGTAGTTTCAATAGCATAAGCCGAATTATGCGGTTTTTAAAAACATCAAAAATTTACTGAAAATTTCGGCAGAGTCTCCTTTGTAAAAACTGGCTCCCAAACGGGATACAACATGAATAGTATACGAAATCAAGAAAAAAGCATCCCCAAGAAGGAGCTAGCTCTTCGTCAATCGACGGTCCCAACCACACAAGCAATAAAATATACAACGCCAACGGCGAGGATCAAAACTCAAAAGGAAAATCAAAACCACCAGAAATATAACGAGCGACTCTAAGGTCGAAAGAATAAACAACACTGGTTTCTATCTCAATAAATACAAGTTTGGTTGATGGAATTTACTAGATACAACGGAATAATATTATAAAAGGTAATATGATGGGTACGATACAAGAAAAACCCACCTACTAGCAAGTCACCCGAATGAAACTGAGCCCGCAAGCCGTAAAGAAACATGTACGGCAAAACCTGCAAGAAACTGGGGCACAACGGGGGTGAGTTGCCAACTCGTGAATAGAAAAACATCTACGAATAAAAAATCGCATGTATGACGCAATCCTAGGTCATACGATCATAATATATAATCCTCCAATAACATGCAGCCTATAACAAGGCTAGGGTAAATATCTAACCCGAGTGTAATCTCATATGCCTGTGTCAGTGCCTCAGGTAGCAATATATCATATGAATGAGGTATGAATGCATGAAGACAGAATACATGCAAATGAAGAAACTGTTTTCATAAATTAGTGAGATTTCCTTTGTATATTTTCAAAATGAGGTATCATAATGAAATCAGCATAAAACAGTGCCTAGCATCGGCATAAAACGTAATCCCAATATCTCGATATCTCGGTATCACAGTCTCTGTACCTCAATCACAATATCTAGGACGCCGTCAGTCCAGACCGGCCCCTACCATCCATCTCAAGACCACGACGGTATCCTCCGGATATCCGACGCGTCGGGTAATATCACCGGTAGGTAGTACTCCCCTGCCAGGCTCACATCGTCATCATTACGCGCTTCTTGCCCCGGGGTACCTTACCGGGTCCACCATGTACCCGAAACGGTTCATCCGTCTCCTCGAATCGGGTCTCGAAATCTATCAGCAAACTCATGGTGGACGACTCATACATCACTAGAAAACCGCAATACTTTATATTTTAAAAGATCATAAGTTGTAAATTTTGCGGCTTTCCCCGAAATCCAGAAATATCATAAATCTCAAGAAATCATCACAAGTGCATATGTCAATGATAATGAATGCATATGGTATCAATAACCAAGTTGCAATGTATGATTAATAAACTAGGCGTGAACAATTGAATAACAATACGCATGAAGTGGCAGGTAATAACTACAATGTCTAATATGGCATATAAGGGAAGTACACTAATATCATGTCAAAACTACTAGCTAGCAAGCTAAGTGAAGAAAATATATTCTCTAAAGTGTACGTGACATGGCAATTACCGATGAAGATGTGTGTGAGCCGGCAAGTAGGTGTACGTGGTACATACGCATCATCGGTAATGGTGCTGGTGTCCTAACAGCATGATATCAATAATGGAATATGCAGCAAAATAAGTATGCGAGGCAGAGCGAACAGCAATAATGTGCGGGAGCTGAAAACTAGACGCAACGATAACTAATTTGCATTAATCTAATATAAGTCCTACAAATGGTGCCTTTTGAAATAACACGAATCATGGGGTTTTGAAAATAGGGGCTACGGTGTTTTTATGAAAAGATACGTCTTTTGAAATATCCGCAGGATCCCTTGAGCTGTCTTTTAAAATACCCACGATTCGTTAGTTTTTGAAATAGGTAAGAAGTTTAATCTAATCTAACAACTACACTAAACTATACGGCTGAACTAACAGGCTGAACTACAGGTAAGGAAACCGCCTAACATCTGAGTCGATACATATACATACCTGTATATATATTAGTCGGTGATCCCGCCTCAATAATATCATATCCGATATCATATCTATAATCAGACATCCCAAGTCAAGAGTGCGGATCAATCATCAAAATATAGCTCGTACGTAAATCCGTCGTACGGCATCCCAAATCTGGATACGGGTCAATATCACATTCATCATACTATTCATCTGATATCCTCTTTATCAAATATCATGATCGGGGTACTGATCTACGTCTAGTACAATATTGATACCATCTATGTATGCATGCATGTGTAAGAATCACTACGTCAAAAAGACCCGCTAAAACATCATGTCGTATCTCAATACGAACCAAAACACATCACGGATCTTCTGGCCTCAAGCCCAATATCATCGACTCATCTCAAATCCCAATTACTATCCTCAAGTCCAGTATATAAACACATAGTCCCATACCCATGTGTAAATGTACACATCAATATATAATCCCATGTACGCACATATGAAAGAAGAATGTATGCAAATATGGGTGTGTGTGTGTGTGTGGTGCAACCACTACTCTAGGGTTTCGCAACACTAAACCAATCCAATCACACCAAGGATCCATCTCTATCATCAATAATCAATATATAATCAATAAATGTGTGTATACGTATTCGTATACATCACCACGAACTCCGGGGGTGCTATACGCCATCCACCCGACTTCTCCCCGTAGATATAAATCTACTCACCTGGTCCTCGCTTGCCGGTGTCGACGCCGCCACGCGCTTGCTTGTCGTCTCGAAGTCCACATGAAGTACCTACATATCATAACGCACCGTATCGCATTAAAATCCGACTCATGACCAAAACGACACACGAATCCCACATAGGTCAAAACCTATGGTTGCCTTTCACAAATCAACCCAAAATCCCTCGATGTCGGCGTACAAACGCCAAACCATCGAGAAAAACCCAAATACACTCATTTGCACATTCGCAAACACTAATTTTAATATAAAATAGGTTAAAACTCACAAAACCCCCAAATTCACTTTAAAAGCCGTTTTTCCGAAAAACTAGCAAGCAAAATTTCCCTTTTTAATACAAAACTCGACGTTTAAACAATTCTAGCGGCCATAATACTTATTAAATAACTTAAATAAGTCATATAACCCATAACCACAATTTAATCTCATCAAACTATATACGTTCAAAAAAAACTAGTTTGCAATTTTACCCAAATTTCAACCATTTTAGCAAAAATGCATAAACAACAATTTAGTTTGGATTTGCATGAACTAAAGACATTAAACCACACTTAATAATGTTAATGAAGTCATAAAAAAACTAATTATAATTTTAAACCCAATTATTTAACCATTTCCAAAACCTAGATAGCAAATTAGTGTAATTATCACAATTTTTAACTAACAACTAACAACTTAATTTGATTTAGCAACCATTAATATGTCAAAACATCACACAAGCATAATCTCATAACATAAAACCCTAACATGATTCAAATTCTTCTCTTGAATTTCACAAACCCTCATTTGCATTCAAGTTCTTTTCTTGAACTTTCAAACACACAATTAAACCACCATTAACTTATAATTAAGCTAGACTAAAGTATTAGCAACAAATTAAACAAAAAGCCAAAATTTATACCTCACAAATCCATGATCAAACATGAAATCTAGACCTCCAAAATGAAATCCTTGCACCAAGATCCATGCATCTAAGGCTACACTAAAATGGGTAAGAACTAGATTTCGATTTTGGGATTTTTTTGATGGGTATTTGATGAATTTTTTGAAGCAAAAGAGATGGAACAATGGGGGGGAGAAAGAGGGCTGTTTGTGCAGGAATTTTCGGCCATAAAAGGGAGTGGGGGAGGAGAGAGAGGGAGGTGGAGAAAAATGGGAAGAAAAAGACAAAGTCTACACCCCCTTTTGACTTTCTTTCATTTCCCTTTTTCTTTTCTTTTCTTTTCTTTTTTGTGTGGATTGGAGTGGGGAAATGGGGGGGGATGTGCTGCTGAATTCAGCCACATGGGGATGGGGGTGAGTGAGTGTGGGTGTGGGTGTGGGGGAAAAAGATAAATGTTATACCCCAAACAACCATTTACACTAATTTCACCGAAAAAAAGCCTTTTTCTTCGATATTTTCTAAACCGTTTTAGCAAACGATTTCGTTTCAAAAACCATATGATAAAATTTTATTTAAAGTTTTATTATGCACAAAATTTGTTTCAACTCATTCCAATTTGTAATTTTCCCTAATTAAATATATTAGTGACGGCTTAAAATAATATTAAAATAATTTTTTTCAGAAAATTTGAAATTTCACCAGTGGCTCAATAAACACCAAATACTAGCAATTATATAGCTAGAATATGTATATTTAATTTTTATAATAAGATATTTGTATTTTGACTTTTTACAGAAAACCCCCTTATTTTACCGTTATTTTTTCGAAATTTCACCGAAACGATTTTCAAAACGTTACAATCTTCCCCCCTTAAAGAAATTCGGTCCCCGAATTTAAATTAAAACTCCCCCCAAATACTAAAACATCTAAGCAAAACCATTAAGTCGTCGGGGCTCCGAAATCATAAATACATAAAACAAATCGTAGCGCAGCGCATGCGCATGAAAAATAAGCATATAACTCAAATCAAAACTCCATCCAGCATCCCGCAATCATCGGAGTCATGGTGAAGACACAATATCCAAATCAAAAATGAAAATCAGTATGATATACATCATTAAAACATCTGGAAGCAATGCATGCCAAATCTTTTTCAAATCGTTGTGCGATGCTCGCAGCACTGCACAATGGCAGACGTTTATTATAAAAAAAATAACTAAATATATATATATATATATCCTCTGTTTAATATGCACGTCCCGCCGTTTTGGAAGCAATTTCAGAAGGGTTTCCTTTATAAAATGTTTCGTGTCATCTCAGACACGTAGGTAAATACTGAGACTATAGCTCGCTTTTTGGAATCCCTTCGATAACTATCAATGCATGCAAAATATATTCAGGTACTGTCCTCTGACTAGTCCTGCTCAGTACGAGAACACATAGCAAATATCACAAAAACGTACTGCTCTATAGGTTAAATCAATCCCAAAATACGCATATGAATACTACGTGCGTCTGGTGCGCACAGAAATCAAAATCCATATACGTGCCATACAAGCGCACAGAAACAACATCTAAGTGCATCGGTTGTGCACACATCTGTCATAGGCAACGTGTGTGCCTGACAGCAAGGACAGGTGCGTCTGACACGCACGAAGAATCTCGATTTAGTGCATCTGGTGTGCACCAAAATCGTATCTCATAACATGCGCCCAACATGCGCGAAAACCCCCAAATCAGGTGCATCCATCATGCACGAAATCATGAAATCCAATATCAAGCACCGAACATGCGCAAAATCCAATCAAGTGCACAAGGTGCACAAAACAAATATCGAACATCACAATCAAAATCGAAGTCCAGTGCATCTAAGTGCACAAAATGCGTATCACTGCACTGCAAGCATATATGAACTATACCGACTGCAAAAACCAAATCGTGTGCGTACATGCGCACAAAATCAACTCAACTGTATGAAACCCATAAAATCATAAACATGAGAAACCAAGGCACGAAAACGATATCAAGTGCAACACTGTGCAGAAATCATAAATACTCAGTAGGTGCAACCATGGCGCATGAAAATGATATCATGTAAGTCAATCATCAAAACCAAATCATGCGAATATATCGCTCAAAATACCAAAATCAAGTATGGCGGAATAGTCCCGCTCAAGAACATCCTCCAAGAATCTCTGGCCAACTGTCGGGATCACTCATAGCATATCTTGTCGACGATCCTGAACTCTGGCCTGCCGGTGTGCGCAACATGACCACTCCTGGGTCCTAGTTTTCTCGTAATTCATTCCAGAAAGGTCCTATCGAGATCTCTCCCAAATTTCGTCTCTGCCGAACCGTCCGGAAGTCATCGTCCCTTACTAGATCTGTTCTCGTTCTGGAATGGCTACATACTCATCGCAACTCCTTCTGGAAGGTAAGTCCAAGTACCATGCCTCGGCATGCGCATCGCATCTCTGATGTCGACGGAGTGGAATGTCATCTCATCTAGATCTGGTACGAACCTCCTACTTCACTGTTCTCTAATGTCGTCTGCTTTGGACTCGTCTCGTCGTGGCTGCATGGACTGAGCTCCAACGACTATCCTCGTATCTGGAGTCTCCTAAGAATGCATCTCACCACCTAGCATCCGAATTAAGTCGAGCCATCCGATCGAGTCGTCAAAACCTCATAATCCCCCAATAGCTCAACATCTTGGGTACAGTATAATAGTATCGAGTACATACCACAGCATCGGTGGTCCAGCCGTAGAAGGGCAAACCCAAGCCTCACTAATGGCGCCGTAGAACCGCCGCAAACCCGAAGGTTCAAAGGCTTTCACACGGTCATTAAGTCGAGTTAGGGTTTCATTCTTCTAGAGGGACCATAGAATTTCCTGCATGTCTTTCCGACTACTTTAAACTTGGAATAATAGGTTTCCGACATTCGATCGTCTCTGTCGACGCTCACGTCTCTGCGTGTAGTCGTCTCTAGCTGGAATCAATCTATCTGATGACCTCGCATCGGGGTAAGCGAACGATCCACATGTCCTAGTCATTCATCCTCGATCACTAGCGACCTTCTATCACCTTTTAGTACAACTCATTCTGCACTAACTCCAGCATCTGGGGCAATATCTCGTCGTTCGCAGCAATAACTGGCTCGCTCGTCTGCACGCTGAACAGTGCCTCGACCATCATGAATAAGCAACACCCCAAGGGTCATCAAAATCTGGTTGGCCTGTATCATTGGCTCAATTCTCTAGTGTCGATCAACACCTCCGAGTAACCTCATAAAGGCAATCCGCCAAACGCTCGTGGCGCGGAAACACAGTAAAAAGACACATCTCTGCAATCGTGTGTCGCCGGAATTTCGCCCTGGTCAGTCCTCGTTCGTGACGAGCTTGTGCTGACTGCAACTCTAGCCGTAGCTCTCCCTGCCCGTAACCGTAGCAGCAAAACCAAACTGGTACCGATGAGGCTAGATCAGGAAGGAATATAATACTGAACAAGGAAATGTACATCCTAAGGCTTCTTAAGTGGAGTGGCGTGTCGTAAATATGCCGCGGAACATACCAACGGTACGTCACTCTACTTTAGTCACCTATTCCATCAACCAAGGGTCATCCTACGCTCCGAAGGTAAAACCGAACGCTCTAATACCAACTTTGTCACGACCCGAAAGTACGGAACATGACCGGCACTTAAACTACGAACGTCTCGAGGCGTACGTAATCTAAGTAAACCGAAAACCCAGAAATCTAAACCAAGAAAAGTAGTAGAGTGCAGGAAAAACCAACTTAAAGCAAGTAGTTTCAATAGCATAAGCCGAATTATGCGGTTTTTAAAAACATCAAAAATTTACTGAAAATTTCGGCAGAGTCTCCTTTGTAAAAACTGGCTCCCAAACGGGATACAACATGAATAGTATACGAAATCAAGAAAAAAGCATCCCCAAGAGGGAGCTAGCTCTTCGTCAATCGACGGTCCCAACCACACAAGCAATAAAATATACAACGCCAACGGCGAGGATCAAAACTCAAAAGGAAAATCAAAACCACCAGAAATATAACGAGCGACTCTAAGGTCGAAAGAATAAACAACACTGGTCTCTATCTCAATAAATACAAGTTTGGTTGATGGAATTTACTAGATACAACGGAATAATATTATAAAAGGTAATATGATGGGTAAGATACAAGAAAAACCCACCTACTAGCAAGTCACCCGAATGAAACTGAGCCCGCAAGCCGTAAAGAAACATGTACGACAAAACCTGCACGAAACTGGGGCACAACGGGGGTGAGTTGCCAACTCGTGAATAGAAAAACATCTACGAATAAAAAATCGCATGTATGACGCAATCCTAGATCATACGATCATAATATATAATCCTCCAATAACATGCAGCCTATAACAAGGCTAGGGTAAATATCTAACCCGAGTGTAATCTCATATGCCTGTGTCAGTGCCTCAGGTAGCAATATATCATATGAATGAGGTATGAATGCATGAAGACAGAATACATGCAAATGAAGAAACTGTTTTCATAAATTAGTGAGATTTCCTTTGTATATTTTCAAAATGAGGTATCATAATGAAATCAGCATAAAACAGTGCCTAGCATCGGCATAAAACGTAATCCCAATATCTCGATATCTCGGTATCACAGTCTCTGTACCTCAATCACAATATCTAGGACGCCGTCAGTCCAGACCGGCCCCTACCATCCATCTCAAGACCACGACGGTATCCTCCGGATATCCGACGCGTCGGGTAATATCACCGGTAGGTAGTACTCCCCTGCCAGGCTCACATCGTCATCATCACGCGCTTCTTGCCCCGGGGTACCTTACCGGGTCCACCATGTACCCGAAACGGTTCATCCGTCTCCTCGAATCGGGTCTCGAAATCTATCAGCAAACTCATGGTGGACGACTCATACATCACTAGAAAACCGCAATACTTTATATTTTAAAAGATCATAAGTTGTAAATTTTGCGGCTTTCCCCGAAATCCAGAAATATCATAAATCTCAAGAAATCATCACAAGTGCATATGTCAATGATAATGAATGCATATGGTATCAATAACCAAGTTGTAATGTATGATTAATAAACTAGGCGTGAACAATTGAATAACAATACGCATGAAGTGGCAGGTAATAACTACAATGTCTAATATGGCATATAAGGGAAGTACATTAATATCATGTCAAAACTACTAGCTAGCAAGCTAAGTGAAGAAAATATATTCTCTAAAGTGTACGTGACATGGCAATTACCGATGAAGATGTGTGTGAGCCGGCAAGTAGGTGTACGTGGTACATACGCATCATCGGTAATGGTGCTGGTGTCCTAACAGCATGATATCAATAATGGAATATGCAGCAAAATAAGTATGCGAGGCAGAGCGAACAGCAATAATGTGCGGGAGCTGAAAACTAGACGCAACGATAACTAATTTGCATTAATCTAATATAAGTCCTACAAATGGTGCCTTTTGAAATAACACGAATCATGGGGTTTTGAAAATAGGGGCTACGGTGTTTTTATGAAAAGATACGTCTTTTGAAATATCCGCAGGATCCCTTGAGCTGTCTTTTAAAATACCCACGATTCGTTAGTTTTTGAAATAGGTAAGAAGTCTAATCTAATCTAACAACTACACTAAACTATACGGCTGAACTAACAGGCTGAACTACAGGTAAGGAAACCGCCTTACATCTGAGTCGATACATATACATACCTGTATATATATTAGTCGGTGATCCCGCCTCAATAATATCATATCCGATATCATATCTATAATCAGACATCCCAAGTCAAGGGTGCGGATCAATCATCAAAATATAGCTCGTACGTAAATCCGTCGTACGGCATCCCAAATCTGGATACGGGTCAATATCACATTCATCATACTATTCATCTGATATCCTCTTTATCAAATATCATGATCGGGGTACTGATCTACGTCTAGTACAATATTGATACCATCTATGTATGCATGCATGTATAAGAATCACTACGTCAAAAAGACCCGCTAAAACATCATGTCGTATCTCAATACGAACCAAAACACATCACGGATCTTCTGGCCTCAAGCCCAATATCATCGACTCATCTCAAATCCCAATTACTATCCTCAAGTCCAGTATATAAACACATAGTCCCATACCCATGTGTAAATGTACACATCAATATATAATCCCATGTACGCACATATGAAAGAAGAATGTATGCAAATATGGGTGTGTGTGTGTGTGTGGTGCAACCACTACTCTAGGGTTTCGCATCACTAAACCAATCCAATCACACCAAGGATCCATCTCTATCATCAATAATCAATATATAATCAATAAATGTGTGTATACGTATTCGTATACATCACCACGAACTCCGGGGGTGCTATACGCCATCCACCCGACTTCTCCCCGTAGATATAAATCTACTCACCTGGTCCTCGCTTGCCGGTGCCGACGCCGCCACGCGCTTGCTTGTCGTCTCGAAGTCCACATGAAGTACCTACATATCATAACGCACCGTATCGCATTAAAATCCGACTCATGACCAAAACGACACACGAATCCCACATAGGTCAAAACCTATGGTTGCCTTTCACAAATCAACCCAAAAACCCTCGATGTCGGCGTACAAACGCCAAACCATCGAGAAAAACCCAAATACACTCATTTGCACATTCGCGAACACTAATTTTAATATAAAATAGGTTAAAACTCACAAAAACCCCAAATTCACTTTAAAAGCCGTTTTTCCGAAAAACTAGCAAGCAAAATTTCCCGTTTTAATACAAAACTCGACGTTTAAACAATTCTAGCGGCCATAATACTTATTAAATAACTTAAATAAGTCATATAACCCATAACCACAATTTAATCTCATCAAACTATATACGTTCAAAAAAAACTAGTTTGCAATTTTACCCAAATTTCAACCATTTTAGCAAAAATGCATAAACAACAATTTAGTTTGGATTTGCATGAACTAAAGACATTAAACCACACTTAATAATGTTAATGAAGTCATAAAAAAACTAATTATAATTTTAAACCCAATTATTTAACCATTTCCAAAACCTAGATAGCAAATTAGTGTAATTATCACAATTTTTAACTAACAACTAACAACTTAATTTGATTTAGCAACCATTAATATGTCAAAACATCACACAAGCATAATCTCATAACATAAAACCCTAACATGATTCAAATTCTTCTCTTGAATTTCACAAACCCTCATTTGCATTCAAGTTATTTTCTTGAACTTTCAAACACACAATTAAACCACCATTAACTTATAATTAAGCTAGACTAAAGTATTAACAACAAATTAAACAAAAAGCCAAGATTTATACCTCACAAATCCATGATCAAACTTGAAATCTAGACCTCCAAAATGAAATCCTTGCACCAAGATCCATGCATCTAAGGCTACACTAAAATGGGTAAGAACTAGATTTCGATTTTGGGATTTTTTTGATGGGTATTTGATGAATTTTTTGAAGCAAAAGAGATGGAACAATGGGGGGGATAAAGAGGGCTGTTTGTGCAGGAATTTTCGGCCATAAAAGGGAGTGGGGGAGGAGAGAGAGGGAGGTGGAGAAAAATGGGAAGAAAAAGACAAAGTCTACACCCCCTTTTGACTTTCTTTCATTTCCCTTTTTCTTTTCTTTTCTTTTCTTTTTTGTGTGGATTGGAGTGGGGAAATGGGGGGGGATGTGCTGCTGAATTCAGCCACATGGGGATGGGGGTGAGTGAGTGTGGGTGTGGGTGTGGGGGAAAAAGATAAATGTTATACCCCAAACAACCATTTACACTAATTTCACCGAAAAAAAGCCTTTTTCTTCGATATTTTCTAAACCGTTTTGGCAAACGATTTCGTTTCAAAAACCATATGATAAAATTTTATTTAAAGTTTTATTATGCACAAAATTTGTTTCAACTCATTCCAATTTGTAATTTTCCCTAATTAAATATATTAGTGACGGCTTAAAATAATATTAAAATAATTATTTTCAGAAAATTTGAAATTTCACCAGTGGCTCAATAAACACCAAATACTAGCAATTATATAGCTAGAATATGTATATTTAATTTTTATAATAAGATATTTGTATTTTGACTTTTTACAGAAAACCCCCTTATTTTACCGTTTTTTTTCGAAATTTCACCGAAACGATTTTCAAAACGTTACACCAGTAGTGGCAAAGGACGAGTGCTTCCACTGTCGTAGGAAAGGCCATTGGAAGAAAGATTGCAAAGATTGGATTACCAAGAACAAGGAACCGACCCAAGCTGTGGCTTCGACTTCAGGTGTGCTTGTAATTGAAAATTGTCTGTCAATCAACTCTACTTCCTGGGTATTGGCTACAGGATCAGGATCTCATATATGAAATTCATTGCAGGCACTGAGAAACCGTAGAGTGCTGAAGGTTTGTGATATGACCCTCCAGGTTGCTAACGGAGCTAGCGTGGGTGTTGTGTCCGTAGGGGATTATCACCTTGGATTGACGAGTGGACATATTTTGGTTTTGCATAACTGTTTTTGTGTACCCAGTTTAACGTGTAATATCATATCAGTATCGTTGTTATCAAAAGAAGGTTATGATTTCACGTTTGTAAGCGATGTTGTTAACATCCACCTTAATCATGGTTTGATTGGGTCCGGTACACTAGATAACGGTATATATGTGTTAAACCAATTACAGATTTTCAATGTCCAGAACACACTAAAAAGAAAGTCTCCAGATATAAATAAGGCTTTCTTATGGCATTGTAGACTAGGTCACATCAATGAGACAAGGTTAACTAAGTTACATAGAGAAGGATATTTGGATCCGTTCGAATATCAATCTTATACCACTTGTCAATCATGTCTCAAAGGAAAGATGACAAAGACTCCATTCACTGGACAAGGAGTAAGAGCGAGCGAGCTCTTAGGACTCATACACAGCGATGTATGTGGTCCAATGTCTACACATGCAAGAGGTGGTTTTTCATATTTCATCACTTTTATGGATGATTACTCAAGGAATGGATTCATTTTCTTAATGAAACATAAATCCGAGGCCTTTGAGAAATTCCAAGAATATAAGAATGAAGTAGAAAACCAAACCGGCAAAAGTATCAAGACAGTAAGATCTGATCGAGGTGGTGAATAATTAAGTGCCGAGTTCCTAGGTTAGCTACAAGAGAAAGGAATTCCCTCTCAGCTTACTCCTCCATACACTCCACAGCATAACGGTATATCGGAAAGACGAAACCGAACCCTATTGGATATCGTACGTTCCATGATGAGTAATGCTGAGTTACCGCGATCTTTCTGGGGTTATGCGCTAGAATCAACTGCATATCTTTTGAACAGGTCTCCTACCAAGACTATGCCTACCACGTCATATCAGATGTGGAGTGGGAAGAAACCCTATCTTCAGTATCTGAAAATATGGGGATGTCCAGCTTTTGTTAAAAAGCAGCATGCGGACAAACTCGAGGCACGATCAGTGCAGTGTAAGTTTGTGGGATATCCAAAGAACTCCAAGGGGTATTATTTCTATTATGCAGAGGAACAAAAGGTTTTTGTTTCTCGTAATGCCCATTTTCTAGAACGGCGGTTTTTAGAAAAGGAAACAAGTGGGAGCGAAATAGAACTGGAAGAAATTCCAGAACCACAAACTACTACTGAAAGTTTGGTAGAACCAGAAGTTCAAGAAGAACAGGACATTCCCGAACCCCTCCGCAGGAGTAGTAGGTCGTATTATCCGCCTGAGAGATACTACGGTTTTCTCATAGATAGGGATAGAAAAGATTGCATCATTGATAATGATGAACCTACTAGCTTCCAGCAGGCCATCCAGAGTAGCGACTCAGTAAGATGGCTGGATGCAATGCGGACCGAAATGGAGTCCATGTACACCAACAAAGTATGGACTTTGGACTTTGCTTTAGATGGGGTAAAACACATAGGATGCAAGTGGATCTTCAAGAAAAAGATTGGTGTAGATGGACAGGTGGAAACCAATAAGGCTAGACTTGTTGCAAAGGGTTTTCGTTAAAGACCTGGTTTGGACTATGACGAAACTTTTTCTCCAGTGGCTATGCTCAAATCTATTCGGATCCTTCTTGCCATTGCTGCCTTCCATGATTATTAGATCTGGCAGATGGACGTAAAGACGGCTTTTCTAAATGGTAATTTAGAAGAGTGCATCTATATGGATCAACCGGAAGGTTTCAATCAGAGTGGGAGCAGCGGGAAAGTGTGCAAGTTTCTTAAGTCCATTTATTGACTAAAGCAGGCATCGCGGAGTTGGAACATCTGTTTTGATGAAACGGTCAAAGAATATGACTTTATCAAAAATCCAGATGAACCATGTATATTTAGTAAAATTGTAGCACGAACTATCGTATTCCTCGTCTTGTACATGGATAACATTCTCTTGATAGGAAATAACATTTCTATGCTACAATTTGTCAAAGGATTCTTGTCACACAGGTTCTCCATGAAAGACCTGGGTGATGCCTTTTACATTCTGGGGATCCGGATCTGTCGTGATAGATCCAAGAAGATGTTGGGACTTTCGCAGTCCAGGTATATCAACACTATACTGAAAAGATTCAGTATAGAAGATTCTAAGCGCGGTAGTTTACCGGCTTGTCACGGAATCACCCTATCCAAAGAGATGTCTCCTAAGACTGATTTAGAAAGGGATCGCATGTCAGTTATACCCTACGCTTCTGCGGTCGGCTCTATAATGTATGCGATGTTTTGCACCAGAGTAGATGTAGCTTATGCAATGAGCGTGGTAAGCCGGTATCAGTCAGACCCAGGGGAGTAGCACTGGATAGCAGTAAAGAACATTCTCAAGTACCTGAGAAGGACTAAGGAGACGTTCTTGGTTTATGGTGGAAAAGACCTCAAGATCGAGGCCTTTGCTGATTCCAGCTTCCAGAGTGACAAGGATGACTCCAAGTCCATGTCAGGTTATGTCTTTACACTCAATGGAGGGGCGGTGTGCTGGAAGAGTTCCAAGCAGGACACCGTTGCTGACTCGACGATGGAAGAGGAGTATATCGCTGCTTGCGATGCCGCAAAAGAAGCGGTCTGGATGAATAAGTTCCTCACGGAACTTCAGGTGGTTCCATCCTTTGTTGATCCAATTGTTGGATATAGTGCCCTTAGAGTCAATTATTGGATCACAGGCACATGATTGCAATGATTGAGGGAGGACCTATTCCGGTTGGACAATCTTACTCGTGATGATAGTATGCTATCTGGTTTATCTTTATCATCGTGTACTGCTTCAGGTGATCTTACAGGTCACTATTGCACGTTGATAGAGCCCATAGGATTCTTTCTTGATGGCCAGCAGTATGATGGCGATCGTATACGTGGGAGCTGGGGTCTATAAGCACATCCTTAAAGTGGTCCCTAGTCGTGGGAGTTTCGAGACCGGGCATCGATACTATATTAGTAGACTAGTGTATACAGTCGAGACCCCGACGAGGGGCGGCGGCTGGTCTCACAAGCCATTGGTGTCAGTTGGTTCACCTAAGATGTATACAGGTGCTCATTAGGTTATGAGTACACCGTACAGGACTCACCGGGAACATGCTAGTTGGTATTATACCTGACGTCAGATAGCAGTTACCTGGTGACATGTGTACAGGTTAGTTCATCGACCTGAGATCGTCATTTGTCTCGTGTGAGTTCCCACTGTGCGTTGATTACTACCCTACCACAGCTCAAAGGAGTCGTGCAAAAAGGTTTTAGTTGGGTACAGTCCCGAGCCACATTGAAGCAGTGAGCGGATCGGCAGGGGTTTCGTCTCTCTCGGTATTGGGGGTGAGATTGTGCTGTGTCTAGAAGAGCCATTACACGAAGTCCTTGGCCAAGGGAGGAGATTTACTGGTAGGTATTCCAGTAGTATCTCAGGGTGTTCTGGGCTACACTCTGACACGACTTGTACCGCTTTTGGGGGTCTAACTTTTATCAACCTCCTCGGCCCTCCATGCGATGCTCATAGACGAATGGACCGGACTGTACGGATATTGTTACTGACAGGCTCAGTAGGGTGTCAGGATGAGTTCGCTCATCGACCTCCCTTTTGGTCAATACCTGGTAGCCCGTTATGTATGGCTAGTACCTCTGACGTGCTAGTGGTTAAATCCACAGCCAAACTATTGATGAGTCTTTAGAGTCCCCCACAGACAGTTTTCAAGTTTCGGGCGAAACTTTGTAGAGGCCATATGGTTTTATGGCAGGGTTCGATCATATACATGCAGTAGTGCACGGATCATGATCGGACGGATCATACTAGTGAGCTTTGGTTTAAGCCGGATCCTAGTATTAGATTTGTTGGATTACTTTAGTCTCATTGCATCCGCATTCAGTCGGAATGCGGATGCAGGTATGTATATACAGGTGAGGGGTATCCTTGTGATCCGTCACGAGTTTACTTTATTAGATGCCATTCTCTTTTTATTGTTGCAAACATTTGGATTAATGTTTACAAATGGAAATTATGAGCTAGAAATCATCATGAGGTGCATTTAATGTGACACATGCAAGCTAGTGACTCATGGTCTCTTTTATTGTGCATATGTCACATTTTGTGATGGATTTGAGTGATGAAATGAGAGGAAGAGAGAGAAGGGCAGCCATATCCCTTTGGGTTAGCTCTTGTATTATTCTTTCTTGCTATCATTTTTATCATACAACTCAAGAAAGAAAAGGTTTCTTCTTCTTCCTCTTGCTCTAGCTCACAACCTCCATTAATGGAATCATCTCTAACCTCCATCCATACACTCTCATGTGATGAGAATCAATGGATGCTTGAGACAAAGTTATCACACACATTGTCTACACCGCCTTGGACACGTCGGCTAGCGATCTTCGTGCCCGAGTTGCTTCGGATGAAGCTGTCACGACCCGAAAGTACGGAACGTGACTGGCACTTAGATTACGAGACGTCTAAAGGCGTACCGTAACCTAAGTCAGCCAAAACCCAGAAAATCTAAACCAAAATCAAAAGAGAGTGAAGGAAAACCTTTAATGAAAACGGTTTTAAAATCATTTAAGTTGCATAGAATCCCTTTTTAAAACATCAAAAATTTCCGAAAATTTCGGCAGAGTCTCCCCTGTATTTTCTATCCCCCAAAATGGGGACAACAAGATAATACATATGAAATCATAAAAATGGCATCCCCAAGCGGGAGCTAGCTCTTCGCCCAAGGCGGATCACAACCATATGCAATATATAAGCAATACCAAGAAAAGAGCATAGAAGAAACCCAAAATATCAGAAAACGCAACGCCGGCTCAAGTGAGCTCGACCCAAAAGAAACCACCAATATACAAATCTCTCAGTCTCATCACTATGTCGCATATACAATATATAAAGTGGTAGATGGAGAATACTAGATACAATGATAAAGCAAAAGATATAAAATATGCTTGCAACCCACCTACGGGCGATGTCGCGAGTCTGCACAAAAGGAGCTGATGATAAGATAGCCGCCGCTACAAGAGTGACGGGTCCGACCTGCAAGACACTGTTGCACAACGGGGGTGAGTTGCCAGCTCGTGAGTAAATATAACATCTAGTACGGCAATCGTAAGAATGCACGCAATGCGGAACGACATGTATGTCCATATGTGATATAATATCTCTAGTATGCATGAACATGTATGCAATGTCTTTTCTAACTCTTTAAGTGTTTTAAATGTTAAGGTTACTGCATTCTTAACTTTTAGAAAATGAATATCTGTACAATAGCTAAGTATCATCAAGAAATCATCTGAAAACCCGTGTCAAGTATCGACACCAAATAGGAATCATATCTGTCTCAATATCGGGCTCCGTCAGTCCGGATCTGCCCATATCATAAATCTCACGACAACGGTCGGTATCCTCCGGATATCCGCCGCGCCAGACATCACCGGTAGGTAGTCTTCCCCTGCTAGGCCCATCGTCTACAACTCGATCTTCTTGCCCCGGGGTACCATACCGGGCCCACCATGTACCCGAGACGGTTCATCCACTCCTCGAATCGGGTCTCGAAATCCAACAGAAAACATGAAAACTCATGGTGGACGACACGTACATCACGAGAAAACCGCAACTTTGTTTTAAAAACGATAAATATAAGCTTTTGTTAAATTCTTGCGGTTTTCCCGAAAAATCCAGAAATCACAGAAATACTGAAATCCTCGAGAAAATCATAATGTTCACATGTTATATATGATAAATGTAAATGATATCATATGATGTTTGTTTGACCTAGAAACTTCTTCAAAATTTCCCCACTTCCTCCTCTACCTGCAGCCGAACCCAAATCCTGCTGAAACCCTCTCTTCTCACTTCAATTTTGCTTCTTTTTCTAGCTAAAATCCATTAAAAATTCACATTTTTCCATCTCCATTCAAAGCAAAACCCTAATCCTTTCTATCTTCAACCCTAATTTGTTTGAGAACTTGATCAAAGGAGGCTTCTTGGTGACTTGATCATGCTAGGATTCAATTGGTGAGGTGAAAATTCTAAACTAGTTTGCTAACTTGTAGTTTATTTGTGCTAAAATCTAATTTTTAAGTATTACTTTAGTGTAAATCCTTGTTCATGAAAAATCAAGAGAAGGTTTTGATTTTTAAAAATTAGGGTTTGTAGCATAATGGTTGGATTATGTTAGGGATGGTTATCTAATTGATTAGAATGGTTAATGGTGTAATTATATGCTCGCTAAATCGACAAAATATCGATGTTTGCATTGATTCGGCGTTGAATTTGCTTGCTAGATTTTTACGAAAAATAGAATGCGTTCAATTTGCGTTAGGTTAGCAATATTATTAGCTTCGTATAGGATTATTAGAATGCGTCAACGCGGGGTTTCGTCTAGTCGGGTTGTAGTTTAGTCGATTTTCCCGAAATGACAATTCTAGTTTAACGATTAGCGATTTTCGTGCGTTTTTCCGCGCACCGAGTGCATGCTATGATTAATACGAGAGCGTGGATAATTGTATGTTGTGACTTGCATTGTGTTAGGTTTTGTAATCTTATACTTGGTGTTGTGCAATATAGGATCGGTCGGAGAAACATCGGACGCGGCGCGTAAAGGCAAAGCGGTGGCCGGATCAGATTAGCGGGGATTTCTGGTGAGTAGATATATTCATCTATGGGGGAATCGTCTGGATGGCGCGAGGCGCCCCCCTAGTTAGGATTACCCTACTTTTGCAAGATTTATATATTAGCTAACTTATCCATTCATGTACACTGCATACCATTATAGCGAACAGTATATTACATTTCATGGACATTCATCTATACTTATGCGATATCACTTCGTAGGGCACGAACACCATTACCATTGGCATCTGTTGCACGCGCACTAATCATGTGACCCACACGCCTTTGGTAATTGCTATGCCACGTGCATTATAGAACCTGTTTAACTTAATAACGTCATTGCATTCATACATGATATATGGAGTTGCATAGCATGCATATACCTCGCATTACCATCATACCTACATAGATTTCTAGCCAAAACTCACATCATATACATTGATATCATAGACATTTATCATATATAACATGTGAACATTATGATTTTCTCGTGGATTTCAGTGTTTTTGTGATTTCTGGATTTTTGGGGAAAACCGCAAGAATTTAACAAAAGCTTATATTTATCGTTTTTAAAACAAAGTTGCGGTTTTCTCGTGATGTACGTGTCGTCCACCATGAGTTTTCATGTTTTATGTTGGATTTCGAGACCCGATTCGAGGAGTGGATGAACCGTCTCGGGTACATGGTGGGCCCGGTATGGTACCCCGGGGCAAGAAGATCGAGTTGTAGACGATGAGCCTGGCAGGGGAAGACTGCCTACCGGTGATGTCTGGCGCGGCGGATATCCGGAGGATACCGACCGTTGTCGTGAGATTTATGATATGGGCCGATCCGGACTGACGGAGCCCGATATTGAGACAGATATGATTCCTATTTGGTGTCGATACTTGACACGGGTTTTCAGATGATTTCTTGATGATACTTAGCTATTGTACAGATATTCATTTTCTAAAAGTTAAGAATGCAGTAACCTTAACATTTAAAACACATAAAGAGTTAGAAAAGACATTGCATACATGTTCATGCATACTAGAGATATTATATCACATATGGACATACATGTCGTTCCGCATTGCGTGCATTCTTACGATTGCCTTACTAGATGTTATATTTACTCACGAGCTGGCAACTCACCCCCGTTGTGCAACAGTGTATTGCAGGTCGGACCCGTCACTCTTGTAGCGGCGGCTATCTTATCATCAGCTCCTTTTGTGCAGACTCGCGACATCGCCCGTAGGTGTGTTGCGAGCATATTTTATATCTTTTGCTTTATCATTGTATCTAGTATTCTCCATCTACCACTTTATATATTGTATATGCGACATAGTGATGAGACTGAGAGATTTGTATATTGGTGGTTTCTTTTGGGTCGAGCTCACTTGAGCCGGCGTTGCGTTTTCTGATATTTTGGGTTTCTTCTATGCTCTTTTCTTGGTATTGCTTATATATTGCATATGGTTGTGATCCGCCTTGGGCGAAGAGCTAGCTCCCGCTTGGGGATGCCATTTTTATGATTTCATATGTATTATCTTGTTGTCCCCATTTTGGGGGATAGAAAATACAGGGGAGACTCTGCCGAAATTTTCGGAAATTTTTGATGTTTTAAAAAGGGATTCTATGCAACTTAAATGATTTTAAAACCGTTTTCATTAAAGGTTTTCCTTCACTCTCTTTTGATTTTGGTTTAGATTTTCTGGGTTTTGGCTGACTTAGGTTTCGGTACGCCTTTAGACGTCTCGTAATCTAAGTGCCAGTCACGTTCCGTACTTTCGGTCGTGAGAAAGTTGGTATCAGAGCGTAGATTTTACCTTTCTGAGTGTAGGACGGCCTTGGTAGATGGAGTAGGTGACTTAAGCAGAGTGGCGTAGCGTGGGTATGGTCCGCGGCATACTTACGATACGGTACTCCGCCTAAGTGACCTTAGGACATATTTGCTTGTATTTCCTTTCTTGATTCCTTGCATTCTTTGATTCAATTGCAATGATCTTATCAGTCCTTTTTCTTATTCTAGCTTCGATGCCGCCAAAGACTACGAGAGCTCAGCGGGCTGCCGCTAGGGATGAGATTCGAGCGGGCTTGTCTGAGGCGAGGATCGAGCGGGAGGATACGCCTACCCCTCAGGGTCATACTGATCCGCCTTATCCAGACCGTATTGCCAGATTAGAGGCCGGCATGCAAGAGTTGCGGCAGATGATGGGATCTTTAGTTAAGTCCACCCGGGCACAGAGATCCGAGGACGTTCCTTCCACCGCACAGACCACGATCGTACCTGCTGCACAGACGGTCACTCCTGCTGCTACTACGGAGACTATCCCTGTTTCACTACAGGAGTTCATGAGATTGAGACCTCCAGCTTTTACCGGTACAGATGCGACAGAGGACCCACAGGCATTTCTTGATAGGATGGCTCGGATTTGCCGTTCGTTGAGGTGTTCTGATGACAGACTGGTGGAGTTTGCGAGTTTTCGTCTGGAGGGTCTTGCCCAGACATGGTACGACTCAGTGGAGAGAGGCCGAGCTGCAGGTCTGCCTTCTATGACCTGGGATGAGTTTACAGCTGCATTTCTTGCCCGTTTTCTTCCGGAGAGTGTCCGAGATGCTCGCGCCCGTAGTTTTGAGTCTTTGCGCAAGACTCCTGGGATGACGGTGTCGGAGTATGATATACAGTTTACCCAGTTGTCTCGATATGCTTCGTACCTAGTCGACACAGAAGAGAAGAGAATAAAGAGGTTTGTGCGAGGGCTTGATTCACAGCTATTCCTCACCATCGGCACCCAGCACTTTGATACATACGCAGCCGCGATGGATGCAGCCTTACTTTTGGAGGAGCGTATTTCCGAGACTCCGGTCGTTTCTGGGCCGAAGAGGATCCGTACTGATACGCCAGCTCAGCGGCAGATGGGCAGACATCATGATAGATTATTTCCGGGAGATGGCGGAGGCAGAGGATTGAGACGAGGTCAGTTATTTGGCTCATATCCACAGACCCAGCAGTCGTCTCCGGGATGTTTTCGGTGTGGGAGTCAGTACCACCGTATTAGAGACTGTACCATGGGACGTCAGGGCGCGGAGACAGTCCCGCATGTGACTTTACCACCCTCACCACCTTCTCAGAGAGCTTTACTTCCTACTCCTGATGATGCTCCACGCCAGTCAAATGCTTCTAGAGGCCGTGGGCGTGGCGGTCCAGTCCAGAGAGGACGAGGCGACAGAGGCAGAGGCAGAGGCCGAGGTAGAGGCAGAGGACAGCCAGCTATTAGTGGTGGACAGGCCCGAGTGTTCGCATTGACACCTCAGGATGCACAGGCATCCAATGCCGTCGTGACAGGTACTCTGCCAGTATGTTCTTTTGATGCACGGGTATTATTTGATCCAGGCTCCACACATTCCTATGTATCCACGTACTTTGCACCGAGGTTGGGCCGAGAGTCTTCTCCGTTAGATCAGCCGCTTGTCGTTATTACCCCGGTAGGCGAGTCTTTTGTTGCCCGTTTCGTATACCGATCATGTTCCGTTCGTATCGGGGAGAGAGATTCTTCAGTTGATTTGATTCTCCTCGATATGCTAGACTTTGACGTTCTTCTTGGTATGGACTGGCTAGCCACCTGTTATGCATCCGTGGACTGCCGTGAAAAAGCAGTCAGATTCATTTTTCCTGGTGAGCCGGTACTTATTATTCAGGGAGATCGTAGCGCTACCCTTCCCAGCTTGATTTCTTCTCTTCGCGCTGGTCAGCTCTTAAGGAAAGGGTGTCAGGGATTCTTAGCCTATATTTGTGATACTCGCTCCACAGAGGTTCCGTTGGACCACGTCCCTGTTGTGAGAGAGTTCCCTGATGTATTCCCTGACGAGCTGCCTGGTCTGCCACCAGAGCGCGAGATTGAGTTCTGTATTGACTTGATCCCTGGCATGGGGCCTATTTCTATACCTCCTTATCGGATGGCCCCGGCGGAGCTGAGAGAGCTAAAGGATCAGTTACAGGACTTGCTGGACAAAGGGCTTATCCGACCGAGTGTGTCACCTTGGGGTGCTCCCGTCTTGTTTGTTAAGAAGAAGGACGGAAGTATGCGTTTATGCATTGATTACCGTCACCTGAACCGGGTTACTGTGCGGAACAGGTATCCCCTACCCCGCATTGATGACTTATTCGATCAGCTCCAGGGTGCAGGGTTTTTCTCGAAGGTTGATTTACGGTCAGGTTATCACCAGTTGCGAGTTCGGAAGGAGGATATTCCGAAGACCGCCTTCCGTACTCGATATGGTCATTATGAGTTCTTGGTGATGTCGTTCGGGCTCACCAATGCCCCGGCAGCGTTTATGGATTTGATGAACCGCGTATTCAGGCCGTATCTCGATCAGTTCATCATTGTGTTCATTGACGACATCTTGGTTTATTCTCGGAGCCGGGAGGAGCATGAGCAGCACTTACGTGTCACATTACAGACTTTGAGGGAGCATCAGCTGTTCGCCAAATTCTCCAAGTGCGCATTCTGGTTAGACAGTGTCGACTTCTTGGGTCATGTGGTGACGAGAGATGGTATTTGTGTGGACCCGAAGAAGATCGAGGCAGTTCAGCGTTGGCCTAGACCAGTATCAGTTACAGAGATTCGCAGTTTTCTAGGTCTGGCCGGCTATTATCGACGTTTCGTCCAGGATTTCTCCCGCATTGCTGCACCTTTGACCGGGTTGACCAGGAAGGGGGTTCCTTTTGATTGGACCCAGGCATGTGAGGATAGCTTCCAGCAGTTGAAGACTCGTCTGACTACTGCACCAGTGTTAGCATTGCCTTCAGGATCAGGCGGGTTCGTGGTATATTGTGATGCTTCTAGAGTGGGGCTGGGCTGTGTATTGATGCAGCACGACAGAGTTATCGTGTATGCTTCTCGGCAGCTGAGGAAACACGAGCAGAACTACCCCACCCATGATTTAGAGATGGCTGCAGTGGTATTTGCCCTTAAGATCTGGAGACATTACCTATACGGTGAGTCGTGCTAGATATTCACTGACCACAAGAGTTTGAAGTATATCTTCCAGCAGCGAGATTTGAACCTGAGACAGCGCCGTTGGATGGAGTTGGTGAAGGATTATGACTGTGAGATTCTATACCATCCGGGCAAGGCGAATGTGGTGGCAGATGCTTTGAGTAGGAGGCCCGGAGGTAGCTTATCTTGTTTGAGCGCAGTACAGATGCAGTCGACGGCGGATTGGCAGGTTTTACGTGATAGCAGAGTGCAGTTCGAGTTTACTCCAACAGGGGGACAGCTAGCCCATTTCAGAGCACGCCCACAGTTACTTGACCGTATCCACGAGGCACAGTCCGGCGACGCCCGTACATTAGAGATTATTGAGCAGATTCGGCAGGGCAGAGTTTCTGAGTTCGTGCTTGCTGATCAGGGGATACTTCGATTTGGGACTCGACTGTGCGTGCCAGATTTAGAGGGACCGAGGCGTGATATTCTCGAGGAGGCACATAGATCAGTATACAGTGTGCATCCAGGTTCCACCAAAATGTACCGTGATTTGAGAGAGGTTTACTGGTGGGACGGGATGAAGAAGGATATTACAGACTTTGTGTCGAGATGCCTGACTTTTCAGCAAGTCAAGGCCAAGTATCAGAGGCCAGCCGGCGAGTTACAGCCTTTGCCCATCCCTGAGTGGAAGTGGGAGCAGGTCTTCATGGACTTCATTGTGGGTCTACCCAGGACCAGTCGAGGGTACGACTCTATTTGGGTGATTGTGGATCGACTGACGAAGCTCACTTCCTGCCACTGAAGACCACTTTTGGATTTTCTCAGTACGCCCAGGTTTATATTGATGAGATCGTGCGACTGCATGGTGTTCCGACTTGCATCGTGTCCGACCGTGGCACCCAGTTTACCAGCCGACTGTGGCAGAAACTCCAGGAAGCTTTGGGCACCCGATTGAGTTTTAGCACAGCCTTTCATCCGCAGACTGACGGTCAGTCGGAGCGTACTATTCAGACTCTTGAGGACATGCTCAGAGCTTGTGTTTTAGATTTCGGTGGTAGCTGGGATCGTCATTTGCCTTTGATCGAGTTTTCCTACAATAATAGCTTCCAGGAGACGATTCAGATGGCACCTTTCGAGGCTTTATATGGCAGGAGATGTCGATCGCCTGTATGTTGGACAGAGCTTAGGGAGAGCAGTATTTTAGGGCCACAGATCGTACAGGAGACGACCGAGAAGATACAGCTGATTCGGGACAGGATGAGAGCGGCACAGAGCAGGCAGAAATCATATGCTGACAGGCGCCGTCGCCGACTCGAGTTCGCTGTTGGCGATCATGTTTTCCTGAAGGCCTCTCCGATGAAAGGTGTGATGAGATTTGGGCGGAAAGGGAAACTGAGCCCTAGATATGTTGGTCCTTTCGAGATCCTAGAGCGTGTTGGTCCAGTCGCTTATCGGTTAGCTCTTCCGCCCAGCTTCCCCGATGTTCACCCCGTATTCCATGTCTCGATGCTCCGCAAGTACCTTCATGATCCTTCCCAGGCGATTCAGCACCAGACGATCCAGCTAGAGCGTGATCTTTCTTTTACCGAGCAGCCGGTGGTCATTTTGGATCGGCAGGTGAAGAAATTGAGGTCGAAGGTTATACCGTCCGTCAAGGTCCTTTGGCGTAGCCCGAACAGCGAGAAGGTCACCTGGGAGACCGAGGTCGAGATGAGGAAGAGATATCCCCATCTTTTTGAAGGTACGTGTAGTTAAATTTTAAATTCGGGGACCGAATTTCTTTAAAGGGGGAAGATTGTAACCCTTCGAAAATCGTTTAGGCAGTTTTTCGGTAATCGGCAAATTTTTCGGCTTTTTCCGTAAAAAAGTCAAAATAAGTGTTTTTCATTGTAGAACTAATTATAAAAAATTTAGACAAGATATTACTATAATTTTGTCACAAAAATGTCACTTATAATTTTCTAGTTAAATAAAAAAAAAATTCGTAATTAATTATTTTTTTTTATTATTTTAAGCCTTTTTAAATACATTAAATTAGTGATAAATACAAATTTAATTAGGTAAATTTCTTAATTAGGAGTCTTTATAAGCTAAAATATGGTGTTAATAAAATTATATCATGTCTTGCAAACTTTTGGTTTTATGGTGGGAAAATTCTGAAAAAAATGATGAAAAAGGGGTTTTTTTGGAAAAAGTTGAAATGAAAAGCATTAAATGATATCATATGATGTTTGTTTGACCTAGAAACTTCTTCAAAATTTCCCCACTTCCTCCTCTACCTGCAGCCGACCCCAAATCCTGCTGAAACCCTCTCTTCTCACTTCAATTTTGCTTCTTTTTCTAGCTAAAATCCATTAAAAATTCACATTTTTCCATCTCCATTCAAAGCAAAACCCTAATCCTTTCTCTCTTCAACCCTAATTTGTTTGAGAACTTGAT
The DNA here is from genome assembly GCA_030015575.1 of Agapanthus africanus. Taxonomy (NCBI): domain Eukaryota; kingdom Viridiplantae; phylum Streptophyta; class Magnoliopsida; order Asparagales; family Amaryllidaceae; genus Agapanthus; species Agapanthus africanus. Next base: position 112,116,320 of record CM057351.1, read on the forward strand.
GAAAGGAGACTTCTTGGTGACTTGATCATGCTAGGATTCAATTGGTGAGGTAAAAATTCTAAACTAGTTTGCTAACTTGTAGTTTATTTGTGCTAAAATCTAATTTTTAAGTATTACTTTAGTGTAAATCCTTGTTCATGAAAAATCAAGAGAAGGTTTTGATTTTTAAAAATTAGGGTTTGTAGCGTAATGGTTGGATTATGTTAGGGATGGTTATCTAATTGATTAGAATGGTTAATGGTGTAATTATATGCTCGCTAAATCGACAAAATATCGATGTTTGCATTGATTCGGCGTTGAATTTGCTTGCTAGATTTTTACGAAAAATAGAATGCGTTCAATTTGCGTTAGGTTAGCAATATTATTAGCTTCGTATAGGATTATTAGAATGTGTCAACGCGGGGTTTCGTCTAGTCGGGTTGTAGTTTAGTCGATTTTCCCGAAATGACAATTCTAGTTTAACGATTAGCGATTTTCGTGCGTTTTTCCGCGCACCGAGTGCATGCTATGATTAATACGAGAGCGTGGATAATTGTATGTTGTGACTTGCATTGTGTTAGGTTTTGTAATCTTATACTTGGTGTTGTGCAATATAGGATCGGTCGGAGAAACATCGGACGCGGCGCGTAAAGGCAAAGCGGTGGCCAGATCAGATTAGCGGGGATTTCTGGTGAGTAGATATATTCATCTATGGGGGAATCGTCTGGATGGCGCGAGGCGCCCCCCCTAGTTAGGATTACCCTACTTTTGCAAGATTTATATATTAGCTAACTTATCCATTCATGTACACTGCATACCATTATAGCGAACAATATATTACATTTCATGGACATTCATCTATACTTATGCGATATCACTTCGTAGGGCACGAACACCATTACCATTGGCATCTGTTGCACGCGCACTAATCATGTGACCCACACGCCTTTGGTAATTGCCATGCCACGTGCACTATAGAACCTGTTTAACTTAATAACGTCATTGCATTCATACATGATATATGGAGTTGCATAGCATGCATATACCTCGCATTACCATCATATCTACATAGATTTCTAGCCAAAACTCACATCATATACATTGATATCATAGACATTTATCATATATAACATGTGAACATTATGATTTTCTCGAGGATTTCAGTGTTTTTGTGATTTCTGGATTTTTGGGGAAAACCGTAAGAATTTAACAAAAGCTTATATTTATCGTTTTTAAAACAAAGTTGCGGTTTTCTCGTGATGTACGTGTCGTCCACCATGAGTTTTCATGTTTTATGTTGGATTTCGAGACCCGATTCGAGGAGTGGATGAACCGTCTCGGGTACATGGTGGGCCCGGTATGGTACCCCGGGGCAAGAAGATCGAGTTGTAGACGATGAGCCTGGCAGGGGAAGACTACCTACCGGTGATGTCTGGCGCGGCGGATATCCGGAGGATACCGACCGTTGTCGTGAGATTTATGATATGGGCCGATCCGGACTGACGGAGCCCGATATTGAGACAGATATGATTCCTATTTGGTGTCGATACTTGACACGGATTTTCAGATGATTTCTTGATGATACTTAGCTATTGTACAGATATTCATTTTCTAAAAGTTAAGAATGCAGTAACCTTAACATTTAAAACACTTAAAGAGTTAGAAAAGACATTGCATACATGTTCATGCATACTAGAGATATTATATCACATATGGACATACATGTCGTTCCGCATTGCGTGCATTCTTATGATTGCCTTACTAGATGTTATATTTACTCACGAGCTGGCAACTCACCCCCGTTGTGCAACAGTGTCTTGCAGGTCGGACCCGTCACTCTTGTAGCGGCGGCTATCTTATCATCAGCTCCTTTTGTGCAGACTCGCGACATCGCCCGTAGGTAGGTTGCGAGCATATTTTATATCTTTTGCTTTATCATTGTATCTAGTATTTTCCATCTACCACTTTATATATTGTATATGCGACATAGTGATGAGACTGAGAGATTTGTATATTGGTGGTTTCTTTTGGGTCGAGCTCACTTGAGCCGGCGTTGCGTTTTCTGATATTTTGGGTTTCTTCTATGCTCTTTTCTTGGTATTGCTTATATATTGCATATGGTTGTGATCCGCCTTGGGCGAAGAGCTAGCTCCCGCTTGGGGATGCCATTTTTATGATTTCATATTTATTATCTTGTTGTCCCCATTTTGGGGGATAGAAAATACAGGGGAGACTCTGCCGAAATTTTCGGAAATTTTTGATGTTTTAAAAAGGGATTCTATGCAACTTAAATGATTTTAAAACCATTTTCATTAAAGGTTTTCCTTCACTCTCTTTTGATTTTGGTTTAGATTTTCTGGGTTTTGGCTGACTTAGGTTACGGTACGCCTTTAGACGTCTCGTAATCTAAGTGCCAGTCACGTTCCGTACTTTCGGGTCGTGAAATCAAAACCTTCTCTTGATTTTTCATGAACAAGGATTTACACTAAAGTAATACTTAAAAATTAGATTTTAGCACAAATAAACTACAAGTTAGCAAACTAGTTTAGAATTTTTACCTCACCAATTGAATCCAAGCATGATCAAGTCACCAAGAAGCCTCCTTTCATCAAGTTCTCAAACAAATTAGGGTTGAAGAGAGAAAGGATTAGGGTTTTGCTTTGAATGGAGATGGGAAAATGTGAATTTTTAATGGATTTTAGCTAGAAAAAGAAGCAAAATTGAAGTGAGAAGAGAGGGTTTCAGCAGGATTTGGGGTCGGCTGCAGCTAGAGGAGGAAGTGGGGAAATTTTGAAGAAGTTTCTAGGTCAAACAAACATCATATGATATCATTTAATGCTTTTCATTTCAACTTTTTCCAAAAAAAACCCCTTTTTCATCATTTTTTTCATAATTTTCCCACCATAAAACCAAAAGTTTGCAAGACATGATATAATTTTATTAACACCATATTTTAGCTTATAAAGACTCCTAATTAAGAAATTTACCTAATTAAATTTGTATTTATCACTAATTTAATGTATTTAAAAAGGCTTAAAATAATAAAAAAAATAATTAATTACGAATTTTTTTTTTATTTAACTAGAAAATTATAAGTGACATTTTAGTGACAAAATTATAGTAATATCTTGTCTAAATTTTTTATAATTAGTTCTACAATGAAAAACACTTATTTTGACTTTTTACGGAAAAAGCCGAAATTTTGCCGATTACCGAAAAACTGCCTAACGATTTTCGAAGGGTTACAGAAGCGGGAGCCCGTAAAAAGACTCGAAGATGTGGTTCCCTTTCCGATGAGGAGATCGAGACCGGAGATGCCGCGGGGAGCTTGGGATGGTGGCCAAAGACCGAAGGACACGGATCGATCGGTATAGCTTTTCTATCCCTTCTCTAGTTGCTAGTTTATAGGTTAATGGTTTGATCCGGGTTTTATGCAAACGATAGCGCCGGTTTCTAGTTTAAGAAAAGTTTTCGTTTCTGCATTTTAGCCTCGGACAGACGGCCGAGGAGCTACAGTAGACTTACATGGTATCAGAGCCACGCCATTAACTTTTACTAGCTTGCTCTAACGTGGTTAGAACTTCGATCGAAGGAAATTTCCAAAACCGCGATTCCAATTTGTGCAGTTTCTGTCGAAATTTTTTTTTCGTCTAAATTTTTTTTTAGTAAATCAGAAAATCATGCAAGCTTTTCTAAGACCACTGCAGAAAATTGATAGCCTAAGTCCATTGTAGCGCCGCGGAACCGCGGCATGACCCTTGTTTTGGCCGCGGTTCGGCCGCACCACTATAGCATTAGGGCACCAAAATTTCTACAGTGGTCTCTGAGTTGGAATTGGGGTTTCTGGTATTTTTTGTTTGGGCCCAGATTTGTTTGAGTACTGGGAATTGTGCTTGGGGCCCACTTCAGGAAATTTTGTCGATCGAAAATTTTAAACATGTTAGTTCACAGTATTTACATTATATCTGCGACCGTGAATGTCATTCGAGTGGTAAATCCTGTCAAATTGCTATTGTTCTTTTAGAAGGATTTGCGAACGTGACACTCACGTTGATGTTTGTGTTATGCTGTGATGTTGCGGATTTGTCGCGGTGGATATCCTGGATGCAATGCTAGTACAGTTTGGTTGTATTTGTACATTTGATATTACGGGGCGAGCGTCCGACATGTGGACTGCCGTCACTGCCTGTTTGTATATTATTCTTTTGGGGCACGACCGGGCTGAGGTCGATGTACCCGTTGTATATATTTTACTTTCTGTACTAGGATTACCCCGCGGTGGGGTGCACGGATAGCCGGGTTCTAGAGGGCAATTGGCTCGCATCTCATGGCTTTGAGACGGAGGGGAATTTATTCTAGAATTGGCGGGCTATTCGCCGCACTCGTAGAGGGTACAGGTTGACCCAAGGAGGGGTGCTCAAGTTACCGTATTCCGTGAAGTGCTGGGTGGTCCATTCACTTTGTTGAAGGGGGCTGCCTCGCTTCAGGTTTTGGTGGGTAACTTGTCGCGCCCATAGAGGTCTAGGATTTCATTGCACAGGCTATCCACACGACCATGGGAACGTCGGGTTTCAGTAGCGGCTCTATGAAAACCGGAGATCCTAGAGTATCTGTATTGTTCTGTGATGCTTATTACTTTTCTGTGATGTTGCATTTTATCACGCCTTGAGCGATTATTATATATTGATATATATACTAGTAGATGTTGTATATGTTTTACACCCGCGCTAGTCCAGTCCGCGCTCTGTCGTTAGTTAAGTAACCTAACGGGTGATGAAGGGACCCAGTGGCGAATGCGGATGGCATATACGTACATCGTATTTTCGTTCTTTATTGGTGTGATCAATTGATGGGATTGCGTTGATTCGGATCAATGCAAGCTAATCAAACCAATTCTGATGTTGTTGGAACATTTTTCAAAAAGCTGTTATTACAAGGACGTTCTCTTTTGTTTTGCACAGTGGTATTCGATTACGAATATCCAGCACTGTCACGACCCGAATGTTTCGACTCGTGACCGGCACTTGACCATGCAACGTCTACAGGCGTAATGCGACTAATTAAGCCGAACCCAGAAATCAATACTATTTAAAAGTAGAGAGTGTTGAAAACATATAATTAAGACATTTAGAAAACCTTAAATAGTTCAATAAGTTCTTTTAAAGTAACGTTATCATTTAAATAATTTTGGCAGCATTTGCTTTGTAAAACTAACCCCGAAATCTGGTATAAAATAGGATATGAATGAAAATGAGATATAATGAAACCAAAACATTCCCAAACAGAAGCAATCACTCCCACCGGCGGAAACCATCATCACAAGAGTAATATACGATGCCGTAGAGAAGAATGAGCAATAAGTAAACATCACAGAATAATAAACTGCATATAAAAACAGTCGGCTCCCACGAGCTCGACACCAGAATACAAAAATGTACATCATCGTCCTCACACAGTATCTAAGTCCAGTACATATATGGTAGATAGAGAATACTAGATACAAAAGGGTGCACAATAAAGATAATCAGATACCACAACCCACCTAATAGCAAAACAGCTCTCGCACTAACTGTAGGGGTATCTGTAGACAAAAAGATGTAAAAGGCAGCCTGCCGCGTCTACTCTGAGGGGCAACCTTCAAATACTGTGGCACAACGGGGGTGAGTTGCCAACTCGTGAATAGAGATAACATATAAAGGTAATCACGAGCATGCACGTACTGTGCTACACTATCATATGCCAGCAAGTAAGATCTATATGCGACAAGCAGTAGGTGCAATAATCATGCAATTGCTCTGTCACGTAAAATAACTACAGGATGGGATACATGATAATCAATGCTGAGCATGGGATAAATAACATCTACACGGAATATCAACGTGGAAAATAATCGGTTCCCAAAACTGCACCCAAATCCCAAATAAACTCAGGCGCCGGCACTCTCCTCGGCCCTCAAATCCTGTAAATCTCGGAGAATCACGAGTGCCCAACTTCGGCACTCAAAATATCATAAAATACTCATGTCCAACATCGACACGCAAATCCTCATATATCGGGCTCCGTATATCCGGATCAGCCCACGGGCTCAGTCTGACGTATCGGCCCTCGGCCCCGGCAGTACGGATCATCCCGCATCCATCTCTCGACTCTGGTCAGTATCCTCCGGATAACCGCCAGGTCCAACCAATCACCGGTAGTTACTCGCCACCGTGCTAGGCTCATCGTCTACTCCACGAAAAACATTTCTCTCCCCGGGGAACCATACCGGGTCCACCACGAACCCGCAAACGGATCATCCAACTCCTCAAATCGGGTTTCAAACACACGTCTCAGCACCGAGAAAACGCGTGGTGGACGCTCCAAAATATCATATCACGAGGAACCGGGTTTTCAAATAGTGCATCTTTTCTTAAATAATCCCACGGTCCTCAAAACCAGAAATCACATGAAAATACAACACCAAGAAGTAAATCAAATGCGATGTGCTATGTACATCAAGCCATATTATAGGTACAAGGGGAAACCGCTTTTTAAAATAGTTTCCGTTTTTAAAGATATCATGCGGCTCCCAATTTCTATGAAAAATCATATTGAATCATATGTGAAATGAACTACAGCAATATAATCATGGCAGTTCTATAGTGAGTGTGTCATGGCAATTACTAACGGTGTGTGTAACATGCAGATTAGTTCTCGTGCAACATGAGCCGTTAGTAATAGTGCGGTGTTCTATCAGTTCTATGTTTACTTACATATAGCAGGGAATGCAGTATGCAACAACAGTATCCACGCCAGTTAATGTGGTAAATGCAACATATAACTATAAGGTCCTATCAGCCCTGAAGCATAATGCAATGCCGGCGATATCCGCGTAGATGTTAAATCTACTCACCGAAGTCTCGCGCTAAGTGTAGCCGACGACTTGCTTCCCCTTCTTCGCGGCGTCCGTCTCACTCGCCTGCGAACCTAGAATCACACAATATATCACATATAAGCTCAAATCCACAAAAAAGTGATATTAAGGTCGAACTAGAAACCCGCGTCGCAAACCAAGTGCGCGTGTGCGCGATACGCTAAAACGTGTGATTACGCGCCTGAAACTACCCCGACCCGTCGCGATACGCAGAAACCCCAAACCCACACACGTATCACGCGTGTCGCGAAGGTTAAAAAAAATACGAGAAACAGGTATTTAGCTCCATATTTTTCTACAGCAAGAATCAAATAAAATTATACATGCCATGAGTCTAAGGGTTGCAGCAGACAACAATAGAGCCAAACCCCAACCCATTCCCTCCCCATCTGGCCGCAATTTGCGGCCAGAATCAATATTCCGGCGGCCTGAACATGTCGTATGGGGGTCGTGTTCTACACAAGGGATCATCACCTCACAACTATACTGCAGTCTTCTTAATTTTAATCTGAACACACTGGGTCGATAGCAGTTTGCAGAAAGCTAGATTTTGCTCAAAAACGATGAATTTGCATCAAATGGAAATCTGGTGGTATTTTAGTGCAATTTGGGGCTAAGCTAGGTTAACATGGCCCTAACAACACTCCATCAACTTACAAAAACCAATTCATACATCACTTGGTCAAGGTTCCCCCTAATTACCACATATCGCACTAAAACGCACCATTAATCACTAATCGAAGTTAAGCTACACTAATTAAGCAAACTAGGGGGTAAGTTCAAGAAGTATACCCAACACTCGACCTTAAGGAGATAGAGGAAGAAGAAGGAGTAGAGGGAAGGAGCTGCAGCTGGAGTTGTGTTGCTGCTGCTGCTCACTGCTTCTGTTGCTGCTTCTGGCTGCTGTTGTGCTTGCTTCAGCTGCTGCTGAGCTTGCTTCTGCTGCTGCTGAGATGGTGTGGTTGTGTGAGTGTGAGAGTGAGGTTGAAATAATGAGCACAAGAATGAGAGGAAATCATAACTCCCAATGTCAACCCCTCCTTTCTCTCTCATCATTAAATGCAAGCATGGCTTTTGCCATGATGCATTCTCTCTCTCTCATTCTCACCAAGTCAACACTCCAAAAGAAAATTCAAATTAAAACAACCATCAATTAACTAATTAGACTTAATTAAAACCCAAAAGACTTAATCCCCATTATTAAACCCACCATGGTTGCTAATCATGGTATTACCTCACGTTAAACCCTAGTTTACATGCACATGTGTGTGCAAGCCTAGGAAAATTCTAGAAAAATATTTATTAAATTTGGAAACATATTTGAAACCCAATTTGGTAAACTTTTTATTAAAAACCCTTTATTTAAATATAATTAGTCACTAAACACATCCAAAGGTGTTACAATCTCCCCCCTTAAAAGAAATTCGTCCCCGAATATGAAAATATAGAGCTACGCATACCTTCAAAGAGATGAGGGAACTTATTCCGCATCTCGCCCTCGGCTTCCCAAGTGATCTCTTTGCCACTCGGGCTGCGCCGAAGCACCTTCACTGATGGCAAGACCCTCGATCTAAGTTTCTTCACCTGCCGGTCCAATATCACGACTGGCTGCTCGGTGAACGAAAGGTCGCGCTCGAGCTGAACGGTCTTATTCTGAATCATGTGCGAAGGGTCATGTAGGTATCTGCGAAGCATCAACACGTGGAACACGGGGTGAACATCTGGGAAGTTGGGTGGAAGAGCCAAACGATAAGCCACTGCGCCCACACGCTCGACGATCTCGAAGTCACCTATGAATATGGGGCTAAGCTTCCCCTTCCGTCCAAACCTCATCACTCCCTTCATCGGAGAGACCCTCAGAAAAACGTGATCTCTAACTGCGAACTCTAATTTGCAGCGGCGCCTATCAGCATACGATCTATGCCTTCTCTGAGCTGTCCTCATCCTGTCTCGAATCAGCTGTATCTTCTCGGTCGTCTCCTGTACGATCTGGGGCCCCAAAATACTGCTCTCACCGAGCTCTGTCCAATCTGCGTCCTGATCTCTGAACATCGGTCATCACTGTGCCGTGCCTCATGTACTCGGTCAAGAAACTATGGGCGTGCACGAACATGCGCAATCTGTCCTCCGATCGGCGTGAACTCGAACTGCACTCGGCTGTCGCATAATATCTGCCAATCTGCCGACGACTGCCCCTGTACTGGGCTCAAACAAGATAGACTACCCCCGGGCCTCCGGCTCAAAGCATCCACCACTACATTCGCCTTGCCCGGGTGATACAAGATCTCGCAGTCGTAATCCTTCACTAACTCCATCCATTGGCGCTGTCTAAGGTTCAGGTCTCGCTGCTGAAATATATACTTTAAACTCTTGTGATAGGTGAATATCTGGCACGACTCGCCGTATAGGTAATGTCACCAGATCTTAAGTGCAAATACCACAACAGCCATCTCCAAATCGTGAGTGGGGTTGTTCTGTTCATGTTTCTTCAATTGTCGCGAAGCATACGCGATCACCCTGTCATGCTGCATAAATACGCACCCTAGCCCCACTCGAGAAGCATCACAATAGACCATAAATCCGCCTGATCCTTAAGGCAATGATAACACCGGTGCCGTAGTCAGCCGAGTCCGTAGCTGCTGAAAATTGTGCTCGCACTCCTCCGTCCAATCGAAAGGAACTCCTTTCCGGGTCAACCCGATCAAAGGTGTAGCAATACTGGAGAAGTCCTGCACAAATCGCCCGTTGTAACCGGCCAACCCCAAAAAGCTGTGAATCTCCGTAACTGATATGGTTCTGGGCCAACGCTGAACGGCCTCGATCTTCCTCGGGTCTACACATATACCGTCTCATGAAATCACATGCCCCAAGAAGTCTACGCTATCCAGCCAGAAAGCACACTTGGAGAATTTCACGTAAAGCTGGTGCTCCCTCAATGTCTGCAGTATAATCCGTAGGTGCTGCTCGTGCTCCTCACTACTCCGGGAATACACCAAGATATCGTCAATGAATACTATGATGAACAGATCTAGATATGGCCGAAAAATATGGTTCATCAAGTCCATGAATGCTGCTGGCGCATTGGTGAGTCCGAACGACATCACCAAAAACTCATAATGGCCGTAGCGCGTACGGAAAGCTGTCCTAGGAATGTCCTCCTGTCGAACCCGCATCTGATGATAGCCTGATCGTAAATCTATCCTCGAAAAGTATCCTACCCCCTGAAGCTGGTCGAACAAATCGTCGATACGTAGCAAGGGATATCTGTTCCGCACTGTCACCCTGTTCAGCAGGCGGTAGTCAATACACAGACGCAAACTTCCATCCTTCTTCTTGACGAACAAGACTGGGGCACCCCAAGGAGAATCACTGGGTCGAATAAGTTCCTTATCCAGCAAATCTTGCAACTGACCCTTCAATTCTCGAAGTTCCGCCGGGGCCATCTTATAAGGCGGTATAGATATAGGCCCGTGCCAGGAACCAAATCGATACAGAAAGAAATGTCGCGCTCGGGCGGTAGCCCAGGAAGTTCGTCAGGGAACACATCAGGAAACTCGCTAACAACCGGAACCTGATCCAATGGAACCTCCGTAGCGCTAGCATCGCAAACATAGGCGAGAAATCCCTGACATCCCTTCCTCAAAAGCTGTCCAGCGCGAAAAGAAGAAATCACACTATGAGGGGCGGCACCACGGTCCCCCAACACAACAAAAACCGACTCGCCGAGAAAACAGAATCTAACTGCCTTCTCACGGTAGTCCACAGAAGCATAGCATGTGGCTAACCAATCCATGCCTAAAAGAACGTCGAAGTACAACATCTCAAGAAGGATCAAGTCGACAGGCAACTCTCTCTCGCCAATACAGACGGTACAGGATTGGAACATGTGCCTAGCAACAAACAACTCTCCCACGGGGGTGGTCACAACAAGCGGCTGATCAAGCAAACCGGACTTTCTACCCAAACTCGGCACAAAGTGTGTGGATACGTACGAGTGCGTGGATCCGGGATCGAACAACACGTGTGCATCAACAGAACATACTGGAAGGATACCTGAGACCACCGCATTGGACGCCTGCGCGTCCCGATGCGTCAAAGCAAAAACCCGTGCTTGTCCTCCAACGGTGACTGACTACCCTCTGCCTCAGTCATCTCGCCTTCTTGGAGCAACTCGTCCACGCCCACGACCTCTCTGTGTATGAGTATGACGCGGAGCAACGGTAGGTACAACAGGCAACGCCCTCTGGGGTGGTGAAGTTGGTAAGGTAACATGCGGTGCTGCTTCCTCCCTCTGGTGTATCTCAGGACAATCTCTAACGAGGTGAAGTAGACTGCCGCATCTAAAGCAACCCTGCGGTGACTGCTGGCTCTCCCGTGGATATGAGCTAAACATCTGGCCTCATCCCGAATCTCTGCCTCTCCTCATACTAGAACGGTACCTATCGCGGCGTCTGAATGTCTGTCTCCGTGCGGATATACTAGTACGAACTCTCTTCGGCTCTGAAACTACCGAAGTCTCAGCAAGGAACTCCTCGACTAATAGGCTTCGTCTACAGCTGCTGCATATGTCTCGTAATGCTGCGCGCTGATCGCGAGGAACAGTGGTGTAAGCAAGCCTCAAACAAATCTCTTGACTCGCACCTCCTCGGTAACCACTAGGTACGGAGCATAAACTGATAGCTCTGTAAACAGCACGTCATACTCTGCCACTGACATCTCCGGAGCCTGGCGTAAGGACTCAAACCTGCGTGCTCTAGCATCTCTAACACTCAGTGGGAGAAAGCGGGTAAGGAATAGTTCCACGAACTCTGTCCAGGTCATAGGAGGAAGACCTGCCACTCTGCCCTTCTCAATTGATTCACACCACTTCTGCGCAAGACCTTCCAGACGAAAGCTCGCGAACTCGACCCATCTCGCATCTGCGCATCTGAGGGAACGGCATATCCGAGCCGTGACTGCAGGGGCAACTGGCTATGCGGTAGGTACCATCGCGGTCTTTGTAACGCGCGGAGCTACCTCTGGTCGCTGCGCTCGAAGTGTCTCAACTAGCGATCCTATCATCTGGCGCATCTCATGCATGCTGGATCCCACCGTCTGGCGCATCTCTTGCATACCAGCCCCTAGTGTGGCGATCTGATCTGTCACGGGAGGAACAACCTGCTCGGGAACAACCGGTGTACTACCCGGATCAGTCCTCGTCTCAGACGAATCAACTCGAATCTTGGCCCTCGAGGCCGCTCTCTGCGCCCTCGTAGTCTTTGGCGGCATAATGGCTGAAAGGAAATTAGGATTCGATAAGAATACGGAAATCGAACCACAAGAACATATATACTCAAGAAGGAATTTAAATCAATAAGTCCTAAGGTCGCCTTGGCGGAGTACCGTGTCATGAGTATGCCGCGGAACATACACACGCTACGCCACTCTGCTTCAGCTACCTACTCCATCATACCAAGGTCATCCTACACTCCGAAAGGTAAAACCTACGCTCTGATACCAACTTTGTCACGACCCGAATGTTTCGACTCGTGACCGGCACTTAACCATTCAACGTCTACAGGCGTAACGCGACTAAGTAAGCCGAACCCAGAAATAAAAACCATTTAAAAGTAGCGAGTGTTGAAAACATTTAATTAAGACATTTAGAAAACCTTAAATAGTTCAATAAGTTCTTTTAAAGTTACGTTATCATTTAAATAATTTTGGCTGCATTTCCTTTGTAAAAGTAACCCCGAAATCGGGTATAAAACAGGATATGAGTGAAAATGAGATATAATGAAACCAAAACATTCCCAAACGGAAGAAATCATGCCCACCGGCGCAAACCATCATCACAAGAGTAATATACGACGCCGTACCGAAGAATGAGCAATAAGTAAACATCACAGAATAATAAACTGCATATAAAAACAGTCAGCTCCTACGAGCTCGACACCAGAATACAAAAATATACATCATTGTCCTCACACAGTATCTAAGTCTAGTACATATATGGTAGATGGAGAATACTAGATACAAAAAGGTGTACAATAAAGTTAATCAGATACCACAACCCACCTAATAGAAAAACAGCTCCCGCACCAACTGTAGGGGTATCTGTAGCCAAAAAGATGTAAAAGGCAGCCTGTCGCGACTACTCTGAGGGGCAACCTGCAAATATTGTGGCACAACGGGGGTGAGTTGCCAACTCGTGAATAGAGATAACATATAAAGGTAATCGCGAGCATGCACGTACTGTGCTACACTATCATATGCGAGCAAGTAAGATCTATATGCGACAAGCAGTAGGTGCAATAATCATGCAATTGCTCTGTCAGGTAAAATAACTACAGGATGAGATACATGATAATCAATGCTGAGCATGGGATAAATAACATCTACACGGAATATCAACGTGGAAAATAATCGGTGCCCAAAACTGCACGCAAATCCCAAATAAACTCAGGCGCCGGCACTCTCCTCGGCCCTCAAATCCTGTAAATCTCGGAGAATCACGAGTGCCCAACATCAGCACTCAAAATATCATAAAATACTCGTGTCCAGCATCGACACGCAAATCCTCATATATCGGGCTCCGTAAGTCCGGATCAGCCCACGGGCTCCGTCTGCGGTATCGGCCCTCAGCCCCGGCAGTACGGATCATCCCGCATCCATCTCTCGACTCTGGTCAGTATCCTCCGGATAACCGCCAGGTGCAACCAATCACCGGTAGGTACTCGCCACCCTGCTAGGCTCATCTTCTACTCCACGAAAAACATTTCTCGCCCCGGGGAACCATACCGGGTCCACCACGAACCCGCAAACGGATCATCCAACTCCTCGAATCGGGTTTCAAACACACATCTCAGCACTGAGAAAACACGTGGTGGACGCACCAAAATATCATATCACGAGGAACCGGGTTTTCAAATAGTGCATCTTTTCTTAAATAATCCCAAGGTCCTCAAAACCAGAAATCACATGAAAATCCAACACCAAGAAGTAAATCAAATGGGATGTGCTATGTACATCAAGCCATAATATAGGTACAAGGGGAAACCGCTTTTAAAAATAGTTTCCGTTTTTAAAGACATCATGCGGCTCCAAATTTCTATGAAAAATCATATCGAATCATATGTGAAATGAACTACAGCAATATAATCATGGCAGTTCTACAGTGAGTGTGTCATGGCAATTACTAACGGTGTGTGTAACATGCAGATTAGTGCTCATGCAACATGAACCGTTAGTAATAGTGCGGTGTTCTATCAGTTCTAAGTTTACTTACATATAGCAGGGAATGCAGTATGCAACAACAGTATCCATGACAGTCAATGGTGTAAATGCAACGTATAACTATAAGGTCCAATCAGCCCTGACGCATAACGCCATGCGGCCGATATCCCCGTAGATGTTAAATCTACTCACCGAAGTCTCGCGCTAAGTATAGCCGACGACTTGCTTCCCCTTCTTCACAGCGTCCGTCTCACTCTCCTGCGAACCTAGAATCACATAATATATCACATATAAGCTCAAATCCACAAAAACGTGATATTAAGTTCGAACTAGAAACCCGTGTCGCAAACCAAGGGCGCGTGTCCGCGATACGCTAAAACGTGTGATTACGCGCCTGAAACTACCCCGACGCGTCGCGATACGGAGAAACCCCAAACCCACACACGTATCACGCGTGTCGCGAAAGTTAAAAAAAATACGAGAAACAGGTATTTAGCTCCAATTTTTCTACAGCAAGAATCAAATAAAATTATACATGCCATGAGTCTAAGGGTTGCAGCAGACACCAATAGAGCCAAACCCCAACCCATTCCCTCCCCATCTGGCCGCAATTTGCGGCCAGGATCAATATTCCGGCGGTCTGAATCAATATTCCGCCGGCCTGAACATGTCGTATGGGGGTCGTGTTCTACACAAGGGATCATCACCTCTCAACTATACTGCAGTCTTCTTAATTTTAATCTGAACACACTGGGTCGATAGCAGTTTGCAGAAAGCTAGATTTTGCTCAAAAACGATGAATTTGCATCAAATGGAAATCTGGTGGTATTTTAGTGCAATTGGGGGCTAAGCTAGGTTAACATGGCCCTAACAACACTACATCAACTTACTAAAACCAATTCATACATCACTTGGTCAAGGTTCCCCCTAATTACCACATATCGCACTAAAATGCACCATTAATCACTAATCGAAGCTAAGCTACACTAATTAAGCAAACTAGGGGGTATGTTCAAGAAGTATACCCCACACTCGACCTTAGGGAGCTGGAGGAAGAAGAAGGAGTAGAGGGAAGTAGCTGCAGCTGGAGTTGTGTTGCTGCTGCTGCTCACTGTTGCTGCTGTTGCTGCTCACTGTTGCTGCTGTTGCTGCTTCTGGCTGCTGCTGTGCTTGCTTCAACTGCTGCTGATCTTGCTTCTGCTGCTGCTTAGATGGTGTGGGTGTGTGAGTGTGAGAGTGAGGTTGAAAGAATGAGCACAAGAATGAGAGGAAATCATAACTCCCAACGTCAACCCCTCCTTTCTCTCTCATCATTAAATGCAAGCATGGCTTTTGCCATGATGAATTCTCTCTCTCTCATTCTCACCAAGTCAACACTCCAAAAGAAAATTCAAATTAAAACAGCAATCAATTAACTAATTAGACTTAATTAAAACCCAAAAGAGTTAATCCCCATTATTAAACCCACCATGGTTGCTAATCATGATATTACCTCACTTTAAACCCTAGTTTACATGCATATGTGTGTGCAAGCCTAGGAAAATTCTAGAAAAATATTTATTAAATTTGGAAAAATATTTTAAACCCAATTTGGTAAACTTTTTATTAAAAACCCTTTATTTAAATATAATTAGTCACTAAACACATCCTAAGGTGTTACAAGCACCTCAGTCGACGAGGCAAGGGCCGAGATCCCTTCACCGGGAGTGACCCCTTGGACAGAAGTTTGTGTCAGGGAAATAACTTCACTATAGTCAATTACTTTTTTCTTTGCACTGTGGTATTCAGTTGGAATATCCTGCACCTCATTCTACGGGGAAAGAGCCGAGATCCCTTCACTAGGAGTGACCTCTTTAGCAAAGGTTTTCGCCACTATATTTATAAAAAGTTATCCGGTTCCTTCAACGATATCAAGTTCATTACGTTAAAAGTTTTTCGCAAAAAACCATCTGTAGCCCTCCGTCATTTCAGAATAATATTGCTTAGTATTCGCGCTATGTTTTTCGTTGCTATTCGCCGAGACGTAGTGTGTGGTAGCTCTATTGTGCTTTTCTGTGGATTTGTTTGGACGGTCGTACGACTTTGTTGATTATTTGTTAAGGGTCATGCGGGTTGGTTTAACGCAATCAAGATTATGACGGGTTGAACTTGACTAGGACCTTTTGATTTGTTGATTATTCGTCAAGGTCACTTGGGTCCTAGGGGTAAAAATCACATCGGGAGTTTCTAAAGAAACTGAAACTTGCCAGATATGCGCATACCTTCTGGAGTGTGATAATGTGAGTGGATTCCATCACATTATCATGCGATGATAGTTGAATCCCGATTCCCGCTGATGAGTTGGTTTACTCCTCGGGTGATCCCGACTAATTCTTCTTTCAGGTTTGGAGGAGAATTTGACGATACAGTGGGAGGTTTCCTAATTAGATAAAGTGATAACCATTCTGATCTAGGTTAGAATGTACGCAGAGTGTTTCTTTTCTCTCTCTCTTTGGCAACGACTATGGCCCGACCCTTGACTATGACTCAGTGACCAAGATAACCGAACCTTCTTAAAACACTGGCTTTCGAATTGTCTGAGTTGCATACCTCATTGCTACTCCTACTTTTATCCTTTTTATCCAGAACACCCCGTATTACTACGAACATCCACTTCCATTGGATAAAACCATCGTATGGTTATATACGAACTTGAAGGAACCTGTTCCAGATTCGAGGATGGTTTCCGGTTCTGGAGAAAATGAATAGGACTATTCAGTTGTCTTTTCCTTTTACCTTCTCTCAGGTTGCGAGTGCTCCTTGGATTAGGACGGTACACCTATTACACTAATTGGATAGTCTTCTTCCAGACCATAGGAAGGTGCCGAACGGTGGGGAATGAAGAAAACCAATTAGCCTAACGATGGTGTACAAAAGGTAATAAGTTAAGAAAAATAAAGGGATTAGTAAGAGGGCAAAGTAAATTGCGACTGCTATTCACGACCAAACCAAGTATTTCTTTGCCAATCCTACATCACCTTTGTATTTCTCCAGAACACTCCGTATCACGATGAAGATCCACAGTTTATTGGATACTCCATTGTATGGTTATATACGAACTCGAAGGGACTTGTTCCAGTTCGGGGATGGATTCTGGTTCAGGAGAAATATGAATAATGTTTTATTCAGTTGTCTTTTATCTTCACCTTCTCTCAGGTTACGAGTACTCCTAGGATTAGGAGAGTACACCCATTATGCTTATTAGATAGTCTTCTTCCAAACCATAGGCTGGTGCCGAACGGTAGGGAAGGAAGAAAACCATTTGGCCTAAAGGTGGTGTGCAGAAGGTAGCGACTAAAGACATATAAAGGGATATGGAGAGATTGCAAAGAAATATACGGTTACAGTTGTGAATCTGATAATGGAAGAGGCATTACTAGGAATACCCGGATACCCCTTCGAAACATTTTCATGTTTCAGTCTCACTGCGTGTTGTTAACAGAAAACTGATTTCCCAATTAGTCTTTGCTCCAGGGTATGTATTTACCAGGTTTGATTCTCACATCTGTATGGTTTTACAGATGATGAGTGGGAGTAAGTTATTGGGAATTGGGTGATCATCCTCATTATATCGGGATTCGTTGTAATTGGTGATATTTGAGAAAATCGCCTGGGTTGTTTGCCAGACGACAAATATTTGGTTTTGAATATCCGTTGTTATGCACCAATTTCAAATTGATATATCTGTACATTTATTTTTATAAATTGAGATATAAATTTTTGAAATTATGTCCATGACATTTACCTATATCAGTGGATGGTTGGGTAAGGAGTATTAAACAGCGGTGTAATTCTTCTTAATTATAAGTACAATTTTCAACCTACGACACACAGGGAATGAGTTATTGGACTCATGGGACTTATACAGAGTATTGTATGTTGTCCAGTGTCCATTAGCACAAAGGGGTTGGTACTCATACTATATTCTGTTTACTTATGACTTCTCTAGTTCTTAGACATGTGTTTCATAGAAATACAAGATCCAAGTTTTGAGAAGTTATAGGTATATGAAAAAAGTAGAGAACCAGGTATTGCATGTATCAGGATTTTTCAAGGTGATTGAAGATATAGATACTTGTGTATGGTATTCAGTTAATAGTAATGATTAAGAGATCTTGCTTCTCTTTCAGGTTACTTATAATTGGAAGCACTCCTAAGTTGAGTAATATTGATCGACCTCTCTCCATTTAGTTGACATGCACTGGAGACAGCTGCATGATTTGAACATGGTTCTAATTAAATCGGTGCCTCTATTTCTATATTGTATATAGAATAGTTCATATCTTAACATTGTTAAGGTACGGGGAGTTGTCCGGCTTATGCTCAAAATCAGACTCTGGATAACTCAAGGCACGTTTCTGTAATGGCTGTTTGTGGGTTGACCCGGGCTATGACGAGGGTTGATTTTCTACTGTAACATTTCAGAAAAATAAAATATTATTTTTGGGAATTTTTATAATTTAATAATAAAATATTGAATATTTTAATAGGGCGGTATTATTAAATACCGATAAATCGAGAAAAATTTGGAGAATTATGGAAATTAATAAAAAGAAGGTGCTTTATATGATTCATGCAAATTATGTGAATTTATGTGTTATTTGACACTAATTTAGTGCTAATCACGATTAAAAATCGCTAATCGGACTTAAAGCGTGTTTTGTGCACATGTCATTTTTATCACTTGTTACATTTTTCCTACATGATTTAGGGTGTATGGGTATTTGTTTTGGGTTTAGTATTGAGGAGAGTGGAAAAAGAAAAGAAAACAAACGGAATATGATTAAAGTATAGAGGTATGGGCATGAGAGAGAGTGAGAGGGGTTACCCTTGACCTTGGACTTTCCTCCTTCATTCCTTCACCCTCATCATCTCTCTCCTCAACTCCCTTGATGCTGTTGTTGCTCCCCTGATCTCCCTCTTCATCAAACCCACACAAACACCTCATTTCCCTCATCAAAATCCCAACCCCTCTTCATAAAATATGTGCACAAGCTCTCAAGCAACACACTAGACCAAGAAAGCATGCATTTTGGACACTTAGGGCAATTCAAGAATTTTCTTGAGTTTCCAAACGAGATATTTTCTGAACCATTAGCTTAGTTTTCCCAATTCTTTTACATCCATGTTAAAATTGTAACCGATATTGTGTGGTTTTGGGGAGTTTGAAAACTTGAGTTGAGGATTAGTGTTTTAGTTGAAACCAAATGTGGAATTAGGGTTACTAGAGGCTATACGACCCCTGTGGTGATGGATTGGAGACTTAAACCAGAGACTAGAACCCCGGAATTCGGATTTAGAAACCCGATATCGGAAGAATTATGGATTCTGTGAGTGTATATTGAAATCTGCTAACACCCGGGTCACCTTAAAAATATTTTTGCAAGGACAGTGATACATGCAGGCACCTAGGAACCACCACCCAAAACCCTAGCCCCTACCCCCTCTTTCAGGCTGCAAATAAATTCCTTCTGGCCGCAAATTGTGGCCAGAGCAGGTTGGAAATGCATCGTTTTTGTTTCAGGGCCTTATCTCCAGTAAATTTGACCCTTGGCATGTGCAAAATTGGCTGATTTGACCTAGGGTGGAATCTGGGACCATTTTCAATAGTTGTTGTCTTGATTCGTGGTTTCGTTTCTCGTATTTTGAATTCTGGATTTGCGTATTTGTGTTTTACCGCGATCACTTAACGTTTGTACGACGATATCGAGAGTTGTTTGATGGTGTTGAAAGCGTAGTCCATAGTTTCTAACCTATAGGCCTTAGCGTGTTGTTTTGGTTTTCCGATGTGATTTTCATGTGCTTTTGCGATTATTTTATCCTTGTAGGTACCTTCACGTGGGTTTCATACGATGACGAAGATGAAGGCGACATCGACATCGACACACAAGAAGCAAGGTGAGTAGATTATATCTACGGGGGACGTCGGGTGGATAGCGTTTAGCACCCCTACTGTTCATGGTGATGTATACGAATACGTATACACACATATATTATTTATATGTTGATTTGAGTTTATCGATGATAAAGATGGATTCTAGGTATTCTTGGATTGATTTAAGTGTTAGTTGCGAGACCCTAGAGTAGTGGTTGCACCCATACACAAGCACACACAAACTTGCATACATTCTTTCTTTTACCTGTACGTATATGTGGATGTGTATATTTACACATGGGTATGGGACTATGTGTTCATATACTGGATTTGAGGATAGTACTTGGAATTTGAGATGGGTCGATGAGATTCGATTTGAGGCCGTGAGATCGGTGATATGACAGGGTTCGTATTTGAGATACGACATGATGTTTTAGCGGGTCCTTTGACGTAGTGTTTCAAACACATCCATGCATACATAGATGGTATCAATATTGTACTAGACGTAGGTCAGTACCCCGGATTATGATCTTTGATAAAGAGGATACCAGATGAATAATGTGATGAATGTGATATTGACCCATACCCAGATTTGGGAGGCCGTACGACGGATGTACCGTATGAGTTTTATATTGATGATAGATCCGCACTCTTGACTTGAGGATGCCATATTGTAGATTTTGGATCGTATATGATACTAGTGAGGCGGGATCACCGACTATTATTTATATATGTATCTACTCAGATGTTAGACGGTTTCCTTACCTTTCGTTTAGCCTGTTAGCTCAGCCCTATAGTTAGTGTAGTTGTTAGACTAGATTCGATTCCTACCTATTTCAAAACTAACGAATCGTGGGTATTTTAAAAGACAGGCCAAGGGATTCTACGAATATTTCAAAGGACGTATCTTTTCTTTAAAACACCGTGGCCCTTATTTCCAAAACACCGCGATTCGTGTTATTTCAAAAGGCACTACTGTATGACTTATATTTATATTTAATGCAGATTAGTTATCATTGTGTTTATCATTCAGCTCCCGCACATTTTTGCTGTTCGCTCCGCATCACATACTTATATTGTGATTTCATATACCATTATTGATATCATGCTGTTAGGACACCAGCACTATTACCGATGATGCGTATGTTCCACGTACACTTACTTGCCGGCTCACACACATCATCATCGGTAATTGCCATGTCACGTACACTTTAGACAATACTACTTCATCGACATAGCTTGTTAGCTGATAGTTTCGACATAATATTAGTGTACTTGCCTTATATGCCAGTTTAGATATTGCAGTTATTACTCGCTACTTCATGCATATTATTATTCACTGTTATGCCGTATTATGGAGTTTTATGCCTATATTCACTGTTTACGTGCTATTGATGATTGGATTTCGGATTTTCCTGAGATTTCCTGGATTTGGGGGAAAACCGCAAGAACATTTATAAACTTCTTTCTCTCTCTTTTTAAATGAAAAGTGCGGTTTTCCTATGATGTATGAGTCGTCCACCATGTGTTTTCATGATTGTTGATGGATTTCGAGACCCGATTCGAGGAGTTGGATGAACCGTCTCGGGTACATGGTTGGCCCGGTAAGGTAACCCGGGGCAAGAAGCTCGAGATGTATTCAATGAGCCTGGCAGGGGAGCACTACCTACCGGTGATTTTACTGACGCGTCAGATATCCGGAGGATACCGTCGTGGTCCTGTGATTGATGTTAGGGGCCGATCCGGACTGACGGCGCCCTAGACAGTGAGATTTGAGACACTGAGATTTTGAGTTATTGAGGTACTGAATTTGATAGCACATGCCAGTCCGGGCAGCCGGAGCCTGAGATATTGCGATTTTGGGATTTATGTTTTGTGTCGATGTTTGACAAGGATTTCCCTGTTGATTTCATTGATGTTATTCAATTTATATACATACAGATATCTCTTTAAAAATAGAAAACAGCTGTCTCATCCATTTCATTACTTTACATTCATATCTCATACATATGATATATTGTTACCTGAGGCACTGACACGAGCACATGGGATTACACTTATGTATAGATGTTTACCTTTGCCATTTTTTCATGCTCCAGACTTGTCATTTTTGGATATTATTGATCGTATGACCTAGGATTGCGTCATACATACGATTTCTGCTCTTTGATGTTTTCTACTCACGAGTTGGCAACTCACCCCCGTTGTGCTACAGTTTCTTGCAGGTTTTGCCGTACAGGTTTCGTTACGGCTTTGCTAGCACTACTTCCATTTCTGGGTGATTTGCTAGTAGGTGGGTTCTTTTGCCTCAGGACCACCATTGTTTATTTATTATTTCTGTTGTATCTAGTGACTCCATCAACCAAACATATATATTTCAGAGATAGAGACCAGTGATGTTTATTCTTTCGACCTTAGAGTCGCGCGTTGTATTTCTATGGATTTCTTACTGTTTTGAGTTCCCTTTTAAGTTTTGATCCTCGCCCTTCGGCGTTGTATATTATATTGCTTGCGTGGTTGTGGCCGTCGATTGGCGAAGAGCTAGCTCCCTCTTGGGGATGCCTTTATTCATTATATATGCTTTATCAGGTTTTGTACCCGTTTGGGGTCATTATTTACAAAAGAAACTCTGCCGAAATTTTTAGAAAAGACTTGTGATTTTAAAAATGCATATTTCGGCTTATGTTGAAACACTACTTGATTTAAATTGGTTTTTCCTTCACTCTACTACTTTACTTGGTTAGGATTTCTGGGTTTTCGGCTTACTTAGATTACGTACGCCTCGAGACGTTTCGTAATTTACGTGCCGGTCATGTTTTGTACTTTTCGGGTCGTGACAAAGTTGGTATCAAAGCGTTAGGTTTTACCTCCTGAGTGTAGGATGACCCTGGTTGATGGAGTAGGTAGCTTGAGTAGAGTGACGTACCGTACGTATGTTCCGCGGCATATTTACGATACACTACTCCACTTAAGAAGCCTTAGGATGTACATTTCTTTGCTCAGTATTGTATTCATTCATGATCTAGCCTCATCTGTACCAGTTTATGGTTTTGCTGCAACGATTACAGGCAGGGAGAGCTCCTGTTAAAGTTACGGTCAGCACGAGCTCGTCCCGAACGACGACTGACCAGGGCGTGTTTCCGGCGACACACGATTGCAGAGATGTATCCTTTTATT
Source organism: Agapanthus africanus (assembly GCA_030015575.1). Taxonomy (NCBI): domain Eukaryota; kingdom Viridiplantae; phylum Streptophyta; class Magnoliopsida; order Asparagales; family Amaryllidaceae; genus Agapanthus; species Agapanthus africanus. The sequence continues at coordinate 112,139,518 of CM057351.1, forward strand.
GTGTTTTCGCGCCACGAGCGTTTGATGGATCGCTGTATGAGATTTCTCGGACGTGCAGATTTGCTCCGTAGGATTGAGCCACTGAAAGAGGCCAGCCAGAATGTGATGACCATGGAGGTGTCGCTTGTTCATGATGATTGAGGCACTATTCAGCATGCAGACGAATGGGCCAGTTGTTGCTGCGAACGACGAGATATTGCCCCAGATGTTGGAGCTACTGCCGCACGAGTTGCACTTTGAGATTTGATAGACGGTCGCTAGTCACACGAGGATGAAAGACTAGGACATGTGGTTCGTTCGTTTACCCCGATGCGAGGTCATCAGATAAATTGATTCCAGCTAGAGACGACTTCACGCGGATACGTTGAGAGTCGACAGAGGCGATCGAATGTCAGAAACCCATATTCCAAGTTTAAAGTATTCGTAAAGACATGCAGGCAATTCTATAGACCCTCTAGAAGAATGAAACCCTAACTCGACGTAATGACCGTGTGAAAGCCTTTGAACCTTTGGGTTTGCAGCAATTCCGCGGCGCCATTAGTGAGGCTTGGGTTGCCCTTCTACGTCTGGTCCACCGATGCTGTGGTATGTACTCGATACTATTAAACTGTACCCAAGATGTTGAGCTCTTGGGGGATTATGAGGTTTTGACGAATCGATCGAATGGTTCGACTTCATTCGGATGCTATGTGGTGAGATGCAGTTCTTGGGAGACTCCAGATATGAGTATAGCCGTTGGAGCACAGTCATGCAGCTACAAAGAGACGAGTCCGAAGCGGTCGACATTTGAGAAAAATGGAGTAAGAAGTTCGTACGAGACCTTGATAAGATGACGTTCCACTCCGCCGACATCAGAGATGCGATACGCATGCAGAGGCGTTTTATATGGATATATCTTCCAGAAGGAGTCGCGATGAGTATTCAGCCATTCCGGAACAAGAAACAGATATAGTAAAGGACGATGACTTCCGGACAGTTCGGCAGAGACGAGATTTGAGAGACCGCAACAGGACCTTTCTGGAATACTATACGAGAAAACATGGTCCCAGGAGCGGTCATATTGCGCACACCTAGAAGGCCAGAGTTCGGCATCGTCGACGAGATAGTTGGCCAGAGATTTGTAGAGGATGTGCCAGAGCGGGACTGTTTCTGTCGTCATTCCATATTGGACCGTTGAGCCGAGGAGCTATGTACTTAGCAATCTGCAGTGAGGGACGAGAGCCTAAGGGAACCAGACGACGGGCCATGATCGGGAGGCAAGTAGATATCTGCTCTGCTAAGCATTGGATGCACCGACACCTTCTCGACTTCGAAGGAGGAACTATCGACGACAGTATTTATGATTTGTGATTTGGTGATTCGATTATCATGTATCCGTCACCTTGGATTTTGGTATTTTGGGCGATCTATTCGCATGATTGATTTTGATGATTGAGTTTCATGATATTTGTTTTTGTGCACCATGGTTGCACCTACTGGGTATTTATGTTTTGTGCACAGTTATTGCACCTGATATCGTTTTGTGCCATGGTTGCACATGTTTATGACTACATGGATTTCTTACCGTTGGGTTGATTTTGTGCACATGGTATGCACACGATTTGGCTTTAGCACTCGGTATAGCTTATATGTGCTTGTAGTGCATTGTTATGTGTTTTGTGCACACAGTTGCACACGTTTATGATTTTCTTTACACCTGGGTACACTCGGTGTTGCTGCTTACGTATTTGAGTTATTCTTTGGTATTTGTGCACAGGATGCACCGTATTTGTATTTCGTGCCAAGGATGCACCAGTTTTATACTTCATGCGTTTGTCGCACCAGTTTTATGTTTCGTGCATTTATCGCACCAGATTTATATTTCGTGCCTTTGTTGCACCGGTTTTATATTTTGTAGACTACGGTTGCACCTGACTTCGATTTGATGTTATTCGATATGTTGATTTTGACTTCATGCCTAGGGCATGCATATGATTTAGCTTATGTTTTCGGCATGGTTTTCATGCACTTTTAGTATTTGATTTGATTTCGTGCACGCTGATGCACATGGTTGTGAGATTTGATACCGCGGTATACCTGATTTGGATTTGAGATGTGTTGTATACCGTCGATTTCGATTGTCATGCTCGATATTTGTTTTGTGCACCTTGTGCACCTGATTGGATTCTTGCGCATATTTGACGCGCTTGATAGTGGATTTCGTGATTTCGTGCATGTTGGATGCACATGATTTAGATTTTATTCGTGCATGATGGATGCATCTGATTTGGATTTTCGCGCATGTTGGGCGCATGATTTGAGATGTGATTTTGGTGCACACCTGATGCACTAAATCGGATTCTTCGTGCATGTCAGATACACCCGATTTTGCTGTCAGGCACACCTGTTGCCCTTGACAGATGTTTCGTGCACACCCGATGCACTTAGCTGTTGTTTCCGTGCCTATATATGGCACATTCATGGATTTTGATTTCCGTGCACACCAGACGCACGTAGCATTCATATGCATATTTTGGGATTGATTTCTTATGGAGCAGTACGTTTTTATGATATTTACTATTGCTTTCGTACTAAACAGGACTAGTCCAAGGGCAGTACCTGAGTATATTTTGCCTGCATTGATAGCTATTGAAGGGAATTCCAAAAAGAGAGCTATTGTCTCAGTATTTACCTACGTGTCTAAGATCACACGAAACGTTTAAAACAAGGAAACCCTTCTAATTTTTTTTTAAAAAAAACGGCGAGACGTGTATATTAAACAAAGGATATATATAGAGTTATTTTCTTACTAGAGACGCCCGCCACAGTGCAGCATTATGCACATCCCACAGCGACTTGAAACGGTTTGACAATTATGTATAGTGTTGATGTAGATCTGTCACGACCCGAAAGATCACGTGACTGGCCCTTGAACCATATGAAGTCTATAGGACCCCATCTGATCCAAGTAAGCCAAAAGCCCAGAAATCTAAAACCATTGTAAGAGTAAGTAAAGAAAACTGGTTTTTAAAGAAGTGAGGGAAAACATGTTTGTAGTCAAGGTTTTTAAATAACTAAGCCGAATGTGCATTTTTAAAAGGTAAAGTCTTTTCTAAAAATTTCGGCAGAGTTTCTTTTGTAAATACTGGCCCCGAACGGGGTACAACAAGCACAACACATATACAATGATAAAAAGCATCCCCAAGCGGGAGCTAGCTCTTCCTCAATTGACGGTCACAACCACGCATGCAATGTAATATACAACGCCGAAAGGCGAGGATCAAATCCAAAAGAAACAAAGTAAGCATGAAAACCGCAATACTACTAAGCGCGACTCTAAGGTCAAATAATACATCACTAAAGTCTGAGTCTGAAACAATATACAAATTTTGGTTGATGGAAATTCTAGATACAAAGAATAATATAAGTACAATGGTGGTTCTTGATGCAAAAGAAACCACCTACCAAATGCAATTCACCCTCAAGGAAGCAAAGTGCCAGAAATGCCGCAAAGGATCCTGTACGGCAAAACCTGCAAGCACTGTGGCACAACGGGGATGAGTTGCCAACTCGTGAATAGAGAATATCTACAAGCAGAAACCGAAAGCAAGACATAATCCTAGGTCAATACGATCATTATATAAAATCCTCAATATATAACATGCAGCCTATAACAAGGCTAGGGTAAATATCTAACCCGAGTGCAATCTCATGTGCCTGTGTCAGTGTCTCAGGTAGCAATATAACATATGAATGAGATATGAATGCGTGAAAACAGAATACATTTACATGAAGCAAATGTTTTCATAATTTAGTGAGATTTCCCTTGTATTTTTAAAATGAGGTATCATAATGAAATCAGCATAAAACTGTGCCTAGCATCGGCACAAAACGTAATCCCAATATCTCGATATCTCAAAGTCTCAACCACAATATCTAGGGCGCCGTCAGTCCAGACCGGCCCCTACCATCAATCTCAAGACCACGACGGTATCCTCCGGATATCCGACGCGTCGGGTAAAATCACCAGTAGGTAGTACTCCCCTGCCAGGCTCAACGTCATCACCACATTCATCTTGCCCCGGGGTACCGCACCGGGTCCACCATGTACCCGAAACGGTTCATCCGTCTCCTCGAATCGGGTTTCCAAATCCATCAGCAAACTCATGGTGGACGACTCATACATCATAGGAAAACCGCACTTTTTATTTTAAAAGAGAGAAAATGTTTATTTGTGTTTTTGCGGTTTTCCTCCAAATCCAGAAAATCTCATGGAAATCCAAATCCAAAACCTCCATAGCACGTAAAATAGTGAATATATGCATGAGAGTCCATGAATGCGGCATAACAATGAATAACAGTATGCATGAAGTAGCAGGTAAAATCTACAATGTCTAAACTATTTATTAAAAGGCTATGTCAAGCAATAATATTTTCTAAGGTGTACGTGACATGGCAATTACCGATGAAAATGTGTGTGAGCCGGCAAGTAAGTGTACGTGGTACATACGCATCATCGGTAATGGTGCTGGTGGCTTTTGGGTTAGAATGGGCACCCAAGTTGTGTTGTGTGGAGCAATGAAAACCAAACACGAATACAATATGCACCAAAACCCTTTTATTTTCACAAAATAAGCATTTTTCTTCAATAATTTCTAAACCGTTTTGGCAAATAATTTCGTTCCAAAAACCATATGATAAAATTTTATTTAATGTTTTATGATGCACAAAATTTGTTTCAACTCATTACAATTTGTAATTTTCCCTAATTAAATGTATTAGTGACGGCTTAAATAATAATAAAATAATATTTTTTTCAGAAAATTTGAAATTTCACCAGCGGCTCAATAAACACCAAATAATAGCAATTACATAGCTAGAATATGTATATTTATATTGGTTTTCGTATCGGATTTAGACATTGATGCCTTCCCCATAACTCCGATGATTGCGAGATGCTTGACGGAGTTTTGATTTTGAGTTATCTGCTCATTGTTCATACGCATGCATTGCGCTATGATGCGTTTTATGTATTGATGATTTCAAGACCACGACGACTTGGACTTTGTACTGAAATGTTTTAGTATTTGAGGAATTTAAATTTAAATTCGGGGACCGAATTGCTTTAAGGGGGGAAGATTGTAACATTTCAGAAAAATAAAATATTATTTTTGGGAATTTTTATAATTTAATAATAAAATATTGAATATTTTAATAGGGCGGTATTATTAAATACCGATAAATTGAGAAAAATTTGGAAAATTATGGAAATTACTAAAAAGAATGTGCTTTATGTGATTCATGCAATTTATGAGAATTTATGTGTTATTTGACACGAATTTAGTGCTAATCGCGATTAAAAATCGTTAATCAGACTTAAAGCGTGTTTTGTGCACATGCCATTTTTATCACTTGTTACATTTTTCCTACATGATTTGGGGTGTATGGGTATTTGTTTTGGGTTTACTATTGAGGAGAGTAGAAAAAGAAAAGAAAATAAATGGAATATGATTAAGGAATAGAGGTATGGGCATGAGAGAGAGAGAGTGAGCGGGGTTACCCTTGACTTTGGACTTTCCTCCTTCATTCCTTCACCCTCATCATCTCTCCCCTCAACTCCCTTGCTGCTGCTGCTGCTCCCCTCATCTCCCTCTTCATCCAACCCTTACAAACACCTCATTTCCTTCATCAAAATCCCAATTCCTCTTCATAAAATATGTGCACAAGCTCTCAAGCAACACACTAGACCAAGAAAGCATCCATTTTGGACACTTGGGGCAACGCAAGAATTTTCTTGAGTTGCCAAATGAGGTATTTTCTGAACCATTAGCTTAGTTTTCCCATTGCTTTTACATCCATGTTTAAATTGTAACTGATATTGTGTGGTTTTGTGGAGTTTGTAAACTTGAGTTGAGGATTCGGATTTTAGTTGAAACCAAAGGTGGAATTAGGGTTACTAGAGGCTATACGACCCCTGTGGTGATGGATTGGAGACTTAAACCAGAGTCTAGAACCGCGGAATTCGGATTTAGAAACCCGATATCGGAAGAATTATGGATTCTGTGAGTGTATATTGAAATCTGCTAACACCCGGGTCACCTGAAAATATTTTTGCAAGGACAGTGATACATGCAGGCACCTAGGAACCACCACCCAAAACCCTAGCCCCTACCCCCTCTTTCAGGCCGCAAATAAATTCCTTTTGGCCGCAAATTGCGGCCAGAGCAGGTTGGAAATGCTTCGTTTTTGTTTCAGGGCCTTATCTTCAGTAAATTTGACCCTTGGCATATGCAAAATTGGCGGATTTGACCTAGGGTGGAATCTGGGACCATTTTCAATAGTTGCTGTCTTGATTCGTGGTTTCGATTCTCGAAATTTGAATTCTGGATTTGCGTATTTGTGTTTTACCTCGATCACTTGACGTTTGTACGACGATACCCAAGGTTGTTTGATGGTGTTGAAAGCGTAGTCCATAGGTTCTAACCTATAGGCCTTAGCGTGTCGTTTTGGTTTTCCGATGTGATTTTCATATGCTTTTACGATTGTTTTATCCTTGTAGGTACCTTCATGTGGGTTTCATACGATGAAGAAGATGAAGGCGATATCGACACCGACACACAAGAAGCAAGGTGAGTAGATTATATCTACGGGGGAAGTCGTGTGGATAGTGTATAGCACCCCCGCAGTTCGTGGTGATGTATACGAATACGTATATACACATATACTATTTATATGTTGATTTGAGTTTATCGATGATAAAATTGGATTCTAGGTATTCTTGGATTGATTTAAGTGTTAGTTGCGAGACCCTAGAGTAGAGGTTGCACCCACACACACGCACACACATACTTGCATACATTCTTTCTTTTACCTATACGTATATGTGGATATGCATATTTACACATGGGTATGGGACTATGTGTTCATATACTGGATTTGAGGATAGTACTTGAGATTTGAGATGAGTCGATGAGATTCGATATGAGGCCGTGAGATCGGTGATATGACAGGGTTCGTATTTGAGATACGACATGATATTTTAGCGGGTCCTTTGACGTAGTGTTTTATACACATCCATGCATACATAGATGGTATCAATATTGTACTAGACGTAGGTCAGTACCCCGGATTATGACCTTTGATAAAGAGGATACCAGATGAATAATGTGATGAATGTGATATTGACCCGTACCCTGATTTAGGAGGCCGTACGACGGATGTACCGTATGAGTTTTGTATTGATGATAAATCCGCACTCTTGGCTTGAGGATGTCATATTGTAGATTTTTGATCTTATATGATACTATTGAGGCGGTGATAATATTGAGTCAGGATCACCGACTATTATTTATATATGTATCTACTCAGATGTTAGGCGGTTTCCTTACCTTTCGTTTAGCCTGTTAGCTCAGCCCTATAGTTAGTGTAGTTGTTAGAATAGATTTGATTCCTACCTAATTAAAAACTAATGAATCGTGGATATTTTAAAAGACAGGCCAAGAGATTCTACGGATATTTCAAAGGACGTATCTTTTCTTAAAAACACTGTAGCCCTTATTTCCAAAACATCGCGATTCGTGTTATATCAAAAGGCACTACTGTATGACTTATATTTATATTTAATGCAGATTAGTTATCATTGTGTTTATCATTCATCTCCCGCACATTTTTGTTGTTCGCTCCGCATCGCATACTTATATTGTGATTTCATATACCATTATTGATATCATGCTGTTAGGATACCAGCACTATTACCGATGATGTGTATGTTCCACGTACACTTACTTGTCGGCTTACACACAACATCATCGGTAATTGCCATATCACGTACACTTTAGACAATACTACTTCATTGACATAACTTGTTAGCTGATAGTTTCAACATAATATTAGTGTACTTTCCTTATATGCCAGTTTACATATTGCAGTTATTACTCGCTACTTCATGCATATTATTATTCACTGTTGTGCCGTATTATGGAGTTTTATGCCTATATTCACTGTTTACGTGCTGTTGATGATTGGATTTCGAATTTTCCTGAGATTTCCTGGATTTGGGGGAAACCGCAAGAACATTTATAAACTTCTTTCTCTCTCTTTTTAAATGAAAAGTGCGGTTTTCCCATGATGTATGAGTCGTCCACCATGAGTTTTCATGATTGCTGATAGATTTTGAGACCCGATTCGAGGAGTTGGATGAACCGTTTCGTGTACATGGTGGGCCCGGTAAGGTACCCCGGGGCAAGAAGTTCGAGTTGTATTCGATGAGCCTGGAAGGGGAGCCTACCTACCGGTGATTTTACTGACGCGTCGGATATCCAGAGGATACCGTCGTGGTCCTGTGATTGATGTTAGGGGCCGATCTGGACTGACGACGCCCTAGGTAGTGAGATTTGAGACACTAAGATTTTGAGATATTGAGGTATTGAGATTTGATGGTACCGGCCAGTCCGGGCAGCCGGAGCCTGAGATATTTCAATTTTGGGATTTATGTTTTGTGTCGTTGTTCGACACGGATTTCCCTGTTGATTTCATTGATGTTATTCGATTTATATACATACAGATATCTCTTTAAAAATAGAAAAGAGCTGTCTCATCCATTTCATTACTTTACATTCATATCTCATACATATGATATATTGCTACCTGAGGCACTGACACGAGCACATGGGATTACACTTATGTATAGATGTTTACCCTTGCCACCTTTTCATGCTTCAGACTTGTCATTTGAGAATATTATTGATCGTATGACCTAGGATTGCGTCATACATACGATTTTTGCTCTGTGATGTTTTCTACTCACGAGTTGGCAACTCACCCCCGTTGTGCCACAGTTTCTTGCAGGTTTTGCCGTACAGGTTTCGTTACGGCTTTGCTGGCACTACTTCCATTTCCGGGTGATTTTCTAGTAGGTGGGTTCTTTTGCATCAGGACCACCATTGTTTATTTATTATTTCAGTTGTATCTAGTGACTCCATCAACCAAACATGTAATTATTTCAGAGATAGAGACCAGTGATGTTTATTCTTTCGACCATAGAGTCGCATGTTGTATTTCTATGGATTTCTTACTGTTTTGAGTTCCCTTTTCAGTTTTGATCCTCGCCCTTCGGCGTTGTATATTATATTTCTTGCATGGTTGTGGCCGTCGATTGACGAAGAGCTAGCTCCCGCTTGGGGATGCCTTTATTCATTATACATGCTTTATCAGGTTTTGTACCCGTTTGGGGTCAGTATTTACAAAGAAAACTCCGCCGAAATTTTTAGAAAGGACTTGTGATTTTAAAAATGCATATTTCGGCGTATGTTGCAAAACTGCTTGATTTAAATTGGTTTTTCCTTCACTCTACTGATTTACTTGGTTGGGATTTCTGGGTTTTCGGCTTACTTAGATTACGTATGCCTCGAGACGTTTCGTAATTTAAGTGCCGGTCATGTTCCGTACTTTTCGGGTCGTGACATCTACCATCTGGAAGATTAATAGTGATATTGTTCTTGACTCACCGCAGTTTTAGTAAAATGGATTTTTTCAGAAAACAGTAGTGGGAGTATGGTAGAACTGGAAGTGATTAAAGAACCGCAAACGATTACTGAAAATTTTATAAGAACCTAAAGATTCAATCTGGTTTGACGTTCCATTGGCCACTCCGCAGATATGGTGGGTAACCTCAGGCACCCGAGAGGTACTCCGGTGGCCTCAAGGATGGTGACATGGAGGTTCTTGTTTACCCAGATTTGATACTACTGTTGTTCCAGGCTATGAGACCCGGCAGGAGGATGAGTATAGCGTCGTTCTAAACTAGCTTTAGAACTGCACGAGTATATGACTCTGCCAGAGGGTTATCGTAGTCAGTGGGAGCAGCGGAAGCATTGGCGGACAAGTAGCTTATGTCTATTTATGGACTAAAGCAGATATAGCGGAGGTAGATCATCTATTTCTGATGTGACAGTCATAGGTTTAACTTCATCAGAATAGGGGATGGATCTGTTAAGAAAGTAGTAGGGTGTAATGTCCTGATATTTGGATGACATACACAGAGTAGGAAGTGAAATTCGTATACTACGATCGGTTATACTTTGGTTGTCACACAGTGGTTTCTCCACATGGGAAATAGATATTATATCAGATATTCTGGTTACTAGATCTATGGTTTTAGTTCTAGATTTGGGTAGTTTTCCAATCTGGGTACTTAGACAGCATTCTAAAGGTGTTTTAGAATGGACGACTCCTGCACGGTAGTGTACCTGCAGGTAATGGATTCACCCTCTCTAAAGGTGTCTTACAGACTAAAGGAGAGAGGGATGTGCATGATTGGCAGATCACTTGCTTAGGCGATTGAGTCAATCATGAGATGTCAAGTACCACACCAGATGTTGTTTTTGCACTAGATGCAATAAGTTGATATTAATCCTATCCTGGAGAAATGTTTGGAAGCAGTCTTAGAACATAAGTGAATGTTCTAGGGATATGATAACAACAGCCTCGTTTGGGAGACGGTTATCATTCCAGGCTTCCAAGGTGACCTGGATGACAGAGTGGCTGTCAGAGTTATAGTTTTCCCTCTGACGAGGGGCAGTATTTTGGACAGGTAGTCCAAGTGGATACTGAGGGAGGTGTGGCGCAGGATACTGATTAAGTTCAGTTGACGATACAATCTAAGAAGTTTGGATTTGGAGTTCATTTATGAACTAGTTCCCATCAGATATCCAGACATATTCTAAGACATGTATTGCTCATTTCGGGAGATGGCTTTCTCCGCGAACTTGAGATAAAGAGAGACATAGAAAGAAACATCAGAGCGGATCCACTCACTGAGGCTATTCCTCGAACACAATAGTTTCACAAACGGGCTTTGTGAGACTGATTAGTAGAGGAGTTGGGTGTTCGATATCACACTGGCTATGAGTATGCGACATCGCAATAATTAGCCTTGAGTGCAAGTGGGAGATTGTTGGATATAGTGCCCTCAGAGTTAATTATTGTATCATAGGCACGTGATTGCAATGATTGAGGGAAGACCTATACCGGTAGGACAGTCTTACTCGTGATGATAGTATGCTATCTGGTTATCTTTATTATCATGTATTGCTTCAGGTGACCTTACAGGTCACCATTGCACGTTGATAGAGCCCATAAGATTCTTGCTTGATTGCCAGAAGTATGATGGCGATCATATACGTGGGAGCTGGGGTCTATAAGCGCATCTTTAAAGTGGTCCCTAGTTGTGCGAGTTTCGAGACTGGGCATTGATACTCCATTAGTAGACTAGTGTATACAGTCGAGACCCCGACGAGGGCGGCGGCCGGTCTCACAAGCCATTGGTGTCAGTTGGTTCACCTAAGATGTATACAGATGCTCATAGGGTTATGAGTACACCGGACAGGACTCGCCGGGAACATGCTAGTTGGTATTATACCTGACGTCAGATAGCAGTTCCCTGGTAACATGTGTACAGGTTAGTTCATCGACCTGAGATCGTCATTTGTCTCGTGTGAGTTCCCACTGTGCTTTGATTACTACCCTACCACGGCTCAAAGGAGTCGTGCAAACAGGTTTTAGTTGGGTACAGTCCTGAGCCACATGGAGGCAGTGAGCGGATCGGCAGGGGTTTCGTCTCTCCCGGTATTGGGGGTGAGATCGCGTTGTGTCTAGGAGAGCCATTACACGAAGTCCTTGGCCAAGGCAGGAGATTTACTGGTAGGTATTCCAGTAGTATCTCAGGGTGTTCTGGGCTACACTCCGACACGACTTGCACCGCTTTTGGGGGTCTGACTTTTACCAAACCCCTAGGCCCTCCATGCGATGCTCATAGACGAACGGACCAGACTGTATGGATATTGTCACTGACAGGCTCAGTAGGGTTTCAGGATGAGTTCGCTCATCGACCTCCCTTTTGGTCAATACCTGGTAGCCCGTTACGTACATCTAGTACCACTGACGTACTTGTGGTTAAAACCACAACCAAAGTATTGACGAGTCTTTAGAGTCCTCCACAGACAGTTTCTCAAGTTTCGGGCGAAACGTTGTAGAGGTCGTATGATATATGGCATGGTTCGATCATATACGTGTGGTATTGCACGGATCATGATCGGGCGGATCATACTAGTGGGCTTTGGTTTAAGTCGGATCCTAGTATTAGATTTGTTGGATTACTTTAGTCTCATCGCATTCGCATTAAGTCGGAATGCGGATGCAGATATGTATATACAGGTGAGGGGTATCCTTGTGATCCGTCACGAGTTTACTTCTGATGTTGCCGTATCTTTTTATTGTTGTACACATTTGGATTAATGTTTACAAATGGAAATTATGAGCTAGAAATCATCATGAGGTGCATTTAATGTGACACATGCAACCTAGTGACTCATGGTTTCTTTTATTGTGCATATGTCACATTTTGTGATGGATTTGAGTGATGAAATGAGAGGAAGAGAGAGAAGGGCATCCATATCCCATTGGGTTAGCTCTTGTATTATTCTTTCTTGCTCTCATTTTTATCATAAAACTCAAGAAAGAAAAGGTTTCTTCTTCTTCCTCTTGCTCTTGCTCACAACCTCCATTAAAGGCATCATCTCTAACCTCCATCCATACACTCTCATGTGATGAGAATCAATGGATGCTTGAGACAAAGTTATCACACACATTCTCTACATCGCCTTGGACACGTCGGCTAGCGAACTTCGTGCCCGAGTTGCTTCAGATGAAGCAGGAGCCTGTAAAAAGACTCGAAGATGTGGTGCCCTTTTCGAAGAGGAGATCGAGACCGGAGATGCCGCGAGGAGCTTGGGATGGTGGCCAAAGACCGAAGGACACGGATCGATCAGAATAGCTTTTCTATCTCTTCTTTAGTTGCTAGTTTATAGGTTAATGGTTCGATCCGGGTTTTAAGCATACGATAGCGCCGGTTTCTAGTTTAAGAAAAGTTTTTGTTTCCGCATTTTGGTCTCGGACAGACGGCTGGGGCGCTACCGTAGACTTACACCTATACCTCTGTATTGTGACAACAACGGTGCTATAGCTTTAGCAAAGGAACCCAGGTCCCATCAGAAGTCTAGACACATCTTAAGGCGGTATCACCTGATCAGGGAGATCATAGATCTCCGGGAGATTGAGGTCCGGAGAGTTGCTACAGAGGAGAACACTGCAGATCCATTCACAAAGGCCTTACCTCAGATGCAGTTTGAGAGACTATCAGAGATGATAGGTCTTCGATACGCCAGTACATGGCCCTAGTGCAAGTGGGAGATTGTTAGTGTATATGCCCTAGGGGCCATTATTGTATTATACTAGCTTGTATATTATTTATGGAAGCTTGGGATATTCACAGTTATATTAACAATCTTGCTAAACATGGAAGTATGCTACTTGGTTTATGTCTATCTTAATATGTGTATATGTTAGCATATCGCGAATACATATTGATAAAGCGCTTAGGATCTTGCTTGACTACCAGCGTTGTGATGGCAGTCACACTAGTGGGGGCTGGGTAGTCTACAAGCACATCCTTTTTCAGGTCCCTAGTAGTAGGATTATCGAGATAGGGCATCGATAGTCCGGAGTAGACTAGTGTGTATGCTTCTCATCCCAGTTGGGGAAATGGTCTGTCCCACAGCCATTAGTACGTTGTACTGGAGATAGTATACAGGTGCTCGTTGGGTTACGGGTACACTGGACAAGACTAGGAGGGAACTGTTGGTTGGTATTATACTCGTCGTCAGTTAACAGTTCCCAGGTGACATGAGTACAGTATAGTCCGCAGACTTGACACTGCTGCTTCGTCTCCAGTGTGTTCCCACTGTTCTTAGATTGCTACCCTACCACGGCTCAAAGGAGTCTTGCAAACAGGTAGCAGTTGGGTGCAGTCCCGAAGCACTTGGAGGCAGTGGCGGTTAGACAGGATTCGTCTCTCCCGGTATTGGGAGTTGATATCGCGCTGTGTCTGGAGAGCCATTATGCAAAGTCCCTGGCTAGGGAAAACGAGATTTACTGGCAGGATTTCTAGTAGCTTCTCAAGGTGTAATGGGCTTCACTCCGACATGACTTATACCGCTTTTAGGGGACTGACGCTTTTCGCCCCCTAGGCCCGATATGCGATAGTCCTAGACGAACAGACCGGACTGTATAGAGATTGTCACATCAAGCTCAGTAGGAGTTCAGATGGGTTTCCTCATCGTCCTTCTTATCGACATCTACCTGGGGACCGTTACGCACAGCTAGTACCTCTTGCGGCCTGTAGTTAAACCCACTGTCAGTGTAGTAGTCGAGTCTTTAGAGTCCCACACAGAGAGTTTCCATGCTTCGGGCGAAACGATATAGAGGTCGTATGGTTTTATGACAGGGTTCGGACACGCACGCACATTTTTGCACGTACGATGTTCGGAAAGTTTTTAATAGCGGGCTTTAGTTTAATCCAGATTCTAGTATTGGATTATTGAATTTATACAGTCTCAGTATTTCCGTGTTTTCACGGATAGGAGGGGCGTTCTCGTAATTGGTCGAGAAGCTTCTAGAAGATTGATGAGTTGGAGGCATAGGTGGAATTTGCATTAAATGGATTAGTGACTCATGGTGTGATTCATCCAAAGGAGTTAATGATGCATTTATTGCTTAATGACTCATGAGATGAATCACACAAAGTGAGTTAATGAATCATGGTTGATATTATTATTTGTTATTCATTTAATAATTATTATGCTTCATATATTCACTAATGAGATATTATTTCATGATGATTCTCACTCTCACCTTCTCTCTCCTCAAGCTCTCTCTCTTCAAGCTCATTTGTTGAGATCCAAGGGTTAGCAAGACTAATAGATCCCTAATCCTCTTCTATATCCTCTAGGTTACTTTGATTGGCACTCATAGCAAACTAGTTACCTCAAGTGAGAGGTTAAAGCTTGGAGAAGTATCTCTCGGGTGGATCTTCTATCACATCGATGAGGCCGACGAGGAGGTGATCAAAGAGAACAATAAGGACTTGATTCATTAGGTATAATCATCTTTCATAGTAGCTAATCACTTCTATGTTGTTGTTAGTTAAGGTTTGGCAATGATCCGTAAAGTTAGTCGATGTTAATTTAAACAAAATGATTGTTTATCTATTCCGCCTCCCCGCATCATGTGGGGTGTCTAACGTCGACTTACATTTCATTCATGTTTTCTTGAGATGAGCTCACACTCTCTCTTGCTTTCATCTTTTTCTTCCTCATGATGCCTCAAAACTCCAAGCCTCACATGTGATGTGAACCATGGAGTTTTGAACAAATTAGTGAGCAAACCAAAACCCCTACTTCACCATCCTACACTTGATTAGCAATCAAGTGTAATGTGTTTCCTTCACTGAAGGCTTTAGTGAAGAGATTTCCTGAATTGGCGGACATCGGGTGGATCATCTTCGGTGCGACGATCATCGGAGGAAGCTTGCACCAACTTGAAGTGGAGCTTAGTGGAGTCGCGTGGACTACAAACCGGAGCTTTAGAAGAGAAGGACACGGTCATCAAAGGTTGTATGCTCTTTCCTTCTCTTTAGTTTAATGATATCATCATAGGAAACCCTAATATTCTAGTTAAGATCATGGTTAGTCTAACTTAGCACCTAAATTTTTTAAAATTTGGCGTGCTTGATGTGACTAAAACCTCATGGTGGTTCTAGGGTAGACTTTCATGTTATTAGAGCCAAGTTAGAACATTTGGATAGGTCTTTACGATGTTAAAGTGTTCGATCGGTTTTCGAAGCACCCGTTTTGTGTAGTTTCTGTCGAATTTTTCAAACGTTGAAATTTTCGTGATTAAAAATATCCAAAAACTTGTGCAGGGTGTCTTATGGAGCCATTATAAATTTGATGACCCAAGTCCAACAAACCACAGCGGAAGCGCGGCCAAACCCCATGTTTGGCCGTGGTTCCGCGGCTAGTTAATGGCCTTGTGGTGTCATCTTTCTCGAACTGCTCCATTTTGGCATCATGCACTCTCTAGGTATTTTTAATGATTCTCAAGTTGTTGAAGTCTCTGGAATTTGTGGGTGTTTGTTAAATCGATCGAAATGTTTAGCGTCGTATAGATCTTGATGATATGTAATACAATTGTTAGAATCTGGAATAATTAGTTTTGTTAAAACTAGTTAGTAAATCTAGCCGTTTAGTCTCATTAGATCGATTGCCACAGAGTTTTGATTCGGATCAAAACTCCATCGCAATTGCGTATAGTACGCGATCACTTAGTCGGGAATCTTGTTGACTTATCCAATAGTTTATTGAAAAGAGTTTTCAATTTGAGAATAAAATGCAAGGTTTATAAGTTAGGCATGAAATTCGGAATATGAGATATTCCGGGTTTATGATGTCTAAGGATATAGCGGATTCTAATTATTGTAGTTTTTCATTTCTTTTCTGCGATCGTAAGTATAATATCTGGGGTATCCAGAATCTCGTTGCTATATGTCAACGAAATTCGGGATACACGTATTTACTTACGTTGATGACATAAGATGTTATGTGTTGTTGTTGATATGTTTTATTGGATCGTCGTGATTAAATAGCCGGGGGGTTTATTGTGGGAGAGGAGGATTTTCATTTTCATTAATGTAAAATCTGTATAAAATATTCTTTTATTGGGGCACTTCCGGGTTGAGGATGATGTCACCATTAATGTATATTATTTACCTTTCCGCATTATGATAGACCCAAGGCGGGGGGCACAAGTAACCGGGTTTTAAAGTCCAGCGGGAGACCATCTCAAGGAGTTGAGACCGGGTCTCCTAACTCTAGAATTGGTAGGGTTACTTGCCGCTCTCGTAGGGGTCTATGGATCCGGGTTTGGCTATTCATCACGACTGTGGAATCCGTATTTTACATTACTGAATGAATTTAAAACACGGACATCCTAGTATATTCAATATTTCATATGTTGCTTTTGCTGCTTGGTTATGTGATGTGATCATATAACTGCGTGAGACGAATGCTATATTATATATATGATATATACTAAACGCTGCTTATGTTTTTCGCCCGGGCTAGTCCAGCCCCCGCTCTACCGTTAGTTAAGTAACCTAACGGTGCATGACGCGGCCCTGTGGCGAATGCGGATGGCATAAGCGTACGTTCTCTTTTCGTTTCATTTTTCTGTGATGTTTAGGAAACATTAAATGATGGGATTTCCTTAATGAGATTAATGAAATAAAAGAAACCTAAAGATGTTGTAGAATCAGGATATTTTAAAAAACAGGTAGCTATAGTTCTTTCTTTGCATAGTGATATTCCTTGATGAATATCCAGCATCTCATTCGATGAGGAAAGAGCCGAGATCCCTTCACCGGGATGACCTCTTTAGCGAAACTAGCAAATGCTACAACTTACTCGTTTAATTTTGATAGCGGCTCTAGTTCTTGTTTTTCATAGTGGTATTCCTTGTAGAATATCCCGTACCTCATTCGATGAGGAAAGAGCCGAGATCCCTTCACCCTGAGTGACCTCCTTAGCAAAACTGTCAAACGCTACAAAACTATTCGATTTTTAAATAGAGCTTAAAACACTCTAAATCACTAGAATCTACAACGATATCAAGTTCATTACGCTCATGGTTTTCTTAAAAACCTGCGTAGCCCTCCGTCATTTCAGATAAGTACTGTTTAGTATTTGTGTTGCGTTTGTTGGCCTGGGTCAAGGCGTAGTGTGCGGTAGCTGATTAGTGCTTATCTGCAGCATGTGATGTGATTGGATTAGGGTAGTCGTGCGACTTTTTTGGCCAGGGTCAAGAGTCTTACGGGTGGGTTTAATTCAATCATGAAATGAATGGGTTGAACTTGACTAGCGGCCTATGGTTTGTTCGTCAGCGTCAAGGTCATAGGAAGCTAGGGGTAAAAACAATTATCGGGAATTTCAAGTGTTGAAATTTGCAATGAGATTGCATACCTTTTATATGATAGTTGGATCCCGATACCCACTAAGAGTAAGAGTTACTCCCGGGAGAGTTTTGCACTTTACAATTAGATGATCCAGTAGGGAAACGAGGTTTATTGTAATTAGGTCCGTGCGAAAGCATGGGGAACCTCCTTCGGAGTACAAACACTGGCCTGGATGACCGGTTAGCAAACTTGTAGAATGTAATTAATCCCGGCTAATCTTACCTTTTAGGGTTTGAAGGAAGATTTGATAAAAACAGTGGGAGATATCCTGATTAGATAAGATATTAACCAATCTATTCTTGCAAGAGCGCACGCAAAGTGATTATCCTCCTCTCTCTCTTGGTAGCGACCAATGACACGCCTTAATCAAGATAATAATATGGATGTATTGACCGAACCTACTTATTATACTGGGCAAGGTTCCGCTCAATGTTATGACTGTCATAAGTCTGAGCAAGGAATAGGGGAATATCAGGATTCCCATGCAACCCGATCGAAGAAAAAGCATGTTGATGCATCGTCTTCGAGTGTGTTCGTAACTAAGAACCGTTTCTCAGTTTACTCTACGACCTGGGTATTAGATACCGGATCAGAATCCCGCGTATGTAATTTGTTACATGGGCTAAAGAAAGGTAAAGAACTGGGAAAGGGTGATATATCTCTAGTAGTAGGGAATGGTGCAATTGTTGCAGCCAAAACAGTTGGCAAATATCACCTTGTATTAAGTAGTAATACATTGATTCTAAAAACGACTGTTATTATGTACCCTTGATGATGTGCAATATCATATGCATCTCTTTATTTGGATAAAGAAAGATATAACTTGGCATTAGAGAAAAATGTTATGAACATTTTCCTAAATCAAGTGTTGATTTGGTTTGGTACGTTGTGTAACGGTATATACTGTCACGACCCAAAATATTAGATCGCGACCAGCACTTAAATCATGCGACATCTACAGGCGTAACGTAATTCAAGTAAGCTGAAACCCAGAAATCTAAACCTTTTTAAAAAATAAAGAGGTGATGTTTTGAAATAAAGATATAGTAAATCATGTTTTGTCTTTTGAAAATTTGGGCAGCACCTCCCTTGTAAAAACTAACCCCGAAAATGGGTACAACAAAGAATAAAATAAAGCATCCCTAAATGGGAGTAAATCACACCCAACGGCGGAAACAACCACCACAAGTATAAAAACAAGTATATGACGCCCAACGGCGAAGATCCACATAAGGAAATAAAGTAAAGCAAGACATCAACCCCAAAAGCGAACATAAAAACCCATCGCTCAAGTTTCGCAACTACAAGTCTTCTATGTCTGCAACATATACAATTACTAGTTTCTGAATTGATGGAGTGAATAGATACAATATGAATAATGAATACAAGAGGGGCACGATACAACATGTACCACCTACCAAAAACAAGTCACCCGAAAACAGCTGTGTGCCAGCGATGCCGCAACTGATCTATGCGGTCTACCTGCAAGAACTCTGGCACAACGAGGGTGAGTTGCCAACTCGTGAATAGAAAAACATCATCAGTTAGAAATCGAAATAAACAACGATTCCTAGGTCAACTATATCATAAAGATAATACTATGATATCTAGGGTGACCGTATCTGCATAAGTGCCAACACATAAATAACTGTCTATCAGCAAGTGGATATCATCCAACAATATAATCAATGCATGTATGCAGGTGGATCTCGTCCAACAATAAAATCAATGCATGTATGCAGTGGATCTCGTCCACTTGTCAACCACTGACACAACAACTCCTGCATGTAAATATCATAAAAGCATATGCAGGTAACTATGAGGATATCAAAGAATGTGTGTCCATCAATGCCACATCACAATCATGGAAACCTGGGTGTCTATCACCGACACCGGAAACATCATGAATACCCGTGTCTAGCATCGACACGTAAATCCTCATAACTCAGGCGCTGTCACTACGACTGGCCCATACGTCATGTCCGTACATCACTCCGGTCGGTTTCCCCACGATAACCGCCGAGTCCAAATACTATCACCGGTAGGTAGTGGTCCCTCTGTCCGGCTTCTCGTCTACACCACGAAATCACCACTCGCCCTGGGGTACCATACCGGGTCCACCATGTAACCGCAGACGGTGCCTCCTGCTCTTCAAATCGGGTATCACAAGCCAAATCTCAGAACCGAGAAATTAAATGGTGTACGCACTGAAATATCATTTCAAGAGAAACCAGGTTTTCAAACAATACATAGATTTTTTTAAATACCCTCACGGTTCTGAAATCCATAAATCACATTAAATCCATATCTCAATGCGTAAATCCATGAAAATATGCTATATGCAACATAAAACAGCAATATGAGCATATTGAGGAGAAGCCGCTCTTTTAAATGAATCCAGCTTTAAAATATATCATGCGGTTCCCAAATCCTCCGAAATCAAGTGCATCATCATATGAGGTGTACATGTAACTGTAGCAAGGTATAAGTATCTATATGTAAGCAAGTATATATGATGCATTTCATAAGCGTAATAACACAATAATCAACGTCCCAATATCACATGTCAATACAATACCACTTAGGGGTATATGCAACTATAGAAAGATATATGGGAGTACATGTCAGTATGTAGGCATGGTGTAAATGTAGCTGTAGCATAGTATGTGGGTGTGCATGTCAGTATATCATGCAACCTAGCATAGTGATGTGAACATGGCTCTATATCATACCAAGATGTAGCAATTCTACCGTGTAAGTGACATAGCAATTATCGATGATGAAGTGTGTGAGCCGGCAATCTGTATAAGTGTAACATACGCATCATCAATAATGGTGTAGGTGTACTAGCACAGGCATAAGAAATGCAATGAGAATAGAATGAATGTAGCACAATGCATATAATGAATCAAATGCTATAAGGTATACATATCAACAAGCCCGAGTCGGTGAATCTATCAATCGACATCGAGCCTCATGATTAGTCCAAAAATTTAAGTTAACCGCAATCAGAAACGGCGTCGCTTTGCAGCTAGCCGGTGAGTACGGGTCGATCCACAGAGATGGGTAGATTTCTTATTGTGTCTTTACGAGTTGATTCAAAATGATGTTTTGGTTGGTTTCTAAAATCTATAAAAACTGGATCTATTAATGAACTAAGTTAATCTAAATTACAGTCTTGCTAGGGTTAGGTTTAGGGGAAGTTTGGAGATTAAAGGTTTCCTCACCGCTTTCATTGCCCTATTTTTGATCTATTAGATGTTGGTGTAATTATCAATAAAGTGGATTAGAATCTTTTGGGAAGATGTTTCTTCCTCTAGATTCTTATCCTTCCTTTATCGATAATTACCCTAACCCCCTTGGAAAACACGCTCAACCGGCCCTTTATACTATGGTTCATCGTTACCTCGAGGGGTAGGATGCCGTAGGGAGCGGTTGTGCGTGAAAGGGGTGAGAGATCTCATCTCTCAAACCATTCCCTAAGGCTAACCCTAACAAGCGAGGAGACTACTCGCTCATTAGGGGATGATAAGACATACTAATTAAAAGAATTAAAACAAAGAAATAAAATTACTTACTAGGTTGACGGCTCCCTCCAAGCAATATAGAACAGATCTGAATAATACTCCCAGCAATTCTGAATTTTATTGATTGAAAAGAGGCATAGGGTTTTTACAATTTTCGATAACAATTTATAAGTAAACAGGAGAATTTAGGGTTCCGGGATTCGCACATGTGCAATTACAGATTTTCCCACGAAAAATCCAAACCCCCGCACCGACGCACCGACACGAGAATTTTTCACCGACACGCGCACTAGATGGCCGCGGAACCGCGGCGCCACCCTAGGTTTGGCCGCGGTTCTGCGGCCAAACTAGGGAAACAGGATCTGAAACTTTTGGGCTTTTCTCTTGTCTTCTTGGGCTTTCTGTTTCTTCACTTCTTTTCTCCCTTTGGATTCTGGGCCTTCTCCAGATGTTTCAGTGAAAACTTGTAGCGATCTTTTAACCGTTTGCCTTGACATTTTGGACCTTGCATTGTTCTTCGTATCGGCTTGAGTAAGATCCGTCTTCTTGTTGGTCAAAAGTCCCTTTTCTGTATCAACTTTCGTCTTTTTCACTGTATTTGCTCCAAGAGCCTGTATCCTGTAATATGCAACAAACGTGCGTCAAGAGTACCTGTTTATCTATAAAACGGATAAGAATAGGGGGATGAAAAATGCAAAATTATGGTCTGAACAAATACCCCAAAACTTATCTTTTGCTCGTCATCGAGCAAACTTATTTTTTTATTCACTAAAAGTCCTAACCGCACTTTTGCAGGGAAACGCGATTGCACTGAGCACGTGCAACAAGCCGTTAAACCTCTAGGTGTCCCTAGTAGTAGGAGTGTTGTCTCCTGAGGGTTTTCAGCGGATTACACCCACAAAATCCTATCAACTCGGCCCATTGACTATTGTTCTCCAATTAGGTTTTCTAACAAGGAATTCTATTATCATCGACCCGCAAATTATCCACCCATATTCTTCACACTTCCTTATCATCTAACTTAAGATTATATATGTTATATAGACCTATTTAGCTTGTGTCATCTCTTAAGTTTTCCTTCTAGGTTTCCATCTCCACTTAGGAATTTCTATCAACTCTATCAAAGATACAAGTTCTATCTTTCATTCCTTTCACTCATCTAAACTCTAATCACATATCCCCACGTGTGTGTATAGATCACCTCTACACTTGGAAAATTCAAATCAAGCAATCGTACTCTCGTCCATTGTCCAAGGTATTTATTAGTGAATTTATAATTGAATTTCGCTTACACATCCTTCATGCGACCGTTAATGCTTCTTGAGGTACCAACGACCGATTACAAAATGTGTTTGCACATTTAAGCGTAATTCCTAGTCTTGCAACACCCAAGGCTTTAGCAGTGACTCCCAAACCAGTTGGTCTAAGGCACTAGGTGATGAAGCACCCTCGCTAAATATTTTTCTATTTTTGCAGCCTTAACTAATCACAAAAACCAGTATCCATTTTTTATTCTTTATTCACTTTTTCTTTCTTTTATTTCACTGTACTAAGGACTTTAGACAAGAACATTTCAAGGTCTCTTCTACTATTCCAAGTTTCAAGGTGCGTGATTGTGCAAATTGTAGGGTATACGTTTTCAGAATCTAGACTTAAGCTAGGAACTATTTTTCAAACTTATACTCTAATAAGAACATCAATACTCTTCGCTTGTTTCGACTTAGCCCAAGAAGTGAACCCAAAATTTGCATATTTCTAAATAAACTACAAGGCATATACTTTCTACCGTTAAACTTTAAGGAATGTTATCTTTAGGGTTTTTAATTCACTAAGTCTAAGATCTAATTGTTCCTAGCCAGTTAACCTATTTGTCAAACTCAAGTCAATTAGCCAATATTGAATACAATAATTTTTATAATTTTTGAAATTTTTCAATTTTTATGGGTTTGCAAAAATATGTACAAATGAATGCGAAGGTAGAAGACGTACCGAGCATGCCCCCAAACTTGAACTTGACAGTGTCCTCACTGTCATGCTAAACCAAGAGGGTCAAAATACCGGCACTTCCCTGTTTATTTATTTATAATAATTTTTTTATTGTTAAGGAAAACAAAAATATATACAGAAAGGTCCTCCCCCAAATTTCATTTAAACTATGTTAGACATTACTGCCAAACCTTGCATAGACCAAAAGTCAACACCATCCAGTTGAAAAATTTATCAGTAAAGAGTATTGGTTGGTGGAAGAATAAGTTGTGGCGGTCCAAAAAGAATTGGGGAAGATAGAAGTGGTGGTATGGAAGGTATGGAGGTGAATAGACAGGAGGTGGTGATGAATCAAAACGAGAATGCGAATGATCAGCAATCAGTGGAATGTTGGCATTCTTGTAGCTTATTAAAAGAAATGGGGGTGGTTCAGCTTCTAAAAGAGGAGGTTGACTAACCACAATATCCCCAAACTGTTCCTGTGGGTCCTCTATTGACGCGGCATCATCCATCAATTTCATATGATATTCAATTATAAGGGAACTGATCTCCTCGATGTCCGCCATAGTCCAACCGAAAACTTGCCGCCTCTCTTGTAAGACTTTTAAAATAGCGTTCTCTTGCTCGAAGGCTAGAGAGGCTGATATTATAATGGGAAAAGTCTCATTCTCACCTATGTAAGCATATTTAAGGTGAGGCGGTAAAGACATGAGTTCGAGTTTTGGAGGCGAAAGAATCATTGCGGAATCTACCTCGAACTCAAAGGACTCCAACACAGGTTCGAAATCACTGTAAACAACCGATTCGGATGGTTCGACTAACTCATCCAAAAATTCAAAAGACTCATATTCGGGCTGTGAGTCGTCGTCATCCGAAAAAGTGAAACATTCATAATCAATATCGGTTGTGTCAACGGTGGTAGGCTCAAGGAGGGACGCACTAGTGGCGTCAAAACTGTTTTCATCAAATAGAAATCTTTCAAGCTCGCAGTCCTCCTGCGTGATTTCGTAAATAGAGCAAACTTCTCGTGTACTAGTTTTAGGCACGGTGGGCAGACTTCCCATCTTATAAATATTGAACTCACTAGACATCTTCCCAAAGGTTAGAGTCATGGAGCCATTGCAACAGTTTATTACAGCATTGGAAGTGGCCAAAAATGGTCGACCGAGGATCACCGGAATTTGGTTTCTTGGGTTAGCAACAGGTTGTGTATCCATAACAATAAAATCGACGGGGAATATGAACTCCCCAACTTTGATCAACACATCCTCTAGCTGACCCCTTGGATGGGTGATTGATCGATCAGCCATTTGGAGAGTACAACGAGTGGGTTTCAACTCTCCAACCCCTAATTGTTCGTACACGGAGTAGGGAATCAGGTTAACACTAGACCCAAGATCTAAAAGTGCTCGATTAATTTTCTTATCCCCAATTGTGATTGAAATCGTAGGACAGCCGGGGTCCTTTCGTTTTTGGGGTAAGGTTTGATGGTGGTTAATTGCATTGCTCACTGCACTAGCCACTAGCACTTTCTTGGGTACTTGAGATGCCTTTCTCTTCGAGGTGTATAAGCCCTTTAAGATTTTCGCGTATGAAGGGACTTGTTGGATTGCATCCAAGAGAGGTATATTTATGCTAACATGCTTAAATATCTCCACAATCTTCTCCACTTGTGCATTTGGTTTATTAGGACTCAACCTGTTTGGGAATGGAGCATTTTGAAAATTCGTTGAGTCAAATGTCTGTGGAATAGAATGTGGAGTAGGAGCGGATCCCGATGTAGATGTGTTCATGTTGTGAGAAATGGGTCCGTTCGAGCTAGAAGAAGTAGAGCCATGTGAAGGGTGGAGAATAGGCTCTAAAGAAAAAGGTGAAGAAGAAAGTAAAGAAGGGGAAAATGACGATGGAGAAGAAGAAGAAGAAGAAGAAGAAGAACCACCGGCGGGGATGTCATCACTAGTTCCCACATTATTTTGCAACACTCTTCCGGATCTCAACGTGGTCACCGCATTTACATTGTGATTGGGATATCCGTTTTGTGTGTGACCGGGATTTGGCAATGGTTGAGATGGGAGTTTTCCCTTTTCTCTCTCGCTCAACGCAGCAGTTAATTGTGCAATTTGTGCCTCAATAGATTTGATACTTTGATCGTGAGAGGCATTGTTATGCATCAAAGACTGAACATAATTTTCAAATCTTGCTGCGGATTCTGTAGATTGCTTGAGAAATGCATCTAGACTTTTTTCGAGCGAGATAAACTTATCATCATTTAGTTGAACCAAATTGTTCGTTTGATTTGTATAAGGTTGTTGTTGGAAAGGTTGCTGGTTTTGAGTTTGTGAAGGTGCTTGTTGTTGTTGTGGAGGAGGTCTTTGGAAATTGTTATTCCCTTGGAACTGTTGATTTGGGAGACTCCTCCACCCCGGATTGCATGTAGAAGAGGACGGATCGTTTCTTTGTCGTTGCTGAAATGCAGCATTGACTTGATCCTGTCCTTGAGTAGATGCATTATAAGGACACTCTTCGGTTAGATGCGATGGATTCGAACAACAAGCACAAACAGTTCGCGTGGGTAAAGCAGTGGCAGGAGAAGACGATGAGATTTTGGTTTCAATGGCTTCTAGCTTTTTCATAAGTGCGGCCATCTCGGCCTTCATAGCAATCGACATATCTACTTGATGTATGCCTGCCCTAGATTGACCAACAGAAGAAGATGATGTGGTCTTGGTACTCTCCCACTGAATTGTTTGCTCACTAAGATCCTCAAGAAACTGCCAAGCTTCGTCGCTAGACTTGGAGAGAAAATGACCTTGACATATGGTCTCTAGCAACTGCTTCGTTGCGGAGTTCAATCCTTCGTATAATGTTTGGCAAAATTGCCAACTTTCGATCCCATGATGAGGGCATTGAACAAGTAGGTCTTTAAATCTCTCGAAGCACTTCCAAAATGGTTCGGAAAGAGGCTGTGAAAATTGAATTATTTCATTGCGGATTCTAGCAGTTTTGTGATGAGGATAGAACTTTTTCAGAAAAGCTCTCACAAACTCGTCCCAATTTCTAATGGAATGTGATGCGGTGCTGTATAGCCACTTCTTGGCTAGGTCACATAAGGTAAAAGGAATGACCCTTAGCCTTATAGCGTCATTACTTAATTGGGTCGTCTTCATCATAGCGCACACATTTTGGAATTTATTGATAAAGATATATGCATCTTCAGATTCCAAACCATGAAATTTTGGCAGCATATTGATGAAATGTGGTTTTATTTCAAAGTTGTCCCCATTTGCCGGTAGGGGTGAAAGACATGTAGGTGAAGAAGTGCGGACGGGGTAGAAGAGATCCTGGAGCGCAACTCGTGCGGGCGCTACAACAGGCGGAAGATTCGGGTTATTCGCACCTGGCGGAGGTGGAATCATTCCCGTCGGTAAGGTATCGTTGGGGTTGAATCCCGACATACCTACGAAAGAAGAATTTGAAGCTGGAGGTAAGAAATGGAGGGAATTTCTACTTCGGTGTCGAAGGGTTCGTCGGTCGGTACCAACGAAACACGGACTAATCGGGCGTTAGTATCCCTAGTCCAAGTGACATACACTAAAAAGGATAGTGTAGTCAGTAAAAAAAGAAAAAACAGAATGTGGGGGTAAGATAACGTCAGTGAGGGAATGTGGTGGGAGTGAATTGCAAGTTTTCTTAGCGACAAGTTGCAAGTTTTGAAAAGATTTTTCTCTCTCTTTTTTTAATTTATATGAGAGTTTTGCAAGGAAGTTTCAGAAAAGGGACTCGTGACACAAATGTATCAACCACACAGGCATAATCAGGCCTAGATCTAGGGTCGCCTAGGTCTGCTAGACAGCTCCTAACTTGGGCTAGAAATAGGACCTCAAACCGCCTCTTCACGGACAAGTACGGCCAGGTAAGTGGGAAAGAACCACAAAAGTTGGCCTAATTAATAACCACTAGCCTAGACACCGCAAAGTCAGTTAGGATAAACGGTCGATGCCTATACTAGTCCTTTTCCTATTGAGCTCGATGTCCTTAGGTCTGAGTCTAGTATTTTTTTTTTAATTAATTGTGGTCGATGCAAAATGCTTTAGGTGTTTTCTGGGGTCCTGGGAAGGGTGATGAAATCCCCACCCAATCTGAGTTTGGTCAATTAGCCCCTTAAAGTCCGATTAAATTATGCAAAACAATAAAATTCACTTGCAATCAAATTTTTAGCGCGGTGCAAAGAAATCTGCAGAAAATCTGTTATTTAGAAGGGGAGAGAAGAATTTTTAGCGCAAAGAATTCCTGCAGAAAATGTTTACAGAGAGATATATGAGGTTGTAGAGGGAAGAACAAGGGAGCAAACCATGCAAGTTTGAGGTTCTAAAACGGCTAAAGAGCCGTGGTTCCGCGGTCTAGGATGCTCCTTGGCCGCGGTTCCGCGGTCTTATAGAGGGATCGCTCTCTGGAAAATTTTTTAATGCTCCTTTGTTCCACTCCTCCTCTGTTGTGACGTTCACTTTTCTGATTTGACCTCTGTAAAATTCCAGATCCGAGAGTTTTCGCTGTTCCTGCAGGATTCAAACAATAAACCCTTCAAACAGATCAAAATTGATAATTTTTATTTCTTTATTTTATTTTCAGATTTTTATAATTTTTAAAATTTATATCAACCCGAAAATACACAAAAAGAAATATTACGCCATCCCCGGCAACGGCGCCATTTGATTAGTGCAAAAATTTAAGTTACCCGCAATCAGAAGCGGCGTCGCTTTGCAGCTAGCCGGTGAGTACGGGTCGATCCATAGAGATGGGTAGATTTCTTATTGTGTCTTTACGAGTTGATTCAAAATGATGTTTTGGTTGGTTTCTAAAATCTATAAAAACTGGATCTATCAATGAACTAAGTTAATCTAAATTAAAGTCTTCCTAGGGTTAGCTATAGGGGAAGTTTAGAGATTAAAGGTTTCCTCACCGCTTTCATTGCCCTATTTTTGATCTATTAGATGTTGGTGTAATTATCAATAAAGTGGATTAGAATCTTTTGGGAAGATGTTTCTTCCTCTAGATTCTTATCCTTCCTTTATCAATAATTATCCTAGCCCCCATGGAAAACACGCGCAACCGGCCCTTTATACTACGGTTCATCGTTACCTCGAGGGGTAGGATGCCGTAGGGAGCGGTTGTGCGTGCATGCATGGAGTTCTAACTCTTAGGTGTGGATGGCATGAAATGGGTGAGAAATCTCATCTCTCAAACCTTTCCCTAAGGCTAACCCTAACAAGCGAGGAGACTACTCGCTCATTAGGGGATGATAAGACATACTAATTAAAAGAATTAAAACAAAGAAATAAAATTACTTACTAGGTTGACGGCTCCCTCCAAGCAATATAGAACAGATCTGAATAATACTCCCAGCAATTCTGAATTTTATTGATTGAAAAGAGGCATTGGGTTTTTACAATTTTCGATTACAATTTATAAGTAAACAGGAGAATTTAGGGTTCCGGGATTCGCACATGTGCAATTACAGATTTGCCCACGAAAAATCCAAACCCCCGCACCGACGCACCGACACGAGAATTTTTCACTGACACGCGCACTAGATGGCCGCGGAACCGCGGCACCAGCCTAGGTTTGGCCGCGGTTCCGCGGCCAAACTAGGGAAACAAGATCTGAAACTTTTGGGCTTTTCTCTTGTCTTCTTGGGCTTTCTGTTTCTTCACTTATTTTCTCCCTTTGGATTCTGGGCCTTCTCCAGATGTTTCAGTGAAAACTTGTAGCGATCTTTTAACCGTTCGCCTTGACATTTTGGACCTTGCATTGTTCTTCGTCTCGGCTTGAGTAAGATCCGTCTGCTTGTCGGTCAAAAGTCCCTTTTCTGTATCAACTTTCGTCTTTTTCACTGTATTTGCTCCAAGAGCCTGTATCCTGTAATATGCAACAAACGTGCGTCAATAGTACCTGTTTATCTATAAAACGGATAAGAATAGGGGGATGAAAAATGCAATATTATGGTCTGAACACCTCACAACATCACGTACTGTACAATCCATCGTACGACATCCTCTAATCAGGGGTATGGATAAATCAACAAGTAAAACACATCGCGTACGGTAATCTAACGTACGGCGGAATTAACCAAATAGGGATTCTATCAACCTATACAACATCGGGGGTACGGATCTAAGTCTCGTACGGCATATCACTCATCATGCAAAACGTTATCCATATAAATATACATATCTCTCAGGTCACATCCATGTCAAACTCATATCAGGGGACTTACAAAGGTATCAGCAAATCTCATATCGACTCGAATCCATAAAATGACATATCACACTAAGTCATAATATCACATCGTATACTCGTTCATTATATTAATACTCACATCAATTTAAATAAACGTCACACTTGTTCTCTTTTAAATAGTACTTATCATGATTCACTTATCATTTCGTTTTCTCCTAAGTCAATTGTTCATTAGCATCAACTTCAATCATATTATCGTTTGTATATCCTACAATCATGTCCGTCGCATATCATTTATCAGGATAACAGAAATAAACGATATTCCATATTAATGGTTGCGGGGGTGCTATAAGCCATCCACCCGACTTCCCCTATAGATATAAATCTACTCAACTACTAAACTCCTCGATTAGCCGCAGTCGATGCGCTTCGTTGTCTCGGAATCCACATGAATGTACCTACAATCAATACGAATTCGCAAAGCTATTAACACCAAATTCCGAAATCCAAAATACGGCACGCGGTGCGCTCATAGGTTAGAACCTATAGCCTACACATGTAAAACAATCAACTACCCTTGTCGTTGATGTACAAGCATCCAACGACCAAATACAAAATACAAACTCAAAACCAAGAATCCAAATACTGTAACATAGCCGAAACCCTAAATAAGTTCGCTATACATGAAAAACGCTACGCCAAAAACCTAATAGTACTAAAACTCAATTAAAAACACAATAATTATCGTATATAGTAATATTCACGTCATCTCCCCTTCTATTAAAACCCACGTCAAACTTTTGCTGAAAACCTAGTAAGCATTTTATTTCATTTTAGCACAAAGTTTAGAAATGTAACAATTCTAGCGATTTCCAACAACACAAATTAGCTTAACTTAGTTATCCAAATCATTACCACAATTTTAGTCTCGCCCAAACATGTTGTAGTAAAACCTAGTGTGCTAATTATCTCAATTAGACAAATAGGAATTTAATAAATATCATTCTCACCAATTGATTAAGTTTTCCAAATCCACACTTCATGATTAACCTTTTAACATATCAAAACCCTAACTAGTAAACTGTAAAGTGGTATAAGAAATTATACCGATCGATCCGTGTCCTTCGGTCTTTAGCTACCATTCCACGCTCCTCGCGGCATCTCCAATCTCCTCGTCGATGTGACACCACGTCAACTAATTTTATACGGGCTCCCGCTTCAAACCGAGGCAATTCGGAAATGAAGTTTGCTAACCGACATGTCTAAGATTGAAGTAAAGAGTGTGTAGAATAATTTGTCTCAAAACACCCAAGCATTTGGGTGAAAGGTTAATAGAGTTGCCTCTTTGATTTTGGATGAAATAAGCTATGGAATTTTTTTGCAAAGGAAATGAGCTCTCTTGCAAAATGAAATGGGGCCGGCCACAATTCTAAAGGAATTGCTTACTAGAAAAGGAAAATGGGGTTTAGCACAAAACAATGAATTGCCCTCAATCAAGTGGGGTCGACCACTTCAAATTGCTTGCTGGAAATGCAGGGAGGGTGACAACACCATAAAGATAACAACTAAAATATCCTTTGCATAAAAAAACAAAAAGGAATGAATGCAAAGATGACTCATCTTTAAACCATGCTTGCATTAAAAGCAAACCAAGTGACTCAACACAATGACTCATCCTCACAAAAGAAGCCCACTCACTTACAAGATGAATTCGTCAATGTCAAGAAAGAATGGAATTTTGGCCAAAATGATATATCAACATCAACCAATAATTAAAATAATATTTTAGTTAGGGAAAAATTCCATGTGAACCAAAACTTCCCATATACCCCCAAAGCTCGCGAACTAGCATTATTTTAGCTAAACTAGGTGCCGACAAGTTTATACGGACGTTTGATCACAATCGGGTTAAAATGGAAAATACCGACTATTTTACCCTAAAACGGAAAAATTCGTATAACGATTTCAGAATCGTTACAATCTTACCGCTTAAAGAAATTCGGTCCCCGAATTTAAATTTAAATTTAAACCCCCAAATGCTAAAACATTGCAATAAACAACTAAATCAACGGGGCTCCGAAATAATGGAAGAAACATAAAACCACTTCGCATCCTGCGCGCCGGAAAAATGAGTACTAAACTCAAAACCGATCTCAGTCAAGCGTCACGAAAATCAACGGACTTGCACGCATATCATCGGAGTCACAAAGGAGATACAATTCTCAAATCCACTAACGAAATACCATATGCACTAATCAAATACCAAAATACATATATAGTACGCATCCTGTTTGAAAAAATCTCCAAAAACCAAATAAATCATATGCATAATCTTTTCTAAATAGCCGCGTAATGTGTAACTCATGACACAAGTGGCGGACGCTCATCTGTAAAGTAATAATATACTAGCATACATGTTTTTCCAAAATATGCGTCCCACCTTTTTGAAACATCCCAAAAGGCTTTATTTGTAAACTTTCGTGTCACACGCAGAAAAGTAAGAAATAGCGAGACTATAGATCCTTTTTGAAACATCTTGGTAAACTTTTTATGCATACAAAAAATACACAGGTACCGTCTTCGGATCAGTCATGTTAGGGTACTGTTAGTTATATGTATGCCCTAGAGGCCATTACTGTACATACGATGTATATTTTAGTGGATGCTTGGACATATATATGGAGGACTTTCTTGCTCGACTTGATAGTACACTATCTGGTTACTCATTATCTTAACATGTACTCTGATTGTATCTATGTTACATGTTTATAAAACACTTAGGATGAGTACTTGACTACCAGGACATTGATGCGGATCATACTAGTGGGGACAGTGTAGTCGCCAATTACATCCTTCAAATGTTCCTAGTCGTGGTTGTATCGAGACAGGGCATCGATATACCAGAGTAGACTAGCGTATGCGCTTCTTGACCCATATGATGGGCCATGGAAGATGCCATATCCATTGGTGTTTGACTTCAGAGAAGGTATACGGGTGCTCAGTAGAGACTGGGTACACTGGACGGACTCGCCGAGAACTCCCAGATGGTATTATACCTCACGTCAGATGGCAGTTCTCTGGTGACACTGGTACATGTTAGTCTGTAGACCCGAGATCGTCATAGAGTCTTGTGTGATTCCCACTTTGCTTTGATTTCCATCATACCACGTCCAAGAAGGCGTGCAAAAAGGTGGCTTTTGGGTACAGTCCCGAATCACATGGAGGCAATGAGCGATAGGAGGGGATTCGTCTCTCCTGGTATAGGGAGTTGATGTTGCGCTATGTTCGATTGGCTATAACTGGAAATCACTGGCCAGGGTTGCTGAGATTTACCAGTAAATGTTTTCAGTAGTTTCTCAAAATGTTATAGACCTCATATCGACACGACTTATCAAGCTACTAGGGTCTGACGTTTACCACCCGTAGGCGAGATATGCGACATATCAGATGAAGAGACCGGACTGTACGGGAGTGTTACTGACTGGATTCACAGGAGAATGTACATGCTTGCTTGTTGATCTTCTGAGCGATCAATACCTGGGTGGCTGTTATGTTTAGCTGACCGCTTGCAGCTTGTGGGTGTTTGATATGATCATCACCCACTGCCGGCGTATTGACGATTCTTTGGAGTCCTACACAGAGGTTTCTTGGCTCAGGCAAAATGGAGTAGGAGCACATATATGATATGTGCGGGACCGAGAACAATACGTGTTTGTGATACCGTATTAGATTCTCACGATATGAGATATCGGCCGGGTATATGTGATATAATCAGGTCATCGGATCAAGTGTTGATTTGATGAACTGATACAGATTATATTAGTCGGTTATTTGTGAAATAGCCGGATTGTCGGATCAAGTGTTGATTCGATAATTTAATGTATAATTATATATTTGATTTATTAAATTACATTAACTAATATAAGCTCACTAAAAGATTCTTTTTCTCACTCGGGTAATACATTGATATATATGTGATATATGTTAATTGTATTATTTTATTTTGTTACAATAAATATTGTATATGTGATATATAATATTGTAACATGTTATGGTTATAAATGCAACATGAGTTGTGGAGTTTAATTATGGTTAGGGTTTGGATTAGGGTTAAGCAAGCATGAAGCTTTCAAGAAGCTTCTTGAAGCTTTGACTTTGGCTTGGCTATTTTGTGATATTTTGTGATATTTGCTTAACCCAACCCAACCCTTTAACCCTAGTTTTGTCTCTACAATGGTTAGCCTTCTCATTATCTACCATGGTTGCATTTCTAACCACACACTAGAGTTTCATTATTCATCACAAAAGGATTCTTCTTCTTCTTCCTTGAGTTCTTGATGGAAAAGCTTACTAGCTTTTTCATTAGTGATGAAAATGAGTGAGATTAAGAAAAAAAATGAGAGCTAAATTCCTACTTCATCAACCTAATCTATTCTTGCCACTTAGATTAGGATGTTCACTTCATTTAGTGAGTGAGAGCTTGTGTTAAAGAAACTTCAAGGTAGATCATCTTTGTTATCGAAGATCGGAAGCAAGCATGCATCTTTCTCTTCGTGGAGCCTCTCGAGAGTCCGGAACTTGATGATCGCAGCGAAGGGACGACAACACGGAGATTATGAAGTGAAGGACCGGACTACAAAGGTTGTAATCCCAAATTCTTAGATGTTAAATTGTTTAACATGCTTTGTTTCGCCTAATCTCTAGTCTAAGATCTTGGTTTAGGGTTGTTCGGCATGGCTAAATTTTAAATCGGGCATGGTTGATTCCTTCTAGACCTTTGTGCGTATGCCTAGTAACCCTACAGTGGTATCAGAGCCAAGCTAGAGCTTTAGGCGAAGTCTAGACGAAGTTTAAAGTCCGATCGAACTCCGAATACCCGTAAAACCCTAGTTTCTGGAAATTTTTCAAAAAGTTGATTCTTTTTCATATTAAAAATACTCAGAAAAATCAGCAGGGTATTCTAGGAATTACTGTGAAAAACGAGATTCTGACACCATTAAAGCGCCGCGGAACCGCGGCCGTACCCTTGGTTGCGCGGCGGTTCCGCGGCCAAGCAGTAGCATCCTTTTTTGTGTTTTGCACAGTAACATCCGTAGGTACTTCCTGATGCTTCTGGGAATTTTTAATTTTACTCAAGTGATGAGTTTTCTTGGTTGTATTGGGAGCTCATTGATTCGATCGGAAAGTTTAATATCGTTTAATTTTTTTCGGGTAATTTTAGAAACTGTTAAAAAGTTCAAACGGATATCAATAACTCACTTTTTCCCCTGTCGGAAATTTTTTCAAAAGTTGGATTTTTTTTCTCGAGTTTGAAACTTCCGGAAAATCATGCGAGTAACACGTTGGACCTTCTAGAAGAACACAAACCTTAACTCGATTATGTGACCGTCTGAACCGCCTCTGAACCTTAGGGTTTGGGGCAGTACGGCGTTGCCATATGTGAGGCGTTGGCTTGACCCTTCTACGGCTGGACTATTGGTACGGTGGCATGTGATGGATATTTTTTTTGAACTCAGCTCAAGTGTTGAGCTATTTGGGAAATCTTGGGTGTTTGATTATTCGATCGGAAAGTTTAACACTGTCTTTTTATCTGGAATGTGATACAATATATGGAACCCACAAGTACTTTTGAGATAACTAATTTGAATGTTATAAATCTAGCAGTTTAGTCTCAGATGATCGGTTGCCACGGGATTTTGCTGCGATCAAAAGTCCGTCGCAATCACGTAGCGTACGCGGATACTCGCCGGGTAAACTTAATAGACAGCCACGCCCCATAGCCCCGACCAAGTGACTGTAGGAGAACCCCGTCGCTAAAAGCATCCGTTCGGGTGCTCGCGGCAACGGTGTTCCGCCTTAGTGCACTTCGTCGACGGCATCCGGGGGTGCGGCCGTCTACTAAAGTTTGTGACGAGCATTCGATCAGTATGTCGGAAATCTTGTTGAATTTCCTGACTTGATATTGAAAAGAGTTTTCGATAATGAGACTAAAATGCGGAGTTTATAATTGTTAGGCATGCGATGTCTAAGGAATTCATTTGGTTAGGCATGCGATGTCTAAGGAGGTTGCGGATTCTAACTGTTGTAATTTTACACTTTCTTTTCTGTGACCGTAAGCGTAATATGTGGTGTATCGCCGGCTTCGTTGCTATACATCAACGACAATCGGGATACACATACTTGCTTACGTTGATGATATGAGATATTATGTGTTGCTGTGATATGTTATATTGGATCGTCGCGTTTTAAATAGCCGGGGTTTTATGTGGGATGGGATTTTTTCTTTTTCATTCATGTAAAATTCATTTGTATCTAATATTCTTTTATTGGGGCACTTCCGGGCTGAGGATGATGTCACCATTGTATATTATTTACTTTTCCGCATTAGGTAGACCCAAGGCGGGAGCACAAGTAACCGGGTTCTAGGGTCTAGTGGGAGACCATCTCGAGGAGTCGAGACCGGGTCTCCTAACCCTAGAATTGGCAGTGTTGCTTGCCGCTCTCGTAGGGGTCTAGGGATGTGGGTTTGGCTATTAATCGCGACCGTGTAATCCGTGTTTTATACATTCTCGTATTAAAAACACGGACATCCTAGTATATCCAATATTTCATATATGTTCTTCTGCTGCAATGTTCTGTGATGAGATTATATTACTGCCTGAGACGAATGATTATATTATGTATACAAGATATATGTTGTATTGCAGATTTTGTTTCAAATATGATGCTTTTGAAGCATATTAAAATGGGACTTCAATAATGAGATTAATGAAACTAAAAGAAACCTAAAGATGTTGTAGAAACTTGTTTAAAAACTGGTAGCTCTAGTTCTTGCTTTGCATAGTGGTGTTCCTTGTAGAACATTCAGCACCTTATTCGATAAGGAAAGAGCCGAGATCCCTTCACCGGGAGTGACCTCTTTAGCGAAACTAGCAGATGCTACAAACTCGGTTTGTCTTTTGATTGCTTTTATAGTTTTTTCTTTGCATAGTGATATTTGTGAAATATCCTGCACCTTATTCGATGAGAAAAGAGACGACGATCCCTTCACCGGGAGTGATCTCTTTAGCGAAACTAGAAAAGCCTTAAAAACACTCCATTTAAAATCACTCTATTCTACAACGATATCAAGTTCAATACGCAAAGGGTTTTCTTAAAACCTATCGTAGCCCTCCGTCATTTCAGATAAGTACCGGTTAGTATTCGTGCTGCGTTTGTTGACCTTAGCCAAGGCGTAGTGTGCGGTAGCTGATTAGTGCTTATCTGTATAAGCATATGATGCGATTGAGTTAGGGTAGTCGTGCGACTTTGTTGACCTTAGCCAAGGGTCGTGCGGGTGGGTTTAATTCAATCGGGAAATAACGGGTTGAACTTGGATAGCACTTATGATTTGTTGACCTTAGCCAAGGTCATAAGTTGCTAGGGCAAAATTATCGTGAATTTCAAGTGTTGAAATTTGAAATGAGATTGCATGTCTTCTATGAGATAGTTGGATCCCGATACCCGGTGCGAGTAAGAGTTACTCCTGGGAATGTTTTACACAGTACAATTAGCCGATCCAGTAGGTGTCTAGAAAGGTGTTAACGGGGTTATGCCCCTAGGAAAATGAGCTTTATTTTAATTAGGTCTGTGCGAAAGAGCGGGGAACCTCCCTCAAAGTACCGGCACTTTCCTGGCTGAAAGATTGGCGAACTTGTATGGTGTAATTAATCCCGGCTAGTATTTCCTTTTAGGGTTTGAAGGAAGATTTGACTAAAAACAGTAGGAGCCATCCTGATTAGATAAATTGATAACCAATCTAATCTTGTAAAAGCGCACGCTGAGTGTTTTCTTCTCTCTCTCTCCTGGTTGCGACTATATCACGCCTTAATCAAGATAATAATACGGATGTATTGACCGAACCCACTTGTTATACTGCGCTAGGGAACGTTGGTCCCGCTCCAACTTGTAATTGTTATAAGACAGAGCAGGAAATAGGCAATTGCCAGAAATCCCGTGCTGCCCAAACGAAGAAAGTGCTTGCTGATACATCTTCTTCGGGTGTGTTCATTACAGAGAACTGAGAATGGGTGATAAGTTTCATGAGATAGAAACAGTTCAAGTGTTGCAGCCAATTCTGTTGGTAGTTATCACCCTGTATTAACAAATACATTGATTCTGAACGAATGTTATTAGATACCGAACCTGATATACAACATCATATCAGTCTCTTTATTAGTAAAGAAGGATATAATTTTGTATTGTTGGATAATGTTTTGAACATTTCCTATATCAAGAGTTGATCGGTTCAGGCACGTTATCTAAAAGCATAGACGTTCTAAATCAACCACAGTTCTTCGTGTACAGAACACACACAAGAGGAAGAGTTCAGAAATGAACGGATCCTTCTTGAGGTATTGTAGACTAGGTCATATCAATGCGACCCGACTAGCTAAGTTACATTTAGATGCATATTTAAATATGTTTGAATTTACATCTTGTGAAACTTGCCGGTCATGTCACAAAGATAAGATGACCACAGCTCTGTTTATTGGAAACAGAGAGAGAGTTAGTGAACTCTTAGGATTGATACATGCTGATGTATGAAGGTCCCCTGTCTACACATGCCAAGACTGGTTCTTTATTCTTCATTACATTCACTGTTTATCTCTGAAGATTCGGACATATGATCCTGTTGAAACATAAGTCCGAACCTTTTGAGATATTCACAGAATATATGTTAGAAGTAGAGAACCAAAAACGGGTATAAGTATTATGTCCTTTAATGAGATCAAGGAGAAGAATACTTGAGCACGGAATTCCTGGACTATTCAAAAGGAGAATGAGATTCTCTATCAGCATTACTCCTCTGAATACACCACAGCACGTCGCTGTATCGGGGCGGAGCAATCACACCCTATTTGATATGGTGTGCTCTATGATGAGTAGTACTGAGTTTCCTATTTTCTTTTGGGAGTTATGCACTTGAGAAGCTGCATACCTATTGAATAGGGTTCAAATCAAATCAGTTGCCTACTACTTCATATGTGATATGGAATGGGAAGAGCCCATATCTTAAGTATGTTAAGATTTGGGGTTATCCAGCCTATGCCTAAAAGCAAAATCCGGACAAGCTCGAGGCAAAGTCAGATCTGTGAAAGTTTGTTGGATATCCCAAGCATTCGCAAGGGAATATCTTCTACCTAACCGAGGAACAAAAGTTGTTTTGTTTCTCAACATGCTACCTTTGTGAAAGGGAATTTCTTGTGAAGAAAATAGTGGTTATAAGGTAGAACTGGAAACAGTTCCAGCTGTACAAACTGCAGCTGATGATTTGGTAGAACCGAAGGATTCAATAGTTTCTAACGAACCTCAGCCTTTCCGCCGATCTAGTAGGGTTCCTCACCCACCTGAGAGATACATCGGTTTTCTCTATGACAGTGGGAGCGAGGATAGCATCATGAGATGATGACCCAACTAATTTCGAGCAGGCCGCCATCAGGAGTAGGACTCTGTAAAAATGGCTGGATGCTTAGCGATCTGAGATGGAATCCTTATACACCAATAAAGTATGGACTTTGGTTGCTTTATCTGAAGGGTTAAATCCCCATCAGGAGCAAGTATATCTTGAGAAGATTACTTGGTGTACATGGAAAAGTTGAGACTTTCAAAGCTATGCTTAAGTCCATCCAGATCCTATTTGCCATGGCTACATACAATGACTACGATATTTGGTGGTTGGGTGTCATGACTGCTTTTCTAAATGATATTTTTGAAGAGAGCGTCTATAAGTACACAGCCAGAGGGCTTCATAGACAGTGGGAGGAGCGGAAACGTGTGCAAGATGTTTTATGTGATAAAGCAGGCATCGCGGAGTTGGAACGTCTGTTTTGATGTGGTAGTCAAAGAGTTTGACTTCATCAAAATGGTAGATGAACCTTGTATATACAAAAAGTTAGTAGAGAGTATGGTGGTGATCCTCGTAGAGTACGTGGATGACATACTCTTGATAGGGAAGGAGTTTCCTATGCTACGCTCGATCAATCCCCTCTTATCACAATGATTCTCCATATAGGATCAAGGTAATACCTCCTAAATCCTAGGTTATGGATCTATGAGATAGATCTATTTGGATGTTAGGATTCTCACTAGTTGTAGTGAGATGGTATCAATCGATCCTGGGGAGAATCACTGGAAAAGGTTCCAGGGTGATAAGGATGACTTAATGTCAGTCGCAGGCATTGTCTTTACCCTCAGTGGAGGGACGGTATGTTGGAAGAGTTCCAAGCTAGATACCGTGACTTACTAGACGATTAAAGGCAAGATACGTCGTTACCAAGGATGCTACCAAAGAGGCAGTCTGGATATCTATAAGTTCATGAGATGAATTTCGTTCCAACCATTGTGTGACAATGGAGTTGTGGGTTATGCCAAAGAACCCCCGTCCCTTCAGAAATCCAGATATAATTCTTAGGCAGTATCACCTGATCATGGAGATGGTTGATCTCCAGGGAGATCGAGGTTAGGAGAGTAGACAATGAGGACAACAACGCGGATCCACTCACAAAGGCATTTTTCCAAGTAGAGACTTTTATGGGATGGTTGAGTATGAGATACTTCAACCGCAGCTAATTGTTGGGTATGTGATACCACAACAGATGGCCCTAGTGCAGGTGGGAGATTGTTAGTTATATGTATGCCCTAGAGTCCATTACTGTACATACGATGTATATTGTAGTGGATGCTTGGACATATATAGGGAGGACTTTCTTGCTCGACATGAAAGTACGCTATCTGGTTACTCTTTATCTTAACATGTACTCTGATTGTCTCTATGTTACATGTTGATAAAGCCCTTAGGATGACTACTTGACTACCAGGACTATGATGTGGATCATACTAGTGGGACAGTGTAGTCGCCAAGTACATCCTTCAAATGTTCCTAGTCGTGGGTGTATCGAGACAGGGCATCGATATACCAGAGTAGACTAGCGTATGCGCTTCTTGACCCATATGATGGGCCATGGATGATCCCAAATCCATTGGTGTTTGACATCAGAGAAGGTATATGGTGCTCAGTAGAGACTGGGTACACTGGACGCACTCGCCGAGAACTCCTAGATGATATTATACCTCACGTCAGATGGCAGTTCTCTGGTGACACTGGTAAATGTTAGTCTGTAGACCCGAGATCGTCATAGAGTCTTGTGTGATTCCCACTTTGCTTTGATTTCCATCATACCACGTCCAAGAGGGCGTGCAAAAAGGTGGCTTTTGGGAACAGTCCCGAATCACATGGAGGCAATGAGCGATAGGATGGGATTCGTCTCTCCTGGTATAGGGAGTTGATGTTGCGCTGTATTCGATTGGCTATAACTGGAAATCCCTGGCCAGGGTTGCTGAGATTTACCGGTAAGTCTTATCAGTAGTTTCTCGAACTGTTATAGACCTCATATCGACACGGCATATCAATCTACCGGGGTCTGACGTTTATCACCCCTCGGCGAGATATGCGACATATCAGACGAAGAGACCGGACTGTACGGGGGTGTTATTGACTGGATTCACAGGAGAATGTATAGGCTTGCTTGTTGATTTTCTGAGCGCTCAATACCTGGGTGGCTGTTATGTTTAGCTGACCGCTTGCAGCTTGTGGGTGTTTGATATGATCATCACCTACTGCCGGCGTATTGACGATTCTTTAGAGTCCTACACAGAGGTTTCTTGGCTCAGGCAAAATGGAGGAGGAGCACATATATGATATGTGCGGGACCGAGAACAATACGTGTATGTGATACCGTATTAGATTCTCACGATATGAGATATCGGCCAGGTATATGTTATATAACCGGGTCATCGGATCAAGTGTTGATTTGATGAACTGATACAGATTATATTAGTCGGTTATTTGTGAAATAGCCGGATTGTCGGATCCAGTGTTGATTCGATAATTTAATGTATAATTATATATTTGATATATTAAATTACATTAACTAATATAAGCTCACTAAAAGATTCTTTTTCTCACTCGGGTAATACATTGATATATATGTGATATATGTTAATTGTATTATTTTATTTTGTTACAATAAATATTGTATATGTGATATATAATATTGTAACATGTTATGGTTATAAATGCAACATCATTTTTGGAGTTTAATTGTGATTAGGGTTTGGATTAGGGATAAGCAAGCATGAAGCTTTCAAGAAGCTTCTTGAAGCTTTGACTTTGACTTGGATATTTTGTGATATTTTGTGATATATTCTTAACCCAACCAAACCCTTTAACCCTAGTTATGTCTCTACAATGGTTAGCCTTCTCATTATCTACCATGGTTGCATTTCTAACGACACACTAGAGTTTCATTATTCATCACAAAAGGATTCTTCTTCTTCTTCTTCTTCCTTGAGTTCTTCATAGAAAAGCGTACTAGCTTTTTCATTAGTGATGAAAATGAGTGAGATTAAGAAAAAAAATGAGAGCTAAATTCCTACTTCATCATCCTAATCTATTCTTGCAAATTAGATTAGGGTGTTCACTTCATTTAGTGAGTGAGAGCTTGTGTTAAAGAAACTTCAAGGTAGATCATCTTTGTTATCGAAGATCGGAAGCAAGCATGCATCTTTCTCTTCGTGGAGCCTCTTGAGAGTCCGGAACTTGATGATCGCAGCGAAGGGACCACAACACGGAGCTTATGAAGTGAAGGACTGGACTACAAAGGTTGTAATCCCAAACTCTTAGATGTTAAAGTGTTTAACATGCTTTGTTTCGCCAAATCTTTAGTCTAAGATCTTGGTTTAGGGTTGTTCGGCACGGCTAAATTTTAAATCGGGCATGGTTGATTCCTTATAGACCCTTGTGCGTGTGCCTAGTAACCCTACAGGTAATACAAAGTATAAGGCCTCATCAGGAAAATAAAGTGCTGAAAAGCAAAATCAGCTTCATAAGGCGTATCCAACAATCACGTACGTCCGGTGCGCACGGAAATCAAACCCAAATACAAGTGCCAATATGCACGAAAGCAAAACTAAGTGCAACGGGTATGCACGAAAGAATCTTCCCAGTGAAACAGGTGTGCACGACAACAACATCTAGTGCATCTATAGTGCACGAAAATCTCAATCAGTGCAACTGTCATGCAAGAACGAAAATCCCAATCGAGTGCATCCGGAGTGCACAAATCACATCTCATATCATGCGCTCAACATGCGTGAAAATCCAACTCATGTGCATATGTCATGCACAAATACAATCTGAATCAAGTGCATCCCATATGCACGAATAAAAATCTAAATCAAGCGCCTAATATGCGCAAAATCCGACCCAAGCGCGTCAGGTCCGTAATAAGCATCAAGTGTAGCAGCATGAATGAAAACGAACATCAAGTATGCACGCGTACGAAAACAAAAATCCGGTAAAATGAATGCTCAAAGGCATAAATCGAGTGCAACCAATGCACGAAATACGAATCATGTTCATCCAGTGCACGAAATATCAAATCTTGTGCATCCAGTGCACGAAATATCATCAATAACTCAAATGTGTATGAAAACCACACGAGCGTACCAAGGTGTATAAAAATCATAAAAGTGTGCAACTGCGTGCACAAAACACGTATCAATGCACTGCAAGCACATATGAGCTATACCGAATGCAAAAATCAAATCGAGTGCGTACCACACGCACATATCAAATCAACAGTATGAAATCCGCGAAATCCTAAACATGTGCAGCCAAGGCACAAAATCAATATCAAGCGCAAATAAAAATACACAAATCACGAACCAATACAACAGTGTGTAAAACGTATATCCAGTGCAACAACTATGCATAAAAAGTAAATACCCAGTAGGTGCAGCCATGGTGCACAAAAACCGTGTCCTAAAACTCAATCATCAAAACTCAAATCCAAGCGATATAAGTGTGATACACGGATCACAACACAAATCGCAACAAATGACATTGAGGTACACCTCCTACAATGTCGAAAAAGTCGGTGCACCCAAACTGGCAGAGCAAGAACATCTGCTTGCCTCCTTCTCACAGTTTGTCGTCTTCTGTCTCTGGGTCCTTATTTCTCTGTGGATCACAAATCTCGCGCTCTATCGTCTCAACTGCCCGTTCAGGTGTGCTAACGGAAAAAATTCCGCTCTGGCACTCCTCAGGTCATCTCTCGGCCAATTAGTATGATCACTCATAAAGTAGCATGTCACTGGCGTCGTCCTCTTGCCCTTTGAATACACGTGATACAACTGATCCTCGGTGCAAAGTCATCGCAGCAGTGTCCTGGAAGGAACCGGCTCAAGGTCTCTTTTGATCTCGCCTATACCGAACTATACGGAGGCTGGTACAGTTACAAATCTTTTCTCGCTTTCTGGACATCTGCGTTCTCAGCACAGCATTCCCTCGGGAACTGGCCGTATCCCAACGCCTCTGCATACATATTAGATCTCTAATCTCGACGAGGAGTAACATTAGCTCACCAGTATCACGCACGAACCTCTTGTTCCACTCATCTTTATTATCGTCCAAGTTGACATCATGTCATGCTATCTGCGTACTGCAAATGTTCTCGGCGACAATCAATCCGGAATCTCTCGCACGGACTTGGAATCATAAACTCGGTATCGTTATCACTCTATAGAAGATCTTTAGCCGAACACGTCCTCGGGAAATCGTCCCAACCATCGGAGGAATACTCCAAACTCAACCGTTTCTCGCTCAACTCACAACATATCTGGGTGAGGTCCTCAATCTGAAACTTGTCAGCTTACCGATCTCACATCGGAACATCCGACGAACAATGTCATCTCTGGATCGATCTACTCTAGATTTGAGTAAGACTCTCCACAATGGAAATCTTCAACTCAACTGGGCCTGCATCGGTGCAACAAATCTGACGAATCACTTCGTCTCTCAACTCAAGATATACTAGCTATCACCTGTCGCATCTCTGCCTAGAAGCTCCAGCGATCTT
Organism: Agapanthus africanus; assembly: GCA_030015575.1. Lineage (NCBI taxonomy): Eukaryota > Viridiplantae > Streptophyta > Magnoliopsida > Asparagales > Amaryllidaceae > Agapanthus > Agapanthus africanus. Next base: position 112,184,112 of record CM057351.1, read on the forward strand.
AGCTCGTAAGCTCTGGAAGCGACATCACATCAATCTCAGCAACAGCTGGGTCATCTGTCTGCATGGTCGATGACATCACAATCTCTGAGGTATGTCGTACATCAACAGTCCTCTCACAGTAGGCAACCTCTAACAATGGCCCGATCATCCGGTACAAAACCGTACACTCGTCTCAAACGAGCGGTCACAACACCACACTACATCGACACGTTCCCCTATCACCAGAAAACACGATGGTCAGTCCTCGTCCACGACGAGCTCGCCCAGACCGCATCACCAGCAGCAGCTCAATCTGAGCTCAAACCATAGTGACAGGAACCTCAAACAAGTATCGACGAAAAAAGATCAAGTGATGAAATGGAACAACAGATCCAGAATGAATATATGATCATATAGAGGAACGGAATCAATGAGAGTATGATCATGCAACCGAATAGAATCGAGGATGTCAAATGGATGTATAATCAAGGAAACGAAAAGAATCACAAGTCTCAAGATATGTACATCCTAAGGTTTATTAAATGGAGTATCGTATCGTAAATATACCGCGGAACATACGTACGGTACGTCACTCTACTCAAGCTACCTACTCCATCAATCAGGGTCAGCCTATGAAACGAAATTTCAGGTCTAACACCCCCTTGTTCAAGTCTAAGTTCCGTAAGGTCAAGCCTAGGTTCCAAAATATATTTGCCCTAGACCCCACATAGTCAAACCTAGACTCGAACTAAGGTTTAACCTAGCGCTTTCATACCAACTTTGTCACGACCCAAAATATTAGCTCACGACCAGCATTTAAATCACGCGACGTCTACAGGCGTAACGTAATACAAGTAAGCTGAAACCCAGAAATCTAAACCTTTTTAAAAAATATAAAGGTGAAGCTCTGAAATAAAGGTATAGTAAATCATGTTTTGTATTTTGAAAATTTGGGCAGCACCTCCCTTGTAAAAACTAACCCCGAAAACGGGTACAACACAGAATAAAATAAAGCATCCCAAACGGGAGCAAATCACGCCCAACAGCGGAAACAACCACCACAAGTATAAAAAAAAGTATACGACGCCCAACGGCGAAGATCCACATAAGGAAATAAAATAAAGCAAGACATCAACCACAAAAGCGAATATAAAAACCCATCGCTCAAGTCTCTCAACTACAAGTCTTCTAAGTCTGCAACATATACAATTACTAGTTTCTGAATTGATGGAGTGACTAGATACAATATGAATAATGAATACAAGAGGGGCACGATCCAATATGTACCACCAACCAAAAACAAGTCATCCGAAAATAGCTGTGTGCCAGCGATGCCGCAACTGATCCATGCGGTCTACCTGCAAGAACTGTGGCACAACGGGGGTGAGTTGCCAACTCGTGAATAGAAAAACATCATCAGGTAGAAATCGAAATAAACAACGATTCCTAGGTCAAATATATCATAAAGGTAATGCTATGATATATAGGGTGACCGTATTTGCATATATGCCAACACATAAAAAAACTGCCTATCAGCAGGTGGATATCATCCAACAATGAATCAATGCATGTATGTAGGTGGATCTCGTCCAACAATAAAATCAATGCATGTATGCAGTAGATCTCGTCCACGTGTCAACCACTGACACAATAACTCCTGCATGTAAGTATCATAAAATCATATGCAGGTAAAAATGAGGATATCAAAGACTGTGTGTCCACCAATGCCACACCACAATCATGGAAACCTGGGTGTCTATCACCGACACCCGAAACATCATGAATACCCGTGTCTAGCATCGACACGTAAATCCTCATAACTCAGGCGCTGTCACTACGACTGGCCCTGACGTCATGTCCGTACATCACTCCGGTCGGTATCCCCACGATAACCGCCGAGTCCAAATACTATCACCGGTAGGTAGTGGTCCCTCTGTCAGGCTTATCGTCTACACCATGAAATCAACACTCTCCCCGGGGTACCATACCGGGTCCACCAAGTACCCGCAGACGGTCCCTCCCGCTCCTCGAATCGGGTACCACAAGCCAAATCTCAGAACCGAGAAATCACATTGTGGACGCACCGAAATATCATATCAAGAGAAACCGGGTTTTCAAACAATACATAGTTTTCTTGAAATACCCTCACGGTTCTCAAATCAATAAATCACATGAAATCCATATCTCAATGCGTAAATCCATGAAAATATGATATTTGCAACATAAAACAGCAATATGAGCATATTAAGGGGAAGCCGCTCTTTTAAATCAATCCAGCTTTAAAATATATCATGCGGTTCCCAAATCCTCCGAAATCAAGTTCAGCATCATATGAGGTGTATATTTAACTGTAGCAAGGTATAAGTATCTACATGTAAGCAAGTATGTATGATGCATTTCATAAGCGTAATAACACAATAATCAACGTCCCAATATCACATGTCAATACAATACCACTTAGGGGTATATGCAACTATAGCAAGATATATAGGTGTACATGTCAGTATGTAGGCATGATGTACATGTAGCTGTAGCAGAGTATATGGGTATGCATGTCAGTATATCATGAAACCTAGCATAGTGATGTGAACATGGCAGTATATCATAGAATGATGTAGCAATTCTACTGTGTAAGTGACATAGCAATTATCGATGATGAAGTGTGTGAGCCGGCAATCTGTGTAAGTGTAACATACGCATCATCAATAATGGTGTAGGTGTACTAGCACAGGCATAGGAAATGCAATGAGAATAGCATGAATGTAGCACAATGCATATAATGAATCAAATGCTTTAAGGTATACATATCAACAAGACCGAGTCGGTGAATCTATCAATCGGCATCCAGCCTCACAACAACATGTACGGTACAATCCATCGTATGGCATCCTCTAATCAGGGGTATGGATAAATCAACAATTAAAACTCATCGCGTACTGTAATCTAACGTACGGCAGCATTAACCAAATAGGGATTCTATCAACCTATACAACATCGGGGGTACGGATCTAAGTCACGTACGGCATATCACTCATCATGCAAAACATTATCCATATAAATATACTTTTCTCTCAGGTCACATCCATGTCAAACTCATATCAGGAGACCTACAAAGGTATCAGCAAATCTCATATTGACTCGAATCCATAAAATGACATATCACACTAAGTCATAATATCACATCGTATACTCGTTCATTATATTAATATCTCGCATCAATTTAAATAAACGTCACACTTGTTCTCTTTTAAATAGTACTTATCATGATTCGCTTATCATATCATTTTCTCCTAAGTCAATTGTTCATTAGTATCAACTTCAATCATATTATCGTTTGTAAATCCTACAATCATGTCCGTCGCATATCATTTATCAGGATAACAGAAATAAACGATATTCCATATCAATGGTTGCGGGGGTGCTATACGCCATCCACCCGACTTCCCCCGTAGATATAAATCTACTCACCTGCTAAACTCATCGCTTAGCCGTAGTCGATGCGCTTCGTCGTCTCGGAATCCACGCGAATGTACCTACAATCAATACGAATTCGCAAAGCTATTAACACCAAATTCCGAAATCCAAAATACGGCACACGGTGCCCTCATAGGTTAGAACCTATAGCCTACACATGCAAAACAATCAACTACCCTTGTCGTTGACGTACAAACATCCAACGACCAAATACAACATCCAAACTCAAAACCAAGAATCCAAATACCGTAACATAGCCGAAACCCTAAATAGGGTCGCTATACATGAAAACCGCTACGCCAAAAACCTAATAGTACCAAAACTCAATTAAAAACACAATAATTGTCGTATATAGTAATATTCACATCATCTCCACTTCCATTAAAACCCACATCAAACTTTTGCCGAAAACCTAGTAAGCATTTTATTTCATTTTAGCACAAAGTCTAGAAATTTAACAATTCTAGCGATTTCCAACAACACAAATTAGCTTAACTTAGTTATCCAAATCATTACCACAATTTTAGTCTCACCCAAACATGTTTTAGTAAAACCTATTTTGCTAATTATCTCAATTAAACAAATAGGAATTTAACAAATATCATTCTCACCAATTGCACTTCATGATTAACAATTTAACACATCAAAACCCTAACTAGTAAACTGTAAAGTGGTATAAGAAATTATACCGATCGATCTGTGTCCTTCGGTCTTTAGCTATCATTCCACGCTCCTCGCGGCATCTCCGATCTCCGGTCTCCTCGTCGAAGTAGCACCACCTCAACTAATCTTATACGGGCTCCCGCTTCAAACCGAGGCAATTCGGACATGAAATTTGCTAACCGACATGTCCAAGATTGAAGTAAAGAGTGTGTAGAATAATTTGTCTCAAAGAACCCAAGCATTTGGGTGAAAGGTTAATGAAGTTGCCTCTTTGATTTTGGATGAAATGAGCTATGGATCTTTTTTTCAAAGGAAATGAGCTCACTTGCAAAATTAAATGGGGCCGGCCACAATTCTAAAGGATTTGCTTACTGGAAAAAGAAAATAGGGTTTAGCACAAAACAATGAATTGCCCTCAATCAAGTGGGGCCGGCCACTTCAAATTTCTTGCTGGAAATGCAGGGAGGGTGACCACACCACAAAGATCACAACTAAAATATCCTTTGCCAAAAAAAAAACAAAATGGAATGAATGCAAAGATGACTCATCTTTAAACCATGCTTGCATTAAAATCAAACCAAGTGACTCAACACAATGACTCACCCTCACAAAAGAAGCCCACTCACTTACAAGATGAATTCGGCCAAGTCAAGAAAGAATGGAATTTTGGCTAAAATGATATATCAACATCAACCAATATTTAAAATAATATTTTAATTAAGGAAAAATTCCATATGAACCAAAACTTCCCATATACCCCCAAAGCTCACGCACTAGTTTTATTTTCGCTAAACTAGGTGCCGGCAAGTTTATACGGACGTTTGATCACAATCGGGTTAAAACGGAAAATACCGACTATTTTACTCTAAAACGGAAAAATTCGTATAACGATTTCAGAAACGTTGCATATACGTTCTGAATCAAACCACGGTTCTAAGCATATAGAACACACACAAGAGGAAAAGTTACACAAGAAGAAAAGTTCAGAAAAGAACGAAGCCTTCTTGTGGTACTGTAGACTAGGTCATATCAGTGCGACAAGGTTAGGTAAGTTGCATAAAGATGCATATTTGAATCCGTTCAAATTTACATCTTATGAAACTTGTGCGTCATGTCTCAAAGGCAAGATGACCAAACCTCCGTTTACTAGACACGGAGAAATAGCTACTGAACTCTTGGGACTGATACATGGTGATGTATGTGGTCCTATATCTACACATGACAGGAATGGTTCCTCGTAGTTTATTACATTCACCGATGATCTCTAAAGGTTCGGACATGTATTCTTGTTGAAACACAAGCCTGAAGCTTTTGAGAAATTCAAGGAACATAAGTACGAAGTAGAGAACCAGACGGGTAAAAGTATTAAAGTCCTTCGATCTGATCGGGGAGGAGAATACTTAAGAACGTAGTTCCGAAACTATTTAAAAAAGAATGCGATTCTCTCTCGGCTTACTCATCCGTGTACACCACAGCACAATGGTATATCGGGGGGGGGGGAATCGTACCCTGTTAGATATGGTGCGCTCTATGTTGAGTACTGCTGAGTTGCCTATTCCTTTTTGGGGTTATGCACTTGAGACAGCTGCATATCTATTGAACAGAGTTCCAACTAAATCCGTTGCCTACCATACCATATGAGATATGGAATAGGAAGAGACCATCTCTTAAACAAGTTATGATATGGGTTGTCCGGCCTATGTTAAAAGAAAAATTCTGACAAGCTCGAGGCAAGGTCAGTTCTGTGCAAGTTTATAGGATATCCCAAACATTCGCGAGGGTATATCTTCTACCACACTGAGGAACAAAAGGTGTTTGTTTCTCGGAATTGCCACCTTTTTGGAAAAGGAATTTCTTGTAAAAGAAATTAGTGGCAATGAGGTAGAACTGGAAAAGTTCCGGCAGAGCAATCTAGAACTGATGATTTGGTGGAACCGGAGGATCCAATAGTACCCAACGAACCCCAGCCACTCCGCAGATCTAGTAGGGTTCCTCATCCACCTGAGAGATACTACGGTTTTCTCATAGACGGTGGGAGCGATGATTGCATCATGAAAGCTGATGACCCAACTAGTTTCGAGCGGGCCATCACGAGTAGTGACTCTATGAAATGGCTGGATGCTATGCGATCTGAGATGGAATCCATGTGCACCAACAAAGTATGGACTTTGGATGTTTCTCCTGAAGGGGTAAAACCCATCAGGAACAAGTGGATCTTTGAGAAAGATAATTGTGTAGATGGAAAAGTTGAGACTTTCAAAGCTAGACTTGTTGCAAAAAGTTTTCGTCAACGACCAGGTATGGACTATGACGAAACCTTTTCTACAGTGGCTATGCTTAAGTCCATCTGGATCCTACTTTCCATTGCTGCATACCATGACTACGAAATCTGGCAGTTGGACGTCAAGACCGCTTTTCTAAATGGTGATTTAGATGTGAGCGTGTTCATGACACAGCCAGAGGGCTTCGTAGACAGTGGGAGCAGCGGAAGCATGTGCAAGTTGCTTGAATCAATTTACGGATTCAAGCAGGCATCGCGAACCTGGAACATCTGTTTTGATGAAGCGATCAAAGAGTTTGATTTCATCAAAAATGTAGATGAACCTTGTATATACAAGAAGGTTGTAGAGAGTAAGGTTGTCTTCCTCGTATTGTACGTGGATGACATACTCTTGATAGGAAACGATGTTCCTTTGCTACACTCGGTCAAGCTCTTCTTATCACATAAATTCTCTATGAAAGATCTTACTGATGCCACCTATGTCCTGGGGATTAAGATCTATAGAAATAGATCTATGTGGATATTGGGATTTTCCCAAACCAGGTACATAGACACCATACTAAAGAGGTTTAGTATGGAAGATTTTAAGCGTGGTAATGTTAGTTATATGTATGCCCTAGAGGCCATTATTGTACATGTGATATATATTATAGCGGATGCTTGGATATATATAGGGAGGACTTTCTTGCTCGACAAGATAGTATGCTATTTGGTTGCTTTTTGTCTTAACATGTAGACTTGTATTGTGATACTGTCTTTCTCTCACATGTTGATAAAGCCCTTAGGATGAGTACCTGACTACTAGAATTATGATGGAGATCATATTAGTGGGGCCAGGGTAGTCCACAAGTACAACTTTTAATTGTTCCTAGTCGAGGGTGTATTGAGACAGGGCATCGATATTCCAGAGTATACTAGCGTATACGCTTCTTGACCCATATGATGGGCGATGGATGATCCCACATCCATTGGTGTTTGACATCAAAGATGGTATACGGGTGCTCAGTAGGGACTGGGTACACTGAATGGACTCGCCGAGAACTCCTAGTTGGTATTATACCTATCGTCAGATAGCAGTTCTCTGGTGACACTGGTACAGGTTAGTCTGTAGACCCGACATCGTCATAGAGTCTTGTGTGATTCCCACTGTGCTTTGATTTCCACCTTACCATGTTCAAGATAACGTGCAAAATGGTGGCTTTTGGGTACAGTCCCGAATCGCATGGAGGCAATGAGCGATATGAGGGGTTTCGTCTCTCCCGGTATTGGGGGTTGAAGTTGCGCTGTGCTCGATTGGCTATAACAAGAAATCCCTGGCCAAGGTTGATACGGAGATCTACGGGTAAGTATTATCAGTAGTTTCTCGTCCTGTTATGAGCCTCACATCGGCACGACTTATCGGTTACTGGGGTCTGACGTTTACCACCCATAGACTGGATATGCGACATATCAGACGAAGAGACCGGACTGTACGGTAGTATTACTGACAGGCTTTACAGGAGTATGAGCAGACTTGCTTGTTGATCTTCTGATCGCTCAATACCCGGGTAGCCGTTATGTCCAGCTAGTACCGCTGACGGATTTTGGGAGACTAATTTGATCATCACCTACAGCCGGTGTATTGATGAGTCTTTAGAGTCCTACACAGAGGTTTACTGGCTCCGGAAAAACGAAGTAGGAGTACATAAGTGATATGTGCAGGACCGAGATTAATACGAGTATGTGATACCGTATTCTATTCTCGCGATATGTGATATCGGTCGGTTATATGTGATATAGCCGGGATATCGAATCAAGTGTTGATTCGATAAGATGATACAAATAATATTAGTCGGTTATATATGATATAGCCGGATTATTAAATCAAATGTTGATTTGATAATTTAATGTATAATTGTATATTTGATATGCTAATTTACATTAACTAATATTTTCTTACTTATACATTTCTTTTCTCACATATGCACACTTAATATATATGTGATATATATTATTTGTGTTTTCTTTTTTGTGTCATGCTTCATGATACACACTATATGGGTGTATGAGACTCATACCATGCCATTAGATAATTAGGGTTTTATTTATTTAATGCAAATATAAATTGGTGGGAATTAAGCATGGTTGCAAGCTTTGGAAGCTTATGGAAACCATTGACTTAGTCCACTAAATTTGTCTTGCATTAGATATTTATTAACCTAACCTTATCTTAAGCCATGCTTAAGTCTCTAAAAGGGAAATATGAGATATTTCTCACCAATGGATGCCATTCACTCTCTCATCCATTATTCTCTTCATCATCATCTTCAACAAGAGAAAGCACTCTAGGTTTTGGTGAGGTAAAGAAATAGAGCGAGAAAAAGAATTCTAAAGTCTGCAAAATTCCTACTTCATCATGCTCTACTAGATTAGCCATCTAGTTTAGGGTGTTAGCTTCACTAATCCCTAATTAGTGAAGAGTTAGGTTGAGTTGGTTTCTCCTCAAAGTAGATCATCTTCGGCCTCGAATATCATTGAGCAAGCTCGTTCATTTCGACTAGTGGAGCCTACGGAGAGTCCGGATCACCACTACTTGGAGCGAAGGGACTTCTACAAGGAGAATTTGAAGTGAAGGACCGATCTACAAAGGTTGTATTCCATATTCACTTAGTTTTAAAGTTGTTTACATATTGAATTGTCTAATTCTCAAGTTAGGATTCTAGGGTTAGGGCTGTTTAGCATGGCAATTTTTTTTTAATTTGGTATGGACGATGCCTCCCAAAACCTTGTTGTCGTACTAGGTAACCTTACAGTGGTATCAGAGCCAATCTAAAGAATTATCTGACATTTGTTAGATTACGAAATCGAAACTACTCCGTAACATGAAACATTGAAATCTAGTTTCTGTCGATTTTTAAATGGCCTCTAAATTTTTCTTAAGCAACTACAGAATGTTGTATGTGATATAACATGAATAACACAGAAAATTGATGCAAGACAGTCGGATTTTGGCCGGCAAGATTCACAAAAAATCCGAGTTGGCCGGTTCTATAGTGGTGTTTGGGCTTCAAATTTTTATGGTGTTCCAGTATCTGGGTTTTGGTGTTTGAGTTGTTGCTTGTTTTTTTTCTAAAATTGCATGAGATGTTAATTTTCTATAATGGAAATTCAGAGTGTTTCGTAGTCGTAATTCTATCATTGTTTCGGGTTTTTTAGATGGCATTAAAAAGTTCGAACGGATATTAAGAACCCAATTTTTCCCTTGACCGAAAATTTTCCAAGAGTTGGATTTTTTCCAAGTTAAAGAACATTCAAAAATCATGCAAGTAATGTGATGGACCCTCTATAAGAACGAAACCCTAACTCGATTCTATAACCGTAAGAACAGCCACCAAACACTAGGGTTTGCGGTAGTTCCGCGGCGCCATAGGTGAGGCAAGGCTTGACCCTTCTACGGTTGGTCCATAGGTACTGTGGCATGTACTGACTATTTTTAAAGTTCGCTCAAGTGTTGAGCTCTTTGGGAAATTTTGGCTGTTTGTTGATTCGATTGGAAGGTTTAATATCGTCTAGCTTTTTCTGGAATGTGATACAATATTTGGAATTCATATTGTTAGGCATGAAATCCAAAGTATGTGATATTTCGGGTTTATGATGTCAAAGGTGATTGTGGATTCCAAATGTTGTAGTTTGACATTTTCTTTTCTGCGACCGTAAGTGTAATATGTGGTGTATCCCCGGTTTCGTTGCTATATGTCAACGACAATTGGGATACGCATATTTACTTACGTTGATGACATGTGATGTTATGTGTTGATGTGATATGTTATATTGGATCGTTGTGTTTTGAATAGTCGGTTTTTTTTTATGTGAGATAAGAGTTTTTCATATTCATTCATGTAAAAACTTGTATGTAATATTCTTTTATTGGGGCACTTCCGGGTTGAGGATGATGTCACCATTGTTGTATATTATTTACTTTTCCGCATTAGGATAGACCCAAGGTGGGGGGCACAAGTAACCGGATTCTAGAGTCCAGTGGGAGACCATCTCGAGGAGTCGAGACCGGTTATCCTAACTCTGGAATTGGTAGGGTTTCTTGCCGCTCTCGTAGGGGTCTAGGGATGTGGGTTTGGCTATTCACCGCGACTGTGGAATCCGTGTTTTATACCGGCTTAATTTAAAACACGGAATTCCTAGTATATCCAATATTTCATAAGTTATCTTCTGCTGCTGATATTCTGTGATGTGATCACTTTATATGCGTGAGACGAATGCTTTATTATTATATATATGATATATAATAAACGTTGCTTATATTTTGCACCTGCGCTAATCCCGCCCTACTATGCCTTAGTTAAGTAACCTAACGGTGCATAACGGGACACTGTGGCGAATGCGGATGGCATAAGCATACGTTGTATTTTCGTTTCTTCTGTGATGCTTAGGAAGCATAATTGATGGGACTTCATTAATGAGATTAATGAAAAAGAAAGAAACCTAAAAGATATTGTAGAATCAAATTTTCAAAAAGGGTAGCTCTATTTTTTTGCTTTGCATGGTATTCCTTGTAGAATATCCAGCACCTTATTCGATAAGGAAAGAGCCGCTTTCACCGGGAGTGACCTCTTTAGCAAAAGCAAGCAGATGCTACAACTCACTCGGTTTCGTTTTTGATTGTGTTTTATAGTTCTTGCTTTGCATAGTGGTATTTGTGAAATATCCTGCACCTTATTCGATAAGGAAAGAGCCGAGATCCCTTCACCGGGAGTGACCTCTTTAGAGAAACTAGCAAAAGCCTAAAAAACACTCATTTTCAAAATCACTTAATTCTTCAATGTTATCAAGTTCATTACGCAAAAGGTTTTTCTAAAAACCTGTCGTAGCCGTCCGTCATTTCAGATAAGTACTACTTTGTATTTGGGCTACGTTTGTTGGCCTACGTCAAGGCGTAGTGTGTGGTAGCTAACTAATGCTTATCTATAACATAAGATGAGATTGGATTAGGGTAGTCATGCGACTTTGTTGGCCCGCGTCAAGGGTCTTGCTGGTGGGTTTAATTCAATCAGGAAATGTACGGGTTGAACTTGACTAGCGGACTATGGTTTGTTGGCCTGCGTTAAGGTCATAGGACGCTAGGAGAAAAAGTATTATCGGAAATTTCAATTGTTGAAATTTGCAATAAGATTGCATACCTTCTATGAAATAGTTGGATCTCGATACCCACTGCGAGTAAGAGTTACTCCTGGGAGAGTTTTACGCATCTCAATTAGCCGATCAAGTAGGTGTCTAGAAAGGTGTTAACGGGGTTACACCCCTGGGAAAATGAGGTTTATTTTAATTAGGTCCATGCGAAAGCATGGGGAACCTTCCTTAAAGTACCGACACTGGCCTGGCTGAAAGATTGGCGAACTTGTAAGGTGTAATTAATCCCGGTTAGTCTTACTTTTTAGGGTTTGAAGGAAGATTTGATAAAAACAGTGGGAGCTATCCTGATTAGATAAGATAATAACCAATCTAATCTTGCAAGAGCATACGCTAAAGTGTTTTCTTCTCTCTCTCTCCAGGCAGCGACCATGTCAGTCCTTAATCAAGATAATAATATGGATGTATTGACCGAACCTGCTTTTTATACTGAGCAGGGGAACATTGGTTCCGTTCTTTCTTATAATTTTTATAAGACAGTGCAGAAAATAGGGGAATATTCGGATTCCCACGCCGCCCAAACGAAGAATAAGCATGTTGATTCATCTTCTTCGGGTGTGTTAGTTACCGAGAACTGTTTCTCAGTGCACTGTATGTCCTGGGTATTAGATACCGGATCGGGATCCCACATATGTAATATGTTACATGGGCTAAGGAAAGGTAGAGAACTGGTAGAGGGTGATCATTCCGTAAGAGTAGGGAATTGTGCAAATGTTGCAGCCAAAGCAGTTGGTGAATATCACCTTATGTTACCAAATTGTAATACATTGATTCTGAACGAATGCTATTACATACCGAACCTAATATGCAATCTTATATCAGTTTTATTCTTAAGTAAAGAAGGATATAATTTTGTAGTACAGGATATTGTTATGGAAATTTTTCTGAATCAAAAGTTGATTGGATCAGGCTTGTTAAATAATGGCATATACGTTCTAAATCAAACCACAATTCTTAACATACAAAACACACACAAGAGAAAGTGTTCAGAAATGGACGAATCCTTCTTGTGGCATTGTAGACTAGGTCATATCAATGCGACACGACTAGCTAAGTTGTATAAGGATGGATATTTGAATCCGTTCGAATTATCATCTTATGAAACTTGTCAGTCATGTCTGAAATGGAAGATGGCCAAAACTCCATTTAGAGGACACGGAGAAAGAGTTATGGAACTCTTGGGACTGATACATAGTGATATATGCGGTCCTATGTCTACACATGCCTGGAATGGTTCATCATACTTCATTACATTCACTGATAATCTCTCAAGATACGGACATGTGTTCCTATTGAAACACAAGTCTGAAGTTTTTGAGAAATTCAAAGAAACTAAACATGAAGTCGAGAACCAGACGGGTAAAAGTATTAAAATCCTTCGATCTGATTGGGGAGGAGAATACCTGAGCAATGAGTTCCTGGACTATTTAAAAGAGAATGGGATTCTCTCTCAGCTTACTCCTCCGTATACACCACAGCACAACGGTGTATCAGAGCGGAGGAATCGCACCCTATTAGATATGGCTCTATGATAAGCACCGCTGAGTTACCTATTTCCTTTTAGGGATATGCACTGGAGACAGCTGCAGACCTATTGAATATGGTTCCCACCAAATCTGTGCCAACCACTCCATATGAGATATGGAAAGGAAAAAGACCATATCTTAATTATGTTAAGATATGGGGTTCTCGGCATATGTGAAAACACAAAATCCGGACAAGCTCGAGGAAAGGTCTTTTCTGTGTAAGTTTATTGGATATCCTAAAAATTCGTAAAGGTATATCTTCTACCACATGGAGGAACAAAAAGTATTTGTTTCTCGACATGCCACCTTTTTAGAAAAGGAATTTCTTGAAAAAGAAATTAGTGCCAAGGAGGTAGAACTGGAAGAGGTTCCAGCTATACAAACTACGACAGAAGATTTGGTAGAACCAGAGGATTCGATAGTTCCCAACGAACCTCAACCTCTCTGCCGATCTAGTAGGGTTCCTCATCCACCTGAGAGATACTACGGTTTTCTCATTGATGGTGGGAGCGAAGATTGCATCATGGAAGATGATGACACAACTAGCTTCGAGTAGGCCATCACGAGTGGGGACTCTGTGCAATGGCTGGATGCAATGCGATCTGAGATGGAATCCATATACACCAATAAAGTATGGACTTTGGAAGTTGCTCCTGAAGGGGTAAAACCCATCGGGAGCAAATGGATCTTTAAGAAGAAACTTGGTGTAGATGGAAAGTTGAGACTTTCAAAGATAGACTTGTTGCGAGAAGTTTTCGTCAATGACTGATCGCACGCTTTTTGCGTGTCGGATGAAAGAATTAAAGTGTAACCGCGATCAGGACGGTGTCGCTATGCAGCTAGCCGGTGAGCACGGGTCGGTCCACAGGGAGATGGTGTATCTTACCTTCTTGTCTTAGACGAGTTAATAAAGAATCTTGTATGTTTGTTTTGTCTAACCTATGTGTATATCTGCAAGTATAAAGTTGTTAAGAAAATACGAGATTGTAAGCTAAGAAATCCGTACTCAAAAACCTTTGAGCCGAGTCTTGACCAATTGAAGCTAAGCAATCGGCAACAACGTGGATTAGAGGGTTTAAGCGCGGTATTCGTGGAATCCGGCTTATTTACCCTTGTCCTTCCGTTCTTGTCTCTTGCCTTCACCTCCGGCCAAACCGAACGCAACCGGTCGTGGTTAGGAATCACCGTTACCTTGTCAGGGTACGGTGCCTAACGGAGCGCTTGCGTATGGTTTGGACGAAGTTCAAATGGTAAATAACGGGAAAAGGGATTGGTAAAGAAATGTTAACTTATAAAATCGTATTAATTCTTAACAACAACAATAATTACAACATTCACAATATGAACAAAAGAAAAGAACAAAAAGAAAAGAACAAAGAAAAGAACAAAGAAAAGAAAAGATACAAGTAATAAAGTGCATGAATAAAATTGCAAGTAATAAAAGCAAGAATGAAAAAAGCAAGTAATAAATAAGCGAATAAAAAGAACACGGAACTAGGACCCAAGCCAAGCATGTGCTCAATAGCCAACCCTTAAACTTGCAACCTCAATGAAGAGATTGCAAGATCAAGGGAAGGGTAGAAAAACGCATGTGAAATGGAGTGCTAGTCCCGGGAGAAAATACGACCCTTGAGATCAATAACTAACCCTTAACCATTCAACCTCAATGAAGAGATTGAATGAGCAAGGGAAAGCAGAAATCTCAAGGGGGAGCAACTAAAAAGAAAGATAACAACCCCTCATCTTCATTAATTTTCCACTCAAGAGCTCTCACTACAATTTAATGGAGAAAGAGTGAAGAAGAGGAAGAAGAAGAACAAAATTACACAAAGAAGAAACTAAGAAAAAGCTCCCTTAGTTGTGCTCAAAACTGCTGTATTTATAGGCAGGGGATTGAAGACCTAGGGCAACCAGCTGCCACAATATGATATACCCAAACTACCCCCCAAAATTCAACAGAAGAGGCGCCTATACTGCGGCGCATGCGCGGCCTAAACCCCCTTTTGGCCGCGCATGCGCGGCCGTACTGGTGAGTTGGGCAGTGGGTTTTTCTGGGCTGTCCTGGTTCCCTGTTTCCTGGTGTTTGGCATCTTCAGAATACACAAAAGTCTTCTGAATCTTTGCAGATTTCTAAGTCCAAGATTGCATATCTTTTTCCTTTTTGACTTCTATCTCCCTCGAGCTCCGTGCACCCATTGATTCTTGTGCAGCCCCTCTCGTGCTCCGTGCTTGTCCGAGACATGAATGACCGCTGTCATATGTCTTGTCCCAGGAACCGGTACGCAGCACCGGACGGATATGGATGACCGGAACCCGGCTTTTATCTGCTGTGGACAGATGTTCTGCATTTGGCGTAACTGTGGAGAATTAATCCTGATTAGCAATATTTGTACTGGAAACCTGTATTCTGCAAACATGTAACAAACACGGATTAAAAGTACCTACCTATAAACACACGAGCGTAAGAATGGGCGGTATAAAATACAATATTCTGATATGAACAAATACCCCCAAACTTAACTTTTGCTCGTCCCGAGCAAAACCAATTATTCATAAAAATAAAATGATAACCGCACTTTCGCAGGGAACGCGATTGCACTGAGCATGTGCAACAAGCCGTTAAACCTCTAGGTGTCCCTAGTAGGAGGAGTGTTGTCTCCTGAGGGTTTTCAGCGGATACTACCCACAAAATCCCGTCAAGCTAGTTTTGTAAAATAACTAAGATTCAACCCCCTAAAGTTTTGTTTCAGAAAATAACAATTCTATTATCCTAAGTCTAGACTATCGAACCTTTATTTTTCACACCTCGCTTCTTATTTAACTACAGATTTTATATGTCTTTACGTGCAGTGCAAATAATGTCGTTAAGTTCCGAAAGGTCGAATAAAGTCATTATGTCACACAATAAAGACCAGATAACAATTTTAAAAGGATCACATAAGTTTTATAAAGAGTTAAGCATTTTTCAAGTTTCGTTTTCCAGTAAAGTTTCAACTTCAGAATTTCTATCTTCCTTAACAGGAAACTAAGTCGTATTTTTCACTCCACCTTATTCTTGTTTTCATTTCATACACACCTCTGTGAACGTGCAATAGTCTTTATCATAGAGTAAAACCTTCATATCTCCGTTAAGAAATTTTTTAAAAGCCTGTCTTTTATCAAGATTATTCTCACACAAAGAACCGTTAGGAATTTTAACTCGGAGAGAACACTTGCTTGACTTTGTTTTTATCTGGACTTTCTAGGCTTCTTAGCGATCTTTGGGCCAATGCACCCAAACCAGTTGGTTTTAGGGCATTAGGTGTAGAAACACCCCAGCGGACTTAATTACTCAAGTTACCTAGGTCCAAAAACAAAAGACAGTTTGGCGTGAAAAACATGATGATTCAATACGAACGGAGATATAACCGGTAGTTCAAATATTTTTTTGGATAAAAGACGTGTTTAGTGAGTTTGATGTGTAATCATTCCAATCAAGTTTCAGATGGGTTATTTTTCAGACTTAGTTCCAGTTAAGGCATCAATAACATTCCTTCATATTCACTTACTTCATAAACTATTCTTGATATATTACTTATTTCAGAACAAACCTATTTGATCCTCAGAAAATCATTTATCTATTTAAAAGTTTTTTAGACATAAAAGACTTGTCATCTAATTTCCAAGACTCACAACACGTGTAGTGTAATGTAAAGACGTATATCAGCTATAGTTAACTTCAAAGGAGAGTTATCTTTCAGGTTTTCAAAATCCAAACATAGGATTTAGTTATTCCTATCTTTTCAAACAAAAACCGTCGAATGTTGAATCAGAGTTCTTCCACAAGCTAACCTGACAAAAAGTTTTTATATTTTTAGAAATTTTTTGATTTTTATGGATTTTATGGATTTAATATGCAGATGCAAAATATACATATGAATGCGAAGGAAGAAAGCTTACCGAGCACACCCCCAAACTTAAACTTGACAGTGCCCTCACTTTCAGGCTATACCAAGAGGGTCAAAATTGTCGGCGCTCCCTAAAAACAAATTATATACAAAACAAAAAAAGGAAAACAAAAAAAATATATACAAAAAAATGTCCCCCCCAAACTTAAGTAAAACAGTGTTTCCACTGTTAAGCGTTGAAATTCAGGATTAGGGGGGAAAGAACAGTATCTATCTATACAAGGCCTTACACAGGCCAAAAGTTAACACCAGCCATTCAAAGATTTTATCTCTATACAGCAGTGGCTGGTGGAAGAAGGCGTAGAGAAAAGAGATGGGAAATACGCGAGACCGTATGAGAAGAGAAGCGGGATACGGTCTCGGTATATAAGAGGAAGAAGAATGGCGGAAGGGATAAAGAAGTGGAATACGAACTTGAGGGTGCAAATGGAGTAAATAGATTAGCACAATTTGTGATGAGCGATGTGTGAAAAGTGATTGTGCTAATATATTTACTCCTCGAGAAATTGGGTCAAATCCCTCAAGATTCGCAAGAAACCATGGGTACGCCGAACTTGGTAAACCAGACAAATGATATGTAAGTGATACGGGTTCTTGCAAGGTCGGAACGATGGGAAGGATGGAGGGAAGTGGCTGAGGAAGGGTATCAGTTAAGGGTTCTGGAGGGTGTACACAGTCAGTGAAAGGAACAGGATGAATTGGAAAATCCGACTCATCATCTAGAACTGTTTCATCCTCAAAAATATCCTCAAAATTCTCCTCAAAATTAAGCTTATCCATGCACATTTCATCAAAGTCCAGACGCATATGGGGTTCGGGAAAAACATTTAAAGACTCGGGATGATGAATTGGAGAGAAAAACCTAGTCAAATCTATGGGTTCATCATCCAAAATATCCCCAGCGTCAATATCCTCGATCAAGTGAAAATCTATATTCTCAGACACCTTAACAATAGCATGAATATCAATCGATTTGGGTTCTAAAGTGGAGGTGTAGAGGTCAAGAGGATTGGGTATGGTTTCACTTGGAAGGGACCCTTCACAATCAGGTAAATCAAACACTACAAAGTCGCACAACTCATTAATCATTCTATCTTCAATTGACGAATCGTTGGGAACACAGGAGTTGTGGGATTCAATCTGAGATGGGTAGGTTTGATTTGGAAGGGGGTACATCTCACTCTCTCCACTCATTTTCACAGCATGTCCTGCCGTCTCATCATACATTGAAAAAGTTGGAGCTAGTTGAAAACTAGCTACCGGATCACTAGGTTGTATGAGGGCGGCCATGGACGCATTCAAATCCATCGTCTGTTGTGAAGCTACCCTAAATTCTTCCAACGATTATTCTAGACTAGACATTAGTTGTGAAGGGGTTTCAGTAAAAGATTCAAAGTTGTTTGGATACTGAAAACTCCCAATTTGCGGTTCTGATGCAATGTCTAGGGAAGGTGCA
Source organism: Agapanthus africanus (assembly GCA_030015575.1). Taxonomy (NCBI): domain Eukaryota; kingdom Viridiplantae; phylum Streptophyta; class Magnoliopsida; order Asparagales; family Amaryllidaceae; genus Agapanthus; species Agapanthus africanus. The sequence continues at coordinate 112,202,622 of CM057351.1, forward strand.
AAATTAGGGTAGGATTGGTAGGAGTTGAATGGCTGGACAGGAGTGGGATCAACATTGGGATAAGAAGGTGAATGAAATTGTTGATCCCAAGAATTTGTAGTGGTGGAAGGAGTGAAAGATCGGCTACGGGATTGTTCGATATGTTCAGCAAGAGACATTGGTCTTGGGGTTACAACTGGATTTTCAAAAGGGGTATCAACGCAAGAAGGGGTGAATGTTTGAAACAGTTGATACGAAGTGGATTGCGAGGTCCAGTTGTTCGTCCTAGACGCGTCTATCCGATCTTTCAAAGAAATTTTGGGCATGGAGGGGTCGTTTGAAGTTCGACCAAAACAAGAACCGTATGAGGTAATGTCTGGTTGTGGGTACCAAAGTTCGGCAAGAGTTTTGCGAGGTGGAGTACCCATGATATGAAGAGAGAATGAAAGAAAGGAAGAGAAAGGAGGGGAAAAAGAATGTGAATTTTTTTTTTTTTTAAAATTTTTTTTTTCAGTTAGTTGTTAGCAAAAGAATGAAATATGCACAAAAAAGAATATGGACAAAAAAATCACGACACAAAAATACAACACACCTAATCGTTCTAGGGTTCACCTAGGTCAACTAGACCTGCTCAAGAACTTGATTGTCGAAGTTAAACTGTGTCGAGAAACAGACTCAAGATACACTGATCACGAGGCCAGGTAAGTGCAGAGATAAGGGGAGGTTTTCCAACGCTTTCGCGAAGTTCCTTAATTAAATAACCCTTTCTCTTTTGGCGGTTTCGCCGTTAACACTTTCCTAGACACCCCGTAAACAATATACCGTTAAGCAAGCTTCTAAATACAGTTAACTTCTCCTAGTGAGCGCGAAGTCCTTAAGGCTTAAAGTCTAGTTTCTTTTAAATTTGTGTGGGCAAACGTTATGCGCAAGTTCGTGATTTGTGGGCCACGGAAAAGATGATGAAATCCTTTACCGTATGTTGTGGGGTTCGCTTGCCCTTAAGTCCGTATTAATGTATGCAATGCGCAATTCAAAAATTCTATAAAGAATAAAACAATCGTTTTTTATTTTAAGCGCGGCGCTGCAACAAATACGGGTTAGTCAATTTTGGCGTTTGCTAGCGAACTTGCAAAGAATCCTGCAAAAGAATAGTATATTGGAAGCGTCGGATTTGAGAAGAAGGTGTTAGTAAAGTACGTACCGTTAAGTTTTGGGTTAGGAAACCCCCGTTGAATCGAATCCGGTAAGCTTGAATGGTTCGCTTACGCGGGTCAAACTACCCGGATCTTTGGCACTGTACTCCGTAATCACCATAACTTTGAATGTACACTTTGCTCCCACAATCGTAGTTTGCAAATCTGCAAAAATCTGCACACTTGCCCACAAAAATATTGTCCAAAAAAGAAAAACAAAAAGAATATTTTTTTTTATATATACAAAAAGAATATTAACCCGAATAACAAGAAAGAAAATACGCTACCGTCTCCCCGGCAACGGCGCCATTTGATCGCACACTTTTTGCGTGTCGGATGAAAGAATTAAAGTGTAACCGCGATCAGGACGGTGTCGCTATGCAGCTAACCGGTGAGCACGGGTCGGTCCACAGGGAGATGGTGTATCTTACCTTCTTGTCTTAGACGAGTTAATAAAGAATCTTGTATGTTTGTTTTGTCTAACCTATGTGTATATCTGCAAGTATAAAGTTGTTAAGAAAATACGAGATTGTAAGCTAAGAAATCCGTACTCAAAAACCTTTGAGCCGAGTCTTGACCAATTGAAGCTAAGCAATCGGCAACAACGTGGATTAGGGGGTTTAAGCGCGGTATTCGTGGAATCCGGCTTATTTACCCTTGTCCTTCCGTTCTTGTCTCTTGCCTTCGCCTCCGGCCAAACCGAACGCAACCGGTCGTGGTTAGGAATCACCGTTACCTTGTCAGGGTACGGTGACTAACGGAGCGCTTGCGTATGGTTTGGACGAAGTTCAAATGGAAAATAACGGGAAAAGGGATTGGTATAGAAATGTTAACTTATAAAATCGTATTAATTCTTAACAACAACAATAATTACAACATTCACAATATGAACAAAAGAAAAGAACAAAAAGAAAAGAACAAAGAAAAGAAAAGATACAAGTAATAAAGTGCATGAATAAAATTGCAAGTAATAAAAGCAAGAATGAAAAAAGCAAGTAATAAATAAGCGAATAAAAAGAACACGGAACTAGGACCCAAGCCAAGCATGTGCTCAATAGCCAACCCTTAAACTTGCAACCTCAATGAAGAGATTGCAAGATCAAGGGAAGGGTAGAAAACGCATGTGAAATGGAGTGCTAGTCCCGGGAGAAAATACGACCCTTGAGATCAATAACTAACCCTTAACCATTCAACCTTAATGAAGAGATTGAATGAGCAAGGGAAAGCAGAAATCTCAAGGGGGAGCAACTAAAAAGAAAGATAACAACCCCTCATCTTCATTAATTTTCCACTCAAGAGCTCTCACTACAATTTAATGGAGAAAGAGTGAAGAAGAGGAAGAAGAAGAACAAAATTACACAAAGAAGAAACTAAGAAAAAGCTCCCTTAGTTGTGCTCAAAACTGCTGTATTTATAGGCAGGGGATTGAAGACCTAGGGCAACCAGCTGCCACAATATGATATACCCAAACTACCCCCCAAAATTCAACAGAAGAGGCGCCTATACTGCGGCGCATGCGCGGCCTAAACCCCCTTTTGGCCGCGCATGCGCGGCCGTACTGGTGAGTTGGGCAGTGGGTTTTTCTGGGCTGTCCTGGTTCCCTGTTTCCTGGTGTTTGGCATCTTCAGAATACACAAAAGTCTTCTGAATCTTTGCAGATTTCTAAGTCCAAGATTGCATATCTTTTTCCGTTTTGACTTCTATCTCCCTCGAGCTCCGTGCACCCATTGATTCTTGTGCAGCCCCTCTCGTGCTCCGTGCTTGTCCGAGACATGAATGACCGCTGTCATATGTCTTGTCCCAGGAACCGGTACGCAGCACCGGACGGATATGGATGACTGGAACCCGGCTTTTATCTGCTGTGGACAGATGTTCTGCATTTGGCGTAACTGTGGAGAATTAATCCTGATTAGCAATATTTGTACTGGAAACCTGTATTCTGCAAACATGTAACAAACACGGATTAAAAGTACCTACCTATAAACACACGAGCGTAAGAATGGGCGGTATAAAATACAATATTCTGATATGAACAATGACCATGTGTGGATTATGATGAAACCTTTTCCCCAGTGGCTATGCTTAAGTCCATCCGGATCCTACTTGCCATCGCTGCATACCATGACTACGAAATCTGGCAAATGGATGTTAAGACCGCCTTTCTAAATGGTGATTTAGAAGAGAGCGTGTACATGACTCAGCAAGAGGGCTTCGTGAACAGTGGGAGCAGCGGAAAGGTGTGCAAGCTGCTTAAATCCATCTACGGGTTAAAGCAGGCATCGCTTAGTTGGAACATCTATTTTGATGTGGTAGTCAAAGAGTTTGACTTCATCAAAAACGTATATGAACCGTGTATATACAAGAAGGTGGCAGAGAGTAAGGTTGTCTTCCTCGTATTGTACGTGGATGGCATACTCTTGATAGGAAATGATGTTCCTATGCTGAACTCGGTCAAGCTCTTCTTATCATAAAGATTCTCAATGAAATATTTAGGTGATGCCTCATACATCTTGGGGATTAAGATCTATAGATATAGATCTAAACGGATACTGGGATTGTCCCAATCCAGGTACATTGACACCATATTAAAGAGGTTTAGTTTGGAAGATTCCAAGCGTGGTAATTTACCCACGATCACAAGACTCACTCTCTCCAAAGAGATGTCTCCCAAGACTGATTTGGAGAGAGCTCGCATGAAAGGGATACCCTATGGTTCGGAAGTAGGCTCTATCATGTACGCGATGTTATGTACAAGACTCGATGTAGCATACTCACTAAGTGTAGTGAGTAGGTATCAAGCAGTTCCTGGAGAGATTCACCGGACAGCTGTGAAGAACATTCTCAAGTACTTAAGAAGGACTAAAGATATGTTCTTGGTGTATGGTAACGGTGAACTCCAAGTGGAGTCCTATACTGATTCGAGCTTCCAGAGTGATAAGGAAGACTCTAAGTCGGTCTCGGGATTTGTCTTTACCCTCAATGGAGGGGCGGTTTGTTGGAAGAGTTCCAAATAGGAAACCGTGGCTGACTCGATAATGGAGGCTGAATACATCGCTGCCAATGAAGCTACCAAAGAGGCTGTCTTGATGAAGAAGTTCATAACCGAACTTGGTGTGGTTCCGTCCATCGAGCATCCAATACATTTTTATTATGATAACAATGGAGCAGTGGCTTTGGCCAAGGAACCCAGGTCCCATCAGCAATCCAGGCATATTCTGAGGGGGTATCTCCTAATCCGGGAGATAGTTGATCGCCGGGAGATCGAGGTCAGGAGAGTTGACACGAAGGACAACACAGCGGATCCACTCACAAAGGCCATACCCCACATACAATGTAGAATTGTATTGTGATACTGTCGTGCTCTCACATGTTGATAAAACCATTAGGATGAGTACTTGACTACTAGGACTATGATGGAGATCAAACAAGTAGGGCCAGGGTAGTCAATAAGTACATCCTTTAATTGTTCCTAGTCGAGGGTGTATCGAGACAGGGCATCGATATTCCAGAGTAGACTAGCGTATACGCTTCTTGACCCATATGATGGTGTAGGGTTACTAGGCACTCTAATAAGGTTCTACAATGCATCAACCATGCCCGTTTAAAATTTTAGCCGTGCTGAATAACCCTAAACAAGATCTTTGCTAGATAATTAGGGTTTCACATGCATGTAAATTACATTTACCACTAAGTGAATACGAATTACAACCTTTGTGTTAGTTATATGTATGCCGTAGAGGCCATTACTGTACATTGAATGTATATTGTAGTGGATGCTGGGACATATATAGGTAGGACTTTCTTGCTCGACATGATAGTACGCTATCTGGTTGCTCTTTATCTTAACATGTATACTTTCTGTCTCTCTGTTACATGTTGATAAAGCCCTTAGGATGTGTACTCGACTTCCAGGACTATGATGCAAATCATACTAGTGGGGGCTAGGTAGTCCATAAGTACATCCTTCAATGTTCCTAGTCGCGGGAATATCGAGACGGGGCATCAATATTCCAGAGTAGACTAGCATATATCTTCTCGACCCATGTGATGGGCGATGGATGATCCCATATCCATTGGTGTTTGACATCAGAGATGGTATGCGGGTGCTCAGTGGAGACTGGGTACACTGAACGGACTCGCCGAGAACTCCCAGATGGTATTATATCTCACGTCATATGGCAGTTCTCTGGTGACACTGGTACAGCTTAGTCTGTTGACCCGAGATCGTCATAGAGTCTTGTGTGTCTCCCACTGTGCTTTGATTTCCACCCTACCACGGCTCTACTGAGTCATGCAAAAAGGTGGTTTTTGGGTACAGTCCCGATTCACATGGAGGAAATGAGCGATAGGAGGGGATTCGTCTCTCCCGGTATTGGGGGTTGATGTTGCGCTATGCTCGACTGGCCATAACAGGAAATCCCTGGCCAGGGTTGCAGTGATATACTGGTAAGAGTTATCAGTAGTTTCACGAATGTTATGGACTTTACGTCGGCATGACTTATCAAGCTACTGGGGTCTGACGTTTACCACCCCTAGGCGAGATATGCGACATATCATACGAACAGACCGGACTGTACGGTAAGTGTTACTGGTTGGATTCACAGGAGTGTGAGCGGGCTTGCTCGTCGATCTTCTGATCGCTCAATACCCGGGTGGCCGTTACGTTTAGCAGACCGCTTGCGGCTTGTGGGTGTTTGATATGATCATCACCTGCTGCCGGCGTATTGACGAGTCTTTAGAGTCCTACACAGAGGTTTCCTGGCTCAAGCAAAACGAAATAGGAGCGCATATGAGATATGTGTGGGACCGAGAATAATGCGTGTATAACGTACCGTATTCTATTCTCGCGATGAATGTATCGATTGGTTGTATGCGATATAACCTAGTTATCGAATCAAGGATTGATTCGATAAGCCGATACATTGGATATTAGTCGGTTATATGCGATATGACCGGATCGTTAAATCAAGTATTGATTTAATGATTTAATGCATAATTATATATTTGATATATTACTTTGCATTAACTAGTATTGGTTCGCTTTAAATGGATTTTCTCACTTGAAATGCACATTGTATATGTGATATATTTTTGTGCACAAGATTGTATCATGTTTGATGATACATAAATGTTTGGGTGTATGTTTAGTTTAAACCATGGTTATGTTAATGGTTAGTGTTTTGATTTACTTATCTATTCATTTATTTATTTATTCATTTTTTGAAAGATAAAGAGAAATGGTGGCTTGATTTGTTTTCTAGTTGAAGCTTCATGAAGCTTTGAATAAGTCTACCATTTTTGTTTCATGCTTAACCCTAACCATTCAACCTAACCCTAGTTTATTCTCTACACCTAACTATGGTTGCAAATATGATAAGTATCAATTTATTTTTCTATTTTGGATATATTTTTCATATTCCTTCTTCTTCTTCTTCTTCTTCAACAAAGAAGAAAGCTTGTATCCATCAATGGCAACATGAGAAAAAGAGTGAGAAATCCAATTCTAAAGTGAACCCACTTCCTATTTCCTCATCCTCTACCACTTGCCAAGTAGTATAGGGTGTTTTCTTCACAAGTTTCATGACTTGGTGAAGTTGGAGTTTGATCTTGAGTTGCCTCGACGTAGATCATCTTCGGGATCGAAGTCGGCGACCTAGCCCGATCTTTTCTCCGATGAAACCACCGTGAGAGTCTTGGATTCCGATGGGTACAGCGGAGAGACGTCAACACGGAGCCATGGAGGTAGAGGACCGGATCTACAAAGGTTGTATGTTCGTTCACTCTTAGTTAAAGCTGTTAACTTGCTTGCATCGCCTCATTATCTAGTTAACGATCCGTATTAGGGTTTGTAGGCACATGAAAATTTTTTAATTGGGCATGTTTAATCTGTTGTGAGACATCATTAGTGTGCATAGGAACCCTACACTTTATAGATCGGTCCTTCACTTCTAAAGCTCCTTGTTGTAGTCCCTTCGCTGCGATCATGGTTCTCCCGGGCTCTTGCATGGCTTCACGAGGCGAAAGAAGCGTCCTTGCTTGAAGTCTTCGAGGCCGAAGATGATCTACGTCGAGGGAATATCAACTCAAGCTACTACTTCACTAACTAGAGAATTAGTGAAGCAAACACCCTATACTAAAGTGCTAGTCTAGTAGAGGATGGCGAAATAGGAAGTCGGTTCTCTTTAGAATTTTATTTCTCACAATCTTTCACTCTCTTTTTAAAACCCCAGCAAGCTTTTTCTTTTTGCTCAAAGAAGAAGAAGATGAACAAAAGAAAAAGGATGAGGATAATGATCAAGTGAGTGAGCTAACCATGGTGAGTGAGTATCATATACTAAGTCATGTAGATACATTACCATGGCTAATCCTAAATGGTTAGGTTAATAAAAATCTAAAGTAAAACAAAGTTAGTGGACTTTGTCAAAGCATCCACAAGCTTCTACAAGCTTCATGCTTGTGACAAAAGGTCCACTAATTTGTAATTATCTTAAATAATTATTAACCACCATTTAAAATAGAATGGTGTATGTCTTTCACACCCATGCAAGATGTATCAACAACCATGATACAAAATGAAAACACATTTTAATATATATCACATATATATTAAAGTTGTGCACATGTGAGAGAAAAATCCTTAAGTGAAGAAATGTTAGTTAATGCAAATTAGTATATCAAATATACAATTATACACTAAATTATTAAATCAACACTTGACTTAACAATCCGGTTATATTTCATATAACCGACTAACATTCAATGTATCGTTTTATCGAATCGACCCTTGATTCGATAACCCGGCTATATCATATATAACCGACCGATACAAAAAGTCATGAGAATAGAATACGGTATCACATACACGCATTATTCTCGGTCCCGCACATATCACATATGCGCTCCTATTTCGTTTTGCCTGAGATAGTAAAACCTCTATGTAGGACTCTAAAGAGTCGTCAATACGCCGACAGTAGATGATGATCACATCAAGTACCTACAAGCCGTCAGCGGTACTGGCTGGACGTAACGGCTACCCGGGTATTGAGCGATCAGAAGATCAGCAAGCAAGCCCGCTCCAACTCCTGTAAAAGCCTAATGGTAACACTTCCTGTATAGTCCGGTCTCCTCATCTGATATGTCGCATATCAAGTTTAGGGGTGGTAAACGTCAGGCCCTAGTAACCGATAAGTCGTGCCGATCTGAGGCTCATAACCGGTCGAGAAACTACTGGTAACCCTTACCAGTAAATCTCAAAATTAGCCCTGGCCAGGGACTTCCCTGTTATGGCCAATCAAGCATAGCGCAACATAAACCCCCAATACCGGGAGAGACGAAACCCCTCATATCGCTCCTTGCCTCCATGTGACTCGGGACAGTACCCAAAAACCACCATTTTGCACGCCCTCTTGGACGTGGTAAGGTGGAAATCAAAGCACAGTGGGAATCACACAAGACTCTATGACGATCTCGGGTCTACAGACTAACCTGCACAAGTGTCACCAGAGAACTGCCATCTGACGTGAAGTATAATACCATCTGGGAGTTCTCGGCGAGTCCGTCCAGTGTACCCAGTCTCCACCGAGCACCTGTATTCTATCTTTGATGTCAAACACCAATGGATATGGGATCACCCTTCGCCCATCTCATGGGTCGAGGAACGTATACGCTAGTCTACTCTGATATATATCGATGCCCTGTCTCGATACACCTACGACTAGGAACATTAAAGGATGTACTTATGGACTACTTTGTCCCCACTAGTATGATCTGCATCATAGTCCAGGTAGTCAAGTACACATCCTAAGGGCTTTACCAACATGTAACTATAAGACAGTATCAAGAGAAAAGTATACATATTAAGATAAAGAGCAACCAGATAGCACACTATCATATCGAGCAAGAAAGTACTCTCTATATGTGTCCAAGCATCTAATATAATATACATCATCTGTACAATACTGGCCTCTAGGGCATACATACAACTAACAATCTCCCACTTGCACTAGGGCCAGCTGCTGTAGTATCGCATACCAAGCATCCCGAAGAGTCTCTCAAACTGTATCTGGGGAATGGTCTTCGTGAGTGGATCCGCAGTGTTGTTCTTCGTGTCAACCCTCCTGACCTCGATCTCCCGGCGATCTACTATCTCCCGGATCAGGTGATACCGCCTCAGAATATGTCTGGATCGCTGATGGGACCTGGGTTCTGTTAGTTATATGTATGCCCTAGAGGCCATTACTGTACATAGGATGTATATTGTAGTAGATGCTGGGACATATATAGGGAGGACTTTCTTGCTCGACATGATAGTATGCTATCTGGTTACCCTTTACCTTAACGTGTACAATGATTGTCTCTCTATTACATGTTGGTAAAGCCCTTAGGATGTGTACTTGACTACCTGGACTGTGATGCGGATCATACTAGTGGGGACATGGTAGTCATAAGTACATCCTTCAAAGTCCCTAGTCGTGGGTGTATCGAGACGGGGCATCGATATACCAGAGTAGACTAGCGTGTACCTTCTCGACCCATATAGATGGGCGATGGATGATCCCATATCCATTGGTGTTTGACATCGGAGATGATATACGGGTGCTCAGTGGAGACTGGGTACACTGGATGGACTCGCCGAGAACTCCCAGATGGTATTATACCTCACGTCAGATGGCAGTTCTCTGGTGACACTGGTACAGAGTAGTTTGTTGACCCGAGATCGTCATAGAGTCTTGTGTGGTTCCCACTGTGCTTTGATTTCCATCTTACCACGTCTAAGAGGGCGTGCAAAATGGTGGTTTTTGGGTACAGTCCGGAGTCACATGGAGGCAATGAGCGATAGGAGGGGATTCGTCTCTCCCGGTATAGGGAGTTGATGTTGCACTGTGTTCGATTGGCTATAACAGGAAGTCCCTGGCCAGGGCTGATCAGAGAATTGCCGGTAAGTGTTACCAGTAGTTTCTCGACCCGTTATGAGCCTTATATCGACACGACTTATCGAGCTATTGGGGTCTGACGTTTACCACCCCTAGGCAAGATATGCGACATATCAGACGATCAGACCGGACTGTACGGTAGTGTTACTGGTTGGATTCACAGGAGTGTGAGCGGGCTTGCTCGTCGATCTTCTGATCGCTCAATACCCGGGTGGCCGTTACGTTTAGCAGACCGCTTGCGGCTTGTGGATACTTGATATGATCATCATCTGCTGCCGGCGTAATGACAAGTCTTTAGAGTCCTACACAGAGGTTTCCTGGCTCAAGCGAAACGAAATAGGAGCGCATATGAGATATGTGCGGGACCGAGAATAATGCGTGTATGTGATACCGTATTCCATTCTCGCGATGAATGTATCGATTAGGTTATATGCGATATACCCTAGTTATCGAATCAAGGATTGATTCGATAAAACGATACATTGGATACTTGTCGGTTATATGTGATATGACCGGTTCGTTAAATCAAGTGTTGATTTAATGATTTAATGTATAATTATATATTTGATATATTACTTTGCATTAACTAGTATTGGTTCACTTAAGGTGGATTTTCTCACTCGGGTGTGCGCATTGCATATGCGATATGATTTTGTGCACATGATTGTATCATGTTTGATGATACATGCTTTATGGTTAAGTGTAAAGTATTAAACAATGGTTAAGTGGATGATTAGGGTTTTTACTTATTCATTTATTTGTTTATTTATTCATTTTTAGAAAATGATAAGCATACTGCAAAATGGTGGCTTTCTTTGTATTCTAGTTGAAGCTTCTTGAAGACTTTGACCAAGTGACCATTTTGTCTCATGCTTAACCCTAACCATTCCATTCAACCATGATTAACTCTCTACACTTTACCATGGTTAGATTATGATAAGTTTTGATTTCTCTTTTCATTTTGGAATAACTTATCATAACAATATTCTTCTTCTTCTTCCTTTCTTCAAGTGAAGAAAGCAAGGTCCATCAATGGTGATTGATGGAAATGAGTGAGAAATCCAAATCTAAAGTCTACCCACTTCCTATTTCTTCATCCTCTACCTCTTGCCAAGTAGTAGAGTGTGTTTACTTCACAAGTTTCTTGACTTGATGAAGTCGGAGCTTGATTTAGCGATGCCTCGACGTAGATCATCTTCGGCATGGACATCGACGACCTAGCTCGCCATTTCTCCGACGAAGAGACACTAGAGCCCGGATTTTGATTTGGACAGCGGAGACGACTTCGTTGCGGAGCCGTGGAGGTCGAGCACCGGATCTACAAAGGTTGTATTTCCGTATCTCTTAGTTAAGTGTTAACTAGTTAGCTTTTTCGCTTATTTTTCTAGCAAACGATCCGTAGTCGGGTCTCTCGGCACCTAGAATTTTTGAAATTGGCATGTTCGATGCCTTGTGAGACCTCACTAGAGTGCCTAGGAACCTTTCACTGGTATCAGAGCCTAGCTAGAGCCTTAGGCGAAGTCTAGACGGAATTTGAAGTCCGAACGAACCCGAAACCATAATTCCAAGCTGCTCTCCGGAAAATTTCTGATTTTTTGGATTTTTGTCAATTAAAAATATGCAGAAAATCATGCAGGGTCTTATATGAAATACTGTGAAATTCGAGGGCCTGATTCTACTTTTCCACTGCGGAAACGCGGCACATGCCAGGCATGTGCGGCGGTTCTACGGCCGTACTATTCCTTCTGCTGATGGTTTCAGCACAGTAACTCATATAATATAATTCTATATTTTCTGGGATATTTTTATTGTGACTCTACAGAAGAGTATTTTGGGGTTGCTTTGAGGATTCAATTATTCGTTCGGGTTATCAAATTTCGTCTTTGTGGCTTTCCGGATAAATTTTAGAATATGTTAAAAAGTTCGACCGGATATAAATACCCAATTTTTCCCCTGTCGGGAAATTTCCAAGTGTTGGATTTTTCCGTAGTTTAACGACGTTCTAAGTAGTGCAAGTAACGCAATGGACCCTCTAGAAGACAACAAACCTTAACTCGATTATGTGACCGTCTTGAACTGCCCTTTGAACCTTCGGGTTTGGGGCAGTACGGCGTGCCACATGTGAGGCGTTGGCTTGACCCTTCTACGGCTGGACCGTTGGTACTGAGGCACGAACTGAATGTTGTTAGACTTATTTCATGTGTTGATCTGTATCGGGAAAACTTGGATGTTCGATTGTTCGATCGGAAAGTTTGACATTTTCTATTTATCCGGAATGGGATACAATAATTGGAATTCACAAAAGTTATGAGATAACTGAATGAATGTTATAAACATAGCACTTTAGTCTCACTTGATCGGTTGCCACGGAATTTTGATGTGATCAAAAGTCCGTCGCAATCACGTAGTGTACGCGGATACTCGCCGGGTAAACTTAATAGACAGCCTCACTCCATAGCCCCGACCAAGTGACTGTAGGAGAACCCCGTCGCCGAAAGCATCCGTTCGGGTGCTTCCGGTAGCGGTGTTCCGCCTTGGTGCACTTCGTCGACGGTATCGGGGGTGCGACTGTCTAATGAAGTTTGCGACGAGCATTCGATCAGGATGTCGGGAATCTTGTTGAATTACCCGACTTGATATTGAAAAGAGTTTTCGATTTTGAGACTAAAATGCGGGGTTTATAATTGTTTGGCATGCGATGTCTAAGTAATTCATTTGGTCAGGCATGCGATGTCTGAGGAGGTTGCGGATTCCAACTGTTGTAGTTTTACACTTTCTTTTCTGTGACCGTAAGTTTAATATGTGATATCGCCGGTTTCGTTGCTATATGTCAACGACAATTGGGATGCGCATATTTACTTACGTTGATGACATGTGATGTTATGTGTTGCTGGATATGTTATATTGGATCGTCGTGTTTGAATAGCCGGGGGTTTTTATGTGAGATGAGTGTTTTTCATTTTCATTCATGTAAAAACTTGTATGTAATATTCTTTTATTGGGGCGCTTCCAGGTTGCGGAAGTAGTCACCTTTTGTATATTATTTACTTTTCCGCACTAGGATAGACCCAAGGAGGGGAGCACAAGTAACCGGGTTCTGGAGTCCAGTGGGAGACCAACTCGAGGAGTCGAGTCCGGGTCTCCTAACTCTAGAATTGGTAGGGTTGCTTGCCTCTCTCGTAGGGGTCTAGGGGTGTGGGTTTGGCAATTCATCACGACCGTGGAATCCGTGTTTTATACTGGCTCGTATTCAAAACACGGACGTCCTAGTATATCCAATATTTCATATGATTCTTCTGCTGCGATATCTGTGATGTGATCATGTGATGTTCTGTGATAGATACAGTATATAGTATATATGATATATTATATAGACGTTACTTATGTTTTACACCCGTGCTAGCCCTGCCCCGCTCTGCCGTTAGTTACCTAACCTAACGGTGCACGAGGGGACATCGAGGCGAATGCGGATGGCATAAGTGTACGTCGTATTTATCTGTGATGTTTAGGTACTTAAATGATGGGACTTCATTAATGTGATTAATGAAAGTAAAAGAAACCTAAGATGTTGTAGAATCGAATTTCAAAATAAAACAGGTAGCTACAGTTCTTGCTTTGCACTGCGATATATATGATATACCCTGCACCTTATTCGATAAGGAAAGGACCGAGATCCCTTCACCGGGAGTGACTCCTTTAGCAATAACCGGCAGATGCTACACATTCGGTTTGTCTTTTGATTGCTTTTAAGAGTTTTTTGCTTTGCACAGTGATATATATGATATATCCCGCACCTCATTCGACGAGGAAAGGACCGACGATCCCTTCACCGGGAGTGACTCCTTTAGCAAAACTAGAAAATCCTCAAAAACACTCCATTTCAAAAATCATTTGATTCTACAACGATATCGAGTTCATTACGCAATAGGTTTTCGTAAAAACCTGTCGTAGCCCTCCGTCATTTCAGATAAATCCTGTTTAGTATTCGTGCTGCGTTTGTTGACCTTGTCAAGGCGCAGTGTGCGGTAGCTAACCAGTATTTATCTGCTTATGCATATGATGCAGATTGGGTTAGGGTAGTCGTGCGGGTGGGTTTGATTCAATCAAGAAATGACGGGTTGAACTTGACTTGCGGTCTATGGTTTGTTGACCTTGTCAAGGTCATAGATCGTTCGGGGCAAAATATTATCGGGAATTTCAAGTGTTGAAATTTGCAATGAGATTGCATACCTTCTATGAGATAGTTGGATCCCGATACCCGCTGCGAGTAAGAGTTACTCCTGGGAGAGTTTTACACATTTCAATTAGCTGATTAAGTAGGTGTCTAGAAAGGTGTCAACGAGGTTAAGCCTCTGGGAAAACGAGGTTTGCATTAATTAGGTTCGTGCGAAAGCACGGGGGACCTCCCTCAAAGTACCGACACTGGCCTGGCTGAAAGATTGGTGAACTTGTAGTGTGTAATTAATCCCGGCTAGTCTTTCCTTTTAGGGTTTGAAGGAAGATTTGATAAAAAGCAGTGGGAGCCATCCTGATTAGATAAAATAAAACCAATCTATTCTTGCAAGAGCGCACGCTGAGTGTTTTCTTCTCTCTCTCTCCTGGTAGCGACCATATCACGCCTTAATCAAGATAATAATACGGATTATTGACCGAACCCGCTTGTTATACTGAGCTGGGGAACGTTGGTCCCGCTCCACCTTATAATTGTTATAAGACAGAGCAGGAAATTGGGGAATACCAGATTTCCCGTGCCGCCCAAACGAAGAGAGTGCATGTTGATGCATCATCTTCGGGTGTGTTCATTACAAAGAACTGTTTCTCAGTATCCTCCGTATCCTGAGTATATAATACCGGATAAGGATCCCATATATGTAATCTGTTACATAGGGCTACAAAAGGGTAGAAAAACTGAGAACGGGTGATAAGTTTCATGAGGCAGAAAACGGGGCAAGAGTTGCAGCCAAGTCTGTCGGTCACTGTCACCCTGTATTGTAATACATTGATTCTGAACGAATGTTATTAGATACCGAACCTGATATACAAAATCATATCAGTCTCTTTATTAGTAAAGAAACGATAATATTTTGTATTGTTGGATAATGTTTTGAACATTTCCTATATCAAAAGTTGATCGGTTCAGGCACGTTATCTAAAAGCATTGATGTTCTAAATCAAACTACAGTTCTTAGTATATAGAACACACACAAGAGGAAGAGTTCAGAAATGGACGGATCCTTCTTGAGGTATTGTAGACTAGGTCAGATCAATGTGACCCGACTAGCTAGAGTTACATAAAGATGCATATTTAAATCAGTTTGAATTTACATCTTGTGAAACTCGCCAGTCATGTCACAAAGATAAGATGACCATAGCTCCGTTTGCTGGAAACAGAGAAAGAGTTAATAAACTCTTGGGATGATACATGTTGATGTATGTAGGTCCCCTGTCTATACATACCAGGACTGGTTCTTTATATTTCATTACGTTCTCTGATGATCTTTCGAGATTCAGACCTATGTTCCTGTTGAAACACAAGTCCGAACCTTTTGAGATATTCACAGAATATAAGTTAGAAATAGAGAACCAAAATACGGGTAAAAGTATTATGTCCTTTGATGAGATCAAGGAGGAGAATACTTGGGCACGGAAATCCTGGACTATTCTAAAGGAGAATGAGATTCTCTCTCAGCATTACTCCTCCGTATACACCATAGTACGATGGTATATCGGGGCGGAGCATTTACACCCTATTCGATATGGTGTGCTCTATGATGAGTACTACTGAGTTACCTATTTCCTTTTGGGTGTTATACACTTATGAAGCTGCATACCTATTGAATTAGGGTTCGAATCAAATCAAAGCCTACCATTTCAAATGTGATATGGAAAGCGAAGAGCCCATATCTTAAGTTAGTTAAGATTTGGGGTTGTCCGGCCTATGTCTAAAAGCAAAATCCGGACAAGCTCGAGGCAACGTCTGTAATGTAGAACTGGAAAAGTTCCAGCCATATAAACTACAGCTGATGATTTGATAGAACCAAAGGATTCAGTAGATGCCAACGAACCTCAGCCTCTCCGCCGATCTAGTAGGGTTCCTCACACACCTGAGAGATACTTCGGTTTCTCTATGACAGTGGGAGCGAGGATTGCATCATGAGATAATGACCCAACTAGTTTCGAGCTGGCCATCAAGAGTAGGGACTCTGTAAGAATGGCTGGATGTTTAGCGATCTGAGATGGAATCCTTATACACCAACAAAGTATGGACTTTAGTTGCTATATCTGAAGGGTTAAATCCCCATCAGGAGCAAGTATATCTTGAGAAGATTACTTGGTGTACATGGAAAAGTAGAGACTTTCAAAGCTAGACTTGTTAAAAGTTTGCATCATTTACCAGGCGTGGATTATGATGAAACCTTTTTCAAGTAGCTATGCTTAAGTCCATCCAGATCCTACTTGCCATGGCTACATACCATGACTACGATATCTGGTGGTTGGGTGTCATGACTGCTTTTCTAAATGATGTTTTAGAAGAGTGCGTCTATAAGTACACAGCCAGAGGGCTTCGTAAACAGTGGGAGCAGCGGAAACGTGAACAAGATGCTTTATAGGATAAAGCAGGCATCGCGGAGTTGGAACGTCTGTTTTGATGTCTTAGTCAAAGAGTTTGACATCATCAAAATGGTAGATGAACCTTGTATAAACAAAAAGGTAGTAGGGAGTATGGTGACGATCCTCGTAAAGTACGTGGATGACATACTCTTGATAGGGAAGGAGTTTTCTATGCTACGCTCGATCAATCTCCGCTTATCACAATGATTCTCCACATAGGATCAAAGTGATACCTACTAAATCCTGGATTTTGGATTTATGAGATAGATCTAATTGGATGTTAGGAATCTCACTAGTAGTAGTGAGATGGTATCAATCGATCCTGGGAGAATCACTGGAAGTGTTCCAGGGTGATAAAGACGACTGAATGTCAGTCGCAGGCATTGTCTTTACCCTCAGTAAAGGAACGGTATGTTGGAAGAGTTCCAAGCTAGATACCGTGGCAAACTAGACGATAAAGGCACGATACATCGCTACTTAAGATGCTACCAAAGAGGATGTTTGGGTGTATATAGGTTCATGAGATGAACTAGGTTCCTACCATTGTGTGACAATGGAGTTGTGGCTTATGCCAAGGAACGCAGGTCCCATCAGTGATCCAGACTTATTCTAAGGCAGTATCACCTGATCATGGAGATAGTTGATCTCCAGGGTGATCGAGGTAAGGAGAGCAGACTCAGAGGATAACACGGCGGATCCACTCACGAAGGCCTATTCCCAGAGAGAGACTTTTATGGGATGGTTGAGTATGAGATACTACAACCACTGCTACAGATGGCCCTAGTGCAAGTGGGAGATTGTTAGTTATATGTATGCCCTAGAGGCCATTACTGTACATAGGATGTATATTGTAGTGGATGCTGGGACATATATAGGGAGGACTTTCTTGCTCGACATGATAGTATGCTATCTGGTTACCCTTTACCTTAACGTGTACAATGATTGTTTCTCTATTACATGTTTGTAAAGCCCTTAGGATGTGTACTTGACTACCAGGACTGTGATGCGGATCATACTAGTGGGGACATGGTAGTCCATAAGTACATCCTTCAAAGTCCCTAGTCGTGGGTGTATCGAGACGGGGCATCGATATACCAGAGTAGACTAGCGTGTACCTTCTCGACCCATACAGATGGGCGATGGATGATCCCATATCCATTGGTGTTTGACATCGGAGATGATATACGAGTGCTCAGTGGAGACTGGGTATACTGGAGGGACTCGCCGAGAACTCCCAGATGGTATTATACCTCACGTCAGATGGCAGTTCTCTGGTGACACTGGTACAGAGTAGTCTGTTGACCCGAGATCGTCATAGAGTCTTGTGTGGTTCCCACTGTGCTTTGATTTCCATCTTCCCACGTCCAAGAGGGTGTGCAAAACGGTGGTTTTTGGGTACAGTCCCGAGTCACAAGGAGGCAATGAGCGATAGGAGGGGATTCGTCTCTCCCGGTATAGGGAGTTGATGTTGCACTGTGTTCGATTGGCTATAACAGGAAGTCCCTGGCCAGGGCTGATCAGAGAATTGCTGGTAAGTGTTACCAGTAGTTTCTCGACCCGTTATGAGCCTCATATCGACACGACTTATCGAGCTATTGGGGTCTGATGTTTACCACCCCTAGGCAAGATATGCGACATATCAGACGATCAGACCGGACTGTACGGTAGTGTTACTGGTTGGATTCACAGGAGTGTGAGCGGGCTTGCTCGTCGATCTTCTGATCGCTCAATACCCGGGTGGCCGTTACGTTTAGCAGACCGCTTGCGGCTTGTAGATGCTTGATATGATCATCATCTGCTGCTGGCGTATTGACGAGTCTTTAGAGTCCTACACAGAGGTTTCCTGGCTCAAGCGAAACGAAATAGGAGCGCATATGAGATATGTGCGGGACCGAGAATAATGCGTGTATGTGATACCGTATTCCATTCTCGCGATGAATGTATCGATTAGGTTATATGCGATATACCCTAGTTATCGAATCAAGGATTGATTCGATAAAACGATACATTGGATACTAGTCGGTTATATGTGATATGACCGGATCGTTAAATCAAGTGTTGATTTAATGATTTAATGTATAATTATATATTTGATATATTACTTTGCATTAACTAGTATTGGTTCACTTAAGATGGATTTTCTCACTCGGGTGTGCGCATTGCATATGCGATATGATTTTGTGCACATGATTGTATCATGTTTGATGATACATGCTTTATGGTTATGTGTAAAGTATTAAACAATGGTTAAGTGGATGATTAGGGTTTTTACTTATTCATTTATTTGTTTATTTATTCATTTTTAGAAAATGATAAGCATAATGCAAAATGGTGGCTTTCTTTGTATTCTAGTTGAAGCTTCTTGAAGACTTTGACCAAGTGACCATTTTGTCTCATGCTTAACCCTAACCATTCCATTAAACCATGATTAACTCTCTACACTTTACCATGGTTAGATTATGATAAGTTTTGATTTTTCTTTTCATTTTGGAATAACTTATCATAACAATATTCTTCTTCTTCTTCCTTTCTTCAAGTGAAGAAAGCAAGGTCCATCAATGGTGATTGATGGAAATGAGTGAGAAATCCAAATCTAAAGTCTACCCACTTCCTATTTCTTCATCCTCTACCTCTTGCCAAGTAGTAGAGTGTGTTTACTTCACAAGTTTCTTGACTTGATGAAGTCGGAGCTTGATTTAGCGATGCCTCGACGTAGATCATCTTCGGCATGGACATCGACGACCTAGCTCGCCATTTCTCCGACGAAGCGACACTAGAGCCCGGATTTTGATTTGGACAGCGGAGACGACTTCGTTGCGGAGCCGTGGAGGTGGAGCACCGGATCTACAAAGGTTGTATTTCCGTATCTCTTAGTTAAGTGTTAACTAGTTAGCTTTTTCGCCTAGTTTTCTAGCAAACGATCCGTAGTCGGGTCTCTCGGCACCTAGAATTTTTGAAATTGGCATGTTCGATGCCTTGTGAGACCTCACTAGAGTGCCTAGGAACCTTTCAGGTTCCTTGGCCAAAGCCACCGCTCCATTGTTATCACAATATAAATGTATTGGATGCTCAATGGATGGAACCACTCCAAGTTCAGTAATGAACTTCTTGATCCAGACAGCCTTTTTGGCAGCATCGTTGGCAGCGATGTATTCAGCCTCCATCGTTGAGTCTGCTACGGTTTCCTGCTTGGAACTCTTCCAGCTAACCGCCCCTCCGTAAAGGGTAAAGACAAATCCCGAGTGCGACTTAGAGTCCTCCTTATCACTCTGAAAGCTCGAATTGGTAAAATACTCCACTTGGAGATCTCCGTTACCATACACCAAGAGCATCTCTTTAGTCCTTCGCAAGTACTTGAGAATGCTCTTCACAGCTGTCCAGTGACTCTCTCCAGGATCAGCTTGATACCTACTCACTATACTTAGTGAGTGTGCTACATCGGGTCTGGTACATAGCATCGCGTACATGATAGATCCTACAGCCGAAGCATATGGTATCCCTTGCATGCGAGCTCTCTCCAAATCAGTCTTGGGAGACATCTCTTTGGAGAGAGTGAGTCCAGAGATCGTGGGTAAGTTCCCACGCTTGGATTCTTCCATACTAAACCTCTTTAGTATGGTGTCAATGTACCTGGATTGGGACAATCTCAATATCCTTTTAGATCTATCTCTATAGATCATAATTCCCAGTATGTAGGAGGCATCACCTAGATCTTTCATTGAGAATCTTTGTAATAAGAAGAGCTTGACCGATTGCAGCATAGGAATGTCATTTCCTATCAAGAGTATGTCGTCCACGTACAATACAAGGAAGACAACCTAACTCTCTGCCACCTTCTTGTAGATACAAGGTTCATCTACGTTTTTGACGAAATCAAACTCTTTGATAACGACGTCAAAGATAATGTTCCAACTCCGCGATGCTTTCTTTAATCCATAAATCGATTTAAGCAGCTTGCACACCTTCCCACTGCTCCCACTAGCTACGAAGCCCTCTGGCTGAGTCATGTACACGCTCTCTTCTAAATCACCGTTTAGAAAGACGATCTTAACATCCATTTGCCAGATTTCGTAGTCATGATATGCAGCGATGGAAAGCATGATCCGGATGGATTTAAGCATAGCCACTGAAGAAAAGGTTTTGTCATAGTCCACACCTGGTCTTTGACGAAAACCCTTTGCAACAAGTCTAGCTTTGAAAGTCTCCACTTTCCCATCTACACCAAGTTTTTTCTTGAAGCTCCATTTGCTCCCAATGGGTTTTACCCCTTCAGGAGCATCTTCCAAAGTCCATACATTGTTGGTATACATGGATTCCATCTCGTACCGCATTGCAACCAGCCATTTCTTACTCAGTCCCCACTCGTGATGGACTGCTCGAAGCTAGTTGGGTCATCATCCTCCATGATGCAATCCTCACTCCCACCATCCATGAGAAAATCGAAGTATCTCTCAGGTGGGTGAGGAACCCTACTAGATCTGTGGAGTGGATGGGGTTCACCGGGAACTACCAAATCCTCTGGTTCCACTAGACCTTCTGTTGCAGCTTTTGTAGCTGGAACCTCTTCCAGTTCTACCTCATGACCACTAATCTCTTTTTCGAGAAATTCCTTTTCTAAAAAGGTGGCATGCCGAGAAACAAACACCCTTTGTTCCTCAGTGTGGTAGAATATATACCCTTGTGAATTCTTGGGATATCCTACAAATTTTCATAGAATAGACCGTGCCTCGAGTTTGTCCGGATTTTTTCGTTTGACATAGGATGGACAACCCCATATCTTAACAAAGTTAAGACATGGTATCTTCCCTTTCCATATCTCATATGGAGTGGTAGGCACAGATTTGGTGGGGGCCATATTCAATAGATGTATGGTTGTCGCTAGCGCATACCCCCAGAAGGAAATAGGTAACTCAGCTGCGTTCATCATAGAGCGCACCATATCTAATAGGGTGCAGTTCCTCTGTTTTGATACACTGTTGTGCTGTGGTGTTTATGGAGGAGTCAGCTGAGAGAGAATCCTATTCTCTTTTAGGAAGTCCTGGAATTCATTGCTCAAGTATTCACCTCCTCGATCAGATCGAAGGATTTTAATACTTTTCCCGGTTTGGTTCTCGACATCTTGTTTATATTCTCTAAATTTCTCAAAAGCTTCAGACTTGTGTTTTATCAAGAAAACATGTCCGTATCTTAAGAGATCGTTAGTGAATGTAATGAAGTACAAAAAACCATCCCTGGCATGTGTAGACATGGGACCACATACATCACTATGTATCAGTCCCAAGAGTTCAATAACTCTTTCTCCGTGTCCCGTAAATGGAGTTTTGGTCATCTTGCCTTTGAGACATGACTGGCAAGTGACATAAGATGAAAATTCGAACGGTTTCAAATATCCATCCTTATGCAACTTAGCTAGCTGTGTCGCATTTATATGACCAAGTCTATAATGCCACAAGAAGGATTCGTTCATTTCTGAACTCTTCCTCTTGTGTGTGTTTTGTATATTAAGGACTGTAGTTTGATTGAGAACGTATATGCCATTAAATAACGAACCTGATCCAATCAACTTTTGATTCAGGAATATGTTTATAACATCATCCTGTACTACAAAATTATATCCTTCTTTACTTAATAAAGAAACTGATATAAGATTGCATATCAGGGTCGGAATGTAATATCATTCGTTCAGAACCAATGTATTACCATTTGGTAACACAAGGTGATATTCGCCAACTGCTTTGGCTGCAACATTTGCACCATTCCCTACACTTACGGAATGATCACCCTCTCCCAATTCCCAACCTTTACGTGGCCCATGTAACATATTACATATATGGGATCCCGATCCGGTATCTAATACCCAGGACGTAGAGTGAACTGAGAAACAGTTCTCTGTAACGAACACACCCGAAGAAAATGCATCAACATGTACTTTCTTCATTCGGGTTATTCGGCATGGTTGATGAATAAGGTTCTTCGGGTGTGTTGTTTATGAACTCTAATAAGGTTCTACAATGCATCACCATGCCCGTTTAAAATTTTAGCCATGCCGAATAACCCTAAACAATATCTTTGCTAGATAATTAGGGTTTCACATGCAAGTAAATTACATTTACCACTAAGTGAATACTAAATACAACTTTTGTAGATCGGTCCTTCACTTCTAAAGCTCCTTGTTGTAGTCCCTTCGCTGCGATCATGGTTCTCCCGGGCTCTTGCATGGCTTCACGAGGCGAAAGAAGCGTCCTTGCTTGAAGTCTTCGAGGCCGAAAGTGATCTACGTCGAGGGAATATCAACTCAATCTACTACTTCACTAACTAAAGAATTAGTGAAGAAAACACCCTATACTATAGTGCTAGTCTAGTAGAGGATGGAGAAATAGGAAGTGGGTTCTCTTTAGAATTTTATTTCTCACAATCTTTCACTCTCTTTTTAAAACCCTAGCAAGCTTTTTCTTTTTGCTCAAAGAAGAAGATGATGAACAAAAGAAAAAGGATGTGGATAATGATCAAGTGAGTGAGCTAACCATGGTGAGTGAGTATCATATACTAACTCATGTAGAGACATTACCATGGCTAATCCTAAATGGTTAGGTTAATAAAAATCTATAGTAAAACAAAGTTAGTTCACATTCTCAAAGCATCCACAAGCTTCTACAAGCTTCATGCTTGTGACAAAAGGTCCACTAATTTGTAATTACCTTAAATAATTATTAACCACCATTTAAAATAGAATGGTGTATGTCTTGCACACCCATGCAAGATGTATCAACAACCATGATACAAAATGAAAACACATTTCAATATATATCACATATATATTAAAGTTGTGCACATGTGAGAGAAAAATCCTTAAGTGAACAAATGTTAGTTAATGCAAATTAGTATATCAAATTTACAATTGTACACTAAATTATTAAATCAACACTTGACTTAATAATCCGGTTATATCTCATATAACCGACTAACATTCAATATATCGTTTTATCAAATCAACCCTTGATTCGATAACCGGGCTATATCACATATAACCGACCGATACAAAAAGTCATGAGAATAGAATACGGTATCACATACACGCATTATTCTCGGTCCCGCACATATCATATATGCGCTCCTATTTCGTTTTTCCTGAGCCAGTAAAACCTCTATGTAGGACTCTAAAGACTCGTCATGACGCCGGCATTAGATGATGATCACATCAAGCACCCACAAGCCGTCAGCGGTACTAGCTGGACGTAACGGCTACCCGGGTATTGAGCGATCAGAAGACCAGCAAGCAAGCCCGCTCCAACTCCTGTAAAAGCCTAACGGTAACACTTCCCGTACAGTCCGGTCTCCACGTCTGATATGTCGCATATCAAGTCTAGGGGTGGTAAACGTCAGACCCCAGTAACCGATAAGTCGTGCCGATCTGAGGCTCATAACCGGTCGAGAAACTACTGGTAACACTTACCAGTAAATTTCAAAATCAGCCCTGGATAGGGACTTCCCTGTTATGACCAATCGAGCACAGTGCAACATCAACCCCCAATACTGGGAGAGACGAAACCCCTCTTATCGATCATTGCCTCCATGTGACTCGGGACTGTACCCAAAAACCACCGTTTTGCACGCCCTCTTGGATGTGGTAAGGTGGAAATCAAAACACAGTGGGAATCACACAAGACTCTATGACGATCTCGGGTCTACAGACTAACCTGCACAAGTGTCACCAGAGAACTGCCATCTGACGTGAGGTATAATACCATCTGGGAGTTCTCGGTGAGTCCGTCCAGTGTACCCAGTCTCCACTGAGCACCCGTATACAATCTCTGATGTCAAACACCAATGGATATGGGATCATCCATCGCCCATCTCATGGGTCGAGAAGCGTATACGCTAGTCTACTCTGGTATATCGATGCCCTGTCTTGATACACCTACGACTAGGAACATTAAAAGATGTACTTATGGACTACTCTGTCCCCACTAGTATGATCTGCATCATAGTCCAGGTAGGCAAGTACATATCCTAAGGTATTTACCAACATGTAACTGTAAGACAGTATCAATAGACAAGTATACATGTTAAGATAAAGAGCAACCAGATAACATACTATCATATCGAGCAAGAAAGTCCTCTCTATATATGTCCAAGCATCCAATATAATATACATCATCTGTACAATACTGGCTTCTAGGGCATACATACAACTAACAGATGGGCGATGGATAATCCCACATCCATTGGTGTTTGACATCAAAGATGGTATACGAGTGCTCAATGGAGATTGGGTGGACTGAACGGACTCGCCGAGAACTCCTAGTTGGTATTATACCTATCGTTAGATAGCAGTTCTCTGGTGACACTAGTACAGGTTAGTCTGTAGACCCAAGATCGTCATAGAGTCTTGTGTGATTCCCACTGCGCTTTGATTTCCACCTTACCACGTTCAAGAGAACATGCAAAACGGTGGCTTTTGGGTACAGTCCCGAATCATATGGAGGCAATGAGCGATAGGAAGGGTTTTGTCTCTCCCGGTATTGGGGGTTGATGTTGTGCTGTGCTCGATTGGCTATAACAGGATGTCCCTGGCCAGGGCTGATACAGAGATCAACTCGTAAGTGTTATCAGTAGTTTCTCGACCCGTTATGAGCCTCACATCGGCACGACTTATCGGTTACTGGGGTCTGACGTTTACCACCCCTAGACTGGATATGCGACATATCAGACGAAGAGACTGGACTGTACGGTAGTGTTACTGACAGGCTTTACAGGAGAATGAGAAGGCTTGCTTGTTGATCTTCTGATCGCTCAATACCCGGGTAGCCGTTACGTCCAGCTTGTACCGCTGACGGCTTGTGAGTGACTGATATGATCATCACCTACTGTCGGCGTATTGACGAGTCTTTAGAGTCCAACACAGAGGTTTACTGGCTCAGGAAAAACGAAGTAGGACCACATATGTGATATGTGTGGGACCGAGATTAAACTGAGTATGTGATACCGTATTCTATTCTCACGATATGTGATATCGGTCAGTTATATGTGATATAGTCGGGTTATCGAATCAAGTGCTGATACATATAATATTAGTCGGTTATATGTGATATAGCCGGATTATTAAATCAAATGTTGATTTGATAATTTAATGTATAATTGTATATTTAATATGCTAATTAACATTAACTAATATTTGCTCACTTATACATTTCTTTTCTCACATGTGCACACTTAATATATATATGTGATATATATTATTTGTGTTTTCTTTTTTGTGTCATGCTTGATGATATACACTACATGGGTGTATGAGACTCATACCATGCCATTAGATAATTAGGGTTTTATTTATTTAATGCAAATATAAATTGGTGGGAATTAAGCATGGTTGCAAGCTTGTGGAAACCATTGACTTAGTCCACTAAATTTGTCTTGCATTAGATATTTATTAACCTAACCTTTATCTTAATCCATGGTTAAGTCTCTACAAGGGATATATGAGAGATTTCTCACCAATGGTTTCCATTCACTCTCTCATCCATTATTCTCTTCATCTTCAACAAGAGAAAGCTCTCTAGGTTTTGGTGAGGTAAAGAAATAGAGTGAGAAAAAGAATTCTAAAGTGAGCAAAATTCCTACTTCATCATCTTCTACTAGATTAGCCATTTATTTTAGGGTGTTAGCTTAACTAATCCCTAATTAGTGAAGAGGTAGCTTGAATTGGTGTCTCCTCAAAGTAGATCATCTTCGGCCTCGAAGATCATTGAGCAAGCTCGTTCATTTCGACTAGTGGAGCCTACGGAGAGTCCGGATCACCATTACTTGGAGCGAAGGGACTTCTACATGGAGCATTTGAAGTGAAGGACCGGTCTACAAAGGTTGTATTCCATATTCACTTAGTTGTAAAGTTGTTTACATAATGTATTGTCTAATTCTCAAGTTAAGATTCTAGGGATAGGTTTGTTTAGCATGACAATTTTTTTTAATTTGGCATGGACGATGCCTCCCGAAACCTTGTTGTCGTGCTAGGTAACCTTACAGGTAATGTACCCGCTTGTTCAGGAATCATACTCTCCAAAAAGATGTCTCCCAAGACAGATTTGGAGAGGGCTCGCATACAAGGGATACCATATGCTTCTGTAGTTGGGTCAATCATGTATGAGATGTTATATACGAGACCGGATGTAGCATACTCAGTAGGTGTAGTGAGAAGGTATCAATAAGATCCTAGGGAAAAGCACCGGACAGCTGTGAAGAACATTTTTAAGTACTTGAGAAGGACTAAAGATATGTTCTTGGTGTATGGTAACGGTGAACTCCATGTTGAGTCCTTTACCGATTCGAGCTTCCAGAGTGGTAAGGACGACTGTGAGTCAGTCTCGGTTATTGTCTTGACCCTCAGTGGAGGGACGGTAAGTTGGAAGAGTTCCAAGCTAGATACCGTAGCAGACTCGACGATGAAAGCTAAATACATCGCTACCATCGATGCTGCCAAAGAGGCTGTCTGGATATACAAGTACATAAGATGAACTAGGAAAGGTTCCTACCATTGAGCATCCAATACCTATGTATTGTGATAACAATAGAGTTATGGCTTCAGCCTAGGAACCCCGGTCCCATCAGCGATCCAGAAATATTCTGAGGCGGTATCCCTTGATCGGGGAGATAGTTGATCTCCGGGGGATTAAGTTCAGGAGATTTGACATAGAGGATAACACAGCGGATCCACTCACAAAGGCCTACCCCCAAATGCGATTCGAGAGATTTTTGGGATGTTGGGTATAAGATACTACAATAACTGGCCTTAGTGCAAGTGGGAGATTGTTAGGAATATGTATGCCCTAGAGTCCATTATTGTATGATATAGTGGATGCTTGGACATATATATAGAGAACTTTCATACTCGACATGATAGTATGCTATCTGGTTACTTTTTATCTTAACATGTAGACTGGAATTCATATATTGTCTATCTCTTACATGTTGATAAAGCCCTCAGGGTGTTTGCTTGGCTACCAGGACTATGATGGAGATCATACTTCTGGAACTTGTGTAGTCTATAAGCACATCCTTCAATTGTTCCTAGTCGAGGGTATATCGAGACAGGGCATCGATATTACCAGAGTAGACTAGTGTGTACGTTTCTTGACTTTGTATGGGGCCCATAGCCATTGGTGTTTGACATCAAAGATTGTACATAAGTGCTCATTAGAGAATGGGTACACCGAACATGACTCACCGAGGACTTCTAGTTGGTAGTATACCTATCGTCAGATAGCAGCCCTCTGGTGACACTGGTACAGGTTAATCTGTAGACCCGAGATCGTCATAAAGACTTGTGTGGTTCCCACTGTGCTTTGATTTCCTCCCTACCATGGCTCAAAGGAGTCGTGCAAACAGGTGGATTTTGGGTATAGTTCCGAGTCACATGGAGGCAATGAGCGATAGGAGGGATTTCGTCTCTCCCGGTATTAGGGGTTGATGTTGCGCTATGCTCGATTGGCTATAACTGGATGTCCCTGGCCAGGGCTGCTGCTGAGATTTACTGATAAGAGTTATTACTAGTTTCTCGAACCGTTATAGGCCAGACATCGGCATGACGTATCACGGTACTTGGGTCTGACGATTCCACCGCTAGACATGATATGCGATATATCAGATGAAGAGACCGGACTGTACGGTAAGTGTTATTTATAGGCTTCATGGAGAGTATGAACAAGCTTGCTTGTTGATCTTCTAATCGCTCAATACCTGGGTAGCTGTTACGTCTAGCTAGTACCGCTGACGGCCTGTGGGTGACTTATGTGATCATCACCTACTGCTGGCGTATTGACGAGGTTTTAGAGTCCCATACAGAAGTTTCCTGGTTCAAGCGAAAAGAAGTAGGGCACAAATGTGATATGTGCGGGGGCCTAAATTAATACGTGTATGTGATACCGTATTGTAATCTGGCAGTTATCTGTTATCGGTCAGGTTATATGTGATATAACTGTTAGTTATATGTAAGCCCTAGAGGCCATTACTATACATGAGATGTATATTGTAGTGGATGCTTGGACATATATAGGGAGGACGTTCTTGCTCGACATGATAGTATGCTATCTGGTTACTCTTTACCTTAACGTGTACACTGATTGTCTCTCTGTTACATGTTGGTAAAGCCCTTAGGATGTGTACTTGACTACCTGGACTATGATGCGGATCATACTAGTGGGGACATGGTAGTCCATAAGTACATCCTTCAAGGTCCCTAGTCTTGGGTGTATCGAGACGGGGCATCGATATACCAGAGTAGACTAGCGTATACCTTCTCGACCTATGTAGATGGGCGATGGATGATCCCATATCCATTGGTGTTTGACATCAGAGATCATATACGGGTGCTCAGTAGAGACTGGGTACACTGGACGAACTCGCCGAGAACTCCCAGATGGTATTATACCTTATGTCAGATGGCAGTTCTCTGGTGACACTGGTTCAGGTTAGTCTGTAGACCCGAGATCGTCATAGTGTCTTGTGTGATTCCCACTGTGCTTTGATTTCCACCTTACCACCTCTAAGAGGGCGTGCAAAACGGTGATTTTTGGCTACAGTCCCGAGTCACATGGAGGCAATGAGCGATAGGAGGGGTTTCTTCTCTCCCGGTATTGGGGGTTGATGTTGCGCTATGCTTGATTGGCCATAACAGGGAAGTCCCTGGCCAGGGCTGGTTTAGAGATTTACTTGTAAGTGTTACCAGTAGTTTCTCGACCCGTTATGAGCCTCATATTGCCATGACTTATCGGTTATTGGGGTTTGACGTTTAGCACCCCTAGACTTGATAAGCGACATATCAGACGAGGAGACCGGACTGTACGGTAATGTCACTGTCAGGCTTTTTGTAGGAGTTGGAGCGGGCTTGCTTGCTGATCTTCTGATCGCTCAATACCCTGGTAGCTGTTACGTCCAGCTAGTACCGCTGACTGCTTGTGGGTGCTTGATATGATCATCAACTACTGCCGGCGTATTGACGAGTCTTTAGAGTCCTACATAGAGGTTTTACCAGCTCAGGCAAAACGAAATAGGAGCGCATATGTGATATGTGCGGGACCGAGAATAATGCAAGTATGTGATACCGTATTCTATTCTCGCGATGTTTGTGTCGATCGGTTATATGCGATATAACCAAGTTATCGAATCAAGGGTTGATTCGATAAGTCGATACATTGAATGTTAGTCGGTTATATGTGATATAACCGGATTATTAAGTCAAGTGTTGATTTAATAATTTAGTGTATAATTGTATATGTGATATACTAATTTACATTAACTAACATTGGTTCACTTAAGCATTTGTTTTTCTCACTTGTGCATAAGTTAATATATATGTGATATATATTTATTTGTGTTCTTTTTTGTATCATGGTTGTTGATACAAATATCATGGGTGTATAAGATTTTATACTATACTAATTATAGTGTTAGGTTTTTATATTTAAAGTAATTCTAAAATTAGTGGATGATGAGCTCACATGCATGAAGCTTCATGAAGCTTAGGGTTGCATTGACTTAGTCTACTAGTTTTGTTTTACTTAGGATATTAATAAACCTAACCACTATAATTAGCCATGGTAATGTCTCTATATGGGTTAGTATATGATACCAACTCACCCATGGTTAGCTCTCTCTCTTTTGATTAGTTTTCAGTCTCATTTTGAGCTCATCTTCTTCCTCCTTCAAATTCTTTCTAGGGTTTGACAAAGAGAGAGAATCATTGTGAGAAAAGAAATTCTAAAGTGTACGCATTTCCTATTTCATCATCCTCTACTAGACTAGCACTTTAGTTTAGGGTGTTTGCTTTACTAATTCTCTAGTTAGTGAAGTAGACGCTTGAGTTCGTATTCCCTCGACGTAGATCATCTTCGGCCTCGAAGACTTCAAGCAAAACCGTTGCCCTCTTCTCATGGAGCCGTCCGAGAGTCCGTGTGTTCGTTGATCGCAGCGAAGGGACTACTGCAAGGAACTTTAGAAGTGAAGGACCGATCTACAAAGGTTTTATTTCGTATTCACATAGATGTAAATGTTATTTACAAGCATGTGTTACCCTAATTATTTAGCAAACATCTTGTTTAGGGTTATTCGGCACGGCTAAAATTTTAACCGGGCAAGGTTGATGCCTTGTAGTACCTTGTTAGAGTGCCTAGTAACCCTATAGTGGTATCGGAGCCTAGCTAGAGCATTAGGCGACGTGTATACGAAGTTAAAACTCCGAACGAACTCCGAAACGACGAAATATACCCTTCTGTGGACATTTTTTTGAAACTGTGTTTTTTCTGAATTAAAAATACCTAAAAAATTCAGCAGGGTTTTTTAAGCATAACTGTGAAAAATGATGATGTAATACGTACGGACCACCGCGGTACGGCGGCCATACACTCCTTGTGCCGCGGATCCGCGGCTGTAAAGAGGAATTGTATTTGTTGTTTTGCACGGTTATGATTGTATCTGTTAGAGCTTGTTTCTGGGTATTTTTAATCTGACTCAAGTGTTGAGTGTTCTGGGTTTATTTTGTAATCGTAGATTCGATTGGAAAATTTAATTTCGTTTTTTTTTTCCGGATAATTTAGAAAGTATTAAAAAGTTCGAACGGATATCAATAACTTACTTTTTCCCCTGTCGGAAAATTTCCAAGTGTTGGATTTTTCCGTTGTTTAAGAACGTCTAAATCGTGCAAGTTACGCAAAGGACCCTCTAGAAGACAACAAACCTTAACTCGATTATGTGACCGTCTTGAACTGCCTTTTGAACCTTAGGGTTTGGGACAGTACGGCGTTGCCACATGTGAGGCGTTGGCTTGACCTTTCTACAGCTGGACCATTGGTACTGTGGCATGTGATGGATGTTTTTAAACTAACCTCAAGTGTTGAGAACTATTTGGGAAAACTTGGGTGTTTGATCATTCGATCGGAAAGTTTAACATTGTCTATTTATCTGGAATGTGATACAATATTTGGAATCCACAAGTAGTTATGAGATAACTAATTTGAATGTTATAAACATAGCAGTTTAGTCTCAAATGATCGGTTGCACGGAATTTTGATGCGATCAAAAGTCCGTCGCAATCACGTAGCGTACGTGGACACTCGCCGGGTAAACATAATAGACAGACATGCCCCATAGCCCCGACCAAGTGACCGTAGGAGAATCCGGTCGCCAAAAGCATCCGTTTGGCTGCTCGCGGCTGTAGGGTGTTTTTCGTCACCCCATTGAGATGGGAAAACGCGCGCGCTTGTCAGGCGCATTACAGATTCCCCCTGCCTAGGGTAGGCCGGGGTTTAATGATTGTGGGAATCCGAATCCCCGGAAGCCGCGGACTAAGCTGCCGTTAATTACCCCTCTCCTTTTGGGCGAGGAAACCTCCGATTAACGGGTTAAACCGGTCATGCGAACTCAATGTGCAGTGTACGTGTGTTTTGTTTTGGAGGGGGGTTTAAATATATCAGGAGCCACGCAGAGTTTTTACGGGGGTCCCGCTATCCGGGAGTATGTGTGTATGTACATATGTATATATATATATGTATATATATATATATAAAAGAAAGAGGGGGAAAAGGCATCCAATGGATGCGTGGGGCCAGCGCCTTGGGCGCTGTGCGCCCAGGCGCTAGCGTGCCACGTGTCGGCACGGGGGCGACTTGCGCTTGAGCGCTAGGCGCCTGAGCACAAGTGCGCCGCGTGTCGGCACGGGGGCGACTTGCGCCAGAGCGCTGTGCGCTTGAGCGCAAGCGCGCCACGTGTCGGCACTGGGGAGACTTGCGCTCGAGCGCTTGCGCTGGAGCGCAAGAGCGCCACGTGTCGGCACTGGGGCGACTTGCGCTAGAGAGCTTGCGCTTGAGCGCAAGCGCGCCACGTGTCGGCATGTGGGCGCTCTGCGCTTGAGCGCAAGCGCGCCGGGCGCTTGAGCGCAAGCGCGCCACGTGTCGGCACGTGGGCGCTCTGCGCTTGAGCGCCGGCGAGGAAAAGAGGCTTTTAGCCTAAAAAATTCTCGGAGGAGAAATCAGAGTGGAGTTGGACTCCTAAGTGTGTTTTTGGGGTTAATGGAAGGGGTTCTTCTTCTTCCTCCTCTGTTAGCTGGATCTTGAAGATCAAGAGATGTGAGATCTCAAAATCTCTCCTTTTTGGGATCTGATGACAGATCTAAGTTCCCCTTTGTGGGTTTCGTGGTGAAAAACTATTTTGTTTTTGAAAAAGAAGAGTAAAACTCTTGATTTAATTCAAAAGAAAGAAGAAGGTTTGAGACCTTCAGAAAAGGGAAAGAGATACAAACCCTAGGTTTTTTTTGTGAGAATGAAAAGTGTATGCTTTTTTTTATTCATCATGTTGCCTTTTATAGGCTTACATATTTACATATAGCCCCTTGGGCTTTACAAAAATGGCATTTTAGCCATCCCACGGCTCATGTCCCATTTCATTTTTGCACATAAGCCATAGGCTTACAAAATATTGGCTTTATGCCCATTTTGTTTACATTCATGCATAAACAATTACATAAAAATTATTTATTACATTATTTTGTTGTTGGCATGGGGAGGCTGGCTGCGGGCTCGACTTGGGCATAGGCCCGCTTGACCTGGGCTTGGGCGCACCTGGCTTGGGGTTGACTTTGATTTTGACTTGGTCAACCGGGGTGTAAATTTTTACCCCGACAAATTGCCCCCCATCAATAAATGCACACAGCATATGTGGGTCGTGTGCATGAAATTGATGGATCTTCTTTTGCGTGGAGGCGACTTGCTTTGGTTCCCACTTTTTAGGATGCACTGCCCTTTTTACGACATGGACGGTCGGCGTTTGACGCGTCTCCGAGATAGAGTATCCATAGTAGACGTTTCCCTAGCCCGGAGAGATTTCGTTGACGTTCCCCCGGCGCGGAGTGTCGCTGGTCGACGTTTCCCCGAAGCGGAGTATCGGCTGGTTGACGTGTCCCCGAGATGGAGTGTCTGCTTGACGTTTCCCCGAGTCGGAGTGTCGGTGGTCGACGTGTCCCCGGCGCGGAGTGTCTGCTGGTTGACGTATCCCCGAGACGGAGTGTCGCTTGTAGACGTGTCCCCGGCACGGAGTGTCGCTGATGGACTTTTCCCCGGTGCGGAGTGTCGCTGATCGACTTTTCCCCAGCACGGAGTGTCGCTGGTCGACTTTTCCCCGGCACGGAGTGTCGCTGGTTGACTTTTTCCCGAGACGGAGTGTCTGCTGTTGGACGTTTCCCCGGTACGGAGTTTCTGTGTCGGACGTTTCCCCGATGCGGAGTGTCGCTGGTTTGACGTTTCCCTGAGACGGAGTGCCTGCTGTAGGACGTTTCCCCGAGACGGAGTGCTTGTTATAGGACGTTTCCCCGGTACGGAGTGTCTGTGTTGGACATTTCCCCGGTACGGAGTGTCTGTATTGGACGTTTCCCCGATGCAGAGTGTCGCTGGTTGACGTTTCCCCGAGACGGAGTGCCTGCTGTAGGATGTTTCCCCGAGACGGAGTGCCTGTTATAAGACGTTTCCCCGAGACGGAGTGCCAGTTGTTGCTGGTTGACGCAGAGGTCGATGTTGGAATTGGTTGGTTTGATTTGAGTTGACATCAGCATCGCTATACTGGAATATGGTACCAGGAGAGAATCATCATCTGGCTTTGAGAGGATTTGGGAATTGGTTTTCTGTTGGCATCTGCATTGTTGCACTGGAATAATGCCAGGAGCAACTCATCATGTTCCCCGGGAGGATTTGGATTTGGTTTGTTTGGCATCTGCATTGCTGCACTGGAATAATACCAGGAGCAACTCATCATGTGCCCTGAGAGGATTTGGGAATTGGAGGCTTAGGAGATAGGTTTAGATCCCTGTCACCTAAGGCTTTTCCATTTTGTGAGTCGTAAGGGTCTCACAAAGCATTTTCTCCCTACGGGTCGTAAGGATCCCGTAGGTGTATTTTCTCCTTAGGAGTCGTGGGGACTCCTAAGTGTGTTGCTCCTTTGTGAGTCGTAGGGATCTCACGCAGGAATTTTCTCCTCACAAAATTGAGAGGACTTTGCGAGTGCATTTCATTTCCTTTTTTTTACGAGTTTGCGCCCTTTCGGGTTTTCACAAACTCGCCGGCAGTCCTGCTGTTTTTACTCACGGCGCCCTTTCGGGTTTTCATCCGTGCCCATTTTTCTTGTGGACATACCTTTTTTATTTTCATTTTATTATTTTTGGAGAGATTGGGATTGTTTTATGCCCGTGGATTGTATACGGTTTTGCAGGATGTATGATCCAGACCGTAGGGCCATAAAAATTTTGGGAATTTGTTGGCGTCTGCATCGCTGCAATGGAATATGGTATAAGGAGCGACTCATCATTCGCCACTTGGGGATTTGGAATTTGGAATTTGGTTGGCGTCTGCATCGCTGCACTGGAATATTGTACCAAGAGCGACTCATCATTCGCCACATGGGGGTTGGGGAGCGATGGCTTAGGAGACAGGTTTGGATCCCTATCGCCCAAGGCTTTCCAATTTTATGGGACGTCAGGGTCCCATAAAAGCATTTTCTCCCTACGAGTCGTGAGGATCCCACAGGTGTATTTCTCCTTAGGAGTCATGAGGACTCCTAAGTGTGTTTTTCCTTTATGAGTCGTAAGTATCTCACAAAGGTTTGTTCTCCTCATGTATCGTGAGGACACATGAGTGGGTCTTCTCAATGGAGCATAATTCCAAAGGCGGAGACCAGCCGCATAACCGGTGGTTGCGGAGGGGCATGGACGTGATGAGAATTATTTCAGCCCGTGGATTGTATACGGCAGTCAATTTGTGGACTGGCCGTAGGGCTGGCAGAATTTTGGAAATTCGAATTTTTGTTGGCGTCTGCATCGCTACACTGGAATATGGTACTAGGAGCGACTCATCATTCGCTTTTGTTTTGTTTTGTTTTTGTTTCACCGCGATTGCTCTATCATTTCATCATTTCTTATCGCGAAGGTCGCGATTGCCCCATCATTTCGGCTT
This sequence comes from Agapanthus africanus, assembly GCA_030015575.1. Classification (NCBI taxonomy): domain Eukaryota; kingdom Viridiplantae; phylum Streptophyta; class Magnoliopsida; order Asparagales; family Amaryllidaceae; genus Agapanthus; species Agapanthus africanus. Next base: position 112,238,325 of record CM057351.1, read on the forward strand.
TTATTCGCGGTTGCCCCATCATTTCGGCTTTTATTTTTTTTTCTTTTATTTACACTTTTTTTATTTACATTTTTTTTACATTCCCAGTTTAACGACTTAGAGGTCGACTGTTCCCAGTTTAATGACGTGGTGGTCGAATGTTTTCAGAGAAAGGCAGATGTCTGAGAGAATCAGTTTCACGAAGAACTTCGGTCTCCGTTTGTATGAAATTGGCGGTCGCAGCTGGACTGTTTGTTAACACGCCGGGGGACAATGATATTTATCTCGCCTTGTATTGTTTCTCGACCCAATCCTTGAAGATGCAACAGTCTTCAATAGTGTGCCCCAGCGCTCGGTGGTATGGGCAAAAGTTGGGATGATCAGTCTTGTTCGCTTCACTTAGCCTTTTCGGTTCTGGTAGCCGCAGGCCATTCTTCAGAGCATCTTTAAAAAAAATTTGGACCTTGTCCCTTCGGAATGAGTGGACCTTATTTCTTCTTTCCTCCAAAGTTGTCTTTCGAGACTGGTCAGTTTTTGCTCCGCCCGTTCTCTGCTTATTTGGAGAATCGGTGATGTTAGAACTTCCGCCTTTTCAGTTGTCGTCCCTCCAATGTTTCTGTCTGTTTGTGAACTGAAGATCCTGAGCGGACTCGGGCTTTGAACGTTCCAACGTTTTGACCTTTTTGGTCAGCTCTTGGAATGTTTTAAGACCCGCGGTACATAAAAACGGGGCCATCCAGTTGTTGAGATTTCCGACAAGGAGACTGACAGATTGGTCCTGCTCTATCGGCGGTTCGCATTTGACGGAGAGATTACGCCATCGGGTTATAAAATCCGTGCTGCTTTCGTCGCTCTTGGTCTTGGTCTTTACGAGCTCGGCAATGGTAATCTTATCGCTGATGCTCATGAACCTCTGCCGAAACAGAGACTCCATTTGGACAAAAGTTGTGACGGAGCCATCCGGTATGCTCGCGTACCAGTCGAAAGCAACATCGGTCAGGCTATTAACGAACTGGCGGAGGAGAAGTGCATCATTGCCCCCAGTATTCCCGCATGAGGCTTTGAAGTGGGCGATGTGCTGATTCGTGTTTCCCGTCCCATCGAATCTTCCGAATTTGGGGATGACATAGCCGCTAGGGAATTCCACTAGATCATACTGAGCAGGATATGGTCTCCCACTACTGCTGATATCTTTTTGCGCTTCGGCCACCAATGTTTTGACTTTGCTGGCAACCAAATCCATGATTTGATCTTGAGTTAGCGGGATACTGTCATCGGTAGCCAAGACATTTCGCGAGATAGGATGCGACTGATTTTCATGTAGTTCGCCCACTTTTGGATTTGAGGGAATAGGCGTCGACTGCTTTGGGACACCACTTCCCGGTTCACGAGCAGAGCCCTCCGCTTGATTGGGCGGCTGAGAGGCAAGTTGGGCCATGAGCTGTAGGACGACAATTGTCAAGTCCTCAATTTTTAGTTGAGCTTGGCCTTCTCCTTGTCATTGTTTCTGAGCTGCTTTCGGAGCTCTTGAAGCAGCTCTTGCTCCGTGGTTCTGTGGCGGAAAGTTGGCTCTTCTTCGCTTTCCGAGCCTGACTCCTCATGGACCGAAGGGTCTTTCTGCCCATCATCCTCATCGAGATGGTCTTCATCACCTAGCAGAGGCGGCTGTTCTTGGGAAGCGGCTACCACATTCAATCCAGATTGGATTTGGGATGTAGTGGCCCCGTCCTTGCTCTTGCTGCGCGTGCCCACCATGTAGACAGTGTGGACCTCATATCCAGTCGTCTCTTTCTCACTGGCGGGGAGCTTAGAGAAGACAACCAATCGAGCAGTGGTCAAGGGCACCGCTGGAGCTTGCTCGGGACGCGTTGTAGCTTTGTTGGTGTTGATGGCCTTGCCCCCAGCTGGGGCCAAGGAAAGTCGTTCAGACACCGACTTGCATTTGGGTTGGGGCGCCCTTGAGATCACCACATTTGGTCTCCTGCCTTTCGAGACCGGTTTGTCTGCCACCGGGGTTGAGGAGCTGGGATGGAGCCAACTGGCCTGAACATAATAGAGCCGAATGGTAGCAGCGGCTCCTCCCATTGTCGCCCGAGACTGGCCGGAAGAACCGTCCTAGAGTCTATCCTCATCGTGTAGGAAACGGGAGCTGAGTTCATCATCGAAGACATCGTCGGAAGGTGATTGCTTGAAAATCTGTATGAAAAAGCATTATTTTTAGTATAAATACAGGTATATATATTGATTGAGTTCGCATGAAGGCTTAACCCGAAATATGGGAGGAGAGATTGGTCCCACCGGGCGTGCCAGAATCTGTAGGGTGTTTTTCGTCACCCCATTGAGATAGGAATACGCGCGCGCTTGTCAGGCGCATTACAGATTCCCCCTGCCTAGGGTAGGCCGGGTTTTAATGATTGTGGGGATCCGAATCTCCGGCAGCCGCGGACTAAGCTGCCGTTAATTACCCCTCTCCTTTGGGGCGAGGGAACCTCCGATTAACGGGTTAAACTGGTCAAGCGAACTCAATGTGCAGTGTACGTGTGTTTTGTTTTGGAGGGGGGTTTAAATATATCGGGAGCCACGCAGAGTTTTTACGGGTGTCCCGCTACCCGGATAGCGGGCTGGGGGTCAAGGGGGCTAGCAGCCCACTTGCGTGGTGCGGGGCAGCGCCCCGTTAGAAATTTTTTCTAACAGGGACAGTGTCGTGGAGTATGTGTGTATGCACATATGTATACATATGTATATATATATATGTATATATGTATATATATATATATATATAAGAAAGAGGGGGGAAAGGCATCCAAAGGATGCGTGGGGCCAGCGCCTTTGGCGCTGTGCGCTCAGGCGCTAGTGTGCCAAGTGTCGTCACGGGGGCGACTTGCGCTTGAGCGCTAGGCGCCTGAGCGCAAGTGCGCCACGTGTCGGCACGGGGGCGACTTGCGCCAGAGCGCTGTGCGCTTGAGCGCAAGCGCGCCACTTGTCGGCACCGGGGAGACTTGCGCTCGAGCGCTTGCGCTTGAGCGCAAGCGCGCCACGTGTCGGCAATGGGGCGACTTGCGCTAGAGCGCTTGCGCTGGAGCGCAAGCGCGCCACGTGTCGGCACGTGGGCGCTTTGCGCTCGACCGCAGGATGCTGTTTTGCAAGCGCGTCACGTGTCCGCACGTGGGCGCTTTACGCTTGAGCGCTGAGCGCTTGAGCGCAAGCGCGCCACGTGTTGGCACGTGGGCGCTCTGCGCTTGAGCGCCGGCGAGGAAAAGAGGCTTTTAGCCTAAAAAGATTCTCGGAGGAGAAATCAGAGTGGAGTTGGACTCCTAAGTGTGTTTTTGGGGTTAATGGAAGGGGTTCTTTTTCTTCCTCCTCTGTTAGCTGGATCTTGAAGATCAACAGATGTGAGATCTCAAAATCTCTCCTTTTTGAGATCTGATGACAGATCCAAGTTCCCCTTTGTGGGTTTCGTGGTGAAAAACTATTTTGTTTTTGAAAAGGAAGAGTAAAACTCTTGATTTAATTCAAAAGAAAGAAGAAGGTTTGAGATCTTCAGAAAAGGGAAAGAGATACAAACCCTAGGTTTTTTGTGAGAATGAAAAGTGTATGCTTTTTTTATTCATCATATTGCCTTTTATAGGCTTACATATTTACATATTGCCCCTTGGGCTTTACAAAAATGGCATTTTATCCATCCGACGGCTCATGTGCCATTTTATTTTTGCACATAAGCCATGGGCTTACAAAATATTGGCTTTATGCCCATTTTGTTTACATTCATGTATAAACAATTACATAAAAATTATTTATTACATGATTTTGTTGTTGGCATGGGGAGGCTGGCTGCGGGCTCGACTTGGGCATGGGCCCGCTTGACCTGGGCTTGGGCCCACCTGGCTTGGGGTTGACTTTGATTTTGACATGGTCAACCGGGGTGTAAATTTTTACCCCAACAGCGGCAGCGGTGTTCCGCCTTAGTGCACTTCGTCGACGGCATCCGTGGGTATGTCCGTCTACTAAAGTTTGCGACGAGCATTCGATTACATATCGGGAATCTTGTTGAATTGCCCGACTTGATATTGAAAAGTGTTTTCGATATTGAGACTGAAATGCGGGGTTTATAATTGTTAGGCATGCGATGTCTAAGGAATTCATACGGTTAGGCATGCGATGCCTAAGGAAGTTGCGGATTCCAACTGTTGTAGTTTTACACTTTCTTTTCTATGACCGTAAGTGTAATATGTGATATTGCCGGTTTAGTTGCTATATGTCAAGGACAATTGGGATGCGCATATTTACTTACGTTGATGACATGTGATGTTATGTGTTGCTGGATATGTTATATTAGATCGTCGTGTTTCTGAATAACCGGGGGTTTTATGTGAGATGAGGGTTTTTATTTTCATTCTGTAAAATTAAATGTATGTAATATTCTTTTATTGGGGCACTTCCGGGATGAGGTTGATGTCACCATTTGTATATTATTTACTTTTCCGCACTAGGATACACCCAAGGAGGAGAGCACAAGTAACCGGGTTCTAGAGTCCAGTGGGAGACCAACTCGAGGAGTCGAGTCCGGGTCTCCTAACTCTATAATTGGTAGGGTTTCTTGTCGCTCTCGTAGGGGTCTCGGGGTATGGGTTTGGCTATTCATCGTGACCGTGGAATCCGTGTTTTATAGAGGCTCAAAATAAAACACGGACGTCCTAGTATATCCAATGTTTCATATGTTTCTTCTGCTGTGATATATGTGATGTGATCATTTGATATGTTGTGATAAATACTGTATATAGTATATATGATATATTATATAGACGTTACTTATATTTGACACCCGCGCTAGCCCTGCCCCGCTCTGCCGTTAGTTACCTAACCAAACGGTGCACGAGGGGACATCGAGGCGAATGCGGATGGCATAAGTGTACGTCGTATTTTTCTGTGATGTTTAGGTGACTTAAATGATGTGACTTCATTAATATGATTAATGAAAGAAATAAAACCTAAAAGATGTTGTAGAATCAAATTTTCAAAAAGGGTAGCTACAGTTTTTGCTTTGCATAGCGATATATCCTGCACCTTATTCGATGAGGAAAGTGCCGAGATCCCTTCACCGGGAGTGACCTCTTTAGCAAAACTGGCAGATGCTACAAAACTCGGTTTGTTTTTGATTGCTTTTGGAGCTTTTGCATTGCATAGCGATATATATGGTATATCCTGCACATTATTCCATAAGGAAAGAGCGGAGATCCCTTCACCGGGAGTGACCTCTTTAGCAAAACTAATAATAGTCTCAAAATCACTCCATTTCAGAATTCACTCGATTCTACAACGATATCAAGTTCATTACGCAATAGGTTTTCAGAAAAACCTGTCGTAGCCCTCCGTCATTTCAGATAAGTCCTACTTAGTATCCGTGCTACGTTTGTTGGCATGCGTCAAGACGTGGTGTGCGGTAGCTAACTAGTATTTATCTGCTTATGCATATGATGCAGATTGGATTAGGGTAGTCGTACGACTTTGTTGGCCTGCGTCAAGGGTCGTGCGGGTGGGTTTAATTCAATCAAGAAATGACGGGTTGAACTTGACTAGCGCACTATGGTTTGTTGGCCTACGTCAAGGTCATGGGACGCTCGGGGCAAAATTATCGGGAATTTCAAGTGTTGAAATTTGCAACGAGATTGAATACCTTCTATGAGATAGTTGGATCCCGATACCCGCTGCGAGTAAGAGTTACTCCTGGGAGAGTTTTACACATTAAAATTAGCCAATCAAGTAGGTGTCTAGAAAGGTGTCAACGGGGTTACGCCTCTGCGAAAACGAGCTTTAATGTAATTAGGTTCGTGCGAAAGCACGGGGAACCTCCCTCAAAGTACCGACACTGGCCTGGTTGAAAGATTGGCGAAATTGTTGGGTGTAATTAATCTCGGCTAGTCTTTCCTTTTAGGGTTTGAAGGAAGATTTGATAAAAACAGTGGGAGCCATCCTGATTAGATAAAATAATAACCAATCTGTTCTTGCAAGAGCATACGCAGAGTGTTTTCTTCTTTCTCTCTCCAGGTAGCGACGATATCACGCCTTAATCAAGATAATAATACAGATGTATTGACCGAACCCGCTTGTTATACCGAGCTAGGGGAACGTTGGTCCCGCTCCAACTTATAATTGTTATAAGACAGAGCAGGAAATAGGGGATTACCAGGATTCCCGTGCCGCCCAAACGAAGAAAGTGCATGAGGATGCATCTTCTTCGGGTGTATTCATTACAGAGAACTGTTTCTCAGTATCCTTTACATCCTGGGTATGAGATACCGGATCAGGATCCCACATATGTAATTTGTTACATGGGCTACAAATAGGTAGAGAACTGAGAACGGGTGATAAGTTTCATGAGATAGAAACGGTGCAAGTGTTGCAGCCAAGTCAGTTGGTAGTGTTAGTTATATGTATGCCCAAGAGGCCATTACTATACATAGGATGTATATTGTAGTGGATGCTTGGACATATATAGGGATGTTTTCTTGCTCGATATGATAGTATACTATCTGTTTACTCTTTACCTTAACATGCACACTGATTGTCTCTCTGTTACATGTTGGTAAAGCGCTTAGGATGTGTACTTGACTACCTGGACTATGGTGCGGATCATACTAGTGGGGACATGGTAGTCCATAAGTACATACTTCAAGGTCCCTAGTCGTGGGTGTATCGAGACGGGGCATCGATATACCAGAGTAGACTAGCGTGTAGCTTCTCGACCCATGTAGATAGGCAATAGATGATCCTATATCCATTGGTGTTTGACATCAGAGATGATATACGGGTGCTCAGTGGAGACTGGGTATACTGGACGGACTCGCCGGGAACTTCCAGATGGTATTATACCTTACGTCAGATGGCAGTTCTCTGGTGACACTGGTACAGGTTAGTCTGTAGACCCGAGATCGTCATAGAGTCTTGTGTGATTCCCACTGTGCTTTGATTTCCATCATACCACATCCAAGAGGGCATGCAAAAAGGTGGCTTTTGGGTACAGTCCCGAATCACATGGAGGCAATGAGCGATAGGAGGGGTTTCGTCTCTCCCGGTATAGGGAGTTGATGTTGCGCTGTGCTCGATTGGCTATAACAGGAAGTCCTTGGCCAAGGCTGCTTTAGGGATTTACTGGTAAGTGTTACCAGTAGTTTCTCGACCCGTTATGAGCCTCATATCGACACGACTTATCGAGTTATTGGGGTCTGACGTTTACCACCCCTAGGCGAGATATGCGACATATCAGACGAACAGACCGGACTGTACGGTAAGTGTTACTGGTTGGATTCACAGGAGTGTGAGCGGGCTTGCTCGTTGATTTTCTGATCGCTCAATACCCGGGTGGCCGTTACGTTTAGCAGACCGCTTGCGGCTTGTGGGTGTTTGATATGATCATCACCTACTGCCGGCGTATTGACGAGTCTTTAAAGTCCTACACAGAGGTTTCCTGGCTCAAGCGAAACGAAATAGGAGCGCATATGAGATATGTACGGGACCGAGAATAATACCAGTATGTGATACTGTATTCTATTCTCGCGATTTGTATCATCAGTCGGTTATATGTGATATAGCCGGGTTACCGAATCAAGTGTTGATTTGATATATTGATACACTTGATATTAGTCGGTTATATGCAGTATGACCGGATCATTAAATCAAGTGTTGATTTAATGATTTAATGTATAATTATATATTTGATATATTACTTTACATTAACTAGTATGTGTTCACTTAAGATTGATTTTCTCACTTGAAGTGCACAAGTTGTATATGTGATATATTTTTGTGCACTAGTTTATATCATGTTTGATGATACATGCAAACTTGGGTGTGTGTATGGATTATACCATGTGTAGGTTAAAGGTTTAGTTTTTTCTTTAATTTATTTGATTTATGTAAAATAAAATGGTGGCTTACTTTGTCTTTGCTTGAAGCTTCATGAAGCTTTCAAGCATCTTTGACAAAGTCCACCATTTTGTTTTACATAAGATTTTCCTTAACCTAACCTTTAACTTAAACTTGAGTTTAGTCTCTACAAAGGTTAATCTCACCCATGGTTGCAATATGATAACTTCACTTGATTATTCTTTTCATATAATTCTTTTTTCCATTCTTTTCTTCTTCTTCTTCATGAAGAAAAGAAAACCTTGCTAGAAAATTCCAAGTGTTGAAATCAAGTGAGAAATCCAAATCCAAAATAAACCCACTTCCTATTTCTTCATCCTCTACCACTTTCCATGTTGTATAGGGTGTTTTCTTCACAAGTTTCATGACCTAGTGAAGATGGAGCTTGAGTTTGAGTCGCCTCGACGTAGATCATCTTCAGCATCGAAGTCAACGACCTAGCCCGATCATTTCTCCGACGAAACCATCGCTAGAGTCCGGGATTCCGATGATCGCAGCGGAGGGACGTCATCACGGAGCTTTAGAAGTGGAGGACCGGATCTACAAAAGGTTGTAGTCACTTTCACTTGTAGTTAAGTTGTTAACTTGCATGTTCTTTCGCCTTACCTCTAGTAATCGATCTAGTTTAGGGTTTCTCGGCACTGGAAAAATTGAATTTGGCATGGTTGATGCCTTGTGGAACCTCTTGAGTGTGCCTAGGAACCCTACAGTGGTATCAGAGCCTAGCTAGAGCTTTAGGAGAAGTGTAGATGAAACTAGAAGTCCGATCGAACCAAATATCCCCCGATTAAACCCTTCTCTGTACTTTTTTCAAAACTGTGGATTTTTGTGAATTAAAAATGCTCAGAAAATTAAGCAGGAAATATAAGAATTACTGTGAAGTATGGACCCCTAACTCAACATTTTGACCGCGGAACCGCGGCCAAACCAAGGGTTTGGCGGCGGTCCCGCGGCCCAAATTGTGAATTAGTCCCTCAAACTTCACTTATTTATTCTTAGGTCCTTTCTTGTCATTTTTTTCTGGGAATTTTTTAATTCCACTCAAGTGTTGAGTTTTCTAGGGTTTTATTGGGGACTCGTTAATTCGATCGGAGAATTTAACTTCGTTTATGTCTTTCCGGATATTTTAGAAACTGTTAAAAAGTTCGACTGGATATAAATACCCATTTTTTCCCCTGCCGGGAAATTTCCAAGTGTTGGATTTTTCCGTAGTTTAAGAACGTTCTAAGTAGTGCAAGTAACGCGATGGACCCTCTAGAAGACAACAAACCTTAACTCGATTATGTGACCGTCTTGAACTGCCCTTTGAACCTTAGGGTTTAGGGCAGTACGGCGTGCCACATGTGAGACGTTGGCTTGACCCTTCTACGGCTGGAACGTTGGTACTGTGGCATGAAGTGGATGTTTTTAAACTTATTTATGTGTTGAGCTTTTCGGGAAAACTTGGGTGTTTGATTATTCGATCGGAAAGTTTAACATTGTCTATTTATCTGGAATGTGATACAATATTTGGAATCCACAAGTAGTTATGAGATAACTGAATGAATGTTATAAATCTAGCACTTTAGTCTCACTTGATCGGTTGCCACGGAATTTTGATGTGATCAAAAGTCCGTTGCAATTACGTTGCGTACGCGGATACTCACCGGGTAAACTTAATAGACAGCCACGCCCCATAGCCCCGACCAAGTGACTGTAGGAGAACCCCATCGCCGAAAGCATCCGTTTGGGTGCTCGCGGCAGCGGTGTTCCGCCTTGGTGCACTTTGTCGACGGCAACCGGGGGTGCGGCCGTCTACTAAAGTTTACGACGAGCATTCGATCAGGATGTCGGGAATCTTGCTGAATTGCCCGACTTGTTATTGAAAAGTGTTTTCGAAAATGAGACTAAAATCCAGGGTTTATAATTATTAGGCATGCGATGTCTAAGGAATTCATTTGGTTAGGCATGCGATGTCTAAAGGGGTTGCGGATTCCAACTGTTGTAGTTTTACACTTTCTTTTCTGTGACCGTAAGTGTAATATGTGATATCGCCGGTTTCGTTGCTATATGTCAACGACAATTGGGATGCGCACATTTACTTACGTTGACGACATGTGATGTTATGTGTTGCTGGATATGTTATATTGGATCGTCGCGTTTTGAATAGCCGGGGGTTTTATGTGAGATGGGAATTTTTATTTTCATTCATGTAAAATTTATTGTATGTAATATTCTTTTATTGGGGAACTTCCGGGTTGAGGTTGATGTTACCATTTGTATATTATTTACTTTTCCGCACTAGGATAGACCTAAGGAGGAGAGCACAAGTAACCGGGTTCTAGAGTCCAGTGGGAGACCAACTCAAGGAGTCGAGTCCGGGTCACTTAACTCTAGAATTGGTAGGGTTGCTTGCCGCTCTCGTAGGTGTCTAGGGGTGTGGGTTTGGCTATTCATCGCGACTGTGGAATCCGTGTTTTATACAGGCTCGTATTGAAAACACGGACGTCCTAGTATATCCAATGTTTCATATGTTTCTTCTGCTGCGATATCCGTGATGTGGTCATTTGATATGTTGTGATGGATACTGTATATAGTATATATGATATATTATATATACATTACTTATGTTTTGCATTCGCGCTAGCCCTGCCCCGCTCTGTCGTTAGTTACCTAACCTTACGGTGCACGAGGGGACATCGAGGCGAATGCGGATGGAATATGTGTACGTCGTATTTATCTATGATGTTTAGGTGATTTAAATGATGGGACTTCATTAATATGATTAATGAAAGAAAAGAAACCTAAAAGATGTTGTGGAATCGAATTTTCAAAAACAGGTAGGTACAGTTCTTGCTTTGCATCGCGGTGTTCCATGTAGAACATCCTGCATCTTATTCGATAAGGAAAGGGCCGAGATCCCTTCACCGGGAGTGACCCCTTTAGCAATAACTGGCAGATGCTACAACCCTCGGTTTGTCTTTTGATTGCTCCTATAGTTCTTGCTTTGCACAGCGGTATATATGATATATCCAGCACCTTATTCGATGAGGAAAGGGCCGACAATCCCTTCACCGGGAGTGACCCCTTTAGCAAAACTAGAAAAGCCTAAAAAACACTCCATTTCAAAATCATTTGATTGCACAACGATATCAAGTTCATTAAGAAATAGTTTTCAGAAGAACCTGTCGTAGCCCTCCGTCATTTCAGATAAGTCCTTCTTAGTATTCGTGCTGCGTTTGTTGACCTTGTCAAGGCGCAGTGTGCGGTAGCTGACCAGTATTTATCTGCTTATGCATATGATGCAAATTGTTTTAGGGTAGTCGTACGGCCTTGTTGACCTTGTCAAGGGTCGTGCGGGTGGGTTTGATTCAATCAAGAAATGACGGGTTGAACTTGACTTGCGGTCTATGGTTTGTTGACCTTGTCAAGGTCATAGATCGTTCGGGGCAAAATTATCGAGAATTTCAAGTGTTGAAATTTGCAATGAGATTGCATACCTTCTATGAGATTGTTGGATCCCGATACCCACTGCGAGTAATTGTTACTCCTGGGAGAGTTTTACACATTACAATTAGCCGATCAAGTAGGTGTCTAGACAGGTGTCAACGGGGTTACGCCTCTGGGAAAACGAGGTTTACATTAATTAAGTCCGTGCGAAAGCACGGGGAACCTCCCTCAAAGTACCGACACTGGCCTGGCTGAAACATTGGCGAACTTGTAGCGTGTAATTAATCCCGGCTAGTCTTTCCTTTTAGGGTTTGAAGGAAGATTTGATAAAAACAGTGGGAGCCATCCCAATTAGATAAAATAATAACCAATCTGATCTTGCAGGAGCGCACGCAGAGTGTTTTCTTCTCTCTCTCTCCAGGTAGCGACCATGCCACGCCTTAATCAAGATAATAAAACAGATATATTGACCCAACCCGCTTGTTATACTGAGCTGGGGAACGTTGGTCCCGCTCCAACTTATAATTGTTATAAGACAGAGCAGGAAATTGGGGAATACCAGATTTTCCGTGCCCCCAAACGAAGAAAGTGCATGTTGATGCATCATCTTCGGGTGTGTTCGTTACACAGAACTGTTTCTCAGTATCCTCTGCGTCCTGGGTATCTAATACCGGATCAGGATCCCACATATGTAATATATTACATGGGCTACAGAAAGGTAGAGAACTGAGAACGGGTGATAAGTTTCATGAGGCAGAAAACGGTGCAAGTGTTGCAGCCAAGTCTGTTGGTCACTGTCACCCTGTATTACAAGAATATATTGATTCTGAACAAATGTTATTAGATGCCGAACCTGATATACAAAATCATATCAATCTCTTTATTTAGATAAAGAAGGATATAATTTTGTATTGTTGGATAATGTTTTGAACATTTCCTAAATCAAGAGTTGATCGGTTCAGGCACGTTATCTAAAAGCATTAACGTTCTAAATCAAACTACAGTTCTTAGTATACAGAACACACACAAGAGGAAGAGTTCAGAAATGAACGAATCCTTCTTGAGGCATTGTAGACTAGGTCATATCAATGCGACCCAACTAGATGAAGTTACATTAAGATGCATATTTAAATTAGTTTGAATTTACATCTTGTGAAACTTGCCAGTCATGTCACAGAGATAAGATGACCATAGCTCTGTTTATAGGAAACAGAGAAAGAGTTAGTGAACTCTTGGGATGATACATATTGATGTATGAAGGTCCCTTGTCTACAAATGCCAAGACCGGTTCTTTGTACTTCATTAAATTCTCTGATGATCTCTCGAGATTCAGACCTATGTTCCTGTTAAAACACAAGTCCGAACCTTATGAGATATTCACAGAATATAAGTTAGAAGTAGAGAACCAAAAACGGGAATAAGTATTATGTCCTTTGATGTGATCAAGGAGGAGACTACTTGAGAACTGGATTCCTGGACTATTCTAAGAATGAGATTCTCTCAGCATTACTCCTCCGAATACACCTCAGCACCTCGGTGTATCGGGGCGGAGCGATAGCACCCTATGTGATATGGTGTGCTCTATGATGAGTACTACTGAGTTTCCTATTTCCTTTTAGGGAGTTATGCACTTATGAAGTTGCATACCTATTGAATAGGGTTCCGATCAAATCAGATGCCTACCATTTCATATGAGATATGGAAAGGGAAAAGCCCATCTCTTAAGTCAGTTAAGATTTGGGGTTTTCTGGCCTATGTCTAAAAGCAAAATACGGACAAGCTCGAGGCAAAGTCAGATCTGTGGAAGTTTGTTGGATATCCCAAGCATACGCAAGGGAATATCTTCTACCTAACCGAGGAACAAAAGATGCTTTGTTACTCAGCATGCCAACTTTGTGAAAGGGAATTTCTTATGAAGAAATTTGTGGACATGAGGTAGAACTGGAAAGAGTTCCAGCTATACAAACTGCAGCTGATGATTTGGTAGAACCAAAGGATTCAATAGCAACCAACGAACCTCAGCCTCTCCACCGATCTAGTAGGGTTCCTCACCCACCTGAAAGAAACTTCGGTTTCTCTATGACAGTGGGAGCAAGGATTACATCATGAGATGATGACCCAACTAGTTTCGGGCTGGCTATCAGGAGTAGGACTCTGTAAGAATGGCTGGATGCTTATCGATCTGAGATGGAATCCTTATACACCAAAAAAGTATGATCTTTGTTTGCTTTATCTGAAGGGTTAAATCCCCATCAGGAGCAAGCATATCTTGAGAAGATTACTTGGTGTACATGGAAAAGTTAAGACTTTCAAAGCTAGACTTGTTAAAGGATTTGCATCATTGACCAGGTATGGATTATAATGAAACCTTTTCTAAGTAACTATGCTTAAATCCATCCAGATCCTACTTGCCACGGCTACATACCATGACTACGATATCTGGCGGTTGGGTGTCATGACTGCTTTTCTAAATGATGTTTTAGAAGAGAGAGTCTATAAGAACACAGTCAGAGGGATTCGTAGACAGAGGGAGAAGCGGAAACGTGTGCAAGATGTTTTATGTGATAAAGAAGGCATCGCGGACTTGGAACATCTGTTTTGATGAGTTAGTCAAAGAGTTTGACATCATCAAAATGGTAGATGAACCTTGTATATACAAAAAGGTAGTAGGGAGTATGTTGGTGATCCTCGTAGAGTACGTGGATGACATACTCATGATAGGGAAGGAGTTTCCTATGCTACGCTCGGTCAATCTCCGCTTATCACAAGGATTCTCCATATAGGATCATAATGATACCTCCTGAATCCTGGATTTCGGATCTATGAGATAGATCTAATTGGATATTAGGATACACACTAGTTGTAGTGAGATGGTATCAATTGATCCTTGGGAGAATCACTGGAAAGGTTCCAGGGTGATAAGGATGACTGAATGTCAGTCACAGGCAATGTCTTTACCCTCAGTAAAGGCACGGTATGTTGGAAGAGTTCCAAGCTAGATACCGTGGCCTACTAGACGATAAAGGCTGGATACATCGCTACCAAAGATGCTACCAAAGAGGAAGTATGGGTATATATATTAGTTCATGAGATGAACTTTTTTCCTTCCATTGTGTGACAATAGAGTTGTGGCTTATGCCAAGGAACGCCCGTCCCATCAGTGATCCAGACATATTCTTAGGCAGTATCACCTGATCGTGGAGATGGTTGATCTCCAGGGAATCGAGGTTAGGAGAGTAGACTAAGAGGAAAACACGGCGGATCCACTCACAAAGGCCTTTTCCCATAGAGAGACTTTTATGGGATGGTTGAGTATGAGATACTACAACCACTGCTATCAGATGGCCCTAGTGCAAGTGGGAGATTGTTAGTTATATGTATGCCCTAGAGGCATTACTATACATAGGATGTATATTGTAGTGGATGCTTGGAAATATATAGGGATGACTTTCTTGCTCGATATGATAGTATGCTATCTGGTTACTCTTTACCTTAACATGCACACTGATTGTCTCTCTGTTACATGTTGGTAAAGCCCTTAGGATGTGTACTTGACTACCTGGACTATGATGCGGATCATACTAGTGGGGACATGGTAGTCCATAAGTACAACCTTCAAGGTCCCTAGTCGTGGGTGTATCGAGACGGGGCATCGATATACCAGAGTAGACTAGCGTGTAGCTTCTCGACCCATATAGATGGGCAATGGATGATCCCATATCCATTGGTGTTTGACATCAGAGATGATATACGGGTGCTCAGTGGAGACTGGGTACACTGGACGGACTCGCCGAGAACTCCCAGATGGTATTATACCTTACGTCAGATGGCAGTTCTCCGGTGACACTGGTACAGATTAGTCTGTAAACCCGAGATCGTCATAGTGTCTTGTGTGATTCCCATTGTGCTTTGATTTCCATCATACCACGTCCAAGAGGGCGTGCAAAAAGGTGGCTTTTGGGTACAGTCCCGAATCATATGGAGGCAATGAGCGATAGGAGGGGTTTCGTCTCTCCCGGTATAGGGAGTTGATGTTGCGCTGTGCTCGATTGGCTATAACAGGAAGTCCTTGGCCAAGGCTGCTTTAGGGATTTACTGGTAAGTGTAACCAGTAGTTTCTTGACCCGTTATGAGCCTCATATCGACACGACTTATCGAGTTATTAGGGTCTGACGTTTACCACCCCTAGGCGAGATATGCGACATATCAGACGAACAGACCGGACTGTACGGTAAGTGTTACTGGTTGGATTCACAGGAGTGTGAGCAGGCTTGCTCGTTGATCTTCTGATCGCTCAATACCCGGGTGGCCGTTACGTTTAGCAGACCGCTTGCGGCTTGTGGGTGTTTGATATGATCATCACCTACTGCCGGCGTATTGACGAGTCTTTAGAGTCCTACACAGAGGTTTCCTGGCTCAAGCGAAACGAAATAGGAGCGCATATGAGATATGTGCGGGATCGAGAATAATACCAGTATGTGATACTGTATTCTATTCTCGCGATTTGTATCATCAGTCGGTTATATGTGATAAAGCCGGGTTACCGAATCAAGTGTTGATTCGATATATTGACACACTTGATATTAGTCGGTTATATGCAGTATGACCGGATCATTAAATCAAGTGTTGATTTAATGATTTTATGTATAATTATATATTTGATATATTACTTTACATTAACTAGTATGTGTTCACTTACGATTGATTTTCTCACTTGAAGTGCACAAGTTCTATATGTGATATATTTTTGTGCACTAGTTTGTATCATGTTTGATGATACATGCAAACTTGGGTGTGTGTATGGATTATACCATGTTTAGTTAAAGGTTTAGTTTTTTATTTAATTTATTTGATTTATGTAAAATAAAATGGTGGCTTACTTTGTCTTTGCTTGAAGCTTCATGTAGCTTTCAAGCATCTTTGACAAAATCCACCATTTTGTTTTACATAAGATTTTCCTTAACCAAACCTTTAACTTAAACTTGAGTTTAGTCTCTACAAAGGTTAATCTCATCCATGGTTTCAATATGATAACTTCACTTGATTATTCTTTTCATATAATTCTTTTTTCTATTCTTTTCTTTTTCTTCTTCATGAAGAAAAGAAAACCATGCTAGAAAATTCCAAGTGTTGAAATCAAGTGAGAAATCCAAATCCAAAGTGAACCCACTTCCTATTTCTTCATCCTCTACCACTTGCCATGTTGTATAGGGTGTTTTCTTCACAAGTTTCATGACCTAGTGAAGATGGAGCTTGAGTTTGAGTCGCCTCGACGTAGATTATCTTCGGCATCGAAGTCAACGACCTAGCCCGATCATTTCTCCGATGAAACCATCGCTAGAGTCCGGGATTCCGATGATCGCAGTGGAGGTACGTCATCATGGATCTTTAGAAGTGGAGGACCGGATCCACAAAAGGTTGTAGTCGCTTTCACTTGTATTTCAGTTGTTAACTTGCATGTTCTTTCGCCTTACCTCTAGTAATCGATCTAGTTTAGGGTTTCTCGGCACCGGAAAATATTAATTTGGCATGGTTGATGCCTTGTGGAACCTCTCGAGTGTGCCTAGGAACCCTACAGGTAGTTATCACCCTGTATTACCAAAATACATTGATTCTGAACGAATGCCATTAGATACCGAACCTGATATACAACATCATATCAGTCTCTTTATTAGTAAAGAAATGATATAATTTTGTATTGTTGGATAATTTTTTGAACATTTCCTATATCAAGAGTTGATCGGTTCAGGCACGTTATCTAAAAGTATTGACGTTCTAAATCAAACTACAGTTCTTAGTATACAGAACATACACAAAAGGAAGAGTTCAGAAATGAACGAATCCTTCTTGAGGTATTGTAGACTAGGTCATATCAATGTGACCGGACAAGCTGAAGTTACATATAGATGCATATTTAAATTAGTTTGAATTTACATCTTGTGAAACTTGCCGGTCATGTCACAGAGATAAGATGACCATATCTTTGTTTTTAGGAAACAGAGAAAGAGTTAGTGAACTCTTGGGATGATACATGTTGATGTATGAAGGTCCCATGTCTACACATGCCAAGACCGGTTCTTTGTACTTCATTACATTCTCTGATGATCTCTCAAGATTCAGACATATGTTCCTGTTGAAACACTAATCCGAAGCTTTTGAGATATTCACAGAATATAACTTAGAAGTAGAGAACCAAAAACGGGTTTAAGTATTATATCCTTTGATGTGATCAAGGAGGAGAATACTTGAGCACGAAATTCCTGGATTATTCTAAAGGAGAATGAGATTTTCTCTCAGCATTACTCCTCTGTATACACCACAGCACGTCGGTGTATCGGGGCGGAGCAATCACACCCTATAAGATAAGGTGTGCTCTATGATAAGTGCTACTGAGTTACCTATTTCCTTTTGGGGGTTATGCACTTGTGAAGCTGCATACCTATTGAATGGCGTTCCAACCAAATCAGTTGCCTACCACTTCATATGAGATATGAATAGGGAAGAGCCCATATCTTAAGTATGTTAAGATTTGGGGTTGTCCAGCCTATGTCTAAAAGCATAATTCGGACAAGCTCAAGGCAAAGTCAGATCTGTGGAAGTTTGTTGGATATCCCAAGCATTTGCAAGGGAATATCTTCTACCAAACCGAGGAACAAAAGGTGTTTTATTTCTGTTGGGTTGCTAGGCACGCGCACAAGGGTCTACGAGGCATCAACCATGCCCGATTAAAAATTTAGCCGTGCCGAACAACTCGAATACGGATCTTTAAACTAGAGATTAGGCGAAAACTAACATGTTAACAACTTAACACTAAGTGAGAGGGATTACAACCTTTGTAGATCCGATCCTTCACTTCATATGCTCCGTGTTGTGGTCCTTTCGCTGCGATCATCGGGATCCGGACTCTCGAGAGGTTCCACGAAGAGAAAGACGCAACCTTTGCTTCCGATCTTCGATACTAAGAGGATCTACCTTGAAGTTTCTTTAACACAAGCTAACACTCATGAAATGATGTGAACACCCTCATCTAAATGGCAAGGGAAGAAGAGGATGATGAAATAGGATTTTTGCTCTCTTTATTTATCTTTTTCTCATATTTATTCATCACTTTTTGAAAAACTAGTAAGCTTTTTCATTAAAGAATGAAGGAGGAAGAAGATGAATAATGTTGTGAATCCTTTTGTGATGAATAATGCAAAAGAGATAATGATGAATTATGCAACCATGGTTGACTTAACCATTGTAGAGAATTGACCAAGGGTTAGGGTTTGGGTTGAGTTAAGAATGAGTCATAACAAAATATCTTACACAAAACAAAAAGAAAACCTTCTAGAATCTACTAGAAGTCATTAACCCAAATCAAACCCTAATCTTGATTAATCTTTACAAAACATGTTGCATTATTTATCATATCATGTTACAATATTATATATCACATATATAATATTTATCGTAACAAAATAAAATAATACAATTAACATATATCGCATATATATCAATGTATTACCCGAGTGAGAAAAAGAATCTTTTAGTGAGCAAATATTAGTTAATGTAATTTAATATATCATATATATTATTATACATTAAATTATCGAATCAGCACTTGATCCGACAATCCGGCTATATCGCATATAACCGACTAATATTTATCCGTACCGATTCATCGAATCAACACTTGATCCGATGACCCGGCTGATATCAAATATCGCGAGAATATAATACGGTATCACATATCGCATTATCCTCGGTCCCGCACATATCACATATGTGCTCCTACTCCGTTTTTCCTGAGCCAAGAAACCTCTGTGTAAGACTCTAAAGAATCATCAATACGCCGGTAGTAGGTGATGATCATATCAAACACCCACAAGCTGCAAGCGGTCAGCTAAACGTAACAGCTACCCAGGTATTGAGCGCTCAGAAGATCAACAAGCAAGCCTGTACATTCTCCTATGAATCCAAACAGTAACACTCCCGTACAGTCCGGTCTCATCGTCTGATATGTTGCATATCTCGCCTAGGGGTGGTAAACGTCAGACCCCAGTAGCTCGATAAGTCGTGTAGATTTGAGGTCTATTACAGTTCGAGAAACTACTGATAACACTTACCAGTAAATCGCAGCAACCCTGGCCAGGGATTTCCGGTTATAGCCAATCGAACACAGCACAACATCAACTCCCTATACCGAGAGAGACGAATCCCATCCTATCGCTCATTGCCTCCATGTGATTCGGGACTGTACCCAAAAGACACCTTTTTTCACGCCTTCTTGGACGTAGTTTGATGGAAATCAAAGCACAGTGGGAATCACACAAGACTCTATGACGATCTCGGGTCAATAGACTACTCTGTGCCAGTGTCACCGGAGAACTGCCATCTGACGTGAGGTATAATACTATCTGGGAGTTCTCGGCGAGTTCGTCCAGTGTACCCAGTCTCTACAGAGCACCTGTACACCATCCTTGATGTCAAACACCGATGGATATGGGATCATCCATCGCCCATCATATGGGTCAAGATGCGTATACGCTAGTCTACTCTGGTGTATCGATGCCCTGTCTCGATACACCCTCGACTAGGAACAATTATAGGATATACTCGTCGACTACCGTGGCCCCACTAGTATGATCTCATCATAGTCGCAGTAGTCGAGTACATATCCTAAGGGCTTTATCAACATGTAATATAGAGACAATCAGAGTACATGTTAAGATAAAGTACAACCAGATAGCATACTATCATGTCGAGCAAGAAAGTCCTCCTTATATATGTCCTAGCATCCACTACAATATACATCGTATGTACAGTAATGGCCTCTAGGGCATACATATAACTAACAATATCCCACTTGCACTAGGGCCATCTGTTATGGTATCGCATACCCAACAATTAGCTGCGGTTGAAGTATCTCATACTCAACCATCCCATAAAAGTCTCTACTGGGAAAAAGGCCTTTGTGAGTGGATCCACGCTGTTGTCCTCTGTGTCTACTCTCCTAACCTGGATCTCCCTGGAGATCAACCATCTCCATGATCAGGTGATACTGCCTAAGAATTATATCTGGATTTCTGATGGGACGTTAGTTCCTTGGCTAAAGCCACAACTCCATTGTCACACAATGGTAGGAACGAAGTTCATCTTATGAACTTATATATATCCAGACTGCCTCTTTGGTAGCATCCTTGGTAACGATGTATCTTGCCTTTAATCGTCTAGTATGTCACGGTATATAGCTTGGAACTCTTCCAACATACCGTCCTTCCACTGAGGGTATAGACAAGCCTGCGACTGACATTCAGTCGTCCTTATCACCCTGGAACCTTTCCAGTGTTCTTCCCAGGATCGATTGATATCATCTCACTACAACTAGTGAGTGTCCTAACATCCGATTAGATCTATCTCATAGATCCAAAACCCAGGATTTAGGAGGTATCACTTTGATCCTATATGGAGAATCCTTGTGATAAGCGGAGATTGACCGAGCGTAGCATAGGAAACTCCTTCCCTATCAATAGTATGTCATCCACGTACTCTACGAGGATCATCACCATACTCTCTGCTACCTTTTCGTATATACAAGGTTCATCTACCATTTTGATGAAGTCAAACTCTTTGACCACCACATCAAAACAGATGTTCCAACTCCGCGATGCCTGCTTTATCATATGAAGCATCTTGCACACGTTTCCGCTGCTCACACTGTCTACGAAGCCTTCTGGCTGTGTACTTATAGACGGTCTTTTATAAAACATCATTTTGAAAAGCAGTCATGACACCCAACCACCAGATATCGTAGTCATGGTATGCAGCCGTGGCAAGTAGGATCTGGATGGACTTAAGCATAGATCCTTAGAAAAGGTTTCAACATAATCCATACCTGGTTTATGATGCAAACCTTTAACAAGTCTAGCTTTGAAAGCCTCAACTTTTCCATGTACACCAAGTAATCTTCTCAAGATATACTTGCTTCTGATGGGGATTTAACCCTTCAGATAAAGCAACCAAAGTCCATACTTTGTTGGTGTATAAGGATTCCATCTCAGATCGCTAAGAATCCAGCCATTCTTACAGAGTCCCACTCCTGATGGCCAGCTCGAAACTAGTTGGGTCATCATCTCATGATGCAATCCTCGCTCCCACCGTCATAGAGAAACCAAAGTATCTCTCAGGTGGGTGAGGAACCCTACTAGATCGGCGAAGAGGCTGAGGTTCGTTGGAAACTATTGAATCCTTTGGTTCTACCAAATTATTAGCTGCAGTTTGTATAGCTGGAATCTTTCCAGTTCTACATAACAGACCTTGCCTCGAGCTTGTCCAGATTTTGCTTTTAGACATAGGCCGGACAACCCCAAATCTTAACAAACTTAAGATATGGGCTCTTACCTTTCCATATCACATATGAAGTGGTAGGCAGCTGATTTGATTTGAATCCTATTCAATAGGTATGCAGCTTCTCAAGTGCATAACTCCCAAAAGGAAATAAGAAACTTAGTAGTACTCATCATAGAGCACACCATATCTAATAGGGTGAGTTTGCTCTGCCCCGATATACCATCGAGCTATGGTGTATACGGAGGAGTAATGCTGAGAGAGAATCTCATTCTCCTTTAGAATAGTCCAGGAATTCCGTACTCAAGTATTCTCCTCCTTGATCACATCAAAGGACATAATACTTATACCCATCTTTGGTTCTCTACTTCTAATTTATATTCTGTGAATATCTCAAAAGCTTCGGACCTGTGTTTCAACAGAAACATATGTCTGAATCTTGAGAGATTATCAGAGAATGTAATAAAGTAGAAAGAACCGATCTTGGCACGTGTAGACAGGGGACCTTACATACATCAACATGTATCAATCCCAAGAGTTCACTAACTCTTTCTCTGTTTCCAATAAACAGAGCTGTGGTCATCTTATCTTTGTGACATGACCGGAAAGTTTCACAAGATGTAAATTCAAACTAGTTTAAATATGCATCTATATGTAACTTAGCTAGTCGGGTCGCATTGATATGACCTAGTCTACAATACCTCAAGAAGGATTCGTTCATATCTGAACTCTTCCTCTTGTATGTGTTTCGTATACTAAGAACTGTAGTTTGATTTAGAACATCAATGCTTTTAGATAACGTGCCTGAATCGATCAACTTTTGATATAGGAAATGTTCAAAACATTATCCAACAATACAAAATTATATCACTTCTTTACTAATAAAGAAACTGATATGATGTTGTATATCCGGTTCGGTATCTAATAACATTTGTTCAGAATCAATGTATTCAGGTAATACAGGGTGATAGTGACCAACAGACTTGGCTGCAACACTTGCACCGTTTTCTGTCTCATGAAACTTATCACCCATTCTCAGTTCTCTACCTTTCTATAGCCCATGTAACAGATTACATATGCGGGATCCTGATCCGGTATCTCATACCCAGGACGTAAAGGATACTGAGAAACAGTTCTATGTAATGAACACACCCGAAGATGATGCATCAGCATGCACTTTCTTCGTTTGGGCGGCACGGGAAATCTGGTATTCCCCAATTTCCTGCTCTGTCTTATAACAATTATAAGTTAGAGCGGGACCAATATTCCCCAGCTCAGTATAACAAGCGGGTTTGGTCAATATATCCGTTTTATTATCTTGATTAAGGCGTGATTTGGTCGCTAACTGGAGAGAGAGAGAAGAAAACACTCAGCGTATGCTCTTGCAAGATTAGATTGGTTATCTAATATATCTAATCAGGTTGTCTCCCACTGTTTTAGTCAAATCTTCCTTCAAACCCTAAAAGGAAAGACTAGCCGGGATTAATTACACGCTACAAGTTCGCCAATCTTTCAGCCAGGACAGTGTCGGTACTTTGAGGGAGGTCCCCCGTGCTTTCGCACGAACCTAATTAATGTAAACCTCGTTTTCCCAGAGGCTTAACCCCGTTAACACCTTTCTAGACACCTACTTGATCGGCTAATTGTAATGTGTAAAACTCTCCCAGGAGTAACTCTTACTCGCAGCGGGTATCGGGATCCAACTATCTCATAGAAGGTATGCAATCTCATTGCAAATTTCAACACTTGAAATTCCCAATAATATTTTACCCCTAGCACTTATGACCTTAACTAAGGTCAACATATCATAAGCACTAGTCAAGTTCTACCCGTCATTTCATGATTAATCAGACCCACCCTACATGACCCTCAACTATGGTCGACATAATCACATGAATGTCCTAACTAATCGCATCATATGCTGTGTAGGAAGATATCACTTAGCTACCGTACACTACGCCTCAACTAAAGTCGACATACGCAGCACGAATACTAAGTACTCTACTTCCTAAAATGACGGAGGGCTACGCTAGGTTTTTAAGAAAACCCTTTGCGTAATGAACTTGATATCGTTGTAGAATCGAGTGATTTTAAACGGAGTGTTTTTGAGTCTTTTCTAATTTTGCTAAAGGGGTCACTCCCGGTGAAGGGATCGTCGGCCTTTTCCTCATCGAATAAGGTGCGGGATATATCATATATATCACTGTGCAAAGCAGAAACTATAGAAGCAATAAAAAGACAAACCGAGGGTTGTAGCATTTGCCAGTTATTGCTAAAGGAGTCACTCCCGGTGAAGGGATCTCGGTCGTTTCCTTATCGAATAAGGTGTTGGATGTTCTACAAGGAACACCGCTATGCAAAGCAAGAACTAGAGCTACCAGTTTTTATAAACAAGTTTCTACAACATCTTAGGTTTCTTTTAGTTTCATTAATCTCATTAATGAAGTCCCATTTTTATTATGCTTCACAAGCATCTCTTTTGAAACGAAATCTGCAATATAACATATATCTCATATATATAATATAAACATTCGTCACAGGCAGTAATATAATCTCATCACAGAACATTGCAGCAGAAGAACATATATGAAATATTGGATATACTAGGACGTCCGTGTTTTCAATACGAGCCTGTATAAAACACGGATTCCACGGTCGCGATGAATAGCCAAACCCACATCCCTAGACCCCTACGAGAGCGGCAAGTAACACTGCCAATTCTAGGGTTAGGAAACCTGGTCTCGACTCCTCGAGATGGTCTCCAACTGGACCCTAGAACCCGGTTACTTGTGCTCCCCTCCTTGGGTCTACCTAATGCGGAAAAGTAAATAATATACAACGGTGACATCTTCCGCTACCTGGAAGTGCCCCAATAAAAGAATATTACATACAAATGAATTTTACATGAATGAAAAAGAAAAACTCTCATCTCACATAAAACCCCCGGCTATTCAAAACGCGACGATCCAATACAACATATCACAGCAACACATAATATCTCATATCATCAACGTAAGCAAGTATGCGTATCCCGATTGTCGTTGATGTATAGCAACGAAGCCGGCGATACACCACATACTACGCTTACGGTCACAGAAAAGAAAGTGTAAAACTACAACAGTTGGAATCCACAACCTCCTTAGACATTGCATGCCTAACCAAATCAATTCCTTAGACATCACATGCCTAACAATTATAAACCCCGCATTTTAGTCTCATTATCGAAAACTCTTTTCAATATCAAGTCGGGCAATTCAACAAGATTCCCGACGTCCTGATCGAATGCTCGTCGCAAACTTTAGTAGACGGCCGCACCCCCATATGCCATCGACGAAGTGCACTAAGGCGGAACACCGCTGCCGCGAGCACCCGAACGGATGCTTTCGGCGACGGGGTTCTCCTACAGTCACTTGGTCAGGGCTATGGGGCGTAGCTGTCTATTAAGTTTACCCGGCGAGTATCCGCGTACGCTACGTGATTGCGACGGACTTTTGATCGCATCAAAATTCCATGGCAACCGATCATCTGAGACTAAACTGCTATGTTTATAATATTCAAATCAGTTATCTCATAACTACCTGTGGATTCCAATTATTGTATCACATTCCAGATAAATAGAAAAAGTTAAACTTTCCGATCGAATCATCAAGCACCCAAGATTTCCCCAATATATCTCAACACTTGAAATCAGTTTAAAAACATCCATCACGTGCCACAGTAGCAATGGTCCAGCCGTAGAAGGGTCAAGCCAACGCCTCACATGTGGCACGCCGTACTGCCCCAAACCCTAAGGTTCAAAGGGCAGTTCAAGACGGTCACGTAATCGAGTTAAGGTTTGTTGTCTTCTAGAGGGTCCACCGCGTTACTTGCACGACTTAGAACGTTCTTAAACACGAGAAAAAAAATCCAACTTTTGAAAAATTTTCCGACAGGGGAAAAAGTGAGCTATTGATATCCGTTCGAACTTTTTAACAGTTTCTAAAATTATCCGGACAAACTAAACAAAGTTATAATATCCGATCGAATCTTTAAAGTCCCCAATACAACCCAGATTATTCAACAGTTGAATAGATATAAAAAATTCCTAGAGAACTCAGCACCAGAAAATAGGAATTACTGCGCAAAAAGCAATGCAATAGGAGACCGTACGACCGCGTAACCGCCGCACATGCCAGGCTCGTGCCGCGGTTCCGCGGTGGTATAATTGAATTAGGCCCCCGTATTTTACAGTAATTCATATTAGACCCTACTTAATTTTCTGCATATTTTTAATATGAAAAAATCACAGTTTTGAAAAAATTTCCAGAAACTAGGGTATATCGGGTTTTCCGGGTTCGATCGGACTTTAAACTTCGTCTAGACTTCTCCTAAAGCTCTAGCTTGGCTCTGATACCACTGTTGGGTTGCTAGGCACGCGCACAAGGGTCTATGAGGCATCAACCATGCCCGATTAAAAATTTAGCCGTACCGAACAACTCGAATACGGATCTTTAAACTAGAGATTAGGCGAAAACTAACATGTTAACAACTTAACACTAAGTGAGAGGGATTACAACCTTTGCAGATCCGGTCCTTCACTTCATATGCTCCGTGTTGTGGTCCCTTCGCTGCGATCATCGGGATCCGGACTCTCGAGAGGTTCCACGAAGAGAAAGACGCAACCTTTGCTTCCGATCTTCGATACTAAGAGGATCTACCTTGAAGTTTCTTTAACACAAGCTAACACTCATGAAATGATGTGAACACCCTCATCTAAATGGCAAGGGAAGATGAGGATGATGAAGTAGGATTTTTGCTCTCTTTATTTACCTTTTTCTCATATTTATTCATCACTTTTTGAAAAACTAGTAAGCTTTTTCATGAAAGAATGAAAGAGGAAGAAGATGAATAATGTTGTGAATCCTTTTGTGATGAATAATTCAAAAGAGATAATGATGAATTATGCATCCATGGTTGACTTAACCATTGTAGAGAATTGACCAAGGGTTAGGGTTTGGGTTGAGTTAAGAATGAGTCATAACAAAATATCTTACACAAAACAAAAAGAAAACCTTCTAGAATCTACTAGAAGTCATTAACCCAAATCAAACCCTAATCTTGATTAATCTTTACAAAACATGTTGCATTATTTATCATATCATGTTACAATATTATATATCACATATATAATATTTATCGTAACAAAATAAAATAATACAATTAACATATATCGCATATATATCAATGTATTACCGAGTGAGAAAAAGAATCTTTTAGTGAGCAAATATTAGTTAATGTAATTTAATATATCATATATATTATTATACATTAAATTATCGAATCAACACTTGATCCGACAATCCGGCTATATCGCATATAACCGACTAATATTTATCCGTACCGATTCATCGAATCAACACTTGATCCGATGACCCGGCTGATATCAAATATCGCGAGAATATAATACGGTATCACATATCGCATTATCCTCGGTCCCGCACATATCACATATGTGCTCCTACTCCGTTTTGCCTGAGCCAAGAAACCTCTGTGTAGGACTCTAAAGAATCGTCAATACGCCGGCAGTAGGTGATGATCATATCAAACACCCACAAGCTGCAAGCGGTCAGCTAAACGTAACAGCTACCCAGGTATTGAGCGCTCAGAAGATCAACAAGCAAGCCTGTACATTCTCCTATGAATCCAAACAGTAACACACCCGTACAGTCCGGTCTCGTCGTCTGATATGTTGCATATCTCGCCTAGGGGTGGTAAACGTCAGACCCCAGTAGCTCGATAAGTCGTGTCGATTTGAGGTCTATAACAGTTCGAGAAACTACTGATAACACTTACCAGTAAATCTCAGCAACCCTGGCCAGGGATTTCCGGTTATAGCCAATCGAACACAGCACAACATCAACTCCCTATACCGAGAGAGACGAATCCCATCCTATCGCTCATTGCCTCCATGTGATTCGGGACTGTACCCAAAAGCCACCTTTTTTCATGCCCTCTTGGACGTAGTTTGATGGAAATCAAAGCACAGTGGGAATCACACAAGACTCTATGACGATCTCGGGTCAACAGACTACTCTGTACCAGTGTCACCGGAGAACTGCCATCTGACGTGAGGTATAATACCATCTGGGAGTTCTCGGCGAGTCCGTCCAGTGTACCCAGTCTCTACTGAGCACCCGTACACCATCCTTGATGTCAAACACCGATGGATATGGGATCATCCATCGCACATCATATGGGTCAAGATGCGTATACGCTAGTCTACTCTGGTGTATCGATGCCCTGTCTCGATACACCCTCGACTAGGAACAATTATAGGATATACTCGTCGACTACCGTGGCCCCACTAGTATGATCTCATCATAGTCGCAGTAGTCGAGTACATATCCTAAGGGCTTTATCAACATGTAATATAGAGACAATCAGAGTACATGTTAAGATAAAGTACAACCAGATAGCATACTATCATGTCGAGCAAGAAAGTCCTCCTTATATATGTCCTAGCATCCACTACAATATACATCGTATGTACAGTAATGGCCTCTAGGGCATACATATAACTAACAATTTCTCAGCATGCCACCTTTGTGAAAGGGGATTTCTTGTGAAGAAATTAGTGGACATGAGGTAGAACTGGAAGGAGTTCCAGCTATACAAACTGCAGCTGTTGATTTGGTAGAACCAAAGGATTCAATAGTTTCTAACGAACCTCAGCCTCTCTGCCGATCTAGTAGGGTTCCTCACCCACCTGAGAGATACTTCGGTTTCTCTATCACAGTGGGAGTGAGGAATGCATCATGAAATGATGACCCAACTAGTTTCGAGCTGGCCATCAGGAGTGGGACTCTGTAAGAATGGCTGGATGCTTAACGATCTGAGATGGAATCCTTATACACCGACAAAGTATGGACTTTGGTTGCTTTATCTGAAGGGTTAAATCCCCATCAGGAGCAAGTATTTCTGAGAAGATTACTTGGTGTAAATGGAAAAGTTGAGACTTTCAAAGCTATGCTTATGTCCATCCATATCCTACTTGCCACGGCTACATACAATGACTACGATATCTGGCGGTTGGGTGCCATGACTGCTTTTCTAAATGTTGATTTGGAAGGGAGCGTCTATAAGTACACTGCCAGAGGGCTTCGTAGACAGTTGGAGCAGCGGAAGCGTGTACAAGTTGCTTTATGGGATAAAGCAGGCATCGCGGAGTTGGAACATCTGTTTTGATGAGTTAGTCAAAGAGTTTGACTTCATCAAAATGGTAGATGAACCTTGTATATACAAAAAGGTAGTAGAGAGTATGGTGGTGATCCTCGTAAAGTACGTGGATGACATACTCTTGTTAGGGAAGTAGTTTCCTTTGCTACGCTCGGTCAATCTCCGCTTATCACAAGGATTCTCCATATAGGATCAAATTGATACCTCCTAAATCCTGGGTTTGGATCTATGAGATAGATCTAATTGGATGTTAGGATACTCACTAGTTGTAGTGAGATGGTATCAATCGATCCTGGGGAGAATCACTGGAAAGGTTCCATGGTGATAAGGACGACTGAATGTCAGTCACATGCATTGTCTTTACCCTCAGTAAAGGGACGGTATGTTGGAAGAGTTCCAAGATAGATACCGTGGCATACTAGACGATAAAGGCTGGATACATCGCTACCAAAGATACTACCAAAGAGGCAGTCTGGGTGTATATTAGTTCATGAGATGAACTTCGTTCCTACCATTGTGTGACAATGGGGTTGTGGCTTATGCCTAGGAACGCCCGTCCCATCAGTGATCCAGATATATTCTAAGGCAGTGTCACCTGATCATGGTGATGGTTGATCTCTAGGTGATTGAGGTTAGGAGAGTAGACTCAGAGAGTAACATAGAGGATCCACTAACAAAGGCCTTTTCCCAGAGAGAGACTATTATGGGATAGTTGAGTATGAGATACTGCAACCACTGTTATCAGATGGTCCTAGTGCAAGTGGGAGATTGTTAGTTATGTGTATGCCCTAGAGGCCATTACTATACATGAGATGTATATTATAGTGGATGCTTGGACATATATAGGGAGGACTTTCATGCTCAGCATGATAGTATGCTATCTGGTTACTCTTTACCTTAACGTGTACACTGATTGTCTCTCTGTTACATGTTGGTAAAGCCCTTAGGATGTGTACTTGACTACCTGGACTATGATGCGGATCATACTAGTGGGGACATAGTAGTCCATAAGTACATCCTTCAAGTTCCCTAGTCGTGGGTGTATCGAGACGGGGCATCGATATACCAGAGTAGACTAGCGTATACCTTCTCGACCCATATAGATGGGCGATGGATGATCCCATATCCATTGGTGTTTGACATCAGAGATGATATACGGGTGCTCAGTGGAGACTGGGTACACTGGACGGACTCGCCAAGAACTCCCAGATGGCATTATACCTTACGTCAGATGGCAGTTCTCTGGTGACACTGGTATAGGTTAGTCTGTAGACCCGAGATCGTCATAAAGTCTTGTGTGATTCCCTCTGTGCTTTGATTTCCACCTTACCACGTCCAAGAGGGCGTGCAAAACGGTGGTTTTTGGGTACAGTCCCGAGTCACATGGAGTCAATAAGCGATAGGAGGGGTTTCGTCTCTCCCGGTATTGGGGGTTGATGTTGCGCTATGCTTGATTGGCCATAACAGAGAAGTCCCTGGCTAGGGCTGGTTTAGAGATTTACTGGTAAGTGTTACCAGTAGTTTCTCGACCCGTTATGAGCCTCATATCGGCATAACTTATCGGTTATTGGGGTCTGACGTTTACCACCCCTAGACTTGATATGTGACATATCAGACGAGGAGACCGGACTGTACGGTTGTGTCACTGTCAGGCTTTTTGCAGGAGTTGGAGCGGGCTTGCTTGCTGATCTTCTGATCGCTAAATACCCGGGTAGCAGTTACGTCCAGCTAGTACCACTGACGGCTTATGGGTGCTTGATATGATCATCACCTACTGCCGGCGTATTGACAAGTCTTTAGAGTCCTACATAGAGGTTTTACTGGCTCAGGCAAAACGAAATAGGAGCGCATATGTGATATGTGCGGGACCGAGAATAATGCGAGTTTGTGATACCGTATTCTATACTCGCGATGTTTGTGTCGATCGGTTATATGCGATATAACCAAGTTATCGAATCAAGGGTTGATTCGATAAGTCGATACATTGAATGTTAGTCGGTTATATGTGATATAACCGGATTATTAAGTCAATTGTTGATTTAATAATTTAGTGTATATGTGATATACTAATTTACATTACTTAACATTGGTTCACTTAAGCATTTGTTTTTCTCACTTGTGCACAAGTTCATATATATGTGATATATATTTATTTGTTTTCTTTTTTGTATCATGGTTGTTGATACAAATATCATGGGTTTATAAGACTTATACCATACTAATTATAGTGTTGGGTTTTTATATTTAAAGTAATTCTAAAATTAGTGGATGATGAGCTCACATGCATGAAGCTTCATGAAGCTTAGGGTTGCATTGACTTAGTCTACTAGTTTTGTTTTACTTAGGATATTAATAAACCTAACCACTATAATTAGCCATGGTAATGTCTTTACATGAGTTAGTATATGATACCCACTCACCTATGGTTAGCTCTCTCTCTTTAGATTAGTTTTCATTCTCATTTTAAGCTCATCTTCTTCCTCCTTCAAATTCTTTCTAGGGTTTGATAAAGAGAGAGAAACATTGTGAGAAAAGAAATTCTAAAGTGTACCCATTTCCTATTTCATCATCCTCTACTAGACTAGCACTTTAGTTTAGGGTGTTTGCTTCACTAATTCTCTAGTTAGTGAAGTAGAAGCTTGAGTTCGTATTCCCTCGACGTAGATCATCTTCGGCCTCGAAGACTTCAAGCAAAACCGTTGCCCTCTTCTCATGGAGCCGTCCGAGAGTCTGGGTGTTCGATGATCGCAGTGAAGGGACTACTACAAGGAACTTTAGAATTGAAGGACCGATCTACAAAGGTCGTATTTCGTATTCACTTAGATGTAAATGTTATTTACATGCATGTGTTACCCTAATTATCTAGCAAAGATCTTGTTTAGGGTTATTCGGCACGGCTAAAATTTTAATCGGGCATGGTGGATGCCTTGTAATACCTTGTTAGAGTGCCTAGTAACCCTACAATAACTGCAGGGTTCCCTAGGTTGGTAGCAAGGTTTCGGGAGGCATCGTCCATGTCAATTTCAAAAATTTGCCGTACTAAAGAACCCTAACCATAGAATATTAACTAGAGATTTAGAGGAACTAGCAATGCAAACAACTTTACATCTAAAGTGAATGAGGAATACAACCTTTGTAGACCGGTCCATCACTTCAAAAGCTCCATGTAGTAGTCCCTTTGCTCCAAGTAGTGAACACTCGAACTCTAGTAAGGGTTCATATGAAGAAATGAACAAGCTTGCTCGATGTCTTCGAGGCCGAAGAAGATCTACGTCGAGGAAATTCAAGCTCATGCTACCTCTTCACTAATGGTAGATTAGTGAAGCAAATAACCTAAACTAAATGACTAATATAGTATTGGATAACGAAGTAGGAAATAAGCTCACTTTAGATTTAACTTTCTCACAATATTTTCTCACTTAGAAAAAAGCTAGCAAGTTTTTTCTCATGAAGAAGAAGATGAAGTGATGATGAGAAATGAACCCATGAGGTGAGAATAGCAACCATGGGTGAGTTAATGTCATACACTAACTCATGTAGAGAATGAACCATGGCTAATCAATAATGGTTAGGTTAATAAATATCTACAAGTAAAACAAAATTAGTGGACTTTGTCAATGGTTCCACAAGCTTCTACAAACTTCAACCATGTGACTTCATCCCACTAATTTTGATTAACTTTAAATAAATAAAATCCTACATTATTTCAAGCAAGGTGTGAGTCTCATACACCCATGTAGCATGTGGCATCAAGCATGACACAAAATCATGTACATTAATATATATCACATATATACTATATGCACACTAGTGAGAAAAAGAAATGTTTAAGTGAGCTCATATTAGTTAATATAAATGAATATATCACATATATAATTATACATTAAATTATCAAATCAACTCTTTATTTAATAATCCGGTCATATCAAATACAACCGACTAATATCAAATGTAACAACTTATCGAATCAACACTTGATCTGATAACCCGTCTATATCATATATAACCGACCGATATCACATATCGCGAGAATAGAATGCGGTATCACATACGCGCATTAATCTCGGTCCCGCACATATCACATATGTGCTCCTACTTCGTTTCGCATGAACCAGGAAACCTCTGTGTAAGACTCTAAAGACTCGTCAATACGCCGGCAGTAGGTGATGATCATATCAAACACCCACAAGCCGCAAGCGGTCTGCTAAACGTATTGGCCACCCGGGTATTGAGCGATCAGAAGATCAATAAGCAAGCATGCTCATACTCCTGCAAATCCAATCAGTAACACTACCGTACAGTCCGCTCACCTCGTCAGATATGTCGCATATCACAGCCTGGGGGTGGTATAACGTCAGAACCCAATAGCCTAATAAGTCAAGCCGATGCAAGGTCCATAACAGTTCGAGAAACTACTGATAACACTTACCAGTAAATCTCAGCAACCCTGGCCAGGGATTTCGTGTTATGGACAATCGAGCATAGCGCAACATCAACTCCCAATACCGGGAGAGACGAATCCCCTCCTGTCGCTCATTGCCTCCATATGACTCGGGACCGTACCCAAAAACCACCTTTTTGCACGTTCTCATGAGCATGGTATGGTGGAAATCAAACCACAGTGGGAATCACACAAGACTATATGACGATCTCGGGTACCTGTACCAGTGTCACCAGAGAACCGCTATCTGACGATTGGTATAATACCATCTAGGAGTTCTCGACGAGTCCGTTCAGTGTACCTAGTCTCCACTGAGCACCCGTATACATTCTCCGATGTCAAACACCAATGGATATGAGATCATCCATCACCCATCATATGGGTCAAGAAGCGCATACGCTAGTCTACTCTGGAATATCGATGCCCTGTCTCGATACACCCTCAACTAGGAACAATTATAGGGTGTACTTATGGACTACCCTTGGCCCCACAAGTATGATCTCCATCGTAGTCCTGGAATTGAAATACATATCCTAAGGGCTTTATCAACATGTGAGAGCAAGACATCATCACTTATACAAGTCAACATGTTAAGACAAAGTGCAACCAGATAGCATACTATCATATCGAGCAAGAAAGTCCTCCCTATATATGTCAAAGCATCCACTACAATATATATCACATGTACAGTAATGGGCTCTAGGGCATACATATAACTAACAATCTCCCACTTGCACTAAGGCCATTTGTTGCAGTATCTGATACTCAGCAATTTAGCAGTGGTTGTAGTATCCCATACTCAACCATCCAAAAATCTCTCAAATAGTGTTTGGGGAAGCAGGCCTTGGTGAGTGGATCCGCCGTGTTAACCTCAAAATCTACTCTTCTTACCTCGATCCCTTGGAGATCAACCATCTCCCTGATCAGGTGATACTTGCCTCAGAATTTTTCTGGATCGCTGATGGGACCAGCGTTCCTAGGCCAAAGCCTCCATTGAAGTCACAATAACAGTTATTGGATGCTCAATGGTAGGAACCATGTTCATCTCATGAACGAGAAATGCCCAGACAACCACTTTGGTAGTATCTTTGGTAGTAAAGTATTCAGCCTTTATCGTCTAGTATGCCACGATATCTAGCTTGGAACTCTTCCAACATACCGTCCCTAAACCGAGGGTAAAGACAATGCCTGTGACTGACTTTCAGTCGAACTTATCACTCTGGAAGCTCGAACCAAGAACATTCTTTTAGTGCTTCTCAAGTACTTAAGAATGTCCTCCACAACTGTCCAGTGATTCTCCCAAGATCTGATTGATTCCTGATCACTACACCTAGTGAGTCAGCTACATCTGGTCTGGTACATAACATCGCATACATGGTAGAGCCTACTGCCGAAGCATAGGGTATCTCTTGCACACGAGCTCTCTCCAAATCAGTCTTGGGAGACATTTTTTTGGAGAGAGTGATCCATGAGTAAGTGGGCGAACCACCATGCTTAGAATCGTCCATACTAAACCCCTTTAGTATGGTGTTAATGTACCTGGATTTGGGAAACTCCCAATATCCACTTAGATCTATCATCATAGATCGTAATCCACAAGATGTAGTAGGTATAATCCAGATCATCTATTGAGAATCCTTATGATAAGAGGAGCTTGACCGAGTATAGCATAGGAAACCATTTCCTATCAAGAGTATGTCATCTACGTACAATACGTGGAAGACAACTTTACTCTCTACAACCTTCTTGTATATACAAGGTTCATCTACCATTTTGATGAAGTCAAACTCTTTGACTGTCACATCAAGACAGATGTTCTAACCCTTGATGCTTGCATTGATCCTGATGGACTTAAGCATAGATTTGAAAGTCTCAACTTTTCTATTTACACCAATAATCTACTCAAGATCCTTTTTCTCCCAATGGGTTTTACCCCTTCTGGTGCAACATATAAAGTCATACTTTGTTGGTGTACATGGATTCCATCATTGATCGCATAGCATCCGCCATTTCACAGAGTCCCCACTCATGATTGTAAGTCCATGCTACCCTTCCCCGGTACTTACGAGGTTGCGGAATTGGAGAAAAACGATTTTCAAGAGGGTGGTAACATGGACTACCAATACGGATCTTTGTTAAACTACTAACTAACAACCTAACAAGAGTTTACCTACTCGGTTAGGGGGCTATACCTTTCTTGAACTCCTTCGTCTTCGAGTCCTCCCGGTGTACGGATCGGCCTCACCTCGTCGTCTCCTTGCGCCGAAGATGGATCCACCCGAAAGATTCTACCTTGGCTTCTTCTTCGAACTTTGAAGAAACTAGATCACTTGGCTTGCTAGGCCCTGTGAACTAGAATGAGTAGAGGAATGTTTTGGTGTCTTTTTATCTCTAAGGCAATGAGTCTCAACACATGAGAATGGTTTGCCTTGAGGTAGAGAGAGCAAGAGGAAGAGGGAGAGCTTGAGAATGAGAGAGCTCAAGAGAGAGAAAGCAAATGATAGAATGAACCATACTCTTCTCATTCTCACCTCTCATAATCCAAAAGCCATCATAACAAAAATAGTAATCAAGTATTGTGTAAATTGTTTAAGTCAAAATGGCTATATCATTTCATGCACTCATTTTGCATAAATAAACAAGCAAGCAAAATTCTTTGCCATGGAATGATAGCCATTGTCATGATGATGGTCAACTAATCCAACCTAGTCAACCGGTCAACAAAGTCAACAAAGTCAACCCCTCAACTACCATGTCACTATAATAATTAATTAATATTAATGTTAACCATATATGTTATTCTTATTAGGGTTAAGCAAAAGTCAATGGTCAACAGTCAACTATCAACAGTCAACAGTCAACAACCCCAATGAGAATACTCTGCCTCTGTCACTCTGTCAACTGTGCATACACACCCGCATCCGCGTTCCGAGGAACACGAATACAAACGAGATAAAACCAATCCCAAAACGTACACTAGGATCTGGCTTAAACCAAAGCCCGCTAGTGTTAACTGTCCGGACACTGTACGTGCACAAGTGCACGGATGTGACCGAACCCTGTCGCAAAACCATGCGACCCTGTCGCAAAACCATGCGACCTGTCGTAAAACCATGCGACCTCTACTCTTTTGCAAGAAGGCGAATAGCTTTCTGTGTGGGACTCTAAAGACTCGACACTACGCTGGCAGTGGGTTTAACCACAGACCGCAAGCGGCACTAGCTGTGCGTAGCGGTCCCCAGGTAGATGCCGACAAGAAGACTGATGAGGTGAAACCCATCTGAACTCCTACTGAGTCTGACAGTGACAGTCTCCATACAGTCCGGTCTGTTCGTCTGATACATCGCATGGCGGGCCTAGGGGGCGGTAAACGTCAGTCCCCCAATAGCGGTACAAGTCGTGTCGGAGTGAAGCCCAGAACACCCTGAGATAACACTGGAAACCTACCAGTATATCTCGCTTGCCCTGGCCAGGGACTACTCGTGTAATGGCTCTCCTAGACATAGCGCGATGTCAACCCCCAATACCGGGAGAGACGAATCCTGTCTAACCGTCACTGCCTCCAAGTGCTTCGGGACTGCACCCAAAAACTACCTGTTTGCACGACTCCTTTGAGCCGTGGTATGGTAGTAATCAAAGTACAGTGGGAACACACTCGAGGCGAATTGACAGTGTCAAGTCAGCGGACTAAGCTGTACTCATGTCACCTGGGAACTGATAACTGACGATAGGTATAGTACAAACCAACAGTTTTCGACGAGTCCTGTCCAGTGTACTCGTAACCCAACGAGCACCCGCATACTATCTCCAGTACGACGTACTGATGGCTGTAGGACAGACCATCTCCCACACTGGGATGAGAAGCGCATACGCTAGTCTACTCTGGAGTATCGATGCCCTGTCTCGATAGTCCTGCGACTAGGGACCTGCATAAGGATGTGCTTATAGATTACCTTGCCCCCACTAGTATGACTGCCATCACAACGCTGGTAATCAAGCGATGATCCTAAGGGCTCCACTAATGTGTATAGGTGATATGCTAAAATAAACACATGTACACATTGAAGTAGAAACAAACCAAGTAGCATACTACTATATTGAGCAAGATTTTTTATACAAGGTGAATATCCCAAGCTTCCATTAAGTAATATACAAACTAGTATGATACAGTAATGGCCTCTAGGGCATATACACTAACAATCTCCCACTTGCACTAAGGCCACGTACTGGCGTATCGAAGACCTATCATCTCGATCAGCCGCTCGAACAGAGTCTGGGGTAAGTCCTTTGTGAGTGGATCAACAGTGTTGTCTTCCGTAGAAACTCTCCGAACCTCGATCTCCTGGCGACCCATGATCTCCCTGATCAGGTGATACCGCCTCAAGATGTGTCTGGTCTTCTGATGGGACCTTGGTTCCTTCGCTAAAGCTAGCCCCGTTGTTGTCGCAATACAGAGGTATTGGATCAACAATGGACGGAACCACCTGAAGTTCAGTTAAGAACTTCCTTACCCAGACAGCTTCTTTTGCGGCATCTGCAGCAGCGATATATTCCGCTTCCATCGTCGAGTCAGCAACGGTTTCCTGTTTGGAACTCTTCCAACACACAGCCCCTCCGTTGAGGGTAAAGACATAACCCGACATGGACTTGGAATCATCCTTGTCACTTTAGAAGCTGGAGTCAGCAAAGGCCTCGATCTGGAGTTCTTTTCCGCCATACACCAAGAACATCTCCTTAGTCCTTCTCAGGTACTTGAGAATGTTCTTTACTGCCCTCCAATGTTTCTCCCCAGGGTTTGACTGATACCGGCTTACCACACTCAGTGCATAAGCTACATCTGGTCTGGTACACAACATCGCATACATTATAGAGCCTACCGCAGAAGCGTAGGGTATAATAGACATGCGATCCCTTTCCAAATCAGTCTTGGGAGACATCTCTTTGGACAGGGTGATCCAGTGACAAGCCGGTAGATTACCGCGCTTGGAATCTTCCATACTGAATCTTTTCAGTATGGTGTCGATGTACCTGGACTGTGAGAGTCCCAGTATCCTCTTGGATCTGTCACGATAGATCCGGATCCCCATAATGTATGAGGCATCACCCAGGTCTTTCATGAAGAACCTGTGTGACAAGAACCCCTTGACAGATTGTAGCATAGGAATGTCATTTCCTATTAAGAGAATGTCATCCACGTATAAAACGAGGAATACTACAGTTCTCGCTACAAATCTACTATAGATGCATGGTTCATCTGGATTTTTGATAAAGCCAAATTCCTTGACCGTCTCATCAAAACAGATGTTCCAACTCCGCGATGCCTGCTTTAGTCCATAGATGGACTTAAGCAACTTGCACACCTTTCCGCTGCTCCCACTCTGAATGAAACCCTCTGGCTGGTCCATATAAACACACTCCTCTAAATTTCCATTTAGAAAAGCGGTCTTTACGTCCATCTGCCAAATCTCATAATCGTGGAAGGCAGCAATGGAAAGAAGGATCCGAATGGATTTCAGCATAGCTACTGGAGAAAAGGTCTTGTCATAGTCCAAACCAGGTCTTTGACAAAAACCCTTTGCAACCAATCTAGCTTTATAGGTCTCAACCTGTTCATCTACACCAATCTTCCTTTTGAAGATCCACTTGCATCCTACGGGTTTTACCCCATCTGGAGCAACGTCCAACGTCTATACTTTATTGGTGTACATGGACTCCATTACGGTCCGCATTGCATCCAGCCATTTAACCGAGTCAACGCTCTGAATGGCCTGCTGGAAGCTAGTTGGCTCATCATAATCTATGATGCAATCCTCTCTATCCCCGTCTATGAGAAAACCGTAGTATCTCTTGGGCGGATGAGACAGCCTACTACTCCTGCGGAGCGGCATAGGAATGTCATTTTCTTTTGAACCCTCTGGTTCCACTAAGCTTTCAGTAATAGTCTGTAGTTCTGGAATTTCTTCCAGTTCTATTTCGCTCCAACTTGTTTCCTTTTCTAAGAACTGGTGTTCTAGAAAATTGGCATTACGAGAAACAATGATCTTTTGTTCTTCTGCGTAATAGAAGAGATAACCCTGGAATTCTTTAGGTATCCCACAAACTTGCACAGTACTGAGCGTGCCTCGAGCTTGTCTGCATGCTGCTTTTTGACAAAAGCCGGACATCCCCAGATCTTCAGATATTGAAGATAGGGTTTCTTCCCACTCCATATCTCATATGGTGTGGTAGGCACAGTCTTAGTTGGAACTCGGTTCAAAAGGTATGCAGCTGATTCTAGTGCATATCCCCAGAATGATTGCAGTAACTCAGCGTTACTCATCATGGAACGTACCATATCCAATAGGGTCCGGTTCTGTCTCTCCGATACACCGTTATGTTGTGGAGTGTTTGGAGGAGTAAGCTGAGAGAGAATTCTGTTCTCTTTTAAATAGTCCAGGAACTCGGCACTCCAGTATTCACCACCTCGATCCGATCTTAGAATCTTGATACTTTTGCCGGTTTGTTTTTCTACTTCATTCTTATATTCCTGGAATTTTCCAAAGGCTTCGTACTTATGTTTCATTAAGAAGACATAACCGTACCTTGAAAAGTCATCCGTAAAAGTAATGAAGTAAGAATAACCACTTCGCGCATGTGTAGACATTGGACCGCACACGTCGCTGTGTACGATTCCCAAGAGCTCGCTCGCTCTTACTCCGTGTCCAGTGAACAGAGTCTTTATCATCTTTCCTTAGAGACAGGATTGACAAGTGGCATACGATTGATATTCGAACGGATTCAAATATCCTTCTGTATGTAACTTCGTCAACCTTCTCTCATTGATGTGACCCAGTCTACAATGCCATAAGAAAGTCTGATTTATTTCCGGAGACTTTCTTTTGTGTGTATTCTGGACATTGAAAATCTGTGGTTGGTTTAGTACGTATATACCATTGCTTAATGTACCTGACCCAATCAGAACTTGATTAAGGTGAATGTTTACAACATTACTTACAAACACAAATTCATAACCTTCTTTAGAAATCAAAGATACAGAAATGATATTGCAAGTTGCGTTGGGTACAAAAAAGTAATTACGTAAAACCAAAACATGTCCATCTGACATTCCCAGGTGATAGTCCCCCATGGCCTTAGCATCCATGCTAGCTCCGTTTGCAACTTTGAGGGTCATGTCACCTGCCTTCAAAACCCTACGGTTTCTCAACGCCTGCAAAGAATTACAGATATGAGATCCTGATCCGGTATCCAATACCCAGGAAGTAGAGTTTATTGATAGACAGTTTTCAATAACATACACACCTGAAGCTGAAGCCGCAACTTGCTTCAGTTCCTGTGTCCTGGCTTTCCAAGCCCTGCAATCTTTCTTCCAGTGTCCACTCTTATGACAGAAAAAGCACTCTTCCTTATCCACAAGCCTTCCCGCTACCTTTGTTTCTTTTGCTTTTCCCTTCGTATCCACTTTACTAACACTGCCCCTTGGTTTGGCGGAGGCTTTCTTCTTCTTTCCATTGGCTTTCGCCTTGGACCTAGAAGATGAAGATCCTCCTACAAACAAAGTGGATGTTTCCCTACCTTTCTGTAGGGTGCCCTCTGCACTCCTCAGCATGTTGAGGAATTCTAAAAGTTAAACTTCTTTTTCTTATAAGTTGAAGTTCAGGATAAACTGGGCGTAAGTGGAAGGAAGGGACTGGAGAATCAAGTCCGTATAGAGCTCCTTCTCTAACGTGGTCCCAAGTTCCGCGAGCTCCTCAATGAAGCCAATCATCTTAA
Organism: Agapanthus africanus; assembly: GCA_030015575.1. Taxonomy (NCBI): domain Eukaryota; kingdom Viridiplantae; phylum Streptophyta; class Magnoliopsida; order Asparagales; family Amaryllidaceae; genus Agapanthus; species Agapanthus africanus. The sequence goes on from CM057351.1 coordinate 112,279,411, forward strand.
GCACGTGTTCCTCTACCGATGATCCGTTGGCCAACCTTGCCGAAAATAACTTCTTCGACACTTCGTATCTTGCGATACGAGATTGCTCTCCATACAGTTCTTTTGTATGAGAAATATGGATTCGAGGTCCATATGCTCGTGCCTCCTCTGATGTTCGTTGTCCATAGAGGCAAGCACAAGGCACTTGGCCTTCGCGCTATCTATCTCCCAAGTCTTACGGATTTCCTTATCCGCAACGCTGGAGGTGGGACCTGGGAAAGGGGGAGCTTTGGTGGTAAGGAGATACCCCAACTTGTCATAAGTGATTGCCATTTTGACATTCCTGAGCCAATCTTTGTAGTTTGGCCCTGTCAGTATGTTTTTATCTAGAAGTAACTTAAGTCCAGTCATGTCGATTGGTCGCTGCAATTAGGAGAGAGAGAAGAAACACTCAGCACGATGCTCTTGCAAGTTTAGAGTGGTTTTTAGTTTGTCTAAACAGGATGGCTCCCACTGTCTCTCGAATCCCTCCTCTAACCAAAAAAGAAGAATTAGTCAGGATCAATCTCACCGTACAATTCTTGCTTAACCGTTCGGCCAGGCTGGTGTCGGTACTTCGAGGGAGGTTTTCCAACGCTTTCGCGAAGTTCCTTAATTAAATAACCTCTTTTCCCTGTGGGCGTAGCCCCGCTAACACCTTTCTAGACACCTACTTGGTTTATAGCATTGATCGTTAAGTGAGAAATTTCCCGAGGAGTAGCATATACTCACAGTAGGATCGGGATCCAAATATCATCGCGTGACAAAACTGAAGGAATCCTACCAGAATCATCACACTCCAAATGGTATGCAGCGCTAGCAAGTTTCAGTACTTATGAAACTCCCGATGTGGATTTTTGCCCCATGCTCTTATGACCTTGGCGTGAGGTCAAAATGTCATAAGTCATATGTCAAGTTCTTTCCATCATTATCCAGGTTAATTTGAACCCACTCGTACCTACCCTTGACGTAGGCCAAAATGTCAGTACGACTGTCTCAAACCAACGCATTCTATCTATGCAACAGATAAATATCCGGCAGCTACCAATCACTATGCCTTGGCGTGAGGTCAAAATACATAGCTTGAATACTACCGAATATTTAACTGAAATGATGGAGGGCTACGGATGGTTTTGGCAAAACCATGAACGTAGTGAACTTGATATAATCGATGGAACGAGATAGCTTTTAAAAAGAGTGGCTCGAGCTCCGCATTTAAAAGTTGATTTTGAAAAGAACCGAGTGGTTTTTCGAAAGTGTTCCAACGACTTTTACTTGGTTTATTTTTCTTTGCATTAGTTCTTTTAATGCGTATTTTTCTTGAATTAGTTCTTTTAATGCGTCCCATCTTTTAATCCTACCATTGCAGAAAACAACCAAAATATGACGTATGCTTATGCCATTCGCATTCGCCACGGGGCCCCATCATTACCCGTTAGGTTACTTAACTAACGACAGAGCGGGGGCTGGGCTAGCGCGGCTGCAAAACATAAGCAACTCCTAAATAATATCATATATAGATATATTGCAATGATAGTCATTTCAGATCACAGATGAACACATTGGATATACTAGGAACCCGCAATTCGTACGAGCCTGTAACGAAAAGCAGATTACACGGTCGCGGTGAATAGCCAATACCCCATCCAAGACCCTACGGGTGCGGCAAACTACCCGCCAAGTACCCGAAGCGAAGCAACCTCCCTCAACTCCGTGAGTAGGCCACTCGGCACTTCGGGATACCCGGTAGTTTTTGCACCCCCTCCATGGGTCTATCCTAGGAGCAAAAACAGTAAAAAGAAATTATACAATGACGACTACAACCCCGACCCGGTTGTGCGGCCATATAAATAATATTACATCAATTTACAAATTTACATGAATTGAAAGAAAAGAAAACTCTCATCTCACAACCCCCGGCTATTCACTCGTGACAATCCAATGAATTCATATACACATACCAACATCATCACAGATCACAGATTTGTATAACCCCTACTAATCGACATATAGCGATTAACTGACGTTCAATACAAATATCACATCACAGATATAAAACCCGTCAGCTTAAGTCTTTTAGAAGTTCGATCAAAATACGGATTTTTAGGCCCCAAACACAAATTTTTCTTTCTGGAAAATCTGGGCTGAAAAAACATATCCCAAAAATCCCAAAACAACCCCAGAACACACTGCACGAAATTTGCACCACGGCCAAGTCAACTCGGCCGCGGAACCGCGGCGCTTTGATCGGTTCATTGGCCCAAATTTCTTGGGTGTTTAACAAAAAGCCTGAGCCGATTTTTAAGATAATATTTATCATTTTTTGAACAGAAAAAAATTCGGCAGAAACTTGATATTTCGGGTTCGTTTCGCGACTTTTTCTTTGATCGATCTTCTAGTTACTTTGCTAACATGTTAGATAGAGTTTAACTAGGCTCTGATACCACTGTAAGTCCATGCTACCCTTCCCCGGTACTTACGGGGTTGCGGAATTGGTGAAAAACGAATTTCAAGAGGGTGGTAACATGGACTACCAATACGGATCTTTGTTAAACTATTAACTAACAACCTAACAAGAGTTTACCTACTCGGTTAGGGGGCTATACCTTTCTTGAACTCCTTCGTCATCGACTCCTCCCGGTGAACGGATTGGCCTCACCTCGTTGTCTCCTTGCGCCGAAGATGGATCCACCCGAAATCTTCTACCTTTGGCTTCTTCTTCGAACTTTGAAGAAACTAGATCACTTGGCTTGCTAGGCCTTGTGAACTAGAATGAGTAGAGGAATGTTTTGGTGTCTTTTTATCTCTAAGGCAATGAGTCTCAACACATGAGAATGGTTTGCCTTGAGGTAGAGAGAGCAAGAGGAAGAGGAAGAGCTTGAGAATAAGAGAGCTCAAGAGAGAGAAAGAAAATGATAGAATGAACCATACTCTTCTCATTCTCACCTCTCATAATCCAAAAGCCATCATAACAAAAATAGTAATCAAGTATTGTGTAAATGGTTTAAGTCAAAATGGCTATATCATTTCATGCACTCATTTTGCATAAATAAACAAGCAAGCAAAAGTCTTTGCCATGGAATGATAGCCATTGTAATGATGATGGTCAACTAGTCCAACCTAGTCAACCGGTCAACAAAGTTAACAAGTTAACAAAGTCAACCCCTCAACAACCATGTCACTATAATACTTAATTAATATTAATGTTAACCATATATCTTATTCTCATTAGGGTTAAGCAAAAGTCAATGGTCAACAGTCCACTATCAACAGTCAACAGTCAACAACCCCAATGAGAATACTCTGCCTCTGTCTCTCTGTCAACAGTGCATACACACCCGCATCCGCGTTCCGAGGAACACGAATACAAACGAGATAAAACGAATCCCAAAACGTACTCTAAGATCTGGCTTAAACCAAAGCCAGCTAGTGTTAACTGTACGGACACTGTACGTGCACAAGTGCACGGATGTGACCGAACCCTGTCGCAAAACCATGCGACCTGTCGCAAAACCATGCGACCTCTACTCTTTTGCCTGAAGGCGAATAGCTTTCTGTGTGGGACTCTAAAGAATCGACACTACGCTGGCAGTGGGTTTAACCACAGACCGCAAGCGGCACTAGCTGTGCGTAGCGGTCCCCAGGTAGATGCCGACAAGAAGACTGACGAGGTGAAACCCATCTGAACTCCTACTGAGTCTGACTGTGACAGTCTCCATACAGTCCGGTCTGTTTGTCTGATACATCGCATGGCGGGCCTAAGGGGCGATAAACGTCAGTCCCCCAATAGCGGTACAAGTCGTGTCGGAGTGAAGCCCAGGACACCCTGAGATAACTCTGGAAACCTACCAGTATATCTCGCTTGCCCTGGCCAGGGACTACTCGTGTAATGGCTCTCCTAGACACAGCGCGATGTCAACCCCCAATATCGGGAGAGACGAATCCTGTCTAACCGTCACTGCCTCCAAGTGCTTCGGGACTGCACCCAAAAACTACCTGTTTGCACGACTCCTTTGAGCCGTGGTAGGGTAGTAATCAAAGTACAGTGGGAACACACTCGAGGCGAAGTGACAGTGTCAAGTCAGCGGACTAAGCTGTACTCATGTGACCTGGGAACTGATAACTGACGATAGGTATAGAAACAACCAACAGTTCCCGACGAGTCCTGTCCAGTGTACTCGTAACCTAACGAGCACCCGCATACTATCTCCAGTACTACGTACTGATGGCTGTGGGACAGACCATCTCCCATACTGGGATGAGAAGCACATACGCTAGTCTACTCCGGAGTATCGATGCCCTGTCTCGATAGTCCTGCGACTAGGGACCTGCATAAGGATGTGCTTATAGATTACCCAGCCCCCACTAGTGTGACTGCCATCACAACGCTGGTAATTAAGCAAAGATCCTAAGGGCTCCACTAATGTGGATAGGTGATATGCTAAAATAAACACATGTACACATTGAAGTAGAAACAAACCAAGTAGCATACTACTATATTGAGCAAGATTGTTTATACAAGGTGAATATCCCAAGCTTCCATTAAGTAATATACAAACTTGTATGATACAGTAATGGCCTCTAGGGCATATACACTAACAGTGATGGCCTTCCTGAATCTAGTAAGGCCATCATCAACCATGATGCAATCCTCGCTCGCACTGTGTAACATTTTGAAAATCGTTTAGGTGAAATTTCGGATAATCGGTAAAATAGCCGGTGTTTTCCGTAAAAAAACCAAGATAAAATATCTTTCAATATAAAATTAAATATACCTATTCTAGTTATGAAATTGCTAGTATTTGGTATTTAATGGGTCACTTGTAAATTTCTAGTTCACTAAAATATTTTCCGAAATTAATTATTTTAGTATTATTTTTAGCCTTCACTAATACAGTTAATTAGTCATAATTATAAATTGGAATGGGTAAATACAAGCTTTGTGCATCATGACACATTAAACCAACATATAACATGTTGTTTTTGAAATGCAAAGAAGTTGTGAAAATGGTTTTAGAAAATATAAAAGAAAATGCTTAATGAGTGAAATTAATGTAAATGGAAATTTGGGATATAGTATTTATCATTTTTCCTCACCCACACACACCCTCACCCTCTCTCCTAGTGTGGCCGAGCCCCCCTTGGCAGTCCAAAAAAAAAACTTGTTCACTTCATTTCACAAAAGAAAAGAAAAGGGAAATAAAAATGATGAATAAAGAATGAAGCATGGTGTATTGTTGTGAGGTATGGGTATTGTTTTCGTGACTTGACTTTTTCCCCCCACCTCACTCATTACTAAAATAGGGGGTTGCCCCTACGGATATTGAAATTCATAGGGGCAGATTTATTCTGTCCCTACGGATTAAGCCGTAGGGACAGAAGGTTTCCCCTACGGTCAAAGACGTTCAAGAATAAAAATATTAAATCTTAATTTGGTGTTTGCCCCTACGGAGCCGCAAACCAAGAACCTACGGACTTATCCGTAGGGGCAACTAAATAGAGATTTAATTAAAAAGGAACGGACCGATCCCTACGCTGAATACCTAAAAAAAAATTCAGCATCGATCACGCGCGCGAACCCAAATTCCCAAACCCTCGTTCCCGCCGATCGATCGTCGTTCTCGTCGTCGCCGGCGCCGGCCGATTCGTCGTGGCCACCGCCTGCTTTCGTTGTCGCCAGCGCCGGCTCATCTCCATTTTCATCGTCGCCTTCGATCGATCGTCGCCTTCGATCAGGTAAGAAAATCTTCAATTACTCAAATTTTTTATTGTTTCAGGGCTATGGTTCATTGTTTGGGTACCGATGAGGCATCGGTTGGGGTTAGCGTCAGGGTTGGGGCTGGGGCTCGGGCTCGGGCTGGGGTTCGGCAGGGTGTTGCGGTTGGGGTTGGGGTTGGGGTTGGGGTTGGGGTTAGGGTTAGGGTTGGGGTTCGGCTGGGGCTGGGGCTAAGGCTGGGGTTAGGGTTAGGGTTATGGTTGGGGTTGGGGTTTAGCTGTGGCTGGGGCAAGGGCTGGGGTTAGGGTTAGGTTGGGGCTGGGCGGGGCTGGGGATGGGGCTGGGGTTAGGTTGGGGTTGGGGTAGGGCTGAGCTGGGCTGGGCTGGGGCTGGGGCTGGGGCTGGGGCTAGGGATGAATTCGTAGAGTCATGAGGAATTAATGTAATCTCTGACGATATTTCCTCAATTTCCATGGAGACATGGGAAGCATTCGTGTCTTTCGTGTTGTAGATATAGAATCAAGTAGCTAGCTATAGATTGATTGCCCAAAAATTATAATTGTATGCATTCATGTGGTGGTTGTAGTTTGTGGCCAAATAAATCTTTGCATGCTGCCATTGGCAAGTCTTTGTCCAACAAAAACATGATTCAACATACTGAGCTTGTGGTATCAGACCATTCATAATGCAAAAAAAAGACACATTTCTGATTTGAAGAAAACGAAGGGCAAGATAGGGATTTAGTTATGGATTTTACTTGGACGCCAGAAAACTTTTCTGACACCGTGTACCCAATTTTCCCACACACACCCCTTCACACATGAAGGTTGGCAGAAGATGTTTTTCTGGTAACATCTTCAGCATCATCGAGACTTAATTGCATTTGAAAGGAGGATATATATTCTTTCAACTTAAATTTATATTATATTCATCTTGTTTATTGATTTCTTTTCTATGTTGCAGGTATGTATCTCAATCTCAAGTCTAATGCATCTTAGTTCTTTAATGCTCAATTCTCAAAGGAGCTTAGTTCTCCATAGGAGCTTAGTTCTCCAAGATAGGAGCATGCTCCTCCCTATAATGCGCATATGCACAAGCGCCACGTTCACTACGTGCAACGCACGTGTGCCCGCCATGCGCGCACCAGGTGCAATGCACGTGCGCACATATGAGAATATTTAATAATATTAAAAGGAGCTTAGTTCTCCATAGGAGCTTAGTTCTCCAAGATAGGAGCATGCTCCTCCCCATAATGGGCATACGCGCAAGCGCTATGTGCGCTACGTGCAACGCACGTGTGCTCTCCATGCGCGCACCACGTGCAATGTACGTGCGCACCACATGAAAATATTCAATAATATTAAAATGATCTTAGTTCTCCAAGTTAGGAGCCTGCTCCTCCCCATAATGCGCATATGCGCAAGCGCCATATGCGCTACGTGCAACGCACGTATGCCTGCTATGCGCGCACCACGTGCAATGCACGTGCGCACTATATGAGAACATTTAATAATATTATAAAGAGATATGTTCTCCATCGGAGCTTAAGTCTAATGCATATACACGGATTTTCTCCTTTGTCAGTAACTATCCCGTTCTTATATTTCTCAATATAGTCAGCATAACCTACAATTTATATGTTATACAGTATAACTTGGTCAATGAGTACGTCAGAGTTAAGGACTGGATGTATGTGGATTGGAAACAACGTATGCAACCTAAGTTTGTCACAGGAGTTGCTGCTTTTCTTGAATTTGCACGCGCACATAATAAGATCATAATAGAGAAGATTCTCTGTCCGTGCGATAGATGTGGCAATAAGTACTGGCAGAAGGTAGAATTGGCAGAGCTTCATATTGTAAAACATGGGTTTACTAGACTTTATACAACTTGGAAATATCATGGGGAATGAGAAGAATGCAGTACTGTGGCAAAAGAAGAAGGAGAACACGATAATGCGGCAGGAGAAGAAGAAGAATTCGGTAATACGGCAGGAGACGGAAATTTATTTCCATCAGAAGAAATGGAGGATATGGTAGAGGCTGCCCTAGGTGAATCTATTCGTACCGAAGATGACATTCCTTCCGGTTAAGGACCGCGTGCGGATAAATATGAAAATTTCATGAATGATGCTAGGAAACCAATTTATGAGAATGCGAAGTATTCCACCCTCTCATGGTTCGTCCAACTTTTCCAGATTAAGTGCCTAAATAGATGGAGCTACAAGTCATTCACAATGCTTCTTTCGTTCTTGAAAGATTCTATGCCTCCAGAAATAATGTGCCCGACAGCTGATACGAAGCCCAGAAGATGATGTCTGATTTGGGTCTAAAGTGCGAGAAGATTCAAGCATGTCCTAAAAATTGCGTGTTGTACCGGAAAGATTATTCAGATTTGAAAGAGCGTCCAACATGCGGAGAGGCCAGGTATAAGCCGAAAGATTCTCATAAGAAGCCTGATATACCTGTGAAGATAGCACGATACTTTCCCATAACACAGAGGCTACAGAGGCTATTCAGGTGCAAGAAAACAGCCGAGGCAATGATTTGGCATCACCGTGCTCCTCCAAGCGAAGATGGAAAAATGAGCCATCCAAGAGATTCACCGTCATGGAAGGATTTCGATAGGAGGCACGCAATATTCAGTAGCGATCCTCGCAATGTCCGGCTCGGACTGGCTACTGATGGCTTCTGCCCATTCAACTATATGGCTGGAAGTCACAGCACATGGCCCGTTGTAATGATAATTTATAATCTGTCGCCTTGGTTGGCTATGGACAAATCATACTTTATGATGCCTCTTCTTATCGACGGACCAAACTCACCGGGGAACAATATCGACGTCTATCTCCGACCTCTGATCAAGGAGTTGAAATCTTTGTTCATTGATGGTGTAGAGACATATGATTCAAACACAAATACAACCTTCATACTGCGTGCGGCTTTAATGTGGACAATTAATGACTTTCCTACGTATGGAATGCTATCAGGTTGGTCCGTACATGGTCACAAAGCATGTCCTCATTGCCATGAACACACAACATCAAAATTCTTGAATTTTAGCAGGAAGGTTTGTTATTGCGGCCATCGACGTTTCCTGCCTCCAGACCACCCCTATAGGTTAGACACGGTTCACTTTGATGGTCATCAGGAGCTTCTTGGACCTCCATCCCCATTGTCCGAAGAGGACGTGACTGCTAAATGGGATGGTTACAATAACGTGTCCTTCGGGATGGATCCGACGAAACAGGTCAAACCACAATATTGGAACAAGTTAAGCATTTTCTTCGAGCTTCCGTACTGGTCTACAAATTCAGTACGTCATTGTCTGGACTTCATGCTTATAGAGAAGGGAGTATCAGAGCACATACTTAACTTGCTTCTTTGTAAAGACGGGAAATCGAAAGACAACATGAATGCTCGGATGGATCTACAAGAGTGGGGAATAAGAAGTGAACTGCACCCTAGACCGGTAGCGGGTAAACCGGGCAAGTTTGTACTTCCCAATGCCGCTTATCATATGTTACAACCGGAGAAGAAAAGATTCCTGCATGTGTTGCATGATTTGAAAGTCCCCAAAGGTTTCTCAGGATCATTCAGCAAGAAAATAAAAATTGTGAAGGGCAAGATCGATGGGCTGAAAAGTCATGATCACCATTTTATCGTGGAGCACCTTCTTCCATTAGCCCTCAGGACTTCTCTCCCCGACTCGGTTGGTCTAGTAATCAACGACCAATGTTGTTTTTTCAGGGAGTTGTGTGCTAAAACACTGGAGGTTGCGACGCTAGATAAACTAGAAAATTCTATTGCGTTGATACTTTGCAAGTTTGAGCGTATTTTCCCACCGTCATTCTTCGATATCATAATACACTTGACGGTTCATCTTGCAACTGAGGCGAAGTTAGTCAGACCGGTACAATATCGATGGATGTATCCCGTCGAGTGGTACGTGTAATTTTTCGTTTCGCGCAATTTATAAATTTATTCTTGTCCTGTATGCCCGTATTTATTTATTCAACATATTCTCATTAGGTACCTCTACACTCTTAAGAAGTATATACGCAATAAAAATCGACCAGAGGGTTCTATCATGCAAGGTTATCTTCTTGATGAAGCAACCACATTTTGTTCCCGCTATCTGGATGAGAACATTGAGACAAGGCTTAACCGACCACGAAGAATTCAAGACGGGCCATATGGTAAAGCCGAGTATAAGAGGGTAGACACAATGTTTATCAACAAGATATACCGGTTTATCTTGCTTAATTGCGCATGTCTTGAACAAATTAGAGAGTAAGTTCTTTTGGATTAATTGTTATATCTGTGTTATTATGTGTATGAAATGATATAATATTAATGTCACAATTATTTGTCGAAAATAGAATTCATTTTAACGAGGTACGTGAGGGGCATCCTGATTGGAATGAAGAACGTTTGGAAAAATACCATCAGGATAATTTTTGTGATTGGGTCACAGATCATGTAAGTTATTCGAATAACATTTTATTGCTATCAGTTTTAATCTAAACTTGTATCGTTATGTATTTGTCGTAAAATTTGTTTTGTTAGATCCACGATCCGAACTTGTCTGCAACATTTGAAAGTGATTCAAGATGTTTAGCTCAATTTCCTAGTATGGAGGTTGCATATTACAAAGGATTTGGGGTACTTGGATACAAATTCGAAGTTAAGGACATAGAAATATCTAGAACCACTCAGAATAGTAGGATTGCGACGGTAGGATCGGACGGTGTGATTTACTATGGGTACTTAAATTGTATACTCGGCATCCACTATCCCGGACGATCAGAACCCTTTTCTATATTCCAGTGTACTTGGTACGATCCGCGAACCGATACGGACAGGTGGAGAAGCAATCTTGGGACTTGGAAAGATGAATATGGATTGACCAGTGTGAACACACTTCGATTTTAAGGTCAGGACGATCCGTTTATCTTTCCGAACCAAGCGTTCCAAGCATACTACTCACAGTGTTTAAAGCATCCGGGATGGAGTGTTGTATGCCGATGGAAACCCAGAGAACTCTACGATGTCCCAGAATTCGAGGACAGCGATAAGGACGAAGAAGAAAGAAGGCTTAAAGTGCTCCGACCGTCTGTTTCGAAGGACGGGTTGTCTTCGAACGATCATGAAGTTACGTGGGTTAGAAATGACATCGACGATGAAATCCAAGTAGATATGTATAATGCGCCCACGAATAGAAAAATGTTATTAGTAATGTTATATTATTACTTCACATTTTACGCTCTATACATATATAGTCAATACTTTTAATGATTGTCTAATGCGTCCACGAACCGTTTATCTAGATTTGATCACGATGTCGGGAGCAGCGAGGGGCGGCAGGAGCTCCAGCCGCGGCAGAGGCAGAGGCAGACGCAGAGTGGTTCTGCCGCCCGGAGAGCTCCGTAGGGAGCTTCAGAGGGCCGGTCTTGCACCCAGATCGGAGACCCCTTCGGATGCCTCCTTCCGTGTGGATTTTGCCACACATCCAGGTATACTGCACGCATATCCATTTTGAATGTAATATTACAGATATTCATGCCTGTTTATGTCAAAATTACTTATATTGTCAATGTTTGATTGTCTAGTTGTTGGTGATGCGTCCACATCTGGGACAGAGGCCACTCCCGCTCCTCCAGGTATGTTTATATATCATATAGTGCATGTATATTGATTTAGAATGCTATATCATAAATACACACATTCCTTTTGCTCTTACTTAGCAATTTTTATTATTGTCTAGCTTTAGGCGGTGACACCACCGCACCTGCGGGTATGTTTATATATCCTATAGTGCATGCATATTGATTTAGAACGTTATATTATTGATCTACACATTCTTTTTGCAATTACTTATATAATCTATTTTTAATTGTCTAATTATAGGTGGTGCGTCCACATCTTCCGCAAGGGCCACTCCTGCCGCTTCCATACCATCCGCATCGTCTGCATGTTAGTATGAATAAATTTAAAATATTTATTCATTTTACATATGATCTATAGAATAAATATGAACTTCATGGAAATTTAGCGTCGATGTTTATTTTCTAGTTGGAGGGGATGCGTCCGCATCCGGGACCACGGTTGTTCCTCACCGGAGGAACTATCGTCCCGCTCGTGCTGCTGCCTGGGCCCAGGCTCGTGCGATAGTCACCGGAGGTATATATCACACTTGAATTTTCGTTTAACCTTGATTTCTTAATACAACTTTGTCTTAATATTGATTGTCTTGATATTTCATGCAGACGCAGGGCCTCCCCATCCCCAGAGGGGGACTCGAGGCCCGAATCAGTCCCATAGGCTGAGGCCTGACAGATCAAGGGGGGAGGCGGCATTCCTCCTTTTTTTACCCTTGACTATCGCTATACCGGTCCTCATGCTGAGAGGTTCGGCCGGTATATGGGGGACGAGATCCGGCTCGTGAAGAACTATCCACTTCACGTTGAGTGGGGCGAGCCGCACCAGCGCTCATTCGCCCTCTTCTCTGATCAGGCTCGGGTACGTATTAATATATATTTTCAGTTGATATATCCGCTTATCATATTTATTATTAACACTTGCAATCTAATAACAATGTTTTTTTTTTAAAATTTTCAGTTGGATTACGATTTTCAGCCTGTAGCCGACCCTGATCATCCGGGGAGGGTGCTCGACCTTCATGCTCTGTACAATGGCCTGATTAAGAACATGCAGGCCAAGGTCCGATACAACAAGAATGAGCTGAAGGCCGACTGCTACTCCCTGTGGATTGCGACCCCCGAGGTAGAGAGAGCGGCCCTCCTATCTACTCCGGCGTTTGCGAGAGTCGACGTAAAGACATGGCCTCTATTGTGCGAATATTTTGACTCCCAACACAAACATGTATGTATTTTAAATGTAATTCATTGTTTAGGATATAATTTATTTTTTGTGTTCCTTAATTAGAAAACTAAATGTTAATGCATTGTGCAGAAACAGTCCGCTCAGAATACAGAGAACAGGAAGTCGGCGAAGAGGGGTCGCGCTACTTACACAGGTGGCTCGAGGAACATTACTCGAGCCATGGAGTTATCGGTAAATTACAATAGACCGACCTTTGTGATATTCTGCAATATTAATAGTTATTTTCTAATATTTCTAATATTAAGAGTTACTTTCTAATATTGCAGACAGCTCGGACTGTGGCGTCAGGTGGTACACCGAGCGTGCTGTCCGCATATCTTGTCATCCACGGCACCTCGACAGATCCCGCCACGGGCGAGCTTCGATATCCTGACATCGCTACCCAGGTGTATTGCGTAAGTGTTAATACTTTTTCTACCCAAATTTGAAATTTTAGTTTTGGAAGGTTCAAGTTTAAATTTTATACTAATACTTTACTGCTTAATGTGGGTGTAGGAGCGGGTGGTTGAGCAGGCCCAGGCCTCGGGGATCGATTTTACCGGACAGAGCGATCCGAGGCTGCTGACCGCAGTTCTGGACGCCGCACACGGAGGGCACCACGGAGGTTTGGAGAGAGGCCGGGGACTGGGCCCTAGCAGGGCCCATATGAGGTTGGACTCCACCCCGGCGGTTACTTCCTCCATCTCCGGTGACCGACGTGTCCATCAGGAACTGGAGAGCTTGAGTGCCACCGTTCAGGAGTTGAAGAAGATGATGGTATGTATACTATTTTATAGTAAAATATCATGTCATATTATATAGATATCAACATATCCATAATTAGTACGTAGCTTGAGCTTATTTGGTTTTAGACTTAATTTGATTAATCATACATACATATGTAATTAAAATAAACAACGGTTTTCCAAACTATATATCCAAACGGGGTTTCGAAATAACTTAATAATGATACGAATTCGAATAATACACAGTTCTTACACGCTTCTTACACACGTTATGTCCAGACACGACAGGGTACATCGACCGAGCCTCCACATGCGTCTCCTTCGGCTGCGGCTCCGCAAGCTACTACATCGGCCGCGGTTCCGCAGACAGCTCCTATAGCTCCACCGCCCGCTCAGACTCCCGCAGCCGCGGCTCCGCAAGCGACTACCTCGACGGCGGCTGCGCAGACCACATCGCCAGCTCCACAGGCCGCTCAGACTCCCGCTCGCGCCGAATTGCAGAGTTTATTGACCGAGGAGCAGGCGCGCGTTATTCTATCGTTATTCAGAGGTGGAGCTGGACCGAGCTAGGGTAGCTTTTTGGTTCTTATTTGTTGAAACATGTATTTATTTATATCATACACATTGTACTACATTTTGAAACGATATCGATATTGGTTTATATTTATATCATATTCAGTTTTTGGGTTTCTTTTGTATATTATATGCGTGAGATGTGATTATGAATATTACGATATATGTTGTGTGATGATTAATTTTATATTTGATTGATGTATATATTATTGTGCGCAGGGCGGGAAAAAATCAGGCAGCCCTTTTTTTAAAAAAATTACAGATAATGTGTACCTACGGATTAATCCGTAGGTACACATGTTGCCCCTACGGCTATATCCGTAGGGGAAAAATATTAGCAGTAACTGATATTTCCCCCCTGATCTCAGTACCAGGGGGTTGGGAGTGCCCCTGCGGACATATCCGTAGGGGCCATCGCTTAGCCCCTACGGAGTTATCCGTAGGGGAAAAATAACAGGATTTCTGATATTTTGCCCCTACGGATAGGTACCTACGCAGGTATCCGTAGGGGGTAGTACTTGGCCCTACGGCTATGTCCGTAGGTACAGTTAATATATTTAAAAAAACCGTAAATAATATACCTTTTTTTACTCTACGGCCAACTCCGTAGGTGCAACAGGACCTACACAGAAATCCGTAGGGGCAAGTTCAGGGCTTTAACTTGCACCTGCGGCCTTTGCACCTACGGGGTCTTTTTTCGCCCCTACGCACATCTCCGTAGGGGCAGTGGGTTGCCCCAACGGATAAATCCGTAGGGGCAACCCTTATTTGTAGTAGTGACTCTCTCCCCTCCCCCTTCATTGGCCGAGCCAAACTGCAGCAGCAACCCCCCCAAAATCCCACTTCTTTTTCCATCAAAAATTCATCAATTTTCCTCAAAAATCCAAACAAAAATCCCACAAACTCCAAATCCAATCTCTACCCATTATTCCTTGGCTATTCAAACATGGATCTTAGAGAAAAGTTGGCATTTTGGAGGCTATGGTTTTCATGTTTTATCTCTTGATCATGAGGTATAAAGCTTCATCATAAATTTGTTACTTGTTAATTGCATGTTTGAGTCTAGTTTTAATTAGATGTTATTATAACCTTAATTTCAAAATGAAAATTTAAAGAGAATGGGGTTTGAATTCAAGTTAGGGTTTTGAGTAATGAGATTATGGTTGTGTGATGTATTTAACATGTTAATGCTATGCAAAACTAATCTAGTTGCTAATTTGCTAATTGTAACATTTAAAATGTCCAAATTAAGTTTTTTTTAGCAAAATAGGTTTTAGAAATTAATTCAAAATGTGAGATTAAAATATGGTTAGGGTTTTCATCACATCATTAACAATATAATGTGTAGTTTAACACTTTAGGTCATGCAAAACCTAGTCTAGTTGTGGATTTGTGTATTGTTGCTTCGTAATTGTTAAAATTGGATTAATTTGCAAACTAAATTTTTTGGATTAATAAAAATTAGTGTGATAAAATCTAGTAAATGTTTATGTGACCTAATTAAGATAATTGGTGAACATTGTGGCCATTAGAATTGTTAAAACATCATGTTTTGTTTTAAAACGGCTAATTGATGCTTACTAAGTGTCCTGTAATAAATCGATTTGATCAATTTATCGGTTTTGATGATTTGCACCCTATTTCATATATATGTTTAGTGTGTTGTGAAACCACGAATTGTACGTTTGGGTTTTTCTCGATCAATCGGCATTTGTACGCCGATATCGAGGGTTATTTGGTTGTTTTGCATGAGCGGACCATATGTTTTGACCTATGTGAGATTCGTGTGTCGTTTTGGTCATGAGTCGGATTTTAATGCGATACGATGTGTTATGATACTTAGGTATCCTCACGAGGACTTCGAGATGACAAGCAAGCGCATGGCGACATCGGCATCGGCAAGCGAAGATCAAGGTGAGTAGATATATATCTACGGAGGAAGTCGGGTGGATGGCGTATAGCACCCCCGCGGTTCGTAGTATAGAACGCGAATGCGTTATATTATATATAGATATATACTTATATGGTATTATAAGATGTGTATACTTACCTAGAATTTCTTTAGAAGACTTTGGATGATAGTGTTAGTTAATTCCCTAGTCGCGAACCTTAGATTATGGTTACATACACGCCCACGCACACACACACACTTTCATACATTTTACTTCTTGTGCGTATATGGGGATATGTATATACACACACACACATAGGTATGGGACTATGTATATATATATATATATATATACGTATACATATACTTGGATCATGAGGATAGTAGATGATACTTGGAGATGAGTCGATGAGTTTGGGCTTGAGGCCACGAGATCAGTGATATGATTTTGGTTTGTATTATGAGATACGACACGATGTTATAGCGGGTCCTTTAGGCGTGGTGTTTTCATACACACGCATACATATGTAGATGGTATCATTATGTACTAGACGTAGATCAGTACCCCCAGATCATGATATATGATAACAAGGATACCAGATGAATAATGTGATAAATGTGATATTGACTCGTACCCAAATTTAGGATGCCGTACGATGGATTTACCGTACGAGCTATATATTGATGATAGATCTGCACTCTTGACTCAAGAATGTCATATGATGTATTGTATCGTATGTGATACTATTGAGGTGGGATTACTGACTATTATATATATATATATATATATATATATATATATATATATATATATGTATCGACTCAGAATTAGGTGGTTTTCCTTACCTTTTCGATCAGTCTGTAGTTTAGTCATATAGTTTACTTGTAGATGTTAGACAAGATTCGAGTCATACCTATTTCAAAACTAACGAATCGTGTGTATTTTAAATACAGGCCAAGGGATCCTACAGATATTTCAAAGGACGTACCTTTTCTTAAAAACACCGTAGCCCTATTTTCAAAACACCACGATTCGTATTGTTTCAAATGGAAAAACGATATGACACATATATAGTAATGTAGATTATTTATTGTTGTGTTTATTATTCAGCTCCCGCATATTCTTGATGTTCGCATAGCATTGCATGCTTATATTGTGTTTTCATATGCTAGTATTGAAATCATGCTGTCAGGACACCAACACCATTACCGATGATGCGTATGTTCAACGTACAACTGCTTGCCGGCTCACAAACATCATCATCGGTAATTGCCATGCCATGAACACTTTAGAGAATACTAATTCATTGATATCGCTTGTTAGTTGATAGTTTCGACATATCATTTTTGTGCTAGTTTAGATATCGCATTCATTACTGTTATACTTCATGCATATTTATTATTCATAGTCATGCACTTTTATTTAGGGCCAGTCCGGGTTGCCGGAGCCCAATACTTTTAAATTCATTGTTTATTTATTCTCGAGATTGGGATTTTCATGAGATTTCTGGATTTAGAGAAACAGCAAGAATTTTATTAAAACTGATTATCATTTTAAAATGAAAGTTGCGGTTTTCTCATGATATGAATTGAGATATGACCACCATGAGTTTTCTCGGCCCTTGAGCGATATCATACACCCGATTCGAGGAGGAGGAGGAACCGTTTATGGGTGCATGGTGGACCCGGTACGGTACCCCGAGGCAAGAAGGTCGCAGATGATGGCGTTTATCCTGTGACAGGGGAGTACTACTGACCGGTGACTTCATTAGTGACTCGTCGGATATCCGGAGGATACCGATCGGAGTTTGGGCCAGTCCGGATAGCCGGAGCCTGAGATATTGAGATATATTTTGTGTCAATGCTAGACACTGATTTATGTTGATTTCATTAATGATTCCTTGATTTAAATATACATAAATCTCACTAATTTAAGAAAACAGTTTTCTCATTCATGATGTATTCTGTTTTTATTATATTGCATTCATACCTCATACATAAGATATATTGCTACCTGAGGCACTGACACGAGCACATGGGATTAAACTTTTGTATAGATGTTTACCCTTGCCACCTTATTATATGCATCAGGCCGTAATATTTCAGAAAAATAAAATATTATTTTTGGGAATTTTTATAATTAAATAATAAATATTATGAATATTTTGATAATGCGGTATAATTAAATACCGATAAATTGGAAAATATTTAGAAAATTATAGAAATTACTGAAATGAGGGTGTTTTATGTGATTTAGGAAAATTATGAATTTTTATAATCAATTATATAAACTTTTAATGCTAATCGCGATTAAATATCGCTAATCGCGCATTAAGCTTGATTTGTGCACATGACATGCACCAAACCACATTTTAGCACTAGATATATTTTGTCAAGGCTTTTTCCTTTTATTGCATGATTTTGTTTTAGAAAAAGAAAAGAAAACAAAAGATAAAGAGAAGAGAAAAGAAAAGAAATGGAATAGAATAAAGAAATGAGGGATGGGCATGAGAGAGAGAGGGTGAGGGGTCAAACTTGACCATGGCTATTCTCCTCCTTCATTCTTCTCTTCATCTTTCTCCTTCCACTCAAGCCCATGGCAGCCCCCTCTCCTCCACCACCTTCACCACCTCACTTCATCATCAAAATCAACTCAAAAGTCCATCTCCATTTCATTAAAAATGTGCACAAGCCTACTAGCTACACTTTGGACGAAGAAAAATCGGATTTTGGACACTTGGGGCAACTCAAGAATTTTCTTGAGTTTCCAAATGAGGTAATCCCTTCACCATTTGTATTGTATTTCATTTACTTTAGTGTCCATGCATGTCTAGAAGTGATTTAGTCCGGTTTAGTGAACTTTGAAAATTCTAAGTTTAGGGTTAGGGTTTGAATTGAATTGTGATAGTGTAATTGAGCTAGTGGTGACCTTAAACCCCTGTGGTGATTGATTTAAGACCAAAACCCGAGACTACAACCCCAATTAGCGAACTTAGAAATCCCCGATATTAGTATTTTGTGAGAATTGTGTAGGGAAATTGAAATCTGCTAACACCCGGGGACCCTAAAATTTATTTAGCAAACACTGAGAGATAAGCAGGCACCCAGGAAGCTTTACCCAAGACCCTAGCCCCTGCACCCTCACCTGGGCCGCATATTTATTCCATCTGGCCACAATTTACGGCCAGGATGGGTTGGAATTGTCTCGAGTTTGTTCTGTGGCTCCATCTCCAGAAAACTAGACACTCCATGTATGCAAAATTGGCTAATTTGACTTAGGGTAAAATCTGGAACATGTTTTCAATGTTGCTGCCTTATGTTTTGCGATGTTTTCGAATTTAAGTTTTGGTATTTGGTTTTGTATTCGATCACTTGACGTTTGTACGTCAAAATCGAGTGTTATTTGGTTGGTTTGCGAGAGCAAACCATAGGTTTTGACCTATGTGAGTTTCGTGTGTCGTTTCGTTTTCGAATTGGATTTTAATGCGATACGATACGTTGTGATATGTAGGTACTCCCACAAGACTTCAAGACGACAAGCAAGAGCGTGGCGATGTCGGCATCGGCAAGCGAAGGTCAAAGTGAGTAGATATATATCAACGGGGGAAGTCGGGTGGATGGCGTATAGCACCCCCGCAGTTTCGTAGTGATGTATACGAATACGTATACATATATAGATATATTATATGTTGTTATGAGTTTATTGTTTATCCAGATAGGGTTAAGATTTCAGGGGTTAGCTTAGTGTACTTAGAAGTTAATGTTATAGTTTAGCGTTAGTTGCGAAACCCTAGATTAGAGATTATACCCACACGCACACATACACATGCATACCTTTTTTTACCTGTGCGTATATGGGGATATGTATATATATATATACACACATGGGTATGGGACTATGTGTGTGTGTGTGTGTGTGTGTGTGTATACGTATACATATACATGGATTTTGAGGATAGTACATGATATTTGGAGATGAGTCGATGGGATTGGGTTGGATGCCTTGAGATCGGTGATATGACGTGGTTCCTATTATGGATACGACACGATGTTTTAGCGGGTCCTTTTGGCGTGGTGTTTTTATACACACGCATGCATACATATAGATGGTATCAGTATGTACTAGACGTAGATCAGTACCCCCAGATAATGATATATGATAAAAAGGATACCAGACGAATAATGAGATAAATATGATATTTGACCCGTACCCAGAATTGGGAGGCCGTACGACGGATTTACCGCACGAGCTATATTGATGATAGATCCGCACTCTTGACTCGAGGATGTCATATTATATAGGGTAACATATGGGATACTATTGAGGCGGGATCACCGACTATTATATATATGTGTGTGTGTATCGACTCAGATTTAGGTGGTTTCCTTACCTTTTCAATCAGTCTGTTGGCTAGACCTGTAGTTTACTTGTACACTCGTTTATTTTATTGCATATTAATTATTGTTGTGATTATTATTTAGCTCCCACACATTATTGCTGTTCGCATCGCATTGCATGCTTATATTGTGTTTTCATATGTTAGTATTGAAATCATGCTGTCGGGACACCAGCACCATTACAGATGTTTTCGTATGTTTCACATACACTTACTCACCGGCTCACACACATCATCATCGGTAATTGCCATGTCACGTACATTTAGAGAATATTGCTCATTTGACATCGCTGTTAGTTGGTAGTTTCGACATATTATTACTGTGCTAGTTTAGATATCGCATTCATTATTGCCGTAGTTCATGCATATTTATTATTCATTGTCATGCATTTTTATTTAAGGGCTAGTCCGGATTGCTAGAGCCCAATACTTTTAAATTCATTGTTTATCTATTCTCGAGATCTGGGTTTTCCATGATATTTATGGATTTGGAGGAACCGCAAGATTTTATAAAACTGATAATCATTTTAAAATGAAAGTTGCGGTTTTCTCATGATATGATTTGAGATTGTCCACCATGAGTTTTCTTGGCCCTTGAGCGATATCATAAACCCAATTCGAGGAGGAGTAGGAACCGTCTGTGGGTGCATGGTGGACCCGGTACGGTACCCCTGGGCAAGAACATCGCAGTTGATCGGCGTTGAGCCTGTGACAGGGGAGCATTGCTGACCGGTGATTGTATTGAGACTCGTCGGATATCCAGAGGATACCGATCGGAGTTGGGCCAGTCCGGATAGCCGGAGCCCAGGGGACAGTCCGGATAGCCGGAGCCCCAGATATTGTTATTGAGGTTTTGAGATATTATGATATGGGCCATTCCGGTTAACCGGAGCCCGAGATATTGGATATTGAGGTTTTGTGTCGATGCTAGACACTGATTTATATTGATTTATTGATGATACCACATTTTAAATATATAGAAATCTCACTAAATTAATAAAACAGTTTTCTCATACATGATGCATTCTGTTTTCATATTATCACATTCATACCTCATACACATGATATATTTCTACCTGAGGCACTGACACGAGCACATGGGATTACACTTATGTATAGTTATTTACCCTTGCCACCTTTTCATGCTTCAGACTTTATCGTTTTGAGGTTACATATTTTTGATCGTATTGACCTAGGATTGAGTCATACATACAATTTATGCTCGGTGATGTTTTCTACTCACGAGTTGGAAACTCACCCCCGTTGTGCCACAGTTTCTTGCAGGTTTTGCCGTACAGGTTTCGTTGCGGTTTTCTGGCACACTGCTTCCATTCCGGGTGATTGCTTTGGTAGGTGGGTTCACTTGTATCGTGACCACCATTGTACTTTATTTTATTCATTGTATCTAGTAAACTTCATCAACCAGACATGTATATTTATTTGACTTAGAGACCAGTGTTATTATTCTTTCGACCTTAGAGTCGCGCGTTGTATTATTATTGGTTTTCTTGATGTTTTGAGTTTCGTTTTGAGTTTTTATTCTCGCCCTTCGGCGTTGTTTATTATATTGCTTGTGTGGTTGTGACTACCAATTGACGAAGAGCTAGCTCCCGCTTGGAGATGCCTTTATTCATATTATGCATGTTGTACCCCGTTTGGGGCCAGTATTTACAAAGGAAACTCTGCCGAAATTTTCAGAAAAGGCTTGAGATTTTAAAACCCAGTACTTCGGCTTATGTTATTTAAAACCACTTTCTTTAAAGATAAGTTTTCTTCACTTCTTTTTTAAAATGGTTTAGATTTTTGGGATTTTTGGCTTACTTGAATTAGATGGGGTCTTATAGACTTCATATGATTCAAGTGCCAGTCACGTACTATTTCGGGTCGTGACAAAGTTGGTATCAGAGCGCTAGGTTAACCTTGGTTCGAGTCTATGTTTGACTATGCGGAGCCCAGGGCGTTTGTATATATACGGAATCTAGGCTTGACCTTACGGAACTTAGACTTCGTCGAGGCGGTATTAGACCCGAACTTTCGTCGCGTAGGTTGACCTTGGTTGATGGAGTAGGTGACTTAAGGAGAGTGACGTACCGTGTGTATGTTCCGCGGCATACTTATGATACGCTCCTCCGCTTAAGAAGCCTTAGGATGTACATTTTCTTGCACAACATTATATTCATTCTTATGATCTATCCTCATCGATTTTGGTTTATGGTTTTGCTGCCATGATTACACGGGCAGAGAGAGCTATGGCTAGAGTTGCGTCAGCATGAGCTCGTCACGGCCGAGGACTGACCAGGGCGTGATTCCAGAGACATACGATTGCATTGAGGCGTCGTTTTATTGTGTTTTCACGCCATGAGCGTTTGATGGATCGCTTTTATGAGGTTTCTCGGACGTGTAGATCATCACTAGAGGATTGGGCCACTGCTAGAGACAAGCCATAATGTGATGACCATTGATGTATCGCTTACTCATGATGATTGATGCACTGTTCAGCATGCAGACGAATGAGCTAGTTGTTGCCGCGAATGACGAGATATCGCCCTAGATGTTAGTGCTACTGCAGCATGAGTTTATACTTTGAGATATGATAGAAGGTCGCTAGTCACCCGAGGATGATTGACTAGGACATGTGGTTCGTTCGCTTACCCCGATGCGAGGTTATCAGATTGATTGATTCCAGCTTGAGAAGACTTCACACAGATAAGTTGGGAGTCGATAGAGACGATCGAATGTCAAAAACCCATTTTTCCAAGTTTAAAATATTCGGAGAAACATGCAAGTAATTCTACGGACCCTCTAGAAGGATGAAACCCTAACTCGGTATAATGACCATGAGAACGCCTTCAAACCTTAGGGTTTACGGTAGTTCAGCGGTGCCATTAATGAGGCTTGGGTTTGCCCTTCTACGGTTAGTCCATAGGTGCTGTGGCATGTACTCGATATTATTAAAATGTATTCTAGATGATGAGCTCTTGGTGGATTATGAGGTTTTGACGAATCGATCGGATGGTTCGACTTCATTCGGATATCATGTGATAGGATGCATTGCTTGGGAGACTCCAGATACGAGTATAGCCGTTGGAGCACAGTCCATGCAGCCACGAAGAGACAAGTCCGAAGCATTCGACATTAGAGAAAAGTGGAGTAAGAGGATCGTACGAGATTTCGAGATGACGTTCCACTTCGCTGACATCAGAGACGTGATACGCATGCAAAGATGTTGTATATGGATATATCTTCCTGAAGAGTCGCGATTAGTATGCAGCCGTTCAGGAACAAGAAACAGATTTAATAAAGGACGATGAATTCCGGACAGTTTGACAGAAACAAGATTTGGGAGAGATCTCGACGGGACCTTTCTAGAAATATTTACGAGAATACATAGACCCAGGAGCGGTCATTTTACGCACACCCTGCTAGCCAGAGTTCGACACCGTCGACGAGACATGTTATGAGTGACCACGACAGTTGGCCAGAGATTCTTAGAGGATGTATTTGAGCGGGACTATTCCGCCATACTTGATTTCGGTATTTTGGGCGATCTATTCGCATGATTACGTTTTGATGACTGAGTTTCATGATATTTGTTTTCATGCACCATGGCTGTACCTACTGGGTATTTATATTTTATGCATAGTTATTACACTTGAGTATGCTCTATACACCGTTGTGTTGATTTATGATCTATGCACAGTATCACACTTAATATCGTTTTGTGCCTTGGCTGCACATGTTTATGATTTCATGGATTTCTTACAGTTGGGTAGATTTTGTGCATATGGTACACACACGATTTGGTTTTTGCAGTCGGTATAGTTCACATATGCTTGCAGTGCATTGATACGTATTTTGTGCAGCCCAGTTGCACCTGACTTCGTTTTGATGTCATTCGAGAAATTGATTTTGATTTCATGCCTAGGGCATGCATATGATTTGACTTATACTTTCGGCATAGTTTTCATACACTTTTAGCATTTGATATGTATTTTGTGCACGCTGATGCACATGGTTGTGAGATTATATACCACGGTATACCTGATTTGGATTTGGATTGAAATGTGTTCTATACTGTCGATTTCGATTGTGATACTCGATATTTGTTTTGTGCACTTTGTGCACATGATTGGATTCTTGCACATATTTGACGCACTTGGATTGGATTTTGCGCATGTTCGGCGCTAGATATTGGATTTCGTGATTTCGTGCATGTTGGATGCACATGATTTAGATTTTTATACGTGCATGATGGATGTACCTGATTTGGATTTTCGCGCATGTTTGGTGCATGATATGAGATGCGATTTTGGTGCACATCAGATGCACTAAATCGAGATTCTTCGTGTATATCAAATGCTCCTGATATTGCTGTCAGGCACACCGTTGCCTCTGACAGGTGTTTCATGCACACCCGTTGCACTTAGATGTTGTTTCTGTGCACATTCATGGATTTTGATTTCCGTGTGCACCAGACGCACGCGGCATTCTTCAGCACATTTTGGGATTGATTTCTTATGGAGCAGTACGTTTTTAAGATATTTACTATTTGTTTTCGTACTGAGCAGGACTAGTCAGAGGACAGTACCTGGATATATTTTGCATGCATTCATAGATATCGAAGGGATTTCCAAAAAGGGATCTATAGTCTCAGTATTTACCTATGTGTCTAAGGTGACACGAAACAGTTTATAAAGGAAACCCTTCTAAATTGTTTTAAAATCAGCGGGACATGCATATTAAACAAAAGATATATACATATATGGTTATTTTCTTACAATAGACGTCTGCCACTGTGCGGTGTTATGCGCATCGCACAGTGACTTAAAGAGGTTTACCATGCATTTCCTTCAGAGGTTTACATGTACAGTTCGATATATATATCATGTTGGTTTTCGTATTGGATTTAGACATTGATGTCTTCCCCATGACTCCGATGATTGCAGGATACTTGATGGAGTTTTGCTTTTGATTGATATACTCGTTTTTCATGCGCATGTATTGCGCTATGATGTGTTTTATGTATTTATGATTTCGAAGCCCCGAAGACATGATCTTTTTACTAAAATGTTTTAGTATTTGAGGGGTTTAAATTTAAATTCGGGGACCGATTTTCTTTAAGGGCGGAAGATTGTAACATTTCAGAAAAATAAAATATTATTTGTGGGAATTTTTATAATTAAATAATAAATATTATGAATATTTTGATAATGCGGTATAATTAAATACCGATAAATTTGAAAATATTTGGAAAATTATAGAAATTACTGAAATGAGGGTGTTTTATGTGATTTAGGCAAATTATGAATTTTTATAATCAATTATATACAATTTTAATGTTAATCGCGATTAAATATCGCTAATCGCACATTAAGCTTGATTTGTGCACATGACATGCACCATATCACATTTTAGCACTTGTTACATTTTATCATGGCTTTTTCCTTTTATTGCATGGTTTTGTTTTAGAAAAGGAAAAGAAAACAAAAGATAAAGAGAAGTGAAGAGAAAAGAAAAGAATAAAGAAATGAGGGATGGGCATGAGAGAGAGAGGGTGAGGGGTCAAACTTGACCATGGCTATTCTCCTCCTTCATTCTTCTCTTCATCTTTCTCTTTCCTCTCAAGCCCATAGCAGCCCCCTCTCCTCCACACCTTCACCACCTCACTTCATAATCAAAATCAAATCAAAAGTTCATCTCCATTTCATTAAAAATGTGCACAAGCCCACTAGCTACACTTTGGACAAAGTAAAATCGGATTTTGGACACTTGGGGCAACTCAAGAATTTTCTTAAGTTGCCAAATGAGAGAATACCTTCACCATTTGTATTGTATTTCATTTACTTTAGTGTCCATGCATGTCTAGAAGTGATTTAGTCCGGTTTAGTGAACTTTGAAAATTCTAAGTTTAGGGTTAGGGTTTGAATTGAATTGTGATAGTGTAATTGAGCCAGTGGTGACCTTAAACCCCTGTGGTGATTGATTTAAGACCAAAACCCGAGACTAGAATCCCAATTACCGAACTTAGAAATCCCCGATATTCGTATTTTGTGAGAATTGTGTAGGGAAATTGAAATCTTCTAACACCCGGGACCCTAAAATTTATTTAGCAAACACTGAGAGATAAGCAGGCACCCAGGCAGCTTTACCCAAGACCCTTGCCCCTACACCCTCACCTGGGCCGCAGATTTATTCCATCTAGCCACAATTTGCGGCCAGGGTGGGTTGGAATTGTCTCGTGTTTGTTCTGTAGCTCCATCTCCAGTAAACTAGACTCTCCATGTATGCAAAATTGGCTAATTTGACTTAGGGTAAAATCTGGAACATGTTTTCAATGTTGCTGCCTTATGTTTTCCGATGTTTTCGAATCTAAGTTTTGGTATTTAGTTTTTTATTCGATCACTTGACGTTTGTATGTCGAAATCGAGTGTTATTTGGTTGGTTTGCGAGAGCAAACCATAGGTTTTGACCTATGTGAGTTTCGTGTGTCGTTTCGTTTTCGAATTGGATTTTAATGCGATATGATATGTTGTGATATGTAGGTAGCCCCACGAGACTTCGAGATGACAAGCAAGCGCGTGGAGACGTCGGCATCGACAAGCGAAGGTCAAAGTGACTAGATATATATCTACGGGGGAAGTCGGGTGGATGGCGTATAGCACCCCCGCAGTTTCGTAGTGATGTATACGAATACGTATACATATATATATATATATATATATTATATGTTGTTATGAGTTTATTGTTTATCCATATAGGGTTAAGTGTTCATGGGTTAGCTTAGTGTACTTAGAAGTTAATGTTATAGTTTAGCGTTAGTTGCGAAACCCTAGATTAGAGATTATACCCACACGCACACATACGCATGCATACAGTTTATTACCTGTGCGTATATGGGGATATGTATATATATATATATACACACACATGGGTATGGGACTATGTATATATATATATATATACATGGATTTTGAGGATAGTACATGATATTTGGAGATGAGTCGTTGGGATTTGGCTGGATGCTATGAGATCGGTGATATGACGTGGTTCGTATTATGAGAAACGACACGATGTTTTAGCGGGTCCTTTAGGCGTGGTGTTTTCATACACACGCATGCATACATATAGATGGTATCAGTATGTACTAGACGTAGATCAGTACCCCCAGATCATGATATATGATAGAAAGGATACCGGACGAATAATGAGATAAATGATATTTGACCCCTCCCCAGATTTGGGAGGCCGTACGATGGATTTACCATACGAGATATATTGATGAGAGATCCGCACTCTTGACTCGAGGATGTCATATTATATAGGGCATTGTATGGGATACTATTGAGGCGGGATCACCGACTATATATATATATATATATATATATATATATATATATATATATATATATATATCTACTCAGATTTAGGTGGTTTCCTTACATTTTTGATCAGTCGGTTGGCTGGACCTGTAGTTTACTTGTAGACTCGTTTATTTTATTGCATATTAATTGTTTTTGTGATTATTATTCAGCTCCCGCACATTATTGCTGTTCGCATCGCATTGCATGCTTATATTGTGTTTTCATATATTAGTATTGAAATCATGCTGTCAGGACACCAGCACCATTACCGATGATTTCGTATGTTTCACATACACATACTCGCCGGCTCACACATATCATCATCGGTAATTTCCATGTCACGTACACTTAGAGAATATTGCTCATTTGACATCGCTGTTAGCTGGTAGTTTCGACATATTAATACTGTGCTAGTTTAGATATCGCATTCATTACTGCTGTACTTCATGCATATTTATTATTCATTGTCATGCATTTTTATTTAAGGGCCAGTCCGGATTGCCGGAGCCCAATACTTTTAAATTCATTGTTTATCTATTCTCGAGATTTGGGTTTTCAATGAGATTTATGGATTTGGAGGAACCGTAAGATTTTATAAAACTGATAATCATTTAAAAATGAAAGTTGCGGTTTTCTCATGATATAATTTGAGATTGTCCACCATCAGTTTTCTCGGCTCTTGAGTGATTTCGTACACCCAATTCGAAGAGGAGTAGGAACCGTGTATGGGTGCATGGTGGACCCAGTACGGTACCCCGGGGAAAGAACATCGCATTTGATCAGCGTTGAGCCTGTGACAGGGGAGCATTGCTGACCGGTGATTGAATTGAGACTCATCGGATATCCGGAGGATACCGATCGGAGTTGGGCCAGTCCGGATTGCCGGAGCCCAGGGGACAGTCCGGATAGCCGGAGCCCCAGATATTGATATTGAGGTATTGAGATATTATGATATGGGCCAATCCGGATAGTCGGAGCACGAGATATTGGATATTGGGATTTATGTTTTTTGTCGATGCTAGACACTGATTTATATTGATTTATTGATGATACCTCATTTTAAATATACAGAAATCTCACTAAATTAAGAAAACAGTTTTCTCATACATGATGCATTCTGTTTTCATATTATCACATTCATACCTCATACACATGATATATTGCTACCTGAGGCACTGACACGAGCACATGGGATTACACTTATGTATAGCTCTTTACCCTTGCCACCTTTTCATGCGTCAGACTTTATCATTTTGAGGTTATATATTTTTGATCATATTGACCTAGGATTGAGTCTTACATACGATTTCTGCTCGGTGATATTTTCTACTCACGAGTTGGAAACTCACCCCCGTTGTGCCACAGTTTCTTGCAGGTTTTGCCGTACAGATTTCGTTGCGGTTTTCTGGCACACTGCTTCTATTCCGGGTGATTGATTTGGTAGGTGGGTTCACTTATATCGTGACCACCATTGTACTTTATTTTATTCATTGTATCTAGTAAACTCCATCAACCAGACATGTATATTTATTTGACTTAGAGACCAGTTGTATTATTCTTTTGACCTTAGAGTCGCGCGTTGTATTATTATGAGTTTTCTTGATGTTTTGAGTTTCGTTTTAAGTTTTGATTCTCGCCCTTCGGCGTTGTTTATTATATTGCGTGTCTGGTTGTGACCGTCAATTGACGAAGAGCTAGCTCTCGCTTAGGGATGCCTTTATTCATATTATGCATGTTGAACCCCGTTTGGGGCCGGTATTTACAAAGGAAACTATGCCGAAATTTTCAGAAAAGACTTGAGATTTTAAAACGCAATACTTCGGCTTATGTTATTTAAAACCACTTGCTTTAAAGATAAGTGTTCTTCACTTATTCTTTAAAATGGTTTAGATTTCTAGGATTTTTGGCTTACTTGAATTAGATGGGGTCCTATAGACTTCATATGATTCAAGTGCCAGTCACGTACTATTTCGGGTCGTGACAAAGCCATATTATTATTTGAGGATATTACTATCGTATGACCTAGGATTGAGTCATACATATGATTTCTGCTCGGTGATGTTTTCTACTCACGAGTTGGAAACTCACCCCCGTTGTGCCACAATTTCTGCAGGTTTTTGCCGTACAGGTTTCATTGCGACTTTCTGGCACACTGCTTCCATTCCGGGTGATTGTTTTGGTAGGTGGGTTCACTTGCATCGTGACCACCATTGTACATTTATTATTTCAGTTGTATCTAGTAACTCCATCAACCAGACTTGTATATTATTTCAGACTTAGAAAACCTGTTGTTGTTATTTTGACCATAGAGTCGCGCGTTGTATTATTATGGTTTTCATGTTGATTTTGAGTTTCTTTGTGAGTTTTGATCCTCTCCTTTCGACGTTCTATATTATATTTCTTGCATGGTTGTGACCGACGATTGACGAAGAGATAGCTCCCGCTTAGGGATGCCTTTTATCATTTCGTATACTATTCATGTTGTACCCCGTTTGGGGCAAGTATTTACAAAGGAGACTCTACCGAAATTTTCGGAAAAGACTTGGTGTTTTAAAATGTTTTCTACGAATTTCAAGTGATTATATGCAAACTTTAAACAAGTTTTCCTTCTTTCAAATGGTATAGATTTCTTGGATTTTTTTTGGCTTACTTGAATTAGATGGGGTCCTATAGACTTCATATGATTCAAGTGCTAGTCACGTGCTATTTCGGGTCGTGACACGCTGTCACCGAGAAGACCGTTTTATCTCTCAAGTGGATGAGGAACCGTACCGGATTCATGGAGAGGCTGAGGATCATTGGAGACTATTGAATCCTTTGGTTTCACCAAATCATCAGCTGTTAGTTTGTCTAGCTGGAATTCCTTCCAGTTCTACCCCATGACCACTAATTTTTTCACAAGAAATTCCTTTTTTAAAAAGGTGGCATGCTGAGAAAAAAAAACACCTTTTGCTCCTCGGTGTGGTAGAAGATATTCCCTCGCAAATGTTTGGGATATCCTAACAAACTTATACAGAACAGACCTTGCCTCGAGCTTGTCCGGATTCTGCCGTTCAACATAGGCTGGACAACCCCATATCTTAACTCGTTTAAGACATGGTCTCTTCCCAACCCATATCTCATATGGAGTGGTAGGCACTGATTTGGATGGAACCCTATTCAATATGTATGCAGCTTCTCAAGTGCATAACTCCAAAAGGAAACAGGTAACTCAACAATACTCATCAAAGAGCGCGCCGTATCTCATAGGGTGCGATGCCTCTGCCCCGATACACCATTGTACTGTGGTGTATACGAAGGAGTAAGCTGAGAGAGAATCTTATTCTTCTTTTAGAAACTCCACGAACTCCATGCGCAAGTATTCGCCTCCTCGATCACATCGTAGGACTGTAATACTTCTACTCGTCTGGTTCTCAATTTCAAGCTTATATTCTTTGAATTTCTCAAAAGTTCCAGACTCGTGTTTCAACAGGAACACATGTCTGAATCTTGAGAGATCGTCAATGAATGTAATGAAGTGCTAAGAACCATCCCTGGTATTTGTAGACATAGGACATTATACATCATCATGTATCTGTTCCAAGAGTACAATAACTCTTTCTCTGTTTCCAGTAAACGGAGTATTGATCATTATACCTTTGAGACAAGACTGGAAAGTATCATAAGATGAAAATTCGAACAGATTCTCATATTCATCCTTATGTAACTTAGCTGGTCGTGTCGCATTGATATGACCTATTCTACAATGCCACAAGAAGGATTCGTTCATTTCTGAACTATTCCTCTTGTGTGTGTTCTACATACTTCGAACTGTAGTTTGATTTAGAACTTATATGCGATTACTTAACGTGCCTGATCCAATCAACTCTTGATACAGGAAAATGTTCACAACATTATCCTCCAATACAGAATTATGTCCTTCTTTAACTTAATAAAGAATCTGATGTAATGTTGTATATCAAGTTCGGTATCTAATGACATTTGATAAGAATAAATGTATTTACAATTTGGTAATATAAGATGATATTTGCCAACTGATTTGGCTGCAACAATTGCACCATTATATAACACTTAGTGATATATCACCCAATCTCAGTTCTTTACCTTTCTGTAGCCCATGTAACAAATTACATATGTGGGATCCTGATCCGGTATCTCATACCTAGGACATAGAGTATACTGAGAAACAGTTCTTGGTAATCGAACACACCCGAAGAATATGCATCAACATGCTCATTCCTTGAATGGGTGGCATAGGAATCCGGATATTCCCCTATTTCCTGCTCGGACTTATAACAATTATAAGATAGGGCGGAACCAACGTTCCCCAGCTCAGTATAATAAGCAGGTTCGGTCAATGTATCCATATTATTATCTTGATTAAGGCGTGACATGGTCGCTACCAGGAGAGAGAGAGAGAGAGAAGAAAACACATTGCGTGCGCTCTTGCAGGATTAGATTGGTAATAATTTTATCTAATCAGGATGTCTCCCACTGTTTTTATCAAATCTTCCTTCAAACCCTAAAAGGTAAGACTAGCCGGGATTAATTACACCCTACAAGTTCGCCAATCTTTCGGCCAGTCCAATATCGGTACTTTGAGGGAGGTTCCCCGTGCTTTCGCACGGACCTAATTAAAATAAACATCGTTTTCCCAGGGGCATAACCCCGTTGACCCTTTTCTAGACACCTACTTGATCGGGTAATTGTGATGTGTAAAATTCTCCCAGGAGTAACTCTTACTCGCAGTGGGTATCGCGATCCAACTATCTCATAGAAAGTATGAAATCTCATTGCAAATTTCAATGCTTTAAATTCCCGATAATACTCTGCCCCAAGCATCCTATGACCATGACAGAGGTCAACAAACCATAGGCTACTAGTCAAGTTCAACCCGCCATTTCATGCTTGAATTAAACCCACCCGCATGACCTTTGACAGAGGTCAACAAGGTCGTACGACTACCCTAATCCAATCGCATCATATGCTTTGCAGATAAGCACTAATCAGCTACCGCACACTACGCCTTGACAGAGGTTAACAAACGCAGCACGAATACTAAATATTGTTGGATATGTATGCCCCAGAGGCCATTATTGTATAATACTAGTTTGTATATTACATTTTGGAAGCTTGGGATAAATACATGGATTGACGATAGTCTTGCTCGATATTGTAGTATGCTACTTGGTTTGTTTCTATATAAATATGTGTATATGTTTCTTTTAGCATATCGCTAATACATATTGATGGAGCTCTTATGATCTTTGCTTGACTACGAGCGTTTTGATGGCGATCACACTAGTGGGGGCAGGGTAGTCTATAAGCACATCCTTATACAGGTCCCTAGTCGTAGGATTATCGAGATAGGGCATCGATACTCGAGAGTAGACTAGTGCATACGCTTCTCATCCCAGCAGGGGAGATGGTCTGTCCCACAGCCATCAGTACGTCGTACTGGAGATAGTATGCATGTGCTCGTTAGGTTACGAGTACTCTGGACATGACTC
Organism: Agapanthus africanus; assembly: GCA_030015575.1. Lineage (NCBI taxonomy): Eukaryota > Viridiplantae > Streptophyta > Magnoliopsida > Asparagales > Amaryllidaceae > Agapanthus > Agapanthus africanus. The sequence continues at coordinate 112,312,507 of CM057351.1, forward strand.
GTCGGGAACTGTTGGTTGGTATTATACCTATCGTCAGTTAGCAGTTCCTAAGTGACATGAGTACAGCTTAGTCCGTTGACTTGACACTGCTACTTCGCCTCAAGTGTGTTCCCATTGTTCTTTGATTGCTACCCTACCACGGCTCTATTGAGTCGTCCAAACAGGTAGTAGTTGGGTGCAGTCCCGAAGCACTTGGAGGCAGTGGCGGTTAGACAGGATTCGTCTCTCCCGATATTGGGGGTTGATATCGCGCTGTGTTTAGGAGAGCCATTACGCAAAGTCCCTGGCCAGGGCAAGTGAGATTTACTGGTAGGTTTTCCAGTAGTTTTCTCTGGATGTTCTGGGCTAAACCCCTACATGACTTATACCGCTATTAGGGATCTGACGTTTTCCACCCCTTAGGCCCGATATACGATACTCTTAGACGAACAGACCGGATTGTAAGGAGAATGTCACATTCAGGCTCAGTAGGAGTTCGGATGGGTTTTCGTCATCGACCTTTCTTATCGATATCTACCTGAGGACCGTTACGTACAGCTAGTACCGCTTACGGCCTGTAGTTAAACCCACTGCCAGCGTAGTGTCGAGTCTTTAGACTCCCACACAGATGGTTTTCCTCCTTTGGGCGAAATGACGTAGAGGTCGTATGGTTTTACGATGGGGTTCGTTCACATACGCGTACTTGTGCGCATTTGGTGTTCGGGCAGTTGATACTAGTGGGCTTTGGTTTAAGCCAGATCCTAGATTTGATTTTGGGTTGGTTCAATCTCATTGTTTTCGTGTTCTTCGGAACACGGATGCGAGTATGTATATACAGTTAACAGAGGCAGAGAAGAAGACACCTCATTAGGGTTTTGACCATTGACTTAATTAAAACCATTATGAGGTGGAGGAAATTGATTACTAATTTTTATTAGAGATAATTGTGTTATGGCTAATTTGGTTTGACCATGTTGACCATTGTTGACTTAGATATTTTTTGTTGAGCAAAAGATATTTTGCTTAGCATTAAATGTGACATGATAATGGTCAAATCAACATCAACCATGACAATTATCTAAATAAAACTTATTATTCTTTTTCCTAATATGAGAGCTCACTCTTCATTTATCAAGTAGACATTCTCTCTCTTAAGCTCTCTCCTCTCCTTCTTCTTTTCTCAAGCCCAATATGTCTCATAAGTTGAGAACCATGGGTTGTTGAGATCAAGCCACCAAAATCCTTCTCTACTCACTCTATGGTTCTTAGTTTAGCACACCAAGCACTCTAGTTACTTCATTATAGAAGTTGGAGCTCAAGGTAGGGACCTTCGGGTGGATCTTCTTTGACGTTGAGAAATCGGTGAGGAGGCATCATCCACAACCACTCCAAGGAGAAGCACAACAAGGAGAAGAAGGTGTTCAAGCTTAAGGTATAATCATCTAATATAGTAGTTAGAACTCCTAGTTAGTTTGTTAGTTAATGTTTAGCAAAGATCCTCATGGCTAGTCTATGTTACATTGTAAAGAAAAATTTGATTTTTACCTATTCCGCCTCCCCGCAAACTACTGGGGTGTGTAACATGGTCTAACAGTGGTATCAGAGCCAGGCTAAACCATAACTAAAATGTTAGCAAAGACTTTAGAACTTCGATCACGAAAAATTCCCAAAAACACGATAAAAACTTGCACTTTCTGTCGAATTTTAAAAAAGGTCTAAAAATATTTTCAGAGACCTGAAAAATACGTGCAGGCTTTTTCTAGAACACTGGAGAAATTTGGGCTCCTAACTCGGTTAGACCACCGCGGAACCGCGGCCTAACCATGCGTTCCACCGCTGATCCGCGGCCGAGTCAACTCCGAGTTGGTTCAAATTTTTTCTGGTGCTCTCTGTGGTTGTTTTTTGTTTTCTGGGATATTTTGTTTCTGCTCAGGAATTATTGTGTACAGTGTTGTACTTGGAGTAGATTCAAATATGATTATTGATGGAAATTCTATAAACTTTAGCTAATCGGATTATATCTGTGATGTGTTATGTGTGCTGAACGTCTGCTAATCGCTATACGTCGATTAGTGGGGTTTGAACATATCTGTGAAATATATTATTGGTTTTTGTATATGAACTTGTTGGATTGTCGTGGATGAATAGACGGGGATGTAAGATGAGCGTTTATCTTTCATTTAATGTAAATTGTAAATTGATGTAATATTATTTTATGGTCGCACATCAGGGTTAAGGTTGTAGCCACCATTGTATATTATTTCTTTTACTATTTTCTGCTCTTAGGATAGACCTAAGGTAGGGTGCACAAACTACCGGGTACTTTGAAGTGCCAATTGGCCTACTCACTTTGTTGAGGGAGCTTGCTTCACTTCGGGAATTTGGCGGGTAGTTTGCCGCACCCGTAGGGGTATAGGGAGGGGTTTTGGCTATTCATCATGACCGTGTAATCCATCTGTCATTGCAGGCTCAAACAAAACGCGGATTCCTAGCATATCCAATGTGTTCATCTATGATCTGGAATGACTATCATTGCCTCTGACGAATGTATATATCTATATAAGATATCTAGTAGACGTTGCTTATATTTTGCATCCGCACCAGTCCAGCCCCCACTCTGTCGTTAGTTAAGTAACCTAACGGGTGATGACGGGCCCCATGGAGAATGCGGATGGCATAAGCGTACGTTATATTTTCGTTGTTTTCTGCAATGGTAGGTTTAATTGATGGGACCACATTAATATTGATTAATGCATGAAAATAAACCTAAAAGATGTTGTTGGAACAAATTTCGAAAAACTACAATTATATTTTTTCGATTTGCATAGTAGTATTCGGTCATGAATATCCAACACCTCATTCTACGAGGCAAGAGCCGAGATCCCTTCACGGGGAGTGACCTCTTGAGCTAAAGTCTATACTATAGATTACTCGGTTTTTTTTCAAAACCAGAAATTTTCAAAGAAAAAGACGGAGCTTAAACCACTCCTTTTCAAAATTGCTCAGGTTCCTTCAACGATATCAAGTTCATTACGTTAACGGGTTTTTTTTGCCAAAAACCCAGCTGTAGCCCTCCGTCATTTCTTATAAGTTATACTTAGTATTCGTGCTGTGTTTGTTGACTGTATCAAGGCGTAGTTAACGGTAGCTGAGTATTGCTTATTTGTTGCATATAATGTGATTGGTTAGGACAGTCGTGTAACCTTGTTGACTATGTCAAGGGTTATGCGGGTGGTTTTAATGCAATCAAGATAATGACGGGTTGAACTTGACTAGGACTCTTTGATTTGTTGACTGTGTCAAGGTCACTTGGGTCCCACGGGCAAAAAACAACATCGGGAGTTTCAAACATACAGGAAACTTGCAGATTCAGCATACCTCCTAGAGTATGGTGACTAGAGTGGATTCCATCTAGGTCATCACACAATGATAGTTGGATCCCGATCCCACTGATGAGTTGGATTACTCTCGGGAGATTATTTCACTTAACAATCAATGCTATAAACCAAGTAGCTGTCTAGAACGGTGTTAGCGGGGCTACGTCTCCAGGGAAAAGAGGTTATGTAATTAAGGAACATCGCAAAAGCGTTGGAAAACCTCCCTTGAAGTACTAACACTAGCCTGGCTGAAAGGTTATGCAAGTATTGTGACATGCGATTAAATCCTGACTAGTTCTTCTTTTAGGGTTTTAAGAAGAATTTGAGGAAACAGTGGGAGCCATCCTGGTTAGATAAATTAATAACCAATATAATCTTGCAAGAGCGCACGCTGAGTGTTTCTTTTCTCTCTCTCCAAGTAGCAACCATTTCATGCCCTAATCATGATAATAAAATGTATCGCTTGACCTGTAGGGGTTCCTAGGCACACTTGTGAAGGTTCATAAAGCATCAAACATGCCCGAATAAAATTTTACATGTGCCCAACAACCCAAAGACGGGATCTTTGCTAGATTATTAGGGTTTAGCATGCAAGATAACATCTTTAAAGCTAAGTGTGAGGGATTACAACCTTTGTAGTCCGCTCCTTCGCTTCACAAGCTCCGAGTAGAAGTCCCTTCGCCGCGATCCACGATCTCCCGGACTCAAGAGAGGCTCCACGACTCGAACGATCCATGCTATTTTGAAGTGTTCCGATTCTCCGATGATCTACGTCGAACTTGCTATAACCCAAGCTTTCTCACTCTAAAGAGATGAACACCCTAATCTAATGGGCTAGATTAGATGAGGATGATGGAGTAGTATTTATGCTATCTTTTTTATTTCACTTTCTCACAAGAAATCATCATAAATGGATTAACTAGTGAGCTCTCTCTCAAAACTCAAGAGAGAAGAAGATGAAGAATGAAAGAATAAATCCTTTTGTGATGAATAGTAGTCAAGTGTATATGATTGATTATAGAACCATGGTTAAGGATGATAGGATAAAACTTGTAAAGAATAAACTAGAGTTAGGGTTTGGTTAGGTTAAGGATAAGTATCAAGCATAATATCTTAACCAAGACAAAATAGAATCCTTCTAGAATGAACTTGAAAGAGCTATCCCTAATCAAACACTAATCCCTTTTTATCATCCCTAATCATGTTTAATAATAAATCATATCATGTCACAATAATATATATCACATATATATTATATATTTGCAACAAAAGAAAATAATACAATTAACATATATCGCATATATATCAATGTATTAATCCGGTGAGAAAATGAAATAATAATAAAGCGAGCCAATATTAGATAATGTAATACAATATATCATATATATCATTATACATTAAATCATCGAATCAACACTTGATCCAACGATCCGGCTATATCGAATATAACCGACTAATATATCATGTACCGATTCATCGAATCAACACTTGATCCGATGTCCCGATTCATATCTAAATATCACCGGAATATAATACGGTATCTCATATCGCATTATCCTCGGTCCTGCACATATCACATACGTGCCTCTACTCCGTTTTGCCTGAGCCAAGAAACCTCTGTGTAGGACTCTAAAGAATCGTCAATACGCCGGTAGCAGGTGATGATCATATCAAACAACCACAAGCTGCAAGTGGTCAGCTAAATGTAACAGCCACCCAGGTATTGAGCGATCAGAAGATCAAAAAGCTAGCCTGTCCGTTCTCCTATGAATCCAATCAGTAACACTCCCGTACAGTCCGGTCTGTTCGTCTGATATGTCGCATATCAAGTCTAGGGGTGGTATACGTCAGACCCCAGTAACCGATAAGTCGTGTCGATGTGAGGCTCATAACAGGACGAGAAACTACTGGTAACACTTACCAGTATATCTCTATATCAGCCCTGGCCAGGGACTTCCAGTTATAGCCAATCGAACACGGCACGACATCAACTCCCTATACCGGGAGAGACGAATCCCCTCCTATCGCTCATTGCCTCCATGTGATTCGGGACTGCACCCAAAAGCCACCATTTTGCACGCCCTCTTGGACGTGGTAAGGTGGAAATCAAAGCACAGTGGGAATCACACAAGACTCTATGACGATCTCGGGTCTACAGACTACCCTGCACCAGTGTCACCGGAGAACTGCCATCTGACGTGTGGTATATCACCATCTGGGAGTTCTCAGCGAGTCCGTCCAGTGTACCCAGTCTCCACTGAGCACCCGTACACCATCCTTGATGTCAAACACCGATGGATATAGGATCATCCATCGCCCATCATATGGGTCAAGATGCGTATACGCTAGTCTACTCTGGTGTATCGATGCCCCGTCTCGATACACCCTCGACTAGGAACATTTATAGGATGTACTCATCGACTACCGTGGCCCCCACTAGTATGATCTCATCATAATCCCAGTAGTCGAGTACAAATCCTAAGGGCTTTATCAACATGTGAGAGAAAGACAGTAAACCAAGACAAGTCAACATGTTAAGATAAAGTGAAACCAAATAGCATACTATCATGACGAGAAAGAAAGTCCTCTCTGTATATATCCAAGCATCCATCATAATATATATCATATGTACAACAATGGCCTCTAGGGCATATACTTTACTAACATGACCGATCCGAATTCTTATTCGGGGCTGGGATACGTCGGTTTGGCTCTAACTTATGATGGCGATCGTAAGTATGAGCAGGGGAAAGAGGATAGTTTGAATTCTAAGGTAACCCCTTTGAAAAAGAAGCGTACTATTGCATCTACTTCAGGTGTTTTTGTTATTGAGAACTGCTTTTCGGTCAGTCCTGCCTCCTGGGTACTAGATACCGGATCAGGATCTCATATCTGTAATTTATTGCAGGGACTAAGAAAAAGTAGGATAGTTGGACCTGGTGATATGTCCCTCTGGGTAGGGAACGGAGCACAAGTTAATGCTGCAGCCGTCGGTGAATATCAGCTAGTGTTGCCAAATGTCAATCCTATGATTTTGAACAATTGCTACTATGTACCTTCCATGGTTTGCAACATCATATCAGTTTCTTTACTTGATAAAGATGGATATAACTTTGTTCTTGATAAAAATATCATGAACATTTACCTTGATAAGGTACTAGTTGCAGAAGGTACACTGTGTAATGGTATCTTGTTCTAAATCAGAATACAGTTCTCAACATACAAAACACACGCAAGAGGAAGAGTTCAGATACGAACGAATCCTACATGTGGCATTGTAGACTTGATCATAACGGAGAGAAAAGACTAAGTAAGTTACATAAAGATGGACTCTTGAATACATTCAAATTTTCATCTTATGAAACCTGTCAGTCTTGTCTCAAAGGGAAGATGACTAAATCTCCATTCACCGGACATGGAGAAAGAGCAGCAGAGCTCTTGGGACTCATACACAGTGATGTGTGTGGTCCGATATCTATACATGCAAGGGGTGGGTTCTCGTACTTCATCACATTCACTGACGATCTCACTAGATTCGGATATGTGTATCTTATGAAAAACAAATCTGAAGCTTTTAAGAAATTCAAAGAATTCAGAAATGAAGTAGAGAACCAGACTGGCAAAAGTATCAAGATCCTCCGATCAAATAGAGGAGGGGAGTACTTGAGCACTGAATTTAGGGACTTTCTAAAAGAAAATGGTATTCTCTCTCAGCCTACTCCTCCGTATACACCACAGCACAACGGCGTATCGGATCGGAGGAACCGTACCCTGTTGGATATGGTTCGCTCCATGATGAGTAATGCTGAGTTACCTCTTTCATTCTGGCAATATGCACTTCAAATAGCAGCACATCTTTTGAATCAAGTTCCATCCAAATCCGTGCCTAAAACTCCGTATGAAATATGGAGTGGTAAGAGTTTGTATCTTAAACGTGTTAAGATTTGGGGTTGCCCAGCGTATGTCAAAAAGAAGAACCCGGACAAACTTGAGGCACGGTCAGTTTTGTGTAAGTTTGTGGGATACCCAAAAGATTCTAATAGGTATCTATTCTACCATGCAGAGGAACAAAAGATTATTGTTTCTAGGAACGCCACATTTTTGGAAAAAGAATTTCTTGTTAAAAATATTGGTCGCAGCACGGTAGAATTAGATGAAATTCCAGAGACACAAACTATAACTGAAGATTTAGTAAAACCACTAGATTCGGTAATCCCAGACGAACCTCAGCCACTCCGCAGATCTGGTAGGATTTCTCATCCTCCCGAGTGATACTACGGTTTTCTCATAGACCGGGATCGAGAGGATTGCATCTTGGAAGAAGATGACTCTACCAGTTTCAGGCAAGTTATTATCAATAGAGAATCTGATAAGTGGCTGGATCCTATGCGATCCGAAATGGAGTCCATGTACACCAATAAAGCATGGACCTTGGATATTGCTCCACCTGGGGTAAAACCCGTTGGATGCAAATGGATCTACAAAAAGAAACTTGGTGTAGATGGGCAGGTGGAAATCTATAAGGCTAGACTCGTTGCAAAAGGTTTTCGTCAAAGACCTGGTGTGGACTATGACGAAACTTTTTCTCCAGTAGCTATGCTCAAATCCATTCGGATCCTACTTGCCATTGCTGCCTTCTATGACTATGAAATCTGGCAGATGGACGAAAAACCGGCTTTTCTAAACGGCGGTTTGGAAGAGTGCGTTTATATGGATCAGCCAGAAGGTTTTGTAGACAGTGGGAGCAGCGGGAAGGTGTGTAAGTTGCTTAAATCAATTTTTGGATTAAAGCAGGCATCGCGGAGCTGGAACATCTATTTTGATGAAACGGTCAAAGAATTTTACTTCATCAAGAACGAGGATGAGCCTTGTATTTATAAGAAGATTGTAGGACGATCTGTCATATTCCTATTCTTGTACGTGGATGACATTCTTTTGATAGGAAATGACATTCCTATGCTACAATCGGTCAAGCTGTTCTTATCACAACAGTTCTCCATGAAGGACCTGGGGGCTGCCTCGTGCATTCTGGGGATCAATATCTACAGAGATAGATCCAAGAGATTACTGGGACTTTCGCAGTCTAGGTACATAGAGACCATACTAAAGTGATTTAGTATTGAAGATTCCAAGCGTGGTAATATACCCGCATTGAATGGAATCACCCTCTCCAAAAAGATGTCTCCCAAGACTGACGAGGAGAGGGTTCACATGAGCACTATACCCTACGCTTAGGCGGTAGGATCTATAATGTATGTGATGCTATGTACAAGACCAGATATAGCTTATGCGCTAAGCATGGTGAGCCGGTATCAATCAGACCCAGGTGAGAACCACTGGACAACAGTGAAGAACATTCTCAAGTACCTGAGAAGGACTAAGGAGATGTTCTTGGTTTACGGTAATGGAGACCTCGGGATCGAGTCCTTTACCGATTCAACCTTCCAGAGTGACAAGGATGACAGCAAGTCTATCTCGGGTTTTGATTTTACCCTCAACGGAGGGGCAGTGTGTTGGAGGAGTTCCAAACAGGATACCGTCGCAGACTCGATGATGGAGGTTGAATACATTGCTGCTAGCAATGCCGCAAAAGAGGCGGTCTGGATGAAGAAGGTCATTAATGAACTTCAGGTAGATCCGTCCATTGTTGACCAAATACCTTTATATTGCGATAACAATGGGGCTATAGCTTTAGCGAACGAACCACAGTCCCATCAGAAATCCAGACACATCTTAAGGCTGTATCACCTGATCAAGGACATCATTGATCGCCAGGAGATCGAGGTACGGAGAGTGGACACTAAAGATAACACGGCGGATCCATTCACAAAGGCCCTCCCTTAAGCACAGTTCGAGCGACTTTTTTATCTATTGGGTATGCGGTATGCCAGCAGCTGGTCTTAGTGCAGACGTTGGGTATGTGGTACACTAATTACTGGACTTTAGTGCAAGTGGGAGATTGTTGGATATGTATGCCCTAGAGGACATTATTGTATAATACTAGTTTGTATAGTACATTTTGGAAGCTTGCGATTTATACATGGATTGACGACGGTCTTGCTCGATATTGTAGTATGCTACTTGGTTTGTTTCTATCTAAATATGTGTATATGTTTCTTTTAACATATCGCTAATAAATATTGATGGAGCACTTAGGATCTTTGCTTGACTACCAGTGTTATGATGGCGATCACACTAGTGGGGGATGGATAGTCTATAAGCACATCCTTATACATGTCCCTAGTCGTTGGATTATCGAGTCAGGGCATTGATACTCCAGAGAAGATTAGTGCATACGCTTCTCATCCCAGCAGGGGAGATGGTCTGTCCCACAGCCATCAATACGTCGTACTGGAGATAGTATGCAGGTGCTCGTTAGGTTACGAGTACACTGGACATGACTCATCGGGAACTGTTGGTTGGTATTATACCTATCGTCAGTTTGCAGTTCTAGGTGACATGAGTACAGCTTAGTCCGTTGACTTGACACTGCTACTTCGTCTCAAGTGTATTCCCACTGTTCTTTGATTGCTACCCTACCACGGCTCTATTGAGTTGTGTGATCAGTCGAATATAGTTCATTCTCAACACGTTAATTTCCCTACTCTTTTTGATCATGTATGGATGTTTATTGTAAATATAACACAGATTACGAATTCATCTGGAAAATACCAAATACACTGTGTTATAGTTATAATTGACATTCTAAAAGGAAATTAAGTGTTTATTAACACTCGCATGATTTCTATATCTCAACACTTTTATCAAGATTGTGTGCAGAAAATTCTTCAGGTTAAAGAGCTGGAACTGACAAAAGTGCCGATAAAATACAGCAAGTTAAAGATTTGAGATCTGGTAGTAAATAAGACATAATAAAAAGATTCTAGGTATAAGAAGAAGACCCCAACATTGTCAGAAGAAGACCACGGAAATTTCATGCAGCGAGCCCACTATATGGCCGCGGATCTGCGGCCGAGTCAGGCCGATCGGCCGCGGATCCGCGGCCTACTTGACACGTCATCAAATCAAATTGTCTCCAGAAGCCTCTTCTCAACGGTCTCATTTCCTCAGGACGCTTAAATTACCATGTGGCTTCTTCCGAAAGGCTCTGCATAACAACCTCCTTCTAGAATATTCCTTGTAACAACCTCATTCTAGAATATTCCCTATAACAACCTCATTCTAGAAGGCTCTCTCTAACACCCTAGCTTTGGAGGGAAGATTCATTTGAATTTTATAAAAGGGTGCTAGATCTAGGGTTGAGGGTTGTTCAATTTTTAGTTACACAATTAGGGTGAAAATTCTAGCATAAATCCAAATCAATTCAAATCAAGTTGGGTGACACAACTTGAACCAAATCAAGATCCATTGATAGGAAAATCGAGCGAAGACCGAAGATCCTCTATTGCAACGCCGATCATCATCCGAGCAAGAGATCCACGATGATCCGCGCCTCACGACGATCGAGCCATGCAAAGATCGACAATGAATTCCCCTTCAATTGAGTGAGCTAGAGCTAGTCTTGTAAACTTGAGTGAGAGGTGTAATTTGAAGGAGATCTAAATAAAGGTGTAAATTGTTATTCTCGCTTTCTATTCATTCTCGCATTATGAAATTCTTCCTTATTTATTGTTTTATGATGACGCGTGAGTAAATTCTCCGCTTGTGAAGGATCCGAGAGAATTGATAGATCTAATGATGATCAAATCTTAATACTAATTCTTAATTCTTATGAGATTTGTGAACCTTAGCAAAATGAATCATTGATGACCTAATTTGGAGCGAGATAACTTCTTGATTATTTCGTTGCAAATTAGGGATCAAACAATCGGTGATTTTCTTTGCTAGAGGCTAGATCCGAATGATTATGACTGAAAAGACAAGGGATAGTGAGGAGAAACCCTAGTTTCTTCAATTGATCCCTAATCTTCAATCATAATCATCAATCTAGCTACAAATTATCAATAGATAAGATTAGGAATTATTAGATTCATCATTATCTATTAACTCAATCGGATCCTACAAGCTATTCTTCATAATCTTGATAAATCAAATTGATATTGGATAAATTCATAAATTCTTGATTCTTGAATGTTTTTCTAGTTGTTTCTTGAAAATCAATCTTACAAATCTCGAATCGTTTTCTTTACTATTTTTATTTTCGACTCAAATCTAGCAAAATCAAATAAATTCACATAATCTCAGTGGACGATCCGCATTCGCTAACAAACCTACAATAGACACTGTTAATTGATTGCGGTTTACAAATTTCTTTGGTTGTGATCTTTTACACTTTTCAAAACAAGACACGAAATGACCAATCAAATGGCGCCGTTGCCAGGGATCGTGTGCTAATTTTTTCGTTTTTGCAATTTGAGTTGAAAATTTTTATTATTCCATCAGAATTTTTAGATCAAAAATCGCATCAAGCGCTTAACGATTTGTTGTGAATTATTGCAAGGAGATCTGGAATCTCTGGAGCGAGAGGAAAAATTTTCAGAGCATCTCAGAGAGTTCAGTGAGTCAACAGGAGCAGTTGTTGAAATTTTTGTGCAGGGATCTCTCCATATTGCGGCGGATCCGCTGTATTACTGGTGTTCTTACGGCGGAACCGTGGCTTCATAGCTGATTCAGTGCTTCAAAATTTCTAGGTGAATCTCTGACTTTCTTATCTCCTCCCTACTCTGTTCCATTAACCAATTTCTGCAGGATTGTTTGCAAATTCGCAGCGCCGATAAAAAGAAAAATTGTCCGTGTTTTGATCTTGGTTGTTTGCATATTTTAACACGGAAATTAAGGGGCAAAAGACCAAATTTAGATTAGGTGGGGATTTCATTTCCCGTCCTAAGCCCCGAAAATCATAAACTTGCATCCGCATCACCCTGATTAATTAAAAGAAATCTAGAAAAGACTCTAAGGACCGTCGCGCTCATTTAGGACAGACGGAGGACGTAGGTAATCTACTGTTTATCCGCGTTTATTTTGTGGTGTCTAGGCAAGTGTGTCTAAGGCAAGTGGTTACTTAATTAGGCCCGCAACTTACGTAGCGGAGAACCTCCCACTTACCTGGCACTTACCTAGCCACAGAAGAGGCAAAGAGGCGGTAGAGGATCTACCTTGCGACTTGTCTTCTGGAAGTCTAGGAGCGGTCTAGAGCCTTGACCCAGGTGACCACTAGAATTAGGGTTGCTTGTGCATTGTTTGTGGGAATTTTTTTTAAAAATCCGTATTTTTCAAAAACCAAACACCAAATCAATCTTTTCTCTAATTTACCAACGCCGCCACTTGTGCTAAACTATTTAGTGCATGCTCGACTGGACACGGGATTCTAATGCCCGTCTTGTCCGCGTTCCTCATATCGACTCCGAAGTCGGTAATTCTACGTTTACTTTTTCTTCATCCACTACCACACCCACTTAGATATACAAATCTCCATCGAACTTCTTTATCACCACTCTGCCACCGTCCGCAGGTGCGCAGAATCCTCCCATCATCTCTTTCCAAGAGAGATGCTACCCTATTCGAGGTCCTCCTTCGACCTGTCTTACCATTCCACCAGCCAATGGGGACAATTTCGAAATTAAACCTCAATACATCAATCTTTTACCAAATATCACGGTCTTGAGTCTGTAGACGCATACGTTTTTTGTAAGTCGACGTTAGACAACCCACAAGATGCGGGGAGGCGGAATAGGTAAAACAAACATTTTTTTAAAGTAACATCGACTAACTTTAAGGATCTTTGCCAAACCCTAACAAACAACTATCTAGAAGTGATTAACTACTGTGATAGATGACTATACCTAACGATACAAGTCCTTCTTATTCTTTTTGATCACCTCCTCGTCGGCCTCCTCGATGTGATAGAAGATCCACCCGAGAGTTCCTTCTCCAAGCTTTAACCTCTCACATGAGGTAACTATGTGGCTAGGATTGCTAATCCAAGTAACCTAGAGGATATAGAGATGGATTAAGGATTAATTAGTCTTTCTAACCCTTGGGATCTCAACTCATGAGAGGATTAGGGTTAGTGTGAAGAAGAGAGAGCTTGAGGAGAGAGAGTGTGTTTGTAATAATGAATTGAACCCTTCCCACTTTGAATGATATGAAGCATTACAAAATATCTTGCACAAATATCATTAATGCTTCATTTAATTCTTGAGATGAATCATCTCATGAGTCATGGTGCAATTAATGATAATAACACATAATCTCTCCACCTCATTAAGTTTTAATTCATAAATGAATTAAAACTAATGAGTCACCTTTCTTCTAGAAACTTCTCGACTAATTACGAGAATGCCACTCCTATCCGTAAAACACGGAAATACTGAGACTGTATAAATCCAATAATCCAATACTAGAATCTTGCTTAAACTAAAGCCCGCTAGTATAAACTGTCCGAACATCGTACGTGCATAAATACACGTATGTGTCCGAACCCTGTCGTAAAACCATACGACCTCTATATCATTTTGCCTGAAGCAGGAAACTCTCTGTGTGGGACTCTAAAGACTCGACACTACGCTGGCAGTGGGTTTAACCACAGTCCGCAAGCGGTACTAGCTGTACGTAACGGTCCCCAGGTTGATGTCGATAAGAAGGCCGATGACGAAACCCATTCGAACACCTACTAAGTCTGATGTGAAAATCTCCGTACAGTCCGGTCTATTCGTCTAAGACTATCGCATATCGGGCCTAAGGGGCGGCAAGCATCAGTCCCCTAAAAGGCGGTATAAGTCGTGTCGGAGTGTAGCCCATTACACCTTGAGAAGCTACTGGAAATCCTACCAGTAAATCTCGCTTGCCCAGGCCAGGGACCTTACGTAATGGCTCTCTAAACACAGTAGGATATCAACTCCCAATACTGGGAGAGACGAATCCTGTCTAACCGCCACTGCCTCCAAGTGCTTCGGGTCTGCACACAACTGCTACCTGTTTGCACGACTCCTTTGAGCCGTGGTAGGGCAGAAATCTAAGAACAGTGGGAACACACTCGAGGCGAAGCAGCAGTGTCAAGTCTACGGACTAAGCTGTACTCATGTCACCTGGGAACTGTTAACTGTCGACGGGTATAATACCAACCAACAGTTCCCTACGAGTCCTGTCCGGTGTACCCGTAACCCAACGAGCACCTGCTTACTATCTCCAGTATGACGTACTGATGGCTGTGGGGCAGACCATCTCCCCAACTGGGATGAGAAGTGTACACACTAGTCTACTCCGGAGTATCAATGCCCTGTCTCGATAATCCTATGACTAGGGATCTGAAAAAGGATGTGCTTGTAGACTACCCAGCCCCCACTAGTGTGACTACCATCACAACGCCGGTAGTCAAGCAAGATCCTAAGGGCTCTATCAATATGTATTCGCGATATGCTAAAAGAAACATATACACATATTAAGATAGATGTATACCAAGTTGCATACTACTATGTTGAGCAAGACTGTTAATATAACTGTGAATATCCCAAGCTTCCATTAAGTAATATACAAGCTAGTATGATACAAAAATGGCTCCTAGGGCATATACACTAACAATGTCCCACTTGCACTAGGGCCATGTGTTGGCGTATCGAAGACCTATCATCTCGAATAGCCTCTCGAACTGTGTCTGACGTAAGGCCTTTGTGAATGGATCTGCAGTGTTCTCCTCTGTAGCAACTCTCCGGAACTCGATCTCCCTGATCAGGTGATACCGCCTTAAGATGTGTCTAATCTTCTGATGAGACCTTGGTTCCTTCGCTAAAGCTATAGCACCGTTGTTGTCACAATACAGCGGTATTGGATTGACAATGGTAGGAACCACCTGAAGTTCTTTTAGGAACTTCTTCATCCAGACTGCTTCTTTTGCGGCATCGCAAGAAGCGATATACACCGCTTCCATCGTCGAGTCAGCAACGGTGTCCTTCTTGGAACTCTTCTAGCACACCGCCCCTCCATTGAGGGTAAAGACATAACCTGACATGGACTTGGAGTCATCCTTGTCACTCTGGAAGCTGGAGTCAGCAAAAGCCTCGATCTGGAGGTCTTTTCCGCCGTAAACCAAGAACATATCCTTAGTCCTTCTCAGGTACTTGAGAATGTTCTTTACTGCAATCCAGTGCTTCTCCCGTGGGTCTGACTAATACCGGCTTACCACGCTCAGTGCGTAAGCTACATCTGGTCTGGTGCACAACATCGCATACATTATAGAGCCTACCGCAGAAGCATAGGGTATAACTGACATGCGATCCCTTTCCAAATCAGTCTTGGGAGACATCTCTTTGGATAAGGTGATTCCGTGACAAGCCGGTAAATTACCGCGCTTAGAATCTTCCATACTGTATCTTTTCAGTATAGTGTTGATATACCTGGACTGCGAAAGTCCAAACATCCTCTTAGATCTATCACGATAGATCTGGATCCCCAGAATGTAAGAGGCATTTTTCATGGAGAACCTGTGTGACAAGAATCCATTGACAGATTGTAGCATAGGAATGGCATTTCCTATCAAGAGAAAGTCATCCACGTAATGTTAGTTGTATGTATGCCCTAGAGGCCAGTATTGTACAGATTATGTATATTATATTGGATGCTTGGACATATATAGAGAGGACTTTCTTGCTCGATATGATAGTATGCTATCTAGTTGCTCTTTATCTTAACATGTATACTTGTTTCTTTATACTGTCTTATAGTTACATGTTGGTAAAGCCCTTAGGATGTGTACTTGACTACCTGGACTATGATACGGATCATACTAGTGGGGATATGGTAGTCCATAAGTACATCCTTCAAGGTCCCTAGTCGTGGGAGTATCGAGACGGGGCATCGATATACCAGTGTAGACTAGCGTATACACTTCTCGACCCATGAGATGGGCGATGGATGATCCCATATCCATTGGTGTTTGACATCAGAGATGGTATACGGGTGCTTAGTGGAGATTGGGTACACTGGACGGACTCGCCGAGAACTCCCAGATGGTATTATACCTCACGTCAGATGGCAGTTCTCTGGTGACACTTGTGCAGGTTAGTCTGTAGACCCGAGATCGTCATAGAGTCTTATGTGATTCCCACTGTGTTTTGATTTCCACCTTACCACATCCACGAGGGCGTGCAAAACGGTGGTTTTTTGGGTACAGTCCCGAGTCACATGGAGGCAATGAGCGATAGGAGGGGTTTCGTCTCTCCCGGTATTGGGGGTTGATGTTGCGTTGTGCTCAATTGGCCGTAATAGGGAAGTCCCTGGCCAGGGCTGATTTAGAGATTTACTAGTAAGTGTTACCGGTAGTTTCTCGACCCGTTATGAGCCTCACATCGGCACGACTTATCGGTTATTGGGGTCTGACGTTTACCACCCCTAGACTTGATACATATCAGACGAGGAGACCGGACTGTACGGGAAGTGTTACCGGCAGGCTTTTTGTCACGACCCGAGAATCCGACTCATGACCGGCACTTAACCACGCAACGTCTACAGGCGTAACGCGGCTAAGTAAGCCGAACCCAGAAATCAAAACCAATAAATATAGAGTGATTTTAAAACATTTGTAAAACAATCGTACATGTCCGAAAAACTTCCATTTATTTAGTAGAAAACCTTTTTAAGTTCCAAAGTTACAAGTTTTATAATTTTGGTAACATTTCCCTTTTAAAACATTAGCCCCGAAAGTCGGGTCAAAACAAGGTGTAGCAGAAATAACAAGTGACAAGAATGAAGCATCACAAAATGATATACGACGCCGTAGCGAAGAATACACAGTAAAACAAGGACAATATCATAAAGATAAGACTGCATAAAACAAAGCCGGCTCACATGCGAGCTCGACACCATAATATAAAATCATACATATCGTCCTCACAACTGTCTCTAAGTCAATACAGAAAAGTAGATGGAGAATACTAGATACATCAATGTACAACAGAAAGATAACAGATACCGTACAAAACCCACCTAAACAGCAAAAGGGCTAACTCAGCTCAAAAGGGGTATCTGTGCCAAAAGATGCGGTAACAGCCAGCCGTGACTACTCCCCAGGGCAACCTGCAAGCACTGTGGCACAACGGGGGTGAGTTGCCAACTCGTGAATAGAGATAACATATAAAGGTAATCGCAAGCATGCACATGTAGCGTGGCTCTACTAATGCCAGCAGATAATATCAATGCGATGTGGCAGTATGCATAATAATAATGCCAGTCCTCTATCAGGTGATATACTACAGGGTGAGATGTGATAACGAATGCTGAGCATGGGGATATAGTATCTACATGAAGTATCGAGGTGGACTACATAAGTATGTATGCACTACAAATCCCAACATCTCAAACGCCGGTACTCCATCGGCCCTCATATCCTGTATATCCCTGAAATCCCGAGTGCCCAACATCGGCACCCAAATATCATAAATACTCGTGTCTAGCATCGACACGCAAAACATCCTGTATCGGGCTCCGTCAATCCGGGTCAGCCCTCTCTCAAGTATGTACCGGGAATCCGTCAGTCTGGGTCATCCCTCTCTCAATATATATCGGGCATCCGTCAGTCCGGGTCAGCCCTCAATCAATCCATCGGGCATCCGTCAGTCCGGGTCAGCCCTATATCAATCCATCGGGCATCCGTCAGTCCGGGTCAGCCCTATATCAATCCATCGGGCATCCGTCAGTCCGGGTCAGCCCTATATCAATCCATCGGGCATCCGTCAGTCCGGGTCAGCCCTATATCAATCCATCGGGCATCCGTCAGTCCGGGTCAGCCCTATATCAATCCATCGGCCCTCAAGCACCGAGAAAACACGGGGCGACGCCCCAAATTATCATATCAAGGGAACCGGGTTTTTTAAATGGTTACTTATTTGAAAAGGCCACGGTTCCCAAATCCATAAATCATATGAAATCCCAACAATAATACAAGTAACTGCGATGTGATAGGTGCATCAATGTGTATATCAAGTCATGTCACATGAGAAAGAACTACAATGCAATGATCCACCGTGATATAGATATCAATTATAGATGAGTTACAACAATATACAATAGTATGATCATGGCAGTTCTATCAGTTCTAAGCAATATGTATATATGTATAGCAAGGAATGCAATATGCAATGACAGTCTATGGGGTGCATGAAATATATAATAACAAAGTCCTATCAGCCCTGACGCATAACGCCATGCGGGCGATATCCCCGTAGATGTGAAATCTACTCACCGTGTCTCACACTAGGTGTATCCAACCACTTGCTTGCCCTTCTTCGCAGCGTCCGTCTTACTGGCCTGCGAACCTAGAATCACATACACATATCACACATAAGCTTAAGTCACAAAACGCGACATTATAAACCAACAAGAAACCTGTGTCGCAACCCAATCGCGCGTGTGCGCGATACGCTAAAACGTGTACTCACGCGCCACGAAACTACCCCGACGCGCTGCGATACGCAGAACCCAAACCTACTCACGTATCACGCGTGTCGCGAAGGTTTAGAAAAACGGCAAAACAGGTATTTGGTCCCAGATTTTCCTACAGAAATGATCTTAAAAATATATATATACCAAAATACCCTACACACAGAAACACACATACAGAAACCAAAAACACCCAAAACCCTTCCTGTCTGGCCGCAATTTGCGGCCAGAATGGAGGTTTTGGCGGCCAAAGTAGGGAGTCAGGGGGTCGGGTTTCACCTATGGTATCAGCTCCTCTCCACCATGCTACAGTATCCACAATTTCACTCTGCACTCACCGGGTCAATAGCAGTTCCAGAAAACTCACCTTTTGCCCAAATACGACATTTTGCATCAAATATGAAATCTGGTGGTATTTTAGTGTAATAGGGGTTCGACTAAGTTACAATGGCCTCAACAGACCACAATCATCCTACTGAAACCAAATCTCACCTCATTAGCACAAGGTTCTCACTAATCACCCCATATCGCACTAAAACGCACTAAATTCTAATAACCGATGCAAAACTACACTAACTAGGCAAACTAGTGAAGCAAGATAGGAAATATACCTCACTCTCGACCCTAGGGAGCTGCAGGAAGGTGGAGAAGAGAAGAGAAGTCGCTGCACTTGGAACTGGGGCTGCTGCTGCTGCTCACTGCCTCTGCTGCTGCTGTTTGTGCTTGCTGCTGCTGTTGCAAGCTTCAGTTGTTGCTGTTGCTTTGCTTGCTGCTGCTGCTGGCTCGGCTGAGGTAAGTGGGGGTGGTGTGTGAGTGTGTTGGTGTGTTGTGAGAGTATATGAGAGTGTGTGAGAAAAACCCAAAAAGAAATGAGAGGCTACCTCAATCATCACACACAAAAGTCACCCCTCACTCTCTCTCTCACCTCATTAATGGCAAGCATGGCTTGAGCCATGATGCCCTCTCTCTCTCTCTCACAAGTCAACACTTAACCCTAAAATTCAAATTAAAGTAACCCCCTAATTAGCTAATTAATTAAACTTGCATATAACCCAAAAGAATTAATCCTACAATTAACCCACCATGGTTAATAATTATTGTATTTACTTGATTTAAAAACCCTAGTTTACATGCACATGTGTGTGCAAGCTTAGGAAAATTTTGGAAAAATATTTATTAAATTAAGAAAAATATTTAAAACACAATTTGGTAAACTTTTTATTAAAAATCATTATTTAATTATAATTATCCACTAACCCTTATCCTAAGGTGTTACAATCTCTCCCCCTTAAAGAAATTCGTCCCCGAATTTCAAAAATCTAACTAAGGTTACCTTCAAAAAGATGGGGATACGTCTTCATCATCTCGCTTTCGGTCTCCCAAGTGACCTCTTCACGGTTCTGACCACGCCAAAGCACTTTAACTGATGGAATTTCCTTCGATCTCAATTTCTTCACTTGCCGATCCAAGATCATCACCGGCTGCTCTGCATAGGAAAGATCGCTCTCAAGCTGGATCGCCGGATGCTGAATCGCATGCGAAGGATCATGAAGATATCTGCGGAGCATCGAGACATGGAATACGGGGTGCACGTCTGGAAAGCTGGGCGGAAGGGCTAATCGGTAAGCTACTGCACCAACACGCTCGAGGATCTCGAAGGGGCCCACATACCTGGGGCTAAGCTTCCCCTTCTTCCCAAACCTCATCACACCTTTCATTGGGGAGACCCTCAAGAAAACATGATCACCAACAGAAAACTCAAGTCTGCGTCGTCGACGGTCTGCATAAGCCCTCTGCCTACTCTGCGCTGCTCTCATCCTATCGCGAATCAACTGGATCTTCGCGGTCGTCTCCTCAACGATCTGTGGCCCTAAGATACTGCTCTCACTGAGCTCTGTCCAACAAGTAGGTGACCTGCATCTCCTCCCGTAAAGAGCCTCAAACGGTGCCATCTGAATAGTCTCCTGGTAGCTGTTATTGTAGGAAAACTCTACCAAGGGCAAATGATGATCCCAGCTACCCCCGAAATCTAGTACACAAGCTCTGAGCATGTCCTCGAGAGTCTGAATGGTCCGCTCTGACTGTCCGTCGGTCTGCGGATGAAATGCCGTGCTGAAACTCAAGCGAGTGCCCAAAGCCTCCTGAAGCCTCTGCCATAGTCTACTAGTAAACTGGGTGCCTCTGTCGGACACAATGCATGTCGGGACTCCGTGTAGTCGCACTATCTCGTCAATAAAGATCTGGGCATACTGAGTAAATCCGAAAGTCGTCTTCACCGGTAGGAAGTGAGCCGCTTTCGTCAAACGATCCACGATCACCCAGATGGAGTCATACCCCCTACTAGTCCTGGGTAGACCCACCACGAAATCCATCGAAATCTGTTCCTATTTCCACTCCGGGATGGGTAACGGCTGTAGCTCTCCCGCGGGCCTCTGATGCTCAGCCTTGACTTGCTGACAAGTCAGGCATCTCGATACAAAATCTGAAATATCCCTTTTCATTCCGTCCCACCAGTAAACATCCCTCATATCATGGTACATCTTGGTGGAACCGGGATGGACGCTATACACCGATCGATGTGCCTCTTCAAGAATCTCACGCCTCAGTCCCTCAGCATCAGGTACGCACAGTCTGACTCCAAACCGTAGTATCCCCTGATCATCGATCACGAACTCGGAAAATCTGTCTTGTCCCATCTGTGCCATGATCTCTGAACATCGGTCATCACTGAGCTGTGCCTCACGTATACGATCAATCAACTGTGGGCGTGCACGGACATGCGCTATCTGTCCTCCAATCGGCGTGAACTCGAACTGTACTCGGCTGTCGCATAATATCTGCCAATCTGCCGATGACTGCTCCTGCACTGCGCTCAAACATGATAAACTACTCCCGGGCCTCCTGCTCAAAGCATCCGCTACCACATTTGCCTTGCCCGGGTGATATAAGATCTCGCAGTCGTAATCTTTCACTAACTCCATCCATCGACGCTGTCGAAGGTTCAGATCCCGCTGCTGGAATATGTATTTTAAACTCTTGTGATCCGTAAATATCTGGCACGACTCGCCGTATAGGTAATGTCGCCGATCTTAAGTGCGAAGACCACTGCTGCCATCTCCAAATCATGAGTGGGGTAGTTCAGCTCGTGCTTCTTCAATTGTCGCGAGGCATACGCGATCACCCTATCATGCTGCATCAGGACGCATCCCAATCCCACTCGAGAAGCATCACAAAAGACCACAAATCCGCCCGATCCGGAAGGTAAAGATAACACCGGTGCCGTCGTCAGCCGTGTCCGTAGCTGCTGAAAACTGTGCTCGCACTCCTCCGTCCAATCGAAGGGAACTCCCTTCCGGGTCAACCCGGTCAACGGTGTAGCAATACGTGAGAAGTCCTGCACAAAACGCCTGTAGTAACCGGCCAATCCCAAAAAGCTGCGAATCTCCGTCACTGATGTGGGTCTGGGCCAACGCTGAACGGCCTCGATCTTCCTCGGGTCAACACATATACCGTCTCGTGAAATCACGTGACCCAAGAAATCCACACTGTCTAACCAAAAAGCACACTTGGAGAATTTCACATAGAGCTGGTGCTCCCTCAATGTCTGCAATGTAACCCGCAGGTGCTGCTCGTGCTCCTCACTACTCCGGGAATACACCAAGATATCGTCAATGAAGACTATGATGAACAGGTCCAAATAAGGCCGGAAAATGCGGTTCATCAAGTCCATGAAGGCTGCTGGCGCATTGGTGAGTCCGAACGACATCACCAAAAACTCGTAATGGCCGTAGCGCGTACGGAAGGCTGTCCGAGGAATGTCCTCCTGTCGAACCCGCAGCTGATGATAGCCCGATCGTAAATCGATCCTCGAAAAGTACCCTGCCCCCTGAAGCTGGTCGAACAAATCGTCGATACGCGGCAAAGGATACCTGTTCCGCACCGTCACCCTGTTCAGCTGGCGGTAGTCGATGCAAAGACGTAAGCTGCCGTCCTTCTTCCTAACGAACAGGACTGGAGCACCCCAAGGAGAAACACTGGGTCGAATAAGTCCCTTGTCCAGCAAATCCTGTAACTGACCCTTCAGCTCACGAAGTTCCGCCGGGGCCATCCGATAGGGCGGTATAGAAATAGGCCCCGAACCAGGAACCAAATCAATACAGAAGGAAATGTCGCGCTCGGGCGGCAACCCAGGAAGCTCGTCAGGGAACACATCAGGAAACTCGCTAACAATCGGAACCTGATCCAATGGAACCTCTGTAGCGCGAGCATCGCGAACATAAGCGAGAAATCCCTGACATCCCTTCCTCAAAAGCTGTCCAGCGCGAAAAGAAGAAATCACACTGTGAGGGGTGGCACTACGGTCCCCCAACACAACAAAAACCGACTCGCCGGGGAAACATAATCTAACTGTCTTCTCGCGGCAGTCCATAGAAGCATAGCACGTGGCTAACCAATCCATGCCCAAAAGAACGTCGAAGTCCAACATCTCCAGAAGGATCAAGTCGACAGGCAACTCTCTCTCGCCAATACAGACGATACAGGATCGTAACACGTGCCTAGCAACAAACGACTCTCCCACAGGAGTAGTCACCACAAGCGGCTGATCAAGTAAGCCAGACTCTCTACCCAAACTCGGCACGAAGTGTGTGGATACGTACGAGTGTGTGGATCCGGGGTCGAACAGTACATGTGCGTCAACTGAACATACAGGGAGGATACCTGAAACCACTGCATTGGACGCCTGTGCGTCCTGATGTGTCAAAGCAAAAACCCTCGCCTGTCCACCACCTGCGGCTGGCTGCCCTCTGCCTCGGTCACCTCGCCCTCTCTGAGCAACTCCTCCACGCCCACGACCTCGCTGTGTCTGAGTCTGGCGCGGAGCAACGGTAGGTACGATAGGCAACGCTCTCTGGGGTGGTGAAAGTGGTAATGTGACATGCGGTGCTGTCGCCTCGGTCCGGGGTAACTCAGGACAATCCCGTACACGGTGGTAAGAACTCCCACAGCGAAAACATCCCGACGACGGCCGCTGACCATCCTGGGAATAAGAACTGAATAACCGGCCCCGCCCTGAATCTCTGCTGCCTGCAATACGTCTATCACGGCGCCGAAAAGGCTGTCTCTGTGCTGAAGTATCCGCACGAGCTCTCTTCGGCTCTGGGAGTGCCGAAGTCTCAACAAGGTGCTCCTCGACCACTAGGGATGCGTCTACCGCTGCTGCGTAGGTCTCGTAGTGCTGCGCGCTGATCGCGAGGAACACTGGTGAAATCAAGCCTCGAACAAATCTCCGGACTCGCAACTCCTCGGTGGCCACTAAATGTGGGGCGTAGACTGCTAGCTCTGTAAACAGTACGTCATACTCTGCCACTGTCATCCCTGGCGTCTGGCGCAAGGACTCAAACCTGCGTGCTCGGGCATCTCTAACACTCCGGGGAAGGAAACGGGCTAGAAATATAGTCACGAACTCCGCCCAGGTCATAGGAGGAAGACCTGCGGCTCTGCCCTTCTCCACGGAATCACACCACTTCTGCGCAAGACCTTCCAGGCGAAAGCTCGCGAACTCGACCCATCTCGCATCTGCACATCTGAGGGAACGGCATATCCTGGCCATCCTGTCTATGAAAGACTGTGGGTCCTCGGCTGTATCGGTGCCTGTGAAAACCGGAGGCTTCAGCCTCATGAACTCTGATAGCGATACTGTAATCACCTCCGTGGCTGCAGGGGCAACTGGCTGTGCGGTAGGTACCATAGCGGTCTCTGGAACTGGTGGAGCTACCTCTGGCCGCTGCGCTCGAAGCGTCTCAACAAGCGATCCTATCATCTGGCGCATCTCCTGCATGCTAGATCCCACCGTCTGGCGCATCTCCTGCATACCAGCCCCTAACGTGGCAATCTGCTCTGTCACGGCAGGAACAGCCTGCTCGGGTACAACGGGTGCACTGCCCGGATCAGTCCTCGTCTCGGACGAGTCAACTCGAATCTCGGCCCTCGCGGCCGCTCTCTGTGCCCTCGTAGTCTTAGGCGGCATATTGGCTGAAAGAAAATTTGGATTCGATAAGAACACGGAAATCGAATCGCAAGAATATAAGGAGGAATCAAATCAACAAGCCCTAAGGTCGCGTAAGCGGAGTACCGTGTCGTGAGTATGCCGCGGAACATACGCACGCTACGCTACCCTGCTGCAGCTACCTACTCCATCATACCAGGGTCATCCTACACTCCGAAGGTAAAACCTACGCTCTGATAACAACTTTGTCACGACCCGAGAATCCGACTCGTGACCGGCACTTAACCACGCAACGTCTACAGGCGTAACGCGGCTAAGTAAGCCGAACCCAGAAATCAAAACCAATAAATATAGAGTGATTTTAAAACATTTGTAAAACAATCGTACATGTCCGAAAAACTTCCATTTATTTAGTAGAAAACCTTTTTAAGTTCCAAAGTTACAAGTTTTATAATTTTGGTAACATTTCCCTTTTAAAACATTAGCCCCGAAAGTCGGGTCAAAACAAGGTGTAGCAGAAATAACAAGTGACAAGAATGAAGCATCACAAAATGATATACGACGCCGTAGCGAAGAATACACAGTAAAACAAGGACAATATCATAAAGATAAGACTGCATAAAACAAAGCCGGCTCACATGCAAGCTCGACACCATAATATAAAATCATACATAGCGTCCTCACAACTGTCTCTAAGTCAATACAGAAAAGTAGATGGAGAATACTAGATACATCAATGTACAACAGAAAGATAACAGATACCGTACAAAACCCACCTAAACAGCAAAAGGGCTAACTCAGCTCAAAAGGGGTATCTGTGCCAAAAGATGCGGTAACAGCCAGCCGTGACTACTCCCCAGGGCAACCTGCAAGCACTGTGGCACAACGGGGGTGAGTTGCCAACTCGTGAATAGAGATAACATATAAAGGTAATCGCAAGCATGCACATGTAGCGTGGCTCTACTAATGCCAGCAGATAATATCAATGCGATGTGGCAGTATGCATAATAATAATGCCAGTCCTCTATCAGGTGATATACTACAGGGTGAGATGTGATAACGAATGCTGAGCATGGGGATATAGTATCTACATGAAGTATCGAGGTGGACTACATAAGTATGTATGCACTACAAATCCCAACATCTCAAACGCCGGTACTCCATCGGCCCTCATATCCTGTATATCCCTGAAATCCCGAGTGCCCAACATCGGCACCCAAATATCATAAATACTCGTGTCTAGCATCGACACGCAAAACATCCTGTATCGGGCTCCGTCAATCCGGGTCAGCCCTCTCTCAAGTATGTACCGGGAATCCGTCAGTCCGGGTCATCCCTCTCTCAATATATATCGGGCATCCGTCAGTCCGGGTCAGACCTCAATCAATCCATCGGGCATCCGTCAGTCCGGGTCAGCCCTATATCAATCCATCGGGCATCCGTCAGTCCGGGTCAGCCCTATATCAATCCATCGGGCATCCGTCAGTCCGGGTCAGCCCTATATCAATCCATCGGGCATCCGTCAGTCCGGGTCAGCCCTATATCAATCCATCGGGCATCCGTCAGTCCGGGTCAGCCCTATATCAATCCATCGGCCCTCAAGCACCGAGAAAACACGGGGCGACGCCCCAAATTATCATATCAAGGGAACCGGGTTTTTTAAATGGTTACTTATTTGAAAAGGCCACGGTTCCCAAATCCATAAATCATATGAAATCCCAACAATAATACAAGTAACTGCGATGTGATAGGTGCATCAATGTGTATATCAAGTCATGTCACATGAGAAAGAACTACAATGCAATGATCCACCGTGATATAGATATCAATTATAGATGAGTTACAACAATATACAATAGTATGATCATGGCAGTTCTATCAGTTCTAAGCAATATGTATATATGTATAGCAAGGAATGCAATATGCAATGACAGTCTATGGGGTGCATGAAATATATAATAACAAAGTCCTATCAGCCCTGACGCATAACGCCATGCGGGCGATATCCCCGTAGATGTGAAATCTACTCACCGTGTCTCACACTAGGTGTATCCAACCACTTGCTTGCCCTTCTTCGCAGCGTCCGTCTCACTGGCCTGCGAACCTAGAATCACATACACATATCACACATAAGCTTAAGTCACAAAACGCGACATTATAAACCAACAAGAAACCTGTGTCGCAACCCAATCGCGCGTGTGCGCGATACGCTAAAACATGTACTCACGCGCCACGAAACTACCCCGACGCGCTGCGATACGCAGAACCCAAACCTACTCACGTATCACGCGTGTCGCGAAGGTTTAGAAAAACGGCAAAACAGGTATTTGGTCCCAGATTTTCCTACAGAAATGATCTTAAAAATATATATATACCAAAATACCCTACACACAGAAACACACATACAGAAACCAAAAACACCCAAAACCCTTCCTGTCTGGCCGCAATTTGCGGCCAGAATGGAGGTTTTGGTGGCCAAAGTAGGGAGTCAGGGGGTCGGGTTTCACCTATGGTATCAGCTCCTCTCCACCATGCTACAGTATCCACAATTTCACTCTGCACTCACCGGGTCAATAGCAGTTCCAGAAAACTCACCTTTTGCCCAAATACGACATTTTGCATCAAATATGAAATCTGGTGGTATTTTAGTGTAATAGGGGTTCGACTAAGTTACAATGGCCTCAACAGACCACAATCATCCTACTGAAACCAAATCTCACCTCATTAGCACAAGGTTCTCACTAATCACCCCATATCGCACTAAAACGCACTAAATTCTAATAACCGATGCAAAACTACACTAACTAGGCAAACTAGTGAAGCAAGATAGGAAATATACCTCACTCTCGACCCTAGGGAGCTGCAGGAAGGTGGAGAAGAGAAGAGAAGTCGCTGCACTTGGAACTGGGGCTGCTGCTGCTGCTCACTGCCTCTGCTGCTGCTGTTTGTGCTTGCTGCTGCTGTTGCAAGCTTCAGTTGTTGCTGTTGCTTTGCTTGCTGCTGCTGCTGGCTCGGCTGAGGTAAGTGGGGGTGGTGTGTGAGTGTGTTGGTGTGTTGTGAGAGTATATGAGAGTGTGTGAGAAAAACCCAAAAAGAAATGAGAGGCTACCTCAATCATCACACACAAAAGTCACCCCTCACTCTCTCTCTCACCTCATTAATGGCAAGCATGGCTTGAGCCATGATGCCCTCTCTCTCTCTCTCACAAGTCAACACTTAACCCTAAAATTCAAATTAAAGTAACCCCCTAATTAGCTAATTAATTAAACTTGCATATAACCCAAAAGAATTAATCCTACAATTAACCCACCATGGTTAATAATTATTGTATTTACTTGATTTAAAAACCCTAGTTTACATGCACATGTGTGTGCAAGCTTAGGAAAATTTTGGAAAAATATTTATTAAATTAAGAAAAATATTTAAAACACAATTTGGTAAACTTTTTATTAAAAATCATTATTTAATTATAATTATCCACTAACCCTTATCCTAAGGTGTTACACTTTTACAGGAGTTGGAGCGGGCTTACTTGTTGATCTTCTGATCGCTCAATACCCGGGTAGCCGTTACGTCCAGCTAGTACCGCTGACGGCTTGTGGGTGCTTGATGTGATCATCACCTACTGCCGGCGTATTGGCGAGTCTTTAGAGTCCTACATAGAGGTTTTACTGGCTCAGGCAAAACGAAATAGGAGCGCATATATGATATGTGTGGGACCGAGAATAATGTGTGTATGTGATACCGTATTCTATTCTCGTGACTTTTTGTATCGGTCGGTTATATATGATATAGCCGGGTTATCGAATCAAGTGTTGATTCGATATGTCGATATATTGGATGTTAGTCGGTTATATGTGATATGACCGGATTATTAAGTTAAGTATTGAATTAATAATTTATTGTATAATTGTATATTTGATATACTAGTTTACATTAACTAACACTTGTTCACTTTAGGTATTTTCTCATATGCACACTTGAATATATATGTATATATATATACATATATGTGATATATATATTAAAAGTGTTTTCTTTTGTATCATGGTTGATGATACACTAAACATGGGTGTGTAAAACATACACCATACTATATTAGATGGTGGTTAATATTTATTTAAGGTAATTACAAATTTAGGTCATAAGCATGAAGCTTGTAGAAACTTGTGGATGCTTTGACAAAATCCACTAAATTTGTTTTACTTTAGATTTTTATTAGCCTAACCATTTTCAATTAGCTATGGTTATGGCTCTATAAGAGTTAGTATATGATACTCACTCACCATGGTTAGCCTTCTCACTTGATCATTATCATCATCTCTTTCTTTTCTTCTTCTTCTTCATTGTTAAAAAGAAAAAGCTTGCTAGGGTTTGATTCAAAGTGAGAAAGATTATGAGAAATAAAATTCTAAAGAGAACCCACTTCCTATTTCTCCATCCTCTACTAGACCAGCACTTTAGTTTAGGGTGTTTGCTTCACTAATTCTCAAGTTAGTGAAGTAGAAGCTTGTGTTGGCATCCCTTCGACGTAGATCATCTTCGGCCTCGAAGACTTCAAGAAAGGACGCCTCTTTCCCCTCGTGAAGCCATTCAAGGGTCCGGGAGAACCACGATTGCAGCAAAGGGACTTCAACAAGGAGCTATAGAAGTGAAGGACCGCTCAACAAAGGTTGTATTTCGTATTCACTTAGTCGTAAACATAGCTTACTTGCATATGAAACCCTAAATTTCTATCAACGATCTTGTTTAGGGCTATTCGGCACGGCTAAATTTTTAAACGGACATGTTTGATGCTTCCTTAAACCTTATTAGAGTGCCTAGTAACCTTACACGTAAAAGACGAGGAATACGACAGTTCGTGCTACAATTTTACAATATATACATGGTTCATCTGGATTTTTGATAAATTCATATTCTTTGACCGTTTCATCAAAACAGATGTTCCAACTCCGCTATGCCTGCTTTAGTCCATAAATGGACTTAAGCAACCTGCACACTTTCTCGCTGCTCCCACTCTGATTGAAACCTTCTGGCTGATCCATATAGACGCATTCTTCCAAATTACCATTTAGAAAAGCCGTCTTTACGTCCATCTGCAAGATCTCATAATCATGTAAGGCAGCAATGGCAAGAAGGATCTGAATGGATTTGAGGATAACCACCGGAGAAAAAGTCTCGTCATAGTCCAAACCAGGTCTTTGAAGAAAACCCTTTGCAACAAGTCTAGCCTTATAGGTTTCCACCTGTCCATCTACACCAATCTTCTTTCTGAAGATCCACTTGCATCCTATGGGTTTTACCCCATCTGGAGCAATATCCAATGTCCATACTTTGTTGGTGTACATGGACTCCATCTCGGTCCGCATTGCATCCAGCCATCTTACTGATTCGCCGCTCTGGATGGCCTGCTGGAAGCAAGTAGGTTCATCATTATCAATGACGCAATCTTCTCTATCCCCGTCTATTAGAAAACCGTAGTATCTCTCAGGCGGATGAGACGGCATACTACTC
Source organism: Agapanthus africanus (assembly GCA_030015575.1). NCBI lineage: Eukaryota > Viridiplantae > Streptophyta > Magnoliopsida > Asparagales > Amaryllidaceae > Agapanthus > Agapanthus africanus. The sequence goes on from CM057351.1 coordinate 112,342,777, forward strand.
CTGCGGAGGGGTGCAGGAATCCTGTTCTTTTGGAACTTCTGGCTCTACCAAACTTTCAGTAGTAGTTTGTGGTTCTGGAATTTCTTCCAGTACTATTGCGCTCCCACTTGTTTCCTTTTCTAAATACCACCGTTCTAGAAAATGGGCATTACGAGAAACAAAAACCTTTTGTTCCTCTACGTAATAGAAAAAATGTTAGTTATATGTATGCCCTAGAGGCCATTACTGTACATAGGATGTATATTGTAGTGGATGCTGGGACATATATAGGGAGGACTTTCTTGCTCGACATAATAGTATGCTATCTGGTTACTCTTTACCTTAACGTGTACACTGATTGTCTCTCTGTTACATGTTGGTAAAGCCCTTAGGATGTGTACTTTACTATCTGGACTATGATGCGGATCATACTAGTGGGGACATGGTAGTCCATAAGTACATCCTTCAAATTCCCTAGTCGTGGGTATATCGAGACGGGGCATCGATATACCAGAGTAGACTAGCGTATACCTTCTCGACCCATACAGATGGGCGATGGATGATCCCATATCCATTGGTGTTTGACATCAGAGATGATATACGGGTGCTCAGTAGAGACTGGGTACACTAGACGGACTCGCCGAGAACTCCCAGATGGTATTATACCTTACGTCAGATGGCAGTTCTCTGGTGACACTGATACAGAGTAGTCTGTTGACCCGAGATCGTCATAGAGTCTTGTGTGGTTCCCACTGTGCTTTGATTTCCACCTTACCACGTCCAAGAGGGCGTGCAAAACGGTGGTTTTTGGGTACAGTCCCGAGTCACATGGAGGCAATGAGTGATAGGAGGGGATTCGTCTCTCCCGGTATAGGGAGTTGATGTTGCGCTGTGTTCGATTGGCTATAACCGGAAATCCCTGGCCAGGGTTGCTGAGATATACTGGTAAGTGTTACCAGTAGTTTCTCGAACTGTTATAGACCTCATATCGACACGACTTATCGAGCTATTGGGGTCTGACGTTTACCACCCCTAGGCAAGATATGCGATATATCAGACGACGAGACCGGACTGTACGGTAGTGTTACTGGTTGGATTCATTGGAGTGTGAGCGGGCTTGCTCTTCCGATCGCTCAATACCCGGGTGGCCGTTATGTTTAGCAGACCGCTTGCGGCTTGTGGGTGCTTGATATGATCATCATCTGCTATCGGTGTATTGACGAGTCTTTAGAGTCCTACACAGAGGTTTCCTGGCTCAAGCAAAACGAAATAGGAGCGCATATGAGATATGTGCGGGACCGAGAATAATTCCAGTATGTGATACTGTATTCTATTCTCGCGATTTATAACATTGATCGGTTATATGCGTTATAGCCGGGTTATCGGATCAAGTGTTGATTCGATAAGTTGTTACTATTGATATTAGTCGGTTATATGCGATACGACCGGGTCGTTAAATCAAGTGTTGATTTAATGATTTAATGTATAATTATATATTTGATATATCACTTTACATTAACTAATATAGGTTCACTTAAAAAGGATTTTCTCACTTGATGTGCACATTGTATATATGATATACTTTTGTGCATTTGATTGTATCATGTTTGATGATACATGATTGTTTGGTGTATAGTTTAAACCATGGTTGGTCAATGGTTAGGGTTTCTTTTGCTTCATTTACTTATTCATTTATTCATTTATTTATCCATTTTGTTTATTTTTGCAAAAGAAAAGGATAAATGAGGAAAATGGTGGCTTTCTTTGTTTGTAGTTGAAACTTGATGAAGCTTTGACTACATGACCATTTTGTCTCATGCTTAACCCTAAACCATTAAACCTTACCATGGTCTATTCTCTACACCTAACCAAGGTTAGGATATGATAAGTATTCTTTTTATTATTCATTTTGGATAATACTTATGATATTCTTTCTTCTTCTTCTTCATCTTCAACATTGAAGCAAGCTTGCCTCCATCAATGGCAACTTGTGAAAAAGAGTGAGAAATCCAATTCTAAAGTGAACCCACTTCCTATTTCTTCATCCTCTTCCTCTTGCAAAGTAGTATAGGATGTTTCCTTCACAAGTTTTCATGACTTGGTGAAGTTGGAGCTTGATCTAGTGATGCCTCGACGTAGATCATCTTCGGCATCGTCGTCGATGACCTAGCCCGCTTTTTCTCCGATGAAGCCGAAGCTAGAGCCCAAGATCCGATTTGTACAGCGAGGAGACTTCATCGCGGAGCCATGGAGGTGGAGAACCGGATCTACAAAGGTTGTATTTCCGTTTACCATTTAGTTAAGTTGTTAACTAGTTTCTTTTTCGCCTAAACATCTAGCCAACGATCCGTATTAGGGTTTCTCGGCACCGTTAAATTTGAAATTGGCATGGTTGATGCCTTGTGAGACCTCTTGAGAGTGCCTAGGAACCTTTCAAAAAATACCCCAAGGAGTTCTTTGGATATCCCACAAATTTACACTGTACTGATCGTGCCTCGAGTTTATCCGCATGCTGCTTTTTAACAAAAGCTGGACATCCCCATATCTTCAGATACTGAAGATAGGGTTTCTTCCCACTCCACATATGATATGGTGTGGTAGGCACAGTCTTGGTAGGAACCCTGCTCAAAAGATATGCAGCTGATTCTAGTGCATAACCCCAGAAAGATTGCAGTTACTCAGCATTACTCATCATCGAACGTAACATATCCAATAGGGTTCGGTTCCGTCTTTCCGATACACCGTTATGTTGTGGAGTGTATGGAGGAGTAAGCTGAGAGAGAATTCCTTTCTCTTTTAGGTAACCTAGGAACTCGGCACTTAAGTATTCACCACCTCGATCAGATCTTAGTGTCTTGATACTTTTGCCAGTTTGGTTTTCTACTTCATTCTTATATTCTTGGAATTTCTCAAAGGCCTCGGATTTATGTTTCATCAAGAAAATGAATCCATACCTAGAGAAATCATCCGTAAAAGTAATGAAATATGAATAACCGCCTCTTGCATGTGTAGATATAGGACCACATACATCGCTGTGTATGAGTCCTAAGAGCTCGCTCGCTCTTACTCCATGTCCAGTGAACGGAGTCTTTGTCATCTTTCCTTTGAGACATGATTGACAAGTGACATAAGATTGATATTCTAACGGATCCAAATATCCTTTTTTATGTAACTTAGTTAACTTTGTCTCATTGATGTGACCCAGTCTACAATGCCATAAGAAAGTCTTATTTATTTCTGGAGATTTTCTTTTTAGTGTGTTCTGGACATTCAAAATCTGTAATTGGTTTAATACGTATATACCGTTATCTAGTGTACCGGACCCAATCAAATCATGATTAAGGTGGATGTTAACAACATCGCTTACAAATGTGAAATCATAACCTTCCTTTGATAACAACGATACTGATATGATATTACACGTTAAACTAGGTACACAAAATCAGTTTCGCAAAACCAAAATATGTCCCCTCGTCAATCCAAGGTGATAATCCCCTACGGACACAGCATCCACGCTAGCTCCGTTAGCAACCTGTAGGGTCATATCACCAACCTTCAGCACTCTACGGTTTCTCAGTGCCTGCAATGAATTGCATATAAGAGATCCTGATCCGGTATCCAATACCCAGGAAGTAGAGTTGATTGACAGACAATTTTCAATTATAAACATACCTCAAGCCGAACCCACAACTTGCCTCGGCTCCTGGTTCTTGGCAATCCAAGCTTTGCAATCCTTCTTCCAATGGCCTTTCCTACGACAGTGGAAGCACTCGTCCTTTGCCACTACTGGCACTGCAACCTTTGCCTTTCCCTTGGCTTCTACCTTACCAACACCACCTCTTGATTTGGTAGCGGCCTTCTTCTTCTTTCCTTTGGTCCTTGCCTTGGACCTGGAAGAAGAAGCACCACGAACAAACATAGCGGGTATTTCCCTTGCTTTCTGCAAGGTGCCCTCTGCACTCCTCAACATGTTAAGGAGTTCGGGAAGTTCAACTTCTTTACCTTGAATATTGAAATTCAAGATAAACTGGGCGTAGGTGGAAGAAAGGGACTGAAGAACCAAGTCTGTATACAGCTCGTTCTGTAATGTTGTCCCGAGGTCCGCGACCTCTTCAATATAGCCAATCATCTTAAGGACATGTTCCCCTACAGATGATCCGACGGCCAGCCTCGATTGAAACAAGTTCTTCGAGGTCTCGTATCTAGCTATACGAGATTGCTCTCCATACAGTTCCTTGGTGTGGAGAAATATGGATTCAAGATCCATATTCTAGTACCTCCTCTGATGTTCATTATTCATAGAGGCAAGCACGATACATTTGACCATCGCACAGTCTATCTCCCAGGTCTTGTGGATTTCCTTATCCACGACACTGGGTTCTGGACCTGGGACGGCAGGGGCCGTAGTAGTAAGGACATACCCCAATTTGTTATAAGTAATTGCCATCTTGACATTCCGGAAGCAATCTTTATAGTTTGGCCCTATCAAAATATTTTTATCTAATAATAACTTATGGCCTGTCATGTTCTGGGTCGCTGCAATTAGGAGAGAGAGAGGAAACACTTTAGCATGATGCTCATGCAAGTTTAGAGTGGTTTTTAGTTTATCTACACAGGATGGCTCCCACTGTTTCTCGAATCGTTCCTCAAACCAAAAAATAAGAACTATTCAGGACTATTCTCACCGTACAATACTTGCTTAACCGTTCAGCCAAGCCGGTATCGGTACTTCGAGGGAGGTTTTACGACGCTTTCGCGAAGTTCCTTAATTAAATAACCTCATTTCTCTGGGGGCGTAGCCCCGCTGACACCATTCTCGGCACCGACTTGGTCTATAGCATTGATCGTTAAGTGACGAATCTCCTGATGAGTAGCGGATACTCACAGTAGGATCGAGAACCAAATATCATCGTGTGATAAAGCTGAAGGAATCCTACCAAAATTATCACACTCCAAATGGTATGCAACTCTAGCAAGTTTCGGTTTCTTTAGAACTCCCGATATGGATTTTTGCCCCATGCTCTTATGACCTTGGCGTTGGTCAAAATGTCATAAGTCACATGTCAAGTTCTACCCATCATTATCTTGTTAATTTGAACCCATCCGTACATACCCCTGACGTTGCCCAAATGGCAGTACGACTGTCCTAAATCAACTCATCTATCTATGCAACAGATGAATACCCAGCAGCTACCAAACACTATGCCTTGGCGTTGGTCAAAATACATAGCTTGAATACTACTGAATACCGAAATGAAATGACGGAGGGCTACGAATGGTTTTGGCGAAACCGTGAACGTAGTGAACTTGATATGATCGAAGGAACCTGATATCTTTTAAAAGGAGTGGTTTATGCTCCGCAATTAAAAATCTTCTGTTTTAAAAATAACCGAGTGGTTTCTTTTACACCGTTCCAACGATTCAAGTTTGGTTTATTTTCTTTGCATTAATATAATGCGTCCCATCAATTAACCTATCATTGCAGAAAAAAATGAAAATACAACGTCCGGTTATGCCATCCGCATTCGCCACTGGGCCCCGTCATTCACCCGTTAGGTTACTTAACTAACGACAAAGCGGGGGCTGGGCTAGCACGGATGCAAAACATAAGCAACGCCTACTAGATATCATATATAGATATTTTACATTCGTCAGACGCAATAAAAGGCATTCCAGATCACAGATGAACATATTTGATATACAAGCAATCCGCATTCCTTTTGAGCCTGCAAAGAAAGACGGATTACATAGTCGCGATGAATAGAAAAAACCCTACCCTAGACCCCTACGGGTACGGAAAACTACCCGCCAAGTACCCGAAGTGAAGCGGTCTCCCTCAACGACGTGAGTAGGCCACTAAGCACTTCAAAGTACCCGGTAGTTTGTGCACCCCATCATGGGTCTATCCTAGGAGCAGAAAACAGTAATTGAAATAATACAACGATGGCTACAAGATCAACCCGGATGTGCCCAGCAAAAGAATATTACAACAAATTACAATTTACATTTGAATGAAAGAAACACTCGTCTCACATCCCAGGCTAATCATCATGACAATCCAACAAGTTCATATTCACAAACCAGTAAAAACCATTACAGAAATGTGCACCCTCTGCTAACTGACATACTAGCAGTTAGGGGAGGTTTACGAACACATTAAACACAACACATATATAATCCAATTAGCCAAAGTTCTTAGAATTTCGATCAAGCAACGCATATAAATCTACTCCAAACATTTCACTGTGCACATAAAACCTAAGCAGAAACAAAACATCCCAGAAAACACAACATCAACACAGAAGAATAACTGAGCAAATTTGGGTTGACTCGGTGTCAACTCGGCCGCGGATCCGCGGTGGATCGCTTGGATCAGCCGCGATTCCGCGGTGGTTTGGACGAGTCAGGATCCCAAATTTCATCACAATTCTTAAAAAAACCTGCATGTATTTTTAAGGGTCCCTGAAAAATTTTTAGACCCCGTTTTAAAATCAGCAGAAACTTAGTGAAAAAGACGTTTTCTCGAAAAAATTTCGCGATCGAATTTCTAAAGACTTTGATAACATGTTAGTTATGGTTTAGCTAGGCTCTGATACCACTGTAAGTTGACGTTAGACACCCCACAAGATGCAGGGAGGCAGAATAGGTAAAACAATCATTTTGTTTAAAGTAACATCGACTAACTTTACGGATCTTTGCTAAACCATAACTAACAACTATCTAAAAGTGATTAACTACTATGATAGATGATTATACCTAACGATAAAAGTCCTTCTTCTTCTTGTTGATCCCCTCCTTGTCGGCCTCCTCGATGTGATAGAAGATCCACCCGAGAGTTCCTTCTCCAAGCTTTAACCTCTCACTTGAGGTAACTAAGTGGCTAGGATTGCTAATCCAAGTAACCTAGAGGATATAGAGATGGATTAAGGATTAATTTGTCTTTCTAACCCTTGGGATCTCAACTCATGAGAGGATTAGGGTTAGTGTGAAGAAGAGAGAGATTGAGGAGAGAGTGTGTGTTTGTAATAATGAATTGAACCCTTCTCACTTTGAATAATATGAAGCATAACAAAATATCTTGCACAAATATCTTGCACAAATATCATTAATGCTTCATTTAATTCTTGAGATGAATCATCTCATAAGTCATGGTGTAATTAATGATAATAACACATAAGCTCTCCATCTTATTATGTTTTAATTCACAAATGAATTAAAACTAAAGAGTAACCTTTCTTCTAGAATCTTCTCGACTAATTACGTGAATGCTCCTCCCATCCGTAAAACACGGAAATTTTGAGACTGTATAAATCCAATAATCCAATACTAGAATCTGGCTTAAACTAAAGCCCGCTAGTATAAACTGTCTGAACATCGTACGTGCATAAGTACACGTATGTGTCCGAACCCTGTCGTAAAACCATACGACCTCTATATCGTTTCTCCTGAAGCAGGTAAACTCTCTGTGTGGGACTCTAAAGACTCGACACTACGTTGGCAGTAGGTTTAACCACAGGCCGCAAGCGGTACTAACTGTACGTAATCGTCCCCAGGTAGATGTCGATAAGAAGGTCGATGAGGAAACCCATCCGAACTCTTACTGAGTCTGATGTGACATTCTCCGTAATGTCCGGTCTGTTCGTCTAAGACTTTCGCATATCGGGCCTAGGGGGGCGGCAAGCGTCAGTCCTTTAAAAGGCGGTATAAGTCGTGTCAGAGTATAGCCCATTACACCTTGAGAAGCTACTGGAAAACCTACCAGTAAATCTTGCTTGCCTTGACCAGGGACCTTGCGTAATGGCTCTCCAAACACAGTGCGATATCATCTCCCAATACCGGGAGAGACGAATCATGTCTAACCGCCACTGCCTCCAAGTGCTTCGGGACTGCACTCAACTGCTACCTGTTTGCACGACTTCTTTGAGCCGTGGTAGGATAGCAATCTAATAATAGTGGGAACACACTCGAGGCGAAGCAGCAGTATCAAGTCTACGGACTATACTGTACTCATGTCACCTGGGAACTGTTAACTGACGACGGGTATAATACCAACCAACAGTTCCCTGCGTGTCCTGTCCGGTGTACCCGTAACCCAACGAGCACCTGCATATTATCTCCAGTACGACGTACTGATGGCTGTGGGACAGACCATCTCCCCAACTGGGATGAGAAGCGTACACACTAGTCAACTCCGGAGTATCGATGCCCTGTCTCGATAATCCTACAACTAGGGACCTGAAAAAGGATGTGCTTGTAGACTACCCAGCCCCCACTAGTGTGACTGCCATCACAACGCTGGCAGTCAAGCAAGATCCTAAGGGCTCTATCAATATGTATTCGCGATATGCTAAAAGAAATATATACACATATTAAGATAGATGTAAACCAAGTAGCATACTACTATGTAGAGCAAGACTGTTAATATAACTGTGAATATCCTAAGCTTCCATTAAGTAATATACAAGCTAGTATGATACAATAATGGCCCCTAGGGCATATACACTAACATTTTTATTACCAAATTTGAAAACGTATGCACTGTGATGGGTACTTCACAACTTTCTGTGGATGCTATGATATTACGTCTTCTCCCGTTCACTTTGTATGATTTAGCCGAGAAGTGGCTTTATAACACAGGCGCACATTCTATTTCAAACTGGGATGAATTCGTCGTAGCTTTCTTTAAGAAATTCTACCCCAATCATAAGACAGCCTGAGTCCGTAGTGAAATAAATCAATTTACCCAGCTTCCCAGTGAACTATTTTCGAAGTGTTTTGAACGCTTCAAGGATCGGTTAGTTCAATGTCCTCATCACGGAATCCACCGATGGGATCTGTGCAGAATCATATATGAGGGCATTAATCCTACAACAAAACAGAGTCTTGAATCCTTGTGTCAAGGAACCTTCATGTCTAAAGATGATGGTGAAGCCTTGAGATTTTTAGAAGATTTCGCTGAAAGAACTTTACAGTGGGAGAGTGTAAGTCAAACATCGTCTAGGGGTGGTATTCATCAACTGGATGTTTCCATAGGAGTTAGAGCTGAAATGGCAGCAATGCAAAAGAAACTTGAAGCTATGGAACACAAATTTTTAGCAGCCTCCCTAAATCAGATGTCACTCTCCAAATCTATCTGTGGATGTTGTTCTGATCCATCTCATGTTACGGAAGAATGTCCTTTAAATTCTCCGTTTCAGGGTCAAGAGCATACCGATGCTGCTTTCCAACAAAGACCTAGAAACGATCCGTATTCTTCCACTTATAATCAGGGTTGGTGGAATCACCTAACTTTGCTTGGAACCAACAACAAACTCAAAACACGGTTCCAAACCAAACAACTTTCAAAGTGGTCCTCCACCACAACAGCAACCACTTCAACTGAGTCAGCACCCCTATCAATCACAAAAAATTCAAAATCAGGTCAACACACCTGCACCGTATAATCCTTTGCAGTTGACCGGTACTGATAATTCCTCTTCACTCGAACAAACCATGAACTTTCTTCTGAAAAATTTCATGCAAGTTTCGGCTGAAATAAAGGCTTCTGTCGATAAAATCCAAAAAAACTCTGACTCCCATGGTGAGAGTATTAAATCGATGGAGGCACAAATTGCCCGCATAAATGCCGAAACGAGTGCTAGAGAGATATGGAAACTTCCTTCTCAACCCCTACGGAATCCTAGGCATTCACAACACTACATTATGAATGCAATTATAACGTTGAGATTTGGAAGAGTGCTGAATAATCAAGTCGGTGAAGAGATTGATAATCATGATGAATTAATCAATACACCCCGGCTTTCACTTCCACTCTTCCTTCCACATCCACTTCTACTTCTAACCTACTTTATCTCCCCCACCATTTTCTAGCGAGCCTATTCTTCGTTTTCCTCTATGCTCGAACCCTCAGCATCTTACTGTTAGTGTATATGGCCTAGAGGCCATTACTGTATCATACTAGTTTGTATATTACTTAATGGAAGCTTAGGATATTCACCTTGTATAGACAATCTTGCTCAATATAGTAGTATGCTACTTGGTTTGTTTCTACTTCAATGCGTACATGTGTTTATTTTAGTATATCACCTATACACATTAGTGGAGCCCTTAGGATCTTTGCTTGATTACCAGCGTTGTGATGGCAGTCACACTAATGGGGGTTGGGTAATCTATAAGCACATCCTTATGCAGGTCCCTAGTCGTAGGAGTATCAAGACAGGGCATCGATAATCCGTAGTAGACTAGCGTATGCACTTCTCATCCCAGTGTGGGAGACGGTCTGTCCCATAGCCGTCAGTACGTCGTACTTGAGATAGTATGCGGGTGCTCGTTGGGTTACGAGTACACTGGAGAGGACTCGTCGCGAACTGTTGGTTGGTACTATACCTATCGCCATTTATCAGTTCCCAGGTGACATGAGTACAGCTTAGTCAACTGACTTGACACTGTCACTTCGCCTCGAGTGTGTTTCCACTGTACTTAGATTACTACCCTACCACGGCTCAAAGGAGTCGTGCAAACAGGTAGTAGTTGGGGGCAGTCCCGAAGCACTTGGAGGCAGTGACGGATAGACAGGATTCGTCTCTCCCGGTATTGGGAGTTGACATAGCGTTGTGTCTAGGAGAGCCATTACACGAGTAGTCCCTAGCCAGGGCAAGCGAGATATACTGGTAGGTTTCCAGTGCTATCTCAGGGTGTTCTGGGCTACACTCCGACACAACTTGTACCGCTATTAGGGGACAGACGTTTACCGTCCCCTAGGCCCGCCATGCGATGTATCAGATGAACAAACCGGACTGTATAGAGATTGTCACATTCAGACTCAGTAGGAGTTCAGATGGGTTTCACCTCGTCAGTCTTCTTGTCGGTATCTACCTGGGACCGTTACGCACAGCTAGTGCCGCTTGCGGTCTATGGTTAAACCCACTGCCAGCGTAGTGTCGAGTCTTTAAAGTCCCACACAGAAAGCTATTCGCCTTTAGGCAAAAGAGTAGAGGTCGCATGGTTTTGCGACAGGGTTAGGTCACATCAGTGCACTTGTGCACGTTTGGTGTCCGGACAGTTAACACTAGCGGGCTTTGGTTTAAACCAGATCCTAGTGTACATTTTGGGATTGGTTTTATCTCGTTTGTATTCGTGTTCCTCAGAACGCCGATGCGGGTGTGTATGCACAGTTGACAGAGGCAGAGGATTCTCATTGGGGTTGTTGACTGTTGACTATTGACTTTTAGCTAAACCCTAATGACAATAAGAAATATGATTAACAATAATATTAATTAAGTGTTATAGTGACATGGTTGTTGAGAGGTTGACTTTGTTGACTTGTTGAATTTGTTGACCGGTTGACAAGGTTGGACTAGTTGACCATCATCATGACAATGGCTATCATTTCATGGCAAAGACTTTTGCTTGTTTGTTTATTTATGCAAAATGAGTGCATGAAATGATATAGCCATTTTGACTTGAACCATCACATAATACTTGATTACTATTTTGTCATGATGTTTTTGGATTATGAGAGCTTGGATGGCAAAAGAGTTGCTCATTCTCTCATTTCATTTCTCTCTGTTGCTTGAGCTCTCCCTCTTGCTCTTCCTCTTGCTCTCTCTCTAGTTCAAGGCAACACCCTCTCATGAGTTGAGAAACATTTCCTTAGAGATAAAAGAAAACCCAAATCACTTCTCTACTCATCCTAGTTCACAAGGTTTAGCAAACCAAGTGTTCTAGTTTCTTCTAGTTCGAAGAAGAAACCAAAGGTGGAAGCTTTCAGGTGGATCCATCTTCAGCGCAAGGAGACGACGAGGTGAGGCCGATCCATACACCGGAAAGAGTTGAAGACGAAAGAGTTCAAGAAAGGTATAGCCCCCTAACCGAGTAGGTAAAACTCACGTTAGGTTGTTTGGTAGTTGTTTAACAAAGATCCGTATTTTGAGTCCATGTTACCACCTCTTGAAAAATCATTTTTCATCATTTCCGCAAGCCCGTAAGAACCGGGAGAGGTAACGTGGACTTACAGTGGTATCAGAGCCTAGTTAAACACTATCTAACATGTTAGCAAAGTAACTAGAAATTCGATCGAAGAAAAAATCACGAAACGAACCCGTAAAATCAAGTTTCTGCCGAATTTTTTTCTGTCCAAAAAATGATAAATCTTATCTTAAAAATCGGCTCAGGCTTTTGTTAAAACACCCAAGAAAATTGGTCCAACGAACCGGTCAAGTCGCCGCGGAAACGCGGCGGGAGCATGCTCCGGCCGCGGTTCCGCGGCCGAGTTGACTCGGCCGTGGCACAATTTTGCTGCAGTGTGTTTCTGGGGTTGGTTTGGGATTTTTAAAATATGTTTTTTCTGCCCAGAGTTTCCAGAAAGAAAAATTTGTTTTTGGGGCCTAAAAATCTGTATTTTGATCGAACTTCTAAAGACTTAAGCTGACGGGTATATATCTGTGATGTGTTATATGTATTGAACGTCCGCTAATCGCTATAGGTCGATTAGTGGGGGTTATACATATCTGTGATCTGTAATGTTGATGGTATGTGTATATGAATTCATTGGATTGTCGTGGATGAATAGCCGGGGGTTGTGAGATGAGAGTTTTTCCTTTTATCTTTCAATTCATGTAATATGTAAATTGATGTAATATTATTTTTGGCCGCACAACCGGGTCGGGGTTGTTGCCGTCATTGTATAATTTCTTTTTACTGTTTTTGCTCCTAGGATAGACCCAAGGTGGGGTGCACAAACTACCGAGTATCTCGAAGTGCCGAGTGGCCTACTCACGTCGTTGAGGGAGGTTACTCCGCTTCGGATATTTGGCGGGTAGTTTGCCGCACCCGTAGGGGTCTAGGGTGGGGTATTGGCTATTCATCGCGACCGTGTAATCTGCTTTTCGTTACAGGCTCGTACGAATTGCGGATTCCTAGTATATGCAATGTGTTCATCTGTGATCTGAAATGGCTATCATTGCAATATATCTATGTATGATATTATTTAGGCGTTGCTTATGTTTTGCATCCGCGCTAGTCCAGCCCCCGCTCTGTCGTTAGTTAAGTAACCTAACGGGTAATGACGGGGCCCCGTGGCGAATGCGAATGGCATAAGCGTACGTCATATTTTGGTTGTTTTCTGCAATAGTAGGATTAAATGACGGGACGCATTGGAATTAATGCAAGAAAAATAAACCAAGTAAAAGTCGTTGGAACACTTTCAAAAACCACTCGGTTTCTTTTCAAAAATAACTTTTAAACGCGGAGCTTAAGCCACTCCTTTTAAAAGCTATCTCGTTCATTCGATTATATCAAGTTCACTACGTTCACGGTTTCGCCAAAACGCGTTGCTTATGTTTTGCATCCGCGCTAGTCCATCCCCCGCTCTGTCGTTAGTTAAGTAACCTAACGGGTAATGACGGGGCCCCGTGGCGAATGCGAATGGCATAAGCGTACGTCATATTTTGGTTGTTTTCTACAATAGTAAGAGTAAATGATGGGACGCATTGGAATTAATGCAAGAAAAATAAACCAAGTAAAAGTCGTTGGAACACTTTCAAAAACCACTCGGTTTCTTTTCAAAAATAACTTTTAAACGCGGAGCTTAAGCCACTCCTTTTAAAAGCTATCTCGTTCATTCGATTATATCAAGTTCACTACGTTCACGGTTTCGCCAAAACCATTCGTAGCCATCCGTCGTTTCACATGAATGGTCAATAAGTATTCAAGCTATGTATGTTGGCCAAAGTCAAGGCATAGTGATTGGTAGCTATTGGGTATTCATGTGCAGCATAGATAGATGTGTTGGTTTGGGGCAGTCGTTCTACCATTTTGGCCAAAGTCATGGGTATGTGCGGATGGGCTCAAATTAAACTGGAGAATGACGGGTAGAACTTGACATGTGACTTATGATATTTTGGCCAGAGTCAAGGTCATAAGAGCATGGGGCAAAAATCCACATCGGGAGTTTCAAAAGAACTGAAACATGCTAGCGCTGGATACCATTTGGAGTGTGATGATTCTGGTAGGATTCCTTCAGTTTTGTCACGCAATGATATTTGGATCCCGATCCTACTTTGAGTATATGCTACTCCTCGGAAAATTTCACACTTAACGATCAATGCTATAAACCAAGTAGGTGTCTAGAAAGGTGTTAGTGGGGCTACGCCCACAGGGAAAAGAGGTTATTTAATTAAGGAACTTCGCGAAAGCGTTGGAAAACCTCCCTCGAAGTACCGACACCAGCCTGGCCGAACGGTTAAGCAAGTATTGTACGGTGAGATTGATCCTGACTAATTCTTCCTTTTTGGTTTGAGGAGGGATTCGAGAGACAGTGGGAGCCATCCTGTTTAGACAAATTAAAAACCACTCTAAACTTGCAAGAGCATCATGCTAAAGTGTTTCTTCTCTCTCTCCTAATTGCAGCGACCAAACATCATGACCGGACTTAAGTTATTACTAGATAAAAACATACTGACAGGGCCAAACTACAAAGATTGGCTCAGGAATGTCAAAATGGCAATCACTTATGACAAGTTGGGGTATCTCCTTACCACCAAAGCTCCCCCTGTCCCAGGTCCCAACTCCAGCGTCGCGGATAAGGAAATCCGTAAGACTTGGGAGATCGATTGCGCGAAGGCCAAGTGCCTCATGCTTGCCTCTATGGACAATGAACATCAGAGGAGGCACGAGAATATGGACCTCGAATTCATATTTCTCCATACAAAAGAACTGTATGGAGAGCAATCTCGTATCGTAAGATACGAAGTGTCGAAGAAGTTATTTTCGGCAAGATTGGCCATCGGATCATCGGTAGCGGAACACGTGGTTAAGATGATAGGCTTCATTGAGGAGCTCGCGGACCTTGGGACCACGTTGGAGAATGAGCTCTATACGGACTTGATTCTTCAGTCCCTTCCTTCCACTTACGCCCAGTTCATCCTGAATTTCAACTTGCAAGAAAAGGAAGTTGAACTTTCATAGCTCCTCAACATGCTGAGGAGTGCAGAGGGCACCCTACAGAAAGGTAGGGAAACATCCACTTTGTTTGTAGGAGGATCTTCCTCTTCTAGGTCCAAGGCGAAAGCCAAGGGAAAGAAGAAGAAAACCCCCGTAAAACCAAGGGGCGGTGTTAGTAAGGTGGATACGAAGGGAAAGGCAAAAACAAAAAAGGTAGCGGGGAAGCTTGTGGATAAGGAAGAATGCTTTTACTGTCACAAGAGTGGTCACTGGAAGAAAGATTGCAGGGCTTGGAAAGCCAGAACACAGGATCTGAAGCAAGTTGCGGCTTCAGCTTCAGGTGTGTATGTTATTGAAAACTGTCTATCAATAAACTCTACTTCCTGGGTATTGGATACTGGATCAGGATCTCATATCTGTAATTCTTTGCAGGCGTTGAGAAACCGTAGGTTTTTGAATGCATGTGACATGACCCTCAAAGTTGCAAACGGAGCTAGCATGGATGCTAAGGCCGTGGGGGACTATCACCTGGGAATTTCAGATGGACATGTTTTGGTTTTACGTAATTGCTTTTTTGTACCCAACGCAACTTGTAATATCATTTCTGTATCTTTGATTTCTAAAGATGGTTATGAATTTGCGTTTGTAAGTAATGTTGTAAACATTCACCTTAATCAAGTTCTGACTGGGTCAGGTAAATTAAGCAATGGTATATACGTATTAAACCAACCACAGATTTTCAATGTCCAGAATACACACAAAAGAAAGTCTCCGGAAATAAATCAGACT
This sequence comes from Agapanthus africanus, assembly GCA_030015575.1. Lineage (NCBI taxonomy): Eukaryota > Viridiplantae > Streptophyta > Magnoliopsida > Asparagales > Amaryllidaceae > Agapanthus > Agapanthus africanus. The sequence goes on from CM057351.1 coordinate 112,358,488, forward strand.
TTCTTATGGCATTGTAGACTGGGTCACATCATTGAGAGAAGGTTGACAAAGTTATATACAAAAGGATATTTGGATCCGTTCGAATATCAATCGTATGCCACTTGTCAATCCTATCTCAAAGGAAAGATGACAAAGACTCCGTTCACTGGACACGGAGCAAGAGCGAGCTCGCTCTTGGGACTCGTACACAGCGACGTGTGCGGTCCAATGTCTACACATGCGCGAAGCGGTTATTCTTACTTCATTACTTTTACGGATGACTTTTCAAGGTATGGTTATGTCTTCTTAATGAAACATAAATCCGAAGCCTTTGGAAAATTCCAGGAATATAAGAATGAAGTAGAAAAACAAACCGGCAAAAGTATCAAAGCACTGAGATCGGATCGAGGTGGTGAATACTTGAGTGCCGAGTTCCTGGATTACTTAAAAGAGAATGGAATTCTCTCTCAGCTTACTCCTCCATACACTCCGCAACATAACGGTGTATCGGAGAGACGGAACCGAACCCTATTGGATATGGTACGGTCCATGATGAGTGACGATGAGTTACCGCGATCATTCTGGGGATATGCACTAGAATCAGCTGCATACCTTTTGAACCGAGTTCCAACTAAGACTGTGCCTACCACACCATATCAGATGTGGTGTGGGAAGAGACCCTATCTTAATCACATTAAGACATGGGGAAGTCCAGCTTTTGTCAAAAAGTAGCATGCGGACAAGCTCGAGGCACGCTCAGTACAGTGCAAGTTTGTGGGATATCCAAAGAACTCCAAGGGATATTTCTTCTATTGGGAAGAGGAACAAAAGGTTTTTGTTTCTCGGCATGCCCACTTCTTGGAAACTCAGTTTTTGGAGAATCGGATAAGTGGGAGCGCAATAGAACTGGATGAAATTCCAGAACCACGAGCTATTACTGAAAGCTTAGTAGAACCAGAGGGTTCAAAAGAACATGACATTCCTACGCCGCTTCGCAGGAGTAGTAAGCGGTCTCATCCTCCCGAGAGATATTACGGTTTTCTTATAGACGGGGATAGAGAGGATTGCATCATTGATTATGATGAGCCGACTAGCTTCCAGCAGGCCATTCAGAGCGTTGATTCGGTAAAATTGCTGGATGCAATGCGGACCGAAATGGAGTCCATGTACACCAACAAAGTATGGACGTTGGACGTTGCTCCAGATGGGGTAAAACCCATAGGATGCAAGTGGATCTTCAAAAGGAAGATTGGTGTAGATGGACATGTTGAGACCTATAAAGTTAGACTGGTTGCAAAGGGTTTTCGTCAAAGACCTGGTTTGGACTATGACGAGACCTTTTCACCAGTAGCTATGCTGAAATCCATTCGGATCCTTCTTTCCATTGCTGCCTTCCACGATTATGAGATTTGGCAGATGGACGTAAAGACCGCTTTTCTAAATGGAAATTTAGAGGAGTGTGTTTATATGGACCAGCCAGAGGGTTTCATTCAGAGTGGGAGCAGCGGAAAGGTGTGCAAGTTTCTTAAGTCCATCTACGGACTAAAGCAGGCATCGCGGAGTTAGAACATCTGTTTTGATGAGACGGTCAAAGAATTTAGGTTTATCAAAAATCCAGATGAACCATGCATCTATAGTAGATTTGTAGCGAGAACTGTAGTATTCCTCATTTTATACGTGGATGACATTCTCTTAATAAGAAATGACATTCCTATGCTACAATCTGTCAAAGGGTTCTTGTCACACAGGTTCTCCATGAAAGACCTGGGTAATGCCTCCTACATTCTGGGGATCCGGATCTATCGTGACAGATCCAAGAGGATACTGGGACTTTCACAGTCCAGGTACATCGACACCATACTGAAAAGATTCAGTATGGAAGATTCCAAGCGCGGTAATTTACCGGCTTGTCACGGGATCACCCTCTCGAAAGAGATGTCTCCCAAGACTGATTTGGAAAGAGATCGCATGTATATTATGTTAGTTGTATGTATGCCCTAGAGGCCAGTATTATACAGATGATGTATATTATATTGGATGCTTGGACATATATAGAGATGACTTTCTTGCTCGATATGATAGTATGCTATCTGGTTACTCTTTATCTTAACATGTATACTAGTCTCTTGAAACTGTCTTATGGTTACATGTTGGTAAAGCCCTTAGGATGTGTACTTGACTACCTGGACTATGATGCAGATCATACTAGTGGGGACATGGTATTCCATAAGTACATCCTTTAAGGTCCCTAGTCGTGGGTGTATCGAGACGGGGCATCGATATACCAGAGTAGACTAGCGTATACGCTTCTCGACCCATGAGATGGGCGATGGATGATCCCATATCCATTGGTGTTTGACATCAGAGATGGTATACGGGTGCTCAGTTGAGACTGGGTACACTGGACGGACTCGCCGAGAACTCCCAGATGGTATTATACCTCACGTCAGATGGCAGTTCTCAGGTGACACTTGTGCAGGTTAGTCTGTAGACCCGAGATCGTCATAGAGTCTTGTGTGATTCCCACTATGCTTTGATCTCCACCTTACCACGTCCATGAGGGCGTGCAAAACGGTGGTCTTTGGGTACAGTCCCGAGTCATATGGAGGCAATGAGCGATAGGAGGGGTTTCGTCTCTCCCGGTATTGGGGGTTGATGTTGCGCAGTGCTTGATTGGCCGTAACAAGGAAGTCCCTGGCCAGGGCTGATCAGAGATTTGCTGGTAAGTGTTACCAGTAGTTTCTCGACCCGTTATGAGCCTCACATCGGCACGACTTATCGGTTATTGGGGTCTGACGTTTACCACCCTTTGACTTGATATGCGACATATCAGACGAACAGACCGGACTGTACGGTAAGTGTTACTAGTTGGATTCACAGGAGTGTGAGCGGGCTAGCTCGTCGATCTTCTGATCGCTTAATACCCGGGTGGCCGTTACGTTTAGCAGACCGCTTGCGGCTTGTGGGTGCTTGATATGATCATCATCTGCTACCGGCGTATTGACGAGTCTTTAGAGTCCTACACAGAGGTTTCCTGGATCAAGCGAAACAAAATAGGAGCGCATATGAGATATGTGAAGGACCGAGAATAATGCGTGTATGTGATACCGTATTCCATTCTCGCGTTGTATGTATCGATTGGTTATATTCGATATAACCTAGATATCGAATCAAGGATTGATTCGATAAGCCGATACATAGGATACTAGTCGGTTATATGCGATATGACCGGATCGTTAAATCAAGAGTGGATTTAATGATTTAATGTATAATTATATATTTGATATATTACTTTGCATTAGCTTGTATTAGTTCACTTTAAATGGATTTTCTCACTTGATGTGCAAGTCGTATATGCGATATACTTTTGTGCACATCTTTGTATCATGTTTGATGATGCTTGCTCATTTGGTTAATTGTATAGAATTAAACCATGGTTAAGTTGATGATTAGGGTTTTGCTTTTTCATTTATTTATTTATTTGTTTATTTATTTATTTGGAAAAGATAAAGATGAGAATGGTGGCTTTCTTTGTTTCTTATTGAAGCTTCATGAAGCTTTGACTTAGTCACCATTCTTGTCTCATGCTTAACCCTAACCATTTGAACTAACCCTAGTTCATTCTCTACACTTAACTATGGTTAAGATTATGATAAGTTTTGATTTTCTTTTTCATTTTAAAAGACTTATCATATTCTTTCTTCTTCTTCATCATCTTCTTCTTCAAGAAAAGCTTAAGTCCATCAATGGCAACTTGAGCAAAAGTGAGAGAAATCCAATTCTAAAGTGAACCCACCTCCTATTTCTTCACCCTCTACCTCTTGCCAAGTAGTATAGGGTGTTTTCTTCACAAGTTTCACAACTTGGTGAAGTTGGAGCTTGATCTTGCGATGCCTCGACGTAGATCATCTTCGGCACGAAGCCGACGACCTAGTCCGCCCAATTCTCCGATGAAGCCGACGATTGAGTTCGGGATTCGAGATGGACAGCGAGAGGACGCCTACGTGGAGCTAAGGAAGTAGAGAACCGGATCTACAAAGGTTGTAGCCTCTCTCCTTTAGTTAAGATGTTAACTAGTTTCGTTTTTCGCCTAGAATTCTAGTCGACGATCCGTATTAGGGTTTCTCGGCACCCATAAAATTTGAAATTGGCATGGTTGATGCCTTGTGAGACCTCTTGAGAGTGCCTAGGAACCCTACAGTGGTATCAGAGCCTAGCTAGAGCCTTAGGTGAAGTCTAGACGACGTTTGAAACCCGAATACACATCGAAACCCTAACACATCATGCTCTCTGGACTTTTTCTAAAAACTGGGATTTTTCCAGATTAAAAATTGCTAAAAAATTCAGCAAGGAATCTATGAATTATGGTGCAAAAATTAATTAATGAAGTGTCTACAGTGCGGCGGAACCGCTGCAGAAGCCTTGCTTCTGCGGCGGTTCCGCGGCCATTTTATTGAATTATCATATAATGTTTGCACAGTAACTGATTTCTTCAGGTGTTGGATTTTCTGGGAAGTTTTAAAATTTATTCAAGAGTTGAATTTTCTGAGGTGTTTTAGAGCTTCGATGATTCGACCGGTAATTTCAAACGTCGTCTATGTGTTTTCCGGGTATTTGGAATATGTTAAAAAGTTCGACCGGATGTAGATACCCAATCTTTCCCCTGCCGGGAAATTTCCAATTGTTGGACTTTTCCGTAGTTTAATGACGTTCTGAGTAGTGCAAGTAACGCGATGGTCCCTCTAGAAGACAACAAACCTTAACTCGATTATGTGACCGTCTTGAACTGCCCTTTGAACCTTCGGGTTTGGGGCAGTACGGCGTGCCACATGTGAGGCGTTGGCTTGACCCTACTACGGCTGGACCGTTGGTATTGAGGCATGAAATGAATGTCTTTGAACTTATTTCATGTGTTGATCGGTGTCGGGAAAACTTGGGTGTTCGAATGTTCGATCGGAAAGTTTAATATTTTCTATTTATCCGGAATGGGATACAATAATTGGAATTCACAAACAGTTATGAGATAACTGAATGAATGTTATAAATCTAGCGGTTTAGTCTCACTTGATATTGAAAAGAGTTTTCGATAATGGTACTAAAATGTGGGGTTTATAATTGTTAGGCATGTGATGTCTAAGTATTTCATTTGATTAGGCATGCGATGTCTAAACAGATTGCGGATTCCAACTGTTGTAGTTTTACACTTTCTTTTTTGTGACCGTAAGTGTAGTATGTCGATATCGCCGGTTTCGTTGCTATACGTCAACGACAATTGGGGTATGCATACTTACTTACGTTGATGACATGTGATGTTATGTGTTGCTGGATATGTTATATTGGATTGTCGTGTTTGAATAGCCGGGGGTTTTTATGTGAGATGAGTGTTTTTCATTTTCATTCATGTAAAAACTTGTATGTAATATTCTTTTATTTGGGGCACTTCCAGGTTGCGGAAGTTGTCACCTTTTGTATATTATTTACTTTTCCGTATTAGGATAGACCCAAGGAGGGGAGCACAAGTAACCGGGTTCTGGGGTCCAGTGGGAGACCAACTCGAGGAGTCGAGTCCGGGTATCCTAACCCTAGAATTGGTAGGGTTGCTTGCCGCTCTCGTAGGGGTCTAGAGGTGTGGGATTGGCTATTCATCACGACCGTGGAATCCGTGTTTTATACTGGCTCGTATTGAAAACACGGACGTCCTAGTATATCCAATGTTTCATATGTTTCTTCTGCTGCTTTATCTGTGATGTGATCATGTGTTGTTCTGTGATGGATACAGTATAAAGTATATATGATATATTATATAGACGTTACTTATGTTTTGCACCCACACTAGCCCTGCCCTGCTCTGTCGTTAGTTACCTAACCTAACGGTGCACGAGGGGACATCGAGGCGAATGCGGATGGCATAAGTGTACGTCATATCTATCTGTGATGTTTAGGTATTTAAAAGATGGGACTTCATTAATGTGATTAATGAAAGAAAAGAAACCTAAGATGTTGTAGAATCAAATTTTAAATAAAACAGGTAGCTACAGTTCTTGCTTTGCACAGCGGTATATGTGATATATCCTGCACCTTATTCGATGAGGAAAGGACCGAGATCCCTTCACCGGGAGTGACTCTTTTAGCAATAACTGGCAGATGCTACACACTCGGTTTGACTTTTGATTGCTTCTATAGTTTCTGCTTTGCACAGTGATATATATGATATATCCCGCACCTCATTCGACGAGCAAAGGGCCGAGGATCCCTTCACCGGGAGTGACCCCTTTAGAAAAACTGGAAAAGCCTCAAAAACACTCCATTTCAAAATTCATTCGATTCTACAAGGCTATCAAGTTCATTACGCAATAGGTTTTCAGAAAAACCTGTCGTAGCCCTCCGTCATTTCAGATAAGTCCTGTTTAGTATTCGTGCTGCGTTTGTTGACCTTGTCAAGGCGCAGTGTGCGGTAGCTAACCAGTATTTATCTGCTTATGCATATGATGCAGATTGGGTTAGGGTACTCGTACGGCCTTGTTGACCTTGTCAAGGGTCGTGCGGGTGGGTTTGATTCAATCAAGAAATGACGGGCTGAACTTGACTTGCGGTCTATGGTTTGTTGACCTTGTCAAGGTCATAGATCGTTCGGGGCAAAATATTATCGGGAATTTCAAGTGTTGAAATTTGCAATGAGATTGCATACCTTCTATGAGATAGTTGGATCCCGATACCCACTGCGAGTAAGAGTTACTCCTGGGAGAGTTTTGCACATTACAATTAGCCGATCAAGTAGGTGTCTAGAAAGGTGTCAACGGGGTTACGCCTCTGGGAAAACGAGGTTTACTTTAATTAGGTCCGTGCGAAAGCACGGGGAACCTCCCTCAAAGTACCGACACTAGCCTGGCTGAAAGATCGACGAAGTTGTAGGGTGTAATTTATCCCGGCTAGTCTTTCCTTTTAGGGTTTGAAGGAAGATTTGATAAAAACCAGTGGGAGCCATCCTGATTAGATAAGATAATAACCAATCTGGTCTTGCACGAGCATACGCAAAAGTGTTTTCTTCTCTCTCTCTCCAGGTAGCGACCATGTCATGCCCTAATAAAGATAATAATATGGATGTATTGACCGAACCCGCATGTTATACTGTGCTGGGGAACGTTGGTTCCGTTCTTTCTTATAAGAGTTATAGGACTGAACAGTATATAGGGGAATACCAGGATTCCCATGCCACCCGAATGAAGAAAGTACATGATGATGCATTTTCTTCGGGTGTGTTCGTTACAGAGAACTGTTTCTCCATTTGCTCCACGTCCTGGGTATTAGATACCGGGTCAGGATCCCATATATGTAATAAGTTACATGGGCTTAGGAAAGGTAGAGAACTTGGAGAAGGTGATAAAGACATTAAAGTTGGAAATGGTGCAATTGTTGCAGCTAAGACTGTCGGGGAATATCACCTTGCATTACCAACTAGTAATACATTGGTTCTGAACGAATGCTATTACATGCCGAACCTGATATGCAACATTATATCGGTTTCTTTATTGAGTAAAGAGGGATATAATTTTGTATTACAGGACAATGTTATGAACATTTTCCGTAACCAAAAGTTGGTTGGATCAGGCACGTTGTGCAATGGTATTTATGTTCTAAATCAATCAACAGTTCTGAGCATAACAAACACACACAAGAGGAAGAGTTCAGAACTGAACGAATCCTTCTTGTGGCATTGTAGACTCGGTCACATCAATGCGACACGACTGGCTAAGTTGCATAAGGATGGATATTTAAATCCGTTTGAATTTTCATCTTATGACACTTTCCAGTCATGTCTCAAAGGCAAGATGACCAAGACTCCGTTTACGGGACACGGAGAAAGAGTTACCGAACTCTTGGGACTGATACATAGTGATGTATGCGGTCCCATATCTACACATGCCAGGGATGGTTCTTCGTACTTCATTACATTCACTGACGATCTCTCTAGATTCGGATATGTGTTCCTGATGAAACACAAATCAGAAGCTTTTGAGAAATTTAGAGAATATAAACAAGAAGTCGAAAACCAAACCGGAAAAAGTATTAACGTCCTTCGATCTGATCGAGGAGGTGAATACACGAGCAATAAATTCCTGGACTTCCTAAAAGGGAATGGGATTCTCTCTCAGCTGACTCCTCTATATACACCACAGCACAACGGTGTATCAGAACGGAGGAACCGCTCCCTATTAGATATGGTGCGCTCTATGATGAGCACAGCTGAGTTACCTATTACCTTCTAGGGCTATGCGCTGGAGACAGCAGCATACCTATTGAATCAAGTTCCATCTAAATCTGTACCTACCACACCATATGAGATATGGAGTGGGAAGAGGCCATATCTTAAACGAGTTAAGATATGGGGTTGTCCAGCCTATGTCAAAAGACAAAATCCGGACAAACTCGAGGCACGGTCAGTTCTCTGCAAGTTTGTGGGATATCCAAAGAATTCATATGGGTATTTTTTCTACCACAGTGAGGAGCAAAAAGTGTTTGTTGCTCAACATGCCACCTTTTTAGAAAAGGAATTCCTTGAAAAAGAAATTAGTGGCAAAGTGGTAGAGCTGGAAGAGGTTCCAGATACACAAACCGTAACTGAAGATTTAGTGGAACCAGAGGATTCAGTAGCTCCCAAGGAACCTCAGCCTCTCCGCCGATCTAGTAGGGTTCCTCGCCAACCTGAGAGATACTACGGTTTTCTCATGGATGGTGGGAGCGAGGATTGCATCATGGAGGATGATGACCCAACTAGCTTCGAGCAGGCCATCACGAGTAGGGAATCAGTGAAATGGCTGGATGCTATGCGGTCCGAGATGGAATCCATGTACACCAACAAAGTATGGAATTTGGATGTTGCTCCTGAAGGGGTAAAACCGATTGGGAGCAAGTGGATCTTCAAGAAAAAACTTGGTGTAGATGGGAAAGTGGAGACTTTCAAAGCTAGACTTGTTGCAAAGGGCTTTCGTCAAAGACCAGGTGTGGACTATGACGAAACCTTTTCTCCAGTGGCTATGCTTAAATCGATCCGGATCATGCTTGCCATCGCTGCATATCATGATTACGAAATCTGGCAAATTGATGTTAAGACCGCCTTTCTAAACGGTGATTTAGAAGAGTGCGTGTATATGACTCAGCCAGAGGGCTTCGTAGACAGTGGGAGCAGCGGGAAGGTGTGCAAGCTTCTTAAATCCATTTATGGATTAAAGCAAGCATCGCGGAGTTGGAACATCTACTTTGACGTCGTTATCAAAGAGTTTGATTTCGTCAAAAACCCAGATGAACCTTGTATTTACAAGAAGGTGGCAGAGAGTAAGGTTGTCTTCCTCGTATTGTACGTGGACGACATACTCTTGATAGGAAATGATATTCCTATACTGCAATCGGTCAAGCTCTTCTTATCACAAAGATTCTCAATGAAAGATCTTGGTGATGCCTCCTGCATATTGGGGATAAGGATCTATAGAGATAGATCCAAACGGATATTGGGATTGTCCCAATCCAGGTACATTGACACCATACTAAAGAGGTTTAGTATGGAAGAATCCAAGCGTGGGAATTTGCCCACGATCTCTGGAGTCACTCTCTCCAAAGAGATGTCTCCCAAGACTGATTTGGAGAGAGCTCGCATGCAAGGGATACCCTATGCTTCGGCTATAGGCTCTATCATGTATGCGATGCTATGTACCAGACCCGATGTAGCATACTCACTAAGTATAGTGAGCAGGTTTCAAGCTGATCCTGGAGAGAATCACTGGATAGCTGTGAAGAGCATTCTCAAGTACTTGCGATGGACTAAAGAGATGCTCTTGGTGTATGGTAACGGAGAACTCCAAGTGGAGTCCTTTACCGATTCGAGCTTCCAGAGTGATAAGGATGACTCTAAGTCGCAGTCGGGCTTTGTCTTTACCCTTTACGGAGGGGCGGTTAGCTGGAAGAGTTCTAAGCAGGAAACCGTGGCAGACTCGATGATGGAGGCTGAATACATCGCTGCCAACGATGTTGCCAAAGAGGCTGTCTGGATCAAGAAGTTCATTACTGAACTTGGAGTGGTTCCATCCATTGAGCATCCAATACCTTTGTATTGCGATAACAATGGAGCGGTGGCTTTGGCCAAGGAACCCAGGTCTCATCAGTGATCCAGGCATATTCTGAGGCGGTATCACCTGATCCGGGAGATAGTTGATCGCCGGGAGATCGAGGTCAGGAGGGTTGACACGAAGAACAACACGGCGGATCCACTCACGAAGGCCATTCCCCTGATACAGTTTGAGAGACTCTTCGGGATGCTCGGTATGCGATACTACAGCAGCTGGCCCTAGTGCAAGTGGGAGATCGTTAGTTGTATGTATGCCCTAGAGGCCAGTATTGTACAGATGATGTATATTATATTGGATGCTTGGACATATATAGAGATGACTTTCTTGCTCGATATAATAGTATGCTATCTGGTTACTCTTTATCTTAACATGTATACTAGTCTCTTTAAACTGTCATATGGTTACATGTTGGTAAAACCCTTAGGATGTGTACTTGACTACCTGGACTATGATGCAGATCATACTAGTGGAGGCATGGTAGTCCATAAGTACATCCTTCAAGGTCCCTAGTCATGGGTGTATCGAGACGGGGCATCGATATACCAGAATAGACTAGCGTATACGCTTCTCGACCCATGAGATGGGCGATGGATGATCCCATATCCATTGGTGTTTGTCATCAGAGATGGTATACGGGTGCTCAGTGGAGACTGGGTACACTGGACGGACTCGCCGAGAACTCCCTGATGGTATTATACCTCACGTCAGATGGCTGTTCTCAGGTGACACTTGTGCAGGTTAGTCTGTAGACCCGAGATCGTCATAGATTCTTGTGTGATTCCCACAGTGCTTTGATCTCCACCTTACCACATCCATGAGGGCGTGCAAAACGGTGGTCTTTGGGTACAGTCCCGAGTCATATGGAGGCAATGTGCGATAGGAGGGGTTTCGTCTCTCCCGGTATTGGGGGTTGATGTTGCGCAGTGCTCGATTGGCCGTAACAAGGAAGTCCCTGGCCAGGGCTGATCAGAGATTTGCTGGTAAGTGTTACCAGTAGTTTCTCGACCCGTTATGAGCCTCACATCGGCACGAATTATCAGTTATTGGGGTCTGACGTTTACCACACCTAGACTTGATATGCGACATATCAGACGAACAGACCGGACTGTACGGTAAGTGTTACTGGTTGGATTCACAGGAGTGTGAGCGGGCTAACTCGTCGATCTTCTGATCGCTTAATACCCGGGTGGCCGTTACGTTTAGCAGACAGCTTGCGGCTTGTGGGTGCTTGATATGATCATCATCTGCTACCGGCGTATTGACGAGTCTTTAGAGTCCTACACAGAGGTTTCCCGGCTCAAGCGAAACGAAATAGGAGCGCATATGAGATATGTGAAGGACCGAGAATAATGCGTGTATGTGATACCGTATTCCATTCTCGCGTTGTATGTATCGATTGGTTATATTCGATATAACCTAGATATCGAATCAAGGATTGATTCGATAAGCCGATACATAGGATACTAGTCGGTTATATGCGATATGACCGGATCGTTAAATCAAGCGTGGATTTAATGATTTAATGTATAATTATATATTTGATATATTACTTTTCATTAGCTAGTATTAGTTCATTTTAAATGGATTTTCTCACTTGATGTGCAAGTCGTATATGTGATATACTTTTGTGCACATCTTTGTATCATGTTTGATGATGCTTGCTCATTTGGTTAAGTGTATAGAATTAAACCATGGTTAAGTTGATGATTAGGGTTTTACTTTTTCATTTATTTATTTATTTGTTTATTTATTTATTTGGAAAAGATAAAGATGAGAATGGTGGCTTTCTTTGTTTCTTATTGAAGCTTCATGAAGCTTTGACTTAGTCACCATTCTTGTCTCATGCTTAACCCTAGTCATTTGAACTAACCCTAGTTCATTCTCTACACATAACTATGGTTAAGATTATGATAAGTTTTGATTTTTTTTTCATTTTAAAAGACTTATCATATTCTTTCTTCTTCTTCATCATCTTCTTCTTCAAGAAAAGCTTAAGTCCATCAATGACAACTTGAGCAAAAGTGAGAGAAATCCAATTCTAAAGTGAACCCACCTCCTATTTCTTCACCCTCTACCTCTTGCCAAGTAGTATAGGGTGTTTTATTCACAAGTTTCACAACTTGGTGAAGTTGGAGCTTGAACTTGCGATGCCTCGACGTAGATCATCTTCGGCACGAAGCCGACGACCTAGTCCGCCCAATTCTCCGATGAAGCCGACGATTGAGTTCGGGATTCGAGATGGACAGCGAGAGGATGCCTACGTGGAGCTAAGGAAGTGGAGAACCGGATCTACAAAGGTTGTAGCCTCTCTCCTTTAGTTAAGATGTTAACTAGTTTCGTTTTTCGCCTAGAATTCTAGTCGACGATCCGTATTAGGGTATCTCGGCACCCATAAAATTTGAAATTGGCATGATTGATGCCTTGTGAGACCTCTTGAGAGTGCCTAGGAACCCTACATATTATACCCTACGCTTCTGCGGTAGGCTCTATAATGTATGCAATGTTGTGTACCAGACCAGATGTAGCTTACGCACTGAGTGTGGTAAGCCGGTATCAGTCAAACCTTGGGGAGAAACACTCGATAGCAGTAAAGAACATTCTCAAGTACTTGAGAAGGACTAAGGACATGTTCTTGGTGTATTGCGGAAAAGACTTCCAGATCGAGGCCTTTGCTGACTCCGGCTTCCAGAGTGACAAGGATGATTCCAAGTCCATGTCGGGTTATGTCTTTACCCTCAATGGAGGGGCGGTGTGTTGGAGGAGTTCCAAACAGGAAACCGTTGCTGACTCGACGATGGAAGCGGAATATATCATTGCTGTAGATGCCGCAAAAGAAGCCGTCTGGATAAGGAAGTTCTTAACTGAACTTCAGGTGGTTCCGTCCATTGTTGATCCAATACCTCTGTATTGCGACAACAACGGGGCTATAGCTTTAGCGAAGAAACCCAGGTCCCATCAGAAGTCTAGACACATCTTGAGGCGGTATCACCTAATCAGGGAGATCGTGGGTCGCTAGGAGATCGAGGTTCGGAAAGTTTCTACGAAAGATAACACTGCTGATCCACTCACAAAGGCCTTACCCTAGACTCAGTTCGAGCGACTGATCGAGATGATAGGTCTTCGATACGCCAGTACATGGCCTTAGTGCAAGTGGGAGATTGTTAGTGTATATGCCGTAGAGGCCATTACTGTATCATACTAGTTTGTATATTACTTAATGGAAGCTTGGGATATTCACCTTGTATAGACAATCTTGCTCAATATAGTAGTATGCTACTTGGTTTGTATCTACTTCAATATGTACATGTGTTTATTTTAATATATCACCTATACACATTAGTGGAGCCCTTAGGATCTTTGCTTGATTACCAGCGTTGTGATGGCAGTCAAACTTGTGGGTGCTGGGTAATCTATAAGCACATCCTTATGCAGGTCCCTAGACGCAGGACTATCGAGACAGGGCATCGATACTCCGGAGTAGACTAGCGTATACGCTTCTCATCCCAGTGTGGGAGACGATCTGTCCCACAGCCGTCAGTACGTCGTACTTGAGATAGTATGCGGGTGCTCGTTGGGTTACGAGTACACTGGACATGACTCGTCGGGAACTGTTGGTTGGTACTATACCTATCGTCAGTTATCAGTTCTCAGGTGACATGAGTACAGCTTAGTCCGCTGACTTGACACTGTCACTTCGCCTCGAGTGTGTTCCCACTGTACTTAGATTACTACCCTACCACGGCTCAAAATAGTCGTGCAAACAGGTAGTAGTTGGGTGCAGTCCCGAAGCACTTGGAGGCAGTGACGGTTAGACAGGATTCGTCTCTCCCGGTATTGGGGGTTGACATCGCACTGTGTCTAGGAGAGCCATTACACGAGTAGTCCCTGGCCAGGGCAAGCGAGATATACTGGTAGGTTTCCAGTGCTATCTCAGCGTGTTCTGGGCTACACTCCGACACGACTTGTACCGCTATTAGGGGACTGACGTTTACCGCCCCCTAGGCCCGCCATGCGATGTATCAGACGAACAGTCCGGACTGTATAGAGATTGTCACATTCAGACTCAGTAGGAGATCAGATGGGTTCCACCTCGTCAGTCTTCTTGTCGGCATCTACCTGGGGACCGTTACGCACAGCTAGTGCCGCTTGCGGTATGTGGTTAAACCCACTGCCAGCGTAGTGTCGAGCCTTTAGAGTCCCACACAGAAAGCTATTCGCCTTTAGGCAAAAGAGTAGAGGTCGCATGGTTTTGCGACAGGTCGCATGGTTTTGCGACAGGGTTCGGTCACATCCATGCACTTGTGCACGTTTGGTGTCCGGACAGTTAATACTAGCGGGCTTTGGTTTAAGCCAGGTCCCAGTGTACATTTTGGGATTGGTTTTATCTCGTTTGTATTCGTGTTCCTCGGAACGCGGATGCGGGTGTGTATGCACAGTTGACAGAGAGACAGAGGCAGAGGATTCTCATTGGGGTTGTTGACTGTTGACTATTGAATTTTGGCTAAACCCTAATGACAATAAGAAATATGATTAACAATAATATTAATTAAGTGTTATAGTGACATGGTTGTTGATGGGTTGACTTTGTTGACTTGTTGACTTTGTTGACCGGTTGACTAGGTTGGACTAGTTGACCATCATCATGACAATGGCTATCATTTCATGGCAAAGACTTTTGCATGCTTGTTTATTTATGCAAAATGAGTGCATGAAATGATATAGCCATTTTGACTTGAACCATCACATAATACTTGATTACTATTTTGTCATGATGTTTTTGGATTATGAGAGCTTGGATGGCAAAAGAGTTGCTCATTCTCTCATTTCATTTCTCTCTCTTGCTTGAGCTCTCCCTCTTGCTCTTCCTCTTGCTCTCTCTCTAGTTCAAGGCAACACCCTCTCATGAGTTGAGAAACATTTCCTTAGAGATAAAAGAAAACCCAAATCACTTCTCTACTCATCCTAGTTCACAAGGTTTAGCAAACCAAGTGTTCTAGTTTCTTCAAGTCCGAAGAAGAAGCCAAAGGTGAAAGCTTTCAGGTGGATCCATCTTCGGCGCAAGGAGACGATGAGGTGAGGCCGATCCGTACACCGGAAAGAGTTGAAGACGAAGGAGTTCAAGAAAGGTATAGCCCCCTAACCGAGTAGGTAAAACTCAAGTTAGGTTGTTAGGTAGATTTTTAACAAAGATCCGTATTTTGAGTCCATGTTACCACCTCTTGAAAAATCTTTTTTCATCAGTTCCGCAAGCCCGTAAGTACCGGGAGAAGTAACGTGGACTTACAGTTACTTCTACTCCACCAAAGGTGATCCCCACTCCTATTCTGGGATTAGTTCCACATACACCACCTTCTCCAATGATGGATGATTGTTGATATAATTTCTGTGATTGTAATAAATCGAATGAATAGTAAAGAAATCACAACCAAAGATTATTTGACCGCAATCAACTACGGTGTCGGATTGTAGTTAGTATGTGAGTGCGGATCGTCCACAGGGAAAGTGTAATCGTTCGTCTTTCGAATTAGATGAATTGAATCTTTAATGAAAACAAAGCAAACAATTCAAGATTTGTAGTTGATGTTCAAGAAAGAGAAAAAACTAGATCTAAGAAAGCATTAAAAGATAGAATCAAGAATTTATCGTTTGTTGATTTTTCCAAACCAAATCTCAAGAATCGAAATGAGGCTCGTAGGAATCGATCGGATCTATAGATGTGATGTAATCTTACAATTACGTATTCTTATCCTTCGATGAATTGATACTAGATCGAAGATCATCGATGAGAATTAGGGATTTCTTGTGAAACTAGGGTTTCATCTTATCCCTTGTTCTTTCGTCGATGTCATTCACATTCTAGCCTCTAGTAAATTCAAGAAGCAATCGTAGATCCCTAATTTCGAGCGATCACAATCAAGAAAGCATCGCTACGAAACTAGGTCATTGATTCTTGAACTTGCTAGGGTTTACAAAACTCGTAGGACTTAAAAATCGTATCAATATTTGTTACATCATCATTCTACAATCGTCTCGACTCCTTAACGAGCGGAGTTTTACTCGAACATCACAACAAGAGCAACAATTACAAATTGAGATCTAATCATGATGCAAGAATTAAAAGAAAGCAAGATTAACGAATTTCACCTTTTATTTATATCAACAATTTCGTTACAATCACTCAAGAACTACAAGAGAAAGAACTTGATCGTCGACTTGGCTTCGCTCGTCTCCGTGGATCGCGGATCGGCTTGGATCACTTGCCCGATTGAAGATCGGCTCGGCTCCTAAAAGGTTGAAGGCTTCTCGCTTGATTTGGTACTCAAGATCTTGGATTAGGAGTGGAATTAGGGTTAGGGTTTCGCACAAGCCTTGTCACGAGACTTGTGGAAGAAGATGATGAAAGAGGGAAAGATTATTTAACTAATGAAGAACTAATGATGAACTAATGAACAACCTCAACCCTTAGATTTAGGCTCCTATTTATAGATAACTAACCCTAGATCTAGGATTTCAAATTCTAACTTTCCCTCCAAAAGTTTGTTGATGAAATTCAAATTTCCCTCCAAAAGTTAGTTGGATGAAATTTGAATTTCCCTCCAAAAGTTTGTTGGATGAAATTTGAATTTCCCTCCAAAAGTTTGTTGGATGAAATTCAAATTTCCCTCCAAAAGTTTGTTGGATGAAATTTGAATTTCCCTCCAAAAGTTAGTTAGAGGAGAAGCTTCTAGATGTGATTAGTTAGGAGGGAGCTTCTAGAATAGGATTAATTAGGAGCTTAATTAGGATTAGCCTTCTTAATCTCCTTTGCTGATCTGGCAGTAGCTTTGAGGTAATTCTGTAATTTGAAGTATCACAATGAGGTGTGGGACCAGAGAAATGAATAGTGCCCAAAACTTGATGGCTGACGTGGCAGAACCGCCGCGCTTGCGCGGTGTAAGCCTGCTCCTGCCGCGCAAGCGCGGCGCTCTTGGGGCTTTGGGGCATGTGCTTTCTGTGGGTTGCTGGGCCTGATGTATGGGCCTCTGTTTGATATATAGAATTTTATTTCTCCCTCTGAAATGCTACCAGATCTGAAATGATTTAGCTGGCGTAATGTTGATCAGCTCTTTGGTTTTCCTTCCGTATTTCCTGCACATACTCAAGACAAGTGTTGCGCAAATGCAGAAATGATGCGATGCCATGAAATGCGGTTAATTTCCTTTAAAGTGTCGGTTTAAAAGTCTACTACATGAAATCTCATATTTTGTGACAGATTTGTTAATATGTACAATATGAATGCCGAACACTTCTAAGTGTATGCAAATGTTAAGGAAATTGCCGGCTAAAATATACAATATTTTCGACTGATCAAATACCCCCAAACTTAATTTCGATCGTCTCGAGCGAATGTTTTATTAAAAAGAGAAGGAGAAAATAAAGAAAGAGAAAAAACTAACTAGCACACTTTCGTAGGCAACACGATTGCACTGAGCACGTGCAACAAGCCTTTAAACCTCTAGGTGTCCCTAGTAGGAGGAGTGTTGTCTCCTGAGGGTTTTCAGCGGATTGCACCCACAAAATCCAATAGTAAAAGAAAGATCATGAATATTACATTTAAAGAAAAGAATTGTAAAAGAAAAGCCTTGAAAATTAGGGTTTCCAACTAAGCTAGTTTTTCGGTTGCCATGAGCCCTATCTTAATGGTCATGAAAAGATGTCAGAAATCACGTCCTCCCTCAATAAAACATCGTCTTATTCTTCATTCCTATCTTTATTCCAAACATCGATCATATAACCATGCGTGTGTGTAAAGACATCCCTACACCCGGAGAATTCAATTCAAGCTATCATACCCTTGCCCATCGGCCTCAGTACTTCTTGGCAAACGAGATTGCTTACACACTTTCATGCGACCGTTAATACTTCTTGAGGTACTAACCGACCGATTACTAATGTGCTTGCTAACTTGGTGTATTTTCCTAGTCTTTCACCACCTCAGGCATAGCAGTGACTCCCAGACCAGTTGACCTTAGGGCACTAGGTGAAGAAACACCCTTTTGCTATATATTTTTTTATTACCCTTGGTGATAACAAAACCAGTGTCCATTTTTTCTCACCACTTTAAAACATATTTTTCTTTTCATACTTTTGGCTTTAAGACAAGAGCATTTCAAGGTATCCTCTACTATCCCAGGCTTCAAGATGTGTGTAAGTGCGAATAGCAGGGTAGCAACATTCAAAATGTTTGGCTTCCAGAATAGAAACTATTTTTCAGACTTATTTTTATCCTCAGATTAGTGACGTCCTTCATCTTACTAACCCTTGGGACAACGGCTCATAACTACTTATTACTAGTTCGTATAAGAAAACTTCTAATTTTCTTAGTTTTCTTAAATTTTTCTAATCTCATGGATGCAATTTTTCACTATCTAAACTTTCATTATCTTATTTATGTACAAAAATATTTTTATAGTTTTGAAAATTTTTAAATTTTTATGGTTTTTCAAAAAAAATGTTTTGTGCTTATGCAAATGATATGTAAATGATGCGTAAATAAGCACAAACCTCCCCCAAACTTGTTTTCAACAGTGTCCTCACTGTTGCCTTCTGCTAAATCTCGAAAACCTGTAAGCTTGGGAGGAATTTATTAGTGGGGGCAAAATATTTAAGTGAAGAACCTCCCTCAAACTTATTTTTGGCTCATCTTTTTGTAAAAATTTTATTTTCAAGAGCCCGATTATACCCCCCCAAACTTGAGTTATGCAATGTTAAGCTTTGAAAATCACAAGTGGGGGTCAAAAATCATTGGTCGATGCCAAGCTTTGCAAAGACCAAATGTTAACACCAACCATTCAAAAATTTTATCAATGCAGTGCTCTGGTTGGTGGAAGAAGAAGAAGTGGGGAAAGGTTAAGTGGTGGAATAGAATGTGTGTGCGTCTCATATTGGAGAGACGATGCAGTGAAAGTGATGGATAACTCGCATTCTTTTTACAATTCAAAAGAAGGGGTGGAGGTTCAATTTCATTGATTTGGAGATGATTCATCTCAACACCCGTGTCATTTAAAAATGCGAGTTCATCAGCGAAGATCTCCTCAAAAGTTCCATCTATACCCCGATGAATAATGTCATCACAAAGTGCGGGGTGATCTTCAGACTCTAAAAGCAGTTCATAATCGGTGTTAGTTGTTGACCCGGACATCTCGGTGGAAGATTCCGTATGTGTATGATACATAGTTGGGTCAAACAATAACATATGAAAAGAGTCTAGATCGATATCAGGAGGATCATCAAATTCGCTGCTGTCGACATCCATTAAGTCGACAGAACATGCCTGAGCAATAGGTTCAGAGGGTACACTTCCCAACTTGTAAATGTTCAGCTCTATTGACCTATTCCCGAAAGATAGGGTCATAGAACCATTACGACAGTTGATTATTGCATTGGAAGTGGCCAAAAAGGGGCGACCTAAAATCACCGGAATTTGACTCCGTGGGTTCGCTACAGGTTGTGTATCAATTACAATAAAATCTACCGGGAATATAAATTCTCCGATTTTTATTAACACATCCTCCAGTTCACCCCTAGGTTTGGTGATTGATCGGTCAGCCATCTGGAGAGTGCAATTGGTTGGCTTCAACTCTCCGATTCCTAATTGCTCATAGACTGAGTATGGAAGCAAGTTAACACTAGCGCCAAGGTCTAATAGAGCACGGTTGATGTGTTTTTCCCCAATAGAAACGGAAATAGTAGGATATCCAGGATCCTTACGTTTCCTCGGTAATTGTTGGGGGAAAGCCGTGTCTATTGTTTTTTCCATGAAAATCTTCTTAGGCACTGGACTCTTCCTCTTCCTAGTGCACAAGTTCTTAAGAGTTTTCGCATAGGAAGGAACTTGTTGGATGGCATCTAGGAGAGGGATGTTGGTGTTTACTTGCTTAAAAATTTTCATAATCTTCTCCATATATGGACTCGGTGTGTTAGCCCTTAACCGATTAGGATAAGGTGCTTTAGCAATAAGCGCTGGGTCCATCATAGGAGAAGGAAGTGTGTGTGGAACAGATCCCGGAATAGAAGTGGGGATCGTCCGTGGAGGAGTAAAAGAGGTGGGCTGTAGTGGCGAGCCTTTTGGGAAATGAAGAATAGGCTCGGAAGAAGGTGGTAGGGTAGAAGAAATAGGATTAGAATTGTGTGTGTGTGGAAAGGTTTCAGCCGGGGTGTTATTGATTGATTTATCAGTATCATCAAACTCTTCCCCAAGGTGATGGTCAAGCACTCTTCCAGATCTCAACGTGATTGCATCCACAGGATGTGAATAGCCAGAATTGGGTAAAGGTTGAGCTGGAAGTTTCCCTTTCTCTCTTGCACTATTTTCGGCTTTTAGTTGTGCAATTTGTTCTTCCATCGATTTGATGTTTTCATTTTGAGAGATAATGATCTTCATCACATTCTCGACGGAAGATTGCAAACTTGCCGTCCCTTGGATGGATTGTTTCATGAAAGTATCCAAGGTTTGTGCTAGTGCAGAGATATTATCTGTACCGGTCAATTGCAAAGGACTAGACGGTGCAAAAGTGTTGGCCGGATTTTGGAAGTTTTGTGATTGGAAGGGGTGCTGACTCAATTGAAGTTGTGGGTGCTGTTGTGGTGGAGGGGCCCTTTGGAAATTGTGTTGGGTTGGAACCGTGTTTTGAAATTGTGATTGGTTCCAAGCAAAGTTAAGGTTATTCCTCCAACCCTGATCATATGTGGAGGAAGATGGATCATTTCTAGGTCTTTGAAATGAGGCATTGGTATGCTCAGGACCTTGAAACGGACATTCTTCCGTCAAGTGAGACGGATCAGAACAACAACCACATACAGTTTTGGAGAGTGATATTTGACTTAGGGCGGCAGCTAAAAATTTGTTTTCCATAGCATCAAATTTCTTGTGTAAAGCAGAAATTTCAGCTCTAATTTCTATGGAAATATCATTGCCGTCCCTAGATGATTGACTCACACCCTCCCACTGTAAAGATTTTTCAGCGAAATCTTCTAGAAAGTTCCAGGCTTCCCTATCATCTTTGGTCATAAAATTGCCTTGACACATGGATTCAAGGGTCTGTCTTGTGTATGGAGTAATGCCCTCATAAATGATTCGGCACAATTCCCATCTCGGGATGCCGTGATGTGGACATTGGACTAACAGATCCTTGAAGCGGTCAAGACATTTTGAAAATGTTTCATTTGGAAGCTGGGTGAATTGATAGATTTCGCTGCGGACTCGAGCTGTCTTTTGATGTGGGTAGAATTTCTTAAGGAATGCTTTGACAAAGTCTTCCCAATTTGAAATGGAATGTGCGGTAGTGTTATATAGCCACTTCTCGGCTAAATCGCACAAGGTAAAAGGGAGAAGACGAAGACGCAAAGCATCCACAGACAACTGTGAAGTACCCATCATTGCGCATACATTTTCAAATTTCGTGATAAACACGTATGCGTCTTCAGACTCGAGACCGTGAAATTTTGGTAGAAGGTTGATGTATTGGGGTTTTATTTGAAAATTTTCCCCGTTGGCTGGTGGTGTGGAAAGACATGTGGAAAGTGGGCCTCGTGTAGGATAACATCTCTCTTGGAGAGAGATGCGAGGTGGAATCTGCGCACCAACGGACGGCGGCAGGGTAGTGGAAAAGAAGTTCGATGGAGGTGGATCCATCGATGTGGGTGTGGTGGTGGGTAAAAGAGAGGTAAATGTAGAAATACCGACTTTTGGGTCGATGAGGGAAACGCGGACTAACGGGCACTAGACACCCGTGTCCAGCCTATCTTGCACTAAAAAGGGTTAGTACAAGTGGCAGCGTGAATTTATAATTAGGGGAAATGATGAATGTGGTGTTTGCTTTGAAAAAGATACGGATTTTTGAAAAAATGATGCAACAAAACAAATGCAACACACAAAACCCTAAAATCTAGTAGTCACCTAGGTCAAAGCTCTAGACCGCTCCTAACTGCCAAAAGACAAGTCGCGGGATCAATCCTCCACTGCCTCTTTGTCTCCCTGTGGCCGGATAAGTGCCAGGTAAGTGGGAAGGAACCACCACTACAGTGGGCCTAATTAATAACCACTAGCCTTAGACACACTCGCCTTAGGCACCACAAGAAAACTTGGATAAGCAATGAATTACCCACGACCTTCTCTTGTCCTAATTGAGCGCGACGGTCCTTAGAGTCATCTCTAGATTTCTTTTAATTAATGAGGGTAAATGCGGATGCAAGTTTTTCGATTTTCGGGGCCTAGGAAGGGTAATGAAATCCCCACCTAATTTGGATTTGGTCGTGCCCCTTAAATTTCCGTATTAATATGCAACAACCACAAGAATCAAAAACACGCACAAATTTTTTATTATTGCTTTGCGGCGCTGCGATTTATTTGCAAAGAAACCTGCACAAAATATTAGTTGGAGCAGAGAAAGAAGGAGATAAGAAAGTAAGTGTCTCACAGAGAAAAATTGGCACAGAGAAGAGCTGGAACCGCGGCTCTTCCGCCGCAAATACTGCCTATTGCCGCCCTTCCGCCGCGGAATTTTGGGATCAGTGCACAAAATTTTTTGCACAAGCTCCTGTTCACCTACACAGCTCTCTGGAATGCTCAGAAAAATTTTTCTCCAGCTCCAATGATTCCAGATTTTCTCGCAACAAATCACAACACAAGTATTAGTGTTTGCACGAATTTAGATCTAAAAATTATGATGGAATAAATTGTTCAACTCAAATTTCAAAATACGAACTATTAGTACACTTTCCCCGGCAACGGCGCCATTTGATTGTTGATATAATTTCTGTGATTGTAATAAATCGAATGAATAGTAAAGAAATCACAACCAAAGATTATTTGACCGCAATCAACTACGGTGTCGGATTGTAGTTAGTATGTGAGTGCGGATCGTCCACAGGGAAAGTGTAATCGTTCGTCTTTCGAATTAGATGAATTGAATCTTTAATGAAAACAAAGCAAACAATTCAAGATTTGTAGTTGATGTTCAAGAAAGAGAAAAAACTAGATCTAAGAAAGCATTAAAAGATAGAATCAAGAATTTATCGTTTGTTGATTTTTCCAAACCAAATCTCAAGAATCGAAATGAGGCTCGTAGGAATCGATCGGATCTATAGATGTGATGTAATCTTACAATTACGTATTCTTATCCTTCGATGAATTGATACTAGATCGAAGATCATCGATGAGAATTAGGGATTTCTTGTGAAACTAGGGTTTCATCTTATCCCTTGTTCTTTCGTCGATGTCATTCACATTCTAGCCTCTAGTAAATTCAAGAAGCAATCGTAGATCCCTAATTTCGAGCGATCACAATCAAGAAAGCATCGCTACGAAACTAGGTCATTGATTCTTGAACTTGCTAGGGTTTACAAAACTCGTAGGACTTAAAAATCGTATCAATATTTGTTACATCATCATTCTACAATCGTCTCGACTCCTTAACGAGCGGAGTTTTACTCGAACATCACAACAAGAGCAACAATTACAAATTGAGATCTAATCATGATGCAAGAATTAAAAGAAAGCAAGATTAACGAATTTCACCTTTTATTTATATCAACAATTTCGTTACAATCACTCAAGAACTACAAGAGAAAGAACTTGATCGTCGACTTGGCTTCGCTCGTCTCCGTGGATCGCGGATCGGCTTGGATCACTTGCCCGATTGAAGATCGGCTCGGCTCCTAAAAGGTTGAAGGCTTCTCGCTTGATTTGGTACTCAAGATCTTGGATTAGGAGTGGAATTAGGGTTAGGGTTTCGCACAAGCCTTGTCACGAGACTTGTGGAAGAAGATGATGAAAGAGGGAAAGATTATTTAACTAATGAAGAACTAATGATGAACTAATGAACAACCTCAACCCTTAGATTTAGGCTCCTATTTATAGATAACTAACCCTAGATCTAGGATTTCAAATTTGAATTTCCCTCCAAAAGTTTGTTGGATGAAATTTGAATTTCCCTCCAAAAGTTTGTTGGATGAAATTCAAATTTCCCTCCAAAAGTTTGTTGGATGAAATTTGAATTTCCCTCCAAAAGTTAGTTAGAGGAGAAGCTTCTAGATGTGATTAGTTAGGAGGGAGCTTCTAGAATAGGATTAATTAGGAGCTTAATTAGGATTAGCCTTCTTAATCTCCTTTGCTGATCTGGCAGTAGCTTTGAGGTAATTCTGTAATTTGAAGTATCACAATGAGGTGTGGGACCAGAGAAATGAATAGTGCCCAAAACTTGATGGCTGACGTGGCAGAACCGCCGCGCTTGCGCGGTGCAAGCCTGCTCCTGCCGCGCAAGCGCGGCGCTCTTGGGGCTTTGGGGCATGTGCTTTCTGTGGGTTGCTGGGCCTGATGTATGGGCCTCTGTTTGATATATAGAATTTTATTTCTCCCTCTGAAATGCTACCAGATCTGAAATGATTTAGCTGGCGTAATGTTGATCAGCTCTTTGGTTTTCCTTCCGTATTTCCTGCACATACTCAAGACAAGTGTTGCGCAAATGCAGAAATGATGCGATGCCATGAAATGCGGTTAATTTCCTTTAAAGTGTCGGTTTAAAAGTCTACTACATGAAATCTCATATTTTGTGACAGATTTGTTAATATGTAGAATATGAATGCCGAACACTTCTAAGTGTATGCAAATGTTAAGGAAATTGCCGGCTAAAATATACAATATTTTCGACTGATCAATGGACCCAGCTATGATTGCTAAAGCTCCTTATCCGAATCGGTTAAGAGGAAACAAATCGAGTCCACATATGGAGAAGATTATGAAGATGTTTAAACAGGTTAACATCAACATCCCTCTCAAAGATTCTATTCAACAAGTCCCCTCTTATGCGAAAATTCTCAAAGAATTGTGCACTAGGAAGTGGAAGACTCAAGTGCCCAAAAAGGTCTTCATGACCAATAATGTTAGCACTGCTTTTACCCCACAGTTACAAAAGAAACGTAAGAACCCAGAATGTCCTACGAAATCAATTTCTATTGGGTGTAAAAACATTGACCGTGCTTTACTTGACCTGGGCGCAAGTGTTAACCTGCTTCCATACTCTGTTTACGAGCAGTTAGGGATTGGAGAGTTGAAACCAGCTCATTGCACTCTCCAAATGGCTGACCGTTCAATCACCAAATCTAGGGGTGAATTGGAGTATGTGTTGATAAAAGTCGGGGAATTCATATTCCCTGTGGGCTTTTCTGTTCTTGATACACAACCTGTAGCGAACCCACAGAACCAAATTCCGGTGATTTTGGGTCGACCATTCCTTGCCACTTCCAATGCTGTCATTAATTGTCGAAACGGTTCAATGAACCTATCTTTTGGAAAAATGAAAATTGAACTGAACATCTATGAAATTGGAAGTCAGCCGTCTGAATCCTCTGCTCATATACTTGATGTTTGTTCTGTCCACGAGATTGCCACCGAAAGCTGCGAGGTTGATGAACTTTTCTTTGAAAATCTCGACAACAATAGCACATCAATGTTTGACCTTTCACGTCTTAGTGAGGACACTCTTTCCACTCCCGAGTCTGAATCTTTTGACTCTTCACTTTCCGAGTCTGTATCCTTTGCAGGCTATGAGCCTCTTCGTGACTCTGAATATCATTCGCTGACCCCACCTTCTATAGTTTCTCCGCCAGCATTAGATCTCAAACTTTTACCTTCTCACCTTAAATATGCATATTTAGGTGAGAATGAGTCTTTACCTGTTATCATATCAGCTTCTCTAGCCCTAGAGCAAGAGAATGCTCGTTTGACGGTATTGAGATCTAATAGGCAGGCGTTTGGTTGGACTACGGCTGACATCAAAGGGATTAGTCCCTTGATTGTAGAACATCATACATCTGATGGATGATGCCAAGACATCCCGAGAACCACAGAGACGGTTAAATCCCGTCATGAAGGATGCGGTAAAGAAAGAGATCGTCAAATGCCTTGATAATGCTATCATTTACCCAATCTCCGATAGCCAATGAGTAAGTCCAATTTATGTCGTCCCAAAGAAATCTGGTATCACGGTCATAACAAATGAGGCAAATGAGTTAATCCAGACACGCACTCAAACTGGGTGGCGTGTATGCATTGATTATAGAAAACTCAATGCCGCAACGAGGAATGACAACCTTCCTCTACCTTTTATTGAACAGATGCTGGAACGCTTAGCTGGACGTGAATACTATTCATTCATGGATGGATACTCTCGCTATAACCAGGTCCCTATTGCCAAAAAGGATCAAGATAAAACCACATTTACTTGTCCTTTTGGTACTTTTTCTTACAGACGCATGCCCTTTGGGTTATGAAATGCTCCCGCTACATTTCAGCGGTGTATGTCGGGGATATTCTCGGACATGGTCGAGAATTTTCCCGAGATTTTCATGGTCGATTTCTCGATATTTGGAGATTCTTTTGATGACTGCCTATCTCATCTTGACGCGGTTCTTACTCATTGTAAAGAGAAGAACCTAACTTTGAATTGGGGAAAATGCCATTTCATGGTCCAAGAGGGAATTATGCTTGGACATGTTCTTTCACGGAAAGGCATTGAGGTTGACAGAGCTAAAATAGATATCATTCATAACCTTCCTCATCCCAAATGCGTCAAGGACATACGATCTTTTCTTTGCCTTGCAGGATTTTACAGGAGATTCATTAAGGATTTTAGCAAAATTTCTAGACCTTTAACTCTTCTCTTGGCCAAGGACATAACCTTTCACTTTGACTCGGATTGTGATGCAGCATTTGACTCACTTAAACACTCCCTTACTACAGCCCCCGTTCTATCTTATCCAGATTGGAAACACCCTTTTGAGCTTATGTGTGATGCATCAGATTTTGTAGTTGATGCAGTCTTAGGACAACACATTGAAAAGATGCCACACGTGATTTATTATGCAAGCAAGACCCTGAATGATGTTCGAATTAATTATACAACTACCGAAAAATAACTTTTGGCAGTTGTATTTGCATTAGAATAATTCAGGCCTTACTTGATTGGCTCACCTATTGTTGTGTACACTGACCACTCCGCCTTGAAACATCTTTTAGCGAAGAAGGATGCTAACGGTTGGCTAATACGTTCGATTCTTCTATTACAAGAATTTGATCTTGTTATTAAAGATAAGAAATGACGTGAAAACGTAGTACCGGACCATATGTCGCGCATCTCTTCTTCACCTATGACACTGCCAATCAATGACTCTTTTCCGGACGAACAACTCTTGAATGTATCCAACGAACCTTGGTTCGGGGATAATGTGAATTATCTTGCTACGGGACTTATTCCCTGTGAATGCTCGAAACAGGACAAACATCGATTCCTATCCCAAGTAAAACATTTTTACTGGGATGAACTGTCACGACCCAAAGTTTGGCCCGTGACCGGCACTTAACTACGTAACGTCTACAGGCGTAACGCGACTAAGTGAACCGAAAACCCAAAAATCAAACCAGTAAAAGTATAAAGTGTCTTAAACTTGAATGGAAGCATTTACAAAAGTGACAAGAAATCTTAAGTAAATAATCACCATGATAGCAATATACGACGCCGTAGCGAAGATCAAGATCAACAAGTGGGAACATCACAGATAGAATAAACTGCATAAGTAAGTCGTCTCACAACGAGCTCGACACCAGAATACAAATAATATATATCATCGTCCTCACACTGTCTCAAAGTCAAGTACATATACGGTAGATAGAGAATACTAGATACAAAAGTGTGTACAATAAAAGTAACCAGATACCACAGCCCACCTAACAGCAAAACAGCTCACGCACCAACTGTAGTGGTATCTGTAGCCAAAAAATGTAAGAAAGCAGCCTGCCGCGACGACTCCAAGGGGCAACCTGCAAATACTGTGGCACAACGTGAGTTGCCAACTCGTGAATAGAGATAACATATAAAGGTAATCGCGAGCATGCACGTACTGCGCTACTCTATCATATGCCAGTAGATGATATCAATGTGTGATAAGCAGTATGTGCAATAATCTTGCAAGTGCTCTATCAGGTAATATAACTACAGGATGAGATACAATAATGAATGCTGAGCATGGGAACATAACATCTACACGGAATGTCAACGTGGAATGTATAATCGGTGTCCATCAATGCACCCAGATCCCCCAAATAGCTCAGGTGCCGGCACTCTCATCGGCCCTCCAATCCTATAAATCTCTGAGAATCACGAGTGCCCAACATCGGCACCCAAATATCATAAATACTCGTGTCCAGCATCGACATGCAAATCTTCCTATATCGGGCATCTGTCAGTCCTGATCAGCCCCCCCTCTCTCTCACATATCGGGCATCCGTCAGTCCGGGTCAGCCCTCTCTCTCTCATATATCGGGCATCCGTCAGTCCGGGCCAGCCCCCTCTCTCTCATATATCGGGCTCTAGCACCGAGAAAACACATGGTGGACGCACTGAAATATCATATCAAGGGAAACCGGGATTTTAAATAATTACCTATTCTCTTTTGAAATATCCACGGTTCCCAAATCCAGAAATAATATGGAAACAACATATCTCAATGCATAAATCTATACAGGTATGAGGATATCAATATATACATGGCACATGTATGAATATGTGATGTAGATGTGTCCAAGTATGAATATAACATCTGCTGATATGCGGCAATTCATGGCAATCATCAATAATTGCGAAACAATCTGACGTATGATGTATAGCAATCCTATAATGTGAGTGTCATGGCAATCACTAATGGTGTGAGTGTAGCATATAAATCGTGCTCGTGCAACTTGAACATTAGTAATAGTGCGGTGTTCTATCAATTCCAGTTTATGTACGCATAGCAGGGAATGCGGTATGCAATAAACAGTAGTCATGTAGGTGAATGCAAAACATGTCTCTATAAGGTCCTATCAGCCCTGACGCATAACACCATGCGTGCGATATCCCCGTAGATGTTAAATCTACTCACCGTAGTCTCTCGCTAGGTATAGCCGATGACTTGTTTCCCCTTCTTCGCGGTGCCCGTCGCACTCGCCGGCGAACCTAGAATTTCACAGAATATCACACATAAGCTCAAAACCATGCAAACACGACATTTAAAGTCAACTAGAAACCCGTGTCAGAAACCAAGCGCGCGTATGCGCGATACACTAAAACGTGTGATTACGCGCTTGAAGTCACTCCGACGCGTTGCGATACACAGAAACCCCAAACCCACACACACGTATCACGCGTGTCACGAAAGATTAAAAATACGGGAAATAGGGTATTCTACTCCATATTTTGATACAGAACATATATTATAAAAATTTATGTACCAAAATACTCCACATAGCAACAGACTCTAGTGGCCCAAACCCCGACACCCAACTCACCCATCTGGCCGCAAATTACGGCCAGAATGAATATTCCGGCGGCCTGTCTTGGGAATTGGGCTCCCAGGTTTTGTGTGTGCACTCTATACCGCCTATACATGCTACAGTAAATCCAATTTCATTCTGAAACAACTCGGGTAGCAGCAGATCATACAGAACCCTATTTCTCGTTAAAAACCACACTTTTACACTAAAAATGATACTTTATGGTATTTTCCTCAAATATGAAGCAAACCCAAGTCTAAAACCACACTAATAACCTATTACCAAGCTAACCAAGCCATAAAAATGTTACTTTTAACATATCATCACTAAATCCCTTCAATAGCACTAAAAATGCACAAAAATGTGATATTTTGCTAAAGATACTACAAGTTAAGGAGAAAGGGTGCTAAACATGAATTGATACCTTCTAAAGGCCTTAAGAAACAGCAAAATTTCCAGCTCCCTCATCTAGTATGCAGATTTGCCTCTAAACACCTCAAAAACTCATTTTTCCCAAGGTTTTGTGAAGGAAATGAGTGGTTTTTGTGTAGGATTTGTGTAGAGATCAAAGAGAAGTGAAAAGGAGAGGAAAAGGTGAAGAAAAGCTAGGTTTTTCTGCTAGAATTTTGCAGAATTTCTGAAGTGAGGAGAAGAGAGAGAGAAGAGAAGGAAATGGGGTCAAAAGTCAACCTTTTTCACCTAACACCATGCTCTCATTTTCTAATTCAAATTTTTGCATTTTAAAAAAGGGTTTTGTTTTTGATATAAGGGTGGGAAAATAACCATGAACCATGCAAGAATGAAATGAAATGGTTAAAACTTTTATCCTAGGTCACAAAATGGCTAAGTGCGCAAGTGTACACTACAAAGGAAAATTTTCCAATTAGGGTAAACCCGACTAAAATAATTAATAATCCTATGTACACATATATAACAACACGCACAATTACTAATTAACACGAAAAACATTCTAACGAAATTTCAAAGTGTTACATGAACCCTATCTGTTTAAGTATTGTCCTGACCAGATCATTCGCAGATGTGTCCCCAATGATGAATTAAAGAGCGTTCTATCTTTTTGTCATGATCATGCATGTGGGGAAGGTTTTGCAATGCGGTTTTTATTGGCCGACTTTGTTCCAAGATTCATTTGCTCATTGCAAAACCTGTACACAGTATCAAGATACGGGTAGGATTTCTCGGAGAAATGAGATTCCACTACAACCCATCTTGGTGGTTGAAATTTTGACGTTTGGGGTATTTACTTTATTCGTCCTTTTCCCAACTCCTTTGGGAATCTGTACATATTGCTTGCGGTTGATTACGTCTCGAAATGGGTGGAAGTTGTTCCTTGTCGCGCTAATGACAAAAAGGTTGTCATTAAGTTGTTAATAGAAAATATCTTTTCGCGATTTGGACACCCTCGTGCTATCATTAGAGATAACGGGACACATTTATGTAATCGGTCTTTCGAGACTTTGATGCGGAAATATGCAATCAACCACAAACTTTTCACACCCTATCATCCCCAAACGAGAGGGCAAGATGAGGTTTCAAACAGACAAATCGAACAAATATTGGAGAAAACAGTTTCTAAAAATCGAAAAGATTGGTCAACCAAACTGAAGGATGCTCTTTGGGCATTCCGTACTGCATATAAAACCGATCTAGGTATGTCTCCTTACAGACTATTGTTTGGAAAGGCTTGTCACCTTCCGGTCGAGATTGAGCACAAAGCAATATGGGTCATTAGAGAACTTAACTTTGACTTAAATCAAGCCTGCAACTTTAGGAAGCTGCAATTAAACGAGCTAAGTGAACTCCGCGATGAAGCTTATGATAATGTTGTAATTGTAAAGAATCGGACTAAGCTATTTCACGATAAAAACATTTTGAGAAAAACTTTTACACCTGGTAAACAAGTCCTTCTTCATGATTCACGACTCCATCTTCATGCGGGTAAGCTAAAATCTCGGTGGATAAGACCTTTTGTTGTGTGGTATGTATACCCGCATGGGGCAGTTGAGGTTGAAAATGTTGAAAACGGTACAATTTTTAAAGTGAATGGACATAAACTAAAACCGTATTTTTCCACTGACCCCACGGTGGAGCTCCTGTTTTTATAGGAGCCGCTTTACAATGACTGAATTTTCCTCCACCTCACCTATATGTCTTGGTAATTTTGTCACATGTTTAGAATGTAGGTGAGTGAAAAGAATAAGTTTGGGGGAGATTTTCATGTTCATATATTATTTTCCCTGTTAATAAATTTCCTCCCAAGTCTACAGGTTTCTGAGATTTAACAGATAGCAACGGTGAGGACACTATTGTAAACAGGTTTGGAGGTGGTTTGTGCTTATTTTCACATCATTTTACATATTACTTTGCATAAGCACAAAACACAAATAAAAAAAATTATTATTTAATTTTATAATAAAAGATTAGATAGTGAAAAATTATATCCAAAAGATTGGAATAGTTTATGAAAACCAAGAAAGTTAGAAGTTTTCTTAAATGAAACTAGTAATAAGTAGTTATGAGCCGTTGTCCCAAGGGTTAGTAAGATTAAAGAAGTCAATAATCTGAGAATAAAAAAAATTCTGAAAAATAGTTCCTATTCTGGACGCCAAACATTTGAATGTTGATACCCTACTATACGCACTTACACGCGTCTTGAAACTCGGGACAGTAGAGGATACCTTGAAATACTCTTGTTTAAAAGCCAAAGTATGAAGGAAATAATAAATGGAAAATAAAAGATAAAATGGTGAAAAGAAAAATGAACACTGGTTTTGTAATCACCAAGGCAGCAATAAAAAAAATATAGTGAGGGTGCTTCATCACCTAGTACCTTAGATCAACTGGTTTGGGAGTCACTGCTAAGCCTTAGGTGTTGCAAGACGAGGAAAATACTATTTACTCCTAATCTGCAAGCACATGAGTAATCGGTCGGTTAGTACCTCAAGAAGTATTAACGGTCGGATGAAAAATGTGTGAGAAATGACATCTAAATATTCATTAATAAAAAAAGAACTGAGGTAGATGGACAAGAGTATGATAGCTTGAATTGAATTCTCCGAGTGTAGGGATGTTCTTTACACACACGTAGGGGTATATCATCATTGTTCGGAAGAAAGGTAGGAACGAAGAATTAAGACGATGTTTTATTGAGGGATGATGTGATTTCTAACATCTTTTCATGACTATTAAGATAGGGCACATAGCAACTGGAAAGATAGTATTAGTTGGAAACTCTGATTTTCAAAGTCTTTCTTTTACAGTTCTTATTTTTAAATGTAACTTTCACAGTCTTCCTTTTATTATAGGATTTTGTGGGTACAATCCGCTGAAAACCCTCAGGAGACAACACTCCTCCTACTAGGGACACCTAGAGGTTTAAAGGCTTGTTGCACGTGCTCAGTGCAATCGTGTTTGCCTACGAAAGTATGCTAGTTAGTTTTTTTCTTTCTTTATTTTCTCCTTCTCTTAAAGAAAAATAAAAGACGTTTGCTCGAGACGACCAAAAATAAGTATGGGGGAATTTGATCAGTCGAAAATAGTGCATTCTCAACACGTTAATTTCCCTACTCTTATTGATCATGTAAGGATGTTTATTGTAAATATAACACAGATTACGAATTCATTTGGAAAATACCAAATACCCTGTGTTATAGTTATAATCAACACTCTAAAGGGAAATTAAGTGTTTATTACCACTCGCATGATTTCTATATCTCAACACTTTTATCAAGATTGTGTGCAGGAAGATCTTCAGGTTAAAGAGCTGGAACTGATAAAAGTGCCGATAAAATACAGCAAGTCAAAGACTTGAGATCTGGCAGTAAATAAGAAAGAATAAAAAGATTCGAGGTATCAGAAGTAGACCCCAACATTGTCAGAAGAAGAACACAGAAATTTCATGCAGCGAGCCAACTATATGGCCGCGGATCCACGGCCGAGTCAGGCCGATCCGTCGCGGATCCGCGGCCTACTTGACACGCCATCAAATCAAATTGTCTCCAGAACCTTCTTCTCAACGGCCTCGTTTCCTCAGGACGCTTAAATTATCACGTGGCTTCTTCCGAAAGGCTCTGCATACAACCTTCTTCTAGAATATTCCTTGTAACAACCTCATTCTAGAATATTCCCTCAAACAACCTCATTCTAGAAGGCTCTCTCTAACAACCTAGCTTTGGAGGGAATATGTTGGATATATATGCCCTAGAGGCCTTCATTGTATAGGATACTGGGATATGTATGTACATAACAGTCTTGCTTAATATAATAGTACTCTATTTGGTTTGTCTTTATCTTAACATTTGATATATTTTGGGTAGTATTCATATATATATACATGTTGATAAAGCCCTTAGGATGTTTTGCCTGACTACCGGCGTTGTGATGGCAGTCATACTAGTGGGAGCTGGATAGTAAATAGTCATATCCTTAGATGTCCCTGGTCGCAGGAGTATCGAGACTGGGCATCGATACTCCAGAGTAGACTGGTGTATACATATCTAGACCCTGAGGAGGGGCGATGGATTGGTCCCGTAGCCATTGGTGGAGTGCACCTAAGATTGTATACAGATGCTCACTGGGTGTGAGTACACCGGACAGGACTTGCCGAGAACTGACTGGATGGTATTTATACCTAACGTCAGATAGCAGTTCTCAGGTGACATGTGTGCAGATAGTCCGTTGACTTAAAGTCGTCATTTGTCTCGTGTAAGTTCCCACTGTGCTTTGATTACTACCCTACCACGGTTCAAAGGAGTCGTGCAAACAGGCTTTAGTTGGGCACAGTCCCGAGCCACGTGGAGGAAGTGAGTGACTGTTAGGGATTCGTCTCTCCCGGTATAGGGAGTTGATATCGAACAGTGATCGGTTGGTCATTACCATAAGTCCCTGGCCAGGGCTGATTGAGAATTACTGATAGATTGATCAGTAGATTCTCGGATGGTGATAGAGCCATACCGACACGACTTTACGGTTATTAGGGGTCTGACGTTTACCACCTCCCAAGACCATACATGCGATACTCTTAGACGAACAGACCGGACTGCACGGAGATTGTCACGCACAGGCTCAGTAGGAGATCGGATGGGTATCCTCACCGGCCTTCTTATCGACATCTACCTGGGGACCGTTACGTACAGCTAGTGCCGCTTGCGGTCTGTGGTTAAACCCACTGCCAGCGTAGTAGTCGAGTCTTTAGAGTCCCACACAGAGTTTTCCCAACTCCAGGAGTAATGATATAGAGGTCGTACGGTTTTACGACAAGGGTTCGGACGAATACGTGTTTAAACGCACGTACGACATTCGGACAGTTTTTACTAGACGACTTTGGTTTAAGCCAGATTCTAGTATCAGGTTATTGGATTTATACAGTCTAAAGTTTTTCCGTGTTTTCACGGATGCGAGGGGCGTTCTCGTAATTTTCCGAGAAGCTTCTAGAAGGAGGGTGACTAAGGAGGTTAAGGTGGCATTTTCATTTATTCCAAATTGTGACTCATTAGTGTGATTCACTATGTCATTAATGCATCATTTATTGCTTAATGACTCACATAGTGAATCACTCTTATTGAATTAATGAAACATGGTGAATAATCATTTATATTCATTTATTTGATAATTCATTATGTTTTCATATATTCAAGTGAGAAGCTTTTCATTCTCATTATCATTCCACCTTCTCTCTCCTCAAGTGCACTCCTTCTTCAAACCCTAATCCTACCACTCATGAGTTGAGACCAAGGATTATGATAGACTTAACACTCCATAACCTAACTCTACATCATCTTAGTTACTTTGGTTAGCAACTATAGAAACAAAGTTACCTCAAGTCTTGAGCTGTAGCTTGGATTAGGGTACTCGGGTGGATCTTCTATTACGGAAAGGAGGCCGAGGAGGACGTTGAGATCACAAAGACGAAAGACTCGAATCGTTAGGTATAATCTCTTTACATAGTAGCTTAGAACTCTATGGTTGTTGTTAACTATCTTTTAGCAAAGATCTTCGGTTAGTCGATGTACGCTTCAAAACAAGATCGTTTTTCATATTTCCGCCTCCCCGCAACTCGTGGGGTGTTGCACATCGACTTACAGTCGTATCAGAGCCTCACTAAACAATAATTAACTCACTTGCAAAGTCGTAAGAATTTCGAACGCAAAACAAATCGGAATAAACACGGATATCATAAAGTTTCTGTCGATTTTAAAATGAGGTCCTAAAATTTTTCAGGTTCCTCAAGAATGACCAGCAAGAAAATCTAAGAACACAGAAGAAAAATAGGCTCCTGAATCGGCCTCTGAGCCGCGGAACCGCGGCCGATCCCATCGATCCGCCGCGGATCCGCGGCCGAGTTGGGGCCGATTCAACCCAGTTTTCCTCTGTGCATCTTTTGTGATATTTTGTATTTTCTGGTATTATTTATTTTCTGCGCAGGTTTCAAATTTATAGAGAAGATTTGGAGCAGAATTTAATGTGTTTAATCGATCGAAATTATACGATGTTTGCTTGTTTGATTATATCTGTGAACTGTATTATGTGTTCGTAAACCTCCCCTAACTGCTAGTATGTCGGTTGGCAGTGGGTTGCACATATCTGTAATGTTTTTAACAGTTTGTGATTATGAACTCTATTGGACTGTTGTGATGATTAGCCGGGGTTTTTGTGATGGGTTATTGTATTAATTCATTCGATGTAATTGTAATAAGTTGTAATATTATTTTGCGGGGCACATCCAGGTTGCGGTTGAAGCCACCGTTGTATTATTTCTTTTTACTGTTTTTGCTCCTAGGATAGACCCAAGGTGGGGTGCACAAACTACCGGGTATTTCGAAGTGTTTAGTGACCTACTCACGTCGTTGAGGGAGAACGCTTCACTTCGGGTACTTGGCAGGTAGTTTGCCGTACCCGTAGGGGTCTTGGGTGGGGTAATGGCTATTCATCACAACTGTGTAATCCGTCTTTTCTTACAGGCTCAAAAGAAACGCAGATTGCTTGCATATCCAATAAAGTTTATCTGTGATCTGGAATGCCTATTATTGCGTCTGACGAATGTACAATATCTATATATGATAGCTATTTAGACGTCGCTTATGTTTTACACTCGTGCTAGCCCAGCCCCCGCTCTGCCGTTAGTTAAGTAACCTAGCGGGTGATGATGGGACCCCGTGGCGAATGCGGATGGCATAAAAGAACGTTGTATTTTCGTTGTTATCCGTAATTATAGGTTAAAGATTGGACGCATTATTTTTTAATGCAAAGAAAAATAAAACCTAATAGAATCGTTGGAACAATTTCTAAAGCCACTCGGTTTTCTTGAAAAAGCAAATTTTAAATGCGGAGCTTAAACCACTCCTTTTAATAAAAGCTATCTTAGTTCCTTCGATAAAATCAAGTTCATTACGTTATGGGTTTTTTTCCAAAACCAGCCGTAACCTCCGTCGTTTCAGATAGACAGCACATCGTATTCATGCTATGCTTGTTGGCCTACGTCAAGGCATAGTGTATGGTAGTAGTGTGTTTGCCTATTTATTGCATAGATAGATGCATTAGTATAGGACAGACATACAGCCTTGTTGGCCTACGTCAAGGGCATGTACGATGTACCTAAATTAATCAGGACAACGACGGGTAGAACTTGACTTGCGTCTTATGACTTGTTAGCCAACGTCAAGGTCTATAAGAGCTTGGGGTATAAAAATCACATCGGGAGTTTCAAACATAAAGGAAACTTGCAGATTTAGCATACCTTCTGGAATGTGGTGACTAGAGTGGCTTCCATCTAGTGCATCATGCAATGATAGTTGGATCCCGATCCTACTGATGAGTAGGATTACTCTTGGGAAACATTCTCACTTAACAATCAATGCTATAAACCAAGTAGGTGTCCAGAAAGGTGTTAGAGGGGCTACGCCTCCAGGGAAAAGAGGTTATTTAATTAAGGAACTTCGTGAAAGCGTTGGAAAACCTCCCTCGAAGTACCAACACTAGCCTGGATGAAAGGTTAAGCAAGTATTGTGACTTGTGGTTAAATCCTGACTAGTTCTTCTTTTAGGTTTTGAAGAAGGATTTGAGGGAACAGTGGGAGCCATCATGTTTAGATAAACTAATAACCAATCTAAACTTGCAAGAAGCATATGCTGAGTGTTTTCTTTTCTCTCTCTCTAGCAGCTACCATGACAGGACTAAAACTATTACTTGAGAAAATATACTGACCGGACAGAACTATAAAGATTGGCTAAGGAACGGCAACAGTGCACTGACTTATGACAAAGTAGCATATGTTACCACCGCTGTTCCTCCCCTTATCCCTGGACCATATTCCTCAGTTGTCGACAAGGAAGTTCGCAAAACTTAGGATCTCGATTGTGAGCGAGCTAAGTGTATCGTGCTGGCGTCCATGAACAATGAACTCCAGAAATAGCACGAGAGTATGGATATTGTATCCATCTTTCTCCATGTAAAGGAATTATATGGAGAACACTCCCATATCGCAAGGTACGAGACCTCAAGAAAACTCTTCCAGATGAGGTTAGCTCCAGGATCGCCTGTAGGAGAGCACGTCCTCAAAATGATCAGCCTCATTGAGGAACTCGCAAACCTGGGATGTGTGCTAGAGAATGATTTGTATATCGACTTGATTTTGTAGTCCCTTCCCCACACCTTCTCTCAGTTCGTGCTTAGCTTCAACATGCACGAAATGGAAGCTGATCTTCCGAAGCTCCTCAACATGTTGAGGGTAGCAGAGACCTCCTTGAAAAAGGAGAAGACCATCATTCTGTATGTTGGCCAATCATCCTCTTCCAAATCTAAAGCGAAAGCTAAAGGAAAGAAGAAGATGAAAGCCACCAAACCGAAGGGTGGGGTCAAGAAGGTGCAGGGAAAGAACAAGGCAGGAAGGGTGAAAGCGGATATAAACGAATGCCATTATTGTCACAAGCAAGGGCACTGGAAGAAGGACTGTATGGCCTCCAAGGCAAAGGACACGAAGCAAGCGGTTGCTTCTGCTTCAGGTGTGTTCGTAATCGAAAATTATCTTTCAGTAAACTCTACTTCATGGGTACTTGATACCAGTTCTGGTTCTCACATCTGTAATTCATTGCAGGATCTGAGAAATAGTAGAGTACTGGGGGCAGGTGATATGACTCTCCGGATGGGCAATGGAATGCATATAGATGATGTTGCAATAGGGGAGTATCACCTAGGGTTGACTAGTGGGCACGTTTTGGTGTTGTACAGCTGTTTTTGTATTCCCAGTATGCTGTGTAATATTATATCAATATCTTTGTTGTCTAATAAAGGATATAATTTTGCACTTGAAAGTAATGCCATGAACATTCTCCTAAATCAAGAACTGATTGGGTATGGCACACTGGAAAACGGCATATACATACTTAATGAACCTCGAATTTTCAATATTCAAAACACACTTAAAAGGAAGGCTCCAGATTCAAATCAAGCCTTCCTATGGCATTTTAGACTTGGTCATATAAACGAAACAAGGTTGACTAAGTTACATAAAGATGGATATCTAGATCCATTTGAATATTCATCATATGCAACTTGTCGATCATGTATCAAAGAAAAAATGAACAAATCTCCATTCTCCGAACACGGAGCAAGAGCTACTGAACTCTTGGGACTTGTACACAGTGATGTATGTGGTCCAATGTCTACGCATGCGTGAAGCGGTCACTCCTACTTCATCACTTTTACTGATGACTTTTCTAGGTATGGACATGTGTTCTTAATGAAACACAAATCAGAGACCTTTGAGAAGTTCAAGGAGTATAAAAATGAAGTAGAGAAACAAACTGGTAAAAGCATCAAGACACTTCGATCTGATCGAGGTGGAGAATACTTAAGTATCAGTT
Organism: Agapanthus africanus; assembly: GCA_030015575.1. Classification (NCBI taxonomy): domain Eukaryota; kingdom Viridiplantae; phylum Streptophyta; class Magnoliopsida; order Asparagales; family Amaryllidaceae; genus Agapanthus; species Agapanthus africanus. The sequence goes on from CM057351.1 coordinate 112,397,817, forward strand.
TCATTGAATACTTAAAAGAGAATGAAATTCTCACTCATCTTACTCCGCCTTATACACCTCAGCATAATGGTGTATCAGAAAGGAGGAATCGCACGCTATTAGATATGGTGCGTTCAATGATGAGTAGTGCTGAGTTACCACTTTCCTTCTGGGGATTTGCTCTAGAATCAGCGGCATACTTATTGAATAGAGTTCCAACTAAGTCTGTGCCTACCACTCCATATGAAATGTGGAGCGGGAAGAGACCATATCTTAAGTATATCAAGATATAGGGGTGCCCGGCATATGTTAAAAAGCATAAACCGGACAAGCTCGAATCACGATCGGTTTTGTGCAAGTTTGTAGGTTACCCCAAACATTTAAGGGGGTACATGGTCTACCGAACTGAAGAACAAAAGGTGTTTGTCGCTCGCCACATTGTCTTCTTAGAGAGCGAATTTCTTGCAAAAGAAATTAGTGGGAGTGCGGTAGAGCTGGAAGAAATTCTAGAACCTCAAACTGCTACCGAGGACTTAGAAGAACCTCAGATTTCAATAGAACATGATGAACCAACGACACTCCGCAGATCTAGAAGGATTTCTCATCCTCCAGAGAGATACTATGGTTTTCTTCTAGATGGGGATAGAGAGGATTGCATCATCGACGATGATGAGCCTACTAGTTTTCAGCAGGCTATCACAAGTATTGACTCGATGAAATGGCTGGATGCTATGAGATTCGAAATGGAATCCATGTACACCAATAAAGTATGGACTTTAGAAGTTGCTCCTCCTGGGGTGAAACCAGTTGGATGCAAATGGATCATCAAAAAGAAGATTGGTGCACTTGGACAAGTGGAAACCTACAAAGCTAGACTCGTTGCAAAAGGTTTTCGTCAAAGACCAGGATTGGACTATGATGAAACCTTTTCACCTGTAGCTATGCTTAAATCCATTCGGATCCTGCTTGCCATTGCTGCCTTCCATGACTATGAAATCTGGCAGATGGACGTAAAAACAGCTTTTCTAAATCGCCATTCAGAAGAGAGTGTTTACATGGATCAACCAGAAGGTTTCTTAGACAGTGGGAGCAGCGGAAGAGTGTGCAGGTTGCTTAAATCCATTTATGGATTAAAGTAAGCATCGCGAAGTTGGAACATCTTCTTTGATGAGACAATCAAAGAGTTTGACTTTATCAAAAATGTAGATGAACCATGTATTTATAGGAAGATTGTAGAAGGAGCAGTAGTGTTCCTCGTTTTGTACGTCGACGACATACTACTGATAGGGAATGATATCCCTATGCTACAATCAGTAATGCTCTTCTTCTAACAGAAATTCTCCATGAAAGACTTGGGTGATGCAACCTACATTTTAGGCACTAAGATCTATCATGATAGATCTAATAGAATGTTGGGACTTTCACAGTCCAGGTATATTGACACTATACTAAAGAGATTTAGTATGGAAGATTCCAAGTGCGGTAATATGCCCGCTTGTCACGGGATCACCCTCTCCAAAGAGATGTCTCCAAAGACTGATGAAGAGAGGGATCGCATGAGCATTTTGTCCTACGCTTCGGCGGTAGGAACTATAATGTATGCGATGTTATGTACAAGACCGGATGTAGCTTACGCACTTGGTGTGGTAAGAAGGTATCAGTCTGACCCAGGTGAGAAACATTGGATAGCGGTGAAGAACATTCTCAAGTACCTGAGAAGGACTAAGGAAATGTTCTTGATTTACGGTAATGGGGACCTCCAAGTAGAGGCTTTTACCGACTCCGGCTTCCAAAGTGACAAAGATGATTCTAAATCCATTTTGGGTTTTGTGTTTACCCTCAATGGAGGGGAGGTATGCTGGAAGAGTTCCAAAAAGGATACCGTCGCAGACTCAACTATGGAGGCTGAGTATATAGCTGCTAGTGAAGCCGCAAAAGAGGCTGTCTGGATGAGGAAGTTCATATTTGAACTTCAGGTGGTTCCGTCCATTGCCAATCCAATACCTTTGTATTGTGATAACAATGGGGCCGTAGCATTGGCAAAGGAACCCATGTCCCATCAGAAATCCAGGCATATCTTAAGGCGTTTTCACCTGATCAGGGAGATCGTTGATCGTCGGGAGATCGAGGTACGGAGAGTGGATACAAAAGGCAACACGGCAGATCCATTCACAAAGGCCATCCCTCAAGTTCCGTTCGAGAGGCTGTTTGAGATGTTGGGCATGCGGTACTCCAGCAACTGGATATAGTGAAGACAGTGAGTACTCATTGCGCCAATAATAAGCCCTAGTGCAAGTGGGAGATTGTCAGATATATATGCCCTAGAGGCCTTCATTGTATAGGATACTGGGATATGTATGTACATAACAGTCTTGCTTAATATAATAGTACGCTATTTGGTTTGTCTTTATCTTAACATTTGATATATTTTGGGTACTATTCATATATATATACATGTTGATAAAGCCCTTAGGATGTTTTGCCTGACTACCGGCGTTGTGATGGCAATCATACTAGTGGGAGCTGGATAGTCAATAGGTACATCCTTAGATGTCCCTGGTCGCAGGAGTATCGAGACTGGGCATCGATACTCCAGAGTAGACTGGTGTATACATATCTAGACCCTGAGGAGGGACGATGGATTGGTCCTGCAGCCATTAGTGGAGTGCACCTAAGATTGTATACAGATGCTCACTGGGTATGAGTACACCGGCCATGACTCGCCGAGAACTGACTGGATGGTATTTATACTTAACGTCAGATAGCAGTTCTCAGGTGACATGTGTGCAGATAGTCCGTTGACTTAAAGTCGTCATTTGCCTCGTGTGAGTACCCACTGTGCTTTGATTACTACCCTACCACGTTTCACAGGAGTCATGCAAACAGGTTTTAGTTGGCCGCAGTCCCGAACCACGTGGAGGCAGTGAGTGACTGTTAGGGATTCGTCTCTCCCGGTATAGGGAGTTAATATCGCACAGTGATCGGTTGGTCATTGTTAGTTATATGTATGTCCTAGAGGCCATTACTGTACATACGATGTATATTGTAGTGAATGCTAGGACATATATAGGGAGGACTTTCTTGCTCGACATGATAGTATGCTATCTGGTTGTACTTTATCTTAACATGTACTCTGATTGTCTCTATTGTTACATGTTGATAAAGCCCTTAGGATATGTACTCGACTACTGGGACTATGATGAGATCATACTAGTGGGGCCACGGTAGTCGACGAGTACATCCTATAACTGTTCCTAGTCGAGGGTGTATCGAGACATGGCATCGATGCACCAGAGTAGACTAGCGTATACACATCTTGACCCATATGATGGGCGATGGATGATCCCATATCCATCGGTGTTTGACATCAAGGATGGTGTACGGGAGATTAGTAGAGACTGGGTACACTGGACGGACTCGCCGAGAACTCCCAGATGGTGATATACCACACGTCAGATGGCAGTTCTCCGGTGACACTGGTACAGAGTAGTCTGTTGACCCGAGATCGTCATAGAGTCTTGTGTGATTCCCACTGTGCTTTGATTTCCATCATACCACGTCCAAGAGGGCGTGGAAAAAGGTGGCTTTTGGGTACAGTCCCGAATCATATGGAGGCAATGAGCGATAGGAGGGGATTCGTCTCTCCCGGTATAGGGAGTTGATGTTGTGCTGTGTTCGATTGGCTATAACCGGAAATCCCTGGCCAGGGTTGTTGAGATTTACTGGTAAGTGTTAGCAGTAGTTTCTCGAACTGTTATAGACCTCATATCGACACGACTTATCGAGCTACTAGGGTCTGACGTTTACCACCCCTAGGCGAGATATGCGACATATCAGACGACGAGACCGGACTGTAAGGGAGTGTTACTGTTTGGATTCACAGGAGAATGTACAGGCTTTCTTGTTGATCTTCTGAGTGCTCAATACCTGGGTAGCTGTTACGTTTAGATGACCGCTTGCAACTTGTGGGTGTTTGATATGATCATCACCTACTGCCGGCGTATTGATGATTCTTTAGAGTCCTACACAGAGGTTTCTTGGCTCAGGCAAAACGGAGTAGGAGCACATATGTGATATGTGCGGGACCGAGAATAATGCGATATGTGATACCGTATTCTATTCTCGCGATATTTGATATCAGCCGGGTCATCGGATCAAGTGTTGATTCGATGAATCGGTACGGATAAAAATTAGTCGGTTATATGCGATATAGCCGGATTGTCGGATCAAGTGTTGATTCGATAATTTAATATATAATAATATATTTGATATATTAAATTGCATTAACTAATATTAGCTCACTAAAAGATTCTTTTTCTCACTCGGGTAATACATTGATATATATGCGATATATGTTAAATGTATTATTTTATTTTGTTACGATAAATATTATATATGTGATATATAATATTGTAACATGATATGATAACTAATGCAACAAGTTTAGTGGAGTTTAAACATGATTAGGGTTTGGATTAGGGTTAAGTCTTCTAGTTGATTCTAGAAGCTTTTCATTTTGTAATGATAAAGATATTTATGAGTGACTCATTCTTAACTCAACCCAAACCCTAACCCTTGGTCAATTCTCTACAATGGTTAAGTCAACCATGGTTGCATAATTCATCATTATCTCTTTTGCATTATTCATCACAAAAGGAATTCTAATATTGTTCATCTTCTTCTTCATTCACTCATCATGAAAAAGCTTGCTTGATTTTTCCAAAGTGATGGATAAATATGAGAAAAAGATAAATAAAGAGAGCAAAAATTCTACTTCATCATCCTCATCTTCCCTTGCCATTTAGATGAGGGTGTTCACATCATTTCATGAGTGTTAGCTTGTGTTAAAGAAACTTCAAGGTAGATCATCTTAGTATCGAAGATCGGAAGCAAGGGTTGCATCTTTCTCTTCGTGGAACTTCTCGAGAGTCCGGAACCCGATGATCGCAGCGAAGGGACCACAACACGGAGCATATGAAGTGAAGGACCGGATCTACAAAGGTTGTAATCCCTCTCACTTAGTGTTAAGTTGTTAACATGTTAGTTTTCCCCTAATCTCTAGTTTAAAGTTCCGTATTCGGGTTGTTCGGCACGGCTAAAATTTTAATCGGGCATGGTTGATGCCTCGTAGACCCTTGTGCGCGTGCCTAGCAACCCTACAGTGGTATCAGAGCCAAGCTAGAGCTTTAGGCGAAGTCTAGACGAAGTTTAAAGTCCGATCGAACCCGGAAAACCCGATAAAATCCACTCTCTGGAAATTTTCTGAAAATTTGGATTTTTGTAAATTAAAAATTGCCAAAAAATTCAGCAGGGAATTCTATGAGTTACTGTGAAGCACGTGTTGCTGACTCGACAAAAGAGCCGCGGAACCGCGGCCCCACCCTTGGTTTCGCGGCGGTTCCGCGGCAATTTTGGTGAGTTACACCACGTGGCTTGCACAGTAATTCTTGTCTTCAAGTGCTGAGTCTTCTGGAAATTTTTATTTTTTATTCAACTGTTAAATTATCTGGGTTGTTTTGGGGACTTAAAGATTCGATCGGATATTATAACTTTGTTTAGTCTTTCTGGATAATTTTAGAAACTGTTAAAAAGTTCGAACGGATATCAATAACTCACTTTTTCCCCTGTCGGAAAATTTTTCAAAAGTTGGATTTTTCCTCGTGTTTAAGAATGTTCTAAGTCGTGCAAGTAACGCGGTGGACCCTCTAGAAGACAACAAACCTTAACTCGATTATGTGACCGTCTTGAACTGCCTTTTGAACCTTAGGGTTTGGAGTAGTACGGCGTGCCACATGTGAGGCGTTGGCTTGACCCTTCTACGGCTGGACCATTGCTACTGTGGCATGTGATGGATGTTTTTTAAACTGATTTCAAGTGTGGAGATATATTGGGGAAATCTTGGGTGCTTGATGATTCGATCGGAAAGTTTAACTTTATCTATTTATCTGGAATGTGATACAATATTTGGAATCCACAGGTAGTTATGAGATAACTAATTTGAATATTATAAACATAGCAGTTTAGTCTCAGATGATCGGTTGCCACGTAATTTTGATGTGATCAAAAGTCCGTCGCAATCACGTAGAGTACGCGGATACTCGCCGGGTAAACTTAATAGACAGCTACGCCCCCATAGCCCGACCAAGTGACTGTAGGAGAACCCCGTCGCCGAAAGCATCCGTTCGGGTGCTCGCGGCAGCGGTGTTCCGCCTTAGTGCACTTCGTCGACGGCATCCGGGGTGCGGCCGTCTACTAAAGTTTGCGATGAGCATTCGATCAGGACGTCGGGAATCTTGTTGAATTGCCCGACTTGATATTGAAAAGAGTTTTCGATAATGAGACTAAAATGCGGGGTTTATAATTGTTAGGCATGTGATGTCTAAGGAATTCATTTGGTTAGGCATGCTATGTCTAATGAGGTTGCGGATTCCAACTGTTGTAGTTTTACACTTTCTTTTCTGTGACCGTAAGCGTAGTATGTGATGTATCGCCGGCTTCGTTGCTATACATCAACGACAATCGGGATACGCATACATGCTTACGTTGATGATATGAGATATTATGTGTTGCTGTGATATGTTCTATTGGATCGTCGCGTTTGAATAGCCGGGGGTTTTATGTGAGATGAGAGTTTTTTCTTTTTCATTCATGTAAAATTCATTTGTATGTAATATTCTTTTATTGGGGCACTTCCAGGTAGCGGAAGATGTCACCGTTGTATATTATTTACTTTTCCGCATTAGGTAGACCCAAGGCGGGGAGCACAAGTAACCGGGTTCTAGGATCCAGTGGGAGACCATCTCGAGGAGTCAAGACCGGGTCTCCAAACCCTAGAATTGGCAGTGTTACTTGCCGCTCTCGTAGGGGTCTAGGGATGTGGGTTTGGCTATTCAACGCGACCTTGGAATCCGTGTTTTATACAGGCTCGTATTGAAAACACGGACGTCCTAGTATATCCAATATTTCATATATGTTTCTTCTGCTGCAATGTTCTGTGATGAGATCATATTACTGCCTGAGACGAATGTTTATATTTTATATATATGAGATATATGTTATATTGCAGATTTCGTTTCAAAAGAGATGCTTGTGAAGCATAATAAAATGGGACTTCATTAATGAGATTAATGAAATAAAAGAAACCTAAGATGTTGTAGAAACTTGTTTATAAAAACTGGTAGCTCTAGTTGTTGCTTTGCATAGCGGTGTTCCTTGTAGAACATCCAGCACCTTATTCGATAAGGAAAGGACCGAGATCCCTTCACCGGGAGCGACTCCTTTAGCAATAACTGACAGATGCTACAAACTCGGTTTGTCTTTTGATTGCTTCTATAGTTCTTGCTTTGCATAGTGGTGTTTGTGAAATGTCCTGCACCTTATTCGATGAGGAAAGGGCCGACGATCCCTTCACCGGGAGTGACCCCTTTAGCAAAACTAGAAAAGCCTAAAAAACACTCCATTTAAAATCACTCGATTCTACAACGATATCAAGTTCATTACGCAAAGGGTTTTCTTAAAAACCTGTCGTAGCCCTCCGTCATTTCAGATAAGTACTAGTTAGTATTCGTGCTGCGGTAGTTTGGCATGCGTCAAGGCGTAGTGTACGGTAGGTAACTAGTGCTTATCAGCTAGCATACGATGCGTCAAGGGTCGTGCGGGTGGGTTTAATTCAATCAAGAAATGTACGGGTTGAACTTGACTAGCGGACTATGGGTTGTTTGGCATGCGTCAAGGTCATAGCACGCTAGGGGTAAAATACTATTGGGAATTTCAAGTGTTGAAATTTGCAATGAGATTGCATACCTTCTATGAGATAGTTGGATCCCGATACCCGCTGCGAGTAAGAGTTACTCCTGGGAGAGTTTTACACATTACAATTAGCCGATCAAGTAGGTGTCTAGAAAGGTGTTAACGGGGTTATGCCTCTGGAAAAACGAGGTTTACTTAATTAGGTTCGTGCGAAAGCACGGGGGACCTCCCTCAAAGTACCGACACTGGCCTGGCTGAAAGATTGGCGAACTTGTAGCGTGTAATTAATCCCGGCTAGTCTTTCCTTTTAGGGTTTGAAGGAAGATTTGATTAAAACAGTGGGAGACATCCTGATTAGATATATTATATAACCAATCTAATCTTGCAAGAGCATACGCTGAGTGTTTTCTTCTCTCTCTCTCCAGGTAGGGACCATATCACGCCTTAATCAAAATAATAATACGGATTATTGACCGAACCCACTTGTTATACTGAGCTGGGGAACGTTGGTCCCACTCCAACTTATAATTGTTATAAGACAGAGCAGGAAATTGGGGAATACCAGATTTCCCGTGCCGCCCAAACGAAGAAAGTGCATGCTGATGCATCATCTTCGGGTGTGTTCATTACAGAGAACTGTTTCTCAGTATCCTTTACGTCCTGGGTATGTGATACCGGATCAGGATCCCGCATATGTAATCTGTTACATGGGCTACAGAAAGGTAGAGAACTGAGAACGGGTGATAAGTTTCATGAGACAGAAAACGGTGCAAGTGTTGCAGCCAAGTCTGTTGGTCATTATCACCCTGTATTACCAGAATACATTGATTCTGAACAAATGTTATTAGATACCGAACCTGATATACAAAATCATATCAATCTCTTTATTAGTAAAGAAAGGATATAATTTTGTATTGTTGGATAATGTTTTGAACATTTCCTATATCAAGAGTTGATCGGTTCAGGCACGTTATCTAAAAGCATTGACGTTCTAAATCAAACTACAGTTCTTAGTATATAGAACACACACAAGAGGAAGTGTTCAAAAATGAATGAATCCTTCTTGAGATATTGTAGACTAGGTCATATCAATGCGACCCGACTGGCTGAAGTTACATATAGATGCATATTTAAATTAGTTTGAATTTACATCTTGTGAAACTTGCCGGTCATGTCACAAAGATAAGATGACCACAGCTCTGTTCGTTGGAAACAGAGAAAGAGTTAGTGAACTTTTGGGATTGATACATGCTGATGTATGAAAGTCCCCTGTCTACATATGCCAAGATCGGTTCTTTGTACTTCATTACATTCTCTGATAATCTCTCAAGATTCAGACATATGTTCCTGTTGAAACACAAATCCGAACCTTTTGAGATATTCACAGAATATGAGTTAGAAGTAGAGAACCGGAAATACGGGTAAAAGTATTATGTCCTTTGATGCGATCAAGGAGGAGAATACTTGAGCACGGAATTCCTGGACTATTCTAAAGGAGAATGAGATTCTCTCTCAGCATTACTCCTCCGTATACACCACAGCACGTCGGTGTATCGGGGTGGAGCAATAGCACCCTATGTGATATGGTGTGCTCTATGATGAGTACTACTGAGTTTCCTATTTCCTTTAGGGCGTTATGCACTTATGAAGCTGCATACCTATTGAATAGGGTTCAAATCAAATCAGTTGCCTACCACTTCATATATGATATGGAAAGGGAAGAGCCCATATCTTAAGCTTGTTAAGATTTGGGGTTGTCCGTCTTATGTCTAAAAGAAAAATTCGGACAAGATCGGGGCAAGGTCTGTTAAGTAGAACTGGAATAGTTCCAGCTATACAAACTGCAGCTGATGATTTGGTAGAACCAAAGGATTCAATAGTTTCCAACGAACCTCAGCCTCTCCGCCGATCTAGCAGGGTTCCTCACCCACCTGAGAGATACTTCGGTTTCTTTATGACAGTGGGAGCGAGGATTGCATCATGAGATGATGACCCAACTACTTTCGGGCTGGCCATCAGGAGTGGGACTCTGTAAGAATGGCTGGATGCTTATCGATCTGAGATGGAATCCTTATACACCAACAAAGTATGGACTTTGGTTGCTTTATCTGAAGGGTTAAATCCCCATCAGGAGCAAGTATATTTTGAGAAGATTACTTGGTGTACATGGAAAAGTTGAGACTTTCAAAGCTAGACTTGTTAAAGGTTTTCATCATTGACCAGGTATGGATTATGTTGAAACCTTTTCTAAGGATCTATGCTTAAGTCCATCCAGATCCTACTTGCCACGGCTACATACCATGACTACGATATCTGTTGGTTGGGTGTCATGACTGCTTTTCTAAGTGATGTTTTAGAAGAGAGCGTCTATAAGTACACAGCCAGAGATCCTCGTAGACAGTGGGAGCAGCGGAAACGTGTGCAAGATGTTTTATATGATAAAACAGGCATCGCGGAGTTGGAACATCTGTTTTGATGTGGTAGTCAAAGAGTTTGACTTCATCAAAATTGTAGATGAACCTTGTATATACGAAAAGGTAGTAGAGAGTATGGTGGTGATCCTCGTAGAGTACGTGGATGACATACGCTTGATAGGGAAGGAGTTTCCCATGCTACGCTCGGTCAATCTCCGCTTATCACAAGGATTCTCCTTATAGGATCAAAATGATACCTCCTAAATCCTGGGTTTTTGGATCTATGAGATAGATCTAATTGGATGTTAAGATACTTACTAGTTGTAGTGAGATGGTATCAATCGATCCTAGGGAGAATCACTGGAAAGTTTCCAGGGTGATAAGAACGACTGAATGTCAGTCGCAGGCATTGTCTATACCCTCAGTGGAGGGACGGAATGTTGGAAGAGTTCCAAACTAGATACCGAGACATACTAGACGATAAAAGGCAAGTTACATCGTTACCAAGGATACTACCAAAGAGGCAGTCTGGATATATATAAGTTCATGAGATGAACTTCGTTCCTACCATTGTGTGACAATGGAGTTGTGGCATTTGCCAAGGAACTACCGTCCCATAAGAAATCCAGATATAATTCTTAGGCTGTATCACCTGATCATGGAGATGGTTGATCTCCAGGGAGATCGAGGATAAGAGAGTAGACACAGAGGACAACAGCGCGGATCCACTCACAAAGGCCTTTTTCCCAGTAGAGACTTTTATTGGATGGTTGAGTATGAGATACTTAAACCGCAGCTAATTGTTGGGTATGCGATACCATAACAGATGGCCCTAGTGCAAGTGGGAGATTGTTAGTTATATGTATGCCCTAGAGGCCATTACTGTAAATACGATGTATATTGTAGTGGATGCTAGGACATATATAGGGAGGACTTTCTTGCTCGACATGATAGTATGCTATCTGGTTGTACTTTATCTTAACATGTACTCTGATTGTCTTTATTGTTACATGTTGATAATGCCATTAGGATATGTACTCGACTACTGGGACTATGATGAGATCATACTAGTGGGGCCACGGTAGTCGATGAGTACATCCTATAACTGTTCCTAGTCGAGGGTGTATCGAGACAGGGCATCGATGCACCAGAGTAGACTAGCGTATACGCATCTTGACCCATATGATGGGCGATGGATGATCCCATATCCATCGGTGTTTGACATCAAGGATGGTGTACGGGTGCTCAGTAGAGACTGGGTACACTGGACGGACTCGCCGAGAACTCCCAGATGGTGATATACCACACGTCAGATGGCAGTTCTCCGGTGACACTGGTACAGAGTAGTCTGTTGACCCGAGATCGTCATAGAGTCTTGTGTGATTCCCACTGTGCTTTGATTTCCATCATACCACGTCCAAGAGGGCGTGCAAAAAGGTGGGTTTTGGGTACAGTCCTGAATCATATGGAGGCAATGAGCGATAGGAGGGGATTCGTCTCTCCCGGTATAGGGAGTTGATGTTGTGCTGTGTTCGATTGGCTATAACCGGAAATCCCTGGCCAGGGTTGTTGAGATTTACTGGTAAGTGTTATCAGTAGTTTCTCGAACTGTTATAGACCTCATATCGACACGACTTATCGAGCTACTGGGGTCTGACGTTTACCACCCCTAGGCGAGATATGCGACATATCAGACGACGAGACCGGACTGTACGGGAGTGTTACTATTTGGATTCACAGGAGAATGTACAGGCTTGCTTGTTGATCTTCTGAGCGCTCAATACCTGGGTAGCTGTTACGTTTAGCTGACCGCTTGCAGCTTGTGGGTGTTTGATATGATCATCACCTACTGCCGTCGTATTGACGATTCTTTAGAGTCCTACACAGAGGTTTCTTGGCTCAGGCAAAACGGAGTAGTAGCACATATGTGATATGTGCGGGACCGAGGATAATGCGATATGTGATACCGTATTCTATTCTCGCGATATTTGATATCAGCCGGGTCATCGGATCAAGTGTTGATTCGATGAATCAGTACAGATAAAAATTAGTCGGTTATATGCGATATAGCCGGATTGTCGGATCAAGTGTTGATTCGATAATTTAATGTATAATTGTATTAACTAATATTAGCTCACTAAAAGATTCTTTTTCTCACTCGGGTAATACATTGATATATATGCGATATATATTAAATGTATTATTTTATTTTGTTACGATAAATATTATATATGTGATATATAATATTGTAACATGATATGATAACTAATGCAACAAGTTTAGTGGAGTTTAAACATGATTTGGGTTTGGATTAGGGTTAAGTCTTCTAGTTGACTCTAGAAGCTTTTCATTTTGTCATGATAAAGATATTTATGAGTGACTCATTCTTAACTCAACCCAAACCCTAACCCTTGGTCAATTCTCTACAATGGTTAAGTCAACCATGGTTGCATAATTCATCATTATCTCTTTTGCATTATTCATCACAAAAGGAATTCTAATATTGTTCATCTTCTTCTTCATTCACTCTTCATGAAAAAGCTTGCTTGATTTTTCCAAAGTGATGGATAAATATGAGGAAAAGATAAATAAAGAGAGAAAAAATCCTACTTCATCATCCTCATCTTCACTTGCCATTTAGATGAGGGTGTTCACATCATTTCATGAGTGTTAGCTTGTGTTAAAGAAACTTCAAGGTAGATCATCTTAGTATCGAAGATCGGAAGCAAAGGTTGCATCTTTCTCTTCGTGGAACTTCTCAAGAGTCCGGAACCCGATGATCGCAGCGAAGGGACCACAACACGGAGCATATGAAGTGAAGGACCGGATCTACAAAGGTTGTAATCCCTCTCACTTAGTGTTATGTTGTTAACATGTTAGTTTTCGCCTAATCTCTAGTTTAAAGTTCCGTATTCGGGTTGTTCGGCACGGCCAAAATTTTAATCGGGCATGGTTGATGCCTCGTAGACGCTTGTGCGCGTGCCTAGCAACCCTACAGTCATTACCATATGTCTCTGGCCAGGGCTGATTGAGAATTACTGATAGATTGATCAGTAGATTCTCGGATGGTGATAAAGTCATACTGACACGACTTGTACGGTTATTAGGGGTCTGACGTTTACTACCTCCCTAGTCCATACTTGCGATACTCTTAGACGAACAGACCGGACTGCACGGATATTGTCACACACAGGCTCAGTAGGAGTTCGGATGGGTATCCTCACCGGCCTTCTTATCGACATCTACCTGGGGACCGTTATGTACAGCAAGTGCCGCTTGCGGTCTGTGGTTAAACCCACTTCCAGCGTAGTAGTCGAGTCTTTAGAGTCCCACACAGAGTTTTCCCAACTCCAGGAGAAATGATATAGAGGTCGTACGGTTTTACGACAAGGGTTCGGACGAATACGTGTTTAAACGCTCGTACGACATTCGGACAGTTTTTACTAGACGACTTTGGTTTAAGCCAGATTCTAGTATCAGGTTATTGGATTTATACAGTATAAAGTTTTTCCATGTTTTCACGGATGCGAGGGGAGTTCTCATAATTTTCCGAGAAGCTTCTAGAAGGAGGGTGACTAAGGTGGTTAAGGTGGCATTTTCATTTATTGAAAATTGTGACTCATTAGTGTGATTCACTATGTCATTAATGCATCATTTATTGCTTAATGACTCACATAGTGAATCACTCTTATTGAATTAATGAAACATGGTGAATAATCATTTATATTCATCTATTTGTTAATTCATTATGTTTTCATATATTCAAGTGAGAAGCTTTTCATTCTCATTATCATCTCCACCTACACTCTCCTCAAGTGCACTCCTTCTTCAAACCCTAACCCTACCACTCATGAGTTGAGACCAAGGATTAGGATAGACTTAACACTCCATAACCTAACTCTATATCATCTTAGTTACTTTGGTTAGCAACTAGAGAAACAAAGTTACCTCAAGTCTTGAGGTGTAGCTTGGATTAGGGTACTCGGGTGGATCTTCTATTACGGAAAGGAGGCCGAGGAGGACGTTGAGATCACAAAGACGAAGGACTAGAATCGTTAGGTATAATCTATTTACATAGTAGCTTAGAACTCTATGGTTATTGTTAATTATCGTTTAGCAAAGATCTTCGGTTAGTCGATGTACGCTTCAAAACAAGATCGTTTTTCATATTTCCGCCTCCCCGCAACTCGTGGGGTGTTGCACATCGACTTACAGAAGATTCATTTGAATTTTAAAAAAGGGGAGCTAGATCTAGGGTTGAGGGTGGTTCAATTTTTAGTTACATAATTAGGGTGAAAATTCTAGCATAAATCCAAATCAATTCAAATCAAGTTGGGTGACACAACTTGAACCAAATAAAAATCCATTGAGAGAAAAATTGAGCGAAGACCGAAGATCCTCTATTGCAACGCCGATCATCATCCGAGCAAGGGATCCACGACGATCCGCGACTCACGACGATCGAGCCATGGAAAGATCGACAATGAATTCCCCTTCAAATGAGTGAGCTAGAGCTAGTCTTGTAAACTTGAGTGAGAGGTGTAATTTGAAGGAGATCTAAACAAAGGTGAAAATTGTTATTCTCGCTTTTTATTCATTCCTGCATTATGAAATTCTTCGTTCTTAATTGTTTTATGATGATGCGTGAGTAAATTCTTCGCTTGTAGAGGATCCGAGACAATTGATAAATCTAATGATGATCAAATCTTAATACTAATTCTTAATTCTTATGAGATTTGTGAACCTTAGCAAAATGAATCGTTGATGACTTAATTTGGAGCGAGATAACTTCTTGATTATTTCGTTGCAAATTAGGGATCAAACAATCGGTGATTTTCTTTGTTAGAGGCTAGATCCGAATGATTATGACTGAAAAGACAAGGGATAGTGAAGGAGAAACCCTAGTTTCTTCAATTGATCCCTAATCTTCATTCATAATCATCAATCTAGCTACAAATTATCAATAGATAAGATTAGGAATTATTAGATTCATCATTAGCTATTAACTCATTTGAATCCTACAAGCTATTCTTCATAATCTTGATATTGGATAAATTCATAAATTCTTGAATGTTTTTCTAGTTCTTTCTTGAAAATCAATCTTACAAATCTTGAATTGTTTTCTTTACTATTTTTATTTTCGACTCAAATCTAGAAAAATCAAACAAATTCACATAATCTCAGTGGACGATACGCATTCGCTAACAAACCTACAATAGACACCGTTAATTGGTTGCGGTTTACAAATTTCTTTGGTTGTTATCTTTTACACTTTTCAAAACATGACACGAATGATCAATCAAATGGCACCGTTGCCGGGGATCGTGTGTTAATTTGTTCGTTTTTGCAATTTGAGTTGAAATATTTTATTATTCCATCAGAATTTTTAGATCAAAAATCGTATCAAGCGCTTAATGATTTGTTGTGAATTGTTGCAAGGAGATCTGAAATCTCTGGAGCGAGGGGAAAAAATTTCAGAGCATCTCAGAGAGTTCAGTGAGTCAACAGGACCAGTTGCTGAAATTTTTGTGCAGGGATCTCTCCATATCGCGGCGGATCCGCGGTATTACTGGTGTTCTTGCAGCGGAACCGCGACTTCATAGCTGCTTCAGTGCTTCAAAATTTCTAGGTGAATCTCTGACTTTCTTATCTCCTCCCTGCTCTGTTCCATTAACCAATTTCTGCAGGACTCTTTGCAAATTCGCAGCGCCGATAAAAAGAAAAATTTTGCGTGTTTTGATCTTGATTGTTTGCATATTTTAACACGGAAATTAAAGGGCAAAAGACCAAATTCAGATTAGGTGTGGATTTCATTACCCGTCCTAAGCCCCGAAAATCACAAACAAGCATCCGCATCACCCTCATTAATTAAAAGAAATCTTGACAAGACTCTAAGGACCGTCGTGCTCATTTAGGATAGACGGAGGTCATGGGTAATCTACTGTTTATCCGCGTTTCTTTTGTGGTGTCTAGGCAAGTGTGTCTAAGGCAAGTGGTTACTTAATTAGGCATGCTACTTATGTAGCGGAGAACCTCCCACATACCTGGCTACAGAAGGGGCAAAGAGACGGTAGAGGATCTATCTTGGGACTTGTCTTCTGGAAGTCTAGGAGCAGTCTAGAGCCTTGACCTAGGTGACCAATAGAATTAGGGTTGCTTGTGCATTGTTTGTGGGAATTTTTCAAAAAAATCCGTATTTTTCAAAAACCAAACACCAAATCCATTTTTCTCTAATTTACCAACGCTACACTTGTGCTAAACCATTTAGTGCATGCTCGGCTGGACACGGGATTCTAGTGCCCGTCTTGTCCGCGTTCCTCCTATCGACTCCGAATTCGGTAATTCTACGTTTACTTTTACTTCATCCACTACCACACCCACTTTGTAGGGTTCCTAGGCACACTTGTGAAGGTTCATAAAGTATCAAACATGCCCGAATAAAATTTTACATGTGCCGAACAACCCAAAGACGGGATCTTTGCTAGATTATTAGGGTTTAGCATGCAAGATAACATCTTTAAAGCTAAGTGTGAGGGATTACAACCTTTGTAGTCCGCTCCTTCGCTTCCCAAGCTCCGAGTAGAAGTCCCTTCGCCGCGATTTACGATCTCTTGGACTCAAGAGAGGCTCCACGACTCGAACGATCCATGCTAGCTTAAAGTGTTCCGATTCTCCGATGATCTACGTCGAAATTGCTATAACCCAAGCTTTCTCACTCTAAAGAGATGAACACCCTAATCTAATGGGCTAGATTAGATGAGGATGATGGAGTAGTATTTATGCTATCTTTTTAATTCACTTTCTCACAAAAAATCATCACAAAAATAATTTCTAGTGAGCTCTCTCTCAAAAACTAAAGAGAGAAGAAGATGAAGAAATGAAAAAAAAATAATCCTTTTGTGATGAATAGTAGTCAAGAGTATATGATTGATTATAGAACCATGGTCAAGGATGAGAGGCTAAAACTTGTAGAGAATAAACTAGATTTAGGGTTTGGTTAGGTTAAGGATAAGGATCAACCATAATATCTTAACCAAGACAAAAGAGAATCCTTCTAGAAAGTGCAAGAAAGAGCTAATCCTAATCAAACCCTAATCCCTTTTTATCATCCTTAAACATGTTTCATAATAAATCATATCATGTTACAATAATATATATCACATATATATTATATATTTGCAACAAAAGAAAATAATACAATTAACATATATCGCATATATATCAATGTATTAATCCGGTGAGAAAATGAAATAATAAAGCGAGCCAATATTAGATAATGTAATACAATATATCATATATATCATTATACATTAAATCATCGAATCAACACTTGATCTGAAGATCCGGTTATATCGAATATAACCGACTAATATATCATGTACCAATTCATCGAATCAACACTTGATCCGATGTCCCGATTCATATCTAAATATCGCGAGAATATAATACGGTATCTCATATCGCATTATCCTCAGTCCTGCACATATCACATATGTGCCTCTACTCCGTTTTGCCGGAGCCAAGAAACCTCTGTGTAGGACTCTAAAGAATCGTCAATAAGCCGGTAGCAGGTGATGATCATATCATACACCCACAAGCTGCAAGCGGTCAGCTAAACGTAACAGCCACCCAGGTATTGAGCAATCAGAAAATCAACAAGCTAGCCTGTCCGTTCTCCTGTGAATCCAATCAGTAACACTCCCGTACAGTCCGGTCTGTTCGTCTGATATGTCGCATATCAAGTCTAGGGGTGGTTTACGTCAGACCCCAGTAACCGATAAGTCGTGTCTATGTGAGGCTCATAACAGGTCGAGAAACTACTGGTAACACTTACCAGTATATCTCTATATCAGCCCTGGCCAGGGACTTCCAATTATAGCCAATCGGACACAGCACAACATCAACTCCCTATACCGGGAGAGTCGAATCCCCTCCTATCGCTCATTGCCTCCATGTGATTCGGGACTGTACCCAAAAGCCACCGTTTTGCACGCCCTCTTGGATGTGGTAAGGTGGAAATCAAAGCACAGTGGGAATCACACAAGACTCTATGACGATCTCGGGTCTACAGACTACCCTGTACCAGTGTCACCGGAGAACTGCCATCTGACGTGTGGTATATTACCATCTGGGAGTTCTCGGCGAGTCCGTCCAGTGTACCCAGTCTCCACTGAGCACCCGTACACCATCCTTGTTGTCAAACACTGATGGATATGGGATCATCCATCGCCTATCATATGGGTCAAGATGTGTATACGCTAGTCTCCTCTAGTGTATCGATGCCCTGTCTCGATATACCCTCGACTAGGAACATTTATAGGATGTATTCATCGACTACTGTGGCCCCACTAGTATGATCTCATCATAATCCCAGTAGTCGAGTACAGATCCTAAGGGCTTTATCAACATGTGAGAGAAAAACAGTAAACCAATACAAGTCAACATGTTAAGATAAAGTGAAACCAAATAGCATACTATCATGACGAGCAAGAAAGTCCTCTCTGTATATATCCAATCATCCATCATAATATACATCATATATACAACAATGGCCTCTAGGGCATATACATAACTAACAATCTCCCTCTTGCACTAAGGCCAGCTGCTGTAGTATCTCATACCTAGCATCCCGAATAATCTCTCAAACTGTATCTGGGGAATGGCCTTCGTGAGTGGATCCGCAGTGTTGTCCTTCGTATCTACTCTTCTGACCTCGATCTCCCGGCGATCAACAATCTCCCTGATCAGGTGATACCGCCTTAGAATATGTCTGGACTTCTGATGGGATCTGGGTTCCTTGGTCAAAGCCACAGCTCTATTGTTATGGCAATACAGAGGTATTGGATGTTCAATGGATGGAACCACACCAAGTTCACTAATGAACTTCTTTATCCGGACAGCCTCTTTGGCAGCATCGTTGGCAGCGATGTATTCAGCCTCCATCGTCGAGTCTGCAACGGTATCCTGTTTGGAACTCTTCAAACATACCGCCCCTCCATTGAGGGTAAAGACAAATCCCGAGTGCGACTTAGAGTCGTCCTTATCACTTTGGAAGCTTGAATCGGTAAAGGACTCCACCCGGAGTTCTCCGTTACCATACACCAAGAACATGTCTCTAGTCCTTCGCAAGTACTTGAGAATGTTCTTCACAGCTGTCCAGTGACTCTCTCCAGGATCTGCTTGATACCGACTCACTACACTTAGTGAGTATGCAACATCGGGTCTGGTACATAGCATCCCATACATGATAGAGCCTACTGCCGAAGCATAGGGTATCCCTTGCATGCGAGCACTCTCCAAATCAGTCTTGGGAGACATCTCTTTGGAGAGAGTGAGTCCAGAAATCATGGGTTGGTTCCCACGCTTGGATTCTTCCATACTAAACCACTTTAGTATGGTGTCAATGTACCTGGATTGGGACAATCCCAGTATCCTTTTGGATCTATCTCTATAGATCCTAATCCCCAATATACATGAGGCATCACCTAGATCTTTCATTGAGAATATTTGTGATAAGAAGAGCTTGACTGATTGCAGCATAGGAATATCATTTCCTATTAAGAGTATGTCATCCACGTACAATACGAGGAAGATAACCTTACTCTCCGCTACCTTCTTATAGATACAAGGTTCATCTATATTTTTGATGAAGTCAAACTCTTTGACTACTACATCAAAACAGATGTTCCAACTCCATGATGCTTGCTTTAACCCATAAATGGATTTAAGCAGTTTGCACACCTTTCCGCTGCTCCCACTATCTACGAAGCCCTCTGGATGAGTCATGTACACGCACTCTTCTAAATCACCATATAGAAAGGCGGTCTTAACATCCATTTGCCAGATTTCGTAGTCATGGTACGCAGCAAAGGCAAGTAAGATCCGGATGGACTTAAGCATAGCCACTGGAGAAAAGGTTTCGTCATAATCCACACCTGGTCGTTGACGAAAACCCTTTGCTACAAGTCTAGTTTTGAAAGTCTCAACTTTTCCATCTACACCAAATTTCCTTTTAAAAATCCACTTGCTCCCAATGGGTTTTACCACTTCAGGAGCTTTTTCCAAAATCCATACTTTATTGGTGTACATGGATTCCATCTCAGATCGCATTGCATCCAGCCATTTCACAAAGTCACCACTCGTGATGGCCTGTTCGAAACTAGTCGGGTCATCATATTCCAAGATGCAATCATCGCTTCCACCATCAATGAGAAAACCGTAGTATCTCTCAGGTGGATGAGAAACCCTACTAGATCGGCGGAGAGGCTGGGGTTCGTCGGGTACTACTGAATCCTCTGGTTCTACTAAACCTTCAGTTGCAATTTGTGTTTCCGGAACCTCTTCCTGCTCTAACTCTTTGCCACTAATTTCTTTTGCAAGAAATTCATTTTCCAAAAAGGTGGCATATTAAGAAACAAACACTTTTTGTTCTTCAGCGTGGTAGAAAAAATATCCTTGGGAATTCTTAGGATATCCCACAAACTTGCAAAGAACTGACCGTGCCTCGAGTTTGTCTGGATTTTGCCTTTTGACATAGGCCGGACAACCCCATATCTTAACTCATTTAAAATATGGTCTCTTCCCACTCCATATCTCATATGGTGTGGTAGGCACAGATTTAGACGGAACTTGATTCAATAGGTATGCTGCTGTTTCAAGCGCATAACCCCAGAAGGAAATAGGCAACTCAGCCTCGCTCATCATAGAGCGCACCATATCTAATAGGGTGCGATTCCTCCGTTCCGATACACCGTTGTGCTGTGGTGTATAAGGAGGAGTAAGCTGAGAGAGAATCCCATTCTCTTTTAGATAATCTAGGAACTCATTGCTTAAGTATTCACCTCCTCGATCAGATCGAAGAATCTTAAAACTTTTCCCCATTTGATTCTCTACTTCGTGCTTATATTCTCTGAATTTCTCAAAAGCTTCAGACTTGTGTTTCATTAGTAACACATGTCCGAATCTAGATAGATCGTCAATAAATGTAATGAAGTAGGAAGAACCGTTCCTGGCATGCGTAGACATGAGACCACATACTTCACTATGTACCAGTCCTAAGAGTTCAGTAACTTTTTCTCCGTGTCCACTAAACGGAGCTTTGGTCATTTTTCCTTTAAGACATGAATGACAAGTATCATAAGATGATAATTCGAACGGATTCAAATAACCATCCTTATGTAACTTTGCCAGTCGTGTCGCATTGATATGACCAAGTCTACAATGCCACAAGAAGGATTCGTTCATTTCTGAACTTTTCCTCTTGTGTGTGTTTTGTATATTGAGGACTTTATTCTGATTTAGAATGAATATGCCATTATGTAACGAGCCTGATGCAATCAACTTTTGATCTAGGAATATGTTCATAACATTATCCTTTACTACAAAATTATATCCTTCTTTACTTAATAAAGAGACTGATATAATGTTGCACATCATGTTCGGTATATAATAGCACTCATTTAGAATCAATGTATTACGACTTGGCAATACTAGGTGATATTCGCCAACTGCTTTGGCTGCAATACTTGCACCGTTACCTACTTGAACGGAATGAACACATTTTCCCAGTTCTCTACCTTTATGTAGCCCATGTAACAATTTACATATGTGGGATCCTGATCAGGTATCTAATACCCAGGACGTAGGGTGATCTGAGAAACAGTTCTCAATAACAAACACACCTGAAGAAGATGCATCAACATGCATGTTCTTTTGGGCGGCTTGAGAATCCAGATATTCTCCTATTCCCTGTTCAGTCTTATAACTTTTATAAGAAAGAACGGGTCCAACGTTCCCCTACTCAGTATAATAAGCGGGTTCAGTTAATACATCCATATTATTATCTTGATTATGGCCTGACATGGTCGCTACCTGGAGAGAGAGAGAAGAAAACACTTTAGCGTATGATCTTGCAAGATTAGATTGGTTATTATCTTATCTAATCAGGATGTCTCCCACTGTTTTTATCAAATCTTCCTTCAAACCCTAAAAGGTAAGATTAGCCGGGATTAATTACACCCTACAATTTCGTCAATCTTTCAGCCAGATCAGTGTCGGTACTTGAGGGAGGTTCCCCGTGCCTTCGCACGGACCTAATTAAAGTAAACCTCATTTTCCCAAAGGCGTAACCCCGTTAACACTTTTCTAGACACCTACTTGATCGACTAATTGTCCTGTGTAAAATTCTCCCAGGAGTAACTCTTACTCGCAGTGGGTATCGGGATCCAACTATCTCATAGAAGGTATGCAATCTCATTGCGAATTTCAACATTTGAAATTCCCGATAATATTTTTCCCCTAGCAATTTATGACCTTAACATAGTCAACAAATCATAATTGCAAGCCAAGTTCAACCCGTCATTTCCCGATTGAATTAAACCCACATGCACAACCCTTAACATAGTCAATAAAGTCGTACAACTACCATAATCCAATCACATCTCATGTTTTAGCAGATAAGTACTAATTATCTACCGCACACTACGCCTTAACATAGTCAACAAACGTAGCACGAATACTAACTAGTCTTTATCTGAAATGACGGAGGGCTACGCAGGTTTTTCAGAAAACCATGAGCGTAATGAACTTGATATCGTCGTAAAATCTTGTGAAATTTTGAAATGGAGTGTTTTTGAGGCTTTCATTAGTTTTGCTAAAGAGGTCACTCCCGGTGAAGGGATCTCGGCTCTTTCCTCATCGAATAAGGTGCAGGACATATCATATATATCACTGTGAAAAGCAAAACTCTAAAAGCAATCAAAAGACAAACCGAGTTTTGTAGCATCTGCTAGTTTCGCTAAAGAGGTCACTCCCGGTGAAGGGATCTCGGCTCTTTCCTCATCGAATAAGGTGCAGGGTATATCATATATACCACTATGCAAAGCAAAACTGTAGCTACCATTTTTATAAAGTTTTGATTCCACAACATCTTTTAGGTTTCTTTTCTTTTTATTAATTTCATTAATAAAAAAATCCCATCAGCTTATGCTTCCTAAGCATCACAGATAAATACGACGTATACTTATTCCATCCGCATTCGCCTCGATGTCCCCTCATGCACCGTTAAGTTAGGTTACTAACGACAGACAGGGCAGGGCTAGTGCGGGTGTAAAACATAAGTAACGTCTATATAATATATCATATATACTATATACAGTATCCATCACAACATATCAAATGATCACATCACAGATATCGCAGCAGAAACATAGATATAATGTGGGATATACTAGGACGTCCGTATTTAGTATTTAGCCAACAATAGAAAATACGGATTCCACAGTCGCGATGAATAGTCAAGCCCACACCCTGGACCCCTACGAGAGCGGCAAGCGACCCTACCAATTCTGGAGTTTAGGAGACCCGGTCTCGACTCCTCGAGATGGCCTCCCACTGAACCCCAGAACCCGATCACCTGTGCTCCCCTCCTTGGGTCCATCCTTATGCGGAAAAGTAAATAATATACAACACTGGTGGCATCAACCTCAACCCGGAAGTGCCCCAAATAAAAGAATATTACATTACATTTGAATTTACATGAATGAAAATATAAAACTCTCATCGCACATAAAACCCCCGGCTATTCAATCGCGACAATCCTGCACATCATATCTCAGCAACACTTAATATCTCATATCATCAACGTAAGTAAGTATGCATACACTGATCGTCGTCGATGTATAGCAACGACAACCGGCAATTCAACTACATACTACACTTACGGTCACAGAAAAGAAATTGTAAAACTACAATATTTGGAATCCACAATCACTTTAGACATCGTAAATCCGAAATATCACATACTTCGCATTTCAAGCCTAACACAATGAATTCCACATATTGTATCACATTCCAGATAAATAGACAGTATTAAACTTTCCGAACAGATAATCAAATACCCAAAATTTCCTAAATTTCTCAACACTTGAGCGAAGTTCAAATAATCCGGAATGTGTCACAGTAGTAGTGGTCCAGTCGTAGAAGGGTCAAGCCAACGCCTCACATGTGGCACGTCGTACTGCCCCAAACCCGAAGTTTCAAAAGGCAGTTCAAGACGGTCACATAATCGAGTTAAGGTTTGTTGTCTTCTAGGGGGTCCACCACAAAACTTGCACTCATTTGCAAAATATTTAAACTCGAGAAAAGATTCAACACTTGAAAATTTTTCGTGTCGGGAAAAATTGAGTTAATGATATCCGTTCGAACATTTTAACAGATTCTAAATATCAGGAAATAATAACGAATTTAAATTTTCCGATCGAATCTACGATTACAAAATAAACCCCAGAATTCTCAACACTTGAGTCAGATTAAAAATACCCATAAAAATTAAATCACAGAAAAAGGAGTAACTGTGCAAAAACTAGTCCTTGATTCCTCAATACTGCCGCGGTTTCGCGGCCCAAGCGAGTTACGGCCGCGGTTCCACGGTGGTTTGTACGGAACAGGGGCTCATTTTTCACAGAAGTGCTTATGTTTCCCTGCTGATATTTTTAGGTATTTTTAATTCAGAAATATCCAAGATTTTGAAAAATATCCAGAGAGTTGGTTAACTTTGTCGGTTCGGGTTCGATCGGAGTTTTAACTTCGTTAACACGTCGCCTAATGCTCTAGTTAGGCTCTGATACCACTGTAGGGTTCCTAGGCACACTTGTGAAGGTTCATAAAGCATCAAACATGCCCGAATAAAATTTTACATGTGCCGAACAACCCAAAGACGGAATCTTTGCTATATTATTAGGGTTTAGCATGCAAGATAACATCTTTAAAGCTAAGTGTGAGGGATTACAACCTTTTTAGTCCGCTCCTTCGATTCACAAGCTCCGAGTAGAAGTCCCTTCGCCGCGATCCACGATCTCCCGGACTCAAGAGAGGCTCCACGACTCGAACGATCCATGCTAGCTTGAAGTGTTCCGATTCTCCGATGATCTATGTCGAAGTTGCTATAACCCATGCTTTCTCACTCTAAAGAGATGAACACCCTAATCTAATGGGCTAGATTAGATGAGGATGATGGAGTAGTATTTATTCTATCTTTTTAATTCACTTTCTCACAAAAAATCATCACAAAAAGAATTTCTAGTGAGCTCTCTCTCAAAAACTAAAGAGAGAAGAAGATGAAGAAATGAAAAGAAAATAAACCTTTTGTGATGAATAGTTGTCAAGAATATATGATTGATTATAGAACCATGGTCAAAGATGAGAGGCTAAAACTTGTAGAGAATAAACTAGAGTTAGGGTTTGGTTAGGTTAAGGATAAGGATCAACCATAATATCTTAACCAAGACAAAAGAGAATCCTTCTAGAAAGTGCAAGAAAGAGCTAACCCTAATCAAACCCTAATCCCTTTTTATCATCCTTAAACATGTTTCATAATAAATCATATCATGTCACAATAATATATATCACATATATATTATATATTTGCAACAAAAGAAAATAATACAATTAACATATATCGCATATATATCAATGTATTAATCCGGTGAGAAAATGAAATAATAAAGCGAGCCAATATTAGATAATGTAATACAATATATCATATATATCATTATACATTAAATCATCGAATCAACACTTGATCCGACGATCCGGTTATATCGAATATAACCGACTAATATATCATGTACCGATTCATCGAATCAACACTTGATCCGATATCCCGATTCATATCTAAATATCGCGAGAATATAATACGGTATCTCATATCGCATTATCCTCGGTCCTGCACATATCACATATGTTCCTCTACTCCGTTTTGCCTGAGCCAAGGAACCTCTGTGTAGGACTCTAAAGAATCGTCAATACGCCGGTAGCAGGTGATGATCATATCAAACACCCACAAGCTGCAAGCGGTCAGCTAAACGTAACAGCCACCCAGGTATTGAGCGATCAGAAGATCAACAAGCTAGCCTGTCCATTCTCCTGTGAATACCAAATTTGAAAACGTATGCGCTATGATGTGTACTTCACAGCTTTCTGTGGATGCTATGAGATTACGTATTCTCCCGTTCACTTTGTGCAATTTAGCTGAGAAGTGGCTTTATAACACAGCCGCACATTCTATTTCAAACTGGGATGAATTCGTCGTTGCTTTCCTTAAGAAATTCTACCCCAATCATAAGACAGCCCAAGTCCGTAGCGAAATAAATCAATTTACCCAGCTTCCGAATGAACCATTTTCGAATTGTTTTGAACGCATCAAGGATCTGTTAGTTCAATGTCCTCATAACGGAATCCACCGATGGGATCTGTGCAGAATCATATATGAGGGCATTAATCGTACAACAAAACAGAGTCTTGAATCCATGTTTCAAGGAACCTTAATGTCTAAAGATGATGGTGAAACCGGGAGATTTTTAGAAGATTTCTCCGAAAGAACTTTACAGTGGGAGAGTGTAAGTCAAATATCGTCTAGGGGTGGTATTCATCAACTGGATGTTTCCATAGGAGTTAGAGCTGAAATGGCAGCAGTGCAAAAGAAACTTGAAGCTATAGAACACAAATTTTTAGCAGCCTCCCAAACTATGATGTCACTCTCCAAAACTGTCTGTGGATGCTGTTCTGATCCATCTCATTTTATGGAAGAATGTCCTTTAAATTCTCCATTTCAAGGTCAAGAGCATACCAATGCTTCTTTCCAACAAAGACCTAGAAACGATCCGTATTCTTCCACTTATAATCAGGGTTAGAGGAATCACCCTAACATTGCTTGGAACCAACAACAAACTCAAAACACAGTTCCAAACCAAAACAAATATCAAAGGGGTCCTCCACCACAACAGCAACCACTTCAACTGAGTCAGCACCCCTATCAATCACAAAACTTTCAAAATCCGGTCAACACACCTGCACCGTATAATCTTTTGTAGTTGATCGGTACTGATAATTCCTCTTCACTCGAACAAACCATGAACTTGCTTCTGAAAAATTTCATGAAAGTTTCGGCTGAAATAAAGACTTCTGTCGATAAAATCCAGAAAAACTCTGACCCCCATGGTGAGAGTATTATATCGATGGAAGCACAAATTGCCCGCATAAATGCCAAAATGAGTGCTAGAGAGAAAGGGAAACTTCCGTCTCAACCCCTACCGAATCCTGGGCATTCACAACACTACAATGTGAATGTAATTACAACGTTGAGATTCGGAAGAGTGCTGAATAATCAATTCGGTGAAGAGATTGATAATCATGATGAATTAATCAATAACACCCCGGCTTTCACTTACACTTTTCCTTCCACATCCACTTCTACTTCTAATACTACTTTATCTCGCGTACCATTTTCTAGCGAGCCTATTCTTCGTTTCCCTCAAGGATCGAACACTCAGCATCCTACTTCTACTCCACCAAAGATGATCCCCACTCGTATTCTGGGATCAGTTCCACACACACCACCTTCTCCAATGATGGACCCAGCTATGATTGCTAAAGCTCCTTATCCGAATCGGTTAAGGGGAAACAAATCGAGTCCACATATGGAGAAGATTATGGAGATATTTAAACATGTTAACATCAACATCCCTCTCCTAGATGCTATTAAACAAGTTCCCGCTTATACGAAAATTCTCAAAGACTTGTGCACTAGGAAGAGGAAGGCTCAAGTGCCAAAAAAGGTCTTCATGACCAATAATGTTAGCACTGCTTTTACCCCACAGTTACCAAAGAAACGTAAGGACCCAGGATGTCCTACGATATCAATTTCTATTGGGGGTAAAAACATTAACCGTGCTTTACTTGACCTAGGCATAAGTGTTAACCTGCTTCCATACTCTGTTTACGAGCAGTTTGGGATTGGAGAGTTGAAATCAGCTCATTGCTGTTAGTGTATATGCCCTAGGGGCCATTATTGTATCATACTAGTTTGTATATTACTTAATGGAAGCTTGGGATATTCACATGTATATAACAGTCTTGTTAAACATGGTACTATGCTATATGGTTTTTCTATCTTAATATGTGAGTATACGTATTGATAGAGCTCTTAGGATCTTGCTTGACTACCAGCGTTGTGATAGCAGTCACACGAGTGGGGGCTGGGTAGTCTACAAGCACATCCTTATTCAGGTCCCTAGTCGTAGGATTATCGAGACAGGGCATCGATACTCCAGAGTAGACTAGTGTGTACGCTTCTCATCCCAGTTGGGGAGATGGTCTGTCCCACAGCCGTCAGTACGTCGTACTATAGATAGTATACAGGTGCTCGTTAGGTTACGGGTACACCGGACAGGACTCACAGGGAACTGTTGGTTGGTTTTATACCAGTCGTCAGTGAACAGTTCCCAGGTGACATGAGTACAGCATAGTCCGCAGACTTGACACTGCTACTTCGCCTCGAGTGTGTCCCACTGTTCTTAGATTGCTACCCTACCACGGCTCAAAGGAGTCGTGCAAACAGGTAGCAGTTGGGTGCAATCCCGAGCACTTGGAGGCAATGGCGGTTAGACATGATTCGTCTCTCCCGATATTGGGGGATATATCGCGCTGTGTCAGAGAGCCATTACGCAAAGTCCCTGGCCAGGGCAAGCGAGATTTGCTGGTAGGTTCCAGTAGTTTCTCCGGGTGTAATGGGCTTCGCTCCGACACGACTTATACCGCTATTAGGGGACTGACGCTTGCCGCCCCCTAGGCCCGATATGCGATTGTCTTAGAAAAATAGACCGGACTGTACGGAGATTTTCACATCAGACTCAGTAGGAGTTCGGATGGGTTTTCTCATCGGCCTTCTTATCGACATCTACCTGGGGACCGTTACGTACAGCTAGTGCCGCTTGCGGTCTGTGGTTAAACCCACTGCCAGCGTAGTAGTCGAGTCTCTAGAGTCCCACACAGAGAGTTTTCCTACTCCAGGCAAAACGATATAGAGGTCGTATGGTTTTACGATAAGGGTTCGGACGCATACGTGTGTTTACGCACGTACGATATCCGGACAGTTTTTACTAGTCGGCTTTGGTTTAAGCCAGTTTCTAGTATCCGGTTATTGGATTTATACAGTCTAAATTTTTTCGGTGTTTTCACGGATAGGAGGGGCGTTCTCGTAATTGCGCGAGAAGCTTCTAGAAGATGGTGACTTGGGGGTTAAGGTGGCATATGCATTAAATGAGATTAGTGACTCATTTGAGTGATTCATCCATGTCATTAATGCATCATAAATGCTTAATGACTCATAGAGATGAATCACCCATTAGATATTTATGGAGCATGTTTGTTAAATCATTTATTTGATTTATCTTGATATTGTTTATGCTTCATATATATTATGAGAGATCATTATCTCATTCTATTCTCTTGCTCATTTTCTCTCTCCTCAAGCTCTCCCTCTTCAAACCCTAATCCTCCCCTCTCATGTGTTGAGACCAAGGATTAGAGTAGACTACTTAATCCTTAACCATTCTCTATATCACCTAGGTTACTTAGATTAGTGATTTAAGAAACCTAGTTACCTCAAGTTAGAGGTGAAGCTTGTAGTAAAGCTCTCGGGTGGATCTTCTACTACATAGAGATGGCCGGAGGGGACGTGGAGTACGACAAGACGAAGGACTCGGTTCTTTAGGTATAATCACTTATCATAGTAGTTAACTCTTCTATGGTTTCTTGTTATTTATTGTTTATGCAAAGATTCTCGGTTAGTTGATGTTTACGCCTAAAACAAGATCGTTTTTCATTATTCTGCCTCCCCACAAGTCGTGGGGTATTGTACATCGACTTACAGTGGTATCAGAGCCTCGCTAAACAATAATTAACTCATTAGCAAAGTCGTAAGAATTTCGAACGCAAAAAGAATCGGAAACATCATCGAATTATCACAGTTTCTGTCGATTTTAAAACTGGCCATAAAAATTTTTCAGGGAGCTTCAGAATAACCAGCAGGAAAAACTAGGGATACTACAGAAATTTGGACCTGTGACTCGGCTAACTCACCGCGGAACCGCGGCGGATCCATGCGATCCGCCGCGGATCCGCGGCCGAGTTGGGGCCGAGTCAGCCCCAATTTCTTCAGTAACTCCTAGGTGTTAATAATGATGTTTCTGGGATATTTTATTTTCTGCTAAAATCTCAGGTGCACAGAGAAGTTTTGGAGTAGAATCTAAAGTGTTTTGCTCGATCGAAATTTTACGATGTTTGCTAATATGATTATATCTGTGTTTGTATAATGTGTTCGTAAACCTCCCCTAACTGCTAGTATGTCGGTTGGTAAGGGGTTGCACATTTCTGTAATGGTTTTTACTGCTTGTGGTTGTGAACTGTATTGGACTGTTGTGATGATTAGCTGGGGTTTGAGATGGGTTGTTATATTCATTCATTCGATGTAACTGTAATATGTTGTAGTATTATTTTGCGGGTCACATCCAGGTTGCGGTTGTAGCCACCGTTGTATTATTTCATTTTACTGTTTTTTCTCCTAGGATAGACCCAAGATGGGGTGCACAAACTACCGGGTACTTTGAAGTGTTTAGTGGCCTACTCACTTTGTTGAGGGAGACCGCTTCACTTCGGGTATTTGGCGGGTAGTTTGCCGTACCCGTAGGGGTCTAGGGTGGGGTAATGGCTATTCATCACAACTGTGTAATCCGTCTTTTGTAGCAGGCTCTAAACAAACACGGATTGCTTGCAAATCCAATAAAGTTCATATGAGATCTGGAATGCCTATTATTGCGTCTGACGAATGTACAATATCTATATATGATAGCTATTTAGACGTCACTTATGTTTTACACCCGCGCTAGCCCAGCCCCCACTCTGTCGTTAGTTAAGTAACCTAACGGGTGATGACAGGACCCAGTGGCGAATGCGGATGGCATAAGAGGACGTTGTATTTTCGTTGTTTTCTGCAATGATAGGTTAATGATGGGACACATTATTTATAATGCAAAGAAAATAAACCAAAAGATGAATCGTTGGAACAATTTTAAAGAAACCACTCGGTTATTTTAAAACAGATGATATTTTTAAATTGCGGAGCTTTAACCACTCCTTTTAAAAAGCTATCAGGTTCCTTCGGTCATATCAATTTCACTACGTTCACGATTTTGCCAAAACCATTCGTAGCCCTCCGTCATTTCATTTGGGTATTCAGTAGTATTCAAGCTATGTATTTTGACCTAACGCCAAGGCATAGTGTTTGGTAGCTGCTGGGTATTCATTTGTCGCATAGATAGATGAGTTAGTTTGGGACAGTCGTATTATCATTTTGGCCGAACGTCAAGGATATAAACGGATGGGTTTAAATTAACAAGATAATGATGGGTAGAACTTGACATGTGACTTATGACATTTTGACCTAACACCATAGTCATAAGAGCATGGGGCAAAAATATATATCGGGAATTTCTAAAGAAACTGAAATTTGCAAAGAGTTGCGTACCATTTGGAGTTTGATGAATGTTGGTAGGATTCCTTCAACATTATCATACGATGATATTTGGATCCCGATCCTGCTGTGAGTATATGCTACTCATCAGGATATTCGTCACTTAACGATCAATGCTATAAACCAAGTAGGTGTCAAGAAAGGTGTCAGCGGGGTTACGTCCCCACAGAAAAGAGGTTATTTAATTAAGGAACTTCGCGAAAGCGTTGGAAAACCTCCCTCGAAGTACCGACACCAGCCTGGCTGAACTGTTAAGCAAGTATTGTACAGTGAGAATAGTCCTGGCTAATTCTTCTTTTATGGTTTGAGGAAGGATTCGAGAAACAGTGGGAGCCATCCAGTTTAGATAAATTAAAAACCATTCTAAACTTGCAAGAGCATCATGCTAAAGAGTTTTCTTCTCTCTCTCCTAATTGCAGCGACCCTGAAAATGACTGGACTTAAGTTACTTTTAGAGAAAAATATACTGACAGGGCCAAACTATAAATATTGGCTGCGGAATGTCAAAATGGCCTTGACTTATGACAAATTGGGGTATGTCCTCACTACTAAGGCACCTGAAGTCCCAGGTCCCAAATCCAGTAATGCGGATAAGGAAATCCGCAAAACCTGGGATTTAGATTGCGCGAAGGCCAGGTGCATCGTGCTTGCCTCGATAAACAATGAACATCAGAGGAGGTACGAGGATATGGATCTTGAATCCATATTTCTCCATACAAAAGATCTGTATGGGGAGCAATCTCGTATAGCAAGATACGAGACCTCAAAGAAGCTGTTTCAAGCTAGGTTGGCCGTCGGTTCATCGGTAGGAGAACATGTCCTAAAGATGATTGGCTATATAGAAGAGCTCGCAGACCTTGGGACGACTTGGATAATGAGCTCTATATGTTGGATATATGTATGCCCTAGAGGCTATTAAGTGATAGTGGATGTATCTATACATGTATATATATTCAGTTTGCATTCTTGCTCGACATGATAGTATGCTATCTGGTTATTCTTTATCTGACATGTTGATTTGATCATGCTTTTATTCATTCATACATGCTGATGAAGCCCTGAGGATATCGGCTTGACTACTCTGATTATGATGGAGATCATACAAGTGGGACATCTGTAGTCTATAAGCATATCCTGGAACGTCCCTAGTCGTAGGTATATCGAGACGGGGCATTGATATACCAGAGTAGACTAGCGTATATGATACTAGACCCATACGATGGGCGATGAATGTTCCCACATTCATCGATGTTTGACATCAAGATCATATACGGGTGCTCAGTGGTGACTGGGTACACTGGACGGACTCACCGAGAACTCCTATATGGAATTATATCTATCGTCGGATAGTAGTTCTCAGGTGACACTTGTACAGGTTAGTCTGTAGACCCGAGATCGTCATGGAGTCTTGTGTGTTCTCCCACTGCACTTTGATTGCCACCCTACCACGGCTCTACTGAGTCGTGCAAACAGGTGACCGTTGGGTACAGTCCCGAGACACACGAAGACGATGAGCGATAGGAGGGGTTTCGTCTCTCCTGGTATTGGGAGTTGATGCTGTGCAGTGCCCGACTGGTTATAACAGCAAGTCCCTGGCTAGGGCTGCTGAGATTTGCTGATAAGTGTTATCAGTAGTTTCTCGATCTGTTATAGACCATTCACCGACACGACTTATTGAGTTATTGGGGTCGACGTGACCATCCCTAGGCTCGATATGCAGCATATCTGACGAAGAGACCAGACT
Source organism: Agapanthus africanus (assembly GCA_030015575.1). Lineage (NCBI taxonomy): Eukaryota > Viridiplantae > Streptophyta > Magnoliopsida > Asparagales > Amaryllidaceae > Agapanthus > Agapanthus africanus. The sequence goes on from CM057351.1 coordinate 112,431,073, forward strand.
GTACGGTAGTGTTACCGGATGGCTCGACGGGAGTTGTAGCAGGTTCGCTTGTTGTCTTCTGATCGCTCAATACCCGGGTGGCCGTTACGTTTAGCTGACCGCTTGCGGCTTGAGGGTACTTGATATGATCATTACCCTCTGCCGGCGTATTGACGAGTCTTAGAGTCCCACAAAGGAGTTACCCAGTCCAGGCGAAACGTTGTGGTGCGCATATGCGATATGCGCATGCACCCGATTGAAATATGCGTATATGATACCGAACATTGATCGGGTGAACTGCTTTTGGTGGGGTCATATGAGATATGACCGGATTGATAAATCAAGTGTTGATTTATCATTTAACCATTAGTTTTCTCACTTAAAACCTTTCTAGGGTTTGATGGATGTAAGCATGCATGCATGTGTTTCTTTATTTTCATTCTAGTTTCATGCACATGTGAATGTGCATACATGCATACATACATACACCCATCCATCATGGTTGTTAGCATATGGAAATGGTGGCAATGCAAGACTTACTCCATGGATTAAATAATGGATAATTATTTAATTTTGGTTTTAAAGTTAAATGAAAAAGAAAAGGATAATCATGTTAGTTTCCACACTCTTCTTCTAACCTAACCTAGCTCAACTATCACTAACCTATGGTTATCCTTCTCTTTATCATTCTAAACCCAAGTTAAATTAACTATCTATCATTTAATCATGGTTGAAGTCAAGAAGGAATAAAAATATATATAGTGATATATATTTCTTTCTCTTATTTAACTCAAGGTTATCTTTTTACCTCTTGCAAAGAAAGGCCACCATCTTCATCTTCCTTCATCTTTTTCTCTCTAGGTTTTTCTAGTGAGTTAAATACAATCAAAGAAAGGTTTTTGAAGTGAGATCCAAAGCCACAACACCATTCTACTCAAATCTAGCCAACTTGATTAGAGCGTTTCCTTTGATTTTACAAAGTAGCGAGCTTGGACGGAGATCTCCGTGGTGGATCGTCGTGGACACAAGGGGAGTTCAAGAGGACCTCGATTCAACACCCAAGACACCAAGGAGTCTTGCAAAGGGGAGCTACAAAGGTTGTAGCCTTCAAACCCTAGTCTTTATTTTCTAGGATCTATCCTTTGCATGTTAGCTTAGCACCTTAAAAATACAAACTTTGAGACATGTGATGCTTGAAAACTCTTCATAGGGTGCTATACAAACCTTACATTGGTATCAGAGCCGACCTAGAACATTAGGCGACATTTTTACTAAGTCAAAACTCCGATCGAACCGAAATACGGCTTTTTAGGGGGCTCTCTGGAAATTTTCTAAAAATTGACATTCTGCAGAATTAAAAATATGTAAAAATCATAGCAGGAAAATATAAGGATTACGGCAGAAAAATAATCACATGAACAGTCAGAACCGCCGCGGAAACGCGGCCTAAGCTTGCTTAGGCCGCGGTTCCGCGGCCACATATATAAATTGATGGATCATTTTTCTTCTGTAATTCATTAATCTGCTTGTACATAATTTTGGATATTTTTGATCTGTATTTAGTTTAGAAAAATTCTGGAGATAATTTTGGACCCGTCGATTCGATCGGAATTTTGTTTTCGTAGCTTTTCCGGGTAAATTAGGAAGTATTGAAGTGTTTGAACGAATGTCATTTGCTCACTATTCACGGGGTTTTAAATAGTTTGGAAATACGTGCAAGTCTTTTTCGGTGGTCCCTCTAGAAGACAACAAACCTTAACTCGATTATGTGACCGTCTCGAACTGCCCTTTTAACCCTAGGGTTTGGGGCAGTACGGCGTGCCACATGTGAGGCGTTGGCTTGACCCTTCTACGGCTGGACCGCCGCTACTGTGTCACAATCCAGATTTTTTTGAACCCTGCTCAAGTGTTGAGCTTTAGTGAATCTTAGGTGCTTGATTGTTCGTTCGAAAACTTTAATACTGTCTGTTTGTCTGGAATGTGATACAATATGTGGAATTCATATGGTTTAGGTATGAAATACGAAATATGTGATATTTCGCATTTATGATGTCTAAAGAGAATCTGGATTCCAAATATTGTAGTTTTACACTTTCTTTTCTGTGACCGTAAGTGTAGTATGTTAGATATCGCCGGTTTCGTTGCTATACATCAACGACAATCGGGGTACGCATACTTACTTACGTTGATGATATGTGATATTATGTGTTGCTGAGATATGATGTGCAGGATTGTCGCGATCGAATAGCCGGGGGGGTTTTTGTGAGATGAGAGTTTTATATTTTCATTCATGTAAATTCAAATGTAATGTAATATTCTTTTATTTGGGGCACTTCCAGGTTGCGGTTGTGTCACCAGTGTTGTATATTATTTACTTTTCCGCATTAGGATGGACCCAAGGAGGAGAGCACAGGTGACCGGGTTCTGGGGTTCAGTGGGAGGCCATCTCGAGGAGTCGAGACCGGGTCTCCTAAACTCCAGGATTGGTAGGGTCACTTGCCGCTCTCGTAGGGGTCCAGGGTGTGGGCTTGGCTATTCATCGCGACTGTGGAATCCGTATTTTCTATTCTGGCTAAATACTAAATACGGACGTCCTAGTATATCCCACGTTATATCTATATTTCTGCTGCCTGTGTTCTGTGATATCTGAGACGAATGACATATTATATATATGATATATAGTAGACGTTGCTTATGTTTTACACCCGCGCTAGTCCCGTCCCGGTATGCCGTTAGTTAAGTAACCTAACGGTGCATAACGGAACATTGCGGCGAATGCGGATGGCATAAGCGTACGTGTTATTTTCGTTTCTTTTCTGTGATTGGCTTAAGGACTTAAATGATGGGATTACATTAATGTGATTAATGTAAAGAAAATAAACCTAAAAAGATGTTGTAGAATCGGATTTAAAAACTACTCGGCTATTTATGAAAAAGCTACTTTTCAAAACTGCGGAGCTTAAGCCACTCCTTTTGAAAACCTTTTGATTCTACAACGATATCAAGCTCAAAGCGTTAAAGATTTTCTTAAAAATCATCCACAACCCTCCGCCATTTTAGGAAGTAGAGTACTTAGTATTCGTGCTGCGTTTGTTGATCTTAGCCAAGGCGTAGTGTACGGTAGCTAAGTGATGTCTTCCTACAAACGCATATGATGCAGATTAATTAGGACGGGCATATGACTTTGTTGACCTTAGCCAAGGGTCATGTGAACGGGTCTAATTAATCAAGAAATGACGGGTTGAGCATGACTAGTGCTCGTGATTTGTTGACCTTAGCCAAGGTCACGAGTATTAGGGGTAAAAACCACATCGGGAATTTCAAGTGTTGAAATTTGCAATGAGATTGCATACCTTCCATATGATGGTTGGATCCCGATCCCACTGTGGGCAATAGTTGCTCCTAGGAGAGTTTTACAGTTTACAATTAGCTAACTCATTAGGTGTCTAGAAAGGTGTTAACGGGGCTCCGCCTCTGGGAAAACGAGGTTTACTCTAATTAGGTCCGTGCGAAAGCACGGGGAACCTCCCTCAAAGTACCGACACTGGCCTGGCTGAACGGTTAGCGAAGTTGTAGACTGTAATTAATCCTGGCTAGTTTTTCTTTTTAAGGTTTGAAAGAAAACTTGATAAAAAGCAGTGGGAAACATCGATTAGACAAGATAATAAACCAATCTAATCTGTGCAAGAGCTTTCGCTGAGTGTATTCTTTTCTCTCTCTTAATGGCAGATACAAATGACTGGCTAAGGAATCTGAAGATCGCCATGACTTATGATAAAGTATCATATGTCCTCACGGCTTCAGCCCCGCCCGTCCCAGGCCCAAAATCCTCAGTTGCGGACATTGAAGTCCGCAAGACATGGGACGCTGACTGTTCCACGGCAAAATGCCTCGCGCTTGCATCGATGGACAACACACATCAAAAGCAGCACGAGGACATGGACATTCACGGGATACTGCTCCATACAAAGGAGTTGTATGGGGAACAGTCCCGCGTATTAAGATACGAAGCATCAAAGAAACTGTTTCACATGCGGATGGCCCCTGGCACACCAGTAGCAGACCATGTTTTGAAGATGATAGCTCTTATAGAAGAGCTTGAGGACCTCGGATGGACAATAATATATAGATATTATTCTGCAGTCCCTCCCCTCCACCTTTGCTCAGTTCATAGTGAACTTTAACATGCATGGCATGGAGAAGGAACTCCCTGAACTCCTTAATATGTTAAGGAGTGCAGAGAGCACTATGAAGTCAGCAAAGACTCCCGTTATGACTATTGGACAGTCTTCTTCTTCTCGCCCGAAAGCTAAGGCCAAGGGAAAGAAAAAGAAGAAACCCACTAATCCTAAGGGCGGAGTCAAAAAGGTGAAGGGACAGGGAAAGTCCACGGCTGTAGACCCAGGGAAAGGCGAGTGTTTTCATTGCCACAAGACAGGATATTGGAAGCGCAACTGCACGGAGTACCTAAGTCTCAAGAAGAAGCATGGTGATGCTTCTGCTTCAGGTGCGTTTGTGACTGAAAACTGTTTTTCTATAAACTCTGCTTCCTGGGTATTGGATACCGGTTCAGGTTCTCACATTTGCAATTCTATGCAGGGGCTGAGAAATAGCAAGGTTTTGAAGACAGGTGACCATACTCTCCGCGTTGGAAATGGTTCTAATGTACATACAGTCGCAGTGGGAGAGTATCACTTGGGGTTGCCGTCTGGATATATTTTGATTTTGAATCCATGTTATTTTGTACCTGATATGCTATGTAATATAATATCCGTTTCTTTGTTGGACAATGAAGGGTATAATTTTGTATTGCAAAACAATGTTATGAACATTTACCTGAATCAAATGTTGGTTGGGTATGGTACACTTAATAACGGAATATATGTCCTAAATCAACACACAGTTTTCAGTATACAACACACTAATAAAAGAAAACTTTCAGAATTAAATGAAGCTTTTCTTTGGCACTGTAGACTTGGTCATATTAACGAAACAAGACTAAACAAGTTACACAAAGATGGATATTTAAATCCTTTTGAATATAAATCTTATGCGACTTGCCAGTCTTGTATCAAGGGTAAAATGACCAAAACTCCGTTTACCGGACACGGAGAAAGAGCTACTCATCTCCTGGGCCTCATACATAGTGATGTATGTGGGCCTATGTCTACACAGGCTAGAAGCGGTTTTTCATACTTTATTACATTCACTGACGATTTCTCAAGATTCGGTCATGTATTTTTATTAAAGCACAAGTCCGACGCTTTCGAGAAATTCATTGAATATAAACAAGAAGTAGAAAAACAAACCGGCTTGAGTATTAAGATGCTTCGATCAGATCGAGGTGGAGAGTATCTCAGTACAGAATTTGCAAACTTCCTAAAAGAGAATGGGATTCTCTCTCAGCTCACTCCTCCTTACACACCACAGCACAACGGTGTGTCAGAACGACGAAATAGGACCCTATTAGATATGGTCCGATCCATGATGAGTGACGCTGAGTTACCAGTCTTATTTTGGGGGCATGCATTGGAGACTGCAGCGTTTCTGCTAAACAAGGTTCCAACCAAAGCCGTGTCTACCACGCCATATGAGATATGGCATTGGAAGAGACCATCTCTTAAGAGAATTAAGATTTGGGGTTGCCCGGCCTATGTTAAAAAGCAGAATCCGGACAAACTCGAGACACGGTCAGTCATGTGTAACTTTGTAGGATATCCAAAGAATTCTTATGGATATCTATTCTACCACAAAGAGGAACAAAAAGTGTTTGTTTCTCAACATGCCACATTCTTGGAAAAAGAGTTTTTCACAGATAAAGATGATGGCAAAGTGGTGGATCTAGAAGAGGTTCTAGAGACACAAACTACAAATGACGATTTGGTTGAACCGACTGTTGCAGCAGAAACTGAAGAACCTCGGCCACTCCGTAGGTCTGGTAGGACTTCTCGCCCACCGGAGAGGTACTACGGTTTCCTCATTGATGGTGACAGAGAAGACTGTATCATGGAAGATGATGATCCTACCAGTTTTCAGCAAGCTATCACGAGTGGTGACTCTGTGAAGTGGCTGGATGCCATGAGATCCGAAATGGAGTCTATGTACACCAACAAAGTATGGACTTTGGACGTTGTACCCCCTGGGGTAAAACCTGTAGGGTGAAAATGGATCTTTAAAAGAAAGATTGGCGTGGATGGGCAGGTAGAGACCTATAAGGCAAGACTTGTGGCGAAAGGTTTTCGTCAAAGACCAGGTTTGGACTATGACGAAACTTTTTCGCCCGTAGCCATGCTTAAATCCATTCGGATCCTACTTGCTATTGCTGCTCACTACGACTATGAAATCTGGCAGATGGACGTTAAAACAGCATTTCTGAATGGAGATTTAGAAGAATGCGTTTATATGGATCAGCCAGAGGGCTTCATTGACAGTGGGAGCAGCGAGAAAGCATGTAGATTGCTTAAATCCATATATGGGTTAAAGCAGGCATCTCGGAGTTGGAACATCTGTTTCGATGATGTTATCAAAGAGTTTGATTTCATCAAAAATCCAGATGAACCTTGTGTTTATAGGAAGGCTGTAGGAAGAGCTGTCACATTCCTCGTATTGTACGTAGATGACATTCTTCTGATAGGAAATGATATTCCTATGCTACAGTCGGTCAAATCATTCTTATCACTGAGGTTCTCCATGAAGGACCTGGGTGATGCCACATACATCCTGGGCATAAGGATCTATAGGGATAGATCCAAAAAGTTATTGGGATTGTCCCAAACCAGGTACATTAACACCATCCTAAAGAGGTTTAGTATGGAAGACTCCAAGCGGGGTGCCTTACCCGCTTGCCATGGAGTCACTCTCTCCAAGGATTCTTTTCTAAAGACCGATGAAGAGAGAGCTCGCGTGAGCATTATACCTTATGCTTCGGCAGTAGGATCTATAATGTATGCGATGTTATGTACACGCCCAGATGTAGCTTATGCACTTAGTGTTGTAAGCTGGTATCAATCCAACCCAGGGGAGAACCACTGGACAGCTGTGAAGAACATTCTTAAGTACTTACGAAGGACTAAAGAATTGTTCTTGGTGTATGGTAATAAAGATCTCCAAATGGAGGCCTTTACCGATTCGAGCTTCCAGAGCGATAAGGATGACAGCAAATCTATCTCACGGTTTGTATTCACCCTCAATGGAGGGGAGGAAAGTTGGAAGAGTTCCAAACAAGATACCGTTGCAGACTCTACGATGGAAGCTGAGTACATTGCTGCAAATGATGCCGCCAAGGAAGCCGTCTGGATGAAGAAGTTCGTCTCGGAGCTAGGAGTAGTTCCAACCATTATTGATCCAATACCTTTGTATTGTGACAATAATGGGGCAATGGCGTTAGCCAAGGAGCCCAGATCCCATCAGCGGTCCAGACATATCCTAAGGCGCTTTCATTTGATCCGGGAGATTGTAGATCGCCGCGAGATCGAGATTAAGAGAGTAGACACAAAGAACAACGCCGCGGATCCACTCACCAAGGCCCTCCCTCAGCCACAGCATGAGCGACTTTTTGAGATGTTGCGTATGAGATACGCCAATAACTGGCCATAGTGCAAGTGGGAGATTGTTGGATATATGTATGCCCTAAAGGCCATTATGTGATAGTGGATGTATCTATACATGTATATATATTCAGTTTGCATTCGTGCTCGACATGATAGTATGCTATCTGGTTATTCTTTATCTGACATGTTGATTTCATCATGCTTTTATTCATTCATACATGCAGATGAAGCCCTGAAGATATCGGCTTGACTACTCTGATTATGATGGAGATCATACTAGTGGGACATCTGTAGTCTATAAGCATATCCTGGAACGTCCCTAGTCGTAGGTATATCAAGACGGGGCATTGATATACCAGAGTAGACTAGCGTATATGATACTAGACCCATACGATGGGCGATGAATGTTCCCACATTCATCGATGTTTGACATCAAGATCATATACGGGTGCTCAGTGGTGACTGGGTACACTGGACGGACTCACCGAGAACTCCTATATGGAATTATATCTATCGTCGGATAGCAGTTCTCAGGTGACACTGGTACAGGTTAGTTTGTAGACCCGAGATCGTCATGGAGTCTTGTGTGTTCTCCCACTGCACTTTGATTGCCACCCTACCACGGCTCTACTGAGTCGTGCAAACAGGTGACCGTTGGGTACAGTCCCGAGACACACGAAGACGATGAGCGATAGGAGGGGTTTCGTCTCTCCCGGTATTGGGAGTTGATGCTGTGCAGTGCCCGACTGGTTATAACAGCAAGTCCCTGGCCAGGGCTTCTGAGATTTGCTGATAAGTGTTATCAGTAGTTTCTCGATCTGTTATAGACCATTCACCGACACGACTTATTGAGTTATTGGGGTCGACATGACCATCCCTAGGCTCGATATGCAGCATATCTGACGAAGAGACCGGACTGTACGGTAGTGTTACCGGATGGCTCGACGGGAGTTGTAGCAGGTTCGCTTGTTGTCTTCTGATCGCTCAATACCCGGGTGGCCGTTATGTTTAGCTGACCGCTTGCGGCTTGAGGGTACTTGATATGATCATTACCCTCTGCCGGTGTATTGACGAGTCTTAGAGTCCCATAGAGGAGTTACCCAGTCCAGGCGATACGTTGTGCTGCGCATATGCGATATGCGCATGCACCCGATTGAAATGTGCGTATATGATACCGAACATTGATCGGGTGAACTGCTTTTGGTGGGGTCATATGAGATATGACCGGATTGATAAATCAAGTGTTGATTTATCATTTAACCATTAGTTTTCTCACTTAAAACATTTCTAGGGTTTGATGGATGTAAGCATGCATGCATGTGTTTCTTTATTTTCATTCTAGATTCATGCACATGTGAATGTGCATACATGCATACATACATACACCCATCCATCATGGTTGTTAGCATATGGAAATGGTGGCAATGCAAGACTTACACCATGGATTAAATAATGGATAATTATTTAATTTTGGTTTTAAAGTTAAATGAAAAAGAAAAGGATAATCATGTTAGTTTCCACACTCTTCTTCTAACCTAACCTAGCTCAACTACCACTAACCTATGGTTATCCTTCTCTTTATCATTCTAAACCCAAGTTAAATTAACTATCTATCATTTAATCATGGTTGAAGTCAAGAAGGAATAAAAATATATATAGTGATATATATTTCTTTCTCTTGTTTAACTCAAGGTTATCTTGTTACCTCTTGCAAAGAAAGGCCACCATCTTCATCTTCCTTCATCTTTTTCTCTCTAGGTTTTTCTAGTAAGTTAAATACAATCAAAGAAAGGTTTTTGAAGTGAGATCCAAAGCCACAACACCATTCTACACAAATCTAGCCAACTTGATTAGAGCGTTTCCTTTGATTTTACAAAGTAGCGAGCTTGGACGGAGATCTCCGTGGTGGATCGTCGTGGACACAAGGGGAGTTCAAGAGGACCTCGATTCAACACCCAAGACACCAAGGAGTCTTGCAAAGGGGAGCTACAAAGGTTGTAGCCTTCAAACCCTAGTCTTTACTAGCTTAAAGTTTTGATAACCCTAATTTTCTAGGATCTATCCTTTGCATGTTAGCTTAGCACCTTAAAAATACAAACTTTGAGACATGTGATGCTTGAAAACTCTTCATAGGGTGCTATACTAACCTTACACTATACAAACCTTATTGTCCAGTCCCTCCCTCCCACCTACGCCCAGTTTATTCTGAACTTCAATATTCAAAGAAAAGAAGTTGAACTTTCAGAACTCCTTAACATGTTGAGGGGTGAAGAGGGCACCTTTCAGAAGGCAAGGGAAACACCCACTATGTTTGTTCGCGGTACTTCTTCTTCCGGGTCCAAGGCTAAAACCAAAGGAAAGAAGAATAAGGCCGCCAACAGACCTAGAGGAGGTGTTAGTAAGGTGGGAGGGAAGGGAAAGAAAAATTTTACGGTACCGGTAGTGGCCCAGGATGAGTGCTTCCATTGTCACAGGAAAGGGCACTGGAAAAAGGATTGCAAGGCGTTGAACGCCAAGAACCAGGAACCGATGCAAGCTGTGGCTTCGACTTCAGGTGTGTTTGTAATTGAGAATTGTCTGTCAATCAACTCTACTTCCTGGGTATTGGATACCGGATCAGGATCTCATATATGCAATTCATTGCAGGCACTGAGAAACCGTAAAGTGCTGAAGGATGGTGATATGACCCTGATGGTTGCTAACGGAGCTAGCGTGGGAGCTGTGTCCGTAGGGGATTATCACCTGGGATTGACGAGTGGACACATTTTGGTTTTACATAACTGTTTTTGTGTACCCATCTTAACGTGTAATATCATATATGTTTCCTTATTATCAAATAAAGGTTATGATTTCACGTTTGTAAGTGATTTTGTTAACATCCACCTTAATCATAGTTTGATTGGGTCCGGTACAATGGATAACGGTATATATGTCTTAAACCAACTCCAAATTTTCAATATCCAGAACACACTAAAAAGAAAGTCTCCAGATTTAAATAAAGCTTTCTTATGACATTGTAGACTGGGTCACATCAATGAGAGAAGGTTGACTAAGTTACATAGAGAAGGATATTTGGACTCGTTCGAATATCAAACTTATGCCACTTGTCAATCTTGTTTCAAAGGAAAGATGACAAAGACTCCAATTACTGGACATGGAGTAAGAGCGAGCGAGCTCTTAGGACTCATACACAGCGATGTATGTGGTCCAATGTCTACACATGCAAGAGGTGGTTTTTCCTATTTTATTACTTTCACGGATGAGTACTCAAGGTACGGATTCATTTATCTGATGAAACATAAATATAAGGCTTTTGAGAAATTCCAAGAGTATAAGAATGAAGTAGAAAACCAAACCGGCAAAAGTATCAAGACACTAAGATCTGATCGAAGTGGTGAATACTTGAGTGCCGAGTTCCTAGGTTACCTAAAAGAGAAAGGAATTCTCTCTCAGCTTACTCCTCCATACACTCCACAGCATAACGGTGTATCGGAGAGACAGAATCGAACCCTATTAGAGATGGTACGATCCATGATGAGTAATGCTGAGTTACCGCGATCTTTTTGGGGTTATGCGCTAGAATCAGCGGCATATATTTTGAACATGGTGCCTACCAAGACTGTGCCTACCACTCCATATCAGATGTGGAGTAGGAAGAAACCCCATCTACAGTATATAAAGATTTGGGGATGTCCAGCTTTTGTTAAAAAGCAGCATGTGGACAAGCTCGAGGCACGATCAGTAAAGTGTATGTTTGTGGGATATCCAAAGAACTCCAGGGGATATCTATTCTATTACACAGAGGAACAAAAGGTATTTGTTTCTCGTAATGCCCATTTTCTAGAACATCAGTTTTTAGAAAAGGAATCAGTGGGAGCGAAATAGAACTGGAAGAAATTCCAGAATCACAAACTAATACTGAAAGTTTGGTTGAACCGGTAGTTCAAGAAGAACAGGACATTCCCGCACCACTCCGCAGGAGTAGTAGGCCGTCTCATCCGCCTGAGAGATACTATGGGTTTCTCATAGATGGGGATAGAGAGGATTGCATCATAGATAATGATGAACCTACTGGCTTCCAGCAGGCCATCCAGAGCGGCGACTCGGTACGATGGCTAGATGCAATGCGGACCGAAATGGAGTCCATGTACACCAACAAAGTATGGACTTTGGACTTTGCTCCAGATGGGGTAAAACCCATAGGATGCAAATGGATCTTCAAGAAAAAGATTGGTGTAGATGGACAGGTGGAAACCTATAAGGCTAGACTTGTTGCAAAGGGTTTTCGTCAAAGACCTGGTTTGGACTATAACGAAACTTTTTCTCCAGTGGCTATGCTCAAATCCATTCGGGTCCTTCTTGCTATTGCTTCCTTCCATGATTATGAAATCTGGCAGATGGACGTAAAGACGGCTTTTCTGAATGGAAATTTAGAAGAGTGCGTCTATATGGATCAGCCAGAGGGTTTCAATCAGAGTGGGAGCAGCAGGAAAGTATGCAAGTTGCTTAAGTCCATTTATGGACTAAAGAAGGTATCGCGGAGTTGGAACATCTGTTTTGATGAAACAGTCAAAGTATATGACTTTATCAAAAATCCAGATGAACCGTGCATATATAGTAAAGTTGTAGCAAGAACTGTCGTATTCCTCGTCTTGTACGTGGATGACATTTTATTGATAGGAAATGACATTCCTATGCTACAATCTGTCAAAGGATTCTTGTCACACAGGTTCTCCATGAATGACCTGGGTGATGCCTCTTACATTCTGGGGATCCGGATCTATCGTGATAGATCCAAGAGGATGTTGGGACTTTCGCAGTCCAGGTATATCGACAGTGTACTGAAAAGATTCTGTATGGAAGATTTTAAGCGCGGTAATCTACCGGCTTGTCTCGGAATCACCCTATCCAAAGAGATGTCTCCCAAGACTGATTTGGAAAGGGAACGCATGTCTATTATACCCTACGCTTATGCGGTAGGCTATATAATGTATGTGATGTTGTGCACCAGACCAGATATAGCTTACGCACTGAGCGTAGTAAGCCGGTATCAGTCAGACCCAGGGGAGAAGCACTGGATAGCAGTAAAGAACATTCTCAAGTACCTGAGGAGGACTAAGGAGATGTTCTTGGTTTATGGCGGAAAAGACCTCAGGATGGAGGCCTATGCTGATTCCGGCTTCCAGAGTGATAAGGACGATTCCAAGTCCATGTCAGGTTATGTCTTTACCCTCAATGGAGGGGCGGTGTGCTGGAAGAGCTCCAAGAAGGACACCGTTGCTGACTCGATGATGGAAGCGGAGTATATTGCTACTTGCGATGCCGCAAAAGAAGCGGTCTGGATGAAGAAGTACCTAACAGAACTTCAGGTGGTTCCTACCATTGTTGATCCAATACCTCTGTATTGTGACAACAACGGAGCTATAGCTTTAGTGAAGGAACAAAGGTCCCATCAGAAGTCCAGACACATCTTAAGGCGGTATCACCTGATCAGGGAGATCATTGATCGTCAGGAGATCGAAGTTCGGAGAGTTGCTACTGAAGAGAACAATGCTGATCCATTCACAAAGGCACTACCTCATATTCAGTTCGAGAGGCTACTCGAGATTATCGGTCTTCGATATGCCAGTACATGGCCCTAGTGCAAGTGGGAGATTGTTAGTGTATATGCCCTAGGGGCCATTATTGTATCATACTAGTTTGTATATTACTTAATGGAAGCTTGGGATATTCACATGTATATAACAGTCTTGCTAAACATGGTAGTATGCTACTTGGTTTTTCTATCTTAATATGTGAGTATACGTATTGATAGAGCTCTTAGGATCTTGCCTGACTACCAGCGTTGTGATGGCCGTCACACTAGTGGGGGCGCTTCTCATCCCAGTTGGGAAGATGGTCTGTCCCGCAGCCATCAGTACGTCGTACTGGAGATAGTATACAGGTGCTCATTGGGTTACGGGTACACCGGACAGGACTCGCGGGGAACTGTTGGTTGGTATTATACCCGACGTCAGTTAACAGTTCTCAGGTGACATAAGTACAGCATAGTCCGCAGACTTGACACTGCTACTTCGCCTCGAGTGTGACCCACTGTTCTTAGATTGCTACCCTACCACGGCTCAAAGGAGTCGTGCAAACAGGTAGCAGTTGGGTGCAGTCCCGAGCACTTGGAGGCGGTGGGGGTTAGACAGGATTCGTCTCTCCCGGTATTGGGGGTTGATATCACGCTGTGTCAGAGAGCCATTACGCAAAGTCCCTGGCCAGGGCAAGCGAAGTTTGCTGGTAGGTTCCAGTAGTTTCTCAGGGTGTAATGGGCTTCGCTCCGACACGACTTATACCGCTATTAGGGGACTGACGCTTGCTGCCCCCTGGGCCCGATATGCGATAGTCTTAGACGAACAGACCGGACTGTACGGAGATTGTTACATCAGACTCAGTAGGAGTTCGGATGGGTTTCATCATCGGCCTTCTTATCGACATCTACCTGGGGACCGTTACGTACAGCTAGTGCCGCTTACGGTCTATGGTTAAACCCACTGCCAGCGTAGTAGTCAAGTCTCTAGTGTCCCACACAGAGAGTTTCCCTACTCCAGGCGAAACGATATAGAGGTTGTATGGTTTTACGACAAGGGTTCGGACGCATACGTGTGTTTACGCACGTACGACATCCGGACAGTTTTTACTAGTCGGCTTTGGTTTAAGCCAGTTTCTAGTATCCGGGTATTGGATTTATACAGTTTAAATTTTTTCCGTGTTCTCACGGATAGGAGGGGCGTTCTCGTAATTGCGCGAGAAGCTTCTAGAAGATGGTGACTTGGGGGTTAAGGTGGCATATGCATTAAATGAGATTAGTGACTAATTTGAGTGATTCATCCATGTCATTAATGCATCATAAATGCTTAATAACTCATGGAGATGAATCACCCATTAGATATTGATGGAGCATGGTTGTTAAATCATTTATTTGATTTATCTTGATATTGTTTTTGCTTCATAAATATTATGAGAGATCAATATATCATTCTATTCTCTTGCTCACTTTCTCTCTCCTCAAGCTCTCCCTCTTCAAACCTTAATCCTCCCCTCTCATGTGTTGAGACCAAGGATTGGAGTAGACTACTTAATCCTTAACCATTCTCTATATCACCTAGGTTACTTAGATTAGCGATTTAAGAAACCTAGTCACCTCAAGTTAGAGGTGAAGCTTGTAGTAAAGCTCTCGGGTGGATCTTCTACTACATAGAGAAGGCCGGAGAGGACATGGCGTACGACAAGACGAAGGACTCGGTTCTTTAGGTATAATCACTTATCATAGTAGTTAACTCTTCTATGGTTTTTTGTAGTTATTGTTTATGCAAAGATTCTCGGTTAGTCGATGTTTACGCCTAAAACAAGATCGTTTTTCATTATTCCGCCTCCCCGCAAGTCGTGGGGAGTTGTACATCGACTTACAATTGCACTCTCCAAATGGCTGACCGTTCAATCTGTTGGGCCACGGCAGCGCCCCGGCCGTCTTACGGAGGCCAAAATGCGGAATCAAAATTTTTCCTTACTCGGAAACCGGCGCTACCGCGGACAATGAAAAACCCGGATCGTTAACCATTAACCTATGCTAGCTAACAAGAGATGGGATGAGAGATGTATACCGAGTGATCCGAGTCCTCCGGTCTTCTCGTCATCGTCCCGATCTCCCGCGGAAAGTCTTGCCTCCACATCGTCGCCTCCTCGCCGGAAGGGCACCACATCGCCTGCGTCTTTTAAGGGCTCCCGCCTCGATACCGAGGCAACTCGGGCATGAAGCCGGCAACTCGACATGCTCAAAATATGCTGTAGAATGTGTAGTAGATCATGCTAGTCTCATTTGGGGTTTGTAGTTGCCTTGATGGAGGAATGGGGTTAGGAAAAATGGTGCTTTCATTTTTCCAAAACAAGAAGAAGAAGGAGATGAAGAATTCCTCAGAAAACAAAGATGAACTCTCTCATTCTTTTCTTTCTCTCAAGTGTTCTTTCTTTCATCTAGTGAGAATGATCATCATGTGGAGGAATGAGAATACCAACCATAAGAAGGGAGGTGAGTGTAGGATAAGAGAAGAGGTGACCACATACAAAACATCAACCATACTTCTCACTATTAAACCCATTCCCTCTCAAATCTCAATTAAAGCACCATCATGGATGAAAGATGCTAAACATATCATAATGAATATATATGCAAGAAACCCCCCCCCCACAAATGTTATTTGCACAATTGCAAATAACCTCCCTCCATCGGAAAAGTCCGGCCGGGAAAGAACAAAGGAAAACCGGCCGGAACGGAATGCAAACTGGCAACTCCAGAAAACTGGTCCCGTAATAAATTACAGGAAAACCCCGATACTGTGCATACACACCCGCATCTGTATTTCGTCCGGATACAAATGCAATGAGACAAAATCTACACTGTACTATACTAGGATCCGGCTTAAACCAAAGCCGGCTAGTAATATCCGTTCGATCCTGATCCATGCAATACCGCACGTATCAGATCGAACCCTGCCATATAACTATACGGCCACTAGTACAAAACTGTCCGATCCTGATCCGTGCAATACCGCACGTATCTGATCGGACCCTGCCATATCTCCATACGGCCTCTACAGCGTTTCGCCCGAAAGCTTGAGTAACTGAAAGTGTGGTGGACTCTAAAGACTCGTCAATACTATGGCTGTGGATTTAACCACTAGCACGTCAGAGGTATTAGCCAATACATGACGGGCCACCAGCTATTGACCAAAAGGGACGTCGATGAGCGAACTCATCCTGACACCCTACTGAGCCTGTCAGTGACAATATCCGTACAGTCCGGTCCGTTCGTCTATGAGCATCACATGTCGGGCCTAGGGGGTTGGTAAAAGTCAGACCCCTAAAAGCGGTACAAGTCGTGTCGGAGTGTAGCCTAGAACGTCCTGAGATACTACTGGAATACCTACCAGTAAATCTCCTGCCTCGGCCGAGGGCTTTGCATAATGGCTCTCCTAGACACAACGCGACCTCACCCCCAATACCGGGAGAGACGAACCCCTGAAGATCCGCTCACTGCCTCCATGTGGCTCGGGACTGTACCCAACTAAAACCTGTTTGCACGACTCCTTTGAGCCATGGTAGGGTAGTAATCAAAGTACAGTGGGAACTCACACGAGACAAATGACGATCCCCAGGTCGATGAACTAACCTGTACACATGTCACCAGGGAACTGCTATCTAACGTCAGGTATAAGACCAACTAGCATGTTCCCGGCGAGTCCTGTCCGGTGTACTCATAACCCAATGAGCACCTGTATACATCTTAGGTGAACCAACTGACACCAGTGGCTTATGAGACCGGCCACCGCCCCTCGTCGGGGTCTCGACTGTATACACTAGTCTACTAATGGAGTATCGATGCCCTGTCTCGAAACTCCTACGACTAGGGACCTTTTAAGGATGTGCTTATAGACTACCAGCTCCCACGTATATGATCGCCATCATACTGCTGGTAGTCAAGCAAGAATCCTAGGGGCTCTATCAACGTGTAATAGCGACATGTCAGGTCACCTAAAGCAGTACACGATGATAAAGATAAACCAGATAGCATACTATCATCTCGAGTAAGACTGTCCTACCGGGATAGGTCCTCCCTCAATCATTGCAATCACGTGCCTGTGATCCAATAATTGACTCTGAGGGCACTATCTCCAACAATCTCCCACTTGCACTCAAGGCTAATTATTGCGATACCGCATACTCACAGCCCGTGTGATACCGAACACCCAACTCCTCTACTAGTCAGTCTCACAAAGCTCGTTTGCGAAACTATTGTGTTCAAGGAATAGCCTCAGCGAGTGGATCCGCTGTGATGTTTCTTTCTATGTCTCTCTATATCTCAAGTTCGCGGAGAAAACCATCTCCCGAAATGAGCAATACCTGTCTTAGAATGTCTGGATGTCTGATGGGACCTAGCTCATAAATGAACTCCAAATCCAAACTTCTTAGACTGTATCGTCAACTGAACTTAATCAGTATCCTGCGCCATGCCACCCTCAGTATTGCCTTGGACCACCTGTCCAAAATACTGCCCCTCGTCAGAAGGGAAAACTATAACTCTGACAACCTCCTTGTCGTCCATGTCACCTTGGAAGCCTGGAATGATTACTGTCTCCCAAATGAGGCTGTCGTTATCATATCCCTAGAACATCAACTTATGTTCTAAAACTGCTTCCGACCGTTTCTCCAGGATTGGATTAATATCAACTTATTGCATCTACTGCAAGAACAACATCTGGTGTGGTACTTGACATCTCATGATTGACTCAATTGCCTAAGCAAGTGATCTGCCAATCATGAGTATCCCTCTCCCCTTTTGTCTATAAGACACCTTTAGAGAGGGTGACTCCATTACCTGCAGGTACACTACCATGCCAGGAGTCGTCCATTCTAAATACTCTTAGAATGCTGTCTAAGTACCCAGATTGGGAAACCACCCAAATCTAGATATAAAACCATAGATCTAGTAACCAGTATGTCAGATAGTATGTCCAAGTCCCATGTGGAGAAACCACTGTGTGACGACCAAAGTATAACCGATCGTAGTATAGGAATTTCCTTTCCTACTCTGTGTATGTCATCCAAATACCATGACATCACACCCTACTACCTTCTCAACAGATCCATCCCCTATTCTGATGACGTCAAACCTATGACTGTCACATCAGAAATAGATGATCTATCTCCGCTACATCTGCTTTAGTCTATAAACAGACATAAGCCTGATGTCCACCAATGCTTCCGCTGCTCCCACTGACTACGACAACCCTCTGCCAGAGTCATATAGACGTGCACTTCTAAAACTAGTTTAGAACGACGCTATACTCATCCTCCTGCCGGGTCTCGTAGCCTGGAACAACAACAATGGCAAGTGTGGGTAAACAAGAACTTCCCTGTCACCATCCTTGAGGCTACCGGAGTACCTCTCGGGTGCCTGAAGTTACCCACCTTATCTGCGGAGTGGCCAATGGAATGTCAAAACAGATTGAATCTTTAGGTTCCTTATCAAATCTTCAGTAATCGTTCGCGGTTCTGGAATCACTTCCAGTTCTACCATACTCCCACTACTGTTTTTGAAAAAAATCCATTTTTAATAAAACTGTGGCGAGTCTAGAACAATATAACTATTGATCTTCCAGATGGTAGAAAGTCAACCCTCGTCATAGCCTGGGTCAACCCGCAAACAGCCATTACAGAAACGTGCCTTGAGTTGTCCAGTGTCTGGTTTTAAGCATAAGCCGGACAACTCCCCGTACCTTAACATCGTTAAGATATGAACTGTTCTATATCCAATGTAGAACCAGAGGCACTGATTCAATTGAACCAGATTCAAATCATGCAGGTATCTCCAGTGCATGTAAACTAAATGGAAGGAGGCCGATCAGCGTTACTCAACTTAGGAATGCTTCCAATTATGAGTAACCTGAAAGAGAGAAGCAATTTCTCTTTATCATTACTATCAACTGAATACCATACACAAGTATCTACATCTTCGATCACTTTGAAGAATCCCGATACTTGCTATACCTGGTTCTCTACTCTATTCAAATACCTATAACTCCTCAAAACTTAGACCCTGTGTTTCCACGAAACACATGTCTAAGAACTAGAGAAGTTAAAAGTAAACAGAATATAGTATGAGGACCAACCCCTCTGTCCTAATGGACACTGGACAACATACAATACTCTGTATAAGTCCGCTGAGTCTAACAACTCTTTCACTGTGTGTCGTAGGTTGAAAACTGTACTTATGGTTAAGAAGAATTACACCGCTGTTTAATGCTCCTTACCTAACCATCCACTGATATAGGTAAATGTCACTGACATAATTACAAAAGGTATATCTCACTCTATGAAAATAGACGTACAGATACATCGATTTGAAATTGGTGCATAACAGCGGATATTCAAAACCAAATGTTTGCCGACCGGCAAACAGTCCAGGTGATTTCCTCAAATATCACCGATTACAACGAATCCCGATATAATGAGGATGATCACCCAATTCCCAATAACTTACTCCCACTCATCATCTGTAAAACCATACAGATGTGAGAATCCAATCTCGTAAATACATACCCTGGAGTAAGTGTCTAATCGGGAAATCAGTTTTCTATTAACAGTACACAGTGAAACTGAAATATTGAAATGTTTCGATGGGGTATCCTGGTATTCCTAGTAATGCCTCTACCATTATCCAGATTCACAACTATAACCGTATAATTCTTTGCCACCTCTCCAAATCCCTTTATATGTCTTTAGTCATTACCTTCTGCACACCCCTTAGGCCAAATGGTTTTCTTCCTTCCCTACCTTTCGGCACCAGCCTATGGTTTGGAAGAAGACTATCCAATAAGCATAATGGGTGTACTGTCCTAGTCCTAGGAGCACTCGCAATGCGAGAGAAGGTGAAGATAAAAGACAACCGAATAAACCTTATTCCTATTTCTCCTGAACCAGAATCCATCCCCGAACTGGAACAAGTTCCTTTCGAGTTCGTATATAACCATACGATGGAGTATCCAAATAAACTGTGGATCTTCGTAGTGATACGGAGTGTCCTAGAGAAATACAAAGGTAATTTAGGATTGGCGAAGAAATACTTGGTTTGGTCGTGAATAGCAGTCGCAATTTACTTTGCCCTCTTACTAATCCCTTGCTTTGTCTTAACTTAATACCTTCTGCACACCATCGTTATGCTAATTGGTTTTCTTCATTCCCTACCGGTCGGCACCAGCCTAAGGTTTGGAAGAAGACTATCCAATTTGCATAATAGGTGTGCTATCTCCTAAACCAAGGAGTACTCACAATGAGAGAAGGTGAAAAGAAAAGACAACTGAATAATCCTATTCGTTTTCTCCAGAACCAGAAACCATCCTCGAAGTCCTTCGAGTTTGTATATAACCATACGATGGTTTTGTCCAATGGAAGTGGACGTTTGTAGTAATACGGGGTGTCCTGGAGAAAAGGGTAAAAGTAGGAGTGGCAATGAGGTTTGCAACTCTGACAATCCAAAAGCCTGTGTTAAGAAGGTTCGGTCAACTTGGTCACTGAGTCATAGTCTTAGGGTCGGGTCAATGGTCGCTGCCAGAGAGAGAGAGAAAAGAAACACTCAGCGTGCACTCTAACCTAGATCAGAATGGTTATAACTTTGTCTAATCTGGAAACCTCCCACTGTTCCTCAAATTCTCCTCCAAACCTGAAAGAAGAATTAGTCGTGGTCACCCGAGGAGTAAACTAACTCATCAGTGGGAATCGGGATCCAACTATCATCGCATGATAACTTGACGGAATCCACTCAAGTCACCACACTCCAGAAGGTATGCGCATGCCTGGCAAGTTTCAGTTCTTTTGAAACTCCCGATGTTTGTTTTTACCCCTAGGACCCAAGTGACCTTGACGAATAATCAACAAATCAAAAGGTCCTATTCAAGTTCAACCCGTCATTATCTTGATTGCGTTAAACCCACCCGCACGACCCTTGACGAATAATCAACAAAGTCGTACGACTGTCCTAACCAATCCACATATCCATACGACAGAAAGCATTACAGAGCTACCGCACACTACGCCTCGGCGAATAGCAACGACAAACGTAGCGCGAATACTAAGCAATACTAATCTGAAATGACGGAGGGCTACGGCTGGTTTTTGGCGAAAAACCTTTAACGTAATGAACTTGATATCGTTGAAGGAACCGGATAACTTTTTATAAAAATATAGTGACGAAAACTTTTGCTAAAGAGGTCACTCCCGGTGAAGGGATCTCGGCTCTTTCCCCATAGAATGAGGTGCAGGATATTCCAACTGAATACCACGATGCAAAGCAAAAGTAATCGGCTATAGTGAAGTTAATGCCCTGACGCAAACTTCTGTCCAAGGGGTCACTCCCGGTGAAGGGATCTCGGCCCTTGCCTCGTCGACTGAGGAGCAGGATATTCCAAATGAATACCACGATGCAAAACAAAAGTGAACGTCCTTGCAATAACAGCTTTTTGAAAAACGTTCCAACAACATCAGAATAGGTTTGTTTATCTTGCATTGATCCGAATCAACGCAGTCCCATCAATTGATCACACCACAAAGAACGAAAATATACTGATGTACGTATATGCCATCCGCATTCGCCACTGGGTCCCGTCATCACCCGTTAGGTTACTTAACTAACGACAGAGTGGGGACTGGACTAGCGCGGATGCAAAACATATACAACATCTACTAATATATATACCAATATATTATATTCGCTCAAGGCGTGATAAGAATGCAACATCACAGAAATGTACAGTATCACAGAACAATATAGATATCTGGAAGCCCCGGGTTTCACAGAGC
Source organism: Agapanthus africanus (assembly GCA_030015575.1). Lineage (NCBI taxonomy): Eukaryota > Viridiplantae > Streptophyta > Magnoliopsida > Asparagales > Amaryllidaceae > Agapanthus > Agapanthus africanus. The sequence goes on from CM057351.1 coordinate 112,453,002, forward strand.
CGCTGCTGAAACCCGACGTTCCCCTGGTCGTGTGGATAGCCTGTGCAATGAAATCCTAGACCCATACGGGCGCAGCAAGTCACCCGCCAAAACCTGAAGCGAGGCAGCCCCCTTCAGCTCCGTGAATGGACCACCCAGCACTTCATGGAATCCGGTAACTTGGGCACCCCTCCTGGGTCATCCTGTACCCCCTACGAGTGCGGCGAATAGCCCGCCAATCCTAGAGTGAAGCCCCCTCCGTCTCAATGCCATGAGATGCGGGCCCGTTGCCCTCTAGAACCCGGCTATCCGTGCACCCCTCCGCGGGGTAATCCTAGTACAGAAAGTAAAATATACATACACCGGGTACATCGACCGCAACCAGGTCGTGCCCCAAAAGAATAATACAAACAGGCAGTGACGACAGTCCACATGTCGGACGCTCGCCCCGCAATATCAAATGTACATAATACAAGTAAACTGTACTAGCATTGCATCCAGGCTATCCCCCACGACCTATCCGCAACATCACAGCATAAACATAGAACATCAACGTGAAAATCACGTTCGCAAATCCGTCTAACCGGCCTACAGCAGTTAGACAGGATTTACCGATCAATTGATATTCACGGTCGTAGATATAATGTAAATACTGTGAAATAATGTGTTTAAAATATCCGATCGATCAAACAATTAACAAGTGGGCCCCCAACCAATACTGTAGCAGTCACAGAAAACCTGGGCCCAAATTTAATATTCCAAAACACCTAATTGTAGCCCAGAAGCCCACTGGAGAATTTCGAAGCATTGACCAAGTCAACCTGCGGCGGAACCGCGGCAACAATGGGGGTTTTGCCGCGGTTCCGCGCTCTAGTTGATGGATCATTGTCTCGAATTTTCCCAGAGTTCTTAGAACTCCCGGCACATCATTCTGAGATCACCTGAAAAATTTTTAGAGCTCGGAAAAAATCGACAGAAAACTGATGTGAACTAAAATACGGTTTTTGGGATTTTGGTCGATCGGATAAGTAAAACGCATTAGAACAAGCTAGGCAAGGTTAATGGCGTGGCTCTGATACCATGTTGCGCCACGGCAGCGCCCCGGCCGTCTTACCGAGGCCAAAATGCGGAATCAAAATTTTTCCTTACTCGGAAACCGGCGCTACCGCGGACAATGAAAAACCCGGATCGTTAACCATTAACCTATGCTAGCTAACAAGAGATGGGATGAGAGATGTATACCGAGTAATCCGAGTCCTCCGGTCTTCTCGTCATCGTCCCGATCTCCCGCGGAAAGTCTTGCCTCCACATCGTCGCCTCCTCGCCGGAAGGGCACCACATCGCCTGCGTCTTTTACGGGCTCCCGCCTCGATACCGAGGCAACTCGGGCATGAAGCCGGCAACTCGACATGCTCAAGATATGCTGTAAAATGTGTAGTAGTTCATGCTAGTCTCATTTAGGGTTTGTAGTTGCCTTGATGGAGGAATGGGGTTAGGAAAAATGGTGCTTTCATTTTTCCAAAACAAGAAGAAGAAGGAGATGAAGAATTCCTCACAAAACAAAGATGAACTCTCTCATTCTTTTCTTTCTCTCAAATGTTCTTTCTTTCATCTAGTGAGAATGATCATCATGTGGAGTAATGATAATACCAACCATAAGAAGGGAGGTGAGTGTAGGATAAGAGAAGAGGTGACCACAAACAAAACATCAACCATACTTCTCACTATTAAACCCATTCCCTCTCAAATCTCAATTAAAGCACCATCATGGATGAAAGATGCTAAACATATCATAATGAATATATATGAAAGAAACCCCCCCCCCCCACAAATGTTATTTGCACAATTGCAAATAACCCCCCTCCATCGGAAAAGTCCGGCCGGGAAGAACAAAGGAAAACCGGCCGGAACGGAATGCAAACTGGCAACTCCAGAAAACTGGTCCCGTAATAAATTACAGGAAAACCCCGATACTGTTCATACACACCCGCATCTGTATTTCGTCCGGATACAAATGCAATGAGACAAAATCTACACTGTACTATACTAGGATCCAGCTTAAACCAAAGCCGGCTAGTAATATCCGTTCGATCCTGATCCATGCAATACCGCACGTATCAGATCGAACCCTGCCATATAACTATACGGCCACTAGTACAAAACTGCCCGATCCTGATCCGTGCAATACCGCACGTATCTGATCGGACCCTGCCATATCTCCATACGGCCTCTACATCGTTTCGCCCGAAAGCTTGAGTAACTGAAAGTGTGGTGGACTCTAAAGACTCGTCAATACTATGGCTGTGGATTTAACCACTAGCACGTCAGAGGTATTAGCCAATACATGACGGGCCACCAGCTATTGACCAAAAGGGACGTCGATGAGCGAACTCATCCTGACACCCAACTGAGCCTGTCAGTGACAATATCCGTACAGTCCGGTCCGTTCGTCTATGAGCATCGCATGTCGGGCCTAGGGGGTTGGTAAAAGTCAGACCCCCAAAAGCGGTACAAGTCATGTCGGAGTGTAGCCCAGAACGTCCTGAGATACTACTGGAATACCTACCAGTAAATCTCCTGCCTCGACCGAGGGCTTTGCGTAATGGCTCTCCTAGACACAGCGCGACCTCACCCCCAATACCGGGAGAGACGAACCCCTGAAGATCCGCTCACTGCCTCCATGTGGCTCGGGTCTGTACCCAACTAAAACCTGTTTGCACGACTCCTTTGAGCCGTGGTAGGGTAGTAATCAAAGTACAGTGGGAACTCACACGAGACAAATGACGATCCCCAGGTCGATGAACTAACCTGTACACATGTCACCAGGGAACTGCTATCTGACGTCAGGTATAAGACCAACTAGCATGTTCCCGGCGAGTCCTGTCCGGTGTACTCATAACCCAATGAGCACCTGTATACATCTTAGGTGAACCAACTGACACCAGTGGCTTATGAGACCGGCCACCGTCCCTGGTCGGGGTCTCGACTGTATACACTAGTCTACTAATGGAGTATCGATGCCCTGTCTCGAAACTCCTACGACTAGGGACCTTTTAAGGATGTGCTTATAGACTACCAGCTCCCACGTATATGATCGCCATCATACTGCTGGTAGTCAAGCAAGAATCCTAGGGGCTCTATCAACGTGTAATAGCGACATGTCAGGTCACCTAAAGCAGTACACGATGATAAAGATAAACCAGATAGCATACTATCATCTCGAGTAAGACTGTCCTACCGGGATAGGTCCTCCCTCAATCATTGCAATCACGTGCCTGTGATCCAATAATTGACTCTGAGGGCACTATCTCCAACACAATCACCAAAGATAAGGGTGAACTGGAGGATGTTTTGATAAAAGTCGAGGAATTCATATTCCCTGTGGACTTTATTGTTCTCGATACATAACCTGAAGCGAACCCATAGAATCAAATTCTGGTGATTTTGGGTCGACCATTCCTTGCCACTTCCAATGCTGTCATTAATTGTCGAAACGGTTCAATGAACCTATCTTTTGGAAAAATGACAATTGAACTGAACATCTATAAAATTGGAAGTCAGCCGTCTGAACCCTCTGTTCATATACTTGATGTCTGTTCTGTCCACGAGATTGCTACCGAAAGATGCGAGGTTGATGTACTTTGCTTTGAAAATCTCGACGACACTAGCACATCAATGTTTGATCTTTCACATCTTAGTGAGGACACTCTTTCCACTCCTGAGTCTGAAACTTTTAACTCTTCACTTTCCGAGTCTGTATCCTTTGCAGGCTACGAGCTTCTTCGTGACTCTGAATATCATTCGCTGACCCCACCTTCTATAGTTTCTCCGCCAGCATTAGATCTCAAACTTTTACCTTCTCACCTTAAATATGCATATTTAGTTGAGAATGAGTCTTTACCTATTATCATATCAGCTTCTCTAGCCCTAGAGCAAGAGAATGCTCGTTTGACGGTATTGAGATCTAATAGGCAGGCGTTTGGTTGGATTATGGCTGACATCAAAGGGATTAGTCCTTTGATTGTAGAACGTCATATAACTAATGGATGAAACCAAGCCAACCCGAGAACCACAGAGACGGTTAAATCCCGTCATGAAGGATGCGGTAAAGAAAGAGATCGTCAAATGCCTTGACAATGGTATCATTTACCCAATCTTCGATAGCCAATGGGTAAGTCCAATTCATGTCGTCCCTAAGAAATCTGGCATCACGGTCATAACAAATGAGGCAAATGAGTTAATCAAGACAAGCACTTAAAATGAGTGGCGTGTATGCATTGATTATGTTGGATATAGTGCCCTCAAAGTCAATTTTTGGATCGCAGGTACGTGATTGCAATGATTGAGGGAAGACCTATACCGGTAGGACAGTCTTACTCAAGATGATAGTATGCTATCTGATTTGCCTTTATTAGTCGTGTACAACTTTAGGTGACATGATCACTATTACACGTTAATAGAGCCCTTAGGATCCTGCTTGACTACCAACAATATTATGGTGATCATATACGTGAGAGTTGCGTAGTCCATAAGCACATCCTTAAAAGTGGTCCCTAGTCGTGGGAGTTTCGAGACAGGGCATCGATACTCCGGAGCAGACTAGTGTATACAGTCGAGACCCCGACGAGAGGCGGTGGCCGGTCTCACAAGCCACTGGTGTCAGTTGGATCACCTAAGATGTATACAGGTACTCATTGGGTTATGAGTACACCGGACAGGACTCGCTGGGAACCTGCTAGTTGGTATTTATACCTAGCGTCAGATAGCAGTTCCCTGGTGACATGTGTACAGGTTAGTTCATCGACCTGAGCTCGTCATTTTTCTCATGTGAGTTCCCACTGTTCTTTGATTTCTACCCTACCACGGCTAAAAGGAGTCGTGCAAACAGGGTTTTTTTTGGGTACAGTCCCGAGCCACATGGACGCAAGTGAGCGGATCGGCAGGGGATTCGTCTCTCCCGGTATTGGGGGTGATCGTGTTGTGTCTAGGAGAGCCATTACACTAAGTCCTTGGCCAAGGCAGGTGAGAATTACTGGTAAGTATTCCAGTAGTTTCTCAGGGTGTTGAGGGCTACTCTCCGACACGACTTATACCGCTTTTGGGGTCTGACGTTACCAGCCTCCTAGGCCCGATATGCGATGCTCATAGACGAACGGACCGGACTGTACGTATATTGTTACTGATAGGCTCAGCAGGGTTCCAAGATGAGTTCGCTCATCGGCTCCCCTTGAGGTCAGTACATGGGCAGCCGTTACGCAGAGCAAGTGCCGCTGACGTGCTTGTGGTTAAACCCACTGCCAGGGTACTGACGAGTCTTTAGAGTCCCCAACAGATAGTTTCCCAAGTTCGGGCGAAACGTTATAGAGGTCGTATGGTTTTATGGCAGGGTTCGAAATTGCACGTGCATTTGTGCACGTGTCATATTTCGGACAGATAATATTGGTGGGCTTTGGTTTAAGCCGGATCCAAGTATTATTTTGAGTCGGAATATTTTAGTCTCTCGTATTCGTATGCACGTGTCATATTTCGGACAGATAATACTGGTGGGCTTTGGATTAAGCCGGATCCAAGTATTATATTGAGTCGGAATATTTTAGTCTCTCGTATTCGTATTCAGTCGGAATACGGATACAGGTATGTATATACAGGTGAGGGGTATTCTCGTAATCCGTTACGAGAATATTTTAGAAGATGCATTTCTTTTTGGTTAATCATTTTTGTCTAAATGATTAAATTAGTTTTGAAAAGAGTGACTCATAGTTGTGACTCATTAATTCTAGAATGTTCACTAATGACTTATGTAATGAGTCATTTAGTGAGTCATTAAAGAATTAATGAGTTTTGTTTTGGATTTGGATATTTGAGGAGATATTTTCAAAAGAATTTTTTTTTTATGTTTTTGAATATATAACCTCATATATCTATTAACAAAAGAGTGAGAAAATAAGAGAGAAGTTTTATTATGCTTGAGTTCTTGCTCTCTTGAGTTTTTCTTGAGTTCACCATTTCCAATCCTAAGCATCTTCTTTAACCTCCACCCTAACCCTTTCATGTGATGAGAACCTTAAGGTGTTTGAGACAAAGTATTCTACTCATTCTCTATTTCATCTTGGTCATCTCTTTTAGTAGACTTGATGACCGAGTTGCCATGGTATAGAGGCGGGAGCCCGTTTAGAGATCCATTGATGTGGTGCCACCTCGATGAGGAGACAAGAGATCGGAGTTGCCGCGAGGAGCGTGGGATGATGGCTAAAGATCGAAGGACTCGGATCGATCGGTATAGCCTTTCTATCTCTTTACAGTTTGTTAGTTTAGCGTTAATGGCAAGATCCTGGTTATAGTATGCGATAGCGCCAGTTATAAAAGTTTTTGTTCCGCGTTTGGCGTCAGAATGACGGCCGGGGCGCTACCGTAGACTTACATGATATCAGAGAAACGCCATTAACCTTTACTAACTTGTTCTAACGTGTTTAAAATATCGATCGAACGAAATTTCCGAAACTGCATTTTCTTGTGTAAAGTTTCTGCCGAATTTTATTTATGGTCTAAAAATTATTTTGGGCATCTCAGAAAATCAGGCAGGCATTTGTAAGACCACAGTAGAAATTTGGGCCACTGATTCAACCATAGTGCCGCGGAACCGCCGCACATGCCCAGGTTTGGCCGCGGTTCCGCCGCAATCATGGTGCTTCAGTGTACCATATTTCTTCTGGCTGTCTTTCACTTAGAATTGTGGTCTCTGGAATATTTTGTTTGGGCCCAGATTTTGTTTGAGTACTGCGGTTGTACTTGGGGCCCACTTGGGGAAGTTTTGTCAATTGGAATTTTAAATATGTTAGTTTACAGTACTTACATTATATCTCCGACCGTGAATGTCATTCGAGCGGTAAATTACGTCTAATTTCTATAGTTCTTTTGGAAGGGTTTGCGAACGTGACATTCGTGTTGATGTTCTGTGTTGTGCTGTGATGTTGCGGATTTGTCGTGGTGGATAGCTGTGTGCAATGATAGTGCAGTTTGGATTTATTTGTACATTTGATATTGCGAGACGAGCGTCCAACATGAGGACTGCCGTCACTGCCTGTTTGTATAATTTTCTTTTGGGGCACGACCGGGCTGAGGTCGATGTACCCGTTGTACATATTTTTCATTTCTGTACTAGGTTTACCCCGCGACGGAGTGCATGGATAGCCGGGTTCTGGAGGGAAACGGGTACGCATCTCATGGCTTTGAGAGGCAGAGGGCCTCACTCTAGAATTGGCAGACTATTCGCCGCACTCGTAGGAGTACAGGTTGACCCAAGATGGGGTTCTCAAGTTACCGGATTCCGCGAAGTGCAGGGTGGTCCATTCATTTTACTGTAGGGGCTGCCTCAGTTCAGGTTTTGGCGGGTAACTTGCCGCACCCGTAGGGGTCTAGGTTTCATTGCACAGGCTATGCACACGACTAGGGGAACGTCGGGTTTCAGCAGCGGCTCTGTGAAACCCGGGGATCCCAGATTATCTGTATTGTTCTGTGATGCTTATTACTTTTCTGTAATGTTGCATTTATCACGCTTGGAGCGATTATTGTATATTGGTATATATACTAGTAGATGTTGTATATGTTTTACACCCGCTCTTGTCCAGTCCCCGCTCTGTCGTTAGTTAAGTAACCTAACAGGTGATGACGGGACCCAGTGACGAATGCGGATGGCATATACGTACATTTAATTTTCGTTCTTTTCTGGTGTGATTAATTGATGGGACTGCGTTGATTCTGATCAATGCAAAAGGAAAATAAATCTGTTTGGACGTTGTTGGAACAGTTTTAAAAAGTGTTATTACAAAAACGTTTTCTTTTGTTTTCCACAGTGGTATTCAGTTGGAATATCCTGCACCTCATTCGACGAGGCAAGGGCCGAGATCCTTTCACCGGGAGTGACCCCTTGGCCAGAAGTTTACGTCAGGGTAATAACTTCACTATAGTCGATTACATGTTGCTTTGCATCGCGGTATTCAGTTGGAATATCCTGCACCTCATTCCACGAGGAAAGAGCCAAGATCTCTTCACCGGGAGTGACCTCTTTAGCAAAGGTTTTCGCCACTATATTTTTATAAAAAGCTACCAGGTTCCTTCAGCGATATCAAGTTCGTTACGTTAAAGGTTTTTCGCCAAAAATCAGCCGTAGCCCTCCGTTATTTCAGTTGGGTATTCAGTAGTATTCAAGCTATGTATTTTGACCAACGCCAAGGCATGGTATTTGGTAGCTGCTGGGTATTCATCTGTTGCATAGATAGATGAGTTGGTTTGGGGCAGTCGTTCTGCCATTTGGCCAACGTCAGAGGGAATGTATGGGTGGGTTCAAATTGACAAGATAGATGGGTAGAACTTGGCATGTGACTTATGGCATTTGGCCAACGTCAGGGTCATAAGAGCATGGGGCAAAAATCCACATCGGGAGTTTCTAAAGAAACTGAAACTTGCCAAGTATGTGCATACCTTCTGAAGTGTGATAACGTGAGTTGATACCTTCACGTGATCATGCGATGATAGTTGGATCCCGGTTCCCACTGATGAGTTAGTTTACTCTTCGGGTGATCCCGATTGATTTTTCTTTCAGGTTTGGAGGAGAATTTGACAGTACAGTGGGAGGTTTCCTGATTAGATAAAGTGATAAACATTCTGATCTAGGTTAGAGTGCACGCAGAGTGTTTCTTTTCTCTCTCTCTCTCTCTCTCTTTGGCAGCGACCATTGACCGACCCTAAACTATGACTCAGTGACCAAGTTGACCGAACCTACTTAAAATACTAGCTTTTTGGATTGTCAGGGTTGCATAAGTCATTGTCGCTCCTTCTTTTACGCTTTGCATTTCTCTGAACACCTCGTATCACTACGAACATCCACTTTTATTGGATACATCCATCGTATGGTTATATACGAACTCGAAGGACTTCTTCGAAGATGGATCCAGGTTTAGGATAAATTGAATTGGTTTATTCAGTTGTCTTTTATCATCACCTTCTCTCAGGTTGCGAGGTCTCCTTAATTTAGGAGAGTACACCTATTATGCTTCCTGGATAGTCTTCTTCCAAACCATAGGCAGGTGCCGAAAGGTTGGGAATGAAGAAAACCAATTAGCATAAGTACGATGTACAGAAGGTAATAAGTAAAGACAAAATAAAGGGATAAGAAAGAGGGAAAAGTAAATCGCGACTGCTATCATTCACGACCAAACCGCGTACTTCATCGCCACTCCTACTTCACCTTTGCTTTTTTCCCCAGTTCGGGAGAAATAGAATAAGGAATTATTCAGTTGTCTTTTATTATCACCTTCTCTCAGGTTACGAGTACTCCTACGATTAGGAGAGTACACCTATTATTCTTACTGGATAGTCTTTTTTCAAACCATAGGCTGGTGCCGAACGGTAGGGAAGGAAGAAAAACACGTAGCCTAACCGGGGTGTACAGAAGGTAATGAATAAAGACAAATAAAGGGATTTGGAGAGATGGCAAAGAAATATACGGTTATAGTCATGAATTGGATTATGGAAGAGGCATTACTAGGAATACCAGGATACCCCTACGTAACATTTTCATGTTTCAGTTTCACTGTGCATTGTTAAAGGAAAACTGATTTTCCGATTAGATACTTACTCCAGGGTACGTATTTACCAGGTATGATTCTCACATCTGCATGGTTTTACAGATGATGAGTTGGAGTAAGTTATTGGGAATTAGGTGATCATCCTCATTATATCGGAATTCGTTGTAATTGGTGATATTTGAGGAAATCGCCTGGGTTTTTGCTGGACGACAAGTATTTGGTTTTCAGTATCCGTTGTTGTGCACCAATTTCAAAATGATATATCTGTACGTTTATTTTTATAAAGTGAGGTATAACTTTTTTATATTATGTACATGACATTTACCTATATCAGTTGACGATTGGGTAAGGAGAATTGAACAACAGAGTAGTTCTTAACCATAAGCACTGTTTTCAACCAACGATGGACAGGTTTTGAGTTATTCAACTCAGCGGACTTATACAGAGTATTGTATGTTGTCCAGTGTCCATCGGGACAAAGGGGTTGGTCCTCGTACTATGTTCTGTTTACTTGTGACTTTTCTAGTTTTTAGACAAGTGTTTCGTACAAATACAATGTCTAAGTTTTGAGAAGTTGTGGGTATAGGAATAAAGTAGAGAACCAGATGTCGCAAGTATCTGGATTCTTCAATGCGATCGAAGATGTAGATACTTGTGATTGGTATTCAGTTGATATTAATGATTTTGAGAAACTTGTTTCTCTTTCAGGTTACTCATAATTGGATGTATTCCTAAGTTGAGTAATGTTGATTATCCTTTTTCCATTAAGTTGATATGCACTGGAGACAGCTGCATGATTAGAATCTGGTTCCAATTAAATAAGTGCAAATGTTTCTATATTGGATATAGAATGGTTCGTATCTTAACGATGTTAAGGTACGGGGAGTTGTCCGGCTTATGCTTAAAACCAGACTCTGGATAACTCAAGGCACGTTTCTGTAATGGCAATTTGTGGGTTGACCCGGGCTATGTCGAGGGTTGACTTTCTACCATCTGGAAGATCAATGGTGATATTGTTCTTGACTCGCCACAGTTTTAGTAAAATGGATTTTTTCAGAAAACAATAGTGGGAGTTTGGTAGAACTGGAAGTGATTCCAGAACCGCAAACGATTACGGAAAATTTAATAGGACCTATAGATTCAATCAGGTTTAACATTCCATTAGCCACTCCGCAGATATGGTGGGTAACTTCAGACACCCGAGAGGTACTCCGGTTGCCTCAAGGACGGTGACATGGAGGTTCTTGTTTACCCAGACTTGACACTACTGTTGTTCCAGGCTATGAGACCCGGCAGGAGGTTAAGTATAGCGTCGTTCTAAACTAGCTTTAGAAGTGAACGTATATATTATTCTGCCAGAGGGGGTCAGTGGGAGCAGCGGAAGCATAGTGGGCAAGTAGCTTATGTCTATTTATAGACTAGAGCAGATATAGCGGAGATAGATCATCTAATTTTGATGTGATAGTCATGGCTTTGACTTCATCAGAATAGGGGATGGATCTGTTAAGAAAGTAGTAGGGTGTGATGTCCTGGTATTTGGATGACATACATAGAATAGGAAGTAAAATTCCTATACTACGATCGGTTATACTGTGGTTATTACATAGGATATGGATATAATACCAGACATTCTGGTTACTAGATCTATGGTTTTTAGATTTAGATTTGGGTAGTTTCCCAATCTTGGTACTTAGACAGTATTCTAAAGGTATTTGGAATAGATGACTCCTGGCATGGTGGTGTACCTGCAGATGATGGAGTCACCCTTTCTAAAGGTGTCTTACAGACTAACGGGGAGAGGGATGAGCATGATTGGCATATCACTTGCTTAGGCAATTGAGTCAATCGTGAGATGTCAAGTACCACACCAGATGTTGTTATTGCACTAGATGCGATAAGTTTATATTAATCCAATCCTAGAGAAACATACGGAAGCAGTTTTAGAACATAAGTGGATGTTCTAAGGATTTGATGACGGCAGCCTCCTTCGGAAGACGGTTATCATTCCAGCCTTCCAATGGTGACATGGATGACAGAGTGATTGTCAGAGTTATAGTTCGCCCTCTGACAAAAGGGGCAGTATTATGGACAGGTGGTCCAAGAGGATACTGTGGGAGGCATGGTGTAGGATACTGGTTAGGTTCAGTTGTCGATACAGTCTATGAAGTTCGGATTTGGAGTTCATTTATGAACTAGGTCCCATCAGATATCCAGACATATTATAAGCCATGTATTACTCAATTCGAGAGATGGCTTTCTCCACGAACTTGAGATTAAGAGAGACATAGAAAGAAACATCAGGGCGGATCCACTCATTAAGGCTATTTCTCGAACACAAAGGTTTTACAAACGAGCTTTGTGAAACTGGTTAGTAGAGGAGTTGGGTGTTCGGTATCACACGGGCTGTGAGTATGCGACATCGAAAAAATTATCCTTAAGTGCAAGTGGGAGATTGTTGGATACAATGCCCTCAAAGTCAATTATTGGATAGCAGGTACGTGATTGCAATGATTGTGGTAGGACCTATACCGATAGGACAGTCTTACTCAAGATGATAGTATGCTATCTGGTTTGCCTTTATCAGTGGTGTACAACTTTAGGTGACATGATCACTATTACACGTTGATAGAGCCCTTAGGATCCTGCTTGACTACCAACAGTATGATGGCGATCATATACGTGAGAGTTGGGTAGTCCATAACCACATCCTTAAAAGTGGTCCCTATGTGTGGGAGTTTCGAGACAGGGCATCGATACTCCGGAGTAGACTAGTGTATACAGTCGAGACCCCGACGAAGGGCGGTGGCCGGTCTCACAATCCACTGGTGTCAGTTGGATCACCTAAGATATATACAGGTGCTCATTGGGTTATGAGTACACCAGACAGGACTTGCTGGGAACCTACTAGTTCGTATTTGTACCTAGCGTCAGATAGCAGTTCCCTGGTGACATGTGTACAGGTTGGTTCATCGACCTGAGGTCGTCATTTGTCTCGTGTGAGTTCCCACTGTGCTTTGATTTCTACCCTACCACGGCTCAAAGGAGTCGTGCAAACAGGGTTTTTTTGGGTACAGTCCCGAGCCACATGGAGGCAAGTGAGCGGATCGGCAGAGGATTCGTCTCTCCCGGTATTGGGGGTGAGATCGTGCTGTGTCTAGGAGAGCTATTACACCAAGTCCTTGGCCAAGGCAGGTGAGAATTGCTGGTATGTATTCCAGTAGTTTCTCAGGATGTTCAGGGCTACTCTCCGACACGACTTATACCGCTTTTGGGGTTCTGACGTTACCAGCCCCTAGGCCCGATATGCGATGCTCATATACGAACGGACCGGACTGTACGTATATTGTCACTGATAGGCTCAGTAGGGTTCCAGGATGAGTTCGCTCATCGGCTCCCTTTGAGGTCGGTACATGGGCAGCCGTTACGCACAGCTAGTGCCGCTAACGTGCTTATGGTTAAACCTACTGCCAGGGTACTAACGAGTTTTTAGATTCCCCCACAGATAGTTTCCCAAGTTCGGGCGAAACATTATAGAGGCCATATGGTTTTACGGCAGGGTTCGAAATTGCACGTGCATTTGTGCACGTGTCATATTTCGGACAGAGAATACTGGTGGGCTTTGGTTTAAGCCGGATCCAAGTATTATATTGAGTCGTAATATTTTAGTCTCTCGTATTCGTATTCGGTCGGAATACGGATACATGTATGTATATACAGGTGAGGGGTATTCTCGTAATCCGTTACAAGAATATTTTAGAAGATGCATTTCTTTTTGGTTAATCATTTTAGCTTAAATGATTAAATTAGTTTTGGAAAGGGTGACTCATGGTTGTGACTCATTAATTCTAGAATGTTCACTAATGACTCATGCAATGAGTCATTAAAAAATTATTGCGTTTTGTTTTGGGTTTGGATATTTGAGGAGATATTTTCATAAGATATTTTTTTTTGGTTTTTGAATATATAACCTCATATATCTATTCACAAAAGAGTGCGAAAATAAGAGAGAAGTTTTATTATGCTTGAGTTCTTGCTCTCTTGAGTTTTTTTTGAGTTCACCATTTCCAATGCTAAGCATCTTCTTTAACCTCCACCCTAACCCTCTCATGTGATGAGAACCCTAAGGGGTTTGAGACAAAGTATTCTACTCATTCTCTACTTCATCTTTGTCATCTCTTTTAGCAGACTTGATGACCGAGTTGCCTCGGTATAGAGGCGGGAGTCCGTTTAAAGATCCGTTGACGTGGTGCCACCTCGATGAAGAGACAAGAGATCGGAGTTGCCGCGAGGAGCGTGAGATGATGGCTAAAGACCGAAAGACTCGGATCGATCGGTATAGCCTTTCTACCTCTTTACAGTTTGTTAGTTTAGCGTTAATGGCAAGATCCGGGTTATAGTATGCGATAGAGACAGTTATAAAAGTTTTTGTTCCGCGTTTGGCGTCAGAATGTCGGCCGGGGCGCTACCGTAGACTTAGAGATTATACATAACTCAATGCTGCAACGAGGAAAGACCACTTTCGTCTACCTTTTATTGACCAGAAGCTGGAACGCTTAGCTGGACATGAATACTATTTCTTCATGGACGGATACTCTGGCTATAACCAGGTTCCTATTGCCAAAAAGGATCATGACAAAACAACATTTACTTGTCATTTTAGTACTTTCTCTTACAGACGCATGCCCTTTGGGTTATGCAATGCTCCCGCTACATTTCAGCGGTGTATGATGTGGATATTCTCGGACATGGTCGAGAATTTTCTGGAGATTTTCATGGACGATTTCTCGATATTTGGAGATTCTTTTGATGACTGCCTATCTCATCTTGACGTAGTTCTTACTCGTTGTAAAGAGAAGAACCTAACTTTGAATTGGGAAAATGCCATTTCATGGTCCAAGAGGGAATTGTGCTTTGACATGTTATTTCACGGAAAGGCATTGAGGTTGACAGAGCTAAAATAAATGTCATTCATAACCTTCCTCATCCCAAATGTGTCAACGACATACGATCTTTTCTTGGCCATGCAGGCTTTTACAGGAGATTCATTAAGGATTTTAGAAAAATTGCTAGACCTTTAACTCTTCTCTTGGCCAAGGACAAAACCTTTTGCTTTGACTCGGATTGTGAGGTTGCATTTGACTCACTTAAACACTCCCTCATTACAGCCCCCGTTCTATCTTCTCCAGATTAGAACCACCTTTTTGAGCTTATGTGTGATGCATCAAATTTTGCAGTTGGTGCAGTCTTAGGACAGCACGTTGAAAAGATGCTACACGTGATTTATTATGCAAGCAAGACCCTGAATGATGAGCAAATTAATTATACAACTACCGAAAAAGAAATTTTGGCTGTTGTATTTGCATTAGAAAAATTCAGGCCTTACTTGATTGGCTCACCTATTGTTGTGTACACTGACCACTCCGCCTTGAAATATCTTTTGGCGAAGAAGGATGATAAAGGTAGGCTAATACGTTGGATCCTTATATTATAAGAATTTGATCATGTTATTAAAGATAAGAAAGGATGTAAAAACGTAGTAGCCGACCATCTGTCGCGCATCTCTTCTTTACCTGTGACCCTGCCAATCAATGACTCTTTTTCGGACGAACAACTCTTGAATGTATCCAACGAACCTTGGTTCGGGGATATTGTGAATTATCTTTCTACGGGACTTATTCCCTGTGAATGCTCGAAACAGGACAAACATCGATTCCTATCCCAAGTAAAACATTTTTACTTGGATGAACCCTATCTGTTTAAGTATTTTCCAGACCAGATCATTCGCAGATGTGTCCCAAATGATGAATTAAAGAGCGTTCTATCTTTTTGTCATGAACAGGCATGTGCGGGTCACTTCAGTCCTCGAAAGACGGCGGAGAAGGTTTTACAATGAGGTTTTTATTGGCCGAATTTGTTCCAAGATTCATTTGCTCATTGCAAAACCTGTACACAGTGTCAACATACGGGTAGGATTTCTCGGAGAAATGAAATGACACTTCAACCCATCTTGGTGGTTGAAATTTTTGACGTTTGGGGTATTGACTTTATGTGTCCTTTTCCCAACTCCTTTGGGAATCTGTACATATTGTTTGCGGTTGATTACATCTCAAAATGGGTGGAATATGTTCCTTGTCGCACTAATGACAAAAAGGTTGTTATTAAGTTCTTAAAAGAAAATATCTTTTCGCGATTTGGACACCCTGGTGCTATCATTAGCGATAACGGGACGCATTTCTGTAATCGGACTTTCGAGACTTTGATGCGGAAATATGCAATCAACCACAAACATTCCACACTCTATCATCCCCAAACGAGCGGGAGAGCTGAGGTTTCAAACAAAAAAATCAAACAAATTTGGGAGAAAACTGTTTCTAAATATCGAAAATATTGGTCAACCAAACTGACGGATGCTCTTTGGGCATTCCGTACTGCACATAAAACCGATCTAGGTATGTCTCCTTACAGACTAGTGTTTGGAAATGCTTGTCACCTTCCGGTCGAGATTGAGCACAAAGCAATGTGGGCCATTAGAGAACTTAACTTTGACTTAAATCAAGCCTCCAAATTTCGGAAGCTGCAATTAAACGAGCTAAGTGAACTCCGCGATGAAGTTTATGATAATGCTGTAGTTTTCTCAGGGTGTTCTGGGCTACACTCCAACACGACTTATACCGCTATTATGGGTCTGACGTTTGCCACTCCCCTCGGCCTGATATGTGATACTCTTAAACGAACAGACCGGACTGTACGGAGATTGTTACATTCAGGCTCAGTAGGAGTTCGGATGGGTTTTCCTCATCGGCCTTCTTATCGACATGTACCTGGGGAGCGTTACATACAGCTAGTACCGCTTGCGGCCTGTGGTTAAACCCACTGCCAGCGTAGTGTCAAGTCTTTAGAGTCCCACACAGAGGGTTTTCCACCATTGGGTGAAACGAGGTAGAGGTCGTATAGTTTTACGACGGGTTCGTTCACATACGCGTGCGTGTTTGGTGTTCGGGCATTTGATACCAGTGGGCTTTAGTTTAAGCCAGATCCTAGTATTTGATTTTGGGTTGGTTCAGTCTCATTGTATTCGTGTTCTTCGGAACACGGATGCGGGTATGTATATACAGTTGACAGAGGCAGAGAAGGAGACACCTTATTAGGGTTTTGACCATTGACTTGATTAAAACAATTATGAGGTGGAGGGAATTGATTACTAATTTTTATTAGGGATAATTGTGTTATGGCTAATTTGGTTTGACCATTTGACCATGTTGACCGTTGTTGACTTAGATATTTTTTGTTGAGCAAAAGTTATTTTGCTTAGCATTAAATGTGACATGATAATGGTCAAATCAACATCAACCATGACAATTATCTAAATAAAACTTATTATTCTTTTTCCTAATATGAGAGCTCACTCTTCATTTATCAAGTAGACATTCTCTCTCTTAAGCTCTCTCCTCCCCTTCTTCCTCTCTCAAGCCCAATATGTCTCATGAGTTGAGAACCATGGGTTGTTGAGATCAAGCCACCAAAATCCTTCTTTACTCACTCTAGGGTTCTTAGTTTAGCACACCAAGTACTCTAGTTACTTCATTATAGAAGTTGGAGCTCAAGGTAGAGACCTTCGGGTGGATCTTCTTTGACGTTGAGAAGTCGGTGAGGAGGCATCATCCACAACCACTCCAAGGAGCTCACTATAAGGAGAAGAAGGATTTCAAGCTTAAGGTATAATCATCTAACATAGTAGTTAGCACTCCTAGTTAGTTTGTTAGTTAATGTTTAGCAAAGATCCTCATTGCTAGTATATGTTGCATTGTAAAGAAAATTTTGATTTTTACCTATTCCGCCTCCCCGCAAACTACTGGGGTGTGTAACATGGTCTAACAAATATTACTTATCTGAAATGACGAAGGGCTATGACTGGTTATTAAGAAAATCCTTTGCGTAATGAACTTGATATTGTTGTAGAATCGAGTGAATTTTAAAAGGAGTGATTTTAAGGCTTTTACTAGTTTAGCTAAAGAGGTCACTCCCGGTGAAGGGATATCGGCTCTTTCCTCATCGAATGAGGTGCATGATATTTCACAAATACCACTATGCAAAGCAAGAACTAAAAAAGCAATCAAAAAGCAAACCACGTGGGTTGTAGCATCTGCCAGTTTCACTAAAGAGGTTACTCCCGGTGAAGGGATCTTGGCTCTTTCCTTATCGAATAAGGTGATGGATATTCTACAAGGAATACCGCTATGCAAAGCAAGAACTAGAGCTACCAGTTTTTAAAACAAGATTCTGCAACATCTTTAGGTTTCTTTTTCTTTTATTTCATTAGTCTCATTAATGAAGTCTCATCAAATTATGCTTCCTAAGCATCACAGAAGAAACGAAAGCATCAATATTTACTATATATCATCATATATATAATATAAGTATTCGTCTCAACATATAAAGTGATCACATCACAAAATATCAGCAGCAGAAGAACATATATGAAATATTGGATATACTAGGAATTCCGTGTTTTAAATTAAACCAGTATAAAATACAGATTCCACGGTCGTGATGAATAGCCAAACCCA
The DNA here is from genome assembly GCA_030015575.1 of Agapanthus africanus. Classification (NCBI taxonomy): domain Eukaryota; kingdom Viridiplantae; phylum Streptophyta; class Magnoliopsida; order Asparagales; family Amaryllidaceae; genus Agapanthus; species Agapanthus africanus. The sequence goes on from CM057351.1 coordinate 112,471,135, forward strand.
TATCCCTAGACCCCTACGAGAGCGGAAAGCAACCCTACCAATTCTAGAGTTAGGAGACCCGGTCTTGACTCCTCGAGATGGTCTTGCACTGGACCCTAGAACCCGATTACTTATGCTCTCCACCTTAGGTCTATCCTAATGCGGAAATGTAAATAATATACATCAATGGTGACATCATCCTCAACCCGGAAGTGCCCCAATAGAAGAATATTACATACACGCTTTTACATGAATGAAAATGAAAAACTCTCATCTCACATAAAAAAAACCGGCTATTCAAAACACTACGATCCAATATAACATATTACAGCAACACATAACATCACATGTCATCAACGTAAGTAAATATGCGTATCCCAATTGTCGTTGACATATAGAAACGAAACCGGCGATACACCACATATTACATTTACGGTAGCAGAAAAGAAAGTGAAAAATTACAACAATTGGAATCAGCAACCACCTTAGACATCATAAACCCAATGTATCTCATACTTTGGATTTCATGCCTAACCAAATGAATTCCTTAGACATCACATGCCTAACAATTATAAACCCCGCATTTTAGTCTCGATATTGAAAACACTTTCCAATAACCAGTCCGGTAATTCAACAAGATTCCCGATAACCTAATCGAATGCTCGTCGGGAACTTTAGTAGATGGCCGCACCCCCGATGCCGTCGACGGAGTGCACTAAGACGGAACACCGCGGCCGCGAGCACCCCAACGGATGTTTTTGGCGATGGGGTTCTCCTACAGTCACTTGGTCGGGGCTATGGGGCGTGGCTATCTAGTAAGGTTACCGGTCGAGTATCCGCGTACACTACGTAATTGCGACGGAATTTTGATCCACATCAAAAACCCGTGGCAACCGATCAAATGAGACTGAATTGCTAGATTTGTAAAATTCAAACTAGTTGTCTCATAACTAATTATGTGGACTCCAAATAATGTATCACAATCAAAGATAGCTAGGCGATGTTAAACTTTTCGATCGAATAAACAAACATCCAAAATTTCCCAAAGAGCTCAAAACTTGAGCGGAGTTCAAAAAGTACCCAGAACATGCCACACCTCCTATGAACCATCCGTAGAAGGGCCGACCAATGCCTCACTCATGTCGCCGTGGAACTGCGGCAAACCCTAGGGTATGACCGTGGTTCCGCGATCCAAAAAGTCGAGTTTGGGTATCGTTCTTCTAGAGGGTCCACAGAATTGCTTGCATGATTTTCTGATGATTTTAAACTCAGAAAAATCCAACTCTTGAAAATTTCCAGCGAGGGAAAAATTGGGTTATTGAAATCCGTTCGAACTTTTTAACCTCGTCTAAATAACCCGAATAGATATTAGAATTACGATTACGAAACACTCCGAATTGTCTTTGCAGAAAGTTGACATCACATGTAAATTTAGCAAAAACAAGCAACACCTGAAACACCCAAATCCAGAGACTGGAACACCATAAAAATTTGGAACCGGTGAGCTCGGTTTTAGAGCCTATGTGGTCGACCAAAATCAAGTCGAAATGGTTCAAATTTGTATGGTGTTCATATTATATCATATACAACATTCTGCAGTTGCTAAAAAAATATTTAGAGGCCATTTAAAATTCGACAGAAACTGGATTTCGTTGTTTTAAGTTTCAGAGTAGTTTCAGTTTCGTAATCTAACAAACATCGTCTAATCCTCTAGCTTGGCTCTGATACCACTGCAGGTTTCCCTAGGTCGGCAGCAAGGTTTCGGGAGGCATCGTCCATCCCAATTTCAAAAATTTGCCGTACTAAAGAACTCTAACCCTAGAATCTTAACTGGAGATTTAGACGAACTAGTAATGCAAACAACTTTATATCTAAAGTGAATGAGAAATACAACCTTTGTAGTCCGGTCCTTCACTTCAAAAGCTCAGTGTAGTAGTCCCTTCGCTCCAAATAGTGAACACCCGAACTCTAGTAAGGGTTCACATGAAGAAATGAACAAGCTTGCTCGATGTCTTCGTGGCCGATGATGATCTACGTCGAGGAGACTCAAGCTCATGCTACCTTTTCACTAATGGTAGATTAGTGAAGCAAACACCTTAAACTAAATGGCTAATATAGTAGAGGTTGATGAAATAGGAAATGGGATCACTTTAGATTTAATTTTCTCACAATATTTTCTTACTTAGAAAAAAGTTAGCAAGCTTTTTCTCATGAAGAAGAAGATGAAGTGATGAAAAGAAATGAACTCATGAGGTGAGAATAGCAACCATGGGTGAGTTAGTGTCATAAACTAACTCACGTAGAGAATGAACCATGACTAATCAATAATGGTTAGGTTAATAAATATCTACAAATAAAACAAAATTAGTGGACATGGTCAATGGTTCCACAAGCTTCTACAAGCTTCAACCATGTGACTTAATCCCACTAATTTTGATTAACTTTAAATAAATAAAACCCTACATTAATTCAAGCATGGAGTGAGTCTTATACACCCATGTAGCATGCGGCATCATGACACAAAATCATGTACATTAATATATATCACATATATACTATATGCACACTAGTGAGAAAAAGAAATGTTTAAGTGAGCTAATATTAGTTAATGTAAATGAATATATCACATACAAAATTATACATTAAATTATCAAATCAACTCTTGATTTAAAAATCCGGCCATATCATATACAACCGACTAATATCAAATGTAACAACTTATCGAATCAACACTTGATCCGATAACCCGGCTATATTACATATAACCGACCGATATCACATATCGCGAGAATAGAATACGGTATCACATACGCGCATTAATCTCGGTCCCGCACATATCACATATGTGCTGCTACTTCATTTCGCATGAACTAGGAAACCTCTGTGTAGGACTCTAAAGACTCGTCAATACGTCGGCAGTAGGTGATGATCATATCAAACACCCACAAGCCGCAAGAGGTCTGCTAAACGTAACGGCCACCCGGATATTGAGCGATCAGAAGATCAACAAGCAAGCCTGCTCATACTCCAGCGAATCCAATCAGTAACACTACTGTACAGTCCAGTCTCCTCGTCAAATATGTCACATATCACAGCCTGGGGGTCGTATAACGTCAGACCCAAATAGCCTGATAAGTCATGACAATGCAAGGTCCATAATGGTTCGAGAAACTACTGATAACACTTACCAGGTAATCTCGGCAACCATGGCCAGGGATTTCCTGTTATGGCCAATCGAGCATAGCGCAACATCAACTCCCAATACCGGGAGAGGTGAATCCTCTCCTATCGCTCATTGCCTCAATGTGACTCGGGACTGTACCTTAAAACCACCTTTTTGCACGATCTCATGACCGTGGTATGGTGGAAATCAAAGCATAGTGGGAATCACCAAGGACTCTATGACGATCTCGGGTCGACAGTCTAACCTGTACCAGTGTCACCAGAGAACTGCTATCTGACGATAGATATAATGCCATCTAGGAGTTTTCGGCGAGTCCGTTCAGTGTACCCAGTCTCCACTGAGCACCCGTATACCTTCTCTGATGTCAAACACCTATGGATATGGGATCATCCATCGCCCAACATATGAGTCAAGAAGCGCATACGCTAGTCTACTCTGGAATATCGATGCCCTGTCTCGATACACCCTCGACTAGGAATAATTATAAGGTGCACTTATAGAATACCCTTGGCCCCACTAGTATGATCTCCATCGTAGTCCTGGTAGTCAAATACACATCCTAAGGGCTTTATCAACATGTGAGCGAAAGACAACATCATTTATACAAGTCAACATGTTAAGACAAAGTGGAACTAGATAGCATACTATCATGTCGAGCAAGAAAGTCCTCCCTATTTATGTCCAAGCATCCAATACAATATACATCACATGTACAGTAATTGCCTCTAGGGCATACATATAACTAACAATAACCGGATTATTGAATCAAGTGTTGATTTGATAATGTGATATATAAATAAAATATATTAGTCGGTTATATATGGTATAACCGGATTATTAAATCAAGTGTTGATTTAATAATTTGATATATATTATATTTGCTATAATTATAACTCAACGAATATTATTAGCTCACTAAATATTTTCATATATGTATTTGATATATATATATATATAAATATATATATAATGACGCATGGCATGGTTCGATTTTCTATTTTTAGAAAATAGAAAATGTGGTTGAAATTGAGGAGAACGGGATGAAGCATGGCTTGATGAATATTATATTCATCTTACTTCACTATTGAAGCATGGCTTCAATTTTATAATTTAAGAATATGTATGCTTCAATAAGTGAGATTTTTCACAAGCCATTTTACACTTCATAATTTTCATTCATGCTCTCTTGAGATGTGCTAACACTCTCTCTTGCTCTCATCTTCTTCTTCCTCATGATGCCTCAAAACTCCAACCCCTCACATGTGATGTGAACCATGGAGTTTTGAACAAATTAGTGAGCAAACCAAAACCCCTACTTCACCATCCAACACTTTATTATCAATCAAGTGTAGCGTGTTTCCTTCACTAAAGAGTTTAGTGAAGAGGTAGCTTGAATTGGCGGACTTCGGGAGGATCATCTTCGCCGCGAAGATCATCGGAGGAAGCTTGCACCAACTCGAAGTGGAGCCTAGTGGAGTCGCATGGACTACAACCCGGAGCTTTAGAAGAGAAGGATACGGACATCAATGGTTGTATTCTCTTTCTTTCTCTTTAGTTTAATGATATCATCATAGGAAACCCTAATATTCTAGTTAAGATCAGGTTAGTCTAACTTAGCACCTAAATTTTTTAAATTTGGCATGCTTGATGTGACTAAAACCTCATGGTGGTGCTAGGGTAGACTTTTATCATCATCATCATCTATGAAATCATCAAAATTTGTTTGATCCTTTATCTAACTCAGCAGACTTCCTAGATGACAGATATTGACTTTATTTGGTTCAAATTGACTGCATTCACTCCCTAGAATCTTCATAGCTAAATGTTTCACTTTTTCGTCGATTCTAGCCAATGATTGAGCTTGAGCGTGAAACAATTGATCAGATTATTGTATGCACATGGCTAGCATCGAATCTATTTGATTCTTGAATGCAATGATCACTTCAATATTTTTCTCTAAAGCGGTCAACCTAGCATCCATCTCACTATCATACCCTATCTGTGTGTCAACTATTTTAAGAAGGAAGGGTTGTGACGGTAGTGATGCTAAAGCTAAAAGTCTACCCTAGCACCACAACAAGGTTCTAGTAGCATCAAGCATGCCAAATTTAAATTTTTTCGGGTGCTAAGTTAGACTAACCAAGATCTTAACTAGAATGATCAGTATTTAACCTATGATGATATGAACAAACTAAAGAAGAGAAGATGGCAATACCCTCGTAGATCGAGTCCTTCTCTTCACAAGCTCCATGTAGTAGTCCACGCGACTCCACTAGGCTCTACTTGAGAGTTTGGACGAGCTTCCTCCTATGACCATCGTGCCGAAGATGATCCACGCGAAGCCCACTAGTTCAAGCTACCTCTACACTAATCTCCTATTAGTGAAGTAAACACACCACACCAAAGTGCTAGTTTGGTGTGGGAAGGTGAAGTAGGGCATTTGAGGCTCGCTAATTTGTGTTCAAGCTTAATGGTTCACATCACATGTGAGGGTTGAAGCTTGAACCATGATGAGGGTGGAGATGAAGGGAAGCTAGAGAGCATATGAGAGCAACACTATCCAAAATGGCTAAGTGTTGTGAATAAGGTAAATAATGGCAACCCTTTGACCATCACTCATTCAAGCATGGAGATAAATGCAATATAAAATTGCAACCATGCTTGAATAGAGAGTCAAGATAAATAAACAAATGGAAAATTCAATGCCTCACCATACTTCCTTATTTTCCACATCTTTTTCTATTTTTCTCAAAAATAGAAAATACACCATGCTTCATATAAAAAAATTTATATATTATATATATAAATATATATATTATGAAGAATAATTAGTGAGCTAATGATATTAGTTAAGATATAATTATATCAAATATAATATACATCACATTGTTAAATCAACACTTGATTTAATAATTCGGTTATATCACATATGACCGACTAATATCATTTATCTGTGTTTCACATTATCAAATCAACACATGATTCGATAATCTGGTTATATCACATATAACCTGACTTGATAACAGATAACTGGCAGATTACAATATGGTATCACATATACGTATCTAATCAGGCCCACGCACATATCACATATGTGCCCTACTTCATTTCTCTTGAACCAGGAAACTTCTGTGTGGGACTCTAAAGACTCGTTAATACACCAACAGTAGGTGATGATCACATCAGTCATCTACAAGCCGTCAGCGGTACTAGCTGGACGTAACGGCTACCCGGGTATTGAGCGATATGAAGATTAACAAGCAAGCTTGTCCATACTCTCCATGAAGCCTATCGGTAACATTACCGTACGGTTCAGTCTCTTCGTCTGATATGTCGCATATCATGTCTAGGGGAGGTAAACATCAGACACCAGTAACGTGATACGTCATGCCGATGTCTGGCCTATAACTGTTCGAGAAACTACTGATAACTCTTATCAGTAATTCTCAGCAGCAGCCCTGGCCAGGGACTTCCAGTTATAGCCAATCGAGCATAGCGCAACATCAACCCCCAATACCGGGAGAGACGAAACCCCATAACGCTCATTTCCTCATTGTGACTCGGGACTGTACCCATTATCCACCTATTTGCACAACTCCTCTTGAGCGTGGTATGGTGGAAATCAAAGAAAAGTGGGAGCCACACAAGAATCTATGACGATGTCGGGTCTACAGACTAACCTGTACCAGTGTCACCAGAGAACTGCTATCTGACGATAGGTATACTACCAACTAGGAGTCCTCGGCGAGTTCGTCCGGAGTACCCATTCTCTAATGAGCACATGTGTACAATCTTTGATGTCATACACAAATGGCTATGGGATCAACCATTGCCCTCTAAGGGACAAGAAACATACACGCTAGTCTACTTTGGAATATCGATGCCCTGTCTCGATATCACCTCAACTAGGAACAGTTAAAGGATGTACTTTTGGATCACCTTGGCCCCACTATTATGATCTCATCATAATCCTGGTAGTCAAGTACATATCCTAAGGGCTTTATCAACATGTAAGAGACAGACAGTATAATAATACTAGTCTACATGTTAAGATAAAGGTAACCAGATAGTACACTATAATGTCAAGCAAGAAAGTCCCCTATATATATGTCCAAGCATCGACTATATCAACAATAATGGCCTCTAGGGCATACATATTCCTAACAATCTCCCACTTGCACTACGGCCAGTTGTTGTAGTATCTCATACCCAACATCGCAAAAATCTCTCGAATCGCATTTGGGGGTGGGCCTTTGTGAGTGGATCTGCTGTGTTATCCTCTGTGTCAAATCTCCTGACCTCGATCTCCCGGAGATCAACTATCTCCCTGATCAGGTGATACTTCGTAAGAATATGTCTGAATCACTGATGGGACCGGGGTTCCTAGGACAAAGTCACAGCTCCATTGTTATCACAATACACAGGTATTAGATGATCAATGGTAAGAACCAAGTTCATCTTATGAACTTATTCATCCAGACAGCCTCTTTGGCAGCATCGTTGGTAGCGATGTAATCAACCTCTATCAACGAGTCTGCTACGATATATAGCTTGGAACCCTTCCAACATACAGTCCCTCCACTGAGGGTAAAGACAAAACCCGAGACTGACTTTCAGTCGTCCTTATCACTCTAGAAGCTTGAATCGTTAAAGGACCCCACCTGGAATTCACCGTTACCATACACCAAGAACATCTTATTAGTGATTCTCAAGTATTTAAGAATGTTCTTCACAGCTGTCCAGCATTTCTCCCCTGGATCTTATTTATACATACTCACTACGCCTAGTGAGTAAGCTACATCCGGTCTGGTACACAACACCGCATACATGATTGACCCGAATGCCGAAGCATAGGGTATCCCTTGTATGCGAGCCCTCTCCAAATCAGTCTTAGGAGACATCTCTTTAGAGAGAGTGATTCCTGAACAAGCGGGTACATTACCACGCTTAGAATTTTCCATACTAAATCTATTTAGTATGGTTTCTATGTACTTGGATTGGGACAATCCCAACATCCCCAGGATGTAGGAGGCATCAGTTAGATCTTTCATGGAGAAGATTAGTGGAGCTTGACCGAGTGTAGCATAGGAATATCATTTCCTTTCAAGAGTATGTCATCCATATAGAATACGAGGAAGACAACCTTACTCTCTACAACCTTCTTATATATACATGGTTTGTCTATATTTTTGATGAAATCAAACTCTTTGACAGTTTCATCAAAAACAGATGTTCCAGCTTCATGAAGCCTGCTTTAATCCGTAGATGGAATTAAGCAACTTGCACACACTTCCGCTGCTCCCACTGTCAACGAAGACCTCTGGCAGTGTCATATACACGCTCTCTTCTAAATCACCATTTAGAAAAGATGTTTAGACGTGCAATCTTCCAGATTTTGTAGTTATGGTATGCAGCAATGGCAAGTAGGATCCTGATGGACTTAAGCATAGTGACATGAGAAAAGGTTTCATGATAGACGACACCAGGTCATTGACGAAAACCATTTGCTACAAGTCTAGCTTTGAAAGTCTCAACTTTCCCATTTACACCAAATTATCTTTCTTAAAGATCGACTTGTTCCCGATGGGTTTTACCCCTTCAGGAGCAACATGTAAACTCAATACTTTGTTGGTGTACATGGATTCCATCTCAAATTGCATAGCATCCAGCCATTTCACAGAGTCCCCACTCGTGATAGCCTGCACGAAACAAGTTAGTTCATCATCTTCCATGAAGAAATCCTCGCTCCCACCGTCTACGAGAAAACCGTAGTATCTCTCAGGTGGATGAAGAACCCTACTAGATCTGCGGAGTGGCTGCAGTTCGTCGGGGACTATATGCCCTAGAGGCCATTACTGTATCATACTAGCTTGTATATTACTTAATGGAAGCTTGGGATATTCACAGTTGTATAGAAAATCTTGCTCAAAATGGTAGTATGCTACTTGGTTTGTTTCTACTTCAATATGTGCATGTGTTTCTTTTAGCATATCGCTTATACATATTAGTAGAGCCATTAGGATCTTTGCTTGATTACCAGCGTTGTGATGGCAGTCGCACTCGTGGGGGCTGGGTAATCCACAAGCACATCCTTATACAGGTCCCTAGTCGTAGGACTATCGAGACAGGGCATCGATACTCCGGAGTAGACTAGCGTATGCGCTTCTCATCCCAGCAGGGGAGATGGTCTGTCCCACAGCCATCAGTACGTCGTACTGGAGATAGTATGGGATGCTCTTGGGTTACGAGTACACTGGACAGGACTCGTCGGTAACTGTTGGTTGGTACTATACCTATCGTCAGTTATCAGTTCCCAGGTGACATGAGTACAGCTTAGTCCGCTGACTTGACACTGTCACTTCTCCTCGAGTGTGTTCCCACTGTACTTTGATTACTACCCTACCACGGCTCAAAGGAGTCGTGCAAACAGGTAGTAGTTGGGTGCAGTCCCGAAGCACTTGGAGGCAGTGACGGTTAGACAGGATTCGTCTCTCCCGATATTGGGGGTTGACATCGCGCTGTGTCTAGGAGAGCCATTACACGAGTAGTCCCTGGCCAGGGCAAGCGAGATATACTGGTAGGTTTCTAGTATTCTCTCAGGGTGTTCTGGGCTTCACTCCGACACGACTTGTACTGCTATTAGGGGACTGACGTTTTCCGCCCCCTAGGCCCGCCATGCGATGTATCAGACGAACAGACCGTACTGTACTGAGATTGTCATAGACAGACTCAGTAGGAGTTCAGATGGGTTTCACCTCGTCAGTCTTCTTGTCGGCATCTACCTGGGGACCGTTACGCACAGCTAGTGCCGCTTGCGGTCTTTGGTTAAACCCACTGCCAGCGTAGTGTCGAGTCTTTAGAGTCCCACACAGAAAGCTATTCGCCTTTAGGCAAAAGAGTAGAGGTCACATGGTTTTGCGACAGGTCGCATGGTTTTGCGACAGGGTTCGGTCACATCCGTGCACTTGTGCACATACAGTGTCCGGACAGTTAACACTAGCGGGCTTTGGTTTAAGCCAGATCCTAGTGTACGTTTTGGGATTGGTTTTATCTCGTTTGTATTCGTGTTCCTCGGAACGCGGATGCGGGTGTGTATGCACAGTTGACAGAGAGACAGAGGCAGAGTATTCTCATTGGGGTTGTTGACTGTTGACTGTTTACCATTGACTTTTGCTTAACCCTAATGAGAATAAGAATTATGATTAGCAATAATATTAATTAAGTATTATAGTGACATGGTTGTAAAGGGATTGACATTGTGGACGTGTTGACTTTGTCGACCGGTTGACTAGGTTGGACTAGTTGACCATCATCATTACCATGGTTGTCATTTTCATGAAAAGACTTTTGCTTGCTTGTTGTGGTTTGCAAAATGAGTGCATGAAAATGATATCGCCTTTGACATGATATGAACCATCACATAATACTTGATTAACATTATGGCTCATGATGATTTTGGATTATGAGAGGGTAAAAGAGAATAGAGAGGCTCATTCTTTCATTGGCTTTCTCTCTCCTTTGAGCTCTCTCTCAGTCCCTTGTTCTCACCCTCTTCCTCTTGCTCTCTCTACCTCAAGGCAAACCATTCTCATGAGTTGAGACTCATTGCCATAGAGATTAAAAGACACCAAAACAATCCTCTACTCACTCTAGTTCACAAGGTTTAGCAAACCGAGTGAACTAGTTTCTTCAAAGTTCGAAGAAGAAGCCAAAGGTGGAAGCTTTCGGGTGGATCGATCTTCGGCGCAAGGAGACGACGGGGTGAAGCCGATCCGTACACCATCGAGAGTCGAAGACGAAGGAGTTCAAGAAAGAAAGGTATAGCCCCCTAACTGAGTAGTTAACAACTCCTAGTTAGGTTGTTAGGTAGATAGTTTAACAAAGATCCGTTTTGAGTCCATGTTACCGCCTCTAGAAAATTGTTTTTCTTCAAATTCCGCATGCCCGTAAGTACCGGGAGAGGTAGCATGGACTTACAGTGGTATCAGAGCCTAGTTAAACTCTATCTAACATGTTAGCAAAGTAACTAGAAGATCGATCAAAGAAAAAGTCGCGATACGAACCCGAAATATCAAGTTTCTGCCAAATTTTTTTCTGTTCAAAAAATGATAAATCTTATCTTAAAAATCGGCTTAGGCTTTTTGTTAAACACCCAAGAAATTTGGGCCAACGAACCGATCAAAGCGCCGCGGAAACGCGGCGGGAGCATGCTCCCGCCGCGGTTCCGCGGCCGAGTTGACTCGGCCGTGGTGCAAATTTCGTGTAGTGTGTTTCTGGGGTTGGTTTGGGATTTTTGGGATATGTTTTTTCAGCCCAGATTTTCCAGAAAGAAAAATTTGTGTTTGGGGCCTAAAAATCCGTATTTTTGATCGAACTTCTAAAGATTTAAGCTGACGGGTTTATATCTGTGATGAGTTATTTTTATTGAACGTCTGCTAATCGCTATATGTCGATTTGTGGGGGGTAAACAAATCTGTGATCTGTAATGTTGCTGGTATGTGTATATGAATTCATTGGATTGTCGCGGGTGAATAGCCGGGGGTTGTGAGATGAGAGTTTTCTTTTCTTTCAATTCATGTAAATTTGTAAATTGATGTAATATTATTTTTGGCCGCACAACCGGGTCGGGGTTGTAGCCGTCATTGTATAATTTCTTTTTACTGTTTTTGCTCCTAGGATAGACCCATGGAGGGGGTGCACAAACTACCGGGTATCCCGAAGTGCCGAGTGGCCTACTCACGGTGTTGAGGGAGGTTGCTTCGCTTCGGGTACTTGGTGGGTAGTTTGCTGCACCCGTAGGGGTCTTGGGTGGGGTTTTGGCTATTCACCGCGACCGTGTAATCTGCTTTTCGTTGCAGGCTCGTACGAATTGCAGATTCCTAGTATATCCAATGTATTCATCTGTGATCTGAAATGGCTATCATTGCAATATATATCTATATATGATATTATTTAGGCGTTGCTTATGTTTTACAGCCGCGCTGGCCCAGCCCCCGCTCTGTCGTTAGTTAAGTAACCTAACGGGTAATGACGGGGCCCCGTGGCAAATGCGAATGGCATAAGCGTACGTCATATTTTGGTTGTTTTCTGCAATGGTAGGATTAAATGATGGGACGCATTAAAAGAACTAATGCAAGAAAAATACGCATTAAAAGAACTAATGCAAGATAAAATAAACCAAGTAAAAGTCGTTGGAACACTTTCAAAAACCACTCGGTTTCTTTTCAAAAATAACTTTTAAACGCGGAGCTTAAGCCACTCCTTTTAAAAGTTATCAAGGTTCCTTCGATTATATCAAGTTCACTACGTTCAAGGTTTCGCCAAAACCATTCATAGCCCTCCGTCGTTTCATATGAATATTCAACAGTATTCAAGCTGTGTTTGTTGGCCTTAGTCAAGGCATGGTGTTTGGTAGCTGGTGGATATTCATATGTTGCATAGATAGATGCGTTGGTTTGGGACAGTCGTATTACTTTGTTGGCCATAGTCAAGGGTATATACGGATGGGTTCAAATTAACCTTGACAACGACGGGTAGAACTTGACATGTGACTTATGATTTGTTGGCCTTAGTCAAGGTCATAAGAGCATGGGGCAAAAATCCACATCGGGAGTTTCAAAAGAACTGAAACTTTCTAGCATTGCATACCATTTGGAGTGTGATGATTCTGGTAGGATTCCTTCAGTTTTGTCACGCGATGATATTTGGATCCCGATCCTACTGTGAGTATATGCTACTCCTCGGGAAATTTCTCACTTAACGATCAATGCTATAAACCTAGTAGGTGTCTAGAAAGGTGTTAGCAGGGCTACGCCCCGAGGGAAAAGAGGTTCTTAAATTAAGGAACTTCGCGAAAGCGTTGGAAAACCTTCCTCGAAGTACCGACACTAGCCTGGCTGAACGGTTAAGCAAGAATTGTACGGTGAGATTAATCCTGACTAATTCTTCCTTTTTGGTTTGAGGAGGGTTTCGAGAGACAGTGGGAGCCATCCTGTTTAGACAAATTAAAAACCACTCTAAACTTGCAAGAGCATCATGCTGAGTGTTTTCTTCTCTCTCTCTTAATTGCAGCGACCAAGTGACCGCACCTAGGTTACATCTAGATAATAAAATGACTGAATCTGACTGTTATGACTGGCAAAGGTCTGTCCAGATGTCCATTGCCCATAACAAGCTGGAACACCTCTTAACTAATCCAACCCCTGCCGTCTCAGGTCCAGTTTCCCCTGTCATGGATGTTGATATCCATAGGACATCTGGAAAGGACTGTGCGAAAGCCAAGTGCCTCGTGTTAGCCTCAGTTGATGGTGCATACCAGGGGCAGCACAAGAAGATGGACTTAGTTTCTATCTTCCTCCATAACAAAGATTTATATGGAGAACAATCTTGTATCGCAAGATGTGAAACCTCAAACGAATTGCTTCCAGCGAGGTTGGCTATCGGGTCATCTGTAGGGGGCAACGTCCTTACAGAGACCAGCTCTTTTGATCTCACGGACCTGAAGACCACGTTGAAGAACGGGTCAGATGCTGACTTAGTTCAACAGTCCCTACCTACTACCCTGAAGGAAACCAAGGAAGTAGAAAGAAAGGGAAGGGCAGAAGTTTCGGGACTGGATGTAGTAAAAGAGGGATGTTCCTATTGTTACAGGAATGAACATTAGCAGAAGGATTGCTGGGCTAGCATAGCCAGTAGCCAGAATTTGAAGCATGTTGTGGCTTCAGCTTCGGGTGTGTTTGTAATAGAGAACTTTTTGTCAGTTAACCCTACTTCCTGGTTATTGGATACCGGATCAGGATCTCATATCTGTAATTCGTTACAGGCTCTGAGAAACCGTAGGGTTATCAAGAAAGGTGATATGACTCTCAGGGTTGCTAACAGAATGAGCATGTATGCTGAATCCGTAGGGGAATATCATCTAGGACTGACAACTGGGCAGATATTGATTCTGCGTGACTGTTTTTATGTACCAGGTGCGACTTGTAATATCATATCTGTATCCTTACTTTCTAAGGAAGGATGCGATTTTACTTTTGTAAGCGATGTAGTAAACATCCACCTAAATCAAGTTTTGATTGGGTCAGGTACATTGAAGAACGGTATATATGTTTTGAATCAAGCTCAGGTCTTCAGTGTCCAGAACACACTTAAAAAAAAGTCTCCGGAATTAAATAAGGCTTTCTTATGGCATTGTAGACTGGGTCACATCAATGAGACATGGTTGACAAAGTTACATAAAGAAGGATACTTGGATCCGTTCGAGTACCAGTCTTATGCCACTTGTGAATCTTGTCTCATGGGAAAGATGACAAAGTCTCCGTTCACTGGACACAGAGATAGAGCGAGCGAGCTCTTGGGACTCATACACAGTGACGTGTGTAGTCCAATGTCTACACATGCGCGAAGTGGTTATTCATACTTCATTACTTTCACAGATGATTTCTCTAGGTATGGGCATGTCTTCTTAATGAAACACAAATCCGAGGCCTTTGAGAAATTTCGGGAATACAAGAATGAAATTGAAAAACAAATAGGCAAAAGTATCAAGACACTGAGATCTGATCGAGGTGTTGAATACTTGAGTGCCGAGTTTCTGGGCTACTTAAAAGAGAATGGAATTCTCTCTCAGCTTCCTCCTCCATACACACCACAACACAACGGTGTATCGGAAAGGAGGAATCGAACCCTATTGGATATGGTTCGTTCCATGATGAGTATGGCTGAGTTACCGCGATCTTTCTGGGGTTATGCACTAGAAACAGCGGCATATCTCTTGAACCAAGTTCCTACTAAGACAGTGCCTACCACACCATATCAGATGTGGAGTGGGAAAAAACCCTGTCTTAAACCCTTTAAGACATGGGGATGTCCAGCTTTTGTAAAAAAGCAGCATGCGGACAAGCTCGAGGCGCGTTCAGTACAGTGCAAGTTTGTGGGATACCTAAAGAACTCCAAGGGTATCTTTTCTATTACGCAGAGGAGCAAAAATTCTTTGTTTCTCGTCATGCCCGCTTCTTGGAAACTGAATTTTTAGAAAATCAGATAAGTGGGAGCGAAATAGAACTGGAAGAAATTCCAGAACCACAAGCTATTACTGAAACCTTAGTAGAACCAGAAGGTTCAGGGGAACCGGACATTCCTGCGCCGCTCCGCAGAAGTAGTAGGCAGTCTCATCCGCCCGAGTGTTACTTCGGTTTTCTCATAGACGGGGATAGAGAGGATTGCACAGTTGATTATGATGAGCCTACTAGCTTCCAGCAAGCCATTCAGAGCGGTGACTCGGTAAAATGGCTGGATGAATGCGGACCGAGATGGAGTCCATGTACACCAACAATGTTTGGACTATGGACTTTGCTCCAGAAGGGGTAAAACCCGTAGGCTGCAAATGGATCTTCAGAAAGAAGATTGGTGTAGATGGGCAGGTTGAAACCTATAAAGCTAGGCTTGTTGCAAAGGGTTTTCGTCAAAGACCTGGTTTGGACTATGACGAGACCTTTTCTCCGGTAGCCATGCTCAAATCCATTCGGATCCATCTTGCCATTGCTGCCTTCCACGATTATGAAATCTGGCAGATGGACGTAAAGACGGCTTTTCTAAATGGAAATTTGGAAGAGTGCGTCTATATGGATCAGCCAGAGGGATTCATTCAGAGTGGGAGCAGCGGTAAAGTGTGCAAGTTGCTCAAGTCCATCTATGGACTCAAGCAGGCATCGCGAAGTTGGAACATCTGCTTTGATGATACTGTCAAAGAATTCGACTTTGTCAAAAACCCAGATGAACCATGCATTTACAGTAAGATTGTAGGGAGAAATGTGGTATTCCTCGTCTTGTACGTCGATGACATTCTCCTAATAGGAAATGATATTCCTATGCTACAGTCAGTCAAAGGATTCTTGTCGCAGAGGTTCTCCATGAAGGACCTGGGCGATGCCAACTACATTCTGGGGATCCAGATCTATCGTGATAGATCTAAGAGGATGTTAGGACTTTCACAGTCAAGGTACATCGACACCATACTGAAACGATTCAGTATGGAAGATTCCAAGCGCGGTAATCTACCGGCTTGTCACGGAATCACCCTCTCCAAAGAGATGTCTCCCAAGATTGATTTGGAAAGGGCTCGCATGTCATCAATACCCTACGCATCTGTGGTAGGCTCTATTATATATGCGATGTTGTGTACCAGACCAGATGTAGCATACGCATTGAGCGTTGTAAGCCGGTATCAATCGAACCCAGGGGAGAAATACTGGATAGCAGTAAAGAACATTCTTAAGTACCTGAGAAGGACTAAGGAGATGTTCTTGGTGTATGGCAGAAAAAACCTCCAGATTGAGGCCTTTGCTGACTCCAGCTTTCAGAGTGACAAGGATGACTCCAAGTCCATGTCGGGTTATGTCTTTACCCTCAATAGAGGGGCGGTTTGCTGGAAGAGTTCCAAGCAGGAAACCTTTGCTGACTCAACTATGGAAGCGGAGTACATAGCTGCTTACGATGCCGCAAAGGAAGCTGTCTGGATGAAGAAGTTCCTCACGGAACTTCAGGTGGTTCCTACCAGTGTTGATCCAATACCGCTGTATTATGACAACAACGGCGCTATAGCTTTAGCGAAGGAACCCAGGTCCCATCAGAAGTCCAGGAACATTTTGAGGCGGTACCACCTGATCGGGGAGATCGTAGATCGCCGGGAGATCAAGGTGAAGAGAGTAAATACAGAAGATAACACTGCTGATCCACCAAGGCCTTACCCCAGACTCAGTTTGAGCGGCTGATCGAGATGATAGGTCTACGATATGCCAAATCATGGCCTTAGTGCAAGTGGGAGATTGTTAGTGTATATGCCCTAGAGGCCATTACTGTATCATACTAGCTTGTATATTACTTAATGGAAGCTTGGGATATTCACAGTTGTATAGACAATCTTGCTCAAAATGGTAGTATGCTACTTGGTTTGTTTCTACTCCAATATGTGCATGTGTTTCTTTTAGCATATCGCTTATACATATTAGTAGAGCCCTTAGGATCTTTGCTTGATTACCAGCGTTGTGATGGTAGTCGCACTCGTGGGGGCTGGGTAATCCACAAGCACATCCTTATACAGGTCCCTAGTCATAGGACTATCGAGACAGGGCATCGATACTCCGGAGTAGACTAGCGTATGCGCTTCTCATCCCAGCAGGGGAGATGGTCTGTCCCACAGCCATCAGTACGTCGTACTGGAAATAGTATGCGGGTGCTCGTTTGGTTACGAGTACACTGGACAGGACTCGTCGGGAACTGTTGGTTGGTACTATACCTATCGTCAGTTATCAGTTCCCAGGTGACATGAGTACAGCTTAGTCCGCTGACTTGACACTGTCATTTCGCCTCGAGTGTGTTCCCAATGTACTTTGATTACTACCCTACCACGGCTCAAAGGAGTCGTGCAAACAGGTAGTAGTTGGGTGCAGTCCCGAAGCACTTGGAGGCAGTGACGGTTAGACAGGATTCGTCTCTCCCGGTATTGGGGGTTGACATCGCGCTGTGTCTAGGAGAGCCATTACACGAGTAGTCCCTGGTCAGGGCAAGCGAGATATACTGGTAGGTTTCCAGTGTTATCTCAGGGTGTTCTGGGCTTCACTCCGACACGACTTGTACCGCTATTAGGGGACTGACGTTTACCGCCCCCTAGGCCCGCCATGCGATGTATCAGACGAACAGACCGGACTGTACAGAGATTGTCACAGACAGACTCAGTAGGAGTTCAGATGGGTTTCACCTCGTTAGTCTTCTTGTCGGCATCTACCTGGGGACCGTTACGCACAGCTAGTGCCGCTTGCGGTCTGTGGTTAAACCCACTGCCAGCGTAATGTCGAGTCTTTAGAGTCCCACACAGAAAGCTATTCGCCTTTAGGCAAAAGAGTAGAGGTCGCATGGTTTTGCGACAGGGTTCGGTCACATCCGTGCACTTGTGCACGTACAGTGTCCGGACAGTTAACACTAGCGGGCTTTGGTTTAAGCCAGATCCTAAAGTACGTTTTGGGATTGGTTTTATCTCGTTTGTATTCGTATTCCTCGGAACGCGGATGCGGGTGTGTATGCACAGTTGACAAAGAGACAGAGGCAGAATATTCTCATTGGGGTTGTTGACTGTTGACTGTTGACAGTTGACTGTTGACCGTTGACTTTTGCTTAACCCTAATGAGAATAAGAATTATGATTAGCAATAATATTAATTAAGTATTATAGTGACATAGTTGTAAAGGGGTTGACTTTGTTGTCTTTGTTGACCGGTTGACTAGCTTGGACTAGTTGACCATCATCATTACCATGGTTGTCATTTTCATGCAAAGACTTTTGCTTGTTTGTTGTGGTTTGCAAAATGAGTGCATGAAAATGATATTGCCTCTGACATGATTTGAGCCATCACATAATACTTGATTAACATTATGGCTCATGATGATTTTGGATTATGAGAGGGTAAAAGAGAAAAGAGAGGCTTATTCTTTCATTGGCTTTCTCTCTCCTTTGAGCTCTCTCTCATTCCCTTGTTCTCACCCTCTTCCTCTTGCTCTCTCTACCTCAAGGCAAACCATTCTCATGTGTTGAGACTCATTTCCCTAGAGATTAAAAGACACCAAAACAATCCTCTACTCACTCTAGTTCACAAGGTTTAGCAAACCGAGTGAACTAGTTTCTTCAAAGTTCGAAGAAGAAGCCAAAGGTGGAAGCTTTCGGGTGGATCGATCTTCGGCGCAAGGAGACGACGGGGTGAAGCCGATCCGTACACCATCGAGAGTCGAAGACGAAGGAGTTTAAGAAAGAAAGGTATAACCCCTAACCGAGTAGTTAACAACTCCTAGTTAGGTTGTTAGGTAGATAGTTTAACAAAGATCTGTTTTGAGTCCATGTTACCGCCTCTAGAAAATTGTTTTTCATCAAATTCCGCATGCCCGTATGTACCGGGAGAGGTAGCATGGACTTACAGCTCCCACCGTCTACGAGAAAACCGTAGTATCTCTCAGGTGGATGAAAAACCCTACTAGATCTGCGGAGTGGCTGCAGTTCTTCGGGGACTATTGAATCCTCTGGTTCCACCAAATTGTCAGTTATGGTTTGTGTTGCTGGAACATCTTCCAGTTCTACCTCATTGCCACTAATTTCTTTCATAAGAAATCCCTTTTATAAAACGGTGGCATGTCGAGAAACAAAAACACCTTTTGTTCCTTGGTGTGGTAGAAGATATACCCTCGCGAATGTTTGGGATATCCTATAAACTTGCACAGAACTGACCTTGCCCCAAGCTTGTCCAGATTTTGCTTTTCAATATAGGCCGGACAACCCCATATTTTAACTCATTTAAGAGATGGTCTCTTCCCATTCCATATATCATATGGAGTGGTAGGCAATGGATTTGGTCGGAACTCTATTCAATAGATATGCAGCTGTCTCAAGTGCATAACCCCAAAAAGGAATAGGCAACTCAGTAATACTCATCATAGAGCACACCATATCTAAAAGGGTGTGATTCCTCCACCCCGATATACTGTTATGCTGTGGTGTATACCAAGGAGTAAGCTAAGAGAGAATCTCATTCTGTTTTAAATAGTCTCGGAATTCCGTTGCTTAAGTATTCTCCTCCCCGATCATATCGAAGGATTTGAATACTTTTACCCGTCTGGTTCTCTACCTCGTACTTATATTCCTTGAATTTATCAAAAGATTCAGACTTGTGTTTCAACAGGATCATAT
Organism: Agapanthus africanus; assembly: GCA_030015575.1. Taxonomy (NCBI): domain Eukaryota; kingdom Viridiplantae; phylum Streptophyta; class Magnoliopsida; order Asparagales; family Amaryllidaceae; genus Agapanthus; species Agapanthus africanus. Next base: position 112,491,029 of record CM057351.1, read on the forward strand.
GTCCGAATCTTTAGAGATCATCGGTGAATGTAATAAAGTACGACGAACCATTTCTGGCATGTGTAGACATAGGACCGCATACATCATTATGTATCTTTCCCAAGAGTTCAGTAGCTCTTTCTCCGTTTCCAGTAAATGGAGATTTTTTCACCTAGTCTTTGAGACATGACTGGCAAATTTCATAAGATGTAAATTTGAACTTATTCAAATATGCATCCTTATGCAACTTTAGCTAGTCTTGTCGCATTGATATGACCTAGTCTACAATGCCATTAGAAGACTTCGTTCATTTCTGAACTGTTCCTCTTTTGTGCGTTTTGTATACATAGAACTGTACTTTGATTCAGAACGTATATACCGTTACATAACATACCCAATCAACACTTGATTTAGGAAAATGTTCATAACATTATCCTCTAATGTGAGATTATATCCTTTTTTAGTTAGCAAAGAAACCGATATAATATTGCACAACATTTTTGGTACATAGTAACAGTCGTTAAGAATCAATGTATTACAAGTTGGTAATACAAGATGATATTCGCCAACTGTCTTGGCTGCAACAATTGCACCATTCCCTATTGTTAGATATTTATCACCTTTTCCCAGTTCTCTACCTTTCTTTAGCCCATGTAACAAATTACATACGTAGGATCCTGATCCGGTATCCAATACCCAGGACGTAGAACAAACTGAGAAACAGTTCTCGGTAACGAACACACCCGAAGAAGATGCACTAACATGCTGTTTCTTCATACCTAGCACCACAACAAGGTTCTAGTAGCATCAAGCATGCAAAATTTAAATTTTTTCGGGTGCTAAGTTAGACTAACCAAGATCTTAATAAGAATGATTAGGGTTTAACCTATGATGATATGAACAAACTAAAGAAGAGAAGATGGCTATACCTTCGTAGATCGAGTCCTTCTCTTCATAAGCTCCGTGTAGTATTCCAGGCGACTCCACTAGGCTCCACTTGAGAGTTTGGACAAGCTTCCTCCGATGACCTTCGTACTCAGGATGATCCATGAGAAGCCCACTAGCTCAAGCTACCTCTTCAATAATCTCCTATTAGTGAATTAAACACGCCACACCAAAGTGCTAGTTTGGTGTGGGATGGAGAACTAGTGGATTTGAGGCTCACTAATTTGTGTTCAAGATTCATGGTTCACATCACATGTGAGAGTTGAAGCTTGAACCATGATGAGCGTGGAGATGAAGGGAAGCTAGAGAGCATATGAGAGCAACACTAGCCAAAATGGCTAAGTGTTGTGAATGAGGTAAAGAATGGCAACCATTTGATCCTCACTAATTCAAGCATGGAGATAAGTGCATTATAAAATTGAAAACATGCTTGAATAGTGAGTCAAGATAAATAAACAAATGGAAAATGCCATGCCTCACCATACTTCCTTATTTTCCAACTCTTTTTCTATTTTTCTCAAAAATAGAGAATACACCATGCTTCATATATATATATATATATTTATATATCATATATATTAAAATATATATTATGAAGAATAATTAGTGAGCTAATGATATTAGTTAAGATATAATTATATCAAATATAATATTCATCACGTTATTAAATCAACACTTGATTTAATCATCCGGTTATATCACATATGACCGACTATCATTTATCTGTTTATGACATTATCAAATCAATACTTGATTCGATAATCAGGTTATATCACATATAACCTGACTTGATAACAGATAACTGCCAGATTACAATACGGTATCACATACACATATCTAATCAGGCCCACACACATATCACATATGTGCCCTACTTCGTTTCACTTGAACCAGGAAACTACTATGTGGGACTCTAAAGACTTGTCAATATGCCAGCAGTAGTTGATGATCACATCAGTCACCTCCAAGCCACCAACGGTACTAGCTGAACGTAACGGCTACCCATGTATTGAGCGATATGAAGATCAACAAGCAATCTTGTCCGTACTCTCCATTAGGCCTATCAGTAACACTACCAAACAGTCCGGTCTCTTCGTCTGATATGTCGCATATCATGTCTAGGGTGGTAAACGTCAGACCACAGTAACGTGATAAGTCATGCCGATGTCTGGCCTATAACGGTTCGAGAAACTACTGATAACTCTTATCAGTAATTCTCAGCAGCAGCCCTGGCCAGGGACTTCCAGTTATAGCCAATCGAGCATAGCGCAACATCAACCCCCAATACCGGGAGAGACGAAACCCATCCTATCGCTCATTGCCTCTATGTGACTCGGGACTGTGCCCAAAATCCACCTGTTTGCACAACTCCTCTTGAGCATGGTAGGGAGGAAATCAAAGCACAATGAGAGCCACAGAACAATCTATGACGATCTCGGGTCTACAGACTAACCTGTACCAGTGTCACCAGAGGACTGCTATCTGACAATAGGTATACTACCAACTAGGAGTCCTCGGTAACTCCGTTCGGCCTACCCATTCTCTAATGATCACCTGTGTACAATCTTTGATGTCACACACCAATGGCTGTGGGATCAACCATCGCCCTCAAAGGTGCAGGGTTCCCTAGGGTCGCCGCTGGGTTTCGGGAGGCAGCGACCATGCCGTTTTTAAAAAAATGGCGCGCTAAAGAATCCTAACCTAGAATCTTAACTAGAGAATTAGACGAAACTAGAATGCAAACATCTTTACATCTAAGTGAACAAGGAATACAACCTTCGTAGACCGGTCCTTCACTTCAATAGCTCCATGTAGTAGTCCTTTCGCTCCAAGTAGTGAATTTCCGGACTCTAGAAAGGCTCCACAAGATGAACGGAACAAGATTGCTTGAATTCTTCGAGGCCGAAGATGATCTACGTCGAGGAGACACCAACTCAAGCTACCTTTTCACTAATATGGAATTAGTGAAGCAAACACCCAAAACTAAATGGCTAATCTAGTAGAGGATGATGAAGTAGGAATTTTTCTCACTTTAGAAATATTTTTCTCACTCATTTTCTTCACCTCCCAAAAAGCAAGAGAGCTAGAGGAAGGAGATGAAGAAAAGCAACCATGGAAAAGATCAAATGTAGAATGGCAACCATGGGTGAGTTAATATCGTATACTAACCCTTGTAGAGACTAAACTATAGCTAATCTAATGGTTGTGTTAATAAATATCTTAAGTAAAACAAAATTGGTGGACTTAGTCATTGATTCCACAAGCTTCAACCATGTGAGTAATTTCCATCCAATTTTAATTCATTTTAAATAAATAAAACCCCTCATTATGTTAAGTATGGTGTGAGTCTCATACACCCATGTAGCATGTAGCATCAAGCATGACACAATAATATATATCACATATATATTAATTGTACACACACAAGTGAGAAAAAGAAATGTTTAAGTGAGCTAATATTAGTTAATGTAAGTTAATATATCAAATATATAATTATGCATTAAAATATTAAATCAACACTTGATTTAATAATCCGACTATATCTCATATAACCGACTAATATCATATGTATCAACTTATCGAATCAACAATTGATCCAATAACCCGGCTATATCACATATAACCATCCGATATCACATATCGCGAGAGTAGAATACGGTATCACAAACTCGTAAAAATCTCGGTCCCGCACATATCACATATATGCTCCTACTTCGTTTCGCCTGAGCCAGGAAACCTCTGTGTAGGACACTATAGACTCGTCAATACGCCGGCAGTAGGTGGTGATCATATCAGTCACCCACTAGCCGCAAGCGATCTGCAAAACGTAACAGCCACTCGGGTATTAAGCGATTAGAAGATCAACAAGAAAGCCCGCTCACACTCCTGCGAATCCAATACGTAACACTACCGTACAGTCCGGTTTGTTTGTTTGATATGTCGCATATCGCAGCCTGGCGGTGATAAACGTCAGACCCCAATAGCCTGATAAGTCATACCGATGTGAGGCTCATAAAGGTTCGAGAAACTACTGATAACACTTACCAGTAAATCTCAGCAACCCTGGCCAGAGATTTCCTATTATGGCCAATCAAGCATAGCGCAACATCAACCCTCAATACCGGGAGAGAAGAAATCCCCTCATATCGCTCATTGCCTCCATATGACTCGGGACTATACCCAAAAACCACCGTTTTGCACGATCTCTTGAACGTGGTATGGTGGAAATCAAAGCACAGTGGGAATCACACAAGATTCTATGATGATATCGGGTCGACAGACTAACCTGTACCAGTGTCACCAAAGAACTGCTATCTAACGATAGGTATAATACCATCTAGGAGTTCTCGGCGGGTCCATTCAGTGTACCCAGTCTCCACTGAGCACCCGTATACCTTCTCTGATGTCAAACACCAATGGATGTAGGATCATCCATTGCCCATCATATGGGTCAAGAAGTGTATACGCTAGTCTACTCTGGAATATCGATGCCCCGTCTCGATACTCCCACGACTAGGAACATTTGAAGGATGTACTTACCAACTATCTCTGCCCCACTAGTATGATCTGCATCATAATCCCGGTAGTCAAGTACTCATCCTAAAGTCTTTATCAACATATAATAAAGAGATAATAAGTGTACATGTTAAGATAAAGAGCAACCAGATAGCATACTATCATGTCGAGAAAGAAAGTCCTCCCTATATATGTCCAAGCATCCACTATAATATACATCACGTGTATAAAAATGGACTCTAGGGCATACATATAAGTAACAATCTCCCACATGCACTAAGGCCATTTGTTGTAGTATCTCATACTCAACGCCCCATAAAAGTCTCTTTAGGGTAAGGCCTCTGTGAGTGGATCTGCGGTGTTATCCTTTGCGTCAACACTCCTTACCTCGATCCCCTGGAGATCAACCATCTCCCTGATCAGGTGTTACGTGCCTCAGAATATGTCTGGATCGCTGATGGGACCGGCGTTCCTAAGCCAAAGCTCTTAGTTATGTATATGCCCTAGAGGCCATTGTTGTACATATGATGTATTTTATAGTGGATTCTTAGATATATATAGAGAGGACTTTCTTGCTCGATATGCTAGTATGCTATCTGGTTTCACGTTGTCTAAACATGTTGACTTGTATTGGTTTACTGTCTTGCTCTCACATGTTCATAAAGCCCTTGGGATATGTACTTGACTACTAGGACTATGTTGCTGATCATACTAGTGGGGCCAGGGTAGTCCAAGAGTACATCCTATAATTGTTCCTAGTCGAGGGTGTATCGAGACAGGGCCTCGATACTCCAGAGTAGACTAGCGTATACACATCTTGACCCATATGATGTGCGATGGATGATCCAACATTCATTGGTGTTTGACATCAAAGATGGTATACGGGTGCTCTGTGGAGACTGGGTACACTGAATGGACTCGCCAAGAACTTCTAGATGGTATTATACCTATCGTCAGATTGCAGTTCTCTGGTGACACTGGTACAGGTTAGTCTGTAGACTCGAGATCGTCATAGAGTCTTGTGTGATTCCCACTGTGCTTTGATTTCCACCTTACCTCGTTCATGAGAACGTGCAAAACGGTGGCTTTTGGGTGCAGTCCCGAATCACATGGAGGCAAAGAGCAATAGGAAGGGTTTCGTCTCTCCCGGTATTGGGGGTTGATGTTGCGCTGGGTTCGATTGGCTATAACTGGAAGTCCCTGGGCAGGGCTGATATGGAGACCTACTGGTAAGTGTTATCAGTAGTTTCTCAATGCGTTATGAGCCTCACATCTACATGACTTATCAGTTACTGGGATCTGACATTTACCACCACTAGACTGGATATGCGGCATATCAGACGAAGAGACCGGACTGTACGGTAGTGTTACTGATTGGATTCACAGAAGTGTTTGCAGGCTTTCTTGTTGATCTTCTGATCGCTCAATAACCGGGTGGCTGTTACGTTTAGCTGACCGCTTGCAGTTTGTGGGTGTTTGATATGATCATCACCTACTGCCGGCGTATTGACGAGTCTTTGGAGCCCTACACAGAGGTTTCCTGGCTCAGGCGAAACGGAGTAGGAGCACATATGTGATATGTGCGGGACCGAGATTAATACGACATGTGATACCGTATTCTATTCTCACGATATATGATATTGGCCGGTTATATGTGATAGAGCCGGGTCATCGGATCAAGTGTTGATTCGATAAAATGATACATTTAATATTAGTCGGTTATATGTATTATAGCCGGATTATTAAATCAAGTGTTGATTTAATAATTTAATGTAGAATTATATATTTGATATATTAAATTACATTAACTAATATTAGTTCACTTAAATATTTCTTTTTCTCACTTTGGATACATTTAACATATATGTGATATATGTTTATTGTATTCTTTTATTTTGTTACATAATTATATATATGTGATATGTATAATTGTAACATGCTAGGTTATACATGCAACTAGGGTTTATGAGATTCACACCAATGCTAGAATTAGGGTTAGATATATATTTATTTTAGTTAAATTAAAATTGTGGACTTTAGTTAAGATATTTGTTTGTGTTGACTAAGTCCACTATCTTAATATTTTAACTAAGATATTTGTTAACCTAACCCTAACCCTGGCTCATGGTTTATTCTCTACATGTGTTAGCCATGACATAATTAAACCATGGTTGCATTTCTAACCTCATAACAATAATTGATTCATCACTTGCTTCTTTTTCTTCTTCCTCATTGCAAAAGCTTTCTAGCTTTTGATCTTGTGATGAAAGATTGGGAGAAATAGAAAACAAAAGAGAGCCAAATTCCTACTTCATCATCCTCTTCTATACTAGCCATATAGATTAGTGTGTTAGCTTCACTAATCTCTAATTAGTGAAGTGATAGATTGGGTTTGTGTTTCCTCAAGGTAGATCATCTTGGATTGTGAAGACTTCAAGCTAGCATGGATCATTCACCTCATGGAGCATCTCTAGAGTCCGGGAGCTTGATGATCGCAGCGAAGGGACCACTACTCGAAGCTTATGAAGCGAAAGAACGGACTACAAAGGTTGTAATACCTATCACTTAGAAGTAAAGTTGTTTGCTTTTATGTTTCCACATGGTTCTCTAGTATCGATTCTAGGTTAGGGTTATCTAGAATGGCAAAATTTTGAAATTGGCATGGACGATGCCACCCGAAACCTTGCTGCCGTGCTAGACATACTAACAGTGTTATCAAAGCCTAGCTAGAAAATTAGACAGATAAGTGTAGAATTACGAAACCGAAACAACTCCGAAACACCCGTTTAAAAACCATAGTTTCTGTCGAAATTTTTCAGGTGTCAATTTTTTTTTAAACAGTTGCAGAATCATGTATGAGATTCATAATGAACACTACCAAAATTTGAACCCCTGTGCTCAGATTTTGGCCGAGCACAAGTAGCAAAATTCCGAGCAGGCCGGCACCTTGGTGGTTTTTGGGCTTCAGATTTTGGTCATGTTCCAATCTATGGGGTTTGGTACTTCAGGTGTTGTTTGTTTTTTCGAAATTTGCATGTGATGTTATCTTTGTACAGAGGCAATTCGGAGTTATTCGTATTCGTAATTCTAGTTTGTTTTCGGGTTATTTAGACGGTGTTAATAAGTTCGAACGGATATCAATAACTCACTTTTAACCTTGCTGGAAATTTTTCCAAGTGTTGGATTTTTCCTTAGGTTAAAACTTTCAGAAAATCATGCAAGCGATTCTGTGGACCCTCTAGAAGAACGAAACCTTAACTCGATTATGTGACCGTCAGAATAGCCACTAAACCCTAGGGTTTGTGGAAGTTCAGCGGTGCCACATGTGAGGCATTGGTTGACCCTTTTACGGCTGGTTCATAGGAGCTGTGGCATGTTCTGGGACCTTTTGAACTCTGCTCATGTGTTGAGCTATTTGGGAAATTATGGGTGTTTTTTATTCGATCGGAAATTTTAACATTTTCTAGTTTTCTGTAATGTGATACAATATGTGTTATTCATAAAGTTAGGCATGAAATCCGTAATATGTGATATTTCGGGTTTACGATGTCTAAGATGATTGTGGATTCCAATTGTTGTAGTTTGACCTTTTATTTTCTGCGACCGTAAGTGTAATATGTGGTGTATTGCCGGTTTTGTTGCTATATATCAACGTCAATTGGGATAGGCATATTTACTTACGTTGATGACATGTGATGTTATGTGTTGCTGTGATATGTTATATTGGATCGTCGTGTTTGAATAGCTAGGGGTTTTATGTTAGATGAGTGTTTTTATTTTCATTCATGTAAGATTCATTGTAGTAATATTCTTTTATTGGGGCACTTCCGGGTTAAGGATGATGTCACCATTGTATATTATTTACTTTTCCGCATTAGGATAAACCCAAGGAGGAGAGCACAAGTAACCGGGTTCTAGGGTCCAGTGGGAGGCCATTTCGAGAAGTCGAGACCGGGTCTCCGAAGCCTAGAATTGAGAGGGTTACATGCCTCTCTCGTAGGGGTCTAGGGATGTGTGTTTGGCTATTCATCGCGACCGTGGAATCCGTGTTTTATACAGGCTCAAAATAAAATACGGACCTCCTAGTATATCCAATATTTCATATGTTATCTTCTGCTGCTGATATTCTGTGATGTGATGATTTTATATGCGCGAGACGAATGCTTTATTATTGTATATATGATATATAATAAACGTTGATTATGTTTTGCACTAGCGCTAGTCCCACCCCGGTATGCCGTTAGTTAAGTAACCTAACGGTGCATAACGGGACACTGTGGCGAATACGGATGGCATAAGCGTACATTGTATTTTGGTTTCTTCTATGATGCTTAGGAAGAATAAATGATGGGACTTCATTAATGAGATTAATGAAAGAAAAAGAAACCTAAAGGATGTTGTAGAATCAAATTTATAAAAAGGGTAGCTCTAGTTTTTGCTTTGCATAGCGGTATTTGTGAAATATCCTGCACCATATTCGATAAGGAAAGAGCCGAGATCCCTTCACCGGGAATGACCTCTTTAGTGAACCTAGTAAAAGTCTAAAAAACATTCCTTTTTAAATCACTAGTTTCTACAACGATATCAAGTTCATTACGCAAAAGGTTTTCATAAAAACCTTTCGTAGCCCTCCGTCATTTCAAATAATGACTAGTTAGTATTTGTGCTACGTTTGTTGGCCTTCGTCAAGGCGTAGTGTGCGGTAGCTGATTAGTACTTATCTGCTTATAGCATAAGATGCGATTGGTTAGGGTAGTCGTGCGACTTTGTTGGCCTTCGTCAAGGGTCGTGCGGGTGGGTTTAATTCAATCAAGAAATGTACAGGTTGAATTTGACTAGCGCCCTATGCTTTGATGGCCTTCGTCAAGGTCATAGGACGCTAGGGGCAGAATATTATCGAGAATTTCAAGTGTTGAAATTTGCATTGAGATTGCATACCTTCTATGAGATAGTTGGATCCCGATACCCACTGCGAGTAAGAGTTACTCCTGGGAGAGTTTTACACATGACAATTAGCCGATCAAGTAGGTGCCTAGAAAGTTGTTAACGGGGTTATGCCTCTGGGAAAACAAGGTTATTTTAATTAGGTCCGTGCGAAAGCACGGGAAACCTCCCTCAAAGTACCAACACTGGCCTGGCTGAAAGATTGGCGAACTTGTAAGGTGTAATTAATCCCGGCTAGTCTTACCTTTTAGGGTTTGAAAGAAGATTTGATAGAAACAGTGGGAGCCATCCTGATTAGATAAGATAAAAACCAATCTAATCTTGCAAGAGCATAAGATAAAGTGTTTTCTTCTCTCTCTCTCCAGGTAGCGACCATGTCAGACCATAATGAAGATAATAATATGGATGTATTGTCCGAACCCGCTTGTTATACTGAGCTGGGGAACGTTGGTTCCGTTCTTTCTTATAATTGTTATAAGACTGAGCAGGAAATAGGAGAATATCCGGAATCCCAGGCCACCCAAATGAAGAATAAGCATGTTGATGCATCTTCTTCGGGTGTGTTAGTTATCGAGAACTGTTTCTCAGTTCACTCTACGTCCTGGGTATTAGATACCGGATTGGGATCCCACATATGTAATATATTACATGGGCTACGGAAAGGTAGAGAACTGGGAGAGGGTGATCATTCCATAAGAGTAGGGAATGGTGCAAATGTTGCAGCCAAAGCAGTTGGCGAATATCACCTTGTATTACCAAATGGAAATACATTGATTCTGAACGAATGCTATTATATTCCGACCCTGATATGCAATCTTATATCAGTTTCTTTATTAAGTAAAGAAGGATATAATTTTGTAGTACAGGATAATGTTATGAACATCTTCCTAGATCAAAAGTTGATTGGATCGTGCTCGTTAAATAATGGCATATACATTCTAAATCAAAACACAGTTCTTATCATACAAAACACACATAAGAGGAAGAGTTAAGAAATGAACGAATCCTTCTTGTGGCATTGTATACTAGGTCATATCAATGAGACACGACTAGCTAAGTTACATAAGGATGTATTTTTGAATCCGTTCGAATTTTCATCTTATGACACTTGCCAGTCATGTCTCGAAGGAAAAATGACCAAAACTCCGTTTAGTGGACACGGAGAAAGAGTTACGGAACTCTTGGGACTGATACATAGTGATGTATGTGGTCCCCTGTCTACATATGCCAGGAATGGTTCCTCGTACTTCATTACATTCACTGACAATCTCTCAAGATACGGACATGTGTTCCTGTTGAAACACAAGTCTGAAGCTTTTGAGAAATTCAAAGAATATAAACATGAAGTCGAGAACCAGACGTGTAAAAGTATTAAAATCCTTCGATCTGATCGGGGAGGAGAATACTTGAGCAATGAGTTCCTGGACTATTTAAAAGAGAATGGGATTATCTCTCAGCTTACTCCTCCGTATAAACCACAGCACAACGGTGTATCGGAGCGGAGGAATCGCACCCTATTAGATATGGTGCGCTCTATGATGAGCACCACTGAGTGTAAGTCCACGTTGCGACCCCCGGTTCTTACGGGGAGGCGGAAACGGTATAAAAATCAAATTTTTAGCGCATGGGGCAACATGGACTAACAAAGTCGGGATCTTTTCCTAAACTAAAGCTAGCAAATAAGCTAAAGAGAGTTAGCTACTCGGAAAGATGGTTATACCTAAACTTGAACTCCTTCTTCTTCAAACTTTGTGGAGGTTGATGGTTCTTTCCTCGTAGCCTTCTTCCGTCGAAGATGGATCCACCTGAGGGTTCAACCTTTGGGCTCTTCCTCGAACTTTGAGTGAACTAGGATATCCGGCTTGCTAAACCTTGAACCCTAGAGAGAGTAGAGAGTATCTATGGGGTGCTTTCCTTTTCAAGGTGAAGGATTCTCAACACATGAGAAGGAATCACCTTGAGCTTGAGGAAGAAGAAGATGAAATGAAGAGAGAGAATGATTATGATAGAATGAGCTATCTTTTTCCTTTTGCAACCATATCAAAAGAAAAAGAATTATCTAATTAGTAATAATAATTCAAATGAGAATAGTTGATGGTTGTTTTGGAATGACCACTATCATCACTTCATTAAATGAATGTTGGCAAGAATCAAGGAGCATCCTTGCAAAATAATGATGATGGTCAAACATTCAACCATGGTCAACAAGTCAACCATGGTCAACAAGTCAATAAAACCAACCATAACATAATTCCATTTAATTACTATTATTAATAGATATCTCACAAATTCATTAGGGTTTGGAAAAAAGATGACTGTCAACTGTGCATGCGCACCCGTTCCGAAACCCTAATGAAAAACCTCTTCTTCCGCCTCAAACAACTGTGCATACACACCTGCATTCTTGTTCCGATGAACATGAATACTGAGAGATAAAAGTAACCCCAAAACATATACCAGTATCCGGCTCAAACCAGAGCCCGCTGGCAATATCCGTCCGGACTCCAAACGTGCACAAGTGCGCGGATGAGAACGAACCCTGTCGCAAAACCATGCGACCTCTACTCTGTTTTGCCCAGAGGCGAATACCCTCTGTGTGGGACTCTAAAGACTCGACACTACGCTGGCAGTGGGTTTAACCATAGACCGCAAGCGGCACTAGCTGTGCGTAACGGTCCCCAGGTAGATGCCGACAAGAAGGCTGACGAGGTGAACCCCATTTGAACTCCTACTGAGTCTGAATGTGACAGTCTCCGTACAGTCCGGTCTGTTCGTCTGATACATCGCATGTCGGGCCTAGGGGGCGGTAAAACGTCAGTCCCCCAATAGCGGTACAAGTCGTGTCGGAGTGAAGCCCAAAACACCATGAGCTAACACTGGAAACCTACCAGTATATCTCGCTTGCCCTGGCCAGGGACTACTCGTGTAATGGCTCTCCAAGACACAGCGCGATGTCAACCCCCAATACCGGGAGAGACGAATCCTGTCTAACCGTCACTGCCTCCAAGTGCTTCGGGACTGCACCCAACCACTACCTGTTTGCACGACTCCTTTGAGCCGTGGTAGGGTAGTGATCAAAGTGCAGTGGGAACACACTCGAGACGAAGTGCCAGTGTCAAGTTAGCGGACTAAGCTGTACTCATGTCACCTGGGAACTGATAACTGACGACAGGTATAATACCAACCTGTCAGTTCCCGACGAGTCCTGTCCAGTGTACTCGTAACCTAACGAGCACCCGCATACTATCTCCAGTACGACGTACTGATGGCTGTGGGACAGACCATCTCCCACACTGGGATGAGAAGCGCATACGCTAGTCTACTCCGGAGTATCGATGCCCTGTCTCGATAGTCCTGCGACTAGGGACCTGTATAAGGACGTGCTTATAGATTACCCAGCCCCCACTAGTGTGACTGCCATCACAACGCTGGTAATCAAGCAAAGATCCTAAGGGCTCTACTAATGCGTATAAGTGATATACTAAAATAAACACAAGTGCACATTGAAGTAGAAACAAACCAAGTAGCATACTACTATATTGAGCAAGATTGTTTATACAAGGTGAATATCCCAAGCTTCCATTAAGTAATATACAAACTAGTATGATACAGTAATGGCCTCTAGGGCATATACACTAACAATCTCCCACTTGCACTAAGACCATGTACTGGCGTATCGAAGACCTATCATCTCGATCAGCCGCTCGAACTGAGTCTGGGGCAGCGCCTTGGTGAATGGATCTGCAGTGTTTTCTTCTGAAGCAACCCTCCGAACCTCGATCTCCTTGCGATCCACAATCTCCCTGATCAGGTGATCCCGCCTCAAGATGTGCCTGGATCTTTGATGGGACCTGGGTTCCTTCGCTAAAGCTATAGCCCCGTTGTTGTCGCAATACAGAGGTATTGGGTCAACAATGGACGGAACCACCTGAAGTTCTTTCAAGAACTTACTCATCCAGACAGCTTCTTTTGCGGCATCAGATGCAGCGATGTATTCCGCTTTCATCGTCGAGTCTGCAACGGTTTCCTGTTTAGAACTCTTCCAACACACCGCCCCTCCATTGAGGGTAAAGATAAAACCCGACATGGATTTGGAATCATCCTTGTCACTCTGGAAGCTGGAGTCAGCAAAGGCCTCAATCTGGAGGTCTTTTTCGCCATATACCAAGAACATCTCCTTAGTCCTTCTCAGGTACTTGAGAATGTTCTTTACCGCTATCCAGTGTTTCTCCCCAGGGTTTGACTGATACCGGCTTACCACACTCAGTGCATAAGCTACATCCGGTCTGGTACACAACATCGCATACATTATAGAGCCTACCGCAGAAGCGTAGGGTATAATAGACATGCGATCCCTTTCCAAATCAGTCTTGGGAGACATCTCTTTAGAGAGGGTGATCCCGTGACAAGCCGGTAGGTTACCGCGCTTGGAATCTTCCATACTGAATCTTTTCACTATGGTGTCGATGTACCTGGACTGAGAAAGTCCTAATATCCTCTTGGATCTATCACGATGGATCCGGATCCCCAGGATGTATGAGGCATCACCCAGGTCTTTCATGGAGAACCTTTGTGACAAGAACCCCTTGACAGATTGTAGCATAGGAATGTCATTTCCTAGTAAGAGAATGTCATCCACGTATAAAACGAGGAATACTACAGTTCTCGCTACAAATCTACTATAGATGCATGGTTCATATGGATTTTTGATAAAGCCAAATTCCTTGACCGTCTCATCAAAACAGATGTTCCAACTCTGCGATGCCTGCTTTAGTCCATAGATGGACTTAAGCAACTTGCACACCTTTCCGCTGCTCTCACTCTAAATGAAACCCTCTGGCTGATCCATATAGACACACTCCTCTAAATTTCCATTTAGAAAAGCGGTCTTTACGTCCATCTGCCAAATCTCATAATCGTGGAAGGCAGCAATGGCAAGAAGGATCCGAATGGATTTCAGCATAGCCACTGGAGAAAAGGTTTCGTCATAGTCCAAGCCAGGTCTTTGACGGAAACCCTTTGCTACAAGTCTAGCTTTATAGGTCTCAACCTGTCCATCTACACCAATCTTCCTTTTGAAGATCCACTTGCATCCTACAGGTTTTACCCCGTCTGGAGCAATGTCCAACGTCCATACTTTGTTGGTATACATAGACTCCATTTCGGTTCGCATTGCATCCAGCCATTTTACCGAGTCAACGCTCTGAACGGCCTGCTGGAAGCTAGTAGGCTCATCATAATCTATGATGCAATCCTCTCTATCCCCGTCTATGAGAAAATCGTAGTATCTCTCGGGCGGATGAGACTGCCTACTACTTCTGCGGAGCGGCGTAGGAATGTCCTGTTCATTTGAACCCTCTGGTTCCACTAAGCTTTCAGTAATAGTCTGTTGCTCTGGAATTTCTTCCAGTTCTACTGCGCTCCCACTTAATTCTTTTTCTAAGAACTGGTGTTCTAGAAAATGGGCATGACGAGAAACAAGAACTTTTTGTTCCTCTTCGTAGTAGAAGAGATATCCCTTGGAATTCTTTGGATATCCCACAAACTTACACAGTACTGAGCGCGCCTCGAGTTTGTCCGCATGCTTCTTTTTAACAAAAGCTGGACTTCCCCAAGTCTTAATGTGACTGAGATGGGGCCTCTTCCCACACCACATCTTATATGGTGTAGTAGGCACAGTCTTAGTAGGAACTCGGTTCAAAAGGTACGCAGCTGATTCTAGTGCATACCCCCAGAATGATCGCGGTAACTCAGCGTTACTCATCATGGACCGTACAATATCCAATAGGGTTCGGTTCCGTCTCTCCGATACACCGTTATGTTGCGGAATGTATGGAGGAGTAAGCTGAGAGAGAATCCCATTCTCTTTTAAGTAATTCAGGAACTTGGCACTTAAGTATTCTCCACCTCGATCCGATCTTAGAATCTTGATACTTCTGCCGGTCTGTTTCTCTACTTCATTCTTATATTCCTGGAACTTTTCAAAAGCCTCGGACTTATGTTTCATTAAGAAGACATAACCGTCCCTTGAAAAATCATCCGTAAAAGTAATGAAGTAAGAGTAACCGCTTCGCGCATGTGTAGACATTGGACCGCACACGTCGCTGTGTACGAGTCCCAAGAGCTCGCTCGCTCTTACTCCGTGTCCAGTGAACGGAGTCTTTGTCATCTTTCCTTTGAGACAGGATTGACAAGTGGCATATGATTGATATTCGAACGGATCCAAATATCCTTCTGTATGTAACTTAGTCAACCTTCTCTCATTGATGTGACCCAGCCTACAATGCCATAAGAAAGTCTGATTGATTTCTGGAGACTTTCTTTTGTGTGTATTCTGGACATTGAAAATCTGTGGTTGGTTTAATACGTATATACCACTGCTCAATGTACCTGACCCAATCAGAACTTGATTAAGGTGAATGTTTACAACATTACTTACAAACGCAAATTCATAACCTTCTTTAGAAACCAAAGATACAGAAATGATATTACAAGTTGCGTTGGGTACAAAAAAGCAATTACGCAAAACCAAAACATGCCCATCTGACATTCCCAGGTGATAGTCCCCCTCGGCTTTAGCATCCATGCTAGCTCCGTTCGCAACTCTGAGGGTCATGTCACCTGCCTTAAAAAACCTACGGTTTCTCAACGCCTGCAAAGAATTACAGATATGAGATCCTGATCCGGTATCCAATACCCAGGAAGTAGAGTTTATAGAAAGACAGTTTTCAATAACATACACACCTGAAGCTGAAGCCGCAACCTGCTTCAGTTCCTGTGTCCTGGCCTTCCAAGCCCTGCAATCTTTCTTCCAGTGTCCACTCTTATGACAATAGAAGCATTCTTCCTTTCCAACAAGCTTCCCCGCAATCTTTGTTGCCTTTTCCTTTCCCTTCGTACCCACTTTACTAACACCGCCTCTTGGTTTGGCGGGGGCTTTCTTCCTCTTTCCCTTGGCTTTCGCCTTCGACCTAGAGGAAGAAGATCCTCCTACAAACAAAGCGGGTGTTTCCCTACCCTTCTGTAGGGTGCCCTCTGCGCTCCTCAGCATGTCGAGGAGTTCTGAAAGTTCAACTTCTTTTTCTTGTAAGTTGAAGTTCAGTATAAACTGGGCGTAAGTGGATGGAAGGGACTGGAGAATTAAATCCGTATAGAGTTCACTGTCCAACGTGGTCCCAAGTTCCGCGAGCTCCTCAGTGTAGCCAATCATCTTAAGCACGTGGTCCGCTACCGATGATCCGACGGCCAACTTTGTCGAAAATAACTTCTTGGACACTTCGTATCTTGCGATACGAGACTGCTCTCAATACAGTTCTTTTGTATGGAGAAATATGGACTCGAGGTCCATATTCTCATGCCTCCTCTGATGTTCGTTGTCCATAGAGGCAAGCACGAGGCACCTGGCCTTCGCGCAATCAATCTCCCAAGTCTTACGGATTTCCTTATCCGCGACGCTGGAGGTGGGACCTGGGACGGGGGGAGCTTTGGTGGTAAGAAGATACCCCAGCTTGTCGTAAGTGATTGCCAATTTTACATTCCTGAGCCAATCTTTGTAGTTTGGCCCTGTCAGTATGTTTTTATCTAGAAGTAACTTAAGTCCAGTCATTTCGAACTTGGTCGCTGCAGGGGGGAGAGAAGAAACACTTTAGCACGATGCTCTTGCAAGTTTAGAATGGTTTTTAATTTGTCTAAACAGGATGGCTCCTACTGTCTCTCGAATCCCTCCTCAAACCATAAAGGAAGAATTAGCCGGGATCAATCCCACCGCACAATACTTGCTTAACCGTTCAGCCAGGCCAGTGTCGGTACTTCGAGGGAGGTTTTCCAACGCTTTCGCGAAGTTCCTTAATTAAATAACCTCTTTTCCCTGGGGGCGTAACCCCGCTAACACCTTTCTAGGCACCTACTAGGTTTATAGCATTGATCGTTTAGTGAAAAATTTCCCGAGGAGTAGCATATACTCACAATAGGATCGGGATCCAAATATCATCGCGAGACGAAACTGAAGGAATCCTACCAGAATCACCACACTCCAAATGGTATGCAAATCTAGCAAGTTTCGGTACTTATGAAACTCCCGATGTGGATTTTTGCCCCATGCTCTTATGACCTTGACTTTGGCCAAAATATCATAAGTCACATATCAAGTTCTGCCCGTCACTATCCAGGTTAATTTGGATCCATCCGTACCTACCCTTGACTTTGGCCAAAATGGCAGCACGACTGTCCCAAACCAACGCATCTATCTATGCTACACATAAACACCCAATAGCTACCAATCACTATGCCTTGACTTTGGCCAAAATACATAGCTTGAATACTATTGCCTATTCATGCGAAGCGACGGAGTGCTACGAATGGTTTTGGTAAAACCGTGAACGTAGTGAACTTGATATAATCGATGGAACGAGATAGCTTTTAGAAGGAGTGGCTCAAGCTCCGCATTTAAAAGTTAGTTTTGAAAAGAACCGAGTGGTTTTTCAAAAGTGTTCCAACGATTTTAACTTGGTTTATTATCTTGCATTAGTTCTTTTAATGCGTGATATTCTTGCATTAGTTCTTTTAATGCGTCCCATCATTTAATCCTACCATTGCAGAAAACAACCAAAATATGACGTACGCTTATGCCATATGCATTCGCCACGGGGCCCCGTCATCACCCGTTAGGTTACTTAACTAACGACAGAGCGGGGGCTGGGCTAGCGCGGCTGTAAAACATAAACAACGCCTAAATAGAAAGCAATGATAGACATTACAGATCACAGATGAATACATTGGATATACTAGCAATCCGCAATCCTTTCGAGCCTGCAACGAAAAGCGGATTACACGGTCGCGGTGAATAGCCAATACCCCACCGAAGACCCCTACGGGTGCGGCAAACTACCCGCCAAGTACCCGGTAGTTTGTGCACCCCTCCATGGGTCTATCCTAGGAGCAAAAACAGTAAAAAGAATTATACAATGACGGCTACAACCCCGACCCGGTTGTGCGGCCATACAAATAATATTGTTACATCAATTTACATGTTACAAACGAATGAAAGAAAAACAAAAGCTCATCTCACATCCACCCCGGCTATTCACCCGCGACAGTCCAACACATTCGTATACACATTCCAATATCAAACACAGATTACAGAGATGTATAACCCCGACTAATCGACTTATAGCGATTAGCCGACGTTCAATACATACAAGCATCACAGATATAACCATCATAGTCAAAGTGCAGTGAAGTTCGGAAAAAATACGGAATTATAGGACCCCGAAAGTAAATTTCTGTTCTGGAAAATCTGGGCACATATAATATATCTTAAAAATCCCAAAACCAACACAGAGACACACTGCACGAAAAACGATGACGAGAGGACAACAAACGGCGGCGGTTCCGCAGCAAATTCCTACCTCATGCCGCGGAACCGCGGCGGTTTGAATGAATTAGTGGATCGTTTTTCTTGGGTGTTCACACAAAACCCTGAGCCGAATTTAGGTGTATAACAAATCTCGTTTTGACCAGAAAAATTTTTAACAGAAACTAGGGTTTTGTAAAAGTTTGGTTTTTGGATTTTTCGGTTCCGAACTTCGTTACACTTTACTACCAAGCTAGTTTAAGTTTAGTTAGGCTCTGATTCCACTGTAAGTCCACGTTGCGACCCCCGGTTCTTACGGGGAGGCGGAAACGGTATAAAAATCAAATTTTTAGCGCATGGGGCAACATGGACTAACAAAGTCGGGATCTTTTCCTAAACTAAAGCTAGCAAATAAGCTAAAGAGAGTTAGCTACTCGGAAAGATGGTTATACCTAAACTTGAACTCCTTCTTCTTCAAACTTTGTGGAGGTTGATGGTTCTTTCCTCGTAGCCTTCTTCCGTCGAAGATGGATCCACCTGAGGGTTCAACCTTTGGGCTCTTCCTCGAACTTTGAGTGAACTAGGATCTCCGGCTTGCTAAACCTTGAACCCTAGAGAGAGTAGAGAGTATCTATGGGGTGCTTTCCTTTTCAAGGTGAAGGATTCTCCACACATGAGAAGGAATCACCTTGAGCTTGAGGAAGAAGAAGATGAAATGAAGAGAGAGAATGATTATGATAGAATGAGCTATCTTTTTCCTTTTGCAACCATATCAAAAGAAAAAGAATTATTTAATTAGTAATAATAATTCAAATGAGAATAGTTGATGGTTGTTTTGGAATGACCACTATCATCACTTCATTAAATGAATATTGGCAAGAATCAAGGAGCATCCTTGCAAAATAATGATGATGGTCAAACATTCAACCATGGTCAACAAGTCAACCATGGTCAACAAGTCAACAAAACCAACCATAACATAATTCCATTTAATTACTATTATTAATAGATATCTCACAAATTCATTAGGGTTTGGAAAAAAGACGACTGTCAACTGTGCATGCGCACCCGTTCCGAAACCCTAATGAAAAACCTCTTCTTCCGCCTCAAACAACTGTGCATACACACCTGCATTCTTGTTCCGATGAACATGAATACTGAGAGATAAAAGTAACCCCAAAACATATACCAGTATCCGGCTCAAACCAGAGCCCGCTGGCAATATCCGTCCGGACTCCAAACGTGCACAAGTGCGCGGATGAGAACGAACCCTGTCGCAAAACCATGCGACCTCTACTCTGTTTTGCCCAGAGGCGAATACCCTCTGTGTGGGACTCTAAAGACTCGACACTACGCTGGCAGTGGGTTTAACCACAGACCGCAAGCGGCACTAGCTGTGCCTAACGGTCCCCAGGTAGATGCCGACAAGAAGGCTGACGAGGTGAACCTCATCTGAACTCCTACTGAGTCTGAATGTGACAGTCTCCGTACAGTCCGGTCTGTTCGTCTGATACATCGTATGTCGGGCCTAGGGGGCGGTAAAACGTCAGTCCCCCAATAGCGGTACAAGTCATGTCGGAGTGAAGCCTAAAACACCCTGAGATAACACTGGAAACCTACCAGTATATCTCGCTTGCCCTGGCCAGGGACTACTCGTGTAATGGCTCTCCTAGACACAGCGCGATGTCAACCCCCAATACCGGGAGAAACGAATCCTGTCTAACCGTCACTGCCTCCAAGTGCTTCGGGACTGCACCCAACCACTACCTGTTTGCACGACTCCTTTAAACTGTGGTAGGGTAGTGATCAAAGTGCAGTGGGAACACACTCGAGGCGAAGTGCCAGTGTCAAGTTAGCGGACTAAGCTGTACTCATGTCACCTGGGAACTGATAACTGACGATAGGTATAATACCAACCTGTCAGTTCCCGACGAGTCCTGTCCAGTGTACTCGTAACCTAACGAGCACCCGTATACTATCTCCAGTACGACGTACTGATGGCTGTGGGACAGACCATCTCCCACACTGGGATGAGAAGCGCATACGCTAGTCTACTCCGGAGTATCGATGCCCTGTCTCGATAGTCCTGTGACTAGGGACCTGTATAAGGATGTGCTTATAGATTACCCAGCCCCCACTAGTGTGACTGCCATCACAACGCTGGTAATCAAGCAAAGATCCTAAGGGCTCCACTAATGCGTATAAGTGATATACTAAAATAAACACAAGTGCACATTGAAGTAGAAACAAACCAAGTAGCATACTACTATATTGAGCAAGATTGTTTATACAAGGTGAATATCCCAAGCTTCCATTAAGTAATATACAAACTAGTATGATACAGTAATGGCCTCTAGGGCATATACACTAACACTGAGTTACCTATGTCCTTTTGGGGATATGCACTGGAGACAGCTACAGACCTATTGAATATGGTTCTTACCAAATCAGTGCCTACCATTCCATATGAGATATGGAAGGGGAAGAGATCATCTCTTAATTCTGTTAAGATATGGTGTTGTCCGGCTTATGTTAAAATGCAAAATCCGGACAAGCTCGAGGCAAGGTCAGTTCTGTGTAAGTTTGTTGGATATCCCAAAAATTCACGTGGGTATATCTTCTACCGTTCCGAGGAACAACAGATGTTTATTTCTCTCAATGCCACCTTTTTAGAAAAGGAATTTCTTGATAAAGAAATTAGTGGCGAGGAGGTAGAACTGGAAGAGGTCCCAGCAGCACAAATTACGACAGAGGATTTGATATTTCCCAACGAACCTCATCCTTTCCGCAGATCTAGTAGGGTTCCTCATCCACCTGAGAGATATTACGGTTTTCTCATTGATGGTGGAAGCGAGGACTGCATCATGGAAGATGATGACCCGACTAGCTTCGAGCAGGACATCACGAGTGGGGACTCTGTGAAATGGCTGGATGCAATGCGATCTAAGATGGAATCCATGTACACCAACGAAGTATGGACTTTGGAAGTTACTCCTGAATGTGTAAAACTCATTGGGAGCAATTGGATCTTTAAGAAAAAACTTGGTGTAGATGGAAAAGTAGAGACTTTCAAAGCTAGACTTGTTGCAAAAGCTTTTCGTCAATGACCAGGTGTGGATTATGATGAAACCTTTTGTCTAATAGCTATGCTTAAGTCCATCCGGATCCTACTTGCCATTGCTACATACCATGACTACGAAATATGGCAGATGGATATTAAGACCGCCTTTCTAAATGGTGATTTAAAGGAGTGCGTGTACATGACTTAGCCAGGGGGCTTCGTAGACAGTGGGAGCAGCGGAAAGGTGTGCAAGCTGCTTAAATCCATCTATGGGTTAAAGTAGGCATCGCGGAGTTGGAACATCTGTTTTGATGTTGTAGTCAAAGTGTTTGACTTCATCAAGAACATAGATGAACCATTTATTTACAAGAAGGTGGAAGAGAGTAAAGTTGTCTTCCTCGTATTGTACGTGGATGACATACTCTTGATATGAAATGATGTTCCTATGCTGCACTCGGTCAAGCTCTTCTTATCACATATATTCTCAATGAAAGATCTAGGTGATGCCTCCTGCATTTTGGGGATTAAGATCTATAGATATAGATCTAAAAGGATATTGGGATTGTCCCAATTCAGGTACATTGACACCATACTAAAGAGGTTTAGTATGGAAGAATCCAAGAATGGGAATTTACCCACGATCTCTGGACTCACTCTATCGAAAGAGATGTCTCCCAAGACTGATTTGGAGAGAGCTCGCGTGCAAGGGATACCCTATTCTTTGGCAGTAGGATCTATCATGTACGTGATCCTATGTACGAGACCCGATGTAGTATACTCACTAAGTGTAGTGAGTACGTATCAAGAAGATCCAGGAGAGAGTCACTGGACAGTTGTGAAGAGCATTCTCAAGTACTTGAGAAGGACTAAGGAGATGTTCTTGGTGTATGGTAACGGTGAACTCCAAGTGGAGTCCTTTACCGATTCAATCTTCCAAAGTGATAAGGAAGACTCTAAGTCGCACTCGGGATTTGTCTTTACCCTCAATGGAGGGGTGGTTTGTTGGAAGAGTTCCAAACAGGAAACTGTGGCAGACTCGACGATGGAGGCTGAATACATCGCTGCCAATGATGCTGCCAAAGAGGCTGTCTTGATGAAGAAGTTCATCACTGAACTTGGTGTGGTTCTGTCCATTGAGCATCCAATACCTTCGTATTGTGATAACAATGGAGCTGTGGCTTTGGCCAAGGAACCTAGGTCCCATCAGAGATCCAGGCATTTTTTGAGGCGGTATCACCTGATACGGGACATAGTTTATCGCCGAGAGATCGAGGTATGGAGAGTTGACACGAAGAACAACACTGCATATCTACTCACAAAGGCCATACCCCAGATACAATTTGAGAGACTCTTCACGATGTTGGGTATGAGATACTACAACAGCTGGCCTTAGTGCACGTGGGAGATTGTTAGTTATGTATATGCCCTAGAGGCCATTGTTGTACATATGATGTATATTATAGTGGATGCTTGGATATATATAGAGAGGACTTTCTTGCTCGACATGATAGTATGCTATCTGGTTTCACTTTGTCTAAACATGTTGACTCGTATTGGTTTACTGTCTTGCTCTCACATGTTGATAAAGCCCTTGGGATATGTACTTGACTACTAGGACTATAATGCAGATCATACTAGTGGGGCCAGGGTAGTCTAAGAGTACATCCTATAATTGTTCCTAGCCGAGGGTGTATCTGAAGGTTTTTCTAAAGCACCACTACTAGGGTTTGGTAGCAACAGACATGCCATATTAAAAAAAAATTAGGGTGCTAAAGAAAACAACATAAGGATCATACTAGAAAAGCTAGGGTAACAAGACTTTTTAACACCATCACAAGTAGTAAAATGCTAGGGTTTGAGAATACAATCTTTGTAGCTCCCTACGCTAGACTCCTTGACCACTTGAGAGTTGAAAGAAGTTCACTTGAGGTCCTCTAGGTCCACGACGATCCACCCAGAGTCCTGTTTGTCCAAGCTTGAAGCTCCACTTGATCAAGAGAAGAAGTAGAAGCCAACACTCTAAACTAATGGGCAAGAGTACTGTAGAATTGTGATGTGGTTTGTTTTCTCACTTCAAAACCCTAACTTGATCACTATCTTGCTCACTAATGGAAGCTAGAGAGCAAGCGACAGGAGGAAGAAGATGATGGCAAATGAGAGCTCAAGAGATAATGATAAAAGATAAAGATAAGAATGAGAAAAGAAAATATATATATATATATATATATATATATATATATATATATATTCTTCTCACTCTTAACTCTAGTTTATAAATATCTAGATATTTTCTTTTGGATGCAAAATGGCCAAGGAAATTAACTCAAGGTTAAAGCAAGGGTTAGTGAGTGAATAAAATAATCAAGCATGATAGAATTTCCATTTCCATTTTCTTTTATCCAAAAAGAAATATCAACATATTTATAAGTGTGTGAGTCTTATATTGCCACCATCCAATATATCAGCAACCATGATACAAGACTGTATGCATGTATGTGTGCATGCACATCCATATGTGCATCAATGAGAATAAATGCATACATGCATGCATACAACAAAAGACAAGAAGGGTTTAAAGTGAAAAAGCTTATGGTCAATGATAAATCAACACTTGATTTAGCAAACCGGTCATATCACATACGACCTGACCAATAGCAAACGGCCTGATTAATATACGGTATCACATACGCGCATTTAATCGGGTCCCCGCGCATATCTCATATGCGCACCACATCATTTCGCCTGGACTAGGTAACTCGATTGTAGGACTCTAAGACTCGTCAATACGCCGGTAGTGGGTGATGATCATATCAATCACCCCCAAGCCACAAGAGGTCAGCTAAACATAACGGCCACCAGGGTATTGAGCGATCAGAAGAAAACAAGCGAAGCTGTCACAACTCCCGTCGAGCCAACCGGCAACACTACCGTACAGTCCGGTCCCTTCGTCAGATATGCTGCATATCGAGTCTAGGGATAGTGACGTCGACCCCAATAACTCAATAAGTCGTGCCGATGAATGGTCTATAACAGATCGAGAAACTACTGATAACACTTATCAATAAATCTCAACAGCCCTGGCCAGGGACTTACTGATATAGCCAATCGTGTACAGCACAGCATCAACTCCCAATACCGGGAGAGACGAAACCTCTCCTATCTCTCATCGTCTTCGTGTGTCTCGGGACTGTACCCAAAAGCCACCTGTATGCATGACTCAGTAGAGCCGTGGTAGGGTGGTAATCAAAATACAGTGGGAGAACACACAAGACTCTATGACGATCTCGGGTCTAAAGACTAACCTGTACCAGTATCACCTGAGAACTGCGATCTGACGATAGATATAATACCATATAGGAGTTCTCGGTGAGTCCGTCCAGTGTACCCAGTCACCACTGAGCACCCGTATATGATCTCGATGTCAAACATTAATGGATGTGGGAACATCCATCGCCCATCATATGGGTCTAGTATCATATACGCTAGTCTACTCTGGCATATCGATGCCCCATCTCGATACACCTATGACTAGGGACATTTCAGGATATGCTTATAAACTACAGATTCCCACTAGTATGATCTCCATCATAATCACTGTAGTCAAGACAATATCCTTAGGGCTTTATCAACATGTGTGAATGAATAAAATCAAGATCAAGTCAACATGACATATAAAGAAGAACCAGATAGCATACTATTATGTCGAGCAAGAATGTACACTGAATATATATATATATATATATATATATATATATATATATATATATATCCACTATCATATAATGGCCTCTAGGGCATACATATATCCAACAATCTCCCACTTGCACTAAGGCCAGTTATTGGCGTATCTCATACCCAACATCTCAAAAGTCGCTCATGCTACGGCAGAGGGAGGACCTTGGTGAGTGGATCCGCAGTTTTATACTTTGTGTCTACTCTCCTAATATCGATCTCGCGGCGATCTACAATCTCCCGGATCAAATGAAAACGCCTCAGGATGTGTCTGGACCGCTGATAGGACCTGGGCTCCTTGGTTGTCACGACCCGAAATATTAGCTCGTGACCAGCACTTAAATCACGCAACGTCTAAAGGCGTAACGTAATTCAAGTAAGATGAAACCCAGAAATCTAAACCTTTTAAGAAAATAAAGGAGAAGTTTTGAAATAAAGGTATAATGAAATCAAGTTTTCTTAATGCATAGAAAAGGAACATAAAAATGCAAGTGAAATTTACTAGTTTGAGAACGTGTTTCGTCTTTTAAAAATTTGGGCAGCACCTCCTTTGTATATTTTGATCCAAAACCACAATACATGATAAAATAAAGGCATCCCCAAGCAGGAGCTAGCTCTTCCCCAACCGGCAGATCACAACCACGCAAGACAATATATGCAAGTATACGACGCCCAACGGCGAAGATCACCACAAAAGATAAAGAATAAAGCGAGAAATCAACCCAAAAAGGTGAACATAAAACTCATCGCTCAAGCCTCGCACTAACAGTCTTGCTAAGTCTCATTACTTATACAAGCACTAGTTTTGATTAATGGAGTTGACTAGATAAAATGTGAAATAAAAATACAAGAGTGGGTACGATACAAATGTCCCACCTACCAATGCAAACACCCAAATGAAGCTACTGTGTGCCAGTAAAGCCGCTACTGATCCATGCGGTCTACCTGCAAAAACTGTGGCACAACGGAGGTGAGTTGCCAACTCGTGAGTAGAAAAATATCAACAGATAGAAATCGAATAAACAACGACTCCTAGGTCAATTATATCATAAAGGTAATACTATGATATCTAGGGTGACCGAGTCATCATATGTGCTAACAATGTAATCAATACCTATATTTATGCCGGTATAATCCAATAATATAATGAAGGTATGTTTGTATGTGGATCTCGTCCAACCAGGTAATCAGTGTATGTATGCATGTGGATCTCATCCAACCATATAATCAATGTATGTATGCATGTGGATCTCATCCAACCATAATCAATATATGTATGCATGTGGATCTCGTCCAACCAGGTAATCGGTGTATGTATGCATGTGGACCTTATCCAACCATATAATCAATGTATGTATGCATGTGGATCTCATCCAACCATAATCAATATATGTATGCATGTAGATCTCGTCCAACCATATAATCAGTGTATGTATGCAAGTAAGTATGAGGATATAAATCAATGGTGTCCCTCGCGACACATATAAATCATGGAACCTGGGTGTCCAACTTCGACACCCGAAAACATCATGAAAGCCGTGTCCAGCATCGACACGTAAATCCTCATATATCGGGTTCCGTCGGTCCGGATCGGCCCACGGGCTCCGTCAGTCCGGATTGGCCCATATCATCTCTTGACTCAGGTCGGTATCCTCCGGATATCCGCCTGGCCCAACCAATCACCGGTAGGTAGTAGTCCCTCTGCCAGGCTCACCGTCTGTATACACGGCATCCTTTTCTTGCCCCGGGTACAATACCGGGTCCACCATGTACCCGCAATCGGCCTCATCCAGCTCCTCGAATCGGGTTTCACATGTCACACGTCTCAGAACTGAGAAAACACATGGTAGACGCACTGCAATATCATATCAAGAGAAACCGGGTTTTTAAAACAACACATAATCTCTTTTAAAATGTCGACGGTTCTCAAATCCAAAAATCTCATGAAAACGGCATATCTCAATGCGTAAAATCATAGAGCATGATGTATGCGACATATAATAGAAATGTAAGCATATCCGTATATCATGCAACATGGAACAGTGAGGTGACATATTAAGGGAAAACCGCCCTTTTAAATGATTCCAGTTTTTAAAATATAACATGTGGTTCCCAATTTCCGAATAAAACCAGTTATCTATGTAGGTATAATATGTATATGCGCAGGTATAGAGGTACCAATGTGTATATGCCCCAATAAGGATATGCAATGTGTATATGCGCAAGTATGGATATACCAATGTATGTGTGCACCAATATGGATATAAAAATGCGAAGAGTCATATCATGATGCAGCAATCCTACTGTGTAGTGACATGGAAATTATCGATGATGAAGTGTGTGAGCCTACAATTTGTGTACGTGTAACATACGCATCATCAATAATGGTGCAGGTGTACTATCACAGGATTAAGTAATGCAATGCGAATAACATGAATGCGGCACAAGGTAAATCCTATGCAAATGCTGACGGGTATCCGTATCTAACATGGCCGAGTCGATGAATCAATCAATCAGCATCCAGCCTCACAACATCCTGTACGGTATACACCATCGTACGGCATCCTCTAGTCAAGGGTATGGATCAAACCTCATGTCAAACTTATCACGTACGGAAAATCATCGTACGACGGCATTAAGCTATCAGTGATCCTATCATCCTATAAGACGAGGAGGGTACGGACCTAACATCTCGTACGGCTATCACTCATGATTCACAACATATATCAACATTTCAATATACCTATGTCCCAGGTCACATCCGCAATAATCTCATATCAGGGGACCGGCAGGGTATAAATCATCTCAATCGACGCGCATCCGTATACCAACATATCATCAAATCATCATATTCGTCTTATATTCTTTTCATCACATTTATCTCTCACATCAAGTCCAGTTTACATAAACATTCTATCTCTACTATAAGTATAAGTATCTAATCTAACATACAAACCCGAACCATACAATCATATTTTTAAAGAAGCGAATCATAGTTTTGAAAATAGGGGTTACGGTGTTTTTAAGGAAAAGATATCATTTTAAAGTCCGTAACATCCCTCAAGGTATATATTTAAAAGATACATACGATTGTTCGGTGTAAAAAAAGTTTTGGTTCGGATGACACATCTACATTGACCATCTAGTTCTACAGTACTCTAAAAGACAAAATTAACAAACGTCATCCTCAAATTCCGTCATCCTATAATAGTCGTAACATATCACTTCTAACTATCTTCTAGTTTCTAATATGGTTTCATAGCTATCTTCATTTTAACCCTAGTTTCCTAATCTAGGTTTTCTTAACATGTTCTATAAATCAATTTTTCCATTAAAACTTTGCGGGGGTGCTATACGCCATCCACCCGACTTCATGATTAAATGATTTAGCGTGCTTGCTCTTTTAAAAGATATGAATCAAAACTATCTATTACCGCAATCAAGAACGGCGTCGCATGTAGCTAGCCGTTGAATACGGGTCGGTCCACAGGGATGTTGTGAATTTCTTATTCGCTCAAACGAGTTAATTCCGATTGTGGTCGGATTGATTATTAAATCTAAAAACTAAATTAATCTATATCTAAACCTTGCTAGGGTTAGGTCTAGGTTAAGTTTGAAAAGTCAATTAATCTCACCGCTTTCTATACCCATATGAAGATCTAATTAGGTGTTATGGTAATTACAAATAAAAGGTATTAGAACCATTTGGGAAGATGTTTCTTCCTCTAGGTTCTTGTCCTTCCTTTAGAAATCCTTATCTTAACCTCCATGGAAAACCATCACAACCGGGCCTTTATACTACGGTATCACCGCTACCTCGTGGGATAGGGTGCCGTAGGGAGCGGTATGTGCATGTATGCATAGAGTCCTATGAAAATATATGACGGGCAAGAAAGGGGATGAGAGATCTTCGTCTCTTAAACCTTCCCCAGATCTAACCCTAACAAGCGAGGAGACTACTCACTCATTAGGGAATTAAAATAAATTTATGTAGGGCAGAGAATAAAAGATTAACTAGGGCAAGGAATTAAATTTATCTAGGGCAAGAATAGAAAATTAACCTAGGGCTGAAAATAAAGAACTTACAAAAATGATGCTCTCCAAAAGAATGCTAAAATTTATTAATGAAGGTAGGCATAGCCTTTACAATGATTTAGAGTTCCTATTTATAGAGGATAGGAAACCCTAGGTTACAATTGATTCGCATGTCTACATTTACCAAAATATCCTTAGGAAGACCTAGTGAAAGTAGACTTCAAGCTTTGGTAAAATTTTATGTCTCTGTCTCTTTAAAAAGGAAGTATTGGGCCTTGAAATTTCCTTTGTGGGCTCTTCTGTCTTTGGGCTTCCTTATTATTTGGTTCTTTTATTAAAATAGCTTCTATGTTTCTTCCAGATCTCGAGTCAATAATTGCGGTGGACTTTTAACTGTTCGCTTTGTAATGTTGGACCTTGCATTGCCTTATACTTTGTGAATTTTATCTTTGATGTAGGCTTGATCAAGAGTCTTCTGTTTGTTGGTCAAAGTCCACTTTTGCATCGTCTTTTCATCGTTTTCACTGTTTTCTGTCCAAGAACCTGTAACCTGTAATATGTTGCAGACATGCGTCAAAGGCACCTGTATATTTATAAAACGAATAAGAATGGGGAATATAATAATGCAATATTATGGTATGAACAAATACCCCCAAACTTATCTTTTGCTCGTACTCGAGCAAACTTATTTTTATTCTCTACAAAAAACCTAACCGCACTTTCGCAGGGAAACGCGATTGCACTGAGCACGTGCAACAAGCCGTTAAACCTCTAGGTGTCCCTAGTAGGAGGAGTATTGTCCCCTGAGGGTTTTCAGCGGATACTACCCAAAAAATCCTATCAATTTGGGTTTTCGACTTTAATTCTCCAATTAGGTTTTCTAACAAGGAATTCTATTATCGTCGACCCGTAAATTATCCACCCATATTCTTCACACTTCCTCGTCATTTAACTTAAGATTATGTATGTTTTATAGATTTACTTAACTTTCGACATCTCTTAAGTTTTCCTTCTAGGGTTCCATCTCCACTTAGGAATTTCTATCAACCCTTACTAAAGATACAAGTTCTATTTTTCACTCCTTTCTCTCATCTAAACTCCAATCACATATCCCTACGTGTGTGTATAGATCACCCCTACACTTGGAAATTCAAATCAAGCAATAATACTCTTGTCCATTGTCCAAAGCACTTATTAATTGGTGAATTTTTAATTGAATTTTTGTTTACACATCCTTCATGCGACCGTTTATACTTCTTGAGGTACTAACGACCAATTAGAAAATGCGTTTGCACTTTAAAATGTACCTCCTAGTCTTGCAACACCTAAGGCTTTAGCAGTGACTCCCAAACCAGTTGGTCTAAGGCACTAGGTGATGAAGCACCCTCGCTAAATATTTTTCTATTTTTGCAGCCTTAAGTAATCACAAAAACCAGTGTTCATTTTTTTACTCTTTATTCACGCTTGTATTTTTTTCATTTTCTTCGTGCTAAGGACTTTAGACAAGAGCATTTCTAGGTCTCTTCTACTATTCCAAGTTTCAAGGTGCGTGTTTGTGCAATTTGTAGGGTATACAATTTCAGAATCTAGACTTAAGCTAGGAATTATTTTTCAAACTTATACTATAAAAAAAAATATCAATACTTTTCCTTTGTTTCGACTTAGCCCCAAAAAATCAACTCAAAATTTGCCTATTTCTAAATAAACTACATAGACATATACTTTCTACCGTTAAACTTTTAAGGAAGGTTATCTTTAGGGTTTTTAATTTACTACGTCTAAGATCTAGTTGTTCCTGGCTAGTTAACCTATCTGTCAAACTCTAGTCAAATAAGCCAAAATTGAATACAATAATTTTTATAATTTTTGAAAATTTTCAATTTTTATGGGTTTTCAAATAAGTATGCAAATGCAAAAAAAATATACAAATGAATGCAAAGGAAGACGTACCGAGCATACCCCCAAAATTAAACTTGGCAGTGTCCTCACTGTCATGCTACACCAAGAGGGTCAAAATGCCGGCACTCCCCTGTTTTTTTATTTATAATTTTTTTATTTTATTGTTTTCAAATTTTTTTGGTTATTTTTTTATAGAAAAAGAAAACAAAAAATATATGTACATATATACAACAAGTTTCCCCCCAAACTTAAGCTTGGCCTTACACAAGCCAAAGGTTAGCACCAACCATTCAAAAATCTTATCGTGGTAATGGTCGAGTTGGTGAAAGAATGGAGTGGAAAGAAAAGAGATGAGAAGCACACGAGACCGTGTGGAGGTAGAAACGGGATACGGTCTTGGTGGGGGAGAAGAATGGCGGAAAAGAGAAAGAAGTGGAGTACGATCTTGAGGGTGTAAATCGAGTGAATAAATTAGCGCAATTTGTGATGACCGAAGTGTTAAAAGTGATTGTGCTAATCTATCAACTCGTCGTGAAATGGGGTCAAATCCCTCAAGATTCGCAAGAAGGCATGGGTACGTCGAACTTGGTATAGGAGATGAAAGCGTAACGGTCTCTTGTGCGGTCGGAATGATAGGAAGGACGAAAGGGAGTGATTTAGGGATAGTTGTAATCTCACCTAAGTAATCTGTCTCGAACTTGAAGGATTCCATCAATGGTTCGAACTGACTGTAAGCAACCGAGTCTGATGGTTCAACTAACTCATCTGAAAATGTAAAGGACTCAAACTCGGGCGGTGAGTCATCAACATCGTCCGAAAAAGTGAAACACTCGTACGTGTTATCGTCAGTGAAAACTGTGTTAGATTCAAAGAGAAATTTTTCAAACTCACAATTATCAAGCGTGATATTAGGCGTGGTCGGAATGATGGAAAGGAGGGAGGGTGATTTAGTTAAGGGTTCAAGAGGATGAATTGGAAAATCCGACACATCAAACAAAAATGGTTCAACCTCAATATTATCCTCACTACTCTCCTCAATACTATCCTCATAATTCTCCTTAATATTTATCTCATCCATGCCATTATCATCAAAATCAAGACGCATATGAAATTCGGGAGAAATAATTAATGACTCGGGATGATGAATTGGACATAAAATTTCAACCAAATCGACAGGTTCATCATCCGAAATATTCCCGGCGTCTATATCCTCAATCAAGTGAAAATCAATTTTTTCTGACACCTCATCAAAAGCATGGATATTTATCGATTTAGGTTCTAGAGTGGAGGTGTAAAGATCGAAAGATTAAGTGTGGTTTCACTCGAAAGGGGTTCTTCACAATTTGGCAAATCAAGCACTACAAAGTCGCACAACTCATCATTTTGGACACATGTTTGAAAATTGGAGTTGTTGGATTCAATTGGGTATGGGTAGGTTTGATTTGGAAATCCTCTCAAATTCTCACTCTGTCCAACCGCCTCCTCATACAATGGAAAATTTGGAGCTAGTTGGAAACTCGCTACCGGTTCACTAGGTTGCATAAGGGCGGCCACGGACGCTTCCACATTCCTAACCATTTTGTTTGTTGCTAAAATATAAGCTTACAACGACTGTTCCAAACTAGACATGGGTGGTGAATGGGTTTCGGTAAAAGATTCGAAATTGTTTGGATACGTGAAACTCCCAAAAGGTTATGTAGAAACAGGGTCTAGTGAAGGTGGGAAAGTCGGGCAGGACTGGTAGGAATTGGATGGTTGGACAGGATTAGGATCAACATGTGGATAAAAAGGTGGATGGACTTGTTGATTCCTAGAACTAGATGAGGGGGGAGGGGTGAAAGATCGGCTACGAGATTGAGCAATATGCTCAGCAATGGACATCGGTTTAGGAGTTACAGCCGGACTTGAAAAAGTGGTATCAACATATGAGGGTGATGACTGTTGACATGGTTGACACAAAGTGGGTTGTAAAGTCAAACTGTTTCTCCTAGACGCTTCTATTTGATCTTTCAAAGAAATTTTGGGCATGGAAGGATCGTCTTTAAATCGACCGAAATAATTGACATACGAGGCAAATTTAGGTTCGGGATACCAAAGTTCGGCAAGATATTTATGATGTGGGGTACCCATGGTAGAAGAATGAGAAAAGAAAGAAGATTGGAGTGCACGGATTTCTTAGCGACAAAAGTTGCAAGTCTTTTTATAAAACTTTTCCTCTTATTTTTTATTTGTTTTGCAAAAATTTTCGATGAAGGGCTTAGACACAAATGCGATCAACCAGAAATGCACAATCAGACCTAGATCTAGGGCCACCTAGGTCAGCTAGACAGCTTCTAACTGTTCCAAAGGGCTAGATATAGGACCTCAAACCGCCTCTTCACCGCCAATTGCGGCCAGGTAAGTGCCAGGTAAGTGGGAGGCTCCCCGCTACAAGTAGCGGTCCTAATTAAGTAACCAGTTGCCTTGACACACTTGCCTAGACACCGCAAAATTAGGTTAGGATAAACGACTGATACCTATAACTAGTCCTCTGTCCTATTGAGCACGAAGTCCTTAGGGCTGAGTCTAGTATTTTTTTAATTAATAGATGGTCAATGCATATGCCTTATGTGATTTCTGGGGTCCTGGGAAGGGTGATGAAATCCCCACCCAATTTGAATTGGTCAAAAGCCCCTTAAAGTCAGTTTTAAAGATATGCAAAACAGAAAAATCGCTTGCAATCAAAGATTTTTATTTGTTATTGCAAGTTGAGAAAAGATATGCAAAATAGAAAAGATTTCTTGCAATCGATTTTTATTTTAAACACGCGCCAAGAATCCTGCACAAGATTTGTTATTTGTAAGGGGGAAGATTTTTAAGCGCAAAGAATCCTGCAGGAGATTTTTCAGAAGATATCATAGATTTGTAGAGGAGAAGATCAGAAGACTTAGATATTTTTTTATTTTTTTTTACTGAACCGCAGAGCAAATCTGGCGACTTGAAACGACCAAACGGCCGCGGATCCGCCGCCGCAACCCTCTTCCGACCGCGGTTCCGCCGCAAGGCGATGACGTCAGCAGATTTTTTTTTTTTTTTGGCTCGGTTGACTTGTTGACTCGGTCCTCCAAATTTCTTCTGTTGTCTGTTGTGATATTTCTCTGTTTGTTCGGATTTGATACTTGCTGTTTTGATCTCTATAGATTTCCAGATCCGAATTTGTTCGTAGATCCTGCACAATTCACACAAAAATACCCTTTCCAAAAATAACAGATGACATATTTTTATAATTTTTTTTATTTTTCAGATTTTTCAGATTTTTTGAATTTTGATTAACCCGAAATTGCAAAAAGGAAATAACACGTCATCGCCGGCAACGGCGCCATTTGATTAAATGATTTAGCGTGCTTGCGCTTTTAAAAGATATGAATCAAAACTATCTATTACCGCATTCAAGAACGGCGTCGCATGTAGCTAGCTGGTGAATACGGGTCGGTCCACAGGGATGTTGTGAATTTCCTATTCGCTCAAACGAGTTAATTCCGATTGTGGTCGGATTGATTATTAAATCTAAAAACAAAATTAATCTATATCTAAGTCTTGCTAGGGTTAGGTCTAGATTAAGTTTGGAAAGTCTATAAATCTCACCGCTTTCTATACCCATATGAAGATCTAATTAGGTGTTATGGTAATTATTAATAAAAGGGATTAGAATCATCGGGAAGATGTTTTCTTCCTCCAGTTTCTTGTGCTTCCTTTATCAATCCTTACCCTAACCTCCATGGAAAACATCACAACCGGGCCTTTATACTACGGTATCACCGCTACCTCGAGGGATAGGGTGTCGTAGGGAGCGGTATGTGCATGTATGCTAGAGTCCTATGAAAATATATGACAGGCAAGAAAGGGGATGAGAGATCTTCGTCTCTCAAACCTTCCCCAGATCTAACCCTAACAAGAGAGGAGACGACTCGCTCATTAGAGAATTAAAATACATTTATCTAGGGCAGAGAATAAAAGATTAACTAGGACAAGGAATTAAATTTATCTAGGGCATGAATAGAAAATTAACCAAGGGCTGAAAATAAAGAACTTACAAAAATGATGCTCTCCAAAAGAATGCTAAAATTTATTAAAGAAGGGAGGCATAGCCTTTATAATGATTTAGAGTTCCTATTTATAGAGGATAGGAAACCCTAGGTTACAATTGATTCGCATATCTACATTTACCAAAATATCCTTAGGAAGACCTAGTCAATGTAGACTTCAAGCTTTGGTAAAATTTTATGTCTCTGTCTCTTTAAAAAGGAAGTATTGGGCCTTGAAATTTCCTTTGTGGGCTCTTCTGTCTTTGGGATTCCTTATTATTTGGTTCTTTTTTTAAAATAGCTTCTATGTTTCTTCCAGATCTCCAGTGAATAATTGCGATGGACTTTTAACCATTCGCTTTGTAATGTTGGACCTTGCATTGCCTTGTACTTTGTGAATTTTATCTTTGATTTAGGCTTGATCAAGAGTCTTCTGTTTGTTGGTCAAAGTCCACTTTTGCATCGTCTTTTCATCGTTTTCACTGTTTTCTGTCCCAGAACCTGTAACCTGTAATATGTAGCAAACATGCGTCAAAAGCACCTGTTTATTTATAAAACGAATAAGAATGGGGAATATAATAATGCAATATTATGGTACGAACACTTCCCCCGTGGATATAGATCCACTCACCTTGGTCTTCGCTTGCCGAAGTCTATGACGCCACGCTCCGTCGCCTCGGAATCCACGTGAAGGTACCTACAACAGAAAACAATCGCAATGCGTATTAAAATCAAGGCGGAAAACCAAAACGACACACGAAAACCAAAATATCGCACGAATCACCCATAGGTCAAAACCTATGGTCTACCTCTCGCAATTCAACCAAATAACCCTCGATATGGACGTTAAAATGCCAAATGATCGAATACAAAACCAAATATCAAAACTTAAATCCATAAACATCATGAAACACGTGGCAGCAACCAAGAAAAGTGGTCCCAGATTTTGTCTCAGGTAAAAACAAGGCAAGCGAACTAGTCTAGGGTGCAGTATAGGGAGTGTGTAACCTACTGAAGCAACCTGGGCACCTAACACACTAGGGTGCCCGGCCACATAAAGAGGAATTCCGACCAGGCCGGTTTTGCTTGCTCCTCTGGGCTTCATCTTCGTAGGGTGGTCTCATGGTGGTGTATCTAGGTCCCTAGTATTGTTTACTTTTCTAGAAAATGTCCCGGTTCATTCCAGATTTCCCTGCATGCTCCAATTCCTCACAAACCAACATGAAAGTTCTGTAATTCCGGATTTTGGGTTTCAGTCGGGCTTGGTCTGGATTTCTATCATTGTAGGGGGTCTAAGGTCCTCAATGAGGCTCAAGTTAACCAACACAACTAAAATAAAACCCTAACCCTCTCTAGAATTTTCCAAAGTGCACAAAACTACACGAAATCGATTTTAATCTTGAATAGAGGCTAAAGCAAGTGAAATACTACACTAATTGTGAATGGATTACCTCATTTGACACTCATGAATCTCCAAGATCATCGAAATCTGAATTTTCTTGGTCCAATGTGCTTCCCTTGAGCTTGTGCAAGTTTTTAATGAAATGGGTATGGGGTTTTGGTGGATTTTTCATATAGGGTCAAATGGGTAGAAGATGGAGGGAGATGAGGAAGAAGAAGAAGAAGAAGATGGTGGAGGATATGAATTAGGCAGCCCTTCTCTCTTCCTCTCAATTATTCTCACTTCTCCCTCTCACCTAAAGCTCACCTACCATAATCATTATGTCCCCTTTTTGACTTTTCTTTTTCTTTTCTTTTCTTCTCTCAAATAAAACAACAACCATGATATAAAACATGAAGAAAAGCCATGATAAAATGTAACAAGTGTAAAAATGACATGATACATGTCATGTGCACAAAACAAGCTTAATGCGCGATTAGCGATATTTAATCGCGATTAGCACTAAAAGTGAATATAATAAATCATAGATATTCATAATTTGCTTAAATCACAAAAAGCACCCTATTCTAGTAATTTCCAAAATTTTCAAAAATTTTCCCAGTTTATCGGTATTTAATTATACCGCCCTATTAAAATATTCATATTTTATTATTTAATTATTAAAAATTCCCAAAAATAACATTTTATTTTTATGAAATGTTACAATCTTCCCCCCTTAAAGAAATTCGGTCCCTGAATTTAAATTTAAACCCCCAAACTCTAAAAGATTTCAATAAACAAATCAAATCAACGGGGTTCCGAAATCATGGAAAAATGCAGAAATAACACTACGCGTCGCGTGCGCCTGAAAACGAATACAAAGCTCAAAATCCGAACTCCGTCAAGCGTCACGCAAATCATCTGATTTGCACGCATATCTTCGGAGTTACAATAGAGATACAGATCTCGAAATCCACCACTGAAATCCAATATACACTAGTCAAATACTATGATACGTGTATAGTACGCATCCTTGGAAAACTCTCAAAATCCGAATAAAACTCATGCAAAAAAAATCTTTTCTAAATCACCACGTGAATGCGTAACTCACGGCATAAGTGACGGACGCTCATTTTAAAATAATAATATATGTCCATATATGTTTCCAAAATACACGTTCCGTCGTTTTCAAAATATCCCAAAAGGTTTTCCTTTATAAACGTTTGTGTCGCTCACGGACACGTAGGAAATAGCGAGACTATAGCTCCTTTGAAAACCTCTTGGTGAGCCTTTAATGCATGCAAGTACTCAGGTACTGTCTTCAGATCAGCCCTGTTTGCCTACTATACTACTATATAACATAGTGCCCAAAACGAAAACAAGTGCTCGGAAGCAAAATCAGCTTCAAAAGGTATATCCAACAATCGGGTGCGTCTGGTGCGCACGGAAATCAAATCCAAATACAGGTGCCACAATATGCACAAAAGCCAAAACTACGTGCAACGGGTGTGCATGAAAGCATCTGTCCAGTGCAACGGGTGTGCATGAAAGCATCATCTAGTGCACCCAGAGCGCACGAAAATCTCAATCCGGTGCAATTAACATGCAAGAATGAAAAAAAAATCCCTAATCGAGTGCATCCAGTGTGCACAAAATCATATCTCATAACATGCGCCCGACATACACTAAAATCCATATCAAGTGCATCCATCATGCACGAATGAAATCTAAATCAAGTGCATCCAGCATGCACGAATAAAAGCTAAATCAGGGGCATCCGACATGCACGAGTAAAAATCTCACTCAAGTGCATCCGGTGCACACAAAAATTCAAAATCAGGCGCCTAATATGCACAAAAATCCAACCAAACGCATCGGCTTCGTAAAAGCATATAGTGCAGTAGCATGCACGAAAACGAACGGCAAGTGCCAATGCGCACGAAAATACAAATCTGGTAAAACGAATGCTCAAGGACATAAATCGGGTGCAACCAAGGTACGGAGTATAAATCCAGTACCCGTCCGGTGCAACAAATGCAAGAAATGCAACTCTAGTGCAACTAATGTACGAAATACGAATCTGGTGTAGCAAATGCACAAAAATATAAATCTGGTGCGACAATCGCACGAAATGAAAATCTAGTGCCACATGTGCACGAAGCGCATATCTGGTGCATCCAGTGCACGAAATACGAATACAGTGCATCTAGTGCACGAATTACAAATACAGTGCATCCAGTGCACGAAATACGAATACAGTGCATCCAGTGCTTGAAATACAAATACATAACTCAAATGCGTATAAAAGCAACACCGAGTGTACCAAGGTGTATAAAATCGTAAACGTGTGCAACTGCGTGCACAAAACACGTATCAATGCACTTCAAGCACATGTAAGCTATACCGAGTGCAAAATCAAATTGAGTGCGTACCACACGCATAAGAATCAATTCAATTGTATGAAATCCACGAAATCATAAATATGTGCAGCCAAGGAACAAAACCGAATCTCTAGTGTAATAAATATGCACAAATCGCAAATCAACACAACGGTGTATATAAAATATATATCAAGTGCAATAACTATGCACAAAATGTTAATACCCAGTAGGTACAACCATGGTGCACGAAAACAATATCATGAAACTCAATCATCAACACTCAAATCCAAGCGATATAAGCGTGATACTCGGATCACAACGCAAATCGCAGCAAATGACATTGAGGTACACCTCCTACAATGTCGAAAAAGTACCGGTGCGCCTAAAACTGGAAGAGAAAGAACATCCGCTTGCCTCCTGCTCACGGTCTGGCATCCTCTGTCTCTGGGTCCTCATTTTCTCTACGGATTTACCAATCTCACAATCCATCGGCTCATCGGCCCAATCAGGTGTGCTAACGGGGACGATTCCGTTCTGGCACTTCTCTTGTCATCTCTCGGTCAATCATCAAGACCACTCGTAAAGAAGCACGTTACTAGCGTCGACCTCTCGTCCTCTGAATGCACATGGCATAACTGATCCTGGGTGCAAATCTCATTGCAGCAGAGTCCTGGAAGGAATCCTGCTCAAGGTCTCTTCCGCTCTCGCCTATGCCGAACTGTATGGAGGCTGGTACTCTTACATAATCCTTTCTCATTCTTCTGGACATCTTCGTTTTCAACACAACATTTCCTCGGGAACTGGTCGCATCCCAACGCTTCTGTATGCACATACGATCTCAAATCTCGACGGGGAGTAGCAACAGCTCGTCGGCATCTTGCAGGAACCTCTGGCTCCACTCGTCTTTATCATCGTCCGCTTCGACGTTATGTCTTGCTGTCTGCGTACTGCTACTGTTCTCGGCCACGGTCAATCCGGAGTCTCTCACACGGACTCGAAATCATGAACTCGGTATCTTCATCACTCTGTAGAAGATCTCTAGCCGAACATGTCCTCGGGAACTCGTTCCAACCATCGGAGGAATACTCAATACTCGTCCATTCTCTATCAACTCACAACGCATCTGGGTGAGGTCTTCTATCCGAAGCTGGTCAGCTTACTGGTCTCCTATCACATGGTATCCGTACGGCGTTAAACTTTTCAATCGAGTCATCGAGGTCCCAAAATTTCCCGAAGGCTCAACACCTGAGCATAGCCTAAAAATATCTGGTACATACCACAGTACCTCTGGACCAGCCGTAGAAGGGCAAGCCCAAGCCTTACTGATGGCACCGCTAAACTGCTGTAAATCATAAGGTTCAAAAGCGGTTCCATGATCATCATGTCGAGTTAGGATTTCCTTCTTCTAGAGGGTTCACAGAATCACTTGCATGTTCCTCCGAACACTTTAAACTTAGGAAAAATGGTTTTCTGACACTCGTCCGAACTTTTACGCTTCGCCTATACAACATGTGAATACTCTTCGCCCGCATGCTAACCAAAGCTTCAATCCTCCAGGAAAGGCGATACATCAACGGTCATCTCTGGATCGGTCTGGTCTAGATCTGAGTAAGACTCTCCATACTGAAAATCTTCAACTCAACTGGGCCTGCGTCGGCGCATCAATCTGACGAATCACCTTCATCTCTCAACTTGGGATAGACTAGCTATCACCTGTCGTATTTCTGCCTGGAAGCTCCGGCG
The DNA here is from genome assembly GCA_030015575.1 of Agapanthus africanus. Lineage (NCBI taxonomy): Eukaryota > Viridiplantae > Streptophyta > Magnoliopsida > Asparagales > Amaryllidaceae > Agapanthus > Agapanthus africanus. The sequence continues at coordinate 112,532,061 of CM057351.1, forward strand.
ATCTCATCTCGTAAGCTCTGGAAGCGACATCCTATCATCTCAGCAACGGCTGGGTCACCTGTCTGCATGGTAGGCGACATCAACATCTCTGAGATATGCTATACATCAACAGTCCTCTCGCAACTGGCAGCTCTAACTATGGCCCGATCATCCGGTGCAAAACCAAACACTCACCTCAACAGGAGGTCACAACACAACACTACACTACATCGAGACGTTCGCATGTCACCAGAAAACACAATAGTCAGCCCTCGTACAAGACGAGCTCGCCCTGACCGCAACACTAGCAGCAGCACAAACTGCGCTCAAACTATGGGGACAGGAACCTCAATCGAGTATCGAAGAAAGCAGATCAACGACATGAGAGGAAACGACAGATCCAGAATGGATACATGATCATAAGAAGGAACAACATCAATGAAAGTATGATCAGGGAACTAATAGAATCGAGGATTTCAAATGGATGTATAATCATGGGTACAAAAAGAATCATAGATCTCAAAATATGTACATACTAAGGTTTCTTAAGTGGAGTATCGTATCGTAAGTATGCCGCGGAACATACGTACGGTACGTCACTCTACTCAAGCTACCTACTCCATCAATCAGGGTCAGCCTATGAAACGAAAGTTCGGGTCTAATACCCCCCCCCCCGTTCAAGTCTACGTTCCGTAAGGTCAAGCCTAGGTTCCGAAATACAAACCCGCCCTAGACTCCGTATAGTCAAACATAGACTCGAACCAAGGTTAAACCTAGCGCTCTGATACCAACTTTGTCACGACCCGAAATATTAGCTCATGACCAGCACTTAAATCACTCAACGTCTAAAGGCGTAACGTAATTCAAGTAAGCTTAAACCCAGAAATCTAAACCTTTTAAGAAAATAAAGGAGGAGAAGTTTTGAAATAAAGGTATAATGAAATCAAGTTTTCTTAATGCATAGAAAAGGAACATAAAAATGCTAGTGAAATTTACTAGTTTGAGAACGTGTTTCGTCTTTTAAAAATTTGGGCAGCACCTCCTTTGTATATTTTGATCCAAAACCACAATACATGATAAAATAAAGGCACCCCAAGCGGGAGCTAGCTCTTCGCCAACCGGCGGATCATAACCATGCAAGACAATATATGCAAGTATACGACGCCCAACGGCGAAAATCACCACAAATGATAAAGAATAGAAAGAGAAATCAACCCAAAAAGCTGAACATAAAACCCATCGCTCAAGTCTCACACTAACAGTCTTGCTATGTCTCATTACTTATACAAACACTAGTTTTGATTGATGGAGTTGACTAGATACAATATGAAATATAAATACAAGAGTGGGTACGATACAAATGTTCCACCTACCAATGCAAACACCCAAATGAACCTACTGTGTGCCAGCGAAGCCGCTACTGATCCATGCGGCCTACCTGCAAGAACTGTGGCACAACGGGGGTGAGTTGCCAACTCGTGAGTAGAAAAATATCAACAGATAGAAATCGAATAAACAACGACTCCTAGGTCAATTATATCATAAAGGTAATACTATGATATCTTGGGAGACCGGGTCATCATATGTGCTAACAATGTAATCAATACCTATATTTATGCCCATATAATCCAATAATATAATCAAGGAATGTATGTATGTGGATCTCGTCCAACCAGGTAATCAGTGTATGTATGCATGTGGTTCTCATCCAACCACATAATCAATGTATGTATGCATGTGGATCTCGTCCAGCCATAATCAATATATGTATGCATGTGGATCTCGTCCAACCAGATAATCAGTGTATGTATGCATGCGGACCTCATCCAACCATATAATCAATGTATGTATGTATGCATGTGGATCTCATCCAGCCATAATCAATGTATATATGCATGTGGATCTCGTCCAACCATATAATTAGTGTAGGTAAGCAAGTAAGTATGAGGATATAAATCAACGGTGTCCCTCGTGACATATCAAAATCATGGAACCTGGGTGTCCCACATCGACACCCGAAAACATCACGAAACCCATCTCCAGCATCGACACGTAAATCCTCATATCTCGGGCTCCGTCAGTCCGAATCGGCCCAAGGGCTCCGTCAATCTGGATCGGCCCATATCATCTCTCGACTCCGGTCGGTATCCTCCGGATATCCGCCAGGCCCAACCAATCATCGGTAGGTAGTAGCCCCTCTTCCAGGCTCACCGTCTGCATACACAGCATCCCTTTCATGCCCCGGGATATAATACCGGGTCCACCATATACCCGTAATCAGCCTCATCCAGCTTCTCGAATCAGGTGTCACATGTCACACGTCTCAGAATCGAGAAAACGCATGGTGGACGCACTGAAATATCATATCAAGAGAAACCAGGTTTTTAAAACAACACATAATCTCTTTTAAAATGTCCACGGTTCTCAAATCCAGAAATCTCATGAAAACAGCATATCTCAATGCGTAAAATCATAGAGCATGATGTATGCGACATATAATAGAAATGTAAGCATATCAGTATATCATGCAACATGGAACAGTGAGGTGACATATTAAGGGAAAATCGCTCTTTTAAATGATTCCAGTTTTTAAAACATACCATGTGGTTCCTAATTTCCCAATAAAACCAGTTATCTATGTAGGTACAATATGTATATGCGTAGGTATAGAGGTACCAATGTGTATATGCCCCCAATATGGGTATGCAATGTGTATATGCGCAAGTATGGATATACCAATGTATGTGTGCACCAATATGGATATACAAATGTGTATATGCACAAGTATGGATGTATCAATGTATATGTGCACCAATATGGATATACAATGTGTATGTGCACAAGTGTGGATGTATCAATTTATATGTGCACCAATATGGATATACAATGTGTATGTGCACAAGTATGGATGTATCAATGTATATGTGCACCAATATGGATATACAATGTGTATATACGCAAGCATGTTATGCGAAGAGTCATATCATGATGCAGCAATCCTACTGTGTAGTAACATGGCAATTATCGATGATGAAGTGTGTGAGCCTACAATCTGTGTACGTGTAACATACGCATCATCGATAATGGTGCAGGTGTATTATCAAAGGATTAAGTAATGCAATGCGAATAACATGAATGCAGCACAAGGTAAATCCTATGCAAATGCTGACGGGTATACGTATCTAACATGACCGAGTCGGTGAATCAATCAATCGGCATCCAGCCTCACAACATCCCGTACGGTATGCTCCATCGTACGACATCCTCTGGCCAAGGGTATGGATCAAACATCAAGTCAAACTCATCACGTATGGAAAATCATCGTACGGCGGCATTAAGCTATCAGGGATCCTATCATCCTATAAGATGAGGAGGGTACGGACCTAACCTCTCGTACGGCTGTCACTCACGATTCACAACATATATCAACATTTCTATATACCTATGTCCCAGGTCACATCCACAATAATCTCATATCAGGGGACCGGCAGGGTATAAATCATCTCAATCGACTCGCATCCGTATACCAACAGATCATCAAATCATCATATTCGTCTTATATTCTTTTCATCACATTTATCTCTCACATCAAGTCGAGTTTACATAAACATTATATCTCTACTATAAGTATAAGTATCTAATCTAACATACACACCCGAACCATACAATCAGATTTTTAAAGAAGCAAATCGTTGTTTTGAAAAAAAGGGGTTACAGTGTTTTTAAGGAAAATATATCATTTGAAAGTCTGTAACATCCCTCAAGGTATATATTTAAAAGATACATATGATTCTTCTGTTTAGAAAAAGGTATGGTTCGGATGACACATCTACATCGACCATCTAGTTCTATAGCACCCTAAACGGCAAAATTGACAAACGTCATCCTCAAATTCCGTCATCCTGTAATAGTCGTAACATATCACTTCTAACTATCCACTATTTTCTAATATGGTTTCATAGCTATCTTCATTCTAACCCTAGTTTCCTAATCTAGGTTTTTTTAACATATTCTATAAATCAATTTTTCCATCAAAACATTGCGGGGGTGCTATACGCCATCCACCCGACATCCCCCGTGGATATAGATCCACTCACCTTGGTCTTCGCTTGCCGAAGTCGATGACGCCATGCTCCGTCGCTTCAGAATCCACATGAAGGTACCTACAATAGTAAACAATCGCAATGCGTATTAAAATCAAGGCGGAAAACCAAAACGACACACGAAAACCAAAATATTGCACGAATCACCCATAGGTCAAAACCTATGGTCTACCTCTCGCAATTCAACCAAATAACCCTCGATATAGATGTAACAACGTAAAGTGATCGAATACAAAATCAAATATCAAAACTTAAATCCATAAACATCATGAAACACATGGCAGCAACCTAGAAAAGTGGTCCCAGGTTTTGTCTCAGGTAAAATCAAAGCAAGCGAACTAGTCTAGGGTGTAGTATAGGGAGTGTGTGACCTACTGAAGCAACCTGGGCACCTAACACACTAGGGTGGCTGGCCAAATAAAGTGGAATTCTGGCCAGACTGGTTTTGCTGGCTCCTCTGGGCTTCATCTTCGCAGGGTGGTCTCCTGGTGGTGTATCTAGGTCCCTAGTATTGTTTACTTTTCTAGAAAATGTCCCGGTTCATTCCACATTTCCCTGCATGCTCCAATTCCTCACAAACCGACCTGAATGTTCTGTAATTCCAGATTTTGGGTTTCGTTCGGGCTTGGTCTGGATTTCTATCATTGTAGGGGGTCTAAGATCCTCAATAAGGCTCAAATTGAACAACACAACTAAAATAAAACCTAACCCTCTCTAGAATTTTCCAAAGTGCACAAAACTACACGAAATCGATTTTAATCTTGAATAGAGGCTAAAGCAAGTGAAATACTACACTAATTGTGAATGGATTACCTCATTTGACACTCATGAATCTCCAAGATCATCGAAATCTGAATTTTCTTGGTCCAATGTGCTTCCCTTGGGCTTGTGCAAGTTTTTAATGAAATGGGTATGGGGTTTTGGTGGATTTTTCATATAGGGTCAAATGGGTATAAGATGGAGGGAGACGAGGAGGAAGAAGAAGAATAAGATGGTGGAGGATATGAATTAGGCAGCCCCTCTCTCTCCCTCTCAATTATTCTCACTTCTCCCTCTCACCTAAAGCTCACCTACCCTAATCATTATGTCCCCTTTTTGACTTTTCTTTTCTTCTCTCAAATAAAACAACCATGATATAAAACATGAAGAAAAGCCATAATAAAATGTAACAAGTGTAAAAATAACATGATGCATGTCATGTGCACAAAACAAGCTTAATGCGCGATTACCGATATTTAATCGCGATTAGCACTAAAAGTGAATATAATAAATCATAGAAATTCATAATTTGCTTAAATCACAAAAAGCACCCTATTCTAGTAATTTACAAAAAATTTCCCAGTTTATCGGTATTAAATTATACCGCCCTATTAAAATATTCATATTTTATTATTTAATTATTAAAAATTCTCAAAAATAATATTTTATTTTTCTGAAATGTTACAATGGCTAACGCCATAGCCCCATTATTATCACAATAAAATGGTATTGGATCAATAATGGTTAGAACTACTGCTAGCTCCGAGACGAACTTCTTCATCCAGACGGCTTCCTTGGCGGCATAATTTGCAGCAATGTACTCAGCTTCCATTGTAGAGTCTGTAACGGTATCCTTTTTGGAACTCTTCCAACTTACCACCCCTCCAGTGAGGGTAAATACAAACCCAGAGATAGACTTGATGTCTTCCTTATCACTCTGGAAACTCGAATCGGTAAAGGCCTCCATTTGGAGATCTCCATTACCATACACGAAGAACAATTCTTTAGTCCTTCGCATGTACTTAAGAATGTTCTTCAAAGCTATCCAGTGATTCTCCCCTGGGTTGGATTGATACCTGCTTACTACACTAAGTGCATAAGCTACATCTGGGCGTGTACATAACATCGCATACATTATAGATCCTACTGCCGAAGCATAGGGTAAAATGGTCATGCGAGCTCTCTCTTCATCGGTCTTTAGGCAAGAGTCCTTAGAGAGAGTGACCCCATGGCAAGCGGGTAAGGCACCCCGCTTGGAGTCTTCCATACTAAACCTTTTTAGGATGGTGTTGATGTACCTGGTTTGGGACAATCCCAATAACCTTTTGGATCTATCCCTATAGATCCGAATGCCCATAATGTACGTGGCATCACCCAGGTCCTTCATGGAGAACCTTAGTGATAAGAATGATTTGACCGACTGTAGCATAGGAATATCATTTCCTATCAGAAGAATATCATCCATGTACAATACGAGGAATGTGACAGCTCTTCCTACAACCTTCTTATAAACACAAGGTTCATCTGGATTTTTGATGAAATCAAACTCTTTGATAACATCATCAAAACAGATGTTCCAACTCCGTGATGCCTTCTTTAATCCATAAATGGATATAAGCAATCTACATGCTTTCATGCTGCTCCTACTGTCAATGAAGCCCTCTGGCTGATCTATATAAACGCATTCTACTAAATCTCCATTTAGTAATGCTGTTTTAACGTCCATCTGCCAGATTTCATAATCGTAGTGAGCAGTATTAGGAAGTATGATCCGAATGGATTTAAGCATGGCTAAGGGAGAAAAAGTTTCATCATAGTCCAAACCTGGTCTTTGACGAAAACCCTTCGCCACAAGTCTTGCCTTATAGGTCTCTACCTGCCTATCTACACCAATCTTTCTTTTAAAGATCCATTTGCACCCCACAGGTTTTACCCCAGGGGGTAAAATGTCCAAAGACCATACTTTGTTGGTGTACATGAAAGGTTCCTAGGCACTCCCAAGAAGTCTCACAAGGCATCAACCATGCCAATTTCAAAAATTACGGTGCCGAGAAACCCTAATACGGATCGTTGGCTAGAAGTTTAGGTGAAAAAGAAACTAGTTAACTACTTTAACTAAGTGAACGGAAATACAACCTTTGTAGATCCGGTCCTCCACCTCCACGGCTCCGTGATGAAGTCCTCTCCGCTGTCCAAATGCAATCCCGGGCTCTAGCGTCGGCTTCATCGGAGAAGAAGCGGGCTAGGTCATCGACGACGATGCCGAAGATGATCTACGTCGAGGCATCGCTAGATCAAGCTCCAACTTCACCAAGTCAAGAAAACTTGTGAAGGAAACACACTCTACTACTTGGCAAGAGGTAGAGGATGAAGAAATAGGAAGTGGGTTCACTTTAGAATTGGATTTCTCACTCATTTTCACATTGCACCATTGTTGGTAGAAAGCTTTCTTCAATGTTGAAGATGAAGAAGAAGAAGATAATGTTATGATAAGTATTTTCAAAAAGGAAAATAAAATGAATACTTATCATAATGCAACCATGGTAAAGTGTAGAGAATAGACTAGGGTTAAGTGGAATGGTTAGGGTTAAGCATGAGACAAAATGGTCACTAAGTCAAAGCTTCAAGAAGCTTCATAATACAAACAAAGTTAGCAACCATTTTCTCTTTATGCTTTTCATTTTCCAAACTGAATAAATAGATAAATAAATGAGAAAAGGAAATGAAACCCTAACCACTTAAGTAACCATGGTTTAATTCTTTACACAAACCCAAACTAGCATGTATCATCAAACATGATACAATCTTGTGTACAAAAGTATATCACATATACAATGTGCACAAACCAAGTGAGAAAATCCATTTAAAGTGAACCAATACTAGTTAATGCAAAGGAATATATCAAATATATAATTACGCATTAAATCATTAAATCAACACTTGATTTAACGATCCGGTCATATCGCATATAACCGACTAGTATCCAATGTATCGGCTTATCGAATCAATCCTCGATTCGATAACTAGGTTATATCGCATACAACCATTCGATACATTCATCGCGAGAATAGAATACGGTATGACATACACGCATTATTCTCGGACTCGCACATATCTCATATGCGCTCCTATTTCGTTTCGCTTGAGCCAGGAAACCTCTGTGTAGGACTCTAAAGACTCGTCAATACGCCGGCAGTAGGTGATGATCATATCAAACACCCACAAGCCGCAATCGGTCTGCTAAACGTAACGGCCACCCGGGTATTGAGCGATGAGAAGATCGACGAGCAAGCCCGCTCACACTCCAGTGAATCCAACCAGTAACACTTACCGTACAGTCCGGTCTGATCGTCTGATATGTCGCATATCTCGCCTAGGGGTGGTAAACGTCAGACCCCAATAGCTCGATAAGTCGTGTCGATATGAGGTCTATAACAATTCGAGAAACTACTGGTAACACTTACCAGTAAATCTCAGCAACCCTGGCCAGGGATTTCCTGTTATAGCCAATCGAACACAGCGCAACATCAACTCCCTATACCGGGAGAGACGAATCCCCTCCTATCGCTCATTGCCTCCATGTGACTCGGGACTGTACCCAAAAACCACCGTTTTGCACGCCCTCTAGGACGTGGTAAGGTGGAAATCAAAGCACAGTGGGAACCACACAAGACTCTATGACGATCTCGGGTCAACAGACTACTCTGTACCGGTGTCACCAGAGAACTGCCATCTGACGTAAGGTATAATAACATCTGGGAGTTCTCGGCGAGTCCGTCCAGTGTACCCAGTCTCTACTGAGCACCCGTATATCATCTCTGATGTCAAACACCAATGGATATGGGATCATCCATCGCTCATCTTCATGGGTCGAGAAGGTATACGCTAGTCTACTCTGGTATATCGATGCCCCGTCTCGATACACCCACGACTAGGGACCTTGAAGGATGTACTTATGGACTACCATGTCCCCACTAGTATGATCCGCATCATAGTCCAGGTAGTCAAGTACACATCCTAAGGGCTTTACCAACATGTGACAGAGAGACAATCAGTATACACATTAAGGTAAAGTGTAACCAGATAGCATACTATCATGTCGAGCAAGAAAGTCCTCCTTATATATGTCCCAGCATCCACTACAATATACATCCAATGTACAGTAATGGCCTCTAGGGCATACATATAACTAACAATCTCCCACTTGCACTAGGGCCATCTGATAGCAGTGGTTGTAGTATCTCATACTCAATCATCCCATAAAAGTCTCTCTCTGGGAATAGTCCTTCGTGAGTGGATCCGCCGTGTTATCCTCTGAGTCTGCTCTCCTTCCCTCGATCACCCTGGAGATCAACTATCTCCATGATCAGGTGATACTGCCTTAGATTATGTCTGGGTCACTGATGGGTCCAGGGTTCCCGGGCTAAAGCCACACTTCCATTGTCACACAATGGTAGGAACGTAGTTCATCTCATGAACCAATATACACCCAAACAGCCTCTTTGGTAGCATCTTAAGTAGCAATGTATTCAGCCTTTATCGTCTAGTATGCCACGGTATCTAGCTTGGAACTCTTCCAACATACTGTCCCTTTACTGAGGGTAAAGACAATGCCTGTGACTGACATTCAGTCGTCTCTATCACCGTGGAACACTTCCAGTGATTCTCCCAAGGATCGATTGATACCATCTCACTACTACTAGTGAGATTCCTAACATCCAATTAAATCTATCTCATAGATCCAAAACTCAGGATTTAGGAGGTATCATTTTGATCCGATATGGAGAATCATTGTGATAAGCGGAGATTGACTGAGCGTAGCATAGGAAAGTCCTTCCCTATCAAGAGTATGTCATCCACGTACTCTACGAGGATCGCCACCATACTCCCTACTACCTTTTTGTTTATACAAGGTTCATCTACCATTTTGATGATGTCAAACTGTTTGACTAACTCATCAAAACAGACGTTCCAACTCCGCGATGCCTGCTTTATCCTATAAAGCATCTTGCACACGTTTCCGCTGCTCCCACTGTCTACGAGGCCCTCTGGCTGTGTACTTACAGACGTTCTCTTCTAAATCATCATTTAGAAAAGCTGTCATGACACCCAACCACCAGATATTGTAGTCATGGTATGTAGCCGTGGCAAGTAGGATCTGGATGGACTTAAGCATAGCTACTGGAAAAAGGTTTCATCATTATCCACGCCTGATGATGAAAAGCTTTAACAAGTCCAGCATTGAAAGTCTCAACTTTTCCATTTACACCAAGTAATCTTCTCAAGATATACTTGCTCCTGATGGGGATTTAACCCTTCAGATATAGCAACTAAAGTCCATACTTTGTTGGTGTACATGGATTCCATCTCAGATCGCTAAGCATCCAGCCATTCTTACAAAGTCCTACCCCTGATGGCCAGCTCGAAACTAGTTGGGTCAACATCTCATGATGCAATCCTCGCTCCCACACTCATAGAGAAACCGAAGTATCTCTCAAGTGGGTGAAGAACCCTACTAGATCGGCGGAGAGGCTGAGGTTCGTTGGTTTCTATTGAATCCTTCGGTTCTACCAAATCATCTGCTGTAGTTTGCATAGCTGGAACCTTTCCAGTTCTACATTACATACCTTGCCTCGAGCTTGTCCAAATTTTGCTTTTAGACATAGGCCGGACAACCCCAAATCTTAACTAACTTAAGATATGGGCTCTTCCCTTTCCATATCACATATGAAGTGGTAGGCAACTGATTTGATCGGGACCCTATTCAATAGGTATGCAACTTCATAAGTGCATAACACCCAAACGGAAAAAGGTAACTCAGTAGTACTCATCATAGAGCACACCATATCAAATAGGGTGTATCTGCTCCGCCCCGATATACCATCGTGCTATGGTGTATGCGGAGGAGTAATTCTGAGAGAGAATCTCATTCTCCTTTAGAATAGTCCAGTATTTCCGTGCACAAGTATTCTCCTCCTCGATCACATCAAAGGACATAATACTTATACCCGTATTTTGGTTCTTTACTTCAAACTTATATTCTGTGAATATCTCAAAAGGTTCGGACTTGTGTTTCAACAAGAACATATGTCTGAATCTAAAGAGATCATCAGAGAACGTAATGAAGTATAAAGAACCAGTCCTGGCATGTGTAGACAGGGGACCTTACATACATCAACATGTATCAATCCCAAGAGTTCACTAACTCTTTCTCTGTTTCCATTAAACAGAGCTATGGTCATCTTATTTTTGTGACATGACTGGCAAGTTTCATAAGATGTAAATTTAAACTGATTTAAATATGCATCTAAATGTAAATTTAGCTAGTCGGGTCACATTGATCTGACCTTGTCTACAATACCTCAAGAAGGATCAGTTCATTTCTGAACTCTTCCTCTTGTGTGTGTTCTTTATAATAAAGAACTATAGTTTGATTTAGAACATCAATGCTTTTAGATAACGTGCCTGAACCGATCAACTTTTGATATAGGAAATGTTCAAAACATTATCCAACAATACAGAATTTTATCGTTTCTTTACTAATAAAGAGACAGATATGATTTTGTATATCAGGTTTGGTATCTAATAACATTCGTTCAGAATCAACGTATTGGTAATACAGGGTGACAGTGACCAACAGACTTGGCTGCAACTCTTGCCCCGTTTTCTGTCTCATGAAACTTATCACCCGTTCTCAGTCTTTCAACCCTTTTGTAGCCCTATGTAACAGATTACATATCTGGGATCCTGATCCGGTATCAAATACCCAGGATGCAGAGGATACTGAGAAACAGTTCTTTATAATGAACACACCCGAAGATGATGCATCAACATGCACTCTCTTCGTTTGGGCGGCACGGGAAATCTGGTATTCCCTAATTTCCTGCTCTGTCTTATAACATTTATAAGTTGGAGCGGGACCAACGTTCCCCAGCTCAGTATAACAAGCGGGTTCGGTCAAATATCCGTATTATTATCTTGATTAAGGCGTGATATGGTCGCTACCAGGAGAGAGAGAGAAGAAAACACTCAGCGTGCGCTCTTGCAAGAATAGATTGGTTATTATTTTATCTAATCAGGATGGCTCCCACTGCCTTTTATCAAATCTTCCTTCAAACCCTAAAAGGAAAGACTAGCCGGGATTAATTACACACTACAAGTTCGCCAATCTTTCAGCCAGGCCAGTGTCGGTACTTTGAGGGAGGTCCCCCGTGCTTTCGCACGAACCTAATTAATGTAAACCTCATTTTCCCAGAGGCGTAATCTCGTTAACACTTTTCTAGACACCTACTTGATCGGCTAATTGTAATGTGTAAAACTCTTCCAGGAGTAACTCTTACTTGCAGCGGGTATCGGGATCCAACTATCTCATAGAAGGTATGCAATCTCATTGCAAATTTCAACACTTGAAATTCCCGATAATATTTTGCCCCTAACGTGCTATGACCTTGACGAAAGCCAACAAACCATAGACCGCTAGTCAAGTTCAACCCGTACATTTCTTGATTGAATTAAACCCACCCGCACGACCCTTGACGAAAGACAACAAAGCCGCACGACTACCCTAATCCAATCGCATCGTATGCTGGCAGATAAGCAGCATATAGCTACCGCTCACTGCACCTTGACGAAAGCCAACAAATGCAGCACGAATACTATATACAACTTATCTGAAATGACGGAGGGCTACGACAGGTTTTTCTGAAAACCTATTGCGTAATGAACTTGATATCGTTGTAGAATTGAATAATTTTGAAATGGAGTGTTTTTGAGGCTTTTCTAGTTTTGCTAAAGGAGTCACTCCTGGTGAAGGGATCGTCGGTCCATTCCTCGTCGAATGAGGTGCGGGATATATCACATATATCACTGTGCATAGCAAAAACTCTTAAAAGCAATCAAAAGACAAACCGAGTGTGTAGCATCTGCCAGTTATTGCTAAAGGAGTCACTCCCGGTGAAGGGATCTCGGTCCTTTCCTCATCGAATAAGGTGCAGGATATATCGCATATACCGCTGTGCAAAGCAAGAACTGTAGCTACCTGTTTTAATTTTGAAATTCGATTCTACAACATCTTAGGTTTCTTTTTCTTTCATTAATCATATTAATGAAGTCCCATCATTTAAGTACCTAAACATCACAGATAAATACGACGTACACTTATGCCATCCGCATTCGCCTCGATGTCCCCTCGTACACCGTTACGTTAGGTAACTAACGGCAGAGCGGGGCAGGGCTAGCGCGGGTGTAAAACATAAGTAACGTCTATATAATATATCATATATACTATATACTGTATCTATCACAGAACATCACATGATCACATCACAGATATCGCAGCAGAAGAAACATATGAAATATTGGATATACTAGGACGTCCGTGTTTTCAATACGAGCCAGTATAAAACACGGATTCCACGGTCGCGATGAATAGCCAAACCCACACCCCTAGACCCCTACGAGAGCGGCAAGCAACCCTACCAATTCTAGAGTTAGGAGACCCGGACTCGACTCCTCGAGTTGGTCTCCCACTGGACTCCAGAACCCGGTTACTTATGCTCCCCTCCTTGGGTCTATCCTAGTGCGGAAAAGTAAATAATATACAAACGGTGACATCTTCCGCAACCTGGAAGTGCCCCAATAAAAGAATATTACATACAAGTTTTTACATGAATGAAAATGAAAAACACTCATCTCACATAAAAACCCCCGGCTATTCAAACACGACGATCCAATATAACATATCCAGCAACACATAACATCACATGTCATCAACGTAAGTAAACATGCGTATCCCAATTGTCGTTGACATGTAGCAACGAAACCGGCGATATCACATATTACACTTATGGTCACAGAAAAGAAAGTGTAAAACTACAACAGTTGGAATCCGCAACCACCTCAGACATCGCATGCCTGACCAAATGAATTACTTAGACATCGCATGCCTAACAATTATAAACCCCGCATTTTAGTCTCAAAATCGAAAACTCTTTTCAATACCAAGTCGGGCAATTCAACAGGATTCCCGACAATTTGATCGAATGCTCGTCGCAAACTTCAGTAGACGGTCGCACCCCTGATACCGTCGACGAAGTGCACTAAGGCGGAACACCGCTACCGGGAGCACCCGAATGGATGCTTTCGGCGACGGGGTTCTCCTTCAGTCACTTGGTCGGGGCTATGGAGTGAGGCTGTCTATTAAGTTTACCCGGCGAGTATCCGCGTACGCTACGTGATTGCGACGGACTTTTGATCACATCAAAATTCCGTGGCAACCGATCAAGTGAGACTAAACCGCTAGATTTATAACATTCATTCAGTTATCTCATAACTTATTATGAATTCCAATTGTTGTATCACATTCCGGATAAGATAGAAAATGTTAAACTTTCCGATCAAACATTCAAACACCCAAGTTTTCCAGTAACAGATCAACACATGAAATAAGTCTAAAAACATTTTGTTCATGCCTCAGTACCAACGGTCCAGCCGTAGAAGGGTCAAGCCAACGCCTCACATGTGGGACGCCGTACCCCCCCCCAAACCCGAAGGTTCAAAGGGCAGTTCAAGACGGTCACATAATCGAGTTAAGGTTTGTTGTCTTCTAGAGGGTCCATCGCGTTACTTGCACTGCTTAGAACGTCGTTAAACTTCGGAAAAATCCAACACATGGAAATTTCCCGATAGGGGAAAAATTGGGTATTTATATCCGGTCGAACTTTTTAACATATTCTAAAAATTATCCGGAAAGACACATAGACAAAATCTAATACACCGATCGAACATTCGAATCCCCAAAACAACCCAGAAAATTCAACTCTTGAAAAAATATTAAAAATTCCCAGGAAAACCAGCACTACAAATTATGAATTACTGTGCAAAATTCGATGCCACATAAGACAAAACGGCCGCGGAACGGCCGCACGAGCCATGCTCTTGCCGCGGAACCGCGGCGCATTGATGGAATTAGGCACACGAATTTTACAGAAACCCTTAGAATTTCCTGCTGATATTTCTGCATATTTTTAATATCGAAAAACTCCAGATTTTGGAAAAAGTCCAGAGAACATGTTTGTGTTAGGGTTTCGGGTTCGTTCGGGTTTCAAACTTCGTCAACGCATCGCCTAAGGCTCTAGCTAGGCTCTGATACCAATGAAAGGTTCCTAGGCACTCCCAAGAGGTCTCACAAGGCATCAACCATGCCAATTTCAAAAATTACGGTGCCGAGAAATCCTAATACGGATCGTTGGCTAGAAGTTTAGGCGAAAAACAAACTAGTTAACTACTTTAACTAAGTGAACGGAAATACAACCATTGTAGATCCGGTCCTCCACCTCCACGGCTCCGTGATGAAGTCCTCTCCGCTGTCCAAATGCAATCCCGGGCTCTAGCGTCGGCTTCATCGGAGAAGAAGCGGGCTAGGTCATCGACGACGATGCCGAAGATGATCTACGTCGAGGCATCGCTAGATCAAGCTCCAACTTCACCAAGTCAAGAAAACTTGTGAAGGAAACACACTCTACTACTTGGCAAGAGGTAGAGGATGAAGAAATAGGAAGTGGGTTCACTTTAGAATTGGATTTCTCACTCATTTTCATATTCCACCATTGTTGCTAGAAAGCTTTCTTCAATGTTGAAGATGATGAAGAAGAAGATAATGTTATGATAAGTATTTTCAAAAAGGAAAATAAAATGAATACTTATCATAATGCAACCATGGTAAAGTGTAGAGAATAGACTAGGGTTAAGTGGAATGGTTAGGGTTAAGCATGAGACAAAATGGTCACTAAGTCAAAGCTTCATGAAGCTTCATAATACAAACAAAGTTAGCAACCATTTTCTCTTTATGCTTTTCATTTTCCAAAATGAATAAATAGATAAATAAATGAGAAAAGGAAATGAAACCCTAACAACTTAAGTAACCATGGTTTAATTCTTTACACAAACCCAAACTAGCATGTATCATCAAACATGATACAATCTTGTGTACAAAAGTATATCACATATACAATGTGCACAAACCAAGTGAGAAAATCCATTTAAAGTGAACCAATACTAGTTAATGCAAAGGAATATATCAAATATATAATTATGCATTAAATCATTAAATCAACACTTGATTTAACGATCCGGTCATATCGCATATAACCGACTAGTATCCAATGTATCGGCTTATCGAATCAATCCTCGATTCGATAACGAGGTTATATCGCATACAACCATTCGATACATTCATCGCGAGAATAGAATACGGTATCACATACACGCATTATTCTCGGTCCCGCACATATCTCATATGCGCTCCTATTTCGTTTCGCTTGAGCCAGGAAACCTTTGTGTAGGACTCTAAAGACTCGTCAATACGCCGGCAGTAGGTGATGATCATATCAAACACCCACAAGCCGCAATCGGTCTGCTAAACGTAACGGCCACCCGGGTATTGAGCAATGAGAAGATCGACGAGCAAGCCCGCTCACACTCCAGGGAATCCAACCAGTAACACTTACCGTACAGTCCGGTCTGATCGTCTGATATGTCGCATATCTCGCCTAGGGGTGGTAAACGTCAGACCCCAATAGCTCGATAAGTCGTGTCGATATGAGGTCTATAAAAATTCGAGAAACTACTGGTAACACTTACCAGTAAATCTCAGCAACCCTGGCCAGGGATTTCCTGTTATAGCCAATCGAACACAGCGCAACATCAACTCCCTATACCGGGAGAGACGAATCCCCTCCTATCGCTCATTTCCTCCATGTGACTCGGGACTGTACCCAAAAACCACCGTTTTGCACGCCCTCTTGGACGTGGTAAGGTGGAAATCAAAGCACAGTGGGAACCACACAAGACTCTATGACGATCTCGGGTCAACAGACTACTCTGTACCAGTGTCACCAGAGAACTGCCATCTGACGTAAGGTATAATACCATCTGGGAGTTCTCGGCGAGTCCGTCCAGTGTACCCAGTCTCTACTGAGCACCCGTATATCATCTCTGATGTCAAACACCAATGGATATGGGATCATCCATCGCCCATCTTCATGGGTCGAGAAGGTATACGCTAGTCTACTCTGGTATATCGATGCCCCGTCTCGATACACCCACGACTAGGGACCTTGAAGGATGTACTTATGGACTACCATGTCCCCACTAGTATGATCCGCATCATAGTCCAGGTAGTCAAGTACACATCCTAAGGGCTTTACCAACATGTGACAGAGAGACAATCAGTATACACGTTAAGGTAAAGTGTAACCAGATAGCATACTATCATGTCGAGCAAGAAAGTCCTCCCTATATATGTCCCAGCATCCACTACAATATACATCCAATGTACAGTAATGGCCTCTAGGGCATACATATAACTAACAGTACATAAACTCCATTTCAGATCTCATGGCATCCAGCCACTTCACAGAGTCTCCACTCGTGATAGCTTGCTGAAAGCTGGTAGGATCGTCATCCTCCATGATGCAATCTTCTCTATCACCATCAATGAGGAAACCGTAATACCTCTCTGGTGGGCGAGAAGTCCTACCAGACCTACAGAGTGGCCGAGGTTCATGAGTTTCTATTGCAACAGCCGTTTCAACCAAGTCGTCATTTGTAATTTGTGTCTCTAGATTCTCTTCTAGATGTACCACACTGCCATCAATAGCATTTGTGAAAATCTCTTTTTCCAAGAATGTGGCATACTGAGAAACAAACGCCTTTTGTTCCTCCTTGTGGTGGAATAGATATCCATAAGAATTTTTTGGATATCCCACAAAATTACACATGACCGACCGTGTCTCGAGTTTGTCCGGACTCTGCCTTTTAACATAGGCCGGACAACCCCAAATCTTAATTCGTTTAAGAGATGGTCTCTTCCCATGCCATATCTCATATGGCGTGGTAGACACGGTTTTGGTTGGGACCCTGTTCAGTAGAAACGCTGCAGTCTCCAATGCATGCCCCCAAAATGAGACGGGTAACTCTACATCCCTCATCATGGAACGGACCATATCTAATAGGGTCCGATTCCGTCGTTCTGACACACCGTTGTGCTGTGGTGTGTAAGGAGGAGTGAGCTGAGAGAGAATCCCATTCTCTTTTAGGAAGTTTGCAAACTTGGTACTGAGATACACCCCACCTCGACCTGATCGAAGCATTTTGATGCTCAATCCGGTTTGTTTTTCTACTTCGAGTTTATATTCAGTGAATTTCTCGAAAGCTTCAGACTTGTGCTTTAATAAAAATACATGACCGAATCTTGAGAAATCATCAGTCAAAGTAATGAAGTATGAAAAACCGCCTCTAGCCTATGTAGACATTGGCCCGCATACATCACTATGTATGAGGCCTAAGAGCTCAGTAGCTCTTTCTCCGTGTCCGGTAAACGGAGTTTTGGTCATTTTACCCTTGATACAAGACTGGCAAGTCTCACAAGATTTATATTCAGAAGGGTTTAAATAACCATCTTTATGTAGCATGTTTAGTCTTATTTCGTTAATAAGACTAAGTCTATAGTGCCAAAGAAAAGCTTCATTTATTTCTGAAAGTTTCTTTTTATTAGTGTGTTGTATGCTGAAAACTGTGTGTTGATTTAGGACGTATATCTCATTATTAAGCATACCATACCCAACCAACATTTGATTCTGGTGAATGTTCATAACATTGTTCTGCAATACAAAATTATAACCTTCATTGTATAACAAAGAAACGGATATTATATTACAAAGTATACTAGGTACATAATAACATGGGTTCAAAACCAATATACACCCAGACGACAACCCCAAGTGATACTCTCCCACTGCAACTTTATGTACATTGGAACCATTTCCAACGCGGAGAGTATGGTCACCTGTCTTCAAAACCATGCTATTTCTCAGCCCCTGCATAGAATTGCAAATTTGAGAACCTGAACCGGTATCTAATACCCAGGAAGCAGAGTTTATTGAAAAACGGTTTTCTGTCACAAAAACACCTGAAGCGGAAGCATCCCCATGCTTCTTCTTGAGATCCAAGTACTCCGTGCAGTTGTGCTTCCAGTGTCCTATTTTGTGGCAGTGATAACATTCCCCTTTTCCCGATTCCCAAGCTTTGGACTTGTCTTTCCCCTTAACCTTTTTGACTCCACCCTTAGGTTAGGTGGGTTTCTTCTTCATCTTTCCCTTGGCCTTGGCCTTGGCCTTAGCCTTCGGGCAAGAGGAGGAAGATGGCCCAACACCAAAAACGGGAGTCTTCGCTGACTTCAACGTGCTCTCTGCACTCCTTAACATATTAAGGAGTTCATGTAGTTCCTTCTCCATGTTGTGCATGTTGAAGTTAACTATAAATTAAGCAAAGGTGGAGGGGAGAGACTGTAGAATAATATCCGTATATTGCTCATTTTCCATTGTCCACCCAAGGTCCTCAAACTCCTCTATGAGATCTATCATCTTCAGAACATGGTCTCCTACTGGTGTGCCACGGGCCATTTGCATCTGAAACAATTTTCTGGATGCTTCGGATCGTAATACGCGGGATTTCTCTCCATACAACTCCTTTGTATGGAGAAATATGGCTTGTACGTCCATATTCTCATGCTGCTTCTGATGTGTGTTATCCATCGATGCAAGCGCGAGGCACTTGGCCATGGCACAGTCAGTGTCCCATGTCTTGCGGACTTCCTTATCCGCAACCGAAGATTTAAGAACTGGGACGGGCAGGGCTGGAGCCGTGACGACATATGATACCTTATCATAAGTCAAGGCAATGTTAAGATTCCTTAGCCAGTCTTTATAATTGGTCCCATTCAGTTTATTTTTATCTAGTAGAAGCTTGAGTCCTATCATTGGTATCTGCCATTAAGAGAGAGAAAAGAATACACTCAGCGAAAGCTCTTGCAAAGATCAGATTGGTTATTATCTTATCTAATCGATGCTCCCACTGCTTTAATCAAGTTTTTCTTTCATACCTTAAAAAGAAAAGTAGCCAGGATTAATTACAGTCTACAACTTCGCTAACCGTTCAGCCAGGCCAGTGTCGGTACTTGAGGGAGGTTCCCCGTGCATTCGCACGAACCTAATTAATATAAACCTCGTTTTCCCAGAGGCGTAGCCCCGTTAAAACCTTTCCAGACACCTAATAGGTTAGCTAATTGTAAACTGCAAAACTCTCCTTGGAGCAACTATTGCCTACAGTGGGATCAGGATCCAACCATCATATGGAAGGTATGCAATCTCATTGCAAATTTAAACTATTGAAAATCCCGATGTGGTTTTTACCCCTATTACCCATGACCTTAACTATGGGCAACAAATCATAAGCACTAGTCAAGTTCTACCCGTCATTTCTTGATTAATTAGACCCACTCACATGACCCTTAACTATGGTCAACAAAGTTGCATGAAAGTCCTAATTAATCCGCATCATATGCAGTGTAGGAAGACATCACTTAGCTACCGTACACTACGCCTTAACTATAGTCAACAAACGTAGCACGAATACTAAGTACTCTACTTCCTAAAATGACGAAGGGTTGCGGATGGTTTTTAAGAAAACCTTTAACGTTTTGAACTTGATATCGTCGTAGAATCAAATGGTTTTCAAAAGGAGTGGCTTAAGCTCCGCAATTTTGAAATGTAACTTTTTCGTAAAAAGTCGGGTGGTTTTCAAATCCATTTCTATAACATCTTTTTAGGTTTATTTTTCTTCACATTAATCATATTAATGTTGTCCCATCATTTAAGTCCTTAAGCAAATCACAGAAAAGAAACGAAAATACAACGTACGCTTATGCCATCCGCATTCACCGCAATGTTCCATTATTCACCATTAGGTTACTTAACTAACGGCATACCGGGACGGGACTAGCGCGTGTGTAAAACATAAGCAACGTCTATTATATATCTCATATAATATAGCATTCGTCTCAGATATATTAAGCGATCACATTACAAAATATAGGTAACAAAAACACATATATGATAATATAGGATATACTAGGACGTCCGTATTTAGTATTTAGCCAACAAAAGAAAATATGGATTCCACGGTTGTGATGAATAGCCATTCCTTTACCCTAGACCCCTACGAGAGAGGCAAGCGACCCTACCAATTCAAGAGTTAGGAGACCCGGTCTCGACTCCTCGAGATGGTCTCCCACTGGACTCTAGAACCCGGTCACTTGTGCTCTCCTCCTTGGGTCTATCCTAATGCGAAAAAGTAAATAATATACAACAATGGTGACATCATCCTCGACCCGGAAGTGCCCCAAATAAAAAAATATTACATTACAAATGAATTTTACATGAATGAAAAGTAAAACTCTCATCTCACATAAAACCCACCGGCTATTCGATCACGACAATCCTATACATCACAATACAACAACACATAACATCGTATGTCATCAACGTAAGCAAGTGTGCATACCCCAATTGCCGTTGACATATAGCAACGAAACCGGCGATACGCACACTAAGCTTACGGTCACAGAAACAAGTATCGCATACTACTAGGCATGTTAAACCCTTCGATCGAATTAACGAACACCTACATTCCCCAGCAAGCTCAACACTTGAGCACCGTTAAACAATACCCAAAATCTATGCCACAGTATTTAATGGACCAACCGTAGAAGGGCAGACCCAAGCCTCATTTATGGCTCCAATAACTACGGTAAACCCTAAGGTTTAGGCGCAGTTTGGTGGTCACATCTCGAGTTAGGGTTACATTCTTCTAGAGGGTCCATAGAAATACCTGCATTATATATTGAGTACGTTCAACGTGGAAAATACGAGTGTTTGATAATTCGTTCGACCTGTTTAACGTCGCCAAAGTTACTAATACAATGCTATAAAAATACGAATACGAAGTACTCCGCAAATAGTCCATTACCAAACTTACATCACATGCAATTCTGGACTTTATAAACAATACCAGAAACCCCAGAATAAGATGTACAGAGCACTGGTGAAATACGATGAGGAGGGGAGCTATAAGGGTCGGCGTCGCCGGATTTTTTGCCTTGGTCGCCGGCCAAATCCGAGCCCCCCCCTTTCGTATTGCACCAGTGGTCTTATATCATCCTAAATGCCACTCTGCAGTTGCTGAAATAATTTTTTGAACAGTTTTTAAAATATTTCCAGAAAGCAATTTCAAGGGTTTCTAAATCCGTATTTTTGCGGGGGTTTTCGTTTTCATATTGTTGTAACATCGTCTAGGTTTCTAGTTAGGCTCTAATACCATGAAGGTTTTTCTATAGCACCACCACTAGGGTTTGGTAGCAACACACATGCCATATTAAAAAAAAATTAGGGTGCTAAAGAAAACAACCTAAGGATCATACTAGAATAGCTAGGGTAACAAGACTTTTTAACACCATCACAAGTAGTAAAAGGCTAGGGTTTCAGAATACAACCTTTGTAGCACCTTACGCTAGACTCCTTGACCACTTGAGAGTTGAAAGAAGTTCGCTTGAGGTCCTCTAGGTCCACGACGATCCACCCGGAATCCTCTTTGTCCAAGCTTGAAGCTCCATTTGATTAAGACAAGAAGTAGAAACCAACACTCTAAACTAATGTGCAAGAGTACTGTAGAATGGTGATGTGGTTTGTTTTATCGCTTCAAAACCCTAACTTGATCACTATCTTGCTCACTAATGGAAGCTAAAGAGCAAGAGAGAGGAAGAAGATGATGGAAAATGAGAGCCCAAGAGATAAAGATAAGAATGAGAAAAGAATATATATATATATATATATATATATATATATATATATATTCTTCTTCTCACTCTTAACTCTAGTTTATAAATATCTAGATATTTTCTTTTGGATGTAAAATGGCCATGGAAATTAACTCAAGGTTAAGGCAAAGGTTAGTGGGTGAATAAAATAATCAAGCATGATAGAATTTCCATTTCCATTTTCTTTTATCCAAAAAGAAATATCAACATATTTATAAGTGTGTGAGTCTTATATTGCCACCATCCAATATATCAACAACCATGATACAAGAGTGTATGCATGTATGTGTGCATGCACATCAATATGTGCATCAATGAGAATAAATGCATACATGCATGCATACAACAAAAGATAAGAAGAGTTTAAAGTGAAAAAGCTTATGGTCAATGATAAATCAACACTTGATTTAGCAAACCGGTCATATCACATACGACCTGACCAATAGCAAATGGCCCGATTAATATACGGTATCACATACGCGCATTTAATCGGGTCCCCGCGCATATCTCATATGCGCACCACATCGTTTCGCCTGGACTAGGTAACTCCATTGTGCGCCTCTAAGACTCGTTAATACGCCGGTAGTGGGTGATGATCATATCAAACACCCCCAAGCTGCAAGAGGTCTGCTAAACGTAACGGCCATCGGGGTATTAAGCGATCAGAAGAAAACAAGCGAACCTGTCACAACTCCAGTCGAGCCAACCGGCAACACTATCGTACAGTCCGGTCTTTTCGCCAGATATGCAGCATATCAAGTCTAGGGATGGTGACGTCGACCCCAATACATCTACAAGTCATGCCGATAAATGGCTTATAACAGATCGAGAAATTACTGATAACACTAATCTGTAAATCTCAATAGCCCTGACTAGGGACTTACTGATATAGCCAATCATGCACTGCACAGCATCAACTCCCAATACCGTGTAAGTCCACGGTAGCATCCCGGCCGTCTAACAGACGCCAAATGCGGAACAAAAACTTTTACGACTGGCGCTATCGTGTACTGTCACCCGGATCTGCCATTAAAGCTAAACTAACAAACTACAAAGTGGGTAGAAATGTTATACCGAACGATCCGAGTTCTTCGGTCTTAAACAATCATCCCATGCTTTGTTGCGGTTGCTCTGATCTCCTGAATCTCCAGTCTCCTCGTCCAGGTGGCACCACGTCGACGGATCTTTAAACGGGCTCCCGCCTCTGAACCGAGGCAACTCGGCCATCAAGTTTGCCAAAAGAGATGACCAAGATTGATGTAGAGAATGAGTAGAACACTTTGTCTCACTTTGTCCAAAGCCGTGGACGAACGGTTAATGAAGTTGGCTTTTAGATCGAAATGAAATGAGAAACTTTTCTATCTAATTTCCATGAACCAACTAACTATCATCTTTTCTCAAATGAAATCAATCATGTGTAAGAGTGAGGAGGAGGGGAGGGGCCGGAAATATATAAGCAGAGGGAGGTAAGTGTAGGAGTGGAGAGGGTGACCATAAGAAAAGCTTCTCACAAAAGATCAAGAGGAAATATCTTAGCAAGAACAAAAGTCATTAATGAAAAGGTGACTCACTAATAACACCTCATCATACCATTAAATGCAATAAATGACTCACTAATCCTAGTCACCACAACATGAAGCTTCCACTCATGACTCACCTCATGACTCACCCTCAAGAAGAAAAGATAAATCCGCATTTAACCTAATATTAAATACAGCTGATAGAAAACTGGAAACTGGCAACTTCCAAAAGCGATCCTGAAACGAATTTCAGTATAACCCCGTAAGAGTATAAACATACCCGCATTTGTATTACGACCGAATACAAATGTAACCGAGACAAAGATATTATATCTACACAGTATAATACTCGGATCCGGCTTAAACCAAAGCCTACCAGTATTATCTGCCCGAAATATGACACGTGCGTAAACATACGTGCATTTTCCGAACCCTGTCATAAAACCATACGGCATCTACAACGTTTCGCCCGAACTTGGGAAACTGTCTGTGGGGGACTCTAATGACTCATCAACACACTGGCACTTGGTATAACCTCTAGCACGTCAGAGGTACTATCTGTACATAACGGTTGCATATGTATTGATTGGAAGGGAAGCTGACGAGAGAACTCATCCATAAACCCTACTGAGCCTGACAGTAACAATATCCGTACGGTCCGGTCCGTTCGTCTAAAGAGTATCGCATATCGAGTCTAGGGGGTAGATAAAGTCAGACCCCTAATAACGCGATAATTCGTGTCAGTATGAAGCCCATCACCTTTTGAGAAACTACTGATCTGAATCAGTAATTCTCCACTACCTCGGCCGAGGATTTCTAGTAATGGCCACCCGTGCACTGTGCGACATCAACCCCCAATATCGGGAGAGACAAATCCCCGACGATCCGCTCACTGCCTCCATGTGGCTCGGGACTGTACCCAAAAAATACCTGTTTGCACGTCTCCTTTGAGCATGGTAGGGTAGAAATCAAAGCACAGTGGGAACTCACACGAGACAAATGACGATCTCAGGTCGACAAACTAACCTGTACACATGTCACCTGGGAACTGCTATCTGACGATATGTATAATACCAACTAGCATATTCCCGGCGAGTCCTGTTCGGTGTACTCATAACCCAATGAGCACCTGTATACATCTTAGGTGAACCAACTGACACCAATGGCTTATGAGACCGGCCACCGCCCCTCGTCGGGGTCTCGACTGTATCCACTAGTCTACTCTGGAGTTTCGATGCCCTGTCTCGAAACTCCCACGACTAGGGACACTTTAAGGATGTGCTTATAGACCCCAACTCCCACGTATATGATCGCCATCATACTGCTGGCAGTCAAGTAAGAATCCTATGGGCTCTATCATCATGCAATAGTGAACTAAAGCATGTATACGATGATAAAGACAAACCAGATACCATACTATCATCTCGAGCAAGACTGTCATATCGGTATAGGTCCTGCCTCAATCATTGCAATCACGTACCTGCGATTCAATAAGTGACTTTGAGGGCACTATATCCAACAATCTCCCACTTGCACTTAAGGCTAATTATTGCGATGTCGCATACTCACAGCCCGTGTGATACCGAACATCCAACTCCTCTACTAATCAGTTTCACAAGTCCCGTTTGTTAAACTATTGTGTTCGAGAAATAGCCTCAGTGAGTGGATCCTCCCTGATGTTTCTTTCTATGTCTCTCTTAATCTCAAGTTCGCGGAGAAAGCCATCTCCCGAATCGAGTAATACCTGTCCTAGAATATGTCTGAATATCTGATGGGACCTAATTCATAAATGTACTTCAAATCCAAACTTCTTAGACTTTATTGATAACTGAACCTAATCAGTATCCAGCACCATGCCTCCCACAGTATCCTCTTGGACCACCTGTCCATAATATTGTCCCTCGTCAGAGGGAAAACTATAACTCTGACAATCACTCTGTCATCCATATCACCTTTAAAGCCTGGAATGATAACCGTCTCCCAAAGGAGGTTGCCGTCATAAAATCCGTAGAACATACACTCATGTTCTAAAACTGCTTCCTTATGTTTCTTTAGGATTAGATTAATATAAACTTATCGCAACAAGTGCAAATACAACATCTGGTGTGGTACTTGACATCTCACGATTGACTCAATTACCTAAGCAAGTGATCTGCCAATCATGCACATCCCTCTCCCCTTTAGTCTGTAAGACACCTTTGGAAAGGGTGACTCAATCACCTGCAGGCATACCATCATGCCAGGAGTCATCTATTCTAAAATAACATTAGAATACTGTCAAAGTACCCAGATTGGGAAACTGCCCAATTCTAGATCTAAAACCATAGATCTAGTAACCAGAATGTCTCATATTATATCCATGTCCTTTGTGGAGAAACAACTGTGTGACGACCATAGTACAACCGATCGTAGTATAGGACTTTTACTTCCTACTCAGTGTATGTCATCCAAATACCAGGACATCATACCCTACTACCTTCTTAATAGATCCATCCCTTATTCTGATGAAGTCAAACCCATGACTGTCACATCAAAAAATAGATGATCTAATCTCCGCTATATCTGCTCAAGCCTATAAATAGACATAAGCAACTTTCCCACTATGCTTCCGCTGCTCCCACTGACTACGACAACCCTATGGCAGAATAATATATACGTATACTTCTAAAAACTAGTTTAGAACGACGCTATACATATCCTCCTGCCGGGTCTCATAGTCTGGAACAACAGTAGTGTCAAGTCTGGGTAAACAAGAACCTCCCTGTCACCGTCTTTGAGGGTACCGGAGTACCTCTCGAGTTTCTGAGGTTACCCACCATGTCTGCGGAGTGGCTAATGGAATGCCAAATCTGATTGAATATATAGGTCCTATTAAATTTCCTGTAATCGTTTGCGGTTATGGAATCACTTCCAGTTCTACCATACTCCCACTACTGTTTTACGAAAAAAATCCATTTTACTAAAATTGTGGCGAGTCAAGAACAATATCACTATTGATCTTCCAGATGGTAGAAATGTCAACCCTCGTCAAAGCCAGGGTCAACCCACAAACTGCCATTACAGAAACGTGCCTTGAGTTATCAAGAGTCTGGTTTTAAGCATAAGCCGGACAACTCCCCGTATCTTAACATCGTTAAGATATGAACCATTCTATAAACAATATAGAAATAGAGGCACTAATTTAACTGGAACCAGATTCAAACCATGCAACTGTCTCGAGTGCATATCAAATTAATGAAGAGAGGCTAATCAGCATTACTCAACTTAGGAATCCGTCCAATTATGAGTAACCTGAAAGAGAAACAAGTTTCTCAAAACCATTACTATCAACTGAATACCAATCACAAGAATCTACATCTTCGATCTCATTGAAGAATCCCGATGCTTGCGATACCTGGTTCTCTACTTTATTCTTATACCTACAACTTCTCAAAACTTAGACATTGTATTTCTACGAAACACTTGTCTAAAATCTAGAGAAGTCATAAGTAAACAGAACATAGTATGAGGACCTACCCCTTTGTCCTGACGGACACTGGACAACATACAATACCCTGTATAAGTCCTCTGAGTTGAATAACTCAAAACCTGTGCAACGTAGGTTGAAAACTGTACCCAGGAGATTTCCTCAAATATCACCAATTACAACGAATTCCGATATAATGAAGATGATCACCTAATTCCTAATAACTTACTCCCACTCATCATCTGTAAAACTATACAGATATGAGAATGAAACACGGTAAATACATACCCTGGAGTAAGTATGTAATTGGGAAATCAGTTTTCCTTTAACAATGCACTGAAACATGAACATGTTTCGTAGGGGTATCCTGGTATTCTTAGTAATGTCTCTTCCATAATCCAATTCATGACTTTAACCGTATATTTCTTTGTCACCTCTCCAAATCCCTTTATTTGTCTTTATTCATTACCTTCTGTACACCCTACTTAGGCTAATTGGTTTTCTTCATTCCCTACCTTTCGGCAGCTGCCTATGGTTTAGAATAAGACTATCCAATAAGCGTAATAGGTGTATTCTTCTAAACCAAGGAGCCCTCGCAACCTGAGAGAAGGTGATAATAAAAGACAACTGAATAAACCAATTATATTTCTCCTGAACCTGGATCCATCCTCGAAGAAGTCCCTTCGAGTTCGTATATAACCATACGATGGATCTATCCAATGGAAGTGGATGTCCGTAATAATACGGGGTGTTCTGGGAAATACAAAGGGTAAAAGAAGGAGTGGCAATGACTTATGCAACTTTAGACAATCCAAAAGCCGGTATTTTAAGAAGGTTCGGTCAACTTGGTCACTGAGTCATAGTCTAGGGTTGGTCAAAGGTCGTTGCCTAAGAGAGCGAGAGAAAAGAAACACTCTGCGTGCACTCTAACCTAGATTAGAATGGTTATCACTTTATCTAATCAGGAAACCTCCCACTGTAATCTCAAAATCTCCTCCAAACCTGAAAGAAGAATTAGTCGGGATCACCCGAAGAGTAAACCAACTCATCAGTGAGAATCGGGATCCAACTATCATCGCATGATAACTTGATGGAAGCCACTCAAGTTATCACACTCCAGAAGGTATGCGCATGCCTGGAAAGTTTGTTGTATGTTTGAAACTCCCGATGTGATTTTTGCCCCATGCTCTTATGACCTTGACTAAGGGCCAACAAATCATAAGTCACATGTCAAGTTCTTCCCGTCATTATCCAGGTTGATTTGAACCCACCCGTACATACTCTTGACTAAGGGCCAAAAAAGTAATACGACTGTCCCAAACCAACGCATCTATCTATGCAACAAATGAATACCCATCAGCTACCAAACACTATGCCTTGACTAAGGGCCAACAAACATAGCTTGAATACTACTGACCATCCATAAGACACGACGGAGGGCTACGACTGGTTTTTGGCGAAAAACCTTTAACGTAATGAACTTGATCTCGTTGAAGGAACCTGATAGCTTTTTATAAAAATACAGTGGAGAAAACCTTTGCTAAAGAGGTCACTCCCGGTGAAGGGATCTCGGCTCTTTCCTCGTGGAATGAGGTGTAGGATATTCCAGCTGAATATCACTATGCAAAGCAACATGTAATCGACTATATTGAAGTTATCAACCTGACACAAACTTCTGCCCAAGGGTCTCTCCCGGTGACGGGATATCAGCCCTTGCCTCGTCGAATGAGGTGCAGGATATTCCAACCGAATATCACAATGCATAATAAAAGGAAACGTCTTTGTAATAACACCTTTTAAAATTGTTCCAACAACATCAAATATAAGTTTGTTTTATCCTTGTATTGATAAGAATCAATGCAGTCCCATCAAATAATCACACCAGAAAAGAACGAAAATAAAATGTACGTATATGCCATCCGCATTCGTCACTGGGTCCCGTCATCACCCGTTAGGTTACTTAACTAACGACAGAGCGGGGACTGGACTAGTGCGGGTGTAAAACATATACAATATCTAATAGTATATATACCAATATACAATAATCGCCCTAGGCGTGATAATATGCAGAATCACAGAAAAGTAATAAGCATCACAGAACAATACAGATAATCTGGGATCCCCGGGTTTCACAGAGCCGCTACTGAAACCGACGTTCCCTTGGTCGTGTGGATAGCCTGTGTAATGAAACCTAGACGCCTACGGGTGCGGCAAGTTACCCGCCAAAACCTGAAGCGAGGCAGCCCCTACAGCAAAGTGAATGGACAACCCAACACTTCACGGAATCCGGTAACTTGAGCACCCCTCCTTGGGTCAACCTGTACCCCCTACGAGTGCGGCGAATAGTCTGCCAATTCTAGAGTGAGGTCCCTTTGCCTCTCAAAGCCATGAGATACGGACCCATTGCCCTCCAGAATCCGGTTATCCGTGCACTCCGTCGCGGGGTAATCCAAGTACAGAAAAGAAAAAATATATACAACGGGTACATCGACCTCAGCCCGGTCGTGCCCCAAAAGAATATTATACAAACAGGCAGTGATGGTAGTCCACATGTTGGACGCTCGCTCCGCAATAACAAATGTAAAAATAAATCCAAATAGCACTATCATTGCACACTGCTATCCACCACCACATATCCGCAACATCACAGCACAACACAGAACATCAACGCGAATGTCACTTTAAAAATCGACAGCAAGTTTGATTTCCGGGTGTATTTCGCGACTTTTTCTCCGATCGAACTTCTACTTACATTGCTAACATGTTAGATAGTGTTTAACTAGGCTCTGATACCACTGTAAGTCCATGCTACCCTTCCCCGGTTCTTACGGGGTTGCGGAAGTGGTGAAAAACGATTTTCAAGAGGGTGGTAACATGGACTCAAATACGGATCTTTGTTAAACTATCTATCTAACAACCTAACTGGGAGTTGTTGACTACTCGGTTAGGGGGTTATACCTTTCTTTCTTGAACTCCCTCGTCTTCAACTCTTGATGGTGTATGGATCGGCTTCACCCCGTCGTCTCCTTGCGCCGAAGATCGATCCACCCGAAAGCTTCTACCTTTGGCTCCTTCTTCGAACTTTGAAGAAACTAGTTCACTTGGTTTGCTAAACCTTGTGAACAAGAGTGAGTAGAGGAGAGTGTGTTGGGATTTTTCTCTATGGTTCTTGCTTCTCAACACATGAGACAAGTGAACCATAGACAAAAGAGAGCAAGAGGAAGAGGGAGAGCTCAAGCAAGAGAGAGAAAGGAAATGAGAGAATGAGCAAGACTTTTTCTCTCTTGGCTCTCATAATCCAAAGTCATCATAACAAAAAATAGCAATCAAGTATTATGTGATGGTTTAAGTCAAAATAGCCATATCATTTTATGCACTCATTTTGCACAAGAGAAACAAGCAAGCAAAAGTCTTTGCCATGAAATGATAGCTATTGTCATTATAATGGTCAACTAGTCCAACCTAGTCAACCGGTCAACAAAGTCAACAAGTCAACAAAGTCAACCCCTCAACAACCATGTCACTATAATACTTAATTAATATTATTGTTAATTATATTTCATATTCTCATTAGGGTTTAGCAAAAAGTCAATAGTCAACAGTCAACAACCCTAATGAGAATCCCCTGCCTCTGTCTCTCAGTCAACTGTGCATACACACCCGCATCCGTGTTCCGAGGAACACGCATACATACGAGATAAAACCAATCCCAAATCGTACACTAGGATCTGGCTTACAACAAAGCCCACTAGTGTTAACTGTCCGGACACTAAACGTGCACAAGTGCACGGGTGTGACCGAACCCTGTCGCAAAACCATGCGACCTGTCGCAAAACCATGCGACCTCTACTCTTTTGCCTAAAGGCGAATAGCTCTCTGTGTGGGACTCTAAAGACTCGACACTACGCTGGCAGTGGGTTTAACCACAGACCGCAAGCGGCACTAGCTGTGCGTAACGGTCCCCAGGTAGATGCCGACAAGAAGACTGACGAGGTGAAACCCATCTGAACTCCTACTGAGTCTGACTGTGACAATCTCCATACAGTCCGGTCTGTTTGTCTGATACATCGCATGGCGGGCCTAGGGGGCGGTAAACGCCAGTCCCCTAATAGCGGTACAAGTCGTGTCGGAGTGAAGCCCAGAACACCCAGAGATAACACTGGAAACCTACCAGTATATCTCGCTTGCCCTGGCCAGGGACTACTCGTGTAATGGCTATCCTAGACACAGCGCGATGTCAACCCCCAATACCGGGAGAGACGAATCCTGTCTAACCGTCACTGCCTCCAAGTGCTTCGGGACTGCACCCAACTACTACCTGTTTGCACGACTCCTTTGAGCCGTGGTAGGGTAGTAATCTAAGTACTGTGGGAACACACTCGAGGCGAAGTGACAGTGTCAAGTCAGCGGACTAAGCTGTACTCATGTCACCTGGGAACTGATAACTGACGATAGGTATAGTACCAACCAACAGTTCCCGACGAGTCCTGTCTAGTGTACTCGTAACCCAACGAGCACCCGCATACTATCTCCAGTACGACGTACTGATGGCTGTGGGACAGACCATCTCCCACACTGGGATGAGAAGCGCATACGCTAGTCTACTCCGGAGTATCGATGCCCTGTCTCGATAGTCCTGCGACTAGGGACCTGCATAAGGATGTGCTTATAGATTACCCAGCCCCCACTAGTGTGACTGCCATCGCAACGCTGGTAATCAAGCAAAGATCCTAAGGGCTCCACTAATGTGTATAAGTGATATACTAAAATAAACACATGTACACATTGAAGTAGAAACAAACCAAATAGCATACTACTATATTGAGCAAGATTTTTTATACAAGGTGAATATCCCAAGCTTCCATTAAGTAATATACAAACTAGTATGATACAGTAATGGCCTCTAGGGAATATACACTAACACTAGAAGTGTTCGGTATTCATATTACACATATTAGCAAATCGTTCGTAAAATATCAGATTGCATGTGTTAGACTTTTAAACCGGCACTTTAAGGGATATTGACTGTATTTTATGGCATCGCATCATCCTTATATTGCACAACACTTGTCTTGAGAAATTATGTAGGAAATTGCAGGAATAAAGCCAAAAGAAGCTGATCAAAAATACGCCAACTCAAAGGCTAAAGATCTGGTAGAAATACAGAAGGCCAAATAAAATTCAAAACATCAGGAAAAGGCCCAAACATCAGCCCAAACCAGCAGAGGAAAGACCAAACCCCAAGCCTCCAACATGGCCGCGGAACCGCGGCCGGAGCCGCCTTGCGCCGCGGTTCCGCGGCGGCGCTGCCACGTCAGCCCTCCAATTTTGGTGCAAAAGTCTTCCCTCAGCTCCTACACTTCAGAAAGACACTACAGTTTCCAGAAGGATCTCGAAGCTTCTGCCAGTTCAGCAAACTAGGGTTTCTAAGCTTAAACAATCCTAGCTTAAATCCTAAGCTAAGCTCCTAACAAACTATTTCTAGAAGCTCCTCAACAAACCTTTGGAGGGAAACTTAAACTTCAAATCCTAGATCTAGGGTTTTGGAAAGTCTATAAATAGAAGCCTAGACCTAGGGTTAAACTACTTAGAAAATCTCTACCTCTTCAATCTCTAATCATTAGTTCAATTCTTCATCTTCTTCCACAAGTCTAGTGACAAGACTTGTGCGAAACCCTAACACTAATTCCAATCAAAATTCAAGATCCCAAGTACCAAATCAAGCAAGAAGCCCTTCAACCTTTTAGGAGCGGAGCCGATCTTCAACAGAGCAAGTGGTCCAAGCCGATCAGCGACTCACGGAGACAAGCGAAGCCAAATCGACAATCGAGTTCTTCCTCTTGTAGTTCTTGAGCGACTGTAATGAAATTGTTGATATAAATAGAAGGTGAAATTCTTTAATCTTGTTTTCTTTAAATTCTTGCATCTTGATTCGATCTCAATTTGTAATTGTAGTTCTTGTTATGATGTTTGAGTAAAACTCCGCTCGTCGAGGAGTCGAGACGATCAATAGAATGATGATGTAACAACACTTAAAACGATTCTTGAGTCTTACGAGTCTTGTAAACCCTTGCAAATTCAAGAATCGATGACCTAGTTTCGTTGCGATACTTTCTTGATTGTTATCACTCGAAATTAGGGATCTACGATCGTTTCTTGAATTTACTAGAGGCTAGAATGTGAATGATATCGAGAGGGATAAATGATGAAACCCTAGTTTCACTAGAAATCCCTAATTCTCGTCGATCATCATCGATCTAGTATCAATTCACTGAAGGATAAGAATACGACATCGTGAGATTACATCACTGTTAGCTGTATGTATGCCCTAGAGGCCAGTATTGTACAGATGATGTATATTATATTGGATGCTTGGACATATATAGAGAGGACTTTCTTGCTCGACATGATAGTATGCTATCTGGTTGCCCTTTACTTTAACATGTATACTTGTCTCTTTATACTGTCTTATCATTACATGTTGGTAAAACCCTTAGGATGTGTACTTGACTACCTGGACTATGATGCGGATCATACTAGTGGGGACATGGTAGTCTATAAATACATCCTTCAAGGTCCCTAGTCGTGGGTGTATCGAGATGGGGCATCGATATACCAGTGTAGACTAGCGTATACGCTTCTCGACCCATGAGATGGGCGATGGATGATCCCATTTCCATTGGTGTTTGACATCAGAGATGGTATACAGGTGCTCAGTGGAGACTGGGTACACTGGACAGACTCGCCGAGAACTCCTTGCTGGTATTATACCTTACGTCAGATGGCAGTTCTCTGGTGACACTTGTGCAAGTTAGTCTGTAGACCCGAGATCGTCATAGAGTCTTGTGTGATTCCCACTGTGCTTTGATTTCTACCTTACCACGTCTATGAGGGCATGCAAAATGGTGGTTTTTGGGTACAGTCCCGAGTCACATGGAGGCAATAAGCGATAGGAGGTGTTTCGTCTCTCCCGGTATTGGGGGTTGATGTTGCGCTGTGCTCGATTGGCCGTAACAGGGAAGTCCCTGGCCAGGGCTGATTTAGAGATTTGTTGGTAAGTGTTACCAGTAGTTTCTCGACCCGTTATGAGCCTCACATCGGCACGACTTATCGGTTATTGGGGTCTGACGTTTACCACCCCTAGACTTGATATGCGACATATCGGACGAGGAGACCGGACTGTACGGGAAGTGTTGCCGGCAGGCTTTCACAGGAGTTGGAGCGGTCTTGCTTGCCGATCTTCTGATCGCTCAATACCCGGGTAGCTGTTACGTCCAGCTAGTACCGCTGACGGCTTGTGGGTGCATGATGCGATCATCACCTACTGCCGGCGTATTGACAAGTCTTTAGAGTCCTTCACAGAGGTTTTACTGGCTCAGGCAAAACGAAATAGGAGCACGTATGTGATATGTGCGAGACCGAGAATAAATGCGTGTATGTGTTACCGTATTCTATTCTCACGACTTTATGTATCGGTCGGTCATATATGATATGACCGGGTTATCGAATCAAGTGTTGATTCGATAAGTCGATAAAATAGATGTTAGCCGGTTATATAAGATGTGATTGGATTATTAAGTCAAGTGTTGATTTAATAATTAAGTGTATAATTGTATATTAGATATACTAGTTTACATTTACTAACACTTGTTCGCTTTAGGGTTTTTCTCACTTGTACACTACTTTAACATATATATGATATATGTTTAAAATGTGTCATCTTTATGTATCATGGTTGATGATACACATGACTTGTGTGTATAAGAAATACACCATCCTAATTGTTATGATTGGGTTTAATGTTTAAAAGTAATTACAAAATTAGTGGGAAATTGGAAAATGCATGAAGCTTGTGGAAGCTTGTGGATGCATTGACTAAAGTCCACTAGATTTGTTTTTACTTTGGACTTTAACCTAACCATCACACAATTAGCTATGGTTATGGCTCTACAAGGGTTAGTATATGATACTCACTCACCATGGTTAGCCATGACACTTGATCATTATCCAAATTTTCTTTTCTTTTGTTCATCATCTTCTTCTTCATTGAGCAAGAGAAAAGCTTGCTAGGGTTTGATCTAAAGTGAGAAAGAAAGTGAGAAACAAAATTCTAAAGAGAACCCACTTCCTATTTCTCCATCCTCTACTAGACTAACCCTTTAGTATAGGGTGTTTGTTTCACTAATTCTCAAGTTAGTGAAGTAGGAGATTGAGTCGGAATTCCCTCGACGTAGATCATCTTCGGCCTCGGAGACTTCAAGCAAAGTCGCATCCCACGCGTCGTGAAGCCATGCAAGAGCCCGGGAGAACCTTGATCGCAGCGAAGGGACTTCATCAAGGAGCTTTATAAGCGAAGGGCCAATCTACAAAGGTTGTATTTCGTTTTCCCTTTAGAGTAAAGATGTTTACTTGCTAAATGTTTCGCCTAAACTCTAGTTAACGATCTTGCTTAGTGTTATTCGGCACATAAAAATTTAATTTTGGCATGGTCGATGCCTTGTAGAGCTTCGTTAGTGTGCCTAGTAACCCTACAGTGGTATCAGAGCCTAGCTAGAGCATTAGGCGATGTGTTAAAGAAGTTAAAACTCCGAACGAACCCGAACACGTAGAAATCAAACCCTCTCTGTACATTTTTTAAAATCTGGGATTTTTCCATATTAAAAATGCTTTAAAAAATCAGCAGGAAAGTATAAGGAATAATGTGCAAAACGACAAAGAGTGGCGCCCAAAGCGCCACGGAACCGCGGCACGAGCATGGCTCGTGCTGCGGTTCCGCGGCCATATGGTGACTTCACCCTTGTCGTTTTGCGCAGTAAAGTTCCTATTTATTTACTGATTTTTATGGGTATTGTTTTATCGGACTCAAGTGTTGAGTATTTTTTGGGGTTTATATTGAAATCGTCAATTCGATCGGAGAATTTAATTTTGTTATGTTATTCCGGATAATTTAGTAAATATTAAAATGTTCGAACGGATATCATTAACTAAATTTTTCCCGGCACGAAAAACATTCAAGTGTTGAATTTTTCTCAGGTTTAAATATTTCGGAAAAACGTGCATGTGATGCGATGGACCCTCTAGAAGACAACAAACCTTAACTCGATTATGTTACCGTCTTGAACTGCCCTTTGAACCTTAGGGTTTGGGGCAGTACGGCATGCCACATGTGAGGCGTTGGCTTGACCCTTCTACGGCTGGACCATTGCTACTGTTACGTATTCTGGAATTTTTGAACTCCGCTCAAGTGTTGAGCTATTATGGAAATCTTGGGTATTTGATTATTCAATCGGAAAGTTTAATGCTGTCTATATATCTGGAATGTGATACAATATGTGGAATTCACACAGGTTAGGCATGAAATGCGAAATATGTGATATTTCGGATTTACGATGTCTAAAGAGATTGTGGATTCCAAATGTTGTAGTTTTACACTTTCTTTTCTGCGACCGTAAGTGTAATATGTGATATCGCCGGTTTCGTTACTATATGTCAACGACAATTGGGATGCGCATATTTACTTACATTGATGACATGTGATGTTCTGTGTTGCTGGATATGTTATATTGGATCGTCGCGTTCTGAATATCCGGAGGTTTTTATGTGAGATGAGAGTTTTTATTTTCATTCATGTAAATTTTAAATGTATGTAATATTCTTTCATTGGAGCACTTCCGGGATGAGGTTGTTGTCACCTTTTGTATATTATTTACTTTTCCGCACTAGGATAGACCCAAGGAGGGGAGCACAAGTAACCGGGTTCTGGAGTCCAGTGGGAGACCAACTCGAGGAGTCGAGTCCGGGTCTCCTAACTCTAGAATTGGTAGGGTTGCTTGCCACTCTCGTAGGGGTCTAGGGGTGTGGGTTTGGCTATTCGTCGCGACCATGGAATTCGTGTTTTATAGAGGCTCAAAATAAAACACGGACGTCCTAGTATATCCAATGTTTCATATGTTTCTTCAGCTGCGATATCTGTGATGTGATCATTTGATGTTCTGTGATAAATATTGTATATAGTATATATGATATATTATATAGGCGTTACTTCTGTTTTACACCCGCGCTATCCCTGCTCTGCTCTGCCGTTAGTTACCTAACCTAACGATGCACGAGGGGACATCTTTGCGAATGCGGATGGCATAAGTGTACGTCGTATTTATCTGTGATGTTTAGGTGACTTAAATGATGGGACTTCATTAATGTGATTAATGAAAGAAAAGAAACCTAAAAGATGTTGTAGAATCAAATTTTAATAAAAAGGGTAGCTACAGTTTTGCTTTGCATAGTAATATATATGATATGTCCTGCACCTTATTCGATGAGGAAAGAGCCGAGATCCCTTCACCGGGAGTGCCCTCTTTAGCGAAACTGGCAGATGCTACAAAACTCGGTTTGTCTTTTGATTGCTTTTAAAGTTTTGCTTTGCACAGTGATATATATGATATGTCCTGCACCTTATTCGATGAGGAAAGAGCCGAGATCCCTTCACCGGGAGTGACTTCTTTAGCAAAACTAATGAAAGCCTCAAAAACACTCCATTTCAAAATTTCACATGATTCTACGACGATATCAAGTTCATTACGCGCATGGTTTTCTGAAAAACCTGCGTAGCCCTCCGTCATTTCAGATAAAGACCAGTTAGTATTCGTGCTACGTTTGTTGACTATGTTAAGGCGTAGTGTGCTGTAGCTAATTAGTACTTATCTGCTAAAACATGAGATGTGATTGGATTAGGGTAGTTGTACGACTTTGTTGACTATGTTAAGGGTCGTGCAGGTGGGTTTAATTCAATCGGGAAATGACGGGTTGAACTTGACTAGAAATTATGATTTGTTGACTATGTTAAGGTCATAAATTGCTAGGGGCAAAATGTTATCGAAAATTTCAAGTGTTGAGATTTGCAATGAGATTGCATACCTTTTATGAGATAGTTGGATCCCGATACCCACTGCGAGTAATTGTTACTCCCGGGAGAGTTATACACAGGACAATTAGCCGATCAAGTAGGTGTCTAGAAAGGTGTCAACGGGGTTACGCCTCTGGGAAAACGAGGTTTACTTTAATTAGGTCCGTGCGAAAGCACGGGGATCCTCCCTCAAAGTACCGACACTGGCCTGGCTGAAAGATTGGCGAAGTTGTAGGGTGTAATTAATCCCGGCGAGTCTTTCCTTTTAGGGTTTGAAGGAAGATTTGATAAAAAACAGTGGGAGCCATCCAGATTAGATAAGATAATAACCAATCTGATCTTGCAAGAGCATACGCTAAAGTGTTTTTCTTCTCTCTCTCTCCAGGTAGCGACCATATCATGCCTTAATAAAGATAATAATATGGATGTATTGACCGAACCTGCATGTTTTACTGTGCTGGGGAACCTTGGATCCGTTCTTTCTTATAAGAGTTATAAGACTGAACAGGATATAGGGGAATACCAGGATTCTCATGCCACCCGAATGAAGAAAGTACATGTTGATGCATTTTCTTCGGGTGTGTTCGTTACAGAGAACTGTTTCTCCATTTCCTCTACGTCCTGGATATTAGATACCGGGTCAGGATCCCATATATGTAATCAGTTACATGGGCTTAGGAAAGGTAGAGAACTTGGAGAGGGTGATAAAGACATAAGGGTTGGAAATGGTGCAATTGTTGCAGCTAAAACCGTCGGGGAATATCACCTTGTATTGCCAACTGGTAATACATTGATTCTGAACGAATGCTATTACATGCCGAACCTGATATGCAACATTATATCGGTTTCTTTGTTGAGCAAAGAGGGATATAATTTTGTATTACAGGATAATGTTATGAACATTTTCCTAAACCAAAAGTTGGTCGGATCAGGCACGATGTGCAATGGCATTTATGTTCTAAATCAATCAACAGTTCTGAGCATAACAAACACACACAAGAGGAAGAGTTCAGAACTGAACGAATCCTTCTTGTGGCAATGTAGACTGGGTCACATTAATGCGACACGACTAGCTAAGTTGCATAAGGATGGATATTTAAATCCGTTTGAATTTTCATCTTATGACACTTGCCAGTCATGTCTCAAAGGCAAGATGACCAAAACTCCGTTTACGAGACACGGAGAAAGAGTTACCGAACTCTTAGGACTGATACATAGTGATGTATGTGGTCCCATGTCTACACATGCTAGGGATGGTTCTTCGTACTTCATTACATTTACTGACGATCTCTCTAGATTCGGATATGTGTTCTTGACGAAACACAAATCAGAAGCTTTTGAGAAATTTAGAGAATATAAACAAGAAGTCGAGAACCAAACCGGAAAAAGTATTAAAATCCTACGATCTGATCGAGGAGGTGAATACTTGAGCAATGAATTCCTGGACTTCCTAAAAGAGAATGGGATTCTCTCTCAGCTGACTCCTCCATATACACCACAGCACAACGGTGTATCGGAATGGAGGAATCGCACCCTATTAGATATGGTGCGCTCGATGATGAGTACAGCTGAGTTACCTATTTCCTTCTGGGGTTATGCGCTTGGGACAGCAGCATACCTATTGAATCAAGTTCCGTCTAAATCTGTACCTACCATACCATATGAGATATGGAGTGGGAAGAGACCATATTTTAAAAGAGTTAAGATATGGGGTTGTCCGGCCTATGTCAAAAGGCAAAATCCAGACAAACTCGAGGCACGGTCAGTTCTTTGCAAGTTTGTAGGATATCCTAAGAACTCCCAAGGATATTTTTTCTACCACGCTGAAGAACAAAAAGTGTTTGTTTCTCAATATGCCACCTTTTTTGAAAAGGAATTTCTTGCAAAAGAAATTAGTAGCAAAGTGGTAGAGCTGGAAGAGGTTCCAGATACACAAACTGCAACTGAAGATTTAGTGGAACCAGAGGATTCGGTAGTTCCCAACGAACCTCAGCCTCTCCGCCGATCTAGTAGGGTTCCTCACCCACCTGAGAGATACTACGGTTTTCTCATAGATGGTGGGAGCGAGGATTGCATCATGGTTGATGATGACTCAACTAGCTTCGAGCAGGCCATCATGAGTGGGGACTCAGTGAAATGGCTGGATGCAATGCGGTACGAGATGGAATCCATGTACACCAACAAAGTGTGGACTTTGGAAGTTTCTCCTGAAGGGGTAAAACCCATTGGGAGCAAGTGGATCTTCAAGAAAAAACTTGGTGTAGATGGGAAAGTGGAGACTTTCAAAGCTAGACTTGTTGCAAAGGGTTTTCGTCAAAGACCAGGTGTGGACTATGACGAAACCTTTTCTCCAGTGGCTATGCTTAAATCCATCCGGATCATGCTTGCCGTCGCTGCATATCATGACTATGAAATCTGGCAAATGGATGTTAAGACCGCCTTTCTAAACGGTGATTTAGAAGAGTGCGTGTACATGACTCAGCCAGAGGGCTTCGTAGATAGTGGGAGCAGCGGGAAGGTGTGCAAGCTGCTTAAATCCATTTATAGATTGAAGCAAGCATCGCGGAGTTAGAACATCTGCTTTGACGTCGTTATCAAAGAGTTTGATTTCGTCAAAAACGTAGATGAACCTTGTATCTACAAGAAGGTGGCAGAGAGTAAGGTTGTCTTCCTCGTATTGTACGTGGACGACATACTCTTGATAGGAAATGACATTCCTATGCTGCAATCGGTGAAGCTCTTCTTATCATAAAGATTCTCAATGAAAGATCTTGGTGATGCCTCCTGCATATTGGAAATTAAGATCTATAGAGATAGATCTAAAAGGATACCGGGATTGTCCCAATCCAGGTACATTGACACCATACTAAAGAGGTTTAGTATGGAAGATTCCAAACGTGTGTTTTTACCCACGATCTCAGGGCTCACTCTCTCCAAAGAGATGTCTCCCAAGACTGATTTGGAGAGAGCTCGCATGCAAGGGATACCCTATGCTTCGGCAGTAGGCTCTATCATGTACGCGATGCTATGTACCAGACCCGATGTAGCATACTCACTAAGTGTAGTGAGTAGGTATCAAGCGGATCCTGGAGAGAGTCACTAGACAGCTGTGAAAATCAAACTCAAGTACTTGCGAAGGACTAAAGAGATGCTCTTAGTGTATGGTAACGGAGAACTCCAAGTGGAGTCCTTTACCGATTCGAGCTTCCAGAGTGATAAGGACGACTCTAAGTCGCAGTCGGGATTTGTCTTTACCCTTTACGGAGGGGCGGTTAGCTGGAAGAGTTCCAAGCAAGAAACCGTGGCAGATTCTGTTAGTGTATATGCCCTAGAGGCCATTACTGTATCATACTAGTTTGTATATTACATAATGGAATCTTGGGATATTCACCTTGTATAAACAATCTTGCTCAAAATAGTAGTATGCTACTTGGTTGGTTTCTACTT
This sequence comes from Agapanthus africanus, assembly GCA_030015575.1. Classification (NCBI taxonomy): domain Eukaryota; kingdom Viridiplantae; phylum Streptophyta; class Magnoliopsida; order Asparagales; family Amaryllidaceae; genus Agapanthus; species Agapanthus africanus. Next base: position 112,573,951 of record CM057351.1, read on the forward strand.
CAATGTGTACTTGTGTTTATTTCAGTATATCACTTATACGCATTAGTGGAGCCCTTAGGATCTTTGCTTGATTACCAGCGTTGTGATGGCAGTCATACTAGTGGGGGCTGGGTAATCTATAAGCACATCCTTATACAGGTCCCTAGTCGCAGGACTATCGAGATAGGGCATCGATACTCCGGAGTAGACTAGCGTATGCGCTTCTCATCCCAGTGTGGGAGATGGTCTGTCCCACAGCCATCAGTACGTCGTACTGGAGATAGTATACGGGTGCTCGTTGGGTTACGAGTACACTGGACAGGACTCGTCGGGAACTGACAGGTTGGTATTATACCTATCGTCAGTTATCAGTTCCCAGGTGACATGAGTACAGCTTAGTCCGCTGACTTGACACTGGCACTTCGCCTCAGGTGTGTTCCCACTGCACTTTGATCACTACCCTACCACGGCTCAAAGGAGTCGTGCAAACCGGTGGTGGTTGGGTGCAGTCCCGAAGCACTTGGAGGCAGTGACGGTTAGACAGGATTCGTCTCTCCCGGTATTGGGGGTTGACATCGCGCTGTGTCTAGGAGAGCCATTACACGAGTAGTCCCTGGCCAGGGCAAGCGAGATATACTGGTAGGTTCCAGTGTTATCTCAGGGTGTTTTGGGCTTCACTCCGGCACGACTTGTACCGCTATTAGGGGACTGACGTTTTACCGCCCCCTAGGCCCGACATGCGATGTATTAGACGAACAGACCGGACTGTACGGAGACTGTCACATTCAGACTCAGTAGGAGTTCAGATGGGGTTTCACCTCGTCAGCCTTCTTGTCGACATCTACCTGGGGACCGTTACGCACAGCTAGTGCCGCTTGCGGTCTGTGGTTAAACCCACTGCCAGCGTAGTGTCGAGTCTTTAGAGTCCCACACAGAGGGTATTCGCCTCTGGGCAAAACAGAGTAGAGGTCGCATGGTTTTGCGACAGGGTTCGTTCTCATCCGCGCACTTGTGCACGTTTGGAGTCCGGACGGATTTTACTGGTTGGCTCTGGTTTGAGTCAGATACCGGTATATGTTTTGGGGTTGCTTTTATCTCTCAGTATTCATGTTCCTCGGAACAAGAATGCAGTTGTGTATGCACAGTTATTTGAGGAGGAGGAAGATGACTTTCATTAGGGTTTCGGAACGGGTGCGTATGCACAATTGACAGTCGTCTTTTTCCAAACCCTAATGGATTTATGTTTTATCAATTAATAATATTAATAAAATGAAAAGTGTCATGGTTGGTTTTTTGTTGACTTGTTGACCATGGTTGGTTTTTGTTGACTTGTTGACCATGGTTGACTTGTTGACCATGGTTGAAGATTTGACCATCATCATTACAAAAGCAAGATACTTTTTGATTCTTGCAAAACCATTTAATGTTGGTAATGATAATGGTCATTCTAAAACTTTCCATCAACCTTTTCATTATCATTATTATTATTATTTGATAATTCTTTTTCTTTTGCATTATGGTTGCGAAAGGAAAAAGAGAGCTCATTCTATCATAACTCTTCTCTCTCTTCATTTCATCTTCTTCTTCCTCAAGCTCAAGGTGACTCCTTCTCATGTGTTGAGAATCTCTCACCTTGAAAAGAAAACAACCCCTAGATACTCTCTACTCATTCTAGGTTTATGGTTTAGCAAGCCGGAAGCCCTTGTTCACTCAAAGCACGAGGAAGAGCCCAAAGGTTGAACTCTCGAGGTGGATCCATCTTCGACGGAAGAAGGCGACAAGAAAGAGAACCATCAACCTCTACAAAGTTTGAAGATGAAGGAGTTCAAGTTTAGGTATAACCATCTCCATCCGAGTAGCTAACTCTCTTTAGCAAAGTTTGCTAGTTTAGTTTAGACACGATCCCGACCTTGTTTAGTCCATGTTGCCTCTTGCGATAAAAATTTGTTTTTTATACCGTTTCCACCTCCCCGTAAGCACCGGGGGTCGCAACGTGGACTTACAGTGGTATCAGAGCCTAACTAAACTTAAACTAGCTTGGTAGTGAAGTGTAACGAAGTTCGGAACCGAAAAAATCACAAAACCGGAAAAACAAAACCCTAAGTTTCTGTTGAAATTTTTTCTGCTCTAAATGAAAAACTTTATACTTGTAAATTCGGCTCAGGGTTTTGTATGAACACCCATGAAAAACGGTACAGTGTTTCGTTCAAACTGCCGCCCTTCCGCGGCACGAGGTAGGCATGTGCCGCGGAAGCGCCGCCGTTTGTCGTCTTCTCTGCATCGTTTTTCGTGCAGTGTGTGTCTGTGTTGGTTTTGGGATTTTTAAAATATATTATATGTGCCCAGATTTTCCAGAAAAGAAATTTACTTTTGGGGTCCTATAATTCCGTATTTTTTTTCCGAACTTCACTGCACTTTGACTATGATGGTTATATCTGTGATGTTTGCATGTATTGAACGTCGGCTAATCGCTATAAGTCGATTAGTCGGGGTTATACATGATCTGTGTTTGATATTGGAATGTGTATATGAATGTGTTGGACTGTCGCGGGTGAATAGCCGGGGTGGATGTGAGATGAGCTTTTGTTTTTCTTTCATTTATTGTAAATGTAAATTGATGTAATATTATTATTTGTTTGGCCGCACAACCGGGTCGGGGTTGTAGCCGTCATTGTATAATTCTTTTTACTGTTTTTGCTCCTAGGATAGACCCATGGAGGGGTGCACAAACTGCCGAGTACTTGGCGGGTAGTTTGCCGCACCCGTAGGGGTCTTGGGTGGGGTATTTGGCTATTCACCGCGACCGTGTAATCCTCTTTTCGTTGCAGGCTCGAACGGATTGCGGATTCCTAGTATATCCAATGCATTCATCTGTGATCTGTAATGTCTACTATTGCTATATCTATAACTATTTAGGCGTTGCTTATGTTTTACAGCCGCGCTAGCCCAGCCCCCGCTCTGTCGTTAGTTTAGTAACCTAACGGGTGATGACGGGGCCCCGTGGCGAATGCATATGGCATAAGCGTACGTCATATTTTGGTTGTTTTCTGCAATGGTAGGATTAAATGATGGGACGCATTAAAAGAACTAATGCAAGAATATCACGCATTAAAAGAACTAATGCAAGATAATAAACCAAGTTAAAGTCGTTGGAACACTTTCGAAAAACCATTCGGTTCTTTTCAAAACTAACTTTTAAATGCGGAGATTGAGCCACTCCTTCTAAAAGCTATCTCGTTCCATCGATTAAATCAAGTTCACTACGTTCACGGTTTCGCCAAAACCATTCGTAGCCCTCCGTCGTTTCGTATGAATATTCAATAGTATTCAAGCTATGTTTGTTGACCTTCGTCAAGACATAGAGATTGGTAGCTGTTGGGTGTTCATATGTAGCATAGATAGATGCGTTGGTTTGGGACAGTCGTATTGCCTTGTTGACCTTCGTCAAGGGTATATACGGGTGGGTTCAAATTAACCTGGATAATGACGGGCAGAACTTGACATGTGACTTATGATTTGTTGACCTTCGTCAAGGTCATAAGAGCATGGGGCAAAAATCCACATCGGGAGTTTCATAAGTACTGAAACTTGCTAGATTTGCATACCATTTGGAGTGTGATGATTATGGTAGGATTCCTTCATTTTCGTCACGCGATGATATTTGGATCCCGATCCTACTGTGAGTATATGCTACTCCTCGGGAAATTTTTCACTAAACGATCAATGCTATAAACCTAGTAGGTGCCTAGAAAGGTGTTAGCGGGGCTACGCCCCCAGGGAAAAGAGGTTCTCTAATTAAGGAACTTCGCGAAAGTGTTGGAAAACCTCCCTCGAAGTACCGACACTGGCCTGGCTGAACGGTTAAGCAAGTATTGTGCGGTGGGATTGATCCCGACTAATTCTTCCTTTATGGTTTGAGGAGGGATTCGAGAGACAGTGGGAGCCATCCTGTTTAGACAAATTAAAAACCATTCTAAACTTGCAAGAGCATCGTGCTAAAGTGTTTCTTCTCTCTCCCCTGCAGCGACCAAATCGAAATGACTGGACTTAAGTTACTTCTAGATAAAAACATACTGACAGGGCCAAACTACAAAGATTGGCTCAGGAATGTCAAAATGGCAATCACTTACGACAAGCTGGGGTATCTTCTTACCACCAAAGCTCCTCCCGTCCCAGGTCCCACCTCCAGCGTCGCGGATAAGGAAATCCGTAAGACTTGGGAGATTGATTGCGCGAAGGCCAAATGCCTCGTGCTTGCCTCTATGGACAACGAACACCAGAGGAGGCACGAGAATATGGATTTGGAATCCATATTTCTTCATACAAAAGAACTGTATGGAGAGCAGTCTCGTATCGCAAGATACGAATTGTCGAAGAAGTTATTTTCGGCAAGGTTGGCCGTCGGATCATCGGTAGCGGACCACGTGCTTAAGATGATTGGCTACATTGAGGAGCTCGCGGAACTTGGGACCACGTTGGAAAGTGAACTTTATACGGATTTAATCCTCCAGTCCCTTCCATCCACTTACGCCCAGTTTATACTGAACTTCAACTTACAAGAAAAGGAAGTTGAACTTTCAGAACTCCTAAACTTGCTGAAAAGCGCAGAGGGCACCCTACAGAAAGGTAGGGAAACACCTGCTTTGTTTGTAGGAGGATCTTCTTCCTCTAGGTCCAAGGCGAAAGCCAAGGGAAAGAGGAAGAAAGCCCCCGCCAAACCAAGAGGCGGTGTTAGTAAAGTGGGTACGAAGGGAAAGGAAAAGGCAACAAAGCTTGCGGGGAAGCTTGTGGGAAAGGAGGAATGCTTCTATTGTCATAAGAGTGGACACTGGAAGAAAGATTGCAGGGCCTGGAAGGCCAGGACACAGGAACTGAAGCAGGTTGCGGCTTCAGCTTCAGGTGTGTATGTTATTGAAAACTGTCTTTCTATAAACTCTACTTCCTGGGTATTGGATACCGGATCAGGATCTCATATCTGTAATTCTTTGCAGGCGTTGAGAAACCGTAGGTTTTTGAAGGCAGGTGACATGACCCTCAGAGTTGCGAACGGAGCTAGCATGGATGCTAAAGCCGTGGGGGACTATCACCTGGGAATGACAGATGGGCATGTTTTGGTTTTTCGTAATTGCTTTTTTGTACCCAACGCAACTTGTAATATCATTTCTGTATCTTTAGTTTCTAAAGAAGGTTATGAATTTGCGTTTGTAAGTAATGTTGTAAACATTCACCTTAATCAAGTTCTGATTGGGTCAGGTACTCTGAGCAATGGTATATACGTGTTAAACCAACCACAGATTTTCAATATCCAGAATACACACAAAAGAAAGTCTCCAGACATTAATCAGGCTTTCTTATGGCATTGTAGACTGGGTCACATCAATGAGACACGGTTGACTAAGTTACATAAAGAAGGATACTTGGATCCGTTCGAGTATCAGTCTTATGCCACTTGTGAATCTTGTCTCATGGGAAAGATGACAAAGACTCCGTTCACTGGACACGGAGAAAGAAAGAGCGAGCTCTTGGGACTCATACACAGTGACGTGTGTGGTCCAATGTCTACACATGCGCGAAGCGGTTATTCATACATCATTACTTTCACAGACGATTTCTCTAGGTATGGACATGTCTTCTTAATGAAGCACAAATCCGAGGCCTTTGAGAAATTTCGGGATTACAAGAATGAAGTTGAAAAACAAACAGGCAAAAGTATTAAGATTCTAAGATCGGATCGAGGTGAAGAATACTTGAGTGCCGAGTTCCTGGACTATTTAAAAGAGAATGGAATTCTCTCTCAGCGTACTCCTTCATACACTCCGCAACATAACGGTGTATCAGAAAGGAGGAATCGAACCCTATTGGATATGGTTCGTTCCATGATGAGTAAGGCTGAGTTACCGCGATCTTTCTGGGGCTATGCACTAGAAGCAGCTGCATATCTCTTGAACAAAGCTCCCACCAAGACTGTGCCTACCACTCCATATCAGATGTGGAGTGGGAAGAAACCCTGTCTTAAGTACCTTAACATATGGGGATGTCCAGCTTTTGTAAAAAAGCAACATGCGGACAAGCTCGAGGCACGCTCAGTACAGTGCAAGTTTGTGGGATACCCAAAGAACTCCAGGGGGTATCTGTTCTATTCCGCTGAGGAACAAAAGGTTTTTGTTTCTCAACATTCCCGCTTCTTGGAAACTGTGGTTTTGGAAACTCAGATAAGTGGGAACGCAATAGAACTGGAAGAAATTCCAGAACCACAAGCTATTACTGAAAGCTTGGAAGAGCCAGAAAGTTCAAAAGAACAGGACATTCCTTTGCCGCTCCGCAGGAGTAGTAGGCAGTCTCATCCGCCCGAGAGATACTACGGTTTTCTCATAGACGGGGATAGAGAGGATTGCATCATAGATTATGATGAGCCTACTAGCTTCCAGCAGGCCGTTCAGAGCGTTGACTCGGTAAAATGGCTGGATGCAATGCGGACCGAAATGGAGTCCATGTACACCAACAAAGTATGGACGTTGGACATTGCTCCAGACGGGGTAAAACCCGTAGGATGCAAGTGGATCTTCAAAAGGAAGATTGGTGTAGATGGACAGGTTGAGACCTATAAAGCTAGACTTGTAGCAAAGGGTTTCCGTCAAAGACCTGGCTTGGACTATGACGAAACCTTTTCTCCAGTGGCTATGCTGAAATCCATTCGGATCCTTCTTGCCATTGCTGCCTTCCACGATTATGAGATTTGGCAGATGGACGTAAAGACCGCTTTTCTAAATGGAAATTTAGAGGAGTGTGTCTATATGGATCAGCCAGAGGGTTTCATTCACAGTGGGAGCAGCGGAAAGGTGTGCAAGTTGCTTAAGTCCATCTATGGGCTAAAGCAGGCATCGCGGAGTTGGAACATCTGTTTTGATGAGACGGTCAAGGAATTTGGCTTTATCAAAAATCCAGATGAACCATGCATCTATAGTAGATTTGTAGCGAGAACTGTAGTATTCCTCGTTTTATATGTGGATGACATTCTCTTAATAGGAAATGACATTCCTATGCTACAATCTGTCAAGGGGTTCTTGTCACACAGGTTCTCCATGAAAGACCTGGGTGATGCCTCATACATCCTGGGGATCCGGATCCATCGTGATAGATCCAAGAGGATATTGGGACTTTCTCAGTCCAGGTACATCGACACCATAGTGAAGAGATTCAGTATGGAAGATTCCAAGCGCGTTAACCTACCGTCTTGTCACGGGATCACCCTCTCTAAAGAGATGTCTCCCAAGCCTGATTTGGAAAGGGATCGCATGTCTATTATACCCTACGCTTCTGCGGTAGGCTCTATAATGTATGCGATGTTGTGTACCAGACCAGATGTAGCTTATGCACTGAGTGTGGTAAGCCGGTATCAGTCAAACCCTGGGGAGAAACACTGGATAGCGGTAAAGAACATTCTCAAGTACCTGAGAAGGACTAAGGAGATGTTCTTGGTGTATTGCGGAAAAGACCTCCAGATCGAGGCCTTTGCTGACTCCAGCTTCCAGAGTGACAAGGATGATTCCAAGTCCATGTCGGGTTTTGTCTTTACCCTCAATGGAGGGGCGGTGTGTTGGAAGAGCTCCAAACAGGAAAACGTTGCAGACTCGACTATGGAAGCGGAATACATTGCTGCATCTGATGCCGCAAAAGAAGCTGTCTGGATGAGGAAGTTCTTGAAAGAACTTCAGGTGGTTCCGTCCATTGTTGACCCAATACCTCTGTATTGCGACAACAACGGGGCTATAGCTTTAGCGAAGGAACCCAGGTCCCATCAGAGATCCAGGCACATCTTGAGGCGGTATCACCTGATCAGGGAGATCGTGGATCGCAAGGAGATCGAGGTTCAGAGGGTTGCTTCAGAAGAAAACACTGCAGATCCATTCACCAAGGCCTTACCCCAGACTCAGTTCGAGCGGCTGATCGAGATGATAGGTCTTCGATACGCCAGTACATGGCCTTAGTGCAAGTGGGAGATTGTTAGTGTATATGCCCTAGAGGCCATCACTGTATCATACTAGTTTGTATATTACTTAATGGAAGCTTGGGATATTCACCTTGTATAAACAATCTTGCTCAAAATAGTAGTATGCTACTTGGTTTGTTTCTACTTCAATGTGTACTTGTGTTTATTTCAGTATATCACTTATACGCATTAGTGGAGCCCTTAGGATCTTTGCTTGATTACCAGCGTTGTGATGGCAGTCACACTAGTGGGGGCTGGGTAATCTATAAGCACATCCTTATACAGGTCCCTAGTCGCAGGACTATCGAGACAGGGCATCGATACTCCGGTGTAGACTAGCGTATGCGCTTCTCATCCCAGTGTGGGAGATGGTCTGTCCCACAGCCATCAGTACGTCGTACTGGAGATAGTATACGGGTGCTCGTTGGGTTACGAGTACACTGGACAGGACTCGTCGGGAACTGACAGGTTGGTATTATACCTATCGTCAGTTATCAGTTCCCAGGTGACATGAGTACAGCTTAGTCCGCTGACTTGACACTGGCACTTCGCCTCAGGTGTGTTCCCACTGCACTTTGATCACTACCCTACCACGGCTCAAAGGAGTCGTGCAAACCGGTGGTGGTTGGGTGCAGTCCCGAAGCACTTGGAGGCAGTGACAGTTAGACAGGATTCGTCTCTCCCGGTATTGGGGGTTGACATCGCGCTGTGTCTAGGAGAGCCATTACACGAGTAGTCCCTGGTCAGGGCAAGCGAGATATACTGGTAGGTTCCAGTGTTATCTCAGGGTGTTTTGGGCTTCACTCCGGCACGACTTGTACCGCTATTAGGGGACTGATGTTTTACCGCCCCCTAGGCCCGACATGCGATGTATTAGACGAACAGACCGGACTGTACGGAGACTGTCACATTCAGACTCAGTAGGAGTTCAAATGGGGTTTCACCTCGTCGGCCTTCTTATCGACATCTACCTGGGGACCGTTACGCACAGCTAGTGCCGCTTGCGGTCTGTGGTTAAACCCACTGCCAGCGTAGTGTCGAGTCTTTAGAGTCCCACACAGAGGGTATTCGCCTCTGGGCAAAACAGAGTAGAGGTCGCATGGTTTTGCGACAGGGTTCGTTCTCATCCGCGCACTTGTGCACGTTTGGAGTCCGGACGGATTTTACTGGTTGGCTCTGGTTTGAGTCAGATACCGGTATATGTTTTGGGGTTGCTTTTATCTCTCAGTATTCATGTTCCTCGGAACAAGAATGCAGGTGTGTATGCACAGTTATTTGAGGAGGAGGAAGATGACTTTCATTAGGGTTTCGGAACGGGTGCGTATGCACAATTGACAGTCGTCTTTTTCCAAACCCTAATGGATTTATGTTTTATCAATTAATAATATTAATAAAATGAAAAGTGTCATGGTTGGTTTTTTGTTGACTTGTTGACCATGGTTGGTTTTTGATGACTTGTTGACAATGGTTGACTTGTTGACCATGGTTGAAGATTTGACCATCATCATTACAAAAGCAAGATGCTTTTTGATTCTTGCAAAACCATTTAATGTTGGTAATGATAATGGTCATTCTAAAACTTTCCATCAACCTTTTCATTATTATTATTATTATTATTTGATAATTCTTTTTCTTTTGCATTATGGTTGCAAAAGGAAAAAGAGAGCTCATTCTATCATAACTCTTCTCTCTCTTCATTTCATCTTCTTCTTCCTCAAGCTCAAGGTGACTCCTTCTCATGTGTTGAGAATCTCTCACCTTGAAAAGAAAACAACCCCTAGATACTCTCTACTCATTCTAGGTTTATGGTTTAGCAAGCCGGAAGCCCTAGTTCACTCAAAGCACGAGGAAGAGCCCAAAGGTTGAACTCTCGAGGTGGATCCATCTTCGACGGAAGAAGGCGACAAGAAAGAGAACCATCAACCTCTACAAAGTTTGAAGAAGAAGGAGTTCAAGTTTAGGTATAACCATCTCCATCCGAGTAGCTAACTCTCTTTAGCAAAGTTTGCTAGTTTAGTTTAGACACGATCCCGACCTTGTTTAGTCCATGTTGCCTCTTGCGATAAAAATTTGTTTTTTATACCGTTTCCGCCTCCCCGTAAGCACCGGGGGTCGCAACGTGGACTTACAGATTCGACGATGGAGGCTGAATACATCGCTGCCAACGATGCTGCCAAAGAGGTTGTCTGGATCAAGAAGTTCATTACTGAACTTGGAGAGATTCCATCCATTGAGCATCCAATACCTTTGTATTGCGATAACAATGGAGCGGTGGCTTTGGCCACGGAACCCAGGTCCCATCAGCGATCCTGGCATATTCTGAGGCGGTATCACCTGATCCGGGAGATAGTTGATCGCCGGGAGATCGAGGTCAGGAGGGTTGACACAAAGAATAACACAGCGGATCCACTCACGAAGGCCATTCCCCAGATACAGTTTGAAAAACTCTTCGGGATGCTCGGTATGCGATACTACAGCAGCTGGCCCTAGTGCAAGTGGGAGATTGTTAGTTGTATGTATGCCCTAGAGTCCAGAATTGTACAGATGATGTATATTATATTGGATGCTTGGACATATATAGAGAGGACTTTCTTGCTCGTCATGATAGTATGCTATCTGGTTGCCCTTTACTTTAACATGTATACTTGTCTCTTTATACCGTCTTATCATTACATGTTGGTAAAGCCCTTAGGATGTGTACTTGACTACCTGGACTATGATGCGGATCATACTAGTGGGGACATGGTAGACCATAAGTACATCCTTCAAGGTCCCTAGTCGTGGGTGTGTTGGAGATAGTGCCCTCATAGTCAATTATTGGATCGCAGGTACGTGATTGCAATGATTGCGGAGGACCTATACCGGTAGGACAGTCTTACTCAAGATGATAGTATGCTATCTGGTTTGCCTTTATCAGTCGTGTACATGATCAGGTGACTAATTACATGTTACACTTTGATAGAGCCCTTAGGATCTTGCTTTACCACCAACAGTATGATGGCGATCATATACGTGAGAGTTGGGTGGTTTATACGCATATCCTTAATTGTGGTCCCTAGTCGTGGGAGTTTCGAGGCAGGGCATCGATACTCCGGAGTAGACTAGTGTGTACAGTCGAGACCCCGACGAGGGGCGGTGGACGGTCTCACAAGCCACTGGTGTCAGTTGGATCACCTAAGATGTATACAGGTGCTCATTGGGTTATGAGTACACCGGACAGGACTCGCCGGGAATCTGCTAGTTAGTATTATATCTATCGTCAGATAGCAGTTCCCTGGTGACATGTGTACAGGTTAGTTCATCGACCTGAGGTCGTCATTTGTCTCGTGTGAGTTCCCACTGTGCTTTGATTTCTACCCTACCACGGCTCAAAGGAGTCGTGCAAACAGGTAGTTTTTGGGTACAGTCCTGAGCCATATGGAGGCACGTGAGCGGATCGGCAGGGGATTTGTCTCTCCCGGTATTGGGGGCGAGGTCGTACTGTGTCTAGGAGAGCCATTACACAAAGTCCATGGCCATGGCAGGAGATTTACTGGTAGGTACTCCAGTAGTATCTCAGAGTGTTATTGGGCTTCACTCCGACACGACTTATACTGCTATTGGGGGTCTGACGTTACTAGCCCCCTAGGCAGATATGCGATACTCATAGACGAACGGACCGGACTGTATATACATTGTCACTGTTAGGCTCAGTAGTGTTTTCCGGATGAGTGCGCTCATCGGCATCCCTTGAGGTCAGTCCATGGGCAGCCGTTACGCATTGCTAATGCCGCTGACGGTTTGTGGTTAAACCCACTGCCAGGGTACTGACGAGTCATTAGAGTCCCCCACAGACAGTTTCCCAAGTTCGGGCGAAACGTTGTAGAGGCCGTATGGTTTTATGGCAGGGTTCGGAAAATGCACGTGCGTTTACGCACGTGTTATTTTTCGGGCAGATGATACTGGTCGGCTTTGGTTTAAGCCGGATTCGAGTATTATATTGAGTATGTATAATATCTTTGTCTCAGTTGCATTTGTATTCGGTCGTAATACAAATGCGGGTATATTTATACAGTTTCGGGGTTATCCTGAAAGTCGTTTCAGGATCACTTTTGGAAGTTGCCAGTTTCCAGTTTTCTATCAGCCGTCTTTTAACATTCGGTTAAAGACGGATTTATCTTTTCTTGGATGAGAGTGAGTCATGCTTCTAGAAGCTTCTAGAAGGTTCTAGAAATGGAGAGGTGTTTTGTGACTCATGCTTTGATTTCTAAACTTTCTTGTTTTCCTTAAGATTTTTATGCTTGATATTTTCATGTGTTCACACATGATATTTTTCTTGTGGTCACCCCCCTCTCCTACGATCACCTCCCTCTTTGCTATAAGAGGCCGGCCCCCTCTCCTCTCTCTCTCTCACTCTCTCACTTGGTTGTTGATTTCATTTGTAAAAGATATGATAGTATTTTGGGTGCATGGAATTTTACAGTTCATTTCATTCCATTACCCGATTCCCTCGGCAACTTCATTAACCGATCGTCCACGGACTTGGACGAAGTGAGACAAAGTCATATACTCATTCTCTACATCATTCTTGGTCGTCTCTTTTAGAAAACTTGACGATCGAGTTGCCTCAAGTCAGAGGCGGGAGCCCGTTTAAAGAATCGTCGACGTGGTGCCACCTCGACGAGGATATCGAAGATCGACGAGATCGGAGCAGCCGCAACGGAGCGTGGGATGATGGTTAAAGAACGAAGGACTCGGATCGTTCGGTATAACCTTTCTACACTCTTTACAGTTTGTTAGTTTAGCAATAATGGCAGATCCGGGTTAAAGTATACGATAGCGCCAGTTAAAAGTTTTTTGTTCCGCATTTGGCGTCTGTAGACTGCCGGGGCGCTAGCGTAGACTTACAGTGGTATCAGAGCCTCACCATTTTGCTATGCTAACTTGTGCTAACGCGTTTAAAACATCGATCGAATCGGAAATCAAAAATTGCATTTTTCCAACTTGACAGTTTCTGTTGATTTTAAATGATCTTCTAAAATTTTTCTACATGTCTCAGAAAACTGTGCAGGCTTTTCTAAGAACCACGTAGAAATTTGGGCACGTAATTCGATAATACCGCCGCGGAAACGCGGTCAAACCTATGGTTTGACCGCGCTTCCGCGGCAGTACAGTGAGATCGTGGCCCCAAATTTTCACAGTGAGTTCTCTATTGGATTTTGTGGTTTTTGGTAAATATCGTTTTGGCCCAGATTTTGTTACTGTTCACCAGTAAGTCATGGGGCCCACTTTTTGATATTTGGTCGATCGAAATTTAAACATGTTAGTTTACAGTGCTTACATTATATCTCCGACCGGGAATGTCATTTGATCGGTAAACCGCGTCTGATTGCTATAGTTCTTTTAGACGGGTTTGCGAACGTGACGTTCGCGTTGATGTTCTGTGTTGTGCTGTGATGTTGCGGATTTGTCGTGGTGGATAGCAGTGTGCAATGATAGTGCAGGTTGTGTTTATTTATACATTTGATATTGCGGGGCGAGCGTCCAACTTGTGGACTGCCGTCACTGCCTGTTGTATAATATTCTTTTGGGGCACGACCAGGTTGCGGTCGATGTACCTATTGTACTATTTTTCATTACTGTACTAGATTTTGCCCCGCGACGGAGTGCACGGATAGCCGGGTTCTGGAGGGGCAACGGGTCCGCATCTCATGGCTTTGAGAGGCAGAGGGGTCCCACTCTAGAATTGGCAGACTATTCGCCGCACTCGTAGGGGGTACAGGTTGACCTAAGGAGGGGTGCTCAAGCTACCGGATTCCGTGAAGTGCTGGGTGGTCCATTCACTATGCTATAGGGGGCTGCCTCGCTTCAGGTTTTGGCGGGTAACTTGCCGCACCCGTAGGGGCCTAGATTTCATTGCACAGGCTATCCACACGACAGGGGAACGTCGGGTTTCAGCAGCGGCTCTGTGAAACCCGGGGATCCCAGATTATCTGTATTGTTCTGTGATGCTTATTACTTTTCTGTAATGTTGCATATTATCACGCCTGGAGCGATTATTGTATATTGGTTTATATACTATTAGATGTTATATATGTTTTACACCCGCGCTAGTCCAGTCCCCGCTCTGTCGTTAGTTAAGTAACCTAACGGGTGATGACGGGACCCAGTGACGAATGCGGATGGCATATACGTACATTTTATTTTCGTTCTTTTCTGGTGTGATTAAATGATGGGACTGCATTGATTTTGATCAATGCCAAGGAAAACAAACCTATTTGCAGTTGTTGGAACAAATTTAAAAAGTGTTATTGCAAAGACGTTTCCTTTTGTTATGCATAGCGGTATCCAGTGGAATATCCTGCACCTCATTCGACGGGGCAAGGGCCGATATCCCTTCACCGCGACTGACCCCTTAGGCAGAAGTTTGCGTCAGAGTAATAACTTCACTATAGTCGATTACAAGTTGCTTTGCATAGCGGTATTCAGTGGAATATCCTGCACCTCATTCCACGAGGAAAGAGCCGAGATCCCTTTACTGGGAGTGACCTCTTTAGCAAAAGGTTTTCGCCACTATATTTTAAAAAGCTATCAGGTTCCTTCAGCGATATCAAGTTCACTACGTTAAAGGTTTTTCGCCAAAAACCAGCCGTAGCCCTCCGTCACTTCTTTTGGGTATTCAGTAGTATTCAAGCTATGTATTTTGACCAACGCCAAGGCATAGTGTTTGGTAGCTGCTGGGTGTTCAATTGTTGCATAGATAGATGAGTTAGTTTGGGACAGTCGTTCTGCCATTTTGGCCAACGTCAAGGGCATGTGCGGGTAGGTTCAAATTGACAAGATAGTGACGGGTAGAACTTGGCATGTGACTTATGACATTTTGACCAACGCCAAGGTTATAAGAGCATGGGGAAAAAATCTTATCGGGAGTTTCTAAAGAAACTGAAACTTGCCTGTTGGAGATAATGCCCTCAGAGTCAATTATTGGATCACAGGTACGTGATTGCAATGATTGATGGAGGACCTATCCCGGTAGGACAGTCTTACTCGAGATGATAGTATGCTATCAGGTTTACCTTTATCATCGTGTACTGTTTTAGGTGACCTGACACGTCGCTATTACACGTTGATAGAGCCCCTAGGATTCTATGCTTGACCACCAGCAGTATGAGGGCGATCATATAAGTGGGAGCTGGGAGTCTATAAGCATATCCTTAAATGGTCCCTAGTCGTGTGAGTTTCGAGACAGGGCATCGATACTCCATAGTAGACTAGTGTATACAGTCGAGACCCCGACGAGGGGCGGTGGCCGGTCTCACAAGCCACTGGTGTCAGTTGGATTACCTAAGATGTATACAGGTGCTCATTGGGTTATGAGTACACCGGACAGGACTCGCCGGGAACATGCTAGTTGGTCATATACCAGACGTCAGATGGCAGTTCCCTAGTGACATGTGTGCAGGTTAGTTCATCGACCTGGAGATCGTCATTTGTCTCGTGTGAGTTCCCACTGTACTTTGATTACTACCCTACCACGGCTCAAAGGAGTCGTGCAAACAGGTTTTAGTTGGGTACAGTCCCGAGCCACATGGAGGCAGTGAGCGTATCTTCAGGGGTTTGTCTCTCCCGGTATTGGGGGTGAGGTCGTGCTGTGTCTAGGAGAGCCATTACACAAAGCCCTCGGCCGAGGCAAGGAGATTTACTGGTAGGTATTCCAGTAGTATCTCAGGGTGTTCTGGGCTACACTCCGACACGACTTGTACCGCTTTTGGGGGTCTGACTTTTACCAACCCCCTAGGCCCGCCATGCGATGCTCATAAACGAACGGACCGGACTGCACGGATATTGTCACTGACAGGCTCAGTTGGGTGTCGGGGTGAGCTTCCTCATCGACGTCCCTTTTGGTCAATAGCTGGTGGCCCGTCACGTATTGGCATATACCTCTGACGTGCTAGTGGTTAAATCCACAACCATAGTATTGACGAGTCTTTAGAGTCCACCACACTTTCAGTTACTCAGCTTTCGGGCGAAAGGTTGTAGAGGCCGTATGGAGATATGGCAAGGTCCGATCAGATACGTGCGGTATTGCACAGATCAGGATCGGACAGTCTGTACTATAGGCCGTATGGTTATATGGCAGGGTTCGATCAGATACGTGCGGTATTGCACGGATCAGGATCGAACAGATATTACTAGCCGGTTTTGGTATAAGCCGGATTCTAGTATAGTACAGTGGAGATTTTGTCTCATTGCATTTTGTATTTCGGTCGAAATACAGATGCGGGTGTGTATGCACAGTATCGGGGTTTTCCCGTAATTTATTACGGGACCAGTTTTTTCTGGAGTTGCCAGTTTGCTTTCCGTTTCGGCCAATTTCCATTGTTCCGTTTATTGGCCGAAGATTGGTGGAGGAGGGTTTATTTGCATTGTTGCAAATAGACATTTGTGGAGGGGGTATTTGCTTATTGTTGTATCATGATTGTCTCTCCCTTGACCTTGACTTTCTTTGTGTCATGATGGCATGACTTTGTGAGCCATCATGGTGGTTGTTGATGATGAGGTTGGTGGTAGGTGGTTGAGTGTGGGTTTTGATTTGGTAATCATTTCCTTTTGCATGATAGTCTTCTCTCTCTCTCCATTGGTATTATGAGAGGGCTCTCTTATTCTATCACTCCTCTCCCCATTCATTCTCACTCTCCTCTCTATTATTATGGCCGGCCATGTATAGGAGGGGTTGCCCATTTTTGTAGTGGGGATTTTTGCTCTCTAGTTGATAGAAAAATCCCCAAGTTCCTCCACAAAATTCTTGTATCATCCCTCCACTAAAATGGCACCTCCATGAACCCCAAATGAGACACAAGTTCTACTAGATATTCTACAGCAATTCTTGGGCACGTCGAGTAGCCGGCTTCGTGCCCGAGTTGCCTCGGCATTGAGGTGGGAGCCCGTAAACGATGTAGGCAACGTGGTGCACTTCCGGCGACGAGGAGGAGACGGACGGAGATCCCGCGAGGAGATCGGAGTGGAGATGAAGACCGGAGGACTTGGATCGTCGGTATATCTCTAACCCATCTTCTAGTAGCTTAGACTTGTTAATGGTAACGATCCGGGTGTTTAGTGCGCGGTGGTGCCGATTTGCTAAGTCCGCAAAATCAAAGTTATTCACCGCTTCCGCATTCCGGGGTCGGATCGACGGCCGGGGCGCCGCCGTGCACTTACAGTGGTATCAGAGCCTCCCCATTAACTTAGTCTAGCTTTGTGTAATGTGTTTTTCAGTTCCGATCGATCGAAATGTCCAAAAACCCGTATTTGCTCACGACAGTTTTCTGTTGAAATTTTTTGGTCCCCAAAAATTTTTCAGGTTGTATTAAAGTACTGTACAGGATGACATAAGACTTCTGGGAAAATTCGAGCCGTTGACTTTTCAGTCAGAGCGCGGAACCGCGGCCAATACCCACCTGGGGCCGCGGTTCCGCCGCATAATGAAAGGTTCAATGGGTCGGATTTTTCCAGTGGGCCTCTGGGCTTATTTTAGGGGTTTTGGAACATTATTTTTGGGCCCATAATTTCTTTAACTGCTACAGTATTATTTTGGGGCCCACTTGTTAAATTTTGATCGATCGGATATTTTAAACACATTATTTCACAGTATTTACATTATATCTGCGACCGTGAATGTCACTTGATCGGTAAATCCGGTCTAACTGCTATAGCCCGGTTAGACGGATTTGCGAACGTGACTTTCACGTTGATGTTCTGTTTTTGCTGTGATGTTGCGGATCGGTCGTGGAGGATAGCCTGGATGCAATGCTAGTACAGTTGTGGTTGTATTATGTACATTTGATATTGCGGGGCAAGCGTCCGACATGTGGACTGCCGTCACTGCCTGTTTGTATTATTTTTTGGGGCACGACCTGGTTGCGGTCGATGTACCCGTTGTATGTATATTTTACATTCTGTACTAGGATTACCCCGCGGAGGGGTGCACGGATAGCCGGGTTCTAGAGGGCAACAAGCCCGCATCTCATGGCATTGAGACGGAAGGGGGCTTCACTCTAGGATTGGCGGGCTATTCGCCGCACTCGTAGGGGGTACAGGTTGACCCAGGAGGGGTGCCCAAGTTGCCGGATTCCGTGAAGTGCTGGGTGGTCCATTCACGGTACTGAAAGGGGCTGCCTCGCTTCAGGTTTTGGCGGGTGACTTGCCGCGCCCGTAGGGGTCTAGGATTTCATTGCGCAGGCTATCCACACGACCAGGGGAACGTCGGGTTTCAGTAGTGGCTCTGTGAAACCCGGGGATCCCAGATATCTGTATTGTTTCTGTGATGCTGTTCATTCTCTGTGATGTTGCATTTCTTTCACGCCTTGAGCGAAATATAATATATTGGTATATATATTAGTAGATGTTGTATATGTTTTTCATCCGCGCTAGTCCAGTCCCCGCTCTGTCGTTAGTTAGCTAACCTAACGGGTAATGACGGGACCCAGTGGCGAATGCGGATGGCATATACGTACATCAGTATATTTTCGTTCTTTTTGGTGTGATCAATTGATGGGACTGCATTGATTCGGATCAATGCAAGTTTAAAAACAAACCTAATCTGATGTTGTTGGAACACTTTTCAAAAAGCTGTTATTGCAAGGACGTTCACTTTTGTTTTGCATCGTGATATTCAGTTAGAATATCCTGCTCCTCAGTCGACGAGGCAAGGGCCGAGATCCCTTCACCGGGAGTGACCCCTTGGACAAAAGTTTGCGTCAGGGCATTAACTTCACTATAGCCGATTACTTTTGCTTTGCATCGCGGTATTCATTTGGAATATCCTGCACCCCATTCTACGGGGAAAGAGCCGAGATCCCTTCACCGGGAGTGACCTCTTTAGCAACGGTTTTCATCACTATATTTTTTAAAAAAGCTATCCGTTCCTTCGACGATATCAAGTTCTTTACGTTAAAGGTTTTCGCCAGAAACCATTCGTAGCCCTCCGTCATTTCATATGGGTGGTCAATAGTATTCAAGCTGTGTATGTTGGCCAAAGTCAAGGCACAGTGATTGGTAGCTATTGGGGTATTCATATGCAGCATAGATAGATGCGTTGGTTTGGGACAGTCGTACTGCCATTTTGGCCAAAGTCAAGGGTATGTACGGGTGGATTCAAATTAACCTGGAGAATGACGGGTAGAACTTGACATGTGACTTATGATATGTTGGCCAAAGTCAAGGTCATAAGAGCATGGGGCAGAAATCACATCGGGAGTTTCAAAAGTACTGAGACTTGCCAGATATGCGCATACCTTCTGGAGTGTGACACCGTGAGCGGATTCCGTTACGTTGTCATGCGATGATAGTTGGATCCCGATTCCCACTGATGAGTTAGTTTACTCCTCGGGTAACCCCGACTAATTCTTCTTTCAGGTTTGGAGGAGAATTTGAGGTACAGTGGGAGGATACCAGATTAGATAAATTGGTAACCATTCTGATCTAGGTTAGAGTGCACGCTGAGTGTTTCTTTTCTCTCTCTCTTTGGCAGCGACCATTGACCCGACCCTAAGACTTTGACTCAGAGACCAAGTTGACCGAACCTTCTTAAACATTGGCTTTTGGATTGTCAGAGTTGCAGACCTCATTGCCACTCCTACTTTTACCCTTTTCTCCAGGACACCCCGTATTACTACGAACGTCCACTTCCATTGGACAAAACCATCGTATGGTTAGATACGAACTCGAAAGAATTTATTCGAGGATGGTTTCAGGTTCTGGAGAAAACGGATAGGATTATTCAGTTGTCTTTTCCTTTTACCCTCTCTCAGGTTACGAGTACTCCTTGGTTTAGGGGTAGTACACCTATTACGCAAATTGGATTGTCTTCTTCCAAACCTTAGGCTGGTGCCGACCGGTAGGGAATGAAGAAAACCAATCAGCATAACGATGGTGTGCAGAAGGTATTAAGTTAAGACAAAGCAAGGGATTAGTAAGAGGGCAAAGTAAATTGCAACAGATATTCATGACCAAACCAGGTATTTCTTCGCCAATCCTAAAATCACCTTTGAATTTCTCCAGGACACTCCGTATCACTACGAAGATCCACAGTTTATTGGATATTCCATCGTATGGTTATATACGAACTCGAAAGGAACTTGTTCCTGTTCGGGGATGGATTCTGGTTCAGGAGAAATAGGAATAAGAGTTATTCAGGTGTCTTTTATCTTCACCTTCTCTCACATTGCGAGTGTTCCTAGGATTGGGACAGTACACCCATTATGCTTATTGGATAGTCTTCTTCCAAACCATAGGCTGGTGCCGAACGGTAGGGAAGGAAGAAAACCATTTGGCCTAAAGGGGTGTGCAGAAGGTAAAGACTAAAGACAAATGAAGGGATTTGGAGATGTGGCAAAGAATTACACGGTTACAGTTGTGAATCTGGATACTGGAAGAGGCATTACTAGGAATACCAGGATACCCCATCGAAACATTTCAATGTTTCAGTTTCACTGTGTACTGTTAAAAGAAAACTGATTTCCCGATTAGATACTTACTCCAGGGTATGTATTTACCAAGTATGATTCTCACATCTGTATGGTTTTACATATGATGAGTGGGAGTAGGTTATTGGGAATTGGGTGATCATCCTCATTATATCAGGATTCGTTGTAATCAGTGATATTTGAGGAAGTCACCTGGATAGTTTGCCGGACGGCAAATATTTGGTTTTGAATATCCGCTGTTGTGCACCAATTTCAAATTGATATATCTGTACGTCTATTTTCATAGAGTGAGATATACCTTTCTGAAATTATGTCTACGACATTTACCTATATCAGTGGATGGTTAGGTAAGGAGCATTGAACAGCGGTGTAATTCTTCTTAACCATAAGTACAGTTTTCAACCTACGACACACAGTGAATGAGTTATCAGACTCAAGGGACTTATACAGAGTATTGTATGTTGTCCAGGGTCCATAAGGACAGAGGGGTTGGTCCTCGTACTATATTCGGTTTACTTATGACTTCTCTGGTTTTTAGACAGGTGTTTCGTGGAAACACAGGGTCCGAATTTTGAGAAGTTATAGGTATTTGAATAGAGTAGAGAACCAGGTGTAGCAAGTATCGGGATTCTTCAAAGTGATCGAAGATGTAGATACTTGTGTATGGTATTCAGTTGATAGTAATAATAAAGAGAACTTGCTTCTCTTTCAGGTTACTCATAATTGGAAGCATTCCTAAGTTGAGTAACGCTGATCGGCCTCCTTCCATTTAGTTGACATGCACTGGAGACAGCTGCATGATTTGAATCTGGTTCAATTAAATCAGTGCCTCTGGTCCTATATGGGATATAGAACAGTTCGTATCTTGACGTTGTTAAGGTACGGGGAGTTGTCCAGCTTATGATTAAAACCAGACTCTGGATAACTCAAGGCACGTTTCTGTAATGGCTGTTTGTGGGTTGACCCAGGCTATGACGAGGGTTGACTTTCTACCATCTGGATGAACAATAGCAATATTGTTCTAGACTCGCCACAGTTTTATCAAAAATGGATTTTTTCAGAAAACAGTAGTGGGAGTATGGTAGAACTGGAAGTGATTCCAGAACCACAAACGATTACTGAAGATTTGATAAGGAACCTAAAGATTCAATCTGGATTGACATTCCATTGGCCACTCCGCAGATAAGGTGGGTAACTTCAGGCACTCGAGAGGTACTACGGTTGCCTCAAGGACGGTGACAGGGAAGTTCTTGTTTACCCACAATTACCATTGCTGTTGTTCCAAGCTGCGAGACCCGGCGGGAGGATGAGTATAGCGTCGTTCTAAACTAGCTTTAGAAGTGTACGTCTATATGACTCTGCCAGAGGGTTGTCGTAGTCAGTGGAGCAGCGGAAGCATTGGTGGACAAGTAGCTTATGTCTATTTATAGACTAAAGCAGATGTAGCGGAGATAGATCATCTATTTCTGACGTGACAGTCATGGGTTTGACTTCATCATAATAGGGGATGGATCTGTTGAGAAGGTAGTAGGGTGTGATATCCTGGTATTTGGATGACATACACAGAATAGGAAAGGAAACTCCTATACTACAATCGGTTATACTTTGGTCGTCACACAGTGGTTTCTCCACATGGGACTTGGACATTATATCAGACATACTGGTTACTAGATCTATGGTTTTAGATCTAGATTTGGGTGGTTTCCCAATCAGGGTACTTAGACAACATTCTAAGAGTATTTGGAATGGACGACTCCTGGCACGGTAGTGTACCTGCAAGTGATGGAGTCACCCTCTCTAAAGGTGTCTTACAGACTGAAGGGGAGAGGGATGTGCATGAATGGCAGATCACTTGCTCAGGCAATTGAGTCAATCATGAGATGTCAAGTACCACACCAGATGTTGTTCTTGCAGTAGATGCAATAAGTTGATAATGATCCAATCCTGGAGAAACAGTCGGAAGCAGTTTTAGAACATAAGTGGATGTTCTAAGGGATATGATAACGACAGCCTCATTCGGGAGACAGTTGTCATTCCAGGCTTCCAAGGTGACATGGACGACAAGGAGGTTGTCAGAGTTATAGTTTTCCCTCCGATGAGGGGCGGTATTTTGGACAGGTGGTCCAAGGCAATACTGAGGGTGGCATGGCACAGGATACTGATTAAGTTCAGTTGACGATACAGTCTAAGAAGTTTGGATTTGGAGTTCATTTATGAGCTATGTCCCATCAGACATCCAGACACATTCTAAGACAGGTATTGCTCATTTCGGGAGATGGGTTTCTCCGCGAACTTGAGATATAGAGAGACATAGAAAGAGACATCAAGGCGGATCCACTCACTGAGGCTATTCCTCGAACGCAATAGTTTCGCAAACGAGCTTTGTGAGACTGACTAGTAGAGGAGTTGGGTGTTCGGTATCACACGGGCTGTGAGTATGCGACATCGCAATAATTAGCCTTGAGTGCAAGTGGGAGATTGTTGGAGATAATGCCCTCAGAGTCAATTATTGGATCACAGGTACGTGATTGCAATGATTGATGGAGGACCTATCCCGGTAGGACAGTCTTACTCGAGATGATAGTATGCTATCAGGTTTACCTTTATCATCGTGTACTGTTTTAGGTGACCTGACACGTCGCTATTACACGTTGATAGAGCCCCTAGGATTCTATGCTTGACCACCAGCAGTATGAGGGCGATCATATAAGTGGGAGCTGGGAGTCTATAAGCATATCCTTAAATGGTCCCTAGTCGTGTGAGTTTCGAGACAGGGCATCGATACTCCATAGTAGACTAGTGTATACAGTCGAGACCCCGACGAGGGGCGGTGGCCGGTCTCACAAGCCACTGGTGTCAGTTGGATTACCTAAGATGTATACAGGTGCTCATTGGGTTATGAGTACACCGGACAGGACTCGCCGGGAACATGCTAGTTGGTCATATACCAGACGTCAGATGGCAGTTCCCTAGTGACATGTGTGCAGGTTAGTTCATCGACCTGGAGATCGTCATTTGTCTCGTGTGAGTTCCCACTGTACTTTGATTACTACCCTACCACGGCTCAAAGGAGTCGTGCAAACAGGTTTTAGTTGGGTACAGTCCCGAGCCACATGGAGGCAGTGAGCGTATCTTCAGGGGTTTGTCTCTCCCGGTATTGGGGGTGAGGTCGTGCTGTGTCTAGGAGAGCCATTACACAAAGCCCTCGGCCGAGGCAAGGAGATTTACTGGTAGGTATTCCAGTAGTATCTCAGGATGTTCTGGGCTACACTCCGACACGACTTGTACCGCTTTTGGGGGTCTGACTTTTACCAACCCCCTAGGCCCGCCATGCGATGCTCATAGACGAACGGACCGGACTGCACGGATATTGTCACTGACAGGCTCAGTTGGGTGTCGGGGTGAGCTTCCTCATCGACGTCCCTTTTGGTCAATAGCTGGTGGCCCGTCACGTATTGGCATATACCTCTGACGTGCTAGTGGTTAAATCCACAACCATAGTATTGACGAGTCTTTAGAGTCCACCACACTTTCAGTTACTCAGCTTTCGGGCGAAAGGTTGTAGAGGCCGTATGGAGATATGGCAAGGTCCGATCAGATACGTGCGGTATTGCACAGATCAGGATCGGACAGTCTGTACTATAGGCCGTATGGTTATATGGCAGGGTTCGATCAGATACGTGCGGTATTGCACGGATCAGGATCGAACAGATATTACTAGCCGGTTTTGGTATAAGCCGGATTCTAGTATAGTACAGTGGAGATTTTGTCTCATTGCATTTTGTATTTCGGTCGAAATACAGATGCGGGTGTGTATGCACAGTATCGGGGTTTTCCCGTAATTTATTACGGGACCAGTTTTTTCTGGAGTTGCCAGTTTGCTTTCCGTTTCGGCCAATTTCCATTGTTCCGTTTATTGGCCGAAGATTGGTGGAGGAGGGTTTATTTGCATTGTTGCAAATAGACATTTGTGGAGGGGGTATTTGCTTATTGTTGTATCATGATTGTCTCTCCCTTGACCTTGACTTTCTTTGTGTCATGATGGCATGACTTTGTGAGCCATCATGGTGGTTGTTGATGATGAGGTTGGTGGTAGGTGGTTGAGTGTGGGTTTTGATTTGGTAATCATTTCCTTTTGCATGATAGTCTTCTCTCTCTCTCCATTGGTATTATGAGAGGGCTCTCTTATTCTATCACTCCTCTCCCCATTCATTCTCACTCTCCTCTCTATTATTATGGCCGGCCATGTATAGGAGGGGTTGCCCATTTTTGTAGTGGGGATTTTTGCTCTCTAGTTGATAGAAAAATCCCCAAGTTCCTCCACAAAATTCTTGTATCATCCCTCCACTAAAATGGCACCTCCATGAACCCCAAATGAGACACAAGTTCTACTAGATATTCTACAGCAATTCTTGGGCACGTCGAGTAGCCGGCTTCGTGCCCGAGTTGCCTCGGCATTGAGGTGGGAGCCCGTAAACGATGTAGGCAACGTGGTGCACTTCCGGCGACGAGGAGGAGACGGACGGAGATCCCGCGAGGAGATCGGAGTGGAGATGAAGACCGGAGGACTTGGATCGTCGGTATATCTCTAACCCATCTTCTAGTAGCTTAGACTTGTTAATGGTAACGATCCGGGTGTTTAGTGCGCGGTGGTACCGATTTGCTAAGTCCGCAAAATCAAAGTTATTCACCGCTTCCGCATTCCGGCGTCGGATCGACGGCCGGGGCGCCGCCGTGCACTTACATTGCCAAGTATGCGCATACCTTCTGGAGTATGAGTAACGTAGATACATTCCATCACGTTATCATGCGATGAGAGTTGGATCTCGATTCCCACTGATGAGTTGGTTTACTCTTCGGGTGATCCCGATTGATTCTTCTTTAGGTTTGGAGGAGAATTTGACAGGACAGTGGGAGGTTTCCGGGTTAGATAAAGTGATGACCATTCTGATCTAGGTTAGAGTGCACGCAGAGTGTTTCTTTTCTCTCTCTCTTTGGCAGCGACCTTTGACCGACCCTAGACTATGACTCAGTGACCAGGTTGACCGAACCTTCTTAAAATACTGGCTTTTGGATTGTCTGAGTTGCATAAGTCATTGCCACTCCTTCTTTTACCCTTTGCATTTCTCAGAACACCCGTATTACTATGGATATCCACTTCCATTGGATAGATCCATCATATGGTTATATACGAACTCGAAGGGACTTCTTCGAGGATGGATCCAGGTTCAGGAGAAATAGAATTGGTTTATTCAGTTGTCTTTTATTATCACCTTCTCTCAGGTTGCGAGAGCTCCTTGGTTTAGGAGAGTACACCTATTACGCTTATTGGATAGTCTTATTCCAAACCATAGGGTGGTGCCGAAAGGTAGGGAATGAAGAAAACCAATTAGCCTAAGTAGGGTGTGCAGAAGGTAATATGTAAAGACAAAATAAAGGGATTAGAAAGAGGGCAAAGTAAATTGCGACTGATATCATTCACGACCAAAACCGCGTACTTCATCGCCACTCCTATTTCACCTTTAAAAGAATAAGGTATTATTCAGTTGTCTTTTATCATCACCTTCTCTCGAGATGCGAGTACTCCTTGGTTTAGGAGGGTACACCTATTATGCTTACTGGATAGTCTTCTTCCAAATCATAGGCTGGTGCCGAATGGTAGGGAAGGAAGAAAACCATTTAGCCTAACGAAGGTGTACAGAAGGTAACGACTAAAGACAAATAAAGGGATTTGGAGAGATGGCAATAAAATATACGGTTGAAGTCATGAATTGGATTATGGAAGAGGCATTGCTATGAATACCAGGATACCCCTACGAAACATTTTCATGTTTCAGTGCATCGTTAAAGAAAAACTGTTTTCCCGATTAGACACTTACTCCAAGGGTATGTATTTACCAGGTTTCATTCTCATATCTGTATGGTTTTACAGATGATGAGTGGGAGTAAGATATTGGAAATTAGGTGATCATCCTCATTATATCAGAATTCGTTGTAATTGGTGATATTTGAGAAAATCGCCAGGGTACAGTTTTCAACCTACGACGCACAGGTTTTGAGTTGTTTAACTCAGCGGACTTATACAGAGTATTGTATGTTGTCCAGTGTCCATCAGGACAAAGGGGTAGGTCCTCGTACTGTGTTCTATTTACTTATAACTTCTCTAATATTTAGACAAGTGTTTCGTAGAAATACAAGGTCTAAGTTTTGAGAAGTTGTGGGTATAAGAATAAAGTAGAGAACCAGGTATCACAAGTATCGGGATTCTTCAAAGAGATCGAAGATGTAGATTCTTGTGATTGGTATTCAGATGATAGTGATGGTTTTGAGAAACGTGTTTCTCTTTCAGGTTACTCATAATTGGATAGATTCCTAAGTTGAGTAATGCTGATTAGCCTCTTTCCATTAAGTTGATATGCACTGGAGACAGCTGCATGGTTTGAATATGGTTCCAATTAAATTAGTGCCAAAGTTTCTATATTGGATATAGAATAGTTCGTACCTTAAAAGATATTGAGGTACGGGGAGTTGTCCAGCTTATGCTTAAAACCAGACTCTGGATAACTCAGGGCACGTTTCTGTAATGGCTGTTTGTGGGTTGACCCTGGCTATGACGAGGGTTGATATTCTACCATTTGGAAGATCAATAGTGATATTGTTCTTGACTCGCCACAGTTTTAGTAAAAATGGATCTTTTTCAGAAAACAGTAGTGGGAGTATGGTAGAACTGGAAGTGATTCCAGAACCGCGAACGATTACGGAAAATTTAATAGGACCTATATATTCAATCAGGTTTGACATTCCAATAGCCACTCCGCAGATTTGGTGGGTAACCTCAGACACCCGAGAGGTACTTCGGTAGCCTCAAGGACGGTGACAGGGAGGTTCTTATCTACCCAGACTTGACACTACTGTTGTTCCAGGTTATGAGACCCGGTAGGAGGGTTGTCGTAGTCAGTGGGAGCAACGGAAGCATGGTGGGTAAGTAGCTTATGTCTATTTATAGACTAGAGAAGTTATAGCGGAGATAGATCATCTAATTTTGATATGACAGTCATGGGTTTGACTTCAATCAGAATAGGGGATGGATCTGTTAAGAAAGTAGTAGGGTGTGATGTCATGGTATCTGGATGACATACACAGAGTAGGAAGTAAAATTCCTATACTACGATCGGTTGTACTGTGGTCGTCACACAGTTGTTTCTCCAGACAGGATATGGATATAATATTTGACATTCTGGTTTCTAGATCTATGGTTTTAGATCTAGATTTGGGTAGTTTCCCAATGTGGGTACTTTGACAGATATTCTAATGGTTTTAGAATAGGTGACTCCTAGAAAGGTGGTGTACCTGCAGGTGATGGAGTCACCCTCTCTAAAGATGTCTTACTGACTAAAGGGGAGAGGGATGTGCATGATTGACAGATCACTTGCTTTGGCAATTGAGTCAATCGTGAGATGTCAAGTACCACACCAGATGTTGTTTTTGCACTAGATGCAATGAGTTTATATTAATCCAATCCTGGAGAAACATAAGGAAGCAGTTTTAGAACATAATTGCGTGTTCTACGGATTTGATGACGGCAGCCTCCTTCGGGAGACGGTTATCATTCCAAGCTTCAAAGGTGACATGGTTGACAGAGAGATTGTCAGAGTTATAGTTTTTCTCTCTGACGAAGGGGGCAGTATTATGGACAGGTGGTCCAAGAGGATACTGTGGGTGGCATGGTGCCGGATACTGATTAGGTTCAGTGATCGATACTGTCTAAGAAGTTTGGATTTGGAGTTCATTTATGAACTAGGTCCCATCAGATATCCAGACATATTCTAAGACAGGTGTTACTCGATTCGGGAGATGGCTTTCTCCGCGAATTTGAGATTAAGAGAGATATAGAAAGATACTTCTAGGCGGATCCACTCACTAAGGCTATTTCTCGAACACAATAGTTTTACAAACGGGCTTTGTGATACTGATTAGTAGAGGAGTTGGATGTTCGGTTTCATACGGGGTGTGAGTAGTCGACATCGCAATAATTAGCCTTGAGTGCAAGTGGGAGATTGTTGGAGATAGTGCCCTCATAATCAATTATTGGATCACAGGTACGTGATTGCAATGATTGCGGAGGACCTATACCGGTAGGACAGTCTTACTCAAGA
This sequence comes from Agapanthus africanus, assembly GCA_030015575.1. Classification (NCBI taxonomy): domain Eukaryota; kingdom Viridiplantae; phylum Streptophyta; class Magnoliopsida; order Asparagales; family Amaryllidaceae; genus Agapanthus; species Agapanthus africanus. The sequence continues at coordinate 112,602,540 of CM057351.1, forward strand.
TGATAGTATGCTATCTGGTTTGCCTTTATCAGTCGTGTACATGATCAGGTGACTGATTACATATTACACTTTGATAGAGCCCTTAGGATCTTGCTTTACCACCAACAGTATGATGGCGATCATATACGTGAGAGTTGGGTAGTTTATACGCATATCCTTAATTGTGGTCCCTAGTCGTGGGAGTTTCGAGACAGGGCATCGATACTCCGGAGTAGACTAGTGTGTATAGTCGAGACCCCGACGAGGGACGGTGGCCGGTCTCACAAGCCACTGGTGTCAGTTGGATCACCTAAGATGTATACAGGTGCTCATTGGGTTATGAGTACACCGGACAGGACTCGCCGGGAATCTGCTAGTTAGTATTATATCTATCGTCAGATAGCAGTTCCCTGGTGACATGTGTACAGGTTAGTTCATCGACCTGAGGTCGTCATTTGTCTCGTGTGAGTTCCCACTGTGCTTTGATTTCTACCCTACCACGGCTCAAAGGAGTCGTGCAAACAGGTAGTTTTTGGGTACAGTCCCGAGCCATATGGAGGCACGTGAGCGGATCGGCAGGGGATTCGTCTCTCCCGGTATTGGGGGCGAGGTCGTACTGTGTCTAGGAGAGCCATTACACAATGTCCATGGCCATGGCAGGAGATTTACTGGTAGGTACTCCGGTAGTATCTCAGAGTGTTATTGGGCTTCACTCCGACACGACTTATACTGCTATTGGGGGTCTGACGTTACTAGCCCCATAGGCAGATATGCGATACTCATAGACGAACGGACCGGACTGTATATACATTGTCACTGTTAGGCTCAGTAGGGTTTTCCGGATGAGTGCGCTCATCGGCATCCCTTGAGGTCAGTCCATGGGCAGCCGTTACGCATTGCTAGTGCCGCTGACGGTTTGTGGTTAAACCCACTGCCAGGGTACTGACGAGTCATTAGAGTCCCTCACAGACAGTTTCCCAAGTTCGGGCGAAACGTTGTAGAGGCCGTATGGTTTTATGGCAGGGTTCGAAAAATGCACGTGCGTTTACGCACGTGTTATTTTTCGGGCAGATGATACTGGTCGGCTTTGGTTTAAGCCGGATCCGAGTATTATATTGAGTAGGTATAATATCTTTGTCTCAGTTGCATTTGTATTCGGTCGTAATACAAATGCGGGTATATTTATACAATTTCGGGGTTATCCTGAAAGTCGTTTCAGGATCACTTTTGGAAGTTGCCAGTTTCCAATTTTCTATCAGCCGTCTTTTAACATTTGGTTAAAGACGGATTTATCTTTTCTTGGATGAGAGTGGGTCATGCTTCTAGAAGGTTCTAGAAATGGAGAGGTGTCTTGTGACTCATGCTTTGATTTCTAAACTTTCTTGTTTTCCTTAAGATTTTTATGCTTGATATTTTCATGTGTTCACACATGATATTTTTCTTGTGGTCACCCCCCCTCTCCTACGATCACCTCCCTCTTTGCTATAAAAGGCCGGCCCCCTCTCCTCTCTCTCTCACTCTCTCACTTGGTTGTTGATTTCATTTGTAAAAGATATGATAGTATTTTGGGTGCATGGAATTTTACAATTCATTTCATTCCATTACCCGATTCCCTCGGCAACTTCATTAACCGATCGTCCACGGACTTGGACGAAGTGAGACAAAGTCATCTACTCATTCTCTACATCATTCTTGGTCGTCTCTTTTAGCAAACTTGACGATCGAGTTGCCTCAAGTCAGAGGCGGGAGCCCGTTTAAAGAATCGTCGACGTGGTGCCACCTCGACGAGGATATCGAAGATCGACGAGATCGGAGTAGCCGCAAAGGAGCGTGGGATGATGGTTAAAGAACGAAGGACTCGGATCGTTCGGTATAACCTTTCTACACTCTTTACAGTTTGTTAGTTTAGCAATAATGGCAGATCCGGGTTAAAGTATACGATAGCGCCAGTTAAAAGTTTTTTGTTCCGCATTTGGGGTCTGTAGACTGCCGGGGCGCTAGCGTAGACTTACAGGGTGTATCGAGATGGGGCATCGATATACCAGTGTAGACTAGCGTATACGCTTCTCGACCCATGAGATGGGCGATGGATGATCCCATATCCATTGGTGTTTGACATCAGAGATGGTATACGGGTGCTCAGTGGAGACTGGGTACACTGGACGGACTCACCGAGGACTCCTTGCTGGTATTATACCTTACGTCAGATGGCAGTTCTCTGGTGACACTTGTGCAGGTTAGTCTGCAGACCCAAGATCGTCATAGATTCTTGTGTGATTCCAACTTTGCTTTGATTTCCACCTTACCACGTCCATGAGGGCGTGCAAAACGGTGGTTTTTGGGTACAGTCCCGAGTCACATGGAGGCAATGAGCGATAGGAGGGGTTTCGTCTCTCCCGGTATTGGGGGTTGATGTTGCGCTGTGCTCGATTGGCCGTAACAGGGAAGTCCCTGGCCAGGGCTGATTTAGAGATTTGCTGGTAAGTGTTACCAGTAATTTCTCGACCCGTTATGAGCGTCACATCGGCACGACTTATCGGTTATTGGGGTCTGATGTTTACCACCTCTAGACTTGATATGCGACATATCAGACGAGGAGACCGGACTGTACGGGAAGTGTTGCCGGCAGGCTTTCACAGGAGTTGGAGCGGGCTTGCTTGCTAATCTTCTGATCGCTCAATACCCGGGTAGCCGTTACGTCCAGCTAGTACCGCTGACGGCTTGTGGGTGCGTAATGTGATCATCACCTACTGCTGGCGTATTGACGAGTCTTTGGAGTCCTACACAGAGGTTTTACTGGCTCAGGCAAAACGAAATAGGAGCACGTATGTGATATGTGCGAGATCGAGAATAAATGCGTGTATGTGTTACCATATTCTATTCTCGCGACTTTATGTATCGGTCGGTCATATATGATATGACCGGGTTATCGAATCAAGTGTTGATTCGATAAGTCAATACAATGGATGTTAGCCGGTTATATGAGATGTGACCGGATTATTAAGTCTAGTGTTGATTTAATAATTAAGTGTATAATTGTATATTAGATATACTAGTTTACATTTACAAACACTTGTTCACTTTAGGGTTTTTCTCACTTGTACACTACTTTAACATATATATGATATATGTTTAAAATGTGTCATCTTTATGTATCATGGTTGATGATACACATGACTTGTGTGTATGAGACATACACCATCCTAATTGTTATGATTGGGTTTAATGTTTAAAAGTAATTACAAAATTAGTGGGAAATTGGAAAATGCATGAAGCTTGTGGAAGCTTGTGGATGCATTGACTAAAGTCCACTACATTTGTTTTTACTTTGGACTTTAACCTAACCATCACACAATTAGCTATGGTTATGGCTCTACAAGGGTTAGTATATGATACTCACTCACCATAGTTAGCCATGACACTTGATCATTATCCTAATTTTCTTTTCTTTTGTTCATCATCTTCTTCTTCATTGAGCAAGAGAAAAGCTTGCTAGGGTTTGATCTAAAGTGAGAAAGAAAGTGAGAAACAAAATTCTAAAGAGAACCCACTTCCTATTTCTCCATACTCTACTAGACTAGCCCTTTAGTATAGGGTGTTTGCTTCACTAATTCTCAAGTTAGTGAAGTAGGAGCTTGAGTCGGAATTCCCTCGACGTAGATCATCTTCGTCCTCAGAGACTTCAAGCAAAGTCGCATCCCACGCGTCGTGAAGCCATGTAAGAGCCCGGGAGAACCTTGATCGCAGCGAAGGGACTTCATCAAGGAGCTTTAGAAGCGAAGGACCGATCTACAAAGGTTGTATTTCGTATTCCCTATAGAGTAAAGATGTTTACTTGCTAAATGTTTCGCCTAAACTCTAGTTAACGATCTTGCTTAGTGTTATTCGGCACATAAAAATTTAATTTTGGCATGGTCGATGCCTTGTAGAGCTTCATTAGTGTGCCTAGTAACCCTACAATCACATCTATAGATCCGATCGATTCCTACGAGCCTCATTTAGATTCTTGATATTTGGTTAGAAAAATCATCGAAACTCGATTCTCGATTGTTTATCATTTTCTTGATTCTTGATTAGAATAGTGACACTTGAATCCATCGATAAAATCTTGAATCGTGTTTTCTTTTCTTTTCTATTAACTTTTCAATTCAAACAAATCAAACATACAAACGATTACACTTTCCCTGTGGACGATCCGCACTCGCTAATGATCTACATCCGACACCGTAGTTGATTGCGGTCAAAATATTTTTGGTTGTGATTTCTATATTATTTCCAACATACACAATCCGAAATCTTATTCAATCAAATGGCGCCGTTGCCGGGGATCATTTGATTTACACACACATCCTAAAATGTTTCAATCAAATGGCGCCGTTGCCGGGGATCGCGCGCTAATTCGTTTCATATTGAAATTTGAATTGAAAGATTTATTCCATTATAATTTTTGTGATCAAAATTCGCGCAAAACCCTAAACGATTTGTTGTGGTTCATTGCAAGGAGATCTGGAGCTTGCTGTGAAATTGGAATTTTTTTTGGAATATACAAGAGAGCTGAGGGAGTCTACAGAGCCTCTCTGCTAAAATTTGGTGCCGTGTTTCCATCATTCGACCGCGGAAGCACGGTCTAAGACGGCTATTGTAAGTCCATGCTACCGCTCCCGGTACTTACGGGCTTGCGGAAAAGACGAAAAACGATTTTTCTAGAGGAGGTAACATGGACTCAAAACGGATCTTTGTTAAACTATCTACCTAACAACCTAACTAGGAGTTGTTAACTACTCGGTTAGGGGGTTATACCTTTCTTTCTTGAACTCCTTCGTCTTCAGCTCTTGATGGTGTACGGATCGGCTTCACCTCGTCGTCTCCTTGCGCCGAAGATCGATCCACCCGAAAGCTTCTACCTTTGGCTTCTTCTTCGAACTTTGAAGAAACTAGTTCACTTGGTTTGCTAAACCTTGTGAACTAGAGTGAGTAGAGGAGAGTGTGTTGGGATTTTTCTCTATGGTTCTTGCTTCTCAACACATGAGACAAGTGAACCATAGACTAGAGAGAGAGCAAGAGGAAGAAGGAGAGCTCAAGCAAGAGAGAGAAAGCAAATGAGAGAATGAGAAAGACATTTTCTCTTTTGGCTCTCATAATCCAAAGTCATCATAACAAATAATAGCAATGAAGTATTATGTGATGGTTTAAGTCAAAATAGCCATATCATTTCATGCACTCATTTTGACAAGAGAAACAAGCAAGCAAAAGTCTTTGCCATGAAATGATAGCTATTGTCATGATGATGGTCAACTAGTCCAACCTAGTCAACCGGTCAACAAAGTCAACAAGTCAACAAAGTCAACCCCTCAACAACCATGTCACTATAATACTTAATTAATATTATTGTTAATTATATTTCATATTCTCATTAGGGTTTAGCAAAAAGTCAACAGTCAACAGTCAACAACCCTAATGAGAACCCCCTGCCTCTGTCTCCCTGTCAACTGTGCATACACACCCGCATCCGCGTTCCGAGGAACACGAATACAAACAAGATAAAACCAATCCCAAAACGTAAACTAAGATCTGGCTTAAACCAAAGCCCGCTAGTGTTAACTGTCCGGACACTAAACGTGCACAAGTGCATGGGTGTGACCGAACCCTGTCGCAAAACCATGCGACCTCTACTCTTTTGCCTAAAGGCGAATAGCTCTCTGTGTGGGACTCTAAAGACTTGACACTACGCTGGCAGTGGGTTTAACCACAGACCGCAAGCGGCACTAGCTGTGCGTAACGGCCCCCAGGTAGATGCCGATAAGAAGACTGACAAGGCGAAACCCATCTGAACTCCTACTGAGCCTAAATGTGACAGTCTCCATACAGTCCGGTCTGTTCGTCTGATACATCGCATGGCGGGCCTAGGGGGCGGTAAACGTCAGTCCCCTAATAGCGGTACAAGTCATGTCGGAGTGAAGCCCAGAACACCCTGAGATAACACTGGAAACCTACCAGTATATCTCGCTTGCCCTGGCCAGGGACTACTCGTGTAATGGCTCTCCTACACACAGCGCGATGTCAACCCCCAATACCGGGAGAGACGAATGCTGTCTAACCGTCACTGCCTCCAAGTGCTTCGGGACTGCACCCTACTACTACATGTTTGCACGACTCCTTTGTGCCGTAGTAGGGTAGTAATCTAAGTAGAGTGGGAACACACTCGAGGCGAAGTGACAGTGTCAAGTCAGCGGACTAAGCTGTACTCATGTCACCTGGGAACTGATAACTGACGATAGGTATAGTACCAACCAACAGTTCCCGACGAGTCCTGTCCAGTGTACTCGTAACCCAACGAGCACCCGCATACTATCTCCAGTACGACGTACTGATGGATGTGGGACAGACCATCTCTCACACTGGGATGAGAAGCGCATACGCAAGTCTACTCCGGTGTATCGATGCCCTGTCTCGATAGTCCTGCGACTAGGGACCTGCATAAGGATGTGCTTATAGATTACCCAGCCCCCACTAGTGTGACTGCCATCACAACGCTGGTAATCAAGCAAAGATCATAAGGGCTCCACTAATGTGTATAGGTGATATACTAAAAATAAACACATGTACATATTGAAGTAGAAACAAACCAAGTAGCATACTACTATATTGAGCAAGATTGTTTATACAAGGTGAATATCCCAAGCTTCCATTAAGTAATATACAAACTAGAATGATACAGTAATGGCCTCTAGGGCATATACACTAACAATCTCCCACTTGCACTAAGGCCATGTACTGGCGTATCGAAGACCTATCATCTCGATCAGCCGCTCGAACTGAGTCTGGGGTAAGGCCTTTGTGAGTGGATCAGCAGTGTTATCTTCCGTAGAAACTCTCCGAACCTCGATCTCCTGGCGACCCACGATCTCCCTGATCAGGTGATACCGCCTCAAGATGTGTCTGGACTTCTGATAGGACCTTGGTTCCTTTGCTAAAGCTATAGCGCCGTTGTTGTCGCAATACAGCGGTATTGGATCAACAATGGTAGGAACCACCTGAAGCTCCGTGAGGAACTTCTTCATCCAGACAACTTCCTTTGCGGCATCGCAAGCAGCTATGTACTCCGCTTCCATAGTTGAGTTTGCAACGGTCTCCTGCTTGGAACTCTTCCAGCAAACCGCCCCTCCATTGAGGGTAAAGACATAACCCGACATGGACTTGGAGTCATCCTTATCACTCTGGAAGCTGGAGTCAGCAAAGGCCTCGATCTGGAGGTCTTTTCCGCCATACACCAAGAACATCTCCTTAGTCCTTCTCAGGTATTTGAGAATGTTCTTTACTGCTATCCAATGTTTCTCCCCTGGGTTTGACTGATACCGGCTTACCACACTCAGTGCATATGCTACATCTGATCTGGTACACAACATCGCATACATTATAGAGCCTACCGCAGAAGCGTAGGGTATAATAGACATGTGATCCCTTTCCAAATCAGTCTTGGGAGACATCTCTTTGGAGAGGGTGATCCCGTGACAAGCCGGTAGATTACCGCGCTTGGAATCTTCCATACTAAATCTTTTCAGTATGGTGTCGATGTACCTGGACTGTGAGAGTCCCAGTATCCTCTTGGATCTATCACGATAGATCCGGATCCCCAGAATGTATGAGGCATCACCCAGGTCTTTCATGGAGAACCTGTGTGACAAGAACCCCTTGACAGATTGTAGCACAGGAATGTCATTTCCTATTAAGAGAATGTCATCCACGTATAAAACGAGGAATACTACAGTTCTCGCTACAAATCTACTATAGATACATGGCTCATCTGGATTTTTGATAAAGCCAAATTCCTTGACCGTCTCATCAAAACTGATGTTCCAACTCCGCGATGCCTGCTTTAGTCCATAGATGGATTTAAGCAACTTGCACACCTTTCCGCTGCTCCCACTCTGAATGAAACCCTCTGGCTGGTCCATATAAACACACTCCTCTAAATTTCCATTTAGAAAAGCGGTCTTTACGTCCATCTGCCAAATCTCATAATCGTGGAAGGCAGCAATGGCAAGAAGGATCTGAATGGATTTCAGCATAACTACTGGAGAAAAGGTCTCGTCATAGTCCAAACCAGGTCTTTGACGAAAACCCTTTGCAACCAGTCTAGCTTTATAGGTCTCAACCTGTCCATCTACACCAATCTTCCTTTTGAAGATCCACTTGCATCCTACGGGTTTTACCCCATCTGGAGAAACGTCCAACGTCCATACTTTGTTGGAGTACATGGACTCCATTTCGGTCCGCATTGCATCCAACCATTTTACCGAGTCAACGCTCTGAATGGCCTGCTGGAAGCTAGTCGGCTCATCATAATCTATGATGCAATCCTCTCTATCCCCGTCTATGAGAAAACCGTAGTATCTCTCGGGCGGATGAGACTGCCTACTACTCCTGCGGAGCGGCGTAGGAATGTCATTTTCTTTTGAACCCTCTGGTTCCACTAAGCTTTCAGTAATAGTCTGTGGTTCTGGAATTTCTTCCAGTTCTACTTCGCTCCCACTTGTTTCGTTTTCTAAGAACTGGTGTTCTAGAAAATGGGCATTACGAGAAACAGAGATCTTTTGTTCCTCTGCGTAATAGAAGAGATATCCCTTGGAGTTCTTTGGATATCCCACAAACTTGCACTGTACTGAGCGTGCCTCGAGCTTGTCCGCATGCTGCTTTTTGATAAAAGCTGGACTTCCCTATGTCTTAATGTGATTAAGATAGGGTCTCTTCCCACACCACATCTCATATGGTGTAGTAGGCACAGTCTTAGTTGGAACTCGGTTCAAAAGGTATGCAGCTGATTCTAGTGCATATCCCCAGAATGATCGCGGTAACTCAGCGTTGCTCATCATGGACCGTACCATATCCAATAGGGTTCGGTTCCGTCTCTCCGATACACCGTTATATTGCGGAGTGTATGGAGGAGTAAGCTGAGAGAGAATTCCATTCTCTTTTAAGTAGTCCAGGAACTCGGCACTCAAGTATTCACCACCTCGATCCGATTTTAGAATCTTGATACTCTTGCCGGTTTGTTTTTCTACTTCATTCTTATATTCCTGGAATTTTCCAAAGGCTTCGGACTTATGTTTCATTAAGAAGACATAACCGTACCTTGAAAATTCATCCGTAAAAGTAATGAAGTAAGAATAACTGCTTCGCGCATGTGTAGACATTGGACCGCACACGTCGCTGTGTACGAGTCCCAAGAGCTCGCTCGCTCTTACTCCGTGTCCAGTGAACGGAGTCTTTGTCATCTTTCCTTTGAGACAGGATTGACAAGTGGCATACGATTGATATTCGAACGGATTCAAATATCCTTCTGTATGTAACTTCGTCATCCTTCTCTCATTGATGTGACCCAGTCTACAATGCCATAAGAAAGTCTGATTTATTTCCGGAGACTTTCTTTTTTGTGTATTCTGGACATTGAAAATATGTGGTTGGTTTAATACGTATATACCATTGCTTAATGTACCTGACCCAATCAGAACTTGATTAAGGTGAATGTTTACAACATTACTTACAAACGCAAATTCATAACCTTCTTTAGAAATCAAAGATACAGAAATGATATTACAAGTTGCGTTGGGTACAAAAAAGTAATTACGCAAAACCAAAACGTGTCCATCTGACAACCCCAGGTGATAGTCCCCCACGGCCTTAGCATCCATGCTAGCTCCGTTTGCAACTTTGAGGGTCATGTCACCTGCCTTCAAAACCCTACGGTTTCTCAACGCCTGAAAAGAATTACAGATATGAGATCCTGATCCGGTATCCAATACCCAAGAAGTAGAGTTTATTGATAGACAGTTTTCAATAACATACACATCTGAAGCTGAAGCCGCAACTTGCTTCAGTTCCTGTGTCCTGGCTTTCCAAGCCCTGCAATCTTTCTTCCAGTGACCACTCTTATGACAGAAAAAGCACTCTTCCTTATCCACAAGCCTTCCCGCTACCTTTGTTGCTTTTGCTTTTCCCTTCGTATCCACTTTACTAACACCGCCCCTTGGTTTGGCGGAGGCTTTCTTCTTCTTTCCCTTGGCTTTCGCCTTGGACCTAGAAGATGAAGATCCTCCTACAAACAAAGTGGATGTTTCCCTACCTTTCTGTAGGGTGCCCTCTGCACTCCTCAGCATGTTGAGGAGTTCTGAAAGTTCAACTTCTTTTTCTTGTAAGTTGAAGTTCAGGATAAACTGGGCGTAAGTGGAAGGAAGGGACTGGAGAATCAAGTCCGTATAGAGCTCGTTCTCTAACGTGGTCCCAAGTTCCGCGAGCTCCTCAATGAAGCCAATCATCTTAAGCACGTGTTCCGCTACCGATGATCCGATGGCCAACCTTGCCGAAAATAACTTCTTCGACACTTCGTATCTTGCGACACGATATTGCTCTCCATACAGTTCTTTTGTATGGAGAAATATGGATTCGAGGTCTATATTCTCGTGCCTCCTCTGATGTTCGTTGTCCATAGAGGCAAGTACGAGGCACTTGGCCTTCGCGCTATCGATCTCCCAAGTCTTACGGATTTCCTTATCCGCGACGCTGGAGGTGGGACTTGGGACAGGGGGAGCTTTGGTGGTAAGGAGATACCCCAACTTGTCATAAGTGATTGCCATTTTGACATTCCTGAGCCAATCTTTGTAGTTTGGCCCTGTCAGTATTTTTTTATCTAGTAATAACTTAAGTCCGGTCATGATGATTGGTCGCTACAATTAGGAGAGAGAGAAGAAACACTTTAGCATGATGCTCTTGGAAGTTTAGAGTGGTTTTTAATTTGTCTAAACAGGATGGCTCCCACTGTCTCTCGAATCCCTCCTCAAACCAAAAAGGAAGAATTAGTCAGGATCAATCTCACCGTACAATTCTTGCTTAACCGTTCGGCCAGGCTGGTGTCAGTACTTCGAGGGAGGTTTTCCAACGCTTTCGCGAAGTTCCTTAATTTAAGAACCTCTTTTCCCTGGGGGCGTAGCCCCGCTAACACCTTTCTAGACACCTACTTAGTTTATAGCATTGATTGTTAAGTGAGAAATTTCCCGAGGAGTAGCATATACTCACAGTAGGATCGGGATCCAAATATCATTGCGTGATGAAACTGAAGGAATCCTACCAGAATCATCACACTCCAAATGGTATGCAACACTAGCAAGTTTCAGTTCTTTTGAAACTCCCGATGTGGATTTTTGCCCCATGCTCTTATGACCTTGACTTTGGCCAAAATATCATAAGTCACATGTCAAGTTCTACCCGTCATTCTCCAGGTTAATTTGAGCCCATGCGCACAAACCCTTGACTTTGGCCAAAATGGTAGTACGACTGCCCCAAACCAACACATCTATTTATGCTGCACATGAATACCCAATAGCTACCAATCACTATGCCTTGACTTTGGCCAACATACATAGCTTGAATACTATTGATGTAACACTTTGAAATTTTCGTTTGATTGTTTTGGTGATAATTAGTAGTCATTCATGTTTTTATATTTATGTGTTCATAGGATTAATAGTTATTATTGGTAGTGTTAGCATATTGGAAATTTTCCTTTGTAGTGTGCACCTTGCATACTTAGACATTTTGTGACTTGTTAACCTATTCTTTTGTCCATGGTTGCAAATTTGTTTTTCCCCATTATTTAATCTTTTCTTAAACCCCTTTTTATAAATTCAAATCATAATAAAACAAATAAGTATGGTGGTTAGGTGAAGAGTGGACTTTTGACCATTTTCATCCCTTTTTCTCTCTCTTTTCTCCACTTCATTTTCTGCTGAGCTCCAGCAGCAAAACCCTCCCCTTTTCATCATCTTTTCTCCTCCTCTTCATGTTCCTTTGATCCCTCTTCAAATCCTACATGAAAACCACTCTTTTTCTTCACTAAACCTTAAGGAAAGTGAAGTTTTTGAGGTGTTTTGAAGCTAATCTGCACAACTGAGGGTAAAGCTGGAACCTTTGGTGTTCTAAGGTCATTTGAAGGTATAAAATCTCAATCCTAGCACCCAATTTTCATAACTTGCATGTTTAGTTTAGAAATATCATATTTTTATGCCTTTTTAGTGCTATTGAAGGGGTTTTTGTGTTAATACGTTAAGTTTTATGTTGTTGTGGCTCGTTTAGCTTGTTAATGAGTTAATAGTGTGGGATTAGACCTAGACTTGTTTCAGATTTCATCAAAATACCATAAAGTTCCATTTTTGTACAAAATTGTGTGATTTTAACTTGATATGAGACCCTGTATGATCTGCTATTATCCGAGGCATTTCAGAACAAATCTAGATGTTATTGTAGCATATATGGGGGGTATAGAGTGCACACACCCAACCTGGGAGCCCAATTCCCATTTGGGGCCGCCAAATATTGCTCTCTGGCCGCAATTTGCGGCCAGATGGGGGAGCTATGGGTTGGGGTTTGGGGTGTAGGTGTCTGCTGCTATTTGTGTTGTTTTGGCATGTATAGTTTTTCAATATCTTTCCTGTATCAAAATCTGGGGTAGAATACCTATTTTCCCGTATTTTCAACCTTTCGCGACACGCGTGATACGTGTGTGTGGGTTTTGGGTTTCTACGTATCGCGGCGCGTCGGAGTGATTTGAGACGCGTAACCATACGTTTTAGCGTATCGCGCACACGCGCGTTTGGTTCACGACACGAGTTACTAGTTCGGCTTAAATGTCGCGTTTGTGTGACTTCAACCTTACATATGATATATTGTGTAATTCTAGGTTCGCAGGCGAGTACGGCGGACGCCGCGAAGAAGGGGAAGCAGGTTGTTGGCTACACCTAGCGAGAGACTACGGTGAGTAGATTTCACATCTATGGGGATATCGCCCGCATGGCGTTCTACGTCAGGGCTGATAGGACCTTATAGTGTTCCTTATATATATTGCATGTTCATGGTTACTATTTTGTACGTATTGCATTCCCTACTACACAGATATAAATTAGAATTGATAGAACACCGCACCATTACTAACGGTCCATGTGCACGAGCACTATCCTATATGTTACACACACACCGTTAGTAATTGCCATGACACGTAGGAATCATATATCACATCGGATCATTGCATTGTAGCTCATCTATATGTGACATGACTTGATATTCATACTTGATGCCTATATCACATCGGATCATTGCATTGTAGCTCATCTATATGTGACATGACTTGATATTCATACTTGATGCCTATATCACATCGGATCATTGCATTGTAGCTCATCTATATGTGACATGACTTGATATTCATACTTGATGCCTATATCACATCGGATCATTGCATTGTAGCTCATCTATATGTGACATGACTTGATATCCATACTTGATGCCTATATCACATCGGATCATTGCATTGTAGCTCATCTATATGTGACATGACTTGATATTCATACTTGATGCCTATATCACATCGGATCATTACATTGTAACTCATCTATATGTGACATGACTAGATATTCATACTTGATGCCTATATCACATCGGATCATTGCATTGTAGCTCATCTATATGTGACATGACTTGATATTCATACTTGATGCCTATATCACATCGGATCATTGCATTGTAGCTCATCTATATGTGACATGACTTGATATTCATACTTGATGCCTATATCACATCGGATCATTGCATTGTAGCTCATCTATATATGACATGACTTGACATGCGTACTTGATGCCTATATCACAACGGATCATTATATTGTAGCTTATCTATAAGTGACTCAACATGCTATTCATAACTGATGCATATATCACATCGGACCATTATATTGCAGCTTATCTATATGTGACTTGACATGATATTTACATTTGACGCACATATCATATCGGATCATTGACTTGTATTTTGGGTTGGATTACATGTGATTTCTGGATTTGGGAACCGTGGCTATTTCAAATATGTAATCACTTAAAAACCCGGTTCCCTTGATATGATATTTCGGTGCGTCCACCACGCGTTTTCTCGGTGCTAGAGTGATATATGAAAACCCGAATCGAGGAGGCGGTTGAGGCCGATTACGGGTACATGGTGGACCCGGTATGGTACCCCGGGGCGAGAACGGTTTCGCTGTGCAGTAGACGGTGAGCCTGGCAGAGGGACCACTATCTACAGGTGATTGGTTGGACCTGACAGTTACCCGGAGTGTACTGATCAGAGTCTATAGATGGATGTGGGGTGATCCGTACTGCCGGGGCCGAGGGCCGATACCGCAGACGGAGCCCGTGGGCTGACCCGGACTGACGGGGCCCGATGGATGAGGATTTGCGTGTCGATGCTGGACACGAGTATTTATGATATTTGGGTGCCGATGTTGGGCACTCGGGTGTCACGACCCGAAAGTACGGAACATGACCGGCACTTAAACTACGAACGTCTCGAGGCGTACGTAATCTAAGTAAACCGAAAACCCAGAAATCTAAACCAAGAAAAGTAGTAGAGTGCAGGAAAAACCAACTTAAAGCAAGTAGTTTCAATAGCATAAGCCGAATTATGCGGTTTTTAAAAACATCAAAAATTTACTGAAAATTTCGGCAGAGTCTCCTTTGTAAAAACTGGCTCCCAAACGGGATACAACATGAATAGTATACGAAATCAAGAAAAAAGCATCCCCAAGCGGGAGCTAGCTCTTCGTCAATCTCCCAACCACACAAGCAATAAAATATACAACGCCAACGGCGAGGATCAAAACTCAAAAGGAAACTCAAAGCCACCAGAAATATAACGAGCGACTCTAAGGTCGAAAGAATAAACAACACTGGTCTCTATCTCAATAAATACAAGTTTGGTTGATGGAATTTACTAGATACAACGGAATAATATTATAAAAGGTAATATGATGGGTACGATACACGAAAAACCCACCTACTAGCAAGTCACCCGAATGAAACTGAGCCCGCAAGCTGTAAAGAAACATGTACGGCAAAACCTGCAAGAAACTGGGGCACAACGGGGGTGAGTTGCCAACTCGTGAATAGAAAAACATCTACGAATAAAAAATCGCATGTATGACGCAATCCTAGGTCATACGATCATAATATATAATCCTTCAATAACATGCAGCCTATAACAAGGCTAGGGTAAATATCTAACCCGAGTGTAATCTCATGTGCCTGTGTCAGTGCCTCAGGTAGCAATATATCATATGAATGAGGTATGAATGCATGAAGACAGAATACATGCAAATGAGGAAACTGTTTTCATAAATTAGTGAGATTTCCTTTGTATATTTTCAAAATGAGGTATCATAATGAAATCAGCATAAAACAGTGCCTAGCATCGGCATAAAACGTAATCCCAATATCTCGATATCTCGGTATCACAGTCTCTGTACCTCAATCACAATATCTTGGGCGCCGTCAGTCCAGACCGGCCCCTACCATCCATCTCAAGACCACGACGGTATACGCCGGATATCCGACGCGTCGGGTAATATCACCGGTAGGTAGTACTCCCCTGCCAGGCTCACATCGTCATCATCACGCGCTTCTTGCCCCGGGGTACCTTACCGGGTCCACCATGTACCCGAAATGGTTCATCCGTCTCCTCGAATCGGGTCTCGAAATCCATCAGCAAACACATGGTGGACGACTCATACATCACTAGAAAACCGCAATACGTTATATTTTAAAAGATCATAAGTTGTAAATTTTGCGGCATTCCCCGAAATCCAGAAATATCATAAATCTCAAGAAATCATCACAAGTGCATATGTCAATGATAATGAATGCATATGGTATCAATAACCAAGTTGCAATGTATGATTAATAAACTAGGCGTGAACAATTGAATAACAATACGCATGAAGTGGCAGGTAATAACTACAATGTCTAATATGGCATATAAGGGAAGTACACTAATATCATGTTAAAACTACTAGCTAACAAGCTAAGTCAAGCAAATATATTCTCTAAAGTGTACGTGACATGGCAATTACCGATGAAGATGTGTGTGAGCCGGCAAGTAGGTGTACGTGGTACATACGCATCATCGGTAATGGTGCTGGTGTCCTAACAGCATGATATCAATAATGGAATATGCAGCAAAATAAGTATGCGAGGCAGAGCGAACAGCAATAATGTGCGGGTGCTGAAAACTAGACGCAACGATAACTAATTTGCATTAATCTAATATAAGTCCTACAAATGGTGCCTTTTGAAATAACACGAATCATGGGGTTTTGAAAATAGGGGCTACGGTGTTTTTATGAAAAGATACGTCTTTTGAAATATCCGTAGGATCCCTTGGGCTGTCTTTTAAAATACCCACGATTCGTTAGTTTTTGAAATAGGTAAGAAGTCTAATCTAATCTAACAACTACACTAAACTATACGGCTGAACTAACAAGCTGAACTACAGGTAAGGAAACCGCCTAACATCTGAGTCGATACATATACATACCTGTATATATATTAGTCGGTGATCCCGCCTCAATAATATCATATCCGATATCATATCTATAATCAGACATCCCAAGTCAAGCGTGCGGATCAATCATCAAAATATAGCTCGTACGTAAATCCGTCGTACGGCATCCCAAATCTGGGTACGGGTCAATATCACATTCATCATACTATTCATCTGATATCTTCTTTATCAAATATCATGATCGGGGTACTGATCTACGTCTAGTACAATATTGATACCATCTATGTATGCATACATGTAGAAGAATCACTACGTCAAAAAGATCCGCTAAAACATCATGTCGTATCTCAATACGAACCAAAACACATCACGGATCTTCTGGCCTCAAGCCCAATATCATCGACTCATCTCAAATCCCAATTACTATCCTCAAGTCCAGTATATAAACACATAGTCCCATACCCATGTGTAAATATACACATCAATATATAATCCCATGTACGCACATATGAAAGAAGAATGTAGGCAAATATGGGCGTGTGTGTATGTGTGGTGCAACCACTACTCTAGGGTTTCGCAACACTAAACCAATCCAATCACACCAAGGATCCATCTCTATCATCAATAATCAATATATAATCAATAAATGTGTGTATACGTATTCGTATACATCACCACGAACTGCGGGGGTGCTATACGCCATCCACCCGACTTCTCCCCGTAGATATAAATCTACTCACCTGGTCCTCGCTTGCCGGTGCCGACGCCGCCACGCGCTTGCTTGTCGTCTCGAAGTCCACATGGGGTACCTACATATCATAACGCACCGTATCGCATTAAAATCCGACTCATGACCAAAACGACACACTAATCCCATATAGGTCAAAACCTATGGTTGCTTTTCACAAATCAACCCAAAAACCCTCGATGTCGGCGTACAAACGCCAAACCATCGATAAAAACCCAAATACACTCATTTGCACATTCGCGAACACTAATTTTAATATAAAATAGGTTAAAACTCACAAAAACCCCAAATTCACTTTAAAAGCCGTTTTTCCGAAAAACTAGCAAGCAAAATTTCCCGTTTTAGTACAAAACTCGACGTTTAAACAATTCTAGCGGCCATAATACTTATTAAATAACTTAAATAAGTCATATAACCCATCACCACAATTTAATCTCATCAAACTATATACGTTCAAAAAAAACTAGTTTGCAATTTTACCCAAATTTCAACCATTTTAGCAAAAATGCATAAACAACAATTTAGTTTGGATTTGCATGAACTAAAGACATTAAACCACACTTAATAATGTTAATGAAGTCATAAAAAAAACTAATTATAATTTTAAACCCAATTATTTAACCATTTCCAAAAACCTAGATAGCAAATTAGTGTAATTATCACAATTTTTAACTAACAACTAACAACTTAATTTGATTTAGCAACCATTAATATGTCAAAACATCACACAAGCATAATCTCATAACATAAAACCCTAACATGATTCAAATTCTTCTCTTGAATTTCACAAACCCTCACTTGCATTCAAGTTCTTTTCTTGAACTTTCAAACACACAATTAAACCACCATTAAACTTATAATTAAGCTAGACTAAAGTATTAGTAACAAATTAAACAAAATGCCAAGATTTATTCCTCACAAATCCATGATCAAACATGAAATCTAGACCTCCAAAATGAAATCCTTGCACCAAGATCCATGCATCTAAGGCTATACTAAAATGGGTAAGAACTAGATTTCGATTTTGGGATTTTTTTTTATGGGTATTTGATGAATTTTTTGAAGCAAAAGAGATGGAACAATGGGGGGGAGAAAGAGGGCTGTTTGTGCAGGAATTTTCGGCCATAAAAGGGAGTGGGGGAGAGAGAGGGGGAGGTGGAGAAAAATGGGAAGAAAAAGACAAAGTCTACACCCCCTTTTGACTTTCTTTCATTTCCCTTTTTCTTTTCTTTTCTTTTCTTTTTTGTGTGGAATGGAGTGGGGAAATGGGGGAGGATGTGCTGCTGAATTCAGCCACATGGGGATGGGGGTGAGTGAGTGTGGGTGTGGGTGTGGGGGAAAAGATAAATGTTATACCCCAAACAACCATTTACACTAATTTCACCGAAAAAAGCCTTTTTCTTCGATATTTTCTAAACCGTTTTGGCAAACGATTTCGTTTCAAAAACCACATGATAAAATTTTATTTAAAGTTTTATGATGCACAAAATTTGTTTCAAATCATTCCAATTTGTAATTTTCCCTAATTAAATATATTAGTGACGGCTTAAAATAATATTAAAATAATTTTTTTCAGAAAATTTGAAAATTCACCACTGGCTCAATAAACACCAAATACTAGCAATTACATAGCTAGAATATGTATATTTAATTTTTATAATAAGATATTTGTATTTTGACTTTTTACAGAAAACCCCCTTATTTTACCTTTTTTTCGAAATTTCACCGAAACGATTTTCAAAACGTTACAATCTTCTCCCCTTAAAGAAATTCGGTCCCCGAATTTAAATTAAAACTCCCCCCAAATACTAGAACATCTAAGCAAAACCATTAAGTCGTCGGGGCTCCGAAATCATAAATACATAAAACAAATCGTAGCGCAGCGCATGCGCATGAAAAATAAGCATATAACTCAAATCAAAACTCCATCCAGCATCCCGCAATCATCGGAGTCATGGTGAAGACACAATATCCAAATCAAAAATGAAAATCAGTATGATATACATCATTAAAACATCTGGAAGCAATGCATGCCAAATCTTTTTCAAATCGCTGAGCGATGCTCGCAGCACTGCACAATGGCGGACGTTTATTATAAAAAAAAATAACTAAATATATATATATATCCTTTGTTTAATATGCACGTCCCGCCGTTTTGGAAGCAATTTCAGAAGGGTTTCCTTTATAAAATGTTTCGTGTCATCTCAGACACGTAGGTAAATACTGAGACTATAGCTCGCTTTTTGGAATCCCTTCGATAACTATCAATGCATGCAAAATATATTCAGGTACTGTCCTCTGACTAGTCCTGCTCAGTACGAGAACACATAGCAAATATCACAAAAACGTACTGCTCTATAGGTTAAATCAATCCCAAAATACGCATATGAATACTACGTGCGTCTGGTGCGCACGGAAATCAAAATCCATATACGTGCCATACAAGCGCACAGAAACAACATCTAAGTGGATCGGTTGTGCACACAACATCTGTCATAGGCAACGTGTGTGCCTGACAGCAAGGACAGGTGCGTCTGACACGCACGAAGAATCTCGATTTAGTGCATCAGGTGTGCACCAAAATCGTATCTCATAACATGCGCCCAACATACGCGAAAACCCCCAAATCAGGTGCATCCATCATGCACGAAATCATGAAATCCAATATCAAGCACCGAACATGCGCAAAATCCAATCAAGTGCACAAGGTGCACAAAACAAATATTGAACATCACAATCGAAATCGAAGTTCAGTGCATCTAAGTGCACAAAATGCGTATCACTGCTCTGCAAGCATATATGAACTATACCGAGTGCAAAAACCAAATCGTGTGCGTACATGCGCACAAAATCAACTCAACTGTATGAAACCCATAAAATCATAAACATGAGAAACCAAGGCACGAAAACGATATCAAGTGCAACACTGTGCAGAAATCATAAATACTCAGTAGGTGCAACCATGGTGCATGAAAATGATATCATGTAACTCAATCATCAAAACCAAATCATGCGAATATATCGCTCAAAATACCAAAATCAAGTATGGCGGAATAGTCCCGCTCAAGAACATCCTCCAAGAATCTCTGGCCAACTGTCGAGGTCACTCATAGCATATCTTGTCGACGATCCTGAACTCTGGCCTGCCGGTGTGCGCAACATGACCACTCCTGGGTCCTAGTTTTCTCGTAATTCATTCCAGAAAGGTCTTATCGAGATCTCTCCCAAATTTCGTCTCTGCCGAACCGTCCGGAAGTCATCGTCCCTTACTAGATCTGTTCTCGTTCCGGAATGGCTACATACTCATCGCAACTCCTTCTGGAAGGTAAGTCCAAGTACCATGCCTCGGCATGCGCATCGCATCTCTGATGTCGGCGGAGTGGAATGTCATCTCATCTAGATCTGGTACGAACCTCCTACTTCACTGTTCTTTAATGTCGTCTGCTTTGGACTCGTCTTGTCGTGGCTGCATGGACTGAGCTCCAACGACTATCCTCGTATCTGGAGTCTCCCAAGAATGCATCTCACCACCTAGCATCCGAATTAAGTCGAGCCATCCGATCGAGTCGTCAAAACCTCATAATCCCCCAAGAGCTCAACATCTTGGGTACAGTATAATAGTATCGAGTACATACCACAGCATCGGTGGTCCAGCCGTAGAAGGGCAAACCCAAGCCTCACTAATGGCGCCGTAGAACCACCGCAAACCCGAAGGTTCAAAGGCTTTCACACGGTCATTAAGTCGAGTTAGGGTTTCATTCTTCTAGAGGGACCATAGAATTTCCTGCATGTCTTTCTGACTACTTTAAACTTGGAATAATAGGTTTCCGACATTCGATCGTCTCTGTCGACGCTCACGTCTCTGCGTGAAGTCGTCTCTAGCTGGAATCAATCTATCTGATGACCTCGCATCGGGGTAAGCGAACGATCCACATGTCCTAGTCATTCATCCTCGATCACTAGCGACCTTCTATCATCTTTTAGTACAACTCATTCTGCACTGACTCCAGCATCTGGGGCAATATCTCGTCGTTCGCAGCAATAACTGGCTCGCTCGTCTGCACGCTGAACAGTGCCTCGACCATCATGAATAAGCAACACACCAACGGTCATCAAAATCTGGTTGGCCTGTATCATTGGCCCAATTCTCTAGTGTCGATCAACACCTCCGAGTAACCTAATAAAGGCAATCCGCCAAACGCTCGTGGCGCGGAAACACAGTAAAAAGACACATCTCTGCAATCGTGTGTCGCCGGAATTTCGCCCTGGTCAGTCCTCGTTCGTGACGAGCTTGTGCTGACCGCAACTCTAGCCGTAGCTCTCCCTGCCCGTAACCGTAGCAGCAAAACCAAACTGGTACCGATGAGGCTAGATCAGGAAGGAATATAATACTGAAAAAGGAAATGTACATCCTAAGGCTTCTTAAGTGGAGTGGCGTGTCGTAAATATGCCGCGGAACATACCAACGGTACGTCACTCTATTTTAGTCACCTATTCCATCAACCAAGGGTCATCCTACGCTCCGAAGGTAAAACCGAACGCTCTGATACCAACTTTGTCACGACCCGAAAGTACGGAACATGACCGGCACTTAAACTACGAACGTCTCGAGGCGTACGTAATCTAAGTAAACCGAAAACCCAGAAATCTAAACCAAGAAAAGTAGTAGAGTGCAGGAAAAACCAACTTAAAGCAAGTAGTTTCAATAGCATAAGCCGAATTATGCGGTTTTTAAAAACATCAAAAATTTACTGAAAATTTCGGCAGAGTCTCTTTTGTAAAAACTGGCTCCCAAACGGGATACAACATGAATAGTATACGAAATCAAGAAAAAAGCATCCCCAAGCGGGAGCTAGCTCTTCGTCAATCTCCCAACCACACAAGCAATAAAATATACAACGCCAACGGCGAGGATCAAAACTCAAAAGGAAACTCAAAACCACCAGAAATATAACGAGCGACTCTAAGGTCGAAAGAATAAACAACACTGGTCTCTATCTCAATAAATACAAGTTTGGTTGATGGAATTTACTAGATACAACGGAATAATATTATAAAAGGTAATATGATGGGTACGATACAAGAAAAATCCACCTACTAGCAAGTCACCCGAATGAAACTGAGCCCGCAAGCTGTAAAGAAACATGTACGGCAAAACCTGCAAGAAACTGGGGCACAACGGGGGTGAGTTGCCAACTCGTGAATAGAAAAACATCTACGAATAAAAAATCGCATGTATGACGCAATCCTAGGTCATACGATCATAATATATAATCCTTCAATAGCATGCAGCCTATAACAAGGCTAGGGTAAATATCTAACCCGAGTGTAATCTCATGTGCCTGTGTCAGTGCCTCAGGTAGCAATATATCATATGAATGAGGTATGAATGCATGAAGACAGAATACATGCAAATGAAGAAACTGTTTTCATAAATTAATGAGATTTCCTTTGTATATTTTCAAAATGAGGTATCATAATGAAATCAGCATAAAACAGTGCCTAGCATCGGCATAAAACGTAATCCCAATATCTCGGTATCTCGGTATCACAGTCTCTGTACCTCAATCACAATATCTAGGGCGCCGTCAGTCCAGACCGGCCCCTACCATCCATCTCAAGACCACGACTGTATCCTCCGGATATCCGACGCGTCGGGTAATATCACCGGTAGGTAGTACTCCCCTGCCAGGCTCACATCGTCATCATCACGCGCTTCTTGCCCCGGGGTACCTTACCGGGTCCACCATGTACCCGAAACGGTTCATCCGTCTCCTCGAATCGGGTCTCGAAATCCATCAGCAAACTCATGGTGGACGACTCATACATCACTAGAAAACCGCAATACTTTATATTTTAAAAGATCATAAGTTGTAAATTTTGCGGTTTCCCCGAAATCCAGAAATATCATAAATCTCAAGAAATCATCACAAGTGCATATGTCAATGATAATGAATGCATATGGTATCAATAACCAAGTTGCAATGTATGATTAATAAACTAGGGGTGAACAATTGAATAACAATACGCATGAAGTGGCAGGTAATAACTACAATGTCTAATATGGCATATAAGGGAAGTACACTAATATCATGTCAAAACTACTAGCTAACAAGCTAAGTCAAGCAAATATATTCTCTAAAGTGTACGTGACATGGCAATTACTGATGAAGATGTGTGTGAGCCGGCAAGTAGGTGTACGTGGTACATACGCATCATCGGTAATGGTGCCGGTGTCCTAACAGCATGATATCAATAATGGAATATGCAGCAAAATAAGTATGCGAGGCAGAGCGAACAGCAATAATGTGCGGGAGCTGAAAACTAGACGCAACGATAACTAATTTGCATTAATCTAATATAAGTCCTACAAATGGTGCCTTTTGAAATAACACGAATCATGGGGTTTTGAAAGTAGGGGCTACGGTGTTTTTATGAAAAGATACGTCTTTTGAAATATCCGTAGGATCCCTTGGGCAGTCTTTTAAAATACCCACGATTCGTTAGTTTTTGAAATAGGTAAGAAGTCTAATCTAATCTAACAACTACACTAAACTATACGGCTGAACTAACAAGCTGAACTACAGGTAAGGAAACCGCCTAACATCTGAGTCGATACATATACATACCTGTATATATATTAGTCGGTGATCCCGCCTCAATAATATCATATCTGATATCATATCTATAATCAGACATCCCAAGTCAAGAGTGCGGATCAATCATCAAAATATAGCTCGTACGTAAATCCGTCGTACGGCATCCCAAATCTGGGTACGGGTCAATATCACATTCATCATACTATTCATCTGATATCTTCTTTATCAAATATCATGATCGGGGTACTGATCTACGTCTAGTACAATATTGATACCATCTATGTATGCATGCATGTAGAAGAATCACTACGTCAAAAAGACCCGCTAAAACATCATGTCGTATCTCAATACGAACCAAAACACATCACGGATCTTCTGGCCTCAAGCCCAATATCGACTCATCTCAAATCCCAATTACTATCCTCAAGTCCAGTATATAAACACGTAGTCCCATACCCATGTGTAAATATACACATCAATATATAATCCCATGTACGCACATATGAAAGAAGAATGTATGCAAATATGGGCGTGTGTGTATGTGCGGTGCAACCACTACTCTAGGGTTTCGCAACACTAAACCAATCCAATCATACCAAGGATCCATCTCTATCATCAATAATCAATATATAATCAATAAATGTGTGTATACGTATTCGTATACATCACCACGAACTGCGGGGGTGCTATACGCCATCCACCCGACTTCTCCCCGTAGATATAAATCTACTCACCTGGTCCTCGCTTGCCGGTGCCGACGCCGCCACGCGCTTGCTTGTCGTCTCGAAGTCCACATGGGGTACCTACATATCATAACGCACCGTATCGCATTAAAATCCGACTCATGACCAAAACGACACACCAATCCCACATAGGTCAAAACCTATGGTTGCTTTTCACAAATCAACCCAAAAACCCTCGATGTCGGCGTACAAACGCCAAACCATCGATAAAAACCCAAATACACTCATTTGCACATTCGCGAACACTAATTTTAATATAAAATAGGTTAAAACTCACAAAAACCCCAAATTCACTTTAAAAGCCGTTTTTCCGAAAAACTAGCAAGCAAAATTTCCCGTTTTAGTACAAAACTCGACGTTTAAACAATTCTAGCGGCCATAATACTTATTAAATAACTTAAATAAGTCATATAACCCATAACCACAATTTAATCTCATCAAACTATATACGTTCAAAAAAAACTAGTTTGCAATTTTACCCAAATTTCAACCATTTTAGCAAAAATGCATAAACAACAATTTAGTTTGGATTTGCATGAACTAAAGACATTAAACCACACTTAATAATGTTAATGAAGTCATAAAAAAACTAATTATAATTTTAAACCCAATTATTTAACCATTTCCAAAAACCTAGATAGCAAATTAGTGTAATTATCACAATTTTTAACTAACAACTAACAACTTAATTTGATTTAGCAACCATTAATATGTCAAAACATCACACAAGCAAAATCTCATAACATAAAACCCTAACATGATTCAAATTCTTCTCTTGAATTTCACAAACCCTCACTTGCATTCAAGTTCTTTTCTTGAACTTTCAAACACACAATTAAACCACCATTAAACTTATAATTAAGCTAGACTAAAGTATTAGCAACAAATTAAACAAAAAGC
This sequence comes from Agapanthus africanus, assembly GCA_030015575.1. Taxonomy (NCBI): domain Eukaryota; kingdom Viridiplantae; phylum Streptophyta; class Magnoliopsida; order Asparagales; family Amaryllidaceae; genus Agapanthus; species Agapanthus africanus. The sequence goes on from CM057351.1 coordinate 112,627,886, forward strand.
CAAGATTTATACCTTACAAATCCATGATCAAACATGAAATCTAGACCTCCAAAATGAAATCCTTGCACCAAGATCCATGCATCTAAGGCTACACTAAAATGGGTAAGAACTAGATTTCGATTTTGGGATTTTTTTTGATGGGTATTTGATGAATTTTTTGAAGCAAAAGAGATGGAACAATGGGGGGGAGAAAGAGGGCTGTTTGTGCAGGAATTTTCAGCCATAAAAGGGAGTGGGGGAGAAGAGAGAGGGAGGTGGAGAAAAATGGGAAGAAAAAGACAAAGTCTACACCCCCTTTTGACTTTCTTTCATTTCCCTTTTTCTTTTCTTTTCTTTTCTTTTTTGTGTGGAATGGAGTGGGGAAATGGGGGGGGATGTGCTGCTGAATTCAGCCACATGGGGATTGGGGTGAGTGAGTGTGGGTGTGGGTGTGGGGGAAAAAGATAAATGTTATACCCCAAACAACCATTTACACTAATTTCACCGAAAAAAGCCTTTTTCTTCGATATTTTCTAAACCGTTTTGGCAAACGATTTCGTTTCAAAAACCACATGATAAAATTTTATTTAAAGTTTTATGATGCACAAAATTTGTTTCAACTCATTCCAATTTGTAATTTTCCCTAATTAAATATATTAGTGACGGCTTAAAATAATATTAAAATAATTTTTTTCAGAAAATTTGAAATTTCACCAGTTGCTCAATAAACACCAAATACTAGCAATTACATAGCTAGAATATGTATATTTAATTTTTATAATAAGATATTTGTATTTTGACTTTTTACAGAAAACCCCCTTATTTTACCGTTTTTTTCGAAATTTCACCGAAACGATTTTCAAAACGTTACATCGGGACTCTCAGAGATGTACAGGATTTGAGGGCCGATGAGAGTGCCGGCGCATGAGCTATTTTTGGGAGATCTGGGTGCTTTGAGAAACCGATTTTATATTCCACGTTGACATTCCGTGTAGATATTATATTGCCCTGCTCAGCATTACTTTTGTACCTCATCCTGTAGATGCATTACCTGATAGAGCATTTGTACCTCATCCTGTAGATGCATTACCTGATAGAGCATTTGTACTTCATCCGGTAGTACAGTACCTGATAGAGCACTTGCATGATTATTGCACATACTGCTTATCACATATTGATATCATCTGTTGGCATATGATAGAGTAGCGTAGTACGTGCATGCTCGCGATTACCTTTATATTTTATCTCTATTCACGAGTTGCCAACTCACCCCCGTTGTGCCACAGTGTTTGCGGGTTGCCCTTCGGAGTAGTCGCGGCAGGCTGCGGTTGCATCTTTTGACACAGATACCCCCATAGTTGGTGTACTAGCTCTTTTGCTGATAGGTGGGTTTTGTGCGGTATCTGTTTATCTTTCAGTATGTACATTGTTGTATCTAGTATTCTCCATCTACCATGTATGTATTTGACTTAGAGACAGTGTGAGGACGATGATGTATTATATTTGTTTTCTGGTGTCGAGCTCGTTGTGAGCCGACTGTACTTGCAGTTTATCCTATCTGTGTTGTTCCCAGTGATGGATATGGATCTTCGCTACGGCGTCGTATACTACTATCATGATGATTGTTTACTTAGATTTCTTATCATGTTGTAAGTGCTTTCTTTTAAAACTTATCACACTCTATACTTTCACTGGTTTGATTTCTGGGTTTCCGGTTCCCTTAGTCACGTTACGCCTGTAGACGTTACGTGGTTAAGTGCCGGTCACGAGCCAAACTTTGGGTCGTGACAATTGACCATCCATGTGAAACGACGGAGGGCTACAAATGGTTTTGGTGAAACCGTGAACGTAGTGAACTTGATATAATCGATGGAACGAGATAGCTTTTAAAAGGAGTGGCTTAAGCTCTGCGTTTAAAAGTTATTTTGAAAAGAAACCGAGTGGTTTTTGAAAGTGTTCCAACGACTTTTACTTGGTTTATTTTTCTTTGCATTAGTTCTTTTAATGCGTATTTTTCTTGCATTAGTTCATTTAATGTGTCCCATCATTTAATCCTACCATTGCAGAAAACAACAAAAATATGACGTACGCTTATGCCATTCGCATTTGCCACGGGGCCCCGTCATTACCCGTTAGGTTACTTAACTAACGACAGAGCGGGGGCTGGGCTAGCGCGGCTGCAAAACATAAACAACGCCTAAATAATATCATATATAGATATATTGCAATGATAGCCATTTCAGATCACAGATGAATAAATTGGATATACTAGGAATCCGCAATTCGTACGAGCCTGTAACGAAAAGCGGATTACACGGTCGCGGTGAATAGCCAATACCCCACCCTAGACCCCTACGGTTGCGGCGAACTACCCGCCAAATATCCGAAGTGGAGCAACCTCCCTCAACGACGTAAGTAGGCCACTCGGCACTTCGAGATACCCAGTAGTTTGTGCACCCCACCTTGGGTCTATCCTAGGAGCAAAAAACAGTAAAAAGAAATTATACAATGACGGCTACAACCCCGACCCGGTTGTGCGGCCAAAAATAATATTACTTCAATTTACATATTACATGAATTGAAAGAAAAGAAAATTCTCATCTCACAACCCCCGGCTATTCACCCGCGACAATCCAATGAATTCATATACACATACCATCAACATTACAGATCACAGATTTGTATAACTCCCACTAATCGACATATAGCGATTAGCAGACGTTCAATACAAATATCACATCACAGATATAAACCCGTTAGCCTTAGTCTTTAGAAACTCGATCAAAATACGGTTTTTAAAGCCCCCAAAACAAATTTTTCTTTCTGGAAAACCTGGTGTTGGGGTAAAAATTTACACCACCGTTGACCGAGTCAAAGTCAAGGTCAACTCCAAGCCAGGTGGGCCCAAGCCCAGGTCAAGCGGGCCCATGCCCAGGTCAAGCCCGCGGCCAGCCTCCTCCACGCTAAAATATAGATCATGTAATAAATAATTTTCATGTAATTTTTTATACATGAATGTATGCAAAATTGGCATAAAGCTAAATTTTTGTAAGCCCATGGCTTATGTGCAAAAATGAAATGGCACATGAGCCATGGGATAGGCAAAATGCCATTTTGGGAAGCCCAAGGGGCTATATGTAAATATGTAAGCCTATAAAAGGCAACATGATGAATAAAAAAAATACTTTTCATTCTCTCCCCAAAAATTTTAGATCTGAGATCTTTTGTGCCTCCTGCTCCTTCTCCAAGGTTCTAAACCTTTTCATTTCTTTTGAATTAAATCAAGAGTTTTACTCTTTCTTTTCAAAAACTAAGAAGTCTTCCACCACAAAACCCACAAAGGGAAACTTGGATCTACCTTTAGATCTCAGAAAGGAGAGATTTTTAGATCTCACATCTCTTGATCATCAAGATCCAGCCAACAGAGGAGGAAGAGGAAGAACTCCTTTCATCAACCAAAACATTTTAGGAGTTTAACTCCATATATTTACATAGATATATATATATATATAATAAATATTTCCTTTCTGAAGCATAGCTTCTGGTTCTGAGACTAAAAGTCCCTTTATCTCGCCAGCGCTCGAGCGCAAAACGCCCACGTGCCGACACGTGGCGCGCTTGCGCTCAGGCGCACTGCGCTCGAGCGCAAAGCGCCCACTTGCCGACACGTGGCGCGCTTGCGCTCAGGCGCACTGCGCTCGAGCGCAAAGCGTCCACGTACCGACACGTGGCGTGCTGCGCTCAGGCGCACTGCGCTCGAGCGCAAAGCGCCCACGTACCGACACGTAGCGCGCTTGCGCTCAGGCGCACTGCGCTCAAGCGCAAAACGCCCACGTGCTAACACGTGGCGCGCTTGCGCCTGAGCGTACAGCACCTAAGCGCACAGCGCTCAAGGCGCTGGCCCCACGCATCCTTTGGATGCCTTTTCCCCCTCTTTCTTTTATATATATATACATATATACATATATATATATATACACATATGTATACATATTTACACACACATATACTCCGCGACACTGTCCCTGTTAGAAAAAAATTTCTAACGGGGCGCTGCCCCGCACCCCGCAAGGGGGCTGCTAGCCCCCTTGACCCCCGGCCCGCTTCCGGGTAGCGGGACCCCCGTAAAAACTCTGCGTGGCTCCCGATAATATCCAAACCCCCCTTTCAAAACACAACACACGTAAACTGCACATTGAGTTCGCATGACCATTTTAACCCGTTAATCGGAGGTTCCCTCGCCCCAAAGGCGAGGGGTAATTAACGGCAGCTTAGTCCGCGGCTGCCGGAGATTTGGATCCCCACAATCAATAAACCCCGGCCTACCCTAGGCAGGGGGGATCTGTAGTATACGCCTGACAAGCGCGCGCGTATTCCCATCTCAATGGGGTGACGAATAACACCCTACAGATTTTGGCACGCCCAGTGGGACCAATCTCTCCTCCCATATTTCGGGTTAAGCGTTCATGCGAACTCAATCAATATACATACCTGTATTTATACTAAAAATAATGCTTTTTCATGCAGATTTTCAAGCAATCACCTTCTGACGATGTCTTCGATGATGAACTCAGCTCCCGTCTCCTACACGATGAGGATAGACTCTAGGACGGTCCTTCCGGCCAGTCTCGGGCGACAATGGGAGGAGCCGCTGATACCATTCGGCTCTATTGTGTTCATGCCAATTGGCGCCATCCCAGCTCCTCAAGCCCTGGTGGCAGACAAACCGACCTCGAAAGGCAGGAGACCAAATGTGGTGATCTCAAGGGCGCCCCAACCCAAACGCAAGTCGGTATCTGAACGACTTTCCTTGGCCCCAGCTGGGGGCAAGGCCATCAACACCAACAAAGCTACAACGCGTCCCGAGCAAGCTCCAGCGGCGCCCCTGACAAATGCCCGATCGGGTGTCTTCTTTAAGCTCCCCGCTGATCAACTCACAATGGCTTCCCGGATAGCGGATGCCCGCCAAGCCTTCAAAATCGAGAAGTTGGGGGAGAAAAGGCTCAGATATAGAGCCAACAAAAGGGCTAGGGCTCCTGCCAGGCTGAACCTCATGAGGTTCGAAGAACAGGGTTACCCCGCCGAAGATGAGGAAATGGCTGGGTATGTGGTCCACACTGTCTACACGGTGGGCACGCGCAGCAAGAGCAAGGACGGGGCTACCACATCTCAAACCTAATCTGGCTTGAATGTGGTGTCCGCTTCCCAAGAACAGCTGCCTCTGCTGGATGATGAAAACCCTCTTGATGAGGACGATAGGCGGAAAGACCCTTCGGTCCATGAGGAGTCGGGCTCGGAAAGCGAAGAAGAGCCGACTTTCCGCCCCAGGACCGCGGAGCAAGAACTGCTTCAAGAGCTCCGAAAGCAGCTCAGAAACAAAGACAAGGATATGGACAAACTCTACTCCAAAATCAATGACTTGATGAATGTCGTGATGCAGCTCACGGCCCGACTTGCCTCTCAGCCGCCCAATCAAGCGGAGGGCTCTGCTCTTGAACCGGAAAATGGTGTCCCAAAGCAGCCGACGCCTATTCCCTCAAATCCAAAAGTGGGCGAACTACATGAAAACCAGTCGCATCCTATCTCGGGAAATGTCTTGGCTACCGATGACAGTAGCCCGCTAACTCAAGATCAAATCATGGATTTGGTTGCCAGCAAAGTCAAAACATTGGTGGCCGAAGCCGAAGCGCAAAAAGATGTTAGCAGTAGCGGGAGACCATATCCTGCTCAATATGATCTGGTAGAATTTCCTAGCGGCTATGTCATCCCCAAATTCGGAAGATTCGATGGGACGGGAAATGCGAATCAACACATCGCCCACTTCAAAGCTTCATGCGGGAATACTGGGGGAAACGATGCGCTTCCCCTCCGCCAATTCGTTAATAGCTTGACCGATGTTGCTTTCGACTGGTACACGAGCATACCGGATGGCTCCATTAATACTTTCGTCCAAATGGAATCTTTGTTTAGACAAAGGTTCATGAGCATCAGCGATAAGATCACCATTGCCGAGCTCGTAAGGACCAAGCCCAAGAACAATGAAAGCAGCACGGATTTTATAACCCGATGGCGCAATCTCTCCGTCAAATGCGAACCGCCGATAGAGCAGGACCAATCTGTCAGTCTCCTTGTCGGAAATCTCAACAACTGGATGGCCCCGTTTCTATGTACCGCGGGTCTCAAAACATTCCAAGAGCTGACCAGAAAAGTCCAGATGTTGGAACGCTCAAAGCAGGAGTCCTCCTCTGACTCCCAAAATAACAATAGGTCCTGGAGAAACAGAAAGGACGAAAATCGCAAAGGCGGAGGTTCTGACGATACTGAATCTTTCAATACCTTGGCTAACCGAAATAAGCAAGGGTTGAGCGGGCCAACCAGCCTCGAAAGCCAGTGTTCGGAGAGGGAGGAGAATCTCCACTGAAAGAGAAGCTGGATAAGGTCTATTCCTTCAGAAGGGACAAAATCCGTAAAATATTCAAAGACACCCTGAAGAACGGTCTACAACTGCCAGAGTCAAAAAGACCGCAGGAAGCGAATATGACCGACGACCCCAAATACTGCCCCTATCACAGAGTGATAGGTCATGCCATTGAGGACTGCTTCGTCTTCAAAGATTGGGTCGAAAAGCAATACAAGGCAGGAGAGATAGAACTGTCTAAAGGCGTGTTAACAAACAGTCCAGCTGCGACCGCCAATTTCATACAAACGGAGACCGAAGTTCTTCGTGAAACTGATTCTCTCAGACATCTGCCTTTCTCTGAAAATAATTGACAACCATGTCACTAAACTGGGAATCATCGACCTCTAAGTCGTTAAACTGGGAATGTAAAAAAAATGTAAATAAACAAAAAATGTGTAAATAAAAGAAAAATAAAGAAAAGCCGAAATGATGGGGCACCTCGTAATAAAAATCAGCAAGTAAAAATAAAAATGAAAATAAAGCCAAAATGATGGGGCAACCGCGAATAAAAGCCGAAATGATAGGGCAATCGCGATTTTCGCGATAAGAAAAGCTGAAATGATAGAGCAATCGCGGTAAAAAAAAAAGTGGCGAATGATGAGTCGCTCCTGGTACCATATTCCAGTGCAGCGATGCAGACGCCAACCAAAATCCAATTTTTCAAAATTCTCCTAGCCCTACGGCCAGTCCCCAAATTGACTACCGTATACAATCCACGGGCTCAAATAATTCTCATCATACCCATATCCCACCGCAATCACCAGCTACGCGGCTGGTCTCCGCCCTTTGGAATTATGCTCCATTGAGAAGACCCACTCATGTGTCCTCACGATACATGAGGAGAACAAGCCTATGTGGGATCCTTACGACACACAAAGGAAGAACAAACTTGGGGGTCCTCACGACTCCTAAGGAGAAAATGCACCTACGGGATCCTTACGACTCGTAGGGAGAAAATACTTTATGGGACCCTTACGGCCCATAAAATTGAAAAGCCTTAGGCGATAGGGATCCAAACCTTTCTCTTAAGCCATCGCTCTCCTATTCCCAAGTGGCGAATGATAAGTCGCTCCTGGTACCATATTCCAGTGCAGCGATGCAGACGCCAACCAAATTCCAAATCCCATACCCCAATGGCGAATGATGAGTCGCTCCTGGTACCATATTCCAGTGCAGCGATGCAGACGCCAACCAAATTCCAAATCCCATACCCCAACGGCGAATGATGAGTCGCTCCTGGTACCATATTCCAGTGCAGCGATGCAGACGCCAACAAAGTCCCGAAATTTTTCCGGCCCTACGGTCTGGATCATACATCCTGCAAAACCGTATACAATCCACGGGCGTAAAACAATCCCAATCTCTCCAAAAATAATAAAATAAAAAAAAGAAGGTATGTCCACAAGCAAAATGGGCACGGATGAAAACCTGAAAGGGCTCCGTGAGTAAAAACAGCAGGACTGCCGGCGAGTTTGTGAAAACCCGAAAGGGCGCAAACTCGTGAGAAAGAGATGAAATGCACTCACAAGGTCCCCTCGACTTTGTGAGGAGAAAATTCCCGCGTGAGATCCTTACGACTCACAAAGGAGCAACACACTTGGGAGTCCCCACGACTCCCAAGGAGAAAATACACTTACGGGATCCTTACGACCCGTAGGGAGAAAATGCTTTGTGAGACCCTTACGGCTCACAAAATTGAAAAGTCTTAGGTGATAGGGACCTAAAACCTGTCTCCTAAGCCATCGTTTCCTAATAAGAAAACGCAAATGATGATTCGCTCCTGGTACCATATTCCAGCGTAGCGATGCTGATGCCAAACCAAAAAAACCAATTCCCAAATCCCCTCATGACAAATGATGATTCGCTTCTGGTACCATATTCCAGTATAGCGATGCTGATGTCAACCAAAATAAAATCAAACTAACAACCTCTACGGCGGAATCATGCTCCGTCCCAGAATTTACCCCGCGTCGAAATTAAGCTTCACCTCGATGTATCTGCCTTCCCTGTCGAAATTATGCTTCATCTCGGAATCAAGTCTGCCAACAAGCTCTGCGCCGGAATCATGCTCCGTCTCAGAGTGTACCCCACGTCGAAATCAACCTTCGCCTCGGTGTATCTGCCTTCTCTGTCGGAATTATGCTTCGGCTCGGAATCAACCAGCGTCCTCCTCGTCGAAATTAAGCTCCGCCTCGTAATCAAGTCAATCAACGTGCTCTGCGTCGGAATCATACTTCGTCTTAGAGTGTACCCCGTGTCAAAATCATGCTTCGCCTCGGTGTATCTTCCTTCCCTGTCGAAATTATGCTTCGTCTCGGAATCAAGTCAGCCAACAAGCTCTGCGCCGGAATCATGCTCCATCTCAAAATGTATCCCGTGTCGAAATCAATGTTTCGCCTCGGAATATCTGCCTTCCTTGTCGGAATTATACTTCTCCTAGGAATCTACCTCTGCATCGAAATCATGCTTCGGTCAGAATGTTTTCCGCTCATCGGAATGATGCTCCGATCTCTGGAATCATGCTCCGCCCTTCGGAATGATGCTCCGATCCTTGGAATTATGCTCCGCAAATTGGAATGATGCTCCGCTCATCGGAATGATGCTCCGCAAATTGGAATGATCCTCCACTCATCGGAATGATGCTCCGATCCCTGGAATCATGCTCTGCCCTTCGGAATGATGCTCCGATCCCTGGAATCATGCTCCGCTCATTGGAATGATGCTCTGATCCCCTAGAATCATGCTCTGCTCTTCGGAATGATGCTCCGAATCCTGGAATGATGCTCCGCTCATCGGAATGATGCTCCGGTCCTTGGAATTATGCTCCGCAAATTGGAATGATGCTCCGCTCATCGGAATGATGCTTCGATCCCTAAAATCATGCTCCGCACTTCGGAATGATGCTCCGATCCATGGAATCATGCTCCGCTCATTGGAATGATGCTCTGATCCCCTGGAATCATGCTCCGAATCCTGGAATGATGCTCTGCTCATCGGACGTATGCTCCGATCCCTGGAATCATGCTCCGCCCTTCGGAATGATGCTCCGAACCCCCAGAATCATGCTCCGCTCTTCGGAACGATGCTCCGAACACCTGGAATCATGCTCCGCTCTTTGGAATGATGCTCCGAATCCTGGAATGATGCTCCGCTCATCGGAATGATGCTTCGATCCCTAGAATCATGCTCCGCCCTTCGGAATAATGCTCCGAATCCTGGAATTATGCTCCGCTCTTCGGAAAGATGCTCCGAACCCTGGAATTATGCTCCGCCCATCGGAACGATGCTACGATCCCCTGGAATTATGCTCCGCAAATCGGAATGATGCTCCGACTCTGGAATTATGCTCCGCGCTTCGGAATGATGCTCTGAATCCTGGAATGATGCTCCGCTCATCGGAATGATGCTCCGATCCCTGGAATCATGCTCCGCCCTTCGGAATGATGCTCCGAATCCTGGAATTATGCTTCGCTCTTCGGAAAGATGCTCCGAACCCTGGAATTATGCTCCGCCCATCGGAACGATGCTCCGATCCCCTGGAATTATACTCCGCAAATCGGAATGATGCTCCGACCTTGGAATTATGCTCCGCGCTTCGGAATGATGCTCTGAATCCTGGAATGATGCTCCGATCATCGGAAGGATGCTCCGATCTCTGGAATTATGCTCCACCTATCGGAACGATGCTCCGATCCCCTGGAATTATGCTCCGCAAATCGTAATGATGCTCCGACCCTGGAATTATGCTCCGCGCTTCGGAATGATGCTCCGACCCTGGAATTATGCTCCGCGCTTCGGAATGATGCTTCGATCCTCGGGAATCATGCTCCCCGGGATGATGCTTCGCCTCCAGAATGATGTTCCACTTCGAAGTTCAGCTTCAAGATCCATCAATTTCATGCACACAACTCAAATGTGCGGTGTGCATTTATTGATGGGGGGCACTTTGTTGGGGTAAAAATTTACACCCCCGTTGACCGAGTCAAAGTCAAGGTCAACCCCAAGCCAGGTGGGCCCAAGCCCAGGTCAAGCGGGCCCATGCCCAAGTCGAGCCCGCGGCTAGCCTCCTCCACGCTAAAATATAGATCATGTAATAAATAATTTTCCTGTAATTTTTTATACATGAATGTATGCAAAATAGGCATAAAGCCAAATTTTTGTAAGCCCGTGGCTTATGTGCAAAAATGAAATGGCACATGAGCCATGGGATAGGCAAAATGCCATTTTGGGAAGCCCAAGGGGCTATATGTAAATATGTAAGCCTATAAAAGGCAACAAGATGAATAAAAAAAATACTTTTCATTCTCTCCACAAAAATTTTAGATCTGAGATCTTTTGTGCCTCCTGCTCCTTCTCCAAGGTTCTAAACCTTTTCATTTCTTTTGAATTAAATCAAGAGTTTTACTCTTTCTTTTCAAAAACTGAGAAGTCTTCCACCACAAAACCCATAAAGGGGAACTTGGATCTACCTTTAGATCTCAGAAAGGAGAGATTTTTAGATCTCACATCTCTTGATCATCAAGATCCAGCCAACAGAGGAGGAAGAGGAAGAACTCCTTTCATCAACTAAAACATTTTAGGAGTTTAACTCCATATATTTACATAGATATATATATAATAAATATTTTCTTTCTGAGGCATAGCTTCTGGTTCTGAGACTAAAAGTCCCTTTATCTCGCCAGCGCCCAGCGCTCGAGCGCAAAACGCCCACGTGCCGACACGTGGCGCGCTTGCGCTCAGGCGCACTGCGCTCGAGCGCAAAGCGCCCACGTGCCGACACGTGGCGCGCTTGCGCTCAGGCGCACTGCGCTCGAGCGCAAAGCGCCCACGTGCCGACACGTGGCGCGCTTGCGCTCAGGCGCACTGCGCTCGAGCGCAAAGCGCCCACGTGCCGACACGTGGCGCGCTTGCGCTCAGGCGCACTGCGCTCGAGCGCAAAGCGCCCACGTGCCGACACGTGGCGCGCTTGCGCTCAGGCGCACTGCGCTCGAGCGCAAAGCGCCCAAGTGCCGACACGTGGCGCGCTTGCGCTCAGGCGCACTGCGCTCAAGCGCAAAACGCCCACGTGCTGACACGTGGCGCTTGCGCCTGAGCGTACAGCACCTAAGCGCACAGCGCTCAAGGCGCTGGCCCCACGCATCCTTTGGATGCCTTTTCCCCCCTCTTTCTTTTATATACATATATACATATATATATATATACACATATGTATACATATTTACACACACACATACTCCGCGACACTGTCCCTGTTAGAAAAAAATTTCTAACTGGGCGCTGCCCCGCACCCCGCAAGGGGGCTGCTAGCCCCCTTGACCCCCGGCCCGCTTCCGGGTAGCGGGACCCCCGTAAAAACTCTGCGTGGCTCCCGATAATATCCAAACCCCCTTTCAAAACACAACACACGTACACTGCACATTGAGTTCGCGTGACCATTTTAACCCGTTAATCGGAGGTTCCCTCGCCCCAAAGGCGAGGGGTAATTAACGGCAGCTTAGTCCGCGGCTGCCGGAGATTTGGATCCCCACAATCAATAAACCCTGGCCTATCCTAGGCAGGGTGGATCTGTAGTATACGCCTGACAAGCGCGTGCGTATTCCCATCTCAATGGGGTGACGAATAACATCCTACACCTGGGCTGAAAAAACATATACCAAAAATCCCAAAATACCCCATAGAACAAACTGCAACCAAAATTCCCCACGGCCGAGTCAACTCGGCCACGGAACCGCGGCGGGAGCACGCTCCCGCCGCGTTTCCGCGGCGCTTTGATCGGATCAGTGGACCAATTTTTTGCAGTTTCTTCTAAAAACCCAGAGTCGAATTTTAAAGCATGATTTATCATATTTTGAACAGTGGAAAATTTCGACAGAAAGTTGATAATCCGGGTGTTTTTCGCGACTTTTTTTTCGATCGAATTTCTAGTTACTATGCTAACATGTTAGGTAGTGTTTAACTGGGCACTGATACCACTGTAAGTCCATGCTACCGCTCCCGGTACTTACGGGCTTGCGGAAATGACGAAAAAACGATTTTTCTAGAGGAGGTAACATGGACTCAAAACGGATCTTTGTTAAACTATCTACCTAACAACCTAACTAGGAGTTGTTAATTACTCGGTTAGGGGGTTATACCTTTCTTTCTTGAACTCCTTCGTCTTCAGCTCTTGATGGTGTACGGATCGGCTTCACCCCGTCGTCTCCTTGCGCCGAAGATCGATCCACCCGAAAGCTTCTACCTTTGGCTTCTTCTTTGAACTTTGAAGAAACTAGTTCACCTGGTTTGCTAAACCTTGTGAACTAGAGTGAGTAGAGGAGAGTGTGTTGGGATTTTTCTCTATGGTTCTTGCTTCTCAACACATGAGACAAGTGAACCATAGACTAGAGAGAGCAAGAGGAAGAGGGAGAGCTCAAGCAAGAGAGAGAAAGTAAATGAGAGAATGAGAAAGACTTTTTCTCTCTTGGCTCTCATAATCCAAAGTCCTCATAACAAATAATAGCAATCAAGTATTATGTGATGGTTTAAGTCAAAAAAGCCATATCATTTCATCCACTCATTTTGCACAAGAGAAACAAGCAAGCAAAAGTCTTTGCCATGAAATGATAGCTATTGTCATGATGATGGTCAACTAGTCCAACCTAGTCAACCGGTCTACAAAGTCAACAAGTCAACAAAGTCAACCCCTCAACAACCATGTCACTATAATACTTAATTAATATTATTGTTAATTATATTTCATATTCTCATTAAGGTTTAGCAAAAAGTCAATAGTCAACACTCAACAACCCTAATGAGAACCCCCTGCCTCTGTCTCTCTGTCAACTGTGCATACACACCCGCATCCGCGTTCCGAGGAACATGAATACAAACGAGATAAAACCAATCCCAAAACGTACACTAGGATCTGGCTTAAACCAAATCCCGCTAGTGTTAACTGTCTGGACACTAAACGTGCACAAGTGCACGGGTGTGACCGAACCCTGTCGCAAAACCATGCGACCTGTCGCAAAACCATGCGACCTCTACTCTTTTGCCTAAAGGCGAATAGCTCTCTGTGTGGGACTCTAAAGACTCGACACTACGCTGGCAGTGGGTTTAACCACAGACCGCAAGTGGCACTAGCTGTGCGTAACGTCCCCCAGGTAGATGCCGACAAGAAGGCTGACGAGGCGAAACCCATCTGAACTCCTACTGAGCCTGAATGTGACAGTCTCCATACAGTCCGGTCTGTTCGTCTGATACATCGCATGGCGGGCCTAGGGGGCGGTAAACGTCATTCCCCTAATAACGGTACAAGTCGTGTCGGAGTGAAGCCCAGAACACCCTGAGATAACACTAGAAACCTACCAGTATATCTCGCTTGCCCTGGCCAGGGACTACTCGTGTAATAGCTCTCCTAGACACAGCGCGATGTCAACCCCTAATACCGGGAGAGACGAATCCTGTCTAACCGTCACTGCCTCCAAGTGCTTCGGGACTGCACTCTACTACTACCTGTTTGCACGACTCCTTTGAGCCGTGGTAGGGTAGTAATCTAAGTACAGTGGGAACACACTCGAGGCGAAGTGACAGAGTCAAGTCAGCGGACTAAGCTGTACTCATGTCACCTGGGAACTGATAACTGACGATAGGTATAGTACCAACCAACAGTTCCTGACGAGTCCTGTCCAGTGTACTCGTAACCCAACAAGCACCCGCATACTATCTCCAGTACGACGTACTGATGGCTGTGGGACAGACCATCTCCCACACTGGGATGAGAAGCGCATACGCTAGTCTACTCCGGAGTATCGATGCCCTGTCTCGATAGTCCTGCGACTAGGGACCTGCATAAGGATGTGCTTATAGATTACCCAGCCCCCACTAGTATGACTGCCATCACAACGCTGATAATCAAGCAAAGATCCTAAGGGCTCCACTAATGTGTATAGGTGATATACTAAAAATAAACACATGTACACATTGAAGTAGAAACAAACCAAGTAGCATACTACTATATTGAGCAAGATTGTTTATACAAGGTGAATATCCCAAGCTTCTATTAAGTAATATACAAACTAGTATGATACAGTAATGGCCTCTAGAGCATATACACTAACAACTATTGCGGCCGAACCGCGGCCTCTGCAAGGCATCTCTGTACCAATTTCTCTCAGGTAACTTCTTACTTTCTTATCTCTTACCTCATCTGCTCCAATTAACAAATTTCTGCAGGTTTCTTTTCAAATAATCGCAGCGCGCAAAATAGCAAAATTAAATTGTGCTTGTTTTGATTCTTGTGGTTTTTTGCATAATTAATACGGACATTAAGGGGCAAAGACCAAATTCAGATTAGGTGGGGAGTTCATTACCCTTCCTAAGCCCCGAAAATCGCAAAAATTGCATCCGCATTTACCCCAATTAACTAAAAAAGATCTAGAGATGACTCTAAGGACCGTCGCGCTCACTTAGGACAGAAGAAGACCGTGGGTAATTCATTGCTTATCCACGTTTCTCTTGTGGTGTCTAGGCAAGTGTGTCGAAGGCTAGTGGTTACTTAATTAGGCCCACTACTTACGTAGTGGAGAACCTCCCACTTACCTGGCACTTACCTGGCCATAAGAGAGACAAAGAGGCAGTGGAGGATTTATCCTGCGTCTTATCTTCTGGCAGTTAGGAGCGGTCTAGAGATCTGACCTAGGCGATCCCTAGAATTAGGGTTTTGTGTGCTGCATTTATTGTGTTGCATCATATTTTCAAAAATCCGTCCAATTTTCAAAACAAACACCGCATTCATTCATTCACTACCCATAATTATAAGTCAACGCTGCCACTTGTACTAACCCTTTTTAGTACAAGATAGGCTGGACACGGGATTCTAGTGCCCGTTTAGTCCGCGTATCCTTTATCGACTCCAAAGTCGGTATTTCTCCATTTACTTCTTTACCCACTACCACACCCACACCGATGGATCCACCTCCATCGACTTTCTTTAACAATAATCTGCCGCCGTCCGTTGGTGCGCAGATTCCACCCCGCATCTCTCTCCAAGAGAGGTGATATCCACTGCGAGGTCCTCTTTCGACCTGCTTATCTATTCCACCAGCCAACGGGGATAATTTTGAAATTAAACCCCAATACATCAACCTTTTACCCAAATTCCACGGACTCGAGACTGAGGACGCTTACGTTTTCATTACCAAATTTGAAAACGTATGCGCAATGATGGGTACGTCACAACTTTCAGTGGATGCTATGCGTCTACGACTTCTTCCATTTACTTTGTGCGATATAGCCGAGAAGTGGCTATATAACACTACCGCACATTCAATCACGAATTGGGAAGAATTCGTTGCGGCATTCCTTAAGAAATTTTACCCAATGCAAAAAGACAGCTCGAATCCATAGCGAACTGAATCAATTTACCCAGCTCCCTACTGAACCATTTTCAAAATGCTTTGAACGTTTCAAGGATCTATTGGTTCAATGTCCTCATCACGGCATCCCGAGATGGGATCTTTACCGAATCATATATGAGGGCATTAACCAAACACTAACAGAACCTTTAAAACATGTGTCAAGGTACTTTTATGACCAAGGATGATGGGGAAGCTTGGAAGTTTTTAGAAGAGTTCGCTGAAAAATCACTACAGTGGGAGAGTGGAACCCAACCATTGAATAGGGGTGGCGTACACCAAATAGATGTGTCCATAGGTGTTCGAGCTGAGATGGCTGCAATGCAAAAGAAGCTCGACGCTATGGAACACAAATTTTCTGCAGCCTCCCTAAACCAAATGTCGCTCCCCAAAACTGTATGTGGCTGCTGTTCTGATCCGTCTCATTTAACGGAAGAATGTCCATTAAACTCTGCGTTTCAAGGTTACGAGCATACTAATGCCGCATTTCAAAGACCTAGAAACGATCCATATTCTTCCACGTATAATCAGGGTTGGAGGAATCACTCGAATTTTGCTTGGAACCAACAACAATCTCAAAACACGGTTCCAAGCCAAAATAATTTTCAAAGGGCTCTTCCACCACAACAGCAACCACTTCAACTCACTCAGCACCCCTACCAGTCACAAAATTTCCACAACCAGGTCAACACTTCTGCATAGTCTAATCTTATGCAGTTGTCCTGTTCTGACGAATTCTCTCAATTCACTCAAACCATGAAATCACTCTTGTCGAATTTCATAGAGGTTTCGGCTGAGGTTAGAACTTCCGTCAGTGAGATAAAGAAAAACTCAGCGTCCCAAGCTGAGAGTATCAGATCGATGGAAGCTGAAATAGCACGACTTAAGGCCGAAATGAGTGCAAGAGAGAAAGGGAAACTCCCAGCTCAACCTTTACCCAATCCTGGCTATTCACATCATGTGAATGCAATCACCACATTGAGATCTGGGAGAGTGCTTGACAATCACGTTGGGGAAGAGATTGATGACACTGAAAAATCTATCGATGATACCCCGGCTGAGACCTTTCCTCACACACACGCTTCTAATTCTGACCCCAGTTCTTCTACCCCACACCCTTCTTCTGAGCCTATTCTTCGTTTCCCACAAGGCTCGTCACCTCTGCCCAGTTCTTCTAGTCCACCGAAAACGATCCCCACTCCTATTCTTAGATCGTTTCCACCCACACGATTTTCTCCAGCGTTGGACCCTGATCTTATTTCTCAAGCTCCTTACCCAAATCGATTAAGGGAAAACACACTGAGTCCACAAATGGAGAAGATCACTGAAATGTTTAAACAGGTTAACATCAACATTCCTCTTCTAGATGCTATCCAACAAGTCCCCGCATATGCGAAAGTTCTTAAAGACTTGTGCATTAGAAAGAGGAAGAAACAAATGCCCAAGAAGATATTCATAGCAAAGACTGTAGACACGGCTTTCCCCCAGCAATTACCGAGGAAACGTAAGGATCCTGGCTATCCTACGATTTCCATCTCTATTGGGGAGAAACACATCAACCGTGCTCTACTAGACCTTGGGGAAAGTGTTAACCTGCTTCCTTTCTCAGTCTATGAGCAGTTAAGAATCGGAGAGTTGAAACCATCTCCTTGCACTCTCCAGATGGCTGACCGATCAATCACCAAACTTAGGGGTGAACTGGAGGATGTGTTAATAAAAATCGGGGAATTTATATTCCCTGTGGACTTTATTGTAATTGATACACAGCCTGTAGCGAACCGACGGAATCAATCCGGTGATTTTAGGTCGCCCTTTTTTGGCCACTTCCAATGCAATAATCAACTGTCGTAATGGTTCTATGACCCTATCCTTCGGGAAGAGGACAATTGAGATGAACATTTACAAGTTGGGAAGTGTACCCTCCGAACCTACTGCTCAGGTCTGTTCTGTCGACTTAATGGATGTCGATACCAGCGAATTTGATGATTCTCCTGATACCGATCTTGACTCTTTTCATACGTTGTTGTTTGACCCAACTATGTGTCATACACATACGGACTCTTCCACTGAGATATCCGGGGTCAACAACTAACACCGATTATGAACTGCTTTTAGAGTCTGAAGATCACCCCGCACTTTGTGATGACATTATTCTTCGGGGTATTGATGAAACTTTTGAGGAGATCTTCGCTAATGAACTCGCATTTCTGAATAACACGGGTGTTGAGATGAATCATGCCCCAATCATTGAAATTGAACCTCCACCCCTTCTTCTGAACTGTAAAAAGAATGCGAGCAATCCATCACAATCACTGCATCGTCTCTCCAAAATGAGACGCACACACATCCTATTCCACCACTTACCATTTCCCCACTTCTTCTTCCACCAACCAGAGCACTGCATCGATAAAATTTTTGACTGGTTGGTGTTGACGTTTGGTCTTTGCAAAGCTTGGCATCGACCATTGATTTTTGACCCCCTCATGTGATTTTCAAAGATTAACATTGCATAACTCAAGTTTGGGGGGCGTAATCTGGCTCTTGAAAAGAAATTTTTACAATTTGAGCCAAAAATAAGTTTGGGGGAGGATCTTCACTTAAATATTTTGCCTCCACTAATAAATTCCTCCCAGGCTTACAGGTTTTGTAGATATAGCGGTTGGCAACAGTGAGGAAACTGTTGAAAACAAGTTTGGGGGAGGTTTGTGCTTATTTTCGCATCATTTGCATCATACATTGCATAAGCACAAAACATTTTTTGAAAACCATAAAAATTTAAAAATTTTCAAGAAAATAAAAATATTTTTTGTACATAAATAAGATAATGAAAGTTTAGATAATGAAAAATTACATCCATGAGATTAGAAAAATTTAAGAAAACCAAGAAAATTAGAAGTTTTCGTATACGAACTAGTAATAAGTAGTTATGAGCCGTTGTCCCAAGGGTTAGTAAGATGAAGGAAGTCACTAATCTGAGGATAAAAATAAGTCTGAAAAATAGTTTCTATTCTGGAAGCCAAACATTTTGAACGTTGATACCCTGCTATTCGCACGTACACACGTGTTAAAGCCTGGGATAGTAGATGATACCTTGAAATGCTCTTGTCTTAAAGCCAAAAGTATGAAGGAAATAAAAAAAATGAAATGAAGAAAATAAAAAGTGGTGAGAAAAATGGACACTGGTTTTGTTATCACCGAGGACAATAAAAAATATATAGCGAGGGTGCTTCTTCACCTAGTGCCCTAAGGCCAACTGGTCTGGGAGTTACTGCTATGCCTGAGATGGTGCAAGACGAGGAAAATACACCAAGTAAGCAAGCACAGGAGTAATCGGTCGGTTAGTACCTCAAGAAGTATTAACGGTCGCATGAAAGTGTGTGAGCAATCTCATCTAAATATTCATTAATTAAAAAGTACTGAGGCTGATGGGCAAGAGTATAATAGCTTGAATTGAATTCTCCGGGTGTAGGGATGTCTTTACACACACGCAGGGTTATATGATCGATGTTTGGAAGAAAGATAGGAATGAAGAATAAGACGATGTTTTATTGAGGGAGGACGTGATTTCCGACATCTTTTCATGACCATTAAGATAGGGCTCATGACAACCGAAAAACTAGCTTAGTTGGAAACCCTAATTTTCAAAGACTTTCTTTTACAATTCTTTTCATTAAATGTAATATTCACGATCTTCCTTTTATTATTGGATTTTGTGGGTGCAATCCGCTGAAAACCCTCAGGAGACAACACTCCTCCTACTAGGGGCACCTAGAGGTTTAAAGGCTTGTTGCACGTGCTCAGTGCAATCGTGTTGCCTACGAAAGTGTGCTAGTTAGTTTTTCTCTTTCTTTATTTTCTCCTTCTTTTTAATAAAACAGTTCGCTCGAGACGATCGAAAATAAGTTTGGGGGAATTTGATCAGTCGAAAATAATGTATTTTTTAACACGGCAATTTTCCTATCATTTGCACTCATCTAGAAGTGTTCGGTATTCATATTACACATATTAGCAAATCAGTCGTAAAATATCAGATTGCGTGTGTTAGACTTTTAAACCGCCACTTAAGGGATATTGACTGTATTTTATGGCATCGCATCATCCCTATATTGCGCAACACTTGTCTTGAGAAATTATGCCGGAAATTGCAGGAATAAAGCCAAAAGAAACTGATCAAAAATACGCCAACTCAAAGGCTAAAGATTTGGTAGAAATACAGAAGGCCAAATAAAATTCAAAACATCAGGAAAAGGCCCAAACATCAGCCCAAACCAGCAGAGGAAAGACCAAACCCCAAGCCTCCAACATGGCCGCGGAACCGCGGCCGGAGCCGCCTTGCGCCGCGGTTCCACGGCGGCGCTGCCACGTCAGCCCTCCAACTTTGGTGCAAAAGTCTTCCCTCAGCTCCTACACTTCAGAAAGACACTACAGTTTCCAAAGGGATCTCGAAGATTCTGCCAGTTCAGCAAACTAGGGTTTCTAAGCTTAAACAATCCTAGCTTAAAGCCTAAGCTAAGCTCCTAACAAACTATTTCTAGAAGCTCCTCAACAAACCTTTGGAGGGAAACTTAAACTTCAAATCCTAGATCTAGGGTTTTGGAAAGTCTATAAATAGAAGCCTAGACCTAGGGTTAAACTACTTAGAAAATCTCCACTTCTTCAATCTCTAATCATTAGTTCAATTCTTTATCTTCTTCCACAAGTCTAGTGACAAGACTTGTGCGAAACCCTAACCCTAATTCCAATCAAAATTCAAGATCCCGAGTACCAAATCAAGCAAGAAGCCCTTCAACCTTTTAGGAGCGGAGCCGATCTTCAACAGAGCAAGTGGTCCAAGCCGATCCGCGACTCACGGAGACAAGCGAAGCCAAATCGACAATCGAGTTCTTCCTCTTGTAGTTCTTGAGCGACTGTAATGAAATTATTGATATAAATAAAAGGTGAAATTCTTTAATCTTGTTTTCTTTAAATTCTTGCATCATGATTCGATCTCAATTTGTAATTGTAGTTCTTGTTGTGATGTTTGAGTAAAACTCCGCTCATCGAGGAGTCGAGACGATCAATAGAATGATGATGTAACAACTCTTAAAATGATTCTTGAGTCCTACGAGTCTTGTAAACCCTAGCAAGTTCAAGAATCGATGACCTAGTTTCGTTGCGATGCTTTCTTGATTGTTATCGCTCGAAATTAGGGATCTACGATCGTTTCTTGAATTTACTAGAGGCTAGAATGTGAATGATATCGACGAAACAATAAGGGATAAATGATGAAACCCTAGTTTCACTAGAAATCCCTAATTCTCGTCGATCATCATCGATCTAGTTGTTGGAGATAATGCCCTCAGAGTCAATTATTAGGTCACAGGTACGTGATTGTAATGATTGATGGAGGACCTATCCCGGTAGGACAGTCTTACTCGAGATGATAGTATGCTATCTGGTTTACCTTTATCATCGTGTACTGTTTTAGGTGACCTGACACGTCGCTATTACACGTTGATAGAGCCCCTAGGATTCTTGCTTGACCACCAGCAGTATGAGGGCGATCATATACGTGGGAGCTGGCAGTCTATAAGCATATCCTTAAATGGTCCCTAGTCGTGTGAGTTTCGAGACAGGGCATCGATACTCCATAGTAGACTAGTGTATACAGTCGAGACCCCGACGAGGGGCGGTGGCCGGTCTCACAAGCCACTGGTGTCAGTTGGATCACCTAAGATGTATACAGGTGCTCATTGGGTTATGAGTACACCGGACAGGACTCGCCGGGAACATGCCAGTTGGTCATATACCAGACGTCAGATGGCAGTTCCCTGGTGACATGTGTGCAGGTTAGTTCATCGACCTGGGGATCGTCATTTGTCTTGTGTGAGTTCCCACTGTACTTTGATTACTACCCTACCACGGCTCAAAGGAGTCGTGCAAACAGGTTTTAGTTGGGTACAGTCCCGAGCCACATGGAGGCAGTGAGCGTATCTTCAGGGGTTCGTCTCTCCCGGTATTGGGGGTAAGGTCGTGCTGTGTCTAGGAGAGCCATTACACGAAGCCCTCGGCCGAGGCAAGGAGATTTACTGGTAGGTATTCCAGTAGTATCTCAGGGTGTTCTGGGCTACACTCCGACACGACTTGTACCGCTTTTGGGGGTCTGACTTTTACCAACCCCCTAGGCCCGCCATGCGATGCTCATAGACGAACGGACCGGACTGCACGGATATTGTCACTGACAGGCTCAGTTGGGTGTCGGGGTGAGCTTCCTCATCGACGTCCCTTTTGGTCAATAGCTGGTGGCCCGTCACGTATTGGCATATACCTCTGACGTGCTAGTGGTTAAATCCACAACCATAGTATTGACGAGTCTTTAGAGTCCACCACACTTTCAGTTACTCAGCTTTCGGGCGAAAGGTTGTAGAGACCGTATGGAGATATGGCAAGGTCCGATCAGATACGTGCGGTATTGCACGGATCAGGATCTGACAGTTTGTACTATAGGCCGTATGGTTATATGGCAGGGTTCGATCAGATACGTGCGGTATTGCACGGATCAGGATCGAACAGATATACTAGCCGGTTTTGGTATAAGCCGGATTCTAGTATAGTACAGTGGAGATTTTGTCTCATTGCATTTGTATTTCGGTCGAAATACAGATGCGGGTGTGTATGCACAGTATCGGGGTTTTCCTGTAATTTATTACGGGACCAGTTTTCTGGAGTTGCCAGTTTGCTTTTAGTTTCGGCCGATTTTCTTTGTTCCGTTCATTGGCCGAAGATTGGTGGAGGAGGGTTTATTTGCATTGTTGCAAATAAGCAATTGTGGAGGGGGTCTTTGCAATTTGTTGTATCATGATAGCCATACCTTTTGCCTTGACTTCTTGACTTTGTTTTTCATGATTGCTTGACTTTGTAAATCATCATGGTTGTTGATGATGAGGTTGGTGGTAGGTGGTTGAGTGTGGGTTTTGATTTGGTAATCATTTCCTTTTGCATGATAGTCTTCTCTCTCTCTCCATTGGTTTTATGAGGGGGCTCTCTTATTCTATCACTCCTCTCCCCTCTCATTCTCACTCTCCTCTCTATTATTATGGCCGGCCATGTATAGGAGGGGTTGCCCATTTTTGTAGTGGGGATTTTTGCTCTCTAGTTGATAGAAAAATCCCCAAGTTCCTCCACAAAATTCTTGTATCATCCCTCCACTAAAATGGCACCTCCATGAACCCCAAATGAGACACAAGTTCTACCAGATATTCTACAGCAATTCTTGGGCACGTCGAGTAGCCGGCTTCGTGCCCGAGTTGCCTCGGCATTGAGGTGGGAGCCCGTAAACGATGTAGGCAACGTGGTGCACTTCCGGCGACGAGGAGGAGACGGACGGAGATCCCGCGAGGAGATCGGAGTGGAGATGAAGACCGGAGGACTTGGATCGTCGGTATATCTCTAACCCATCTTCTAGTAGCTTAGACTTGTTAATGGTAACGATCCGGGTGTTTAGTGCGCGGTGGTACCGATTTGCTAAGTCCGCAAAATCAAAGTTATTCACCGTTTCCGCATTCCGGCGTCGGATTGACGACCGGGGTGCCGCCGTGCACTTACAGTGGTATCAGAGCCTCGCCATTAACATAGTCTAGCTTGGTGTAATGTGTTTTTCTGTTTCGATCGATCGAATGTTCCAAAACTGCATTTTAGTTCGAATCAGTTTCTGTTGAAAATTTTTGGTCTCGAAAAATTTTTCAGGTTGTAAAATATTGATGTACTGGAAAATCTAAGAGTTCTGTAAAAATTTGACGAAGTAACTCCACAGTGGGAGCGTGGAAGCGCCGCGCAAACCCCATTCCCGCGGCCCTTCCGCCGCGCACTATTCACATCACTTCACCAAATTTTTTCAGAGGCCTTCTGGGCTTAAAATTTGGGTTTTGGAATATTAAAATTGGGCCCAGGATTTCTGTGAGTGCTACAGTTTTGATTGAGGGCCCACTTGTTAATTTTTGATCGATCGGATATTTTAAACACATTTTTCACAGTATTTACATTATATCTGCGACCGTGAATGTCACTCGATCGGTAAATCCTGTCTAACTGCTATAGCCCGGTTAGACGGATTTGCGAACGTGATTTTCACGTTGATGTTCTATGTTTATGCTGTGATGTTGCGGATCGGTCGTGGGGATAGCCTGGTTGCAATGCTAGTACAGTTGTGGTGGTATTATGTACATTTGATATTGCGGGGCGAGCGTCCGGCATGTGGACTGCCGTCACTGCCTGTTTGTATTATTATTTTGGGACACGACCTGGTTGCGGTCGATGTACCTGTTGTAAGTATATTTTACTTTCTGTACTAGGATTACCCCGCGGAGGGGTGCACGGATAGCCGGGTTCTGGAAGGCAACAAGCCCGCATCTCATGGCATTGAGACGGAGGGGGCTTCACTCTAGGATTGGCGGGCTATTCGCCGCACTCGTAGGGGGTACAGGTTGACCCAGGAGGGGTGCCCAAGTTGCCGGATTCCGTGAAGTGCTGGGTGGTCCATTCACGGTACTGAAAGGGGCTGCCTCGCTTCAGGTTTTGGCGGGTGACTTGCCGCGCCCGTAGGGGTCTAGGATTTCATTGCGCAGGCTATCCACACGACCAGGGGAACGTCGGGTTTCAGCAGTGGCTCTGTGAAACCCGTGGATCCCAGATATCTGTATTGTTCTGTGATGCTGTACATTTCTGTGATGTTGCATTTCTTTTCACGCCTTGAGCGAAATATAATATATTGGTATATATATTAGTAGATGTTGTATATGTTTTACATCCTCGCTAGTCCAGTCCCCGCTCTGTCGTTAGTTAGCTAACCTAACGGGTAATGACGGGACCCAGTGGCGAATGCGGATGACATATACGTACATCAGTATATTTTCGTTCTTTTTGGTGTGATCAATTGATGGGACTGCATTGATTCGGATCAATGCAAGTTAAAAACAAACCTAATCTGATGTTGTTGGAACACTTTTTCAAAAAGCTGTTATTGCAAGGACGTTCACTTTTGTTTTGCATCGAGATATTCAGTTGGAATATCCTGCTCCTCAGTCGATGAGGCAAGGGCCGAGATCCCTTCACCGGGAGTGACCCCTTGGACAAAAAGTTTGCGTCAGGGCATTAACTTCACTATAGCCGATTACTTTTGCTTTGCACCGTGGTATTCAGTTGGAATATCCTGCACCCCATTCTACGGGGAAATGAGCCGAGATCCCTTCACCGGGAGTGACCTCTTTAGCAACGGTTTTTCGTCACTATATTTTAAAAAGCTATCCGTTCCTTCGACGATATCAAGTTCTTTACGTTAAAGGTTTTCGCCAGAAACCATTCGTAGCCCTCCGTCGTTTCATATGGGTAGTCAATAGTATTCAAGCTGTGTTTGTTGGCCAAAGTCAAGGCACAGTGTTTGGTAGCTGTTGGTTATTCATATGCAGCATAGATAGATGCGTTGGTTTGGGACAGTCGTATAGCCTTGTTGGCCAAAGTCAAGGGCTTGTGCGGGTGGATTCGAATCAACCTGGAGAATGACGGGTAGAACTTGACATGTGACTTATGATTTGTTGGCCAAAGTCAAGATCATAAGAGCATGGGGCAGAAATCACATCGGGAGTTTCAAAAGAACTGAAACTTGCCAGATATGCGCATACCTTCTGGAGTGTGATACCGTGAGCGGATTCCGTCACGTTATCATGCGATGATAGTTGGATCCCGATTCCCACTGATGAGTTAGTATACTCCTCGGGTGATCCAGACTAATTCTTCTTTCAGGTTTGGAGGAGAATTTGAGGTACAGTGGGAGGTTTCCAGATTAGATAAATTGGTAACCATTCTGATCTAGGTTAGAGTGCACGCTGAGTGTTTCTTTTCTCTCTCTCTTTGGCAGCGACCATTGACCCGACCCTAAGACTTTGACTCAGAGACCAAGTTGACCGAACCTTCTTAAACACTGGCTTTTGGATTGTCAGAGTTGCAGATCTCATTGCCACTCTTACTTTTACCCTTTTCTCTAGGACACCCCGTATTACTACGAACGTCCACTTCCATTGGACAAAACCATCGTATGGTTAGATACGAACTCGAAAGAATTTATTCGAGGATGGTTTCCGGTTCTGGAGAAAACGGATAGGATTATTCAGTTGTCTTTTCCTTTTACCCTCTCTCAGGTTACGAGTACTCCTTGGTTTAGGAGTAGTACACCTATTACGCAAATTGGATAGTCTTCTTCCAAACCATAGGCTGGTGCCGACCGGTAGGGAATGAAGAAAACCAATTAGCATAACGACGGTGTGCAGAAGGTATTAAGTTAAGACAAAGTAAGGGATTAGTAAGAGGGCAAAGTAAATTGCAACAGATATTCATGACCAAACAAGGTATTTCTTCGCCGATCCTAAAATCACCTTTGAATTTCTCCAGGACACTCCGTATCACTACGAAGATCCACAGTTTATTGGATACTCCATCGTATGGTTATATACGAACTCGAAAGGAACTTATTCCAGTTCGGGGATGGATTCTGGTCCAGGAGAAATAGGAATAAAGTACATTCAGGTGTCTTTTATCTTCACCTTCTCTCACATTGCGAGTGCTCCTAGGATTAGGACAGTACACCCATTATGCTTATTGGATAGTCTTCTTCCAAACCATAGGCTGGTGCCGAACGGTAGGGAAGGAAGAAAACCATTTGGCCTAAAGGGGTGTGCAGAAGGTAATGACTAAAGACATATGAAGGGATTTGGAGAGGTGGCAAAGAACTATACGGTTACAGTCGTGAATCTGGAAGAGGCATTACTAGGAATACCGGG
Organism: Agapanthus africanus; assembly: GCA_030015575.1. Classification (NCBI taxonomy): domain Eukaryota; kingdom Viridiplantae; phylum Streptophyta; class Magnoliopsida; order Asparagales; family Amaryllidaceae; genus Agapanthus; species Agapanthus africanus. Next base: position 112,654,531 of record CM057351.1, read on the forward strand.
ATACCCCATCGAAACATTTCAATGTTTCAGTTTCACTGTGTACTGTTAAACGAAAACTGATTTCCCAGTTAGATACTTGCTCCAGGGTATGTATTTACCAAGTATGATTCTCACATCTGTATAGTCTTACAGATGATGAGTGGGAGTAAGTTATTGGGAATTAGGTGATCATCCTCATTATATCGGGATTCGTTGTAATCGGTGATATTTGAGGAAATCACCTGGGCTGTTTGCCAGTCGGCAAATATTTGGTTTTGAATATCCGCTTTTATGCACCAATTTCAAATTGATATATCTGTACGTTTATTTTTATAGAGTGAGATATACCTTTCTGAAATTATGTCTATGACATTTACCTATATCAGTGGATGGTTAGGTAAGGAGCATTAAACGGCGGTGTAATTCTTCTTAACCATAAGTACAGTTTTCAACCTACGACACACAGTGAATGAGTTATCAGACTCAAGGGACTTATACAGAGTATTGTATGTTGTCCAGGGTCCATCAGGACAGAGGGGTTGGTCCTCGTACTATATTCGGTTTACTTATGACTTCTCTAGTTTTTAGACAAGTGTTTCGAGGAAACACAGGGTCCGAATTTTGAGAAGTTATAGGTATTTGAATAGAGTAGAGAACCAGGTATAGCAAGTATCGGGATTCTTCAAAGTGATCGAAGATGTAGATACTTGTCAATGGTATTCAGTTGATAGTAATGACAAAGAGATTTTCCTTCTCTTTCAGGTTACTCATAATTGGAAGTGTTCCTAAGTTGAGTAACGCTGATCCGCCTCCTTCCATTTAGTTGACATGCGCTGGAGACAGCTGCATGATTTGAATCTGGTTCAATTAAATCAGTGCCTCTGGTCCTATATGGGATATAGAACAGTTCGTATCTTAACGTTGTTAAGGTACGGGGAGTTGTCCGGTTTATGATTAAAACCACACAGTGGACAACTCAAGGCACGTTTCTGTAATGGCTGTTTGTGGGTTGACCCAGGCTATGACAAGGGTTGACTTTCCACCATCTGGATGAACAATAGCGATATTGTTCTAGACTCGCCACAGTTTTATTAAAAATGGATTTTTTCAGAAAACAGTAGTGGGAGTATGGTAGAACTGGAAGTAATTCCAGAACCACAAACGATTACTGAAGATTTGATAAGGAACCTAAAGATTCAATCTGAATTGACATTCCATTGACCACTCCGCAGATAAGGTGGGTAACTTCAGGCACCCGAGAGGTACTCCGGTAGCCTCAAGGACGGTGACAGGGAAGTTCTTGTTTACCCACAATTACCATTGCTGTTGTTCCAGGTTACGAGACCCGGCAGGAGGATGAGTATAGCGTCGTTCTGAACTCGCTTTAGAAGTGTACGTCTATATGACTCTGCCAGAGGGTTGTCGTAGTCAGTGGGAGCAGCGGAAGCATTGGTGGACAGGTAGCTTATGTCTATTTATAGACTAAAGCAGATGTAGCGGAGATAGATCATCTATTTCTGACGTGACAGTCATGGGTTTGACTTCATCAGAATAGGGGATGGATCTGTTGAGAAGGTAGTAGGGTGTGATATCCTGGTATTTGGATGACATACACAGAATAGGAAAAGAAACTCCTATACTACAATCGGTTATACTTTGGTCGTCACACAGTGGTTTCTCCACAAAGGAAATGGATTTTGTATCAAACATACTGGTTACTAGATCTATGGTTTTAGATCTAGATTTGGGTGGTTTCCCAATCAGGGTACTTAGACAGCATTCTAAGAGTATTTAGAATGGACGACTCCTGGCACGGTAGTGTACCTGCAGGTGATGGAGTCACCCTCTCCAAAGGTGTCTTACAGACTGAAGGGGAGAGGGATGTGCATGATTGGCAGATCACTTGCTCAGGCAATTGAGTCAATCATGAGATGTCAAAGTACCACACCAGATGTTGTTTTTGCACTAGATGCAATAAGTTGACATTGATCCAATCCTGGAGAAACAGTCGGAAGCAGTTTTAGAACATAAGTGGATGTTCTAGGGATATGATAGCGACAGCCTCATTCAGGAGACAGTTATCATTCCAGGCTTCCAAGGTGACATGGACGACAAGGAGGTTGTCAGAGTTATAGTTTTCCCTATGACGAGGGGCAGTATTTTGGACAGGTGGTCCAAGGCAATACTGAGGGAGGCATGGCGCAGGATACTGATTAAGTTCAGTTGACGATACAGTCTAAGAAGTTTGGATTTGGAGTTCATTTATGAGCTATGTCCCATCAGACATCCAGACGCATTCTAAGACAGGTATTGCTCTTTTCGGGAGATGGGTTTTCTCCGCGAACTTGAGATATAGAGAGACATAGAAAGAAACAACAAAGCGGATCCACTCACTGAGGCTATTCCTCGAACACAATAGTTTCGCAAACGAGCTTTGTGAGACTGACTAGTAGAGGAGTTGGGTGTTCGGTATCACACGGGCTGTGAGTATGCGACATCGCAATAATTAGCCTTGAGTGCAAGTGGGAGATTGTTGGAGATAATGCCCTCAGAGTCAATTATTAGGTCACAGGTACGTGATTGTAATGATTGATGGAGGACCTATCCCGGTAGGACAGTCTTACTCGAGATGATAGTATGCTATCTGGTTTACCTTTATCATCGTGTACTGTTTTAGGTGACCTGACACGTCGCTATTACACGTTGATAGAGCCCCTAGGATTCTTGCTTGACCACCAGCAGTATGAGGGCGATCATATACGTGGGAGCTGGCAGTCTATAAGCATATCCTTAAATGGTCCCTAGTCGTGTGAGTTTCGAGACAGGGCATCGATACTCCATAGTAGACTAGTGTATACAGTCGAGACCCCGACGAGGGGCGGTGGCCGGTCTCACAAGCCACTGGTGTCAGTTGGATCACCTAAGATGTATACAGGTGCTCATTGGGTTATGAGTACACCGGACAGGACTCGCCGGGAACATGCCAGTTGGTCATATACCAGACGTCAGATGGCAGTTCCCTGGTGACATGTGTGCAGGTTAGTTCATCGACCTGGGGATCGTCATTTGTCTTGTGTGAGTTCCCACTGTACTTTGATTACTACCCTACCACGGCTCAAAGGAGTCGTGCAAACAGGTTTTAGTTGGGTACAGTCCCGAGCCACATGGAGGCAGTGAGCGTATCTTCAGGGGTTCGTCTCTCCCGGTATTGGGGGTGAGGTCGTGCTGTGTCTAGGAGAGCCATTACACGAAGCCCTCGGCCGAGGCAAGGAGATTTACTGGTAGGTATTCCAGTAGTATCTCAGGGTGTTCTGGGCTACACTCCGACACGACTTGTACCGCTTTTGGGGGTCTGACTTTTACCAACCCCCTAGGCCCGCCATGCGATGCTCATAGACGAACGGACCGGACTGCACGGATATTGTCACTGACAGGCTTAGTTGGGTGTCGGGGTGAGCTTCCTCATCGACGTCCCTTTTGGTCAATAGCTGGTGGCCCGTCACGTATTGGCATATACCTCTGACGTGCTAGTGGTTAAATCCACAACCATAGTATTGACGAGTCTTTAGAGTCCACCACACTTTCAGTTACTCAGCTTTCGGGCGAAAGGTTGTAGAGACCGTATGGAGATATGGCAAGGTCCGATCAGATACGTGCGGTATTGCACGGATCAGGATCTGACAGTTTGTACTATAGGCCGTATGGTTATATGGCAGGGTTCGATCAGATACGTGCGGTATTGCACGGATCAGGATCGAACAGATATACTAGCCGGTTTTGGTATAAGCCGGATTCTAGTATAGTACAGTGGAGATTTTGTCTCATTGCATTTGTATTTCGGTCGAAATACAGATGCGGGTGTGTATGCACAGTATCGGGGTTTTCCTGTAATTTATTACGGGACCAGTTTTCTGGAGTTGCCAGTTTGCTTTTAGTTTCGGCCGATTTTCTTTGTTCCGTTCATTGGCCGAAGATTGGTGGAGGAGGGTTTATTTGCATTGTTGTAAATAAGCAATTGTGGAGGGGGTCTTTGCAATTTGTTGTATCATGATAGCCATACCTTTTGCCTTGACTTCTTGACTTTGTTTTTCATGATTGCTTGACTTTGTAAATCATCATGGTTGTTGATGATGAGGTTGGTGGTAGGTGGTTGAGTGTGGGTTTTGATTTGGTAATCATTTCCTTTTGCATGATAGTCTTCTCTATCTCTCCATTGGTTTTATGAGGGGGCTCTCTTATTCTATCACTCCTCTCCCCTCTCATTCTCACTCTCCTCTCTATTATTATGGCCGGCCATGTATAGGAGGGGTTGCCCATTTTTGTAGTGGGGATTTTTGCTCTCTAGTTGATAGAAAAATCCCCAAGTTCCTCCACAAAATTCTTGTATCATCCCTCCACTAAAATGGCACCTCCATGAACCCCAAATGAGACACAAGTTCTACCAGATATTCTACAGCAATTCTTGGGCACGTCGAGTAGCCGGCTTCGTGCCCGAGTTGCCTCGGCATTGAGGTGGGAGCCCGTAAACGATGTAGGCAACGTGGTGCACTTCCGGCGACGAGGAGGAGACGGACGGAGATCCCGCGAGGAGATCGGAGTGGAGATGAAGACCGGAGGACTTGGATCGTCGGTATATCTCTAACCCATCTTCTAGTAGCTTAGACTTGTTAATGGTAACGATCCGGGTGTTTAGTGCGCGGTGGTACCGATTTGCTAAGTCCGCAAAATCAAAGTTATTCACCGTTTCCGCATTCCGGCGTCGGATTGACGACCGGGGTGCCGCCGTGCACTTACACTAGTATCAATTCATTGAAGGATAAGAATACGACATCGTGAGATTACATCACATCTATAGATCCGATCGATTCCTACGAGCCTCATTTAGATTCTTGATATTTGGTTGGAAAAATCATAGAAACTCAATTCTCGATTGTTTATCATTTTCTTGATTCTCGATTAGAATAGTGACACTTGAATCCATCAATAAAATCATGAATCATGTTTTCTTTTCTTTTCTATTAACTTTTCAATTCAAACAAATCAAACATACAAACGATTACACTTTCCCAGTGGACGATCCGCACTCGCTAACGATCTACATCCGACACCGTAGTTGATTGCGGTCAAAATATTTTTGGTTGTGATTTCTATATAATTTCCAACATACATAATCCAAAATCTTATTCAATCAAATGGCGCCGTTGCCGGGGATCATTTGATTTACACACACATCCTAAAACGTTTCAATCAATCATATATACATTAAAGTTGTGCTCATGTGAGAAAAAACCTAAAGTGAACAAGTGTTAGTAAATGTAAACTAGTATATCAAATATACAATTATATAATAAATTATTAAATCAACACTTGACTTAATAATCCGGTCATATCACATATAACCGACTAATATCCAGTGTATCGACTTATCGAATCAACACTTGATTCGATAACCCGGCTATATCATATATAACCGACTGATACATAAAGTTACGAGAATAGAATACGGTATCACATACACGCATTATTCTCGGTCCTGCACATATCACATACGTGCACCTATTTCGTTTTGCCTGAGCCAGTAAAACCTCTATGTAGGACTCTAAAGACTCGTCAATACGCCGGCAGTAGGTGATGATCACATCAAACACCCACAAGCTGTCAGCGGTAATAGCTGGACGTAACGGCTACCCGGGTATTGAGCGATCAGAAGATCAGCAAGCAAGCCCGCTCCAACTCCTGTAAAAGCCTGCCGGTAACACTTCCCGTACAGTCCGGTCTCCTCGTCTGATATGTCGCATATCAAGTCTAGGGGTGGTAAACGTCAGACCCTAATAACCGATAAGTCGTGCCGATGTGAGGCTCATAACGGGTCGAGAAACTACTGGTAACACTTACCAGTAAATCTCTAATCAGCCCTGGCCAGGGACTTCCCTGTTACGGCCAATCGAGCACTGCGCAACATCAACCCCCAATACCGAGAGAGACGAAACCCCTCCTATCGCTCATTGCCTCCATGTGACTAGGGACTGTACCCAAAAACCACCGTTTTGCACGCCCTCATTGACGTGGTAAGGTGGAAATCAAAGCACAGTGGGAATCATACAAGACTCTATGACGATCTCGGGTCTATAGACTAACCTGCACAAGTGTCACCAGAGAACTGCCATCTGACGTGAGGTATAATACCATCTGGGAGTTCTCGGCGAGTCCGTCCAGTGTACCCAGTCTCCACTGAGCACCCGTATACCATCTCTGATGTCAAACACCAATGGATATAGGATCATCCATCGCCCATCTCATGGGTCGAGAAGCGTATACGCTAGTCTACACTGGTATATCGATGCACCGTCTCGATACACCTATGACTAGGGAACTTGAAGGATGTACTTATGGACTACCATGTCCCCACTAGTATGATCCGCATCATAGTCCAGGTAGTCAAGTACACATCCTAAGGGCTTTACGAACATGTAACTATAAGACAGTATAAAGAGACAAGTATACATGTTAAGATAAAGTGCAACCAGATAGCATACTATCATGTCGAGCAAGAAAGTCCTCTCTATATATGTCCAAGCATCCAATATAATATACATCATCTGTACAATACTGGCCTCTAGGACATACATACAACTAACAATCTCCCACTTGCACTAGGGCCAGCTGTTGTAGTATCGCATACCAAGCATCCCGAAGAGTCTCTCAAACTGTATCTGGGGAATGGCCTTCGTGAGTGGATCCGCAGTGTTGTTCTTCGTGTCAACCCTCCTGACCTCGATCTCCCGGCGATCAACTATCTCCCGGATCAGGTGATACCGCCTCAGAATATGCCTGGATCGCTGATGGGACCTGGGTTCCTTGGCCAAAGCCACTGCTCCATTGTTATCACAATTCAAAGGTATTGGATGATCAATGGATGGAACCACTCCAAGTTCAGTAATGAACTTCTTGATCCAGACAGCCTCTTTGGCAGCATCATTAGCAGCGATGTATTCAGCTTCCATCGTCGAGTCTGCCACGGTTTCCTGCTTGGAACTCTTCCAGCTAACCGCCCCTCCGTAAAGGGTAAAGACAAATCCCGACTGCGACTTAGAGTCGTCCTTATCACTCTGGAAGCTCGAATCGGTAAAGGACTCCACTTGGAGTTCTCTGTTACCACACACCAAGAGCATCTCTTTAGTCCTTCGCATGTACTTGAGAATGCTCTTCACAACTGTCCAGCGACTCTCTCCAGGATCAGCTTGATACCTGCTCACTACACTTAGTGAGTATGCTATATCGGGTCTGGTACATAGCATCGCGTACATGATAGAGCCTACTGCCGAAGCATAGGGTATCCCTTGCATGCGAGCTCTTTCCAAATCAGTCTTGGGAAACATCTCTTTGGAGAGAGTGAGCCCTGAGATCGTGGGTAAAAACCCACGTTTAGACTCTTCCATACCAAACCTCTTTAGTATGGTGTCAATGTACCTGGATTGGGACAATCCCAATATCCTTTTAGATCTATCTTTATAGATCATTATTCCCAGTATGCAGGAGGCATCACCAAGATCTTTCATTGAGAATCTTTGTGATAAGAAAAGCTTGACCGATTGCAGCATAGGAATGTCATTTCCTATCAAGAGTATGTCGTCCACGTACAATACGAGGAAGACAACCTTACTCTCTGCCACCTTCTTGTAGATACAAGGTTCATCTACGTTTTTGACGAAATCAAACTCTTTGATAACGACGTCAAAGCAGATGTTCTAACTCCGCGATGCTTGCTTTAATCCATAAATGGATTTAAGCAGCTTGCACACCTTCCCGCTGCTCCCACTATCTACGAAGCCCTCCGGCTGAGTCATGTACACGCACTCTTCTAAATCACCGTTTAGAAAGGCGGTCTTAACATCCATTTGCTAGATTTCGTAGTCATGATATGCAGCGATGGCAAGCATGATCCGGATGGATTTAAGCATAGCCACTGGAGAAAAGGTTTCGTCATAGTCCATACCTGGTATTTGACGAAAACCCTTTGCAACAAGTCTAGCTTTGAAAGTCTCCACTTTCCCATCTACACCAAGTTTTTTCTTAAAGATCCACTTGCTCCCAATGGGTTTTACCCCTTCAGGAGCATCTTCCAAAGTCCATACTTTGTTGGTGTACATGGATTCCATCTCGGACCGCATTGCATCCAGCCATTTCACTGAGTCCCCAATTGTGATGGCCTGCTCGAAGCTAGTTGGGTCATCATCAACCATGATGCAATCCTCGCTCCCACCGACCATGAGAAAACCGTAGTATCTCTCAGGTGGGTGAGAAACCCTACTAGATCGGCGGAGAGGCTGAGGTTCGTTGGGAACTACCGAATCCTCCGGTTCCACTAAATCTTCAGTTTGAGTTTGTGTAGCCGGAATTTCTTCCAGTTCTACCCCGTCGCCACTAATTTCTTTTATAAGAAATTCCTTTTCTAAAAAGGTGGCATGTCGAGAAACAAACACTTTTTGTTCCTCAGTATGGTAGAAAAGATATTCATGTGAATGTTTGGGATATCCTACAAACTTGCATAGAACTGACCGTGCCTCGAGTTTGTCCGGATTTTACGTTTTGACATAGACCAGACAACCCCATATCTTAACTCGTTTAAGACATGGTCTCTTCCCACTCCATATCTCATATGGTGTGGTAGGTACAGATTTAGATGGAACTTAATTCAATAGGTATGCTGCTGTCTCCAGCGCATACCCCCAGAAGGAAATAGGTAATTCAACTGTGCTCATCATAGAGCGCACCATATCTAATAGGGTGCGGTTCCTCCGTTCAGATACACCGTTGTGCTGTGGTGTATATGGAGGAGTCAGCTGAGAGAGAATCACATTCTCTTTTAGGAAGTCCAGGGATTCATTGCTCAAGTATTCACCTCCTCGATCAGATCGAAGGATTTTAATACTTTTCCCGGTTTGGTTATCGACTTCTTGTTTATATTCTCTAAATTTCTCAAAAGCTTCTGATTTTTGTTTCATCAGGAACACATATACGAATCTAGAGATATCGTCAGTGAATGTAATGAAGTACGCAGAACCATTCCTGGCATGTGTAGACATGGGGCCGCATACATCATTATGTACCAGTCCCAAGTGTTCCGTAACTCTCTCTCCGTGTCCCGTAAACGGAGTTTTGGTCATCTTGCCTTTGAGACATGACTGGCAAGTGTCATAAGATGAAAATTCAAACGGATTCAAATATCCATCTTTATGCAACTTAGCTAGTCATGTCGCATTGATGTGACCCAGTCTACAATGCCATAAGAAGGATTCGTTCATTTCTGAACTCTTCCTCTTGTGTGTGTTTGTTATGCTCAGAACTGTTGATTGATTTAGAACATAAATGCCATTGCACAACGTGCCTGATCCAACCAACTTTTGGTTAAGGAAAATGTTCATAACATTATCCTGTAATAAAAAATTATATCCCTCTTTACTCAACAAAGAAACCGATATAATGTTGCATATCAGGTTCGGCATGTAATAGCATTCGTTCAGAATCAATGTATTACCAGTTGGCAATACAAAGTGATATTCTCCGACGGTTTTAGCTGCAACAATTGCACCATTTCTAACTCTTATGTCTTTATCACCTTCTCCAAGTTCTCTACCTTTCCTAAGCCCATGTAACTGATTACATATATGGGATCCTGACCCGGTATCAAATACCCAAGACGTAGAGGAAATGGAGAAACAGTTCTCTGTAACGAACACACCCGAAGAAAATGCATCAACATGTACTTTCTTCATTCGGGTGGCATGGGAATCCTGGTATTCCCCTATATCCTGTTCAGTCCTATAACTCTTATAAGAAAGAACGGAACCAACGTTCCCCAGCACAGTATAACATGCAGGTTCGGTCAATACATCCATATTATCATCTTGATTAAGGAATGATATGGTCGCTACCTGGAGAGAGAGAGAAGAAAACACTTTAGCGTATGCTCTTGCAAGATCATATTGGTTATTATTTTATCTAATCAGGATGGCTCCCACTGTTTTTATCAAATCTTCCTTCAAACCCTAAAAGGAAAGACTAGCCGGGATTAATTACACCCTACAACTTCGCCAATCTTTCCTCCAGGCCAGTGTCGGTACTTTGAGGGAGGTTCCCCGTGCTTTCGCACGGACCTAATTAAAGTAAACCTCGTTTTCCTAGAGGCGTAACCCCGTTGACACCTTTCTAGACACCTACTTGATCGGCTAATTGTCCTGTGTAAAACTCTCCCAGGGGTAACAATTACTCGCAGTGGGTATCGGGATCCAACTATCTCATAGAAGGTATGCAATCTCATTGCAAATTTCAACACTTGAAATTCCCGATAATATTTTGCCCCTAACTCCTATGACCTTGACAAAGGCCAACAAATCATAGGATGCTAGTCAAGTTCAACCCATCATTTCTTGATTGAATCAAACCCACCCGCACGACCCTTGACAAAGGCCAACAAGGTCGTACGACTACCCCAAAACAATCTGCATCATATGCATAAACAGATAAGCACCATTCAGCTACCGCACACTACGCCTTGACAAAGGCCAACAAACGCAGCACGAATACTAAATAGTTCTTATCTAAAATGACGGAGGAGGGCGACGACAGTTTTTTTCTGAAAACCTATCGCGTAATAAAATTGATATCGTCGTAGAATCGAGTGAATTTTGAAATGGAGTGATTTTGAGGCTTTCAGTAGTTTTGCTAAAGAGGTCACTCCCGGTGAAGGGATCTCGGCTCTTTCCTTATGGAATAAGGTGCAGGATATATCATATACATCACTATGCAAAGCAAAACTCCAAAAGCAATCAAAAGCAAACCGAGTGTTGTAGCATCTGCCAGTTTTGCTAAAGAGGTCACTCCCGGTGAAGGGATCTCGGCTCTTTCCTCATCGAATAAGGTGCGGGATATTTCATATATATCGCTATGCAAAACAAAACTGTAGCTACCCTTTTTGAAAATTTTGATTCTACAACATCTTTTAGGTTTCTTTTCTTTCATTAATCACATTAATGAAGTCCCATCATTTGAGTCACATAAACATTACAGATAAATACGACGTAACTTATGCCATCCGCATTCGCCTCCATGTCCCCTCGTGCACCGTTAGATTAGGTAACTAACGGCAGAGCGGGGCAGGGCTAGCACGGGTGTAAAACATAAGTAACGCCTATATAATATATCATATATACTATATACAGTATTTATCACAACACATCACATGATCACATCACAGATATCGCAGCAGAAGAAACATATGAAATATTGGATATACTAAGACGTCCGTGTTTTATTTTGAGCCTCTATAAAACACGGATTCCACAGTCGCGATGAATAGCCAAACCCACACCCCTAGACCCCTACGAGAGCGGCAAGCAACCCTACCAATTCTAGAGTTAGGAGACCCGGACTCGACTCCTCGAGTTGGTCTCCCACTGGACTCTAGAACCCGGTTACTTGTGCTCTCCTCCTTGGGTCTATCCTAGTGCGGAAAAGTAAATAATATACAAAAGGTGACATCAACCTCATCCCGGAAGTGCCCCGATAAAAGAATATTACATACATTTAATTTTTCATGAATGAAAATAAAAACTCTCATCTCACATAAAAAAAACCTGGCTATTCAGAACGTGACGATCAAATATAACATATCCAGCAACACATAATATCACATGTCATCAACGTAAGTAAATATGCGCATCCCAATTATCGTTGACATATAGCAACGAAACCGGCGATATCACATATTACACTTACGGTCACAGAAAAGAAAGTGTAAAACTACAACATTTGGAATCCACAGTCTCTTTAGACATCGTAAATCCGAAATATCACATATTTCGCATTTCATGCCTAACTGTGTGAATTCCACATATTGTATCACATTCCAGATATATAGACGGTATTAAACTTTCCGATCGAATAATCAAATACCCAAGATTTCCTAAATAGCTCAACACTTGAGCGGAGTTCAAAAATTTCAGAATACGTCACAGTAGCAACGGTCCAGCCGTAGAAGGGTCAAGCCAACGCCTCACATGTGGCACGCCGTACTGCCTCAAACCCTAAGGTTCAAAAGGCAGTTCAAGACGGTCACATAATTGAGTTAAGGTTTGTTGTCTTCTAGAGGGTCCATCGCGTCACATGCACGTTTTTCCGAAAGATTTAAACCCGAGAAAAATTCAACACTTGAATGTTTTTCGTGCCGGGAAAAATTGAGTTAATGATATCCATTCGAACATTTTAATACTTTCTAAATTATCCGGAATAAAAAAACAAAATTAAATTCACCCATCGAATCGACGATTACAAAATAAACCCTAAAATACTCAACACTTGAGTTAATTTAAAAATACCCAGAAAATACAAATAACAGAGATAGAAATTACAGTGAAAAATTTAGTGCATGCTTCCTCATTACAGCCGCGGATCCGCGGCCTAAGGGAGGTACGGCCGCGGTTCCGCGGCGGTTTGTATGGATGGTGCGCTCAAATTTCACCGTAGTTCTTAGAAATCCCTGCTGAATTTTTTAGGTATTTTTAATTCTGAAAAAACCCAGTTTTTAAAAATTGTACAGAGAGGGGGTTATCATGACGTGTTCGGGTTCGTTCGGAGTTTTAACTTCGTTAACACGTCGCCTAATGTTCTAGCTAGGCTCTGATACCACTGTAGGGTTACTAGGCACTCTAACAAAGGTTAAGGAAGCATCAAACATGCCCGTTTAAAATTTTAGCCGTGCCGAATACCCTAAGCAAGATCGTTACTAGAAAATTAGGGTTTCATATGCAAGTAAACTATGTTTACAACTAAGTGAATACGATATACAACCTTTGTAGATCGGTCCTTCACTTCTTTAGCTCCTTGTTGAAGTCCCTTCGCTGCGATCGTGGTTCTCCCGGACCCTTGCATGGCTTCACGAGGCGAAAGACACGTCCTTGCTTGAAGTCTTCGAGGCCGAAGATGATCTACGTCGAGGGGATACCAACTCAAGCTTCTACTTCACTAACTTGAAAATTAGTGAAGCAAACACCCTAAACTAAAGTGCTAATCTAGTAGAGGATGGAGAAATAGGAAGTGGGTTCTCTTTAGAATTTTATTTCTCACAAGCTTTCTCACTTTTGATCAAACCCTAGCAAGCTTTTTTCTTTTATCAAAATGAAGAAGAAGATGAACTAAAGAAAGAGAAGAGGATAATGATCAAGTGAGAAGGCTAACCATGGTGAGTGAGTATCATATACTAACTCTTGTAGAGCCATAACCATGGCTAATTGATTATGGTTGGGTTAAGAAATATCCATAGTAAAAACAAATTTAGTGGAATTAGTCAATGCATCCACAAGCTTCCACAAGCTTCATGCATTGTGCTAATCCTCCACTAATTTTGTATTTACTTAAAATATAAAAACCCAACATAATCTATAGCATGGTGTAAGTCTCATACACCCAAGTCATGTGTATCATCAACCATGATACAATATTAAAACACATTTTTAATATATATCATATATACATTAAAGTTGTGCTCATGTGAAAAAAACCCTAAAGTGAACAAGTGTTAGTTAATGTAAACTAGTATATCAAATATACAATTATACAATAAATTATTAAATCAACACTTGACTTAATAATCCGGTCATATCACATATAACCGACTAACATCCAATGTATCGACTTATCGAATCAACACTTGATTCGATAACCCGGCTATATCATATATAACCGACTGATACATAAAGTCACGAGAATAGAATACGGTATCACATACACGCATTATTCTCGGTCCTGCACACATCACATACGTGCACCTATTTCATTTTTCCTGAGCCAGTAAAACCTCTATGTAGGACTCTAAAGACTCGTCAATACGCCGGCAGTAAGTGATGATCACATCAAGCACCCACAAGCTGTCAGCGGTACTAGCTGGACGTAACGGTTACCCGGGTATTGAGCGATCAGAAGATCAGCAAGCAAGCCCACTCCAACTCCTGTAAAATCCTGCCGGTAACACTTCCCGTACAGTCCGGTCTCCTCGTCTGATATGTCGCATATCAAGTCTAGGGGTGGTAAACGTCAGACCACAATAACCGATAAGTCGTGCCGATGTGAGGCTCATAACGGGTCGAGAAACTACTGGTAACACTTACCAATAAATCTCTAATCAGCCCTGGCCAGGGACTTCCCTGTTACGGCCAATCGAGCACTGCGCAACATCTGTTAGTTATATGTATGCCCGAGAGGCCATTACTGTACATTGGATGTATATTGTAGTGGATGCTTGGACGTATATAGGTAGGACTTTCTTGCTCGACATGATAGTACGCTATCTGGTTGCTCTTTATCTTAACATGTATACTTTCTGTCTCTCTGTTACATGTTGATAAAGCCCTTAGGATGTGTACTCGACTTCCAGAACTATGATGTAGATCATACTAGTGGGGCCTGGGTAGTCCATGAGTACATCCTTTAATGTTCCTAGTCGTGGGAATATCGAGACGGGGCATCGATATTCCAGAGTAGACTAGCGTATATGTTCTCGACCCATGTGATGGGCGATGGATGATCCCATATCCATTGATGTTTGACATCGGAGATGGTATGTGGGTGCTCAGTGGAGACTGGGTACACTGAACGGACTCGCCGAGAACTCCCAGATGGTATTATACCTCACGTCAGATGGCAGTTCTCTGGTGACACTGTTACAGCTTAGTCTGTTGACCCGAGATCGTCATAGAGTCTTGTGTGTCTCCCACTGTGCTTTGATTTCCACCCTACCACGGCTCTACTGATTCGTGCAAACAGGTGGTATTTGGGTACAGTCCCGATTCACATGGAGGCAATAAGCGATAGGAGGGGATTCGTCTCTCCCGGTATTGGGGGTTGATGTTGCGCTATGCTCGACTGGCCATAACTGGAAATCCCTGGCCAGGGTTGCTGTGATATACTGGTAAGAGTTATCAGTAGTTTCACGCTTGATATGGACCTTACATCGGCATGACTTATCGAGCTATTGGGGTCTGACGTTTACCACCCCTAGGCGAGATATGCGACATATCAGACGAACAGACTATTAGTGTATATGCCCTAGAGGCCATTACTGTATCATACTAGCTTGTATATTACTTGATGGAAGCTTGGATATTCACAGTTGTATAGACAATCTTGCTCAAAATTGTAGTATGCTACTTGGTTTGTCTCTACTTCAATATGTGCATGTGTTTCTTTTAGCATATCGCTTATATACATATTAGTAGAGCCCTTAGGATCTTTGCTTGATTACCAGCGTTGTGATGGTGGTCACACTCGTGGGGCTGGGTAATCCATAAGCACATGCTTATACAGGTCCCTAGTCGTAAGACTATCGAGACAGGGCATCGATACTCCGGAGTAGACTAGCGTATGCGCTTCTCATCCCAGCGGGGGAGACAGTCTGTCCCACAGTCGTCAGTACGTCGTACTTGAGATAGTATGCGGGTGCTCGTTAGGTTATGAGTACATTGGACAGGACTCTTCGGGAACTGTTGGTTGGTATTATACCTATCGTCGGTTATCAATTCCCAGGTGACATGAGTACAGCTTAGTCCGCCGACTTGACACTGTCACTTCGCCTCGAGTGTGTTCCCACTGTACTTAGATTACTACCCTACCACGGCTCAAAGGAGTCGTGCAAACAGGTAGCAGTTGGGTGCAGTCCCGAAGCACTTGGAGGCAGTGACGGTTAGACAGGATTCGTCTCTCCCGGTATTGGGGGTTGACATCGGGCTGTGTTTAGGAGAGCCATTACACAAGTAGTCCCTGGCCAGGGCAAGCGAGATATACTGGTAGGTTTCCAGTGTTATCTCAGGGTGTTCTGGGCTACACTCCGACACGACTTGTACCTCTATTAGGGGACTGACATTCACCGCCCCCTAGGCCCGCCATGCGATGTATCAGACCAACAGACCGGACTATACGGAGATTGTCACATACAGGCTCAGTAAGAGTTCGGATGGTTTACCTCATCGGCCTTCTTGTCGACATCTACTTGGGGACCGTTACGTACAGCTAGTGCCGCTTGCGATCTGTGGTTAAACCCACTACCACCATAGTGTCGAGTCTTTAGAGTCCCACACAGAGAGTTTCCCTGCATTGAGCGAAACGTGTAGAGGCCGTATGGTTTTACGGCAGGGCTACGATCACTTACGTGCACTTGTGTGCGTATGATGTTCGGGCAGGCAATACTAGTGGGCTTTGGTTTAAGCCAGATCCTAGTATTGCACAGATGGATTTGATTTGTCTTCTGTGAATTCGCATTCTACGGAATGCGGATGCGAGTGTGTATGCACAGTTTTGAGGAGCGATGAAGGAGGAGGTGCCCCATTAGGGTTTTGGCAATTGGTTCGGCCAAAACCGTAATGTGGCACACTCATTAGGGTTTTGACAATTCGTTTGGTCAAAACCGTTATGAGCCGGAGACATTGTTTACTAATCCTTTTAGTGATAGATTAGTGATGGCTAATTGCATTGACCATTTGACCACTTAGACCTCTCTTGATTTTGTTGACCCGTTGACCGTGTTGACCATTGACCTTCAGGAGAGATCTACACTCTTCTTTCATTTTCTTTTTAATTCTTGAGTTATGATAATGGTCAATTCAATGTGCCATCAATTTTATCATGATAGGATTAGTAATGATGATTTTGGTGTATTATTGCAACCATGGTTCATTTCATTTGGGTTAATCTTTTCATTATTCTCTTCTCATTCTCTTTCTTGAAGTGAGAAGAAAAAGAAAAGCTCCATGGTTGCTAAGTTTCTCCTTCTTTTTCCTCCTCTTGATCTCATCTTTTGATCTCATGTGTTGAGAGAAAAAGATCCCACAAAGACAAACACATCCATACATCTCCTCTACACATCCTAGGGCTTCTTGACTAGCAATCTCTTTGCCCTAGTTGCCTCGGCTCGAGGTGGAGCTCGGTGTACATCTCTCGGGTGGATCGTCTTCGACTCAAGAAGGCCGCGGAGGTGCCCAAGGTCCGGATTGACGCTTGGATGGACGAGCGGGACAGCGGAATGAAGACCCGAAGGACCGGTTCCGTGAGGTATACTTTCTACAGCAAAGTAGTTAAAACCTCTAGTAGTTTACTAGTTTCTAGTTTAGCCAAGATCCTTGCTTTTGAGTCCATGTTGCCTTAAGCCAAAATGTTTGTTTTTTCGCCGTTTCCGCCTCCCCGTAAGAACCGGGGTGAGCAACGTGGACTTACAGTGGTATCAGAGCCTGGCTAAATATAAACTAGTAAGTTAGCAAAGTGTTTAGAATATCGATCGGAAAAAAGTCGCAAAACACGTCCGCAAAACCTTAAGTTTCTGTCGATTTTTTTACTGCTCAAAAAGTGATTTAAAATATATGAAAAATCGTCTCAGGGTTTTGTAAAAACACTGCAGAAAAATGATCCAGTGATTCGATCAAACCGCCGCGGGTCCGCGGCAATAATATGATTATTGCCGCAGTTCCGCGGCCGATTTAACTCGGCAGTGGATCGGGTTTTGTGCAGTGTTTTAGTTTGGCTGTTTTGGGATTTTTAAGACATGTTTTTTCCACCCAGAATTTCCAGGGAGAAAATTGACTTTTGGGGTGGTTATAAATCCGTATTTTGATTGATATTCCGTACTCTTTGGCTAATGAATATTTTCTGTGATGTGATATATGTATTGAACGTCCGCTAATCGCTATACGTCGATTAGTGGGAGTTATACATATCTGTGATCTGTAATGTTGATGGTTTGTGTATATGAACTCGGTGGATTGTCGCGGATGAATAGCCGGGAATGGGTGTGAGATGAGAGCTTCTTTTTCTTTCATTCATTGTAAATTTTGTAAATTGATGTAATATTATTTGTTTGGCCGCACAACCGGGTCGGGGTTGTAGCCGTCATTATATAATTTCTTTTTACTGTTTTTGCTCCTAGGTTAGACCCAAGGTGGGGTGCACAAACTACCAGGTATCTCGAAGTGCCGAGTGGCCTACTCACGGTGTTGAGGGAGGTTGTTTCGCTTCGGGTACTTGGCGGGTAGTTTGCCGCACCCGTAGGGGTCTAGGGTGGGGTTTGGCTATTCATCGCGACCGTGTAATCCGTTTTTCGTTGCAGGCTTGAACGAATCGCGGATTCCTAGTATATCCAAAGTGTTCATCTGTGATCTGTAATGGCTATCATTGCTATATATCTATATATAATAACTATTTAGGTGTTGCTTATGTTTTGCATCCACGCTAGTCCAGCCCCCTCTCTGTCATCAGTTAAGTAACCTAACGGGTGATGACGGGGCCCCGTGGCGAATGCGGATGGCATAAGCTTACACCATATTTTGGTTGTTTTCTGCAATGGTAGGATTAAATGATGGGACGCATTGGAATTAATGCAAGAAAATAAACCAAGTAAAAGTCGTTGGAACACTTTGAAAACCACTCGGTTCTTTTCAAAAACCAGCATTTTAAACGCGGAGCTTGAACCACTCCTTTTAAAAGCTATCTCGTTCCATCGACTATATCAAGTTCACTACGTTCACGGTTTCGCCAAAACCATTCGTAGCCCTCCGTCGTTTCATATGAATATTCGACAGTATTCAAGCTGTGTTTGTTGGCCTTAGTCAAGGCACAGTGTTTGGTAGCTGGTGGGTATTCATATGTTGCATAGATAGAATGCGTTGGTTTGGGACAGTCGTATTGCTTTGTTGGCCATAGTCAAGGGTATATACGGGTGGGTTCAAATTAACCTGGACAACGACGGGTAGAACTTGACATGTGACTTATGATTTGTTGGCCCTGGTCAAGGTCATAAGAGCATGGGGCAAAAATTCACATCGGGAGTTTCATAAGTACTGAAACTTGCTAGCGCTGCATACCATTTGGAGTGTGATGATTCTGGTAGGATTCCTTCGGTTTTATCACACGATGATATTTGGATCCCGATCCTACTGTGAGTATATGCTACTCCTCGGGAACTCTTTCACTTAACGATCAATGCTATAAACCAAGTAGGTGTCTAGAAAGGTGTTAGCGGGGCTACGCCCACAGGGAAAAGAGGTTACTTAATTAAGGAACTTCGCGAAAGCATTGGAAAACCTCCCTCGAAGTACCAACACTGGTCTGGCTGAACGGTTAAGCAAGTATTGTACGGTGAGATTGATCCTGACTAATTCTTCCTTTATGGTTTGAGGAGGGATTCGAGAGACAGTGGGAGCCATCCTGTTTAGATAAACTAAAAAACAATCTAAACTTGCAAGAGCATCATGCTAAGTGTTTTCTTCTCTCTCTCTTAATTGCAGCGACCCAGTGACCGCACCTAGGTTACATCTAGATAATAAAACGACTGAATCTGACTGTTATGACTGGCAATGGTCTGTCCAGATGTCCATTGCCCATGACAAGCTGGGACACCTCTTGACTGATCCAACCCCTGCCGTCTCAGGTCCAGTTTCCCCTGTCACGGATATTGATATCCGTAGGACATCGGAAGAAGACTGTGCGAAAGCCAAGTACCTCGTGTTAGCTTCAGTTGATGGTGTATACCAGAGGCAACACGAGAAGATGGACTCAGCTTCTATCTTCCTCCATAACAAAGATTCATATGGAGAGCAATCTCGTATCGCAAGATATGAGACCTCGAACGAATTGCTTCCAGCGAGGTTGGCTATCGGGTCATCTGTAAGGGGCAACGTCCTTACAGAGACCAGCTCTTTCGAGCTCACGGACCTGAAGACCACGTTGAAGAACGGGTCAGATGCTGACTTAGTTCAACAGTCTCTACCTACAACCCTAAAGGAAACCAGGGAAGTAGAAAGAAAGGGAAGGGAAGAAGTTTTGGGAATGGATGTAGTAAAAGAGGGATGTTCCTATTGTTACGGGAATGAACATGGGCAGAAGGATTGCAGGGCTTGCAAAGCCAGTAGCCAGAATTCGAAGCATGTTGTGGCTTCGGCTTCGGGTGTGTTTGTAATAGAGAACTGTATGTCAGTTAACCCTACTTCCTGGGTATTGGATACCGGATCAGGATCTCATATCTGTAATTCGTTACAGGCTCTGAGAAACCGTAGGGTTACCAGGAAAGGTGATATGACTCTCAGGGTTGCTAACGGAATGAGCATGTATGCTGTATCCATAGGGGAATATTATCTAGGACTGACAATTGGGCAGATATTGATTCTGCGTGACTGTTTTTATGTACCAGGTGCGACTTGTAACATCATATCTGTATCCTTACATTCTAAAAAAGGATATGATTTTACTTTTGTAAGCGATGTAGTAAACATCCACCTAAATCAAGTACTGATTGGGTCAGGTACATTGAAATACGGTATATACATTTTGAATCAAGCTCAAGTCTTCAGTGTCCAGAACATACTTAAAAGAAAGTCTCCGGAAATAAATCAGGCTTTCTTATGGCATTGTAGACTGGGTCACATTAATGAGACACGGTTGACAAAGTTATATAAAGAAGGATACTTGGATCCGTTTGAGTACCAGTCTTATGCCACTTGTGAATCTTGTCTCATGGGAAAGATGACAAAGACTCCGTTCACTGGACAAGGAGAAAGAGCGAGCTCTTGGGACTCATACACAGTGATGTGTGTGGTCCAATGTCTACACATGCGCGAAGTTGTTATTCATACTTCATTACTTTCACAGATTATTTCTCTAGGTATGGGCATGTCTTCTTAATGAAGTACAAATCCGAGGCCTTTGAGAAATTTCAGGAATACAAGAATGAAGTTGAAAAACAAACAGGCAAAAGTATCAAGACACTGAGATCTGATCGAGGTGGTGAATACTTGAGTGCCGAGTTTCTGGGCTTCTTAAAAGTGAATGGAATTCTCTCTCAGCTTACTCCTCCATACACACCACAACAAAACGGTGTATCGGAAAGGAGGAATCGAACCCTATTGGATATGGTTCGTTCCATGATGAGTAAGGCTGAGTTGCCGCGATCCTTCTGGAGTTATGCACTAGAAACAGCTGCATATCTTTTGAACCAAGTTCCTACTAAGTCAGTGCCTACCACACCATATCAGATGTGGAGTGGGAAGAAACCCAGTCTTAAACACATTAAGACATGGGGATGTCCAGCTTTTGTAAAAAAGCAGCATGGGGAAAAGCTCGAGGCACGTTCAGTACAGTGTAAGTTTGTGGGATACCCAAAGAACTCCAAGGGGTATCTTTTCTATTACGCAGAGGAACAAAAGGTTTTTGTTTCTCGTCATGCCCGCTTCTTGGAAACTGAGTTTTTGGAAAATCAGATAAGTGGGAGCGCAATAGAACTGGAAGAAATTCCAGAACCATGAGTTATTACTGAAAGCTTAGTAGAACCAGAGGGTTCGAAAGAACAGGACATTCCTACGCCACTCCGCAGGAGTAGTAGGCAGTCTCATCCGCCCGAGAGATACTACGGTTTTCTCATAGACGGGGATAGAGAGGATTGCACTATGGATTATGGTGAACCTACTAGCTTCCAGCAAGCCATTCAGAGCGGTGACTCGGTAAAATAGCTGGATGCAATGCGGACCGAAATGGAGTCCATGTACACCAACAAAGTTTGGACTTTGGACTTTGCTCCAGAAAGGGTAAAACCCGTAGGCTGCAAATGGATCTTCAGAAAGAAGATTGGTGTAGATGGGCAGGTTGAGACCTATAAAGCCAGACTTGTTGCAAAGGGTTTTCGTCAAAGACCTGGTTTGGACTATGACGAGACCTTTTCTCCAGTGGCTATGCAGAAATCCATTCGGATCCTTCTTGCCATTACTGCCTTCCACGATTATGAAATCTAGCAGATGGACGTAAAGACGGCTTTCCTAAATGGAAATTTGGAAGAGTGCGTCTATATGGATCAGCCAGAGGGATTCATTCAGAGTAGGAGCAGCAGTAGAGTGTGCAAGTTGCTCAAGTCCATTTATGGACTTAAGCAGGCATCGCGGAGTTGGAACATCTGCTTTGATGATACTGTCAAAGAATTCGACTTTATCAAAAACCCAGATGAACCATGCATTTACAGTAAGATTGTAGGGAGAACTGTAGTATTCCTCGTCTTGTACGTGGATGACATTCTCCTAATAGGAAATGATATTCCTATGCTACAGTCAGTCAAAGGATTCTTGTCGCAGAGGTTCTCCATGAAGGACCTGGGCGATGCCAACTACATTCTGGGGATCCAGATCTATCGTGATAGATCTAAGAGGATGTTGGGACTTTCACAGTCAAGGTACATCGACACCATACTGAAAAGATTCAGTATGGAAGATTCCAAGCGCGGTAATTTACCGGCTTGTCACGGGATCACCCTCTCCAAAGAGATGTCTCCCAAGACTGATTTGGAAAGGGATCGCATGTCTATTATACCCTACGCTTCTACGGTAGGCTCTATAATGTATGCGATGTTGTGTACCAGACCAGATGTAGCATACGCATTGAGCGTTGTAAGCCGGTATCAGTCGAACCCAGGGGAGAAACACTGGATAGCGGTAAAGAACATTCTCAAGTACCTGAGAAGGACTAAGGAGATGTTCTTGGTGTATGGCGGAAAAGACCTCCAGCTCGAGGCCTTTGCTGACTCCAGCTTCCAGAGTGACAAGGATGACTCCAAGTCCATGCCGGGTTATGTCTTTACCCTCAATGGAGGGGAGGTTTGCTGGAAGAGTTCCAAGAAGGAGACCGTTGCAGACTCAACTATGGAAGCGGAGTACATAGCTGCTTGCGATGCCGCAAAGGAAGCTGTCTGGATGAAGAAGTTCCTCACGGAGCTTCAGGTGGTTCCTACCATTGTTGATCCAATACCGCTGTATTGTGACAACAACGGCGCTATAGCTTTAGCGAAGGAACCCAGGTCCCATCAGAAGTCCAGGCACATTTTGAGGCGGTACCACCTGATCAGGGAGATCGTAGATCGCCAGGAGATCGAGGTGAAGAGAGTAAATACGGAGAATAACACTGTAGAACCACTCACGAAGGCCCTACCCCAGACTCAGTTCGAGCGGCTGATCGAGATGATAGGTCTTCGATACGCCAGTACATGGCCTTAGTGCAAGTGGGATATTGTTAGTGTATATGCCCTAGAGGCCATTACTGTATCATACTAGCTTGTATATTACTTGATGGAAGCTTGGGATATTCACAGTTGTATAGACAATCTTGCTCAAAATGGTAGTATGCTACTTGGTTTGTCTCTACTTCAATATGTGCATGTGTTTCTTTTAGCATATAGCATATATACATATTAGTAGAGCCCTTAGGATCTTTGCATGATTACCAGCGTTGTGATGGCGCTCACACTCGTGGGGCTGGGTAATCCATAAGCACATCCTTATACAGGTCCCTAGTCGTAGGACTATTGAGACAGGGCATCGATACTCCGGAGTAGAAAAGCGTATGCGCTTCTCATCCCAGCGGGGGAGACGGTCTGTCCCACAGCCGTCAGTACGTCGTACTTGAGATAGTATGCGGGTGCTCGTTAGGTTACGAGTACACTGGACAGGACTCGTCGGGAACTGTTGGTCGGTATTATACCTATCGTCAGTTATCAGTTCCCAGGTGACATGAGTACAGCTTAGTCCGCCGACTTGACACTGTCACTTCGCCTCGAGTGTGTTCCCACTGTACTTAGATTACTACCCTACCACGGCTCAAAGGAGTCGTGCAAACAGGTAGTAGTTGGGTGCAGTCCCGAAGCACTTGGAGGCAGTGACGGTTAGACAGGATTCGTATCTCCCGGTATTGGGGGTTGACATCGCGCTGTGTCTAGGAGAGCCATTATACAAGTAGTCCCTGGCCAGGGCAAGCGAGATATACTGGTAGGTTTCCAGTGTTATCTCAGGGTGTTCTGGGCTACACTCCGACACAACTTGTACCGCTATTAGGGGACTGACATTCACCGCCCCCCTAGGCCCGCCATGCGATGTATCAGACCAACAGACCGGACTGTACGGAGATTGTCACATACAGGCTCAGTAGGAGTTCGGATGGGTTTACCTCATCGGCCTTCTTGTCGACATCTACCTGGGGACCGTTACGTACAGCTAGTGCCGTTTGCGGTCTGTGGTTAAACCCACTGCCAGCATAGTGTCGAGTCTTTAGAGTCCCACACAGAGAGTTTCCCTGCATTGAGCGAAACGTGTAGAGGCCGTATGGTTTTACGGCAGGGCTACGATCACTTACATGCACTTGTGTGCGTATGATGTTCGGGCAGGCAATACTAGTGGGCTTTGGTTTAAGCCAGATCCTAGTATTGCACAGATGGATTTGATTTGTCTTCTGTGCATTCACATTCTACGGAATGCGGATGCGGGTGTGTATGCACAGTTTTGAGGAGCGATGAAGGAGGAGGTGCCCCATTAGGGTTTTGGCAATTGGTTCGGCCAAAACCGTAATGTGGCACACTCATTAGGGTTTTGATAATTCGTTTGGTCAAAACCGTTATGAGCCGGAGACATTGTTTACTAATCTTTTTAGTGATAGATTAGTGATAGCTAATTGCATTGACCATTTGACCACTTAGACCTCTCTTGACTTTGTTGACCCGTTGACCGTGTTGACCATTGACCTTCAAGAGAGATCTACACTCTTCTTTCATTTTCTTTTTAATTCTTGAGTTATGATAATGGTCAATTCAATGTGCCATCAATTTTATCATGATAGGATTAGTAATGATGATTTGGTGTATTATTGCAACCATGGTTCATTTCATTTGGGTTAATCTTTTCATTATTCTCTTCTCATTCTCTCTCTTAAAGTGAGAAGAAAAAGAAAAGCTCCATGGTTGCTAAGTTTCTCCTTCTTCTTCCTCCTCTTGATCTCATCTTTTGATCTCATGTGTTGAGAGAAAAAGATGTCACAAAGACAAACGCATCCATACATCTCCTCTACACATCCTAGGGCTTCTTGACTAGCAATCACTTTTCCCTAGTTGCCTCGGCTCAAGGTGGAGCTCGGTGTACATCTCTTGGGTGGATCGTCTTCGACTCAAGAAGGCCGCGGAGGTGCCAAGGTCCGGATCGACGCTTGGAGCTTGGATGGACCAGCGGGACAGCGGAATGAAGACCCGAAGGACCGGTTCCGTGAGGTATACTTTCTACAGCATAGTAGTTAAAACCTCTAGTAGTTTACTAGTTTCTAGTTTAGCCAAGATCCTTGCTTTTGAGTCCATGTTGCCTTAAGCCAAAATGTTTGTTTTTTCGCCGTTTCCGCCTCCCCGTAAGAACCGGGGTGATCAACGTGGACTTACACAGACCGGACTGTACGGTAAGTGTTACTGGTTGGATTCACAGGAGTGTGAGCTGGCTTGCTCGTCGATCTTCTGATCGCTCAATACCCGGGTGGCCGTTACGTTTAGCAGACCGCTTGCGGCTTGTGGGTGTTTGATATGATCATCACCTGATGCCGGCGTATTGACGAGTCTTTAGAGTCCTGCACAGAGGTTTCCTGGCTCAAGCGAAACGAAATAGGAGCGCATATGAGATATGTGCGGGACCAAGAATAATGCGTGTATGTGATACCGTATTCTATTCTCGCGATGAATGTATCGATTGGTTGCATGTGATATAACCTAGTTATCGAATCGAGGATTGATTCGATAAGTCGATACATTGGATATTAGTCGGTCATATGCGATATGACCGGGTCGTTAAATCAAGTGTTGATTTAATGATTTAATGTATAATTATATATTAGATATATTACTTTACATTAACTAGTATTGGTTCACTTAAGATGGATTTTCTCACTTGATGTGCACATTGTATATATGATATAGTTTTGTGCACTAGATTGTATCATGTTTGATGATACATGCAAACTTGGGTGTATGTTTACTTTAAACCATATTTAAGTGAATGGTTAGGGTTTTGTTATCTTTTCTTGATTATTTATTTTATTTATTTACTTTAGGGCAAGAAACAAAATGGTTGCTTCTTTTGTTCTTTTGTTGAAGCTTCATGAAGCTTTGACCATTTTTGTTCCTTTCCTAAACCTAACCATTCACCTAACTTTAGTTTATTCTCTACACTTGTTAAACTAACCCAAGGTTGCATAATGATAAGAATCACATTATTTTCTATTATTCATAATTCTTATCATATTCTTTTTCTTCTTCTTCAAGAAGAAGAAACCTTGCAACCTCTAATGGTGTCATGATAAAAAGAGTGAGAAATCCAATTCTAAAGTGAAACCGCTTCCTATTTCTTCATCCTCTACCACTTGCCATGTAGTATAGGGTGTTTTCTTCACAAGTTTCATGACTTGGTGAAATTGGAGCTTGATCTTGAGTTGCCTCGACGTAGATCATCTTCGGCATCGAAGTCGACGACCTAGCCCGCCCATTTCTCCGATGAAGCCGACGCTAGAGTCCGGGATCCGATGATCGCAGCGAGGGGACATCGTCACGGAGCTAAGGAAGTGGAGGACCGGATCTACAAAGGTTGTATTTTCCGTTCACTCTTAGTTAAGTTGTTAACTTATATCGTTTTCGCCTATCCTCTAGTTAACGATCTCGCATTAGGGTTTCTCGGCACTTGTAAAATTTGATTTTGGCATGTTTGATCTGTTGTGGAACCTCATGTGTGTGCCTAGGATCCCTACAACATCAACCCCCAATACCGGGAGAGACGAAACCCCTCCTATCGCTCATTGCCTCCATGTGACTCGGGACTGTACCCAAAAACCACCGTTTTGCACGCCCTCATTGACGTGGTAAGGTGGAAATCAAAGCACAGTGGGAATCACACAAGACTCTATGACGATCTCGGGTCTACAGACTAACCTACACAAGTGTCACCAGAGAACTGCCATCTGACGTGAGGTATAATACCATCTGGGAGTTCTCGGCGAGTCCGTCCAGTATACCCAGTCTCCACTGAGCAACCATATACCATCTCTGATGTCAAACACCAATGGATATGGGATCATCCATCGCCCATCTCATGGGTCGAGAAGCGTATACGCTAGTCTACACTGGTATATCGATGCCCCGTCTCGATACACCTACGACTAGGGACCTTGAAGGATGTACTTATGGACTACCATGTCCCTACTAGTATGATCCGCATCATAATCCAGGTAGTCAAGTACACATCCTAAGGGCTTTACCAACATGTAACTATAAGACAGTATAAAGAGACAAGTATACATGTTAAGATAAAGTGCAACCAGATAGCATACTATCATGTCGAGCAAGAAAGTCCTCTCTATATATGTCCAAGCATCCAATATAATATACATCATCTGTACAATACTGGCCTCTAGGGCATACATACAACTAAAAGGTAGTCTATCTTGTTTGAGCGCGGTGTAGAGGCAGTCGTCGGCAGATTGGCAGATTTTATGCGACAACCGGGTACAGTTCGAGTTCACGCCGATCGGAGGACAGATTGCGCATGTTCGTGCACGCCTACAGTTGCTTGACCATATACATGAGGCACAACACAGTGATGACCGATGTTCAGAGATCTGGACACAGATTGGACATGGCAGATTTTCCGAGTTCGTGATCGATGATCAGGGGATACTACGATTTGGGACTAGACTGTGCGTACCAGATGCTGAGGGACTACGGCATGAGATTTTTGAGGATGCACATCGCTCGGTGTATAGTGTTCATCCAGGTTCCACCAAGATGTACCACGATATGAGGGATGTTTACTGGTGGGACGGAATGAACAGGGACATTGCAGATTTCGTGTCGAGATGCCTGACTTATCAGCAAGTCAAGGCTGAACATCAGAGGCCCGCGGGAGAGCTACAGCCGTTACGCATTCCGGAGTTGAAATGGGAACAGATTTCTATGGACTTCATTGTGGTTCTACCCAGGTCTAGACGAGGGTATAACTCTATTTGGGTGATCGTGGATCGTTTGACGAAAGCGGCTCACTTCCTACCGGTGAAGATGACTTTTGGATTGGCTCAGTATGCCCAGATTTACATCGACGAGATTGTACGACTGCACGGAGTTCCGACATGTATCGTGTCCGACAGAGGCACCTAGTTTACCAGCCGACTATGGCATAGGCTTTAGGAGGCTTTGGGCACCCGCTTGAGCTTCAGCACAGCATTTCATCCGCAGACCGACGGACAGTCAGAGCGGACTATTCAGACTCTCGAGGACATGCTCAGAGCGTGCGTATTAGACTTCGGAGGTAGCTGGGATCATCATTTACTCTTAGTAGAGTTCTCCTACAATAACAGCTACCAGGAGACTATTCAGATGGCACCATTTGAGGCTCTTTATGGGAGGAGATGCAGATCGCCCACCTGTTGGACAGAGCTCAGTGAGAGAAGTATCTTAGGGCCACAGATTGTTGAGGAGACGACCGCGAAGAACCAGTTGATTCGCAATAGGATGAGAGCAGCCCAGAGTAGGCAGAGATCTTATGCGGACCGTCGTCGGCGCAGACTTGAGTTTTCTGTTGATGATCATGTTTTCTTGAGGGTCTCCCCAATAAAAGGTATGATGAGATTTGGGAATAAGGGGAAGCTTAGTCCCCGATATATGGGCCCCTTCAAGATCCTCGAGCGTGTTGATGCGGTTGCGTATCGGTTAGCCCTTCCGCCCAGTTTCCCAGATGTGCACCCCGTATTTCACGTTTCGATACTCCGCAAGTATCTTCATGATCCTTCGCATGCGATTCAGCACCCGACGATCCAACTTGAGCGCGACCTTTCATATGCAGAGCAGACGGTGATTATTTTGGATCGACAAGTGAAGAAATTGAGATCGAAAGAGATACCGTCCGTCAAGGTACTTTGGCGTAGTCCGAGCAGCGAGGAGGTCACTTGGGAGACCGAGAGCGAAATGAGGAAGAGGTATCCCCATCTTTTCGAAGGTACATGTAGTTAGATTTTTAAATTCGAGGACCGAATTTCTTTAAGGGGGGTAGATTGTAAAGCCTTGAAATTCGTTTAGGATGTTTTCACGTTAACTAGCAAGTGTGCGTGTTTTTCACAAACACGGATATCTTATTTTTCCTTCTTGGCTAGTGATAATTGTGTTGTGAAGTGTGTGTGCGTGTCTATATATATATATATATATAATTATAGGGTTATTAATTATATTTATATCGTGTTTACCCTAATTGGAAAATTTTGTGTTAGTTTACACATGCACACTTAGCACATTTTGGTGACTTTGGTTAAAAAGTGTTATCATGTTAACCCTTTTCTTTTCTTGCATGGTTGATAATTTATCCCCACCCTTTTAAAATCAAGTCAAATCCTTTTTAAAATTCAAAAATCCAATTAGAAAAGAGGCATGGTGGTTAGGTAGGAAAATTGACTTTTAATTGACCATTCCTTCTCTCTTCTCTCTCTCTCTTCTCTCATTTTTCTGCACTTCCTGCAGAATTCCTGCATAAACCCTAGCCTTTTCTTCATCTTCTCTTCTCCTTTTCACTTCTCTTTGATCTCTACACAAAACCCTACAACCCTTTTTCATCATAAAACCTTGGGAAAAATGAGCTTTTGAGGTGTTTGGTGGTAAATCTGCACACTTGAGGAAAGAGCTGGGACTTTTTGGTATTTTTAAGGTATTTTTAAGGTATTGATTCATGTTTAACACCCTTTTTCCTATATCTTGTAGTATTTCTATAAAAATATCACTTTTTTGTGCAATTTTAGTGTTATTGAAGGGTTTTTGTGATGATATGTTAAAATTAGCATTTTTAGGGCTTGATTAGCTTGGTAATGTGATATTAGTGTGGTTTTAGACTTGGGTTTGTTTCAGATTTCACAGATATACCCTAATGTATCTTTTTAGTGCAAAATGTGATTTTTAACTTGAATTTGGGCTCTGTTAAATCTGCTGCTACCCTAGTTGCTCTAAATAAATCTGTAATTACTGTAGCATGTATATGGGGTATAGAGTGCACACACCAAACCCGGGGGCCCACCTCCCTACCCAGGCCGCCGGAAAAAGTGTTCTGGCCGCAAATTGCGGCCAGATGGGTGAGTTGGGGGTTAGGCAGCAGGAGTCTGCTACTATGTGTAATCCTATGGTATATATATTTTTGTAATATCATTTCTGTATAAAAACCTGGAGTTAAATACCTATTTTCCGTATTTTAAAATCTTCGCGACACGCGTGTTACGTGTGTGGGTTTGGGGTGTTCTGCGTATCGCGACGCGTCGGGTTAGCTTCAGGCGCATAATCACACGTTTTAGCATATCGCGCACACACGCGCTTGGTTTGCGACACGGGTTTCTAGTGTGACTTTGAATGTCGTGTTTTTGTACATTTGAGCTTATGTGTGATATTCTGTGAAATTCTAGGTTCGTAGGCAAGTGCGACGGACGCCGCGAAGAAGGGGAAACAAGTCGTCGGTTATACCTAGCGAGAGACTACGGTGAGTAGATTTAACATCTACGGGGATATCGCCTGTATGGCGTTATGCGTCAGGGCTGATAGGACCTTATAGCTACATATTGCATTTACCTACATGGCTACTGTTAGTTACACACCGTATTCCCTGATATATGTATATAAACTTAGAATTGATAGAACACCACACTATTACTAACGGTTCATGTTGCACGAGCATTAATCTGCATGTTACACACACACCGTTAGTAATTGCCATGACACTCACTGTAGAATTTCCATGATCATTATACTGTAGTTCATTTCACATATGATTCGACATGATTTTCATAGAAATTGGGAGCCGCATGATGTCTTTGAAAAACTGAAACTATTTTAAAAAGCGGTTTCTCCCTTGTACCTATATTATGGCTTGATGTACATAGCACATCACATTTGATTTATTCATTGGTGTTGGATTTCATGTGATTTCTGGTTTTGAGGACCGTGGGGTTATTTAAGAAAAGATGCACTATTTGAAAACCCGGTTCCTCTTGATATGATATTTTGGTGCGTCCACCACGCGTTTTCTCGGTGCTGAGACGTGTGTTTGAAACCCGATTCGAGGAGTTGGATAATCCATTTGCGGGTTCGTGGTGGACCCGGTATGGTTCCCCGGGGCGAGAAATGTTTTTCGTGGAGTAGACGATGAGCCTGGCAGGGTGGCGAGTACCTACCGGTGATTGGTTGGACCTGGAGGTTATCCGGAGGATACTGACCAAAGTCGAGAGATGGATGCGGGATGATCCATACTGCCGGGGCCGAGGGCCGATACCGCAGACGGAGCCCGTGGGCTGATCCGGACTGACGAAGCCCGATATATGAGGATTTGCGTGTCGATGCTGGACACGAGTATTTTTATGATATTTTGAGTGCCGGTGATGGGCACTCGTGATTCTCAGAGATTTACAGGATTTGAGGGCCGAGGAGAGTGACGGCGCCTGAGTTTATTTGGGATTTGGGTGCAGTGTTGGGCACCGATTATTTTTTCACGTTGATATTCCGTGTAGATGTTATTTATCCCATGCTCAGCATTGATTACTATGCATTTCATCCTGTAGTTATTTTACCTGACAGAGCACTTGCATGATTATGCACATAATGCTTATCGCATATAAACTTATCTGTTGGCATTTGATAGAGTGGCGCAGCACGTGCATGCTCGCGATTACCTTTATATGTTATCTCTATTCACGAGTTGGCAACTCACCCCCGTTGTGCCACAGTATTTGCAGGTTGCCCTTCGGAGTAGTCGCGGCAGGCTGTCTTCTTACACCCTTTGGCTACAGATACCACTACAGTTGGTGCGAGAGCTGTCTTGCTGTAGGTGGGTTGTGGTATCTGGTTACTTTTATTGTACACACTTTTGTATCTAGTATTCTCCATCTACCAAATATGTACTGGACTTAGAGACAGTGTGAGGACGATGATGTATATTATTTGTATTCTGGTGTCGAGCTCGTGGGAGCCGACTTTATATATGCAGTTTTATTATTCTGTGATGTTTTTACTTATCGCTCATTTCTTCGCTACGGCGTCGTATATTACTCTGGAGATGATGGTTTCCGCCGTTGGGCGTGATTGCTCCCGTTTGGGAATGCTTTATTTCATTATATATCATTTTCACTTATATCCTGTTTGTACCCGATTTCGTGGTTACTTTTATAAAGGAAATGCTGCCAAAATTATTTAAATGATGACTTAACTTTAAAAGAACTTTATTGAACTATTTAAGGTTTTCTAAATGTTTTTAAGTAAATGTTTTCAACACCCACTACTTTTAAATGGTTTTGATTTCTGGGTTCGGCTTACTTAGTCGCGTTACGCCTGTAGACGTTGCGTGGTTAAGTGTCGGTCACGAGTTGAAAGATTCGGGTCATGACAGAGAGTGTTATACCTCACAATACAAGTCCTTCGGGTCTTCTCCATTGTCCTCCTCTTCATCGTAGGCTCCGAGGATCGATTCGGACCGTAGCTTCCTCGTCGGCTTCCTCAAGTCAAACACGATCCACCCGAGAGTCTATAGTCCGAGCTCCCATCTCAAATCTGAGATAACTAAGGCACCTAGTTTGCTAAACTAGATGACCTAGGTGATGTAAAGAAAGAAGATGAATTTATTTATCTCTTGGAACACTAGTTTACTCAACTCATGAGACCTTAAGGGTTGAGAGGAAGAAGAAGATGGAACTTGAGGAAAGAGAAAGTATTTTCACAAATGATAATTATGATGGCTCTCATGATATAACCATGAGCATGTCAAGTAAAAATATCTCTCCTAAAATATCTAGTGCTAAAAATATCTCGCAAAATATCTAACTCAAACTATGCTTGAATGGTCAAACCAAGTAGCCATGCTTAAATTATCATATATCAATATAACAATATATTTCCTCCACCTCATAATTGTTTTAATTATATAAATAATCAAAACCCTAATGAGGTGTCTCCTTCTATAAGCATTCTTGAGTAATTACAAGAATGCCCCTCTCAGCTATATATACATACCCGCATCCGTGTTCCGAGAAAAACGAATACTAAGAGACGAAACTAATCCATACATATAATACTAGGATCCGGCTTAAACCAAAGCCCACTAGTATTATCCGCCCGATCATCATACGTGCACAAGTACACATACGTGATCGAAGCCCTTCCATAAAACCATACGGTCTCTACAACTTTTGCCCGATGCAGGGAAACTCTCTATGTGGGACTCTAAAGACTCGACAGTACGCGGGCAGTGGGTTTAACCACAAGCCGCTAGCTGTACTTGCTGCACGTAACGGCTGCCAGGTATTTGTCGATAAGAAGGCCGATGAGAAAACTCATCCGAACTCCTGCTGAGCCTGAATGTGATAATCTCCGTACAGTCCGGTCTGTTCGTCTAAGAGTATCGCATATCGGTCCTAGGGGCGGTAAACGTCGGACCCCTAATAGTGCAATAAGTCGTGAAGGAGTGTAGCCCAAAACACCATGAGAAACTACTAGAATACCTACCAGTAAATCTCGCTTACCCTGGCCAGGGACTTTGTGTAATGGCTCTTCGAACACAGCGCGATATCAACCCCCAATATCGGGAGAGACGAATACGATCAAACCGCCACTGCCTCCAAGTGCTTCGGGACTGCACCCAACTACTACCTGTTTGCATGACTCCTTTGAGCCGTGGTAAGGTAGTAATCAAAGTACAGTAGGAAAACACTTGAGGCGAAGTAGCAGTGTCAAGTAGACGGACTAAGCTGTACTCATGTCACCTGGGAACTGCTACCCGACGATAGGTATAATACCCACCAGCAGTCCCCGACGTGTCATGTCCAGTGTACTCATAACCTAATGAGCACCTGCATACTATCTCCAGTACGACGTACTAATGGCTATGGGACAGACCATCTCCTCTGCTGGGATGAGAAGCGTATACACGGGTCTACTCTGGAGTATCGATGCCCCGTCTCGATAGTCCTACGACTAGGGACCTGTATAAGGATGTGCTTATAGATTACCCAGCCCCCACTAGTGTGACTTCCATCACAACGCTGGTAATCAAGCAATGATCCTAAGGGTTCTACCAATATGTATAAGCGATATGCTTAAAGAAACACATGCACATATTGAGATAGAAACAAACCAAGTAGCATACTACCATTTTGAGAAAGACTGTCAATACAACTGTGAATATCCCAAGCTTCCATTATGTAATATACAAACCAGTATGATACAATAATAGCCTCTAGGGCATATACACTAACACTGAGATCGTCAAAGAGTCTTGTGTGATTCCCACTATGCTTTGATTTCCACCTTACCACGTTCAAGAGAGTGTGCAAAACGGTGGTTTTTGGTACAGTCCCGAGTCACACGGAGGCAATGAGCGATTGGAGGGGATTCGTCTCTCTCGGTATTGGGGGTTGATGTTGCGCTGTGCCTGATTGGTTATAACAGGAAGTCCCTGGCCAGGGCTAATACAGAGATTTACTGGTAAGTGTTATCAGTAGTTTCTCGACCCGTTATGAGCCTCACATCGGCATGACTTATCAAGTTACTGGGGTCTGACGTTTACCACCCTTAGACTAGATATTCGACATATCTGACGAAGAGACCGGAATGTACAGTAGTGATTCTTATTAGATTCACGGGAGTATGGACAAGTTTGCTTGTTGATCTTCTAATCGCTTAATACCCGGGTATCCGTTACGTCCAGCTAGTACCGCTGACGTTTTGTGGGTGACTGATATGATCATCACCTGCTGTCGGCGTATTGACGAGTCTTCAGAGTCCTCCACAGAGCTTTCCTAGCTCATGTGAAACGAAGTAGGGCACATATGTGACATGTGCGGGACCGAGATTAATACGTGTATGTGATACCATATTCCAATCTCACTATATAGGTTGTATGTGATATAACCGGATTGTTGAATCAAGTGTTGATTCAATGATATGCTATATGTATATGTGATATGCATATAAATGATATTAGTCGGTTGTATGCGATACAACCGGGTTATGAAATCAAGTGTTGATTTAATAATTTAAAGTGTAATTATATATTTGATATATTAACATACATTAACTAATATTAGCTCGCTTAAGAATTACTTTTCTTATTATACATTTAATATATATGTGATATATGTTAATGTATTTATTTTGTGTCATGCTCGATGATACATTGTACTTGGGTGTATGAGACTTATACCATACTTAAGATAATGTGGAGTTTTAATTATTAAGGGAAAATCAAAATTAGGTGGAAATTTGTCATGGCTTGTGGAGCTTGGAGAAACTTGTGGAAATCTTGACTTAGTCCACTAATTTTGTTTTATCTTAGATATTTATTAACCTAACCATTATCTTTAGCCTTGGTTAAGCCTCTACATGAGTTTTATATGATATTTTTTCACCCATGGTTCAAAAGTTGATCACTAGATCATTTTCTTCATCTCCTCCATTTGCTTTCTAGTTTTGAGTGAGAAAAGAAAAGAAAAAGAGAAAAATTATTCTAAAGTGAGCAAAATTCCTACTTCACCAATCTACACTAGACTAGCCATTTAGTATAGCTTGTTTGCTTCACTAATTCTCAATTAGTGAAGAGCTAGCTTGAGTTGAAGATTTCTCGACGTAGATCATCTTCGGTCCCGAAGTTCTTCAAGCAAGCTTGTTCCTTTCGTCTAGTGGAGCCTTACGAGAATCCGGGAGACCACTACTTGGAGCAAAGGGACTACTACACGGAGCTTTAGAAGTGAAGGACCGTCTACAAAGGTTGTATTCCCATTTCACTTAGTGTAAAGTTGTTTACATGTTAGTTATAACCCTAATCATCTAGTTAGATCCTCAATCCGGGTTGCTTAGTACTATAGGTTTTTTAAAATTATATGCTAGATGTCTTAGAAAACGTAGTGAGGGTGCTAAGGAACCCTTCACTTCCACCTATAGGGAATCATCCTACACCGGAGGGGCATCAAGAACTCATGATACTGGACGTCTGTGGAGGCTTTAACCCTATTGAAGGATTCAGAATCTGTTGTACACTCTACATTGGCCAGGAATTCCTTTCCGATCTGCCTATCTTCAAAAAGATATCTCGCGCTTGATAACCGAAAAACAAGCCTAGCGTCTTTACGAACATTCACACCGGTTTCCGGCATCACGATGGCTATGGTCAGCATTGACAGCTGATTGAATTATTTTCCGATTGGTGTAAATGTAAAAAGTATTAAAGTATCGATTCAAATAGTCCCCGATTTCGGTGCCATTTGATTGATCATAAAATGCAAGACTGAGTAAGTAAATTAAATCAATAAGAGTCTCTTTATGTCGGTAATTAGAAAATTGAATAAGGTTCACAATCAAAAAATTATATTTGACCGCAATCAACTACGGTGTCAGTTGTAGATCGTAAGCGAGTGCGGATCGTCCACAGGGATTGTGTGATTCGTTTTTTTATATTTGCTTTGTTTGAATCGAAAAGTTAATCGAAAAGAAAAGAAAACATGATTCAAGAATTTATCAATTGATTCAGGTGTCACGAGTTTAATCAAGAATCAAGAAACTGATAAACAATCAAGAATTGGGTTTCGATAATATTTCCAACCAAAATGCCAAGAATCTAAATGAGGCTCGTAGGAATCGATCGGATCTATAGATGTGATGTAACCTCAAAATTTCATGTTCTTGTCCTTCGAAGGATTGATACTAGATCGATGATGATCGACGAGAGTTAGGGCTTACTTGATGAAACTAGGGTTTCATCGTTTAACCCTTGTTCTTTCGTTGATTTCATTCACATTCTAGCTAGCAATTTCAAGAAACGATCGTAACTCCCCAATCTCGAGCGATATCAATCAAGAAAGCATCGCAACGAAATGGGTCGTCGGTTCTTGAATTTGCTAGGGTTTACAAAACTCGTAGGAATCAAGAATCGATTCAAGATATATTACATCATCATTCTATTGATCGTCTCGACTCTTCGACGAGCGGAGTATTACTCAAGCATCACAACAAGAATTATAACTAGAAATTTAGATTGACTCATGATGCAAGAATTTAAAGAAAACAAGATAAAAGAATTTCACCTTTTATTTATATCAACAATTTGATTACAGTCGCTCAAGAACTACAAGAGGAAGAATTAAATTGTCGACTTGGCTTCGCTCGGCTCCGTGAGTCGCGAATCGGCTTGTACCACTTGCTCCGTTGAAGACCGGCTCGGCTCCTAAAAGGTTGCAAGGCTTCTTGCTTGAATGGGTACTCGGGATCTTGGCTTTTGAATGGAATTAGGGTTAGGGTTTCACACAAGTCCTCTCACTAGACTTGTGGAAGAAGAAGATGAAGAAAGAGATAGAATGGCTCTAAATTGGCTACTAAAATCAACTAATCAAAAATCAAGTCTAAGATATTGAATAATGTTTTTTCAATGAGCCTAGGGTCTTATTTATAGATCACCCAAACCCTAAGCCTTCTTGAGTTCCCTCCAAAAGTTTGTTGAAAGACTTCTAGAAAGAGTTTGTTAGGCTTAGCTTAGGGTTTAAGCTAGGGTTTAGCGAGAAGTTTCTAGAATGATAGGCTAGTTTAGTGTTGATCCCAAAGCTTGCTGATCTGGCAGAAGTCTCTGGAGTCTTCTGGAATTTGACATGTCTTTTTGAAGTCTGGACCCAGAGATGAGAATTTTGCAGCAAAGATTTGTGGATGAAGTGGCAAGACGGCCGCGGAACCGCGGCGCAAGCAGGCTCCGGCCGCGGTTCCGCGGCCATGTAGGAGGCTTGGAGCTTGGGCTCTTTGCAGTAGTCTTGGGTTGCTATTTGGGGTTTCTTCTGATATGTTGATTTTTGTTTGTCCCTTTAGATTGATGCCAGAACTGAAATCATTGAGTTGGCGTAATGTTTGATCGGTACCATGTACATTTTGGCCTTTCTGCTGGATTTTCCTGCACAGATCTCAAAACAAGTGTTGCGCAAATGTAGGGATGATGCGATGCCATGAAATGTAGTCAATTTCCTTTATAGTGTCGGTTTTAGAGTCTAATACATATAATCTGATATTTTACGACAGTTTTGCTAATATGTAAAATATGAATGCCGAACACTTCTATATGAATGCAAATGATGAGGAAATTGCCGGTTAAAATATACAATATTTTCGACTAATCAAATTCCCCCAAACTTAATTTCGATCGTCTCGAGCGAACTGTTTTATTAAAAAGAGAAGGAGAAAATAAAGAAAGAGAAAAACTAACTAGCACACTTTCGTAGGCAACACGATTGCACTGAGCACGTGCAACAAGCCTTTAAACCTCTAGGTGTCCCTAGTAGGAGGAGTGTTGTCTCCTGAGGGTTTTCAGCGGATTACACCCACAAAATCCAATAGTAAAAGAAAGATCATGAATATTACATTTAAAGAAAAGAATTGTAAAAGAAAGACCTTTAAAATTAGGGTTTCCACCTAAGCTAGCTTTTCGGTTGTCATGAGCCCTATCTTAATGGTCATGAAAAGATGTTAGAAATCACATCCTCCCTCAATAAAACAACGTCTTTATTCTTCATTCCTATCTTTCTTCCAAACATCGATCATATAACCCTGCGTGTGTGTAAAGACATCCCTACACCCGGAGAATTCAATTCAAGCTATCATACTCTTGCCCATCAGCCTCAGTACTTTTTAATTAATGAATATTTAGATGAGATTGCTCACACACTTTCATGCGACCGTTAATACTTCTTGAGGTACTAACCGACCGATTACTCCTGTGCTTGCTTACTTGGTGTATTTTCCTCGTCTTGCACCACCTCAGGCATAGCAGTGACTCCCTGACCAGTTGGTCTTAGGGAACTAGGTGAAGAGGCACCCTCGCTATATATATTTTATTGCCTTCGGTGATAACAAAACCAGTGTCCATTTTTCTCACCACTTTATATTTTTTTATTCACTTTTTTTTCTTTTATTTCCTTCATACTTTTGGCTTTAAGACAAGAGCATTTCAAGGTATCCTCTACTATCCCAGGCTTCAAGACGTGTGTAAGTGCGAATAGCAGGGTAGCAACGTTCAAAATGTTTGGCTTCCAGAATAGAAACTATTTTTCAGACTTATTTTTATCCTCAGATTAGTGACGTCCTTCATCTTACTAACCCTTGGGACAACGGCTCATAACTACTTATTACTAGTTCGTATAAGAAAACTTTTAATTTTCTTAGTTTTCTTAAATTTTTCTAATCTCCTGGATGTAATTGTTCATTATCTAAACTTTCATTATCTTATTTATATACAAAAAAAGTGTAAATATTAAAATTATTTTTATACTTGAAAATTTTTAAATTTTTATGGGTTTCGAAAAAAAATTCAATTTTTATAGATTTTTTTTTAAAAGAAATGTTTTGTACTTATACAGATGATATGCAAATGATGAGAAAATAAGCACAAACCTCTCCCAAACTTGTTTTCAACAGTGTCCTCACTGTTGCCAACAGCTATATCTACAAAACCTGTAAGTCTGGGAGGAATTATTAGTGGGGGCAAAATATATAAGTGAAGAACTTCCCCCAAACTTATTCTTTTCACTCACCTCCATTCAAAAGATGATGCAGTGATATACTGGATATGAAGGTGAGACGGAGGAATTTTAATCCAAATAAACTGGCTCTTGTAAGAACAAGAGCTCCTCCGTGGGGTCAGTGGAAAAATACGGCTTTAATCTATGTCCATTTACTTTGAAAAAAGTGCCGTTTTTAACATTTTCAATCTCTACTGCCCCGTGGGGGTATACAGACAACACAACAAAAGGTCCCTTCCATCGAGATCGGAGCTTACCCGCATGAAGGTGTAATCGTGAATCATAAAGAAGGACTTGTTGACCAGGTGAAAATGTTTTCCTCAGAATGTTTTTATCGTGAAAAACCTTAGTCCTATTCTTTGTGATCACAGCGTTATCATAAGCTTCATCGCGGAGTTCGCTTAGCTCATTAAGTTGCAGCTTTCGAAAGTTGCAAGCAAGGTTTAAATCAAAATTTATTTCTTTAATAGCCCACAATGCTTTATGTTCTATCTCGACGGGTAAATGACATGCTTTTCCAAACACTATCCTATATGGAGACATCTCTAGGTCGGTCTTATATGCAGTTCGAAATGCCCAAAGAGCATCCGTCAGTTTGGTCGACCAGTCTTTTCTATTTTTAGCAACAGTTTTCTCCAGGATAAGTTTGATTTGTCTGTTTGAGATTTCAGCATGCCCGCTTGTTTGGGGGTGATAGGGTGTAGAAAGTCGGTGGTTGATTGAGTATTTCCGCATCAGAGTCTCGAAAGACCTGTTGCAGAAGTGTGTCACATTATCGCTAATAATAGTGCGTGGGTGTCCAAATCGCGAGAAGATATTCTCTTTTAAGAACTTAATGACAACTTTCTTATCATTAGTGCGACATGGAATGGCTTCTACCCACTTTGAGACATAATCAACCGCCAGCAGTATGTACAAATTCCCAAAGGAGTTGGGAAAAGGACCCATAAAATCTATGCCCCAAACATCGAATATTTCAACAACCAAGATGGGTTGCTGAGGCATTTCATTCCTCTGGGATATTCTACCCGTATACTGACATTGTGTACAGGTTTTGCAATGCTCAAATGCGTCCTTGAATAAGGTCGGCCAATAAAATCCACATTGTAAAACCTTTTCCGCTGTCTTTCTAGGACCGAAGTGACCCCCACAGGCCTGATCATGACAAAAAGAAAGAACACTCTTGAACTCTTCATTAGGGACACACCGGTGAATGATCTGATCAGGACAATATTTAAACAAATAGGGCTCGTCCCAGTAAAACACTTGGGATAGAAAACGGTATTTGTCCTGTTTTGACCAATCGCTGCGTATCAGTCCCGTGGCATGATAGTTCATAATATCTCTGAACCATGGTTCATTGGATACGGTCAAGAGTTGTTCGTCAGGGAATGAGTCATTGATCGGCAGGGTCACGGGGGAAGAAATGATGCATGAAAGATGGTCGGCTACTACGTTTTCACATCCTTTCTTATCTTTGATAACAAGATCGAATTCTTGTAACAGTAGAATCCAACGTATTAGTCGACCTTTTGCATCTTTCTTTGCCAGAATATGTTTTAAAGCGGAATGGTCAGTATACACAACTATAGGTGAGCCAATTAAGTA
Source organism: Agapanthus africanus (assembly GCA_030015575.1). Classification (NCBI taxonomy): domain Eukaryota; kingdom Viridiplantae; phylum Streptophyta; class Magnoliopsida; order Asparagales; family Amaryllidaceae; genus Agapanthus; species Agapanthus africanus. The sequence goes on from CM057351.1 coordinate 112,695,547, forward strand.
AAGCCTGAATTTTTCTAATGCAAATACAACCGCTAAAAGTACTTTTTCTGTGGTTGTATAATTGATTTGCGCATCATTCAGGGTCTTACTTGCATAGTATATTGTTAGTTATATGTATGCCCTAGAGGCCATTACTGTACACTGGATGTATATTGTAGTGGATGCTGGGACATATATAGGGAGGACTTTCTTGCTCGACATGATAGTATGCTATCCGGTTACACTTTACCTTAACGTGTACACTGATTGTCTCTCTGTTACATGTTGGTAAAGCCCTTAGGATGTGTGCTTGACTACCTGGACTATGATGCGGATCATACTAGTGGGGACGTGGTAGTCCATAAGTACATCCTTGAAAGTCCCTAGTCGTGGGTGTATCGAGACGGGGCATCGATATACCAGAGTAGACTAGCGTATACCTTCTCGACCCATACAGATGGGCGATGGATGATCCCATATCCATTGGTGTTTGACATCAGAGATGATATACGGGTGCTCAGTAGAGACTGGGTACACTGGACGGACTCGCCGAGAACTCCCAGATGGTATTATACCTTACGTCAGATGGCAGTTCTCTGGTGACACTGGTACAGAGTAGTCTGTTGACCCGAGATCGTCATAGAGTCTTGTGTGGTTCCCACTGTGCTTTGATTTCCACCTTACCACGTCCAAGAGGGCGTGCAAAACGGTGGTTTTTGGGTACAGTCCCGAGTCACATGGAGGCAATGAGCGATAGGAGGGGATTCGTCTCTCCCGGTATAGGGAGTTGATGTTGCGCAGTGTTCGATTGGCTATAACCGGAAATCCCTGGCCAGGGTTGCTGAGATTTACTGGTAAGTGTTACCAGTAGTTTCTCAAATTGTTATAGACCTCATATCGACACGACTTATCGAGCTATTGGGGTCTGACGTTTACCACCCCTAGGCGAGATATGCGACATATCAGACGATCAGACCGGACTGTACGGTAGTGTTACTGGTTGGATTCACTAGAGTGTGAGCGGGCTTGCTCGTCGATCTTCTGATCGCTCAATACCCGGGTGGCCGTTACGTTTAGCAGACCGCTTGCGGCTTGTGGGTGCTTGATATGATCATCATCTGCTGCCGGCGTATTGACGAGTCTTTAGAGTCCTACACAGAGGTTTCCTGGCTCAAGCGAAACGAAATAGGAGCGCATATGAGATATGTGTGGGACCAAGAATAATGCGTATATGTGATACCGTATTTCATTCTCGCGATTAATGTTTCGATTGGTTGTATGCGATATAACCTAGTTATCGAATCGAAGATAGATTCGATAAACCGATACATTGGATATTTGTCGGTTGTATGCGATATGACCGGATCGTTAAATCAAGTGTTGATTTAATGATTTAATGCATAATTATATATTTGATATATTACTTTGCATTAACTAGTATTGGTTCACTTTAAATGGATTTTCTCACTTGGATTGTGCACATTGTATATGTGATATACTTTTGTACACAAGATTGTATCATGTTTGATGATACATGCTTTTTGGGTTAACTGTAAAGAATTAAACCATGGTTAAGTTGTTGATTAGGGTTTTTAATTATTCATTTATCTTATTTATTTATTCATTTTGAATAAATTGAAAGATAAAGGAATGGTGGCTTCATTTGTTTTTAGTTGAAGCTTCATGAAGCTTTGACTAATTGACCTTTTTGTTCTCATCCTTAACCCTAACCATTCAACCTAACCTTAGTCAATTCTCTACACTTAACTAAGGTTAAGATTATGATAAGTATTCATTTTATTATCTATTTTAAATAACTCATCATATTCTTCATCTTCTTCTTCTTCTTCACTTCATGAAAAAGCTTGATAGCTTTAATGGCAAAGTGAGAAAAAGAGTGAGAAATCCAAATCTAAAGTGAACCCACTTCCTATTTCTTCATCCTCTACCTCTTGCCAAGTAGTAGAGTGTGTTTTCTTCACAAGTTTCATGACTTGGTGAAGTGAGAGCTTGATCTAGTGATGTCTCGACGTAGATCATCTTCGGCATCGTAGTCGATGACCTAGCCCGTCCATTCTCCGATGAAGCCGAAGCTAGAGCCCGGGATCCGTTTTGGACAGCGAGGAGACATCATCACAGAGCTATGGAGGTGGAGCACCGGATCTACAAAGGTTGTATTTCCGTTTAACTCATAGTTAAATTGTTAACTAGTTCTTTTTCGCCTAAACTTCTAGCCAGCGATCTAGTCTAGGGTTTCTCGGCACCGTTAAATTTTGAAATTGGCATGGTTGATGCCTTGTAAGACCTCTTGAGAGTGCCTAGGAACCCTACAGTGGTATGAGAGCCTAGCTAGAGCCTTAGGCGAAGTCTAGACGGAGTTAGGAGTCCGATCGAACTAAAACCTAACCCGGAAAACGGCTCTCTGGACTTTTTTATAAAATGTGGATTTTTGTAAATTAAAAATATGCAGAAAAATCAGCAGGTGATTTTATGGGTTACTGTAAAATTCGAGTCCATAACTCCATCATTCAGTCGCGGTTCCGCGGCATGAGCATGGCTCATGCGGCGGATCCGCGGCCGTTTTGTCGTATTGGTCATCGAATTTTGCACCATAATTAATAAGTCTCTATGCTGGTTTTCCTGGGAATATTTTAATATTTATTCCAGAGTTTTATTTTCTGGGTTGTATGAGGAACTCCGTGTATCGATCGGAATATCTAATTTTGTCTATGTGGCTTTCCGGATAATTTTGTGAATATGTTAAAAAGTTCGACCGGATATAAATACCCAATTTTTCCCCTGTCGGGAAATTTCCAAGTGTTGGATTTTTCCGTAGTTTAAAGACGTTCTAAGTAGTGCAAGTAACACGATGGACCCTCTAGAAGACAACAAACCTTAACTCGATTATGTGACCGTCTTGAACTGCCCTTTGAACCTTCGGGTTTGGGGCAGTACGGCGTGCCACATGTGAGGCGTTGGCTTGACCCTTCTACGGCTGGACCGTTGGTACTGAGGCACGAACTGAATGTTTTTAGACTTGTTTCATGTGTTGATCTGTATCGGGAAAACTTGGGCGTTCGAATGTTCAATCGGAAAGTTTAACATTTTCTAATTATCTGGAATGTGATACAATAATTGGAATTCACAATAAGTTATGAGATAACTGAATGAATGTTATAAACATAGCACTTTAGTCTCACTTGATCGGTTGCCACGGAATTTTGATGTGATCAAAAGTCCGTCGCAATCACGTAGCGTACGCGGATACTCGCCGGGTAAACTTAATAGACAGCTACACCCCATAGCCCCGACCAAGTGACTGTAGGAGAACCCCGTCGCCGAAAGCATCCGTTCGGGTGCTCGCGGTGGCGGTGTTCCGCCTTGGTGCACTTCGTCGACGGCGTCGGGGGTGCGGCCGTCTACTAAAGTTTGCGACGAGCATTCGATCAGGATGTCGGGAATCTTGTTGAATTGCCCGACTTGATATTGAAAAGAGTTTTCGATTTTGAGACTAAAATGCGGAGTTTATAATTGTTAGGCATGGGATGTCTAAGTAATTCATTTGGTCAGGCATGCGATGTCTGAGGAAATTGCGGATTCCAACTGTTGTAGTTTTACACTTTCTTTTCTGTGACCGTAAGTGTAATATGTGATATCGCCGGTTTCGTTGCTATATGTCAACGACAATTGGGATGCGCATATTTACTTACGTTGATGACATATGATGTTATGTGTTGCTGGATATGTTATATTGGATCGTCGTGTATGAATAGCCGGGGAGGTTTTATGTGAGATGAGTGTTTTTCATTTTCATTCATGTAAAAACTTATATGTAATATTCTTTTATTGGAGCACTTCCAGGTTACGTAAGATGTCACCGTTGTTGTATATTATTTACTTTTCCGCACTAGGATAGACCCAAGGAAGAGGGCACAAGTAACCGGGTTCTGGAGTCCAGTGGGAGACCAACTCGAGGAGTCGAGTCCGGGTCTCCTAACTCTAGAATTGGCAGGGTTGCTTGCCGCTCTCGTAGGGGTCTAGGGGTGTGGGTTTGGCTATTCATCGTGACCGAGGAATCCATGTTTTATACTGGCTCGTATTGAAAACACGGACGTCCTAGTATATCCAATATTTCATATGATTCTTCTGCCGCGATATCTGTGATGTGATCATGTGATGTTCTATGATAGATGCAGTATATAGTATATATGATATATTATATAGACGTTACTTATGTTTTACACCCGCGCTAGCCCTGCCCCGCTCTGTCGTTAGTTACCTAACCTAACGGTGCACGAGGGGACATCGAGGCGAATGCGGATGGCATAAGTGTACGTCGTATTTATCTGTGATGTTTAGGTATTTAAATGATGGGACTTCATTAATGTGATTAATGAAATAAAAGAAACCTAAAGATGTTGTAGAATCGAATTTCAAAATAAAACAGGTAGCTACAGTTCTTGCTTTGCACAGCGGTATATACGATATATCCTGCACCTTATTCGATAAGGAAAGGACCGAGATCCCTTCACCGGGAGTGGCTCCTTTAGCAATAACTGGCAGATGCTACACACTCGGTTTGTCTTTTGATTGCTTTTAAAAGTTCTGCTTTGCACAGTGATATATATGATATATCCCGCACCTCATTCGACGAGGAAAGGACCGACGATCCCTTCACCGGGAGTGACTCCTTTAGCAAAACTAGAAAAGCCTCAAAAACACTCCATTTCAAAATTCATTCGATCCTACAACGATATCAAGTTCATTACGCAATAGGTTTTCAGAAAAACCTGTCGTAGCCCTCCGTCATTTCAGATAAGTACTAGTTAGTATTCGTGCTGCGGTTGTTTGGCATGCGTCAAGACGTAGTGTACGGTAGCTAACTAGTGCTTATCTGCTAGCATACGATGCGATTGGATTAGGGTATTCGTACGGCGTTGTTTGGCATGCGTCAAGGGTCGTGCGGGTGGGTCTAATTCAATCAAGAAATATACGGGTTGAACTTGACTAGCGGACTATGGGTTGTTTGGCATGCGTCAAGGTCATAGAACGCTAGGGGAAAAATATTATCGGGAATTTCAAGTGTTGAAATTTGCAATGAGATTGCATACCTTCTATGAGATAGTTGGATCCCGATACCCACTGCGAGTAAGAGTTACTCCTGGGAGAGTTTTACACATTACAATTAGCCGATCAAGTAGGTGTCTAGAAAGGTGTCAACGGGGTTACGCCTCTGGGAAAACGAGGTTTACATTAATTAGGTTCGTGCGAAAGCACGGGGGACCTCCCTCAAAGTACCGACACTGGCCTGGCTGAAAGATTGGCGAACTTGTAGTGTGTAATTAATCCCGGCTAGTCTTTCCTTTTAGGGTTTGAAGGAAGATTTGATAAAAAGCAGTGGGAGCCATCCTGATTAGATAAAATAAAAACCAATCTATTCTTGCAAGAGCATACGCTGAGTGTTTTGTTCTCTCTCTCTCCAGGTAGCGACCATATCATGCCTTAATCAAGATAATAATACGGATTATTGACCGAACCCGCTTGTTATACTGAGCTGGGGAACGTTGGTCCCGCTCCAACTTATAATTGTTATAAGACAGAGCAGGAAATTGGGGAATACCAGATTTCCCGTGCCGCCCAAACAAAGAGAGTGCATGCTGATGCATCATCTTCGGGTGTGTTCATTACAAAGAACTGTTTCTCAGTATCCTCCGCATCCTGGGTATATGATACCGGATCAGGATCCCACATATGTAATCTGTTACATAGGGCTACAAAAGGGTAGAAAAACTGAGAACGGGTGATAAGTTTCATGAGGCAGAAACCGGGGCAAGAGATGCAGCCAAGTCTGTCGGTCACTGTCACCCTGTATTGCCAATACATTGATTCTGAACGAATGTTATTAGATACCGAACATGATATACAAAATCATATCAGTCTCTTTATTATTAAAGATGGGATATAATTTTGTATTGCTGGATAATGTTTTGAACATTTCCTATATCAAAAGTTGATCGGTTCAGGCACGTTATCTAAAAGCATTGATGTTCTAAATCAAACTACAGTTCTTAGTATACGGAACACACACAAGAGGAAGAGTTCAGAAATGAACGGATCCTTCTTGAGGTATTGTAGACTAGGTCATATCAATGCGAACCGACTAGCTGAAGTTACATATAGATGCATATTTAAATCAGTTTGAATTTACATCTTGTGAAACTCGCCAGTCATGTCACAAAGATAAGATGACCATAGCTCTGTTTATTGGAAACAGAGAAAGAGTTAATGAACTCTTGGGATGATACATGTTGATGTATGTAGGTCCCCTGTCTACACATGCCAAGACTGGTTCTTTGTACTTCATTACACTCTCTGATGATCTCTTTAGATTCAGACATATGTTCTTGTTGAAACACAAGTCCGAACCTTTTGAGATATTCACAGAATATAAGTTAGAAGTAGAGAACCAATAAGGGTATAAGTATTATGTCCTTTGATGAGATCAGGGAGGAGAATACTTGAGCACGGAAATCCTGGACTATTCTAAAGGAGAATGAGATTCTCTCTCAGCATTACTCCTCCGTATACACCATAGCACGATGGTATATCGGGGCGGAGTAATCACACCCTATATGATAAGGTGTGCTCTATGATGAGTACTACTGAGTTACCTATTTCCTTTAGGGAGTTATGCACTTATGAAGTTGCATACCTATTGAATAGGGTTCCAATCAAATCAGTTGCCTACCGCTTCATATGTGATATGGAATGGGAAGAGCCCATGTCTTAAGCTAGTTAAGATTTGGGGTTGTCCGGCCTATGTCTAAAAGCAAAATCCGGACACGCTCGAGGCAAGGTCTGTTAAGTAGAACTGGAAAGGTTCCAGCTATACAAACTGCAGCTGATGATCTGATAGAACCAAAGAATTCAATAGATTCCAACGAACCTCAGCCTCTCCGCCGATCTAGTAGGGTTCCTCACCCACCTGAGAGATACTTCGGTTTCTCTATGACAGTAGGAGCGAGGATTGAATCATGAGATGATGACCCAACTAGCTTCGAGCTGGCCTTCAGGAGTAAGACTCTGTAAGAATGGCTGGATGCTTAGTGATCTAAGATGGAATCCATGTACACCAACAAAGTATGGACTTTGGTTGCTATATCTGAAGGGTTAAATCCCCATCAGGAGCAAGTAAATCTTGAGAAGATTACTTGGTGTAGATGGAAAAGTTGAGACTTTCAAAGCTGGACTTGTTAAAGGTTTGCATCACTGACCAGGCATGGATCATGACGAAACCTTTTCTAAGGAGCTATGCTTAAGTCCATCCAGATCCTACTTGCCACGGCTACATACCATGACTACGATATCTGGTGGTTGGGTGTCATGACTGCTTTTCTAAATGATGTTTTAGAAGAGTGCGTTTATAAGTACACAGCCAGAGGGCTTCGTAGACAGTGGGAGCAGCGGAAACGTGTGCAAGATGCTTTATAGGATTAAAGCAGGCATCGCGGAGATGGAACGTCTGTTTTGATGTGTTAGTCAAAGAGTTTGACATCATCAAAATGGTAGATGAACCTTGTATAAACAAAAAGGTAGTAGGGAGTATGGTGACGATCCTCATAGAGTACGTGGATGACATACTCATGATAGGGAAGGAGTTTCCTATGCTACGCTCAATCAATCTCCGCTTATCACAAAGATTCTCCATATAGGATCATAGTGATACCTACTAAATCCTGGATTTTAGATCTATGAGATAGATCTCATTGGATGTTAGGACACTCACTAGTTGTAGTGAGATGGTATCAGTTGATCCTGGGGAGAATCACTGGAAGGGTTCCAGGGTGATAAAGACGACTTAATGTCAGTCGCAGGCATTGTCTTTACCCTCAGTAAAGGGACGGTATGTTGGAAGAGTTCCAAGCTAAATACCGTGGCATACTAGACGATAAAGGCACGATACATCGCTACTTAGAGATGCTACCAAAGAGGAAGTTTGGGTGTATAATGGTTCATGAGATGAACTATGTTCCTCCCATTGTGTGACAATGGAGTTGTGGCTTATGCCAAGGAACGCAGGTCCCATCAGTGATCCAGACATATTCTAAGGCAGCATCACCTGATCATGGAGATAGTTGATCTCCAGGGTGATCGAGGTTAGGAGAGTAGACTCAGAGGATAACACGACGGATCCACTTACGAAGGCCTATTCCCAGAGAGAGACTTTTATGGGATGGTTGAGTATGAGATACTACAACAACTGCTACAGATGGCCCTAGTGAAAGTGGGAGATTGTTAGTTATATGTATGCCCTAGAGGCCATTACTGTACATTGGATGTATATTGTAGTGGATGCTGGGACATATATAGGGAGGACTTTCTTGCTCGACATGATAGTATGCTATCCGGTTACACTTTACCTTAACGTGTATACTGATTGTCTCTCTGTTACATGTTGGTAAAGCCCTTAGGATGTGTGCTTGACTACCTGGACTATGATGCGGATCATACTAGTGGGTACGTGGTATTCCATAAGTACATCCTTGAAAGTCCCTAGTCGTGGGTGTATCGAGACGGGGCATCGATATACCAGAGTAGACTAGCGTATACCTTCTCGACCCATACAGATGGGCGATGGATGATCCCATATCCATTGGTGTTTGACATCGGAGATGATATACGGGTGCTCAGTAGAGATTGGATACACTGGACGGACTCGTCGAGAACTCCCAGATGGTATTATACCTTACGTCAGATGGCAGTTCTCTGGTGACACTGGTACAGAGTAGTCTGTTGACCCGAGATCGTCATAGAGTCTTGTATGGTTCCCACTGTGCTTTGATTTCCACCTTACCACGTCCAAGAGGGCGTGCAAAACGGTGGTTTTTGGGTACAGTCCCGAGTCACATGGAGGCAATGAGCGATAGGAGGGGATTCGTCTCTCCCGGTATAGGGAGTTGATGTTGCGCAGTGTTCGATTGGCTATAACCGGAAATCCCTGGCCAGGGTTGCTGAGATTTACTGGTAAGTGTTACCAGTAGTTTCTCGAATTGTTATAGACCTCATATCGACACGACTTATCGAGCTATTGGGGTCTGACGTTTACCACCCCTAGGCGAGATATGCGACATATCAGACGATCAGACCGGACTGTACGGTAGTGTTACTGGTTGGATTCACTGGAGTGTGAGTGGGCTTGCTCGTTGATCTTCTGATCGCTCAATACCCGGGTGGCCGTTACGTTTAGCAGACCGCTTGCGGCTTGTAGGTGCTTGATCTGATCATCATCTGCTGCCGGCGTATTGACGAGTCTTTAGAGTCCTACACAGAGGTTTCCTGGCTCAAGCGAAACGAAATAGGAGTGCATATGAGATATGTGCGGGACCGAGAATAATGCGTGTATGTGATACCGTATTTCATTCTCGCGATTAATGTTTCGATTGGTTGTATGCGATAGACCCTAGTTATCGAATCGAAGATAGATTCGATAAACCGATACATTGGATATTAGTCGGTTGTATGCGATATGACCGGTTCGTTAAATCAAGTGTTGATTTAATGATTTAATGCATAATTATATATTTGATATATTACTTTGCATTAACTAGTATTGGTTCACTTTAAATGGATTTTCTCACTTGGATTGTGCACATTGTATATGTGATATACTTTTGTACACAAGATTGTATCATGTTTGATGATACATGCTTTTTGGGTTAAGTGTTAAGAATTAAACCATGGTTAAGTTGTTGATTAGGGTTTTTACTTATTCATTTTTCTTATTTATTTATTCATTTTGATTAAATTGAAAGATAAAGGAATGGTGGCTTCATTTGTTTTTAGTTGAAGCTTCATGAAGCTTTGACTAATTGACCTTTTTGTTCTCATCCTTAACCCTAACCATTCAACCTAACCTTAGTCAATTCTCTACACTTAACTAAGGTTAAGATTATGATAAGTATTCATTTTATTATCTATTTTAAATAACTCATCATATTCTTCATCTTCTTCTTCTTCTTCACTTCAAGAAAAAGCTTGATAGCTTTAATGGCAAAGTGAGAAAAAGAGTGAGAAATCCAAATCTAAAGTGAACCCACTTCCTATTTCATCATCCTCTACCTCTTGCCAAGTAGTAGAGTGTGTTTTCTTCACAAGTTTCATGACTTGGTGAAGTGAGAGCTTGATCTAGTGATGCCTCGACGTAGATCATCTTCGGCATCATAGTCGATGACCTAGCCCGTCCATTCTCCGATGAAGCCGACGCTAGAGCCCGGGATCCGTTTTGGACAGCGAGGAGACATCATCACAGAGCTATGGAGGTGGAGCACCGGATCTACAAAGGTTGTATTTTCGTTTAACTCATAGTTAAATTGTTAACTAGTTCTTTTTCGCCTAAACTTCTAGCCAACGATCTAGTCTAGGGTTTCTCGGCACCGTTAAATTTTGAAATTGGCATGGTTGATGCCTTGTGAGACCTCTTGAGAGTGCCTAGGAACCCTACATATATTACGTGTGGCATCTTTTCGATGTGTTGTCCTAAGACTGCACCTACTGCAAAGTCAGATGCGTCACACATCAGCTCAAAAGGGTAGTCCCAGTTTGGTGATGATAAAACGGGGGCTGAAGTGAGTGAGTGTTTAAGTGAGTCGAAAGTTGTCTCGCAGTCTGAGTCAAAATGGAAGGTCGTATCCTTGTCCAGGAGAAGAGTTAAAGGTCTAGCAATTTTGCTAAAATCCTTAATGAATCTCCTATAAAAGCCCGTGTGGCCAAGGAAAGAGCGAATATCTTTGACGCTTTTGGGATGAGGGAGGTTTTGAATAACATCTATCTTAGCTCTGTCAACCTCAATGCCTTTCTGTGAAATGACATGTCCAAGAACAATTCCTTCTTGGACCATAAAATGGCATTTTTCCCAGTTCAAAGTCAAGTTCTTCTCTTTGCAACGAGTAAGAACAGCGTCAAGATTCGCTAGGCAATTGGAAAAAGAGTCTCCAAAAATCGAGAAGTCGTCCATAAAGATCTCCAGAAAATTCTCTACCATATCAGAGAATATCCCCATCATACACCGCTGAAAAGTAGCGGGAGCATTGCATAGCCCAAAGGGCATGCGACTGTAAGCAAAGGTACCAAAAGGACAAGTAAAAGTGGTTTTATCTTGATCCTTTTTGGCGATGGGGACCTGATATAGCCTGAGTATCCGTCCATAAAACAATAATACTCTCGTCCCGCTAAGCGTTCCAGCATCTGATCAATGAATGGTAGAGGAAAATGGTCTTTCCTCGTGGCAGCATTGAGTTTTCTATAATCGATACATACACGCCACCCAGTTTGGGTGCGTGTCTGAATCAACTCATTCGCCTCATTGGTTATAACAGTGATGCCGGATTTCTTAGGAACGACATGTATAGGACTCACCCATTGGCTATCGGAGATGGGGTATATAATACCATTATCTAAGCATTTGACGATCTCTTTCATTACCGCTTCCTTCATGACGGGATTCAACCGTCTCTGTGGTTCTCGGGTTGGTCTGGGATCATCCATCACATGTATATGATGTTCAACTATCAAGAGACTAATCCCTTTGATGTCCGCCATACTCCAACCAAACGCCTCTTTGTTAGATCTCAATACCGATAAAAGTGCATTCTCTTGCTCTAATGCTTGAGAAGCGGAAATTATAACCGGTAAAGACTCCTTCTCACCTAAATAAGCATATTTCAGATGAGAGGGTAAAATTTTGAGATCTAATTCAGGCGGAGAAATGATAGAAGGAGGGATCATTGAGTGATTTTTGGATTTACAAAGAAGCTCAGAGCCTGTGAAAGATACAGACTCGGGTGGAGAAAAGTCAGAAGTGCAGGACTCAAGTGTAGGTAAAGTGTCCTCACTAAGATCTTATGTAAAGTCAAACAGAGATGTGGTAATGTCATCGAGATCAGTAAAGCAAAGTTCCTCAGCTCCACAACTATCGGGAGCGATCTCATAGACAGAGCACACATCTAAAATATGAGCAGAGGGTTCTGATGGCTGACTTCCAACTTTGTAGATATTTAGTTCAATGGTCATATTTCCAAATGATAAGTTCATTGAACCGTTTCTACAGTTTATAACAGCGTTGGAAGTGGCAAGGAAAGGACGACCCAGAATCACCGGAATTTGGCCCCGGGGGTTTGCTACATGATGTGTGTCGAGTACAATGAAGTCTACAGGGAAAACAAATTCCCAACCTTTATCAACACATCCTCTAATTCACCCCTTGGTTTGGTGATAGATCGGTCTGCCATCTGGAGAGTGCAGTGAGCAGGTTTCAGCTCTCCAATCCCTAATTGCTCATACACAGAATAAGGGAGCAGGTTAACACTTGCGCCAAGGTCTAAAAGAGCACGATTTATGTTTTTACCCCCAATAGAAATCGATATTGTAGGACATCCTGGGTCCTTTCGTTTCTTTGGTAGCTGGGGAATAAAAGCAGTGCTGATATTATTAGACATAAAGACCTTCTTTGTCACTTGAGTCTTCCTCTTCCTAGTGCACAAGTCCTTAAGGATTTTCGCATAAGCGGGGACTTGTTGAATCGCATCTAGGAGAGGGATATTGATGTTAACCTGTTTGAACATTTCTAAGATTTTCTCCATATGATGACTCGTTCTGTTACCCCTTAACCGGTTCGGGTAAGGAGCTTTCGCAATAAGCGCAGGGTCCATCACAGGAGAAGGAAGAGGGGGTAGACGAGGTCCCAAAAGAGGTGTGGGGACCGTCTGTGGCGAACTATAAGGGTTGGGAGAAGGTGTCGAGCCTAATGGGAAATGGAGAATAGGCTCTCGAGAAGGTGGTATGGTAGAAGAAGAAGGATCAGAAGGAGAAGTGTGTGTGTGTGAAAAAGACTCAGCCGGGGTGTTGATATGATTTTCAGTATCATCAATACCTTCCCCGACATGATTATTCAGCACTTTTCCCGATCTCAACGTTGTGATGGCATTTACATTGTAATGCCCAGGATTCTTTAGGGGTTGAGAGGGAAGTTTCCCTTTTTCTCTCGCACTCATTTCGGCTTTTAGGCGTGCGATTTCAGCTTCCATCGATCTGATACTCTCAGCTTGGGACGCTGAGTTTTTCTTTATCTCACTGACGGAATATCTAACCTCAGTCGAAACCTCTATGAAATTTGATAAAAGTGATTTCATGGTTTGAGTGAATTGAGAGAATTCGTCAGAACAGAACAACTGCATAGGATTAGACTGTGCAGGAGTGTTGCCCTGGTTTTGGAAATTTTGTGACTGGTAGGGGTGCTGAGTGAGTTGAAGGGGTTGCTGTTGTGGTGGAGGAAGAGCCCTTTGAAATTGATTCGTGTTTGGAACCGTGTTTTGAGATTGATTTTGGTTCCAAGCAAAATTCGGGTGATTCCTCCAACCCTGATTGTACGTGGAAGAATATGGATCGTTTCGAGGTCTTTGAAATGCGGCATTAGAATGCTCGTGACCTTGAAACACAGAGTTTAATGGACATTCTTCCGTTAAATGAGACGGATCAGAACAGCACCCACAAACAGTTTTGGGGAGCGACATTGGGTTTAGGGAGGCTGCAGAAAATTTGTGTTCCATAGCGTCGAGCTTCTTTTGCATTGCTGCCGTCTCAGCTCGAACACCTATGGACACATCTATTTGGTGTACGCCACCCCTATTCAATGGTTGGGTTCCACTCTCCCACTGTAGTGATTTTTTAGCGAACTCTTCTAAGTACTTCCAAGCTTCCCCATCATCCTTGGTCATAAAAGTACATTGGCACATGTTTTCAAGGCTCTGTTTAGTGCTTGGGTTAATGCCCTCATAAATGATTCGGAAAAGCTCCCATCTCGGGATGCCGTGATGAGGACACTGAACCAAAAGATCCTTGAAACGTTCAAAGCATTTTGAAAATGGTTCGGTAGGGAGCTGGGCAAATTGATTCAGTTCGCTACGGATTCGAGCTGTCTTTTGGATTGGGTAAAATTTCTTAAGGAATGCAGCGACGAATTCTTCCTAATTCATAATAGAGTGTGCGGTAGTGTTATATAGCCACTTCTCGGCTATATCGCACAATGTAAATGGAAGAAGTCGTAGACGCATCGCATCCACTGAAAGTTGTGACGTACCCATCATTGCGCATACGTTTTCAAATTTGGTAATGAAAACGTAAGCGTCCTCAGTCTCGAGTCCGTGGAATTTGGGTAAAAGATTGATATACTGGGGCTTAATCTCAAAGTTATCCCTATTGGCTGGTGGTGTGGATAAGCAGGTCGAAAGAGGACCTCTAAGTGGATAGCACCTCTCCTGGAGAGAGATGCGGGGTGGATTCTGCACACCAATGGACGGCGGCAGATTAGGGTTAAAGAAGTTTGATGGATTTGGATCCTTCGGTGTGGGTGTGGTAGTGGGTAAAGGAAAGGTAAATGGAGAAATATCGACTTCGGAGTCGATAAAGGGTACGCGGACTAAACGGGCACTAGAATCCCGTGTCCAGCCTATCTTGCACTAAAAAGGGTTAGTACAAGTGGCAGCGTTGGCTTATAATTAGGGATAAATGAATGAATGCGGTGTTTGCTTTGAAAAAGGGACGGATTTTTTTGAATAAATGATGCGACACAACAAATGCAGCACACAAACCCTAGAATCTAATGGTCACCTAGGTCCGGCTCTAGACCGCTCCTAACTGCCAAAAGACAAGTCGCGGGATAGAACCTCCACTGCCTCTTTGTCCCCCTGTGGCCAGGTAAGTGCCAGGTAAGTGGGAAGGTACTCCACTATGTAAGTAGTGGGCCTAATTAATAACCACTAGCCTTCGACACACTTTCCTAGGCACCACAAGAAAACGCGGATAAGCAATGAATTACCCACGGCCTTCTTCTGTCCTAATTGAGCGCGACAGTCCTTAGAGTCATCTCTAGATTTCTTTTAGTTAATGTGGGTCAATGCGGATGCAAGTTTTATGGTTTTCGGGGCCTAGGAAGGGTAATGAAATCCCCACCTAATTTGGATTTGGCCGTGCCCCTTAATATCCGTATTTAGAATGCAAACAACCAAGAAACAAAATCACGCACAAATTTAATTTTGCAATTTGCGAGCTGCTATTCTTTGCAAAGAATCCTGCAGAAAATTGTCAGTTGGAGCTAAAAAGAGGAGAGAGGAGAAGTCAAGAAATCACCTGAAGCAAAAAAATTTCAGAGATCCCCCAAGCCTGCCGCGGTTCCGCCGCAGATCCTCCCTTATGCCGCGCTTCCGCGGTTCAATAATGGGATCAATGCACAAAACTTCACCAAGGAGCTTCTGTAGACTCCCTCTGCTCTCTGGTATTTTGCAAAAAAATTTCCAAATTTCCAGCAGGCTCCAGATCTCCTTGCAATGAAACACAACAAATTGTTTAGGGTTTGCACGAATTTTGATCTCAAAAATCACAATGAAATAAATCTTTCAATTCAAACTTTGATATAAAACGAATTAGGGCGCGATCCCCGGCAACGGCGCCATTTTGATTGAATTATTTTCCGATTGGTGTAAATGTAAAAAGTATTAAAGTATCGATTCAAATAGTCCCCGATTTCGGTGCCATTTGATTGATCATAAAATGCGAGACTGAGTAAGTAAATCAAATCAATAAGAGTCTCTTTGTGTCGGTAATTAGAAAATTGAATAAGGTTCACAATCAAAAAATTATATTTGACCGCAATCAACTACGGTGTCAGTTGTAGATCGTAAGCGAGTGCGGATCGTCCACAGGGATTATGCAATTCGTTTTTTTATATTTGCTTTGTTTGAATCGAAAAGTTAATCGAAAAGAAAAGAAAACATGATTCAAGAATTTATCAATTGATTCAGGTGTCACGAGTTTAATCAAGAATCAAGAAACTGATAAACAATCAAGAATTGGGTTTCGATAATATTTCCAACCAAAATGCCAAGAATCTAAATGAGGCTCGTAGGAATCGATCGGATCTATAGATGTGATGTAACCTCAAGATTTCTTGTTCTTGTCCTTCGAAGGATTGATACTAGATCGATGATGATCGACGAGAGTTAGGGCTTTCTTGATGAAACTAGGGTTTCATCGTTTAACCCTTGTTCATTCGTTGATTTCATTCACATTCTAGCCTCTATCAATTTCAAGAAACGATCGTAACTTCCCAATCTCGAGCGATATCAATCAAGAAAGCATCGCAACGAAATGGGTCGTCGGTTCTTGAATTTGCTAGGGTTTACAAAACTTGTAGGAATCAAGAATCGATTCAAGATATATTACATCATCATTCTATTGATCGTCTCGACTCCTCGACGAGCGGAGTATTACTCAAGCATCACAACAAGAATTATAACTAGAAATTTAGATTGACTCATGATGCAAGAATTTAAAGAAAACAAGATAAAAGAATTTCACCTTTTATTTATATCAACAATTTGATTACAGTCGCTCAAGAACTACAAGAGGAAGAATTAAATTGTCGACTTGGCTTTGCTCGGCTCCGTGAGTCGCGAATCGGCTTGGACCACTTGCTCCGTTGAAGACCGGCTCGGCTCCTAAAAGGTTGCAAGGCTTCTTGCTTGAATGGGTACTCGGGATCTTGGCTTTTGAATGGAATTAGGGTTAGGGTTTCACACAAGTCCTCTCACTAGACTTGTGGAAGAAGAAAATGAAGAAAGAGATAGAATGGCTCTAAATTGGCTACTAAAATCAACTAATCAAAAATCAAGTCTAAGATATTGAATAATGTTTTTTCAATGAGCCTAGGGTCTTATTTATAGATCACCCAAACCCTAAGCCTTCTTGAGTTCCCTCCAAAAGTTTGTTGAAAGACTACTAGAAAGAGTTTGTTAGGCTTAGCTTAGGGTTTAAGCTAGGATTTAGGGAGAAGTTTCTAGAATGATAGGCTAGTTTAGTGTTGATCCCAAAGCTTGCTGATCTGGCAGAAGTCTCTGGAGTCTTCTGGAAGTTGACATGTCTTTTTGAAGTCTGGACCCAGAGATGAGAATTTTGCAGCAAAGATTTGTGGATGAAGTGGCAAGACGGCCGCGGAACCGCGGCGCAAGCAGGCTCCGGCCGCGGTTCCGCGGCCATGTAGGAGGCTTGGAGCTTGGGCTCTTTGCAGTAGTCTTGGGTTGCTATTTGGGGTTTCTTCTGATATGTTGATTTTTGTTTGTCCCTTTGGATTGATGCCAGAACTGAAATCATTGAGTTGGCGTAATGTTTGATCGGTACCATGTACATTTTGGCCTTTCTGCTGGATTTTCCTGCACAGATCTCAAAACAAGTGTTGCGCAAATGTAGGGATGATGCGATGCCATGAAATGTAGTCAATTTCCTTTATAGTGTCGGTTTTAGAGTCTAATACATGTAATCTGATATTTTACGACAGTTTTGCTAATATGTAAAATATGAATGCCGAACACTTCTATATGAATGCAAATGATGAGAAAATTGCCGGTTAAAATATACAATATTTTCGACTAATCAACAGCCAAGGGTGTGCCCAGAAAGGGTCGGGTGCGTTCCTGTCATACATACTACATATGAGCGTCCCCAAGAAGGAATAGATATACGGCATCAGAGCATATACAGTGGTATGACCTGACTGACTACCGCCCAAAAATGTGCCTATGATCTTATGAATTTGCCACGAAAGCGTTAATTTGTGGATAGTTCCTCTCTTGGGGTTCCTGATATTCGAACCCTGCACTCTCCACAAGAGGGAAAGTGACCATACCAAACGAACTACTGCTCATTAGTAGTTCAGGCACCCATTCTCCATATTCTAGCCTAGGTGTACTTGCTTCTCAAGGAAAAGGATAACAATCCCTAGGAAGTTCTACAACACAACAAGCCTTTTGGGATGTCTCACTAAATCGAGAGTTTGGGTCCTTCCGGATTTATTCATGATATCCGAGGACCCAAAACGTCCTACCTGACAAGAAGGTATTTCTTGTTTTACGCATGAATAAGCACACAAAATGCGGCGTCAGTGCAGAGCGCAAGTCATGATATGAGGAAAATAAATCGCGATGTGCATACAAAGAGTGATAAAGGAACTAAAGTGCATTTTTAAAAAAAAATCAATCAATCAATCAATTAAATTAAATAATTCGAAAATTACTTTTTCAAATAACTAATTAATTAAATTTTTGTAACTAATTAATTAACTAGGCAATCTTCAACATGGTAAAACCAAGATAAAAATCTTTTTTCTTTACCTCTTTTCCCAAGATATAGAAATTCATCAGTTAAATCAGCCAATTTTAAACTACACAAAAAAATAGCTTTATGTGAAGGCAGGCCCTAACGTGATCGCCGATCGCCATGTTGGTTGGTACGACTAGGTCAGGTCCTCCAATAGCACGTTTTGACAATTGAGTTGATGTTGATTCCACAATCGCCATTGCACTTAACAAGTTGCTAGCCACCTTTGACCATGCTTTGGGGAGAACTTGTAGTTCGACCCTCCCTTTTTGAACCGATGCTTACAACCATTTTACAGCTACAATTCATCTTTATAGCGGCCATATTATATATGCTCTTCTCACTGGACACGGTTATAAGCCATGCAAATATTACAAATACATTGGCCGACGGCCGATTTCACATTCATGCACAATAAATAGAACTTGACCTTATCGCCGAATTCGACATCCAAACTCCAAATGGGAGTTACGCCATAGATTTCGTATAAAGGTGCAACTATTAGCTAACATGGTTTTAGCGGTGGCTTATTATAAAATCATCTTGCATGAATTTGCACTATACAATGATTCGACTTGCAGCGACTCATATTGTACAAGCCACATCTGAATGCACAAGCCTTTAACATCCTCATTCTCAACGCAAATAAACTTGAACGCCGGTATCACAATGTACATCAGAAACTCGATATTCAAAAGAATCTGGATGCCACTATCGACCATAAATAAAGTTCTACTAGCAAGGGATTCAGTCTTCGCTGCTGTAAGAATTCCACCCGTAGTCAATGCCACCATCTTTGGTACTAATAAAGTATCTTGTAGTACTTAATGATGGGAGGATCTACTGATGGCGAGGGAATCAGACTCTACTCCACCGAGCTTCCAACAACACGGCCGTCTACGTTACTCTTAGGATGATAAGTTAATGGATAAAATTCGATAAGAAATTGATGGGTCAGGTAATAGTCTCGAGCTCTTCGAACTCTTTTCTCTTTATATCTTCTAGGAGCATTCATTATGTCCTTGAGTTGCACAATAACTCACCATGTTCTTCTTTAAACATGGCCGCGTGGCACCAACTACTTGCACACATCGACCTACATTCTTGTGTGCGTTTGCCTTTAAAGGCCGATATTTCTCGGCCAAAGTTTCTTGTTGGGCCGGGGAATATTATTGGCTTATAGTTATATCTTCCAGTTATTCAAAAGCCCAAGTGCTGTCACTTTCAGCCATGATTTCCAATGCCAAATTTTGGGCAAACACGGGCCAACTTTTCTTTCCTTAAAAACCGAAATCCATAATAACTATAAGAGGAAAATGTAGCAGTGAACTCCACAAGTTAGTTGTGAAGTTCACACTATTTTTACTATTTGGGTAGGTCCTTAATTTTTAACTTAGGATTGGGACCCACCAAATTAATGAGAGAGTATCACAGCTGATCACAGCTAATCACAGCCACATTAAGCTCTAACTATAAAGTAGAATTTGAATATGAACTGCATGATACAATCTTAAAGTACCTACAGCAAACACAAAACTTCAAAAGTTTTGATGAGGTAGGAATATATTTATCATATTCTAACATCAAACCAGCATTATTATTCGGCACCAATAGAATATGTTCTATGATTCCTTTAAGCAAAGCTCAAGCATTAAGAACTATGGCCCTTTGGTCAAGTTGTTTGATTCAATTAATTTTTAGTATATGAACAGAGGATTTTCTTTTCGACCAAAACCACAAAGCTACATAATTCAAGGCATGTTGAGTCGATGCTATCTGCGAAATTAATGGGGACCCTTGATCAGGCAAAATTTTGCTTGGTTTCATTATACTCGTCCTTTTCATCTCTTAAACATTTATGTTCCTCTAAGTTTAAGAATTCATAGATGTCAAAGCAGTTTTCATTCTTTAAAAAAAAAGGGCTGTTTTCATGTGGGGGGAAAAATAAATAAATAATTAATAAGGAGCAATTTTTTGTTTTCCAGGCCCGTGGATTTTTATTTTCCCACCAGCCTTGTAATAAGATGCATGTTACTTTTAATGATTTATCATCTATGGCGACATCATTAAAAATGACATGCACTCAATATGAAAACTGGTTGGAAATAAAAAATCCACTAACATGTAAGAAAAGAGGAAAACCAAATCAAAGTGATGGTTTGCATGAAATTTGGATTTTCAAGCTAGTTAATATGGATAGAATTGGGCTCAATTTTCTAATAGCCGCCCAAACTTACAGGATGTGACCTTTCAAAATTAGGTTACAAACAATCAAAAAAGGAAATAGAAAGGGCTGGAGTAGTTTATCGTTGGGGCTTGGAATAGGCCATGAGGGAGATCAGGGTTCGAGCCCGGCGTATTCTGTTAATGAGAATGTGGCTAATTTATCCGATCTATTATCTCAAAAAATTGAAATGCAAATCATGCGCAAATACAATGGATGGTATTAAACAATATGATGAAACAAATATAGAGTAAAAAGATCAAAACGAGAATACTAACTTTTAAAGGTATATAGATACATATTAAGATAAAATCTACATTTCAAGTTGTAAACTCCAAACAAAGTTAACAATTTAGCCGATGAGGAACATGCCAGTTACACATTTTGCCAACCATTGAAAACTAAAGAGCCACCTAGCTAGCAGTACTTGTCAGTACTAACTTTCAAGTTGTAAAACACCTAGCTAGCCCATTGCTGATGAGTTGCTCTACAAAATAGACTAGAATAAAAACCCTAGCTCTTAAAAATACAAAGCTAAGGACAGCTTTACATAAAAAACCAAATGAGAACAAAGACTAGTAGTTCACAAACCTTTTCCCCAAAATGACAACAGCAGAACCCTGCAAAGTTTTTCACCTCACACAGACAAATCTTTGACCTAATCAATCATCAACTTTGAAAGGCAAATTTGGAAGCACTTATTCTCCTCCTTTCAATCCAATAAAAGTTACTGTGCATTATCTGGCCTTTAAGTTATGACACATAGAGGTATTATGGGAAGAGGTAAGAAAGTATCTTCCCAAAAGGCCCTTGCGTATGGCTAATACCAAGGTGCCTATATAGGGTAAGGTCTATACCCTTTTGGGGAATGTGCAAGTAAATGAGCTGATAAGTTGGCTATTATGGAAACACTCTCTGTCCTCATTACAATGTGAATTCAGGGTTTCAGCAGGCATGTAGGGGCTTGGTTGTGTACTAAATGTCTCTGAAACCTTTCAGTTTTCCTCCATCTTATCAAAGGCATGGTCAAAGTGGCAATGAATATATGTATGGATGTAATGAGAGTGATGAGTGGCCATTAGCATAACAGCACAAAGGGAATTTGGGGGGTGGGAACATTTTCTTTAAATTTTTTTTTCTCTAAGAACAAGGGGGAAACAAAGAATATCACTGCTTTGGTTGGAGCGATGTATATACATCATAATACATATGCATCAGTGAGTCTGGTAAAAACTATCCAAGTTGAGTTCTACTTTTTGTACCATGGGCTGCTCCCTACCAAAACCCCACCGGGGCTCTAATGGGGGGAGCCCGTTGCTGATGGGACTCACCATCCCATCGGTCATTGGTTGCCCAACCAGCACCCAGGTGGGGATGCAGCTAGGGGTGCGCAAGCCCGGAAACAAAGATCATTTCCCATCCATGTCTTGATCCTATCCACTTTCATCGACAAATAGATTTATCCCTCGTGAATCATTGAACAAATCCAATCAAAATGATATAAAAAGCACATGTCCCTAGATGCTACGTGATCCGCTAGATTCACATGCTTGTCACCTTACCGTGTATGTCACAGACTCACAATAATGTGCCTCGAACAAAGAACTGAACAATCAAGAAACCAAGCAGATCTCGAATTTTTGTTATAGACATCAGTTTTGGTTTCTTTTAAGACAACAATTGTATTGAAATCAATGCAAATGGCACCTAATTTAGAATTTATTTTTGCTTTCCTCCTAATTTCCCTGTTTTTTTATTTCCATGACCAGGCTAAGGATAAGGACTAAACACACAAGGCCCTCCAAGGGCCACCTCACCCAACCAAGCTTAAAAATGTCATGTTCATAATCATTAATTCATTAACCCATCCATATCATTGTATCTGAAACTAGTACATCACCTCTGTCTTAACCTTTTCATTTGTTTGATTCTTTAAATGGGAATATCACTAAAACCTAAATCAGACATTGCAGCTTTGGACTTTAACTGTTTACTCAAAGCATTTTTGTTACCTCACATTGCATAAAAGTTACCTCCTTTGATTTTCTAAACTAATCAGAAGTACACCATATATTTCAATTCAAAATGAAGAATCTGGAACCATAAAACATTCGCCAAATATCTTATCCAACTTGGCAGTGTTGATCATTAATAGATCTATATGATATAATTTTTAATTTAAAATTAAAAAATCATGTGGCAATCAAAATTTGGTTATACACTCTCTCTTTTTTTTTTGTGTATAAATAAAGTATTCTTCAAGATATGTCAACCTGCAACTTAAAATATAAAAACTAAGGTATTCCTCTAAACTACTTATAGTTGGTGCATACTTTATGTTAAAACTGATTGCTTGGCCCCTAAGACTGTATTTCCATCTAAGTGTGTCCACATCCATGATGTGCACATTCAACTGAACTTGTCTACTCCTGTGTCTACTTATGCATGAAAGAGACTGATTGTGATAAGTTAAAAACGGGATGATGATATGATCAATGCAGTTAACACGAATCTAGCTAAAACAGTTAGTGACATAAGACGCTTCCTAAAACCAATCAAAACGTTGTATAGCCTAATAATATCCGGGATATTCTTATGTAAGCCCCTCTTTAGTATAGTTTGCTGATGTGGACTGGCTGATTTGATGGCAATGAAGAAGCTTTGGATACCATTTGTTCTCTTTTTGGGCCATGAATTTTGTGGGCTCAGAATGATTGATAAGAATCTCCTAAACTTAGTGATTCTTAGGGCAAAGTTGTGTCAGTCGATTGGTCGATCATCATTGGGACCATGAAAGAAATTCCATACACTTGCTTGGGTTTGGAATTAGAGATGTGTCATGATTTTAAAGTGTTTCTGTAGATGCAATGAACTTGATTTAGGGATGTAGACTCATTGGACTAGTTTGGTGGGCTTCTATTTCCAGTTTGAACGAATCGAATCAAATCAAACTGAATTTGATTAGAGCCATAAGACTTGGGACTTAGGATTGGGCTAACTAAGGACGGCATTATCTACAAATAGTTAATTGTGATGAGCAATAAAGCCCATTGGCCATAAAATGTTTTTAATTTTTCAAAGTTCAAATATTAAGGTGCATCGCACAAGGTCATGGAATATATAAGGGTGGCCAATTTTTATTTATTTAAGAACTCAGTTGTTTTGATGAAAAGATCGAAAAGGATGTGATTCATAGATTCAGTATATGAGAGAGAGCTAAAAGTGAAGAGGTGATTTGAATACCTCCTATGAAATTGAAGAAAAAATTTGTATGGTAATTCTATAAGAACATTAACCAATATATCAAAACATTAGATAATCAAGAAACAATATCTCTAGAAAAATGAGTAGCTAAAATGGGAGTGTTGAAATGGATGAGTGGAATTGCTTTGGGTATGCAGAGATCGATTAACTGGTTGCAACCGATTTATGTAATAGAGCAACAGGACTTGAGATGGTTTCTAATCTAAACATTAAACCAGACATCTAAATAGATACATTAGTCATTAATGTCATCGAGAATCTAAATTGAAGAAATTCGTTGAAAGTTAGAGAGAAACACTTGCACGTATGCCTATTGAAAATCTAAATTGATGGATATGAAATGAGAAACACTGGACAACCATAACAAACTGCAAAAATCCACATTGTTCTTTCAGGAAAGAAATAAATGATGGTAATCCATGGCCAAGGAACAAAAATACTGTAAAATTATTAGAATATGGGTGCATAATTCATATTATTAATAATATTTATTATGTGTAACAGTCAGTTCCATAAATCACACAGCCAACAAGAGAAAATTTAAATAAAGAGACAACACACAAGAAGTAAATATATTGAAGCTAGAGTTTGAGTTGTGCTGCTTTCTCCACTTCTCACTGGATAAAAGTAGGGATGGGCCTGGACGAGATCAGCAGCAACATTATTAAGAGTCGATAATAAAAGCTACTGAGTGTGACTTAAGTAATGATATTTCATTCTTCAGAGCACCATTACTTCTTTGGCAGTTAGCCTTTCCTGGTGAACTGAAACAGCTCTGTCTACAAAATCTACCGCCTACAAAAACAAAAAACAAAATAGAGCATGCATGTTCAAACAGAAACAGTGATAAGAAACACCCTAGCCGATGATAACTAGAGACTGCTTGTATACCTCAGGAACAGCTAAATGCTGGTTCTCAACATTAATGAACTTTGTCCATGGCTTTCTAGTATGTCTGTAACAAAGAGAGGTAGATTAAAGGAAGAAAGAACTTTTATAAGGAATCGAATAATTAATTGAAGAAATGTCATGAACCTTCCAAGAAGGGCCTCAAGGCATGGGTCAAGCACCAAACCGTATTTGCTGATATATAAATTTAAGCCCTCTGCTCCAAGCACCTACAGTAGATGATAAGCATTGAACCATAAATCCCAGTTTTATTGGTGATTGAGGGTCAGAAACCTTCTCAAACACCCATTATTGTAAGGTTCTTAGGTACTAAAACAAGGTTCTACAAGGTATCAACCATGCCAAAATTAAAATTTTCAGGTGCCAAACAACCTAAGCAAGGATCTTTACTAGAGACTTAGGGTTAAAAAGCAACAAGTAAATAACTTTACTTCTAAGAGTTAAGTATTACAACCTTTGTATTCCGTTACTTTGCTTCATAAGCTCCGGATTGAAGTCTCTTCGCTGCGATCATCATGCTACCGGACTCTAGAAAGGCTCCATGAAGAGAATGATGCATCCTTGCTAGTAATCTTCAAAATCCAAGATGATCTACCTTGAAATATCACAAACCTAAGCTCTCATTTCACTAATCAAGTATTAGTGAAGCAAACACCCTAATCTAAGTGGCTTGAATAGATGAGGATGATGAAGTAGGAATTTTGCTCTCTTTTGTTTTCTATTTCTCACTTTATTCATCACTTAGAAAAATCTAGCAAGCTTTTGTGAAAGGAAGAAGAAGATGAAAATGTGATGAATGAATAATTGTTGAGGTTAGAAATGTAACCAAGAGTTAAGCATGTCATGCTTAACCTTTGTAGAGAATAAACCATAGGTTAGGATTATGGTAAGGTTAAAAATATCTTGATAAATATCTAAAGAGAGTGGACTAAGTCAAAATGTCATGAAGCTTACTCAAAGCTCATCCATACCTTAATCCATCATTAAGAATTAATCAAAATAATTAACCTAATCCCAACCCTAATCTTGGTTTAACCCATAAACATTAGTTGCATTTGTAACCCTAACATGTTACAATATTATATATCACATATATAATATATAATGTAACAAAAGAAAATAATACAATTAACATATATCAATATATCATCAAGTGAGAAAAAGAATCATTTAAGTGAGCTTATATTAGTTAATGTAATGTAATATATCACATATATAATTATACATTAATTATTAAATCAACACTTGATTTAATAACCCGGCTATATTATATATAACCGACTAATATAATATGTACCTTTTTATCGAATCAATACATGATCCGATAACCCGGCTATATCTCATATACCCGACCGATATCACATATCGCGAGAATAGAATACAGTATCTCATATCGTATTAATCTCGGTACTGCACATATCACATATGTGCTCCTACTCCATTTCGCCTGAGCCAGGAAAGCTCTGTGTAGTACTCTAAAGAATCGTCAATACGCCGGTTGTTGGAGATAGTGCCATCAAAGCCAATTATTGGATCGTAGGTACGTGATTGCAATGATTGAAGCAGGACCTATACCGATATGACAGTCTTGCTCGAGATGATAGTATGCTATTTAGTTTGTCTTTATCATCGTATACATGCTTTAGTTTACTATTGCATGATGATAGAGCCCATAGGATTCTGCTTGACAGCCAGCAGTATGATGGTGATCATATACGTGGGAGCTGGGGTCTATAAGCACATCCTTAAAGTGTCCCTAGTCGTGGGAGTTTCGAGACAGGGCATCGATACTCCAGAGTAGGCTAGTGTATACAGTCGAGACCCCGACGAGAGGCGGTGGCCGGTCTCACAAACCGCTGGTGTCAGTTGGATACCTAAGATGTATACAGGTGCTCATTGGGTTATGAGTACACCGGACAAGACTCGCCGGGAACATACTAGTTGGTATTATACATATCGTCAGATAGCAGTTCCCTGGTGACATGTGTACAGGTTAGTTTGTCGACCTGAGATCGTCATTTGTCTCGTGTGAGTTCCCACTGTGCTTTGATTTCTACCCTACCACGGCTCAAAGGAGTCGTGCAAACAGGTATTTTTTGGGTACAGTCCCGAGCCACATGGGGGCAGTGAGCGGATCGTCGGGGATTCGTCTCTCCCGGTATTGGGGGTTGATGTCGCACAGTGCACGGGTGGCCATCACTTGAAATCCTCGGCCGAGGTAGTGGAGAATTACTGATTTGGATCAGTAGTTTCTCAGATGGTGATGGGCTTCATGCCGACACGATTTATCGCGTTATTAGGGGTCTGACTTTATCCACCCCTAGACTCGATATGCGATACTCATTAGATGAATGGACCGGACTGTACGGATATTGTCACTGTCAGGCTCAGTAGGGTTTATGGATGAGTTCGCTCGTCAGCTTCCCTTCCAATCAATACATAGGCAAACGTTACGTACATCTAGTACCTCTGACGTGCTAGTGGTTATACCCAGTGCCAGTGTGTTGATGAGTCATTAGAGTCCCCCACAGACACTTTCCCAAATTCGGGCGAAATGTTGTAGAGGCCGTATGGTTTTATGGCAGGGTTCGGAAAATGCACGTGCGTTTACGCATGTGTCATATTTCGGGCAGATAATACTGGTCAGCTTTGGTTTAAGCCGGATCCGAGTATTATGCTGTGTAGATATAATATCTTTGTCTCAGTTGCATTTGTATTCGGTCGTAATACAAATGCGGGTATGTTTATACTGGTACGGGGTTATCCTGAAATTCATTTCAGGATCGCTTTTGGAAGTTGCCAGTTTCCAGTTTTCTATCGCACGTCTTTAACGTTCGGTTAAATGCGGATTTATCTTTTCTTCATGAGGGTGAGTCATGTGGTGAGTCATGAGTGGAAGCTTCATGTTGTGGTGACTAGGATTAGTGATTCATTGTTTGCATTAATGAATGGATGACTAGGTTAAATGAGTCACCATTTGCATTAATGTGGTTTTGTTTGCATGAAGGATATTTGCTTAAGATCTTTTGCTTATGGTTACCATTTTCCTCCCTACACTCACCTCCCTCCTCCATATATGTGGCCGGCCCCTCCCCTCCTCTTCTCACTCTCTCACTTGTTCATTTGAGAAAAGATGATAGATATTTGGTTCATGAAAATTAGATAAAAAAGTTTCTCATTTCATTTCGATCCAAAAGGCAACTTCATTAACCGTTCGTCCATAACTTTGGACGTAATGAGACAAAGTGTTCTACTCATTCTCTACATCAATCTTGGTCATCTCTTTTAGCAAACTTGATGATCGAGTTGCCTCGGTTCAGAGACGGGAGCCCGTTTAAAGATCTGTCGACGTGGTGCCACCTGGATGAGAAGACTGGAGATTCAGGAGATCGGAGCAGCCGCAACAAAGCGTGGGATGATGGTTGAAGACCGAAGGACTCGGATCGTTCGGTATAACATTTCTACCCACTTTGTAGTTTGTTAGTTTAGCTTTAATGGCAGATCCGGGTTATAGTACGCGATAGCGCCAGTTGTAAAAGTTTTTGTTCCGCATTTGGCGTCTATTAGACGGCCGGGGCGCTACCGTGGACTTACAGTGGTATCAGAGCCTCATCATTAAGCTATACTAACTTGTGCTAACGCGTTTAAACGATCGATCGAACAAAATTTCCGAAACTATAATTTTCTGCATTAAAATTTCTGTCGATTTTTAAAAGAGTCTAAAAATTATTTTGAGAATCACAGAAATTCGTGCAGGCTTTTAGTAGAACACTGGTGAAATGTGGTCAAGTGATCTTACTATTCCACCGCGGATCCACGGCACAAACCAGGGTTTGGCCGCGGATCCGCCGCGAGATTGTGGGATCAATGCTCCAAATTTCTATAGTATGTTCTACACAGTGAATTGTGGTTTCTGGAATATTTCTTTTGGGCCCATATTTTGTTACTGTACAGCAGATGTTCGTGAGGCCCACTTTGGGAAATTTTGTCGATCAAAATTTAAACGTGTTAGTTTACAGTACTTACTTTATATCTCCGACCGTGAATGTCATTCGAGCAGTAAACCGCGTCTAATTGCTATAGTTCTTTTAGAGGGGTTTGCGAACGTGACGTTCGCGTTGATATTCTGTGTTGTGCTGTGATGTTGCGGATATGTCGTGGTGGATAGCAGTGTGCAATGGTAGTGCAGTTTGAATTTATTTGTACATTTGATATTGCGGGACGAGCATCCAACATATGGATTGCCGTCACTGCCTGTTTGTATAATATTCTTTTGGGGCACGACCGGGCTGAGGTCGATGTACCCGTTGTATATATTTTTATTTCTGTACTAGGTTTATCCCGCGAAGGAGTGCACGGATAGCCGGGTTCTGGAGGGCAATGGGTCCGTATCTCATGGCTTTGAGAGGCAGGGGGGCCTCACTCTAGAATTGGCAGACTATTCGCCGCACTCGTAGGGGGTACATGTTGATCCAAGGAGGGGTGCTCAAGTTACCGGATTCCGTGAAGTCCCGGGTGGTCCATTCATTTTGCTGTAGGGGGCTGCCTCGCTTCAGGTTTTGGCGGGTAACTTGCCGCACCCGTAGGGGTCTAGGTTTCATTGCATAGGCTATCCACACGACCAGGGGAACGTCGGGTTTCAGTAGCGGCTCTGTGAAACCCGGGGATCCCAGATTATCTGTATTGTTCTGTGATGTTTATTACTTTTCTGTAATGTTGCATATTATCACGCCTGGAGCGATTATTGTATATTGGTATATATACTATTATATGTTGTATATGTTTTACACCCGTGCTAGTTCAGTCCCCGCTCTGTCGTTAGTTAAGTAACCTAACGGGTGATGACGGGACCTAGTGGCGAATGCGGATGGCATATACGTACATTATATTTTCGTTCTTTTCTGGTGTGATTGATTGATGGGACTGCATTGATTCTTATCAATGCAAGGATAAAACAAACCTATATTTGATGTTGTTGGAACAAATTTTAAAAGGTGTTATTACAATGATGTTTCCTTTTGTTTTACATAGCGGTATTCAGTTAGAATATCCTGCACCTCATTCGATGAGTCAAGGGCTGATATCCCTTCACCGGGAGAGACCCCTTGGGCAGAAGTTTGTGTCAAGGTAATAACTTCAATATAGTCGATTACAAGTTGCTTTGCATCGCGGTATTCAGTTAGAATATCCTGCAGCTCATTCCACGGGGAAAGAGCCGAGATCCCTTCACCGAGAGTGGCCTCTTTAGCAAAGGTTTTCGCCACTGTATTTTTATAAAAAACTATCAGGTTTCTTCAACGAGATCAAGTTCATTACGTTAAAGGATTTTCGCTAAAAACCAGCCGTAGCCTTCCGTCGTGTCTTATGGATGGTCAGTAGTATTCAAGCTATGTTTTTCGGCCCTTAGTCAAGGCATAGTGTTTGGTAGCTGCTGGGTATTCATTTGTTGCATAGATAGATGTGTTGGTTTGGGACAGTCGTATTACTTTGTTGGCCCTTAGTCAAGAGTATGTACAGGTGGGTTCAAATCAACCTGGATAATGACGGGAAGAACTTGACATGTGACTTATGATTTGTTGGCCCTTAGTCAAGGTCATAAGAGCATGGGGAAAAAATTACATCGGGAGTTTCAAACATACAGCAAACTTGCCAGGCATGCGCATACCTTCTGGAGTGTGATAATTTGAGTGGCTTCCATCAAGTTATCATGCGATGATAGTTGGATCCCGATTCTCACTGATGAGTTGGTTTACTCTTCGGGTGATCCCGACTAATTCTTCTTTCAGGTTTGGAGGAGATTTTGAGATTACAGTGGGAGGTTTCCTGATTAGATAAAGTGATAACCATTCTAATCTAGGTTAGAGTGCACGCAGAGTGTTTCTTTTCTCTCTCTCTTTTTTGGCAGCGACCTTTGACCGACCCGAGACTATGACTCGGTGACCAAGTTGACCGAACCTTCTTAAAAATTACTGGCTTTTGGATTGTCTGAGTTGCATAAGTCATTGCCGCTCCTTCCTTTACCCTTTGTATTTCTCAGAACACCCCGTATTACTACGGACATCCACTTCCATTGGTTAGATCCATCGTATGGTTATATACGAACTCGGAGGGACTTCTTCGAGGATGGATCCAGGTTCAGGAGAAATAGAATTGGTTTATTCAGTTGTCTTTTATTATCACCTTCTCTCAGGTTGCGAGGGCTCCTTAGTTTAGGAGAGTACACCTATTACGCTTATTGGATAGTCTTCTTCCAAACCATAGGCAGGTGCCGAAAGGTAAGGAATGAAGAAAACCAATTAGCCTAAGTAGGGTGTACAGAAGTTAATAGCTAAATACAAAATAAAGGGATTAGAAAGAGGGCAAAGTAAATTGCGAATGTTATCATTCACGACCTAAACCACGTACTTCATCGCTACTCCTATTTCACCTTTGCTTTTTTCCCCAGTTCGGGAGAAATAGAATAAGGTATTATTCAGTTGTCTTTTATCATCATCTTCTTTCAAGTTGCGAGTACTCCTAGGTTTAGGAGGGTACACCTATTATGCTTACTTGATAGTCTTCTTCCAAACCATAGGCTGGTGCCGAACGGTAGGGAAGAAAGAAAACCATTTAGCGTAACGATGGTGTACAGAAGATAATGAATAAAGACAAATAAAGGGATTTGGAGAGATGGAAATAAAATATACGGTTAAAGTCATGAATTGGATTATGGAAGAGGCATTACTAGGAATACCAGGATATCATACGAAACTTTTTCATGTTTCAGTGCATTGTTAAAGGAAAACTGATTTCCCGATTAGATACTTACTCCAGGGTATGTATTTACCAGGTATGATTCTCACATCTGTATGGTTTTACAGATGATGAGTGGGAGTAAGTTATTGGGAATTAGGTGATTATCCTCATTATATCGAAATTCGTTGTAATTGGTGATATTTGAGGAAGTCGCCTGGGTTTTTGCCGGATGGCATGTATTTGGTTTTGAATATCCGTTGTTGTGCATCAATTTCAAAATGATATATCTGTACGTTTATTTTTATAAAGTGAGATATAACTTTTTGATATTATGTCGGTGACATTTACCTATATCAGTTGACGATTGGGTAAGGAGCATTGAACAACGGAGTAGTTCTTAAACCATAAGTACAGTTTTCAACTTACGACGCACAGTTTTTGAGCTATTCAACTCAGCAGACTTATACAGAGTATTGTATGTTGTCCAGTATCCATCAGGACAAAGGGGTTGGTCCTCGTACTCTGTTCTGTTAACTTGTAATTTCTCTAGTTTTTAGACAAGTGTTTCGTTGAAATACTATGTCTAAGTTTTGAGAAGTTGTGGGTATAAGAATAAAGTAGAGAACCAGGTATCGCAAGTATCGGGATTCTTCAAAAAGATCGAAGATGTAGATTCTTGTGATTGGTATTCAGTTGATAGTAATGGTTTTGAGAAACTCGTTTCTCTTTCAGGTTACTCATAATTGGATGGATTCCTAAGTCGAGTAATGCTGAGTAGCCACTTTCCATTAAGTTGATATGCACTGGAGACAGCTGCATGATTTGAAACTGGTTCCAATTAAATTAGTGCCTCTATTTCTATATTGTATATAGAATGGTTCATATCTTAACGATATTAAGATACGGGGAGTTGTCCAGCTTATGCTTAAAACCAGACACTGGATAGATCAAGGCACGTTTCTGTAATGGAGTTTTGTGGGTTGACCCTGGCTTCGACGAGGGTTGGTTTTCTACCATCTGGAAGATCAATAGTGATATTGTTCTTGACTCGC
This sequence comes from Agapanthus africanus, assembly GCA_030015575.1. Classification (NCBI taxonomy): domain Eukaryota; kingdom Viridiplantae; phylum Streptophyta; class Magnoliopsida; order Asparagales; family Amaryllidaceae; genus Agapanthus; species Agapanthus africanus. The sequence goes on from CM057351.1 coordinate 112,727,914, forward strand.
CACAGTTTTAGTAAAATGGATTTTTTCAGAAAACAGTAGTGGGAGTATGGTAGAACTGGAAGTGAATCCAGAACCGCAAACGATTACGGAAAATTTAATAGGACCTATATATTCAATCAGGTTTAACATTCCATTAGCCACTCCGCAGATATGGTGGGTAACCTCAGACACCCGGGAGGTACTCAGGTAGACTCAAGGACGGTGACAGGGAGGTTCTTGTTTACTCAAACTTGACACTACTGTTATTCCAGACTATGAGACCCGGCAGGAGGATATGTATAGCGTTGTTCTAAACTAGCTTTAGAAGTGTATGTATATATATTATTCTGCCAGAGGGTTATAGTAGTCAGTGAGAGCAGCGGAAACATAGTGGGCAAGTAGCTTATGTCTATTTATAGGCTTGAGCATAGATAGCGGAGATAAGATCATCTATTTCTGATGTGACAGTCATGGGTTTGACTTCATCAGAATAGGGGATGGATCTGTTAAGAAGGTAGTAGGGTGTGATGTCCTGGTATTTGGATGACATACACAGAGTAGGAAGTAAAATTCCTATACTACAATCGGTTGTACTGTGGTCGTCACATAGTTGTTTCTCCATAAAGGATATAGATATAATATCAGACATTCTGGTTACTAGATCTATGGTTTTAGATTTAGATTTGGGTAGCTTCCCAATATGGGTACTTTGACAATATTCTAATAGTATTTTAGAATAGATGACTCCTGGCATGGTGGTGTACCTGCAGGTGATGGAGTCACCCTCTCTAAAGGTGTCTTACAGACTAAAGGAGAGGGGGATGTGCATGATTGGCAGGTCACTTGCTTAGGCAATTGAGTCAATCATGAAAAGTCAAGTACCACACTAGATGTTGTTTTTGCACTAGATGCGATAAGTTAATATTAATCCAATCCTGGAGAAACATAATGAAGCAGTTTTAGAACATAAGTGAATGTTCTACGGATTAGATGACGGCAGCCTCCTTCGGGAGACGGTTATCATTCCAGGCTTAAAAGGTGACATGGATGACAGAGTGATTGTCAGAGTTATAGTTTTCCCTCTGATGAGTGACAATATTATGGACAGGTGGTCCAAGAGGATACTGTGGGAGGCATGGTGCTGGATACTGATTAGGTTCAGTTATCAATAAAGTCTAAGAAGTTTGGATTTGAAGTTCATTTATGAACTAGGTCCCATCAAATATTCAGACATATTCTAAGACAAGAATTACTCGATTCGAGAGATGGCTTTCTCCGCGAACTTGAGATTAAGAGAGACATAGAAAGAAACATCAGGGCAGATCCACTCACTGAGGCTATTTCTCGAACACAAGAGTTTGACAAACTAGCTTTGTGAAACTGATTAGTAGAGGAGTTGGATGTTCGGTATTACACGGGCTGTGAGTATGCGACATCGCAATAATTAGCCTTAAGTGCAAGTGGGAGATTGTTGGAGATTGTGCCCTCAAAGCCAATTATTGGATCGCAGGTACGTGATTGTAATGATTGAGGCATGACTAATACCGATATGACAGTCTTGCTCGAGATGATATTATGCTATTTGGTTTGTCTTTATCATCGTATACATTCTTTAGTTCACTATTGCATGATGATAGAGCCCATAGAATTCTGCTTGACAGCCAGCAGTATGATGGTGATCATATACGTGTGAGATGAGGTCTATAAGCACATCCTTAAAGTGTCCCTAGTCATGGGAGTTTCGAGACAGGGCATCGATACTCCAGAGTAGACTAATGTATACAGTCGAGACCCCGACGAGGGGTGGTGGCCGGTCTCACAAACCACTGGTGTCAGTTGGATCACCTAAGATGTATACAGGTGCTCATTGGGTTATGAGTACACCGAACAGGACTCGCCGGGAACATGCTAGTTGGTATTATACATATCGTCAGATAGCAGTTCCCTGGTGACATGTGTACAGGTTAGTTTGTCGACCTGAGATCGTCATTTATCTCGTGTGAGTTCCCACTATGCTTTGATTTCTATCCTACCACGGCTCAAAGGAGTCGTGCAAACATGTATTTTTTGGGTACAGTCCCGAGCCACATAGAGGCAGTGAGCGGATCGTCGGGGATTCGTCTCTCCCGGTATTGGGGGTCGATGTCTCACAGTACACGGGTGGCCATCACTGGAAATCCTCGGTCGAGGTAGTGGAGAATTACTGATTTGGATCAGTAGTTTCTCAGATGGTGATGGGCTTCATGCCGACACGATTTATCGCGTTATTAAGGGTCTGACTTTATCCACCCCCTAGACTCGATATGCGATACTCTTTAGACGAACGGACCGGACTGTACGGATATTGTCACTGTCAGGCTCAGTAGGATTTATGGATGAGTTCGCTCGTCAGCTTCCCTTCCAATCAATACACAGGCAAACGTTACGTACAGCTATTACCTATGACGCGCTAGTGGTTATACCCAGTGCCAGTGTGTTGATGAGTCATTAGAGTCCCCTACAGACACTTTCCCAAGTTCGGGCGAAACGTTGTAGAGGCCGTATGATTTTATGGCAGGGTTCGGAAAATGCACGTGCGTTTACGTACGTGTCATATTTCGGGCAGATAATACTGGTCGGCTTTGGTTTAAGCCGGATCTGAGTATTATGCTGTGTAGATATAATATCTTTGTCTCAGTTGCATTTGTATTCGATCGTAATACAAATGCGGGTATGTTTATACTGGTACGGGGTTATCCCGAAATTCGTTTCAGGATCGCTTTTGGAAGTTTCCAGTTTCCTGTTTTCTATCGCCCGCCTTTAACGTTCGGTTAAATGCGGATTTATCTTTTCTTCATGAGGGTGAGTCATGTGGTGAGTCATGAGTGGAAGCTTCATGTTGTGGTGACTATGATTAGTGATTCATTGTTTGCATTAATGAATGGATGACTAGGTTAAATGAGTCACCATTTGCATAAATGTGGTTTTGTTTGCATGAAGGATATTTGCTTAAGATCTTTTGCTCATGGTTACCATTTTCCTTCCTACACTCACCTCCCTCCTCCATATATGTGGCCGGCCCCTCCCCTCCTCTTCTCACTCTCTCACTTGTTCATTTGAGAAAAGATGATAAATATTTGGTTCATGGAAATTAGATAGTAAAGTTTCTCATTTCATTTCGATCCAAAAGGCAACTTCATTAACCGTTCGTCCATAGCTTTGGACGTAACGAGACAAAGTGTTCTACTCATTCTCTACATCAATCTTGGTCATCTCTTTTAGCAAACTTGATGATCGAGTTGCCTCGGTTCAGAGGCAGGAGCCCGTTTAAAGATCCGTCGACGTGGTGCCACCTGGACAAGAAGACTGGAGATTCAGGAGATCGGAGTAGCTGCAACAAAGCGTGGGATGATGGTTGAAGACCGAAGGACTCGGATCGTTCGGTATAACATTTCTACCCACTTTGTAGTTTGTTAGTTTAGCTTTAATGGCAGATCCGGGTTATAGTACGCGATAGCGCCAGTTGTAA